>OZ025296.1:24893729-27441229 GCA_964019185.1 Maratus speculifer
TATCAATAATAACAAGCAAAACGATACTTTCGCAAACATTTTTCGGCACCTATTTAAACAGAATAAATATCTAAGGTAATGCGATTCTTGGGAGAAGAAGAATAAACAAGAATCTAATTTTCGCTAATGATATGCGAAACTAACTGGTCGCTTTGTTGTAATGAAGTTCAGCTTCATTCCATTAAAATTCCCGGAGTGTACAAAGTTAACAGCATAATAAGATACCCCAGTTCGCATCGAAGAAATTTAAACAAGGAAAGTTTAAAACATGTTAAACTTAATTTTATATGCAGCGAAGCTGTTCTTAACGATAGGAATTTAATGCCCACAAATATTCGATAAAACTGTCGAGACTTGTATTTAGAAATAAAATATAATACCCTGTTATTTCAACACATTTTATCCTGAATTTTGAATAAAACTACTTATATGTGGCAATCCCATACATATTGATACTTCGAAATACACTATCACAGTGCTAAAATTGAATGGCAATCTATGCCCATTATGGGGATTCTAATGATATGAAATTTCGTGCATTAGTTCTTAAGATATGACTATCGCTAAAATAACGTAAATCAAGCATAATGCAGCATAGCAGCGCCACCTGTTTGGTTATTTACGCCGAAACTTAATTTGCAACAGCTTATGTCAACATCTAAGTGAACCTAAAGTTTAATGAAAATCCGTGCATTAGTTTTTCAGATATGACTGCTGTCGAAATCGTGAAAAATGCAGCATAGCAGCGCCACTTGGTAGGAGATTAACACCAATTCATATTAAGGACTAATTGAATCTGTAGTTTTAGGAAAATCTGCGCATTAATTCCAGAAATAAAGTTATTGAGAAAAAAAAATGCAGCATAGTAGCGTCCTCTGTTGAGCGATTTGCATCACAATATAGAAAATGTTAATTCGTATTAGAAACCAACTGAATCTGAAGTATGATGAAAATCCATGCATTAGTTCTTGAAAAAAAATGCTATTGTGGAATTCGTGAAAAATGCTGCATAGCAGCACCACCTCTTGATCGATTTACACCAAAAACTAATCAGCATACCAATATATATCAGCGACTAACTGAATATAATTTTTTTTTAAAGAAAATTCCGTTCATTAGATAGAGCAAAATTTGTGTCCTATACAGACTCACAGACAGACAATTTGTAAAAATATGTTTTTTGGTACCTCTGATCCCTAAAACATGTAAATTTGTAGAAAACCGAAATTCCAAAATTTTCACGAATCCAGACTTTCTTCCGGTAAAAGAAGAAAGTAAAATTTGCTTCACCTGAATAATTATTTAAGTTATTGCCTAATTGTATCCAAAACAGTAATGTACAATAATTTGATTTTTAGATATTTTTTAAATTAAAACTGATTTAATAAATCGGTAGTTAGAGATATTTTTGCAAAATATTTAAAAGAAAATTGATTAATTAAAAAAAAGTACTGTTATGGAAATAACAATTCTCATAACAACAGTATAAATAAATGTATTGCGATGCTACCTGTAACAAAGAAATGTTTTGCAATGGCAAATATTTTGTATAACAATTTTTAACCCTTTGAGCTCTGATGGTAGAATTTTCAACCACATAATTTTAATTCCGAAATGTCACAACGGCACCAGAAAATTCAACTAAATTTACGTGAATAAGGTTTAATGCCTTTTTTCGTGTATATCGTTAACCGGTTTTTTTCTGTGCAAAATACTGGTGCCAAAGTGACATTTGGATTTCGAAGAAATTTACAGACCAGAGCTCAAAGGGTTAATAGGGGACAAGTTACACCTAAATAAAGGGTTGAGAAAATAACTACATATACATTAAAATCTGTCTAAGGCGGAATCGCTTGGGACTGAAAAATAATTCCGCCTAGATATAGATTTCCGGCTTAGACAGAAAAACTTTATAGACATCCCGTTCACAGAGTATTAAACATTTCTTTAGCTAAAAGTTAAAACTAACGTATCTTTAAAATAATTTTTAATTAATTAGACATGCAATCTTTACATATTTTTATGTATTTATAGTAATGATAATTTACACTACAAATTGATAGTACACATACACACTAGTATACCCGTTGTTCAATAGTTCCCAGTCGTATACAATAATAAAATCATCCCCAAACTACTGTCAGCAATCAGTGACGCCTTTTCTTAATCTCTGAGAATGCGACTAGATAATGCATTTCAATGTGAAAAAAAATTTCTTTCCATTTATATTTCGCAGAAAAATTTTCTTCTGTCTTAAACAGTAAATTTGCTACCTGGGACTCAAAATTAATGTCCGGTTCCGCGTTATACAGATTCTTTCCGTCTTAGACAGATTTCTCGGAAATCTCTATGTTTATAAATGTGGGACTCTTAAATGTTTCCGCCATAGACAGATTTCCGGCTTAAGCAGATTCCGGCTTAGACAGATTTCACTGTACATAAAAACATATTTAGCTTTGACTGTTTCAAGTGTGCTTTCTAAATATGTTTGAGCAAATTATTTTGTATGAAAAGCGCAATCTACTTTTATATTACTCACGAACTAAATAAATTTTACAGTGGATTTTCTTTAATTATTCTTTAAAAGTATCCCCCAGGATATACAGGGTGTATATCCGAAAAAGGGGTAAAATTTTACGGGGTGATAGAATGCAGCTATACGATCAAATTTTGTGACAATTCGGAACGCAAGCGTTGAGAAGTTCAAAAGTAATTTTCCACTGTCGCAGTTGAAGAATTAAAGCAGGAATGAAAGGAGAGACTTCAGAAAATATTTTATTAACAGGGATGTAATTAATGTATACATGATCAAAGAAATTGCATAAAAGAACTTTCGCAGCTGTAATGCACACTTCACTTCTGCGGGACAAGGAATGACGCACATTTGGGAACACACTAGTCATTTCCCGAATATCGCCGGCAACAACGGCATAGATTAGATCGATTTCAACGAGGCACTCGTAGATTAGGCTTTTCATATAGCCCCATAGGAAAAAGGCCAAAAACGAGAGATCCGGCGATCTTAGTGCCAAGCTATGGGACCATCTCGTCCAATCCATCGCCTTGAGACAGTGAAAAACTACCTTTCAATTTCTCACCGCTTGGCTTCCGACCATACATTCTATAAAAAATTTGCTCATATTGCTGCTTTCTATAACCTTCTAAAGTTTTGTCCACTTTTTCAAATAAACCCTGTCTGAGGTTAAACTCAGTCATACTGTTTTGTAAAATTATCGTACGAATTCACTTCTTTGGCTCAGTTGTTAAAAGTTGAATTTGTAAAATATTCAAAATTTACGATTGGAATAAGATATCTTAATTGCGCCTTACAAAATTAATTCCCTCCCCCCTCCTTTTCCCACGCTACAGGTTGTCACACTTGAATGACATTCCTTTTCCTCGTAATAGTCCAAGAGCCGACCGCACAAAACCCTTTGTCATCGAGTACAAGAAAAAACCCTTTATTAGTATTTGGGAAACCTAATGATCCTTGTCTGCCAGAAGTGAAGTGGTGCATAAGCCAAAAATGAATACCACTAGTGGTTGACTCGTAGGTTTAGCATTGTGCTTGTCCTACAATCAAAAGTATGAAAACATGGAAAACTGGGTGCAAGAAAACACAATGTTAAGCCTACGAGTGAACCACTAGTGGTATTCATTTTTGGCTTATGCACCACTTCTCTGTCAGCGGACATGGATCATTAGATTCCCCTATTACTACTCTTCCATAAAATAAACAGCTTTTTCTTGTGCTCGATGACATAGGGTTTTGTGCGGTCGGCTCATGGGCTATAATGACATCCCCTCTCTCCACATGCATACACAAAAAGTTTTGTACAGGGGGATTTATTAAAACAAATCCAATAGCTTCTTCCTTAAAAATTGCCTCTAGATCTCAACCTATGGGTCTTGATCCACTGATGTGTCGCGGCGGGTGTCTTGGTGGGTCACCATCAATCCATATCTGCCTCATTTGTTTAAAAAGATATATCAAATACAATATTTTAAAACCAAAATTATCATGGAAGCTATAAGCGTAAACTAAAACTTCGCGAGAAGGCAGTCAGCCGTAATTTTGTTATAACCTCGTTGTGGATATTTCAGTAGGCGTGCAATTTGTATATCAAAACTGAAAAAATCCTTAATTTTCTTATGGATAAACATTGAAAAAAACTATCCAGAAATATTTAAATCAACTTTGAGGTCCCTGATGGGGGTCCAAGATGTCATACTTGTGAGAATGTACTGTACCTTTTCTACTCAGCAGTTTTTCGAAAAAAAATGCAGAAACAAATTGCGTGTAGAGAGTAATTTAAAGTTAAAATTAGCCATTTTTATATCTCTAATCTGATTTTACCAGTTTCTGTCGGTCGCGAATAGTCTAAAACTATGTAATGTCCGGTTTTTATTCGTTTTCTGATTGATCCATGTTTAATGTCCAGAAATGAAATACCTTTGTTGCCACCAAGACAAAAAAGTATAAAAAACTACAAAAAATTAATAATTCAAAAACAAATTGAAATATAGCTTTCAAACAAATTCCATTTAAAAGCACGTTTTTTTACCTATATGAAGTGCAAAAATTGAAAATGTGCCGCGCTTAGAAGCTTAAAAATTTGCAATACCGAAAATTGTAAAACTGAAATTTCATTTATAATTTGTTTATGATTGGTCCAAGAATATTAATGTTTAATCCATAGCGTACGTAATATATAATTCTGTTATTATGTAAAATACGTTTTGATCATCCTAAAAATGATGTTTATTATCATTTTAATGTTTATTATCATTTTAGTGATGTTTATTCAATTTTAGCCTTTGAAAAAAAAGATCATTTTCCAAATGGTTGTTGTAATTTGCTAAATTACATTTTTTTCTTTTGTTTTTATTGATAGTACATCCTTCTTCCAAAATTTGCCTTTTTTGCAATAGGATAGCCGATAGCTTACAGAGGTCATACAAAATTTCCATATTGATATTAGATGGGTTGCGAATTCAACTTAAAGGTGGGTTATATATCAATAAAGGTTGAGAACCTCCGCTTCAGACATTTACATTCCCGATGTTTCATAAAAATGTGTAAAATTTATAACAGAAGCTGCAAACCTCTGGGAAATCTTTTTGTGAAAATACACATGGTGAATTCCATTTTGTGACAGACATGACTGAGAGAACTTTTTTTTTTCATCTTTAAGTACTAAATATTAATTGATAGTTAAAAAATTGCATGGGGTGATGTAAATATAGGCCTTATGCTATAAAAAAACACTAAAATTTTAATTCAAGGAAAAACTTAATTTAATTGAGGGTTAAAATCTGCCGTGACAGACATGACAAAATTTAGACATAGATTTTGACTAGACACATATTATTATCATTTGCTCTTAATTGGCATGCATACCAAGACCAGAATTTTTTAGGAAACAAAATAAGACTTGGATATGTGAAGCAGAAAGAAAAATATTGAAAAATTTGTAAATAGAAAAATATTAAAAAATATTTATCAGCGTGACAGACATGATAAAGTTTTGTGACAGCCATGACACGCGTAAAAATTTCTATTCATTTAAGTATTTTTTTTCTTAAATATTACTTTCTTTACTTTTATCACAACTTGGAGATTACAATATAATATAACGGTATATTATGTTAAAAAAATCTCAAAAAAAAAATTTAAAATTTATAAAATTTCTTGGAAGTTTTCACTGAAATGAGTTTGTACCAGAAATTTTCTATTTGGCAGATTTTCTTTTAAATAGTTGAAAACTTTAGATTGTATACGTTTCACATCAAGAAATACCATAGTCATCAATTCCAAGTTAAATAATAATAACTTTCAAATCACAAGATTAAAGCAAAACTGTTTGAAAAAATAATTGTGACAGATAATATATCTGAAACAAAGAAATTGGTATCAACATAATTATCTGGTAACTATTACATGCATTCTAAATTTAAGCATTTTGCTGAGTTGAGTTGTAAAGAAATATTATTGGCATCAACACTAAGTTAAACAAGTTGGAAATTGCACGTGAAGCGTAGCAAATGAGGTGCGTTCGTACGATAACAAAGTTTTAAAAATATTACTCTCATATATCAATCTCATAAAATTGTAAATAGTGAATTACAATTAAAACGCTCATCAAACAATGTTCTCTCTATACCGTTATGTAATGGAATACCTTTGTGTGGCCTTGTAAATAAATAACAAATGTTCTTTGCACCACAAATTATGTAAAATGTATATTATAATATGTACTTTATAGTTTCAAATAAGTTTTATTAAGTTCGAATGAGTGTAACACCATTAAAACGCATTTGAAACATTTTTCTCCATTGACCCTAATGTAACGGAATACTTTTGATTGTCCCTGTAAATGATCTATTCATCCGATTTTCATAAAATGTGAAATAACTCGACAAAATTTTGTAATAATTATGCATTTTAAATTTCAAACGATTAAAATGCATTTGAAACTTTTTCCCCCATTGACCGTAATGTAATGGAATACTTTTGATTGGTCCTGTAATTGATCTATGCATCCGATTTTCATAAAATTTGAAATGACTCGACAAACTAATGTAATATTTATGTATTTTAAATTTCAAACGATTCGGTTGGGTAGTTTTTGCGTTGTTATATGCGGACAGACAGACGGACTGAACGACCACTATAGGTGCTACGTATTTACATAATTACGAACGCACCTAAAAATTACAAAAATAACTTTCTAGGAAAGAGATTAAGGTAAAGTTGCTTGAAAAACTAATTGTGACAGACATGACTATCGAGACAGGCATGACAAATGTGACAGACATGACAAAATGTAATGCTTTATATTTCACTCAAATTTTAATTTTATCTTTCAATTTTTTTATGAACTGTTCCTTTTGACATATAAAAAGAGAAAATAAAGTGTTAATAATTTTTATCAAGTAGATTTTCTTGAAAACAAAAAAATCGACATTTTCTGTGACAGACATGACATGAAGACTAATGTAAATTTAGGGGGCAATAGCAAAATAATTAAAATGTTTCAGGTGAAAATTTTGGTGTTTTTAAACATACTGTTAGCCATTTTTTTAAAGATATATTTGTTTCAAACATCTATGTGATATTTAAATGCTTCAAGGGACATTAAACTAGAGATAAAAATAGCAGATTTTTGATTTCAAAGTTAGTCTTGATAATAATTAACTATAAAAATTTATTTTTACAATTATCTTATTATATCTTGTTATTTTCATGAAATTTGACTTATTTTCTATCAATTGGAACAAAAAAAATACTAATTTAGTTCAAATTTAAAAAATGATGTCCATGTCGCATTTTCATGGAATTCACCACAAACTAAATTTTTATAGGGTGAAATTTCCAATTAGGAAAATTTTCTTTACCCGTTACTGAATAAATTACACACATACAAAAGAAAAAAAAATCTGTTGTTATATCTGCAAAACTCAGATATTAAAAGCCAAAATTCGTGATTTACACAAGATAATCCTTTCTGCACGAATTTATGAATTCTGCTGTAATTTTCTCTACCTCAATAATTATCTTCCTTAGTGTCTAGAAATATAAGAAAACTCATATTATGATAATATGAAATTTAGATGATATTTTTCTTTAAAACTGATTTAATAAATCGAAATATACAGAATACGCAGAAACTTTGATATTCAGTTGTCATTTAAATATAGCGAATTAATATTTTTTAAACTAGCTTTTTGTTTAATAAAAAAAGTCTAAGACTTAAAAGATTAAAGCAATAAAATAAAGTCATACTTAAGAAAAACAGTTAAAAGTTACATTACTTATGTGTATTGAGGTGTTCGTAAAACATGCCTAACGAAAGTTAATTGTTTTGATGTAAACCGTTAATACCGATTTACAATTATCTAAATGCATTCTGAAAATTTCAATTAAACGTAAATTTTAACGCTGATTTCGAAATGAAATTTCAAAGGTTTATTATTTTTTTTTCAGAAACTGAACGAAAGCTGAAGCAACACACCAGATTCGAGTAAAATAGGAGCATTATCATTAAACCCGTGAAGCAGAGATATTAGCTGTCTCAATAGTTTGCAAAGGCTTGTTTTTTAAATGCTCTCTAGGTGAAACGCATAGGTACTTTGAATTATTTTTAAAATTTATGTACGGAGACAAGTGAACTGTATCAATCGCTTTCCGGATGCACATAAGAAAATAAATGTTTGCTCTCTTGCCTTCCCCGCCACCCAGGAGTATTTTGAAATAGCGCCCCTGAGTGGGATTAACCCTTTCGGGTCCGATTTTTTTTTTTCATTTTCAGAAAAAATTACTTTTACGTTAATAACATTAACACTAGCTATCGATATAGATTAATTAGAGTTTAGCGAATGTTTCATTTTCTGAAAGATAACGAATGCTGTTGTTCTGTGTACCATTCAATTCATACTCATATGACAATAGGCTAAGGAAGAATTGTTGTAGATGTTTGGAAAATATTACATTAGAATAAGATTTAACTTATATTACAACTTTCTAATACTTTCTGCTCTTCATTACACATGATTCTTTCAGGAAAGCAACTTTTATTTTAAATTTAAAGAGTGAAATGTATGATTAAAATAAAAGAATCGCAAACGGCGCAAAGAGAATTAAGTAAATAATAATAATAATTATTATTACTAAATGCTTAAGCATAAGCGAAGTTATAAGATAAATGCATAAACATATACTAACATGACTACATGTAAATTGTAGTAAAAGTATTTCTTAAAACAAAATAATACTCCTTTAAAAGACATGTACTATTACCCCGAAAGGGTTAAAATATGTACCTACCCTCAAATCACTGTTTTTCGGAAAATTTGCGATTACTTTTTTTTAATTATTTTAAAGTTTAAACATTTGGATTCCAAAAATGCTTTACTTTTGCTTCAGCGATAATAAAAAACAATAAAGAATACTGCCCAGTTAAACTGATGGCATTGAGTTCACAGGCTACAAATACTAATTGTACATTAAAGCCTTATATTTTCAAGGGTTAATTCCGTTCGAAAAAAATTAAGAAGGGGAAACAGCTCTCCCCTTTCCTCTTTTTTTTATATTTAATCATTGAACCTCCTATACTATCAAAGACATGCTTTATCATATAAAAAATCTATATCCAAAATTCAGAGCAAATGAGATAATTCTTAATAAAAACCCATTTAGCATTTATATAATTTAAAAGGAGTTATCCCCCTCTTTTATACTTAACCATTAAACTTCCAAAACTATTCAGAGATTTGAACGAAATCTGAAAATTCTGCTTGAAAAACCCATTTATATAAATTAAGGGGGGGGGGATTAGAACTCTTGTTCCCCCTAATTATACTTACTCAATGAACACCTAATAACAGTCACGGAATCGCCTCATCAGAATGATCCTAATCTAAATTTTGAACGAAAACTTAATTCTGCATGAAAATCCCATTTATATCAACTAAGGGGAGGGGCATGAGCCCCCGTTCGACCTCTTATACATATAGAATGAACTCCAAAAACTAATCAGGGAAGTGCCTTGTCAGGATATACCTACATACAAAATTTCAAGTGGATCGGATATTTTTATCATGAGTTATCGCGTTACGCACGAACGAACATACAGAACGGACGGGCACATAAGCTCTCAGGCTATGATAGCCTGTGACCTAAAAAATTAGTCCAAAATGTAAACAGAAAATGAATTTTCTGAAACCGGGAGTGATCATTTAAAGAGCGACAGAAAGGTAAAGAATGCATTTTAAAACATAAATATGTAACACAAACATAAATAAAAGGCACTGCCAATCTTTTGCTTCATAACACCAGGTAAGTTGTTTGCTAATATATTGTTGAGAGAAAAAAAGTGAAATACAGTCGAACCTCGTTAACATGAACCTTAAGGGGAATCAAAATTTTGTTCATGTTAACAGTAATTCATGTTATCAGTATCAATTCTTTGTAATTCGTCTTTATAGGTGACTGTGAAAACAGTTTATGTTAAAAGCAATTCACTTTAAGCGTGTTCATGTTCTCGAGGTTTGACAGTATACTGAATAGATTTCGTTAGAGAAGCTTTGGCATAAACGCAATTTTTTACTAAAATTTGTCTAAATATTGCTTTAATTTAAAATGGGATTTAAAATTTCATTAAAAATTTATATGTATTTATAGTATTATTCCCTATTTTGACTTAAAACATGTGTTTCACAAAAATTTCATATTAAAAAAAAAAAAAAAAAAAAAAAAAAAAAACCGTAAGCACATATTTTAAGGCTTTAAAAATGAAATAATTTCTCCGACAAACAATTAAAAAATATAGCTCTTAGATGAATAAACGTGTTAAAAGATGCATAACAAAGTTAATAGTTTTGCTGCAGACCTAGGGGAGAGTGGGGTGGTGCGAGACATTTTTTACAAAAGTAAGAAAAACAATTTTGCTTGACACAAAAACAACAATTTCATTTTATAGAGTACAGAGAGAAACTTTTTTAATCTCCCTGGACAATATAAAAATATAACATGCAAAAGCTATTTTATAATTAAAGAAATTGTAAGTTTCAAAATGTGTCCCACACCTCTTTACAAACAAGGAGGTATGGGACAGCAATAAAACGAAGCTATGGAGGCAAAAATAGTCTATATAGTGTCGGCTAGATATACAATCAGACAAAGAATATATGTTGATATTGAACGCACCACACATAAAACCCCAGTATCATCATGACTGGAATGAAAATTTGGAATTATCAGCCATAAATGGCATTAAAAAAAATCAGCAATTCATTTACATTTTGAAGTAAATGAATATATTATCAATGTTATAATTAATGTATTATCCTCTAAAAATGTTTGCATGTTAGCAATTTACATTCATCTTAATTTTTAAAAGAAATAATAAAAAAAAGGGGGGGGGGTCACATTTTTTCCTATTTTCTTCTTTTGTGTTAAACTTCTTGAATAAACAAAAATGTTTCTTTTAGGCTTAGTTTAAATTATGGATAATATACAGTATAATGTTCCATAAATTGAGAAACTATTACATCTATGCATAAACAAGTCATTAATATTCAGATAGCATAAAAAGTATATGAAGCAAATTTAGTTTTGATTCTTGAAATAATCTTTTCCTTTCTAAAATTGCAAGCTTATACAAATCATAAATTAATCATAAATCATAAATAATTAATCATAAATAAATCTTTTTTTTTTTTCAAGTGAAGATCGAGCTATCATTGCTTCATCTTGTGTGTGATTGATGAAATGTTTAAAATGATATATAAAGAGAAAAATCTATTGTCCCATTCCTCCCAATGTTCCATTCCACTCCACTCTACCTTACATACCAATTTGCAATTATAAATAAAAAGAATATTGCCCAGTTAAACTGATGGCATTGAGCTCACAGGCTAAGCATACTAATTGTACATTACAGACTTGTATTTTCGCTAATTCCGTTCGAAAAAAAAAAAATTAAAAAAGGGAAACAGCTCTTCCCTTTCTCCTTTTTTAGACTTAATCATTGAACTTCCTAAACTATCAAATACATGCTTTATCATATTAAAAAATCTATATCCAAAATTCAGAGCAAATCGGATAATTCTTAATAAAAACCCATTTAGCATTTATATAATTTAAGAGGAGTTATTCTCCTCTTTTATACTTAACCATTAAACTTCCAAAACTATTCAGAGATTTGAACGAAATCTGACAATTCTGACTGAAAAATCCATTTATGCAAGTTAAGGGGGGGGGGGAGCATTAGAACCCCCGTTCCTCCTGTTTATACTTATTCAATGAACACCTAATAACAGCCACGGTATCGCCTCATCCGAATGATCCTATATCTAAATTTTGAACGAAAACTGTTAATTCTGCATGAAAATCCCGTTTATATCAATTAAAGGGAGGGGCATGAGCCCCCCGTTCCCCCTATTTATACTTATTCAATGAACACCTAATAACAGCCACGGTATCGCCTCATCCGAATGATCCTATATCTAAATTTTGAACGAAAATCGTTAATTCTGCATGAAAATCCCGTTTATATCAATTAAGGGGGGGGGGGCATGAGCCCCCCGTTCCCCCTGTTTATACTTATTCAATGAACACATAATAACAGTCACGTAATCGCCTCATCAGAATGATCCTATATCTAAATTTTGGACAAAAACTGTTAATTCTGCATGAAAAACCCATTTATATCCATTAAGGGGAGGGGTATGGGCCCCCGTTTCCCCTGTTTATACTTATTCAATGAACATCTAATAACAGCCACGGTATCGCCTCATCTGAATGATCTTATATCTAAATTTTGAACGAAAACCGTTAATTCTGCATGAAAATCCCGTTTATATCAATTAAGGGGGGGCATGAGCCCCCCGTTCCCCCTGTTTATACTTATTCAATGAACACATAATAACAGTCACGGAATCGCCTCATCAGAATGATCCTATATCTAAATTTTGGACAAAAACTGTTAATTCTGCATGAAAAACCCATTTATATCCATTAAGGGGAGGGGCATGAGCCCCCCGTTCCCCCTCTTATACATATCGAATGAACTCCAAAAACTAATCAGGGAAGCGCCTTATCAGGATATACCTATATACAAAATTTCAAGTGGATCCGATATTTTTATCATGAGTTATCGCGTTACGTACGAACATACATACAGAACGGACGGGCACATAAGCTCTCAGGCTATGATAGCCTGTGAGCTAAAAAAAGGGGGGGGGTCACATTTTTTCCTATTTTCTTCTTTTGTGTTAAACTTCTTGAATAAACAAAAATGTTTCTTTTAGGCTTAGTTTAAATTATGGATAATATACAGTATAATGTTCCATAAATTGAGAAACTATTACATCTATGCATAAACAAGTCATTAATATTCAGATAGCATAAAAAGTATATGAAGCAAATTTAGTTTTGATTCTTGAAATAATCTTTTCCTTTCTAAAATTGCAAGCTTATACAAATCATAAATTAATCATAAATCATAAATAATTAATCATAAATAAATCTTTTTTTTTTTTCAAGTGAAGATCGAGCTATCATTGCTTCATCTTGTGTGTGATTGATGAAATGTTTAAAATGATATATAAAGAGAAAAATCTATTGTCCCATTCCTCCCAATGTTCCATTCCACTCCACTCTACCTTACATACCAATTTGCAATTATAAATAAAAAGAATATTGCCCAGTTAAACTGATGGCATTGAGCTCACAGGCTAAGCATACTAATTGTACATTACAGACTTGTATTTTCGCTAATTCCGTTCGAAAAAAAAAAAATTAAAAAAGGGAAACAGCTCTTCCCTTTCTCCTTTTTTAGACTTAATCATTGAACTTCCTAAACTATCAAATACATGCTTTATCATATTAAAAAATCTATATCCAAAATTCAGAGCAAATCGGATAATTCTTAATAAAAACCCATTTAGCATTTATATAATTTAAGAGGAGTTATTCTCCTCTTTTATACTTAACCATTAAACTTCCAAAACTATTCAGAGATTTGAACGAAATCTGACAATTCTGACTGAAAAATCCATTTATGCAAGTTAAGGAGGGGGAGCATTAGAACCCCCGTTCCCCCTGTTTATACTTATTCAATGAACACCTAATAACAGCCACGGTATCGCCTCATCCGAATGATCCTATATCTAAATTTTGAACGAAAACTGTTAATTCTGCATGAAAATCCCGTTTATATCAATTAAAGGGAGGGGCATGAGCCCCCCGTTCCCCCTATTTATACTTATTCAATGAACACCTAATAACAGCCACGGTATCGCCTCATCCGAATGATCCTATATCTAAATTTTGAACGAAAATCGTTAATTCTGCATGAAAATCCCGTTTATATCAATTAAGGGGGGGGGCATGAGCCCCCCGTTCCCCCTGTTTATACTTATTCAATGAACACATAATAACAGTCACGTAATCGCCTCATCAGAATGATCCTATATCTAAATTTTGGACAAAAACTGTTAATTCTGCATGAAAAACCCATTTATATCCATTAAGGGGAGGGGTATGGGCCCCCGTTTCCCCTGTTTATACTTATTCAATGAACATCTAATAACAGCCACGGTATCGCCTCATCCGAATGATCTTATATCTAAATTTTGAACGAAAACCGTTAATTCTGCATGAAAATCCCGTTTATATCAATTAAGGGGGGGCATGAGCCCCCCGTTCCCCCTGTTTATACTTATTCAATGAACACATAATAACAGTCACGGAATCGCCTCATCAGAATGATCCTATATCTAAATTTTGGACAAAAACTGTTAATTCTGCATGAAAAACCCATTTATATCCATTAAGGGGAGGGGCATGAGCCCCCCGTTCCCCCTCTTATACATATCGAATGAACTCCAAAAACTAATCAGGGAAGCGCCTTATCAGGATATACCTATATACAAAATTTCAAGTGGATCCGATATTTTTATCATGAGTTATCGCGTTACGTACGAACATACATACAGAACGGACGGGCACATAAGCTCTCAGGCTATGATAGCCTGTGAGCTAAAAAACGGGCTTCAAATGTTTCAATTGAACATAAAATTTATCGCCGAATTTAAAAGAAATATCAAGGTAAAATTAAACGCTAAAAATTTTTTTAAATGCTAAAACTATTACTATTTAACGGAGCAAAACACTATTAATTTTCTCTGAAGGTACATTTAGTTACAAATTTAATCTTTACAGAAACATTTAATGGAGCTACTCACGCTTGAAATCGTGGAAATAAAATGGAATATTGAACAAAATAAGAACGATAATAAATTATTCATAGTTTTTTCTTTGGAATTATTAAGAGCGTTTTTATCCACAAAATGAATATGAAAATAAATTATGTTCATGATAATTTATGAATATTTGAACATCTTAATCTTGAAAGGCATTAAACTTTCAAAACTGTATTTTTCGTAATGAAATAAAATTGAATGGGCCATTTCTTTTGCACTCATAAACAAATGAATACGGCATAATTGAATTAAAAATTAATTCTAATATCTTTACTAAAGAGATTAGTATGCGAAATTCTCTATCACTCTCCTTGTACTAATTGTTCTTATTAAGGGATCTTATTAAGTACCTTTGAAACCATCTCCTCAATTTTGAATAATATTGTAATGTACAGTGGCGTAGCAAGCGGGCGGACCGCCCCGGGTGTCACCCTCTAAGGGTGGACACCCAATCTTTATTTGCAAATATATATACATAATCTTGTAAGATTTTGAAAAGGAAAATTCTGAAATAAAATGAAATTTTTACCGCAATACGCAATAGAGTTAGTTTTATTTTCTTTGAAAATTTCGAATTTTATACAAAATGATGTTTCTATATAAGACATGCGCCTGGAAACAAAAACCTACCTATTCAATGAGTAGATAGAAAAGAAAATTTTAAAGGAAAGAATTTTCTTCGACATATAGACATCACATATTGCTTATGCGGACTATGGGTTGAGTGATAAGTCAATCTTGTGTTTTTTATGCAGGAGGACAACAGTAAATAAAGAATGACATGATCCTTTGTTATAATAACGTAGAATTGTGATTGAAATAAAATATGACGGATGGGAATGGGGGGGGGGACACCATTTACATCCGCCCCGGGTGTCACCCATCCTAGCTATGCCACTGGTAATATGTGTGGTAGCACAATGCTGAATTCTTAAAATTAAATTTAAAAAATCTTATAGAATAAGCTTACTTTACTAAAATTTAATTAAAAATATCTTTAAAAAAAAAACCCCTACTACTTTTGTAATACGAATATTTTTGCTTCGATTTTTTTTCTACATTCATTAGAATTTGCTAAATAAAACTGTGCATGGATTTTTAGATGCATGGGATTTCACATTTAATGTGATTTTCCCCCCCTCTCTTGTATATAGTAAAAGATGAAAAAAATTCAACAAACTCTCAATTTAAATATTTAAAAAAAAATAACTATAAATTTAAATGTTAAATCCCTGCACCAAAATATTAAATATACCATGGAGAACAAGTAAAAAAAAAAAAAAAAAAAAAAAAAAAAAAAAACCTTTATCTAAATTAGCAAAAAAATCCTTAGTATTTTTCGAACAAGCAACTTATAAAAATGTAAACAAGGAGAAAAATTAGTTTAAAGTTTTCATTTGTATAGGTAATTGTGCTAAATTATAATATTATAAAGAATATAAATATTAACAAAATTTACAGTATATCGCGATACAATAGTTGTATAGGTAATAAAAAGAATATTTCCCAGTTAAACTGATGGCATTGAGCTCACAGGCTACGCATACTAACTGTACATTACAGCCTTGTATTTTCGTTAATTCCGTTCAAAAAAAAAAAAAAAAAAAAAAAAAAAAAATTAAGAAGGGGAAACAGCTTTCCCCTTTCTCCTTTTTTACACTTAATCATTGAACCTCCTAAACTATCAAGTACATGCTTTATCATATTAAAAAATCTATATCCAAAATTCAGAGCAAATCGGATAATTCTTAATAAAAACCCATTTAGCATTTATATAATTTAAGAGGAGTTATTCCCCTCTTTTATACTTAACCATTAAACTTCCAAAACTATTCAGAGATTTGAACGAAATCTGACAGTTCTGATTGAAAAATCCATTTATACAAGTTAAGGGAAGGGGCATTAGAACCCCCGTTCCCCCTGTTTATACTTATTCAATGAACACCTAATAACAGCCACGGACTCGCCTCATCAGAATGATCCTATACCTAAAATTTGAACGAAAACTGTTAATTCTGCATGAAAATCCCGTTTATATCAATTAAGGGGAGGGACATGAGCCCCCCGTTCCCCCTGTTTATACTTATTCAATGAACACCTAATAACAGCCACGGTATCACCTCATCAGAATGATCCTATATCTAAATTTTGAACGAAAACTGTTAATTTTGCATGAAAATCCCGTTTATATCAAATAAGGGGAGGGGCATGAGCCCCCCGTTCCCCCTGTTTATACTTATTCAATGAACACCTAATAACAGTCACGGAATCGCCTCATCAGAACGATCCTATATCTAAATTTTGAACGAAAACTGTTAATTCTGCATGAAAATCTCATTTATACCAATTAAGGGGAGGGGCATGACCCCCCCCCGTTCCCCCTCTTATACATATCGAATGAACTCCAAAAACTAATCAGGGAAGCGCCTTATCAGGATATACCTATATACAAAATTTCAAGTGGATCCGATATTTTTATCATGAGTTATCGCGTTACGCATGAACGTATATACAGAACGGACGGGCACATAAGCTCTCAGGCTATGATAGCCTGTGACCTAAAAATGAAGTATCAAAATATTCACAATTAAAGAAGTTTTCAGTTAATATTAAAAAAAGAAAATCACAATATTTTGACCAATTCCAAGGTAATGTGTCCCCTTAAGGCCCCACACTATGCACAGAAAAAGACCCAGATGATAATGTCAAGTCTTGGGGGCGTTCTTTTCAAATATCTCGCCCAAATTTTAATATTTTTACATGATTTTTTTGCATAAGATAGTTGAGGACGATCTACAACCGGCCTAGTTTTTACTTTTTCAATTTTGCTTATATATTTTTTATATTATGATAGTTTCAATTTCGGAACCGGTTTTAAAATTTAATTTTTTTTTTTTTTTTTTTTTTTTTTTTTTTTTTTTTAATTTGAAATCAAAATTGAAAAAGTAAAAACTAGGCCGGTTATGGAACGTCCACAGAACGTAAATTCAGTAATTCGGAAATGATAGGATTCCATATTAAGCAGTATGTCATCATCAATGCAACCTAGAATCATTACCTATCATGGGATATTATTGAATTAACTATGATGATAGGATTTAATAGCTTGAAGAAAGGTTTTATTATATCTGTTTAAGTTTTGATTCGATTTTCATCAAATTTGAAATTCTGCCACGAATCTAAGTAACAAATTTTAAATCATTCGGTTAGGCACTTTTAGCACTGTTATATGCGGACAGACGGCTGGACCAAACAACGACTTATAGGTGCCATGTATTTATATAATTACGGACGCCACTAAATTAAAAAAATCTATTCGACCGTTATTTGAACACACCTATTCTATATTATAATTTGAATCGGTGTAGACGACGTACACTGTAAAAAA
Source organism: Maratus speculifer (assembly GCA_964019185.1). Classification (NCBI taxonomy): domain Eukaryota; kingdom Metazoa; phylum Arthropoda; class Arachnida; order Araneae; family Salticidae; genus Maratus; species Maratus speculifer. The sequence continues at coordinate 24,911,887 of OZ025296.1, forward strand.
AAATAAAAAAAATAAAATAATAAAATAAATAATAAATAAAAAATAAAAAAACTGTAAAATTCACGAGAAAAAACTGGCAATTTAAAACCTTTTAAAATCGTTTAATTTATTGCGAATAACCGTAATTTTTTTTTTACGAAGAGTCTGTTCTTTTAATATTTTGAAACAGTTACATTTACAGCTATAAACTATTATTTTAACAGAAATATCTTGTGATTTTTACAAAGAATACCTCTAAATTTCACGAAAAAAATTTGTAAATTTTATCAAACTTTCTGATTTTTTTAAAAACCGTTAAATACTGTTATATTTACCGATATGAACTGTTATTATAACAGAAATATGTTGCAACTTTTACAAAGAAAACTCGTAGATTTTACGAGAAAAATCTATATAATGTAAATAACTTTCTGTCTTTTTTACATTTAAATACGGTTATATTTATAGGAATAAACTGTTTTTTTTTTTTTTAACAGAAATAGTCTGCGATTTTTACAGAGAAAATTTGTAAATTTAAAAACAAAAATAAAAACAATTTCCTATGTTTGTCATTTTGTTTATCCGAAATAAGTGTGAAATAGTTGCATAACAAACATTAAACTTATCAGGGACAGAGAGAAAATATTTCTGAAAATAGTCAGCAGTTTATCGTATTCTGATATTTACAATAGTTCGAGAAAGTGGTGAAAAACGAAGATAATTTATCAAGCAATCTTCCAGTACACAAAACATTTGTAACTAACTAATCCTTTGTGGGAACATTACTGTGACTCAAAATATAATTAAGATTTATAAATGATAATTATATTTTTAAATTGCGACTTATATATTTTAATTTAAAAACTGGATTGGTAAATATTTAAATCTCTAAAAACCCAATAGATCTTATAGAATACAAATGTACACAACAGGTTTCTAAGCAGTTTTTGTAGTTAATAATAAGGTAATATCTAATCTTAAAAAAAAAAAAAAAAAAAAAAAAAAAAAATATGAACTATAAAACATATTTTAAAATTTTGATATTCCCTGTTGCGTTTAAACAAGTGTCTCAAAGTACAGATCTGCACGGGCCGACAAGATCTACAGAAAAAAATTTGGCCCAGCCCGAACGAAAAAAAAATATTGGCCCGACTCGGTCCGGCCCGAAAGAAAAGAATATTGGCCCGGCCCAAAAGTTATTCGGCCCGAATTTGGCCCGGTCCGAGTGAATTTCTACAGAACATTGATCTTTACTCTTACGGAAAAGTTCAGACAAAAAAAAAAAAAAAAAAAAAAAAAAAAAAACTTAATCTTTTTTTTTTTTTTTTTTTTTCATGTTTATAATCTTTATTTATGCAGAAATGCCATAGGCTGCGGTACTTATGCTTTTAAGGGTGTATTCGAAAAAACGCTTTTCCACCTTAAACGGCTCGAAATTTTCCGATACAATTTCAGACATATTTATAAAAGTAGAAACATGAAACTTGCTTAGGGTATTTTTGAAGAGATGTACAAGGTGCCGTGTGATGTATTTTTACGCTCAATTCATTAGAATTTCATTTATAAACAATTATTTTCATAGTATGACCCTTTTTTTCGTTCACAGATCTCCCGCTAGGGAAAAATGTTCAAAATGCCGTTTTTGGTTGCTTTTTTTGCAATATTTTCTGCATTTATCAAAGAATTGACAATTACGGCACCTTGTGTACTTTCTAAATAAGACAATTTGCCAGTTTGATGCATATGAGAGTAAAAATAAAGTCAAAAATAAATCGGAAAATAAGCAGTTTGAATCGAAATACACCCTTAATAAACCTTCGTTTGTTGTATGTAAATGTTTCAGTTAATAGTTATTATTAGTATTATTAAGTATTATTAGTAATATTAGTAGTACTATTATTAGTATTATTCATCCATATTCCATGTAATGGAGACATAAAAATCTAAAAAAATGGTATATGATAAAAGTGAAATCTTCTATGACGGAATCGCATTAAAAAGAAAAAAATATGTTCCCTTCTTAGCAGATGTAAAGGTTTAACATATTTTTTCTTGCGTATTGTTGTATTCAATTTGCTTGGATGCACAGTTTAAAAGAAATTTGCAGCAGACTTGGCCACGTCGAGAAAAAGATTTTCAAATGGGATGATTCAATAAGAACTGATTGTTTTGATCCGTGAAGAGAAGACTAGGAAGAATGAAATCAGTCTCGGCTTCGTAGGGAAAAAATACCTTACGCTCGGCCCGATACTCCAGGGAAAAAAATTAAGGGCCGAGCCCGGACCGAAAATATTAGTGACTAGGCCCAGCCCGAATGTCGTTAATGGAGATCGGCCCGAACCCGGCTCGCGGGCCGGGCTCGGGTTATCTCAAAGTAAATAAAAACTTCCCGAATAAAATAAAGGTAAAATTTAGTTTGAGGGAAAAAAAAAAGGAAAGCAAGAAAGATAAAAGCATCTTATTAATGATTTTGTTCCAGTTAATTGCGAAGCGTTGGGGAAGAAACATTACGTTACAATGAAAGAGCTCCTATCAAAATTTCAAAACCTTTACCTTTGACAGGTGTTTAGACAAAATCACTTGCAGAGACACCTGTCTAAACTTAATATGGGACGTAACTTTTACGAGTTTTATTGTACGCATATTTTCTTGTAATTGATTAAAGGTAAAAACCAGCGATGTAGTCGTAAGGAAAAAAAAGTACACGCTTTAAGCAAAGGATATATACTCAAGGCAGAGGGTATACCCTAGAATGCATAGACTATAGCTTCTTTGAGAAACAGATGGTATACGGTAGTCCTTAAAAAATCCAGAAGGTACACGGCGTATACCTCCGTATACCCTGCACTACATCCAGATAAAAAAAAAAAAAAAAAAAAAAAACATTATTTAGCAAACACAATGGAAAAAAGTGTTTGCTAAATAGAATTGACCGCTATTTAAAAAGGGCTCCTTTCGGAGGTTTTGCTGTAATTCAAAAGTACATTTATATAAAAGGGAGGAAAGGAGAGAAGAAAACATGAGGAAAAAATTATTAGAGGAAAATTTTAATATAAAAGCAAATTTTTTATTAAGTAAAGTTGTGTTGATTCTATAAATATGTTCTAAAAAAATAAGAGAAAGTTACCGGTATGCCTTTAGCAAAAATTCTTATTAAATATATTTCATTTGCACGGTACCAAAACAGTTATGTATTTATGTCTCAGAATTTAAAAACGATAAAAAAAAGAAAGAGTCCATTTTTTATTTTAATATTATTTTTTAGACACTGAATCTGGCCGATACAAAATCATGTTATTTATTTAACAAATATAAATATATAAAATGTTCTGATCATTCTTTGTTATTTAGTTTTACTATACGTTCTTTATAAAAAGCATTTTAAAAAAAATTATCTATTTTTTAAGCTTTTTTTAATGACTGCCAACTGTTCAGTAAATTTTTACGAAATTCCAAATATAACATGAAAATACAGTTCCAAATTCCGTAAGTGGTTTAAATCAGATAATTTTTGAAAAACACCAACTTTTTTATCGATTCTTTTTTAATGATACAAATAATCCAAAAGAAAATTTTTAGAAAACAACCGTGCCATATGGTATTCAAAGATTCATCTGACAGCTAGCAGACGACATTTTCATTGAGCAACAGATATTGCGAACTAAGATATGAATCTTCAAATATTTACAGATGTCAATGATTGACTCACCTTTGCCAAAATGATTTAAACTTCTCCTACGTACACTGATGCAGCAGGTAGCAGTTTAATCCGGCGTTTTCACTGGTAAAACAAGTGTTGCCAACACCGTACGCGATTCCAAGCGTGTTGGCTATGTTATGCGGGAAAGGTGGGAAAATAAATGTCAATAGCATCCAAGGAAAATTAGTGCAGTAGTATCGCCATCTGTTGAAGCAAATCTGAAACGACTTCAGCAATTTTAAAAACCTTCCTTCTTTTTATTTTCAATTCTATTATTATTTATTTTTTTATTTCTTGTATGTATGTTTTCGTTACATGAATAAAAATCAGTACAATATGTGAAAAAGAGTATGTTATGGTACAAATTAATTGAAGCATTGTTTTATTTCTAGTTTCTTCCAGAAACGAAAATCCAGATTTTCATGTTTTTTCACCAGAGCCCGATCAAGCTGAAGTTGGGCTCAGGGCAGGACCTTAGCTATAATGGCGCTATGGGCGGCTCAGCCCCCCCTAAAATATTTTGAGCCCCCCCCCCCCCGAAAAGATTCCAAGGTCACTAAATGAATTTCTGTTTCGAAAATTCGAATAAAATTCTGTTAAAAATAATTTAGTTTTGAGACCCTTTCACAGTTTTGCAGAATTACGAAATTGCATCTAAAATAAGTAATTCAACACTCCCTCATCCTATTTATATATATGAAACTAACATAATGTTTAATTTTGCACCAGTTATACATTCAAAAATTTCCTCATCATACATATATATATATATATATATATATATTATGGAATAAAGTTATTATAAGTGAATGGAGTTTGTATAGAATTAAATTTAATAAGAAACATAGCACCTACAATGTGAATATGCACTAATTTATCTTTCTGCGTCAGAGAGAGAAAAAAATTGTGAGCCCCTCCCCTGCAATCTCTTGAGCCCCCCCCCCCCTTTCCCTATGGATCACTTCTAGCTACGGCCTTAGCTCAGGGCAAGGGCGGATCTGGAGAGTCCTCAAGGCAGGAGCAATTTTTGAAATTTAGAAACTCCAATCTGATGCGTTCAGGCTCATCTTTTTCAATGCGCGTCGTATTGCGTCTACTTTTTTGCTGTGGGTCGGGTTTGACTCCGGTTAGCTTGTACTTTTTTCTGCTGGTCGGGTTAATTTTTATTTTTTGCTTTGAGTTGTGTTTGGGTCCGGTTGATTTCTACTCTTTGATGTGGTTCGAGTTAATTTCTGCTTTTTTTGTGTGTGTTCGGTAGACCACTATATTTTGTTTTGTCGGGTTAGCTTTTACTTTTTAGCTGTACTAAGCGCATTTGGGGCAGTTCGACATATATTTTTGGTTTGAGTCAGTTTAGGTTCGGGTTTCTACTCTTGTGAGAAGGGTTCGGTTTAGCTCGATTTTGATCGGGTTGAATCCTTTGATAAAATTTTCGTTCTTTTACGCAATCTTTTTGGCGAAATTTGCGTCTGTTCCACAATCCTTTGAAAAAAATTCGCGTTTTCTCCGCGATCATTTCACAAAATTCTCGAGCTTCGCCCCAAGTCGTTTCTCGTGAGGATGCATAATGTCACTTTGTAAACCTTTTATTAGCCCAAGGGGGGGATTGCTTATTTGCCCCCTGCCCTCGCCTCTTAGATCCGCCACAGCATACGGGCTGTGTCGATCCCAGACCGAGCGATTAGTCTTATACCGGACGGAGCCTGGGCTTGAAAATCTTGGTTTATGTATATTACAGATGAGTTCGGCTTCGTTTTCCGGGATCCGGCAACCCCCGAGCCCGAAAGATTTTTTGTCACCACAGCCCGATACTAAAAATATATAAAATAAAAATTATATTAAAAAATTGTTTTAAATGTAATATCTCATTTTCAACGTAAATCAAAATCAACGCAAATTAAAAAATAATTGACACTGTTATCTTAAAAGTCTGATCCTTTTATAGGAAAAGAGGAAATATTGATTGATTGCTTTCTATCGGAATAACATGGTAATTATATTTACTTACGGAGAAAAGCGACTTCGAAAATGTATAGAGTCCCCAGCATGATCAGAGTTCATGATGACAAATAAATATAATAAACACTAACTAGTTTCATATGAAAAATGACTGATTAGTGCACAATAGAACATTAAATAATTTGCAAACCTCCAGCAAATTCTCGTCTTCTAAAATCAGTGGAAAATATTCTCTTCTCTAAATAAATAATAAATAAATAAATAAAGGATCAAATTAAAAAATATCTTCTGCTAACTGAAAGCCAACTAAAAGCAAATTCATTGTTGTACTTGTTTTGATTGGCGCCATTAGACCGTCACCGGAAATTCCGTAGACGTAAATCTGTAATTATCAAACATTTTCATTTGAAACAGCAATGAAATGCACTAAAATAAATAAACACTGTCGGACGTTCCTCTCAGTCCACACAACTTTGAAGAAAGTCCGTGGTAGTTATAGCTGCCACCACCGATATTACTAGGTGATATCGGTCACCCACTGTGAGGATTGTGTAAATGAACACTGACGCTGTCAATTAACTGAATTAACAGTTTATTTAGAATATATGTACACACTAAATACGCTATTTACAATTATATACAATTACAACTCGGATATAGGTGATCCGGTTCAACATTAAATTAAATACAGTAAAGGTTGGCTGTGTACTATTCAAATTACACCTTCCACTTCACACTCAATGCACGTTAGATTCACTTTATCAGAGATCAATCTCGAATCTCCCACTACAGGTATACTCTGCCTGCCCTTCTCGGCCCAGAGCCCTAAACACCAGAACGTCTGTGTCCTTTGCTCTCCAGAAACGCACTGCTTCCGCTCTACAACACAGAGCACCCTGTATCAGGACCTCGGTCCTACACCTTCTTGGTACGAAACCCAGGAACGAACTGAACTAATCTGAGCTAAGACTTGCTCTTCTCAAATCACTGCCTTCCCCAATATAAACCCCCCTTTGGAGCTCATTCATTGGGCACATTCCATATTCCTTTCTTGATTAGTGACATGTTCCTGCTCTGCGCATCATCCACATACCTCACTGACAGATGAACACGGCTCTCAGTAATCTTCTCTTTCTCACACACCACCTGCATAGGATTACCTGTCACTTCTCCCTTCAACAAAGAAGGAATGTCACCTTAGAAATTCTAGTACACAGCCATACAATACACCAAAGATTAAGATAGAGAAATAACAGAAATTCCAATCTGTAGCAGGTGTGGTCTCAGAACCTGACACCCCCCACCTTAGCGGAAAATATGCCTTTTAGGGGCTAATTTTCCCCAAACACATAACGGAAATTCTAATCTGTAGCAGGTGTGGTCTCAGAACCTAACAAACACGATTTCAATTCCCCGCCATTTTGATCAAAATAGCATAAATGATTTGAAAAGGAATAAGTACGCAATTTTAAGTGGAAAAAAGTTCTTTCAATCTTTCCTACACATGGATAAATAAAATTTTCCCGTTTCAGAAAGAAATGAGCACAAGCCCGAAGATTAGAATAAAACTAGAGCCCGAGCCCGTCTCATTTCTAGTGTATTCTCTCGGAAGAAGGAAGTCCACCAGGACCAACCTGAAAGAAAAAAAGTAGTGTAGCTCTGCAGAAAAAAATAAGACCCGACCCTACCCGTGAAGACCTGACCCAGTCCCAGTATAATAAATTAAAGTTTACGCGACCCGACCTGGGTAGCGCCGATCTCGAGTTTAGGTTCTAATCACTTTTCCGTCTAAGTCTATTGTCGTTTTGAAGACTCTTTATTGGACTCAAGAAGTGGACGATCGCCCCATCGCCCCTCCCCCCTCCCTTAAATCTGCCACTGAGGTCTGGCCAGTAATGTTTATCATACTATCTAAATCAGAGACGGACCGGACGTTTAGCTTTTATACCTGGATAACCCTTTATATTCGATCTGGAAGAAAATAAGTCTGTTCTGACCCGAATCTACATAAAAAGCAAGGAGACGGCACGATTCTAAATGAGAGAAGACCCGACCCAACTCGCATCTCATGGTTTAAACTGGCACAACCCGGGCTAGGCCGTGAAGAGCTCGAGCTTCGCCGCAGGTCATTTCCCCTGAGAATGCCTAATGTCACTTTGTAATCCCTTTATTAACCCAAGAGAGAGGGGGAGCAATTGCCCCTGCTCCTCCTTAGATCCACCATTGCATATACAGACTGGGTCGATCGCAGACCAAATTGCTAACCTTTTATACTGGACGGAGCTTGGACTTGGAAATTTTAATCCATGTATACCACTAGAAAAAATGAAGCCCACGCTAGTCCCGACCTGAAAAAAAAAAACAGTGTGGGTCGGGTCGGTAAAGCTCTGCAGAAAAATGTAAAACCCGACCCGCCCTGATTCTGAAAGTGTGAAGACCAATCCTAGTCTAGTAAATTAAAGTTGGCGCGACCCGACCCGGGTTGCGCCGGTCTTGAATTTAGGCCCAATCAATTCTCCGTGCGGGCATCTAAAGTCGTTTTGCAAACCCATTGTTGGGCTCAAGGGGGGGGCGATCGCCCCCCTTGAGCCTTTTTAATAGGCCCTGAGCGAATCCGCCATTCGCTCAGGGCCTATTAAAAAGTTGGGTCCCCCTACCCTACCTCCTCATTCCCGGCGACACTTTCAGAAAAAAGTAGGTTTACTTGATGACTTGACAAAGTTGTTTGGGTGAAAGTTTCAAGTGTATAGAAAAAATTAACTTATAATAATAATTAAAAAAATGTATTACCGTCCACTTTTTCAAGTAAGCATTTGTATAATTCACAAACATCTATGATTCACAGTTTATGTTGAAGAATAAATGAGAACATCTTTTTCAAAACTTGCCTTATCCAAAATCATAAATATTGTGTTTTTTCTAATAGTCTAGTAGTCATTTTAAACTATAATTCTGACATTGTAAAATCCTCATTTCTATTGAATCAAATAGACACAGTATGCAGTTTTTGCTATTTTCTCCAAATTTGATTTTCTGGATACGGAAAATTTTGAAAATTATTGGTACTCTCAAAATGAAAAAGACTTTTACAGAAAAGTGCCTAGGTTAAAAGCTTCTAAAATTTTTATTGAGTCATTAAGAATATTTAAATTTTACGTTTAATATTTTATAAACCAATATTATTTGAAAAGTACTTGATTAAGGAAAAAAAAAGTCCTTCCGGCAATGCCGGGAGGAAGAGGTAGCTTTCATATACTCATATATTTATTTATTTATTTTAAGGTAAGTTATATTGTTCAAAAATACTAAGCTCAAATTAGTGGAAATAATCCTATAAAATTAGTGATTTTATAAGATTGAAACTAGTTTTTGTCAAGACTGAATATTAATAGGAATTTTTAGAAATTAGTCATCTTTTATTCAACCTGGTTTTATTTTAAGCGATTTAGAGAGTCACCAAATTCCACGATATCATAAAGTGTATGCCATTTTAAAGCAACATTGTGGATCGTTCTGATCAGACCGTTTCAAAAAGTCAGCCATAAGCAAAATTCAAAGTGCTATAACTCAGTCATTTTTTAAGATATAGACAAAATAAAAAGTGTTCTGGAATTGTTGTTTTAAGTTCTAACACGTAAAAGAAAAATATATTTTTCAATTTTTAATTTTTTCGCATTTAATTTTAAATTTTAAATTTTTTTTTAAATTTAAAATGGCCACCATTTTGAAACAAAATGGTGGATGATGCTGGCCAACTAACTCGGTCGAGACATTTGTATGTACTATGTACATCCCAAGTTTCATTGAAATCAGTTCATAAATACGCGTGTTATCACGTGTCAAAAATCAGACCGTACCGTTTCAAAATGTCAGATATAAGAAAAATTCAAAGTGCTATAACTCAATCATTTTTTAAGATATAGACAAAATAAAAAGTGTTCTGAAATCTTTGTTTTACGTTCTAACACGTAAAAGGAAAATATTTTTCAAATTTTGATTTTTTCGCATTTAATTTAAAATTTTAAAAATTTTAAAAATTTTAAAATGGCCACCATTTTGAAACAAAATGGCGGATGATGCTGGCCAACGAACTCGGTCGAGACATTTGTATGTACTATGTACATACCAAGTTTCATTGAAATCGGTTCATAAATACGCGTGTTATCACGTGACAAAAATCAGATCGTTTCAAAATGTCAGCCATAAGAAAAATTCAAAGTGCTATAACTCAATCATTTTTTTAAGATATAGACAAAATAAAAAGTGTTCTGAAATCTTTGTTTTACGTTCTAACACGTAAAAGGAAAATATTTTTCAACTTTTAATTTTTTCGGATTTAATTTTAAATTTTAAATTTTTAAAAAAATTTAAAATGACCGCCATTTTGAAACAAAATGGCGGATGATGCTGACCAACGAACTCGGTCGAGACATTTGTATGTACTATGTACATACCAAGTTTCATTCAAATCGGTTCATAAATACGTTAGTTATCGCATGACAAAAATCAGATATATATATATATATATATGGTTATATATATATATATATATATATATATATATGTCAACATTTGAACGGAGGGTGGTTTTGGGGTCTGGGGGTCATGATCGGTGAAAATATACCAAAATTTTCCGGAAATGCTTTCTTCCGGACGGCTGCAATAGGTAGCTTTTTACTTTTTGTAATGAAAGCTACCTAAAAAATCAGCCACATAATTTGAGGGCCCAGGCACACGGCCCTGGAGGCCCGTGCATTAATCAGGCCCAGATGTTCACCTTTCTTTTTAGCAGTGTTGAATTCAGACACTTTTCTCCGGGAGGGACATTTGTTGCTCCGGGAGGGGGGAGGGAAATGGCATTTTATTCGTCATTTATTTCTTGATATTTTGATTATCATCTTTTAGTATTGAAAATTAAAAGCATAACAAGGCAATATTTTTTAAAAGTAAGAAATTTTTTTTTTATGAATTTTTATACGGAAAAAAAAGAAAAAAAAAAGAGTGAAATAGAAATTAGCAAATTGCAAAAAGTAGATAGAAAGTGAAGAAAAAAAAAAAAAAACTTCACAAAGTAAAGAAGGAGGTGGTGATCATAAAGTATGGTATCAAAATATGCTTCTCGGTGGATTCTGCAATTGATGTAAGATTTCTGAGCAATGTTGCGCGGTATCATGGACAGGGCCGTAGCTAAGGGCAGGGGGTGGCCCAGGGGGGTATTCCCCCCAGGAGCAATAAAATGTCCGCCCCGGAAAATTTGAAATTTTGATTTTTCAATGATCAAAAAATGCAACCCCCCCTGGAACTTTATAATGTACCCCCTAGAGCCACAGAAGTCCCCCCCCCGAAGAAAAGTGTTTGAATTCAACACCCGCTAAGGGGATGATAGGGGCGGATCAGCCCCCATCTCCACCCACCTAAAACGTTTTGAGCCTACCCTGAAGAGATTCCAAGGTACAATAAATGAATTTTTATCCCGAAAAATCCAACTGAAATTTTGTTAAAAAACTTAATTTAGTTTTGAGACCCTTTCACAATTTTGCAGAAATACTAAATTTTTGCTAGAATAAGTGTTTCAACACTCATTCGTCCTATCTGCACATTTGAAAATAACATGGTGTTTAATATTGTACTTGTTATACACTCGAATTTTTCATTATCCTATACTTTTCTTAGCATAAAATTAAGTTATTACAAAAGTTTAATTAAGAAACACAGTACCTACAGTGTGAATATTCACTAATTTATCTTTCTGCATCCGATCAGAGAGAGAGAGAGAAAGTATGAGCCCCCCCCCCCCCTACATTCTCTTGAAGGTATTATTCACTTCTAGCTACGGACCTGACTCTGGCAAATTATTGTCTTTTATAATACAGAGTTATATATTGATATGGGAATATCCCATATATTGATATGGGAAGTTATGTGCACATTTTTTTCACATGTATATATTATATATATTTTAATTTCTAAAAATCTTTTATCAATAAAATTTTTTTTTTAATTTATTTTTTTCATTTATGGTTACTTTCATGTTTTTCACATCTATACATTATCGGACAACTATATCAACTTTGGTTGTTAAAAAAAAAAAAAAAACTATTTTTTTTTCGCGAAAAAAAATAATAATTAAAAAAAATAAAGACGAAATTAGAGAAACGATATTATTATTTTACGTTATTCCGAATTGCAAAGAGAGACTCGATATCAAGATTTCAGTTGGTTGGGGCTTGTTAACACGATGGCTCTGTTTTAGGACCCATTTCAGAATCTTTGGTTATTAATAGCCTAAAAAGGAAAAAACCTCGCCTATCTCGGTGGCCGAAAGATTTTGCTTTTAAAGCTGGCAAAGTGCTGGTAAACAGAGTCCAAATGTAATTGCGCCCGTCGCGTCGGCCTAATCATTCCGAGTTTCCCATTACCCTTGTATAAATTCAAGTGGAGTTCCCTTAAAACAGCTTGTCCCAGCGTTCTTAGGCTTTTCATACTGGAGCACCCCCTCCCCTTTTTTTCATAAACACAATCCCTCCCCTTCCTTCTGCACTTAAAAGCCCATACTACGGACTGAAAAAGACCTGGATGATAATGTTAAGTCTATGGGGGCGTTCTTTTCAAATATCTCACTCAAATTTTAATATTTTTACATGAGTTTTTTTTTTTTTTTTTTTTTTTTTTTTTTTTTTTTTTTCATAGGATTGCTGACCACGGTCTACAACCGGGCTAGTTTTTACTTTTATAATTTTGATTTCAGATTAAAAAAAAAAAACTTTAACTTTTGAAACCGGTTAGAACCGGTTCGGAAATTGAAACTATCATAATATAAAAAATCGGAAAAATGATCGAGAAAGTAAAAGCTAACTTGGTTGTAGACCGTCCTCGGCTATCCTATGTAAAAATATCATGTAAAAATATTAAAATTTGAGCGAGATATTTGAAAAGAACGCTCCCATAGACCTAACACTATCATCCGGGTCTTTTTTCAGTCAGCAGCTCTTAAGTAGATAGCGCAAACATACTTTATTTCATATTACAATCTTCTTATCACAACCACATAGTAAATCCATACAAATTATTTTGTCATTTCTAACATTTTTGGAATTTTACTAACCGTTTTTGTGATTTCGGACATTACCAATATTGCGTACACCTAGCAGGCCAGCCAAGTACTTCCAGGGGCTGTGGTGACAACTTATATAGGCCTATAAGGCGCGAACCCATCCAATAATTTGATCTCTCAATATAATTGCATACGCTTATACAATTGCAATTGATTTAATTGGTAATTTACTTTTTTATCTATAGTATAAAGGCCAAACGTACCTGTGCGTAATGCATACGTCATTTTGCGAATGACAACACTTTCCCCTGCAATTTCGGTTTTACAAGTTTCGCTACTGCAAATTTTACACTTCTAAACATCGCACATTTTTTAATTTTACGCTGTCGTATAGATAAAATAAATGCACTTTTAATTGCAATTTGTTTGAAAGCTGTATCTCAATTTATTTTTGCGATATTAATTTTTTTTTTATAGTTTTTAGTAGCAATTTTGTAATTGTGGCAACAGAATCACTCCATTTTCTCTTAAAAGAAAAAAAAAAAAAAAAAAGAAAAAAAGAAAAGAAATTAAAATGCCCAACACTTTCCCATGTAATTTCGGTTTTGCTATTTTTAGGGACTGCAAATGTTACACTTCTAAACATCGTAATTTTAAGTTTTTACACCGTCGCACAGTGGGGCAAAACCCCAAAAAGCTGGCCAAAAGTCGAAAAATGAAGTTACGATTTAGGGAATTTTGACTATACAGTTGGCTAGAATAATGTTTGGAGAATCAGAATCTGTATTTAAAAAAAAGTTTTGCTTTGCTCTTACAAGCAGCATTATTTCAAAAATGATGCTTGAAGGAGTATCATTTGGAGCGAACAAAAACAGCAAAACAACAGTTCCTCTAAACGCGTGCTACATTTTATCATATTATCCGATTTTAATGATTTGAAATGGATTCACACTATTATAGTGTGTACTTTATTTGTATGTATTACAAAATTTATACTAAGCACATAAAAATTAATAAATTCATTGCCATTTTTGATAAAAAATTTTAGAAAAATTTTAATTTTTTTATTTTTAAACATAAAAAAGTTTAAATGTTCCACAGTGTTCCGCAACGAAATTTAATGGAAATAATAACCTGGGCTACTGTCTAATGATTCATAAAAAACCAGCTTCCAAAAACTGCCTTTCTGCATTTCACGCATATTTTAGTAACCGCAAGTAAAAATGTCACTTTTTCGACCGCTTCAAAAATTTTGAAATTGACTACTTTTCACATAACTTAGCTGATAAATATTTTTCAAAATTTTGAATTATTCAATTTTATAATAGTTTATTACCTATTATATTGTAAATAAATAGTATAACCATAAGATTAAATTAATTTGATAAGTAAGCTTAGTAATGAAAAAATGAAAATAATTCTCTATTATTGATCCGGTAGAATAACATTTTCTTATCTTTATAGGTAGTAATTTTGTTTGTTCTATTGTGATTAGAAGAATTATTTTGTCAGTGGCAATATATGATAGAGCAAACTACTGAGTGTATTTCATTAATGCGAGTAAAAATCATTATGAATATCACTTTCGCCTATATTAGTAATTTGGATTTGATTTGCAAGTGAAAATGTGATGGAACATCTATTCTGAGTACATTTAAACAGATATTTAGCTATGAAGATGTCAGGAGGTCCAATATATTTTTCTTTTCTCCCATGCTACTAGAATACGTAAATGTTGCGAATGATTCATGAATCGTCAATTTGAAAATTCCGAGATCTTCATTTCATTTATTCTATCGGGACAATCAAGATCCATTTTTCTTTTTCAAGAAATACCGAAGCTACTGTCAATGAATGTGATTGTATTGAACACCAGGAGAATGAACTTATTTTGTTTAATACAATCATTGATACAGAAGAAATAGTCGTTAATAACGAATTAGTGTAATACTCAACGTTGCTACCTATGTCAGACAGCATCTTACGGATCTGAAATTTTTTATTAAGTGAATTGAGATAATTTAGAATTCAAAATGTCTAAGTTACATGCAAAGATGTTTAGAGAGGGCTTAGACCTGGCAGACGAACTGGATAGAAAAAAATGAAAAGCTCGTACTCTGCATGAAAAGAAGAACACTGAAATTGCAAGATAAAATATGAAAAAAATATTTTGTTTACAATTAAGACTTCTCATCGAGAAACTAAATCCCAGATTTGGAAGCACAAATGATGGCAATACAATTCAACGATTCTTTGAAAACGCAACTATTTGTGCTTCTATAACGAGCGTATACGAAGATTTGATTAAACGATTCTATGTCATAAGTAATTTCTTGTAGCCATATCATTTATTTGATAAATTTCGAAAATTTTTCCTTACAAATAGCTCGTAGATTTGAGCTGTTCCCCTGGTTCTCTATGCCTTACTTCAGTACACAAATTACTTATTAATGACAAAGAAATAACATTATCTTCATTACTGCCAATTTGTTAAATGCCATAAGATACTCAATTGTCATGTAACAAACTGATCAAAAGGAATCGAGAAAGCGAGAAAAAAAGAAAGGTATTTTTACGTCTTTTAATGTCATCAGATTCTTTCATTTCCAGTTTAGGTAAATTATCTTAGACGAAATTAAAATCATTAATCCTAAGTCACAGGATCTTCTAATACCGCCAACAAGTTTAACTTTTTTGACACGTTGACCTCTGAAAAATCTTTTTATTATACTACAGTTGATTCTAAAGGTGAATTTCTGGAATAAATTTTCGTTTTTATTTTAATAATATAAAAATTAAATAGTCTAATATTTTACTTTCTATTAACGTACTTAAATGTCGATTAAATATGTCTTGGTTCTTTGAAAATACCTTTTTAAGTTAAATTGCATGTAAATTGAATAACTTTCGAGATATTTTAATTTTTGTTCCGTCATATTGTATCCGCCATTTTTTTTTTTTTTTTAAATTTTGTATTCTTATTTAGCATCCTCAAAAACACCTCTATACGAATTTTCGTACAATTTGAATAACATTTTCATATTTTGGCCAGCTTTTTGGGATTTTGCCCCACTGTGCGTCGTATATATAAAAAAATGTACTTTTAAGTGCAATTCGTTACAAAGCTATATCTCAATTTATTTTTGATACATTAAATTTATTTTTATAATTTTTAGTACCAATTTTGTAATAGTGGCAACAAAATCACTCCCATTTTCTTTTAAAATTGAAAGGGAAAAAATAGAAATTAAAGTACGTCTGTTATAAAATTCCGAGAATTTCGGTTTTATTTCGTTTAATAATTTGGATAATTCAGTTTTATAGTATTTGGTTAGTTTTAGCTTAAAATAATATTTGCTCGAGAGTTAAACTGACCAATGTAAGATATATTTTTTACTGTAATTAATTTTGCAGATTTATTATAAACAAATGAAACAGTTCTTTTTTAAGGACTATCTTTCGACGAATTTCGACGGGCTCCACCTCGTTTATTTAATCACTGAAATTAAATTTATTTTAATTAACATTTTAAAAAATACTTTTGTTTGAAAAATTGCAATTACATCAATTAGGTGTACAGGCGTTCAGAAAACACCTTCAGCGGATGCATAGTGAAATTTCTCACCAAAACAAATTTTTTTGCCTATTAAGCTACCTGTTTTGATGTCTTCAATTGATAAATAATTTAGGTGGTTAAAATGTATGCTTTTGTTGACATTTAATTTTTTACACTTTCAATAGTTATCAATTGAAATGTTATTAAAAATGCATATTAATGTATTTATAAGGAAAATCTTACCTAAATGCATGCATAATTTTATAAAGTTGAAAAAAAATTATAACAATTTAAAAATTTTGCTTAGAAAAAAACATAATTTCAAATTATCATCTTGAGTCATTCACACCTCCCGTCTTTCTCTCCCTACACACATGCACACTAAAGCTAAATTGTGTTTTTTTACTCAAAAATGCTTGAGCGCACCCAATATTTTTGAAAAGTTGGCGCTACTGAAGAGGGGTACGCGTTTCCCAGGTTGGGAACCGCTGACCCCTACGAAGGGTGATCTCCGTTCTACATACACAGTATAGACAATTGGCCTTAATAAACAATAACATTCACTGTTGCACAAATGCCATAAGTAGCGAGAAAAAAAGAAAGATATTTTTACGTCTTTTAATGTCATCAGATTCTTTCATTTCCAGTTTAGGTAAATTATCTTAGACGAAATTAAAATCATTAATCCTAAGTCACAGGATCTTCCAATACCGCCAACAAGTTTAACTTTTTTGACACATTGACCTCTGAAAAATCTTTTTATTATACTACAGTTGATTCTAAAGGTGAATTTCTGGAATAAATTTTCGTTTTTATTATAATAATATAAAAATTAAATAGTCTAATATTTTACTTTCTATTAACGTACTTAAATGTCGATTAAATATGCCTTGGTTTTTTGAAAATTCCTTTTTAAGTTAAATTGCATGTAAATTGAATAATTTTCGAGATATTTTAATTTTTGTTCCGCCATATTGTATGCGCCATTTTTTAAAATTTTAATTTTGTATTCTTACTTAGCATCCTCAAAAACACCTCTATACGAATTTTCGTACAATTTGAATAACATTTTCATATTTTGGCCAGTTTTTTGGGATTTTGCCCCCTTTTGTTTGAAAAATTGCAAGGACATCAATTAGGTGTACAGGCGTTCAGAAAACCCCTTCAGCGGATGCATAGTGAAATTTTCACGAAAACAAATTTTTTTGCCTATTAAGCCACCTGTTTTGATGTCTTCAATTGATAAATAATTTAGGTGGTTAAAATGTTTGCTTTTGTTGACATTTAGTTTTTTACACTTTCAATAGTTATCAATTAAAATGTTATTAAAAATACATATTAATGTATTTATAAGGAAAATCTTACCTAAATGCATGTATAATTTTATAAAGTTGAAAAAAAAAATTATAACAATTTAAAAATTTTGCTTAGAAAAAAACATAATTTCAAATTATCATCTTGAGTCATTCACACCTCCCGTCTTTCTCTCCCTACACATATGCACACTAAAGCTAAATTGTGTTTTTTACTCAAAAATGCTTGAGCCCACCCAATATTTTTGAAAAGTTGGCGCTACTGCCGAGGGATACGCGTTTCCCAGGTTGGGAACCGCTTGTCTTAGAAGAATGACCCCTACTGTTGATTTCAAATACATCATTACAGTAGAAAAATAATGTTCTTAAAATAATAGTATAAAATTTCCCTACCTTTCTTGAGGGATGTACGGTGGGCAAAATCGTAATTCTTGGTCATCTTCAAAAACAGAAAATCCACAGCAAAAATAAGACAAAACGTAAACACACAAAAAAAGTTGATTATTTACACACGCGCGCAGATATTACATGTTTCTTGATCATTATTCTTAATATAACTACATCGAAATCTGAAAGGTACAAAAAAAAAACATTAATAAAAAAGATCGTAAAATAACCAATCGCTTTTAGTTTGTACAAGAAAGAAAAAAAAATAAATAAAAGAATGTTCTCAAAATGAGCGGCTGCTGGCGCCAGTGAGTCTTCGTGAAGAGTGTTTTCACACTCCCCACCTTGAGTTCATTAGGGGACAGAACTCAATCACTGCAGTTGGAGTCTTTCGGGCGACCGTACAATTCGACTACGGCGAGTAGTCAAACGTTTTTGCAGTACTGCATCACTTTGATTATCGGCGATTCCATTCACCTCCAAAGAACAAAGTTTCTTAATGGGACAAATTAGCATTCCAGTTGCAGTCTTCAACTTTACTACGCGCACAACGCCATCTTGACTGGGTATAAGTTCGATAACTCTACCAAGAGGCCAGTTTATTCGGCTAGAATTTTCCGTCCATATCAGGACAACATCTCCTACACACAAAGATCTTGATTTTTTCCCACTAAAGATCGAACATTTTAATGTGGCGAGGTATTCGCTTCTAAATCTTGATTTTAAATCATTTCTAATTTTCATTCTATAATGGTATCGTTTATTCATTTCTTTGTGGTCTAGAAATTCTAATTCGGGCATACCTATTTTAGTATTTTCCTGTAAGAACATTGAAGGAGTTATAACTTGAAGATCTTCATTATTATCTGTAACATACGTCAAGGGGCGGGCATTTATAATACTTTCACAATCGCAGATAACGGTATGTAGTTCTTCAAAATTTAAAGACGACTTGCCCAATACCCTTCTCAAGATTCGTTTCAGGATTCCAACAAGCTTTTCCCAAAATCCACCCCACCAAGGTGCAGAAGGTGGAATAAATTTCCAGTCTATACGTTGTGATAATTTAGATTTATCACAGGCTTTTAAAGACATTTTTTCTGAAAAGAGATTTCACTATGGAACTGAAAACACAAAATGGTTTTCATTCTCAAGATGAAAAGATCGGCGATATAAAGGATCACTAAATCATCATCGATCAGCGAGAAAGACAGACGGGCGACACTAACATGAATAGGAGACCACACTGGTCGCACCTTTGTTAGCACGCCGACGCAAAAATGAAAGCACGGAGATGATCAGAGACTAGACACATTGGCGTCATAGGCGTGTATTTTCAGGTACGAATGATAAGACGATGTTACGAATCTCTTAATGAGAAAAGATCATTAAGGTTGATGATTGGTTCGTGACCTTTAGGGGAGGTCTTGGCTGAGAAGAAAAAGAGGAAGCCAAGGTTTTGCAGAGGGATTTTTGGTCTCGGAGTGAGAAGAGGAGAGAACAGAGCTCGGAGCTCGGATTTGTTCTCTGAGAAAAGTGGATCAGCTCGGATCGGGAGCTGTAGAGGGTGACGGCACTCAAGTGAGCCGGAAGAAGAGGACTCTCGCTAGGAGAGTGCCGGTGATTAGTCTCGTCTTCGGTGTTTAGTTAACGCCGTGTTATTGATTCGGAGAAATTTTACGTCGAATATAAACTGAACATTCTATGAACTAAAACGGAACTTTGGACTTGGAGCTGGTGGATTAAGATCCTACGAGTTCTAAAATGATTTATGCTGTATACAAATTTAATACAGAGAATTTTTTATTGTTACAAATAAATAATTGATTCTCCATTAAATTGCCTGGATTATTTGCCGAGCGGCACTTACGCTACCAACCACTTAGCTTTAATCTATATGAGGCAAGTTATTACAGCTGGTGGCAGCGGGAGCCACTAGCCCAGGACTATAGTTCGCCGTGCAGTTCCAGAGTTAATCATCGATAGAATCCAGCGCCTAGCTGACGAAGGCACCCAGCCGCTAAGAGAAACCCAGCGCCTAGCTGACGAAGGCACCCAGCCGCTAAGAGAAACCCAGCGCCTAGCTGACGAAGGCACCCAGCCATAACCGGAGATACAACGCCTAACCGACGAAAGGCCACCCAGCCGCAACCTGCCCGTAGCACCCAACACCCTCCGACGGAAAGATGCCCCAAGAGAGATGCAGACGACGGAAATAGGTAAGCTCATTCTAAATTTTGAGAGGCTATGTTTCATAATTCTTGCACAAAATTAAATTCAGTGAGGAAATTTATGTACTATGTTTCTATACTTTTATTATTTTAATCTAAAATTAAGAAATTAGTAAAGAGTATTGCAAAAAAAAATTCCTTCTTTTTTTAATGATAAAAACATTAAATGTTAAATGCATTTCTTTCCGGACAAAACGGAACAAATTAGAAAGTTTTGAAAGAAAAAAAAAGAGTGTACAACTCTTGTAAAATTGTAAACTCTTGTAAAATTGTAAAACTTTTTTTTAGCAGCATAAATGTTATGAGGTTAGTCATAAATTTAAGTTTTCTTTAAAGGCTTCTAAACAGAGAGGGATATTGTTACCTATTGATCTAAAATTATTTATGTTTACATTTTTGAAGTGTAGTTTTCGAAAAATCTGAATGCTAAAACTGGCAATATTTTTCTAGAATTAGAAATAAGTACAGGTACTTGTATTGTGGTCGGTTGAAAAAAAAAAAGTGTTGAATCGGTAAATTGTGTACTTTTCATGTATATATTTTTCATTTCATTCTCATTTACTGTGTTTAAATTGTGTAGTAAAGTGTATGTATAAAATTAACATTGCATATATGCTAGGGTAATTTTATAGATTGTTAGGAAATAAATAGAAATTTCGGTTAGTGCAACTCAGTCTAAAAATGACAGTCATTACTGATTTAAAGCAATGTAGAAAAATCGATCTGCAAATGTTAGCAGATGAGTTGGGAATTGATATTGATAAGAGTGACAAAATAGCTGTAATTATACAGAAAATTGAATCAGCTGCAGATTATGATAAAGATCTTACTTTATCGCAGGCTAATTATATTGTACAAGATAGGGAGGCTAACACAGCCGCACAAAAGGAACAGGAAAAATTAGAGGCAGAAAGAGAAAGGGCGGCTCGGGACAGCGAAGAAAAACAGAGAGAAAGGGAATTTCAATAAGAGCAATTGAGATTAACTCAAAATGCGAATAGACGTGAATCTACGTCAAGTAGCGGATCTGAGAGGAGTCAGAAACCCCCTTTAAAAGCATTAATGCATAAATTCGATCCAGAAAGGTCAGATATTACTCTTTTTTTAAACCTTTTCGAACGGCAATCCTCTCAAGCAGGCATAGAAACAGAAGAGCTTGTGACTCATCTTTTATCGCTGCTCCCGGCAGATATTGCAGAATTAATTTTGCGCGAGCCAACAGAAAAAATCGACGATTTCACGCACGTGAAATCAATTTTGTTAGCACGCTTTCGGCTAAGTCCTGAAGCGTATCGCCAGAAATTTACAAGGCATTCTCGGATACCAGGCACTCCTTGGAAGGATATTATTTTCGAGTTAAATAGTTATCTAGAAGGGTGGTTAATCGGACTAGAAATTTCAAATTTCGAAGACTTGAAGAAATTATTGGTAACAGACCAAATTAAGCGTCGTACGCCGATAGAATATAAAGAGCATTTTATTGACTCTTGGGCAAATTTCAAAGACCCGTTAGTTCTAGTTAAGTGTTTAGACGAGTTTGAGGCAGTCAAAGGGCCCTCGAAAAAAATCTGGAACCCGAGAAATTTTCCCATAAAATCAGAAAAACCGAGACTCGAAGATAAACCGCGTGTTGAGAAATCGGCCGAAACTAAAACGAATTGGAGAGACAAGGATCCCGATAAAGAAAGAAACCGTGTTTTTGAGCAAAAGAGAGCAAACAAATGTTTTATTTGCGGAAGTTTTTCGCACTATCGTGCCCAGTGCCCGGAAAAACACAAGAGGGAAAATAACGCCACGTCAGTAGGGCATTTAAATAAAAATCAAGAATTTGAAAAAGGTTTTTCGCTGTATTTAAGTAAGGCTCGTATTAACGGGGAGGAAATTACGGTATTACGAGATTCTGGTACTTGTGTCGATGTCATTTCCAGTAAATTTATAAACCACAGTCAATTAGATGGGGAATTCATGTGGATAAAACAACAACTCTTAAATGATGTTCGCTGTTTGCCCACCGCTAATATAACGCTTGAAATTGACGAAATAGGAAGTATCTCGACGAAGGCTATAGTAACTGATAGAGACGTAGATATGTCCTATTATATACTAGGGAATGATACGCAGAAGCTCATCGACGAGAGAAAAAAAAGCGAAATCAAAACATTGAACGCAGTAATGACGCGCGCGCAGGCGAAAAAAAGCGAAACTAGCTCCGGAAGTGACGGAGGCGAACAAGAAACCGAAACTAACTTAGGGGCAGGGGGAAACGATGTCACGGAACAGGCAGATCCGGAAAGGCCAGATAACGAGTTTTTACCGATAGCAGGGGAAGACTCAGGGATCGGCTTGTCGAGAATTAAAAGGGCAGAAATCATAACCGAACAAGAGACGGATTCCTCACTACGAGACATTCGCGAAAAAGCAAAACAAAAAAATCAAATTTCGAAATTAAAGAGAATTTAGTAATGAGGAAAGTAACGGATCATCACGGATTCGAAAGAAAACAGTTAGTTGTCCCAACTAAGTACAGGGAAGCGATACTTAGTGCTTGTCACGAAGGTATAGCGGCTCACATGGGCCAATCAAAAACAAAAGATAAAATATTGAGATATTTTTTCTAGCCTAATATTATTAGGGAAATTGAGGATTTTGTCAAGTCATGCCATGCTTGCCAGGTAGTGGGAAAAGCGGGGGAAACTAAGAAAGCCCCATTAAAATTAGTTCCCATAATTTCGGAAGTATTTTCAAAATTATCGTGCGATCTAGTAGGTCCCTTGCCGACGTCAAAAAAAGGGAATAAATATTTACTCACAGCAATCTGTGTTTATTCACGTTATCCAGAAGCAATACCGATACCAGATATGCTCTCGGAAACGATCATTGAAGCGATGATCATGATTTTTAGTAGACTTGGTTACCCGTCTAGCATACAAACGGACCTTGGGAGGAGTTTTACTTCGAATTTAACGACAGCCTTCCTAAAAAGGTTTGGGGTAAAACTAAACCATTCAAGTGTATGTCACCCTCCTCAAACGTTATCGAGAGATGGCACAGGTCAGTAAAAAGGCTTTTAAAAGTGCTATGCGTGGAAAACGGTAGTGACTGGGAAGCTAATTTGCCCCATGCGCTTTTAACCCTTAGGACGGTAACGCATGATTCTACAGGTTTTAGCCCAGCAGAGCTAGTTCATGGGAGAAATCTCCGTACTCCGGAAACCCTACTTTTCGAACAGTGGACGGGAGAAAATGATGAGCATGAATTAGTTACTGAGTACGTCTTCAAACTTATCAACCGACTGAAACGCTGTCAGGAGCTAGCGGTCGAAAACATGACAATTACTAGAGATAAACGGAAAATGTGGTATGATAGAAATGCTAAAGAACGAAAATTTCAACCAGGAGACGAAGTGTTAGTTTTAGCAACTAACAAGAAAAACAAAATGTCTGTAGGTTGGATAGGCCCCGGTAGAGTAGAGTCTAAAATTTCTGAGACGAATTATATTGTGAGTATACCAGGGAGAAGAGAGAAATCGCAAATCTATCATGTAAATCTATTAAAACCCTATATCACAAGAGTAGGTAAAATAAATATTTTGACAAAAGAATTTAATGAGACAGATGAATCTCAGGATTTGGAGATAGCTTTCCCGTTAGCAGATTCAAATAGTTATAACTTTGACGAAGTTATCAAACAAAGTGCATTAAACGAGCGGTGCACAGCAGGTGAAATTCAAATGTTAAAACAGGTATTAGACGAATACAGGGAAGTTTTTTCGAATGACCCAGGCTTAACGGACCTGACTATTCATGATATTGAGCTAACTGAGGAAAAACCGGTGAGAATTAGGCCGTATAGGGTATCTCCTAGACAGAATGAAATACTGAAAAAAGAGATAAAGCGCATGCTTGAATTAAATATAATTAAGGAAGGGGAGTCTGATTATAATTCTCCCATGATTTTAGTCGAAACTCCGGGGAGGGAACCTCTGCCATGCATTGATTATCGCCGTTTGAATGCGATAACAAAAACAGAATTTTTTCCGCTTCCGAATATTGAACAAAGGGTCGAAAAGGTGGCGGCGGCAAAATATATTTCTGTATTAGACCTGACCAAAGGATACTGGCAGATACCCATGACACCAGAAGCACAAAAATTAGCTGCTTTTGTCACAAGCTTTGGTAGCTTCTTACCAATGGCAATGCCTTTCGGATTGTCCAACGCTAGCTATAGGTTTTCCAAATTTATGTCTAAATTACTAAATGGGTTGGAAGAATTTTGTCTTCCATACTTAGATGACATGGCCGTTTTTTCAGATAGCTGGGAAGACCATATTCAGCATCTAAACACGGTACTAAGTCGAATTAAAGAGGCGAAACTTACCGTTAAAATTTCGAAATGCAGATTCGCACAAAAAACGGTTAAATATCTGGGACTCATAGTAGGGGAAGGAAAAAGGAAGCCTGCAGAAGCGAAAATCCGCGCCATAACGGAACTCCCAGACCCTAAAAATAAAACGGAAATTAGAAGATGCCTCGGCATGGCAGGGTATTACTCCCGTTATATAGAAAATTATGCGACCATCGTAGAACCGCTCACACGAGCATTAAAAGAAAAAAACAAAAAAGAAAAAATCATATGGACCGATGAAATGAAAGAGGCTTTCGAAACCTTAAAATCTAAACTCACCCAAAAACCCTTCCTATATGCGCCAAATTATAATCTAGAATTTGTGATTCAGACGGACGCGTCAGATAAAGGGATAGGGGTAGTTTTAGCACAAAGACAGGGCTCAGAAGAGCATCCCATTATATATTTGAGCAGAAAATTTTCGGAACAAGAGAAAAGTTATAGCGCCACAGAGAAAGAATGTGCAGCTATAATTTTTGCCATAAAAATTACGTCACTACATTGATGGACAAGAGTTCAGTATCGAAACCGATCACAATCCTTTAGTGTTCCTGAAAAACAATGCAGGTAACAATTCCAGGTTGTTAAGATGGTCCTTATCACTGCAACCGTTCCTGTATGCCATAAAACACAGAGCGGGCAAGGATATACCGCACGTTGATTGTCTGAGCAGGGCAATAAAATGAAAAAAAAAGAGCTCAAAATTTTTTTTCTCTCTCACATTTGTAAATAGTTTTCTTTTATTGTATAAATAAGGTTTTCTTAATGTATTTATACTGGTTTCAACACCTTTAAATTATTAGAGTTCTCCAAACAAAGCAAAGTCGTTAAAAGAGTTTGAAAATGTTTTTTAAAGTGTCTTTTTAGAATTGTTAAAATTTTATTTTGAGTGCAAAGAGCCACCCAAAATGAATGAGCTAACCATGTTCTGCTTTTTAGATTTCACGCCTTTCAGACGTTAAATCATCTTTAGAGGCGGGGGTAGTTGTGATAATTTAGATTTATCACAGGCTTTTAAAGACATTTTTCTGAAAAGAGATTTCACTATGGAACTGAAAACACAAAATGGTTTTCATTCTCAAGATGAAAAGATCGGCGATATAAAGGATCACTAAATCATCATCGATCAGCGAGAAAGACAGACGGGCGACACTAACATGAATAGGAGACCACACTGGTCGCACCTTTGTTAGCACGCCGACGCAAAAATGAAAGCACGGTGATGATCAGAGACTAGACACATTGGCGTCATAGGCGTGTATTTTCAGGTACGAATGGTAAGACGATGTTACGAATCTCTTAATGAGAAAAGATCATTAAGGTTGATGATTGGTTCGTGACCTTTAGGGGAGGTCTTGGCTGAGAAGAAAAAGAGGAAGCCAAGGTTTTGCAGAGGGATTTTTGGTCTCGGAGTGAGAAGAGGAGAGAACAGAGCTCGGAGCTCGGATTTGTTCTCTGAGAAAAGTGGATCAGCTCGGATCGGGAGCTGTAGAGGGTGACGGCACTCAAGTGAGCCGGAAGAAGAGGACTCTCGCTAGGAGAGTGCCGGTGATTAGTCTCGTCTTCGGTGTTTAGTTAACGCCGTGTTATTGATTCGGAGAAATTTTACGTCGAATATAAACTGAACATTCTATGAACTAAAACGGAACTTTGGACTTGGAGCTGGTGGATTAAGATCCTACGAGTTCTAAAATAATTTATGCTGTATACAAATTTAATACAGAGAATTTTTTATTGTTACAAATAAATAGTTGATTCTCCATTAAATTGCCTGGATTATTTGCCGAGCGGCACTTACGCTACCAACCACTTAGCTTTAATCTATATGAGGCAAGTTATTACAGCTGGTGGCAGCGGGAGCCACTAGCCCAGGACTATAGTTCGCCGTGCAGTTCCAGAGTTAATCATCGATAGAATCCAGCGCCTAGCTGACGAAGGCACCCAGCCGCTAAGAGAAACCCAGCGCCTAGCTGACGAAGGCACCCAGCCATAACCGGAGATACAACGCCTAACCGACGAAAGGCCACCCAGCCGCAACCTGCCCGTAGCACCCAACACCCTCCGACGGAAAGATGCCCCAAGAGAGATGCAGACGACGGAAATAGGTAAGCTCATTCTAAATTTTGAGAGGCTATGTTTCATAATTCTTGCACAAAATTAAATTCAGTGAGGAAATGTATGTACTATGTTTCTATACTTTTATTATTTTAATCTAAAATTAAGAAATTAGTAAAGAGTATTGCAAAAAAAAATTCCTTCTTTTTTTAATGATAAAAACATTAAATGTTAAATGCATTTCTTTCCGGACAAAACGGAACAAATTAGAAAGTTTTGAAAGAAAAAAAAAGAGTGTACAACTCTTGTAAAATTGTAAACTCTTGTAAAATTGTAAAACTTTTTTTTAGCAGCATAAATGTTATGAGGTTAGTCATAAATTTAAGTTTTCTTTAAAGGCTTCTAAACAGAGAGGGATATTGTTACCTGTTGATCTAAAATTATTTATGTTTACATTTTTGAAGTGTAGTTTTCGAAAAATCTGAATGCTAAAACTGGCAATATTTTTCTAGAATTAGAAATAAGTACAGGTACTTGTATTGTGGTCGGTTGAAAAAAAAAAGTGTTGAATCGGTAAATTGTGTACTTTTCATGTATATATTTTTCATTTCATTCTCATTTACTGTGTTTAAATTGTGTAGTAAAGTGTATGTATAAAATTAACATTGCATATATGCTAGGGTAATTTTATAGATTGTTAGGAAATAAATAGAAATTTCGGTTAGTGCAACTCAGTCTAAAAATGACAGTCATTACTGATTTAAAGCAATGTAGAAAAATCGATCTGCAAATGTTAGCAGATGAGTTGGGAATTGATATTGATAAGAGTGACAAAATAGCTGTAATTATACAGAAAATTGAATCAGCTGCAGATTATGATAAAGATCTTACTTTATCGCAGGCTAATTATATTGTACAAGATAGGGAGGCTAACACAGCCGCACAAAAGGAACAGGAAAAATTAGAGGCAGAAAGAGAAAGGGCGGCTCGGGACAGCGAAGAAAAACAGAGAGAAAGGGAATTTCAATAAGAGCAATTGAGATTAACTCAAAATGCGAATAGACGTGAATCTACGTCAAATAGCGGATCTGAGAGGAGTCAGAAACCCCCTTTAAAAGCATTAATGCATAAATTCGATCCAGAAAGGTCAGATATTACTCTTTTTTTAAACCTTTTCGAACGGCAATCCTCTCAAGCAGGCATAGAAACAGAAGAGCTTGTGACTCATCTTTTATCGCTGCTCCCGGCAGATATTGCAGAATTAATTTTGCGCGAGCCAGCAGAAAAAATCGACGATTTCACGCACGTGAAATCAATTTTGTTAGCACGCTTTCGGCTAAGTCCTGAAGCGTATCGCCAGAAATTTACAAGGCATTCTCGGATACCAGGCACTCCTTGGAAGGATATTATTTTCGAGTTAAATAGTTATCTAGAAGGGTGGTTAATCGGACTAGAAATTTCAAATTTCGAAGACTTAAAGAAATTATTGGTAACAGACCAAATTAAGCGTCGTACGCCGATAGAATATAAAGAGCATTTTATTGACTCTTGGGCAAATTTCAAAGACCCGTTAGTTCTAGTTAAGTGTTTAGACGAGTTTGAGGCAGTCAAAGGGCCCTCGAAAAAAATCTGGAACCCGAGAAATTTTCCCATAAAATCAGAAAAACCGAGACTCGAAGATAAACCGCGTGTTGAGAAATCGGCCGAAACTAAAACGAATTGGAGAGACAAGGATCCCGATAAAGAAAGAAACCGTGTTTTTGAGCAAAAGAGAGCAAACAAATGTTTTATTTGCGGAAGTTTTTCGCACTATCGTGCCCAGTGCCCGGAAAAACACAAGAGGGAAAATAACGCCACGTCAGTAGGGCATTTAAATAAAAATCAAGAATTTGAAAAAGGTTTTTCGCCGTATTTAAGTAAGGCTCGTATTAACGGGGAGGAAATTACGGTATTACGAGATTCTGGTACTTGTGTCGATGTCATTTCCAGTAAATTTATAAACCACAGTCAATTAGATGGGGAATTCATGTGGATAAAACAACAACTCTTAAATGATGTTCGCTGTTTGCCCACCGCTAACATAACGCTTGAAATTGACGAAATAGGAAGTATCTCGACGAAGGCTATAGTAACTGATAGAGACGTAGATATGTCCTATTATATACTAGGGAATGATACGCAGAAGCTCATCGACGAGAGAAAAAAAAGCGAAATCAAAACATTGAACGCAGTAATGACGCGCGCGCAGGCGAAAAAAAGCGAAACTAGCTCCGGAAGTGACGGAGGCGAACAAGAAACCGAAACTAACTTAGGGGCAGGGGGAAACGATGTCACGGAACAGGCAGATCCGGAAAGGCCAGATAACGAGTTTTTACCGATAGCAGGGGAAGACTCAGGGATCGGCTTGTCGAGAATTAAAAGGGCAGAATTCATAACCGAACAAGAGACGGATTCCTCACTACGAGACATTCGCGAAAAAGCAAAACAAAAAAAATCAAATTTCGAAATTAAAGAGAATTTAGTAATGAGGAAAGTCACGGATCATCACGGATTCGAAAGAAAACAGTTAGTTGTCCCAACTAAGTACAGGGAAGCGATACTTAGTGCTTGTCACGAAGGTATAGCGGCTCACATGGGCCAATCAAAAACAAAAGATAAAATATTGAGATATTTTTTCTAGCCTAATATTATTAGGGAAATTGAGGATTTTGTCAAGTCATGCCATGCTTGCCAGGTAGTGGGAAAAGCGGGGGAAACTAAGAAAGCCCCATTAAAATTAGTTCCCATAATTTCGGAAGTATTTTCAAAATTATCGTGCGATCTAGTAGGTCCCTTGCCGACGTCAAAAAAAGGGAATAAATATTTACTCACAGCAATCTGTGTTTATTCACGTTATCCAGAAGCAATACCGATACCAGATATGCTCTCGGAAACGATCATTGAAGCGATGATCATGATTTTTAGTAGACTTGGTTACCCGTCTAGCATACAAACGGACCTTGGGAGGAGTTTTACTTCGAATTTAACGACAGCCTTCCTAAAAAGGTTTGGGGTAAAACTAAACATTCAAGTGTATGTCACCCCTCCTCAAACGTTATCGAGAGATGGCACAGGTCAGTAAAAAGGCTTTTAAAAGTGCTATGCGTGGAAAACGGTAGTGACTGGGAAGCTAATTTGCCCCATGCGCTTTTAACCCTTAGGACGGTAACGCATGATTCTACAGGTTTTAGCCCAGCAGAGCTAGTTCATGGGAGAAATCTCCGTACTCCGGAAACCCTACTTTTCGAACAGTGGACGGGAGAAAATGATGAGCATGAATTAGTTACTGAGTACGTCTTCAAACTTATCAACCGACTGAAACGCTGTCAGGAGCTAGCGGTCGAAAACATGACAATTACTAGAGATAAACGGAAAATGTGGTATGATAGAAATGCTAAAGAACGAAAATTTCAACCAGGAGACGAAGTGTTAGTTTTAGCAACTAACAAGAAAAACAAAATGTCTGTAGGTTGGATAGGCCCCGGTAGAGTAGAGTCTAAAATTTCTGAGACGAATTATATTGTGAGTATACCAGGGAGAAGAGAGAAATCGCAAATCTATCATGTAAATCTATTAAAACCCTATATCACAAGAGTAGGTAAAATAAATATTTTGACAAAAGAATTTAATGAAACAGATGAATCTCAGGATTTGGAGATAGCTTTCCCGTTAGCAGATTCAAATAGTTATAACTTTGACGAAGTTATCAAAGTGCATTAAACGAGCGGTGCACAGCAGGTGAAATTCAAAAGTTAAAACAGGTATTAGACGAATACAGGGAAGTTTTTTCGAATGACCCAGGCTTAACGGACCTGACTATTCATGATATTGAGCTAACTGAGGAAAAACCGGTGAGAATTAGGCCGTATAGGGTATCTCCTAGACAGAATGAAATACTGAAAAAAGAGATAAAGCGCATGCTTGAATTAAATATAATTAAGGAAGGGGAGTCTGATTATAATTCTCCCATGATTTTAGTCGAAACTCCGGGGAGGGAACCTCGGCCATGCATTGATTATCGCCGTTTGAATGCGATAACAAAAACAGAATTTTTTCCGCTTCCGAATATTGAACAAAGGGTCGAAAAGGTGGCGGCGGCAAAATATTTATTTCTGTATTAGACCTGACCAAAGGATACTGGCAGATACCCATGACACCAAAAGCACAAAAATTAGCTGCTTTTGTCACAAGCTTTGGTAGCTTCTTACCAATGGCAATGCCTTTCGGATTGTCCAACGCTAGCTATAGGTTTTCCAAATTTATGTCTAAATTACTAAATGGGTTGGAAGAATTTTGTCTTCCATACTTAGATGACATGGCCGTTTTTTCAGATAGCTGGGAAGACCATATTCAGCATCTAAACACGGTACTAAGTCGAATTAAAGAGGCGAAACTTACCGTTAAAATTTCGAAATGCAGATTCGCACAAAAAACGGTTAAATATCTGGGACACATAGTAGGGGAAGGAAAAAGGAAGCCTGCAGAAGCGAAAATCCGCGCCATAACGGAACTCCCAGACCCTAAAAATAAAACGGAAATTAGAAGATGCCTCGGCATGGCAGGGTATTACTCCCGTTATATAGAAAATTATGCGACCATCGTAGAACCGCTCACACGAGCATTAAAAGGAAAAAACAAAAAAGAAAAAATCATATGGACCGATGAAATGAAAGAGGCTTTCGAAACCTTAAAATCTAAACTCACCCAAAAACCCATCCTATATGCGCCAAATTATAATCTAGAATTTGTGGTTCAGACGGACGCGTCAGATAAAGGGATAGGGGTAGTTTTAGCACAAAGACAGGGCTCAGAAGAGCATCCCATTATATATTTGAGCAGAAAATTTTCGGAACAAGAGAAAAGTTATAGCGCCACAGAGAAAGAATGTGCAGCTATAATTTTTGCCATAAAAATTACGTCACTACATTGATGGACAAGAGTTCAGTATCGAAACCGATCACAATCCTTTAGTGTTCCTGAAAAACAATGCAGGTAACAATTCCAGGTTGTTAAGATGGTCCTTATCACTGCAACCGTTCCTGTATGCCATAAAACACAGAGCGGGCAAGGATATACCGCACGTTGATTGTCTGAGCAGGGCAATAAAATGAAAAAAAAAAAGAGCTCAAAATTTTTTTTCTCTCTCACATTTGTAAATAGTTTTCTTTTATTGTATAAATAAGGTTTTCTTAATGTATTTATACTGGTTTCAACACCTTTAAATTATTAGAGTTCTCCAAACAAAGCAAAGTCGTTAAAAGAGTTTGAAAATATTTTTTAAAGTGTCTTTTTAGAATTGTTAAAATTTTATTTTGAGTGCAAAGAGCCACCCAAAATGAATGAGCTAACCATGTTCTGCTTTTTAGATTTCACGCCTTTCAGACGTTAAATCATCTTTAGATGCGGGGGTAGTTGTGATAATTTAGATTTATCACAGGCTTTTAAAGACATTTTTCTGAAAAGAGATTTCACTATGGAACTGAAAACACAAAATGGTTTTCATTCTCAAGATGAAAAGATCGGCGATATAAAGGATCACTAAATCATCATCGATCAGCGAGAAAGACAGACGGGCGACACTAACATGAATAGGAGACCACACTGGTCGCACCTTTGTTAGCACGCCGACGCAAAAATGAAAGCACGGTGATGATCAGAGACTAGACACATTGGCGTCATAGGCGTGTATTTTCAGGTACGAATGGTAAGACGATGTTACGAATCTCTTAATGAGAAAAGATCATTAAGGTTGATGATTGGTTCGTGACCTTTAGGGGAGGTCTTGGCTGAGAAGAAAAAGAGGAAGCCAAGGTTTTGCAGAGGGATTTTTGGTCTCGGAGTGAGAAGAGGAGAGAACAGAGCTCGGAGCTCGGATTTGTTCTCTGAGAAAAGTGGATCAGCTCGGATCGGGAGCTGTAGAGGGTGACGGCACTCAAGTGAGCCGGAAGAAGAGGACTCTCGCTAGGAGAGTGCCGGTGATTAGTCTCGTCTTCGGTGTTTAGTTAACGCCGTGTTATTGATTCGGAGAAATTTTACGTCGAATATAAACTGAACATTCTATGAACTAAAACGGAACTTTGGACTTGGAGCTGGTGGATTAAGATCCTACGAGTTCTAAAATAATTTATGCTGTATACAAATTTAATACAGAGAATTTTTTATTGTTACAAATAAATAATTGATTCTCCATTAAATTGCCTGGATTATTTGCCGAGCGGCACTTACGCTACCAACCACTTAGCTTTAATCTATATGAGGCAAGTTATTACAGCTGGTGGCAGCGGGAGCCACTAGCCCAGGACTATAGTTCGCCGTGCAGTTCCAGAGTTAATCATCGATAGAATCCAGCGCCTAGCTGACGAAGGCACCCAGCCGCTAAGAGAAACCCAGCGCCTAGCTGACGAAGGCACCCAGCCGCTAAGAGAAACCCAGCGCCTAGCTGACGAAGGCACCCAGCCATAACCGGAGATACAACGCCTAACCGACGAAAGGCCACCCAGCCGCAACCTGCCCGTAGCACCCAACACCGTCCGACGGAAAGATGCCCCAAGAGAGATGCAGACGACGGAAATAGGTAAGCTCATTCTAAATTTTGAGAGGCTATGTTTCATAATTCTTGCACAAAATTAAATTCAGTGAGGAAATGTATGTACTATGTTTCTATACTTTTATTATTTTAATCTAAAATTAAGAAATTAGTAAAGAGTATTGCAAAAAAAAATTCCTTCTTTTTTTAATGATAAAAACATTAAATGTTAAATGCATTTCTTTCCGGACAAAACGGAACAAATTAGAAAGTTTTGAAAGAAAAAAAAAGAGTGTACAACTCTTGTAAAATTGTAAACTCTTGTAAAATTGTAAAACTTTTTTTTAGCAGCATAAATGTTATGAGGTTAGTCATAAATTTAAGTTTTCTTTAAAGGCTTCTAAACAGAGAGGGATATTGTTACCTGTTGATCTAAAATTATTTATGTTTACATTTTTGAAGTGTAGTTTTCGAAAAATCTGAATGCTAAAACTGGCAATATTTTTCTAGAATTAGAAATAAGTACAGGTACTTGTATTGTGGTCGGTTGAAAAAAAAAAGTGTTGAATCGGTAAATTGTGTACTTTTCATGTATATATTTTTCATTTCATTCTCATTTACTGTGTTTAAATTGTGTAGTAAAGTGTATGTATAAAATTAACATTGCATATATGCTAGGGTAATTTTATAGATTGTTAGGAAATAAATAGAAATTTCGGTTAGTGCAACTCAGTCTAAAAATGACAGTCATTACTGATTTAAAGCAATGTAGAAAAATCGATCTGCAAATGTTAGCAGATGAGTTGGGAATTGATATTGATAAGAGTGACAAAATAGCTGTAATTATACAGAAAATTGAATCAGCTGCAGATTATGATAAAGATCTTACTTTATCGCAGGCTAATTATATTGTACAAGATAGGGAGGCTAACACAGCCGCACAAAAGGAACAGGAAAAATTAGAGGCAGAAAGAGAAAGGGCGGCTCGGGACAGCGAAGAAAAACAGAGAGAAAGGGAATTTCAATAAGAGCAATTGAGATTAACTCAAAATGCGAATAGACGTGAATCTACGTCAAATAGCGGATCTGAGAGGAGTCAGAAACCCCCTTTAAAAGCATTAATGCATAAATTCGATCCAGAAAGGTCAGATATTACTCTTTTTTTAAACCTTTTCGAACGGCAATCCTCTCAAGCAGGCATAGAAACAGAAGAGCTTGTGACTCATCTTTTATCGCTGCTCCCGGCAGATATTGCAGAATTAATTTTGCGCGAGCCAGCAGAAAAAATCGACGATTTCACGCACGTGAAATCAATTTTGTTAGCACGCTTTCGGCTAAGTCCTGAAGCGTATCGCCAGAAATTTACAAGGCATTCTCGGATACCAGGCACTCCTTGGAAGGATATTATTTTCGAGTTAAATAGTTATCTAGAAGGGTGGTTAATCGGACTAGAAATTTCAAATTTCGAAGACTTAAAGAAATTATTGGTAACAGACCAAATTAAGCGTCGTACGCCGATAGAATATAAAGAGCATTTTATTGACTCTTGGGCAAATTTCAAAGACCCGTTAGTTCTAGTTAAGTGTTTAGACGAGTTTGAGGCAGTCAAAGGGCCCTCGAAAAAAATCTGGAACCCGAGAAATTTTCCCATAAAATCAGAAAAACCGAGACTCGAAGATAAACCGCGTGTTGAGAAATCGGCCGAAACTAAAACGAATTGGAGAGACAAGGATCCCGATAAAGAAAGAAACCGTGTTTTTGAGCAAAAGAGAGCAAACAAATGTTTTATTTGCGGAAGTTTTTCGCACTATCGTGCCCAGTGCCCGGAAAAACACAAGAGGGAAAATAACGCCACGTCAGTAGGGCATTTAAATAAAAATCAAGAATTTGAAAAAGGTTTTTCGCCGTATTTAAGTAAGGCTCGTATTAACGGGGAGGAAATTACGGTATTACGAGATTCTGGTACTTGTGTCGATGTCATTTCCAGTAAATTTATAAACCACAGTCAATTAGATGGGGAATTCATGTGGATAAAACAACAACTCTTAAATGATGTTCGCTGTTTGCCCACCGCTAACATAACGCTTGAAATTGACGAAATAGGAAGTATCTCGACGAAGGCTATAGTAACTGATAGAGACGTAGATATGTCCTATTATATACTAGGGAATGATACGCAGAAGCTCATCGACGAGAGAAAAAAAAGCGAAATCAAAACATTGAACGCAGTAATGACGCGCGCGCAGGCGAAAAAAAGCGAAACTAGCTCCGGAAATGACGGAGGCGAACAAGAAACCGAAACTAACTTAGGGGCAGGGGGAAACGATGTCACGGAACAGGCAGATCCGGAAAGGCCAGATAACGAGTTTTTACCGATAGCAGGGGAAGACTCAGGGATCGGCTTGTCGAGAATTAAAAGGGCAGAAATCATAACCGAACAAGAGACGGATTCCTCACTACGAGACATTCGCGAAAAAGCAAAACAAAAAAAATCAAATTTCGAAATTAAAGAGAATTTAGTAATGAGGAAAGTCACGGATCATCACGGATTCGAAAGAAAACAGTTAGTTGTCCCAACTAAGTACAGGGAAGCGATACTTAGTGCTTGTCACGAAGGTATAGCGGCTCACATGGGCCAATCAAAAACAAAAGATAAAATATTGAGATATTTTTTCTAGCCTAATATTATTAGGGAAATTGAGGATTTTGTCAAGTCATGCCATGCTTGCCAGGTAGTGGGAAAAGCGGGGGAAACTAAGAAAGCCCCATTAAAATTAGTTCCCATAATTTCGGAAGTATTTTCAAAATTATCGTGCGATCTAGTAGGTCCCTTGCCGACGTCAAAAAAAGGGAATAAATATTTACTCACAGCAATCTGTGTTTATTCACGTTATCCAGAAGCAATACCGATACCAGATATGCTCTCGGAAACGATCATTGAAGCGATGATCATGATTTTTAGTAGACTTGGTTACCCGTCTAGCATACAAACGGACCTTGGGAGGAGTTTTACTTCGAATTTAACGACAGCCTTCCTAAAAAGGTTTGGGGTAAAACTAAACCATTCAAGTGTATGTCACCCCTCCTCAAACGTTATCGAGAGATGGCACAGGTCAGTAAAAAGGCTTTTAAAAGTGCTATGCGTGGAAAACGGTAGTGACTGGGAAGCTAATTTGCCCCATGCGCTTTTAACCCTTAGGACGGTAACGCATGATTCTACAGGTTTTAGCCCAGCAGAGCTAGTTCATGGGAGAAATCTCCGTACTCCGGAAACCCTACTTTTCGAACAGTGGACGGGAGAAAATGATGAGCATGAATTAGTTACTGAGTACGTCTTCAAACTTATCAACCGACTGAAACGCTGTCAGGAGCTAGCGGTCGAAAACATGACAATTACTAGAGATAAACGGAAAATGTGGTATGATAGAAATGCTAAAGAACGAAAATTTCAACCAGGAGACGAAGTGTTAGTTTTAGCAACTAACAAGAAAAACAAAATGTCTGTAGGTTGGATAGGCCCCGGTAGAGTAGAGTCTAAAATTTCTGAGACGAATTATATTGTGAGTATACCAGGGAGAAGAGAGAAATCGCAAATCTATCATGTAAATCTATTAAAACCCTATATCACAAGAGTAGGTAAAATAAATATTTTGACAAAAGAATTTAATGAAACAGATGAATCTCAGGATTTGGAGATAGCTTTCCCGTTAGCAGATTCAAATAGTTATAACTTTGACGAAGTTATCAAAGTGCATTAAACGAGCGGTGCACAGCAGGTGAAATTCAAATGTTAAAACAGGTATTAGACGAATACAGGGAAGTTTTTTCGAATGACCCAGGCTTAACGGACCTGACTATTCATGATATTGAGCTAACTGAGGAAAAACCGGTGAGAATTAGGCCGTATAGGGTATCTCCTAGACAGAATGAAATACTGAAAAAAGAGATAAAGCGCATGCTTGAATTAAATATAATTAAGGAAGGGGAGTCTGATTATAATTCTCCCATGATTTTAGTCGAAACTCCGGGGAGGGAACCTCGGCCATGCATTGATTATCGCCGTTTGAATGCGATAACAAAAACAGAATTTTTTCCGCTTCCGAATATTGAACAAAGGGTCGAAAAGGTGGCGGCGGCAAAATATTTATTTCTGTATTAGACCTGACCAAAGGATACTGGCAGATACCCATGACACCAAAAGCACAAAAATTAGCTGCTTTTGTCACAAGCTTTGGTAGCTTCTTACCAATGGCAATGCCTTTCGGATTGTCCAACGCTAGCTATAGGTTTTCCAAATTTATGTCTAAATTACTAAATGGGTTGGAAGAATTTTGTCTTCCATACTTAGATGACATGGCCGTTTTTTCAGATAGCTGGGAAGACCATATTCAGCATCTAAACACGGTACTAAGTCGAATTAAAGAGGCGAAACTTACCGTTAAAATTTCGAAATGCAGATTCGCACAAAAAACGGTTAAATATCTGGGACACATAGTAGGGGAAGAAAAAAGGAAGCCTGCAGAAGCGAAAATCCGCGCCATAACGGAACTCCCAGACCCTAAAAATAAAACGGAAATTAGAAGATGCCTCGGCATGGCAGGGTATTACTCCCGTTATATAGAAAATTATGCGACCATCGTAGAACCGCTCACACGAGCATTAAAAGGAAAAAACAAAAAACAAAAAATCATATGGACCGATGAAATGAAAGAGGCTTTCGAAACCTTAAAATCTAAACTCACCCAAAAACCCATCCTATATGCGCCAAATTATAATCTAGAATTTGTGGTTCAGACGGACGCGTCAGATAAAGGGATAGGGGTAGTTTTAGCACAAAGACAGGGCTCAGAAGAGCATCCCATTATATATTTGAGCAGAAAATTTTCGGAACAAGAGAAAAGTTATAGCGCCACAGAGAAAGAATGTGCAGCTATAATTTTTGCCATAAAAAATTACGTCACTACATTGATAGACAAGAGTTCAGTATCGAAACCGATCACAATCCTTTAGTGTTCCTGAAAAACAATGCAGGTAACAATTCCAGGTTGTTAAGATGGTCCTTATCACTGCAACCGTTCCTGTATGCCATAAAACTCAGAGCGGGCAAGGATATACCGCACGTTGATTGTCTGAGCAGGGCAATAAAATGAAAAAAAAAAAGAGCTCAAAATTTTTTTTTCTCTCTCACATTTGTAAATAGTTTTCTTTTATTGTATATATAAGGTTTTCTTAATGTATTTATACTGGTTTCAACACCTTTAAATTATTAGAGTTCTCCAAACAAAGCAAAGTCGTTAAAAGAGTTTGAAAATGTTTTTTAAAGTGTCTTTTTAGAATTGTTAAAATTTTATTTTGAGTGCAAAGAGCCACCCAAAATGAATGAGCTAACCATGTTCTGCTTTTTAGATTTCACGCCTTCCAGACGTTAAATCATCTTTAGAGGCGGGGGTAGTTGTGATAATTTAGATTTATCACAGGCTTTTAAAGACATTTTTTCTGAAAAGAGATTTCACTATGGAACTGAAAACACAAAATGGTTTTCATTCTCAAGATGAAAAGATCGGTGATATAAAGGATCACTAAATCATCATCGATCAGCGAGAAAGACAGACGGGCGACACTAACATGAATAGGAGACCACACTGGTCGCACCTTTGTTAGCACGCCGACGCAAAAATGAAAGCACGGAGATGATCAGAGACTAGACACATTGGCGTCATAGGCGTGTATTTTCAGGTACGAATGATAAGACGATGTTACGAATCTCTTAATGAGAAAAGATCATTAAGGTTGATGATTGGTTCGTGACCTTTAGGGGAGGTCTTGGCTGAGAAGAAAAAGAGGAAGCCAAGGTTTTGCAGAGGGATTTTTGGTCTCGGAGTGAGAAGAGGAGAGAACAGAGCTCGGAGCTCGGATTTGTTCTCTGAGAAAAGTGGATCAGCTCGGATCGGGAGCTGTAGAGGGTGACGGCACTCAAGTGAGCCGGAAGAAGAGGACTCTCGCTAGGAGAGTGCCGGTGATTAGTCTCGTCTTCGGTGTTTAGTTAACGCCGTGTTATTGATTCGGAGAAATTTTACGTCGAATATAAACTGAACATTCTATGAACTAAAACGGAACTTTGGACTTGGAGCTGGTGGATTAAGATCCTACGAGTTCTAAAATGATTTATGCTGTATACAAATTTAATACAGAGAATTTTTTATTGTTACAAATAAATAATTGATTCTCCATTAAATTGCCTGGATTATTTGCCGAGCGGCACTTACGCTACCAACCACTTAGCTTTAATCTATATGAGGCAAGTTATTACAACGTGAAAACGCAGTAACCGCTTTTACTTTTTCATAGTCAATTGTTTTCAATAAATTGTGGCAGCCAGTAAAGTTTGTGCCGTTATCTGAATATATTATTGCAGGACGACCTCGTCTAGAAATAAAGCATTTCAGTCCTAAGATAAAACTTTCGGTTGAAAGAGCTGTCAATAGCTCGAAATGCACAGCTCTAAAAACTGCACACGTGACTATCAAAATCCAGACTTTAGATTGATTTTTCAAATAAATAGGCCCGCACAGATCGATTCCTATTATTTCGAAAATCGCTTCTTCTCTGACACGATCAAGAGGTAAGACACTTTCTACTACATCAGGTGGTTTTGCTGAGTGTCTTTTACAAATGATACATTTGCCGATTACCTTTTTGATTGTTTTCCGACTCTTCAGCACCCAGTAATTTTCTCGTAACGCAGTCATCAACAAGGGTACGCCACAATGACCGAATTCTAAATGTTTCGAAAATATAATCTGTTCTTCGACGTAATGATTTGAAGGGAGTAAGATAGGTAATCTAAAATTAAATTCATCTTCTCGTTGAAATATCTTCGTTTTTACGCGTATGATTCCTTCCGAATCTGTAAAAATATTCAGGCATTTCAGTCTTTGATTATGTTTATTCACAAAGGATTCTTTTTGCACAAGTTTTAATAATACTGTTTCTGCCGCTTTTGATTCGTTGTGTGTTAATTGACCGAATATTCTGTCGGTACTACCCCTTTTCGAATTTTGGTAAAATCGCAAAATCCAACCAGTAACTCGCAAAATTTTATTGTAAGAAGAATAGCGATTATAAAATTGTGCCTCATCACTCTCTACATTAGGAGCGGTCACAATAGTTTTTCTTTTTTCAGAATTCACTATATCCATATTAGGAAAAATATTAGTACTAGGCCAATTTTCCTTTGATTCTGAAAGCCATGATGGCCCTAACCACCACTGAGATTTAATAAGGGATTTTGCACAACAACCGCGTGACGGTAAATCTGCTGGATTCATATGTCCAGGTACGAAATTCCATGAAGTGTTGGGGGTAAGCTTTCGAATTTCTCTAACTCTATTTTCTACAAATGTAGCCCAAGGACCTTCCCGTTTTATCCAGTATAACACGTCCATTGAATCTGACCAATAGAAAGTATCAACATTTTCCAATTTCAAATCGTTTTTAATACTATTAGACAATCTAGCTCCAATACAACAGGCCAATAACTCAAGGCGTGGAATGGAAATGTCCTTTAGAGGAGCTACTCTAGAACGAGCCTGAATAAGTTGACAAGTTACACGATTTTCTACTTCATTTCTTAGATAAATGCATGTAGCGTAAGAAAATTTACTAGCGTCGCAGAAAATATGTAAAGATAAGTTTCCCTCTTTTAGAGATAAGTTAGACAATCTTCGCGGGATCTCAAGATTTCCCAAATCATTAATTTCTTTAGTCCATTTTCTAAATTCCTTAACTATCTCATCGGGCAGCTTGGAGTCCCATGACGCCTTTATTTTCCAGCATTTCTGTAAAAGTAATTTTGGAATTAAGGTCACGGGGCAAGTGAAACCGATGGGATCGAATATTTTATGAGTTAAGGACAGGGTCAATCCATTTCAAGTGGTCCAGAAAATATTTTTTTGGTCGCTCGACCATTTTTAAAAAATCTGAAATTTTTTGTACAACAACCCTAACATGACGGAAGTTCAAAATGACCGTTCTTTTAATTTTACTATTTTTTGTTTGTTCATGGCGGCCATCTTTGTTTCATCTTGTGCAGCGATTTTCTCAGATACTAGGATACACAAAATTGTAAATATCTCGTCTTCTATTTTCCCAATTGAAATGGGGTTTGCAGCATTTTGTTCAGAATAAAATAGGCTAAATATACAGTGATAGAAAAATTTTGAAAAATAAATTTTTACAGGTGAAATTTTAGCACAAAATATACGATTTTCCCCAAAATCTATCCGTTTGCAAGAGGAAAATTTTCCTCGAAGGAAAACTGTGAACCTTACACAGTTTTTTCTACAAATAGGTCCAAAATGCGTGTACTCACACACCAAGTCCCAGATCTGGGAGTTAATTTCTCTTTGCGAAAAAAATTCCGAAATTCGTAAAAAATTTCAAAAATCGCACTTTTTAGGCTTTGATATCTCTGGTGGGGCACGAGATAAAAATCTGAAATTTTGGCCTGTGATAGTACTATGTAGTAGCGTTATGTACAAAAAATTTCAAGAAGGAGATTTGACTACAAGCTGAGATATGACATGGAAAATATGTGAAAACAATACTGTCAAACTATTGCAAACCTACTATGTAATTGTTCAACAAGATTGTCAACCTTGCACAATTTTTTCTACAAATAGGTCAAAAGTGTGTGTACTCATACACCAAGTCCCATATCTGGGAAATGATTTCTCTTTCCGAAAAAAATTCCGAAATTCGTCGAAAATTTCAAAAATCGCACTTTTTAGGCTTTGATATCTCTCGTGGAGCACGAGATAAAAATCTGAAATTCTGGTCTTTCATAGTATTATTTAGTAGTGTTATGTACAAAAAATTTCAAGAAGGAGATTTGACTACAAGCTGAGATACGGTGATTAAAGAAATGTTAAGAAATGCTATTACGAGTACATTTAGAGAAATGAGATTAGATCTTTTATTACATTTTTTACCCAGAAAATATCGTTTGTTGAAAACAGTTAAATAATAAGCATTTAATTTACAAAATACTATATATGCTCAACAAAGAGCTTAACAATATTTACGAGAGATGTTATGAGTTCGACTAGTTACTGTTGTCAGTCCATTAGGCTGTTCTTTCTAAAAATTTTATTTGAAGCCTCCAAGTCTTGCCATCCCTTGTTAACTTGAATGAAATTCTGTAGGTTTAATAATTGAAGCCATGTCAACTCGATCAGTTGCAATTCATTGCCTGTAATTTACTTTTCCTGAAATGTGTTCCTAGTAAAATTGTTGCAATAGCATTTCTAGTAGATTTGTTCATCTGGACAAATAGTGTATTGGCTTAGCATACATTCTGAATTGTTTAAATCACACAGAAGCATTTGAAAAAGATATTTGTAACTAACATTTAACTTTGTACCATAAATAATTAATTTAAAATTTTGGAGGTATAAACTATTACATAGTATGTTTGGCAGTATTGTTTTCACATATTGTCCATGTCATATCTCAGCTTGTAGTCAAATCTCCCTCTTGAAATTTTTTGTACATAACACTACTACACAATACTATCAAAGGCCAGAATTTCAGATTTTTATCTCATTCTCCACCAGAGATATCAAAGCCTAAAAAGTGCGATTTTTGAAATTTTCGACGAATTTCGGAATTTTTTTCGCAAAGAGAAATCATTTCCCAGATCTGGGACTTGGTGTAAGAGTACACGAACTTTTGACCTATTTGTAGAAAAAATTGTGCAAGATTGACAGTCTTGTTGAACAATTACATAGTAGGTTTACAATAGTTTGGCAGTATTGTTTTCACATATTTTACATGTCATATCTCAGCTTGTAGTCAAATCTCCTTCTTCAAATTTTTTGTACATAACGCTACTATACGATACTATAATAAGCCGAAATTTCAGATTTTTATCTCGTGCCCCACCAGAGATATCAAGGCCTAAAAAGTGCGATTTTTGAAATTTTTGACGAATTTCGGATTTTTTTTCGCAAAGAGAAATTAACTCCCAGATCTGGGACTTGGTGTGTGAGTACACGCATTTTGGACCTATTTGTAGAAAAAATTGTGTAAGGTTCACAGTTTTCCTTCGAGGAAAATTTTCCTCTTGCAAACGGATAGATTTTGGGGAAAATCGTATATTTTGTGCTAAAATTTCACCTGTAAAAATTTCTTTTTCAAAATTTTTCTACCACTGTGTATTTAACCTATTTTATTCTGAACAAAATGCTGCAAACCCCATTTCAATTGGGAAAATAGTAGACGAGATATTTACAATTTTGTGTATCCTAGTATCGGAGAAAATCGCTGCACACGATGAAACAAAGATGGCCGCCAAGCACAAACAAAAAATAGTAGAATTAAAATAATGGTCATTTTGAACTTCCATCATGTTAGGGTTGTTGTACAAAAAATTTCAAATTTTTTAAAAATAGTCGAGCGACCGGTGCTGGACCACTTGAAATGGATTGACCCGACAAAATTGTTCTTTTAGTGATGCACTCATTTTCCAATTTAAAATTCCGAAAATCACACGATAATGTATCACTCTTGGTGTCCCACATTAAACCAAGTAAGGGAATTTTATCCTCAGCCGCATCACTCAAATGACCCTTTTCATTAAAGCCTAATCCAATTTCTTCGCACCGATTATGACACCAACCACGAAGATCAAATTGTGCCGAAGCTAAGAGTTTCCGTGCTTCATTGCGAAAATATTCTAATTCTTCTAACGATTCTACACTAGCTACACAGTTATCTACATAGAAAGATTCTTTAAGTTTTATAGCAACATCTTTAATGTTCTCAGGTGCTTCATCTAAGTGACGTGTTAGAGTAGCGGCCAAAAGGAAGGGGCTACAACTGATCCCAAAGACAACCCGACAATGTCTATAAATTTCAAGGTTTTCTGAATTCCCATCTCTCCACCAGAAAAAACGTAAATAATCTCTATCATTTTCATTTAGTGATATCTGTAAAAAAGCTTTACGAATATCTGCTACAATACCTATCTTTCCCACTATAAATCGATTTAGAACAGCAGGAATTAGTTCAATTAAATTAGGTCCCTTCTCTATACAATTATTTATGGAAACAGAACCCTTAACATGTGCTGATCCATCAAATACTGGCCTAATTTTGGTCGTAGAATTAGGTTTTATTACAGCTCTATGAGGGAGATAATGGACTTTGGTGTTAAGTTTTTTCTCTCCTTTCACTCTTTCAATAATCCCTTCCGTTTCCCACTCATTTAAAACTGCCTCGTAATCTTTCAACAAACCGCAATTTTGGAGATTCTTAATATCATTTTGAAGGCGTTTTATCGCTAAATCTTTATTACTTGGAATGGGAGGATGCTCAGTTAACCAGGGAAGACAAACTTTGTACCTACCATCAGTTTCGCGTCTTACGGTTTCTTTAAAATGCTCCAAAACTAATTTCTGGACTTTTTCCTTAGTTTTTTTTCCGCCGGATCTACTATGCCTAAAGAATCTAAATTCCACAAATCTGTAATTTTGGCATCGTTTACATATAATGAAAGGACCAAAAGAGAACTATCCCTTTCATTTCCGCCAATTTTGCCCATAGTAGTCCAACCCAGTTTTGTTTGCATCGCAACCAAACCACAAGATAAATTTTCTATTTTTCCTGTAAACAGTTCTCCCACAACAT
Source organism: Maratus speculifer (assembly GCA_964019185.1). Lineage (NCBI taxonomy): Eukaryota > Metazoa > Arthropoda > Arachnida > Araneae > Salticidae > Maratus > Maratus speculifer. The sequence continues at coordinate 24,956,778 of OZ025296.1, forward strand.
CTGCTCCCAAAAGTACATGTATTTCATTTAAATTTCTTTCATATAAACAATTTTTACCTTCAGGGCAGATATCGCTCAAAAATATATTTTTTCCTTTTAATTCCGCAATACAACGAATGTCTCTAATTTTGGGTACATTAGCACAAATTTTTTCTTGTTCCATTACCTCAATTTTAATCTTTTTACCTCCCCTTAAACCCCTTAAATTAACAGAATAACAGTTATGATCTACCGTTGTTTCGGTACCTCCAAACAACCCGTGAGTAATTCTGACCTTCCTTAAACTTTTTAATTCCATCTTATTGGCTACGAACTTTGAAATATACGACTTAGAAGACGCCGTATCTAACAATGCGCGTACTATTCACAACCATTATTTCTTACATAAACATATAAAGTTTGTAAATAAACTTCTTTCGGCAAGTTTTCATTCGCAAAAAGGGCAGTATCCGACACTTCGGTCTGTTGTTTAGATTTTTCCTTTTTTACGTTTCTATAACAAAATAATGTGTTATGATTCCCGTTGCAAATCCGGCATTTTATATTTTTTTTGCAAAAACGCGATAAATGTTTTTTCATTTCTAGGCACTTAAAACATGCTCCTTTTTTCATTAGAATGTTCTTAATTTCATCAATAGATAATTCATTAGTTCTATCGCAATCAACCGATGAGTGATGAAATGATTCACAAAAAACGCATTTTATTACGTTTAAATTCTATTTTTTGTTCGTTGACACTAAATCATTAGCTGTTGGATAATTTTTTTGTTTATAGTTATTTCGAAACGAATTAAAGTTTTTCTTTTCAGGAGGAATAAACATTTTCCTTTCTTCGTTAATTGGGTTTATTACTAGATTAGCCTTTTCTCTTGCTTTTAAACAGGTATATAAAAAATTCATTAGTTCTTCAATTTCATAAAATCCTTTTTCATTATCGGACTTGTTAAGTTCTATTAACAAATCTTTCGGAATTGTTTTCAAAATGGTTGTACATAATACACTTGAAATGTTATTTAAATCTGTTCCTAAGCTTTGCAAACTTCTCAGTTCTACTGATAATTTATCAAAATATTGTCGGAAAGCATATATATCATTCGAAGTTCTCAACGGCTTGATAGCTAAAAGATTACTAATATGATTGTGTATTAATAATTGTTTATTAGCAAACCTACTTTTCAGCAATTCTATAGCCGCATCGTAATTTTTTTCGGAAACAGGAAAACCTTCAATTGTGTTTAAAGCGGTCGATCTTAATTGCGATCTTAAATAATTAAATTTATCAACTTTATTTAACGACTTATTATCATGAATGGCCGATTCAAAACTGCTCCAAAAGGAAAGCCATTCATTTATATTTCCATCAAATATTGGTATATGCAATTTCGGTAACTTAACTTTTACAGAATTATCCACTTTTTCATTAAATGCACTGTCTGAAAATTGTTCTTTGTTACTTTCTTGTTTTGATTTTAAATTTAAAAATCCGGTCTAATTCTTTCTCTAAATCATCGGGATTGACTAAAAATTCAATTGAATTATCTGTTGTCTTAAGTGACTTAAATTTGTCGGTCAATGTTTCAACATGTTCTTGCAGTTCTTCAATAGACACATCGTCTGATTTTATGGAAGTTTCGATTTTATTTAGAATTTTCGTAACAGCTTCTTTTTTTAAGTGTTTCTAAATTTTCAGCCATTTTTTTCTTTTTCTCTACTTAATTAGTTAATTTCGAAATTCAAATTCTTAATTATTTCAAAATATATTACCACCGTACATCCCACGGCAGGGATGCCATGTTGATTTCAAATACATCATTACAGTAGAAAAATAATGTTCTTAAAATAATAGTATAAAATTTTCCTACCTTTCTTGGGGGTTCTTGAGGGATGTACGGTGGGCAAAATCGTAATTCTTGGTCATCTTCAAAAACAGAAAATCCACAGCAAAAATAAGACAAAACGTAAACACACAAAAAAAAGTTGATTATTTACACACGCGCGCAGATATTACATGTTTCTTGATCATTATTCTTAATATAACTACATCGAAATCTGAAAGGTACAAAAAAAACATTAATAAAAAAGATCGTAAAATAACCAGTCAGCTTTTAGTTGACACAAGAAAGAAAAAAAAACTAAATAAAAGAATGTTCTCAAAATGAGCGTCTGCTGGCGCCAGTGAGTCTTCGTGAAGAGTGTTTTCACACCTACGGAGGGTGATCTCCGTTCTATATACACAGTATAGACAATTGGCCTTAATAAACAATAACATTCACTGTAAAAACAAAGGAGCAATATTACATTTAAATTGGGGTTTTTGAACTGCCAAATAAACTTTAAATCTTGTAATCAACTTATTTTTAATTCAGCTTTGTTTATTTGATAGCTGGTACAGTTAAGCATTTTTTATATTATTTTTTATTTTTTATATTTTAATTGTGTAATTGTGAAGTAATTTAATATCATATGTTGCTTATGTTTGTTATTTTCTTAAGAAAACTAGAAACTTCGAATTAAACTTATAGTACGAGTAATTGTAATTTTTGTTACACAAATATTTTATAATGTATGACTATAGCGTTTGCTCGATCTCTAATAAAAAATATTTTCATTAAAAAATTAGTTATTATATGTTTTTTAGCTTATTGGACGCATTGTTAACTTATGAAAAAGATATTTTTAAACATGTAAATATAGGAAATTCCGTTGCTTACCAACTAGTAATGTGTCTAAAATGAATGTTATAATGAATTGCCTCCATTAAAAGGTAGTCTCACTGTCTCTTCACGTCAAACTATTTATTTTAAATTATGTCTGTATTAAATTTAAAATGTAATCTTTAAATTATTTATTATTTTGCTGTGAAAGTATAAATATATAGGAAATTTCGTTGTTTACAAATGAGTAATATGTTTAAAATGTACGTTATAAAAAAATGTTTCAAATAAAAGAAATTTTAGAAGCCTCTTTGCGTGAAACTATTTATTTTAAATTATGGCTGTATTAAATTTAAAATGTAATCTTTAAATTATTTTTCTACTTTGCTGTTAAAATCATATAAATATTTCGTTGTTTATCAACTCACTCTATCATTTATTTAGGTGTACTTAAACAGCAAAATAAAAAATAGTTTAAAAATTACATTTTAAATTTAATACAGCCATAATTTAAAATAAATAGTTTTACGAAAGAGGCTGCTAAACTTCCTTTTAATTGACACGATTTATTATAACGTACAATTTAAACATATTACTTATTTTACACCAAAAGTGGTGTTTGTTTACATTAGTCGATTGCAGGTGGTTCATTACACCAGTTTATTGGAGCATTTCCTTACACTTTTTTTGGTGAGTCCACAAATATTTTTTACAGTCTACCTGTAGAACTCAAAATTCTGCCCCACCTCCCCTCCTGCAGAAAAATATCTGAATTCAATATGGACTTGAACGATGATAAAGGATTTCCGGATATGTCTATGAAAATTCGTTTTAAGATGTATTTATGTGCTTAATTCGACGAAAAGTCGTAAATTTTTCAATTGGTCTTTCTTTTCAGAGCGTTCTGAGCTCATCAACAAAAGAAAAGGTGGAGGGTCTCAACAAATCAAAGAGGCGGAGATGGACATGTCAACGACGCACTGTGGGGTATTTGAAGAATCTGGCCGGACAAAAGTCGATTTCATAAAGTACAACGCAGTATCAAATGGAGGGATATAAATTGAAGCTGACACTTTGGGGGATCACGTGGTACTGTTTTTATCTCGTTCAAGCGAACGATGACCTCCTGTTATCAGTTGAAATTTGAGTGTTGCGTTAGGCGGATTGGACTCAAATCGTTGTGCTATGTGACTTTCTATTTTCGAATGTAAATAGCTTTATTTATAGAAGTATTTAAATTATAATCGTTATGGATAGTGAAGAGGCAGGTATGTATCATTATTTTTTTAATCTTTGAATAAAGTAAAAATAGTTTTAGTATTTGCAAAATTAAAAGAATGCATATTTTTCTGTTTTTTCCCACACTTATTTCTGACTTTACGAAGGGTTTAGTTATATTTCCAACCTTTTTCAAGCTGAGTTACTTGTTGTACCAATAAGTATTCTCCCTTCTTTCTTTGTTTTCGTTAAAAGTAGATCTGCATTCGTTTGCTTTTGAAATTGAAGGCAGTATAAATATTCTCTTCCAAAATTCTGAGTAAGCATCTGAAATCACTATATACTGATTTTTAACTCATATTTATAATATAAATTTTAAAATGAAAAAAAAATGCTATGATTTATTAGAAAGTGATCATATTTATGTATTTTTCAATCAATCTGATTGAAATGAAAATTATATAATTTTGAAAAAAATTGCTATAAAATAATGTATTCATTCCTTTTTATCTTTTTTAAGCACTTTTCAGAAATGGAAGGAATTTATTGCTTGTTCTTAACTTTTTTTTTGTCTGAAAAATAAGTCGAATCAATTTTTCATAAGTTTTTGTTAAAAGTTAGTTAAAATTTTTGAGTTTTTTTTAAAAAGTAAGCGATAAAACAATGTTATATATCTAAATTGAATACATTTTTTATGCATTCTCTTTTCTATATTTCGTATTTATTTTCATTTAGGGCCCTCGAATGTCAAAGTAATGACTAGAAATGAACTTTTTAACATTATGCAGCAGCAAAACCTACCAAATATAAATGATAGAATGGATTTTCTTGAAAATTACCTTCTTAATAGTGATACTTTTGATGATGAGGAATTAAAAAATCTCAAGCACATTCTTTCCCAATTTAAGTGTCAATTAAAGAGAAAATGGATCGCAGCCCGTTACAAATTAGATAGATTTACGAAAAATAATAAGGAATGGCTTGAAGGTACAATAGAAATTTCAAGAAAAATAAATCGACCAGGGAGGCCAGCAAAAGCTTTCATTGAGTCATGTGATAGGACAAAGCGGAGAAAGTCTGAAAGTTTGAGAAGATCAACGGATGTGGAAGTACTTACACATGCCGCTCAGGTAAAATTAGAAACCTCAGGGAAGAGAGATGCTGCCCATGTGTTAAAAGAATTAACATATTCACCAAAACGGGCAACAAAATATAAAAAAGCATACTTGAGAACACAACAAACAGGAAAGAAAACACAAATATCACCTCTTCAAGCATTATCATTATTTGTCGAAGCTAACCTTTCCAGGAATCAATATGAAATTATAAGACGATATCAAAAAAAGGTGTTCCCGTGCTACAGTCTTCTTCAAGAAGCTAAAAAAGATTGCTATCCAGAAAAGCAGTTTTTTAACATTACAGAAACTTGCGCGGAAATAAATATTCAAGAGTTACTTAATTTAACAGTGACACGATTATTTATTTATTTGAAAGAAGTTTTAGGAAATTTAAATGAAGAGGAAAAATGTGCATTGATTCTTATCTGTAAATGGGGCTGTGATGGATCGCAACAAACACAGTACAAACAGAAATTTGAAAGTGATTCCTCTTCCGATGCGTACATATTTCAGAGCTCGTTTGTTCCAATACAACTAATTTGCAGCATAAACGACAAAATTATCTGGCAAAACCCACTACCTTCCTCACCACGTTACTGCCGACCCATGCGAATAAGATTTGTAAAAGAAACAACAGAAATTATTAATGATGAGATTAATTACATAAAAAATACATTAAAATCTGTGCAGCCCTCAAAAATTACATTAGAGGAAAATACATTTATTGCAAAACATAAAATGATACTTACAATGGTCGATGGGAAAGTATGTAACGCAGTAACAAATACAAAATCGACAATGCGCTGCTATATTTGTGGACTGACATCCAAAGATTTTAATGATATTTCTAAAAAGAAAAATGTGAAGCCAGAAACATTAGAATTTGGACTATCGATTTTACATGCCAGAATTCGATTGTTTGAAAATTTATTGCATTTAGCGTATAAACTGCCCATAAAAAAGTGGAGATTGAATACAGATGAAGAATTTTCTCTTTTTAATGAAAGAAAATTGAGTATTCAAAAAGATTTCAAAACCAAATTAGGTTTACTTGTAGATATTCCTAAGCCTGGATACGGTAATACAAATGATGGAAATACTAGCAGAAGATTCTTTTCTGACCCCTCTTTAGCAGCGGAAATAACCGGCATTGATGAAAATTTAATTTATCGATTTAAAGTAATTCTTGAAACCATATCCAGTGGCCACAAAATTCACCTTGATAAATTTAAAGAATATACAGAAAAAACAGCAGAGCTCTACATCAAGTTATATAAATGGTATCCGATGTCACCCACGATGCACAAAATATTAATACATGGGCCCCTTGTGATAGAGAAGGCTATACTTCCGATAGGTCAACTTTCTGAAGAAGCAGCCGAAGCACGAAACAAACATTTTCGATCATTTCGCGAAAATCTATCACGTAAATTTTCAAGAATTTCTTGTAACCGTGATGTACTAAACAGATTGCTTTTGAGCTCAGATCCAGTTTTAACTGGAATGAGACCCACGATGAGAAAAAAAATCAAAAATGCTCCTTAAAGAAACCTTAGAAATGTTATTGCCTATGGAATCTTCCGAAGGTCAAGATCCAGAGGATTCTGACTATGATGAGACGAATATTGACTCTGAACTATCATCTGATTAAAAAATCTCACCTTGGTGATTTACAAAATTACTGTTCACATTGTTAATAATAATTTTTTTTTATAATTTATTTAGTTATTCAATATAATATTCCTTTTTTATTATAATTATTATTTATTTTATAGTACTGTTTATCATAATTATCATTTAATTTATAATACCAATTTCGTTCAATAAAAACCAATATAAAATTGCAAAATATAAATGACTTTTTAAAATATTAAACAATTTTTATTATAAAAAGGTCCTTTACTTACTATTTAAAACGTTTAAATTAGTTTAAAACAAAGAAATAATTTTGTCCGCCGGTGAATTCCATGAAAATGCGACATGGACATCATTTTTTAAATTTGAACTAAATTAGTATTTTTTTGTTCCAACTGATAGAAAATAAGTCAAATTTCATGAAAATAACAAGATATAATAAGATAATTGTAAAAATAAATTTTTATAGTTAATTATTATCAAGACTAACTTTGAAATCAAAAATTTGCTATTTTTATCTCTAGTTTAATGTCCCTTGAAGCATTTAAATATCACATAGATTTTTGAAACAAATATATCTTTTAAAAAAATGGCTAACAGTATGTTTAAAAACACCAAAATTTTCACCTGAAACATTTTAGTTATTTTGCTATTGCCCCCAAACTTTATATTAGTCTTCATGTCATGTCTGTCACAAGAAAATGTCGATTTTTTTATTTTCAAGAAAATCTACTTGATAAAAATTATTAACACTTTATTTTCTCTTTTCATATGTCAAAAGGAACAGTTCATAAAAAAATTGAAAGATAAAATTAAAATTTGAGTGAAATATAAAGCATTACATTTTGTCATGTCTGTCACATTTGTCATGTCTGTCACAATTAGTTTTTCAAGCAACTTTACCTTAATCTCTTTCCTAGAAAGTTATATTTGTAATTTTTAGGTGCGTTCGTGATTATGTAAATACGTAGCACCTATAGTGGTCGTTCAGTCCGTCTGTCTGTCCGCATATAATAACGCAAAAACTACCCAACCGAATCGTTTGAAATTTAAAATACATAAATATTACATTATTTTGTCGAGTCATTTCAAATTTTATGAAAATCGGATGAATAGATCAATTACAGGGGCAATCAAAAGTATTCCATTACATTACGGTCAATGGGAGAAAAAGTTTCAAATGCATTTTAATCGTTTGAAATTTAAAATACGTAATTATTATATAATTTTGTTGAGTTATTTCAAATTTTTTGATAATCGGGTGCATAGATCAATTACAGGGCAATCAAACGTATTCAATTACATTATGGTCAATAGGGAAAAAAGTTTCAAATGTATTTTATACGTTTGAAATTTAAAATGCATAATTATTGCATAATTTTGTCGAGTTATTTCACATTTTATGAAAATCGGATGCATAGATCACTTACAGGGACAATCAAAAGTATTCCGTTACATTACGGTCAATTTGGAAAAATGTTTCAAAGGCGTTTTAATGGTGTTACACTCATTCGAACTTAATAAAACTTATTTGAAACTATAAAGTACATATTATAATATACATTTTACATAATTTGTGGTGCAAAGAACATTTGTTATTTATTTACAAGGCCACACAAAGGTATTCCATTACATAATGGTATAGAGAGAACATTGTTTGATGAGCGTTTTAATTGTAATTCACTATTTACAATTTTATGAGATTGATATATGAGAGTAATATTTTTAAAACTTCGTTATCGTACGAACGCACCTCATTTGCTATGCTTCACGTGCAATTTCCAACTTGTTTAACTTAGTGTTGATGCCAATAATATTTCTTTACTTCTCAACTCAACAAAATGCTTATATTTAGAATGCATGTAATAGTTACCAGATAATAATGTTGATACCAATTTCTTTGTTTCAGATATATTATCTGTCACAATTATTTTTTCAAACAGTTTTGCTTTAATCTTGTGATTTGAAAGTTATTATTATTTAACTTGGAATTGATGGCTATGGTATTACTTGATGTGAAACGTGCACAATCTAAAGTTTTCTACTATTTAAAAGAAAATCTGCCAAATAGAAAATTTCTGGTACAAACTCATTTCAGTGAAAACTTCCAAGGGATTTTATAATTTTTTTTTTGAGATTTTTTTAACATAATATACCGTTATATCATATTGTAATCTCCAAGTTGTGATAAAAGTAAAGAAAATAATATTTAAGAAAAAAATACTTAAATTCATAGAAAATTGTACACGTGTCATGTCTGTCACAAAAACTTTGTCATGTCTGTCACGCAGATAAATATTTTAAAATATTTTTCTATTTACAAATTTTTCAATATTTTTCTTTCTGCTTCACATATCCAAGTCTTATTTTGTTTCCTAAAAAATTCTGGTCTTTGCATGCATGCCAATTAAGAGCAAATGATAATAATATGTGTCTAGTCAAAATCTATGTCTAAATTTTGTCATGTCTGTCATGGCAGATTTTAACCCTCAATTAAATTAAGTTTTTCCTTGAATTAAAATTTTAGTGTTTTTTTATAGCATAAGGCCTATATTTACATCACCCCATGCAATTTTTTAACTATCAATTAATATTTAGCACTTAAAGATGAACAAAAAAGTTCTCTCAGTCATGTCTGTCACAAAATGGAATTCACCCGCCCAGATTTGCCAAATACCCCACTGTGCGACGGTCATTGGTTATCTATAAATAACGTCCCACGAAAGTCATACAACATGAAAGGCAGTGCGTATTCACATTAAAAGTTCCAAAGTGAAAAAAAAGCATTATGTTTGATGTTTTGAGGTCCATTTATATGATCTTTTCAAAAATTTCCGACGAAAGCCACAAATTATTCGACAGGCTTTTCTTTTCGAAAGGCTCTGTGGTCATCAACAAAAGAATAAGGGTAGAGACTCAGCAACAACATTAAAAAAGCTCTCATTAACTCGTTAGCGATGTCCTCTGCTGCTGGGCCTTAAAAGTCCAAATAGACATATTCTATTATTTTCAATTATCGTCTTTCTTTTTTGCTTGTTTCCATTTTTAATAGTTTTAGAAGAAAATGGATGGACAGTCCGAAGGAGGAAGATCTTTCTGTCAAGTCGATTGAGCCTTTTTTCCATCGTTGAATTTCCTCATCTTTTTTGTGAGTAACCACAAACGGTTGGAGAAGAATATATGTTAATAGATCTTCCTGGACAAGAGAAGCAAAACAAGAATCTAAACACAGCCTTTGACAAGTTAGGAAGGCTGGCCAAATGAAAAAGACCGCCTTATTATAGAAAAAGAGCCACTTACTCGCCGAAAGATAAACCACATGATGAAACGTAATATGTTTTGGCCTGTAATGCTTTCTACTTCTTAAGTATTTAGTCAGATAATCCCAAAACTTTCTCCCACCTTACGCATGTTAATACTTCCTGAAAAATGCGGCATCGCAGCGCCATCGGTTAGATGCTTTAAATCAAAATCTAGTCAGCAGCAACCAATGTCAACTTATAACTGAATCTGAAATTTGATGAAAATCTGTGCATTAGTTTTTAAAATAGAACTATTGCATAAAACTTAAAAAAAAAGCAATCTGCATAGTAACGCCACGTGTTGGATGATGTACACGAAAAACTAACCAGTTTCAATTTTTTATCAGATATTAACTTTATCTGAAGTTTGATGAAAATCCATGCATTAGTTTTTCAGATACATTTATTGCGAAATCGTGAAATATGCAGCATAGCAGCGCCATCTGTAGGGCAATTTACACCAACAGCTAAACAACACTAATCTGTATTAGGAACTAACTTAATCTGAAGTTTTAGAAAATTTCGTGCATTAGTTTTGAGATAGAGCTATTGCGATATTCACAAATAATGCACCATGGCAGCGCTACCTTTTGAGCTATTTGCACCAAAACGTAAATAGCAACATGTTATATCAAGCACTAACTAAACAAAGTTTTATGAAAATCCACGCATTAGCTCTTGAGATATGGCTATTGTGGAAATTTCAAATAATGCAGAATAGCGATATGTTTAATGCAGAATAGCGATATAATGTGGAAATTTCAAATAATGTTGAGCGATATACGCCAAAAACTAATCACATCTAGTTTACATCAAGATCTCACAGAATCTAAAGTTTTGTAAAATTCCGTGCATTAGTTTTTGATATAGAGCTATTGAAATAATCACGAATATTGCACCACGGTAGTGCACCTGTTGAGTGATTTGCACCAAAACATAATTAGCACCATGTTATATTAAGTACTAACTGAATCTAAAGTTTCATGAAAATCCATGCACTAGGTCTTGAGATAGAAACTTTTGTCACATACAGACAGGCAGATATTTTTGTAAAAACATGTTTTTAAGGTTCTCTGACTTCTAAAACGCGTAAATCTGTCAAAAACCAGGTTTTGAAAATTTTTACGAATCCAATACTTCTTTCCTGTGAAGATAGAAAAAAATTAAAAAAAAAAAATATATATATATATAATAAAACTTAAAGTTGTATAATAAGAGCGTTACAGATCGTACCATATTTAGATTGGGAAATTATGATAGTTAAAAAAAGTGTGAAAAGACGTATCTTTCATTATTATTATTATTTTGATAAACATAAAAATCCCAATTTGACATCGCCAATTAATTAAAATTTGTAATAAAACAAATAAAAAATTAAATATCTATTTCACACCATAGTATTTTTCTTGATTAGTCCAATTACCTAGATTGCATATTGAGTTTGGGCATACGTCCGTGTTCAGATAATACGAGTTTTACAGTACTGAAGGAAATCTACAAGAAAATTATTTATTTATATTTTTTGAGCTACATCTCATCACTATGTAAATTGCATAATTTAACACTTTGCACCCGTATGTCAAGTCAGATGAGACACCATCTTTCTTTGCAAACACCAATAATCTCTCTATTCTACAAAGAAGTATCTAACGCTGTCACTGCCGTCGACAATGATTTTTGGTGATCTAGGGTATTTCTTAGGGTGGTCTAGGTGGTCTTTTGTGATCTAGGGTAATATTAAGAAAACTACTGTACACACAAGCATGAAAATTGGTGGTATTATTAGAGAAATGTTTGATAAATACGCTGATGCAGACAGTTTTTAAATCGAACAAATTATTTTAGGAAATATTTAATATTAAAATTGGTGCAAATCGTTCCATTAAAAAAGTTTCATAGGAGCAAAAAATATGCATAGGAATTAAAACATTTTTAGATCAATTCATACATTAGAAGTTGCCCAGTGTACAGACTGCATTTATTTTTTTAATTTGATTCATTTTTTGAGGATTTGTTTCTACTTTAAATTTAAATTTTCAGTATTTTGAGACACATTTTAAACATTATTTTAGAAAAGGCTATTGTTTTAAATTGTTGCCAAATGATCAAAGGATAATATTTCCTTCAAATTAAAAAAAATAATAATTTACACACGACTATCACAAACAGAAAAACTTTCAAATGAGAATTAAATAATTAGAATTAAATAATTAGTAATAAAACAAATACACATTAGAATTAAATAATTTGTAATAAAAAATACACATTTGTAATAAAATAAATACAATTTAAAAGTAGGGAACATTGAAAATTACGTCATAAAACTATATTTACATGTGAATATTTAAAATATTAAACGAATGAATTCATGAAAATGTGTTAATCGCCGTAAATGGAAGAAATTACGTCATAAATGAAATAACCAAACAATATTATTGCAAACATTTAAATTAAAAAATATATTAACATGAGACATTTCACATTTCTTTATTTTGATATTTCAACTATCATTGCAAATGATCTTCATACTATTGCTACCAATTCTAAAGCAGCAGGAATATAAAAAAAAAAAAAATACTTCTTTTTCTAATAATAAAAGTATCTTGACGTGATATCAAAAACAGAAAGAAAACTTTTAAATAATAAATAAATTCATTAATGTGTGTCAAAAGTAGCGAGTAAAAGAAATTACGTCATATTTAAAATAGCCAAGCAATATTACAAAACAGTTAAGATTAAAAAATGTATTTAGATGAAATATTTACTTCATATATTAATATGACCTTTTTAACTATTGTTGTGAATTCTAAGATGGCACAAATAATATTTCCTTTCAAACAAAAAAAGTATTTTCATGTGAATATTAAATAGAAAAAGAAAAATTTAATGAAAATTGTATCAGATTTAAACGATACATTTTAAATACTTTACTTAAAAATATTTTTTTTACTGCGGTTCAAAAAACAGCAGGAGGCAAAAATTCCGTGTATTTCACTGTCTAACTGATCTTGTTTAATCAAATATGTAAATCAGTAACATGTAAACAACAAAACTAGTAAATATTTAACAGCAGATGATTATACCTTAAAATTCCCGAATCAAAGGGAAATGAATGGAAATCCGCTTACAAGAAATTGCCACAAAATAAATAAATGAATAAAATAAAATAAAATAAATAGATTAACGTTTTGCAATCTTTTAAAAATTGACCAAATTAGCGTGTTTTTAGAGTTTGTAGTATCCGAACAAGGTTGACGAGCGTAAATCGTAGGGCCAGAAACCCCTTGTAAAGGAAAATAAACCATGCCTTTTTTAATTAGAGCATTTTTGATTTTGTATAACCGAAAATAACTGCTTATGAAAAAGTGATGTTGACCGATTAAAATTTGTATAACAGACACCTGAGTCGAAAAATTAAGTATGTTGCATTAAAAAAAAAAAAAAAAAAAAAAAAAAAAAAATGTGTCTAATTTATGCACTTAAGGAATATGTTTGATTAAATAAGGTTATTCGATGCGCTATAATGTTTTTACTTTCACATGACATATAACTTATGGCACATCTGTTTAAACAAATGTTCACAATGCTTATGAAAAAAAGGAGCTTTAAATGATTATAATCTATATACATATCGGCACCAGTTTTTTTAAAATAGAAGCCTAGAGAGAACATGCGTCAAACACGGTAATATAAAGTTCACTTCACGGATATACGTTTTATTCAACTGATGTTTCATATCTTTATATGGATACTTGAATGAAAATGAAAATATGGTACGGATGTTTCTATGCATTACCCTTTGCTTTATGTTGTATTTGCATGGAAGAAAAGCACATGACAAGTTTAAACTTTGCAGTTGATGACGCAGATATGTTCAGAAATGTGGTAAGTACAATTTTTGATCTGCATTGGTTTTCAAACTAAGTTGTGTGTCGCGAAAACATTTAACCCCTTGGGGACGAGAAACCAATATACGTGCCAATGGGAGTCTTCACTGACTTGAAAACACCTGTTCCGTAATGTTAATCCTATGGCAGGTTGTTTTCGAATGTCTCGTTAAATTCTACATATTTTTAAACGATTTTTTTCTTTTTGCATAGAATAGCTGAACTTGGTCTCTAATATGGCTATTTTTTACTTTTTCGATTTCGGTGGCAGATATTTTAATAAAGGTACTTTCACTTTTAAAACCGGTTCCGAAAGGCGTGCAAAAATACATAAAAAAGTGTTTAATTATAAATCAGATACAAACTAGCGGTTGGTTAGTGTTATGAATTTAACTCTTATTGCTGTTGTTGACGTGTGCCCGAAGGACTGCTGGAGCTTCCATTGGTCTGCCCCTAGGGTGTTGGAAGTCAGACTTCTGCAGCAAAGGGGGTTCATTAAAGTCCCATAGATGGCAGCACCAAACATAGCTGCTTTCTGAATTTTGATGTGTCTCTGAAGGGGAGAGAAAGTTTCTCCAGAGATCAATACCCATGGTAATTGTTACGATCGACCACAGGACTTTCGGAACCCCTTTATTTAACGAGTGCATACACTGCATATACTCGGTGGGTCTTTGGTCATGTCGAGCATCGAACCCATGACCTTTCAGCCTGGAGTTCGGTGCTATGAGCACTAGGCTACCATGCCCCCCAATTAAACTTAATTAGGAATAATTTTCATTATTCCTACAGAATGAATTCGCAAAATCGCAAACAAAACAAAATCTTAAAGACGAGGCGCAATATTTAACCTTGTTTCAGACATAAAATATATACAATATGAACTTTAAAAAAAAAATCACTGTTTTACTTAAAAGGACACTAAAATAAAAACAGATGTTACAAATTAAAAATATGTATTTTATTTAAAACTTTTTAGTACTTTCGAGCTGTATTTTCCAAAACCATCATCCAGGGAATATTTTAATAACTAAATTCCATTTATTTATACAAATACGTCACTTCATTTTGAAATGAGAAATCCATAATTATTAGAATTGAAGTAGAAGTTGCATTTCCTTCACTTGATTTTAAGTAGAGAAAATATATTATGCATGTGAAATGGAATTGCAGACAATATTTATTTTAATAGAACTAAGTTTTAACATACTGTGTAGTATACATACAAATCTATAGATCACAAAGAACTGCAGACATATATACACAAAAAAATAATTTTCCGATTATTGATGGTTATTGCAAAAATTGGGCTTTCAAATGTGTTACGCGTTTTCCAAATATTGTTTATTTATAGTAAGACATCTTTCACCTTATTAAATGATAAACGTTTGTTTAAAGCAACGCTGTCCAACTTGGCGCCCGCGGGGTACCAGAAAATCTTTATATAAATCAAGACCTTTTTGAATCCGAGATATTCAGATATTTAAAAAGGCAAAAATTTCTGTAAAATTTCTCTTGTTTTCCGTGGGCGCCAAGTTGGACAGCTTCTGATTTAAAGTATTCTGGAAGTGTTAGGAAGTGTTTCATTATCTATGACTAAAGCATGATTTTTATTTTTTATTTTTTGTTTGCGCCAAGTGTTATCGCAAAGTAAAACGCACAATTTAAATAATTACCAATTTAAAAAAAAAAAAAAAACTTTTGTTTTTTTTAAATAATTTTGTAGATATATAAGTTTGTAGTTTAATAATTTTTCAAAACTCAAAAGAAATGTTTGATAAAGATGCGCAGACTTGTATAAACCAAAAACTTTCTGCGCACGCAATATTGGGTCAAAAACTTTCTGCAAATTAATTTAGTGTTGGGTGTAATTCGCAATTTTTATGCGATTCATGAACGTAATTCGCATTTCTTACGCGATTTATGGTCGTAATTCGCTATTTTTATGCGATTCAGGGATGTAATTTGCTTTTTTTGCTTTCTGTCGACGAAATTCGTGATTTTTGAGCGATTTATGGTCGTAATTCGCGTTTTTTTTGCGATTTGTGAACGAATTCGCGTTTTTTACACGATTCATGGACATAATTCTCTTTTTTATGGAATTTATGAACGTAATTCGCGTTTTCTACGCGATTTATGAACGTCATTCGTGTTTTTTTACACAATTTATGAACGTAATTCATGTTTTTTATGCAATTTATGAACGTAATTTACATTTTTTACACGATTCATGGACGTAATTCGCGTTTTTTGAGCGATTTATGGACGTAATTCGCGTTTGTTACCCGATTCATGGACATAATTTGCGATTTATGTGCTTTCTTGCCGACGAAAGTTTTTGAGTGATTTATGGACGTAATCCGTGTTTTTTATGCAATTTATGTTACGTAATTCACTTTTTTTACACGATTTAGGGACGTAATTCGCGTTTTTATGCACTTTATGAACGTAATTCGCGTCTTTTTAAAAGATTAATGGACGTAATTCGTATTTTTTGAGCGATTTATGGGCGTAGTTCGCGTTTTATGAGCGATTCATGCACGAAATTCGCGTCTTTTACTCGATTTATGCACGAAATTTGCGTTTTATACGAGATTCATGCACGAAGTTTGCATTTTTTACGCGATTCATGGATGGAATTTACGTTTTTATCGCGGCTTTTGGATGAAATCCACGCATTTCGCGTGGTCTTTTGTCGAAATATGTGTTTGTTTACATGATTCTTACTTGAAATGCACGTTTTTACGCGATTCTTTGTCGAAATGCATGTTTTTTACGCGATTCTTTGTTAAAATTCGCGATTTTTTTAAAATGTTTTTTGACGATATTCGCGTTAACAGTAAATAATTCGATCATAAAATTAAGGGAATATTTTTTTTTTTTTTTTTTGGGGGGGGGGGGGGGGTGGGGGAGTACTAAAAAAAGTTACAAAAATAAAAATTCTTTCTTTCTTAAAATTTTCTGCAAACTGCATAAAATGTTCTGCGCACGGCGTGCGCGCGTGCGTCTATATTATACGAGTCTGAAGATGCGTTATTAAAATTTTTTTCAATTCATATAAAATCATAAGAACAGCTCAGTCGGATTTATTTCAGCTATTGTCTGTTTAAACAAATGTTGGGAAACATATGCAAAATTTCTTAAGAGAACTAAATGAGAACGTACATCAAACTATTGTGATGTGAAGATTTCATCAATAATTATATCCTTCAACAGATAATTCATATTTTTTCACAGAGACTTGAATGGAAATAAAAATATACTTGCTGTCCTATTTACAGGGTGAGCATAAATTAGAGGTCTGTACAGGCCGGAATTTCTAGGCCTGAAGGAAAGTTATTTTGGCCCGGCTCGGAGAAAAAGTTAAAGTTCGGCTCGAGCCTGGTTCGACCCGCTCATATTTTTACATTTCTAGACACGGCATACATATTTATGGGATGATTTTGCAGTATGCAGAACATATACAATAACAACATTAATGATTACTTAGATTCTTAGACTTTCAACATTCAAATAAAGGCTCATTAAAAAACTAATATAGATTAGAATAAAATAAAAAAAAGAAAGTTAAAAACATCATAACTTTTGAAGCTGTATAATAAAAAGCAAATTTATGAAAGTATTTCTATATGATTTTATTAAAGATTTTTTCATATCCAAGGAGCTATACATTTTTGAATTCCTTTATTTTCGGAAACGCATAGGATTAACAGATGCTTTTATTCAGAAACTAAGTAATCGTATCATGTTATCCATTTTTTGATACATGCAATTTAAGAAATTACTGTCAAAGTTAGCATTTTGATTCTAATTTCAGGAAGCAACAGCATGAGAAGGGACAAAAATCTGCAACTACGTGACAAGAATCTGTTATATTTCAACAATTATATACAAGTATCTTATTTACCAAAAATTAAAAACTCTATTCGATTCCAAATCCCTTCAATAATCAGACTTGTTAATTTTATATCTTTATAGTAAAAAATTAGTCAGAAATTGTATCAAACTTTCGCGTTGTTAAGAATTGAATTTAAGAACCACCAAGAAGTATATTACCAAAGATTACGTTAAAGCAAATTCTTTATCGCTATTAATGCTTTTAGAAATTATATTGTCTGCCTACACATCTTGAAACCAATTAAGTCTAGTTCCTGCCCGACCCGGCTCGACTATATGTAGAAAAAAAATGGAAGCCTGATATCGTCCCGGCACGAGTCTGCTAAAAAAATATCAAGCCCGAGTTACACAAAGTAACTGTGTGGTAGCGATCTCAACACTGTGCAACCCATAAGACATGGTGACGTCACAGTGACGTCGTTGTGAAGTCACATTGTGAATTTCTGACCGTCGATGTGACGTCACTTTGACGTCGATGTGAAGTCACAGGGACTAAAATGTCCAGATCAGGATTCGAATTAGGGACTTTTCTCACAAGCTGCTAATGATATGTCGACTGAACTATCCTGTATAAATCTCACGGACACAACCCACCCACTGAATATGAATCTGTACTTAGCATTATTATGTATAAACCGATGAATAATGTTTAAATTATTTTTCATACTACCCGTATGATAAACACATTCCATTTAAATAAATATATAATAATATTTCTCCGGGTAATTTGCGTGTGCCAAATTTGTCCAGGATAGCTCATTAACCAGAGAATTAACAGCATGCATCAACAGTCTCTGGTTCGAATCCTAGCCTAAACACTTTTTCACTCATTTCCTAAAATTAAAAATCGTTTGATTACTTTACCTATTAAAATCATTTTCTGAAAGTTAATATAGAATTATCATTTGATAAACTACATGAAGTTTATACGAAATAATTGTAAAAACAGATTTAATTTGAAAATCTTGAGTACAAATAAAGACGATTCAAATATTTCTGATGTTACGTTTGGTACTTCTTTATTATAGTGGCCTGTGCGTGTATGATTACATCAAGGTTTCAGTTCGTAATTAAACTCATATATTTATATCTATTTATAGATATAATGTACTTATCAGGTCATTACTTATAAGGTCTTATATATATATTATATGTCATATAGGGTAGATGTTCTGGTAAAGGGCATCCTTATGGAATTCTTTTTTAAAAACTAATTCCTTATTAAAAATTATAATTATTAGATTCAATTCTTTTAAATATTATGTGAATCTGTTAATAATGTTTAAGCATTCTCATAGGTTCTCTTCTCAATATTAAATAAAATATTCTTGTAAATAATAGAAATATATCAAAACACCCAAAATTACAGTATTGAACACACCATAAAAAGCAGTACATATAACTGTTTTTATGATTATTTAAAACCAGAATTTAATGAACACATGCTAAAGAAACAAAATAATTATTTTCAAAACAATTTAACAGTTAGGGATATAAAAAATATATAAAATGTAAATAAAGAAATATATCAAAACACCCAAAATTACAGTATTGAACACACCATAAAAAGCAGTACATATAACTGTTTTTATGATTATTTAAAATTATATTGCTATTTTTTAAAAATCAATTATTGTAATTATCACAAGTTCAATATTTCGATTATTTTAGATACGTGGTTTTAAATAACAAATGTCAGGGGATTATAATTATCATATTACTGAGACTGCGAGGATTTAAAAAAGTAACAAAGAAAATCTAAAGAAAATGTATACGTACTACTAGGTTATCCAGTCGACCAAAAAATTATCGCCAAACAATAAGATTAAATGCCAATAATGGATGATCGTGAATGTCACATTCAATGACATTAAATGCGATTCACGCGTTTAAAATGCCATTAAGTGATTTTTATTTCGACTTTTTATTAATATTTTTATTAATATTCTACTAATTATTTGTTTTTTCGTTATTTAAAATAAAAATTATGTCAATATTTATAATTTGGCTATTAGTTTTGCGATTTGTATAATTTGGCGAAATTGGTCGATGGAATAATAGAGTAGTACCAATGTACACTGGTGTGCAAAATTTAAGGACGAGTCCCAAAATGTCAATTTTCAAGGGATTTTCAAGCGGTAATTTTCACGCGAATATTCCAAAGGAAATAATATAATTCGAATAATTACTATCCCTGCATAGCAGCTAATCCATATAGCATCTCATTCAGATCACACATGGTCACAAGAGTCACAGTCACTAAGGCGAAACAAAAAATAGGAAATTCCATATGTCTCTTTTATGAGTCTCAAATGACTACTATATGTTACTCCACTGACAGGTCACTGTGACTACTGCTTTGTGGCGAGTCACCAGGTGACTTTACAATGTCGTTTCATTGAGGCTCTCGTGTAACCTCTCATCTGGGGACTCAATTTCAAAGTCATTGTGAACATTGCATTATGATAAATTGTCAATTAATGTCCCATTAAAGTCACATGGTGACTTTTTTCCACTTTTCACAGTGGTTACTTCACTGTAGGGTCTCTGTCACCATTTGACAAAGTCTTGTGACAGTTTTCCTGTGACCATGTGTGACCTGAATGAGATGTTATATGGATTAGCTGATTTGCAGAGATAGTAAATATTCGAATTATATTACTTCCTTTTGAATATTCGCGTGAAAATTATCACTTGAAAATCCTTTGAAAATTGGCATTTTGGAACTCGTCCTTAAAGTTTGACACCAGTGTATATATTTTGTAATATTAGTGCATAAATTAATATATTCGCCATCATTAACAACAGTTTAATACCCGAAACTACTTGATAATGTGAACTATAATGCGAACTATAATGTGAACTGTTGATTATATATTGAATTACTCTGGTTATACAATGTCCATTTATCCATATATTTCTTAGTAATTTGGTAATCTGCCTTCTATTTCTCTTCAACTGTTTTTAATAATATGATTGTAAAAATACTGGTTTCATTGGTTTATTTAATGGTATTGTCTGAATAACTTTGGATGTATTTATAAAAGTATTTATATACATATATATATATATTAATATATGAAAGTAGGATTTTAACCATGTAGTTTTAAAAAGGAAAACAAATGTGATTAAAATGCAATTGAAATGAATGATACCATTTAATTGTAATAACTGACATACTGTTTTTTATTTCAACAAAAGAAACTCGACATTTATTGAATCTATTTAAGTTTATTGAATTCTTAAAAGTAAATTAAAGATATTTATTGCTTTTAAACATATTTTTATACGAAATAAACAAAAATCGTTATTAAAAAAAGCAGAAAAATTAATAATTTCTTACCTGTTTTTATTGGCATTATCGTCGGTAATTCCATTGTAATAATCCAAATAAGTAAGAAGATTTCGAAGTTCGAATATCCGAATCCAGTACAATGACATTGACAAGCTCATAATAACTACGCCACTGCTATTGCTTTTTTTCGGACCGATAGCTCATGTAAAATGTCTCCTGATCGCATTCCTGTATAGCTTTTGTAAATTGTCTAATTCCATAAAACACCGGAACCATGCACTTTCATAACAACATAACACAGCTACATTTTATTCTACAGCTGTTGCCAATTTTTGAAAGAATATACGCACTAATCCTATTCTGGTAGAATTAGACAATTTTTTCAATTCAAGTGAAGGTAAAATTTTATTTCGTTCATTTGAAATCGTTTCTGAAGTTAAATGCTTATTTGTTTTAATAGAATATGAATAACTAACATTTTCAGTTCGAATATTTTTTCATGCATTTCATTTTTGCTTTCAATTAGTTTCAAAATACAGTAACACTTCATTTTAACGAAGCCCCTATTTAACAAAATTTTCTACTTAACAAAGTTTCCTACTGAACATTGACTTAGAACGCTATTAACATTGAAATTAATATCCATATTACCAAAAATATATTCTATTTGACACAGTTTATTGCACTTCCGTGCGTATACAATATTCAAAAAGAGAGGTTGTTGTTCAGATGGATGGATGAACTTATTTCAGCGGAAAATAAATTACTTATTTATTTAATCTGTTGGAATCAAACGAAGAAATGTGAAAAGTTGTCGATGCGCTAAAAAGGGGATCCCAGCAGTGTTGAATTCAGGCACTTTTCTCCGGGAGGGACTTCTGTGGCTCCATAGGGGATACAATAGAGTTCCGGGGAGGGGAAATTACACTTTTTTACCATTGAAAACACAAAATTTCAAAGTTTCCGGTGGGGTCATTTGATAGCTCCGGGGGGGATGTCCTCCCCCCGAGCCACTTTCTAAATTCAACACTGGATCTCAATTTCACGAAAATGTTATACGTGCATTGTTTAGATACTTAAAAAAGTGTATTTTTAAAACAGTGTATTTTTAAAAGAGATCCGCACCAACTAATTTTATATAATGTATGTGTTTTGCAAATATTTTGCATATTTTATTTTATATTCAGAAAATATTAAATTTATAAAAAAAAATCAGAATTGTATAGCAACATTTATTTTTAAAGATTCACTAAAATTAGTTTTAAACATTAACAGAAAAGCACAATGTCATTGAAAGCATAAAAATGATTTTACATATTGTAATAAAATATAATATAAAATCAATAAGAACCAAACTCCCAAATACAATAAGACACCCTGTAAAACATATTTTTCTTCATTTTTAAAGATTTTTTAAATTTATACCGTGATTTTACAATATATTGGAGGTTTTTTTTTCACATATGTTACGTTCCAATTTCATTTAAATTGCCAGAAACATGTTTTTTGAAGTAAATAACATGTTTTGAAGGATTTTGTAATCTTTTAAAGTTTCTAAGAAAGTCACACCTCAGTCACAATGTGACGTTACTTAGTGGTGGTTTTTTTGGTCACAGTTGTGATGTGACCACAGTGACTCACAGTGACGTCACAATGACGTCGCTATGACCATGCATGCTATGAGGGAAGTTACATTTGGAAGTTACAACTGCATTGATGTTGTCAAACTAGTATTGGCTCGTGCATTTATACTTATTCTCGTTAAAGCCATATTCATTGAAAACAGCTCATATTTTATCGTTCCTGCTGAAATTTTTATAACGAACCGGCAGGCCCGCCAATTTTTTTGTCGATCTGGCCCGGCTCGTATGGCCCGTTCAATTTTTTTGTCTGCTCGGCCTAGCCCCATGCTGACATATAACCATTAATTATTGAGGGCATTTCGAAGTTCTATAAAACAAAAACAAATTAATGTAGCAATCGCTACTGTTGTTCAACTGCGAAAACGATTTAAACAGTTTGTTTTTCAGCAACAAACTTATTTCCAGCAAGATAATGCTCCACCCCATTGGGATTCCGTTATTAAAGATTACCTGCAAAAAACATTTTCTAGACGATGGATTGGTAGAAGTGGACCAATTCCTCGACCGAGACAATTTTTTTTGGGGGGAGGGGGGGCACAGTGTTGAATTCAGTGAGTGGCCCAGGAGGGACATTCCCCCGGAGCTAGTAAAAAGTGTAATGTCCCCCCCGGAACTCTATTGTCTCTCCCCACCCCTGTAGAAAAGTGTCTGAATTCAACACTGGGGGGTGGATTTATGTCAAAGATCGAATATACACAAAAAATTTTCGTGATATTGATCAACTAAAACGGCGAATCACTGACGTTATTGGAGGAATAACAGCTTAGATGCTCCGCAACGTACATTTTACGTGCGACACATGGAGCTCAAGGACTTCTGGGCTCCTCAATTATTTAATTTTAGTTTTGGAATAATACAATAAGTAAAAAGTAAGTCTTTATAGCATTGTATATGATCACTGTGCAAGAATGTACATGATGTGCATTCTCAAAATAGACATTAGTGTATATTTGTATGAATTAGACACACATAGTATGTTAAGGGGGGGGGGGGTTGGAGAAGAAGGGGTAAGATTGCATTGCTTGTCATCGGCTTCCATGTTGCCCGCGGTTGCGCATTTGACGTGGCTCTTGTAATTTCTAAGCTGTTTTTCTTCTTTTTTTTTCAGAGTGAATTAATAACTAGTAAAGGATATCCCTTAGAAGAACACACTATCCAGACTTCTGACGGCTACCTATTGTCGGTGCAAAGAATACCACATGGAAGAAATAGCAAAATGAATGGACCTGAGAAGGAAGTGGTTTTATTAGTTCATGGAGTAATGACTGATGCTACTGTCTGGGTCCTCCATTATCCGGACCGGAGTTTAGGTATAAGCAAGTGTTCCTTATTTATAATAATGAAGTGTATTAAAACTGTGGCCAAAAACTGAATATATATCAAACGTACAAAGGTAATGCTGGAATCTGGTGTAAATTGATACATCTGCGTCAGCTGATGGTCGGAGGATAACGCAAATACGCGAGTTTTTAGTATGACATCCTACATGCAAAGATATCTATTATCTGTGCACCTCTTGCGCATATTTCCTGAATTTTTACTCAATCATGTCAGACGAATCTTGTTTATCAGATTTATTACAAAATATTTTTATTGCAGTTTGTTTTGATAAAATTATGTACATTAAAAATGTCACAATATCATTTTAATTTCGGGAGTAAAAGCACCAATGCTACGAAAACAAATCGTTTTTTGCGCTAAAACTAAAGTGACAATGCGACTTTTTTTTTCTTTTTAATATAGTTATTTTTATCAAAAAAAATTTTACAAAAAAATTTTGCAATAAATCTGGTAAACAAGATTCATCTTTCATGAAAGAATAACTTTAAATTTATGACTGAACTTTTAATAGGAATTGCCTAAATGGCTTAGTCTGTTAAAAAAAAAAATCTAATCTGGCGATTTTAGGAAAATTATTGTTTAGAATCGTAAAATATCTAAACAAATAAATGAATATATGAATAATACAATATTTAATGCATGCATTTTAAATAAAAGTTATTCCCAATTTAAAGTGAAATGAGTTTTAAATTTAAACAATGAAATATTTGAAAGTTAATTAACATAAGTGCAATATGATCAAGAAAATATTGGATACTTATCGTCTGCGCTCGATAAATGAAAAAAAAAAAGGTATCTAAAATTGAATATTTTACTTATTATTAAATTCTATACATATTTTAAATATTGATAAACGTTGTATTTTCATCAGGAAAACAACAGCGTATATCATTTTGCGCAATTTAGCATATGAAGAATTTAGTAAAAAAAGGAGAGTGCAAAATTCATCTTTACACATTGATTACTAATTTTTATACATCTTTCATTATATTAAGAAGCATTACTAAAATTGAACGTATTTAAATTGGCAACATCTGAGTTACATAATTAAATATTATTTCATCTTAGTTTATTATATCTTAATATTTAGTCGTACTTAATTTTTTTTATTCTCTTCTTATGTACAATATTATTTCAAACCTAAACTTTATTCTGCATATTTACCAGCCAACTTTTAAAAGAAATATTTTATTTTAACAACAAAGCAATTTCGTTGCCATTCATGCAAAAAAACAAAAAAACAATTTACTTAATAATCTTTTTGTAGTTCACTCTTTCCGCTAGGTGGAGTATGACCTTGATTGATGTGAACTCGCCTTTTATCTTGCGATTACCTCTCCCATTTATCTTAGGGCGCTTACGTTGTACACTGCTTTGATTGTGGCTTAATTAGTAATTTTTGAATTATTCCCGAAAGTATAATTTCTTCTAATAAAAATTAAACATACAAATGTCACTTGCTATATTTCAGCTATTACGCGAGTTAATCCGCGGGGTTCCCTAGTATTAGAATAAATTTAACCCCTGCGGCCGGCTAGCAGATTAATAACTTACAAGTAATTTACTAATTTATAATTAAGTTCTAAAAATATAATAGATTCCTTCCACCTTAAAATCGGCACATCACTACAGATGTATCCAATAAAACTTTGAGTTCAGAATTAAGAACAAAATTAGATTTTTTTTTTATATCATTATGTATGTATTTTAATATGTCATTCTCAATAATAAGACTAAACTTGTGGTTTTTTGTGAAGGAAGTATAAATTTATTTCTGAAAAAAAAAAAAAAAAAAAAAAAAAAAAACAAGATATTGCTGATATCACTGGTAAACCTCGATCATTTCATCAAATATATTAATGCATTAATCAAACTTTTTTGGTTATTAAAAGTGTCTAAACTTGAAATAAAACTTTTTTACTTTATGATTTTAGTGTTAATAGGATATCTTTAAGTAAAAAGTTAAATAGAATAATTTAGAAAAATATATTTCATCTTTGTTATGCATATTTAATTATTTATTATTAATTATTTACTTGGCATTTACATATTATAATTTAATCATTTTTGAAATTTTCTTATCTTTTCTTATTTTTATTTAGCCCTTTACTTAATTATTTTAATATTTTACTATACCGCAAACCTTCATCATAATGTCGTTTTCAGTATTGCATTTATTTTACCATAAACAAAGAAATGACCAGAAACCCGCACAACATCTGATGTCAAGCTGTGCGAATTTAAGGGAATCTTTTAAGATGTTGTATAATATAATTACCTAAAAAACACCTGTGTATTTTTTTAAAAATAACTTTAACCAATCAGAAAGTCAGTAAGAATCAATTACAAAATTTCGTCTTTAAATAAAAAAAGCCAAGTTCATTTAAATGAAAGAATATAAAGATACAGTTAAAAGCACAACAGTGAAAGAGCTGGAAATTGACACCATGAAATTTTACAAATAGATTTGAAAATAAAAATAACATGATTACTAAATGATGTACAAATTGTTGCAAAATTTAAAAACATTAAAGTAAATTTTAAGAAATTCAATGTTTCGATTTTCATCAGGAAAACATCGTTATACTGCTGCCAAACAGAATAAAACCGCATTGAATCATCCGCATCATATCTTGGTGGAAAACATCTAAAAATCTGATTTTAGCGACTGACTCGTAGATTTATCATTGTGCTTTCCTACTCCCATATCCGATTTTTCCATATTTTCATACCTTTTGGCGTAGGAAAGCACAATCATAAACCTACGAGTCAATTACGAAAATTGGATATGAAGTGGTTGTGGTTTCCACCAACAGATGACTTGGCAGATCAATTGAATTTTAATATCCGAATCAAGTTTTAGCTGTCTTCAGCTTCCAACTTTATGATGTGCAGCCTCCTCCTTATGACTGTGCAGCCTCCTCCTTAGATTATACTCTATTGTCTAATAGCTGATCCAGTGACCAGTAAAGGACGGATCTTAGAGAAAAATGATTCACTTTTTGTAGAATTTGAAATGATAGTGTCATTTGTTAGCATTAGCATATTTATCAACCTTTTATCGGCGCAAAAATGGACGCAATGTTTTGAAAAATGTTATTAGAGATAGACATAAAGAGGGAAGACGAATAAAAATCGCCACTCCTATGAAAAGTACATAGCTATTTTCTCTCTGACCGTTCAAAGATTTTCCAGAAATTTGCGATCACGTTTTGGCTTGTTTCAATTCTTTTACAACACGTCTTTATTCAGCGCTCTTCTTAGTTCTTGACAACACCCTTTTCTTTGCCTGATTTCTCAACTTGACTTATTCCTAACCAAAATTAAAAAATTTTTAGTCTATTTTTACAGAGGTACAGCTGAAGAACTAGAAATCCTTTCTTTGAATTTACTCTTAACGATAAGACATGCATCGCAGTTCACTTGATAAAGTGAATTTACATAACAACGAATGAATGATTTTATTTCTTTCATTTTTTCCACACACATATATATATATATGTGTGTGTGTATAGGGTGTCTCAGAAATATTGGGACAAATTTTAAGGGAAGGGACGTCACAAGGATTCAGTTTTACATATCTACCCATGGTCGGAAACGTTTTCCTGGCACGGTAAGGACGACACAAAACTCAAGAAAGACCAGACACGAATAAGGGGAGAAAACATGTTTATTTCCTTAATACAACAAAAAACTAAGAAAAAAAACCCATTAAAGCGACAACGATCGTCATCAAAACCAGTGTAAAATTACGATCCCGAGCCGTGATGCACGGAGCGCATCTAGAAGCACATGAATGATCTAATGATATCGAAAACACCATAAATGTCCCGAACTTCCTCAACAGCTGCCACGATGCGTGTAACAAGTTCCACAGCACTTCCCAGCATTGTCTCAGTATTTTTGCAGCACTAAGAATAATAAAAATGTTTCCTTCCCTTATTCATGTCCGGTCTTTCTTGTGTTTTGTGTTGTCCCTACTGTGCCAGGAAAACGTTTCCAACCATGGGTTGCTATGCAATTCTGAATCCTTGTGATGTCCCTTACCTCCCCTTAAAGTTTGTCCCATTACTTCTGGGATATCTGTATATATATATATATACAGGGTGTCCCAAAAGGTCATGTCCAAACGGCACACATGGTTGTGTCAGGTCATTAGGAAACAGAATTACATAGGAAAGGGGGGTCGGAAACGCGATTGTAATCCGCTAGAGGGCGATAAGCGATGTCAGACGAAAGCGCGGGCAGTCGGATCATTCGAAGCGCGGACGTTGCAGAGAAAGGATGAACCAGTTGATGAGCACTTGGATGAGCACTTACTATGAGTTGTAGCATTTTTCTTTTTTATTTGGTACTGTTTTGTTGTAAAATAAAGATATTTTACACCGTTTGTTATCTTTTCTTTGCGTGACGGTTACGATGCAATTTCACTGTTTAGATCGCGTTTCCGACCCCCCTTTCCTATGTAATTCTGTTTCCTCATGACCTGACACAACCATGTATTCCGTTTGGACATGACCTTTTGGGACACCCTGTATATATCTATATATATAAAAGAAAGTCTGGATTTCGTATTAATCACAGCACAAAAAAATCTGCCGAACCTAAAATCTTGAAAATTGGGGTAAAAATATTTCTGATAACATCGAGTGCCGCTAAGAAGGGATTTTTGAAAATTCCACATCTAAGGGGGTTAAAAAAAGGAACGAACTTTAAAAAAATTCCTTAAAAATCGGCTTTTGTAGTTTTTTTCAACTGATAACATATGTTAGTGTGTTTTTTCATGCTGAATCGAATGGTACCAAGCAAATTCTTTTAAGTTCAGTAGTTCGCGAGATACATCAAATTTTCCTGATTTGGCGGTGTCTTCGGCGCAAAAACCTGAAATTTTCAATCCTTATCTATATATATAAAAGAAAGTCTGGATTTCGTGTTAATCACAGCGCAAAAAAATCTGCCGAACCTAAAATCTTGAAAATTGGGGTAAAAATACTTCTGATAACATCGAGTGCCGCTAAGAAGGGATTTTTGAAAATTCCATCCCTAAGGGGGTTAAAAAAAAGGAACGAACTTTTACAAAATTCCTTAAAAATGGGCTTTTGTAGTTATTTTTCAACTGATAACATATTTTAGTGTATTTTTTCATGCTGAATCGAATGGTACCAAGCAAATTCTTTTAAGTTCAGTAGTTCGAGAAATACATCACATTTTCCGCATTTGGCGGTGTCTTCGGCGCAAAAACCTGAAATTTTCAATCCTTATCTATATATATAAAAGAAAGTCTGGTTTTCGTGTTAATCACAGCGCAAAAAAATCTGCCGAACCTAAAATCTTGAAAATTGGGGTAAAAATACTTCTGATAACATCGAGTGCCGCTAAGAAGGGATTTTTAAAAATTCCATCCCTAAGGGGGGTAAAAAAAGAAACGAACTTTTAAAAAATTCCTTAAAAATCGGCTTTAATACCTATTTTTCAACTGATAACATAGTTCAGTATATTTTTTCATGCTGTATCGAATGGTACTAAGCAATTTCTTTTAAATCCAATAGTTCGTGAGATACTTCACACTTTCCTAAACTGGCGATGTCTTCGGCGAAAAAACCTGAAATTTTCAATCCTTATTTATATATATAAAAGAAAGTCTGGATTTCGTATTAATCACAGCACAAAAAAATCTACCGAACCAAAAATCTTGAAAATTGGGGTAAAAATACTTCTAATAGCATCGAGTGCCGCTAAGAAGGGATTTTAGAAAATTCCAGTTCTAAGGGGGGTAAAAAAAGGAAGGAACTTTTAAAAAATTCCTTAAAAATCGGCTTTAACTCTTATTTTTCAACTGATAACATATTTATGTGTATTTTTTCATGCTGAGTCGAATGGTACTAAGCAATTTCTTTTAAATCCAGTACTTCGTGAGATACTTCACATTTTTATAAATTGACTATGTCTTAGGATGACTGATTCTTCACCGATTATATACATTCTAAAATATGACATAAAACTGAAAATTAATATGATTTAAAAATTTCGCTTGATTCAAAGTTTCTTTAGAAAAACTGACCAGCGTAGCGGGCGAAGGCTGCTAGTATATATATATATATATATATACAATGAAATCTTCCTGTGCTATCACCTCCATTAAGCGACCATGAACGATCACTTTTTCATGGACGAAATTTATTCCCTTAGACTCAATACTAATTTTACCTCCATTCAGAGACTATCCCAGTTGAACCCCCTTCTTGAGCAACCAATTTTTTTGGAAGAAAATAAGAACAAATTCCTTTTTTCCAGGATCGCTTGAGGAAGGTCTTAATCGAAAAATGATTCTGGAGAATGCATCCTTCATGAAACTTCTAAACTAAGTTTAGATTTTTTTGCATCCCGGTAATTGTTAAGTGTTTAATCCCCGTTGTGCCTTTTTAGGCAATGAATTTCACTTTGATGATAAATTATGTATGCTGTTCAATATAACTCTCTGTTAGGAAACTCTCAAAATAACAAAGTAAGGAAATGTCATGGATTGTTCCCATTCAAAAACATTTGTATTTATTTATTGAACTTCAAAAGTACTTGGAAAGAAAAATTATGAAAGATAAAATCATAAAATCAAAGCAAACGTTGATGTTTTCCTTTTTAAACTCTGCAATAATTAACTTTTGTTTTGATATTTAAATTTTTGTATTTGTTTCTACTATGAAAATTCCATTTTAGTAATACTAATTGTTACCTCTTTTCAACAATTAAAATCTAGATTTAAACATGACCTATATTAAGAGACCATCTCTCGCAGCGACCAACTTTTATTTGAACAGAACTTAGTTGGTTTAAATGTGCATCTTTTAAATGAATATCTTTTGTCCAATTTTACTTCTGTCATTAATTTTGAAAACAAGCATACATTTTTAAATTTTAGGTGAGGTTAAATTCTTTTGTTTTCACAACTCACGAAGGACAATTAGAATAAGCAAACGATGCTCTTTATAATGACCCAACTGTTTGTTATGAATTAGTTTTATGTAGCTTAGTTTTACCAGATTCCTGATGAATGTTTACATGTTTAGCTGTTTATATGCACATTGTAGGTTTCGTACTTCCTGATGAAGGCTATGATGTATGGCTCTTGAATACTAGAGGATGCAATTACTCCAGAGAACATGTAACATACACGACAGATCAATACGAGTTTTGGAACTTTAGGTATATTTAATTCTTTATTAATCATTCATTAAGAGTAACAGTCCAAGAGCCGACAGCACAAAAGCCTAAAGTATCAAGAGCAAGAAAAAAATATTTTATAGAAGAGTAGAAATAGGGAAACCTAATGATTCATATCTGCTGGAAGAGAAGTGTTGCATAAGCCAAAAATTAATACCACCAGTGGTCGACTCGTAGGTTTATCATTGTGTTTGTCCTACAATCAAAGTTATGGAACTATAGAGGCCTTTGAACAGGAAAAAAATGATAAATCTACGAATCAACCACTAGATGTATTAATTTTTGGCTTATGCATCATTTCACTTATTGGAAACATGGATCATTATGTTCCTTTATTTCTACTAAACCATAAGATAAAGTGTTTTTTTCTTTTGCTTGATACTTTAGGATTTTGTGATGCCGGCTCTTAGACTATAAAGGATAAAATTTAGTCGTGGAAAGTAAGTTTCCCTCATTTCCCCTCAGGACTAATTCTGCAGAAAATTATCGTTTAAAATTACGATTGGTACTAAATGGTTTTTAATAACTTCTATTTTTCTATGCAAAGCACACATTAAAGTTTAGGAATTGTCTACATAATTAAAATTACAGCTAATTTTTTTAATATCAAAATTTAACAGCTATTTTTGATATTTATTTTGATTTCCTTGTTGTATCAAACCAGCTCAGTAAAAAGTTTCATTTACGTAGTTTTTCTTAAATATTCATAGAGTTGTAAAAGAGAATGCGTTAGAGATGTATTCATATATTTAGAAAAATTAAATTACTAAAACTACGAAAAAAATATTGAAAACATTCAAATATAGTCACCAGTAAATTTATACAGACAATTTATATATAATAAACTTGCTTAATATGTACGCAAATTCCGTAGTTTTTCGTCTGTCCGTTCGAAACTAATAGATTTTTTTAAACTTTTTTTTTAACTGAACATAAACTAACTTAACTGAATTAACTAACATTTAACTGAACATAACTGAAAATATTGGATTCGTGAAAAAAAAATGACTTCCGTTTTTCGACGGATTTATATCTTTTATAAAGTCCTGAACACGATTTGACTATTTTTTGAAATTGTCTGAATGTGATCTACCTGTATGAGATACAAAATTTGTGGACACTCAAGAACAAATATACGGAATTTAGCAAAGTTTTATAGTCAGTTATAACCTTGTATAAATTAGTGCTGATAAGCTTGTGGTGAAACTGGTGTCTGAAAAAATTTCATAGAAATTTCCTATAAAAGCTTATTTCTATGAGCAAAAATTCGCGAAAATTTTAATCTTTGCTTTGTCAACAAGGTGATCATCCTTGAAGGTAATTAGCAAAAATAAACGCAATACTTTAACCTAGTGGAATTTTTTCATCGTGATAATACACAAGATTGTCTTTATAAAAAATATTGACCAAACTGTAGAAAATTGCTAATATCCTCCTTATAGGTTTTTAAAGTATCCTACAAATGCTAATTCCCGAAAGTAAAGATTTTTTTTTTTTTATTATTTACAAGAATCAAGATTTTTAGATATACTCGTAGAAATATTTCTCCCTCACCCAAAAGAAAAATTGTCCACTTCATGTAGAATTGTCATGTATATGTTACAGGCCAAACCCGATTTTAGGCCAAACTAGATTGGCCTAGGCCAAATTAGTTTATCCTAACGCCCATCGGATAGACTAGTTTTTCCTAGGCCAAACCGGTCTATCCTAACGCCCATCGGATAAACTAGTTTTTCCTAGGCCAAACCGGTCTATCCTAGCGCCCATCGGATAAACTAGTTTTTCCTAGGCCAAACTAGTCTATCCTAAGGCCCATAGGACAATCTAGTTTTTCCTAGGCCCAACTAGTTTGGCCTAACTCTTATAGGATAAACTAGTTTAGCCTGCTGTTTATTGGTCTTAACTAGTTTCTCATAGGCCAATTCAATTTGGCGTGATTTTATTGAATTCAATGACCGCCACAGCGCCAACATTCTAGTTTGTCCTAGGCTGATCTAGTTTATCCTAGGCCAATTTAAATTTACGTGTTTTTAGCTCACAGGCGTCAAAGCCTGAGAAATAATGGGCTCGCAGGTTCTGTATGTATGAATGTACGTAGGTATGTATGAATGTACGTGCGAATGTACGTGTGTACGAATGTACGTGTATGTACGTGCGTATGTACGTAACGCGATAACTCGTGATAGAAATATCCGATTTGCTTCAAATTTTGGATGCACGTTCATTGATATAAGGTACTTTTCTGATTAATTTTGGGAATTCATTGGATAAGAATAAAGGGAAGCGAACGGGAGTCTAATCCCCCCACCGTTAATTTAGAGAAATGGATTTTTGATGCAGAATTATCAGCTTTCATTTAAAGTTTTAGATATAGAATCATTCTGACAAGCCCCTCCATGATTAGTTGTGGATGTTTATTGTTTAAGTGTAAAAAAGGGCAATGTAAGTTACCCTCCCCCCATAATTTAGATAAATGGTTTTAGACGCAGAATTTACGGATTTGCTTCACATTTGTATATAGGTTCTTTCTGATAAGGCGATTTCCTGAATAGTTTTAGGGATTTTATGGTTAAGTATGAAGGGAAAAATGAATAATTACATCTCTTACATAGAAAAAACTAGTTTATCCTATGGGCATTTAGATAAACAAGATTGGTGTAGAAAAAACTAGTTTATCCAATTGGCATAAAGATAAAATAGTTTGGCCGAGGCTAATCTAATTTAGCTCGAAAACGGGTTTGGCTAGTAAAAAACATATCTTTCACTAGAAAAAGTATAAATATGTGTCACGAGACATTGCTTATAACACCAATACAGAAATGTAACATGTTCACCTAAGAGACATGATGCATTAGACATGGTGGGGTTTTTTTTCTGCACACTCGTGCCAACTGAGATCTGACTTGCATTTATTATTATTATTATTATCATTATTATTATTATTGCATATTCGAGCCAGATTGAAGTTGAACATAATTTGGAATCGAACAGCGTTTTCCATTTTTGAGAAATTAATAACCTGTCGACGTATAAGCTATTCTTATCACGGTGTCAATTTTTTTTTTCGTGAAGTCATAACCGGAAATTCGATTCAAAACTTAGCTTTATTATTTTCTCAAAGATACATCGCTTTTATGAAAAAATGGTTTATGCCATTCGATTACATATTATCTGAATCTGTTAACCTTATGCTTTTCCGAAAAGGAAGTAGTTCATAAATGTGTTGGGGTGTAGCTCTTTAGGATTTGAGAAAAGCCTTAAGGAATGACAGAAAAATATATTCACAAATCTTCTTTTTACTGCGCGGATTCAAAAGTTATGATATTTATAACTCTCATGTCTTTTCTTTTGTTCTAAACTACATTGATTATTTAATGATTCCGTATTTGAATATTGAAACTCTAAGAATCTAGATAATCATTAATACATTGTGTATTTTCCATTCTGTGAACACATCATAATTTAAAAATACATTGTAAATTTATCCAATAAGTATATAAGCAGTATTTTTTAAAGGAATCTTAATTGTATGTGAAGTAAAACCTGAATTTTTTTCAGAAATAGAGTAGGGCCAGATCGAGTCGGACTGAGTCTTTTTTCACTGATTTTTGTACAGACAGAACTCTGCCTGTACAAAAGTAATTAATATTATAGTAAATAATAATAATTTGCTTGAATAAGCAAACACTAAGTCCAATGCATCATGTCTCTAAGGTGAACATGTTAAATTTCTGTATTGGTATTATAAGCAATGACTCTTGACACACATTTATACTTTTTCTAGTGAAAGATATGTTTTTTACTGGCCAAACTCGTTTTCGAGCTAAATTAGATTAGCTACGGCCAAACTATTTTATCCTTATGCCAATTGGATAAACAAGTTTTTTCTACACCAAACTTGTTTATCTAAATGTCCATAGGATAAACTAGTTTTTTCTATGTAAGAGGGTAATCATTCATTTTTCCCTTCATACTTAACCATTAAACTCCCAAAACTATTCAGGAAA
The DNA here is from genome assembly GCA_964019185.1 of Maratus speculifer. Taxonomy (NCBI): domain Eukaryota; kingdom Metazoa; phylum Arthropoda; class Arachnida; order Araneae; family Salticidae; genus Maratus; species Maratus speculifer. The sequence goes on from OZ025296.1 coordinate 24,991,993, forward strand.
TCGCCTTATCAGAAAGAACCTATATACAAATGTGAAGCATATCCGTAAATTCTGCGTCAAAAACCATTTATCTAAATTATGCGGGGGGGGGGTAACCTACATTGCCCTTTTTTACACTTAAACAATAAACATCCGCAACTAATCATGGAGGCGCCTTATCAGAATGATCCTATATCTAAAATTTTAAATGAAAACTGATAATTCTGCATGAAAAATCCTTTTCTTTAAATTAACGGTGGGGGATTAGCCTCCCGTTCACTTCCCTTTATTCTTATCCAATAAATTCCCAAAATTAATCAGAAAAGTACCTTATATCAATGAACGTACATCCAAAATTTGAAGCAAATCGGATATTTCTATCACGAGTTATCGCGTTAAGTACATACGCACGTACATACGTACGTACATTTGTACATACATACGTACATTCATACATACGTACATTCATATATACAGAACCTGCGAGCCCACTATTTCTCAGGCTTTGACGCCTGTGAGCTAAAAACACGTAAAATTAAATTGGCCTAGGATAAACTAGATCAGCCTAGGACAAACTAGAATGTTGGCGCTGTGGCGCCATTGAATTAAATAAAATCACGCCAAATTGAATTGGCCTAGGATAAACTAGATCGGCCTAGGAGAAACTAGTTCAGACCAATAAACAGCAGGCTAAACTAGTTTATCCTATAAAAGTTAGGCCAAACTAGTTTGCCTAGGAAAAACTAGATTGTCCTATGGGCCTTAGGATAGACTAGTTTTGCCTAGGAAAAACTAGTTTATCCGATGGGCGTTAGGATAGACCGGTTTGGCCTAGGAAAAACTAGTTTATCCGATGGGCGTTAGGATAGACCGGTTTGGCCTAGGAAAAACTAGTCTATCCGATGGGCGTTAGGATAAACTAGTTTGGCCTAGGCCAATCTAGTTTTGCCTGAAATCGGGTTTGGCCTGTAACAATGGACGAGCTGAAATGCTTATTTCTTTATCGTTATAGACCAGTCATGATGCAGCAAAGGGCTTTTTTCAAGGCTAAACTAGAGGTCTGCACGGGCCCGGGCCGGCAGAATTAGAATAGTTTTCTCAACGGGCCGGGCCGGGCTGGCAAAAAAACTGAATGGGCCATACGGGCCGGGCCGATAAAAAATTTTTCGGGCCTGTCGGCCCGTTCTGAAGATTTGAGCAGAAACGATAAAATATGATCTATTTTCAACGCAAATGGTTTTAACGAGAATAAATATAAATGTGCGTCACGAGCCATACTAGTTTGACAGCATCAATATAAAAATGTAACGTGTACAGTGTGAGATCGGCATCGGACAGTTAAATTGTGTGTAACCCATTTTAATATTTTTTTAGCTGACTCATACCGGGCCGAGATCAAGCTTGCATCATTTTTCTACTTATAGACTTACCGGACAGGAACAAGACTTAATTGTTCTCAAGATCTGTAGGGCAGACAACATGATTTGTAAAATTATTAACAGCGATAAAGAACTTATGTTACATTAATCTTTGTATATATACTTCTTAATGGTTTTTAAATTAATTTCTCAATAACGCGAAAGTTTGATGGTTTTTAAATTAATTTCTCAATAACGCGAAAGTTTGACACATTTTCAGATTAATTTTTAATTGTAAAAACATAAAAATGATAAGCCTGACTATTGAAGGCATTTGGAATCGAATAGCATTTTTCATTTTTGATGAATAAAATACTTGCATAAATTTGTTCAGATACAATAATTTCTCAAATGGTTGCAGGTTTTTCTCCCTTCCCAAGCTGTCGCTACTGGAAATTCTATTGAAAATGCTGACTATAAGAATAATTTATTTCCATTCAGTATTCTTAAATTGCTTGTATCAAAAAACGGTTAATGCCACTTGATTATATAGTTTCTGAATAAAGATACCTGCAGTGCGTTTCTGAGAAAAAAATGAATTTAGAAATGTATCAGAAAGGCGTATATTTGAGTTAACGAATGAATTTGGATTTAAAATCTTTAATAAAATGATATAGAAATATTTTTATAAATCTTCTTTTATTAAACAGCTTCAAAAGTTACGATGTTTTAACTTTCTTTTTTTTTTCTTTTATTCTAAGACATATTAATTTTTTGATGAATCTCTATTTGATTTTTGAAAGCCTAAGAATCTTAGTAATCACTAATGTTGCTAATGTGTATTTCCTGTAAAATATACTGTAAAATCATTCCATAGATATGTATGCTGCATTCTTTAAAGAGATCTTAATTATATGAAAAAAAATCTGAATTTTTTAGAAATCGTAGAAATTGTAACGGGCCAAAACGGGCCAGGCCTGTTTTCACTGATTTCTGTACGGGCCGGGCCGGGCCTAAAATATAAAAATTTAAACGGGCCGGGCCCGGGCCGAACTTTTAAGTTTTACAACGGGCCGGGTCGGGCCTAAAATTTTTTCCTACGGGCCGGGCCTGGAAATTCCGGCCCGTGCAGACCTCTAGGCTAAACCAATAGGTACTAGGTAACGACCATTTAAATTTGTTCTATTGAGTTATCTCGCCCCCTTTTCTTTTATTAATTCGCGGTAGGGTTATGTTAGTTAGGGCTTCTACTGAGTTTACGCTATATGCTTTTCTGTGTACTTTGGTATCTTACTGTCTTCACATTCTCTACTTTTGTCTTCATTTTTGTCCAAGGTCAGTCTTCACGTGACATTGAAGAATAGGGCAACAAAAATATTGGATGCTCTATCGGTACATATTTGCGGGTATATTTAACATCGTGCTTCCAACACTGGAATTAACTTCGGAATAGAGTTCCAAAATTATGTTATTAATTTTAGTTATTAATTATTCGTGATTTCGGCCATGCATTGTTTCTAAATTTATATTTATGTTCCGTCTTCAAGTTGATTGAGCATAGTGTTTGGTCAACGGCACTCATTGTGTTGATGTTACGTTATCGTGGTACAAAATCCAGATGAATTTCTAATATTTTTAAGATATTCCGAGCATGAAATTTTGTTTGAAGCCCTGAATTCAAGGCAAACTTTTTATTCAGTTAGTGCTTTCATGGTCAGAAAACGAAGAGCACTTAAAAGTATGACTAATACTGTCAACACATTAAGTCACAGATGGTGCTGAAATTCCGCGTTTTTGTACGGTACAGTAGTACCAATTTAGATAAAATTGTCGTGATATATTTTATGCAAGTATTTTAAATGATAAATTCTGAATACTTTTTACACAGAATACACATCTATGACATATTGTGGCAATATCTTGTGTATCGACTTTCTTGTTTTCTTTTAATTAGCTTTGATGAGGTGGCACAATACGATGTACCAGCCACGATCGACTACATTTTAAATGCTACAGGAAAAGAAGATCTTTTTATTATTGGTCATTCACAAGGAACTACAGTTATTTTTGCAATGCTTTCAGAGATGCCTGATTACAATGGTAAGGTAGGTTTCTACTACAGTATATTTCATAAATAAAGCAGTTCAAATGCAGTAAAGCTTTAATTATTATCCGCATTAGGGTCACCCATTAATTACACCACACAAATTACATGTTTTTTAGGCCACCATCCCTCCCCTTTATAACAAATTTATCATTAGAGATTAGACGCCCCGGTGCGGCCTGTGACAACAAGACCCATTTTTACTTTCTTCAATATAAGAAGAAAGTATTGTAATAGAATTTTTTTTCTACTTCCGGTTTTCGACGGAATTACACATTTTAGGGGTCAGAGATTTCAAAAAACATGTTTTTACAAAATAACATTCTATCCGTGTGTCTCTGTGTGTACTCTCTGTGTCGCTATTGTACCAACAAAAAGTGTATGAAGATATGCATAGAATTGAACTAATTTTTTTGCGTGTATTTTTGGCTTTGACAAGCAGGTTATCCATCAATTTCGAAATATTCCACCGAAAGGGGGCGCTGCAATAGTGATTTTTGTGCCATTTTCAATGTTGTACCATGGAAAAGCGTATGAAGTTATGCATAGAATTGAAAAAAAAAGTGTAAGTATTTGGCTTTGGCTAGTTGGTCCTCCCTCTTAATTTGAAAAAAATCTGCTGAAAGGGGGCGCTGTAAAAGCGATTTTTATGCAATCTTAAATGCTGTATCACCTACAAGTTTATGAAGTTATACTTAGAATTGAACCAATTTTTTGTGTAAGTGTTTGGCTATGGTCAGTACGCCCTCACTGAATTTGAAAAAGATCCACCGAAAGGGAGCGCTTTAATCGCAATGTCTGTGTCATTTTCGTTAATGTACCAACACAATATGTATGAAGCTATGCATAGAGCTGAACTAAATTTTTTGTGTATGATTATTTTTGGTATGAAAAGCAGGTCCTTTCTAAAATTGAAAAAAAAAAAAAAAATCCCTGTCGGCTGGGCCTATAGGCGGAGGTAGATTTCAAAAAGTGCTCATTAAAAAAAAAAAAAAAAAAAAAAAAAAAAAAATATATATATATATATATATATATATGATTAGAGATAAACCCAGTTTAATAACTTCATTTGGCCGTTTATGAAAAATTTTAATTTCATTTTTCTGCAAAAACTGGTTTTATCAGAATCATCTTAAGAAAAATTCAGCTCAACATATTTTGAAATAGATTCTGAATTTATTAAAAAATCGACCAAAACAGTACATTATACAGTTCCTATATAACAAAAAACTGTCAGTTGAATGCATTTGAGAAAAAAATTGAATTTAAAAATGAGTCATAAAATAACCGATTTGTTGTTTGAATACATCCTTAATTCTTTAATCATGATTGCTTCGGAAAATTTTGTGCGAAATACTCACTTTGACAGCATTTTAAAAAATGTATTCTATCTTTATCAAAAAACTGGCCAATGCGTCACAGTATATAGTTCCTAAATAAGAAGATCTGTAAATTGGATGCGTTTGAGAGCGAAAATGGATTTTAAAACGAGTCATAAAAAACGAAATTTGCTATGTGGAAACTTCCTTAAATTTTCAAATCACGAAGACTTCAGGAAATTCTATTCAAAATACCCTTTTTGGTAGCCTTTTTCAAAATGTATTCTGTCTTTATCAAAAAACTGATCAATGCATCACATTATATAGTTCCTAAATAAGAGGATCTGTAAATTGGATGCATTTGAGAGCAAAAATGGATTTAAAAAACGAATCAGAAAAAAACGCAATTTCTTATTTGAACACTTCCTTAAATTTTCAGTCACGATGATTTCGGAAAATTCTGTTCAAAATACCCTTTTTGGTAGCCTTTTTTGAAATATATTCCGTCTTTACCAAAAAACTGACCAATGCATCACTTTATATAGTTCCTAAATAAGAGGATCTACCATTTGGGTGCGTTTAAAATCAAGAATGAATTTAAAAATGAGTTAGAATATAAGCAGTTTGGATTTGAGGTTTTTTCTCCAACTCCTATTTTTGTTTAATTTCTTTTTGCTATACGAATTGGTCCTATGAAAAACTTGTCAATATAAAAGTTGTAGATATTTTTGAGAAGATGTAAAATAAATTTAATCAGATTTGATATCTTAAAAATTGACGGAGTTATGGATTTTTCTCTTTTTAAAGCGCCCTTTTTCTTTTCGTTTTTAATTTTTTTCATCGGTAAAAGTTGGTCCTATCAAAAACTTGTAAATACAAAAGTTTTAGATAATTTTAAGAAGATTTACAAACAATTTTGATGGACTTAATATCTTGAAAATTGACGAAGTTACGAATTTTTTTCTCTCAAAATCTCTGTTTTTTTCGCCCCTTGAGCCCACTTCTAAATTTATCAAAAATCTGTCATGCATATACTTTTGGCCCATTTTTAAGAAGTAATATAAACTTTAAACCGATTCGATATCTACTTTAATTAAGAAGTTATGACGTTTTTTCGGTTTTCACAAAAACGCCTCCTATTCCGACCCCCTTGGTCCGATTTTGCCCATTAACGAACTTAGCGAAGATCTTATCCCCTTTGATTTTATGTACCAGTTTGGTGGAGATTGGTGAAGAATTATAGAAGTTATCGTGTCCATAAAAAAGTAAGATATATATATAGATAGATAGATAGATAGATAGATAGATAAACTGGTGCGATTGCAATAGGTAGCATTTCTTACGAAATCTACCTAAAAAAAAAAAAACAGAAGGGGCTGTTGTAAAAGTGATTTCCGTACTATTTTCAATATTGTAGTATCGAAAAGTGTTTAAAGTTATGTTACCGTATTGAACAAAATTATATGTGTATGATTTTGGCTATGGCCAGCAGATCTTTCTTGAATTTGGAAATAATCCGTGGGAAAAGAGCATTGCGATAGCGCTTTTTGTATCATTTTCTCGATTCTTCGACATTCTATTATCCATCGTTTCTCGTAGAGTCGGGAACTCACATCTTGCTAAGCTGGCTATTTGCAAACAGCTGATGATAAGAGGGGATTATAAGGGGATAACAGGATAACATAAGGGAAAACTATTGATTTTAATAAATAACATGATCTAGATTAACTCGAATTACTCCGATTAACTGACTGAAGCAGAAATTTAAGATGAAAATCAAAGTTGATACAGTATTGAATTACTAATAATTAAAGTATTATCCTGTGTAGCTAATTTTTGAAAAATTAAGTTAAAATTAAATAAGTTAAATTAGGAAAGTTTTGGGTTTGGCACATCAAACTTGTTATACCAGTCTTCGGGCTCTGGCTCAAAATTAATTTTGTTAATAAATTGAAACTAGATGTGCCAATCCCAAAACGTTCTTCTATCTCATACGTACATTATAATATTTAAAAAAATAGTTACTCATGTCATTATCTAGTCACTTTAATAATTTTAATTCAATACTATACAAAGTTTGATTTTCATCTTAAATTTCTGCTTCAGCCAATTAATCGGAGTAAAAACGAGTTCCCGTCTCTGCACGAGCCAATGGACAATAGAATGATAGGCAGATTTTTTTTTTTTTCAAATTCAAAGAGGACCTACTTGCCATACAAAAAAAAAAAAAAAAAAAAAAAAAAACATACACAAAAATTTTAGTTCAGTTCTAGGCATAACTTCATACGCTTAGGTGGTGCAATATTGAAAAAGGCACAAAAATCGTTATTGCAACACCCCCTTCCGGCGAATTTTTTTTAATTCAGGGAGGACCAACTAGCCATAGCCAAACACTTACACAAAAAATTGGTTCAATTCCATGCATAAATCCATACACTTTTAGATGTACAATATTCAAAATGGCAAAAAAATTGCATTTGGAGCGCCCCCTTATAGCGGATTTTTGTCAAATTCAGGGAGGACTAACTAACCATTGTCAAACACTTAAATTTTGTTCAAGTCTATGAATATTTTCATACACTTTTGGATGGTTGAATGGCGACATACGGTCACACGGACAGACAGACATTTTGTAAAAACATGTTTTTTGCTATCTTTGACTCCTAAAACGCGTAAATCCGTCGAAAACCGGGAAGTCGAAAAAAAATTCGATTACAGTACTTTCTTCTATTAAAGATAGAAGAAAGTAAAAAAGAAGAAAAAAAAAACTTTTTATATGGTAAGAAAGTAAGTAATCTAACTTTTTAAAAGTGATTTATGGTCCTTTAAAAATTAATTTGAAAAGATTTTTTTTTTCTTTGACGGAGTATAGAGAAATATATTTTATCTGATTTTTGTATAAATTGCAATGTCTTTGCACTGTGGTCAGTGTTATTAATATAAAGAAGTGATGGGATATCGCTTGCCTATCCTTATTCCTCGCCTTTTTAAAGAATTCCTGTTGCTAAATAAGGGAACTCATGCTGTCCAACGATAGCTGCATAAGGTTTTAAAAGAATAAAATTTGTGACTTTTGAAAATTTCTGTAGGTTTGTTAGAACAAGTTTTAGAACATAACAATGATGTTCTTCAATTCCGGAGGTGGTTTGGTTCATAATCTGCTTAGAAGCCAAACTACCTCTGAAATTGAAGAATATCATTTGCACTAAAATTGATCACTAAAATTCCAAGAAATATTCCAGAGTTTATCAGATATTCTTAATTAGAGCAGACGGATCAAACATTTTTTTATGTTGGAATGAGAAGCTAGAAATTTAAATCAGAAAGAAGAAGCATATAGCTGATATTAAATATAATAGAAAAAACAACAGCTCTGACAAAGTTACTTCAAGAAGAAATTATCATTATATACCCCAACAAGAGTTAAATAATTTTCCCTCCGAACAATTCACACATTTTACAAGAAACGATAGAGATTCTAACACGTAAAAATTCCATACGTAACAGTATAAAATCATTCAACCTATCAAAACTGTGGCACGAGTTGCTCAGTGGTTTCAAAAAATTTAAAGTCTAAGTAAGATAAAAAATAACGTGCGTCACATGAAAAATGGAATGATGGCGTTTCAATTTAATGCAAATCAAAATATATGTACCAGAACTGTGGCACGAGTGGCTCAATGGTTTCAAAAAATAGAAATTAGAATCCGAGTAAAATAAAAAATTACGTGCGGCGCATGAAAAACTGAAGTATGGCGTTTCAGTTCAATGCATCTTAGATGCAACACTGGAATATCATTTTTAATTTGTTTTGAAAATGACTCTGTGATGAGTTGAAACATGTCAACAAAATAAAACTATTTTCCTGGTTTTAACTTCTTCATTACACATTTTAAGCAATTAGAAATAATGTATAATATAACATTCCTTTTGCTGGGATTTTTACATTTGACCCTTTATCGAAAAATTGTGTTTCGTTAACTTTTATTTCACCCTAGAATTTAGGAAACTTTTTATTTAAAAATAAGGGAATTCTAGTTCTATAGCTTTTTATTATTTATTTATTTATTGTTTTTATCAAAAACACAAAAATAAAGTACAATTTTACTAAAAAAAATTATTCTTGATTACAATTAAGAAAGATAAAATATTTTCGACCTTCAAGAAGTTACGGTATGTCATTATAGAAAAGTTCGTTTTCACAAGGTTTATTATATGTGTAATAAAACTGCATTTTAAGCATTTAACAATATTCATTCATTTTATTAACGAAATATCTTTGCTCTAAATACTACCTCAGACAATAAAGTTCGGTGAATAGTCCTGCAACATCAATGTAGATGAAATATTAACTACAATTACCATACTATCCTTCAAAATAGTCATCCCTCATATCGATGCACCGCTGAGATCTGTTATACATGTCCTGGGAAATTCTCAAGAAGTCTTCTTTTGGGGTGGAGATGAAAAGCTTCGTCATGTTTCGTTGGATGTCAGCAATATGCTCAAATTTCTTTCAAAGAGAGTTTCAGTCGTGAAAATAGGAAGAAGTCTGGAGGATTGAGATCTGGTGAATATGGTGGATGTTCATTTGCACCACCCCTCATGAATTTCTTTCGGTGTCTTGCAAAGCTTAAAACTAAACTTTAAACTGATCTTTTGTTCGTCCATTGTTCTGTTCTTAGTTAAGAACCAACATACTGAACAAGTACTTAGTAAAGCACCTCTTACACAGAACATAAACGACGTTCAACTGAACAACGGTGGGGGTAGATAGTCAATACTTGCCTCTATGCAGGTGCAGCGATTTGTTTCCCCAGTGTTACCAGATCGGTCGTTCTGAATGCATTCACGGAACTTTTTTGTCAGAGGTAGTAAATGAAAAATAATAATGCTACACTTTTATCCATTTAGCCTAGAACATGTGTTAAAGGCAATTTCGGGTCGATGACTTATATCGATACTCAGCGGTATGGAGAAATAAGAGAAATGCTATAAACGTGCACTAATACGCGCTTTTTCCTTTAGTGAATAATGGTTGGAATTTATTATCTCACATATCTGTTAAATGTTAAACATCATTAGCACACGATTACATGCATCAGATTTTAATTGTGCTGTACAGCTGCTATCAGATTTACAAATTTTTTGAGGAACAAACTTTTGAGCTGATTTTACAACTTTTTCTCGTTCAAAGGGTGAAAAAGGTTGCAATTGCCGTTATTAAAGCCTGAGGAAAACTTGTAATACTACTACCGATCGTTAATGTTTATCGCCTATTAGTTTCAGTTGCTTACCTCTGCACTCTTAAGACTATTTCTTAGACATTTTCGTTTTAATTTTCGGAAACTAAAATAGGGAGATTATCGAAATTCGGTTTTTGTTTTGATCTTAAAAAACATGTTTCGATCGATCTTTAATTTAAAGTAGTGGCCTGCACGGGCCCGGGCCTGACCCTTGGCTCGTACCCGGCCCGGCGGAATGCTTACAAACTTTCTAACGGGCCAGGCCGGCAGAATTAGAATAATTTTTTCAATGGGTCGTACCGGCAAAGAAAATAAACGGGCCGGGCCGATAAAAATATTTACCGTGCTTACCGGCCCTTTATGAAGGTTTGGTGGCAGTATAATCCATAAAATATGAGCTATTTTAAATGAATATGGCTTTAATAAAAATAAGTATAAATGTGCGTCACGAGCCATTACTAGGATTTCCCTCAGAGGGATTAGTCTGAGCGATATTGCTGAGAACATATATTTAATAATAATTTGCAAAAAGTATAAAAAAAAAAGAAAGAACGAAAAAATACCACATTAAAAAAAATGTAATTTTAGAAATTACAACGACTATTTGGAAAATAATATTTTCAAAGGCTTTAGGCTTGTAAATGATTTCTATATTCAAAAAAATCAATAATAACATTTTTAAAATTATCAAAACGTAGTTTACGTAATAAAAGAGTTATATTAATATGCTTGGACATTTAGATACACGTTAATATTCCTGAGCCAATCATAAACAAATATTAAATGAAATTTCAGTTTAACAATTTTCGGTACTGTAATTTTTTTAATTTCTAAACATTGCACACCGTCGTACAAAGAAAAAAAAAATTACCTTTAAATGCAACTTGCTTGAAACCTGTACCACAATTTGTTATTGAGTTATTAATTTTTTGTTAGTTTTTAATATTTTTTTTGGTCATCGTGGCAAAAACATTCAGATAGACTTCAGATTTTCCAATTCTCTACCAAATATTTTCCAAATAGAAAGTCTATATTCCAACTTTTTTGGAAAGTAAAAAAAGGGAAGCAATTCATAATGCAATAAAATAAAATAAAATAAATAATATAAAATAAAATAAAAATAAATAAAAAATAAAATTTCACCAAAAATGCCAGAACAGGATTTGGAACTCTTCCACATAATTGGCATCGACATAATTTTGCATGACATGGTAACCCGGCAATTGTTTTTTTCCTATATTAAATTAATCTGTATTTAATCGTGTTTTTATTTATTGTTACTTCCTTTTTAATATAATAAAAAATAATTTAAAAATGATTTTCGCCAAATTTGCGCCAGACTAAATACGGTACTACTTAGTTATCCCGTCGACCAATTTCGCCAAATGATACAAATCGCCAAACTAATAGCCAACTTATACATGTTAACTAAATTTTTAGTTTAAACAACAGAAAAACAATTAAATTATTAAACATTCATAAAAAGTTTAAATAAAAATCACTTTATGATGTTTTAAACACGTGTATCTTGTTTAATTTCATTGCATGGGACATTCAAGGTCATCTATTGTTGGAATTTAATCTTATAATTTGGCGATATTTTTTTGGTCGACGGCATAACCAAATAGTACCCCAAATACGTATATAATATTTCCGTCCCGTTTTCATTTTACTTTTCCTTTAATATCTTCACTTCGGCACTTTTATAAATCTTGGTCCAATTTGGGCTTCAGAAAGTCAGATTTCATATCTGATGAACGTTTATACTTATTTTTACACATAAATATGGCGTAGATGTCATATACGTACCATGTTGGCGCGATTTTTTCTGTCACCAAATTGGTGAAAACTTTGATTTTGAATATTGCTGTAAGTGTTAATATTTTCGATTTATTGCTTTATGTATATTTTTTATTATGTTTATTATTTATAACTTTTATTTATTGCTTCAACTATTTTTTTTTTTTTTTTACTATTTGATTATATTGACGACCAAAAAAGTATCGCCAAACTATAAGATTAAATGCCAGTAATGGATGATCGGGAATGTCTCATTCAATCGCATTAAACACGATACATTGCTTAAACTTTTCAGGGGCAAGGCATTTCTGCTTCAAAAGTGATCAAATAATTAATTCCCACCGATATTTACGAACAAATAAATTGAAAATAATCTCAACCGTTTCGTCACGTATATTATGAGATCAAAATTGTACTAAAAAATTACTGGTACTAGTTGGCAATTTAAGTATTAAAATTAACCTTTTGTAGACTGCAAATGGCGCCCCTCAAGAGGTTAAAACGCTTTTAAACTCGTATTTTATTTAAACACGAAAGAATTGTTTCCAATTTGCACGCGCGAAATATAAAAGATGCTAATGCCGATTATAAAACGCAATTATAAAAAGTATCGCATCTAAGAATTATGGCCTCTTTATTTTCAATTAACGGAAAAAAAAAAAAATATTTTTTCAGTTTGTTTTTTAAGTCTTAATATGTTTTGTTGCACTTAAATAAAAATTGTTTGTATATTTTCTTTGCTCCATGTGCTTCAATTTAGAAATCTAATTAAAATATCCAGCTCGTGAAAATGACGCACGTGAAATTTTCGTGACGTATGTAGCCAAATTGTGTGTTTTTATCAGTTTTTTTATATATAATTTTAAAACTATTTTGAACTTATTTTTCGTAGTAGTAAGTGCATTCAGTAAGTTACCTTCATAGGTATCTTCTGGTACAACCAGAATTAAAATCCGTCAAGTATTTTTTAAGATTTCCTTGACAGAAGAATATTTTTTACTTTTAATAGCGTTACGTACTATGTGTATAAGGCTTCGCTTCGCTCAGACAATTACTATTTACTCCATGTGTTCTGGTTCGGCTGTCTATGAAAATATCCAGCCGGTGAAAAATGACGCACACCAAGTTTCTGTGACGTATGCAAATAAATTGTGCTTTTTTATCAGTTTTTTAACTATAACTTTTAAACTATTTGGAACTAATTTTTCGTAAATAGTGCGTTCATCAGATTACCTTCATAGGTACCTACTGGTACAAACAGAATCAAAATCCGAGAAGTACTTTTTGAGATTTGCTTGACGAAAGAATTTTTTTGACTTTTAATATCGTTACGTACTCTGAGTATAAGACTTCGCTTCGCTCAGACAACTAGTTTGACAACATCAATACAGAAATGTAAACTTGTACAGTGTAGAGATAGGCATCAGACAGTTACATTGTGTGTAACCCGGGCTTAATATATTTTTAGCAGATTTGTGTCGGACCGAGATCTGGCTTGCATTGCTTTTCTATATATAGATGAGCCGGGTAGGAACTAGACTTAATTGCTCTCAAGCTGTGTAGGATAGACAACATGATTTGTAAAATTATTAAACTTATGTTAACATAATCTTTGGATGTGTATTTCCTGGTGGTTCTTATATTCACTTCTCGACAACGCGAAAGTTTGACACATTTTCTCACTAATTTTTAACTGTAAAAGTATAAAATTAATAAGCGTTACTGTTGAAGGGATTTGGAATCGAATAGTGTTTTTCATTTTTAGTAAATAAAATATCGGCATAATCTTGTTGATATGTAAGAGATTCTCTTCAAATGGTTGCAGATTTTTCTCCCTTCCGATGCTGTCGCTTCCGGAAATTCTATTCGAAACGCTAACTTTGACAGCATTTTCTTAAATTGTTTGCTTCAAAATAAGGATAACACCATTCGATTACATAGTTTCTGAATAAAAACAACTGCTAATCTTATGCGCTTCCGAAAAAAAAAAAAAGATATTCAGAATTGTATCAGAAAGAGAAGGTAGCTCCTTTGAATCTGAGAATGAATTTGGATTTGGAATCTTTAATAAAATGATATTGAAATATTTTCATAAATTTACTTTTATTATACGGCTTCAAAAGTTACGATGTTTTTAACTTTCTTTTTTTCTAAACTATATTAATTTTTTAATGAATCTTTATTTGATTGTTGAAGGTCTAAGAATCTAAGTAATCATTAATGTTGCTAATGTGCATTCCCTGTAAAATATACAGTAAAACCATCCCAATGATATGTATGCAGTATTCTTTAAAAGAATCTTATTTATATGATAAAAATCTGAATTTTTAGAAATAGTAGAAATTGTGTCGTGTCAGAATGGGCCGGGCCGAGAAATGTAAAAATATAAGCGGGCCGGACCGGGCCAGGTCTGGAAATTCCGGCCGTGCAGACCTCTAGATTAGACGAAATGAATATTTCCAACTGAGCGGAAAATTGTCCATGCCGAGAATCGAACCCGGATACTTGGCTTACAAGGCCAATGCTTTACCTGTTAAGCTAACCGGGCGATAACCCGGCTGGGATTTTTCGCTCAGATAACCTTATTGGCCATAACATCTGGTCTGTCATTTAGACAGCTCGGCAGAACAAGCCGCAGGTAATGGAACTCCATAGAATGATAGATACGTAGATATACTATTATTATTTTAACACAGTCTAACTAATTGGCAAAGTTATCATACGAATTGAATATTTAAAACTGAGCGAAAAATCGCCCAGGCCGAGAATCGAACCCGGATACTTGGCTTACAAGGCCAATGCTTTACCTATTAAGCTAACCGGGCGATAACCGGCAGGAATTTTTCGCTCAGATAACCAATTGGGCCAGTGCTTTAGCAAAAGGTAAAGCATTGGCTTTGTAAGCCAAGTATCCTGGTTCGATTCCCGGCCTGGGCAATTTTTCGCTCTGTTGGAAATATTCAATTCGTATGATAACTTTACCAATCAGTTAGATTGTGTTAAAATAATAATAGTATATTTACGTATCCATCGTTCTATACAGTTCCATTACCTGCGGCTTGTTCTGCCGATCTGTCTAAATGACAGACCAGATGTTATGGCCAATAAGGTTATCTGAACGAAAAATCCCAGCCGGTTATCGCCCGGTTAGCTTAACAGGCAAAGCATTGGCCTTGTAAGCCAAGTATCCGGGTTCGATTCCCGGCCTGGGCAATTTTTCGCTCAGTTGGAAATATTCAATTCGTATGATAACTTTACCAATCAGTTAGATTGTGTTAAAATAACAATAGTACTCTAGATTAGAGTTTCACCATTGCTTTTTTTTTCAGGTGAAATTATTTATTGCTTTAGCTCCAGAGACGTTTATGGGATCTATAACTTCCGTTAAAAAGCTGATTCCGTTTGCTGATGAAATCATGGTAAGTACCTACCTACGCTGTAAAATATAGCAGATGTTTTTTAACATGGTGACTAACATTAAAGCTAGTATTTTAAGTACTTATTGAGAACAGTATAATCCTCCAATAAATAAAAGTTAAGTAAATTTTAAATGCATTTGCAATAATTACTTAAAACAATGCATAACAATATATAAAAGATAATTTGGAACTTCGCAAAATTACTTAAGCAAAAGTTCGGACATTTTTGCTTTCATAAACCTTATTCAAATTAAGCGTCTTAATGTAACTAAATACAGAAATATTTAATTTTGAAGGTCTGCTTTGGATTGTTTATCCTGCTGAAATATCCATATGGGAGGAATTTTTTTAAGAGCATAAGGCAGCATAGTGATCTTCTAAAATGTTTTTTATAAATATTTTGATCCATAATTTCATCGATGTGTATGAGGGGAACGGTCCCATCGTGATAGAAATTTCCCCAGATTGTTACTAATCATTTTCCGTGCTTCACTGTTAAACGGTGGTACTGGTGCTTTTTGAACAACGAATATAACATTGGCCATCACCTCCAAATAAACTGAATTTTGATTTATCGTTTCAAACGATCTGTCAATGTTTGATCGTCCACGTTTCGTGCTACACAGCAAATTTCGATAAAATTTTCTTATTCTTTGCACGGATGAGAATTTTTTTTGCAGGGATCCGTACGCACAATCCACTGGTATCCAGACGATGCCTTATGGCGTGCTTAGTGGCTGTAAATCTACGTTCGATGTCCATCTCCTTACATATTTCAGTAAAACTTTTGTTTGGGTCAATGACCGATTTTTTTCGGATCAACGAAACAAGTCTTATCGTCTTAATGTTTAGTTGTTTTTCTCAAGGCTCTTAATCTTGGAAGATTGCGAATACATTTACATCTTTCCTTTTTTTACTATGTTGCTAATAATTGTTTTTGGAATTCCAACTTGCTAGCGATAACAGAATTTCCCTCTGCTTCTTTAATAATTTAAAGACAAAAATAAAGACGTATTTTCTTAATCTTCATGCGCAAACTGATAAAAATACTAATATTAAGATTTTCACATACGAAATAGAATTCTAATGTAGGTGAGTTTCACATACAACGTCCCGGCTGAGGTGTTGGGCTGTTATGTGCTTTAATTATGAAGCATCGCAATTTCTAGAATGTTCTGGAAACATGACTACGTAAACCTACTAATTTGCATATCTGCGCAAAGTTATCAGAAATATAAAGTAATTTGTACGCAGATCATGCAAAAATTAAATAATGAAAATATAATTTAAAACTAGGAAACAAATTCAAACTCACATATACGTGGAATGCCTCTGCTCTATCCACTCAGCTATTGGAAACCCTTCTGTGTATGTGACAATATCACATGTCTTTAAGTCAAGTATTAAAAGCTTGAATTGTATAAGATCGTCTCAAAACTTCTGCTTTTAACTTTTCAAATTCGCGTTTTTTTTTAAATTAACAATTTTCACAGATATCATTGGTTGCGCAAGATGTACGATGATACAAATTACAAGTGTACATCATTGCAAAATTTTTCTTGCAAAAAAAGGTAGGACAGAAAAACATATCGTCTCAAAGCTTTTGATGCTAATGTAGAAAAACAGAGGTTCTTGCTTTCAAAACCAAATTTGCATATTTTTTTAATGAAAAAGGCGCTTTTTGGTCTCGTTTTTTAAGTGCGTTCATAATTATACATAATACATTGCACATCTAGTCGTCGTCTAGTCAATCTGTCTGTCCGTATACAACAGCGCACAAATCACTTAACCGAATGATACGGAATTATAAATATGCAGTGCGTAATATGTTACCTGTCGCCGACCTTTAATTTCTCAACCATTGATCGCAGACCTATAGTTTCCGTTACAAAAATCTTTCAAATGAAGTAAATATTTACATTGTGGCATTGTTTAAAATAAAAAATACACCTTATAAAAATTACGAAATCTAACTTTTTATACGGTCTCCCAATCCCTGTAGTTATGTTTAATAAAAGTTTACATATATCATAACAGACATAACACAAAAACTTTGAACTTCTGTACTACGAAAATTGTCATAGTTATTAAATTTCAAATTTTGAGACTTTTTTACATGATTTTGTCTTTTATTAAAGGATCAGTTAAAAAATGAATTAAAGTAATTGAAAATCAAATACAAAGTGCAATGTCATTTTTACGGCGAAACCACCTTTTGGCCAGTATTGCCAAATAGGAGTATCACCAAAGAGGATTATCTCATCTAAAAATGTAGCTGTCTTTTAGGAGTCATATACAAAGCGAAGAATGAATATATTGAAATTAAACAGGAAAATAGATATCAATTCATTATCATACCAGAAAACTGTCTAGAAAAAGGAATACATCAGATGCCGAAATCTACAAGAGATACTTGTCAAAGTGTTTTCCATTGGTGGCAATGTACAACTGAATGCGTGACAGTACTAAGTAAGTCCTGGACACGTTGGGGCATAGCAAATGTAACTGTGCGACAAGCAAGGATGATGCAATGCTTCAGATAAACCCGAGAAATAAGCTCGGTCATCTAGACCTGTGCCAACATGTAACACCAGAGATAGAAGTCCATCGGAGTTAAGTATAGCGAACGTATGGCAACTTTATCTGATCACCATATCTAATGATCTGTTTGGCGAATTCGGTGATTAGATACAAACGAACATTCGATGCTTTATGCGGAGGTATCTCATCACTCGGCTTGCAATTCGGAGAAACAACAGTTCATTCGGAGAACCAACAGTCACGTACCGTGTTTTGTAAGAGGAGCAGTTAATGATCACCTTTTAAGTTCTCCGTAGGAAATGGATCCAACCATCGACATGGGATGTTATGGATATGGAATATTATTATCGACATGGAAATTTTCTTATCTCGATGGGTCCAACAAATCTGCGCTTCCCACATACCGCACTACACGTTCGTTGACTAGCGTATCTGGTGTCGTACTGAGCGAGTGATCTGGGATTTTTCAAGAGACCAGTAATGTACATTATACACTTTTACAATGCCAGCCCATGTAATTGTTGACTCATCTGTCCATAGAATCTCATAAAAGAACGACGGTTTTTCCTCTAAAGTGTTGAGTATGAAATTACAATAATCAAATCATCATGCGTGGTCATCAAGCATCTATACTTGCACCAATATTGGATGGTATGGATGCGCATCGCATGCATGTAATAAATGCCAGACATACCTATGGGTGTATTCACATGCCTCGCTTATTTTCGTCGTGCTCAGTTGTGAATTTAAAAGGCAAATGCCAGCATTTCCTCCGGTGTCACTTGAACATTATATCTTGTCCGTATATTTGTTCTGTGTCGTGGTATAATATAGTCGGTCTCTATAAGACGGTGCAATGCATCAGTTATAGTTTCGTACGTTGGATGTCGATCTCTAGAAAACCGTTCTGAATAAACAATCGCAGCCTATTTGGCATTCTTCTAACATTCACCATAAATAAATATCATTTCGGCATATTGCGTATATGTGTAGTCTGCCATCACAATGCTGAACGCTGACCACCATGTCTACTGCTAGATGGCTCGTGTTTTATTCAAAAATATGTCGCACTGCGCTACTATTCTAATTTGCATAATCTAGATTTTCCTTCTCGATATAGCTTGGTTGGTTGTTTACATTCCGCTGCCATTTATCTAGTTCTTAGTGAGTATGTTTTATTTTCAGGGTCCGATACTACCTACTTTGACTTTTGAACTTCGTTCGACCCCTAATAGTATCTCTAATAGATGCCGGCATTTGATTCATTCATTTTTTATGGTAGATTGTTTTCAAATAGGATAATAAGTTGATATATTTTTTCTGTTTAGTTTTAATATTTCATTTTTCGCTTTTCATACGACTTTAAAAGTTAACTAAAATTTCTATATGAAATGACCTGCTTTGTAAATACTCCGATTGGGCGATACCGGCTAAAGGTGGTTTCGACGTGTAAATGACATTATATCCTGATTTCCATCTTAAATTTAATTCATCTTTTTAACTCATCCCTCAATAAAAGACAAAATCATGTACAAAAATCTAAAATTTTGAAATTTAATAACTATGTCAATATTTGTAGTACCGAAGTCAAACTTTTTATATTATGTCTTTCATGATGTTTGTAAACTTTTACTAAATAATAATAGAAATTGGGGGATCGTATAAAAAGCTAGATTTCATAATTTTTTAAATTGATATTTTACTTTCAACAATGCCACAACATAAATATTAACCTCATTTGAAACTTTTGTGTAATTCTAACTTTTTCTTATCTACGACCAACGGTTGAGAAATTAAAAGTTGGCGATAGATAACATATTACACACAGTATGAACATAGCTGAAATTGATATGTATGTATAAAATGCACTTAAATATACATTCTTTAAAAAATGTGATGCAAAGAATATTTATTAATCATTTACAGGGCCTCAAAAAAAAATACAAAACTGTTAAGGAAGAAATGTTATTTACGGCATATTTTAATTATATTAAAATATTTCACATGTAATGAAATTGATACATGTTACGGAGGTTTATTGTAAGTTACGCGTTGTATTACTAGTACTTACAGGGATGCATAAAGATTGCGGATACTGTACTTTACTCTTCTCCTTAGTAATTATTACGCAACGAGACTACTGTAACCAATTTCTTTTGTGTGTACCTATAAATTAATAAAAAATGTTATGAATGCTCTGTTTTAATGTGATCGTAGTGAAATTCAATTATTTATATCACTTTCAATACATATGAAATAGCGGAATGTCATTAAAATACTCTACAAACGATTTTTCCCCTTTATGACATCATGTAATCGAATTAGCGAAAATTTTTTTAACTGTTTCCATTGGTTATAATTGTAATCAAGATTTTACAATGCTAGAAATACATGATGAAATAGTTTACTTGCTAATTCAACTGTTTATTCGTTATAGTCCACTAATAGGCTAAATTGGCAAAGAAAATTCGATTTTTAAAGTTTTGTATAAGGCGAGTTTGAAAACTTATGTTCTCCTTATAAGATGCCAAATTTTCATTAATTAAAGAGAAAAAGAGTTTTTGAATCCAAAAAACTTTTATGTATTATTAAGTTTTATGTAGCATTCCTGTTTTCATTGTACTTGCAAGTAGTGTTTTGCGTCGGATCAGGTAATCTAATTTAGTTCGAACCTGACGCAAGACAGTATAATTAAATGAAAAAAAAAAAAAAAAAAAAAACAGGTTGACTGATGTCTTCTACACGACTTTCAACCGACCCGAACCACGCGTCGGATTCTTGTAGATTTAATTTTAGTTGTTTCGTTTTCGGGTTGGAATGTGACACTTGCGAATTGGTTTCATGTTGACCTAAATTTTCAAACTAAAGTCGAAAATATTGTTTGAGATTAAAAACTACATACTTGAACATTAATAAGTGCAGATATGTTCTTTTTTCTATGTAAAAGACAAACTTGATGTTAGAGAAGTATCTCTAGATTATTTTTTTCATTGATGCATTAAAATATAAATTCATTTTTTACCATATACACTGTTAAAAATCTTGTCTTAGTTTGAACCAAATTTTGGTGCTCAATAGTTGGCTCTGTAAGATGTTATAATCTTGAACCAATATTTGGATCTCCTGTTAAAGCATAGCTCCAACAGTTGGTTCGAGGTTGAAAAAAGTATCTTCAAATGTTGGTTCGAGATTTAACAATTTTGTGATGGCAGCTACAAAACACCAAAATTTGGTTACAACTAGAGCAAAATTTTTAACAATGTAGGTTTCCAGTTGAAATGCGTCAAGTTCTGATCGTATTTTGCGTTAAATTTAAGTAAAATCATCGTTCATTTTTGGTATATCTGATACTCGCAGAACTTTAGTTGCAAGTATTGAAAAAAATCTGACGCTTCATTGTTTGTCCTTTTTTGCAGCTAGAGCTTAAATTATTACATCATGGAGAATTCTTACCGAACAGAAATATTATAAAGGCTTTGTATTTTGCATTTTTTGAATTAGACGAAGCACAGCTCAACGAGGTAATATTAAATTTTTATAAAATAATGTTTTAACTAATGTATTAGGTTGTTCCAAAAGTTTTTTCCCTTTTTTGTAAAAAATAAACCATGGAAATTTCGATTAAGGCAATATTTTTTTGAAAAACACCTATGCTAATATATTGAACAAACTTTCTTATATCTTTTCGGTAGTCTGATAATACCTTCTTTCCAAAACTTTTTTGATTTGGTGGCAAAATACTTACCGATGTGTTTTTTTATGTCCTTCCAGGAGTGCATTTTTTTTGGTGAACAAAATTTTTGAGAGAAAGAAACAAACAGTAGTCGGACGGAGCAACATCCGGAGAGCAGGCAGGATGGGTAAAAATGTCTCAATCGAATGCGTGGAGTTTGTTTCCGACAGTCAAAGATACATGTGGACTGGAGTCGTCATAATGGAAGATAACACCTCGTTTGTTTGCTATTTCGGGGTTTTTCATGGCTATTGCTACCTTCAGTTTGTCTAGTTTCCAGTAGTAGTTTTCAGAATAATTGATGATCTGGTTAGGTGGAAGTTGCTCGTAGTAGATACAATTTCGCCAAATAGAGGCCAAAAACAGTCTGGCTTTAGAGACAGGACAGTCGATAGTCGGCCGCTTGCAATTATTTTTATATTCTGTTCACACCATACTCTTAAAAAGACATTTTGAGGTATTTTTCTTTTATAAATGCTGCCAGTGTGAGAAAAGACTTTTATTTTCAGAAAGTGGTACCACTTGAATTAAAAAATAGAACACGAATTGAAAAAGAAGCTTTTAAGACAAACTTTGACCGGGAAAAACGAATTCCTTGCGTTTGACTGAGATGTTCTGATGCACCCTGCTTACTTTTCGGACATTGCTCTATCCGATTACTATTTCTTTTTATTTCTCGAAAATTTTTTTCACCAAAACAAATTAACTGTTTGAATGACATAAAAAATCACCCCGGTAAGTATTTTGGAACCGAATCAAAAACTTTTTGGAAAGAAGGCATTATAATACTCCTGGCAATGTGAAAGGTATGCAGAGCAGAATAGCACTGATAATTTTCTATAAAATCTCGCCATTTTCCAGTTATGTTTGGTCATAAAACGGAAGAAACTGTTGGGACAACCTAATATACTTGTCCTATTATACACTGGTGTCCAAAAGTTAAGCATAATTGGTAATTAAGTAATTATTTTTAAGTAATGAAAGAAATATTAATCAGAATGTGCTGAAACTCCAGGTGTGTAAACAAAATAGTACGCGTCACATATTTTCGTGAAGAGTTTTCCCCGAAATCGAACAGGGGACCGTCAACAAATTGAAAAAGAACGAAGATCTTTTGGATAACCCTGTCAAAACTAATGTAGCAAAAGCGTTCAAACTGCACATTATGATTAATTGGCTTATTGTAATGTACTGTGTTAATTTTTACAAGGATAGCATGTATACTCGTAGAGAAATTAAGGTTTTTATAAAAACAGTCCTAAATTTTTCCAAGTTTTTTGCTTATAATTTGCAGAGTTCTTATTATAAAATAATGTTCTTTTCTGAAAATATGACAAACATCATTGTACACAATACCCTGTCATCAGAATTTAAAAATAATAAAAATTGTATGAAAAATGAGTATGTTTAGTAAATAATTTTTCATTGCGCATGCGTCAATGATATCAAAATGTCATTTGCATATTGTGTTAGGTAAATGTATAGAGCAACTTCTGCAAAAGTTTCAAAAACATAGCTTGAAAATTCTGAAAATGGGAGCCTATAGAATCAACTCAAAATCCGTTATTCTTAAAGGAAGCAAAAAAAATCAGGGGTTTTACCTAAATATAGTTGTATGTGCAATATTTTGTTGGCACTAAACAATAGAATATGGATACAGCCCCTCATCTTTTTGCTTCATTTAGGGAATAAAGGATTTTGAGTTGATTCTATAGGCTCCCATTTTCAGAATTTTCAAGCAATGTTTTTGAAACTTTTACAGAAGTTGCTCTATACATTTAGCTAACACAATATGCAAATGACATTTTGATATCGTTGACGCATGCGCAATGAAAAATTATTTACTAAACATACTCATTTTTCATACAATTTTTATTATTTTTAAATTATGATGACAGGGTATTATGTACAATGATGTTTGTCATATTTTCAGAAAAGAACATTATTTTATAATAAGAACTCTGCAAATTATAAGCAAAAAACTTGGAAAAATTTAGGACTGTTTTTATAAAAACCTTAATTTCTCTACGAGTATACATGCTATCCTTGTAAAAATTAACACAGTACATTACAATATGCCAATTAATCATAATGTGCAGTTTGAACGCTTTTGCTACATTAATTTTGACAGGGTTATCCAAAAGATCTTCGTTCTTTTTCAATTTGTTGACGGTCCCCTGTTTGATTTCGGGGAAAACTCTTCGCGAAAATATGTGACGCGTACTATTTGGTTCAAACACCTGGAGTTTCAGTACATTCCGATTCACATTTCTTTCATTACTTAAAAATAATTACTTAATTACCAATTATGCTTAACTTTTGGACACCACTGTACATTACGAAATAATAATAGAACAACCCATATTATAAAGCAAAAACACGAGTATTTCTGATGCTAAGATCATTACAATGATGGTAATAGCCTGCTCAATTGCTTTCGCTTTTCTGGAACATACACGTATTCACGTCTAAAATATATTAAGTTTTAAATTTTTACGTCATCTGATAGAAGATAATTCTAAATGAAATTTATTTGAAAACTGCTTGATAATTATTTTAAAAGCTGAAAATTTTGAAAATTAATGACAAGATTATTTTATCTAAATAATCGCGTTTCCCACATTATTTTAAATAATTTTGCAAGTTACATTGCTCATGTACTTCCAACAAGTTAAAAATTACTAGTACGTTTCAATTTTTTTTCGGGAACTTTGTATTTATTTCCACATTCAAAATATGAAATAAATAAAAAAATAAATGGTGCGATCCCCATGTTTGTTAAAATTCTGTAGAATAAGAATTACAGTGAAACCTCCAAATATGGGACATCTATGGGACCGCAACTTTTGACCTTTAAATAGAGGTGTCCCTTATTCAGAGTTTTTTTTTAAATACTATTTTTAGTTTCGTTCAAAAATATATAAAAATAACAAAGTATTAAAGATGAAATTTAAATGACCCAAAGTACATAAATTACGTTTATCAGACAAAAGGAAGAAAAGAGAATTAATTAAAAATTTCAATTGACTACTAAATCATTGTAGAATTGTTGTTTTTTAATTTTTATGCAAACTCTAATAAAAATATAATCTAGCCAAAAGTATAAAAATATTTGAAAGATTTTTTTCTTGAAATAACAATAATAAAAAGGTATTGTTTTGGAAATTTCATTTATTCAGTATAAACCTTTGAAATGTTCATTTACAATACTTATAAATTTTAGTTCTTACTTTATCATTTCCAACAGTATTTACAGAAAAGAAAAGTTTTTAACTGTTTTGCGTGTTTTAAGGCAAGAAATCTCTCAACTGCTCTGTTCAACAAGCGCAAAACGTTTTGACACATTTACAAATTCATTTTTTAATTGAAATTTATAAAACTGAAAAGCTTGACTATGGGCGCGGTTTGCAATTGAACTATGGTTTTAATTTTTTTATAAATACATTATCTACTGAGTGATAAGTGATTTTGATCACGTGACAAAGACGTACATACGTTGAAAGACGTTAATGCATTGAAATTAAATAATCTTTTCTCCCTTTTCAGACTAGACTCGGTGTCTTTTTTGCCCATTATCCTTCAAGTACCTCTGCAAAAAGCTTACATCATTTTGCACAAGTAAGAGATAAATGGTTTTCTTATCGTTGTAGATTGTTTTATTTACTTTGCTTTTACTAATTTCTTGATTAAAAGCTTTTTTTATAGATGATTATTCATGGTTTTGTTCTTTTTAATAGCTGGTAAAATCGAAAAAATTCAGAAAATACGATTACAAACGTCGCCGCAACTTGGACTTTTACCATCAGGTAAGCTATTAAACAAGAACAAGTGATAAGAATGGTAGTTATAGTTTAAAAGCCGACCGCACAAAACTCTAAGTCATCGAGCACAAGGAAAATTCCTTTATTTTATGGAAGAGTAATAGTAATAGGGGAATCTAATCATTCATGTCTGCCGAAAACGAAGTGGTTCGTAAGCCAAAAATGAATCGTAGGCTTAGCATTATGTTTTCCTGCACCCAGTTTTCCATGATTTCATACTTTTGATAGTAGGCAAACACAATACTAATCCTATGAGTCAACCACTAGCGGTATCGATTTTTGGCTTATGCACCACTTTGCTTCTGGCAGACATGGATCATTAGATTCCTCGATTATTACTCTTCCAAAAAATGAAGGATTTTTCTTGTGCTCGATGACTTAGGGTTTTGTGCGGTCGGCTCTGGGGCTAGTTAGGCGCTAGTTTAATTTTTCTTGGAGATCACTGAGCCTTCTCATACACGGGCAGCTTTTACCAAATAAATAAATAAGAAAAATAAATGTATAAATAAAACCAACTTTAAGGGATTGTTTATTACCTTTAAATTTTTGGCTCTCTATTTTTTTCCACAATAAAGTCTTACACGGGTCTGAGGATTCTGTTTAAGTCAAACTGATATGTGATCCAATCCCAACCACTTTAACTTAAAATCGAGCCGAAACCCAAAATAAAAAATAAGTGATATTTAAATGCACTTATGTAAAAGAGCTCTTTAACTATAAAATATATTTATCTTTGATTCAGCAAAATTAACCAACACACACAGGTAAACTCATTTATACTCTTATTTATACTCAAATATAATTTTATCATCTTCCATTTATAAAAAAAAAAAAAAAAAAAAAAAAAAAAAAAAGAAGCTAGAAAAATTATGCGTTAAGCATAGATTATGAAACACTTTCCAACAGTTTATGAAATATTTAACAAAACTTCGTTATCAAGGGAAATAAGGTGTTATTGACCATAGCGAAATATGTATAACAGTACTTTTGGACAGCCCTGTATTTGAACTGTCGGTTGATAAGATACTATAAAATGGGGAAAATTAGTTTAGCATGAAAACGTCTAATTGGTGAATTTTTTTTCAGCAATTTATACTAATAGATAAAACAAACTTGAATACTTCTGTTCAGCCTTATAGTTTACGCAGTATCTTTGTTACATGCCAGTATTTTGCTAAAATTTAGTTCAAACAAAAATACTCTTTAAACTAGTCAAATCATTTTTCCAGAAATTATCATCCATAGGCGACCACGAATACAGCACTTTGAGTGACCTTGTATATAATTTTATCTATGCTCTATAAACATTTTTTAGTAACCTGAATGGTGCTCAACGTAAAAGTGCATAACATATTTAAAAACACCTTTAAGTAAATTACGCTCATATTCAGTAACCTTTACGAACTTTTTTCTGTAATCCAGTATATCTAAATTGTGTAATTATAGTATTCATGCACACCATTTAATATGCATACCTTAGTGAAACATAAAAGCTCTTATCATAATTAAAAATGCATTTCATCCATCCAATAACCGTCATCCATAACATACAATACTTCGGATAGAATGTACTATTTGAAGTCTTCTGTGTGTCTCTGTAAATGTACTTCATGTAAAGCGTGAAATAATTTATATTAAGCCTCAACGAAGTATATCAATTTTATTATATATGAAATATATGTCGCAAACAATCCAGCCCATTTATTATTATGCAATGCAATTCTTTTGTGTGGCGCTGTAAATGAATAATAAGTATTCTTTTAACTGCATATTTTACAGAATGCATAGTTTAGTGCACTTTGTAGATGCACATAAATTAGAATATGTTTGACAGAGTCTAACATCTTTAAAATTCATTTGAAACTATTTTTTTCCTTAGGCCGTAATTTAGAAGAAAACTTTTGACTGTCTCTGTAAATAAACTAACCATGGTAGAAACTTCATTTTCAATAGGTTTCGTGCTAGGGTAAACATCAATAACGTCCAACAGTTTCATGGCAATCCAAGTATATTTACGGAGAGTTAGAGCTCATCCAGACCGCCAGATGGTGAGACAAACCGAAAGCATAAACACTTTTCAACTTTGTTGGAAAGTGTTTAAAAAGGCTAATATATAAGCCTTGAACGACTCCTCAGACAAGCCGAATCGGCGGCCGCATTCTCCTGGTTGTGTCAACATCCACGATGTTGAGCGTTTCATGAAAAATCTGATGAACACTTTCTGTGTCGATTCTTCTCAACTTACTCAAACAATGATTTTCGTGGATCTACTGATCATTTTTTAAAAATGTTTATTCGTTTTTGAGGTGTGGCGATCATCCAGCGCATTGTCTTTGGTCGTTCTTAGTCTTTTTTTGAAAAGTTTTAACCATTTAAAAGCTTGATTGTGTACATCCTTCATTTAACATAGCATAAGCTTTTGTGGCAATTTTGATGAGAGAACTCACAAGAAACGTGAGGTCCGGTCATCGTTTCATCCAAAGACTTATGGTTTTTTTCGCTAACTAGGGAATGTACCCAGGTGTAAGTTGTGGATTTGAACGAGTGTAATATATGAGGACCCCAGAAGCCAAGGGATATAAGTGACAAAATTGAAAAAAAAAAAAAAAAAAGGCACTCCGGGAGTGCCGACAGAAGTGAAAACTTGAACAATTATGTGTGTATTTTTTTAGTCGTCTGGACATATTTTATTGTGCAGAAAATACTTTTAAATGAAGTGTTTTTTATTCATTATTATAAACTACTGCTACAAAAATTATATTACAATTTTCATTTAATGCGCTATTGTACATGAAAAATAATGCATATTATTTTACATACAAAAATTGCAATCTATTGCTTAAAACATAAATTTACAAATGCATGAAATATGAAATATCGTCAGTTGGTATTCTTTGAAATAAATACCCATAAAACTTATGAATTTTCATCCCCATTTCAACAATTCTTCCAGCATCATCATCATCATTATTATCATTATATTCTAGATTTGATATTATAGGTTTATGGTAACTAAAATATATAGCAAACAATTTTGATTCAATTCTATTTAAATATCTTGTAATGACTGCATCAATTGTAATTTTTTATCTCTCTGTGCTAAGATTGCGATGGTTGGTCATTATTAAATCAAATTTTCTATTTAAAAATTCAATTAATTGTAGATTTTCATCATCCACAAAGTTGATGTTGAAATCCCTACTCAAAATCATCGGCAAATCATCAAATCTCTTTCCAATTCTATCTTGAAGTAATGCAGAAGCCTCTGTAGAACAAATAAATAAATTTTCATACAAAAATTCTCATTTGCACTTAAAGACTTATCGGTGAAATATAAATGGCAACCAATACAATTAGTTTTTCATTTTGAGAGTGGCAACAACAAACACATATATCACTGATATCAAAAACATTACTACTAAACATACTGGTGTACCTCACATGCACATTCATATGAATTGTGGAAATATATGCCCATTACATCAAACAACCTTTTATAAATAGCTACTCCTGCTGCTGGACGACCGTATCTTCTGAAACTTGTAACAAATTGAATAGTAATCAAACAATATAAGTTGTTAAACTTTAAAAACAATTTTTTAAAAAATGGTTGGAAAGTGCAGCATAATCGATGCACAATATCATGATTTTTATTTCTTAACTTTTTATTCCCTCTGGTAACAGTATATTTTGTTAAACTTTAAATACAATTAAAATTTTTAAAAATGGTTTTGAAATGTAGCATAATTGATGTGCAATGTCATGTTTTTTCTTTCTTAACTTTTTATTCCATTTGGTATCAATTTATGTTGTTACTATTAAAATACAATCAAAAATTTAAAAAAAAGAGAGAAAAATGGTTGGAAAGTGCAATGTAATCAATGCGCGATGTCATACTTTTTCTTTCTTAACATTTTATTCCCTCTGGTAACAGTATAAGTTGTTAAGGTTTAAATACAATTACAATTTTTAAAATTGGTTGGAAAGTACTGCATAATCAATGTACAATATCATGTCTTTTCTTTCTTATCATTTTATTCCATTTGATAACAATATAAGTTGTTAAACTTTAAAAACAATTGAAAAAAAAATATATATATATAAAGGTTTAAAAGTGCAGCATAATCGATGTGCAATGTCATGTTTTTCTTTCTTAACTTTTTATACCATTTGGTATCAATTTATGTTGTTACTATTTAAATACAATCAAAAATTAAAAAAACTGAAAAAAGTGGTTGGAAAGTGCAGCATAATTGATGCACAATGTCATATTTTTTCTTTCTTAACATTTTATTTCTTCTGGTAACAGTATATGTTGTTAAACTTTAAATACAATTATAATTTTAAAAATTGGTTGAAAAGTGTAGTATAATCGATGAGCAATGTCATGTCTTTTCTTTCCTAACTTTTTATTCAATTTGATAACAATGTAAGTTGTTAAACTTTAAATACAATTGAAAATTTAAGGAATTGAAAAAAATGGTTGGAAAGTGCAGCATAATTGATGTGCAATGTCATGTTTTTTCTTTCTTAACTTTTTATTCCATTTGGTATCAATTTATGTTGTTATTATTTAAATACAATAAAAAATAAAATTTTTAAAAATGGTTTTGAAATGTAGCATAATTGATGTGCAATGTCATGTTTTTTCTTTCTTAACTTTTTATTCCATTTGGTATCAATTTATGTTGTTACTATTAAAATACAATCAAAAATTTAAAAAAAGAGAGAAAAATGGTTGGAAAGTGCAATGTAATCAATGCGCGATGTCATACTTTTTCTTTCTTAACATTTTATTCCCTCTGGTAACAGTATAAGTTGTTAAGGTTTAAATACAATTACAATTTTTAAAATTGGTTGGAAAGTACTGCATAATCAATGTACAATATCATGTCTTTTCTTTCTTATCATTTTATTCCATTTGATAACAATATAAGTTGTTAAACTTTAAAAACAATTGAAAAAAAAAATATATATATATATATAAAGGTTTAAAAGTGCAGCATAATCGATGTGCAATGTCATGTTTTTCTTTCTTAACTTTTTATACCATTTGGTATCAATTTATGTTATTACTATTTAAATACAATCAAAAATTTAAAAAACTGAAAAAAGTGGTTGGAAAGTGCAGCATAATTGATGCACAATGTCATATTTTTTCTTTCTTAACATTTTATTTCTTCTGGTAACAGTATATGTTGTTAAACTTTAAATACAATTATAATTTTAAAAATTGGTTGAAAAGTGTAGTATAATCGATGAGCAATGTCATGTCTTTTCTTTCTTAACTTTTTATTCAATTTGATAACAATGTAAGTTGTTAAACTTTAAATACAATTGAAAATTTAAGGAATTGAAAAAAATGGTTGGAAAGTGCAGCATAATTGATGTGCAATGTCATGTTTTTTCTTTCTTAACTTTTTATTCCATTTGGTATCAATTTATGTTGTTATTATTTAAATACAATAAAAAATAAAATTTTTAAAAATGGTTTTGAAATGTAGCATAATTGATGTGCAATGTCATGTTTTTTCTTTCTTAACTTTTTATTCCATTTGGTATCAATTTATGTTGTTACTATTTAAATACAATCAAAAATTTAAAAAAAAAGAGAGAGAAAAATGGATGGAAAGTGCAATGTAATGAATGCGCGATGCCATACTTTTTCTTTCTTAACATTTTATTCCCTCTGGTAACAGTATAAGTTGTTAAGGTTTAAATACAATTACAATTTTTAAAATTGGTTGGAAAGTACTGCATAATCAATGTACAATATCATGTCTTTTCTTTCTTATCATTTTATTCCATTTGATAACAATATAAGTTGTTAAACTTTAAAAACAATTGAAAATATATACATATATATAAAAAAAGGTTTAAAAGAGCAGCATAATCGATGTGCAATGTCATGTTTTTCTTTCTCAACTTTTTATACCATTTGGTATCAATTTATGTTGTTACTATTTAAATACAATCAAAAATTTAAAAAACTGAAAAAAGTGGTTGGAAAGTGCAGCATAATTGATGCACAATGTCATATTTTTTCTTTCTTAACATTTTATTCCTTCTGGTAACAGTATATGTTGTTAAACTTTAAATACAATTATAATTTTAAAAATTGGTTGAAAAGTGTAGTATAATCGATGAGCAATGTCATGTCTTTTCTTTCTTAACTTTTTATTCAATTTGATAACAATGTAAGTTGTTAAACTTTAAATACAATTGAAAATTTAAGGAATTGAAAAAAATGGTTGGAAAGTGCAGCATAATTGATGTGCAATGTCATGTTTTTTCTTTCTTAACTTTTTATTCCATTTGGTATCAATTTATGTTGTTATTATTTAAATACAATAAAAAAAAATGAAAAAAAGTAGTTGGAAACTGCAGCATAATCAATGCACAATGTCATACTTTTTCTTTCATAACGTTTTATTCCATCTATTAACAGTATAAGTTGTTAAACTTAAATACAATTATAACTTAAAAAAACACACACGGACATTCGCGCAAGCGCCCTGTGCCGCCTAAACGGAGCAGCACACTCAGGCACGGTAGAAAGAGTGGGAGATACTAGTTCCTCTCCCTTCCCCTCGATCTTACGCTTTTTCGATCAGCATCACGTGACCCTGACGCGAGTTTGGAAGTTTTTACCCATACAAAAAGTGCTCAGCGCCGCTAAAGAAGTTTTCACTTCAAAATGATTTAAGTGCATAGGGTATCTGGAAATATGCTTTTTTCATTTCAGGTAAAAAAATATAGATCATTTTCTGATTATTTGGGGAGTTATAGAGGTAAACCACTTTTTTCGAAAAACAAACAATATTGATTAATTATACATTTAAAGAAAATTGTACTCTATTTTTTTAAACAGTTATTGAAATGAGAGTTCAAAGATTAGAATGCAACAAGCAGATGTTTCCTATTTCAATTTAGTCAATTGTTATTGATGTTCCAATTTAACATCAATTATCTTTAAACTCAATCTACTTCAAATCGACATTTTGTCACTTGTACCCCTTGGCTTCTGGGCTTTATATATATATATATATATATATATATATATATATATATATATATATAAGATCTCGTTATACACATTGAAAAGTGCAGTGGAACTATTCGTTCGAATCCAACCGTTTTCGAGGTATCAACACTTGAAGTGTGAATGAATATTTTATTTAAAATTATAAGAATAAGCATCATCACTTTGATGTCAAAACGTTAAATCTGTTAAAAATTAAAAACTTGATAACAAACATAATAGTAGAAACATCATTATGTTAAACCACCCATTTTCATAAAAATGACACAGCTATTATGCAACTAACATAATCGCCAGCCTAAAAAAAGTATTCTATTTTACACACTATATGTACATACAGTTTATCCATTACGTCACGCAATAAATTTGCCGAAAATTTGCATAAAACAAGGTGCTAGAAATAACAAAAACAGATGAAAAAATCTCCGAATGCAGACGTAAGCTAAAACTTCGTAGAATGCGAAGTGCCTGTCTAAAAGAGGGGAAATAATCGGCAATGTGTGGGTGTAAAGGATTTTCCTCGTAGCTCGGGAAAAGATATTGGCCTGATGATTAAAAACAATGCAAAGAAACTTTTTATTTGCGAACAATTTATATACCTGCCTGTCAATTTATTTATTTGAGCTGTTATCTCGTACCTGGGCTCGTACTTATACCTGTGCTGATATCTCGAAAACGGTTGGATTCGAACGGGTAGTTCGATTGCACTTTTTAACGTACATGACAAGATATTTCTTTTGATACCACACTCGTCCATTTTCACAACTTACACCTGGAAATGTTCCCTAGTAAGTCACTTGTACACTGTTCACTCCGAGTAATTGCTAGAGTCACGTTAAGAGACATGTGACCTAGACTATCGAGCAGGGGATGTGAGATGTAACACGTAATAGCTTAAATACAAGCTCAATTGCATCACGCTCGCCGTTTGCCGGTGGCAGCACCAGTTAGGTTATTTAACAGCCACACCTTGTATATGTCGAGATCTATCACAGTAGGAAGTTTGGAGAAATTCCGTGCATTAGTTATTGTGATATCTCGAAAATCGTGAAAATGCAGTATAGTATCGCCATCTGATGGCGATTTGTACAAAAGCCTAATGAGCGTTATTTATGCCAGTGTCATCAATATTATCAATGCCTATGCCACTTTCTATCATAATATAAAATTTGATGAAATTATGATAATTAGTTCTAGAGATATTGCTGCCACGGATACTGTGTAAAATGCAGCATAGAAGCGCAATCTGTTTGAAGATTCATACCAAAAGCTATTTAGCACCGATTTATATGAAGTTCTATTGAAGTCTGGTGTTTGATTAAGTTTCATGCATTAGTTCTTGAAACAGAGCACCTACGAAATTTGTGTCACATACAGACAAATGGATAAACATTTTCTAAAAACAGTCGGAACGTGTTCAGGACCTTCCAAAATATATAAATCTGTCGAAAACCGGAAGTCGGAAATTTTTACGAATAAAATACTTCCTTGTAAAGACAGAAGTAAGTAAAAATGTTTGTTGCAATGTGATGTATAACCTTTTAAAATTTGCTGCGCCATTAGTGAATTGTTATTACAGTTCCCTACAGTTATTGTATAGTTTTTTTTTTTATTTTTTTATTTTTTTTTATTTTTTTTATAGGAAAAGCCTCCCGATTACGATGTTTCTAGGATTACGACGCCAGTAGCTCTATTCTGGTCCACGAAAGATAAAATTGCACATCCCGGGGATGTGGCCATTCTGAAAAGAAACCTCAACTCCTTGGTTTATGAATGCGTTCCTCTTTCATATAGCCACTCGGATTATTTTCTTGCACAAAATGCTCCCCTGTTAATCATTGAACCTATTCTCAAATTGCTTGCTAACTATTCTTAAGTGCGGAAATCCACTGATGTATTTAATAAATAGAAATAAAAAATGCGAGAAAAAATCTAATTATTTTTATTTTTTATGTTTATCGTTTGGAAAAGAAAAAGAAAAAGAAAAATAAACATGGGGGATACCATTCTCGGCATTTTGAAATAAAATTAACAAAAATTTCTTTTACGTACCTTGTGACTTTAAAAAAAAGGAAAAAAATGTATTTGTGCGAGATGATTTACAATAATTAAATATCCTCCTAGTATCACTGGGGTATTATATGACCCCAGTTATTGTTTATTCTGAAATTTTTAATGTTTCAAACCAGAAAAAAAGAGTAATGTGTAAATAATATATGAAATTAAATAGACACCTAACTAGGAAGATGTCAATACAATGAAATTAAATTTCTGGTTCAAATTATGTTAACCCCTTGAGACGCGGTGGTATATAAATGAAACCACTTAATTTTAATTCTCAAACGCCATATTGGCACTGGAATTTTGGTAAAAAAAAATACTGTTTATTGATTGTGTGAAATATAGCTTTTTCTTATCTACTTATATATATAAAATACAAACGGAAAATTCGTTAATTCCGCTTACTCCTCCGGTTCTACTAAAAGGATTTTCATGTAACATTGTTAGATAGATATTATTATATTTTAAGGAAGGTTTTCGTATGTAGTTCATCGTTCTATGTAGATTATAAAATTATGATGATGGTTCTGTTTTTTTTTTTTTTTTTTTTTTTTTTTTTTTTTTTTTTTTTTTACAAAGAGGTTACCATTGGTATAAGTTTGCGATTTTGGCGACGGTATATTATTCTATCATTTTGTTAAAAATTGAAATGTGCATATCAGTTAGAAATTGAAAGATACAACTAGTTCGAAAAATAAAGTGAAAAAAATATTAATGATTTTATTTGAAAAAAAAAATGCAGTTTTAATAAGAAATAATATTATTTAAAAATATATTTAATATAAATATGAGAGAAATGTTTGTATGGTCTAAAAGAAGTATCCATTATCAAAATTGATCCAACGAAATAATCTGGTGATTTATCCTATTTGTTGACTATATTTGACACCTAAAAAAAAAAAAAAAAAAAAAAAAAAAACTTTTTTTTTTTCTTTAGTAAGATAAGATTTTTTTTAATGTTTTAGAATATTATATAATAGAATATATTACGAATATATTAGGATTTTGATTTTACTTTGTCACCAAACAATACAGCAAGAGATGCGACAGCTATCATCTGGGGAAGAACTGGGAAAACGGAAACTTTCAGATTAACTGCTTAGCACGAAACTTCGTCGTGCGGAATCCACTCTACAAACACTTTTGGCTGCTAATTATTCACTTATAATTTCTTACGGTCAACAAACCCTTTCCCTAGACTTTAAATTAAGACTAAAATTTTAATGGACTTTTTCTGTTGGCAAATGTTAGTACACCACTTTTGGGAACAGATTTTCTCCATAATTTCGAATTGGTACCATATCTTTAACACACATGTCTAAGAGATTTAAAAATAAAATTTAAAGTAACAGGTCACATCAAATGTGCACCCATTATATTCATTCAGCAAAAATAATCAATAATCATAATATATATATATATATATATATAATACACTCCATAAAAAATTTCCATCTATTACAAAATTACCAGATCCCATCAGCCAGTCAAATACAACACACATTTTATTGAAATAAAATGGCTTCCAGTTGTGGAAAAACCTCGAAGGTTGGCTCTGAATCGCCCGAAAATAGATAAAACAAAATTTTCAAATTAAGATACAAATCGCACATTTAAGACCTTCATATAGCAAGTATGCACCACATTCACACATGCTTCTTAAAAAAAAAAAGGAACTTTCGAAGGAACACCTGTAGGTGATTATCGCGCCTTGATTGCGTATATCATAAAAGACCGATACCCGATACCGTCTATAACTGACTTTACTGCCAATATACCACAGACTAAGATTTTTTGCAGCATTGCTCTCATCAAAGCATATCATCAAATACTAATCAATTCTGATGATATTCCCAAAATAGCGATACGCACACCTTTTAGATTGTTCGAAAACGCATGCATGGCTTATACAATGCGTCTGCCACATTCCAGAGATTCATCGACGAGATAATACGTGATTTACCAGGCACATGTATGCTTGCGTGGATGATATGTTAATTGCCTTTAAAAATACTGAAGAGCATTATCATCATTTAAAAGTTTTTTTTCAAAATCAGAAGAATATGTTTTCTGCATAAATATTTCCAAGTGCACATTTGATAAACCTACTGTCAATTTCTTATGTTTTTTGAATATCTGAACATGGTATTGAGCCCCTTCCAAATAAAATTGAATGTATAATTAATTTTCTGCAGCCCGCAACCTTATCTCAACTTCGGCGATTTCTGGGAATGTAATTTTAATAGATCTTTCATATATAAAGCCACTAAAATATGTCTATATTTGCACTCTTAGTGTAATTGTTAGAAGGCCATACGAACAAAACGAAATCTTGTTCTCATGTTCCTAAAAATTCAGAACTCATTAATTGGACGAAGATGCTGAATAAGCTTTCACAGCTAGCAAAAATGCCATGGCTCAAACTGTTCTTTTACGGTACCCCATTCCAGATGCTCATTTAAGTTCACGGGTTGACGAATTCAGATGTCGTAATCGGCAACGTTCTTATGCAGTTTTTTTAGGAAATGTTATGAACCTTTAGTCTTATTATTTTGATGATGGAATAAAACATTGGACATAAAAAATATATATCTTTTTTTTTTTTTTTTTTTTTTTTTTTTTTTGTATCAGCGGTCGGGGGGGGGGGGGGTAGGAGTGCCTACGGCAACTGCCAGAAGGCGAAAAAAAATATTTCTTTGTTCAGAATGGCGGCTGGCAGAGCTGTTGACATACAATTACGCATAAGGCAAAATATTCTGTTTAATTTAGAATTACACAAATGAACCGATTTAGAATCGGCGGTTCTATGAATAAAATGCAGTAAAAGCGTTCAAAAGTGAGCATTTTTTTAAAACGAAACACAACAAGGAGATCGATGACGAACAACACGTTGGACCTTTATCAAATCCTACAACTTCAGGCAATATGGCTAAAATGCATGTGCTCTGATGACTGGATAAGTGTCCCAATCATTGCCGAGGCATTGAGATTTACAAAATCGATGGTGCATTAAATTGTCACGGAAGCATTTCAGATGCGAAAATCTGTGACAAGCTGGCTCTTCAAATTGACCCAGTGCAAAACGCAGCTTCGCAACACTAGCGCCTCATTTCTAGATGATTCTCTATGGAAGAACGAAAAGTAGAAAAGTCTACTTTTTAATCGGGGTGATGTGAAGTGGAACCATATATTTTGATAGAATTTAGATTTCTTTCAAATTTTGTTCTAAGCTATTTCGGTCTGACTATCAATGAGTCTGTAGTTTGTTTGCAATTCGGTAGATTGTGAATTCGAAACGGCGGAGGATTTGAAAATGTTAGACTTAAGTTTTGAATACTTATTTAAATTGTTAAATAAAAAAAAATTTTGGATAAAAAAATATAGATTTTTTAATTTTAAAAATTTAATTAAATTAAAAAAAATCATTTCAATAAAAAATATTTTTATTTAAAAATATCATATTTTTAAAAATCGTTGAGCATTTATAATACAACAAACATAATTTACAACTTAAATAAACATTTATTTAAACTGTAAAGAATAATTTGAACGAACAAATACAAAAGTTTGTATTTCTAAAAATTCAATTAAGTTTTAAAAAATCATTTTAATCATTAAAATTTAAAATCAATCATTGCACTTAATAATAATGATTCATAAATCACTAATTTAAATTGCAAAAGATAGTTTCAATAAAAAACACGCAGATTCTATTTTTAAAAAACTAATTAAAAAATCAATCTAATTAAAAAAAGTAATCATTAAGCGCAAGTTTTTTTAAATCATTGAGCGCAGAAGCATCGTGTAGCTTCTAGTTATGTGATCCGAAGTTTCGGAACACGAAGTTTCGGATTATTTTTACTAATGTGGAAAAATCTTACAAATCGAAAAAAACATGAAAAATCTCATAAAAGTATAAAACAAAATTCAAAAATTGTGTTTCAAAATTCGAATAAACTTTGAAGAAAAGAGATCAGAATTTAATAAATTCGGCCAAAAATTGAACCTCTAAAAAATCGAAGCGGGTCGCGAAGAAACGTAAACATCGCTTTAAAAATGGCAAAATTTTCAAAAATAACGGAACTCAAAATTTACTCCACTTGGATAAATGTTTTGAATCTAATTAATTTGGTAATGTTAAAAGCATTGAAATACGAAAAAAAACTGCTAAAAAATCGCAATAAAAATCTTTAATCGCACAGAAGAAAATTTATCATATTAGCGAAGAAATTAAAAACCGAATTCCTTTTCCGTATCTGAAAAAAAATCGCCGTAAACTCAAAAAAAAAAAAAAAAAAAAAGCATACTGCATTAAAAATTGCTGTGTAGACCAAAAGAGCAAAACAATTACCGTAAATGATAAAAGTTTGAAACCAAACTCTTATTAGTCTAGAAATCTAAAATCGAATTCATTTAAAAAATGTAAAAAAAAAAAAAAAAAAAAAAAAAAAGACTGAGAAAGCCCAAAAATTGCATGAAAATTGTAATGAAAGTCGTAAAACATTAAAAAACCCCTAGGGTAAAAATTCACTGTTATAATATAAAATATTGTTATCAAGAAATTAAACATATTAACCAAAAAATTTGAAATCGAAATCGATTTCCGGATGTAAAAAAAAATCGCCACGGAATTTGAAGAATGGCTAAAAATTACATTGAAAATTGCATTGAAAATAGCTAAATATTTGGAAGTCAATGCTTAAAAAAATAATATTAAGGCAGCGCGGGGGGGGGGGGGGGGTAATGATCGAAATCATTCATAAATTACAAAATGTAGGTATGGAACGCCAAAATTATATTAAGAGATAAAACATTGCATTCGAAACATAACTACATTAAACAAAATGTTTGATATCAAAATTGGTTTCTGAATGGCAGAAAATCGCCAAGGAACTTAAAAAAATGGCTAAAAATCGTATCAAAAACTATATTAAAAATCGCTGAATATTTAAAAGTCATGGCTGTAAAAATTTAATATTCAGTCGAAAATATTGTAATCGGAAATCGTTCATGAATAAGGAAAGTCAATACGGAACACCTAAAATCCCCCAAACTAATTAAAAA
Source organism: Maratus speculifer (assembly GCA_964019185.1). Classification (NCBI taxonomy): domain Eukaryota; kingdom Metazoa; phylum Arthropoda; class Arachnida; order Araneae; family Salticidae; genus Maratus; species Maratus speculifer. The sequence goes on from OZ025296.1 coordinate 25,031,480, forward strand.
TGACATTGAATATCTCATTAGAAATTAGCAAAATTCATAAAAGGTGAATTCCATTTTGTGACAGACATGACTGAGAGATCTTTTTTGTTCATCTTTAAGTACTAAATATTAATTGATAGTTTAAAAATTGCATGGGGTGATGTAAATATAGGCCTTTAGCTATAAAAAAAACACAAAAATTTTAATTCAAGGAAAAACTTAATTTAATTGAGGGTTAAAACCTGCCGTGACAGACATGACAAAATTTAGCCATAGATTTTGACTAGACACATATTATTATCATTTGCTCTTAATTGGCATGCATACGAAGTCCAGAATTTTTTAGGAAACAAAATAAGACTTGGATATGTGAAGCAGAAAGAAAAATATTGAAAAATTTGTAAATAGAAAAATATTAAAAAATATTTATCAGCGTGACAGACATGACAAAGTTTTGTGACAGACACGACACGTGTACAATTTTCTATTCATTTAAGTATTTTTTTTCTTAAATATTACTTTCTTTACTTTTATCACAACTTGGAGATTACAATATGATATAACATTGGTATATTATGTTAAAAGAATCACAAAATAAATTATAAAAAATATTTAAAATTTATAAAATCCCTTGGAAGTGACTAATGTTGGAGTTGAAACATTTGCTAATATTTGGTTCTTCTCATACCAGACAACATGATCCTGAGGTTCAAATTTAAACATGCTTTTAATTTTAGTTGGTACTAAGCATTTTATTTTATATTGTTGCTGTGTCTGTGCGATTTGTTTTATTATTCCATGATAAACCTTATTGTCTTATTACACATTCACCCATTGGCTATATTGCTCTGTTGCATTTTCCAAGAGGTAATTTTCAGTGCATGCACCAGTATTAAAATTGAAAAGAATATTATGCCAGGTATACATGATCGGAAACAATGCAACTTTCTTGCTCCTGGCATTGTTTTGATTACTTGTCATGTTTTGCTTTCATTCTTTGTATTTTTTTCTTGTGATTCATGAAGAAATTGATTCCAGGAGCAATTTTCTTCGCAGCTTCAGCACACTTACATGATGCTCTAGGATTTATACTTCTAGCTTGAGTAGCATCAAGGAACTGATTCTATATAGTCTCATCAATACATCCTCTTCCGTGTGATGACACTGAAAAATGCCAAATCGTTGGGAATTTGTTTTGTGTTATGGAAAATATCATATTTTTGTTTGAAGTGTAGAGATGCTCCATCAGATTAAAATTCAACCTCTTTGACTTTTAACTTTGACTTATTTATCATGATTTTTTTCAATGATCAAATTGTTAAACATTGTAACAGCATAATTCTCATAATTACTATAATCAGATATCACTATATATGGCTCTGAAGAAACAGTGACTGAGTCACTACAACAATAATATACAATTGTAATATATATAACAGAGAAAATATTCTGCCAATGAGCAGATTTAATCTCGTTCTAATAACTATCCAAATAGTTTTCGCTGAAATGAGTTTGTACCAGAAGTTTTTTATTTGGCAGATTTTCTTTTAAATAGTAGAAAACTTTAGATTGTGTACGTTTCACATCAAGAAATACCATAGCCATCAATTCCAAGTTAAATAATAATAACTTTCAAATCACAAGATTAAAGCAAAACTGCTTGAAAAAATAATTGTGACAGATAATATATCTGAAACAAAGAAATTGGTATCAACATAATTATCTGGTAACTATTACTTGCATTCTAAATTTAAGCATTTTGTTGAGTTGAGTTGTAAAGAAATATTATTGGCATCAACACTAAGTTAAAATTACAAAAATAACTTTCTAGGAAACAGATTAAGGTAAAGTTGCTTGAAAAAGTAATTGTGACAGACATGACTAGCGTGACAGACATGACAAAATGTGACAAACATGACAAAATGTAATGCTTTATATTTCACTCAAATTTTAAATTTTGCTTTCAATTTTTTTTATGAACTGTTCCTTTTGACATATAAAAAGAGAAAATGAAGTGTAAATAATTTTTATCAAGTAGATTTTCTTGAAAATAAAAAAATCGACATTTTCTGTGACAGACATGACACGAAGACTAATATAAAGTTTGGGGGCAATAGCAAAATAATTAAAATATTTCAGGTGAAAACTTTGGTGTTTTTAAACATAGTGTTAGTCATTTTTTAAAAAGATATATTTGTTTCAAAAATCTATGTGATATTTAAATGCTTCAAGGGACATTAAACTAGAGATAAAAACAGCAGATTTTTGATTTCAAAGTTAGTCTTGATAATAATTAACTATAAAAATTAATTTTTACTATTATCTTATTATATCTTGTTATTTTCATGAAATTTGACTTATTTTCTATCAATTGGAACAAAAAAATACTAATTTAGTTCAAATTTAAAAAATGATGTCCATGTCGCATTTTCATGGAATTCACCAAAAGCGTGGAGAACAAATTGTACTATTTATGCTAAAAGTTAGAAACCGAAATTCTTTTACCGATGTCAACAACTGTCACAGAATTGAAAAATCACTATAAAACAGATTAAAAATCAGTAAAATTCAAAAATCCGGACAAAATTTGCCAAAGTAAGATAAACATTTATATTAAATTCCTGCGGACATAATTTACCATAATGGGACAAAACATTGAAATCTGAACTCTTTCATTAGTTAAAAAATATCGACACAAAACTTGCTAAACATTTTATTAAAATACACAAAAATATGAATCATTGATGTCAAAAATTACTACATTAAGCTACAAATTATTTAAAAATTTCTTTTACAATTGTGAAAAAATCGCCGTGGACTCGAAAACATCTAAAAATTGTATTCAAAAATTCATTACAAATCGTTTACATTAATAGAGTAAAATAGTGTAATCTGAATTATTTCTTAAATACGAATGAAAAAATCGGCGCAAAGCGTGAGAAATAATAAAAACATTGCTAAAAATTGCATTAAAAAATCCCTAAATTTCAAAATTCGTAAATGAAGTGTAAATGTTTGAAATTAATTTCCTTTTCGAAATTTCAAAAAATAGCCGTGAGATTCAAAAAACCAATACAAAACCATTGAAAAATTCATTAAAAATCGCTAAATGTAAATACATCCTGTGAATAAAAAAATATTCTAGTCGTGTAAAACGTAGCAACCATTCTTTTTTACATGAATTACAAAAAAATCGACACATAACACAAAATATATCAAAAATCACATTGAAAATCGACAAAATTAAAAAAAGGTAAATGGTGAAATTTACTATATTAGGCTAAAAGTTTGAAACCAAAATAACTTTTTAATTGTTAAAACACCACTGGGGTGGGGATCGAAAAAAATAGTACTAAATCGCATTAAAACGTTAATTAAAAACGCATTGAAAAATGCGCTAAATATCGCTAGTTATTTTTTAAATCGCAGTAATCAGAATTTCATCAAACGGATAAAACATTCTAATCGGAAATCTGAACTATTTGATTATCCGGTTGACCAAGAAACTATCTGGGTCGAACCATAAGATTAAACTACAATAATGGCGGATTTATATTAAGAACTCTGAAAATTAAAAGGGAAAAACTTGGAAAAATTTGGGACCGTTTAAAAAAAAACCTTAATTACTCTGCGAGTATGCATGCTATTTGCATAAAAATGAACAAGGCGTATTACAATAAGGCATTCAATCATAATCTAGAGTTTGAGCGCTTTTGCTACATTAGTTTTGACAGGGTTATTCAAAAGATATTCATTCTTTTTTAATTTGTTGACGGTCCCCTATGGAGTTTCGGTAAAAAATCTTCACGGAGATGTATGACTTATACTATTATATTTATACACAAAAAGTTCCGAGATGATTCCGCATGTATTTTTCTAGATATTTAACAAAATGTCTAAAATCGCAAGTGTCCAATAATCAATGGCCATACAGTGTATATCTGATTTTTGTCATGCGATAACTAACGTATTTATGAACCGATTTGAATGAAACTTGGTATGTTCATAGTACATATAAATATCTCGACCGAGTTCGTTGGCCAGCATCATTCGCCATCTTGTTTCAAAATGGCGGCCATTTAAAATTAAAAAAAATTTTAATTTAAAATTAAATGCGAAAAAATTAAAAGTTGAAAAGTATTTTTATTTTATGTGTTAGATCTTAAAACACCAATTCCAGAATACTTTTTACTTTGTCTATATCTTAAAAAATGATTGAATTATAGCACTTTGAATTTTTCTAATGGCTGACATTTTGAAACGATCTGATTTTTGGCATGCTATAATTAACGTATTTCTGATCCGATTTGAATGAACCTTGGTATGCACATAGTACATATAAATATCTCGACCGAATTCGTTGGCCATCCGCTATCATATTTCAAAATAGCGGCCATTTAAAAAAATTAAAATTTAAAATTAAATAAGAAAAAAATTAAAAGTTGAAAACTATTTTTATTTTATGTGTTAGATCTTAAAACACCATATCCAGAACACTTTTTACTTTGTCTATATCTTAAAAAATGATTTAGTTGTAACACTTGGAATTTTTATTATTGCTGACATTTTGAAACGATCTGTTTTTTGTCATGTTATAACTAACGTATTTATGAACCGATTTAAATGAAACTTGGTATGTACATAGTACATACAAATATCTCGACCGAGTTCGTTGGCCAGCATCATCCGCCATCTTGTTTCAAAATGGCAGCCATTTAAAAATTTAAAAAATTTTAAAATTTAAAATTAAATGTGAAAAAATTAAAAGTTGAAAATTATTTTTATTTTATGTGTTAGATCGTAAAACACCAATTTTAGAACAGTTTTTACTTTGTCTATATCTTAAGAAATGATTGAGTTATAGCACTTTGAATTTTTCTTATGGCTGACATTTTGAAAAGATTTGATTTTTGTCACGTGATAACACTCGTATTTATAAATCGATTTGGATGTAACTTGGTGTGTACATAGTACATAATAAAGCCTGGACCGAGTTCGTTAACCAGTTCCATCCGCCATCTTGTTTAAAAATGGCGACCATTTAAATTATTTTTAAATTTTAAAATTTGAAATAAAATACAAAAAAGTGAGAAATTGAAAAAGATTTTTCTTTTATGCATTTGACCTTGATACAAAGATTCCAAAGCATTTTTTGTTTCGTCTGTATCTTAAAAAATGTCTGAGTTATAGTACTTTTAATTTCTAGTGTTGCTCACATTTTGAAATGATCTGGATTTCGTCACGTGATAACACGAGTATTTATGCACCGATTTGGATGAAACTTGGTGCATAGATAGGACACACTGCCTGGACCGAGTTCGTTGGCCAGTTCCAACCGCCGCACAGTGGGGCAGGAAGCCTCCAAAGCTGGCAAAAAATAAAATTTACTTTGAACAAAAAAAGCACATAACGGATTCTTTTGTAGAAGAAAAGTAGTAAAATTTTAAACTTTTACATAAGCTAAATAGTAATTTATTAATTAATTTACAAACCTTTTTCAATATTTTTTGTAGAAAAATGAGTTAAAAACAAGAATTTAAGATAGTTTTATACGAATTAGATATTTATAAATCATCCATAATATCGCATTAAAAAATGTAAACATAATTAGTAGTTTTAATTATTCTCAAGCAAACCTTATAATGAATATTAGCGACTCGTTCCGAAGGATTGGATCAACCTTTCTCAGGCAAAATGTACGTATTACTATAAAGACAGCAGAAGAAAAACTGTTTCTGTTGTTTTAGTGCTAACACTCACTTTTTGTTTTCCTGTTTTTCAGATCTTAAACTCATACATGTCACGTACACTAACGAATATGTAGAATTAGAATTGTATAACCGTTTTACTCTTCATATTTTTGATCGTCCAGAACAAATTCAGACGAAATATGAAGATGGGCACGTTTGCTTTTCATTACGCTTCTGTTTGTTTTTCAAATCGAGGAAATGAAAGCGATTTGCCAAGCCACTCTTTGTTTATTCTAAAGCATTTCCCTTGTTTCGCCAGGCTTTTGCTCATCGGAATTTATATTAAACTTTAAAACATTTAATCTTCTTTTCATTTAAACTACTTGCTCGTAGTTTCTCCGATTATGGAGCTCTTATACCATAAAATCACATTACTTTTCAAAAGTTTTTTGTTAAAACATTCCATGATAGTCAGTTTCATTTAAATACATTGTTTTGTGATAAACAATGCATTAAAATTCGTATTTAACAAAGAAAATATTTATAATCATGTTTGGCACACCCGTAACAAAAATAACTTTTCACAAATTTTAATACTAGGCAGATGTGTACTGACATCTGCTCTATTAAAGTGACGTATGTCGGTAGTTCAAAATAAAATTTCATTTTTTCGATTTTTTGCCAGTTTTGAAGGCTTTTTGCCCCACTGTGCGCCGTCTTGTTTCAAAATGGCGAAATATTATTTTTTTAAATTTAAATTTTAAAATTAGGTACAAAAAAGTAAGAAATTGAAAAAGATTTTTCTTTTGTGTCTTGACCTTGATACAAAGATTCCAGAGCATTTTTTGTTTCATCTATATCTAGAAAAATGGCTGAGTTTTAGCACTTTCAATTTCCAGTGTGACTGACATTTTGAAACTGTCTGAAAATTGTCACGCGTTAGTGCGCATATTTATGCACTGACTTCTATTTAACTCCGTGTGTTCATGGTACATACCAATGTCTTGACCGAGTTCATGGGCCAACTTTATACGCCATCTTGCTTCAAAATGTCAGCCATTTAAATTTGTCAAAAATCTTTTAAATGTATAATGATGCATAACAAAAAATTAGAAATTGAAAAAAGGTTCTTTCTAAACTATTTATCTTAATAATGGATTCCGGAGTATTTTTTGCTTTGTCTTTACCTTGAAAAACGTCTGGGATATAGCAGTTTGAATTTCTAATGTGGCTGACATTTTTTTTAAAAAGTCAATTTGACAGCATTCGTATATATTAATCGATTTCGATGTGAGTGCGCATGTTCACATGAATTAAGATTTCGATCAAGCTCATTGGGTTTTTTTATCCATCATGCTGCTTTAAAATGGATATCGTGGAATTTGGCGATCCTATAAATTGCTTAAAATAAAACCAGGTTGAATAAAAGATGACTAATTTCTAAAAATTCCTACTAATATTCAGCATTGACAAAAACTAGTGTTCAATCTTACATAATCAGGTTCCACTATTTTGAACTTCGTATATTTGATTCATATAACTTAATTTAAAATAAATAAATAAGTATATCAAAGCAACCTCTTCCTCCCGGCACTGCCGGAAGGACTTTTTTTTAGATGAAATAGCTCTCTTCGGTGATACTGTGATATGGCGATACCGGTTAAAGTTGGTTTCGCCGTTAAAAAAGCACATTGGCCCCACCAGTGGCCGAGAGGTTCGGACCTCTCAACTGGTAGACGGCAAGTGCTGGGTTCGAACCCAATCGCGGCTGTCGGCCTAACCGTTCGGAGTTTTCCGTGGTTTTCTTCGAACTTTGCGTAAATACGGGTTAGGTTCCCTTAGAAAGACCCCCACGGAGGGCACTCCCCCTGGTCCTATATCCCATTAGCGTAGATAATCGGACGACAAAAATCAACCAACCAACCAACCATCAACCAAAAAAGCACATTGCACACTGATTTCGATCTCGGATTATTTTAACCCCTGCGACGGGAGCCTTTTACGAAATTTTTAATGTTTTATCACCAGTTTTTAAAAACAGAAATTTGATGCTTATTAAATTGACCAAAGACTCCGATTAAATAAGCTAAATTTTACTGTAAAATTTAACTGGTGGGAATAAACAAGGATTTTTAAGCCTTTTTACGGCACGTATACGTGTCGCTCGCCTCCGAGGGGTTAATTAATTTTTTAACTGATCCCCTAACGAAAGAGAAAATCATGTGGAAAAATCTCAAACTTTGAAATGTAATAAATCTGTCAATTTTTGTCATTCAAAAGTCACACTTTTTATGTTATAATTCTTATGATATGTGTAAACTTTTATTAAATAAAAGTATAGGAGGGGGGGAGGCTGTATAAAAAGTTAGATTTTGTAATTTTTATAAAAATGATTCTTTACTTTAAATAACGCCATAACATCAATATTTACTTCATTTGAAACATTTTTGCAATAGGAACTATATGCCTAAGACCAACGGTTGACGGCGATAAACAACATATTGCACCCTGTACGGGTGATTCTGCAAAAGAATTTTCAAATACATAGAGGATAGGGCCAAAAGGAAAAGTTTGAGTTTTATCAAAAACCTTTAAATTATGATTTTTGTCCCGTTTATTTACCTTTTCATATAAGGGCAAGCCCCTTTATACATATTTTATAACTTTTTCTGGTCAGTGACTCTCTCCCCTGGCAGTTATCTTGAGAGGGGAAATACGGCAGGAGAGAGACATTTTCATGATAAATTAAATTTTTTTAACGACTGAATTAGTTTTTGGGTTAATTGTATATTTCACTTTAATTATTACTATATTGTTTAATTAGGGCAGTAAATGCAATTGAATTAAATGAATATGATAAGTTTTATGACTTACCAGGGGAGATACACGATCACTTTGCGAAACCATTACACCGCACGGTCGCGTCGCAACAGCTAAAAATGACGACGCTTGCGCGTTTAGTATTGGTAACTTCAAGCCAATAGATGTCCTTAAGCGCTACTTCCAATGTAGCCATCCTTGAATTTATATTTGTTTCAGTGGAACGAAATTTGACAGTTTAGATTAAAAAAAAAGGTGGGACAAAAGTTAATTAAAAAATTTATTTCAATTAACAAAATTATTTTATTTTTTATTTTATAATACGTAAGTATAATCACTTAAATTCCAATTAAACATACTTTAATTAAGCATCGGATGGAAAAATATTATGTATTGTTTGAAAGTTAAATTGAAACCAGCAAGGGGACATGCCAGGGTAGAGACTTTTTTAGACTTTGTAAGAAATTTCAGAAAAATGTGTTTTAATTAGGCATTCAATCGTGATGTTATTTAATAAAGTATATTAAGACGATGCGATTCATTGCAAAAAATAGCAACATATAGAATAAAAAATCTGTTTTAAACGGATTGCCGTACAAATTACCTCTTATCGTAGAATCATCCATGTATCATGTTATTTTCAAGGCATAACAGTTCTTTAATTTATTAGTTTATGGACACAAAATCCATCGTATTAATATATTACATATATATATGTCTATTGATGTGCAAATTACAGATAAAGATATGTATTTCAGAATTATCTGTTAAATTTACACACATCACTTATTGTGTTATCATCTAAATGTACAGAATAATCTGCATTTTGAAACTGACACATCAGGCCCATATTTGGTAATTTACATGCCACTTCATACATATAGACAGACCATTTTTGTATCATCATTGGTATACATGTTTGAATGTGGAAATTTATACATTTATTTTTTAGAGTGTGGTAACCTAGAATGGATTAAATTTTTTTCCTAATTTCCACCATCGTAAGGAAGGGTAAAAAGCATGATTTGAATTGAAAACTTGAATAACAGAATAGATATGATCTGTGTTTAAACAGAGCTGAGAGAATTAAGCTACATTCTATTTTTTTAAGCTATTGTCATTCAAATTTTGATTTCATAATCAAACATTTGAAGACTATCAATGTTGAAAGATGGATTTCTATAAAACCGATAGGTATCGTTTAAAAACAGCCTTAAAAGAGAATCATCTATCTGTATATCTGCATAGAAGAAGGACTATTCGCGAGCATGCGTCTTAAAGAATATTGAATAATATACTATTAAATGATAGATATTAATTTTTCACGCTTGCATTTAATCTGCCGCTGAAATATGAAACATTTCATTCTGATTATGACCTTTTGCTTCGTGTTTTGTTTCTACTGGAAAGAAACTGAAGCTGATGGAACGCATGAAGGAATTGAGGATCCAGACACCTATAGGAATATAGTACGTATTCGTTGTGACTTTACTCATTAGTTTATTTTTATTGGTATTTTCAAACTGTAAAAAAAATCTGTAAAGTTACTAAATTTTTTTAGAAAACTGGGATTCCTACAACTTTTTATATACTGGCAACAACAAAAATTCATGCAAGCGATACACGTTTGTACTTGTGAGTCAAAAAAATCTATAAAATTACTAAGAATATTTTATGAAACTAGGATGCCCAGAACTTTTATATATTGCAACCCGGGTTAGAAATAAAATTTTTGTAAGATTACTGTCGTTTTAGTAGATTCTTTTGTGAAGCTACAGATAGCTGTAGCTCTACAAAAACTAGTTTTGTAGATTTAAATCTTTTGTACAGTGTACAGATAAAATTCTAGTAAGCATACAGATTTCCGTAACTTTACTTCAGTAGAATTGCAGATTTTTTTTCAGTGTACTTGAAAAGTATTAGGAAGTCATGACTGTTAATCTGCACATTTCTGCTGTTTTTCAACGTATAGTTTAAATTTTAACAGTTTATAAATCAATGGATATAAGTATTTATGTATAAGTCGCGCGCAGAACATTTTGTTAGTCTTTTTTTAATGAAATGATTCTGAACGGACATATCTCCTATTTCTAGTATTTAAAATGTGGAGATTTTTATTATATGTTATTTTTATTATTTATTATTAAAAACTGGCACTTTACTATGGTTTAATTTTTAAAATTTAGAGATTTTTAAACTTGTTAAATGGCCATTCCATACTACGTGTGGAACAGCTTTTCTACATATTATTGCTGTTTTGCCTGTTATGCAATGCAGGCAAATATATTGCATAACAGGCAATATTTTCCTTTTATGCTATATTATCCCCATGCTATTTTATTCTCAAATTAAAACAGCAATGTTAATGGACTCTACATACACTGGTGTGCAAAAATTAAGGACGAGAGGGTTTTTCGAATGTAACGTCGCCCAGAAGTTTTCCAAATCGACTGAAATCATAATATAAGATCTTCAAGATGTGAAAATATAGGACAAGTGTTAAAAAGCATCTAAACAAAGAATCAAAAGGATACATAAGCACTTTATTCTAAAGGTCACTTGGAGTACAAATGCAGAGAAGACAGAAGCGCCCTTCTTACGGGTACTTGGCAGGAAACAGTCTCGAATAGGGGATATGGTCATCCCGAGCTGCGATGAAGGATTTCCCATATCTGTCCATGCTGAGGACGAGGTTGTCTAGGAGCTGTTGAGGCATCGAGTCTGATTCCTCTTGTAACGCTAATTTCAACTCCGGAATCGTTGCCGGTGCATGGTCACGTGATGCCAAGCGTATCCAGAAAAGGTCCCACACGTGTTCTATGGAATTCGACCCCTGAGATGTTGCAGGTCAATCCATGCTTTGAATATCTTCACTCTTCATGAGTTCTTCGATAACCACCGTACGATGACGGAGGGCGTTGTCGTCAGTGAAGAGGACGTCTGGACCCACAACACCTCTGAAAAGACGCAAGCGAGGCAAGAGAATCTCGGCATAACAGGCACCAGATACTGAACGTCTTTGGTGGACGGATTCCGTAAGACTACCAAGAAGGATACCACCACAAACAAGAAATCCAGCACCCCCAAAATGGTACCTTCCGATGATGTTCGGGTGGGGATTAGATGTTCCCTGCTCGTTCCAGATGTATAAACGTCTAGAATCGCTCTCATACTAAATCGGCTCCCATCTGTAAAGAGTACTCGAGCCCACTTCTGTTGTATCCAATTTTTGTGTTTCTGGCACCACAGAAACAAGCGTCTCCGATAAGCAGGCGGTAATGGTACACGCCGTACTGGACGTCGTGCATATAGACCGCCTTTGTGCAGCCTTTTAGACATGGTAAAACATGATATCTGACGTCCAGTAGTCTGTTCAATCTGGCTCGCGATTTCTACGGCTGCCTGCCGCTTGTTTATTTTCGCCTGTAGGACAACATAACGGCCGTCTGCTATTGTCGTTGCTCACTGGTGACCACTGCTGAATTTTCGGACAATTGATCCCCTCGTTGGAAATGCACTACAGTCTCATAAAACAATGTTGTGAGCGATAAGGAACACTCGTGCCACACTTGTCACACTTCGCCCTTCCTACAACTTCGAAATGATTCAAACTCGTGTAAAGTCATCCAGATGACATTTCCCGGATTGCCTCTTGTCTACATCACACAATAGTAGTAAAATAACGTCGTTGAAATCACTTTACACAGGGCAGTGGATTTCACCAAATTTCTGAACGGTCACCGCCTCTGTTCTTTACCCCCCCTTAACAGCTCCTCCTTTTACGCCATATATCATATAATGGGAAAGTCTTACTGCATGTGTTTCAGATCTATCCGCTGATTGGCCTTTCATGTTGTTCGGTTGCTTTTTTCTGTTTTTATGCTATTTTATCTTCTCCGTCCTTAATTTTTGAACACCGGTGTATACATCTAATACAGGTACATCGATGATACAAAAAAGATTTGTCTATATGTGTAAACTGGTGTGTAAATTGCCAAAAAACACCCTAATGTATAAATTCCGAAAAGCACATTTTGATGTATAATTTGATGATAACAATAAGTGCGTAAAAGTTACCTGATCACTCTTGAAATACACACGTTAATGTGTAAATTGCACAATAATACCCATTACACATTTATCTGTGTAATTTTCTGTGATTGCACAGATAAATGTGAATTATGCAAAAACACGTATTTTTGTGTTGTATGTAATTTACACAGTTCTCTGTGTAATACGCAAAATACGCATACATAAGAGAGGTTCAATAACCATTGTCCCTAGTGCTTATAAAATATTTGTATTGCGATGATTGTTGTGGAATATTAAAACCTGATGCCTTAGATGCCTATATGCTCAATTTCAGAACAGTAGCTGTTACATTAACATAGTTTTGCAGGGAGAAAAGAAGGGAAAACAATATAGCAACTACGGTTGTGAAATTGAACATATAGGCATTTAAGGCATTAGGCTTCGGTATTCCACATCAAATATCGCAATGCAAATATTTTATATACACTAGGGACAATAATTACTGAACCACCCACATATTTATGTAATATACGAAATACGTATATTTTTGTGCAATATTCATTTCATACACATATTTCTGCATTCTGTGCAAAACACAGATTTGTATAATATTCAAAATACATAGATTTTTATGTAATATACCAAATCGACAGAATTCTTATGTTTAATTTTTTGTTTTTTACTTTAACTTTGATATGTTTAAATTGAGAACTAAATACATTAAATATAAATAGAAGTTTTTATATACGTCCATTAAAAACATTTCAAAAATATGCATTAAAATATTTAATTGCTATAAAGGACGTTAAATAACGTCCTTAACCTGTCCTTATTTAACGTCCTTTATAGCAATTAAATATTTTAATGCATATTTTTGAAATGAGAACTAAATGTTTTTCAATTGCATATTCTAAATATAATTGTTCTTTCTAACAGCTTTGTTTTACGACTCGATAACAGAGTACGCACAATGTATTTTACTTTGTATTTTATTGTGTTGCAATTTATTTTTAATATAAAAACAAATCATTTTTTATCATCGATATACCTATTTTTACATAAAACAGGATCTACTGAAATTATACACTCACTTCCAAAAGTTAAGCACGAAGATGTAAAATGCTAAAAAATCAACAAATACTGCTTTGATTGACACAAAATTCGGCAGGAAAGTAGCATATATATTTATACATAAAACAAAATCAATAATTATATACAGACATAAAAACAATGTTAAATTTTTATGAGTTATCAGATAATGACATACTGGAGATTTAATCAGAATTATGTATAACGTGAAAATAAACAGCATAAAATGAAATAAAAAGACATTAACAGGGTATGTGATACCCCCTCATTTGTATACAAAGTTTAAACCTTGAGACCATGCTTACAATAAGGTTGTCAACCACCGCAGAACTAAGCAATCGCCATTCTTCTTGTAGAGTAGTTTCCAGCTCAATAAGAATGGCTGGAGGTGGGAAACGTAGACATACAACAGGGCCAAGAACATCCCAAAAATTTTCAATGGGATTAAGGTCGGGCGAATATGCTGGCTGCGCCATACGTGCAATCCCTTCACTCTCCAGGTAGTCATCGACGATGCCAGCTCTATAGGGACGTGGGTTATCGTCCATTAAAACAAAAGTAGGACCAGTTGCTGTAGCGTACAATCTCACAATAGGTTCTAGGACTCCATCTCGATACCATACAGCTGTCACAGAACCCAATTTAAAGATGTGCAGGTCGGTGTGGTATCCTAATGAAATCCCTGTCCACACCATAATGCTTCCGCCTCGGAATGTATGATGTTCGGTGATGTTTTGGGGTTGATTTCGTGTTTCTTGTTCGCGCCATATCCTTAAACGCTTGTCATCTGGCTTTAGAGCAAATCTTGACAAATCTTAGTGACATGACATTGCTCCAGTCAGACAAGTCCAATTGACATGTTCTCGGCACCACTTTAATCGTGGCCCTCTTGATTGGACGGATAGAGAAACACAAACTCGAGGTACGCGGGCGTACAGTCCACTCACATGTAATCTTCGGCGTACAGTAGTTGCAGATATCGCTTTACCAATGGACGCTGTAAGCATAGATGTCACACGTGTGGAGGTCGCTCTGCGATTCCGCTTTGCTACAATAGCAATATATCGATCTTTTGCGGGAGTTGTAACTCTTGGGCGACCAACTACGGGCCTTCGGCAACTGTCTGTGTGATTTGGGTTTGTTTTCATAAACGCGAAATTACAGAATGATGAACACCGAAGAAAAAAGCAACATCTGTGATCAGCTGTCCTGCTTCAATGCGCCCCACAGCACGCCAGCTCTCAGAATCTTCCATTCGTCTTCCGGAAGTCATAGAAATACGTATGTCTTCAAAACAAATTGTACGAAAGTTTTAAACACCTTCTATCAGCACTTACAATCAACTTCTGTAACCCTTCATAAAGCTGGCTTCTTATAAGACTGCGCCTTTTTGCCTATTTCTTGACATGAAAGCGCGATTAGCTATTACCTAACATATTTGCATAATTCCATCTATCTCTGCAGCGATTAACATACGCTTCAATTCTGATTGGCTTCAGGAAAATAGCATTTTCCTCTCCGTGCTTAATTTTTAGAAGAGAGTGTAGTTACTACAAACCATCTTTCTACTAGAGTTGGCATGGAATCCTAAAATTGTATATTATCAATTTAAGAGCAGAATCGGTGTAATCTGAAGTTCATATACAATGTAAAGATTGCCTTATAAATAAAAAAAGAGAAAGAAAATTCTCATTTAGTCTTACAGTTATTGCAGTTATTTTGATTTTTAATATTGTAAAGATTTTTTTTTTCAGAAATGTTTATTCATCCCTTCCCCCACCTTACACATTGAAAATTGAATAGTTTTAATTTTATTTATAATAGGTACAAAAAAACGAACGAAGGATGGATATGCTTTCAGAAGTATTCTGAAAATTTGAGCATTTTATATAAATGCTCCGTGAACACTGATAAAAGGAAATAGCTTAATTAATCTATGAAATAAATAATGAATAATGATCATAGGTGTAGTGCAGGGAACATCGAGATGCATATACGCACAATATCGTCTACATTTCTAAAGAAATTTTGCATACTCTCAACTTCTCAAATAAGTCTATAGCAAATATTTTAATGATGAACTTTCATGGCTCTAGCATATCTCTATTTTTATGTTAACAAAACTTTTAAGCTTAAAACTAAGATTATAAAATGTTATATTTCATAAGAACTGCAAACATATTCATTTGTAATCCCTCTTTTCATCATCACAAAATAAATAAATAAATTAAATTTAGATTAAATTATGAATAATGTCTCTACTTTAATCCCCTATTTTTCAATTTCCTATAATAATGTTTTAATGTAGTTCAGATTTAACCTATCTAATAAATTTTCTTTGTAAATCTTCATAAAAATGTTATTGTTATACAAATTACAGATAAATATTAAAAAAAAAAAAAAAAAAAAAAACTTAATGTTTTGGTCATTTTTGCGCAAACTCAAGATTATACACTCCATCTAAACGGGATAGATGCCCCATTCGTAAAAGAATAGTAAGCATGGGTATTTAACACTTTAGAATTAAAAAATAATCGATTTGTATTTTACCTAAAACTCTACTTGCATCAAATTTGGAAATATTTTTTGAAAAAAAAAAAAAATTAAGAAAATTTGAATTTTTACTCACACTTTTCTACATTTTCATTTTTTCACGAAAATATTGCAAAGCATATTATGGACTGAACTGGTCTGATGTAGATATTCTACGAAAAAAAAAAAAAAATCAAACGCATTTTTTAATAAGCCGATGTATACAATTTTAAGATAATCATACAGTTCTAGCGCGAAAGAATTCTAAATTGTTCAATCCTTAATTATAGTGGCAGAAATTATCGCACAACCACAGTGAGCTGTCTATTAGACTGTTTCATCATCATTCAAAAAATAATCAAGATCAAGAACTACTAACGAACATCATCATCTCAAACAGGATTGTCAGACTTCGCTATTCTAGAAATTGATTATGAATTCAGTAACAGTTTAGACGTTTCTAAATTAATTGAACTTTTCTCTGAACTAAAAGTTCGAAAAAAAAGGCTGAATTTTATCCATGATAAAGTATTTTAAGTGAAAATTTATTATAAGTATTATTGTCAATGTCAATTACTAAGTATGAGTAACACTTTTTTTTTTGTTTCCTAAAAAATGTAAAAAAAAGACCATATACCTTTTTTTACCAATAATTTTATTTTATCGTTTTCTGATTGGCCCATGTTTAATGTCCAAAAATGGAATACCTCTGTTTTTTATTTTATTCGTTTTCTGATTGGTCCATGTTTAATGTCCAAAAATGCAATACTTCTGTTGCCACAATGACAAAAAAAGTAATAAAAACTTTAAAAAATAACAATAATTAAAAAAAAAATTCTAATAAAGGTTTCAGATAAATTTCATTTAAAAGTGGATTTTTTTTTCTCTACGCAACAGTGTAAAAATTTAAAATGTGCGATGTTTAAAAGTTTAAAAATTTGCAGTTCCGAAAATTGTAAAACTGAAATTTCGTTTAAAATTTGCATATAATGGTTCCAGGAATATTAATGTTTAATCCATGTCGTACGTAATATGAGGCGTTCAGAAGTCAGTCTGGTTAAATCCATGAAATAAAGATGCACATTTTAAACAGATAAAATTGTACATCTATAAACTGTTGTTTTTTTATCATTGGATCTAGGAATCTACTGATGTACCAGCTTTGTAAGGTCTTCAGTTGGCAGAATGCCGAGCCGATTCCATTCAGACTTTGGGGGTAATAGCCTATGAGGCCGAGAAATGATATTAAATATTGTTCTCTATTTTTTGTTCCGAGTGAAATTTTATTTTAAAATTAATAGATTGTGGACCTATTATTAGTTCTTTGAATAACCTTTCCAAAATATATATTTTCTCCTACATTTTTTAAATTTTAATAAAAACATGTCTTTTTTTTTTTTTTTTTTTTTTTTTTTTACATTTATATTTATGACTAAAATGCAGTTTTAACGACTGCTTGGCATCTGACTTGGCGGCTATGCAAGAAATTCGCCAATTCTAACAACCTAAATATTCAGGGCACTTGTGTGTCATATACTCACTGGGATTTACTTGGCGCCAGAATGGCGTTATTTTGCCTAATATGGCAACCTTGATATTGTTTATTTTTTGATAAATTGTTTATTGACCTTATTTTTTTTTAATTATATAAAATGTTTTTTGCTCTATTGTTATTTGTTTTTAAAATTTATTATATTTAAAAATTGTTTTATTTATTGTTTTTTTTTTAATAATAGAAAATAATTTAAAAATGTATATTTAACCAGCATTCGAAAATGAGGTTTTCGCCAAAATGACGTTAGAATTTTTTTTTTTTTTAACCAAACCTTGCGCGTATATATCTGCGTCATTTTTTATTTTCATATCCAATGTATGCAAATAATATAATAAATAATGTACACAATAATGTAGCGAAATAATTTTAAAAAATTGCTAATCTGGCAAGTTTTAAAATCACATCATTCAGGCGTTAATTCTAAAAAGATTAAGTTACGCTATTGCAAGGGAAAAAGTTATAACTATACCTTTAAATCATCTTTTTTATTATATTTGTCTTTTTTTAACTTATTTTAGTGTAACTGAATTACAATGTAATGTTTAGAAACAGATAATTGAATTAAAGAAACAAAAAGGTATTCGCCAAAAAAATTCGACATACCTAGGATGTTTAATAAATAAACTCATCCTTGAGATGG
The DNA here is from genome assembly GCA_964019185.1 of Maratus speculifer. Taxonomy (NCBI): domain Eukaryota; kingdom Metazoa; phylum Arthropoda; class Arachnida; order Araneae; family Salticidae; genus Maratus; species Maratus speculifer. The sequence continues at coordinate 25,049,817 of OZ025296.1, forward strand.
TACGAACTCTCCCATTTTCGCATTGGACTCGCTCTTTTCGCCCATGCGCAGTTCTGTCCAGGTTTCTCTCAAACGTGGTTTATCAGTAGAAGTATTAATGTTTAATGCATGGCGTACGTAATATATGACTCGTTATGATCATCCTAAAAGTAATGTTGATTATTATAATTAATTTAAATATAGAATTTATTTACAAGTCTTTAGAATTTTAGTCTTTGAAAATATCATTTTCCAAACAGTCGTTGTAATTGTTAAATTACAATTTTATTTATTTATTTGGCACTGATTGCACAATTTTAGTTCATCTAGAGTGAAATTCTTCTAGTGAGTTATAGTAAGAAAGACCTGCTAATAAGAAACTTTTTTAAACGGATGTGGAACACTGAATCATTTTCAGAATCGCACGAATCACAATGCAAGTCGTCGTGACATATGCAAATTCATATACAGTAGAACCCCGCTAATTCGGACCCCGTTAATCCAGATAAGCCAAATCTCTCTCTCTCTCTCTTTTTTTTAAGTTTTAGAAGCGATTGGTTAATTTCCATAACAATAACTTGTTTCATCGTCGTACTCTAAATAATAATTAAAAAAAAAAAATTCTGAAATCTATTCCGAAGAATACTTTAAGCTTTTTTATTAAAACTCTTTGAAAGAAATAACAATGTATCACTAAGTTTGGCAATTCCAATTTTCCCAGTTTTCTCTTTAAACCAATTGGAAATGTCATAAAAAATCACTGCACAATACATTTTTACTTACAGTATTTATTGCAAGAAAGCAAGATAAAATAGCCCTATAAGACCCATTGTCTGATAAAGATCGCTTTCCGACGCGTGACAGTACGGCTAGCAAAAGGTATAGAAAACTGGCACAGCAGAAAATTATAAAGCTTTTTATTACAAAGTAAATGTTTTTACTATTTGTAAATATTTAATAAATTTAACATAAAGGTGATTTTCTGCAAGTATGTCTTATTTTATTTCATTTTTTTTTTTAATTCTCCGGATAATCCGGATTGGATCTAGTCCCAAATAATCCGAATTATCGGGGTTTTATTGTACGTAATCTTCAATAATTACATGAATGACATTCATTTCATCTTTCATTATCATTCATTTTTATTTTTTCAAAATAACACGCATTTTACCTACATTTTTTTTTCGTTATTAGGGGGAAATTGCAATAAAAAAGGTATGATCAAAAACGTGACTCACATAATAACAGTGTTATAGACTCCGCATTCAGAAGTCAAACCGACTAACTGCATTTTTTTTTACAAACTCAGATAAAGACATGATTGTGTTGAAATTTTCCTATAGAAATTTTCCAGAGCTTAGAGTCTTTTGATTCTAAGAAAATTAATGAGTATAACCAAAATATTGTAGAAAAAAACAGTAGTTTATAGATATCCAACTTTAACTATTTAAAATGTACATTTTTATTTGATGTGGTTGATTTGATGTAGTTAACGACATGGATTAAACATTAATATTCCTGGACCCATCATAAACAAATTTTAAATGAAATTTCAGCTTTACAATTTTTGGAAAATTTTTCAACTTCTTAACATAGCACATTTAAAATTTTTACACTGTTGCGTAGAGAAAAAAATGCACTTTTTAATGAGATTTGTTTGAAATTCCTATCACAATTTGTTTTTAAATTACACATTTTTTTATAAAGTTTTTATTGCTTTTTTGTCATCGTGACAACAATCAGAAAACGAAAAATAATTGCATAATTCAATCAATAAAAAAGATTAAGATGTATTTCAGATTTTCCAGTTCTCTACTAAGAACAACAACTGTTTTCCAAATAGTTTAAAAAATGCTTTTCCTTTAACTTAGATCTGTGAAAGTATAAAAATCACTAAAATCTAAGTTCTTTATATTAGTTCTTTATTTGCTTTATATGTGCATGTCAAACTCTTCCCATAGCCTCCTGAATACAGTCCTGACGCGTTCACAAAAATGTATGAAGGATGCTGTAAGTGGGTTTATTTTTGTATTTTGTACGGTCCCTTTAATTTTAATACTTGTATTTTCGAAAAGTGTTCTTCGCCTTATTTAATTCCAGAATTAAAATTTGAATAATACTTTTAGGAAATACACTGTAAAAAAAAATCTGCAAAGTTAATAAATTTTTATAGGAAACTGTGGTTCCCAGAACATTTTATATAACAGCAAAATTTCATGTAACGGAATCGTTTACATGGAATTTTGTGAGTGTACTAGTGTTTAAATTCAAGAGGCCGTAAATACTCTGAAAGAAGTCCATCTATGAGTACTGCACTGTAAAAAAAAATCTGTAAAGTTATTAAATTTGTTCTCGGAAACTGGGATTCTTAGAATTTTTTATGTAACGACCACAGCAAAAATTCATGGAACAGATAGACATTTGTACTGTAAATCAAAAAATCTGTAAGAGTTTTCTGTAAGAATACTAAGAGTTTTTTAGGATGATGGGATGCCTAGAACTTTTTATGTAACCTGCAAACCGGGTTATAAATAAAATGTTAGTCAGAGTACTGTAATTTTAGTAGATTATTCTGTAAAGCTACAGATTTTTGTAGCTTTACAAAAAGCAATTTTGTAGTTTTACATCTTCTTTTGTACAGTGTACAGATAAAATTTTAGTTAATATACAGATCTCTGTAAATTTTCATATGTAGAATTATATTTTCTTTTTACAGTGTATCATATTTTTGTCAACTCCTAGGCCAGGACAATAATATTCAGGAAGCAGTGCTCTTCCTGTACGTATGAAAGCAGGAGTTCTCAAAATTTTCCTTTTTATTTTCCTTCAGACTGAAATAATTGTATCTGAAGGATATCCTGTGGAAGAACATACAGTCCAAACTGATGATGGATACTTTTTGTCAGTGGTACGAATACCACATGGAAGGAAAAGCAATTTGGACGGACTTCAGAAAGAAGTTATTTTATTGATTCATGGAATAGTTAGTGATGCGAATGTCTGGGTTCTCGATTTTCCGGGTAAGAGTTTAGGTAAGTGGGAAACAATGATATAAAACAACATTTAAAATGCTATCTACAGGGCGATTAAAAAAAAAAAGTGGCAAAATGATATGACAAATCAAGCATACAACAAGGATAAAAAATCACATAGGAACATAGGGTCGCAAACTACTTACTGAGTTTAAATACAGGGTGTTTCATTCTAGCTACACCCGGTTTGAAAGTAATAATTGCGAGGAAAATAAAAACATAGTAACGAAAATGCAACGATATGTACCTTATTTTGTGTGAAATGTGATAAGATTACGAAAAGATCAGGAAAACATATTGCTCAAGCAATCGATAATACCGTATAAACCGATTATCACAGTCCAAAATGTGAGGTGCAAGTCCATATTGCTGGTGCGGATAATGCAGACTTCTACCACTTTTGTTTGGTGTTATCACATTTAAATCAAAAGTGAGAATGTCTGTTAAATGTTTCATTATAATACACTTCAGTTTTCTGAAATTTATTATCGTCAACCCAAATTGAGTTAGGATGAAGCACCCTGTATTTGTGACTTAATAAGTAGTTTGCGACTCTATGTTTCTATGTGATTTTTTGTCCTTCTCGTATGCCTGATTTGTCATATCAATTTGTCCACGTAATTTTGAATCACCTTGTATATTTCATACAAACCTACATCTAATACTGTTTTGGATTTCATAGAAGAAGACCGATTTGTTGTTTAAATATACATCACAGTATAGATGTTTTTCAGATTTCGAACCTCATTTTTCACCTACACTCTAAAAAATAAAAGTGTAAATTAGACAAATTTACATATATATGTGTGTAAATTCCTAAAATTATACACCTGACATGAAAATTACCCACTTTTTGCAATGTTTTACCTGTTGTTATGTGCATTTTAGCTTATAATACTAAGTATGTATTTTGTTATCACTTGAAAGACACAAATAAATGTGTAAATGCTGAAAAATGCCTGAATTTACTCATATTGGTATGTTATTGTAATTTACACATAATGCTATATACATAGGTAAGTGTGTAAATTTCTAAAATCACCCACTTGGCAAAAATAAATACACTTTTCCTATGAAAAAAATACCTATTTTATTGTGTGTTTAGTTTATGGCATTAAGTTTGCAAGTTGTTATCAGTTCATAAACTCAGAAAAATGTGTAAATGTAGATAACTCCTGAAATTACACTAATTAATGTGTTACAAAAATTATAAATGCATGAATTTTAAAGTAGACGTTACAAAATGGATGGGAGGTTTAAATATTATCCAGAGCTACACTTTTTATTTCATTAACCCCATTCCATAAATAACATGATTTCATTGCATTGCTTAACAGCATTTTTAAATAATAGACCAATATATTTATTTAATTTTATAAGATACTCTGACCACCTCTCTCACATTCTCCGTTTCAGCAGCATATGAACATTTAAAAGAAGCTAAAAAAATTAATCTCGACAAATGTAACAAAATTTTGTTACATGTAACGTAAAATTTTATTCATTTAATTAGTTATTTTTGTTTTCCGAATTACCTTCTGAAATTTGTACATCAAATATAAGAATGTTTGATTTTATAATTCTAGAATTTTGTTAAATCGTAATTTCTTTCAGCCGTCTCGCTGACCGCTGTTTTTTTTCACAATTTCACAATAGTGTTAGATTTCATTCTTAAAGTGAAATTAGAAAGACTTCATAAAGAGGCATTATAATAGAGGTATAATACCACTTTATGCTTATTCATAAATTTAAATTATATTTTTTGTACTGTTGGTAATTTTTCTGCTGCCCTCCCCCCCCCCCCCCCCCCACTTAATTTTAAGGACAGTAGTTTATCCTTCAGTAGAATCTAAAAACTATTTTGAATTCATTTAATATGTAACATAAAATATGATTCATGTAATTAAGATAATTCTAAATTCGTATCCTGAGTTATTTTTACATTTAGCATATCGAATATAAGTATGCTTGATTTTGCCCTAAATTATTAAATCCAAATTATAAAGTCTCATAGCTTGTAACCATTTACCCATTTCAAAGTTTAACTTGTAATTTTAGTTTAACTTTAGTTCGATGTACAATTTATGGTTCTATTCATGAACTACACGAATCTAGCATCAAAAACTAAAATCATAATCATCGCCGACTTGGTTTCATCAGGTTTAAGTTGAAAACTAATAATGGGTCCTGTAACTTGACCTTGATCACGCCGGATCGAAAATGAAACTTCTCTTCCAAGCACGCATAGAAAGCAAATCACGTACAATGTGGTGGCAAACTGAATGCAAGCGCTCGCGTTGAGAAAAATATAGAAGTTATTCTCCTTTAAAATATAAGGTACATAATCTCATACGTTCGTATTACCTCCAATTCTTTTTATCTGATTTGTTTATGTTTTCGTATAAATGTATATTCTATATGTTGGATTGTTTTTTTACATATAAGAATTTTTTTCTCGAGTAATTTACTTGCCTTAAAAAATGTCAACATTACCTAACTCCTGAAATTTACTCCTTAATATAACAACTATTGTATCTAAAGTTATTAATTTCTTGAAAAAGTTTCATCTTAAAAAGAATTTATGAATGTATTTTAACAGTAGCAAAATAAACTTTAACATCATTTTTTGTGTGTGTGTGTGGGGGGGGGGGGGGGGGTTGTTAAATTTCGGGTCGGTTGTGTGAAAGATATTATAGTTTATTTATAAACTATTATACAAATGTATATTATATCTATAAATTATATATTCGATTTATAAGCTAAACAGTTCATCTGAGTTTTATTTTTTTATTGAAATTTCTTTGTAAGTTTTTATTATGAAACTTATAATAACTAAGTTTATCATCGATTAAAACTATAGCGTTGTTTTTGAATTTCTACGTTACATTTTCCAATTTTGAGAAATTTGAAATATTTATTTATCTTAATTACATTTAATTTTCAGCTAGGTTTTAATTTGAAAATATTACATCAGAAGAACTATGTTCCACTAAAATAATCATAGTAAAAACACATAACTTTTGCTTGTTAATTATAGATTTAATAAAAATACATAGAAGTAAATTGCAAAAGGGGTTAAATACGTTGATTTAAAATAACCTTAGACCAAAAATTCGGAAGAAAATTTTTATTAAAGTAATGGCTTTTTCTTCAAATAAACATTTTCCCATTGCAATTTTGCCTATTATTATAGAATTAATATGACCTAAAACGTATGATTGTATGTATATAAAAAATTATAACACTTGTGTCATAATGAATATTCAAAATGAAACTTATTAGTCCCCCCCCCCCCACTACATAAATATTCCCCGACGGGTGAGTTTTATACACTTAAGACACACATGTAACTGTCAAATAAATTCTACGAGCTTTAATTTCGAAAATTTCTAAGCGTCAATTGATATTTGGATATAATCACAGTATTTCTTATTTTTTACTATAGTTGATAAATAAAAATACTAATTAGTTTGATATCTAAAATTTTAATTAGAATATCTGAAATTTTCATTTATGAAAATACGAGTCATTTCATTAATGTTAAAATATATTTGTATTTTTTTTAAAAGACACTAATTTCTAAATATAATCTTAAATGCAAAAGATGTTATTTTAATGATTCAACAGCCTTTTTGATAGTCTTGATAATTTTTTAAGGTAAATTCTTTGTAATGATGAATATCTATAAAAAGAAAACAATTCAACCTACAATATAGGTGATTCATGTCATATATAAACAAATCAGCTATAATTTTTGCAGGTAATATGTGTGTGTGTGTGAAATGAAGATTACATACCTTTTTCTATATTTTATAGTATTTTAAATTTTACTTTTATAACTGTATGTAACACAGTATCTTGAGTATAATTGACTTTGTATTTTGAGTCTGAAAAATAAAAAGTGAAAAATTTAATCTGAACACTGAAAATAAAAACTGCGAAGATTGCAAGTTTACCAACTATCATTATTCCATCTCATAGTCTAAATTCTATCATTAATTATTTTTTACATTAATTTTTAATTGCATGTACTAAATAATATCTAACTGAAGGGAAAATAAAATTAAGAAGCAAGGAAGAATATAGAAAATAAAACAGCAGTTTTTATGTGTATATTTAGAGGAGAGTGGGGAGGAATGGGACACTTTTTACAAAAATAATAAAATCAGCTTTATTTGACATAAATACAAAAATGTTGATTTATAGAATACAAAATGAAACACTTTCTAATGTCCTTGAACAATATAGAAACATAATTTGAAGAATCAGTTTTATAATTGAAGAAATTGTAAATTTCAAAATGTGTCCCATATTTTCCCATTAACAGAGAAATAATATTTGTACTACGACGGCTGATGAGGAATATTGAAAACTAATGTCTTAAATGGCAGTATGCTGAATTTTAGAACCTTAGCTGCTGTAATAACACAGTTTTAGAGGGAGCGGTGAAGTTCTAAAAACCTATTTAGAGGGAGTTTTCAAGAAGGGGGAGAGAGTGTGATAGGCTGATTTGGAGGTTATGCGGCTACACTTGTGACAGTGGATGAGAAGTGGATACATCACTATGATCCCGAGTCCAAACAACAGTAATTTTATCTCATTCACTGTCACAAATCTAGCCCCATAAGCTAAAAATCAGGCTTTCAGCTACACCCCCACCCCATTTCACTCCTCCATCCACAACTATATAAATAATGCAGCTACGGTTCTGAAACTAAGCATAAAATCAACTGTGACATTAGACTTCTATATTATGCATCACCCATTGCAGTACAGACGGTGGCGTAGCTAGAGGGGGACGGAGGGGTGGTCCGCCCCGGGTGTCCTCTTCTAAGGGGTGACACCAGATCTGTATTTGCAAATACAAAATATAATCTTATAAGATTTTGGAAAGGAATTCTGAGATAAAATGAAATTTTTAGTGCACGACGCAATGCAGTTAGTTTTCTTTTCTTTGAGAATGTGAAATTTTATACAGAATGGTCTAAATAAGACATGCACCAGGGAACAAAAACCTACCTATCCAACGAGTGGGTAGCAAAAGCAAACTTTAAAAGAAAGAATTTTCTTCTACATATAGATGAATTGTAGTACGCATTGTACGCGTACTATGGCTTGAGTGACGAGTCACTCCTGCGGTTTTTTATGCGGGAGGATAAAAGTTAAATAAGGAATGGTATGGTCATTTGTAATAATAACGCAAGAACTGTGATTGAAAATATATGATGGATCAGAAGGTGGGGGGAGGTGGGAGGTGACACCATGATGACTGGGGGTAACACCATTTACATCCTCCCTGGGTGTCACCCATGCGAGCTACGCCACTGAGTACAGATATTCTATATACACTAGACATAACAGTTATTGAACCCCCATTGAATATGCGTATTTTACGCAAAGAACTGTGTAAATTACAATAACACAATAATGCGTGTTTTTTGCATAATAGGCATTTATCCGTGTGATCACTGAAGATTACACAGATAAATGAGTAAGAATATTACGCAGATATGTGTGTATTCTTGCGCAATTTACACATTAATATGGGTATTTCCTTAGTGATCACTATAACTTTTACACACTTAGTGTTATCATCAAATTACACACTGAAATGTGTATTTTGAAATTTACACATTAGGCGTGTATTTTGGCAATTTACACACAAATTTCCACATATAAACAAATCGTTTTTGTATCATCGATTTACACATTTTTGTGTGTAAATTTACACTTTTATTTTTTAGAGCGTATGCACATTGTCTTACAGAAAACTTTAGATACTAAGAACAGCGACATGGCTAAGATAGATATGTATGCATAGCTAGACATGCAATAAATTAAACAAACTATACAAAAAATATGGTGTAGTACAAGGCTGGGTAACAATGTCAATATTGCGTGCAATTATGAAGGAACTAAGGAAATGGCACCTATGGGTTTTGCAAAGAAGGGCTTTGAATCATCTAAATCACAAACAACCGCTAAAACTTAATTTGTTCCTTTGTAAATCTTATTGCTGTAATAAGCATATAAGAATCAATGTCCAATCTAAAATTAGCGAGATAAGTTCTATAATCTGAAGGTCATATATTTATTAAAAAATGCTTTGTTTATTACATAAATTTGTATTGCATTTCATGTACTTTGAAAATATTGTTGAAGATTTTGGATGTGCTCGTGAAATAATCTGTAGTTTAAAACATACTGCGCAATAAATATACCGGGATAATAACGCCATCCACTGGCATTATTACTCAAGTTGATACTTTTCAGTGCCAGAACTACAACATTATTTTTAATTTTATGCACTAAAAAGCATTAGTGTCATTGTTGAAAAAAAAAGGAAAAAGATAAATTTTATGTTCTAATTGCTACTAATTTTTCATGTCACGAAAATAAAATATCAAATGATTATTACTGAATCCTGATATCGGAGTCGGAGTTATTTATAGAGAAATTTGTCCATTTATGGGGTTGTAGAGTTTGTATCTTTAGAATTACACAATTTAAGTGGCATTATTCCGTTTTATTTTATAGTTTTGTTTTCATGGCGTTATTATCCATCCATTTGAGTAAAAACGCCAAATAGCATTGATTAAGAAACTATGCCACTACATTTTATAAATACACATCTATGATTTTTTTTTCTTTCTATACATAGACAATAAGTTTTGATTTGGCTTGATCTGACATTGCTTTGAGGCCTTTAGCAGCTATGGCTTTCGCTTCGAATGATTCATCACACAGAGGCAATTCAGAAATATTTTACTTCACATATCCATTACATATTTATTTCACTACGAATTGACAACACACAATCCATGTCCGCTACTGATCACACCACTGGAGCGACATACTCAATAAGTTTCTGTATCAAATCCTTATTTGTTTGAAAAAAAAATCTAAAACTGAACCGTGAAAATTGGTAGAACATTAACAGGTGTTATTACCGCAGGACACCTTCACTCTAAAAAAAAAAGTGTAAAGTTACACACAAAAATGTGCAAATCGATGATACAAAAACGATTTGTTTATATGTGTAAATTGCCAAAATACACATCTAATGTGTAAATTTCAAAATGCACATTTCAATGTGTAATTTGATGATAACACTAAGTGTGTAAAATTTATAATGATCACTCATGAAATACCCACATTAATGTGTAAATTGCGCAAGAATACACATATATCTGTTTAATATTGTTACTCATTTATCTGTGTAATCTTCTGTGATTACACGGATAAATGTGTATTATGCAAAAAACACACATTATTGTGTTATTGTAATTTACACAGTTCTTTGCGTAATATGTAAAATACTCATATTAGATGGAGGTTCAATAACTATTGTGTCTAGTGTATATAGAATATCTGTACTGCAATAGGTTGTTGTATAATATAGAAGTCTAATGTCTTAGTTGATTTTAAGTTTAGTTTCAGAACTGTAGCTGCAATATTCATATACTTTCGGTTGGAGGTGTGAAATGGGAATGGGTGTAGTTGAAAGACTGATTTTTAGCCTTATGGGGTTAGATTTGTGACAGTGGATTAGATAAAAGTGTACTGTTGTGTGGACTCGGGATCATAGTGATGTACCCACTTCTCATCCACTGTCACAAGTGTAGCCTCATAAGCTCCAAATCAGCCTATCACACTCACCCCCTCCCCTTTCTTAAAAACTCCCCCTAAATAAGTTTTTTGAATTTCACCCCTCCCTCTAAAACTATGTTACTATAGCAGCTACGATTCACAAATTCAGCATATTGCCATTTAAGACGTAAGTTTTCGATATTCCTCATCAATCATCGCAGTACAAATATTACTTCTCTGTTAATGGGAAAGTATGGAACACATTTTGAATTTTACAATTTCTTTAATTATAAAATTGATTCTTCAAATTATGTTTCTATATTGTGCAAGGACATTAGAAAGTGTTTCATTTTGTATTCTATAAATTAAAGTTTTTGTATTTGTGTCAAATAAAGTTGAATTTATTATTTTTGTAAAAAGTGTCCCATTCCTCCCCAGTCCCCACTCTCCTCTAAATTGTCTATACTAATAAAATCCGTGCGCCTCTGTCTGTCTGTCTGTCTGCTTGAAGCCGATTACAGTTCGCAACGCGGGCGAGTTGGAAGTCGCGAGAGGTGTCTTTCGATTCGAAAAATTCCGGGAAAGTCATTTCGGGCATTTTCGAGAACGTGGGACCAAAATTAAAAAAGTTATGAATTAAAAACCGGTCGGGAATCGGAACGGAAAACGTCTAATTTCCCAAACGGAGCTCAAACGGAGCTCTGAGGCAGAACACTGCGCCACCTTGCGGTGAAGGACCTGAACTTTTCCCCTTTGGCTAAAAGAAGAAGCAGCCGAAAACCTCTTTTTTCTCCCGGGAAAACGACTTTTTCTTTCGTTTCGGTTCTTTGAAAAAGAACTAATTGGTAAAAAATGTTAAACACGGTTTATTTTCATACTTTTTTCTTTTGGTAGCATACACGAATATTGTGTAACCTAAGATTTACGCGATTAATACTAATTTTTGTTAGTACAAACGGAAAACGAGCTGCCAAAATTATTTGTTATGTTGTTTGTGATATTAATGAAATTAATTATTTTTATTAATAGCAGTCTTTTGCAGTTTTTAATACCGAAACTTTTTTTGCGCGTTTTTTCTTAAATCATCATACAGACAGTTTTTAAAGTAGATAAAACTGATTACATATTCAGAATCTGCGTAAAAGTCTGCTTCTGATGAACCAAAAAATACGAGAAAATGTCTCATGGGCGCGCAGCGCCAACCGTGCAAGACCAAATATTTTTAACGGGACGATGGTGACCATGGCGCGTAGCGCCGGTGGGTGGTAGGCCGGTGGGCCGCCTTTGCACGGTGGGCACGTAGCGCCCACTGTGCGAAATCACATATTTTTAACGAGATAATGGGCGCATAAAAACCACAGCTCTTTAATTTACTTTTTTTGTGCTTGAGGATTCGAACTCCAAGACTTGCTTATTAAATGAATTTTTTTGCTTATTATATACTGCTTAATATCGAGGTTCATTTGGAAATAGTGGCCCAGCTAGCGGGCATAGCTCGCTAGTATACATATAAAAACTGTTGTTTTATTTTCTATATTCTTCCTTGCTTTTTAATTTTGTATTTTCCCTCATTTAGATATTATTTAGTTCATGCAATTAAAATTAACATAAAGAAAAAAATTAATTAATTAATGATGGATTTTAGATTAGTCAGATGGAATAATGATAGTTGATAATCTTGCAATCTCTACACTTTTTATTTTCAGAGTTCAGAATCAATTTTTCATTTTTTTTTTCATACTCAAGATACAAAGTGAATTATACTCAAGATACTATGTTACATACAGTTATAAAAGTAAAATTTAAAATACTATAAAAAATAGAAAAAGTATGCACTCTTCACCTCACACACACATACACATATTACCTGCAATAATTTTTTGTTTATATATACATAAATCACCTATATTATATGTTGAATTGTTTTCTTTTTAAAAATATTTATCATTTTACAAAGAATTTACCTTAAAAAAATTATCAAGACTATCAAAAAGGCTGTTGAATAATTAAAATAACATCTTTTGCATTTAAGATTATATTTAGAAATTTGTGTCTTTTAAAAATATATAAATATATTTTAACATTAATGAAATGACTCGTATTTTCATAAATGAAATTTTCAGATATTCTAATTAAAATTTTAGAGATCAAACTAATTAGTATTTTTATTTATCAGCTATAGTAAAAAATAAAATAAGAAATACTGTGATTATATCCATATATCAATTGACTCTTTTATTAATGCTCGTAGAATTTATTTGGCAATTACATTTGTGCCTAAAGTGTATAAAGCTCACCCGGCGGCGGGGGAAATTTATATGGGGAGTGGGACTAATAAGTTCGATTTCGAATATTCATTATGACACAACTGTTATTTTTTTTATATGCTTACAATCATATGTTTTACGTCTTATAAATTCTGTAATAATAGGCAAAATTGCAATTGTAAAATGTTTATTTGAAGAAAAAGCCATAATTTTAATATTAATTTTCTTCAGAATTTTTCGTCTATGGTCGTTTTAAATCAACGTATTTGTGCCCTTTTGCAATTTACTTCTGTGTATTTTGTATTAAATCTATAATTAACAAGCAAAAATTGTGTTCTTTACTATGATTATTTTAGTGGAACATAGTTCTTCTGATGTAATATTTTCAAATTAAAACACAGCTGAAAATTAAATGTAATTAAAATAAATAAACATTTTAATTTTCTCAAAATTGGAAAATGTAACGTAGAAACTCAAAAACAACACTATAGTTTTAATCAATGATAAATTTAGTTAACGTTATAAATTTCATACTTTAAAAAAAACTTACAAAGAATTATAAATCAGAATATATAATTTATAGATATGATATACATTTGTATAATAGTTTATAAATAAACTATAATATCTTTCACATAACCAACCCAAAATTTAACACCGCACCCCCCCCCCAAAAAAAAAACAAAAAAAAAACAAGGTCTAAACGTTATTTTGCTACTTTTAAAATACACTCATAAATTCTTTTTAAGATGAAAATTTTTCAAGAAATAAATAACCTTTGATACAACAGTTGTTATTTTAATAGACATTTATCAGGAGTTAGGTAGTGTGACATTTTTTAAGGCAAATAAATTCTTATATGTAAAAAAACAATCCAACATATAGCATGGTACATTTATACATAAATATAAAAAATCAGATTGTTGTAAAATGAAATGAAGTGAAACTAATAGAACGCGCTGTGCGTAAATTAAGAAAATGAAAATATCGTCTGATTTTATTACTATTATTCGTAGAACTTTGATAAGTGTATGAGAACGATTGAGTTCTCTGAATGTTATGATGGATGTGGCCTTTATATGGAATTAAATGACATTTTTTATAATATATGGACTTTTAAATGAATTTGAACTTAGAATAAGTTTATCTTAACAAATGAGTTTGATTTTAATTCAAGAGCTCCAAGCATCGCGTAGATGCAACCTGCAAATGAATACACGTATGGTAAGTAAGTATGTTTTAAACTAACCCTATTTTCAAATTCTAACATAGTATTTAATGGTACCCTCGGCGGGACGGGAGTTTTTGAATTTTAATTAATTTAAATGAAAAAATGAATCTGAGTAGTTTAAAAACTCAGAGAAAAGGACTGAGAGCTGCTTTTACTCTTAACTTATGGTTGGCAAGTTTGATTTGGAGATCTAAATTCGAACGGTCTTTGAAGACTTAGTTCATGTCAACGTGTTGCACTGTTTACAGTTATAAAGGTTTATAGATCAATCTCAACTGACGCTCTCTGTTTTGTCCGGAATCCCACCTTTATTTATTAAGTTACGATGTGATATGATTAAATATAAAGTCCTTTGTGGTGAAAAGAATATTATCATCGAAGGGGATAATATTAGTGAATCAGATTTGATGAAGAACATTCCAGAGTATGAGTTCCCGAACTACTTGGAACTTAATAATTTACATTTTACAAAACCTGTTACTGATAAGGAACCGAGTTCCAGGTATCCAATAATTTATATGGACGGGTCAAAGATGGAAGGAGGAACTTCATTTGCTTACACAGTGTATTATAACGGTAATTTTATTCATGATTTTTCTATGAAACTTAGATCTTTTAATTCAATATATGAAGCAGAACTGATAGCAATCCATTATGAAATTAAGTGGTTCGTGGGTTCCCACTTTGACATGGTTACACTTTACACTGATAGTTTCTGTTCGGTCCAAGCTCTGCAAAATATCTTTCCGGGCAGCAGTATTATTAAGGACATATTTAATATTTTGTTGGTTAATCCACAAAAATCTATCTACTTGGGATGGATCAAGGCACACATTGGTCTTTTCGGAAATGAGAGAGCTGATGGCTTGGCTAAAGCTGCTATTGAAAATTAAGATGTACAATGTGATAATAGGATTCCATATCCTATTTCTTTGATTAGAAAATTCTGTAATAACCGTATAAATGAATTATGACAGGACTATTGGTCGAATTCAACTAAGTAGAGACACATTTATGATTTTAAATAAAGTGAGCAATGATTACATATGCACCAGTCAAGTCATTCAGTATTATTGTAGCGGTCATGGAAGTTTCCCTTCCTTCTTATACAAAATTGAAAAGCGACCAACGGACAAGTGTGTTTGTCGAACCACTGGTAATGTTATTCACTATATCTTTGGACGTTGTCCTAAAATGAAATACCATTTCAGCTTTAATCCGGACCTCACTCTGCGCGAAATAACTTAAAAATAATTCTATTTTCTTCAGCTAATTACAATAAACTAAAAGAAAATTATACAATATCTTATATAATATCTTAAATGAATTATTTTCGTTTATCAAATATAGATTTTGATTTAATTTTAGTATAAATTTTGCTCCTACCTCTGGATACCTCTCTCTGGACGTCTCTCTGGACTCTGGACATTTTGCTCACCCATCTGGATATTTCTCTGGGCATATAGATTAATGAACTCAGTAGTCATCTTATAATTATTGTGAAAGGTGTAGTGTTATCTCACCATCATCTGTATATCATCATATGTTGCCGTTTACTGACATTGTTTATTTTTTTCTTTCTATAGTCAAGACTGACTATTTGTTGTTATCTTCATTTTCACTTTTACGCCCGCAAACGAGTTTCTCTGAGTGATAGTGGGGGTTCTTTTCCGCCGGGACTTTGAGTTCAACAAACCATTTTTTGGTTGGCGTCCCGGTCGGTGATCCCTTATCCCTGCTTTTACTCTCACGTTTAAGAAAATTGAAGCTGAATTAGCTAAAGAAATATGTGACATTAAAGAACTTTCTATTTTGAAAACTCAACTGTTTGATAAATTTCAATGGATGGACACTTGTCAAAGTCAAATTTCGGAAATATTGTTACAAGATAAGGACGAAAAATTGTTTACTGAAGATTTTGAAGGTGCAGAAGATATCGAGAAAAATATATAGAAATATATGCACGTATTTATGAAAAGATGCAGTTTTCTTCATCTCTTGGCGAAGACGTAAAACACAAATTTAAATTACCGGAGATCGAGCTGAGAAAATTTAACGGCGAACCAAAGGAATTTTTATTTTTTTGGAGCCAGTCCAAGAAAATACACGAAGACGATTCTGTTGCCGCTGAAGATAAAATGCAATACCTATTCCAATGTATGGAACCAAAATCAAAAGCGGAGCGTTTAATATCAAGTTATCCAGCTACCGCAGAAAATTATCCGAAGGCGATCGATCAACTAAAACAGAGGTTTGGATGAGATGATCTTCTTGTGCAAATTTATGTGAGGGAATTGTTAACCCTCATAATGAAAAATGCAACGGCGCCGAAAATGAAAGTTGATTTGGCCTCTTTATACGATGAGTTTAAAAGCGAACTTCGTGCCTTAGAAAGTTTGGGTAGAACTCAAGAGAAGTATGGAGACTTTCTCATGCCCTTGGTTGAGAGCTGCTTGCCTGAAGAAGTTCTATTGACCTGGGAAAGAAGCCGAAATCACGATACATATTCCAGTGAGAATTCCAGACCTTTAGAAAAACTGATGAACTTTCTACGCCAAGAAGTTCAAGGAGATAAAATAGTATCTTTAGCAAGAAAAGGATTTGATTCTGTTGTTAGAAAAAAAACCATTTCATCTGAAATTATTATCAAGTCTGATCCAGCCACCACATCTGCATTGGTGAATATGGAAAATAAAGGTAAGAAAAACAATTGTATATTCTGTGATAGATTTCATCCCTCTCATAAATGTTTTGGGGCTAAAAAAATGTCTTTAACTGAAAAACAAAAAATTTTGTTAAAAAGGGGAGCTTGTTTCACTTGTTTGCAAAAGGCTGGTCATTTGAGTAAGAATTGTAATATTAAAAATAAATTAAAATGTAATCATTGTCGTAAACCTCATTTTGAGATAATGTGTCCAGAACAAAATATGAATAATAATCAAAATGATACTTTGAAATCTGAAAATTCTCTTTCTAATTGTATTAAAAATGAAGTTGTGTATGTGCAAACGCTTGGCGTGCGTATTCGATGGCAAGGTCGCCAAAAAGTCGTACGCGCGCTGCTGGATTCTGTGAGCCAAAGTAGTTACGTAAGCAAGAGAGTAACGAAATCACTAAAAATGCATCCTATGAGAAAAGAAATAATTATTCGCGCGCTGTTCGGGGGGGATGAAACGAAACCTAAAAAACATGATGTATTTTCTGTAGAAATCGGTGAATTAGATGGAAATAATGTGCTTTGTTTTGAAGCATTTTCCGAAAAAAAGATTTGCGGATTTGTACCTAAAATTAAAGATTATAGAATTTTAAATGAATTAAAAAGAAATAAAATAAATCTATCTGATGATTTTTGTAAGGAATCTTAAATTGATCTTTTGGTAGGGGCTGATATGATAGGGGAATTATTGACAGGAAATTTAATTCAATTAAATTACGATTTGACTACCATAGAAACCAAGCTCGGTTGGACAGTAATGGGTAAACAAACGTATGGCAAGAAACATAACGTTTTGACAACATTGTCTATGTACATTAGAAATATTCCTTTGAATGAATTATGGGAACTTGAAACCATAGGAATTTCTGATCCCATTCAGAGTTTTGAAAAACGGGAAAACTTTGATTTAAACGATTTTAAGGAAAAAATGAAAATTCTTCCCGATGGCAGATATGAAGTAGAGCTTCTATGGAAGTGTAATTCTAAGAACTTGCCCGACAGTAAAGTTTTAGCTTGGAAGAGATGTGAAAAATGATTAATAAATTGAAATGTGGGGGATTTTTCGATGAATATCAGGGAGTATTTAAGAATTAGGAAAAAATGAATATTATTGAACGTGTTCCAGAAAATGAATTAAGTAATAAATGTCATTATTTATCGCATAGGCCCGTTATCAGGTTAGGTAAGGAAACCACAAAAATACGCCCTGTATTTGATGCATCTGCTTCTGAGAAAGGGAAACCCTCGTTAAATGAATGTTTGTATAAAGGCATTAACCTTATAGAATTAATACCTGATATTCTTGATCGTTTTAGAATGTATCCTATCGGTATAACTACAGATATAGAAAAGGCTTATTTAATGTTATCTTTTATGCCTAAAGATAGAGATTTTCTTAGATTATATTTCCCATGTAATGGAGAACAACTGATTTATAGACATTGTAGAGTTGTCTTTGGTGTCTCTTCGAGCTCTTATTTATTAAGTGCATCTTTAATGCATCTTTTAGAAAATAGTCCTCCTGAATATAAGGAAACTGCTGAAAAATTAAAATGTTCACTTTATATAGATAATTGTGTATCAGGTGTTTTTAACATTAATGAAGCTGTAATGTTTAATGAAAATGCAAATTTATTAATGTCTAAAGGGTGTTTCAATTTGCGTTGTTTTGAAAGCAATGTAGCTTGCAAGAATGTCGATAAACATTCTGGGGATACTTCAGTTTTGGGGATTATTTGGAATTTAGATAACGATTCTTTGAAATGTTGTTTAGATTTAGAAACATTAACGTGTGAAAGGAAATTTACTAACAAGGAAAGTCTCCATACTGGGCATACTCAGATTTTTTTGAAAAAAATACTAATTAAACTACTCATGTAGGTAATAAAGGATCAGTGAAAATTAGCGGGGGAATTGCATCAGAAAACATGCAAAAAATAAAATACTTTCGAATATTTGGCGTGAAAAGACCAAAGTGTCACGCTATTTGGCGAGCAGCACTTTTCCCCGCCAAACGATTTTAATGCAACTAAAAACGTTTGGATTTTTAGAATTAGTGTAAGTGGTATTTAATGAATTTAAACGTAAACATTGAGAGAGTTTAATATATTATATATATATATATATATATATATATATATACTAGCAGGAATGACCGAGCTTAACTCGGTCAAAATTAACTTTGTGTTCAATGCGATATAGTATTTTCACTTTATCAGTTTCTCTGTATTATTACCATAAAACATGTTGTTTATAATAGTATTATTTACGAAAACAAGCAATAAGACAACTATGTATGTATGCACATTTTTACATTATTTTAAAATTTACAACGAAAGGACATCGATCCAAATTACTTTTTTTAGCTCGACTTTGATTGGTTTAACCATTTTGAAACCTATTAAGAATGTATAAAAATTTCTTCACATTCTGAAAGACAATATTGTTTGCCAGATATAGCCAAATTTGGCGACATTCTTACACCTGATGCCAAATACGTGTTTTGGCTTTCGTAATCTTAATGTCGGTTTTTCAGCCAAATGTCGCCAATATTTTGTCAAAAGCCGCCAACTTATTGGCTGTATGACTCTTGTGGTCCTGACCCATATTGCAAAAAATGACCCACTAATGAAATTTGATCAAACGTGACTTAGCTCAATTGTCTTTAGGTAATCAAAAACAGTAAAATATAAAATTGAATGAAAATCGTTTAAGCCATTTCTTAGGCAAAATCAGCTTGACAACATTCCTCAATGAAGCCGAAATGATCCATTAATATATTTTTTTAATATGCAACTCAGCCCAATAGTCTTCTCGTGACAAAAAAAAAGATTCTTTACAAAATTTAGATAAAATTGATTATGTCGTTGTTACATATAATTAGAATGACCCTGAGCCATCATAACCCCAAATGACCCACTAATCGAATTTTTGCGAGCATGTGTTCTAGCCCAATGGTTTTCTGTTGCAGGAAAACTATATAAAACAAATTATATTCAAAATGGTGAGAGCCATTTTCCAGATGAAATTAGCATGACCCATAATAACCCACAAATGACCCTTCTAATCGAAATCTTTCGAACACGTGACCTAGCCCGTTCGTTTTTGCGTGCCGAAAAACGGTTGGATACAAAATTTAAATAAAATCGACAAAGCCGTTTTTAAGATATGATTAGTTTAATCTTAACCCATTATGACCCCAAATGACCCGTTAATCGAATTTTCTCGAACATCTGACTGAAACCAATGATTTTCTAGAGCCCGAAAACGATAGAATTCAAAATTTAGTCAAAATTGCGCAAGCTAATTTTCTAGATAAAATTAGCTTGACCCATTAATTGAATAGTGTCTAACATGTTATTTTACCCAATAAAATTTTAGTAATCCAAAACAATAGAGTACGAAACTTGGTCAAAGTCATAGGAACCCTTATTTTGACAAAATGACCCAAAAGTGACCCACTAACCGGAATTTCTCGAACATGTGACCTAGCCCAATAGTTTTCTTGTGCCCAAAAATGTTCTATTCAAAATTTTCTTAAAATTGACCCACCCGTCCTTTAGATATAGCTTGATCATGACCCATTATTACCCATCATGACCCACAAATTATCCTTATAATCTAAATTTCTCAAACATGTCACTTAGCCCATTAGTTTTCTCGTGTCTAAAAACTGTTACGTACAAAATTTCGTGAAAATCGATCCTGCCGTTCTTTAAATATAAATAGTTCGACCCAGATCCTTTATGACCCAAAATGACCCAGTAATCGAAATTTCTCGAACATGAGACCTAGCCCAATAGTTTTCTCGTGCCAAAAAAATGTTGTATACAAAATTTCGTTAAAATCGATCCACCTGTTCTTTAGCTATAGCTTGACCATGACCCATTATGACCCATCATGACCCACAAATGACTCTTATAATCGAAATCTCTCAAACATTTGATTTAGCCTATTAGTTTTCTCATGTCAAAAAACTGTTACATACAAAATTTCGTTATAATCGATCACGCTTTTCTTTAAATATAAATAGCTTGACCCAGACCCTTAATGACCCAATATGACCCATTAAATTTTGTTCTCGAACATGTAACCTAGCCCAATGTTTTTCTTGTACCCGAAAACCATAGAATGCAATTTTTAGTCAAAATTGCGTCAGAAGATCTCTAGATAAAAATAGCATGACCCACAATGACCCCAAAAATGACCCACTAACCGAATTTTCTCGAACATGTTACCTAACCCTATGGTCTTCTTGTAATCCAAAGCGATACAATATAAAATTTGGTCGAAATCGTTAGAGCCGTTTTTTAGATAAAAATGGCTTGACCCATAATGACCCCAAAATGACCCACTAATCGAAATTTTTCGAACATGTGACCCAGCCCAATAGTTTTCTCGTGCCAAAAAACGATTGGGTACAAAATTTCCTTAAAATCGATCCAGCCGTTCTATAGATATAAATAGCTTGATCCTGACCCATTGTGACCCAAAATGACCCAGTAATCGAATTTTCCCGAACATGGGACCTAGCCCAATGGTCTTCTCGTGCCCAAAAATGGTAAAATCCAAATTTTTGCGAAAATCGTTAGAGCCGTTTTTGAGATAAAATTTACCCACACACACACACACACAATTTTTGCTCGCATTATAGTATAAGATATATATATATTAAATTGCATATATAGATATTATTAGTTGCTGTAGTTATTTAATTTACCCCCGAAAAAAAAAAATTCATATATGAAAAATTCTTATTCAGTAACATTATTTTGATACATTTAAACGCATGCAAAAATAAAAGATAGATGTTACCATAGCAACAAAATCGAATTGACAATGCTCTACTAGACTTTGAACTTGAAAAAATTTTAGTTAATTTAAATTTAAATTTCGTTTTAAATATCAAATTTAGATGGTTAAATTTGAATATAAATACACATAAATATCATTATAACGAAATTATACTTAAGACAAACTAAAACTGACAAAACTAAAGATTTATATTAAAAGATTTATACTAATCTTTTATCTAAACACGTTGAAGATGAAACTTTTTCCTTAAAATGCATTTTACATTTTTTAAATTGCTTTTCATCGCCAACTGATGATAAATCGCCAAATAACGAAATTATTATTATTTTTTTACGGCCAGGGAAATGAAGTTCCGCCGAAATTTTTTTTATAAACGTATATATCCTCATGAGAAGAGCATACTGTATTTTTTTCAGATTTTTCGGCGTATGCCCGTATGGAGACCTTCATGTAAGAGATTGATTTTAAGCATTGTGCAGAAGATTTTTGATCCTATCGGCTTATTGTCGCCTGCTACACTGCTTCCAAAATTATTGCTACAAGACTCATGGAAACAGAAAATTCCATGGGATCGGGGATTGCCTTGTAACATTATTAGTGCCTTTTTGAAATGGCTGAAGAATATTGATGTTTTAAAAGAAGTAGCTATACCTCGATACTTAGAAATTAATGTTTCATCTGAACTTCATGTTTTTGTTGATGCGAGTAAAGGGGCATATGCAGCGTGTGTCTTCGCTAGATCAATAATTGATTCCGAAGCCAAGGTTATGCTTGTTAGAGCGAAGTCTAGGGTTGCTCCTCTTAAATCTTTGAGCATGCCGAGTTTAGAGTTAATGGTTTGTTGTATAGGAACTCGACTCGCGAGTTCTATCGTCAAGGCAATAAATATGCCAGATCTAAAAATCACATTCTGGTCAGATTCTACTACCGCAATTTGGTGGATAAAGGAAAATAAAAATTGGTCGGTTTTCATGAGCAACAGAATCAAAGAAATTCGGCAGTTGACCAATATAGAGTCATGGAAGCACGTTTCAGGAAATTTAAACATAGCTGATATACTTTCACGTGGATGTTCTGCACAGAAAATGCTTAGTTCGCGATGGTGGGAAGGTCCTAAGTGGTTAAAAGAAGATCCTGGGTGCTGGCCGATTGGCGCGATTGACTGTCAGCCAAAGGAGGTTGATTTAGAAAGAAAAAGGGTCGAAATTACGAATGTTGATCTAGCTAAAGACGCACCCCTTTGGCTCTTAGATGATATATCTAATTATGATAAGATGATAAGAATATTTGCTTGGAATCTGAGATTTGTAAATAATTGCCGAAATGTTTCTAATAAGCGTAAAGATTTTAATCTTACTCAAAATGAAATTGAAAATTCTGAAAAATATCTAATCCGTTTAGTTCAAAGGTGTTATTTGTATAATAAAAGGTCATTAAATGATATTGTAACACTTACAGATGATAATGGAATTTTAAGAGTAAAAACTAAAATAACTGAAAGAAATGACCGAAAATCATTTTTGTATCCAATATTGTTGCTAAGTAAATGTGAATTTACCAAATTATTGATTAGATCGGTACACCAAAAGAATTGTCATGCAGGGATAAGAACAATGCAATCTTTAATAAGAGAAAGATTTTGGATAATTAGAGCTAGAAGAACTATTTAAAATATATTGTACGACTGTATTGCATGTAAACGTTTTAAGGTAAAGTCTTTGTCAAGCGAACCAACACCTTTGCCATCAGATCGCGTAACAGATTGTGCTGTCTTTGAAATTATTGGAGTAGACTTAGCCGGGCCTTTATTTCTAAAAAATGGCGAGAAAGTTTGGATAGCATTGTTTACTTGTACAGTTTATCGCGCAGTTCACCTTGAACTAGTCAATTCGCTATCTTCTGGTGCTTTCCTGCTAGCACTTAGACGTTTTATAGTTAGACGCGGTAGGCCCAGCACTATTTATTGTGATAACGGAACAAACTTTAGGGGGGCTTCCAATGAGCTTTCGAAATTAAATAGGGATAAAATTTTAAAAGAAACCATGACGCATAAAATTGTATGGAAATTTATACCTCCCACCTCTGCTTGGTGGGGAAGCTGGTGGGAAAGGTTAGTTCGCATTGTAAAAGAATTGTTAGTACGTACTTTAGGTAGATCTGTATTGACTTATGAAGAATTGAATACACTTGTATGTGATTGTGAATCTGTGATTAACTGCAGACCTCTAATCTATATCTCAGAGGACCCACTGGAGCTAGTACCTCTCACACCCGCTATGTTTCTTACTGAAAACTGAAGTTTCAGCAATTCGGATATTATCGAATTAGATTCTCAAAGTTTAAGGAGAAGGTTGAATTACAGAACTAAACTTCTTACCGATTTTAGGCAACGTTTTAGAAAGGAATACCTCAGCGAATTAGTTCAAAAACATACTGAAAGACATACATGTGAACCGCGAGTGGGAGAAGTAGTCTTAATTGGGGATGGCAACAAAAAGCGTTTATTTTGGCCTTTAGCAAAAGTGATTCATTTAATTCCTGGACGGGATGATAAAGTTCGTGTTGTTAAGTTGAAAACTCAGCACGGCACGGTTTTACGTCCGGTGCACCGCATCTTTCCTTTGGAAATATGTTCGAATGAAATGATTGAAATTGCATCCGAACCATCGGGTGAAGAGAAAACTAGTTCCAGTGAGCATGACGATCATGAAAATGTGTCTTCTCCTGATAGTGTCATACTTAAGAAATGTACCTCTTCTGGAAGATGTGTAAAAGCTCCAAAGAGGTTGGATCTTTTTAATAATAATTGTTATGTATTTGAAACTCTCCCCAAGTTTCAAAGGGGGAAGGATGTTGTAAAATGAAATGAAGTGAAACTAATAGAACGCGCTGTGCGTAAATTAAGAAAATGAAAATATCGTCTGATTTTATTATTATTATTCGAAGAACTTTGATAAGTGTATGAGAACGATTGAGTTCTCTGAATGTAATGATGGATGTGGCCTTTATATGGAATTAAACGACATTTTTTTATAATATATGGACTTTTAGATGAATTTGAACTTAGAATAAGTTTATCTTAACAGATGAGTTTGATTTTAATTCAAGAGCTCCAAGCATCGCGTAGATGCAACCCGCAAATGGAGACATGCATGGTTAGTAAGTATGTTTTAAACTAACCCTATTTTCGAATTCTAACACAGATAATAAGAATTGGAAGTAATACGAACGTATGAGATTACATACCTTATATTTTATAGGAGAATAACTTATGTATTTTTCTCAACGCGAGCGCTTGCATTCAGTTTTCCTCTTTGGCACCACATTGTACATGATTTGCTCTTTACGCGTGTTCGGTTGAGAAGTTTCAATTTCGATCCCGGCATGATCAAGGTAGAGTTACTGGGCCCACCATTAGTTTTCAACTTAAACCTGATGATGCCAAGTCAACCATGATTACGATTTTAGTTTTTGATGCCTCTAACTAGGGTTCGAAGTAATTTGTGTATAGGACCATAAATTGTACTGCAAACTGAAGTTAAACTAAAAATACAAGTTAAATTTTGAAATGGGTAAAAGGTTACACACTATGAGACGGCTAAAATAATTTAGGGTAAAATCAAGCACACGTATATTCGATGTGCAAAATGTAAAAATAACTCAGGATACAAATTTAGAATTATCTTCATTACATGAATTATTTTTTATGTTACACTAGCTGACCCGCCCGGCGTTGCCCGGGCCCTTATTAACAATATTAAACGAACTTGAAATTTGTATGATTTTATCATTAACTCGAAGCATGCAAAAATGCATTATCTGAAATACGTGGCAGCTGACTGTGTGAAAAATCGGTTTAAAAGATAACAACTAATATTAAGCTCTAAAAATACTTAAAATGAGCAATGAGAAACACGGGAGGGAACATGTATCCAACGATTGCGTTATTTTCGTGTTAAAGTGTTGATATTTACCCGTAAAAATCACTGTTAAGTCACGTAACTAATTATTTTTTTCACATGGAAATCCCAAGTGAAATATTTTGAATTTCAAATTAATTATATCACTCTTAAATCCGACTATACCGTGAATGAAATCGATACTTGATGATAAAAGGTTGGTAAATAGTATTATGATTTCAGAGTATGCGTAATGTTCACTCTATGGACAAATTCCTAATTGTAAGCTTTTGTACCGTAACCATAACCTGTCTGTAACCTAACTGCGACTTAACAGTACCCTACCGTAACTTAAATAAAACATAAATGTAACCTAGCCGTCACTTTATTCTAACCTATCCTTATTCTAACCATGACATAAATGCAATTTAACTTTAACCTAACTTTAAATTAACCGTGATCTAACTGTAACTAAAGACTTGCCGTAATGTAATTGCAACCTAATCGCAACCCAAATGTTACCTAACCATATATTGGGTTCATGTCCATGGAAATTATTTTGTCTTGTTCGGATCTTGGTTATGATTCATTAGAATATTTTCGTCGGGATCAGATTTGGTTCGATTCAAATTTCAGGTATTTTTTGAAATTCGATTTAAATGTTCGGGTCGGATTCAGGTCCATGGAAATTATTTTGCCTTGCTCGAATCCAGTTATGGTTCTGTGAAATATTTTTATCGGGAACAGATTTGGTTATTTCGGCGTTTTCTTCAAATGGAATTTTTGGGTTCAGGTCTTCCTGCGTGTACACGGAAATTTTTCTCTCTGATTCGAATAAAGACATGCTTCACTGGAATATTTTTGTCAAGTTCAGACTTGGTTTAATTCAGATTTTGGCTTTTTCTTTAAATGTAATTTTTGGGTTCGGGCTTTCTTGCGTGTTCACGGAAATTATTCCGCCTTGTTCGAATAAGAACATGCTTCACTGGAATAATTTTGTCAAGTCCAGATTTGGTTCATTTCCGATTTCGAGATTTTTTTCAAAGCAGTTTTTTAGGTTCATGTGCATGGAATTTTTCTTTTTTTATTCGGATGCGGTTACGGTTGTTTGGAATATTTTTGTCAGGTTCAGATTTGGTTCGATTCAAATTTCAGGTATTTTTTCAAAAAGAATTTTTAGGTTCGGATCTCGTTCATGTCCATGGAAATTATTTTATCATACTCGAGTCCGGTTATGATTCTTTCGAATATTTTGATTGGATTCAGATGTGGTTTGGATCAAATTTCAGGTTTTTTAAAATCGGATTTTTTAGGTTTGAGTCGGATTTATGTCCGTGGAAATTATTTCGTCTTGCTCGGATCGGATTATAGTTCTTTGCAATATTTTTATCGGGTTCAGAATTGGTTCAATTTAGATTTCGGGTTTTTCTTCAAATCGAACTTTTGGGTTCGGGGCTTCTTGCGTGTTCACGAAAATTATTCTATCTTATTCGAATAAGGACATGCTTCACTGGAATATTTTTGCCAAGTTCAGATTTGGTTCAGTTCAGATTTCGCGATTTTTTCTAAGAAATTTTTGGGGTTCGGACTGGGTTCATGTGCATGGAAATATTTTGTCTTGTTCAGTTCCGGTTGCGGTTCTTTGAAATACTTTTGTCAGACTCAGATTTGGTTCGATTCAAATTTTAGGTATTTTTTCGAATGGAAGTTTTAGGTTCGTATCGAGTTCATGTCCACGGAAATTATTTTGTCTTACTCGAATCCGGTTATGGTTTTTTCGAATATTTTGGTCGGATTTAAATGTGGTTTGGGTCAAATTTCAGGGTTTTTCAAATGGAATTTTTTAGCTTTGACTCGAGTCTATGACCAAGGAAAGTATTTTGTCTTGCTGGGATCGGGTTATAGTTCTCTGGAATATTTTTATCGGTTTCAGATTTTGTTCGGGTGATATTTCGAGTTCTTTTTAAAGAAAATATTTAGGTTCGGGTCAGGTTTCATGCCCCCTAAAATTATTTTTCCTCGTTTGGATCGGGTTATGCTTCATTTGAACATTTTTACGGGATTGAGATTTGGTTCGGGTTAGTTATCAAATCCATAGTTTTTTTTCAAACAGAATTTTTAGGTTCGGGTGAGGTTTATACTCACAGAAATTTTGTCTATCACGGATCGGAGTGTGGTCTGTTTTTTCTGGTTGGGATTGGGTTATGTGTTAATTGGTCTAAACATTAAGATTATAATCAGTTTTGCTACTATTCTTTTTACGGCTATTTCTGATAAATAATTTACTTTGCTATTTGATTATTTATTATGGTGTATGAATCGTTTGTGGATTCGAACAATTATACGCCAAACAGCTATTTTATTTTTTATTTAAAAACAAATTAAATCCATAATACAATTTTAAATTGAGTAGAATACATTTAAATTTTATCAATAATAAAAATAATAAACTCCTAGAAAACTGCAGTGTGATTTTTTTACTGCGCCAAAGCTAATGACTCATACATTCTAATGTACGAAATGCCAAAAATCTGAGTACAACTATACAGTAAAAAGAAAGTAATTGAGTGGAAGTATAATGTCTTGGGATGACGCCAAAAATGTAATCCTAAAATCTGCTACATTAAGTCCAAATAAGCACCAACAAAACCATGTGCTTTGACACGCCGATCAATTCAAACTGGTTTAAATCCGTATTTCATTGTTTTTATTTTTTATCTTTTAAACTGTTATTGGATAGATGCCTAAAATTTCGTTTAAAAATAACGTTTTGCGCCATAATTGGCTGTAATACACGATCGGAATGCATAAAAGATACAAGTATATCAATCATAGGCAAGAATTATTTGATTATTTTAATCGTATGACTTTGAAATATCAATATAGAAGAATCATTTAAGATTTTGCTTGAAAAGTTAGCATTCTTTCGTTAATGTCTTAAAACCGTCTGCACTCTGAAATCTATATTTTAGATTAATATTTGTTATTTAAGTTTTCATGCATGATTTTAAAAGAATGTTTTGATCAATATATTTTATATATTGACATAGAATTATTAATATGTTGTTAAGTCATAAACATTTTTCATCTACGTTATAAAGCAGGCTTGAAATTCAATTTTTCGAAGGAGGGGAATCTCCCTACCAACATTTATAAATGGAGGGGAGTTTGGCTGTTTGGGAGGGAGAAAAAATGTTTAAAACCCGCCATTATTTCATGTGCTATTTAAAGAATTACCAGAATACAGACATAAAAAAAATATCACTGAAGCAATTTTTATCAAAAATTCAGAATAAGTACGTGAAATGTGTAAAAAAAACTTTTATACTGTCTAGTTTTTACTGGTGGTAAATTCCCTCTCGGTGCTAATTATTTTTGTCACAGGTCTAGTTATTGTTTTAATAATAATTAATAAAACTTCTAATTAATTTAACAAATTTATATTTATAATTTATAATTAATTGTTATAACCAATGTTATTTTTCTGTACATTAAATGTGCAAGATACAAATTTAATCATAAAATAATACTTATTTGAAGTGTCACTATTGTTTGCATTTCTTTAAAAAAGGGGCAAGTCAAATTCATCGAAAGAGACTTTCTTAAAAAATGAATACTTTGTTGAGTAAAGGGATACTTTTTGTTTAATGAATAGCTGCTTTCAGGAATTGCACTCACTCAGAAAGATTTGGAGCTGTGAGAAACTGATTTTAGATGGAAAAAAATATATTGAAGCAGGAAAATTAGTTTGTTGAACAGAAAAATGAACTTCCTGTAATATTATTTTTTGGGGAGGGGGGGGGGGGAAGGAGGGAGAGGTTCCCTTTAACAAGAGTTGCATTTTTTCGCTATCTTTTGAAAAAATCTGTCTTTTTTATGATCTTTTCACGAAATCTGCCGTTTTTTCGGGATTTTTTGACGAAATTTGCCGTTTTTTCGTGAATTTTCTGAGAAAATTTACTGTTTTTTCGCGATCTTTTGATGAAATCTGATATCGCGATTTTTTTTTACGAAAATTGCCGTTTTTCGCGATATTTTCTGGAAATCTGTTGTTTCTAATGAATCTTTTGTCGAAATTTGTCGTTTTTCGCGATTTTTGACTTTTTTTTCGTGAATTTTCTGAGGAAATTTGCCGTTTTTTCGCGATCTTTTGATGAAATATGATGTTTTATCGCAATTTTTTTTAACGAAAATTGCCGTTTTTCGTGATATTTGGGGAAATTTGTCGTTTATAGTGAATCATTTGTCGAAATTTGTCGTTTTTTGCGATTTTTGGACGAAATTTGACATTTTTCTTGAATTTTCTGTGGAAATTTGCCATTTTTCGCGATTTTTTGATGAAATCTGATGTTTTATCGCAATTCCTTTTACGAAAATTGTCGTTTGTCGCGATTTTTGGACGAAATTTGACATTTTTTCGCGACCTTTTTGGCGAAAACTGCCGTTTTACAGAATTCTGTGACGAAATTAGGCATTCTTTCGTGAATCTTTTGATGAAATTTGCCGGAAATTTGTCGTTTTTTCGTGATCTTTTAACAATATTTGCCGTTTTTTAGAAAACTTTTTTGTACGTCATCCCCGGTCTATTGCATAATTTACGCGCAATAGCGCGTCCGCGGCACCACTGTTTCATAATTTTTGGAATTGGATGCTTTATTTTACTATTATTATTATTATTATTATTTGTGAGGGGAGGGGGGGGGAGGGGAAATTCCGATCAGAATCACATCTATTTCGCCGCGGAAAATAGAACGAAACTCGTCAAGCGATTGCAGGAAAAAAATTGCGAAATTTGTCAAACAATCGCGGAAAAAATTGTGATTTTCAATGATTTTTCGCTGTAAAAAAACTCGCAAAATGTGTCGATTACTCGCACGAAAATGTCATAAAATTTGCAAAACGGTCGTGGGAGTTGATCATGCTTTCAAAATGCAAAATTGTTTGGGCGGGATTTCAAAATTTTGGGCGCGAATCCCTCCATCCCGCCCTGAAATTCAAGCCCTGTAAAGTATTAAAAAGTTCTGAAAAAAAAAGAAAACTTTTAGTAATACAATTTTTAGTTCAAATCAAATGTTTTCAATATTTAATTTAATTTTATTTTGACATTT
The DNA here is from genome assembly GCA_964019185.1 of Maratus speculifer. Lineage (NCBI taxonomy): Eukaryota > Metazoa > Arthropoda > Arachnida > Araneae > Salticidae > Maratus > Maratus speculifer. Next base: position 25,080,454 of record OZ025296.1, read on the forward strand.
AATTATTTCTAATTTTCCAATTTCAATTTGTTAAAAGCAAAAAAATTTTTAAATAAATAATATAATAGACAAAAGACCACTTTAAAAAATTACTATTTCTTTGTAAAATATGCTTCAGCTGTAATTCATTTCTTTCAATTCGTCTTATTAATATAAAATCCCTTCCACATGCTTTTGTTTGGGACATTAAAATTTGAGCGATAAATGATTTCATATTGCAAACTTTTTTGAGGTTTATTTCACCTCCACCTATCTTTTTTCTCCATGGTGTACAACAGCTGTGATAAAAAATCATCATTTAAACTGACAGTTTGCCAGTCTATGAATTTTAAAGGTCTGTCCCAGCTTTTTTAATTATTTCTGCGAAAATTTTATGCAACCAGCCAACCATGAGCAAATGAATTGGAAAAAAAAAGTAAAAAAAAAAAGCGATTTTTTATGAGAGTGAGCTTTGGAATTTAATTAATTACTCAGTTAATAAATAGAATTTCGAAATTCTGAAGCTCAGGTACATCAGGAGAGATTTGGGGCTACTCTCAAAAAAATTTTGAGCCTCGTACATGCTGTAGATTTTGCTAGCCATCGCAGACACACACACAGACAGACAGAGCGTTTTGTTTTTTTATTAGTATACAGTGTCTCACAAAAGTGATGGGGCACTTGTGCTTTATAAAAAGAAACTGCAATAAAATAAATAAACAAACATGTGCAAAATTTTTTTGGGTGTGTTTCATATTTAAAGTTAGTAACAATTATTTCATAACATACATTTTGTCAAAATATTAAAATATTAAATTAGTAAAAATACAATTGTTCAGAACGGAGCAAAAAATGGCTCACATAAGTGATGGGACACTTACTTTTCCATCAAATATTTATCCAAAAATTTTACTTTTTAAAAGGTTTTAATATTTTGTTGGATTTCCTTTTACTTTTAAAACATGATTTAATCTTTTTGGGATGAATTCGACTAATTTTTTTGTGATTTCTGGAGTGATTTTACCCCTTTCTTCTTGAAGCACCGATTTTAGTTGTTTTGAAGAAATGGTGTGTTTGCGAATTCTTGATTCCAATTCTTGCCAAATATTCTCTATGGGATTTAAGTCTGGAGATTGTGGTGGTGTTTTTATTATTTCAGGACAGTTATGTAGCAGCCAGAGTCTAACGTTCAGAGCAGTGTGCTTGGGGTCATTGTCCTGGTAGAATTTAAAATCGTTATGAAGGTTCAATTTTCGTGCTGAAGATTTTAAATCTTGCTTTAAAATATCAATATACTTGTACTGATCCATTATACTGTCAATAAAAACAAGATTACCAACTCCAGCGGACGACATACACCCCTATACCATAACTCCTCCTCCACCATGTTTTGCTGTTGGTACCAAGTTCTGTTTGCGAAATTCTTCCCTGGGTTTTCTCCACACCAAGATTCTACCGTCAGAACCAAATATATTAAATTTACTATCATCAGCAAATATAACTTTATTCCAGTAATCAGAATTCTTATTTATGTTGGATTTTGCGAAAACTAGTCTGAGTTTTCTATTCTTTTCACTTACGAAGATTTTTTTCCTGGCTACTCTACCGTGATATCCAGCAGATCGAATTACCCTTCTAATAGTCTCAGGATTAACAATTATTCCATATAATGCTTGAAAATCAGCAGCAACTTTTGCAGCACTATTTGTTGGATTTTTTTTAATATTTCGAACGATAATTCGCTTTATTCCATTGGATACCTTTGATGGTCGACCAGGTCTTCTTTTATCCTGAATCATATGATTCATTTATATCGTTTAATGATATTGAAAACTGTTGAACGACTCAAGTTAACTGTTTCAGCAGTTTTTCTAATAGATTTTCCACGTTCAATATGCAAATTAATAACTAATTTTCGAATTTCAGGCGAAGTTTCTTTTCGTTTAGCATTCATGGCTACACAGAGCTAAAAAACACAAAAATTCCAAAACAAACTGGAGAGAAATACTGCAGACGATTTTATAAATTATTGCCAATTGCTTTTAAGTAAAAATAAAACCCCAAAAAATATTTTTATTGCTTATTTCAGACGATTTTTGTTGCATATATAATGGTGTCCCATCACTTATGTGAGCTATTTTTTGCTCCGTTCTAAACATTTGTATTTTTATTATATTAATATTTTAATATTTTGACAAAATGTATGTTATGTAATAATCTTTACTAAATTTAAGTATGAAACACACCCACAAAAAAATGTGTACATGTTTTTTTAATTTATTTGATTAGTTTCCTTTTGTAAAGCACAAGTGTCCCATCACTTATGTGAGACACCGTAGATACTGAATGAATTCGAAATAGTTTTTGATTCTACTGAAGGTTAAACTACTGTCCTTTAAATTAAGGGGGAGGGGGAGGGCAGCAGAAAAATTATCAACAGTACAAAAAATATAATTCAAATTTATGAGTAAGCATAAAGAGGAATTTTATGAATAAGCATATGCATGCCTTTTATATCTGTATTAGAATGCCTTTTTATGAAGTCTTCCTAATTTCGATTTAAGAACGAAATCTAATACTATTACTGAAAATTACAAGTAAAATTGTGAAAAAAAGCGTTCTGCAAGACCAGGGTCGGACTGGACCAGGGAAAAGGTCGCAGACCTTGGATTTTCAGAGGGCGCAAAAATATTTAATGAACCCTCGTCAATTTTAATTGCTTGTGTTGCACCTATAGCTTAATAAGGTTTAATACACTCGCGTAGCCACTTCAATCAAATAAAAAGACCCGTTCGCTAGTGCTAATCATACGGAAGAAATTTATAAAGACATCTCGATTGCATTTCAATATTTTTAAATGATTTTTTTTCTCTGGATAACTGATTCGATTCGATTTTACTTTTTTGAGTTTGTTTACCGATATTTTAATGTGTACATATTCATTTCCGGAACCGATTTGGAAAGTAAAAGCATCCTCATAGAAAATATCTGTAATCAAAATCGAAAAAAAAAAAATGGCCTGCATACAATTCGATCTCTGTTATCTAATGCAAAAGAAAATCATTTAAAAATATAGAAATGCAACCGAAATATCTTTATAAATTTCTTCCTTAGGATTAGTATTAGTGAACGGATCTTTTCTTTTAATTGAAGTAGCCTCTTAAATATGAAGCTGCCTTTGTTTCTAAATCTAAATAGAAGACTTCTTCTATTTCTCCGTGTATGTTTAAAGTTCCATAAAAGCTACAGAACTTCACGCGTGTTCTGAAACTAATCATTTAACATCTAACAGTTCCAGCAAATTGAATACAGATTAGTTTGTAGGTTAGAGGTTTTATTATTTTCCCAAAAGGTCATAAGACGAAAATAGTGACCCCCCCCCCCCCCGACTAATTCTCTTGCAAATGACTGTATGAAAAAGACATAAGTACAAACTGATTGATAATATCGACTATTAAATGTTATTTATAAATTTTACTTTTGAATTTCTTGTCCTCACCAGTGGTCGAGAGGTTCCGCGCTCGAAACTGATTGACGGAAGGTGCTGGGTTCAAACCCAGTCGCGCCCGTCGATTTAATTGTTCGGAGTTTCCCGTGGTTTTATTCGACGTTGGATTTCCTTGCGTAAATACGGATTAGGTTCCCTTAGAAAGACACCGTGAAGGACATCCCCACTCTTAGGGCCTATACAAAACCAACTTTGGAGATTGTCTTCATATCAAAAAAGTGCATGAATATTGACTTTTCAAATGATATCATATGTGTTTGACACCGTATTAGAGTCCCTTACCATCCTAAAAACATGCATAGTAGTTTAAATAATTTTCTTAAATCTTAATAAAATTATAAAACAAAAAGTAATCCATAAACTTCGGAAAAGAAAATGAAGATCTTACAAGAAAAGCATCGAAAACACTCAATTAGTCACCAGTAAAATTATACAGAAATTTTAAATTTATAATAACATTACTTTAAAGAAAATCCAAGTAAGTATTTCTGGTAAGTTTCTACGATTTTTTTTCTGTGGCTACTTTAATAATAATAAGATGGTCCTTCTTAAATTAATGAAGGCAAAAATTTTCTCTATCTCGAGAACTAATTATTCGAATGAACTGTAAACTTTCAGATAGATGTTTTCGACAATTATGGTTCGTTGTATTCAAAAATTAATGTATGTCATAATCCAGAATTTAATTTTTTTAATATAAATTAATTAAAAAAAAGGTCTTTGAACAGAGAAAATAGTCTGTACTATGTGTAAATATATTCGGTGTATCTGTTTAATAAATACACTGCTCAAAACAATTAAAGGATATTGCAGTTTTAGGTGGATTTTGTATCTGGGAAACTTTTTAGCTGATTGATACATGGTCGACAGACATAGTAGGTTATATGAAAATAAATTACACATGTTTGGCAGAAAAAAATGCCTTTTATTGCGCATTTGTGTACAAAAGGAAAAAACACAATTCATGCATATGAGAAAAAAAGAATAAGAAAAGGTGTTTTCTTCAAAGGAAATCATTTTCAGTAGGAGTTTTTTATTTTAGGGGGAAAATTATGGTTTCCACTGGCGGCCAGCAACGTTGAACACCTTTGAGGCATGGACTCAATGAGGCTATTAATGACGAGTTTGGGTATTCTGCCCCACTCTTCCAGAAGAGCTCTTTCCAGTTCTTGGAGAGTTTGTGGGGGTTGTTGGCCGCCAGAAACTTGTCTTCCTAGAGCGTCTCAAACGTGCTCGATTGGATTCATGTCTGGAGAACACGCTGGCCATTCCATTCGAACGATTCCTTCCTCGAAAAGGAAATCCTCCACCAGGTTTGCACGATGTGGCCTGCAGTTATCGTCCATTAAAATGAAGTTATCTCCGATTGTTGCAGCGTAAGGGACTACAATAGGTCTGAGGATCTCATCCCTATATCGGCGACTAGTCAGAGCTCCATCTCGAATGGTGTAGAGGTCAGTGCGCCCATCAATGCTGATGCCACCATACATCAACACTCCTCCATCGCCAAATCTGACACTTTCGTGCACTAACGCAGGATTATTCCTACTGCCACGGTCCCTCCAGATGAAAATACGCCTATTATCCGGATGCACAAGAAAAACAGGACTCGTCAGAAAACAGAATATTGCTCCATTCATTTCTCCTCCAGTTGACATGCTCGGTTGAACACTCCCTGCGGTCGCGACGATGCCTTGATGTTAATCTAACACATACCATCAGTCGGCGAGCATACAGACCTACAGCATGAAGCCGGTTTCGGTCAGTCTGAGTTGAAATCGTGCTGCCTGTAGCCGAGCGAAGGTGTTGTTGGAGAAGAGTGGCGTTCATGTTTCGGTGTCTCCGAGCTGTTAACGCTAAATACCGATCTTCATTGGGCGTTGTTGCCCGTCTACGACCTTGCCCTGGTCTTCGGCCTGCACATCTACTCTCCAAAAAACGGTTCCAGATCCTGGAAATGACACTTTGTGACACTCCAATGGCTTGCGCTACTTCGGCTTGAGTTTGACCCCTTCTAACCTACCAACAATTCTCCAAGCTTCTGAATCTGTCAAATGACTTCGCTGAGACATCGTACTCATCGAAACAAAGCAATCACTGAATGCCGATCATCCTTGTCTTCATTCTCTTTTATCCAGTTGAAAGTCAAATTTCATTCGCTGCCTCTGAAGCGACGTTTTTGACGTCGAACTCAAAATTTGCGTACTCCACAGTTTGAAAACCAGAAAAATTTGCATTTGTGATTCTCTTCTTCTATTTTCGGCAAAAAAAATTCATTTATATCTTTATTTTATATAAAACTTTATATCCTTTAATTGTTTTGGGCAGTGTATAAAATTGAATCAAATGATTTTTATAACCATATAAATTTATGTTTCTCAAATGGGTTTACTTTAGCTCCTTAAATTTACACTTTAGTAATTCTATGAAGATTTTTAAAAATGTGCGTAACTTTTCCTGACTGGATCCAATAAACCCAAATAAGATGACAAAACTGGGCGTTACTGTTGAAAACTCAAAGATGGTATACAACTTTTAAATATAGATGAATTTATAAACGCAATTTATACTTAAGAATAATTAGTAGAGAATATTCAAAGTTTATACTTAGATTTTTTATGATTATTTTTAGCAGGTAAGGGCCAATCACTTTCATTCCAATTATCATAGTCCAGCATAGTCCCAACATAAAAATCTAAAATATCGAGCTCAAGAAATAAATAAATAAATAAATAAATAAATAAATAAAAATCTTTATTTTATGGAAGAGAAGTAATAGGGAATCTAATGATCTATGCCGGAAATGAAGTGGTGCATAACCCAAAAATTAATACTACCAGTGGTTTATTCGTAAGATTAGCATTGTGTTTGCCGTAGAATCATTTCATACCTTTGATTGTTAACCTACGTGTAAATCACTAGTGGTATTTGTAATTTTTGGCTTATGTACCCCTTCGCTTCCGGCAGACATGGAACATTAGATCCCCCTATTACTTCTCTTCCATAAAAAAATAAAGGGTTATTTTTTCTTGTGTTCGATGCCTTACGTTTTTGTGCTGTCGGCTCTTCGACTAACATCAATGTCGCACAGAAAATTAGTAGAAAATTAACAATATTTTTTTGCACGTGGTGCCAAATAAAGTTGCAGTTATGGGCTTCAACTTTGTTTTTATCTCTTTAATGTAATAAGAATCAGTTATCAATCAGTTAAAAATGAAATAAATTTTATTTGTTACAATCTGAACAGCAATTTCTTTTGCAAATCCGATATCTTGTGGGAAGAGAATTTTTCTACCCTTAAAAAAATTTATGTATCCGTAAAATAATTTATATTAGATCTCTATAAAACTAGGATACAAAAAATCAGCTTTATTTGTTTTAAATCATTAAAATCATTTTTTATTATTTACTCTTCTGTGCACGCTATTCACATGATTCGTAAAATTCTTATCATAATTAGAGATCAAGGGAAATATATGTTTCGAAAATGGAGAGAAATGCCCTAAGATTGTATTCCTAAAACATGCAGAAACCATGTTTTTTTTTTTTATTTATTTATTTATTTTTATTTTTTTTTTTTTAACTATAATAATTTCTTATTATGTCCATCACTTTATTTAATGGTAGATTTTTCCGTGATTAAATTGAACTTTAAAAAAAATTAAATTACATACTAGAAACTCATAAAAATTATTTAACCACGGAAAGTGTATCATTTAATTAAACGAAGATTACTAATCCGATATTATGGTATAAATTTTGGAATAAAAATATGCTGGCCGTGTTGAATTCCAAAACTTGCAGGATTGTAATCTAGAAGTGTCATCAAGTTTCTATTCTTCGAAAAGTAAGATAATGTTTTCCAATCAACAACAAAATCCACATTTTTTTTTTTTTTTTTTTTTCTTTCTGATACTTATTCCTTTCTTTTCTCAAGTTTTTTCAAAAAGAATTGTTTTAATTATAGGTGCATTAAAGGCTGCGTTTAAAAAGATGGACAAGGTACAGGACAGAGAAAATGCAAAAAATTTGGTTAAAATCTAAGCGATATCATTAATAGAAACGATTTAAAAAAAGTCCTTCCGGCAATGCCGGGAGGAATAGGTAGCTTTCATATACTTATATATTTATTTATTTATTTTAAAGTAAGTTACATTGTTCAAAAATACTAAGTTCAAATTAGTGGAAATAATCTTATAAAATTAGTCATTTTATAAGATTGAATACTAGTTTTTGTCAAGACTGAATATTAATAGGAATTTTTAGAAATTAGTCATCTTTTATTCAACCTGGTTTTATTTTAAGCGATTTAGAGAGTCGCCAAATTCCACGATATCATAAAGTGTATGCCATTTTAAAGCAACATGATGGATCGTTCAGATCAGACCGTTTCAAAATGTCAGCCATAAGCAAAATTCAAAGTGCTATAACTCAAACATTTTTCAAGATATAGACAAAATAAAAAGTGTTCTGGAATCGTTGTTTTAAGTTTTAACACGTAAAAGAAAAATATTTTTCAACTTTTAGTTTTTTCGCATTTAATTTTAAATTTTTAAATTTAAAAAAAAATTAAAATGGCCACCATATTGAAACAAAATGGTGGATGATGCTGGCCAACGAACTCGGTCGAGACATTTGTATGTACTATGTACATACCAAGTTTCATTGAAATCGGTTCATAAATACGCGTGTTATCACGTGACAAAAATCAGATCGTTTCAAAATGTCAGCCATAAGAAAAATTCAAAGTGCTATAACTCAATCATTTTGTAAGATATAGACAAAATAAAAAGTGTTCTGGAATCGTTGTTTTAAGTTCTAACACGTAAAAGAAAAATATTTTTCAAATTTTGATTTTTTTGCATTTAATTTTAAATTTTAAATTTTTTAAAAAATTTAAAATGGCCACCATTTTGAAACAAAATGGCGGATGATGCTGGCTAACGAACTCGGTCGAGACATTTGTATGTACTATGTACATACCAAGTTTCATTGAAATCGGTTCATAAATACGCGTATTATCACGTGACAAAAATCAGATCGTTTCAAAATGTCAGCCATAAGAAAAATTCAAAGTGCTATAACTCAATCATTTTGTAAGATATAGACAAAATAAAAAGTGTTCTGGAATCGTTGTTTTAAGTTCTAACACGTAAAAGAAAAATATTTTTCAAATTTTGATTTTTTTGCATTTAATTTTAAATTTTAAATTTTTTAAAAAATTTAAAATGGCCACCATTTTGAAACAAAATGGCGGATGATGCTGGCTAACGAACTCGGTCGAGACATTTGTATGTACTATGTACATACCAAGTTTCATTGAAATCGGTTCATAAATACGCGTATTATCACGTGACAAAAATCAGATCGTTTCAAAATGTCAGCCATAAGAAAAATTCAAAGTGCTATAACTCAATCATTTTGTAAGATATAGACAAAATAAAAAGTGTTCTGGAATCGTTGTTTTAAATTCTAACACGTAAAAGAAAAATATTTTTCAAATTTTGATTTTTTTGCATTTAATTTTAAATTTTAAATTTTTTTAAAAATTTAAAATGGCCGCCATTTTGAAACAAAATGGCGGATGATGCTGACCAACGAACTCGGTCGAGACATTTGTATGTACTATGTACATACCAAGTTTCATTCAAATCGGTTCATAAATACGTTAGTTATCGCATGACAAAAATCAGATATATATATATATATATATATGGTTATATATATATATATATATATATATATGTCAACATTTGAACGGAGGGTGGTTTTGGGGTCTGGGGGTCATGATCGGTGAAAATATACCAAAATTTTCCGGAAGTGCTTTCCTCCGGACGGCTGCAATAGGTAGCTTTTTACTTTTTGTAATGAAAGCTACCTAAAATACAACTGAGGGCGTCATAACTAGATTTCCCTGGGCGCATGTTTCCTCCTCAATTGCATGCAAAGATGTCTATGTTGGTTTCCGACCCTGAAATTATTTCGGTATATATTTAATTTCTTTGTTATGATAAAAAATAGCTCTCTTGTGCATTTGTCGGTCGAATGATTATTATTCCCTAACGAATTCTCGAAATTTAGTACACTAGTCAAAATTCATGTGTACAACGAAAGAAAAAAATACTGGAGAGACTAAAACATTCAGGGGCGCAAAGTTTTCCCTGGAGGAAGGCGCACCGGCCCTCGGACCAATGGGCCGGCGGGCCACTCCGAGCCTGTGCGAGACGGCCGAAAGAAATTACGATTTAATCAAAAACTAGAATTATAAAATCAAGCATTCTTATATTTGATGTACGAATTTCAAAAGGTAATTCGGAAAAAGAAATTAAAATTAATTAATTAAATTAATAAAATTTTACGTTACATGTAACGAAATATTGTTACATGTGTCGAGATTCAATTTTTTTTTATTTCTTTTAAATGTTCACATGCTGCTGAAACGGGAAGGTTGAGAGAGGTGGGCAGAGTATCTTATAAAAAATAAATGAATATATTAGTTTATTATTTAAAAATGCTGTTACAGCAATGCAATGACATCAAGTTATTTATGGAATTGGATTACTGAAATAAAAAGTGTAGCTCTGAATAATATGTAAGCCTCCCAGCCCTTTCGTAATGTCTACTTTAAAATTCACACATTTATAATTTTTGTAACACACTAATTAGTGTAATTTCAGGTGTTATCTACATTTACACATTTTTCTGAGTTTATGAACTGATAACAACTTACAAACTTAATGCCATAAACTAAACACACATTAAAATGGGTATTTTTTGTAAGAAAAGCGTATTTTTTTTTTACAAGTGGGTGATTTTAGAAATGTACACACTTACCTATGTATATATCATTATGTATACATTATAATTACAATAACATACCAATTTGTGTAAATTCAGGTATTTTTCAGCATTTACACATTTGTGTTTTTCAAGTGATAACAAAATACATACTTAGATAATAGAAAAGCTTAGATTAGAGAATAAGCTAAAATACACGTAAAAACAGATAAAATTTTGCAAAAAGTGGGTAATTTTCATGTCAGGTGTGTAATTTTAGGAATTTACACACATTTATATGTAAATTTGTCTAATTTGCACATTTTTTTTTAGAGTGTTACATGTTCTTTACAATGCATGCTTAGATATTTAATATTAAATTAGACAAAAAATACTAAAAGTACTTGTTGTTTCCAATGTAACTTCTGTGGCTTCTTTGTTCTAATTATTTTTAAGATAATAAAAAATCCTGTAATCAACAAACAGATCGCATCATAATGTCAGCGGTAGTCAAATGTTCGTTGTTCTCGGATCTTTATCAAGACAAGAAATGACGAATAAAATGACGAATTTTACTGAAAGTCGGTATCCGAAAGTAATATATCTGAATTCCTGATTGAGCCAAGTTCCTGAGTTTTCTTGATATCAGATTTCAGTATTCAAATATTATCTTTTTGCGTTCGTATTGTTGACATACACACGCACTTATTCAACGGTTTTAATTCTCATAACACGCGTTTTCTACCGTCTAGTAAAGCGCTTGAGTAAAGATGTCACCTCAGCACAGTGTATTTCATGAACAGAACAATGATATACCTGAGGTATTTGGTAGATAGGAGGAATTTTGAATAAGTTTTGAATTTCAAAAACTATGCATAAAACACTCTCAAAGATTTTTTTCATTTCACGGAAAATCTATGTTTAGCCGTGCTTCCGATATATTTCGTTCAATTGACGAATATCCGTTTTTATATCCGTTCCAAGAGGCAAAATATCCGTTATTTGAAGAAAGTCGAGAAAAAGCAATAGCAGCAGAAGCTAGATTCGAACCAGCCAGCCCCCCGTTAGGAAGCGAACACGCTAGCAGGAGATTGTAGTTACACAGCACGAAATTCTCTGAAGTAAATGCGTTCGCTTCAGATGGGTATAGCTTGGTCAATTTCCTTAAAAAGCTTTTAATTTTCAAGGTAATTTCTGGAAGATTTCGTCTTTAACCTCTTCAGACCTGAGCATAAAATAACTTTACAAATATATATTTATTGCTTTTGCATAATCAAAATGACAACATAGATGACAGAAAGAGTCATTTTTATGAAATTGGTACACTCTAAAAAATAAATCTGTAAATTTACACATAAAAACAGGTATATCGATGATACAAAAACGACATGTCTACGCGTGTAAATTGGTGTGTAAATTGCCAAAATACACGCCTAATGTGTAAATTTGAAAATACACATTTTAAAGTGTAATTTGATGATAAGTCCAAATGTGTAAATGTTATCTGATAAGTCTTAAAATACACACTTTAATGTGTAAATTTCACAAAAATACACATATGTCAGTGTTACATTTTTACACATCTGATTGTGTAATGTTCTTCTCTTACACATATGTTCGTGTAATATGTAAACAACACAGTATTTTGTGCTATTTACACAATACACAGATAATTGTGTAAAATTTTATTCTTACACCGATTTCTGTGTAAAATGCGAAACACATATTTTTGTGTATAATATTCAAAATACACAGTTTTATTTTTATACTTTAGTATAAATAAACAGTGAGCTAATTATTTTTATGATCTCAAAACAGAATTTCATGGAAGGATAACTCATATGTTGGTGTGTTTGGTCTTTCTAGCTGGTTTGTTTTAAGTTGATTCTTAAATTCTCTCCTCAGCAACATAAAAGTTTTTGGATAATTTTTAAACGTTAAGTCTTGAAATTAGCAGATCTGGTTATTTAAGCAATTTGGAATAGAAAAACCTTTTATATTTTGTGAAAAATAAAAATATTATCAAGTTACAAGAGATTCTTGTCACGTGACGACAAATGTTTCCTCTTTCTCGTGCTTCCACTTAAAATATTCGATTACTTTGACGGTATTTTCGGAGAGGTTTTGTGCTTTTATGTAAAAAGAAGGGAAACCGTTGTACGATTACCTAATTCCTGATTAAGAACTTATGCCAATTTAAAATTTTTTTGACAAAAATGAATTAAAAAAAATGAGAGAATGTAAAGATCTTAAATTTGAGAACAGCCTCGATCACAAAGATGTATACTTACAATGTATTTTGGCCATTTACACTCCATTTTACACATGTAAACAAATAGTTTTAATATCATCAATATACCTGTTTAAGCTTTTTTTCATAATTTTATAAACAAATAAAAACATATAGCCAATCGCCAAATCATAAAACCAGTAGAAAAATTATGGCTAATGCTCCTCTTCCATACTCCAAAAAAGTAAATAATAAATAAAATGAAATTATAAATAATATAATGATTTTACTCTTAATTTTAAAATAAAAATTTCGCTAAAGAATACATAAATTAAGGTTCAATATTAAGATACATAATACATAAGTAATGTGTGAATTTTTGAAGATTGCATGTAAAAATATAATCTAATTTTATTGCAATCTTTTGCGAAATAATATTATATGTATATGCTAAAGAACATTTTTAGCTTTTTGAGATAAACTATCTGAATTTTTTTTTCAATCATTCCTTAGAATGAGAACGACGCATTTTTTAATCACATTTAGCTATTTTACTTTTCATAGTCATAAATATAAATTTAAGTACCGTAATTTCCGGCGTATAATCCGCGGATCAAACAATTGTTTTTGAACCCAAAAATTTTATTTAGTTATTGAAGCCAAATACTTACCGCGATTTAAAAAGTTGCATTTTATTTTTAAAAATTTCTGGGTCAAAAATGATTGTTTGATCCGCGGATTATACGTCGAAAATACGTTAAGTAGGTTTTAAATAATGCAGAAAATGTTGATCTTTCAGTCCAAGTGTAAAGTTTGTAGCATCAAAAAATCGATTGTTTGTTTTTTAAATGCTAAATGAAAGCCTGATTAACTGTGAACATTTTGAAGCCTCGTTTTTATCTAAGCGACAATTATTTCTCTAGATTTTGTTAACACCTAGTGCAAATACCCGCACAAATTAATACTTTAAATGTCTTTTTCCCCATGTTCCAATTTATTTCCACTTTTCTGTTTAAAAAAATATAAAGGTCTTTTTTTGTGTATTTGAGATTAGACATAAATTTTTTGCATATGTTCTATATTATATATGTGATAAATTTGCACATGAAATCAGTCTTCATGTTTTTTGTTATTTATTTATTTTTTTTTAATACAAGTAAGAAGATGTGTTACATTTTATTGTTTTACCCTATATAAGGTTGATGTGCCAGTAATGGACAGCATAAGAAATTTCTTTTAATTTTTTTTTTATTAATAGCTATAACTGCTTTATACCAGATTTTTCAATATTATATTAGTATGTTAGCAGTTTTTAACTAAACCTCATTTCCGAATAAGAATAAAAATTTATAAAATATTTCAAAACACTCAAAAATCAATTATGTTCATTCTTTGTTCTAGTAGAGGGACATCTCATATAAATTAATACATATAAATTTTTACTCTATTTAGAACCAGAATTTATTAAAATATATTAATGAAAGAAAAAAGTACTTTTAAAAAAAATTGACAATTTGAATACCAATAATTATTCAAACATTTGCAAGAATTATTCATTGTTTAATTTTTGTAGATATCAAAAGATTAGTATTTCAAGATAGATATTTTGCAGAGATGATTTAACGTATTAAATATCATGGAATTATAGCTATCAAAATACTGAGACAGTGAGATGTTTAGAAAATGGGGAAAACGAAATATTAGGGCATTTCCCACTAGTTTGCATTTTTACCAGTAAACTCCCCGAAACTAAGTGATATATTATCTATAGTAATTAGTAATTTAAACGTGAAAAATGATATTGAGGGTTAAATGCATAAAATAATCTCATAATTTGATATTTGAAACCACTGATCTACAGATGTACTACAATCAATGCTACTACAAATTACTACTATAAAGTATTAAAATACTTTTTTTTGGTATATGGTGAATTAACAATATATAAGATATAGAAATTGTTAAAATCTAATATTTTCTAGCCTACATGTTTTTATTTAAAAAGGGAGGAACTGAGCCCTATGAGCTTTTTTCTTCTTCCTGTAATTAAACAATATTTTGTGCTTCAAGATTTGTTTTATTCATTGCCAGGTTCTAAAATATGCGAGACAGAATTATAGAAAAGTAATTTCCTTAAAACATTGAACTGTTTTAACCAATCGAAATTAATTTCAATCCAGCTATTTACAAAAGTTTTGGTATTATTGCATTCAGATAAGTACAATTTTAAAATTAATATTTGATTATTAAGGTTCTCATATAAGTCAAAATATATTATGCACTCTGAACATTACAAAAATTGCATTTTTAGCAATGTCTACATGGGATGTCCATTATTGGAAATAGACTAATTAAGTTTTCCAGTAATAGATACGGGTCTTAAAAACTTAAAAGTAAAAGAAATTTTGTAAATAATCATCAAAGTTTTCTATTACTATTTATATAAAAATATCCAAAACTTGCAAGAAAATATATGAATATATTAAATGCTGAATGAAGAAATCGGAGTTTATACTTGTTAATTTACTCTTTGAATATAATATATCATAAATACGTATAATATTTTATCTAACCCTTTATGCATTGACGCCACTTTTAAACACTATTGAAAAAAGTGTAATATAAAAATCATTTACTCTGTGTATTAATGAATGTTTATTTATTGTTACACACAATATGCTCTGCTCGATGAAATTCAGAATGTGTAGAGAAACAAAAAGTATAAGCTAAATATTTTTAAAAAATGTTAATTGTCTTAAATATCTATTTAGATATAGATTTTTTTTTAAGTTAGAGAAACATTTTTAACTTCAAAAGCCTTTCAATTCACAGAGAGGATCGTGATGCATTAAAATACATTGCTTTCTTATGAATTGTGATATTTCTATAAGAGGAATTTTGTTTAAATAATAATATTATTTTTTAAATACTAATATTTTTAAATACAAAAAAGTTATAACCAGCGATTTATTAATCCATTTTAATAATATATATATATATACATATTAATATAAATTTACCAATATTATTATTTAAGAAATGCAGTACATCTTCAGATGTTAAGAAAATAATTATTGGGGTGAAGCAATTTTTTGTTGAATATTTTCGTAAATAAAGGGTTAACTTAATAGCGGCATAAATACAATGTAATTCTTAAATTTAATGACGTATAAAAGTATTTAAAAAAGTAAATTGTTTCATATTAATTAATATTATCATAGTTAGTACGTACTTCAACTTAATAAGTAATCCATTTCTGCATATGATTCGTATGATCAATATAATCCAAGAATATCACTTAAATCACTTATAATTAAGATCACGTATTGATTGCACACAGATATTGAATATCACTTATCATAAAGTCAACTAGAGGCCTTGAAAACTATATTCAATAAATACAAATTTTAGTGTATTTCATCCTCGACACGCACAGCTTACGAATAATTTCGTGGAATAAAACTAAAATGTCCATGTTGAAGCAGACGATTAATAGAACAGATAAAAAAAAAAGGGCAGGTGATTGGTTTTGGACGGACGGATGTGGTTCGAGCAAAAAAATAAACATTTGAATTGCTTCTCTGTATTTTTCCCATTAGAGTACGTGTAAATTACAAAATTAGACCTTGTTGTTCATAAAGACACAGGAATAATTTTGTTTTTTGTTTTTTTTTCCCTAAAGGTATAAAATTTATTATTTTTATGTTAATATCATGCTTATTTTAGAATGCATTTTAAAAAATAGATTATGGTAAAAATGTTTTTATTTGTTAAATAAATGTATAAATGATTAAACGAAATATACTTTTAAAAAATACTTTCATAGCTCTTAAACTCTTATGAAAAAATGCATGAATGCAAAATATGGTACGATTATGTATCTTAAATTCAGTAATACGAAAATAATAATAGTTCATCTTAAATAGTATGCAATCAATATGGCAAAACTGGAATCATTACCTATTACAGGATATCATTAAATTGATTATAATCAGTACGTATGATAGGATTTAGTAGAATGGAGAAAGCTTTTATTATTATCCTTTTAAGTTCTGATCCGATTTTCTTAAAATTTGAAATAACTCAACAAAATTTCTAACAATTACGTAAATTCAATTTAAAACCATCTATTTGATGGATTACTGTACTGTGGCCTTGTAAATGAATAATAAACATTTTTTGCGCCGCATATTGTAACACAGTGTATATTTTAATACACTTCTATAAATTTATTATGTTTGAAAAGCTGTAACACCATTAAAATGCACTTAAAACATTTATCCCCATTGGCTGTAATGTAAAGGAAAACTTGAGCATCCCTGTAATTAAGCTATGCATTCCATTTTCACAAAATTTAAAATGACTCGAAAAAAATTTGAAATAATTATACATTTAAAATTTTAAAGCATTTGGGTATAAAAAGGGCGTTGTTATATGCGGATAGACGGACGGACTGAACGACGACTATAGGTGCTTCCTGTTTACAAAATTACGAACCAGTGGCGTAGCTAAGGGGGGCGTCCGCCCCGGACGCC
Organism: Maratus speculifer; assembly: GCA_964019185.1. Taxonomy (NCBI): domain Eukaryota; kingdom Metazoa; phylum Arthropoda; class Arachnida; order Araneae; family Salticidae; genus Maratus; species Maratus speculifer. The sequence continues at coordinate 25,097,483 of OZ025296.1, forward strand.
GAGGCCTACGGGCGCCAAATTGAGAGAAATTGTTATATATCTATATTGGGGTGGGGGCGCAAAATTCCTTGCTGGCCCCGGGCGCCAAAAAACATAGCTACGCTACTGTTACGAACACACCTAAAAAGGAAAAATGTCCTCTAAACTGATGACACTGCGCTCACAGATTATTCATACTATTTGTATATTATGCAGTTATTTCAGAGAGTAATGCCTCACAAAGATTAAATTAAGGGGGAGTAGCCCCTGTTTTCTCCCTTTATATTTAACCAATGAACCTCGAAACCTAAACACGGATGCATCTCTTCGGAATAAACATGTATACCGAATTTGAAGTAAATCCAAAAATTCTGCATGGAAACGAATTTCTCTAAATTAAGGGGTGGGATTAGCTACTTCAACCTCCCCCTCTTTATACTTAACATACGAGCCTCCAAATTTAATCAGGAAATCTCTTTATCAGAATGAGCCTGAAAAAAATTAAGCAAATTAAGTAATTTTGTATGAAAATCCCTTTATCTAAATTAATTTGGGGGGGGGACTTTTTCCCCTTTTCCCTTTTCCCTTTTTATACATAACCAATGAACCTCCAAATCTAATCAAAAAATTCCCTTAACATAATAAACTGGTATACCAAATTTGAAGGAAATCAAATAATTTAGCGTGAAAAACACTTTTGTCAGAATTAAGGGGGAGGGACTTGACCCCCTTTACCCCTTTTATATTTATCTATGAATCTCCAAATCTAATCACGAAAGTTCCTTATCAGAATAAACAACTATAAAATTTGAAGCAAATCAAATATATCTTTACCAAAAAAAAACATTTATCTAAATTATAGGAGGGGGGTAGTCCTTGTCCCCCCCTTTATACTTAAAAAAACGAGCCCCCAAAACTTATCAGGGAAGCGCATTATCTTAATGAACTTGGAATACAAATTTCAAGTATATCGGATATGTTTATCAAGAGTTATTGCGTTACTTATATACGTATGACATACAGAATCGGTGGGTATATTAGCTCTCAGGCTTTTATAATCAGCCAGCTAAAAACTGTACTTTTGAATCGTATTATCTTTCCTCATCTCTTTTTTTAATTCCACACTTTAAGATTTACACATATACTTACATAAATTACACTCCAATTCGTTTAAATCCAGATACTTTTCCTCATTTACACACTTGTCTGTGTTTATTAACCGATAATAACTCACAGACTTAATGCGAAAAATTAAAACACATAAAAACAGGTAAAGTTTCATACAAAATGTGTCATTTTTATGAAAAGTAGGTGATTGTAGAAATTTACACATTTATCTGTGTATACATAATTATGTGTAAATTATAATAACGCGCTTATTCGTGTAAATTTAGTCATTTTTCTACATTTACACATTTCTATGAGTTTTTCCAGTGATAAGATAGTACACACTTCGTTTCATCAGCTAAAAACACACATAAATAGGTAAATTTTTGCAAGAAAATGTGTAAATCTTAAGAAAAATGTGTAATTTTTGAAATTTACACACATATGTAGGTAAAACTGACAAATTTACACATTTATTTTTTAGAGTGTACTTTAGGAGACTGGTAGTTTAGGTTTACAAATATGGACATAAAAGTAATAATCCCTTTAAAACATCAGTTTAAATATCAGTAATAAAAATTTACGCAATAACAAAATAAAGGTCTTTAAACAAGTAAATGATCAGCAAAGCCTCAAAATTTTTTGTTGTAAATCATTTAAGTTAAAAAATAATCATGAATATTTCTAACTTTCTTGGCCACAATGTCTTGAAGGTACTTTTCGAAGCTTGGATGAAAATAAAATTTATTTTATGATGTAATATTCATCAGTGCTGACATTTATTGGTTTTGTTTTAAAGCAAAAAACATTCAGCTGTATAGAAGTAAAGTAAAAATGCAAAAAAATCGATCAGTTTAGTTTTTATGGGGGAAAAATTGGTGGTACACATTTGTGTACCTCAGGTCTGATGAGGTTAATAAGATCGTGGCTGCGATTTTTATACTTTAGTATTAATATAGGATAAAATTATGAATTTTGAATGCTTTACGTAGATTCCTACACTGTAAAAATTTTTTGTAAAATTCCAGTAGATGTACCGTAAATTTCACGGTACTTCTACCATTTTCACTCTTTACGGTATGAATACTGTATTTATAAGGTATATTAAGTGTAAAAAACAGTTTTTTGTACTGTTTCGATTAAAAACGGTATTTACACAGTAAAATTATTATTTTTCCGTAAAAACTCGGTATTTATACCGTAAAATAATTATTTTTCAATAAGGAAAACGACATTGTAAAAATTTTCGTAGCATTTCAATAGATGTACCTAAATTTTACGGTACGTCTACTGTTATCATTCTTTACTGTATGAGTACCGTATTTCTAAGATATATTAGGCATTAAAAAAACCAGTTTCTGTGCTATTTCGATTATAAACAGTATTTATACCATAAAATGACCAATTTCTATGCTATTTCAATTATAAATGGTATTTATACCATAAAATGATTGTTTTTCAGTAAAAAGGCGATATTTATACTGAAATTAATTATATTTCAGTAAGGGAAAATATGGCATCCTCGCCTCGGTGTATGGCATTCTCTCAAGCGATGTTCTTGTTGTTGCTATGTAAATGCGCGCAGGTCTGAGGAGATGGGGGAGTGCAGCCGTTAACTTGTTTTGGAGTCCAAAAATCTCAAAAGGTCACAACTCCTGCAATACACACTGTTTATTATAATTTTTATGGATACCATAATGTAACAATAAAAAAAAAAAAGAAAGGAATGTATTTACTTTTGTTAAATAGCATTAAAGAAGAATAGATAATTATTAGAATATATAATTATTATCTTTAACTACAAGAAAATAAATAATGTAATTTATGAAAGATGACTAAAGTAGTCTACAAAGTAGACGAGGCTTTATTAAAGATTCACATGCATTTTATGTGTCTTGCGTGTCTGTGTAAGGGGGGGGGGGGATGACTGATTCTGGGCCCGTCACGGTTCTCGACGGCCTGAATAGATGTCCTCTTTCTAGTGGGAACTTTTAATCTATCATACTGAATGATGTCAAATCCATCCTTAATTTTTATTGGAGAATTATACAATTCATAGAAGTGAAATTCTATGATTTTAAACTAGTTTAATTAATTACTTATTCATAGTCATGCAATTGTAATTGTAATATTATGTACCATTGAATATACAGGGTGTCCCTAAACAAATGGTATATACGCTAGGAGGTGATAGAACACATCAAGACGAGTAATAGTAAATAGGAAACCAAGGGTCCCAAATGTTTTCCAAAGGAAATAGCCTCCATTAAAGTTTGGGGTCCTAAATTTCAAATACACATAAAAAACGGAAAATTGGTCGATTCATTTGCGGTTTTCACTAAAATTATTATTTATGTTGGTATTTTCTTGAAAATAAATTATAAAGATAAATTTCGAAAAAGGCCGATAGAGGGCGCTTTAGAATTTAAAGTAATGAAAAACTACTTTTTTGCATCTCATTAAATGGTTTCGTAAGCTTAGACTTAAATTTTGAGCTCATAATCTGAATAGTTGGAAGCGGTTAAGTAGCACAAATTTAACTGTGTTCAGAAGGTTTAAATTTCAAATGATTATAAAAAACGGAAAATTTGGTCGATTGATTTGCGGTTTTCACTAAAACTATTCTTTACGTCGGTATTTTATTAAAAATAAATTATAAAGATAAATTTCAAAAAATGCCGATAGAGGGCGCTTTAAACTTTGGAGTAACGAACAACTACTTTTTACGTTATTTTTTGCATCTGTTTAAATGTTTTCGTAAACTTAGACTTAAACTTAAATTTTGAGCTAAAAATCTGAATAGTTGGGAGTGGTTAAGTAGCACAAACTGAACTGTGTTTAGAGAGTTCAAATTTCAAATGATAATAAGAAACGGAAAAATTGGTCGATTTGTTTGCGGTTTAAAATAAAACTATTCTTTAAGTCAGTATCTTATTGAAAATGAATTTTAAAGATAAATTTCAAAAAATTCCGTTAGAGGGCGCCTTAAACTTCACAGTAACCAACAACAAATTTTAACCGTCATTTTTTGTATCTAATTAAATGCTTTCCAAAACTTGTTAAATGTTTTCGAAATCTTAGATTTAAACAACATTTTGCGCAAACTGAAGTGTGTTCAGGAGTTGAAATTTTAACCTCCCCCCCCTCCCTCGAACACAGTTCACATTTGCGCTACTTAAACCCTCGCAACGACTCAGAATTTGATCTCAAAATTTAAATCTAAGCATTTGAAAGCATTTAATGAGTTTTAAAAAAATAACGGTTAAAAATAGTTGCACGGTACTCCAGTGTCTAAGGCGCCCTCTATCGGCATTTTGTGAAATTTATCTTTAAAATTTATTTTCAAGAAAACACTGATTTAAAGAGTAGTTTTAGAAAAAACCGCAAACGAATCGACTAATTTTTCTGTTCTTTTTTATAGTATTCCATTTCGTTTGAAATTTAAACCCTCTGAACACACTTCAGTTTGTGCTACTTAACCACTCCCAACTATTCAGATTTTGAGCTCAAAATTTAAGTTTAAATCTAAGCCTACGAAACCATTTAATGAGATGCAAAAAATAGTATTAGGATGAATTATTTCGTCAAACCAAAGTCTAAAGCGCCCTCTATCGGCATTTTTTGAAATTTATCTTTATAATTCATTTTCAATAAAATACCGACATAAAGAATAGTTTTAGTGAAAAACGCAAATCAATCGACCAATTTTCCGTTTTTTATAATCATTTGAAATTTAAACCCTCTGAACACAGTAAAACTTTTTGCTACTTAACCGCTTCCAACTATTCAGATTTTGAGCTCAAAATTTAAGTTTAAATCTAAGCTTACGAAACCATTTAATGATATGCAAAAAATCACGGCAAAAAATAGTTTTTTATTACTTCAGAGTGTAAAGCGCGCTCTATCGGCATTTTTCGAAATTTATCTTTATAATTTATTTTCAAGAAAATATCAACATAAAGAATAATTTTAGTGAAAACCGCAAATCAATTGATAAATTTTTCTGTTTTTATGTGTATTTGAAATTTTGGACCCCAAACTTTAATGGCGGCTATCTCCTTTGGAAAACGTTTGGGACCCTTGGTTTCCTATTTACTATTACTCGTCTTGATGTGTTCTATCACCCCCTAGCGTATATACCATTTGTTTAGGGACACCCTGCATATACCAATGATATTCTTATGTGTTAAAAGGGTTTGTTCACCTTTGTGTATGCTCTTTGTGTTTCATTCAGTTGGATCCTCATACCGGACGTGCAGGACAAAGAAGTATGTAACATTTTAACTATTTTTAAGTGAAAGTAACTATTATGCATGTATTTTTATTACATTTTTAACTTGCATTAGCTCTTAATAAACTTCTTCTTTACTGTTATATATTTGTCTTATTAATTTATTTTGGGTTTAAAAATTATGCCATTAATAATTATTTTTTTTTAGGTATGACAAATAAAAAAATTTTCAGCTAAAAATTATTTGAAATTAAAAAAATTTTCCAAAAAAAAAAAAAAAAAAATCTAATAATACAATGTTAAAAATTTCCGTGGTGGAATTTCAAAGTGGAGTCTATTCATGAAGTAAAATAAAGAGAAGCACCGAAATATGGTACTGCTTATTTTTTTGAAAACTCCAAGCTGGGCAACACGATCCGTTTTACCTTTTTATTTTTCCTTATTCAGCGACACACTAGTAACACGCATGTCCACGTTCTCTACAATTCTAATGTATCGAACGTCGCCTCTCTCAAATAATGAAGATCGGCGGCTAGTAAGTTGTCTGTTAAAAAAAATGAAATGGCATAACGTATCGTGTGTGCTCAGATGGTGAAATTTTGGGGCCTATAAAGACCCATCCCCCGCGAATCACCACGTTCAAAATTTAGACAAAATTATCATAAAACTAGAAAAAAATACATCCTTATCAGAAAAAAATATTAAAATACCAAACAGTCAGTTGGCTTAGATTTACGCTTAAACCACCAGTAAAACTTCAAACACCGGTCCCCTTTCCTCTACCAACCTCATAAATAACTAAAATTCAAAAATCTTTTTCGCTTACGTTGTTAGAATTTTATCGAACTCAGACCCCAATCTCTATGAGCTCAGGAATTTCGTAATTAACAATTCTGTTGATCTAATCCTTAAAAAGTTGGTAAAGTTCAAAAACTCTAAAAATCGCAAATCAAAATTTTAGAACCTATCTCACTCGACGCTCTTTCCCCATATGGCTCAGTATTGAATTCAGACGCTTTTCTCCGAGAGGGACTTCTGGGGCTCCGGAGGGTGGGAGAATGAAACCTTTTTTCCCAGTGAAAACACAAGAACTCTATTTTTCCGGGGGGGGGGCATTTTATTGCACTGGGGGGGTCCCTCTGGGGCACCCCATTAATTCAACACTGATATTTCAAGACTGTTATTTTTGTTAAAAGAAAGGTCTCTCATTCGGTAACTCAATCTCTCCCTCCAAATTCTGGAAAATTAAACATTAAAAACCATTTAGACAGTTAAAGTTAATTCACAGTCTCATCCATATGTCTTCAAATCTTAGACAATCCCCCCTCCCCCGATCTCTCTTCAGTCCGGCTTGGATAAATTATTCAGACTAGATCTTGAATGATATTTTCCTGTTACTTCAGTGGTCATCAGTGGAATTTTGATGCAAACACTACCACTGATGTTTTTAAAAGAAATAGTCGATGCCTCCTACCCGACTCAGTATGATCCATCGGATGGATCGACCTTGCTCTGTTAAAGATGTCTGTAAAATAATGATTCCCTATTCCCTGATTTTGCACTCACTTTACCATATTTCAAGTAAATTATAGAAACGCGGTTAATTTACAAAAATTCCATTCGACCAATAAGGAGCTAATTGCAAATATAACGTTATTTACTTTTTGGTAATTTTGGACCCTTTCCCTCCCTTTAGATATCATACGTTACTTCCATCAAACTCCGTGCCCCGGTAATGATATCGTTATCAAAGTGTAAAAAAATTTTTTTAGAATTAAATTCTTTTGTTTTGAGTAACATACAAAACGGGTTAAATTTATTTTTCGCAAACTTTATTGATTCAATTGAAGATAATTTAATAAAATATCGCTTTATTCAAACAAAAATAGTTAACAAAAAAAAAAAAAAAAAAAAAAAAAAAAAAAGATAATGTACTATTTTGAACAAAATACCACGTTACAGAGAAAAAGAGATAATTCTAATTGGGTCAAAAATGATATCGATATCAAAAGGATAATCCCCCCCTTCCCCTAGAGATATCTTACGATATCATGTGTCAGACCCTCCCTCCCCCCTAAAAGAATAATGTTATATATACACAACACCTAATAAAAAAATTAATATATCATTCTTGTTTCTAGTAAAACCATCGTAAATATTGACTGAGCAAAACATTTTCTTTGAAAATGTCTGATTATAGGTAAGATAATACAAAGCGTGAAATTTTGCTTTCGGCCGAAGTAATGTTGTCAGATTTTCGAGGCAAACGCCTTCTTTACGGGTAGCAGCATAAGTTTCAGTATTCACCAACCAACCAACAAATCTAATGGCGTCAGTTTGTTGATTTCGGGCAATGGAGAACTTGAGATCCGAGTTATTTATTTAAGTAAGTTAATCGGCTGTATTTCTTGTTTTCCTTTAACTTACATAATTAGATAACTAATTTGAACTATACATGTTTTAAATTGTTTTTTCTTAAAAGTATGTTATTCATTTCTTTGGCTAAGTTATATAAAAATTAGAAAATGAATTACTTTGTTAATGAAAAGTGCGTGTTGGATTAAATTGTGTTTAAAATAGCAAACTGACATCTATAAAATTTTGAATATTTTCTGTTCAATATTTCAACTATTTCCTTTTAAATTTAATCATTTTTACTAGAATATATGCGTAATATTAGTAATTTACATTTATCTTATCCAAAAGAAGGAAATCGACTTATTTCATTCCTCCTTTTGCTAGCAGGTCCCATTCCTTCCCATTATGTTCTGTTATATTAAACTGCTTTTAAGTTTAGTTAAAATTATGGATAATGTATAATATTAGGTTTTCTAAAGAGGGGAACTATTACAGCTACAGGTAAACAAGTCATTAATATACTTCAAATATTAAAATTATAGTAAGCAAATTTATTTTTTTAATAAACAATTTTTTTATACAAATCTAAGTTTATGCTGAAAAGCAACTTTTTTCAACTGAAGATTTGGTTGTCATTGCTCCATCTCAGTGGTGTAGCTAGGATAGGTGACACCCAGAGCGGATGTAAATTGTGTTACCGCCAGCCACCATGGTGTCACCCCCCCCCCCACACACACACACACACACACCGATCCGTTATATTTTTTTATTCACAATTGTACGCTATTATAACAAATGACCATATCATTCCTCATTTACCTTTTGCCCTGCATTGAGAAAAAAAAAAAAAAAAAAAAAAAAAACAGATGGGGGAATTTTTACTTAACCCATAATCCGCTTAAATCAATGTGGTGTCTGTATGTCGAAGAAAATTCTTTCTTTTAAAGTTTGTTTTTGTTATCCACTCGTTGGATAGATAAGATTTTTGTTCCCTGGTGCAAATATCTTATTTAAACACACCAGTCTGCATAAAATTTCAACTTCTTTTAGAAAAGAAAATTAAGTCTATTTCGTCGTACGCTAGAAATTTAATTTTATTTCAGAATTCTTTTTCCAAATGGTGTAAGATTATAAATATTTATTTTCAAATAAATATTAGGTGACAGCCGGGTTGGACCGCCCCCCCCTGCCCCCCACTAACTACGCCACTGCCTCCATCTAGTATTGTGATTGATGTTTAGAATAATATGTCATGAGGAAAAATTTCTGTCCTATTCTATCCCATTCTCCATTACTAACTAATATTGTAATAAATATTAGTACTATTTATTACTAATATTAGAACTAGTACTAACTAATGTATCCCGTACTTGAATAACATTAATTAATTAAAGTTCGAAAACATAGTATATTAACACACGAAAAAAAATCATAAAAACCTGATTTAAATAAAAATAATCTGATTTAAACAAAGATATACATATATATTTTTTAAACTATGATTGTTTTGCACCTTAGTTGCTATTTAAAAGCATGCATATTCATGCATATTCCATTCATAATACTAATTTTGAAAATAGTGAGAAATGGTGTTTACATTAAGACTTTTTTGGTTTTAAATGTTTATAAAAAAGACTTGTGCATTAGTTGCTCTTAACCCGAAAGAACACGTCCTTACCCAGTGTATGAATGGTCTTAACTTTGTCACCAATAAAATCAAATTATAACAACTACTTTATTTAGACGGAAACAATTCATACAAATTTTCTGATAAAATAAGTTGCAGATTACTTTTAAAAAATTAGTGGTTACAATTGTAAAAACCATACGCACTCAGGGTCTTTTAGGCCCTGTGCGCGTCCTCTCGGGTTAAAATTAGAGTCATCGTCCTGTTTAATTTCATAGAACACAGTAAAAAGAGGGGGGGGGGGAGAGGAAATTAAGTCAATGTAAATCAGAATACATTAGTTGATATGGCCCTTTTAAAATTCAGCTGGCATATTTGCAAATCTGATTAAAAAAATTCACTGGCAGCTCATATCTATGTGTTATTACAGTATTTATGTTTTCACTAGTGAGAAACTGGGTTATTTATTAAATTTTAAGTCAATTAAATGTCATTAAAACTAGTGTTTGATTAAATAGTCGATTCGGTATTTTGTGATTCCGCATGTTATACGATTATGAGTGTCATTAAACTAATTAAAAAATACTTAAAAATGTGTAGCCTATAATTCAAATACTTCGCTGAATAAATGCGAATTACGGCGTTTCTTGATCCTCCCCTCCTCTCTAGAAAAAAAAAAAGCGCCCAGTCAAATTTCTGGAGTGATACTTTTTTAATTTGTCTTTTTTGCACACAGAGAGAGTTTATTGAATCGGATTTAAGTCTTTGTGTTAAAAATTTACTTTCTGGTAAACTTTTTTTTAGGTAGATTTCGTATGAAATACTACCTATTGCAATCGCTCCAGTTTATATATCTATCTATCTATCTATCTATCTATCTATCTCTCTCTCTCTCTATATATATATATATATATATCACTTTTTTATGGCCACGATAACGTCTATAATTCTTCAACAATCTCCACCAAACTGGTACATAAAATCAAAGGGGATAAAATCTCGGCTAAGTTCGTTAATGGGCAAAATCGGATTAAGGGGGTGAAAACCGAAAAAAAGCCATAACTTCTTAATTAAAGTAGATATCAAATCGGTTTAAAGTTTATATTACTTCTGAAATATGGGCCAAAAGTTTATGCATGACAGATTTTTGATAAATTTAGAAGTGAGCTCAAGGGGCGAAAAAAAACAGGGGTTTTGAGAGAAAAAAATTCATAACTTCGTCAATTTTCAAGATATCAAGTCCAATTAATTTTTTTGTAAATGTTCTTAAAATTATCTAAAACTTTTGTATTTACAAGTTTTTGATAGGACCAACTTTTACCGATGAAATAAATTAAAAACGAAAAGAAAAAGGGCGGTGAAAAAAGAGAAAAATCCATAACTCCGTTAATTTTTAAGATATCAAATCTGATTAAATTTATTTTATATCTTCTCAAAAATATCTACAAATTTTATAGTGACGAGTTTTTCATAGGACCAATTCGTATAGCAAAAAGAAATTAAACAAAAATAGGAGTTGGAGAAAAAACCTCAAATCCAAACTGCTTATATTCTGACTCATTTTTAAATTCATTTTTGATTTTAAACGCATCCAAATGATAATAGATCCTCTTATTTAGAAACTGTATAAAGTGACGCATTGGTCAATTTTCTGATAAAGACAGAATATATTTTTAAAAAGGCTACCAAAAAGGGTATTTTGAACAGAATTTCTCAAAGTTATCAGGACTGAAAATTTAAGGAAGTATTCAAAGAAGAAATTGTGTTTTTTTCTGACTCGTTTTTAAATCCATTTTTGTTCTCAAACGCATCCAGTTTACAGATCTTCTTATTTAGGAACTATATAATGTGATGCATTGGTCAGATGTTTGGTAAAGACGGAATATATTTCAAAAAAGGCTACCAAAAGGGGTATTTTGAACAGAATTTTCCGAAATCATCGTGACTGAAAATTTAAGGAAGTGTTCAAATAAGAAATTGCGTTTTTTTCTGACTCGTTTTAAAATCCATCTTTGTTCTCAAACGCATCCAATTTATAGATCCTCTTATTTAGGAACTATATACTGTGACGCATTGGCCAGTTTTTTTGATAAAGATATAATATATTTTTAAAAATGCTGCCAAAGTGAGTATTTCGCACAAAATTTTCCGAAGCAATCATGATTAAAGAATTAAGGATGTATTCAAACAACAAATCGGTTATTTTATGACTCATTTTTAAATTCATTTTTTTCTCAAATGCATTCAACAGACAGTTTTTTGTTGTTCAGGAACTGTATAATGTACTGTTTTGGTCGATTTTTTAATAAATTCAGAATTTATTTCAAAATATGTTGTCAAAATGGGCATTTGAGCTGAAGTTTTCTTAAGATGATGCTGATAAAACTAGTTTTTGCAGAAAAATGAAATTAAAAAATTTTCATAAATGTCCAGATGAAGTTATTAAACTGGGTTTATCTCTAATCATATATATATATATATATATTTGTTGAAATGAGCACTCTTCAAAATCTACCTCCGCCTATAGGCCCAGCCGACAGGGATTTTTTTTTTTTAATTGGGTTGATAAAAATAATGAATTGTCATATTTTGTGAAAGAGCTTATTATTCAATGAATTTTTTTTTTAAATAGGCCCCAAATTTCGCTTTGATTGTGCCTTATTACGTAAGTTTACATTCAAAATTTACAGTTTTACATATTTAGATTTTAGACCATTGGTGTAAAAATCAAGGCACCAGCGGGGGGGCAATCACTCACCACGGGGTAAAATTTAATAGCATTCTAGCAAGAAATTTATACAAATTATTAGATGATACAAGACGAAAAAAAGTTAGTAGTGAGAGCATAGGAGCAATTGGCACAAAGACTTTTGCACTCCTGTCTTAAAACAAAGAGGTCCAACCAATCCATATTTTATCACACGTTCTCAATATTAGAACTTTTACGGGAAGTGTAAATTATAATTATCATCTATTTGAGATCTTCGAAATCAGCCTGTGTAATTTTTGTGATAAAATATTAATAACAGTAAAAATCATTGATTTACAGTATAACTATTTAGTTTCTTACACATCCAATCCTTGTGTGATTTCTTTGTTTTTCAAATTGATTATTTAGAGAATTATAAGAATATAGTTATTATATTTTCGGTTTTTTTAACACATTTACTTTTTGATAATGAGTAATTTTAATATGACGGAAAAGCTAGGTGTCTTCCTCTGGTATTTTATTTATTTATTTATTTTCATAGTCATTATCGTCCAAAATCTTCAAAAATTTTTGGAATTAAAACATGTTTTCACAGTTTTTGACAAGCAATCCAGAAAAAATATTGATGTATATTAATAAAATGGCTGGTATAAAGACTTTTTCATTTGGTATATTTAAATCGTTAAGAAATTATATATGTTTATTTTCAATAACAGAAAATTTGGAATGGAGAAGGAATATGGCTTCCCAATTTCATTTTTGAAGTATGGTGGAGGAGTAGACTTGGACCTGATACCCAGTAGCAAAAAAAATTCTCGATTGTCTGCGGCAGATACTACAGAGGCAGAAAATAATCCATAGGTAAAATGTTTTGCAATTGCAGCGTTAATTAAACATTTACTTTTAACGATTTTACGCGTTTTATTCAATTCTGTTAATAATTAATTTACATTTTTGCATTCAGTAATAAAATGTTAAATATAACTTAAAACAAAAGAAATGTTTGTTGAAAAAATAATCTGCAAAGAAGAAAAGAAAATCTGTAACACCCGTCTCCATTCTTTAACTTTCTGCTATAAGGCTTGCAATATGAATAGTGATTGCAAAAAATAGTGGATATGACTGAGTATCAGCATTTTTTTATTGCACAATCTTGATCATAGTTTCTTATTTTAATTTTTGAAAAACAAATAAAATCAAACACAAAGTCGATATTTGATTTTTTTTTTTTTTAATCAAAGGCTTGATACATTTCTTGTAATATTTCAAACCCATAATGGTAATAATAATATAATGACTTTTAGTTATTACTAATAGCATAATTTTATTTGTAGATACATTTAACTCACACATAATCTAGCTAAAATAGCGTCTCAGTATTATCATTGTTAAACGCATACTTTTTACTTATTTCTAGTTAGATTTTAATTCCATACATTCCTCCATTTTAATTCCTCTTTTCTTCTCCAAATAAACTGAGTTTTTTAATTGATTTCTTTTCATACCCTGCCCTTCATTATAATTACAGATTCACAGTCGCGAGATGCCACACGCGGCTAATTTTATGCTGCGACTTGTAACTTTCGGTGCTTAAGGGGGTGCGGGAAACAAAAATATTCAAATTTTATTAAACAGTTTTATTACATTAAAAATTCTGCTTAAAATTATGTTTAAAACCTTGTTTCTATTTTAACTGTAACAAGAAATATGATTTTTTTCTTTTTGGTTTCTTTTTAAAATCTAGTTTTCAAAGCAATCGTTCTCATAGAAATGACTTTCTGTGAAAATGCTTTTTTTCTTCATGAGTTTTTTCACCATTTCTTGTATTTAAATTACTTTAACCCAATAACGGTTAAAAAAAAACCTTTGTTTAAATTTGGAACAAGTCTTTTTCAATTGTTTTATATTAATTTTGCTTCAGCAAATTTCAAAACAAAAAATTTTATTTTGAAAATATGATTTTAAAAAATTACATTTTTTTTTAAATTTTACTTGAAATATTTTTAAATTTTATTCAAATTAATTCTTTTAAAATTCCTAAATCAGAATTAAAGCTTATATATTTCTGTTTATATAAATGAAAAGAAATTCTACAAATAATATTTGGAGTTATAACGATTTTAAATTACCCCACTTTTTAACAACTACTAAATTTAAAAATTAAAAAAAAAAAAAAAAAAAAAAAAAAAACATTATGAGAAATTATGTCACGTGCTTTTGTTTCAAAATGATATGGTAAACCACCAGAAAAAAATTTCAAAATTTTAACTGAATAAATAACAATTACTTGATAATGTGTGCATTGTTGAGAGAATGTATTAAATTAAGGATTTCATTTCCGACAATTCCATTTTTGTTTAAACGCATAGCCTACACTAGGCTCGGTAAGAAATTTTTAATCTAAATATTAATTCTATAATATTGTTATTTACAGAGCTCTTGTCCCCCCCCCCCCTTTTAATATTTTTAAATGATTTTTTTTTTTTTTTTTTTTTTTTTTTTACACAGGGTGCAGTACGTAAATTTTATTGTGCATTTCTACTTTTACTTACCTATCATACGTAGTATAGGGTAAGTCTTGCAATCGTTTTGAAAATCGAAAATTTTTTTTGACGGATTTACACGTTTTAGATAATGGAGATTCCGAAAAACATATTTTTAGAAAAAAAATTTTTGCCGTCTGTCTGTCTGTCTGTCTGTAAACGCTCTATCTCCCGAACAAATTGCGATAGAGACTTGAAATTTTGTATGTAGTTAGTATGTAAGAATGGGACGAACCCTATTTAATATCAGCGACCTCGATTATCCGGAACTGTTTTTTTCGGACTCTCGAAAAATTCGTTCTGATGAAAGGTATATAAAAATTTTCGAATTTTTTTGTTCTAAGGAATGGACGTAAAAGGCAATAAAATAACACACATTTTGCATATAGAACGAAGTCGATCGGATTATTAGTTGCCGAGATATTTGTAATCTTGTTTTCGACATTCTTCGATTTTTCATGACCCTGTATTTCATTCAAATTTCAATTCAGAAGTATATTTTAATTGGAAATGAGACGCTTAATCCGACGCAGTTAATTGTTAGTTAATAGAATTATTATTTTTGGAGTTATAAGGATGTTTCTTTTACGCAGTTCGGTACTACTTGAGTAGTTTGGCGTTTTATATAATTTGTCGAAATTGGTACATCAGCAGTTCTTCAATATAGCATTACTATGTATATTAACAATATTTAAATTTTGTTTATGAATTGCAATGCATTGTATAAATAGTTTCACATGTTTTATTTTCAAATACATATCCATGATGGGTAAGTATTTCGGTGGCCCCCAACGACTAGTTTCAATTGTTTGTTACAGTTTTAGGCAGCTTTCATTAGTTAAAGTGAAAAGCTATCTATTGCAGCCGTCCGGAGAAAAGCACTTCCGGAAAATTTCGGTGTATCTTCATCGATCATGACTCCCAGACCCCAAAACCACCCTCCGTTCAAATGTTGACATATATATGATTTTTGTCACGCTGTAACTATCGTATTTATGAACCGATTTGAATGAAACTTGGTATGTACATAGTACATAGAAATGGCTCGACCAAGTTCGTTGGGCAGTATCAGATGCAATCTTCAAAATAGTGTCCATTTAAGTTTATCAAAAATCTTTTAAATGTATAATGATGTACAAGGAAAAATTTAGAAATTGAGGAAAGATTCTAAAGTGTTTGATATTAATAATGAATTACGGAATACTTTTTGCTTTGTCTTTACCTTAAAAAGCGCCTGAGATATAGCAGTTTGGATTTTTAATGCGGATGACATTTTTTTAAAATCAATTTGCCAGCGCCAACCCTGGTATATATTAATCAATTTCGATGTGAGTGTGCGCTTGTACATGAATTAAGATTTCGACCAAGCTCATTGGATTGTTTTATCCATTATGTTCTTTAAAAATGGAATATACTTCATGATATCGTGGAATTTGGAGACCCTATAAATCGCTTAAAATAAAACCAGCTTCAATAAAAGATGACTAATTTATAAAAATTCCCATTAATATTCAGAATTGACAAAAACGAGTATTCAATCTTATATAATCGGACTCCACTAATTTGAGCTTCGTATGTTTGAATAACATAACTTAATTTAAAATAAATAAATAAATAAATAAGGTATATGAAAGCTACCTTTTCCTCCCGGCACTGCCGGAAAGACTTTTTTATGTGCAGATGCTTCTACTTTGAAAGCAGTTCTGAAAATAAAACTATTTTCGCCTTAAGATATGGTTACAAAAGTTGAAAAAGTACAAACACACAACAATATATATCAATTTAAAATTTCACATCCAAAAAAAAGTAAAAATAAAAATACTAAAATACAAGTTAGAAATTTCTAAGAAATTTTCCCGTGAATTTAACATTAAATATTGGCATTTAGCCGCGGGACTGGTGTAGGTTCTTAAGAGTCATGGGAAGTACCACACTAGTCATGGGAAGAAACGAACACACCAATGTAAATTCTATGGGAGCGTTATTTTATAATATTTAACCCATTAGTGCCTGGCGTCCCATTTTTGGGACAGTTAAAAATTCAAGTAAACGCCTTTCACACCAGTAAAAAGGAGGAAAAATAAATACTTTCTTTCTCGTGACGAAGTCCTCGCTAAATTAAGATAAAAGTTATTCTTTCTTTTAAAGCGGTGGGAAAATGCAAAATTCGAATTTTAGCGAAGAAAATAATTCAGGCACAAATGGGTTAACATGGATATAAATATTGTTCAGTAATTTCTGTGTAGGATAACTGAGGGCGATGTACCTGCGGTAGTTTTTTAATTTTTAGATTTTAGTTTTTGACATTTTTTTTTTTTTTTTTTTTTTTTTTTTTTTTTTTGTTGTTTTCCTTCACTTACAGAACTGGTTTGGAAATTGAAACTACCCAAATATATATAAAAAATCTATAACTAAAATAGGAAAATGAAAAGTAGCCCAGTAGATCATCTTCATCTATTGTATGTATATATATATATATATACATATATATATATATTAAAAACAAAGCGAGAAAATTGAAAATAACGGTCCCATAGGATTAATATTAGCATTCTTGTTACTTCTTGTGAATATTGAAAGATGATTAAGATGATTTTGTGAAACCATTTCTACAAATTACTTTTGTATTTTCTTTAATAATTTATTTTAATGCGTATACCCATGTTCAATGAATCTTTTTCTTTAAGGTACTTGATGTTGGTCAATCCTGTGTGTGGTACAAACTACAAATAATCAATTGGTGGATAATCAAAATACAGCAAAGTGGGCAAAACTATTGGAACTTGTATATAAATGTAAATGACACACTGTGTAGAAGAAAATAAATTCTATACATAAATATTATAACTATGCATCATGATATAGTGTATTAATGTAATTTAATCGTTGTAATAAATATATTTTTATATTTTAATTGCTTGTTTTAAATATGTCTGAATCATAATGATATTAATTTATTTTGTAAATGTTCTAAAACATTTATATTTGTAAATTTAATATGATTCTCAAACCCTCTCCTTAACAATGCAAAGTTTTTATACAATTTTAAACTTATTTTTAAGCATGAATGTATAAATTTAGTCTTGACTATTTAAATATTTGGAAGGAAAATACATTTTTCATTTTTTATTAACTTTTTTTCGCGTTATAAGCAATTTTGCCCACGACAACTAGTTTTTACTTTTCTTGATGTGTAGGGAGAATTAAAGTTTGTTATTAAGATTATAAGCTATAAATTACATATCAATTCTTGCAAGAATAATATAATAGCACATTTCCATTAAAAAAATTAAAAAGTGGTGATTTGTTAGACAGTGACATTCTTAAACTTTTAAATGAATGTAAGAAATTTTAGATTTGTATGTTGAGAAAATAAAAATAAAAATCCTAATTTCCAAGTAAGTAACAAGAATATTAATGTATATGTATAATTTTAACCACTTTTATTAATTTTACTTTATTTTTTGAAAGTGTATGTGATTTGTATTCTCTTCACGCCCTTCTGATCCTTTAGTTTTTATAATTATGTCTGTGAAACAACAAAAGAAGTGTGAAATAATTTTTCGGCAGTCAGTACTCTTGAATTATTTGTTAATATTTAATAAAATTTAATAAATTGTTGCTATTTAATAAAAATAATATAAGATCTATTAATTTTTTTCAGTTTTAATAATTTATAGAAATGTAAGAAAGAAATTTAATATTAGCATTTTATTTTATCAGAGATCATCTCACATTATCATAGCGGTCACAAATGTAAACACTTTTTTGTGATTTTTTTTAATTCTCTAAGTGCATACTACTTTTATAGCATCTTTATACCTCTATTTTAAAATAATAATTTTCACTGTATATTTAAACCTGAAATGTGACAGCAGTAACTATTTTAAAATAGTGGTATAAAAAATAAATGTAGAAAAGGTGTAGTAATTGGCAGCTATGTGAGTGTAATTCAAATTCATTGTTTTTAGTTACATTTTACCATAATTTTTTTTTTTAACAATTGTACGTAATGACAAAAAACAAAAAAAAAAAATATTCATTAAGAAATACAGAAAATTTAATATTTATAAAAAATAATATATATTGTTTTTTACCAGCATACATATCTTTGCACAACTTGATGATCTACAAATGGTTTTATTAAAAATTTTATCAAAATATTTAAATGTATCCTCACATATCTAATATTTCTCGCCAAAATAAGTTTTTATAATAAGAGTAAGACTTGTGCTTACCATGTATATTCGTCGGTTTTGATTGCAGAATAACACTTAAGAATATCCTATGTTTGACAGGATAATATAAAACAAAAAAGGACTGTAAAGAGAAACTTGTTTGTTTTAAAATAGGCAATGGGTATGACAAGAGTTTAAAATGACTATGTTTTAGAAATGATGATTGGTAAGTGTTATCCATTATAAGCAATATAAATTTCTAGACAATATCTGAAATATATCATCCCCTAACATATTATGTCTAGTGGAAGCGCCTACCTCTGCTTGAGACAATCTTGAGACAAGACCTACACTCATTCTCACCTCAAGAGAGTAATTCAGGTGGAAGTAGCAATTCTCCCACAAGACGATGCAGTCGTGATGATAGATTCCAGACATCGTCTTTAAATGTATATTGCTCGCAATGGAGGACACTTACCAGAAGTCATTTCTGAAAAATAGTCATTTTAAACTCTCGTCATATCTATTCTACAGGGTGGTCATAAAAAAACTTTGCCGATATACGGAGCTCTAGCGGCCAGTCCGCTCAGCCGATCGAAATGAAATTTCAGATATAGCTATTCAGAGGTATGAGCTCGAGATTCTGTGAACGGCAACAAAATGGCGCTCACGGTTACGGTTATAGTTACAGAAACTCGAAAATTTCCAATGGCAACACCCGTGTTTTTTCATCGCAAAATGCTCAGCGCATGCGAAAACCCTAAAGAGCGTTGGAACCGTACGTGTACCGCAAGAAACGGACATGTTATGCACGCACAAAAACCGTTCTGGGAATCCTCCCCGCCATAGAAAAAACTCGATTTGGGCGCAAGGAGCCATTTGCATACGACGCAGAGTCAGTACACTAATCTCTGATTACAATACAGATCGAAGAAACTAAAACTTTTATTTTGGTTACACATTTTCCACATGGGTGCTGTGTCTGTGATGGCACCCATGCGGAAAATGTTTTAATAAAAGTTTTAGTTTCTCCGATCTGTATTCTAATCAGAGATTACTGTACTGACTGTGCGTCGTATGCAGATTTCCTCCTTGCGCCCCAATCGAGTTTTTTTTATGGGGGAAAGATTCCCAGAACGGTTTTTTGTGCGTGCATAACATGTCCGTTTCTTGCGATACACGTACGGTTCCAACGTTGTTTAGGGTTTTCGCATGCGCTGAGCATTTTGCGAAGAAAAAAATGGGTGTTGCCATTGGAAATTCTCGAGTTTCTGTAACTTTAACCGTAACCGTGAGCGCCATTTTGTTGCCGTTCACAGAATCTCGAGCTCATATCTCTGAATAGCAATATCTGAAATTTCACCTCGATCGGTTAAGCGGACTGGCCGCTAGAGCTCCATGTATCGGCAAAGTTTTTTTATGACCACCTTGTATATTTTTAACAAATATGTTTCTCATTAGAGTCGTTTTTGTTTTTTTTAACCTGTCAAATGTGTGAGGATTTTTTTTGGATCATCCTGTATTTTTACGGTATATATACCGTATATTTCATTTACGGTACACATACTGATTACAAATGCGTTTACGGTACATATACCGCACATTTAATTTACGGTATATATGTTGTATAAATATTTTTTACGGTACATATGTCGTACATTTAATTTACGGTATCTGTGCTGTAAAAATATTTTTTACGGTACATATACCATATATTTAATTTACGGTATATATGCTGTAACGATATTTTTTAAGGTACATGTACTTTAAATACTTTACGGTACATATACCGTCCAATTAAATTACGGTACATATACTTTAAATATTTTACGGTACATATACCACAAAATATTTAAATTTATGTTCAGTTAAATTACGGTACATGTCCTTTAAGTATTTTACGGTATATATACCGTCCAGTAAAATTACGGTAAAAGGAAGTGTCACAAAGTTGACGGTATAACCACCGTGATTCGAGACCAAAATTTTTTACAGTGTAAAGGTAAAATACAGGGTGATTCAGCTCGTCGGTGACAAACTTTAAGGATCGATAGAGCACACCTAGACGAACATTTTTGAATAGGGAATGTAGGGTCCCTGACGCGATGTTAAGGCGCTAGGCGCTTTCGAAAATTTGGGTGCCGAAATTCGAAACGTCATAAAAACTAGGGAAATGGTTAGATTTTCTTGCTTGTTGCGTCGAAATGATTCTGTTTGTTTAGACTTTCTTCAGTACCAATTTGATAAGCGTATCTCTTAAAACATGGATAGGGGGCGCTGCAGACTTTGGAGAGCTAGACAACAACTTTAAGCCCGTTATTTTGATAATTTAACACATGCTCGCCAAAGTTTATACTCTAACTTAAAGTTTGAACCCAAAAGTAGAGCCCTGCAAAAAGCGTAAGAGCCGGAATAAAATGTCAAAGTACAGGGTGGTCGAAACTCGAAGGCTCCTAAGAGATAAACAAACAGATTTCTTGACTTATGGCATGCATTTTCATGATTCTGTTTGCTGGGGCTCTCTGAAACTCAGTTGAACGGTACAAAAAGAAACATCGTTAGGGGGCGCTTTGGGCAAAAAACATAATTCGTTGACATTTCGGACGCTAACTGGAAACGGGGCGCTACGATCAGTTAGAAACAAAACAAGAGAGTAATTTACTTATCATAAGAAGCTATTAAAACTGCAGTTTGTTTGTTTTTTTTAACAAACATAGCTGGTTTCAATCATGCACAATGCGCGCAATAAAATTTACATAAGGTGCTTTTTGCTGATTTATGCAAAAGATATCGTACCATATCGATATGCAAAAGATACGTAATGCGTAGACGACAACGCGAGATGACGTAGTTGTATGCGCAGACACGTCTTTTGAACGTGCGGTACCTACTTAAGCTTCGGGTTACTTGTCTGCAGATCGGTAGTAGGATGGAACGGTACACAAACTCTGAATTGGCTGACATGCATTTGGCGTATGGCGCTGCTGGTTGTAATGGACGAGCCGCTCAGCGGTTGTACGCCGAGCGTTACCCCAACAGGCAAATCCCCTGCCATGCCTTCTTCGCTCGAGTACACCAGAGGTTGTCCACAACGGGATCTTTCGACGGAGGCAGGCCTGAACGGGAGCGATCTGTGAGCACCCCCGACAACGAAGAGGCTGTGCTTAACCTGGTTGAGGACAACCCAGGTCTTAGCACGAGAGATATCGCCAGACATGTTGGCATTTCGCAAGCAACTGCGTGGCGCATCTTACGTTCCCGGAATCTGCACCCCTACCACATCCAGCGGGTGCAGTTGCTCAGAGAGCAGGATTTTGGCCCTCGAGTGGAATTCTCAAGATGGTACTTGGCGATGAGATCCAGGGATCCCCGTTTTGTAAACAGCATTTTGTTTACGGACGAGTCCACCTTCAGCCGGGAGGGAATGTGGAACGCCCACAACAGTCATGTGTGGTGTGATGAAAATCCACATGAAACCAGAAGCCGAGCAGCCCAGGAGCGTTTCTCAGTAAATGTGTGGGCCGGCATTCTGGGGGATTGCCTCATTGGCCCTTATTTGTTACCTGAACGGCTGACAGGTGGAAATTACCTGATTTTCCTGGATCAAGTGCTGCCGCAGCTTCTGGAGGAGGCGCACGTACCCGAAGGTTCGCGTCGCCAGATGTGGTTCCAGCACGATGGAGCTCCGGCCCATTACACGAACGACGTGCGTCTCCATCTAAACGCAAGGTATGGCCAGCGGTGGATCGGGCGTGGGGGTCCAGTTCACTGGCCTGCCCGATCACCAGACCTCACCTGCTTGGATTTCTTCCTTTGGGGTTACCTGAAGGCCGAGGTATACCATACACCTGTCAGCAGTGCTGAAGAACTTGTGGCGCGCATTGTGGCAGCTGCAGGGCAGATCAGAGGTACTCCTGGCATTGTTGGAAACACACACTCCTCAATGCGACGGAGGTGCGAAGCCTGCATCATGGCCCAAGGTCGAAATTTCAAGCATCTTCTGTAGTGTTATTTTTTGTAAATAAATTTCCAGTATCATTGATGTTTTTGGTCTAAATTTATTCAGAAGTGTTGAGCAGAGGTAGAAAATGTGTTTTCATTATTACTAACTGATCGTAGCGCCCCGTTTCCAGTTAGCGTCCGAAATGTCAACGAATTATGTTTTTTGCCCAAAGCGCCCCCTATCGATGTTTCTTTTTGTACCGTTCAACTGAGTTTCAGAGAGCCCCAGCAAACAGAATCATGAAAATGCATGCCATAAGTCAAGAAATCTGTTTGTTTATCTCTTAGGAGCCTTCGAGTTTCGACCACCCTGTACTTTGACATTTTATTCCGGCTCTTACGCTTTTTGCAGGGCTCTACTTTTGGGTTCAAACTTTCAGTTAGAGTATAAACTTTGGCGAGCATGTGTTAAATTATCAAAATAACGGGCTTAAAGTTGTTGTCTAGCTCTCCAAAGTCTGCAGCGCCCCCTATCCATGTTTTAAGAGATACGCTTATCAAATTGGTACTGAAGAAAGTCTAAACAAACAGAATCATTTCGACGCAACAAGCAAGAAAATCTAACCATTTCCCTAGTTTTTATGACGTTTCGAATTTCGGCACCCAAATTTTCGAAAGCGCCTAGCGCCTTACCATCGCGTCAGGGACCCTACATTCCCCATTCAAAAATGTTCGTCTAGGTGTGCTCTATCGATCCTTAAAGTTTGTCACCGACGAGCTGAATCTCCCTGTATATCCATATTTTACATCTAGCAATCTACATAAAGCTATATTTTTAATCAATAAGGTTTTTTTTTTTTTTTTTTTTTTCAATAATATCGATTTTTTTTCATTTATTTTTTTCAATTGAAATATTTTTTAAATATTTTCATTTTATATAACAAGTGTATTTTAAATACAAGTATATTTTAAATCCGAATATTTATTTATAAACAACTTTGTAAATTCAACTTTATTTAACTTTATTCAACTTATCCAACTTTAAAAAATAAATTGGGGATATTTTTAAATGAAAGAGAGAAAAGTAAATGTTATTTATTTTTAAATTAAAAAATTTTTTTAACAAAATTAGACATCTTAATTTAAAGAATTTTGTTTTATCATTTAAAAATAAATTCGGATTTATTTACGCATGCGTGCTAAGGAGGAACGTACTAGGGAATGATTTCGTATCTTTGATTGTAGGCCAAACACAATGATAAACTTATGAGTAAACCACCAGTATTGGTATTAATTTTCGGCTTATGCACCATTCCACTTCTGTCAAACATGGATCATTAGATTTTCATATTATTACTCTTCCATAAAATAAAGATTTTTTCCTGTGCTCGAGACATGAGGTTTGTGTGCTGTTGGCTCTTCGATTAATACAGAAAACGACGCTCTATTCAACTTAGTTTTAAAAAGTTATTTTTTAACTTTCCGCTTAAAAAATTATGCTAAAATAACTTTATTCTGGGGGGACTCATCAGATCTTCATTTTTAGTGGTAAATGCAGTTCTTTCTATATTTTCGTGAATGGTCATCAATTGTCGTCCATTACGCAAATTTTGGTCTATTTTACCTGTGTTACGAATCAGTTAGAGTTTTTCATAAAAAAAAATATGAGTTTAAAATAAATTAATTTTTCTCTGAGAGTAAGATTATTCAAATTACTTTATGTTCTGATTCACTGGTGCTTTTCACAGGTTTCGTACTACCTGACGAAGGCTATGATGTGTGGATGTTAAGTACGAGAGGATCTTATTATTCGCTAAAACATGTTAAATACACGAAATATCAACGCCAATTTTGGAACTTCAGGTTAGTTCTATATAATCTACATGCCTGCCAACTTCTACGCCTTTTTAGAGCCAAACAAACCCATTCGAATCAGAAATTCCATTTAACAAGTTAAAAGACAATGCAATACTACAAATCATGAAATAATTTCAAAACGTATATTATTTAATAAATTTTCTGGTTAGAAACACGTTTATTTTATTTAAAAAGGCGTAGAAGTTGGCAGCTCTGAATCTACAATTCCAGGACGCGGTTTTATTGACCAATTTTTACCTATTTATTTATTTACTTATTTATCTTGAAAATACGGTATTTTGCTGTTATTTGGAAAAATTATAAATCCTTTTTTATGCTTTCACAGTGGGTTTTTCGTTGTGTGTTCGTAGGATTCTGGGCAAATACTAAATGGAACGCAGTCACTCGTTATGCGGTTAACAAAGGGGGCGTCCATCTTTCTCATTCTTCCCAAATTGGATTTTTTTGTGTGTAATGAAAATTCCGGTCATCATCCCATAGTCCTCTTTAAAGAGAAACTCTTTTTTGCAGAGTTGTTTTTCATTGTTGTTGTCCATCTAGTACTGAGTCTTCATTTGGAGATGATTCTTACATCGGAATATCCTTAAACGTTTGAGGGTGGCGGCTAATTGCTTTGCTGCTCCCTTGATTTTGTGCTTTCCGTTCGATGCCGGATTCTTCTATCTCGTAAGGTTTGAAATCGTATTAGCTAGTTCTCGCCTTGCATTCTGCTGTTGATATGGTATCTTTCTATTCCGATTTAGTTTCTTCTGTTACATTTTACACGGTTCATCTAATTATACTTATAGCTTATGTGACGTCAACATGACATAACGAAATACTCGACAAGAACAAAAACCTATTTTGATGTCGTTTCGTTAAGCTGTTTTGATAGCGCATTCAGCATGCAATACCGAAAGCCTAATGAAATTTAAAAAATATTTGCGGAGAGAATATTATAGTTATTTACGGTAATAAATATATCTATTTAATAATTTATAACGAACTTCAAATGAATCCTTGACAGTTACTACGCAAATTTGAATACGTGCATAGGACTGAACCAAAACGCGATACGAAAATGCAGTTCTGGTGGAAACCAATATCTTTCTTTGATATAGAAATGCAAGATTTTCTTTAGCGTGAGATTTCTACAATCATCCATCCCTACATAATTCCTGGTGTTGAGAAAGTTTAAAGAAGCTTGCGAAATGACGCAGGCTTAAGTGAAATCGACGTAAAAAAAATATGAACGCGCGTTTTACAAATCGTTCTGTAAAATGTTTAATAGCAGTTGAACGTTTGCAGACATTGGGCTGTCATTATATGCTATTTAAACTTAGTTTTAAAATACATATTTTCCTTGTATTCGACAACATAGGGAAACCTTAAAATAAATATAACAAATATAGTTCTATCACGTATTTGGCTCTGGTTGCAAAGACCCGGATAATGTTATGATACTAGATGAAAGCAAAATTCTCCACATTGTATTATTCTTGATGACATAAATTAGGATAAGAGGCAAGAAGTACACCGGAAGTGGCAGGAAATTTTGGCATATGCCATTTATCCCTTTCAGTAATCGTGGATTATTAGATTCCCTTATTAGTATTCCTTCATACATATGACATATTTTTCTTCTTGTTTAAGATCAATTTATGTTTCAACGACTGCCTTCTCAGTTAACATGTAACTTGATTTGACATTGATCCAAGCACGATAATGACAAGTGAGACTGAGAAGATTCTCTCGACCTTATAAAATCGCTCCAGCACTATCAGCAAATGTTCGGAAGTAATGCTCATCTTCAGAAGAAGAACTACGAGTATAAGCCTTGTATTAGAAAAATTGCTATATCGTTTAAACATGAAGTCTTATTGAACAACTGGTAAACAACATTTGTGCAGTACCTAAAGTTACTTTTCATACCACCTTCTTACTTAATTTGATTGTTCTGTGTTGTAGTAAATATATCAAGATATTGTGACGAATAAATTGTTATTAAACTGATTTCCCTTTTTTTAATTAGTTTTCATGAGGTGGGTAATTACGATATACCGTCTACGATCGACTATATCTTAAAAGTTACTGGGAAAGAAGCTCTTTATATTGTTGCTTATTCACAAGGATGCACAGGAAGTCTTATCATGCTCTCTGATAAGCCAAGTTATAATGATAAAGTAAGTTTTTCCGTTATATTTCCACGTATAAGTATTGGAAAATATGTTTTGGATATACCTTTGTCCACACCCATTAGATAAAATATAACTTTTTCTTTTAATTTTTGTTTTATAATTATATAATATTTTGTTCTTTTGGCAATTGATTTCAACGCTATTGATACATTAATGTGAATAATTAGACTTATTCACTTATAAACATAAGATGCTTTTTGGATTTTAAATGTAAGCAATAATTTTTGTGAAGCACTGTTAAAAATAATGGGATGAATCAAAGTAACTTTAATAATTAAGCCATACTTAACTTGTTAACTAACTTAGTATTAGGTAATTACAAAAATGTGAATCTACAAACGTTGGGAAATTAATAAAATTCTAACTAATATTCGAAATGAATTTTGTGTTCTACTTAAAATTTCAATGAATTGTTGCACTTATGTATGCCTATTTTTAAAACTTTATAGAAAACTAAAATATGACAAGACATCTATGACAAAATGCGTTAGTCTTGTTTCTGGTAATCTTTCTTACGCGTCCTTTTTTTCGTTTCAGCAATACCTCAGCTCTTCTGCAAAATTCATATTTGTTTATGAATTTTGAGAATGTTCTTCTGCAATCAAAAGCTGCGCTGAATATATTTAGTCCAATCACTTATTTTCGAAATTTTATTGTACTCTTTTGAATACTCTTAGTGCCCACCTAATACACATAAAATAGTCTTCATCTTCTGAATCTTGATAGCGAGTTTGCCATCTGTAACATTCTCGCTTTCTATCCCTAGACTTTTTTGAATAATTTCTTTTTAGAAAGGTCTGAAAGATCTGGCGATTCCAGGTACAATTGTCTCTCTGCTTTTGTCTGCTTTTATAGGCCTAGTTTTTTCCTTGCATTATTTTTACTCCTTTATAAGCTTCTTACTTAGCCATTTTCATTTTTTATTTTCCATTAACTTCTAATTATGAAAGTACTCCAGATTTTTACTTTCTTTCGCTATACTCTGTCTTTTAGTAAACTATAACAGGCGAAATTTCTTGTAGAGTATTTTTTAGAAAAGAATTTGCTTAGTGCCTGCTATTGCCAATCTATCATCTTCATCATTTGATGACAAGTTTATTGTTAGGCCTGTCGATTGTTCCTGTGGTTGCAGTGATGTGTAATGGTTAAGGAAAATTTTAATCCTTCTGCCTACTGGGTGATTCTAAAAGTATGTTGGACCATTTTAAAGTAGTTTTTGTTCGAAAATTTACAGCTGTGACTCATGTTGTTTCTTTGATCTAACTAAGGGTCGAAATGGAATAGCTATTAGATCAAATGAAAAATTTCCACTTGTTTTAAATGAAGAAATCCCATTTTCTGCAGTTATACACTTCCTTTTTTTTAGGTAGCTTTCATTACAAAAAGTAAAAAGCTATCTATTTCAGCCGTTCGGAAAATTTTGGTATATTTTCACCGATCATGACCCCAAGACCCCAAAACCACCCTCCGTTCAAATGTTGACAGATATATATATATATATATATATATCCGATTTTCGTCAAGCTGTAACAATCGTATTTATGAACCGATTTCATTGAAACTTGGTATGTACATAGAACATACAAATGCCTCGACAGAGTTCGTTGGCCAGCATCATCCGCCATCTTGTTTCAAAATGGCAGCCTTTTAACACATTAGCTGCCGATCACTCTCCAACGCGTGATATGGCACCAATGTTAAGGGGCACTCACGCGCCAGCGCGTGATGTGGGGTGATGTCTCAATAACCAGTCACGTGCTGGCGCGGGAAAATCTTTCACTGATTCTTTGTTATAAAAAGTAAATCGGTTTCTGGGAAAAACCCACTTGTATAGTGCGGCATTAACTATCATCACATCTTCACGTAAGCGGCAGCGAACGTGTTAAAAATATTTTTTTATTTAAAATTTAAAATTACATGCGAAAAAATTAAAGTTGAAAAATATTTTTCTTTTATGTGTTAGAACGTAAAACAACGATTTCAGAAAACTTTTTATTTTGTCTATATCTTCAAAAATGACTGAGTTAGAGCATTTTGAATTTCTAGTATGGCTGACATTTTGAAAAGATCAGATTTTTGTCACGTGTTAACACGCGTATTTATGAATTGATTTGAATAAAACTTGATGTGTACATAGTTTATAGTGAGGCCTGGACCGAGTTCGTTAGCCAGTTCCATCCACCATCTTGTATCAAAATGGCGGCCATTTAATTTTTTTTTATTTAAAATTTAAAATTAGGTACAAAAAAGTGAGAAATTGAAAAGGATTTTCTCTTATACATTTGACCTTGATACAAATATTCCAAAGCATTTTTCATTTCGTCTGTATCTTAAGAAATGGCTGAGTTATAGCACTTTTAATTTCTAGTATTTATACCATTTTAAAATGATCTCATTTTCGTCACCTGATAACACGCGTATATATAAACTTATTTGGATGTAATTTGGTGCGTTTATAGTATATACCGATGTCTGAGCCGAGTTCGTTGGTCAGCATCATCCGCCATCATGTTTCAAAATGGTGGCCATTTAAAAAAAATTTAAATTTTAAATTAAATACGAAATTTTAAAGTTGAAAAATATTTTTCTTTTTTGTGTTAGAATTTAAAACAACGATTTCAGAACACTTTTTATTTTGCCTGTATCTTAAAAAATGACTGAGTTATAGCACTTTGCTTTTCTAGTATGGCTGACATTTTGAAAAGATCAGATTTTTGTCACGTGATAACACGAGTATTTATAAACCTATTGGGATGTAATTGTGTGTACATAGTACATACCGATGTCGGGACCGAGTTCGTTGGTCAGTTCCATCCGCCATCTTTTTTGAAATAACGGGATAGTAAATTTTAAAAAGAAATTAAATTTTAAAATCTGGTGCAAAATTAAGTAATTAAAAAAGATTTTTCTTTTGTGTGTTTGACCTTGATACAAATATTCCAGAGCATTTTTTGTTTCGCTTGTATCTTAAAAAATGGCTCATTTATAGCACTTTAAATTTCTAGCATTGCTCACATTTTAAAATGATCTCATTTTCGTCACTGATAACACGCGTATTTATAAACTTATTTGGATGTAATTTGGTGTGTACATAATACATAGCAATGTCTTGACCAAGTTCATTGGCCAACTTCCTCCGCCATCATGTTTCAAAATGGCGGTGATTTAAGTTTGTCAAAAATCTTTTAAATGTACAATGATGTACAAACAAAAAATTAGAAATTGAAAAAAGGTTATTTCTAAAGCGTTTGATATTAATAACGAATTCCGGAATATTTTTTGCTTTGTCTTTGCCTTAAAAAACGCCTGAGATATAGCAGTTTGAATTACTAATGTGGGTGACGTTTTTTTTTTAAAATCAATTTGCCTGCGACAGCAACACTGTAAAACATTTGTGGAAACGTTACTCCACACAATTGGTGTAAAAATGGTGGCAAATGCTGCCTCCAATTTCATGGAGTAATTGTTTTCACATATGCAATGTTGTAATTTAAACATATATTACTGGTGTAACATGACAATGTTACACGGGTTTTAACGGTTAAAATACTCTATAAAATTGGAGGCAGCAAGGCTGACACCAATTTTACGGAGTAACGTTTCAACAAATGTTTCTCAGTGAATCGTATATAATAATCGATTTCAATGTGAGTGTGCATGTACATATGAATTAAGATTTCGACCAAGCTCATTGGTTTGTTTTATCCTCGATGTTGTTTTAAAATGGCATACACTTCAGCATATCGTGGAATTTGACAACCCTATAAATCGCTTAAAATAAAACCAGCTTGAATGAAAGATGACTTGTTTCTAAAAATTCCCATTAATATTCAGCATTGACAAAAACTAGAATTCAATCTTATATAATCGGGTTACACTAATTTGAGCTTCGTATGTTTGAATAGTATAACTTAATTTAAAATAAATAAATAAATAAGGTATATGAAAGCTAGCTCTTCCTTCCGGTATTGCCGAAAGGACTTTTATGAATTGAAAAGTTCAACTATTCTTAATTTTCTGGGATTGATAAGATAAGATGCGTGTTCATTCGGCTTTCGAAGGCTTTTTACCAAAAATTCTTAAATGATTTAGAAAAAAAAATCATCTTACCCACTCAAGGGCAGTGATACGGCATCACCTAATTTTAATCTCTGATTGCCACAATGGCACCAGATTTTCTCGATGAAAATCACTTTTATTAAGAATGTGAAAAAATAAACTTGTTTACTTAGAAATTTTCGTGTAAATATTGGTGTCATTCAATATTTCAACATTTTACGAATGTAATTACCTTGCTACTGAAACTAATGGTTGTAGAAGATGAGTGGATTTATTTAGAAAAAAGCAAAAACGTGTCATTTTGAGGTATTAATTCAAGGAGTGTAACAGCGTTCATATGTCCATCTAAGCAGAAAACGCATGTTCCTTGTGCTTTGCGAGGAATAAAATTATTTTTTAGCCAGTAAAAAATAATTTCTGTATTTACGTACGATCAATTTTTCAACATTTCTATGTAGAGTTCTAGATGAATTTGTCTTTCCAATCAACCTCTTTTGTTAACACCCTTGAGGATGCAGGCTGGATGGAAGAAATCTCCTTCAGCATTGCGGAAAGTAGTAGCTGTAATATTTTCTCATTTCTCTTCAGATGTAAGTTTATGGACATCTTTTGCTTTTATTTCAGTAACAACATAATAGGGTCTAATTTTAAGAAGAAAATGTATATCTTCTTCGTTATAAATGTTGGTTATTTTATTTATCAAAATGTCATTCTCAAAAATTGATTAAATAAGCGTCTGCGTTCTCTCTTGTAAGAGCCTAACACCTTCTAAGAAAAACCATTCAGATTTTTTAACAGAAAAATCATGATTTCATCTTGGAAACTTGTTCAATTAGTCAAACCCAGCCATCATTTTGCAAACAGATAAAACTATGCTTTAATTTATAATATATTCCGAGGGCTTTTTTGAAAACTTTGCAAGCAAACAAATACTGTATTCACATTTTTTGATTTACTGTTAACAGAAACTAATCAATTACATTTAAATACATCTCTCTAAATTTACAAAAATGTTGAAAATTTATGAAAATTTGAAGAAAATTTTCAAAAAGTTGAAAAATGCTACATGAAGAACAAACAAACTTATTAGAAAAAAATCCTACTAAAGTAAATTATAAGCTTTTTCAGTACACCAGCTATAAGTTGAATGGTATTTTAGTCAATAAAAATTATAGAAAACATCGAAGTGTCATTTATCAGATTTTGAACAATTTTACGATGTTTTTGTTCAAATGACAAGCCATAATTTTGAAAATAATTATGCAATTGTAGATACACTAGAAAACAATATACCGACAAAGATCGTAAAGTTTTATGGAAGAATGATAATAATATTTTTAGTTAGCATTTTTGTTGTGAGGGGTTTTTTTTTTTGTATGTGTGTGTGCAAAAATCAACTTTGGGAAAAATGTATTTAAAGGTTTAGTATATTTTTACTGTTAATAATTCATTGATATGCTCAATTAAAAAAATCTCAAGTAGTCTGTTTCGACATTCTGAGTCATTTAGCTATATTTTGATTAAAAATTTGAATCAGTACCTTGCTTGAATTATTTTGTCCCAATCAATAAGTTCGCCGATCCTTTATTGCATTCCTTATTTTAGTGTTATGTAATTGCATTGGTATACTAGAATATTATTTAAGCATAGTAAAATGCAGGAATTTAATTTTAATTGAAACTACCGATATATTTACAAACTATTTCTCGTATGACTAAAAGCCAATGTTTCGTAACAATTTAAGTGGATTTAAAGTCTATTCATACATATATGTATTATCATTTATTCTTTCAGGTAAAATTATTCATTGCCCTAGCGCCTGTTTCTTTTATAGGATATTCTACTAGTGCTTACCGACCATTCGTTCCATTTAAGTATACGCTTGTGGTAAGTGGTTAGTTTTTATAAATATATTTAATTACTTTTCTTTTTCAAAATTTTTTAAAAGTATGACAAAAGTTTAGCTTTTGATTCAATTTAATCTATAAAATATAAACAGTTTGTGACTTATTCTCGGGGTTAAACCGTACTAAGATTTCTATTGTCAAATTTTAGAACAAACGGAATTCAAAGTGAGGTAATTAATCTATTCTTTCGTTTGAAATTAGAATTATTTGTTAAACGAACTTGCTTTACTTTACATTCAAGCTGGGTAATCCAAGTGTCTTCCAATTTCCTGTGGATTGTTTGATAGGTATGTGATGTAAGTCAATTGCAATCATGTCCATTTTTTAATAGCGATATTTTCTTCAGTAAATATAGCATTTATAGAAGGTTTTTCGAAAAGCCTTTGCAAAAATCACTAATACAACATTTCATATACGCAAGACAAGCTGTTGGCGTCATTTCACTACAATTTTTTGTAGTGAAATGGTGTTCATACAGGTGTTTTGAATGAATCCAATTTTGTCATTTTTTTCTGTACTACATGAGTAATATTTTTTTCAAAGAATTAATACATTTAGATCGAAATAAAAACATGACTAATTTTTTTATTGTTGTTTTAATTTATACCAATTTCAGTTGTAATATGTTTATTTAATTTTAAGTATTTTTTGCATGCAATATGCTGAGTACGAGTGTTATAGATCATACACAGGACTACACAAAATAATTCGCGTTAATGAGTATCGCTGTGAGATACTTAAAGGGTATTTTTAATTGTGTTTTGAGTTTTCTTTCTGTACTAAATTAAGTATACTAACTAAGGAAGTGCAAAATGTGTTACTTTCTGATTTCGACAAGAGGGGTATACTTGGAAAGATCTCCTCATGGAGAGAAAAACTCAATGGAACTGTTCATTGCAAATCAATCAACTTTTTTGAAGATATCTGACAATTTATGTCACACAATTTGTTTACATTATTTATTTTTGCTGATATTTATGAGAAAAACAGTATCAAAAGTCATTGGCCATATGCAATGATTGGATAGCTCAAAAATGAAGAATTAACTCCTCGTCTAGTTGTGCGGCATGAAAAGAGAGCATAGGAATGACCTAAAGGGACATTTTTCTTAACCCCTTCTTCGATGGGAGCCTTTTATGAAACTTTAAATGTTTTCTTACCGGTTTTTAAAAACAGAAATTTGTGCCTTATACAATCGAGAAAATTCTTCTATTAAGTACGGCGAATTTTACGGTAAAATTTTACTGGTGGGGATAAAGACGAATTCTTAAGCCTTTTTGCGGCACGTATACGTGTCGTTCGTCCCCAAGGGGTTAAGCGTTCAAAAACTAAAGGAGACATAAAACTAAATTCAGCGTAGTAATAATCTTACCTTTTTACGGTGTAGCTAAAACAAAACCCTCGTTCAAATTTTAAACTTGATATTGTGCT
The DNA here is from genome assembly GCA_964019185.1 of Maratus speculifer. NCBI lineage: Eukaryota > Metazoa > Arthropoda > Arachnida > Araneae > Salticidae > Maratus > Maratus speculifer. Next base: position 25,131,610 of record OZ025296.1, read on the forward strand.
AAGTGTGCTTTGAAGGAAGTTCGCGAAGTTGCGACGCCGCACCTTGGTCTGTGCCGCATTTTTCCAGATAGGTTTTTCATTAACTTTTAAAGACACATGAGACATATAAAGAGATCCACTGAATGGAAAGTCACAAATTCCGTAGTATTTGTGTGATTAATTCTAATGAAATCAGTCTATTTTTAACAATTTGGGGTTTATTATTTTTACACTGCTAGTGGGCATTGCATTACACAAATATGTGATGAAAATTTGTTATCCAGGCTTTAAAAAGCGGATAATACATAGAGTATTCTGAGCCTATCATTATGTATATCCAAACAGTCTGTGATTGAGGGTTAATATCTCGGCTAATTACCGACAATATTCGAAAATTATTATCAACAACTCTTTTATACTTCTTCTACAATAGGTAATTACTTAAAATATACGAATGCTTCCATTGAAAGAAAATGTCAAATTTAAAGGGATGAAGTGAGTGAAAACCGTTGCAAAACCGTTCTAAATTACGATTTTTAAGCAATCTTATGAAATATGCCAAATCGATTTCAAAAAATAATAGTTACAAATTGGTGTTGATAGAGCCTGATCAAACATAAGTTATGTATGTCAGTACCATTATCACAATAGAGTTGCAGGAGCAAAAACTGTTCTAATTTGTGACCTTTTTAGATACTGAAGAGGCTAGAAACTTGAAATATGCCATGGTAGTTACTTATAAATGCCCTCTAATAACTATCGAAAAACAATTCGAAATTTGAAAGAGTTTAAGCAAAAGGAAAGAATGAAAAGCGTTCTATAAAAGCCCGTAATTACCATTCCTAAGCAGTCTCATAAAATAATGAACCTATTCCAAAAGATTCATATCATGCACAAGCTATATTTTCTGCCGGTGAAATTACTACTTCGGATTGGCAGGAACAACAAACGTACTATTTTTTTTTAAATGTTTCTAAATCGAATTTTCCATGGAATATTAAGAAATACCAAATTTATTTCAAAATCATTATCGGTAAATTTTAAGAAAGCATATTTTAAAACCAAAAAATAGAATTACACCAAATTATTTAAATGAATATACACTCAAGAGCCAAAACATTATGACCACCCCTACATTTTGCAATGAACTCACTTGGATGACGTGGAAGGCACGTGATCTGGTGGAAGTGGTATTTAACTGCTGCTGGAGAGTCTGAAGAATCATTCTTTCACTTACTTCTAATGTGTAATGGGAAAGGCTGTGGATCTAAGCGACTTTGATAGAGGTCGGATTGTAATGGCTCGAAGGCTCGGAACAAGTATTTCCGAAACTGCACGGCTCGTGGGTTATTCACGATCTACATTTGTTAGTACATATGCAAAGTGGATGCATGACGGTGAAACCAGCAGTAGATGACATAATGTTGGACGTCCACACGCCATCAAAGAAAAAGGTCGTCGGAGACTGTCTCGCATGGAGAAGCAAAACCGCAGCCTGACAGAGGCTCAGCTGACAGCCCAATACAATGCAGGGCCAAGTAGAATAGTATCGGAGCACACTGTTCAGCGGACACTGTTGGATGTGGGGCTACGCAGCAAACGTCCCACTCGTGTGCCTTTGCTGACCAAACATTATCGTCATCTGCGCCTGCGCTGGGCCCGGGAACATCGCGACAGGTCCATGGATCAGTGGGAGAGAATTGCCTGATCAGATGAATCACGGTTTGTGATTCATCACTCCGATAGCTGTGTCAGGATATGCCGTCTTCCAGTTGCTCCCTCAATGTACTGTAGGTCATACACAGGCCGGTGGTGGCGGTATTATGCTTTGGGGGACGTTCTCTTGGGCGTCTCAGAGTCCCGTGGTTGTGATAAAGCAGACCATGAATGCTACAGGATATCTGAACATCATTGCGGACCAGTTGCACCTTTACATGGCCTTTGTTTTTCTAGCCGGAAATGGAATGCTTCAAAAAGACAACCCCCGTGTCACATGGCTAAAATTGTGTTGGAGTGGTTCCAGGAACATGATGCCGAATTCCAGTTAATGTCCTGGCCGCCTAACTCACCGGATCTCAATCCGATAGAACACATTTGGGATTTCATGGGACGGCAGCTCAGAGTTCATAGACCACCAATTCGCAATATCTCGGATTTGCGTGATCGTTGCTTAAACATCTGGTACCATCCGTCTCCGGCCATCTACCAAGGACTTGTGGCACCCATGCCAAGGCGAGTTGAAGCTGTGTTACGCGCCATAGGTGGAACAACTCGTTATTGACAGGTGGTCATAATGTTTTGGCTCATGAGTGTATATAATGAAATTAGCTACTTGGAACTTGCTGTACAGTTTTTGATTAAACTTGAATTATTCATTCAAAAATATAAAACATCTACTTTTGATCATAAAGAGAATATACAGGGGAATTTCAAATTTTAACCTGAATAGCTTTCAGTAACAAAGATAATTTTTAATTTTGTCTCAATAAAAAGAGCAAGGCACATGGCGAAAAAACTTGGTTTGTATTTTAAATACATACTAAATTGTCTATTAAGCGTCAAACATGAGCTGGCAACAATACAATGTTAACAGAATGTGGCTATAACAATGTAATGAATATTTGCCACAAAATAATATCCATTATTTTAAACATTATCGCTAAAATAAACTTACAGCCCACGTTGATACTATCAATATTTAGGCTATTATTTTTTCTAAATAATATTCTTAATATTAGTAGGTTTCTGACGTATCTGCCGGGCGAATTTATACCGAAGATTATTTTTAGGAATTTGGTAGGTAGGAATAACAAGAAATAGAAAAAAATAATTAAAAAAGCTGTGAGCACTGAAATTGAGCTTGGAATAACTTAAATTCATGGAGGTATTAGAGGTTTTATACATCCTTGCTTGAATTAATGAAATACCGTATTTACTCATGTATACCGCGCACCTCTTACTTTAGAAGGAAAGAAAGACGATGTTTTAAAATCTCGTATACAGGGTGTATCTAAACTATTGGGCAAAACTTTAAGGGATGATAGTACACATCAAGACAAATAATATTAAATGGGAAACTGAGGGTCCCAAACATCTTCCGAAGGAGATAGGCGCCATCAAAGTTTAGGGTCCAAAATTTGAAATGATTATAAAAAACGAAAAAATTGGTCGATTCGTTTGCGGGTTTCACGAAAACTATTCTTTATGTCAGTATTATCTTTAAAATAAATTATAAAAATAAATTTCAAAAAAATGTCGATAGAGAGCGCTTTAGACTTTGGAGTAAGGAACAACTATTTTTACCGTTATTTTTTGCATATCATTAAATCTTTTCAGAAATTTAGACATAAACTTAAATTTTGAGCTCAAAATCTGTGGTTAAGTAGCGCAAACTGAACTGTGTTCAATGGGAGTGGGTAGGTTCAAATTTCAAATGACTATAAAAAGCAGAAAAATTGGTCAATTGATTTGCGTTTTTCACAAAAACTATTCTTTATCGCCCAATCCAAAGTTGCGGGTGTGACATTTACACAACTTAATTTAATCACCAGCAAAAAAAAATTGAGCATTGGTTTCAATTTGTATGAATTTCAATGTAGACCATTTACACATACATTTATCCAAATCTGAAAATTGTCCGATGTATCATTTATTTATTAAAAAAAAAAAAAAAAAAAAAAAAAAAAAATCCGCCTGTTGCGGGTGTGACATAAAAAGGACATGCATTTTCATCTTTCAGTGCAAAAATGCAAAACTCTGTGAATTATGACAACTGAGTGAATTGATATTTTTATATATTAGACAGTAATACTTAAATAATTATTCTATGAAAAAATTAAATTACTTACTCAATTCTTGCTTTTGTGGAAAATATTGAAAATTTTCGTTGCGGGTGTGACGCCCTGTTACGGGCGTGACTTGTATAGCCAATAAAATAATGACATACACAAATATTTTCAAGGCAGATTTTTTTTAATTGAAGAATTAATCAATATTACAATTATAATATCTAGAGAGGAAAATATAAAAAAAAATTATTTCCAATCTTGAATTTATAATTTTTGGTGGTGGTAGCTTTTTTTACAAAAATGCTCTTTTTTTTTTGCTAGGATGCATCTGACTGACTGGGCCAAATATGCACGTTTTCTTAAATTTTTTTCAAACATTCTAATTCTATATCATCACCATCCATTTGTCTTATTTGTCCATCAAGGTTTCACTTTTTTAATGTCGAGAATAAAACAACTTCTACAAAAACTCCAACTGCACATTCATCGTTGGATATTATATCCTTGTCAAAGTATGGATACATCTGACTGACTGAGACAAATATACACATTTTCTTGATTTTTATTCCGATACTCTTATTCTATAATATCCCCATTCATTTGTCTTATTCGTCCATCAAAGTTTTCACTTTTTTTTGTGTGTGTGTCCTTTTTTAAGCTATTGCATAGCTTTTATCGCGGGCTTTGAGCGCAGCCACCGAATCTAAAAATTCCGTAACGAGAAAACCTAACACTTCCGTAACGAAAAAACATAACACTTCGGCTAACGTCGTTTCAGTTCGGTAAACTTGGGCACGGTATCCTTCGGTAGACTTCGGCAGACATTAACACGGTATTTTTCAGATATTAGGATATCAAGTCTCAAATTGTGTTTCTTATGATCTAATTTTCATAGCGCGGCCAAATTTTATTTGGTAATTTATTATGAGACAGTGTTAATTTTTGGTGACAGGAGACCCCCCCACCGTGAGGGTCGAAAAATTTAAAATGCTTATAACTCGCGATCTAGTTTTCGTAGCGCGGCCAAATTTTGTTTGGTAATTTATTATGAGACAGTGTTAATTTTTGGTGACAAGAGACCCCCCACGGTTAGGGTCGAAAAATTTAAAATGCTCATAACTCTAACTTTCGTAGCGCGGATGAGGCATTGTTAATTTTTGGTGACAGGAGACACCCCACGGTGAGGGTCGAAAAATTTAAAATGCTTATAACTCGCGATCTAATTTTCGTAGCGCGGCCAAATTTTGTTTGGTAATTTATTATGAGACAGTGTTATTTTTTGGTGACAAGAGACCCCATACGGTGAGGATCGAAAATTTTAAAATGCTTATAACTCGCGATCTAATTTTCGTAGTGCGGCCAAATTTTGTTTGGTAATTTGTCATGAGACAGTGTTAATTTTTGGTGACAGGAGACCCCCCCCCCCCCCACGGTGAGGGTCGAAAAATTTAAAATGCTTATAACTCGCGATCTAATTTTCGTAGCGCGGCAAAATTTTGTTTGGTAATATATTATGAGACAGTGTTAATTTTTGGTGACAGGAGACCCCCCCCCCCCCACGGTGAGGGTCGAAAATTTTAAAATACTTATAACTCGCGATCTAATTTTCGTAGCGCGGCCAAATTTTGTTTGTTAATTTATTATGAGACAGTGTTAAGTTTTGGTGACAGGAGACCCCCCCCCCCCACCGTGAGGTTTGAAAAATTTAAAATGCTTATAACTCGCGATCTAGTTTTCGTAGCGCGACCAAATTTCGTTTGGTAATTTATTAAGCTATTGCATAGCTTTTATCGCGGGCTTTGAGCGCTAACGTCGTTTTAGTTAGGCAGACTTCGGCAGGATATCCTTCGGTAGACTTCGGCAGACATTGACGCGGTATTTTTGCATAAGTTGATAAAAAATGCTATGCAATAGCTTTACCGCGGCAGTCCCCGAGTGCCACACGTACTTTTTTTTATGTGGAGAATAAAACAACTTCTACAAAATCTTCAACTACACTCTTATCATTGGATATTATATTTTTGACAAAATATGGTAACAAACAAATTCTCTTGTGATCGCTTTTTGAAGTTTTTGCTACATTAATTGTTCCTACGTCAATAAAAACAACATGATGTATCGATTGAATGTTGAGCTCCGATTGTGCTTGGTGCCAGCATTCATGAAACATTTTCACACTATCTTCTGAAATTTCACATTCAGCAAAATTCTTTTATATTTTTTAGGACCTTTTTCTACACACATGGCAAAATCTGAAGCTGAATTTATAGTTGCAGAGCGTTGCTAGTGTTACCATTTTCTTGGCAACTGCACCATCCCCATCAACAACTCCTTTACCATGAGATGAAATGCAAAAGGATTGCCATACTTTACCATGATTTTTTAAAATAGTCTCTTCTTTTCTCTCCTTGCTTTGTCTCTTTCCTTCTCTTGTTGTAGATATGCTTCATATTTAAAAGGGTTTCCCTTAATCTTTTTTCAATGATATTGTGATTTTTCTGTACTCTTCATTCTCTGCAAAAGAGAAGAAATTAATGTGTAAACTGAATAAATATAGCACTTCCAGTCCAAAAATATAAGCTTAACAAATTTTTAATAGTTATCCCTTGAAATTTCTAATCTTACATAAAGTTAATTATGTTAAATTTTGGTTAATTTCAAACTGACTATATACATTTTATGCTAACTTAATAAACATTTTAACAGTTTCTATTTTTCTTACTTCTACTTTTTATTTAATTTGAATTAAAAGAGCGAAAAAATCTTCCCCTAATATTGATTTACTTATTTTAAAAAAATAAAAATATATACATTAGATAAATACTATCAAATAACAAAATTAAAAAAAATGTATATAAAAAACAAAACACAATTAACAAATTTAAAGAAAATTGCTAAAATATTGTTTCGTAATTTTTTTTTTTTTAATTTCTATAAAAATCTTACCTTTTAAATTAATTTCTTAATCATATATCACTAATAAAATTATTTTCTTGCAGTAAAGCAACAATTTTATCAATCCAAACTGAATAAATAAACTGCACACAGTGTCACATGCTCAGATGATGTAAATTTTTATTTATTAACTGGAATTCCCTCTATTAAATCAAAGGGTATAGTTAAAGCTGCCAAGTACATGTTTTCCAGCATCTTATTCTTTTATAAATTTACATATAATTTGTTCAAATATGCCTTTGTAATCAATTTTAAAAGACGTTGCGGGTGTGACTTTAATTAAATGTCACACCCGCAACAGGGACATGTCATGCCCGCAACGCTCAATAATTATAATTAAAATATTAATTAATTTCTTTTGTGTCTGTAATTCAAAGTATCTTAATAAACTATTTTTCAATATAAAATTTCATAACTTTAAATCAAAAATATTTTTCTGCAGAGATATAAATGTAACTTTTTGTTGCGGGTGTGACACAATAATTAAGAGTAATTAAATATGCTTACCTTTTGTAATGAAGATTAGTGAACACTTCTCTGCAGACAAAACCTCTCAATAATAGCTGTCAGATCATATATATCCAAGTTTGGAGATTTTCAGAATGTTTGTTCAATTGTACGAGACCATGAAATGTAAAGATTTTTGCCGCAGTCTATTTTACAAAGTCATAGTGTCACTTTATTAATTAAAATAAGTATGTTAATGACAAAAATTTAATTCTTTTTTCATAAAATATGAAATAGTACACTCTTAACAATTAACATGCAAAATTTCAATCATATTTAAAGAAATTTAAATTTTCATCTTCATGTCCATTTTTTCGTGGATTGGGCGTTATAGTCAGTATCGTCTTGAAAATAAATTGTAAACATAAATTTCAAAAAATGTCGATAGAGGGCGCTTTAGACTTTAGAGTAACGTACAACTATTTGTTACCATTAATTTTTGCATCTCATTAAATTTTTTTTGAAGCTTAGACATAAACTTAAATTTTGTGCTGAAAATCTGAATTGTTGAGAATGGTTAAGTAGTGGAAACTGAACTCTGTTCAATGGAGGTGGGAAGGTTCAAATTTCAAATGATTATACAAAACGGAAAAATTGGTCGATTCGTTTGCGGTTTTCTCTAAAACCATTCTTTATGACAGTATTTCTTTGAAAATAAATTTTAATGATAAATTTCAAAAAATTCCGTTAGAGAGTGCTTTAAACTTTAGAGAACCAACAACAATTTTTAACTGTTATTTTTTTGTATCTAATTAAATGCTTGCAAAAGCTTAGACTTAAATTTTGAGCTCAAATTCTGAATCGTTGGGAGGGGTTATGAAGCGCAAAATGAACTGTATTCAGGAGTTGAAATGTTACCCTGCCCAACCTACGAACACAGTTTAATTTGTCGCTACCTAATTACTCACAACGACTCAGATTTTGAGCTCAAAATTTAAGTCTAAGCTTTTAAAACATTTATTTAGATAAAAAAAAATAATAACGGTTAAAAATAGTTGTTGGTTATTCTAAAGTTTAAGGTGCTCTCTAATGGATTTTTTATAAATTTATCTTTAAAATTTATTTTCAAGGAAATACTGACATAAAGAATGGTTTTAGAGAAAACCGTAAATCAATCGACCAATTTTTCCGTTTTTTATAATCATTTGAAATTTTAACCTCCCCATCCCCATTGAACACATTTCAGTTTGCACTACTTAACCACACTCAACGATTCAGATATTCAGCTTAAAATTTAAGTTTATGTCTAAACTTTTAAAAATATTTAATGAGATGCAAAAAATAATGGTAAAAAATAGTTGCACGTTACTCCAATGTCTGAAGCGCCCTCTATCGACATTTTTTGAAATTTATCTGTATAATTTATTTTTAAGACATACTGACATAAAGATTTGAGTGAAAACCGCAAATCAATTGACCAATTTTTCTGTTTGTTATAGTCATTTGAAATTTGAACCTACCCACTCCCATTGAACACAGCTCAGTTTGCGTTACTTAACCACAGATTTTGAGCTCAAAATTTAAGTTTATGTCTAAACTTCTAAAAAAATTTAATGAGGTGCAAAAAATAACGGTAAAAAATAGTTGTTCGTTACTCCAAAGTCTAAAGCGCCCTCTATCAGCATTTTTTTAAATTTATCTTTATAATTTATTTTCCAGACAATACTTACATAAAGAATAGTTTTCGTGAAAACCGCAAACAAATCGACCAATTTTTCCGTTTTTTATAATCATTTCAAATTTTGGACCCTAAACTTTGATGGCGCCTATCTCCTTCGGAATAGACCTTAGTTTGGGACCCTTAGTTTCCCATTTAATATTATTTGCCTTGATGTGTACTATCACCCCTTAAAGTTTTGCCCAGTAGTTTAGATACATCCTGTATAACACGCACCTTAAATTTGATATGGAAATAAATGAATGGCCAAAGGAGTTTAAGTAAAAAAAGTCGAAACAAACATTGCGTTAAGCCAGAAAACAAAGCGAAATTACATTTTTAGATTTCGGGTAGGGAGTGCATGACGGGAGATAATAGTGAGTGACGGCAATGATAACTGCTAATTAGTGTTTAAATAACTTACTAGCGTTTTTCTATAAAAAAAGAGCAAGGATTGAAATAAAGATACAGCAATACTTCTATTAAATAAGAGTTTTCTACTTTTAATACCTTCTTTAAATATATTTCTTAATTCATATGTATATCATGTGATTACATCAAGCAGTAAAAAAATATTCTGTGTATAACGCGCACCTACGAGTTTTGCTTTAATTTTTTCAAACAAATATACGCGTTATACACGAGTAAATACGGTACAATCACACGTAGTCTTTTTTTATACATTACTTGTTTTATTATTTTATTTTTGTATTTACAATGAATAACAAATGTTTTAGATGGGATGCATAATTTATTTTTATCTTCCGAAATACTGATTCATCTTACTTCCTTTTCAGTTTTTAAACGATTTATTTACTCACGGCGCATTCTTTCCTGACAACCAGATAGCAAAAATTTTAAGGGCGAAATTTTGTTCTATGACTGGCTTGGAACTGTGTGAAAGCATTCTTTTTGCTTTTGGTGGAGTAGATAGAACACAGCTAAATGAGGTAAGCTAAAAATTTTATAAAATGCGACTGGATTAGTAAATTTAAGAGTTTGTTGTAGAATCATAAATTGATTCTTATGTTAAACTTTTAATTTGTATTTTTCCTAAGTTTTTCTCCTAGTCAATTTGTTTAAATACAGGATGTATAGAAAAATGAGAAAGTTTTCAGAAGTTACCCAGACTGTTAAGAACTTTAACTCAAAGTTCATTAATTCGATTACCAAAGTTCAAACTTAAACCATGATTGGTTTAGAATAATTACATAAGCAATATATCGTTTTTATTATATTAAGAAAATCTCCTGCATAGTTCAATCTTGAAAATAACTTCCACTTCCCCCTCCCCCCCAAAAAAATATAGCCATTAAGCAACAAATCACAATAAACAATTCTACGCACTCTTAATGGGCTGGTTTATAACACGATGCAATCAGCCTGATTGTCTAGTGTTGCGCTTCCCAGAACTTTTTCCTTCATGTACATCTTTTTTAGGCTTTCGATTTCGGAGTACCCCGCCCCCTTTTTTTCAAATAGATACATGTTCGTCCCTATTCTCAACTCAAACAGATAACGCAAACATACATGCTTTTTTTAATTAGTAATTTTATCATTACCATATAATAAATTGACACAAATTGCATTGTCATTTCTAACATTTTTGTGACTTTATATGACTTCCTTCATTATCGATTTTATATTCATGTACCCTCAGTACGTCTCCCACGTATTCCCAGAGTTAAGGTGAGTGCAGAACACGAGTGCCAAAAGTGACACGAACTACAATAATTCATCTGATACATATTTAATTTTAAGAAGAACTTTTGAAGAATTCTATTCGATAATCATTATACAAATAAAATTCCTGTATATTTTTGTAATCTATTCTGTTCTACCTATATCTTGTTAACTAGAACAAAACTTCTTAATTGCTCTTGAGGATGATTTAAAGCAGTCGAATGGGAGGAGCAGACTTCATATTAAATCCGCACCTTTAATTGGTACTAGTACGGACTGTTAGACTGTTCTCAATTGAAAAATGACACAACGCGAATAGACATCTTCCGGCCTGTTTGGACAGCATAGAGGAATTTGGCAACCTCCCTTCTTACTTTACGATTAGTTCAAAAATCAATGTATTTCCCTGATTACAACATCGATCAGAATTAAAACAAGAAGATAGCGAATGCTAAGAATCACCGTATTCAACGTGGTTGCCATAGGTTAATGATTTTCAATAGGTATAAAGAACAATTCCTATCTTCGAAAATCTTGTTTAGAAACTTGAAGGAGTATAAACTTACACACATGTCGAGTCAGATGCGGATATACAGAAATAAAAACCAGAAGGAGTAAAGAATATTTCAATTCTGCTTCCTCTTCGTCCAGAAAGTAGGTTTTTTGCTGTAGTATGTACCCACAAATGCACTGCTGTCATCACTCGTGGATACTGTTCATTTCGAAGAATAAACTGGGGCATTCTAGAATTATGTGAAGAAGAAGAAAATATTAAGAAAATAATTATCTTGTCAACGGACATGTGCTATACGATAGAGATACAGAAGATTTAAAAACATATAAATAATAAAGAATTTCTGATTCATGAAATGTAAAAGAATCACATCATAGAACCATCACATCAGAATTTAAAGAACATATAAGATTAAACTTATGCAGCATCAATAAAAATATTGATGAAAAAGTTCATTATTTTGATGTTACGAAGAAGATGTTAATGATAAGAAGGAATATCTACAATGAAACGGAAATCCTACATCAAGCTAATAACAGCCCAACAAACACATAACTTGTGGGCCATTAAAGGTGTCGTTAACGTTGGCCCAAAGTGTTTGGTGACGGCCCGCCATCCTTTGCCGTAACGGCTCCGTCAAAAAACTGTCACGCCGGCCAGAATGCGAACACAAGATCATTGGCCACAAGTACAAGAAGAGGCCCACAAATGTGCCATAAATTTTTTATCAAAGTATCAGACAGCCTCAAACTTGCCACAGTTATTCTTTTAAAGGCCATTAACAATCAAAGCTAGCCAGAAGTGTGCCCTAGCCATGCCATTTGTGTTTTGTAAGAATTAAATTTAGCCAAAAGCTGCCCACAAAAGAGCCCTTTATGATTTATTCTATCCAAAAGCCCGCCACTCCCATGCCATAAAAATTATTTAAGCATAAATTCAAAATCTGTTTAATAAAAAATATTTATTAAAGAACTGCTTGAATGATTAAATGTTTTTGCATGAAAAATAAATATATTAAGAATAATTTAGGTACAATAAAATATATGTATATATAAATTTACTTTTCTTGAATTTTTCGAAAATTTTCCAAAATACAATACTTCGCATATTGAATTTAATAATTTGTTTATTTATTCTATTATACATTAAATATATATATATATATATATATATATACATATATATATATATATATATATATATATATATATATATATATATATATATACAGGGTGATTCCGAATTTTTTTTACAATAAAAGAGGGGTGATAGTACACATCAAGACAAACAATATTAAATAGGAGACCAAGGGTTCAAAACGTTTTCCTAAGGAAATAGCCGCCATTAAAGTTTAAAGACAAAAATTTCAAATAAACATAAAAAACGGAAAAATCGGTCGATTGATTTGCGGTTTTCACTAAAATTATTCTTTATGTCGGCATTTTCTTGAAACTAAATTATAAAGATAAATTTCAAAAAATGCCGATAGAGGGCGCTTTGGACTTTGGAGTAACGAACAACTATTTTTTGCCGGTATTTTTTGCATCTCATTAAATGTTTTCGTAAGCTTAGACTCAAACTTAAATTTTGAGCTCAAAATCTGTAGTTGGGAGTGGTTAAGTAACGCAAACTGAGCTGTGTTCAGAGGGTTCAAATTTCAAATGATTATAAAAAACGGAAAAATTGGTCGATTGATTTGCGGTTTTCACTAAAACTATTCTTTATTTAGGTATTTTCGTGAAAATAAATTATAAAGATAAATTTCAAAAAATGCCGATAGAGGGCGCTTTATACTTTGGAGTAACGAAACACTCTTTTTTGGCGTTATTGTTTGCATCTTTTTAAATGCTTTCGTAAGCTTAGACTTGAACTTAAATTTTGAGCTCAAAATCTGAATAGCTGGGAGTGGTTAAGTAGACAAACTTAGCTGTGTTCAGAGGGTTCAAATTTTAAATAATTGTAAAAAACGGAAAGATTGGTCGATTCGTTTGCGGTTTTTGCTAAAACTAATTTTTAAATCAGCAGTTTTCTTGATCAATCAGTGTTTTCTTGGAAATATTTTTTAAAGATAAATTTCACAAAATGCCGATAGAGGGCGCCTTAGACTTTGGAGTACCGTACAACTATTTTTAACTGTTATTTTTTTAATCTCATTAAATGCTTTCAAATGCATAGACTTAAATTTTGGGCTGAAATTCTGAATCGTTGGGAGTGTTTCAGTAGCGAAAAATTGAATTGTGCTCCATAAGGAAAGAGGGTTAAATTTTAACTCCTGAACACACTTCAGTTTGCGCTTCTTAACTCCTCGTAACGATTCAGGATTTGAGCTCAAAATTTAAGTTTAAATCTAAGCTTCCGAGAACATTTAAAATGCTTTTGCAAGCATTTAATTAGAACCAAAAAATAATGGTTAAAGTGAATTGTTGGTTCCTCTGAAGTTTAAGGCGCCCTTGATTTATCTTTAAAAATTATTTTCAAGAAGATACTGACTTAAAGAATAGTTTTATTTTAAACCGCAAACGAATCGACCAATTTTTCCATTTTCTATAATTTCTTTAAATTTGAACCTCCCCCTCCCCCTTGAACACAGTTCACTTTGTGCTACTTAACCACTCCCTACTATTCAGATTTTCAGCTCAAAATTTAAGTTTAAGTCTAACCTTCCTAAATCATTTAAAGAGATGCAAACAATAACGGCAAAAAATAGTTGTTCGTTACTCCAAAGTCTAAAGCGCCCTCTATCGGCATTATTTGAAATTTATCTTTATAACTTATTTTCTCGAAAATACCTAAATAAAGAATAGTTTTAGTGAAAACCGCAAATTAATCGACCAATTTTTCCGTTTTTTTTTAATCATTTGAAATTTGAACTCTCTGAACACAGCTCAGTTTGTGTTACTTAACCACTCCCAACTACAGATTTTGAGCTTAAAATTTAAGTTTGAGTGTAAACTTACGAAAACATTTAATGAGATGCAAAAAATACCGGCAAAAAATAGTTGTTCGTTACTCCAAAGTCTAAAGCGCCCTCTATCGACATTTTTTGAAATTTATCTTTATAATTTAATTTCAAGAAAATGCCGACATAAAGAATAATTTTAGTGAAAACCGCAAATCAATCGACCGATTTTTCCGTTTTTTATGTTTATTTGAAATTTTGGTCCCTAAACTTTAATGGCGGCTATTTCCTTAGGAAAACGTTTTGGACCCTTGGTCTCCTATTTAGTATTGTTTGTCTTGATGTGTACTATCACTTCTCTTTTATTGTAAAAAAAATTCGGAATCACCCTGTATATATATATATATATATATATATGTGTGTGTGTGTGTGTGTATGTATAATGCAATTTATAAACACTTGCATTTCATGTACAATTTGAAAAATAAAATTAGTATGCCAAACATTGTATTTTCAATAAGCTCAAGATAAATAAATTTATGCATTTTTGAAAAATGAACCTAAATCATTATTACTATATTTATTTTTCATGAAAAAACCTTTGTTATTCAAGCAATTATTCAACAATTATTTTTTATTCAACACATTTTGAACTTACGCCTAAATAACATATATTCTTAATATGATTTATTATGTACTTTATATTAAAATAGATCTATTTCATGTATGTATGTGGTGTTTTGTTTAGCTTATTGTTAAGTCTGTTAATATTTGATGTCCATTCATTAAAGTACATGAAATCACAATTATTTTTGCATAATTTTCAAAAAAAAGAAAAAAAAAGAAAAGAAAAAAAAAGAAAAGAAAAGAAAAGAAAAAGAAAGGAAAAATAACACAGCTATTTAAAAATAAATAAAATATACAGTTTGATGTTTACATAAGTCACGAAACTTTTTTTTTTGTATACATATATATATAGATAAAACCATGTTTCGTATTTCGAAAGTATTTCGAGCAATTAATATTGACTTTTTCCTTTACTCAATTTCTTTTTTGCATTAAAATTATTTAGTCGTTGCTTTTAATGGCATTTTTACCACGGATAAATTGTTATCCGGACTTAGAGGGGGGAAAACCCTTTTCTTTGAAAGTTGAATAAAAAAGAAAGAAAAATCATATGGAAACAATTAATTTTAATTAAACTAAAATATTAAGAAAGTAGTATAAAAAATGCACAGTGTTTAAAATCGATTTATATAATCCCCACTACAAAACATTTAATGAAACAAAAAAAAATCAATTTACTGCTACAAACTGAATAAAATGCCGTTCTAATATAAAAACAAATACAATAAAATGATGCAAAAAATATTTCAGAGTTAAAAATCTTTAATGAATAGACAAAAAATTAAGACTTACAATATTTTCCGTGTAAATATCTATTACTTTCAGAGATAAAGATGGATTGCACCTGCGAGCTAGCGATAGCGACCCGCAGAAGTGGAGTCCAAATAACAAATGATAGATACTTGACAACATCTGGGTGGGCAGAGGGGTGGGGGGATGAGTCAGCGAAAAATAAGAGGTCACTGGCGTGCCCTTGAAAACCCTCAGAGAGGGAGGAAGTGTAAAATGCACGCTGATTTAATGTTCTGACACCCTTTGTTAACGAGACGTTTCTCAAATTTACAAACAACTCTTCAGAATTTCAAGTATAGTAACTCTGTCTAAGGCGAAATAGATTGGAATCGAGAAAATTTCCCGTTGTAGACAATATTCCGCCATAAACAAATTTTACTCTATGTCTATAGATTCGCAGAGACTTGAAAATTTTTGCGAGATAGATAGATTTCCGTCTTACATAGTGTCCGCCTCACAGAGGTATTACTGCAGTTGAATCACCTTTTTATAAATAAAAGATTATATGATGTTTTGAAACAAAATAAAAAAATCATATTATAAAAGTAAAAGTTAAAAAATATGCATATCTATGAAATATTTTTATCACAGTTTTAGGCATACATTTATTTCTCTAAGAAAACAATTCCAAGAAATGATAATACGACCTTTAGTGAATTTAAAGAAATCATTGAAAAATCCTTCCTTAAATTGAGATTCTAGTGGGCTAAGGTTTTTAATTAAAAAAAAATGTTTATTTATTTATTTATTTATTTTTTGCACCATTCAATGGCCCGAAACTTTAAGACACATTTTGTATTTTTAAGTTGAATGTTCATTAAAGCGATTTTTCATCGAGCAATTTTTCTTTAATTTTTTAAAAATATATGCATGAATTACATATTGTTGAATTTTTATGATTTCCATTTTTCACCATTTCCTGCGCTGTCGAGTCCGGATATTTGGTACAAAACCTCAAACTTGACAGCATATTGTAAAAGATCTGCTACCTTTTCTGAAATTTACTTTTATAGAAGGACGTTTTTCTATTTTAATATTTATTTTAAATTATTTTAATCTATTTTAAATATTTTTCCCTTTTCTTTCTGTTATTTACACTCAATGATGAGTGTAAAAAGGTGCCGGTGAACAAAAATGTATGGAAGTGTGGATACCATTTCAGATATACACATTTATAAAGAAATGAGAAAGTTGTTTGATTGCAAAAACAATTTTCATTCATTTCTGTACAAAAATATTTAAATGCATAAGAAAGTAATTTATGTAACAAAATGTATCAAAAGCATGTTTTTACGCAGGAAAAAAGTAAAACACTTTTGATACAAAATGAACAAAAGAATAAAAAAAATGTATTGTTCTACTGAAACATTATTCATTTTAAGGGAAAATTATCCTATGCCTTCCAACCCGCTTGCAAAAACAAAAACAAAAATCAATTTTTTTTAACAATTTTTCCATTTTTGAGTTTAAAAAAATAAAAAAAAATAAAGCTTTCCTTTTGCTTTACAGATAGGTGGGGGAGGGGCAGACAGAGACGATTTAGGCACAATCTAAAGGCTTTTTCTATTTTAATATTTATTTTAAATTATTTTAATGTATTTTAAATATTTATTTATATTCTTTTAGTTATTTTTTATAAACAATGAATGCAAAAGGGCACCTGAAGAAATTATTTCGAATATGTATACATTTTGGGAACAATATTTATTATTTATAAAAAAATATTTTTAAATTAAATAAAAATATGTCATGTGTTTAACTGTCTTAAATATAAATCTTACAACATATTTATATGTTTAGTAAAACTCAGATTTAAAGTAGTTTTTGAAAGAAATGAAGACCAAAAATACCCTTTCTCTTTTGAATAAAAATGCTGGTTAGATTATAATGGCCCTCTGCTTTCTAAAGTATGAAACGCCATTACACTACTGCCAGAAATTGACTCTTAGGAGTTGGCCGGCAAAGTAAATGTAACTGTTCTCTCATCGCCGATCCGTTACTGGCTCGGCGGTAGCTGCCGCAACTAGCGGCGGGTCATTTGCGGTACCGCATTGTTTTGTTACAAATGGCCTTAACTCCTTCTGGCCGCAATGAAATCACCTGTCGGCCGTAAGTCATGTGTTTGTGGGGAGTAGACTAGAATACTAGAATTATAACAAAAGCGAAAAGCGCGTTCACAAAAGGAATTCGTGGATATGGGAGGCAAAGCGAAAGACTAAACATATTGATTGGATTTGTAGAATGTGAGAAAATGCTTATTTATAAATTCCTTTTTTGAGAAAATGTCACTAAGGAAATGAACACGTGGAACTACAAATGCAGAATGAAGTGAGATTGAGATATCTTAGGAACAGATGGCATATTGTTTAGGATTGCAGAATCCTTAAATACCTTCAATACAAGTGGTTACATGTCAGTTAGGTAAAAAAAATTAATTAATAATAAAGTGGAAAGAATAAAGCTTTATCAGCCCTACAAGAAATGAATCGATATTAATAATCTAAGTTAACGTAGCGAAAAATTTCATTTGAAACTTAAAAATATTTCTACTGCAGTCAATCTTAGATGAAGAATAAGATGTTATATTAGGGCACTAAAAAATTAAACAGCACTCAACAAGAAATAGCACAGGAGATAGTCGACAGAGCTTAAATAAATCTAGAGAAAAAGAAGAAAGAAAATAAAAGAAGAAATGAGAAGATTTATGAAGAAACGCAGAAAATTAAAGATGAAGAAATCAATTCCAAATCAAGAAATAAATATGCAGAGGAATGATTTAAAACAGCAAGAACGTGTGTTACAGAAGATATCAGAAATTTTACTGTGATATTGTCAAAAAAATTCCAGCGGATAGCAAAAGTTTAAAATCAACAAAATATATACAAAATTAAATTACACTAATATAAGTGTATTTCTATGTTCGGGATAATTTCTAAAACTACCAAACCAATTTCAAAAGTAATGATAACAAAATTATGGTGTTATTCCCTGTTCTAACATAGGTCTCTAATGTTTATGCAACTAACCCAAAGGGAGTGGAGCAGCAAAAAAGTTATAGCAATTCGATTTTTCTGTTATTTAATTGCCCAAAAATACGAAATTTGGAAAGGCAGTTACTTATAAGATATAAATAATCTTTCTGAACATTTCTTAACGCATTCCAAATTTAAAAAGTCTAAAAATGCAATGCCTTGAAAAGTTTGAAATGCTCTCTGAAATCCACCAAGTAGGTGGTAGATCGTTAGGCAAGAAACTTCAAATTTGACATGATGGTTAATTTAAGATTTAAATGCGTTCTAAGAATGGTTTTTAAAAAATTCAAAACTTTAAAAAAATACTGAAATAAGCAGATGAAATGAGCATAAAACCTTCAAAATACTTTCTAAATTATCATTTATTTAGAATTAGTTTTGGTCCTTATTAATTTTACTCTGATTTAGGCTTAATGCAGTGCAATAATGAAGTTTAGTCAAACTCTGGCTTAATTAGCAATTTTTGAATTACTCCTAAATGTATAATTTCTTCTATTAAAACTTAAATACACAAATATCACTTGGCATATTAAAACATTTACATGAGCAAATCCGCGGGTTTTCTTGTATTTTATAGCATAGGCAGATATAATGATATTATAGACTCTTGAAATTTATAAAGTTTATAAACTTTATAAATTTTAAGACTAACTAATATCATTATATCTACCTATATTCACAGCCCTTTTTTTAATCAATGAAGAATATTGAATAAATACACATATTTTAATTTAATTGTAATACAGAAGGATGAAAAAGCGTAAAATCCTAACAATATCTTCGTAACATTTTCTAAAATAGATTTTTTTTGCCATTTTTAGCAACATTTATTGTTTACGCCAGATAACGTACACTTCTATTCAACGAAGTATATTTAATTTTCAGTTGTAGTGCATACTATTATTACAATTATCTGTGCTCTATCCCACGATTTTACAATATATACAAATTAACTGAAATATTTCAAAATATGTCAGAAAATACATATTTTTTAATTTAAAAAATGTCTTTTTTAATATTCGAGTATCTATGAAATATGTGTTACGAAAAAGGATGTGATGGACATGAGGAAAAATATTATACTGTATTTTAATTAAAATTTTAAAAATAGATTATTTACCAACTTGGAAAAAACTATGCAGTGGCAGCATTCGAATATACCCAGAATCAAACATCGATCAAAAACATCGGAGAAGAGTTAATTCAGCTTGTCTCCATTATTTTGTATGGAAACGATCCAATAAATAAATAATCTTTCCCTTTGCCACATATGTATTATCCCATAAAACTTAGATTTCAGTTCAACACATGGTAATTAAAATTAAAAGCATTCTGACAAAATTTCACTGAAATTTATTTAACACATTTTAAATAATGGAATCAATAAAACATGGAAGTAACGGAAAAATTATTTTTCCAGAAATTATGTTTACAGATTTCTTATCGATGTTGTTTCTTATCTATAAAATCAATTTAGAAATGTCAATTAATCTTTATTAGTGTGTTTATTTCTAAAAAATATAAGAAAATAATCCATAGAAACATTTTTTATATTTCTTTTTGGCATTCCTACGCCCACCTCTGAGATTTGACTCCCTCCGTCTTGTTTATTAAATTAGCCATAACTCGTTTTATAATAATTGTAGGAGTTAAAATATTGTTTTTAAAATAAAAGTAACAAAACAAATTCGGAGATTTTCAACAACGCGGGCATTTTAACGTAGGCAGATACCCTAAAAGAAAAACTGTATGTTTGCAATTGTTGTAGCATTTTATGAAGTACTATGTGACACTTTTCCTTTCCTTTTACAGACGAGAATAGACGTCTATGCATCACGTTTCTTTTCAAGCACATCATCGAAAAGTCTTCTTCATTATGGGCAAGTAAGTGAAATAACTCGTTTGGAGCCACTGTAATACTTACCAATCATGCATACGCATAATATAACATATGAAAATAAAACATGTGTAAACTATTTATAAAATGCATCGCCATTCCAAAATAAAATTGAAACGTATATTTAAATACTTTTAATGTACATAGTAATATCCTATTAAGGAATTGCTGATGAACCAATTTCGAAAAATTATATAAAACGCCAAACTACTGAAGTGGTACGGAATTGCGCAAAAGAAATATCCTTATAACTCCAAAAATAATAACTATATCAACTAACAATTTACTGCGTCGAATTAAGCGTCTCATTTCAAATTAAAATATACTTTTGAATTGAAATTTGAATGAAATACAGGGTCATGAAAAATTGAAGAGTGTGGAAAATAGGATTAGAAATATCTCGGCAATTATTTATCTGATCGACTTCGTTCTGTATGCAAAATTTGTGTTTTTGTATTGTCTTTTACATCCACTCTTTAAAATAAAAAATTCCGAAAATTTTTATGAACCTTTCATCAGAATGAATATTTCAAGAGTTCGAAAAAAATAGTTCCGGATAATCGAGGTTACTGATATTAAATATGTTTCTTCTCATTAATACATACTAAATACACACCAAATTTCAAGCCACTATCTCGATTTGTTCGGGAGATTAAGCATTTACAGAAGACGGACGGCATTTTTTTTTTCAAAACACAGCCAGTACCGGCTATATGGTCACCCGCTTATAAGATCACCCTGGTTACATGGTCAATTTTCTTAAGTCCCGTCTAACTTAATAAAGAATATGTGTTAAAGCGCACCTCTTATATAGTCATTTTATTTTCCAGCGTATTGGTTGTATGGTCGCTTTTTTCAATCTTTTCAATGCTGTTTTCAGAATTTTTTTTTTTTTTTAATTGGCTTTTGTAAAATTTTTTCAGGTATGAGGAAACATAGCAACATCGTCGGTCGTACCCACTCCCCCCCCCCCCCCTCAGTTCTCTTCCTCCCAAAAATCATCAGATTGATATCTATCTGTTTATTGGTTAGACTTTTCTCTTTGTTTGTAAAGTGTACTGAAATAAAGATGTAATAATAAAAAGGAAAATTTTGTTTCATTTGGATCAAACGCGTCAAATAAGAACACTCGTTTTTTAGTATGACTTTGAAAAGAAAGAATTTATAATTTGCTAAAAAAAGAGAACTGATCGAAAAGTTCAAAGTTTCTAATCTTTCTAAAATTGAATTTGCAAAAGTAAATTCGATACCCCGGACGACATTGAACAACATTTTAGCAGCCAAATTTTATTCCTCGAATGTTCGTATCTGTGATGAAGAAAGAAAATGTCAGCGCTTGTCACACTATGAAAATGCGGATAAGGCTCCTTTGTCATGGATTAAATATGCACGATCTCAAAATGCTCCTATATCCTGGAATGTTTTGGAAGAAAATCCTTGGAATTTGCTAAGGAATTTGGTGAGTCCAGTTTCATTGCTAGTAATTGTTGGCTACCTATTCAAGGCATAACCTATGCTTTAAAAAATTGTGCGGAAAAATTGTTGATTTTGACAGGAGAAAAACGAATGGAAAGATGCAATGTTATGGGACATTCTCAAAAGATATGAACCGGCCAACATCTTCAAAGCCGATGAATGCGGACTTTTCTATGACCTTGCCAGACAGAACTCTTTGTTTTAAAGGTGAAAAATGTGTAGGGGGAAGGAAAAGCAAAGAACGCTAAACTGTTTTGTTAGCTACAAATATGTATGGATCGGAGAAAATTATTCCTGTGGTGAATGGAAAATTTCTTAAGCCTCGGTGTATGAAAAATCGCAAATCTTTGCCTCTAGTCTACAATGTAAATTCAAAAGCATGGGTGGCAGAGGACATCTGGGAAAAAACACTCAGGAGGTGGGATCGAATTTTTTCAAAACAGAACAGGAAAGTTGCATTAATTGCTGACAATTGCCATGCTCACTCCATTATTGATGACTTGAAATCACATGAACTTGTTTACTTGCCTTCTAATTGTACGTGTGCATCGCAGCCTTTAGATCAAGGTATCATCCAGAATTTCAAGACTATTTATAGAAAGCTTCTTCTGCGTGATATGATTTCTGCTATTGATCGAAAAGAACAATTTCAAGTGTCCGTATTAAATGCAATTTTTTATATTGACCAAGCTTGGAATATGGTGTCGCTGAAAATTATTGAAAATTGCTTCCAACATGCTGGATTTCACAGTTCACCAAAGTCTGAAGAATTATCGGAAAACGCGGAAGAGGATCTCCCTTTAACTGAACTGTCAGAAGAATTGAGGAATCGAGGTTATTCAATTCCTGACGAAAATTTGTATGCAAAGATTGATGAAGACCTCGCTACTAACAGTGAAGCTTCAGTACAAGATATTGTTTCTAATGTGTTCGATTTGAATGCCGAAGGAAGTGATGATGAAGATGATAGTGGATGTGAAAAAAAAAAAAAAAAAATCAGTATCAACATCAGAGGCACTTAAAGCCATCGATGATCTCAGATTTATTTTATTAATTCCGAAGCAGCAGACGAACATTTAAAAGCTATTAGAGATTTAGAAAGAGTTTTATTAACAACCAAGAAAAGCAAGCAATCTTGCGTAACTAAATATTTTAAATAAGTAGAGTGAATATGGGTGCAATGTAAGTATGTACGTACGCGTGCTGTATTTCGATTGGTAAGGTAAGCTAATAAATTTCTTAAACAATTCATATTTGTTACTGTACTTTTTACTCACTAATTAATTTTTAAAATGTTCTTAAAAGTTTAATTATTTGTTTATTATAAGCACTATATTCTGATAGATGAATATAATCCTGCCATAATTCAGGGTTGTCATCTCTCTTGTTTTCATCTAGGTAAATAAATTTAACTTTTTCAAAAAAATGTATAACCGACTCCAAAGAAAGCGCTAAAAAGAATTAAATAATTCTATAAAATTCTCTAATGACAAATCGTTATCTAATAACCACACATTGACTATCATGTACCGGTATAAAACGGTTAAATTTAATATATAAAATTTAATATCCACCAAACATAGATTTTCCAGAGAATATTTTTTACAAGAGATTAATTTACATATTTTTGATTTAATTTTTGAATATATACATATAAAAAGTAATGAATTACTTTTTGAAGTTGGTGCCAAACAATCATAATCGATAATGATTTCCCGATTTTATTTATAGTATATATCCACAATTCTTACTATACTTAAGATAGTTTGGCACCAACTTCAAAAAGTAATTCCTTACTTTTTATATGTATATATTCAAAAATTAAATCAAAAATATGTAAATTAATCTCTTGTAAAAAATATTCTCTGGAAAATCTATGTTTGGTGGATATTAAATTTTATATATTAAATTTAACCGTTTTATACCGGTACATGATAGTCAATGTGTGGTTATTAGATAACGATTTGTCATTAGAGAATTTTATAGAATTATTTAATTCTTTTTAGCGCTTTCTTTGGAGTCGGTTATACATTTTTTTGAAAAAGTTAAATTTATTTCCTACTTTTTAGTTATTTATACCGTAATACATAATTATGTGTACTGACATATGATTGCTCTTTGCAACACTGTTACTGTTTGATTGTCAACTTTTCAAAAGACACTTACAATATCGGTTAGTATCGTTGTGAATCTTTAGGTTTTCTGGATGTGGTAACTTTTTCAGATCTGGCACGACGAAAAGCTACCGCATTCATGAAATCTTAAAGTCAACATCTAATCGTACGGACATCGGAAGTGGTTATCGAAAGGTGACAATGCCTCAAGTAAAGTGTCCTTAGGCCAGCCACACACTAGTGAAACATTGAATGAAAAAACGTGCGACATGCGACAATTTCACCCTGATAACAAAGAAAAAACCGGTTTGGCTGCGTCATGTTGCACGATTTTTGCCACATGTCTTTGTAGTGTGTGGCGGGCCTTACACATAAGCGCGCGGCAAAGCGCTTCCATATATGAGTAAACAGCAAAATGATTCCATGTATCAATGAATAGTAAAACGCTTTTCTAGTGTAGTCAAAAGTACTCCCCCTTCAGTCAGAAAAAGCAAAAGGAAAGATTTTAACAAAAATCGCTCTATGATTCAATAGATAAACAACAACAATCTAATTCCTATAAATGCAGTAAAGGAATCGGAAATGAGCGGTGATGATTCGACGAGGAATCCGAAAATCATAACCTGTACTTGGCTTCATCTATAACAGAGTGACAGCATCCGACAGCAATACTTTTTTCACGGACGCTTTTGTCCCAATTGAACTGTTAAAAAATTGAAACTCACACCACCGCTTTTATGGAAAACGATTATTTCAGCCTATCATGGAGCATTCTCATGGGTCAAAAGACAAATATTTTATAAAAGCGGAGGAGTGACGATGCAGCAAAAGGGTAAAATTTTTTACAGTGTATGTATGAGATATTCCATAAAAGGGACGGAGTGACGATGCAGCAAAAGTTAAATTTTTAACAATGTATCGCAATGCTAGGCATTTTCTATTATAAATTTGATGATGATTTCCTGGTAGAATTCGATTGTACGCCGAATGATCCTTTATTTCTACGCAGACATAAATACATAATCCATATTATTTTATAAATAAATTCGTGGACATACAAGGACAAGATTGCACAAGGAAATATTACGACACAAGAAAAGTACAACCGGGAGCTACACATAAAGAGTCTGTGCAACGGAGCCAGTGGGATTCGAACCACAATCTCCTACGCTCTCAAGAGATTAGCAGCGTGGTGTCTTAACCACTCGGCTACAAGGACCCCCTTGATGACTCATTTTTGTCCAGAATCTTTTCAATCAGTCGTATACTGTGCTCCATGTGTCGTCATATTCACATCGAGGAATTCTACATGAACAAAAACTGAAATCATTCTGGTGTCTAATCCGGTAACCAAATCTGAATCTAAAGATAATTTTGTTACGCGTATCTATGCACTTTATTTTGCATTGATATGTAGAGATAATTTTGTTTCGCGTATCTATGCACTTTATTTTGCATTGATATGTAGAGATAATTTTTTCCTCCGGAGTAAAATATATACTAAAGGATTTCCATCTTTTCAACAACTTAAGGATGTCGATTGGTATCGATGTCTATTTCCGCTTTAGTGGATGCGAGAACTTGTCCATTTAAGCTTTAAAATTTCGAAAATTTATCGCATTCAGCAAATTTTAAGGCCCCACACTAGGCACAGAAAAAGACCCGAATGATAATGTGAAGTCTATGGGGGCGTTCTTTTCAAATATCTCGCTCAAATTTTAAAATTTTTACGTGATTTTTTTTGCATAGGATAGCTGAGGATATTCCACAACCGACCTAGTTTTTATTTTTTCAATTTTGGTTTCAGATTTTTAAAAAAAAAATATTTTAAATTTCAAAACCGGTTTAAACGGTTCTGAAATTGAAACTATCATTATATAAAACATACATAAGCAAAATCGAAGAAGTAAAAACTAGGCCGGTTGTAGAATATCCTCGGCTATCCTATGCAAAAAAAATCATGTAAATATATTACAATTTGAGCGAGATATTTGAAAAGAACACACCCATAGTCTTTACACTAACATCCGGGTCTTTTTCTGAGACTAGTGTAGTGCCTTAAGGTCCACATTGAAATCTACAGACTTCGTAAATGGGCATTGAAAAGCTGAAAATCCATCAGTATACGTTATTGTGAAAAATTACCTTTGTTTTTAAAGCTGTCTGTTTTCTGACTAATGAGAGCGATCTAAAAACGTCTATGGAGCGTTTTCATTGGTCAGAAAATAGTCTTTAAAAACAGAGGAAATTTTTCAAGATATTTTAAACAGGGTACATTGTTAAAAATTTGACCCTTTTGCTGCATCGTCCCTCCACCGCTAATATAGAAAAAGATTACTTCAGCCTATTATGGAGCATTCTCATGGATCAAAAGTGAGATATTCTATAAAAGCGGGGTAGTGACGATGCAGCAAAAGGGTCAGATTTTTTAGAGTTTAAAGTACGCGTACACAATCAGAGCGCGTCAAGTTGCTTCTATGATTCAATGCATAACAAAGTAATTCTAAATGTTCGTATGTATTAAAATACCCTTTTCAGTCATAAAAACTAAAAAGGAAGATATTATCAAAATCACACTATGATTTATCATGCGTCTATATGAATGTAGCAATATTTGAAGATAAGACTGTTCTTTGATAAACGCGGTTTTCCAAAGTACAGAAAATTTAAGAATTTTTGTTCCAGAACTTGGCGGTAGTCACCTGAATGAGTTTCTTTTATGGGTAAAAGAAGTTAACTAGCTTAACTTTAATGGTAAGCTTGTCAAAAATTTTCTTCATTTATATTTGTACAAATGTAAATCTAGCACATAGCAATGTAGTTTAATCACTTTGTGAATCCGGCATAACAAGCACCCTGATACACAGACACTCTTGCTTTAACGTGTAAGGCTCTTTAGAGATGAATTTTCAGCTTTTCGATATCGAATTCTCATGTCTGGATCGATGTGGATCTTTCAATTTGGTGGATACGAGAATTGTTCCAGCTAAGATTTCGTATTTTGGAAAAAAACTAGCATCTCTACAACAGTGGTTAGGATCCAGAAGGATTATTTGCGGTTAAGCAAAACAAGATTGACCAATCATAAGCCTTCATTTTTGAGAACTTTTCATTGTTCGAAGGAGAGAGTCTGGAATACATGAAGTGAAAATCTGCTATCGACACTGTAAAAAATTTGACCCTTTTGCTGCATCGTTACTCCATCGCCTTTATAGAATTTCTTTGTTTTGACCAATGAGAATGCTCCATAATAGAGCGAAGTAATCGTTTCCTATAAAAGCGATGGAGTGACGATGCAGCAAAAGGGTTCAATTTTTTACAATGCAAGCAGTGCTAAAAATTTGTATCCTTTAAATGTGCAACGATGCTACTGAATTCCAAACTGTCGATCACAGCGACATCTGCGGCATTTTCGTGATACATTATCTAGACTAGCAATAATTCTTGCATTTTTAGAAAATGTCCTGCAGATGTCGTTTCTATCTTTAAATTTCATTAGCATTGTTGCACATTTAAAGAATAGAACATTTTAGCGCTTTTTTTAAGTGTTACAGAAGGCGTGTTCAGCACAACTTACCGGATACTTACCGACCACTTACCGACTGCAGACAAGTACGAAATGAAAATCAAAGCGAAGTGTGACGTCGACTGCAATTCAACAGAATAGTTTTCATTGATGCCACAATTTTCTTTCGTACTGCCCTACAATCGGTCGGTAACATTGGTTACTTTTGTAAGTTGCTCTGAACACGCCCTGAGATAGCCGATTTCCATACTATATCCCCTAGATGCTATATTTACGGTTTCTTGCATAAGAGAACTTGTCCGGAATCCAGGTAGAATTTGCACTGTTAGCGAAACCAGATTAACGAATAAGAAGCCTGAATTTTAGCAAATTCTTCAATGTTTTAAATAAATTTTCTTGTTAATAAATCTCGTTTCGCAAACAGCGCAAAATTTATGTGAATCCTGGCCCTCGTCCAGTTAGGATTTTGCACTTTGAACACTGTTAAAAATTTGAAACTTTTACTTTATCGTCAATCCATCGCTTTTATAGAAAATGATTACTTCATTGTATTATGGTGAATTCTCATTGGTCAAAATAGAGATATTCCATAAAAGCGGTGGAGTGACAATGCAGCAAAAACTTCAAACTTTTAACAGTGAAAAGATCGTGTGTCTATGTAAGTGTAACATAAAAGCATGCAAAATGAACACTTCTAATTGGTCGATTGCTTCAAAATGAATTTGAAATTTAAAGTTTTTATTTTTAAAAAAGTTCTAATTATCAGATTTTTATGAAATTTGAATGGGACCACATGGGCCTCATACGCTTTCAAATAAAAAAAGAATTATCAAAATCGGTTCATATTTGCAAAAGTTATGCGTGAACAACAAATACATACAGGTCGAAATCATAACCTCCTCTTTGAAGTCGGTTAAAAAGTTATTCTAAGATGGTGACGAACTATATCAGATTTTGTGTTCAACTGGAAAAGACTTTGATTTCTTTTTTTCTGTATAAGCATTAGATTCGTGAAAATTTTAGATATATAAATTCTTTTTTTTGATGAATTTATATCCTGTGGAATGTTCTGAATGCTGTTTAGCTATATTGTAAAATGTTTTTCTGTCGCAGAAATTTTGTAGCTACTCTAACTCCAGAATTAATCTAAATAATTTCTTAGAATTTCATACTTAATTAGACCTTAAGATAGATATATGTGACTAGATTTTGGAGTATATAGCTTTACAGGTGGTGCGCTATTGACATTTCCCTTGATGCGTCTTCTATCTAGGCATTAATGAGTTGTAGTAGCACCATCTATATTATGTACAAGATGCTTGTAACTGTGTTCTAACGTGTGCTTACTTTTGATTACAATCATATCCAATAGTGAAATTACCTTATTTAATCATAGAAATGGAGCTATTAAATAAGGTGAATAATGTTATTAGAAAAAAGAAGCATTCGAAAGTTAGCACTTTTTGGAACTGTTACTGTGAAAAACTAAAGTAATTTAATTTAGGCTTTTATTTTTATTTTTATTTTTTTTATAACAAATGTACAATTTTATAAATAATAAAGTCATCAAGTACAGTAAAAACCCGCTAATCCGAACCCCGCTGACCCAAGTTTCCGGTTAATCCGAACCGATTTCATTTTCAAAAATTTTAATTCAACAGAATAAAAATACGAAATAAAAAAATACTTAATAATATAAAAATAGAACATACGAATATAAAATGAAAATGTGCACTGTAGGTCGACTAGTAGAAACCACCTTAAAAAAATTTCCGAATATCTGTTTGTTTACCCAGTCACTAAAAAATTCTTTTATAAAATGCAAAAAGTATTTAACTCAGATGATAAAAAATTATTTTTCCTTCAACAATTTGATTCCGTAAATACAAAAATATTTTTTATTCACCCCTCGTCGATGTGGTGATTGAATTATTTATAGATTCAATATTTTGAACCGTTTGTAATGAGCTGTTGCGGAATTCGCCTTCTAAAGTTCCATTAGATTATTATAAACACTAGGAGTGATTAAACAGGAATACCATTTTTTTTCGAGTGTCGTGCCGAATTATCTAGCATTGTGAACCTTAAGATATCGGATTACAAGATGTTTACTATACTACTGAGTACTTATAATTACATTTGTTATACCATGTATCTTCGTTTCAATTTGTATCAGAATTTCGGGTAATCCGAACTGGGCCTGGTCCCAATTAGTTCAGATTAAGACTGTTCTATATACTGTATATTATGTTGACAGTTCCAACACTTTTCATTAGTCTAAATATCGGTAAAGGATCACCTTTTGCCTATGCATAGTACATGGTGAAATGCATAACTTTCATTATACTACATTTTATCCTGATTGTATGTATACATACAGTCGAACCTCATTAACATGAACCTCAAGGGGATCAAAATTTTCTTCATGTTAACAGTAATTCGTGTTATCAGTATCAATTTTTTGTATTCGTTTTTATATGGAATTGTGAAAACAATTCATGTTAAGCGTGTTCATGTTAACGAGGTTTGACTGTATGTATACACAAATACGGGATGCTGATACATAGAGTAAAAAAAAAAAGAATAGAGGTGAAGTATAATGGCTGGGGGTGGCTCCAAAAAATATAACCCTAAAATCCAATACATTAAACTTCTCAGTTCTCATGTCGCCTGTAGGCAACACTAAATAACACCCCTTTAAATTAATACAAATCCTTATAGAATTGTTAAAATTAGTTTCAAACCTTTTTAATAAATGCATGCCTATCATAAGCATTGATATACTGACTGATACGTCTTTGGAGAGATTTTACAGAAATTTTAAACGTATTTTTGTGGTCTCTCGTAATGTTTGTCACAAGATAGAGGAAGTTAAGCCCAAATAAAATCACGTGCTTTCGTAAAAATGAAGAAAAATTTAATAATACATTTTTAATTCATAATACAATAAAATTCTACTTTAGAATGCTTTAATAGAAGTAGATCATTTTCATTTAGAGAAAAAAATGCCCGTGATTCTTTCGTTTGAGTCTAATGAGGGCATTTAAATTTAAGTGATAACGCGCATCATATTGCAAAACTGATTTTACGGCAGACTTCACCTCCATCTATCTTATTCCTCCATGATGTTGATCTGTCATTGGAGACTACTTTTTGATTATGTTTTCGACCATTTATTAAAGAAAAAAAAGAAAGAAAAAAAATGCATTGAAGATTGTCAGATAATTTCCATTACGTTTATTTTTTAGAAATATTGTGGACAAAGTAACAAATAATAATAATAATAAATGCCAGTGGCAGCATTCCAGTAATAGTGAAGTAAAAGCTTAACTCGTTAAAATTTTAATTTTATAAAATTTTTGCTGCCAGCCTAGATTTTTTCTTAGCATTATCAGCTTAAAGTCAATGTTTTATAAATTGCTCTTTGAATTTTTTTTACAAACGTTTCTAATATGAAAACTGCATTGTTTTCTTTTGTAGCTGGTTCAAAGCAAGAAGTTTAGAAAGTATGATTATGGCAGCCACCGCAACCTGAAATATTATCAACAGGTAAGAAATTATAATGCAAAAAAAGTTTAGCAACATTTTAATTCCCGACAGGGACGGGCGATTGTCAATAGCTCAAAAATTGAGGACTGTTGTCAACGGAAAAAAAAACAATCAAGTGTAAACCACAATTTTTTCGACAGGAAATGTTACTGTACCAACGGGAAATTGCTGTGTGATTCTACAACCGCAACTTATAATGTTATTTTAAAATGATTTTTAATAAAAATATAATACTAATAGAACAATTTTGTCAGTTTTCGAAGAAAATAAGTCGTTGTGAGCATGATTATTTAAGTAGGATTTTTAGTAAAATGTAATCATTTTAGTAAGCAATTTTAGCAGTTTAATTAAAGCCCTGCATCCAAACCTTTTTGCTTGGGTTTCATGATGCTTTCAAACACACTCAATTCAATCTATGTGTTTTATCTTCCAATACATCCACATTGTCAAAAATCCTTCAATTTTTATCCGTTGTTATTTTTTGTTTTCACTTACTTCTAACTTTGGTACATAGAGTTGGAACATTTGTAACATAGAGTAAGCCTGCCTCCTCTGTGATTATATATATCTAAACTATATGTGTCATTCATGGTTAATATCTACCTAACTGTCTAATTATTTGACAATTTTTTTCGATAATCATCATCAACAATGCTTTTATACATCTAGTAAGATAGGTATACTCAGTACTGCTCAGTACCTAATACCTTTGCTGAATTCTTGCAAATCGAAATTTGTGTATTCGAATTATGGAAAAGTACGCTTTTCACAAAAACTTTCTGAGCTAAAGTAATCGCAATAGTTTTCCTGCAAAATTTTAATTAAAGTCTACTAATAATTTTTTAATACTATTAGTTTCAGTACATTCAGAAATAGAGGGGGAACATATTTTTGCATTAAGTTATTTACGATAGCTATCAACATATATGATGCTATCAAAAATTAAAAGAAATGTATTTTTGAGTTCAACGTTTCAACTGCTTTCACACGATATCCCACATAATATATAAAAGTTTTTTTTATTTATTTTTTATTTATTTTTATTTTTTTTTTGCGTAGTTTAATTAGCACCTCTACTTTTTTTCCTAAATATATTTGTCAATGTTCAATAATCTGTAAATATGTGGGGCAATACTTTTTATCTCACAGGCTATCAAAGCCTGAGAGCTTGTATGCCTGCCCGTTCTGTATGTATGTACGTGCGTACGTACGTACGTAACACGATAACTCATGATAAAAATATCCGATTTACTTGAAATTTTTGATATAGGTTTATTATGATAATGCGATTCCCTGATTAGTTTTGTGAGTTCTTTCGATAAGTATGAGAAGAGGAACGGGAACTAATGCCCCTCCTCTTAATTTATATAAATGGATTTTCATGCACAATTATCAGATTTCGTTCAAATCTTAGATATATGATCAATTCTGATGAGGCTCCTCCGTGATTAGTATTAAGTGTTCTTTGGATAAGTACCAAGAAGGGGTACGGGGCAATTGCCCTTCCGCTTAATTTATATAAATTTGTTTTTCATGCAGAGTTATCATATTACATTCAAATCTTAGATGTAGGACCATTCTGATGAGGTGCTTCCTTGATTAGTAATGGGTGTTCCTTGGATAAGTTTTAAGAGGGGGGAATATGGGGGGGGGTATCCCCCTCTCTTAATTTATGTTAGTGGATTTTTCACGCAAAATTTACCGATTTGCTTCAAATTTTGGATATACGTTCATTCGGAAAAGGCGCTTTCCTGATTTGTTTTTGGAATTCATTGGATAAGTACAAAATGAGGGATAGGGGAAATTACCCTTATAATTTAGGTAAAGGGTTTTTCATGCAGAATTTCTGCTAATTCTGCATGAAAAACAACAACAATTGTTACAATTTTTGGATACAGGTTCATAGCGGTAAGAAGCTTTCCTCATTAGTTGTGATATTCTTTTGTTAAGTATAAAGGGGGTGTACGGGCGATTACCTCCCCCTTAAGTTAGCTAAATAGAGTTTTATGCAGAGTTACCCGATTTGCTTGAAAATTTGGATGTATGTTTTTTCTGATAAGTTGGAATTCTGAACAGTTTTGGAGGTTTAATAGTTAAGTAGAAAGGAAGGAACGGGGAACAAAGTTTCTTAGATTACATTTTGATCTTAGATTACATTCTTAGATCACATTTTTATGCAGAATTATACGACTTGCTACGAATTTTGGATGCAAGTTTATTATATGATAAGACGTATCCCTGATTAGTTTTGGGGTTCAATGATTAAGTATAAATAAATGAAATGGGCGGCTATTTCCTTCCTTAATTTGTTTTTCGAAGAACATTATTATATAAGGCTGTAGTATACAATTAATGTGCATAGCCTGTGAGCTCTTTGTCGTCAGTTTAACTGGGCAATATTATTTATTATTACTTCCCCCAATTTGAACTTTATATGTTCAATAGCTTACGTGTAAGATGACTGTTACGGAGAGCCACAGGAAAGATCTTATAATGGTCCGTTTTTATTTTTTAAATACCGAACCCTAAAAAGGGATAAGAAAATATATTCTGAATTATTAAGATATTATATATCTAGATATTTTTTAAAAGCGATAAGAAAATCCATTTCTATAATTCAACTAGATAATAATTTTTTCATGAAATTTTTATATTGCTCTAAAACAGTTTTGTTAATAATCGATAAAAATTTCAAAGAGTTCGGAGAACAAGAAATATATACGTATATATATATATTTTTAAAACTATGAAATGACCTTATATGAAATAAATGATCAAGTGCGAGTATTACTCACGCTCAAAGGGTTCCGTACAAAAAATATATGAATTATTAACCCCTTAGGGACGAGCTACTGGTATATGTGCCACTTAAAATTCTCAGAGTCCTTCATTATTCCCACCAGTTATTTTCTGTTGTAAAGTTTACCTAATGTAATTATAACATTTTCGCGATTCAGTTACTGAAAATTTTCTGTTTTGAAAAATCTGTGGTTAAAGATTAAAAATTAAGCAAAGTGCTCTTATTGCGAATTTGTTAACTGTATTATTAAAAGAAAATCGTTGCTGAAAGAATAAGACTTTGTAAAAAAACTGTACAAAGTAGGGTTGGTTATAGATGTATATACTAGAAAAGTTTCAATTGGCATACCATAAAAGTTCAAATAGATATTAATCCTAAACAATGTCAAATATTGATATTCTGTAAAATTCTTTTTTATCCTATCCTTATCTATTTATAAGGAACTTAACTCGGTACGAATAATAAAAGGTGATGCATATTCAAACTTCATTTAGCATTTCATAAAACAGCGTCGTAATAACGTTTCCTTTTTCCAGTGTAGCTAACACAAATAGCCCTTGACAAAATAGACACACGAATAGCCAAATAGACAAGAATAGCCAAATAGACACACGTGTAGCCCTTGTTCAATGTCTAAGCTTAAAATTGTGCTAAAGAAGCTTGTGTAGAAAGAATATTGCAAATTTACAATGCCGCTTTGGTCCGTAGCGCGTTTTTCCAGATATGCTTTTAATAAACTTTTAACTACACAAAAATCGTAATGAGAGGTCCAGTCAATGTAAAATGGACACGAACCCTAGAACATTTATAAAGGGTTCGCATGCATAAAGAATTAAAAAAAATAGAGATTTTAATAAAAAAAATTTCGTAACGTAGTGACCGCTATATCCGAAGTAAGGAACGTTTTGCATTAAATAAGGCAGATAATACTTTAAAAAAAATCCTGGTACTAAAATGGATAATTTTTTTAATTTCTTATGCGTACGAACTCTGATTTGTGAGATTAATTCAAATTAAATTATTATTTTGCAACAGTATTACGTTTATTGCTTTTATACTACTACTACAGTATGCATTACACAAATGTATTGTTAAATGTTGTTATCTATGCTTTAAAAGGCGGTGGAATGCTGAGAACACCGTCCCCATTATTATTTATGTCCAAACCGTCCATATCTTTAAAGGTTAATATCTCGGCTAATTACCGACAATTTTTTAAAATCATTATCAACAATACTTTTATACTTCTGCTACGATAGATACCTCCAACGCTCCTGAACACCTTTGCTTAAAGCTCAGAAATTGAAATTTGTGTAACAGAAAAATCTGCTTTTCTCAAAAACTGTATGCAATCTAAAGTAATCACTATATTTTTCTTGCAAGAGTAAAGTAGCATCTACAACCTCTATTTTTTTCTTTTAATTTCAGTAGATTCGAAATTAGAAGAGGGGGGAGGACACATTTTTACACTTTACTTTCAACGATATCTTTGAAAATATAATATCTAAAATTAAAAGAAATATATTTTTGAATTCAGCTTAACAAAAGCTTTCAGAAGACGACCCACACGATATACAAAGAAAATACATTTTTTTTCTTCAGGTAAATTAGCCCCCTATCCCCACATAAATATTTTTGTAAATGTTGAATAATTTGTAAATATGTAGTTCAATAATCTTTATTATTTCCCCGAATTTCAACTTTCCACGTTTCATAACTTATGAATAAAATGACCATGACAGACGGACAGACAGACACGGGAGTGCCCTTAAAATGCTTCCGTTTTCACTTATTAGTACGGAACCCTAAAAACAAGAAAATGGGTTATTATGACTTTATAATGGCTTTTACTACTAAATATCAATATTTTTCGCGATTTTTTTATTTAAAACTATCATACAAAATCAGATTAGTTATACAAACCAAAAGATTTGTGTAAGGTTATTATCACGGGCCCACGCAAAGCCAACATGAAAACAGGTCAGCGATAACTCGTACAAGAAAAAAATAAGGTTTATTTAATTTTGTTGCCACGAACTACGGAAGCGCCGTGCGGGCCAGCTAGTATTAAAGATATAAACTAGTGATGGGCGATTCTGGAAATTTTGAGAATCGATTAAAATCGACATCGTATAAAACAACATCGATCATAAGAAGAATCGATTTCTCAGTTCTAGAATCGATATTTCGATATTCAGATTCACACAGAAAATATCCAAATTACTAATTCCAAAACTTAGACAATCAGCAGGAACGTAATTACCGCCTCCCATCCCCCATCCCCATTTAGGGAGGCATAGAATTAAGCTATTGCAGATTTTAGAGTCGGATAATAAGAATTTTAAATTTTAAAATGACTGTAACTTATCGTTGTCACTTACACAAAAACTTTGACAAATTTGAGAGACATAACTCAACTAATAACAACACTGAGTAACTAGGCATTAAACCGAGGATAAAGAGTGCCAAGAGAGTGTAACTAGAATGGGGAACAAGGAGTATAGACAAAAAAAAACCTTTTTTTTTCTAATGCCAACCAAATGTTACACGAGATAGTTTGGAAGAATGAAAAATATGCCCCATAACCAGGGGGGCAGGTACATCCCACTCTTGACAGAAGGGCGACCGTAGCCGAAATGTATCTTTTGTCGAAGTTTCAAAATGAGGATTTACTCTAAAATAGAACGAGAATTGGACATTTTAAAAATTGCATGCATACTTTGAACGACCCATTTAGTAAAGATTGGCGAGGAAGGGGGGGGGAGGGATTAGAACGGACGAACTTGAAAAGAAAAAAAATAAACTAATAACCCAAATAACTGAGCTTCTAAACAAAAATATAGTGTTTAACTTAGTGTTGAATTCATGGGGTGGCCCGCGGGGAACATGCACTCTTTGAAACTATAAAAAGTGCCAAGAGCATGTAACTAGATGAAAAGAGGGGTAGTAACAGAAAAAAACGAGGAGATAAAAGCTTTATAACGATATGTTACACGAGATGGTGTGGAAGAAACAAAAAATATGCCCCCCACCCAGGGGGCAAGGTAAATCCCAAACGGACAGAAAGGCAACCCCGACCCAAATGTATCTTTTGTTGAGGTTTCAAAATATGGATTTATAACAAAATAGAACGAAGATTAGACTTTTTTTAAATCGCAGTCATAATTTGAAGATCCTGTAAGTTAAGATTGGTGAGGAAAGAGGGGGGGGGGGCGGTAGGACGGGCAACATGAAAAAAAGAAAAAAAAAAAAGTGGCACTCCGAGAGTGCCGACAGAAGTGAAACTTAGAACAATTACGTGTGTATTTTTTGAATCGTTAGGATATATAATTTTGAATCGTCAGGAAATACTTTTAAATGAATAAAAAAATAGGTTCTATAATATTAAAGAATATATCAATATCTATAAAAAAAAACGCGCGATACCATATGTCCAGCTATTGTAGTTAACTCACTATAACTACTTTCTTACATTTTAAAACGCGATAAATACACCAACCGAAATTAGACCATACTATCGATACCTTAATCCTTATCCAAATAAATCATTTTGTATTAATGCCTGTTACAATATCTGTAGATTACTTTTTGAATTATTCAAATCGGACATTCCATTCAAAAGATATTACGAATTTAAAGAGGACAATCTAAAGAAATAAAAGCGCTGCTAAGCACTCGGTGGCCAATATTGCGTGTGCAGTCAAAAGATTGCGGGTTCGAACCTTAGTTTCGCTGATATGTATCAATGTTTTTTTGTTTTGTTTTCGAAGAAGTTTGAAAAATTAAAATTTTAACCCAATATGGGTCCGTAACTTGACCTAAAAGATAAGAGAAAATTTCTTATGCTAGATTTGTAGTGTATGAAGCATAAGCTTTCAATAGACATATTGTATCAAGAAATGAGAAAAAACCCCTCTGCCCCCAAAAAAGGGATCTATAGGGAAAATCCACCAAATAAATATAGCTGGAATAGAAAAAAGAACGGGGAAAAATGGTTAGCTATACTAGAATTTTTCTCCCCACTGTAACTCCTATAGAAGCAAAGTTATAGCCTTTTAAAGATTGAAATGAAGTGAAGAAATAAGCAAAATTAAGTGAGTGATCGACAGGGGGGGAGAAGTCCACAGCTCTGGGGGTGCCTTGTAACTTAAACTTTTAAGTTAAAAATGGTAGAGAATTAAATGAGCGAAATTTTAAGGTGTATATTGAGGGAGGGTGCAAGCCCCCCCCCCTCAACATTTTTTTTGTTTCTTCAAAAGAAACAAAAAAATATGCCCCCCGGCGGGGGCAGATAAATCCCAAACGGGCGGAAGGGCGATCCCTTATTTATCTTTGGTCAAGGATTTAAAATGTGGATCTAAAATAAAATAGACCAAGAATTGGACATTTTAAAAACTGTATGCATATTTTGAACGGCCCTGTAAGTTAAAACTGACGCGGAAGGGGGAGATTAGAAGAGACGAGCGTGGAAAATAAAACATAATAAACTAATACTTCAAATAACTGGACTTCTAAACAAAAATATAACGATTTAACCTCGTGTCGAATTAATGGGGGTGGCCCGCAGGGGATACCCCCCCCCCCCAGAAGTTATGAGGTTTTATGTTTTTTAATGCGCAAATTGCGATTTCCCCTCTCTTACAGAGCTGTAAAACATGATGCCTTCCTGCGGAGTCGCAGAAAAATACCTACATTCAACACTGATTTAGCCTAGAAGAAAAAAAAATCCATTCTTATACGTAATTTTACATTAATACTACCATTAAAACAATAAAATTGGAAAAATCAATTCGATCTGAAACGTGGATCGATTTTAAATAAAAAAAATTACAATTCTATTGGTATCTAAGAATCTTCCAAAATGCGCTTTCAATTTTAGTAAATCAAAATGAAATCGATTTCAAAGATCGAAATCGAATCTAAAGATCGACATCGAATCTAAACATCGAAATCGAATCTAAAAATCGACATCGAATCTAAAGATCGACATCGAATCTAAAGACCGATCTTACGGGCAGAATCGATTTTACATTATTACTTTCTTTTGTAACTTTACAAGAAGAGAGTATTAAATTCGTGAAAAATTTTGACTTCCCGTTTTTGATGGATTTATATACTTTAGAAGGTCTTTAACACGATTTCATGATTTTTAAGAAATATCTGTGTGTGTCTGTCACTGTGAGTATGTATATGACAAAAATTTCTGACCATTCTATTTCAAGAACAAATGTACGGAATTCCACAAAACTTTAGATTTAGTTTGACCTTGATATAAACTGAATCTAATTAATTTTTGGTGTATATAGCCTAACAGGTGGCGCTGTTATGCTGCATTTTTTTCGATCTGCGCAATAACTATATCTGAATAACGAATGCACGGATTTTCATCAAATTTCGGATTCAGTTAGTCCTTGACATGAATTGATGTTTTTTGCATTTTGATGTATATCGCTTCTCAGATGGCGCTGCTATGCTGAATTTTTCACAATTTCCACTCAGCGCCATGTGAAAGGGAGGGGGGGGGGAGAAGGAGGCGGTCGTCCCGAGTGCGGAAATTTATGGGGCGCCAAATTTTTACTACTAACATCACTTCTAGCCTATCACAAGAAAAAGTTAATCGGGGGGTGGGCTAAATTGGAACTTTGAACCGGGCGCAGTTCTCTTTTCGCAAGCCTCTGTTTTCATTTTAGCTTTATCTCAAGAACTAATGCACGGACATTCATAAAAATTTAGATTCAATTAGTCCTTGATATTATTTGATGCTAATTACATTTTGGTGTAAATCGCTTAAGAGATGGCGCTGCTATACTGCATTATTCTTGATTAACGCAATAGCGCTATCTCAAGAATGAATTTTCATCGAAATTCAGATTCAGTAAATCTCTGATATAGTTTAGTGTTGTTTAGTTCATGGTGTAAATTTCCCTACAGGTGGCGCTGATATGCTGCATTTTTTATGATTTCGCAATAGCTGTATCTCGCGCTTTCATGGATTTTCATCAAAATCCAGATTCAGCTGGTACCTGATAAAAATTGATCCTGATCAATTTTTGGTGTACATCACTCAACAAAAAACGCTATTTTGCAGGGGGAGGGGGCTGGGGTTCTGAGGTTTCTTTAATTCTGCTATCTTAGAAACTAATACACTGAAATTTTGGAATTGGCACATCCGACTATTTTATCTTCGACTTTTGAAGGAAAATGAAAATTATATTACCTTCAGAGAAATCGATTAAAAATTTTAAAGTATCGATTTAATCGAGTCGCCCGTAGTTTCGATTAAATCGATTTAAAAAATTGAAATCGCCCATCACTAATATAAACAATATGAGTTGTGTCACATTTTTAAGAGCGAATTATTTTATTGTTCAATTTTTAATTTCGCATTTTGTTATTTTATTACTTCGATTTTCTTGCAGTAACAACATTCTAGAATTTACACGAAAAGTTTTATTATTAATTGTAAATGTTGCATTCTTATTGATTTTTTGCGTAGCAATTCCCATTAATCTTAACATTTTATTTATTTATTTATTTTTAGAAAGAACCTCCTGATTATGAAACATCCCGCATCACAGTTCCAACAGCGCTGATCTGGTCCTCAAATGACAAAATAGCAGATCCCACAGACGTCGACTTGCTTCGACAAACACTTCGACCATCGACTTTAGTTTTTGATTATCAAGTTCCATATCCCTACAATCACTTTGATTTTTGTATGGCAAAAAATGCTCCCAAACTAATCAACGAGCCTGTTCTACAGTTACTTGCTGAATACTGAAATGAGCAAAATTTATTTTGTATACTTAATGCATTTAAAAGAAAACTATTTTCTCCTGTTCCTTTAAGGTATGTGCTTAAATGCGCTTTTAAAAAGAAATTTAATTTTTATTAAACACATGTGTTTTTTGTTAAAAATGGGAATAAAACAACGAATTTCTATAAATTTTTAATGGAATTTTAATTGACTTTTCAAATTTAGGCAATATTCAGTCATATTTTAGCAAAGAATTGCACTTATGCCAAACCTTCTATATCGAAATCTATTCAATATATTTCACTTCTCTTTTTCCCAAAAATAGATTAGTAATCCACTTACCTGCGTATGAACCCGTAAGACGTGGTGACGTCACAGTGACTAAAATGTGAAGTCGTTATGGCCGTTTTAGAGCTCGTTTGTGACGTCACATTGTGACCACTTTATGACGTCACGGTGTGACCAAAATGTGAAAAATGTGTCATTTGTGACAAAATTGTCATTAAAACTGTGACTATTTTGTGACGATAATGACAAGCTTGTGAAGACAGTTTGCGATTATTTTTTGATTTGTGACAAATTTGTCACTTACTTTATGACGGTGGCAGCATTGTCAACGTTGTGAAGTCACACTGAGACACAATTATACAGTTATGAACATTGTTATGTAGTGTAAACTCACTTACATCTATAATTTTATTATACTTTGGCGATACATCTCAATTAAAACTTGGGAGCTGCTATAAAAAGAATGTACCAAAAGAAAGTTGCTGAATCAAAATGTAATGCCGTGCAGACTTTAATCTTTGATACATTTTTTTTCTGTTGCAATAAATGAGAATATTTATGACAATTTAATATTCGATCTATCACAATTATTTCAAATTTAGCGATTTGTTTTTCTAATAAGCATTAAAATTATGAAAGAAACACTTCCTTTAAGGTGCAGTCACAGAAAAAGACCCGGATGATAATACAAAGTCTATGGCAGCGTTCTTTTCAAATTTAATATTTTTGCATGATTTTTTTGCATAGGATAGCTGAGCACGTTCTACAACAGGCCTAGTTTTTACCTTTTCAATTTTGCTTATATATATTTTATATTTTGATAGTTTCATTATCAGAACCGGTTTAAACCGGTTTTGAAATTTAAAAGACTTTTTTTTCTATTAATCTAAAGCCAAAATTGAAAAAGTAAAAACTAGGCCGGTTGTGGATCGTTCTCATCTATCCTATACAAAAAAATCCTGTAAAAATATTAAAATTTAAGCGAGATTTTTGAAAAGAATGCTCCTACAGACTTTACATAAACATCCGTGTCTTTTTCTGTGACTAGGGCTGCGCCATAAAGGAAGTGTTTCTTTGATAATTTTAATGCTTGTTAGAAAAACAAATTGCTAAATTTGAAATAACTGTTATAGATCGAATATTCAATTGTCTTAAATATTCTCATTTATTGCAACAGAAAAAAATGTGTAACAAAGATTAAAGTCTGCATGACATTACATTTTGACTCAGTAACTTTTTTTTTTTTTTTGGTACATTCTTTTTATAGCTGCTTTCATTTTTTAATTGAGATGTATCGCCAAAATGTAATAAAATTATAGATGTAAGTGATTTTACGCCACATAACTATGTTAATAGCTGTATAATTGTGTCCCAGTGTGACTTCACAACGTTGACAATGCTGCCACCGTCACAAAGTTAGAGACAAATTTGTCACAAATAAAAACATAATCGCAAATTATCTTCACTTTGTCTTCTATGTCTTCTATAAATATTAAAATATTATTAAAACATGCAAAGAGAAATTATGGGAAAAAATCAAAGCTAAATATTTATTAGTATATTAATGAACAAAAAACATTAAAGGGCTATCCATTATTGGAAGGCTGTCCAGCACAGACACATCTAACTAATAAGAATTCCAACGATAAAAAAGAACAACAAATACATTAATTGAAATTATTAATATTTTATTTATAATATCAGAGAGTAATTATAAATAAGAGATCCACTTTAATCACGATGTATACTATTACTACATATAATGGATATTTTGAAATTTACCTCCGTAAAATCATTCAGAAAAGGAAATAATAAAAGTGTCTAGAATAAAAAATAAATAATAAAATACAGTTATTACTTT
Organism: Maratus speculifer; assembly: GCA_964019185.1. Classification (NCBI taxonomy): domain Eukaryota; kingdom Metazoa; phylum Arthropoda; class Arachnida; order Araneae; family Salticidae; genus Maratus; species Maratus speculifer. Next base: position 25,174,311 of record OZ025296.1, read on the forward strand.
TTAGCTTCATACCGTTTAAGTATTTGTGTTATTTGTTTTAAATACAATCATGTTTAAATTCTTATTGATAGCGTAATTTCTAAATTTTCATTCAGACTTCTAGTTCTCTCTGAAAACATTCCAATAAGAATATTTACAACTGAAACGTTTTCACCCACAATGACTATGCATTTAGAAATTTTATAACATTTCACAGTTTGAAAAATAAATTAAACAATCAAACAATTCAAAAATTAAAAAAGGATGTTTGCAAATAATTTTATTCTATAAAAAGCTTCTTTATCAGAAAATATAAGATTTTATGTTTACAGAAACATATTATTTTAACCAGATATTTTAAATAAGGAAACAACGCAGATTAAAATGCAGTTAAAATCACTACTTTTAACACCTAATCCAAATTATTAATAATCAAATTTTCTATGTCAACAAAATAAATAATGAATGCATTAGACTACATAAAGTTAAAGGAGCATTAATGTTTTATAGCATGTTTTTGAGAAGCTAATTAAAATCATTCTAAGAACAATAATAATTAAAAAGCAACCATGAAAAATATTTTTTCAAACTTTTTTTCCATCGAAGTCATTCGTTCTAGTTATTCTTTTTTCCGCAGAAACTAAATCCGATAATAATTAAAGTGGCAAAGACCAAATCATTTTCACAGTCAAAGCCTGATTAATTTTCTTGGACTTATATTTTGCCTGTTGGAAGAGCTGTAGTAGATTTTCTTGTTTAAATTGTTAAATCCGTTTCAATACGAAACTACCACAACTGCTATAAATTCCAGCCAACTAACTTCTTGCGTCTATCACCAATTTAAAATACAGTGTCTCACAAAAGTGATGGGACACTTGTACTTTATAAAAAGAAACTGCAATAAAATAAATAAACAAACATGTGCAAAATTTTTTTGGGTGTGTTTCATATTTAAAGTTAGTAACAATTATTACTTAACATACATTTTGTCAAAATATTAATTTAGTAAAAATACAATTGTTCAGAACGGAGCAAAAAATGGCTCACATAAGTGATGGGACACTTACTTTTCCATCAAATATTTATCCAAAAATTTTACTTTTTAAAAGGTTTTAATATTTTGTTGGATTTCCTTTTACTTTTAAAACATGATTTAATCTTTTTGGGATGGATTCGACTAATTTTTTTCTGATTTCTGGAGTGATTTTACCCCATTCTTCTTGAAGCACCGATTTTAGTTGTTGTTTTGAAGAAATGGTGTGTTTGCGAATTCTTGATTCCAATTATTGCCAAATATTCTCTATGGGATTTAAGTCTGGAGATTGTGGTGGTGTTTTTATTATTTCAGGACAGTTATATAGCAGCCAGAATCTAACGTTCAGAGCAATGTGCTTGGGGTCATTGTCCTGGTAGAATTTAAAATCGTTATGAAGGTTCAATTTTCGTGCTGAAGATTTCAAATTTTGCTTTAAAATATCAATATACTTGTACTGATCCATTATACTGTCAATAAAAACAAGATTATCAACTCCAGCGGACGACATACACCCCCATACCATAACTCCTCCTCCACCATGTTTTACTGTTGGTACCAAGTTCTGTTTGCGAAATTCTACCCTGGGTTTTCTCCACACCAAGATTCTACCGTCAGAACCAAACATATTAAATTTACTCTCATCAGCAAATATAACTTTATTCCAGTAATCAGAATTCTTATTTATGTTGGATTTTGCGAAAACTACTCTGAGTTTTCTATTCTTTTCACTTACGAAGAATTTTTTCCTGGCTACTCTACCGTGATATCCAGCAGATCGAATTACCCTTCTAATAGTCTCAGGATTAACAATTATTCCATATAATGCTTGAAAATCAGCAGCAACTTTTGCAGCACTATTTGTTGGATTTTTTTTAATATTTCGAACGATAATTCGCTTTATTCCATTGGATAACTTTGATGGTCGGCCAGGTCTTCTTTTATCCTGAATCATATGATTCTTTTTATATCGTTTAATGATATTGAAAACTGTTGAACGACTCAAGTTAACTCTTTCAGCAGTTTTTCTAATAGATTTTCCACGTTCAATATGCAAATTAATAACTAATTTTCGAATTCCAGGCGAAGTTTCTTTTCGTTTAGCATTCATGGCTACACAGAGTTAAAAAACACAAAAATTCCAAAACAAACTGGAGAGAAATACTGCAGACAATTTTATAAATTATTGCCAATTGCTTTTAAGTAAAAATAAAACCCCAAAAAATATTTTTATTGCTTATTTCAGACGATTTTTGTTGCATATATAATGGTGTCCCATCACTTAAGAGATCTATTTTTTGCTCCGTTCTCAACATTTGTATTTTTATTAAATTAATATTTTAATATTTTGACAAAATGTATGCTATGTAATTATCTTTACTAAATTTAAGTATGAAACACACCCACAAAAAATGTGTACATGTTTTTTTAATTTATTTGATTAGTTTCCTTTTGTAAAGCACAAGTGTCCCATCACTTATGTGAGACACTGTATTTCTGTTTGCGTTTATTTATTCTTTCCACGGTGTAAGTTTCTTACTCCGTGATTCTTTTGTTTGCAGACGATTTTAACTTTCCACACGCATGGCCGTTTTGTTTTTTTCTTTTTCGATACAATATTTTAGGAAATTAAAGAATTTTTTAATGTATTTTTACCTTTTATTTTTATTAGTTTCAAAACAAGTCAGGTTAAAATAAATTGTAAAAACATTTTTTGTAAATAATAATAATAATAATAATATTCATAATAAGAGTTCATTAGATAAAATATTGTTTTTAGAGAGTAAAAATGATAGATTTAATGCTAATAATAAAGAGAAACTTTTTTTAAAATAAAGCTTGTATCACATGCAAAAAACATAGTATCTTCTTAATAAAAAAAAGAGGGGGGAGGGGCTTATAGAGGATGAAAAGTTTTTTATTTGTCAATCACTAATTTTTTTCATATTAATTTTCTGCAGAATAAAGCATCTTGTAAAGTAACTTTTTTTTAAAAACATGCCTCTAAAACAAAAATTTTAAATTCGAAAAAATAGTTTGAGACCTACATGCACGTTAAAACCTTGAGATTTAATTGTAATAATAAAGATTTTAGTTTGAATATGCAGAAGTGATTCGAATACCTTTGAGAAATTTCTAGTATGTACAAATGAACATTTAAAAAAATCATTATAAAAGATAAATCTAGGTATTAGGCCTAAAATATTTTTAATCAGATAAAATTCGTATAATTAGGAAAGCATTTTGAGTCGCTGATGAATTAATTACATTTCATGTTATATGAAAATAAAATTTTTGTCAAAGGCACAGTGTCACTTTGTGTCACCTTTATAATTAATTAATAATTATGTATAGTTCTGTACGCATTAATTACTCAAAACAATTTATGGACATTTTAGTTTTCACCCGAAAATATGAAAATTACTACGATTCCATTTTGGTCTAAAAAACTTTTTTCAGTCAATCCTTATTACTAATTATGTGTAATATATCCCTTTTTTTAAATCCAAATATTTTTCTACATTTACACATACATTTTCACAGTCAAGAATAATAGCTAACACATTTAATTTGAAATGTTATATACACATCAATTCGTTAATATTTAAAATTATTTAAACAGTTTTGAAATGATAAAAACGTTACGTAATACATAACTGTATATTTTAATGGCATTTTGTAGTGCAATTTTAACAAGATTTGTGACAAGAAATCTTTAAGTTTTGCATATTTGGCACTTAAAATGGATTATTGTCGTTGCGTAAGTGATTCTTTATAGTTTTTGTTATTACTGGAAAAAATTTACCCATTTTCCAATCATCAAAAATAAACTACTAAATATTAAATGAAACCTAATTTGTAAGATGCGCACAAAATCGATCTGATTCAAGCTCCGAAATACATTAAACGGTCTATTTAAAGTACAATCTAAAGTACAATTTAAAGTACAAGTAGGTTGCAATCCCTCTATATGTTGACATTTTCTAAGATTTTTGAAGTTCATATTTTTGTCTCGCTGCCACTTTACAATATGGTGTTTTTTGTCACAAATGTGACATGATGTACATTACATATCAGTGACATAGCAATGACGTCACAGTTTTTTAAAATTGTCAAAAATGTATAATTTTACAAAAAATAAAATGTTTTGGATGTTTTCTAAGAAGGTCACCACTCAGTCACAATGTGACGTCACTGAGGGGTTGCTTTTTGGTCACATGAGTGATGTGACCACAGTGACGTCACAATGACGTCAATGTGACCATGCATGCTATGAGGGAAGCAAAAGATTTGCAATACCTCTTAAATTTACTAATTTACACCAAATTTTATGTGCTTTTATGCACACAAAATTTTTTATTTATTTATTTTTTTTAAATGTGTATTTTTCGATAAAAACAGCTTTTATATTTACATAGAAATACTTAAAAGCTGCGTTTTGCTTCATAACATACCAATAGATGAGCAGAACCGTGTGAAGAAATTTCATTTCAATAGCTTAAAATCTTTCTAAGAAATGGGTCTTCATGTAAACATACACAATTGGAGTTCAGAACAAAAACAGTGCAGAATTCACCTTGTTTACTAATTTGAAACGTAAAAATACATTTAATTGTACATTAATTACTTAAAAGGTGCATGTTCGGCCTTTGCCGATATTCTCGCCACAATAGCTCCATTAGGTAACTCTTTGCTTTCTTTTACCACAACCTTATGCACGCCCGCTTTCGGATCTCGCCCTTTATTACCATTATTTCCGTCATTACCCACTTTATTACAAAAACGTTGGTAATGACCTCTCAAACCACATTTAAAGCATTTAGGCGCTGAAGTATCACTAGGTTTCTTAAAATCTGTTTTCCTATCCGAAAAAGAATTAGTCTCATTACTCCCGTTTTGCCTCCAATTATTACTAAATTTGCTATCCTCCCTCGGTCTCATTTTTTCATTGTTTACATGCCTATCTTTACCTTTAAAACTTTTATACGTAACGGCGTAAGATTTATGTTTAGCGTCAAAATAATTGTCACATTCTTTAGCAATTTTAGAAGTTTCTAACCATTTACCTTGATGAGTTAACACAATATATGACGCGGTATCCTTATCTAACGTACTTACTAATTTATCCGTAACTATTAACTGGTTGACCTTTTCATAAGAGTCAGCACCTCTAATCTTACAATAATTTTCCCATGTCGCTATTAAACGCGATACAAATAATACATGAGTTTCGTTCTGGTTTCTCCTAGCCTTCTTAAAATTTTCCAAACACGCCTTCGGTGTCGGCTCATGTTCCCTTAGAACTAACTCCTTTAACTCCTCATAATTCTCCATTTGTTCCGTAGTGGTATAAATTAACAAATTATCCGCCTTATCTCCTAACATATTTAGTAGAATTTCGGCCTGCTGGTTTTCCGGTACATTTTTAGTTTTGAAAGCCCTTTCTAAGCTGTTAAAAAATAAATTCCATCCCTCAGTCCCTTCTGGTACTTTGATAGATAGAGTTTTAATACTTTTGATCAATTTTTCAATGTTACTTTCATTATTAGATTCCCTAGACCCATTGAAATTATTTGCCGATCCTTGCACCCTTAGTTTCTCCATTTCTAATTTATGTTCCATTCTTAATTTTTCCATTTCTAACTTTTCCTGCTCTAATTTTTCCTGTTTTTCTTCACACTCTAACCTTTCCTGTTTTTCTAACTTTTCGCGTTCTAATTTTTCCTGTTCTAATCGTTCTGCAACAATGGCGTCAGATAATTCCTTAATAACCCCCTCGTCATACTCATCACTGTCCATTATCTTTTTCTTAAGCTGAATTCTGGTATCATCTTCCGTGAATTCAACACCCAACTTTTCGGCTATCCCCTGAAGATCAACCATTTTTAGTTTCAATAAGAAAGCCATACCTTCACCGATTGTTATTACCACCCCACAAGAATAGTTAAACCTACCCAATTAATATTTCCTAAATTTCTATCTTAGTACAGATATTTCTCCACTTATTATACTAATTAATACCCTTCAGATAATCAATGCATTTCATTTCTAATTAACCTACTGAATGTTCTAATTTTTATCAACCATTGATATCAAACAATTTACTTCCAATAAAACAAAAAGGTAAAACAATAATTCGATTTGACTACTATGCAATATAGATTCCAATATATACACTTAGATAACAACATACAATTTATATAATGATACTGATACGTTGAAATTGAATAGAAGTATTGATGTCAATCAAAAAATCCACATAAAGAAAAAATTGTAAAACATGCATATATAAATTTCTACAATTATCCTCACTAAAATATTTCCGAATTCAATACTAGTTCTTGCACTTAAAACAAATAAACTGAAAATCTTCACTTTATTATTTTTCCTCACTATGGCTCTCTTTTGAGCCTTTTTTTTCTATGGCTCTCTTTTGGGCCTTTTTTTTCACTATGGCTCTCTTTTGAGCCTTTTTTAGGTGCGTTCGTAATCATGTAAATACGTAGTACCTATTGTTGTCGCTCAGTCCGTCCGTCTGTCTGTCTGTCCGTCCGCATATAACAACGCGAAAACTACCCAACCAAATCGTTTGAAATTTAAAATACATAATTATTACATAATTTTGTCGAGTCTTTTCAAATTTTATGAAAATCGGATGGATAGATCAATTACAGGGACAATCAAAAGGATTCCGTTACATTACGGTCAATGGGGAAAAAAGTTTCAAATGCATTTTAATCGTTTGAAATTTAAAACGTATATTTATTACATAATTTTGTCGAGTCATTTTAAATGTTATGAAAATCGGATGCATAGATCAATTACAGGGACAATCAAAAGTATTCCGTTACATTACGGTCAATGGGGAAAACAGTTTCAAATGCATTTTAATGGTGTTACACTCATTTGAATATAACAGAATTGACATGAATCTATGAAATATGTACTAAAAAATACATTTTGTACAATCTGCGATGCAAAGAATCTTTATTATTAAATTACAGGGCCACACAAATGTATTCCACTAAATAATGTTATACGGGGAAATATTGTTTGGGGGGTGTTTTAATTATATTAAACTACTTCACATTTTATGAATAAGATATACGTTAATGAAGTATAATAAAAATTACTCCCTGCATATTTACAGGAACACAAAGATTTCGACCACTATACTGTATCCAAAGTACACTCTACTATATCAGCAAGATCTGAATATTTTAAAACTTCGTTATCAATGAACGCACCTCATTTGCTACGCATCACGTGCAATTTCCAACTTGTTTTTTCTCACTATGGCTCTCTTTTGAGCCTTTTTTTTTTTCACTACTATTGGCCAATTAAAATTCTAAGCAAATGTTATTATACACTCTTCAAACTTAAAAAATGTGGCTTCATTTACATATTACTTTATTTAAATTTAAATAAATTTAATTATTCCTTCCAACTACTATTAACACAATTAGTAAAGAAAATATATAGAGAAAGCCAATACTAGCTCAAGTTATTATGACCTTTCCTTAACACAATAGCCAATATGGTTATTAACACTTTATAGGTAGGGAGTATTGATAAAACACATAAATGATATAGACAAGTTACTTAAATTACTATTAATTATACAACAACAAATTTTGGTTCGAGATGTCAGCAGAAAGATATGATCAAAACACCTTACCTTATACTTTCTTCGCTGGGGTACTTTTTTAATCACAGGTAGCTCCACGATGTAGCGGTAATATGGCACAACAGTTCAGTTTAGTTCTTTCTAATAAAGATACGCACAACACTTTAGTCCACACTCGACGATACGGCACGACACTTTACACACATTCGACGATACGGCACGACACTTTAGCATACAATCGACGATCCGGCACGATGCTTTAGCACATACTCGACGATATGGCACGACCACACAAGAATTCCACTGGATACTCCGGCATTAACAGACTGCAACACGGCTCGCTGGTCACTGGTTTCAGGCGAATCTATCCCGACGCTGCCAACAATTTGTCGGACGTTCCCCTCAGTCCACACAACTTTGAAGAATGTCCGTGGTAGATATAGCTGCCACCACCGATATTACTAGGTGATATTGGTCACCCACTGTGAGATTGGTGTAAATGAAGACTTACGCTAGTAACTGAATTATCAGTTTATTAAGAATATATGTACACACAAAATACGCTATTTACAAATATATACAACTACAACTCGGATATAGCGTTGCAAAGGTTAGAAAAAACCCGGTTTAAACCCGGAAATAAACCGGGTTTTTAGGAATAAACCTGGAAAAAACCCGGGATTTTTTGGAATAATTCGGTTTTTTGGGAATAAACCTGGCAATAAACCTGGTCTATTGGAAATAAACCCGGGAATAAACCGACTTTTTGCAACTCTACTCGGATATAGGTGATCCTGTTCAACATTAAATTAGATACCGTAAAGATTGGTTGTGTACTATTCCAATTACACTTTCCACCTCACACTCAATACGCGTTAAATTCACTTTTTTGGAGCTCATCCTTGAGTCTCCCAACACAAGTATACTGGTCCTGCACTTCTTAGCCCAGAGCACTAAACACCAGGACGTCTGTCTCCTTTGCGCACCAGAAAACGCACACTTTACGCTCTTCCACACAGAGCAACCTCTAGGTACGACACCTAGGTATCGAATGAATGATCTGAGGCAAACTTGCCTTTTCCAAATCACTGCTTTCCCCAACATAAACCCCTTTGGAGCTTCCTCATTGGACACATACTTCATTCTTTTCTTGCTTAGTGACATGCTGCTAATCTGCTCATCATCCGCATACTTCACTGACAGATGGACATGCCTCTGAGCCATCTCCTTTCTCTAACACACCACCTGCAAAGGATTAGCTGGCAATCCCCCTTTCCAGGAAGAGGGAATGTCACCTTGGAAATTCTGTACACAACCATACAATACTAGATATTCAAATAGAGAAAGAGTAGACATTACATTCTTTAGCACAGGTGCTATCAGATCCTGAAAGTGCATAATAAAACATATAAAAACTTAAAAATACATTTAAAGTACTTTAAAATATTCATCAATACACAGTTTCATCTTGTCGATGTAATCTTGCCTATTTAGAATAGCTATACGGTTAGTTTTATCAGACTGGATAATAATAATATTTTTATCATTTCTTAGTTTTCCTGCTATCCTCTTAAACTTTTCATGCTGAAGGTTTGGTCTGTAAACAAATGTTCTCATTTTATTATGTAAGATACTCCTAACGGCATCTTTTTGCATTGGATTTGCAGCTTTCACGACTTTTTCACAATCAATAACGATTAACTTGCTACTGTATTTCGGATCAAACATGAATTTCGAGCCGAGGTTGAGGACTGATTTTTCTTTTTTCGATAACTGTTTCTTTGAAATATAAATAAAAGTATCTGCTTTAGGTTCTGTGCTGCTGTTAACTTTATGTGGATTCACATCAGCAGTTTTCTTCTTTAAAGTGCTAATTTAATTCTACATTAAAATGTTCTGTAATGTTCAATAACTTTCAAGTTAAGATCACAGTCAGAATGTGAAAGAGTCTGTGCTAATAAATTATATAAACGATAAACACGCTCAGAAATCTTGTCATTAAGTTTATATTTATCTCTAATGCAAAGTTTTAAACATTCCATTTCAAATTTAGGACATTATTTTTTTCTAAACATATACATTGAAAAACATAGTTTTCCAGAAAACCCAAATTAAAATTTAATATAGAACAAAAACTTATGCATAAAGATTTATATTATGGGCTTTAACTTTGTTTCTATTTATTGTTGAACCAAAAGTAAAGCATATTTTGAATCTTAAACGATTGAACTTTAATTTAAAATAATAAAAACGAACACGAAATTTTTCACAATAAAGTCAATTTTAGGACAGGCGACCTTAAGAAACGAAAATAAAAAATTGGGAAGCACAGATTAAAAATTTTATATTGTTAGTAACCATAAAGGCTGAGAGAAAAATTAAGGTTCAAAATAATGAATGTATATTCAAAGATGTACTTTATTGGTTCGTGTAATAAAAATTTTATTCGAGGAAAACTCGTGTCTTTTTTTTCCACAAAAATATATATATTAAAAAAATAATAAGTAAAGTGACATAATTAGTCTTTGAGAATTGTTTTGAGGGTTTGTGTCACAAAGGAAGATTTAGATAATTACACGCATTGTAAAATGCTGTTTTACTATTAAATATATAAGATAAAATTAAGAATTCAAAATATTAGACCTGTATAATGTCTAAATTATTTTACCGAATTGACTTCCTCTTTTGCTTCCTATGTGAAAGCCTTCCGAACAATTGAAATATTAAGACAAAATTTGGTGTCATATCGAGTCTTTCAAAGTTTTATGCAGTTTCACCCAAAAAATGGCCTTTAAAACTATTTTTTAAATATAAATCTAAAGAAAACACGATATTCAATCAAGTGGCTATTTATCTGCAAATTTTTTGTGATTAAAATGTACGGAGCATTCTTCTTCTTTTTTTTAACCTACTGTACACATAAAAGTTGCCTCTATTGTATTGATTCATATTTTTAGTAGACTAAAGTTCAACTTGAAGTTCAACACAAAGATGCACAGGTGCTATTTCGTGTTTTGATATTTACGATTACCTTTCTAGAAATGTAAAAGTAATGCCATTTAAATATTTATCTGGGAAAAAATAAAACAAGTTGAATATAGAATCTGCCATTGTAGAATTCAGTTTCGTCTCCGATTAAAAAAAAAACAAAAATCGATAGAGGTTTTTTAGAAGGGCGTCCCCATTTAGAATGCAATGAACTAACTTCATTTTATTCGTGTTTATCAATATAATAGCAAAAGAACGGCGTGAAATACCCAATTGATTAGCAATTTCTCTCTGAGACATTGGAATTGCGGAATAATAAAGAGATACAATTTGACGTGCTACTTCTTCATTGACTACATTCATCAACAACGGATTTTTTCTTTAGTTTAAACGCTTTTTTATAAACTCTGAGAAAAAGGAAATGCATTTTAACAATAAAATTGTATGAATGTATCGTTTTAACGGCCAGATTACGAAACTAGCCGTTGGGGGCCACCGTGATACTTACCCATCATGGATATGCATTATATAATATGTGAAAATAAAATATGTGAAAACTTTTTTTTAAATGCATTGCAATTCCAAAACTAAATTTAAACGCATATTTAAATATTCTTAATATACATAGTAATGCTCCATTAATGAATTGATGATGAACTCTTTTCGACAGATTATGTATAATACCAAACTACACAAGTAGTACCGGATTGCGTAAAAGAAACATCCTTATAACTCCAAAAACAATAATCATATTAACTAACAATGTACTGCGTCAGATTAAGCGTCTCACTTCCAATTAAAACATACATTTGAATTGAAATTTGAAGAAAATACAGGGTCATAAAAAATCGAAGAATGTAGAAAACAGGATTACAAATATCTCGGCAACTATTAATCTGACCGACTTCGTTCTTGATGCAAAATTTGTGTTACTTTATTGCCTTTTACGTCTTTTTATTAAAATAAAAAAAATCGAAAATTTTTATATACATTTCATATGAACGAATTTTTCGAGAGTCCGAAAAAAATAGTTCCGGATAATCGAGGTTACTGATATTAAATAGGCTCCGTCCTATTCTTACTCTCTAAGTACATATATAATTTTAATTCTCTATCTCCATTTGTTCGTGAGATAGAGCGTTTACAGACAGACAGACGGACGGCAATTTTTTTTTCTAAAAATATGTTTTTCGGAGTCTCCAGTATCTGAAACGTGTAAATCCGTCAAAATTTTTTTTTTCGAATTTCAAAATGATTGCAAGACTTACCCTATACTATCAAGGAAGATATCCATACGGGCATACTCAAAAAATACTGAAAAAATTACAGAATGTTCTTCTCATGTGGATATATATGTTTGTGAAAAAATTCCTGGCGGAATCCCGATGGAACTTTCGTAAAAAAATAATAAAAATTTCTCTTATTTGGCGATTTATCATCGGTTGGTGACAATTTTTTTTTTCAAAAAAATACTTTTTTTATGTCAAATTCTTTTTAAGGTAAAAATGTTTCATCTTGAACTAATTTAAAGAAAATTTATTTATATAATGTTAGTTTTATCAGCTTTAGTTTGTCTTAACTATATTTTTGTCATAATGTATTTAGAATGAAAATTAACTGTCAAATTTTCTGAATTAAAACAAAATTTAAATTAATTAAAATTGTTTTAATCTCAAAATTAACTCCAATCTAATTGAGCTCTGTCGATTCAATTTTGTTACCATGGAAACAAGGACTTCTCCGACATTGAAATGCATTACTACAGCATTCTTCATCTGGCCTTTATTTTCTCATACGCTTATATATATGAAAACATGCTTTTCAATATGAAAGTATTTTTTATATAAGAAATTATTTTTAAAGTGATAAATATAAATAACTGCAGCAAAAGCAACAGAAATATGTAATTCATCTATATGTCAAACTCTCTCATTGTTCAAATTTAAATTCATTTAATACTATTTACACGTATTCTAAAATTTAATTGACAAGAAATTTTCATGTGTATTAAAATAGTTTGCTTTTGGCGAGGGAAAATGCTGCTCGCCAAATCGCGCGAAGCTTTCGTCTTTTCGCGCCAAATACACGGAAATATTTTATTTTTTTACAGAGTTTCTTCTGCAATTCCGCCGCTAAATTTGACTGATCCTTTATTACATACATGAGTACTTTAATCAATATTTTTTTCAAAAAATTCTGCGTATGCCCTGTATGGAGACCTTCCTTGTAAGTATGATAGGTAAATAAAAGTGGGCCACAATTTTTTACGCGACACTTTTTAGCTTGTCTGAAAGAAATAGCATCGGAGGCTAATAATAATATTTTTTTTAAATGCACCTTTTAAGAAAATCCGGTTTAATTATCAGATAACCTTCGGAGTAATTTCCAAATGCCAATATGTGTTAAAAATGTGTTTTGAGTGATCTTGCAATGAAAAATTGTTTGTGCATGAAAAATGTTTATGTATTAAAATACAACTTCCATACACCATCTGCAAGTTAAAATGAAAATATTGGTTAGAGTTTAAGCTAAAATGGGAGCTTTATGATACAAGGCAGATTTGCGACAAAATTGAGATATCTATGAAACAATTTATAGATTTATGAAGAAGTATAATATGCCCTATCAGAATCAAATGTGTTTATTGCATATTATGACCAAATGTTCTACCTGCACTGTAAAAAAAAATTCAAGAGGTTACTAAAAATTCTTTAGTAAATTTGTATTCCACAGTATTTTTTAGTAACCATTACAAACTTTTTTTTGCAAGTGAAACAAGCATTTCTTTTGTAAACTGAGCAAAATAATTTTTTGTATAACTAACTTAAAAATTTTTAGTATGAGCCACCAAGCAAATTTTAGTAATAGCTCCAAAATTGTTTTTAATAACCTTTACGTGCGTCCGAAGGACAGGAGCTGCATCAAACTTCTGAAGCGATAGATTTTCGGCAAAACCGCAATAGATGGCAGCACCAAAAATGCTATCTGCTCTGACAGGATTTTTATAATCCCTTTATTAACGAGTACTTACACTACATACATTCGGGACGTATTTGACGGTTTCGAACCCGGGACCTCTTAGCCTGGAATCCGTTACTATAACCACTATGCTATCAAGGCCACACCAAGTGAGCTTTAGTAATAGCTATTAAAAATGTAAAACTATTAACTCTATCCATTGCTAACTTTTTTCTAGTAATTCTTACAGATTTTCTAGTAACCGACTAAGATTACTAAAAAACTTTTAGTAATTACAAGGATCACTAAAGTTTTTTTAGTAGATCGACCCTTTTTTTTTTACAGTGTGGGACAGGTACAAAAGTTGTTTCACTAAGTTAATATGAGAAAAATCTGTTGGAATTTGTAATTTTTAAACTGGCTTGGGTATGATCGAAATTTGTGGTCGGAAAAAGATCAAGTTGAAGTTGTTACTATATCATTTTTGTTTCCTTCAGACTTATCGAGACTGAGTCTGTTGATCCATTTCTTGTTAAAACTATTAAATATGTGAAATATTTGTACTGTAACATTAAAAGAATTACAATATTTTACTATATTTAAAAAAAAAAATTAAATGGTTAGGCCAGCAATTGTAGTGTAACAAAGCAGGTTTGTCTATGATAAAATAAGATCGGATACATTTTTTTAAAATCGAAAATCGCCTTCTATTTGCGATATTTTGTCTCCCAGACAGGGTTGCGTGGGGTAGTAATATTCTTTACAAGCATTAAAAAATGCTCGGGTGAGCAACAAAAAAGATTAATATGTTTTTAAGTATGAAAAAGTGCTTGACAAGTGTTTCTAATTGAGCATGAAAAAGGACAAGGAGTCCCTTCTTGGCTGCAACTCATTGTTAATGCCAAATTTGAAAAAAGTCATATTTGCGCTTTTCCCATATAAGAGAAATTAGTCACAATTACGATAAAAATGTGTAGTGCAAAGACGTAGCCAAAAAATACGCAGCGTAATTAAACATGAATGTAAGGCGAAATAGTAACAGAAACCTTAGTTCCTGCTGCGTATCATACTCATTGCAATGCCACCAAGTATGCACGCAGCGTAAAACTGCACAGAAAATTGATATGTAGTGCAGTTGCACTGAAGAGTCAACAGTGCAGTTCAAATGTAAAGCAGCATTAAAAATGTTACAAAAAGGAAAGACGGAAAGTTGTACGCAAATTTCTTTTATATGGAAAACGCGCAAATATTTTTTTCAAATTTGGCATTAACAATGAGTTGCAACCAAGAAGGGACTCCTTGTCCTTTTTCATGCTCAATTAGAAACACTTGTCAAACACTTTTTCATACTTAAAAACATATTAATCTTTTTTGTTGCTCACCAGAGCATTTTTTAATACTTATTTAAATTTTTTGATAAAAACTGAAATTTTTTTTACATTTTGAAAAGCAATATATTTGCTGCTGCCAAAATTTTATTCTTGTGTTAGAATAATTAACAAAGTTATTGCATTGCCATGTAAAATGATGTCTAAAAAATAAACCAAGGAGCTAAATGAAAAAAATTACAGTGCGCTCACAACTTTATTCAAAGAACTGAAACTAAATGTTTCACAATAAAAACAAGTAACCATGTTTATCACGTGATTTATTTAATTTGAATAAATTATGTTAATTTAATTTTAAATGCTTTAAGTGATCAATAAAAATAACATAAAAAGATTATAGTTTGATATGTTTTATTGCTCTTATGGCAACTTTTTCAAAAACAAATAAATGATAAAAAGAAATTTCTCGAAATAAATAGAAAAACATAAATCATGTGAACATGAGCATATAAAAATAAAACTGGAAATAAAAATGAATAAAAATAATTTGTAATATTTCACGTTCACAATTATTTTTATTCATTTTTATTTCCAGTTTTTTTTATATGCTCATGTTCACGTGATTTATGTTTTTCTGCTTATTTCGAGAAATTTCTTTTTATTATTATTTATTTGTTTTTGAAAAAGTTGCCGTAAGAGCAATGAAACATGTCAAACTATAATCTTTTTATGTTATTTTTATTGATCACTTAAAGCATTTAAAATTAGATTGATATTTTAAAGTGATGTTTTATATTATATGTAAATTATGTTTGATTAATAAAAAAATTTGGTACTACTCTGTTATCCCGTCGACCAAAATAATATCGCCAAATTATAAGATTAAATGCCAATAATGGATGATCATGAATGTCAATTCAATGACATTAAATACGATACACGTGTTTAAAACGTCATTAAGTAATTTTTTATTTCGACTTTTTATTTGTATTTTATTTATATTCTACTAATTATTTACTTTGTTATTATTTAAAATAAAAATTACGTCAATATGTATAATTTGGCTATTAGATTGACGATTTGTATAATTTGGCGAAATCTGTCGACGGGATAACAGAGTAGTACCAAAAATTTATATTTATTTAAACTTGGTGGCAATGAATAAAAAAAACTACAACACCAACAACAAGAAACAATGTTCAACTGGAGCTTTAAGACACAAATTCGATTGTCTCAGCGATCGCCAAACATACAAAGATGGAAAAAAAAATCTATTTTAAAATTTACCAAAAGGATTAAAATAAACCAAAAATGGAGTTAATCCATTTATAGGGTAGTTAGCTATCGCTTGTTGAATTTTACGTCTTCATTTTTTCGTTAAAAATTAAATAAACTACAGTAAACTACGATAATTTTTAATGCTATCGTTTTATTCGTCTCATCGAGTTCTATCTTTTGAAAAAAAATCACTGTCGTACGTCAACTGATTCGCCAGAAATTTCAAAAAGACATTTGCATTTTCCATTTCTTAAACATATTATAAAACGGACTTTTCAAAAAATAAATATGGATGCTTTAAAAATATAGAGAATGTCACTGGGAAGCGCGTTTATGAAGACTTATGATGCTTTAAAAGAAGCATTAAATGATTCAAGCCCTGATGTCGATGTGATAGAGTAATTATTGTACCAATCAAATTATAAAAGCATAAGACTACGGGATGTGGATGATGAAATTCTAAAATTTGCATAAGTAAACAATGTTTTAGAAAAAGATTACTCAAAAGAATTTGAACCTTGTGATAAATACAGTGAAAAATTGATTGCAGTGAAGCAAAAGATAAAGAAGTTTAGTATTAAACAGGGATGACCACCTTTGGAACTTAGCTTACGCTTTAGAGTGATAGTACACTTCCAAGGGGCAGACCAATTCACTAATTGCTCTTGTTACAAACGGCTTTTACAGTGCTTATTATACAATTTTACAATTCCATATTACAACATGTACATCTATTATCTGTTGAAAAAATTAAACAAGATTATTAAAAAAAAAATTATATTACAATTGACTTATTATAGAGTATTGCTTAATGAACTCATGTTTGAGAGAATCAGTCAAGTTTAAACTGAAATGACAATTATTTGCTTATGCCCGCTAGCATATTTCAGATGTGTATATTGCTGGGACGATTACTGTTTCTAAACCAATAGGAGAGCGTCATTATCACGGTCAAGTACACGCCCACACAGTTTGATTGACAGGAACTCGTGGACAATTGACAGTGCTAATTATAACGATAATCTGTTGCGGATGAAAGTGAGCTGACTGGCTGAATGGTTAGAGCGTCGAGCTTGAAACCGGAGGATATGGGTTCGAGTCCATCGCGGGCCGAGAGTCCGTTGGTGATTTTTTTTTTTTTTTAATTATTGGAGGCTGTCTTTTATTAATAAATAAGACATTTAAAAAAATATTTCAAACCCTTTTAATATTCTAAATATCGTTCCAAAATGATTTATATATATATTAAACAAATGGGAAAAAAAGTATTCTGCGAAAATATCCGTATAAGCAAAATTCTTACTTTAATTTTTATTTATTTATTTATTTATTTATTTATTTCAGGATCAGAGGAAGTATAATTTCTAATTGAAGTAAATAAAATTCAGTCATTTTGAAAAAAAAAAAAAAAAAAATTCTTTCGTACCTTTAATTTTTAATTACCGAGTACAAATTCAAACAATCCGAGTACAAATAAATAATAAACACACACGATCAATTGTCCACGAGTTCCTGTCAATCAAACTGTGTGGGCGTGTACTTGACCGTGATAATGACGGTCTCCTATTGGTTTAGAAACAGTAATCGTCCCAGCAATATACACATCTGAAATATGCTGCTCGCTATGTACACTGCTCAAAACAATTAAAGGATATTTGAAGTTTTATATAAAATAAAGATATAAACGAATTTTTCTGCCGAAAATAAAAGAAGAAAATCACAAATGCAAATTTTTCTGGTTTTCAAACTGTGGAGTATGCAAATTTTGAGTTCGACGTCAAAAACTTCGCTTCAGCGGCAGCGAATGAAATTTGACTTTCAACTGGATAAAAGAGAATGAAGACAAGGATGATCGGCATTCAGTGATTGCTTTGTTTCGATGAGTACGATGTCTCAGCGAAGTCATTTGACAGATTCAGAAGCTTGGAGAATCGTTGGTAGGTTAGAAGGGGGCCAAACTCAAGCCGAAGTAGCGCAAGCCATTGGAGTGTCACAAAGTGTCATTTCCAGGATCTGGAACCGTTTTTTGGAGCGTGGATGTGCAGGCCGAAGACCAGGGCAAGGTCGTAGACGGGCAACAACGCCCAATGAAGATCGGTATTTAGCATTAACAGCTCGGAGACACCGAAACATGAACGCTACTCTTCTCCAACAACACCTTCGCTCGGCTACAGGCACCACGATTTCAACTCAGACTGTCCGAAGCTGGCTCCATGCTGTAGGTCTGTATGCTCGCCGACCGATGGTATGTGTTAGATTAACATCAAGGCATCGTCGCGACCGCAGGGAGTGTTCAACCGAGCATGTCAACTGGAGGAGAAATGAATGGATCAATATTCTGTTTTCTGACGAGTCCCGTTTTTCTGTGCATCCGGATAATAGGCGTATTTTCATCTGGAGGGACCGTGGCAGTAGGAATAATCATGCGTTCGTGCACGAAAGTGTCAGATTTGGCGGTGGAGGAGTGTTGGTGTATGGTGGCATCTCCATTGACGGGCGCACTGACCTCTACATCATTCGAGATGGAGCTCTGACTGGTCGCCGATATAGGGATGAGATCCTCAGACCTATTGTAGTCCCTTACGCTGCAGCAATCGCAGATAACTTCATTTTAATGGACGATAACTGCAGGCCACATCGTGCAGACCTGGTGGAGGATTTCCTTTTCGAGGAAGGAATCGTTCGAATGGAATAGCCAGCGTGTTCTCCAGACATGAATCCAATCGAGCACGTTTGGGACGCTCTAGGAAGACGCGTTTCTGGCCGCCAACAACCCCCACAAACTCTCCAAGAACTGGAAAGAGCTCTTCTAGA
Source organism: Maratus speculifer (assembly GCA_964019185.1). Classification (NCBI taxonomy): domain Eukaryota; kingdom Metazoa; phylum Arthropoda; class Arachnida; order Araneae; family Salticidae; genus Maratus; species Maratus speculifer. Next base: position 25,193,317 of record OZ025296.1, read on the forward strand.
AGAGTGGGGCAGAATACAGCAACTCGTCATTAATAGCCTCATTGAGTCCATGCCTCAAAGGTGTTCAACGTTGCTGGCCGCCCGTGGAAACCATACCCCCTACTGAAAATGATTTTCTTTGAAGAAAACACCTTTTCTTATTCTTTTTTTCTCATATGCACAAATTGTGTTTTTTTCCTTTTGTACACAAAAGCGCAATATTTTTTTTCTGCCAAACATGTGTAATTTATTCTCATATAACCTACTATGTCTGTCGACCATGTATCAATCAACTAAAAATTTTGCCAGATACAAAATCCACCTAAAACTGCAATATCCTTTAATTGTTTTGAGCAGTGTATAATCAAACAAAACAAAGCATATAAAGACGACATAAGGTTAGGACATTATACACTTACATAACATGCTACATTTACTACAACAATAACACACCTGGAATGAACATATCTCTTTTTTCAAAGACAACATACTATTTTGTAATAATTGATATGATGAGTTATTATTTTACAATATTTTTCCAATTTTCTTTTTACATATTTACGATTTTAACAAAAACATTTACATATACTCATTGAAATAATGAAAACATTTCAAAAGTTATTGCAATGGAAAGGATTACTGTGATTCTAAAACCCAGTCACTGCCTTAGACTAGTTGAGATTGTTATCAGCTATAAATTTAGGGGTGATGAAACAGACGTTACATATTTATAGCACATTTACATAAATTGTTTTTAAGAGCGACTATTAATAATCGAGAAATATGGAGATTATGCTAAATAAATACTAGGAACGACTATTTGAAACTTAACCTGCGAAGGAGAAATCAGCTCAGAAAGGACCACGATGTATGAACATGATTTTTTTTTTCAATGGATTTCATACAGTCTATAATTTTATTCAACAGAATTGGTCTTTCAAGAAAGTATTGCAGCTAGTTTTCTAAAGACAAGGTGGTTGGATTTTTTACATGGTAGTATGAAGTCAATGTGCAATCCAACATATAGAGTAAAGAAGTTGAGGAAGAGCCACAAACACAAAGAGCAGAATCGCTTCTATTTATGCATTACAAATATTGCTGGAAAGATCCATGGTTTGTTAAAAATAAATGTAGGTATTCTGCAATAAGTAGAAAAAAAAATTGGAAAAACGACCATTTTTGAAAATTTTCTTTGCGACATTAAAAAAAAAAAAAAAAAGAAGGTAGAATTTTTTGAGTTTTGACGAAAAATAATGTTTATGAAAGGAACTGTTTCATTGATTTATAATAAACCTACAAAATTAGTTACAATAAAAAAAATGCAACTTATGTTGGCAAGTCTTAACTCTTAAATAAATGATATTTAACTTAAAGTTAACAAAATACTTATTTCTATAAAACTCAGTTGTAGAAATTGTCAAAATTAAATTTTAATCATACTTGTAAGCAATAAAAAATATTAAAAGATATGTTATTATTATAAAGTTATCAATTAAGGCCCTTATGTTAATATTTCAAAATGAACAAGTTGGAAATTGCACGTGAAGCGTAGCAAATGAGGTGCGTTCGTACGATAACGAAGTTTTAAAAATACAGGGTGTCCCAAAAGGTCGTTTACAAACTTAACATGCTGGTCTGTTATATCATGATGAACAAGATTTACATGAGAACTTGTGTCCGAAAATTCAAACTGCGACCGCTAGAGTGCGATAAGTGTACAAAAACGGGAGAGTGGGAAAAACAATTATTTCAGGCGTAGACGTTGAAGGAGAGTTTAGTAATGCAGAAATGGCCGACATGCATTACGTGTATGGCGCCGCTGATGGAAATGGACGAGCCGCGGCACGGATCTACCTTGAGCGCTTACCAAACAGACGTCAGCCCAGTCATGTTTTGTTTGGACAATTGCACCGCAGATTGCGTGAATCAGGAGTTTTCCAAGTACTTAGCCACATCGGTCGAGAACACAGGCCCGCCTGCCATAGAGGACACCGTGCTACAGGCGTTTGCCATCAACACGCAAACAAGTCTCTGAGAAGGCGAACGTGGGGGACGACTTGGGGTAGGTCGTTCCATCATAATGCGCATATTGCACGAGGATATGCAACACCCTTACCACTTCCAAAAAGTACAGGCATTGTGCGCTGACGATTATCCCAAACACATTGCATTCTCACGCTGATATTTGCAACAGCGGGGCGCACAGTCAGATTTTCCTTCGTGGATTTTGTTTTCTGATGAATCGTGCTTTACACAGGATGGTGTCCTGAACATGCACGTATGGGCGCATGAAAACCCCAGATGTACATGTGCCCATACACATCAAAATCGTTTCACCGTAAACGTTTGGGCTGGTATTATCGGTGACATGTTGATTGGCTCTTACATTCTACCGGAACACCTCGACGGAAATACCTCTCGCATTTTTTTAGAAAAGGTTTTGCTGGATCTGATATGGTTGACATTCCAGCTGCTACACGCCGAAACATCTGGTTTCAGCATGATGGGGCGCCTGCCCACTTTAGCTACGCTGTTCGAGAATACCTCGACAGGACTTATCCTAATCGCTGGATGGGTAGAGGCGGACCAATCCAATAGCCGCCTCGATCTCCCGACCTGACTCCCCTGGATTTCTACCTATTTAGAGAATTTACCTTTTTGAGAAGAAATTGCGTTGGGGACTTTTTCTAAAAAAAGCACTGATTTGGGGAAAATTTGAGAAATTTTGGGGAAATTGACTTTTAACAATCTGGCAACACTGGGTATGGTTTTGGAATAACTTTAATAAGACTTTCTTAAAAAGTGTTGATAACAACATAGAAAAAATGAGTTTTTATTTGGAATATTAAGAAATAAAGTTTAATTAAGAATATTTTTAATTTAGAGCCATCTTTTAAATTTACGCGCATTGGAATAAATGTTTTTTAAGGCGAATTAAGAATTTATATCGTTTCCATAAAGATTAATAGATTAGATCTAGAAACAAGATTTTAATTTAATAAGTTGAAGTAAGTACGGAATATTGTTATAAGGAAATTAATATAGTATTAAGGTTAATTTTGGCGAAAAAAAAATTTAATTTGTAATATGTATATATCCTTTATAACATAGAAAATAGAAAATAATTACACCATTTCAAACATGAAAATCCTATCTTTATTATTATGTCTTTCAATTTTAACTGTACTGAACGGTTTGGTCAATTTAAATTAAAACAAAACAATAATAATAATAAAATAAAATAAAATAAACAGAAATGCAATCGAAATTACTTCTTTTCGTTTTGGTGCGTAAATGCGTTTCTGCGCATGTGCAAGCGTCCTAGTTTCTCGAGTATCAAAGAATTGATTATATGATGAGAGTGAGTTGTCTTTCACAATTTATATTTCTCAAACTAATAAAAAAAAATTAAAATTCTGAACTTCAGGTACATTAGGAAAAACCTTGAAATAGAGGTCTGCACGGGCCGAAATTTCCAGGCCCGAGCGAAATAAATATTGGCCCGAGCCGGCCCGAGCCCGGCCCGGCCCGAACGAAAAAAACATTGGCCCGACCCGGCCCGAAAGTTAAAATTTCGGCCCGAGCTCGGCCCGGTCAGGAAAAAAGTTTAAAATTCGGCCCGAACCCGGCCCGGCTCAAGTGAATTTCTACAGAACATTGATCTTTAATCTTATGGAAGAGTTCTGACCAAAAAAAAATTATATTAGTCTTTTTTTTTTTTTTTTTTTTTTTTTTTTCATGTTTATAATCTCTATTTATGCAGAAGTGCCGTAGACTGCGATATTTACGCTTTTAAATGAATCTTTGTTGTATGTAAATGTTTCAGTTATCACTAGTATTATTAATCCATATTCCCTGTAATGGAGACGAAAAGTCGAAAAAGCGGTATATGGTAAAATTTCCAAAGACGAAATCGCTTTGGAACGAAAAAAAAAAAAAAAAAAAAAAAAAAAAAGAAAAAAGAAATACATTCCCTTCTTAACAGATGCAAATGTTTAATATATTTTTTTCTCCCGTATTGTTGTATTCATTTTGCATGGATGAACATTTTAAAAGAAACTTTCAGTTTTCAGTTTAAAAAAAATTCCGTCATAATCATGTTTTTTTTTTCTTTTTCTTTTTCTTTTTTTTTTTTTTTTTTTTTTTTTTTTGTGTGTGTGTGTGTGTTTAATTCTATTTTAAAACGCCTAGTAATCTACGATTCTTTAAAAGGAATAAATTCTAATGTTTAATTGTAGAATAATGACGGCTTAAAAGTATATGCCTTTTTTGCAAACATTTTTGGACAAAGCCAAATACTACTGATTTATAAAAAGTCGAGAAAAGGATTTTCATATAGGAAGATTCAATAGGAACTGATTATTTTGGTTCATGAAAAGTAGGAAGAATGGAATCAGTCTCGGCTTCGCACGAAAAAAAAAGTTAGGCCCGGCCCGTCCAGCAAAAAAAATTAAGGCCCGAGCCCGGCCCGGCCCGAAAGATTAGTGACTAGGCCCGACCCGGCCCGGCCCGAGTCTTCAGAAGTAAGGCCCGAGCCCGGCCCGGCCCGAATGCCATTATTGGAAATCGGCCCGAACCCGGCCCGCGGGCCGGGCCGGGCTCGGGCTTCGGGCCGCGGGCCGGCCCGTGCAGACCTCTACCTTGAAATAACTTCCCAAAAAAATGAGCCTCGTAGTTTTCTCTAGCCATCGCAGTCACACATACAGACACACACACGGACATACAGAACTGAGCGATTTGTTATTTTATTAATGTAGATTCTTCACAATATGCATATGAATATTATTTTTTAAATGCAAATGTCTAATAAATGATTTATTTTTGTTTATTTTATTTATTTATTTATTTTATTTTATTTTATTTATTTATTTTATTTTACTTTTTTCTTTTCATAACCTTTACATAAGCATTCGATTGACATTCAACTTATGACTTTTCGACCAAGCATCTTTACAAATGTACAATCATTATACGAAATAGACGTCTAAAGTTTCTCTTTTCACTGGACTTAAACATAGATCTTATCTACGCTTTCATTCAAGCTTTGACTTAGGCAATAAAAGCCACCAGATATTGTAACAAAGTACAACCTTGTTTGCTCAGTTGTTCATTTTTTAGCAGTTATCTAAAGGAAATTTTGCGAAATTTTACCGGTACCTAGATCCGTAAGATATTTTAGATATAGCATAAATTGGGGTTACTTATGCGTAGTTACGGGCGATTATAAAAAAAAATACAGTAATTACAAATGTCAACACAGCCTTTAAAAAAAAAAAAAAAAAAAAAATCTAATAGCGGATGTTTTAGAAACTATTCTGCGAAATTCACGCAAATAAGCTTAAGAAAAATTACTCCAAAACTTAGCCATCATTTTTAGATGGAAATTTGATCATGAATCCTGATAATGGGGATAGATAAATACTTTTGCAGCTGATTTTATGTCAATATATGAATTTCAGAACAAAAATGAACACGGAGACAATATGTTTTCCGACGATAATATGAAAGATTAACAACCATAGTACACCAAGTCCCTTTTGAAAACAAGTTGGAAATTCCACGTGAAGCGTAGCAAATGAGGTGCATTCGTACGATAACGAAGTTTTAAAAATATCACTCTCATACATCAATCTCATAAAATTGTAAATAGTTAATTTCAATTAAAATGCGCACAAAACAATGTTCTACCTATACCATTATGTAATGGAATATTTGTGTGGCCTTGTAAATCAGTAACAAATGTTCTTTGCACCACAGATTATGCAAAATGTATATTATAATATGTACTTTATAGATGCATATCAATTTTATTATGTTCGAATGAGTGTAACACCGTTAAAATGCATTTGAAACATTTTTCCCCATTGACCGTAATGTAACGGAATACTTTTGATTGTCCCTGTAATTGAACTATTGATCCGATTTTGATAAAATTTGAAATGACTCAACAAAATTATGTAATAATTATGTATTTTAAATTTCAAACGATTAAAATGCATTTGAAACTTTTTTCCCCATTGACCGTAATGTAAAGGAATACTTTTAATTGTCCTTGTAATTGATCTATGCTTCCGATTTTCATAAAATTTGAAATGACTCGAAAAAATTATGTAATAATTATATATTTTAAATTTCAAATAATTCTGTTGAGTAGCTTCTGCGTTGTTACATGCGGACGGACTGAACGATAATTATAGGTGCTACGTATTTACATAATCACGAACGCGCCTAAAAAGGTGAGATAGTTCATTTAGAAGGTGCATAAAATCTGCTTTATCCATACCCAATGCGAACTAATTCTGTAAAAAGATGCCATATATGAAAAAAATTTGAAAACAGGCTTGGTTAACTGTGAGATTAGATAAAACAGATTTTATGCATCAGTAAATAAATAATTAGACAGGTAAATTCATCTTTCAAAAAACATAAAAATTACACAATATATAAACTATTTAAAAAATGACAAAATATTTCAAAATATTTCAAATTACTTTAATTCTTAATACTTTTCAGTTGTGAACACAGCCTTCGTCAGAGAATATAAATCTACTAGTATATAACCCCGTCAAAAATGACGGAATTTTCACTTGCATTTCATCTTTTTAATACTTCATACAAACAAACAGAATGCAGATTTTATTTTTAAAGAGTTTGTATTGTAAAAAAGCACATTTTAAAAATAGCAATAAATTTCTACAAATACAAATGATTTTTTTTTTTTTTTAACTTGACATTTAGTTTTTGAACAAATTTTAATTTCAAAACAAAGAACAGTATTTATTACAATAATAATGATAATTGGCAAAATAAAACTCAGTTTCTGAAGATTTCACAAAACATTTAAATTAAATATTGAAGTTTTTAAAATTTTAAAATACATTCTTTATTATGATTCTTTTTTATGATTCGGCAGCGATTTTAGTCGTGGGTATATGATAAATTCTTAGTTCGATGCTTTTAGGCGTCGATTATGAAGCTTTGCGTTTTCTTTTTAAATTTAGATTTGGTGCCATCCATACGCAGTTAATATACACAAAACAACTTAAAAAAAAAAAAAAAAAAAATCTTAGTTTCTTATAGACAATACTGCTATTTTCTATAGTAGGAGGCATTGATTCAAATCAAAATCAATTTTTAAAAACTTCAGCTTGCAACTTTAAAAATTCAATCCGTAAGTTATGAAAACCAAAATTATTATTATTGTTTCTTTTGTAAAATTTTAAATTAAATCTACAAGTTTTTAAAGCTTAGATTATATCCATTCGAAATTTGCTTACATTGTAAACGAAATTTGTATTTTTTATCAAATGCCATTTAAATGTAAGGAATATATAATATCATAAACAAAATAAAAATAATCAAATTTTAATTTAAGAGCAATTTTGATTTATTTGCATGCATTGCATCAAAGCAGATAAAGTTTTAATTTAAGACCATGTGAAAAAATAATTTTCAATTATACTGATGCAGTCATGATGATATCTTATATATCCATAACAACTTGAAGAAAAAAAAGAGCTTATTTATTTAAATAGAAAACAAAATTTAAAAAAAAATTAATCGGATAAATGCTAGTATTTAAAAAATAATAATAATAAAACTAAATTTAAATTAATCTAAAACTAAATTTATATTTTACAATATATTCCCAAAAAGGCTTCTAAAATAGCTCATAGATGGCAGCACTAAAGTTGTGAGAGACGGTGCTAGAGTGATAAATAAAATACGATCGTACTCAGATAGTAAAAAAACTTTTCCATTTCCACTGTTATCTTTATGTATTATAATTGTGGTTTGATATACATATTTTATATGAAAATATGCTGAAAAAACATTATTTCAAGTGGAAGAAATTTTAAAAGCATCATTTTAGCATCTGTTTTCAGTTAAGCCTACGTGGCGTCTAGCAACATCCAGATAGGAGTGGCACAACCTGGAATCGTTCTACACACTAATTTTCGGACGCATTTTATTATAAGTAGATTGTTATTAACATCTTATTTTTCAAATGTCACGTAGTTTGTGTCAAGAAAGAGTGGAAGTGAAAGTCAATTCTTTAGATCTGGAAAACATTGGGAAAATAAAGTATAGATATTGAGGAAAATGGAATATTACTTGCTTTATGATTCTTTAAGCAAACTGATGCAAATTTTGGATATGTTGTAGGATAATGTGTTATCGTTCAACAGACACAGAATTTGGATCACTTTCTGAGTCATCTTAATCACAAACAACCACTAAAAGTTAATTTTCTCCATTTGAAGACCTTATCACTGGAAGAAGCATGTAAGAGTCAATGCCCGATCTAAAATTTGTCAGTTTATTTTGTGATCTGAAGACTATATTTTTATTAGGAAATATTTTGTTTATTACATAAATTTCTAGTGTATTTCATGTTACGTTCAAAATGTTGTGGGAGATTTTGGATGTGTTTGCGAGGTAATTTGTAATTTAAAATATACTGCGCAATAAGTATACCAAGTTAATAAAGCCCTCCACTTGTATTATAACTCCAATTTATTCTTTTGAATGCTGAAACTACGTCCAAAAATGGATTATTTTTGTATTTTATGCACAAGAGAGCATTATAGTCATTGTTTAAACCAAAAAGGATAAAGAACTAGTTGGATATAGTAATCTCAAAACTTTCTTCTATCTCATATATCTTAATATTTTACAAAGTAATTATCGAACTAGTATAAAGTAGTTTCAGTACTGTTGGTACTGAAAAATTATTAATTTAATACTGTATCAACTTTGATTTTCATCCTAAATTTCTGCTTCCGTCAATTAATCGGAGTAAAAAATAGAATTAATTTCGTTCATGATATTTATTGAAATCAATAGTTTTTCGTTATACTGTTATATATCAACTCTTTGTGTATAACCGGCTAAGACTCTAGCTTATACAGATTATACAGAATGTATATTTTAGTATATACATCATGATTCATATCAATTCTATTATATTTGAAAGAGTGTAACAACTTTTAAATGTACTTGAAACTTTTTCTTTCTAATGGCCGTAATGTAATGGACTACTTTGGATTGTCCCTGTATTGAAATTATACTTCCGATTTTCATAAAATTTGAAGTAACTTGACAAAATTATGCAAATTTATATATTTTAAATTTGAAATGATTTTGTTAGTTAGTTTTTGCTCTGTTATATGTGGGCAGACAGACAGACATACGGACGGACAGACTGAACGACGATTATAGGTGCTACGTATTTGTGTATTTAGGAATGCACCTAAAAATATTCAGATCTTGATGTAATAGTATACAGTATTTCGCATGCATCATAACATCCAAAATTTTTTGTGTGCCCCTGTAAATACTACCTGCTTTCTATTATACAGGAAATAACTTGTAGTATTTCTTAGCAATATATATTGTCATAAAATGTTAAATAGTTTAATACAATTAAAATGTGCTCCAAAAAATGTTCTGCCTATACCTATGTAATGGAACACTTTTGAGTGGCCCTGTAATTCAATAACAAGTGTTCTTTGCAAGACAGATTGTACAGAATGTATATTACAGTACATACTTATTAGATGCATATCAATTTTATTGTGTTCGAAAGAGTGTAAGACCATTAAAATGCATTTGAAACTGTTTTTCCTATTGACCATAAACATAATGTAATGGAATATTTTTGACTATCCCTGTACTTGTGTCCAATTTTCACAAAAATTGAAATGACTGACAAAATTATGTAATTACATATTTTAAATTTCGAACGATTCTATTGAGTAGTTTTTGCGTTGTTATATACGGACAGACGGACGGACTGAACAATAATGATAGATGCCACGTATTTACATAATTACGAACGCACCTAAAAAGGCTGATAATTGGGTACAAAATCAAAACGGAACCTAATTTAAACAGGAAAAAAATAGTAAAATACCAGTTTAAATCGCTGAACTCACGTGCACTAAATAAGCATGCTGCTAAAACTAGTCGTTGGGGGCCACCGTAATACTTACCCATCATGTAAATACATAATATAATATATGAAAATAAAACATGTGTAAACTACTTATAAAAAGCAATATAATTCCAAAACAAAATTTAAACGTATATTTAAATACCTTTAATATACATACTAATGTTCTGTTAATGAACTGCTGATGAGCCCCTTTCGACAAATCATATAAAACGCCAAACTACTCAAGTAGTACCGAATTACATAAAAGAAACATCCCTATAACACCAAACATAATAAACATAGTAATTTACAGTTTATTGCGTCGGATTAAGCGTCTCATACTCTATTAAAATATACTGTTACGAATTTTGTAAATAGTTAGTGTTTGTACTGTAAAATAATGTAAATAATCTTATTAAGCTCCATTCCTTTAGTAATATTAGTTTTTGTTACATTGTCTCCGTTATCAAGCAAACTTGTCTATTATTTTCAGTGTATGTCTACGGCAGATTGGTGAAATATTAAAGATATCGCCAAGTTGGCGTCACTTTTGGCGACTATTTTTGGTCGCCAAATTTGGCGATATATCGCCAAGTTGGTGACAAACTTGGCGATTGTTGGCGATGGTAACCCTTCCCTCTCTATGGTAACCCCCCTTTAGATATGCTGATACATTGAATGTTATTCCGTGATTTTCTGGAATATTCGAGAAGGCTGTGGAAATTTCCATTGCATGCTACGAGCCTATATAAGGAGAGCGATACGAGCTGTTGTGGTTATTAAAGCATAGCACGGTAGTGCTATGTTTTATTTATTTCCAGTGTGACTCCGTAATGTTATTTTAATACGGAATTTAACAATGAACGAGTTATTTACTAAACATTTTCCCACATTTTATACGCGCTTCCACAAATTTTCTTCAAAGTATCTAATTGTTTAAAAAATAGTTCCCTCCAATAAAAAAAATATACAGAGGTCAATGGACATATTTCCTGTAGCAATTAATCATTTTTACGTGATAAATAAAAAATAAAATTTATTTATTTATTTATTTATTTATTTTGTAAGAATTAAAAATGGTATATTTACAACGTCATATTAGAAATGAAACGGAGATTTACAAACATTTCGTACAAATACAAGAAACGTCAATAGAAAGCAAAATGAAGCATGATTTTTAAAATAAAAGGACATTTTCAAACATTGATCAAGAAGCTTTTAACTGAAGAAATATAGAAAAAAAGTAAATTAAAATTTTTTCTACCTATTGTCTCTGCAAAATAATAGAAAATAACTTAAATATATATATGTAACTGGTATTTGAAAGCGAGTTTTTTGACACATTGGCATCAGAAAAAAATTACACCAAACCCAGTGCGTATATGACTTTTGCGCTGGGATTTCATACTTATTCCACATTTTTAAAAATTTCTTTGTCTTATATGTTCGAAGAAAATCAAAATAAATTTAGGTGAATAAAAATCTTCAAAAATAATATTATTTGATAATAATAGTGTTTCATCCTTGGTATGTAATGAAATTAGCAAATCTGCAGAACTGGGTCTTCAAACATACTAAATTTTAAAGGCTAAACCGCAGAATTGTCAACTACTTGGTATGTAAGACTTTTCGGCACTGCAATGAAGTCGCCAATTCTATCAACCTAAATATTCAAATCCAATGTAAACAAGTATAAACCATAATGTTTACACGTATATTTTTTTAATTCCCGATTTGGTGATTTTTTTAAATCGTGCCTAAAGTTGCAATTTTACAAATAATTAATCATTGGATAAAATCAATTTTAAATCAACGGTACTTTTTGGTTATCCTGTCGTCGACCAAAAAAACTATCGCCAAACTATAAGATTAAATGCCAGTAATGGATGATCGTGAATGTCACATTCATTGACATTAAATACTTATACGTATTTAGAAATGTCATCAAATGATTTTATTTCCACTTTTTATTAGTGTTTTACTAGTGTTATTTGTACTTTTGTTATAAAATAATTTGGCTATTAGTTTGGCGACTTATACAATTTGGCGGAATTGGTTGATGGGATAACCAAGTACCGAATTAACTTGTATTAAATTCATTATTCCGATTATTTTAATATGATAAAACACTACATGATTTAATTTTTTAAATATCGCAAAGAGTTTCTGTTGAAAAATAGCTGTTTTTTATACTTTAAGTTAATATTTTTATAAAACTCTTTTGATTCACTCTCTCTATGAGTTAATAAAATTTAAGCACATTTGGAATATTCATAATGCGTCACCTTTATGCACAGATGTCTAATATTTACCATGTTGGCGCAATTTTTTTCTGACGCCAATTTGGCGAAAATTTCGTTTTCAAATACATATCACATATATATTTTTAAATTATTTTCTAATATTTAAAAAGGGAAACAGTGATAAATAAAAAAAAATTATTAATAACTATAGAACTAAACGATCTACATAATTTTTTTAAGTAAAAGTAATAGAAAATAAAGAATTTATTAGTAAATAAACAACGATAGGCAGGTTAGCATGTGAGGCATATAATATCCATTTTGTTTCAATCTCGCCAATGTGTTGCATATATATGATGTTATAGATAATTGATGTTATATGATAATTGCAGCAGTTTTTCTGGCATAGTAACACATTGTTGGGACTTTTGCTACAATTTTTTAGTAATTATACTTTGAAATTTCATTGATAAATTCACTTCTGAATAATTAGCATGAGCATCTATTAAATACTAATTATCTATAAATATTATGAGTTCAACAGATAAATCATTTCTTCAATTAGGCTACTAAATCAATTGAGATCTGAATTAAGTTTCCACCTACCTGAATCTTGTTGCTATAAATAATTAAATTTAAATTAAACCTCATAATTATTTTGAAAAAAGGGAAAAGAGGAATTAGAGAAATAACTTAAAGTTACACGACCAAATTAGCTAATTTATTAGTTAATGAAAACATCCCAATTTTTTCATAAATAAAAATATCTGAGAGACCACTTAACAAAATGCAACAAAATTCTCAACCTATTCAGATCTCTAGTTCACTGTAAGTTTGTAGCAATGATCCCAACTTTACCATTACTGTTTTGTAGGATGAAAAATACATATCAATGCTTAAGAAAGAATCACAGTTACAGATCAATTAACTTTTAGAAAGGGAGTAAGAAGGGCTGAAATCTCTCAGATATTCAGAGAGCTAAGAAAGACATATTTTTTTTTTTTTTTTAACAGATTAAAATATCAATATTAGAACAATCATCCTACAACACAAGTAATGGTATATGACCCTGTTTGGATAGTAACAGTACATTTATATTCCTTTTCCTTTTTTCTTTTTTTTTTATTATTGCGTAGTGATTTACCCACTCACTTTATTTCCTTTAGAATCCTAGAAATGCATTAGTATGAGAATTAAATACAAAACTCTTGGGAGTTGTTATAATAATTATTAACTTCTGAGGAAAATCAATTAAATATTTTCATTTTTAATTAGAATCAAGGAGAGAATTTTGTAAAGTGAGTATAAAGTAAGCTCATCTATAGTCATTAAGAATTTCTAAGAAGGTTAAGGAGTTATTTCATTTAAGTCTTAAACTTCAATTACATTATTGGAATAAAATTACTTCATTTTTCATCTTAGAATAAGTTAGAGTTATATCCAGATAAATTCTACTCACTAATTAAAATAAGAAAAATTTCTTCATCTGATTAAAAGTTAATTAAACTTCCTTATTATTTGGATGAAGAGAAATTAGAGTAAAACTTCAATAAATATACATACACATTTCATTTGCACATTTAGTTTAATATATATATAATGAAAGTAACAAATGACATTTCCTCCATTTTTCTCCTTTTTTTTTGATTCACAGTAAATTATTTGCGTATAAAAAAAAAGACAAATTTAACGATCAAGATAGCATCAAAATAATCTTAGTAAATTATTTATGTATATAAAAATGCAATATAATTATACAAATCAAACTTAGCATCAGAGTTAACTTACCAACTGGCGACATGTACCCATCATGTATTATCACTTAATCATAGTTTGCTTTCTTATTCAAATTTCGAGTTCTTATGAACTGAGGAATACCATAGATATTATTAGCTACACTCATGGAACTGCTTACAATATAGTCCTCTTTACACTCTGTTCCAGGATGACGTAGAATCTCACATTACTATTCTACTGCTCGAGGAAATCTTCCCTTTTTTTTTACTATGTGATATGAGTTCGAAACTAAGTTTTAGAGGTCTTGTCTAGGAGGTTTTTCGGGAGGTTTTTCGGTTACTCTAGGCGAGGAATATCATAGATGTGACTAGTTAAACTCATGGAACTTATAGATGGGGTTCAACGTTACATTCACGCAGAGCAACAATTTTCACAATTTTTTCTTTCTTGGTGAAAAGGAAAAACACCATGGTATTACGTTTCACTTCTGCCTCTCCCGCTACAGCATTCAATTTCCGAAATTTATCAGTACATCTTTAAGTTCCTTCCAACCCGAAGCATCCGATATAGACTTCATTTCGAAAAATATAAATCTGCACTGGAGCAACTCTCGTAGCAGGATGCTTTTCTTTTTGTCGAAAAAAGGCGGAAAAATATTTTCTTCTGGCACCACTTGGTCACCAGTGCGGATCCTCCACGATCTCAACGTCAAATTGTAGAAAAAAAATGTTCAAGATATCATCCCAAAACGCCTCCCCCCTCTCCCAAAAAAAGGGGGGGGCACGAAGTAGCTTCTCCCGTTTTACATCCTTCTCGCAGACCGGACTCTTGTCTAACTAAAGAAAGCTATACCAATTCACAGGAAATCATTTAACTGCGGGGGCTACCTTATTAGTAGCACGGATGTCCGCTCCTCCACGTGCGTACCGGGGTGGGCTATCATTGGCTTAAAGTAACTTCACTCTTTCCTATTACCAAATAAGGACATAACAGGGCAACACTACCCACGTGACACAAATCTCCACCCTCTGAAGGGGCCAGGTGTCAAGATTGTCCAGCCAGCGGTTCCCACGGAAAAAAGGGGAGAGAAACATTTTAGCTTTCGTTTTTTTATGACGGTAATAAAACTTTCACTACCGTTGGTGGTCCTTATTCAAAGTAAAACATATATTCAGGGGTATTTCAACGTTTGCTGCTCTTTTTCTTAAAAACGGTATTGTTAACATTTTTTCAGGCAGTAAAATTGCCCTAATAAATTTTTTAACAAGGCAGGTTTGCATTTCGAAAGTGGGTGGTCTTGCATGATGCGGACATTAGTTGCTTTTTACAACGTCACTTGCAAGCATCATGCATTTATTTATTTATTTATTGGGACAGGGGTTCGTCCTCTTTTTTACTTAAAGTGTGGGAACACTTCGGGGAATGTTTTTATTACTAGGGAAGAAAAAAATAGTGTGGGGGCATATGATTTAATTTAGAAAAAATAGAGAGGGAATTCTAATTTGGAAAAATTAATTTTAATGAAAGGCAAATGGTATATAGGCCTCAACAAGAAACTCCCCCACGTTGAAAAAAAAATAAACATTATTCGTTTTGGCCAAAAGAAAAGAAGAATTTTATTTTTTTTTAATTTGATGACCCCAGAAGGGCAGTGGAAGAAAGTCCTAACCAGAAATAACTTACAGGTAAATCCAAAATTAATGGCAAGGTGAAATGCTGAATTACTGTTGTACCCCGGTTAATCAGAAGAGTTAAGAATATCCACTAGAGCAGATCAAACAACGACCCGAAAAGTTGACAACTTCACCCTACTAACTCACCACACCAACTATGCACTCCGGAATGCAATGCTGGAGCTTGGATATAACACATGAAATTAAAACTTAAAATAGGAATTAAGTTATCTCTATTACCAAAGGATTCCGACTCACTACTCCTACTCGGCCTAACCTATCAAACTTTTGAGTTCCCAATAATCTCCGTACTTGCCCCTAACATCTGGAACAGTATCAAGTTGCAAATTCCCTATATGCTACTCTTTCTGAAGCCACCTTTATAAAAACTGAATGTAAGGAAATATTGTATAAAAATTTTAAAAATTTCTAAAATTTTTTGAATTCAGAAAGCATTAGTAATCCAAAAGGGCCTAAACTAAAAGAATTTTGAAAATTCATAATAGGTATATCATGTCAGCCGAAGGTATCACAGATAAGCACACACATAAGTAAAAATAATATTTTGTACACATGTAAAAAAAAGTAAATAGAAATGAACATAAAAAACATCTTGCATTACATAAACAAAAGGTATATATATAAATATGACATTGACATCTGACTGTATGTAGTGGGAATAAATACATACAACACATCATCACATTACAATTACATAAGAGTTTCTTTGATTAAAATCGATTGATATTTGCACCTCTGTATTGCCACAGATAAGCAATAACCATTGCATAAACAAATATTTTAGAAGGCCAGAAAATTTCACCAAAAATAAACACAGTGAAGTAATATTTACTTCACAAGAAACCTTGCCAATCATTTTGACAAGGGATACGAATTTTCCTAACATACCCAAATAAAATAAAAAAAGGGGGTGGGTAGATGGCTATATAAAAAAAAACAAATAGAAAAAAATATATATAAAATGCATATAAACCCGATAGGTATATACGTGAGGTGTGTATACCTGGCATTAGATAGTTTCTACCCCAAAAGAAATTACCAAAATAAAATATTCAGATAATTTTCAAAGATACACTAAAAATTGTAAAGTTACATAAAATGCTAAAAATTCATTAAAAGAATGAACTATCTACATTTAAAATCCTAATATATATAAAAGAGATGCCTTTAGAGATTCCGAGCAATATATATACTGCTATCACATTAATTTTTCCAAAGTTTCACAACCATAAAATTTTCAAAGACCTCAAAATTCGTGGAAAAATTCGCTAAAAAAATTTCAAAAATGCATACAAGCAAGGGACGGATTATTCACCTGGCAGCAATATACAGTAATATTACCAAAACTTTTGAGATTAAATTTGTGAAAGGCTAAAATCCATTGTATACAGGTGCGCAACAGAATCAAAACAAACCCACTTTTGGCTCGAATATTTTCTAAGTTCCCCTATTTCGGACCGAAAGTTACTCAAAATATCTAAAATTACCTATATACAGAACCTATTTACACATCATATATTAAAATACACAAAGAACTAAAAGTAAACAATTCTAAATTTTATAATTCGGTCGTGAAATTCTATTCCTCAGGGAATATTCACTAGCGGACGACGCGCGCCCATTGTTTTGATTCGACTTAAAGCTAACTCGCTCCCGTGAACGACTCACACGGCTTGAATCATACGACGTTCCCATTTGCCGCATATCCGTTTCGCGAGTACCCGAAGTAGATACTTCCGTTTTTCCCGAAGATTCTTGCATTGGCGTTTTGTGTTTCGTCCTGCTTGAAATTTAATATTTCATTTGACAAAGGAAGATGTTAAATTGATTGAGATATTTTATTTTAAATAGCGACTTCGTTCCTGTTTTTGATATTCTGAAACAAAACTTGACGAATTTCTGTTCTTATTAAACAATTTCGTGATTGTTTGTCGTTCGACATTAAGCCTAATGTTCACCACTACTGCAAACTGCTTGTTTTTCATTACTTGACGAGTGAGTGAACATTATTTCTTTTTGCTCTGGTCAATATGACCAAATTTAACATGGACTTTGTCCAAGACCCGATGTTTAACCCGGGCCTGGAACTTAGATCTAAGCTCCTCAGAAATGAACTTGCTGTTCACCAATTAGATGAGGATGAAAGAAACACACTAAAGATGTTATATGCCCATGCTTTCTACAAAAGCAATTTAGATGTATGCAAAGCAAAACATGCTCTAGGAAGGTGTTCTTCATCCGAAGACTCCACAGCTAAGGAGACCAAGTTGCAGAACTGCCAAGTTCGCCTGAACAACTTGATGGAAGAGATGAATAACTTAACGGTGAGCAATCCAGATTTTTCGATTTTTAGAGACATGCCTGTGAAACCCCCCCCCCCTGCCCCCCTCAGTTGAGGAAAAATCTAATAATGAAAATATGCAAATAGATCATATTTCAAATAAACGAAACCGTGAGGCTGATAACTTTGAAGAAGATGATGAAGGCTTCAAAGTTGTAACATACAAAAAGCCTAATAATAGTAAAAATACTCCCGTGCCTGGTACTAGTAACAATGTTCAGAATACCAGTGCACCTACTCCCAATAAAAAAGAGAAAATCCCCCCCTTCTTCATTGAAGCCATACAAAACTGGCCTCATTTACTTTTCCTTCTTAAGTCAGTGGCACCATCTGTTCGTTCAGAAATGAAGAACAGACTGATAAAAATAAATGTAGACACTGAAATTGAGTACAGAAAAGTACAGCAGTGTCTGCAGAAAGAAAATCTGCATTACCGTAGTTTTCTTCTTGAAAAAGAAAAAAACCAAAAATTTATTCTTAGAGGCCTCCCCAAGAATACAACTATAGATCAAATTAAAGATTATATAGAATGTGAAGATTATAACATAATCTCCATTCAGCAGTTGTCAAGAGGCAACACTAGGAGCAAGGTCCCTTTGCCCTTATTTCTTATTCAGATTCCCAGACTGGAGGATCCTTCCAATTTATATCAGATAACTGAAATTCCGGGAATGAAGGTCACCTTTGAAAAATACAGAGGTAGAAAAGGCCCGCAGCAATGTCATAGGTGCCAAGGCTTTTTTCACTCATCGAATGGGTGTTTTCTGAAGAAACAATGTGTTAAGTGTTCAGGTGAACACTCGGCTTCAGAATGCACAAAGCCATTTGATGATCCTTGCGTCTGCGCGAATTGCTCGGGCTCTCACCCTGCTAATTATAGATTGTGCCCCAAATTCCCAGGAGATCACACCAAAAAAAACGTCAAGGACCTCCAGAAACGAAATCAGACCAAAGCCCCCCCTACTAGGAGGGTAAATAATGCAATGTCCTTTGCGGCAATTGCAATAGGCAAAGTCGCTGAGCCCACTTCCAGTATGAGTACTGGCCAAAATTTGTCGGCCCCCAAAATTGGTGCTATTCCGGACGCCGACTTTATAAATGAAATTTTCAAATTTGAAAAGAAGCTTGGAAAGCAAATTGTTCTCCAAACTTTTAGAAAGTGTCTCCCGGAGCTCCGTACTGCACCTACGGAAGTTGACCGGATATTTATAATATATAGTAATTTACCCAGCTTAACTGAGTAATTTTTTCCAAATTAGTCCGTTTTTCGACCACCCTCCCTATCTGACAAATTCCCAGCTACAAAGAATTTGAATTCTCTTTCGATTGGCATATGAAATGCCAATGGGCTTAAAAGGCAAGCCTCTGAGTTTAAGGATTTTATCATGAGTAATAATTTAGATGTCATGTTGGTTTCTGAAACCAAATTCCAGGGTAACCCCGTTAAGGTCACCAACTATGTGCTTTTCAATGTAGACAGACCACCATCAGTTGGTGGCCGCATTGGTGGTGGCACTGCTGTATACATTAAAAATGGTCTCAATGCATCTCTCGCTAAAATCCCACTATTAAACCACATTGAGACTACGCCTATTGTATTAGATTTTCCATCCATCCCCCATCTTCTGATTGCAGCCATTTATAATCCTCATTCTCACGAAAGTCTTCGTCTGCTTGGTCCACTGAGCTCGACATATAACAGGAGGTCCGACTCTGCGGTGTCGTCTGCTAGCCGAATTACAATCCGGTGAAGCATAGTAGGCAAGAGAGAAAAAATAGTCCGCTTTTTCAATGTTAGACATAGGAGAAATCTCTTTATTATTATCCCAATTTATTCTTCACTAATTAAGTAAATTATAAAAACAATGAGAGTAAGTGATCTATAAGAACAGGAACTACCCGATTAGTACTTATTTAGCAGAAATATTTTTAATTAAATTGTTTATAAACCCCATCTTTCACATCCATTCGAAATCGGCAGATAATGTTGTTTTGAAATTGGCATTTAATTATCCGGCTTTTTTATTATCCGAATATGTATTTTTATTTTATCATTTCTGAACGAAAGAATACTTTGTTTTTATCATTATGTTTATAGTTTTAAAGAACAATTTACAAATTAATTTCAACAAAATAAAGCTTCAAATTTTAATCAAGGGGTTTTAAGTAACACAAAAATTTCAGAAGTATTAAAACATAAGGTAATTTTTAATATAATAAATGTATTTATACATATGTTTTCATAGTTTCAATGCGCATTATTATCGCCGTAAAACAAAATCTAGAGGGAAGAGGAAGCAGTTATCCTAAAAACTATGAGAATGTTCCAAATATTCAATATACCCCCCCCCCCCCCGCGTAATGTGTTAATATTTTAGCAATAATTTGTTGTCATTTTATGTAAAAGTATCTTCTTTTTGGATTTAAGTTTTTTTTTTTTTTCTTTTTAAGAATTATAGGTCAAGGCAGCTGTTAAAAGTAGCCTTTCGATGATAAATTAAAGTATGCTGTCAACCATGAGGATAATACAAGAAATTAGTTTTGTGGTACTGAGAAAATCAAAAGACAGATTGCATTTTGAAGATGTATGTACTCGACTTATGCAGGGGCATATGGGGCAATTGCCCCAGGACATTTTTTCAGGGGCTCTCCCATGATAATAATTAGGATTTTCATTAAAGGAAGTCAAATGCTTAAAATTTGCCAAAAGATAGCAAAATTCGTACATTTTCAAACATTTAGGAAGGGAATATACCCCCCCCTTCCTTAACACTCTTTTTCAGAAAATTTTAAAATGCATCTAAAAAAATTATAACAATAATTGTTACAATAAATGAATTTATAGA
Source organism: Maratus speculifer (assembly GCA_964019185.1). NCBI lineage: Eukaryota > Metazoa > Arthropoda > Arachnida > Araneae > Salticidae > Maratus > Maratus speculifer. The sequence continues at coordinate 25,214,094 of OZ025296.1, forward strand.
ATTACGATGATACATTAAAATAATAATAATAATAATAATAACAATAATGGAATAATGTTTTACACCAACTATCTAACTAAATATTAATTTAAATATTTATGTATTTTTATTAAATATTTATCCAATATATATGTTAAAGCATTTTCTCAAAATATTTTCCAATAAGTATTTTAGTAATCTTTGTATTAAACACTAGACAAAAAATGATACTTGAAATTAAAATAAATCAAAACAAAAAATTATCATTCACAAAGTTTGCACATAGTCAAACCTCGTTAACAAAAACACGTTTAACGTGGATTACATTTAACATAAACTGTTTTTACAGTCCCCTACGAAAATGAATACAAATGTTTAATACTAATAACATGAATTACTGTTAATATGAACAAAATTTCGATACCACTTGAGATTCACATTAACGAGGTTCGACTGTATCACACTTGTGGCTGGTTAACATGTGCATAGGAGTAAAAAAAAAGGCATTTTACCTGTGAAATTGCAAATTTCCCTCTTTTGTCCAACGGTTTTTACAGCCGTAAACAGAACAACTGCTCACCATGATATATGGTTAATAATTATATCAAGAAAATTAAAAGAAATTAGAAAATAAATAAACTGCTCACATAGTAGGCAATGAGCGAAACAGCGCTTTCTGCCTAGTATACGAACCAAAACTCAGCTAAAAGTGCCGTCACTGTATTCATCCGCGCTGACCGCGAGAGCCAACGTTGGGAAATAGGAAGCCGGATCTCCTGTTATATATCGAGCTCAGTGGCTTGGTCAGGATTTATCTAACTTAACCCGTTCTTTTCCAAATTTTATAATTGCGGGTGATTTTAATGCTCATCATTATTCTTGGGGCTGCCATCGCTCCAACATGTCTGGTTATAAGATCCGCAGGTGGACAGATCAAAATTTTGCACAAATTATAGCACCGCTCGAGTCCACCCGCACTACTCATCACTCCATTATCGATTTTGCAATCATCCGCAATTTTCCCTTCCCGTATACCATTCAAACGGTTAACGATTTGTCATCGGATCATCTCCCAGTTGTGCTTAGATTCGAAGTGGGCAACTACCAGCTAGATATCCCCCAGGCTTTCTCAGTGAACTGGGAGGACTTTGGTCATGTCCTCGAGAACATGGACTTACCGCCCACTGAGATTCACTCTGCCGAGGATGTAACTTCTTCAATACAGGCATTTGGTGACTCCCTCCATAATGCTTTCCAAAAAGTTGCGAGACCTAGGCAGAGGGTGGTTGATGCATTTCGACTACCTGAGCACATCAGGGATTTGAAAAGGGAGAGGAATCGTTTACGACGGGACTGGCAGACGACTAGGGACCCTGTCATTAAATCTCATTTCAATAGAAAAAACCACCAGGTTTCTGCTGCAATCAGGGAGTTTAGTAACTCACACTGGAACACCTACATTGAGTCTCTGACAACTTCTGACAACACCATTTGGTCGGCAACGGCACACATTCGTAGGACACGAACACACATTCCAGCCCTTAATGGCCCAAATGGTATGGCCTATTCAAACACTGACAAGGCTGAGCTCATTGCTGACAGTCTTAGAAGCCAGTTTACACTTAACCAGGATGTCGTCATTCCTAAGATGGTCGACATTGTAAATACTAAGGTTGAACATTTCTTAAACACTGAACATAATAACACGCTTAATCCTGCATTGCCCTCTGAGGTTATTGCTTACATTGGGAATCTCAAAAAGAACAAATCACCAGGCCTCGATCGCATCTCTACTAATATGTTACTTCATCTGCCCCTTAACTTTATTTTCTTTTTTACTATCTTAATTAATTGCATGCTTAACCTCCGTATGTTTCCTGATTGCTGGAAAAAGGCTCTTGTTGTCCCAATCCCAAAAGCGGGTCTGGACAGACATGCCCCTTTCAGCTTCAGGCCTATCTCCCTTCTCTCTTGCCTGTCTAAAGTCTATGAATACATACCCATGTGCCGTCTGAAGGAGTTCGTTGTCTCCAATTCGATTATTATACCTGAGCAATTTGGGTTTCGGCCCAAGCATTCGACTCAACACCAGCTTTGGAGAGTAACGGAACTCATTCATGAGGGTTTTAATCGTAATCATAATACTGGAGTTCTATTCATAGACATCGCTAAAGCCTTTGACCGAGTCTGGCATTATGGACTTATTTTTAAGTTAATTTTATACAGAGTTCCTCCCCAACTTATTTTTATTATCTGGAATTACCTTCGTGGTAGATCCTTTTGTGTTAAAGTCAATAATTCTCTTTCTACTATTCGCATCATCGAGGCTGGTGTCCCTCAGGGGAGCCTTATCAGCACTTGGTTGTTCAACCTTTACATCAACGATATCCCACGCTGGATTCCCAACGTCCTCTTAGCATTATATGCGGACGACACGGCCATCTTGACTTCCAACATTTCACTTCAGACTGTGTTACTTAAACTCCAAACTTATCTTTTGGCACTTAATAATTGGCTTAGGAAATGGCGTATTAAAGTCAATGCAGCAAAAAGTGCCGCCATGATTTTTTCAAAGAAAGCTATCTCCCCAGACACTAATCTTTCTCTCAATGGTGACAGCATACCCTGGGTCACCAATTATAAATACCTAGGCATTCACCTAGATTCCAAATTAAACTGGGCTAGACAGATTCAGGATGTACTTCTCAAATCTAACAAAGCCCAAGGTTCCCTCAAATCTCTGTTGGCTTATCACAGCCGTCTGTCAATTTCAAATAAATTATTACTTTATAAGTCCTTTATCAGATCAACCATGACTTACGGGTCAGTTGTTTGGGGATCGATCTGTGAAACTCAGATGCAGAAAATTCAAATCTTTCAAAATGCAGTTTTGCGTAGGATTTGTAAAGCGACTACGTTTGTTCGGAATGACGTCATACATGCTGATCTTAATATCAAGCCCATTGCTCAAGTTATCAAAAAACTTGCAATAAATTTTCATAGAGATCGCATTCTTATACCCAATGATGCGTTGCGATCCATCCAACCTTACAGTGTCAACGACACTCAGGGAAAGAAAAGACCGCTGGTCATCCTTAGTAGAGATGACGGATTTGCACCTCCATCGAAAAGAAGGAGGCGTGAACCCCCTTAAACGCATCATTGTGGACTTTCCAAATTCAAAATTCATTTTCTTTTTGTTTTATTTGGCATCCTCCCACTAATTTAGCTAATGACGTCTTCCTGCCTCGCTTTTGGCACCGGGTAATATTTACCTTCCTACTTGTTCCTAGTTACCTTGGGGATTAAAAAATTTAAATACTTGATTAATTTGTGTGATAGATAAAGTTTGTTATCCTTTTTTAACTTGTTTAATTTTGTACATAGAAATTTATTTTATTTATTGAAATTGCTTGCATCATTATGTTTATCTGTTTGCATCGTGTTTTCTATTTCAATCATCTGCATTGTGTTACCCTTATACTTGTCACTGATTTCATTATTTCATCTGTGATTTAAAATGATTGAAATTTGAAAATTAAAATTACTTATATTATTGTTCTGGTCAGCCCTTTCCCCCTCCCTGCCCTGGCGTGTCTCTAAAACTCAACTGCTCAAAGACCATCTATCGACAGCACATCATCTGCTCTTCACCACCGCAGTGAATGCGAGATGAACATTAGACTCTTTTTATCGTCATGATGAACTCTGCTTAGATTGTCTCTTGTTCGATGGAAGTAAACATGAGCATCACGCCCATGTAGGTATTCCAATACCAATCGCCTTTGAGCCTTTGAGCCGTTTTTCCCTGAGCGCACCGAGACGTATCTTCATTTCCCATGACGGGATTATTTTGGGAAGGAATGTTAGGGGGAGAATCAGCATCTGTCGCCTGATTACTAGTTTCGTTTTGCTCTGCAGTTTCGTTTTCAGTACCGTCAATCCCTTGAAGTCGGTTGCTACTCTGGTGACCCTGAGTTTTAGGTTGGTGGGTTGCTGTCTGAGCACGGGGTGGAGGAAACCAATTTAAAAACCGATTTCGCGTCCGTCGCTTAGGAAAATCGAATTGAGGATTCGATTCATTTGTTGACATCCGGTCTTGAGTTTTGTTTTGGTCCAAACGAGACATTCCATCCTGTTTATGTGCGTTTGCAATGCATCTATCTTTGAACAACGTAAGGCGATCCACATGTACAACCTGAATTTTAGAGGGATTAGCAATTAATGCAATTTTAAAATTGACATCACTCAGTTTTTCAATGATTGTAAAAGGTCCGTTGTTTAATTTTGACAATTTTCTCGTAGTACCTGTAGCAATAGATGGATTAAATAACCACACTCTATCACCTACTTTTAAATCTTTAACGACCGCTGTCTTTTCTCTGTACTTCTCTTGGCTTTCTGATACTTTAACCAAATTATCATATACTTCAGCGTATACTTTTTGAAGAGATGGAATCAACAGTTCACAGAAAGATGGGGCGTCATTATAGCTGAACCTAGGTGACTGAGAAAACAGGGTATACGGTAAATTTAGATTTCTACCATATAAAATTGCAGCAAGTGTTAATTTTGTAGAGGAATGCACAGCTGAGCGCATCGCTAACAGGGCAAATTTAAGTTTAGTATCCCAGTCTGATTGGTTCTCATTAACTATGTGGCTAAGGGCGTTTTTTAACGTCAAATTCTGTCGCTCGATCTGTCCATTCGACGCCGGATGAAAGGCAGACGTAGTGATATGTTTAATGCCGAACATTTCGTAGACATGTTTGATCGCTTCGGATATCAGATTTCTCCCATTGTCTGTTGTTATCACCGCAGGCGCGCCATAACGCGAAATGAAATCAGCCAGCGTATCCGCGATAACGTCTGACGTGGTAGAACTAACTGCATAAGCTTCTGGCCATTTAGTAAACGAGTCGATATACGTGACAATAAAAGTGTTACCTGAAAATGTAATTGGTAGGGGGCCTATTAAATCCAAATGTACCTTATTCATAGGGAATTGGGGTGTTGGCATCCTCTGAAGGGGTGCATGCTGATTAGGTTTATGTGCTCTCTTTTGTTGGCAGCTAATACACGACTCTACTAGGTGCCTGATATCAGCCGACATTCCCGGCCAGTAAAAGTGCTCCCGGATGCGGTCAATTGTTTTCTTAAAACCTTGATGACAAGCCACTAGAGAATCGTGTGTTAGAGCGAACACTTGCTCAATCATATCCCTAGGCACTACTAATTTAATTAGATTATTTATTATATTGGAATCTCTCGTGTCCTCACATACAAGAATATCATCTCTAAAAAAAATTTCATATACCTAGGTGCGATTTCTAAATTTTTGTCTAACTTTCGGGTTATTTCACAGCACTTTTTATCGATTTTTTGTAACTCACTAATTTTATCAATTAAATTTGAATGTGGTACAAAAGTAGTTTCTTTTTCTACTTGTATACAAAAATTACTATTGCTAATTTCTGGTGTCTCATTAATTTTAGCAAATCTAGAGAGAAAGTCTGCTACACTATTACATTTACCTTTTATATATTTAATTGTAAAGTCAAAATCAGATAAAGTACAAATCCATTTTGCCATACGTGATGTAGGATCATGAATTTTTAACATAAATGTAAGGGGGGGCATGGTCTGTAAATATGTGAAAATGGGTGTTAGCTAGGTAACATTTAAAATGATTCGTTGCCCACACCAGAGCAAGAAGTTCTCTTTCAGTAGCAGAGTATCTTGTCTCTGCATCTTTGAGTCGTCTGCTAGCAAACGCTACAGGGTGAATTTTATTTTCCTCATCTAGTTGTGACAAAACAGCACCCAATGCTTCACCACTCGCATCGGTATAAACATAAAATTCTTTACTAAAGTCAGGTAAAGCTAGGCATGGTTTAGAAATTAATGCTTTCTTTAAATCCTCAAATTCTTCCTGGGCTTCCTGCGTCCAGGCAAAGTGCCCAGTTTCCTTTGTTAAATCAATTAAATTTAATGCTCTTTTTGTAAAGTCAGGTATAAAACGCCTGTAAAATGAGAGGGTACCAATGAATGATCTGACACCTTTACGGGTGGTAGGCGGTTGCAATTTTTCGATAATTTCAATGTTTTTATTAATGGGGGATACTTGCCCCAATAAATTTCGAAGCCAAGATATTGAATTTTGTCAGTTAAAAAGGTGCATTTACTGGGTTTAAGTTTTAATTTATGTTGACGGAGACGTTCGAATACTAAATTTAGTTTATCTAGGTGGGATTCTATGTCAGAAGATGAAATTACTACATCATCAATATAAGTTAAAATACCAAGGTCTGTTAAGTCTCCTAAAATGGCATTCATTAGTCTTTGAAAGTTATTGCCCGAATTTGCTAGCCCAAAACAGTTACGTGTCCATTCAAATAATCCTTTATGTGTAATAATGGCGGTTTTATGTCTGTCCTCTTGTCTAATAACTTGCTGAAAAAAACCACTAGTTAAGTCTAGGGTTGAAAAGTATTTGGATCCTGCTAGAGAGTCGACAGATTCTGTAATATTGGGTATAGGGAAAGCATCTTTAACTAAATTTTTATTAAGTTTTCTGAAATCTACTGCCAATCGATAAGATTTATCTGCTTTTTCAACCAGAATAACAGGGGATGCATATTCAGACATGGACGGTGTTAAAATGTTTGCTTCAAGTAAAATATTAAGCTGCTCTTCCATTTCTTTTCTTAATCTGTATGGTACTCTATAAGCTTTACAGCGAACAGGTTTATCAGAAGTTAAATTAACAGTATGGGGTATTGTGTCACATCCAGGTAGGTCTAGTACTAAGGCTGCAAACACATCTTTGTTTTTATTTAAAAAATCTTGCATTTTAGCTTTAAGGGGGGGGGGGGGCGTCAAGATGGTCTAGGTTAATTTCAGAGCTCCATTCCAGATCAGCATGATCAAAGTCAGGAATTTGGTTCTCACTATTGATACTACAAACTAAATTACATTCACATGAAATTAAATTAGAGTCATTAGGAGTTAAGTTAGGATTATGAGAATATAAATTAGAATTCTCAGAAGTACAATTACAATTAGAAGTTGAATTACCATTATTAATAATTAGGTTATTTAAATTGGTGCTATCTATACATTTTAAGATTTTAGCTATAGAAGTTCCTTTATTTAAGTTAATATTATTATCTGAAAAGTTTGCAAATGACACAAATAATCCATGTTGCTGCGTGCATATAGTTCTGGCAATCAGAAGTCCCTGGTTTAAATTTCTAGGTAGGGGTTCTAATAATAACGGTTCATTATCTAAAATACTCAGTTTTTTAGTACTTTTAACATCTGCCAACATTTTTGTCATTGGTGGGATTACAAGCTTATGGCTTTAAACAGCAATTCCTACAATAGTTTTATCTATATCATTGTTTTTATTTACATTATCCTCTAAATTAGCTTGAATTTCCCCATTTACCTCATGCTCAGTATTTAAATTCTCCTCACTTTGCCTGAGATGGAAGACATGATTATTTTGTGACACCTTATTCTTATTTTCCTCAAATTTTCCTAAATCAGGGGTCTCTACATTTTCCGCAATTTTATCACTCAATTTCTGCTCATTACTTCTAACCTTAATTTGAACAATTTCATTGTTACTGCTAAAACTAAGACCCTGGACTGCCTCTTCCGTACTACTTTCTTTTTTACATCTTCCATCATTCTTAGTGTGAGAATTTTCATGTACATTTGATTTTGGCCTTTCAATACTTACTTGAGCACAATTACACATACTGTTACAATTATTATTACACTTATGATTATTTACACAATTATATACACTACTTTTCGTGTAACAGTCCTGCTGGACATTATTTACATTATCTGGATTCCTTACAATTTTGTCTCCATTCATGATTGAGTCTTTGATTTGAGTTTTGCTTTCTATAGGTGTTTTGACTAAAGTTTGCTCAGGTGGGCTAAATGATATTGAATTATCAGAACAATTTAACAAAATACTGTATTTGTTTAGAAAAGGCATACCAAGAATTGCTTCAAACTCATTGGCCAATTTACTTGGTACAATATAAAAATCTGCTTCACAAAACATTCCCAAAAATTTAAATTTTAAGTTTATTTTATTATTAAGATAAATCTTTTGCCCTGTTACAGTAACTATGGAAGTGCAACAATCTTCAGTTTTAAAATTTTGGCCCAAATGAAGAATACTATTACTTATTAAATTAATGGCACTACCAGTATCACATAATATAGGAATTTCAGTGTCGTTAATACAAATATTTTTTATTGGGAGCCCACATGATTTCTGCACAAACATAGTGTATACAGGATGGAAGTCGTTTGGCCTTTCCTGGGTCGGTCCGACTATCTCTGACCCGGCCTCGTAGAGTTTAAATACTCAGGTTGATTATTTACACTGTTATTCGGGTTTTCACTAGTTTCGCTTTCATTTCTCTCATCATTTCCTCTCCTCCCACTTCTCTGATCCCATCTACCTCTCTGATTTGTGTAACCTCCCCTGCGATTATTATGAAAATGGCAGTTATTTCCTCTCCCTCTGCCTCTAAAATTTTGAAAATTATCTCTACTGCTATTAGAGTTTTGTGGGCAATTTCGAGCAAAATGGTCGGTCTGGGAACAAATATAACAGGAAAAATCTCTATACCGATTTCTTTCAGCAGTATTAAAATTTCTCTGCTGGTTGCTATTCTGCAATAACTGGTCCAACTTAACAGTGAGCGCTTCTACCTGTTCTCGCAATTTAGTTACTTCCTGCTGGGACTGATTAGAGGGGCCCGGTTGGATGGCTGCACATGACACATTCTGTTGGTTATTCTGGGGATAAAAAGGATTGACATTTTCAACCTGCACGTTGTAGAAAGGGTTGACACTTTTGCACGCCTTTTCTTCGAGGAGGGCAAAATCCAAAATTTCCTCTGGCGTTTTCGGGCATTTTGTTATTACACCTTTTCTGATTTCGGGTGCTAAATTGCTTAAGAGCATGGAATGCAAAAGAGCAGTTCTACTCTTATTCGCTACTTCTTGTTCAAGGCCCTCTACTACTAACACCTTAAGTGAAAGGTCATATGCTTTGTCATAAAATTCCTGGACAGGCATTTGGGGGGTTTGTTTAAAATTTAGAAAACGGGTCAAGGCAACATCCGGGGTCAGTTCGTGGGTATACCTTTCTTTTAAGATTTTGATAATATCTTCGGTTTGTTTAGTTCGATGCAATTTGTACAATCTAGCAGCGCTGCCATTTAAACGGCTCAACAATGCAAACTTCTTTTCTTCCTCAGCCCACCCAAAAAAATCAGCTAACTGCTCATACTTTTCCAAAAAATCAGTGAATGAGCAGGAATTCCCTTCCCCACTAATTGGAGGAATAACACTAACATTTTCGATTAGAGCACTCTTTTTATGGATTAGCGTTAAATCCTTGAAATGTTGGTTGTCGTCCATTTTTAGGCAAATTACACTTCAATTAAAAATAAACAACGCAAAATAGGGGTAATTTAAATACTAACTAAAAATGGGTGAGAACAAGGAAGAAGAAAAAAGAGAGAAAAAAAAATAAAATAAATAAACATAAAAAAAAATATATGCCCTGAATAATTTAGTGAGTGATTATTATTTTTGAAGAAGACCAGCAGGTGCAAACATCATTTACATCACTTATTCTATTAGGCATAGTTCCTTCCCAATTTTAAATTATAAACAATTTCAAAATGCTTGGCTTACGTTTAGAGCCCTACTACACAAAAATAAAATAAACATACAATTTTAAATGATAATGCATAACCCTACTATATTTAAATATCACACAAAATGTATACTTAAAACAAAAATTTCATGTAAACTTCAATTTCAAAATTTACTGAGCAATATACAGGCTCAACGTCATGGCACCATTCTATTGTTGGGACTTTTGCTACAATTTTTTAGTAATTATACTTTGAAATTTCATTCATAAATTCACTTCTGAATAATTAGCATGAGCATCTATTAAATACTAATCATCTATAAATATTATGAGTTCAACAGATAAATCATGTCTTCAATTAGGCTACTAAATCAATTGAGATCTGAATTAAGTTTCCACCTACCTGAATCTTGTTGCTATAAATAATTAAATTTAAGTTAAACCTCATAATTATTTTGAAAAAAGGGAAAAGAGGAATTAGAGAAATAACTTAAAGTTACACGACCAAATTAGCTAATTTATTAGTTAATGAAAACATCCCAATTTTTTCATAAATAAAAATATCTGAGAGACCACTTAACAAAATGCAACAAAATTCTCAACCTATTCAGATCTCTAGTTCACTGTAAGTTTGTAGCAATGATCCCAACTTTACCATTACAGTTTTGTAGGATGAAAAATACATATCAATGCTTAAGAAAGAATCACAATTACAGATCAATTAACTTTTAGAAAGGGAGTAAGAAGGGCTGAAATCTCTCAGATATTCAGAGAGCTAAGAAAGACATAATTTTTTTTTAAACAGATTAAAATATCAATATTAGAACAATCATCCTACAACACAAGTAATGGTATATGACCCTGATTGGATAGTAACAGTACATTTATATTTCTTTTCCTTTTTTTATTATTATTATTATTATTATTATTGCGTTGTGATTTACCCACTCACTTTATTTCCTTTAGAATCCTAGAAATGCATTAGTATGAGAATTAAATACAAAACTCTTGGGAGTTGTTATAATAATTATTAACTTCTGAGGAAAATCAATTAAATATTTTCATTTTTAATTAGAATCAAGGAGAGAATTTTGTAAAGTGAGTATAAAGTAAGCTCATCTATATTCATTAAGAATTTCTAAGAAGGTTAAGGAGTTATTTCATTTAAGTCTTAAACTTCAATTACATTATTGGAATAAAATTACTTCATTTTTCATCTTAGAATAAGTTAGAGTTATATCCAGATAAATTCTACTCACTAATTAAAATAAGAAAAATTTCTTCATCTGAGTAAAAGTTAATTAAACTTCCTTATTATTTGGATGAAGAGAAATTAGAGTAAAACTTCAATAAATATACATACACATTTCATTTGCACATTTAGTTTAATATATATATATAATGAAAGTAACAAATGACATTTCCTCCATTTTTCTCCTTTTTTTTTTTTTTTTTTTTTTTTTTGATTCACAGTAAATTATTTGCGTATAAAAAAAGAGACAATTTTAACGATCAATATAGCATCAAAATAATCTTAGTAAATTATTTATGTATTTAAAAATGCAATATAATTATACAAATCAAACTTAGCATCAGAGTTAACTTACCAACTGGCGACATGTACCCATCATGTATTATCACTTAATCATAGTTTGCTTTCTTATTCAAATTTCGAGTTCTTATGAACTGAGGAATACCATAGATATTATTAGCTACACTCATGGAACTGCTTACAATATAGTCCTCTTTACACTCTGTTCCAGGATGACTTAGAATCTCACATTACTATTCTACTGCTCGAGGAAATCTTCCCTTTTTTTTTACTATGTGATATGAGTTCGAAACTAAGTTTTAGAGGTCTTGTCTAGGAGGTTTTTCGGGAGGTTTTTCGGTTACTCTAGGCGAGGAATATCATAGATGTGACTAGTTAAACTCATGGAACTTATAGATGGGGTTCAACGTTACATTCACGCAGAGCAACAATTTTCACAATTTTTTCTTTCTTGGTGAAAAGGAAAAACACCATGGTATTACGTTTCACTTCTGCCTCTCCCGCTACAGCATTCAATTTCCGAAATTTATCAGTACATCTTTAAGTTCCTTCCAACCCGAAGCATCCGATATAGACTTCATTTCGAAAAATATAAATCTGCACTGGAGCAACTCTCGTAGCAGGATGCTTTTCTTTTTGTCGAAAAAAGGCGGAAAAATATTTTCTTCTGGCACCACTTGGTCACCAGTGCGGATCCTCCACGATCTCAACGTCAAATTGTAGAAAAAAAATGTTCAAGATATCATCCCAAAACGCCTCCCCCCTCTCCCAAAAAAGGGGGGGCACGAAGTAGCTTCTCCCGTTTTACATCCTTCTCGCAGACCGGACTCTTGTCTAACTAAAGAAAGCTGTACCAATTCACAGGAAATCATTTAACTGCGGGGGCTACCTTATTAGTAGCACGGGTGTCCGCTCCTCCACGTGCGTACCGGGGTGGGCTATCATTGGCTTAAAGTAACTTCACTCTTTCCTATTACCAAATAAGGACATAACAGGGCAACACTACCCACGTGACACAAATCTCCACCCTCTGAAGGGGCCAGGTGTCAAGATTGTCCAGCCAGCGGTTCCCACGGAAAAAAGGGGAGAGAAACATTTTAGCTTTCGTTTTTTTATGACGGTAATAAAACTTTCACTACCGTTGGTGGTCCTTATTCAAAGTAAAACATATATTCAGGGGTATTTCAACGTTTGTTGCTCTTTTTCTTAAAAACGGTATTGTTAACATTTTTTCAGGCAGTAAAATTGCCCTAATAAATTTTTTAACAAGGCAGGTTTGCATTTCGAAAGTGGGTGGTCTTGCATGATGCGGACATTAGTTGCTTTTTACAACGTCACTTGCAAGCATCATGCATTTATTTATTTATTTATTGGGACAGGGGTTCGTCCTCTTTTTTACTTAAAGTGTGGGAACACTTCGGGGAATGTTTTTATTACTAGGGAAGAAAAAAGTAGTGTGGGGGCATATGATTTAATTTAGAAAAAATAGAGAGGGAATTCTAATTTGGAAAAATTAATTTTAATGAAAGGCAAATGGTATATAGGCCTCAACACATCGTAAAATAAAAAGTGAAAGACAAAACTAAGAGTTTCATGCTTGCAGAAAAGAATGTTGTTGTTGTTGTTTTTTCTTTCAAAATATTATATCACGAATCGAAATATAATTATACTTACGCTTGCTTAATATTACAATTGTACTATAGCAACTTTACTTACGTGGAACGAACCCTTTTTCATTCCTTGCAGTACTGATGAATGAAACCACATTTATATATATATTAGTAAAAATTACGTGTACTGATGTACCAGCTTTGTAAGGTCTTCAGTTGGCAGAATGCCGAGCCGATTCCATTCAGACTTTGGGGGTAATAGCCTATGAGGCCGAGAAATGATATTAAATATTGTTTTCTATTTTTTGTTCCGAGTGAAATTTTATTTTAAAATTAATAGATTGTGGACCTATTACAGTCGAACCTCGTTAATACGCGAATCAGGGGTCCGATCAAAATTCGCGTATTAAACGGGTTCGCGTATTAACCAAGGGTCGCGAATTTTCGTCGAGTGGTCTATCTAATAAGAATCTATGCGAAAAAAACACATTTTTTGTCAATTTTTAGCGTTTTAAAGACATAAAATGACATTTTATTTATTTTATTTATTTTAATCATTATTTGCTTATTAATCAGGAACGTCTGAAAGCTGAAAATTTAAATAATTATTAATTTCTCAACTAAAAATACTATGTCTTTTCAAATTTAGATTTATTATATATAATACATAAAATTGAATAAAACGAACACAAAAATTTCTGTTAACCACATTAAGTAAAACTAATGTTAACAAAATTGAAATCTTTGTTAGCTATACAGACCAGTTAGATGCGATAATAAATAGTGTTGATAACATTAAAATTCAATTAAAAAAACTTACTGAAGTCAATAATGTCATAAAAATTACTTTTTGGAAAAGTAGCTGTCACTTTTGGCTTGTTTGACATGCGATCGGAACATCACCATGATGTTTTGCGCCTTATTTAAGATAGTGGTAAAGTTCGCTAGTTGAGGGTCCTTCGTCGCAACGCATATGGTCTTAGGAAATTGAATGCCTCTGCAACTTTGGAGAAGGGGATGTGCAGGTTCATCATCTTCTTCCTCCTCATCCGATTTGTTAGTCGCAGTTACAGCGGCGATGAAATCCAGACTTCTACGTTCGGAGGTAACTAGATCTTTGTCGATTTTATTGAACATGTCTAAATCGACAAAATTCTCCCCTACAGTTTCTTGTGCGGTCAGCCAATCTTCTTTAACATTAGGTTGCGAGGTTAGCTCTGTATAAATGATGTCTTCGCTACTTTCGAAACCCGCTTTGTGAAAGCAATTTGTAATTGTTGTTGGTGTGAAACTTTCCCATGCTGCAGTAAGCATTTGCATAGCATCGAGGACTGTAATTGGACGACACTCGTAGCACTAAGAATTGCTGCCTTGTTCCATTTGGAGAATGTATCGCCGTACGACGCGAGTCTTGTAATTTACTTTGGCGCTGTAAATTATTCCTTGGTCCATATGCTGAGTGACACTAGTCGAATTTGGAAGTAGAAATTTTACTTGGACATTATTCAGGTCTTCGTTATCTTTTGGATGCGCAGGGCAGTTGTCTACAAGCACTAACACATGGCGCGATTATTTTCTCATACGCCGATCAAAAATACGAAACCATGTTTTAAAAATGTTGCCCATCATCTACACTGGCTTTCGTACAGCCAAGGGAAATTCTTGACATTTTTAAAGCATCCCGGATTGCGTGATTTTCCTATGACCAACAGCTTTAATTTAGCTTGGCGCCGAGCAGAATAGTAAGACGTTCTTTGCTCAGTTTGCCTCCATGGCATCTTTCTCCTTTCGTGGCCATTGTTTTATTGGGTGTCCTTCTGTCAAAAAGCCCAAATTCGTCCATGTTGTAAATATCCCGACTTGAGTAGTTTTTACAAGCTGCGGAATACAGTGAACATCTTCAATGTTTACTGCAGTTGACTCACCGCACATTTGCTTGAATTTTGTGCCGTACCGTATTTTAAATCGATCCAGCCATCATTTGAGCCATAGCAATCCCATTTTTGCTGCGATTTCAGAAGCTTTTTCTTGCATTAACAAGCCACTTATTGGGATATTCGTAGGGCACTCTTGAACAAACCACTTATGAAGGGATTTTTCCATGTCCCCAAACTTCTTGTTCTTTATTCCTCCAACCACAGTTTGGTTAATGATGGCATTCCTATTCTTAAACAAAGTCCTTGAAGTTGGCTCAGGTATGCCCTTTCTGTTTGGCGAACGCAGACATAGTTGTGACAGCTTGGGCATCGTATTGATTTATAATTTGTAACTTCTCAATGATGGAGAGAGTCTTTCCTTTAATATGTTTTGCTTCTTCCGACATTTTAGACTGGATTATTAAAAGCATAGGTGGATATCGTAGACTAGATAATATTTGGAGCGACAAGCGACTCTTTTCTTTTAAAAATAACACAGCACTGATGAAATAGCGATTGGAAAGACTCACGTGATTAATCTGCGATCGTAGCGCATGCTCCATCCATCGGTTCTACCGCTCTAATTTTGGAGAGGGGGGGGGGTCACATCATTTGTTAATTATGAGGAAAAGATCTTTTCATTTTTGCTTTTTATAAAAACTGACTCTCGCAGCCCGCGCCCGCAATGAATAAACATTATATAAACTTCAAATTTGTATGATTTTATAAATTTAATTCTCTTTTTGTCTACATTTATGTTTTTAAATGACAAAAAACACAAGAAAAGTATTGAATTGAAGATACATTCTGCTTTGCGTAATTTGAATTTTTGGGCCTATGCGTAAAAGCGAGCGAAAACCTCGACAAAACACTCAGTTTTTACTGATTTCAGAAAGTTTTGAATCAATTATTTTTTAATTTACATATTCTTAATTAGCGTCTCTTGATAGGCCTAAATGCAAAAGTTATAAATCTTTAAATGCTGTATCTTTTAAAAATTTGAATTTCCATTAAAATTTTACACTACGGTTTTATATCCTCTCCAAATGAAAACAGGTGGTTTTCAAAGCAGACATAATGTCTTTAACTTTTGCACAACCTCGTTTCGCTTATGAAATATCATTGGGAGAGTTTTGACTGGGCATTCTTGTATTAACCTCGGATTTTGGTCCAAATCTAGTAGTTTTCAGGGGAGAAATGCTCAGTTTAATTGAATTTAAATAGTTGTTGCATAAAAAAATAAGTTAGATAATTAATTAAATAACTGTTCTATAGAATGCTTGAAAAAATACTTCATCTAAAATCCCGTATGTTTAGAACTAAGCTCATTCGCGTATTAAACGTAGGTTTTTCTTTCTAGGGACTGATAAAATTTCGCGTATTAAACGGGTTCGCGTATTAACCATTCGCGTATTAAAGGGGGTATTTTTATATGTGTAAGATAGGAGTATTTCAAGGGACCATAGAAAATTCGCGTATTAAGCGGTTTCGCGTATTAAGCGGGGCGTGTATTAACGGGGTTCGACTGTATTAGTTCTTTGAATAACCTTTCCAATATATATATTTTTTCCTACATTTTTTGAATTTTAATAAAAACATGTCGGGTTTTTTTTTTTTTTTTTTTTTTTTTTTTTAAATATTTATGACTAAAATGCAGTTTTAACGACTGCTTGGCATCTGACTTGGCGGCTATGCAAGAAATTCGCCAATTCTAACAACCTAAATATTCAGGGCACTTGTGTGTCATATACTCACTGGGATTTACTTGGCGCCAGAATGGCGTTATTTTGCCTAATATGGTAACCCTGATATTGTTTATTTTTTGATAAATTGTTTATTTACCTTAACTTTTTTTAATTATATAAAATGTTTTTTGCTCTATTGTTATTTGTTTTTAAAATTTATTATATTTAAAAATTGTTTTATTTATTGTTATTTTTTTTTTTAATAATAGAAAATAATTTAAAAATGTATATTTAACCAGCATTCGAAAATGAGGTTTTCGCCAAATTGACGTTAGAATTTTTTTTTTTTACCAAACCTTGCGCGTATATATCTGTGTCATTTCTCATTTTCATATCCAATGTATGCTAATAATATAATAAATAATGTACACAATAATGTAGCGAAATAATTTAAAAAAATTGCTAATCTGGCAAGTTTTAAAATCACACCATTCAGGCGTTAATTCTAAAAAGATTAAGTTACGCTATATTGCGAAGGAAAAAGTTATAACCATACCTTTAAATCATTTTTTTATTATATTTGTCATTTTTTAACTTATTTTAGTGTAACTGAATTACAATGTAATGTTTAGAAACAGATAATTGAATTAAAGAAACAAAAAGGTATTCGCCAAAAAAATTCGACATACCTAGGATGTTTAATAAACTCATCCTTGAGATGGTACGAACTCTCCCATTTTCGCATTGGACTCGCTCTTTTCGCCCATGCGCAGTTCTGTCCAGGTTTCTCTCAAACGTGGTTTATCAGTAATCAGTCGAACATCTGATATTTGCCAAAAATAACTAAGAAAATGACAATTATTTGCAAAATTTGTAGCGCATTCAACAATCAACATTGTTAAGATAATGTCTGGACAAGTCTAGCCATATGTGCTTTAATTTAACACATTTTCATTTTTAGCAGCTTTTCAAATTAGCCTTGAAATAGTCTTATTTTTAGATAATTTGCGCAACACACAGGTAACTAGAAATTATCGAAACAATGTATTTTTATGTAATTATCTTTCCTATTTTATTTTCCTCGTTTTTCTTTCTTTTGTATTAATTGAAGAAGGCCTTGACTATTGCACGGGCACCTGGGGCTCGTGCCCTGGGCACGAATATTCTGAGGGGCATAACATTTTTCACAAATCCACCTAAATTTAAATTTAAAAACTCATAATTGTGAAAAAATGTGATATTGGAGATATTAATTCGATGAAATGACAAAAATGTATCTCAATATATGCTTAAAAGAACATTTCAATAAATAAGAAAACATATTTAATTTTTATTCGTGGAACATTTTTAATTTTTAAGTTGAAATTTTTTGAATAAGCATGTAATATGTCAAAAAAACAGACAACATAACAACAACAACAAAAAGGGTA
The DNA here is from genome assembly GCA_964019185.1 of Maratus speculifer. NCBI lineage: Eukaryota > Metazoa > Arthropoda > Arachnida > Araneae > Salticidae > Maratus > Maratus speculifer. Next base: position 25,231,963 of record OZ025296.1, read on the forward strand.
TTAATAAATTATGCAATCTGGGGGGGGGGGGGGGGGCACGAAAATTGAAAGTGCCCTGGACACAAAAACTTGTTAGTCGGGCCCTGAATTGAAGTATCCTATTTAGGCTTAAAATTTCGTCAATCTATATGCCAGATGACCTATTCCAAAACTGGAAAAAAAAGTTATTGACAGACAAGTCTCCGTAATGTAACTTGAGTTCTTGAATACGATCCAAAATACTCAACAAAATATTTTAATAGTTTATCTACAATGTCATTAAATAAAGATATTTATCATGAAACTAGATAACTCGCTCGCCGTTGCCCGAGTCCGTAAAAAAAAAAAAAAAAAAAAAAAAAAAAAAAACATAAACATAAACATAAACATAAATTGTTTAATATTTCTAAAAATCCCAATAAAATATCGCAAAAAATTTTAAAATCACCGCAGAAATTTCAAATAAACTGCATCGAAAGAAAAAACAAATTATTACGTTGTGGTAGAAGATAAAAGTTAATTAACAAGTAGAAACATTGTAGCAAATCTTTAAAGGCCATTAAAAATTCCCGAAAATTTCGAAAATTGTGATACGAAATCCGAATTAGCTTTATTGAAAAGAAGGCAGAATTTAGGCCAAAAACTGCATGTCAAAAAATCGCAGTAGATCGCGAAGAAACGTAAAAAGCACGTTAAAAAGCACGAAATTCAAAAATTTCCTATAATTGGATAAATGTTTCAATTCTAATTCATTTGATAAATGTCAAGCCGTAAAAAGCGGAAAAACGCTAAATAAATCGCGATAAAAACAGTTAAATAACAAAAATCGCACAGGGGAAAATGTATAAGGCTAAAATTTTCAAACCGAAATCTTTTTCCGTATCGCCAAAGATTATCGGGAATTCTAAACAAGTTGGAAATTGCACGTGAAGCATAGCAAATGAGGTGCGTTCGTACGATAATGTAGTTTTAAAAATAACACTCTCATCTATCAACTCAGGAAACTATAAATAGTTAATTACAATTAAAATGCGCTCCAAACAATGTTCTCCCTATGTAATGGAATACTTTTGTGTGGCCTTGTAAATCAATAACAATTGTTCGTTGAACCACAGATTATGCAAAATGTATATTCTAATAAGTACTTTACATTTGCATATTAATTTTATTATGTTCGAATGAGTGTAACACCATTAAAATGCATTTGAAACATTTTACCCCATTGACCGCAATGTAACGGAATACTTTCGATTGTCTCTGTAATTGAACTATGCATCCGATTTTGATAAAATTTGAAATAACTTGACAAAATTATATAATAATTATGTATTTTAAATTTCAAACGATTATAATGCATTTGAAACTTTTTCCCCATTGACCGTAATGTAATGGAATATATTTTGATTGTCCCTGTAATTGATCTATGAATCCGATTTTCATAAAAATTGAAATGACAAAATTATGTAATAATTATATATTTTATATTTCCAACGATTCGGTTGGGTAGTTTTTGCATTGTTATATACGGACGGACGGACGAACAGACCCACGGAATGACTAAACAACAACTATAGGTGCTACGTATTTACATAATTACGAACACGAACGCACCTAAAAATGAAATAAACGGTAAGGTGCGAGTATTACTCGCGCTTAGAGTGTCCCGTCCAATAAATATTTAAATTATTAACTGTTATTATTGAAAAAAGTCATTATTAAAAGAATAATAAGACTTTGTAATAAACTATACAACGCAGTGTTGGGTATACAGGGTGAGTCATAAATATCGAAACAATAGGCTATCTCCTCAAATATTGCCCCTAGACCCATACTTCCAATTGCAAAAATTCATAAAAAAAGGTGAAATTTCTGATAAGATAAGTTGCAACTCCATGGGGGATCTATTTGAAAAAATACGAAAATTAAATTTTTATACGGGCCCCCGTAGGGCAAAATTCCCAATTGGGAAATTATTCCTTATCCATTCCTAAATTGAACAAAACAAATTTCATTTCCGTATCTAAAAATCCCACAGAGATATTAAATCCCAAATTCCTCAAAAATTCTTGACTTACACCACTTTTCCTTGCCTCTAAACTGTGATTTCTCGACCCAATTTCAACGCTTGTTAGGGAACATTCACAAATTGCAATTTATAAAAATCGGTTTAAGATAGCGCTTTTTCTTTGGACATAAAATAGCAGCATATAGTTTTTACGCTAAATTGGTATACCAGACGTCTGCCCGGGTCAAAATATCTAGGTCTGGTCCCAAACCGACCCATAGGGGGGAAAAGTTCGGCGTGGCCTGAAAAAATGTCAACATCATAACCCGGACCGGTCTGGAAAAAAGATTAAATCATAGCCCGGTTCAGTCGCAAATTTGAATTTTCTACATAGTTTTTTAATTCGGCGTGGGAAAAAAAAATGTTTCATATGGAGGAGTTCTGACCAAAAAATTCTTTTATAGCTTTTCGTTTTTTATATTTATACTTTTTATTATTAAAGAAGCGCCAAAGGCTGTAATATATTTATTTTTTCAATGAATCTCTATTTATATGTGAACCAGTATATAACCCCCGTCAAAAATAACTGAATTTTCACTTGCATTTCATCTTTTTAATACTTCATACAAACAAACAGAATGCAGATTTTATTTTTGAAGAGTTTGTATTGTAAAAAAGCACAATTTAAAAATAGCAATAAATTTCTACAAATACAAATGATTTTTTTTTTACTTGATATTTAGTTTTTGAACAAATTTTAATTTCAAAACAAAGAACAGTATTTATTACAATAATAATAATAATTGGCAAAATAAAACTCAATTTCTGAAGATTTCACAAAACATTTAAATTAAACATTGAAGTTTTTAAAATTTTAAAATACATTCTTTATTATGATTCGGCAGCGATTTTAGTCATGGGTGTATGATAGATTCTTTGTCCGATGCTTTTAGGCATCGATTATGAAGTTTTGAGTTTTCTTTTTAAATTTAGATTTGGTGCCATCTATACGCAGTTAATATACACAAAACAACTCCCCCCCTTTTTTTTTAATAGTAGTTTTTTACAGAAAATGCTGGTATTTTCTATAGTAGGATTCATTGATTTAAATCAAAATCAATTTTTAAAAACTTCAGCTTGAAACTTTAAAAATTCAATCCGTAAATTATGAAAACCAAAATTATTATTATTGTTTCTTTTGTAAAATTTTAAATTAAATCTACCAGTTTTTAAAGCTTAGAGTATATCCATTCGAAATTTGCTTACATTGTAAACGAAATTTGTAATTTTTATCAAATGCCATTTAAATGTAAGGAATATATAATATCATAAACTAAATAAAAATCACCAAATTTTAATTTAAGAGCAATTTTGATTTATTTGCATGCATTGCATCAAAGCAGATAAGGTTATAATTTAAGACCATTTGAAAAAATAATTTTCAGTTACACTAATGCAGTCATGATGATATCTTATATATCCATAACAACTTGAAGAAAAAAAGAGCTTATTTATTTAAATAGAAAACAAAATTTTAAAAAATTAACCGGATAAATGCTAGCATTTAAAAATAATAATAATAAAACTAAATTTAAATTCATCTAAAACTAAATTTATCTTTTATAATATATCCCAAAAAGGCTTCTAAAATTGTTCATAGATGGCAGCACTAAAGTTGTGAGAGACGGCGCTAGAGTGATAAATAAAATACGATCGTACTCAGATAATAAAAAACTTTTCCACTTCTACTTTTATCTTTATGTATAATAATTGGGTTTGATATACACTGGTGTCCAAAAGTTAAGCATAATTGGTAATTAAGTAATAATTTTTAAGTAATGAAAGAAATATGAATCGGAATGTGCTGAAACTCCAGGTGTGTAAACAAAATAGTACGCGTCACATATTTTCGCGAAGAGTTTTCCCCGAAATCGAACAGGGGACCGTCAACAAATTGAAAAAGAACGAAGATCTTTTGGATAACCCTGTCAAAACTAATGTAGCAAAAGCGTTCAAACTGCACATTATGATTAACTGGCTTATTGTAATGTACTGTGTTAATTTTTACAAGGATAGCATGTATACTCGTAGAGAAATTAAGGTTTTTATAAAAACAGTCCTAAATTTTTCCAAGTTTTTTGCTTATAATTTGCAGAGTTCTTATTATAAAATAATGTTCTCTCCTGAAAATATGACAAACATCATTGTACACAATACCCTGTCATCAGAATTTAAAAATAATAAAAATTGTATGAAAAATGAGTATGTTTAGTAAATAATTTTTCATTGCGCATGCGTCAACGATATCAAAATGTCATTTGCATATTGTGTTAGCTAAATGTATAGAGCAACTTCTGTAAAAGTTTCAAAAACATAGCTTGAAAATTCTGAAAATGGGAGCCTATAGAATCAACTCAGAATCCGTTATTCCTAAAGGAAGCAAAAAAATCAGGGGTTTTACCTAAATATAGTTGTACGTGCAATATTGTGTAGGCACTAAACAATGGAATATGGATACAGCCCCTCACCTTTTTGCTTCATTTAGGGAATAAAGGATTTTGAGTTGATTCTATAGGCTCCCATTTTCAGAATTTTTAAGCTATGCTTTTGAAACTTTTACAGAAGTTGCTCTATACATTTAGTTAACACAATATGCAAATGACATTTTGATATCGTTTACGCATGCGCAATGAAAAATTATTTACTAAACATACTCATTTTTCATACAATTTTTATTATTTTTAAATTCTGATGACAGAGTATTGTGTACAATGATGTTTGTCATATTTTCAGAAAAGAACATTATTTTATAATAAGAACTCTGCAAATTATAAGCAAAAAACTTGGAAAAATTTAGGACTGTTTTTATAAAAACCTTAATTTCTCTACGAGTATACATGCTATCCTTGTAAAAATTAACACAGTACATTACAATAAGCCAATTAATCATAATGTGCAGTTTGAACGCTTTTGCTACATTAGTTTTGACAGGGTTATCCAAAAGATCTTCGTTCTTTTTCAATTTGTTGACGGTCCCCTGTTCGATTTCGGGGAAAACTCTTCGCGAAAATATGTGACGCGTACTATTTTGTTTGCACACCTGGAGTTTCAGCACATTCCGATTCATATTTCTTTCATTACTTAAAAATAATTACTTAATTACCAATTATGCTTAACTTTTGGACACCAGTGTACATGTTTTATATGAAAATATGCTGAAAAAACATTATTTCAAGAGGAAGAAATTTTAAAAGCATCATTTTAGCATCTGTTTTCAATTAAGCCTAACGTGGCGTCTAGCAACGGTTGAATCCAGATAGGAGTGGCACAACCTGGAACCGTTCTACACATTTCTTCAGACGCATTTTATTATAAATAGATGTTGCACTTATATTTTAATATCGTTAATTCATATCCCATGCGTTGGAGACTGAAAAATGTTATACACTAAAACTTTTGAAGACGGAATCACATAGGAAAGAAAAAATACGTTATAGACAGATGCTCTCTCTAGAAGATGTAATTGGAGCTTATTTTCTTTTCAGGTACTATTGCATTTATTTTGCATGGATCAACATATTTTCCGTTTAAGACAGAATTCCATCATAGGCAGATTTTTTTGTAATTGGTTTTATTGTATTTAATTTTTTAGCCTTTGAATAATCTATTTAAAAAAATGAATTTTAAAGATTTTTTTTTTTTTTTAATAAAGATTTTCAAACCTATATGTTTTTCGTAAAAAATTCGATTGAGCCGAATTTTATTTGTTTTATGCACGGATTAAGTCAGTCAGAGACAGTAATTTTAATACGGGTATACGGGTTTTGTCGAGACCGGGTTTGAAAATTTCATCCAGAGTTCACCTAAGTTGAAAGAAGTAGTCCTCTCCTTTATGAAAAGTACGCTAGGCCCGGCCTGGCGGGTTTTCAGAAAAAAGTAACATCTCGGTCCTGGCCCTACCTGGGCCCAGAATATAGATTTTTGTAACTTCCTCTGGAGGACGATAAAAAGCCTGAAGTTGTCAGAGGTAAATTTAAAAAGAAAAAAAAAAGACTTAATCTGCATCTTAGAAAAAGCATTTTTTAAAATAACTGACGGGCATTTAAACAATACACTTCGTTTTTCTTCATAATGAATTTTTTATCCTCTATTTCTTGTCTTTAAATTATTAAATGCTAAGAATTTTTAAAAGAAAAAAAAACTTGAAACACGTCATTTTTTATTTTTTTACATTAGTTTTGTTTCGGCAAATTTAAAAAGTTTTTTACTTTTGAAAAAATATTTGCTTTTGAAAATATGATTTTTTTAAAGTTATATTATTTTTTCAATAAACATTTTTAATATTTTTAAAATTAATATAAAAAAAACCTTGGAACAAAACTAAAATCAGATTTTCATCTTTAATTAAATGTAAAGAAATTAAAATCCGATAAATAATGTTACGAGTTATAACGATTTTTGATTGTCCCATTTAAACCAGTACTAACCACATGAAACTTTTATAAATTGTATGAGAAATTTTAGAATGTGATTTTCTTTGCAAATTATAAGGCTAACCATCACACAAAAAAAACAAGTTGGAAATTGCACGTGAAGCGTAGCAAATTAGGTGCGTTCGAACGATAACGAAGTTTTAAAAATATTACTTTCATATATCAATCTCATAATATTGTAAATAGTGAATTACAATTAAAAAGCTCATCAAACAATGTTCTCCCTATACCATTATGTAATGGAATACTTTTGTGTGGCCTTGTAAATCAATAACAAATGTTCTTTGCACCACAAATTATGTAAGATGTATATTTTAATATGTACTTTATAGTTGCATATAAATTTTATTAAGTTCGCATGAGTGTAACACGATTAAAATGCATTTGAAACATTTTTTCCCATTGACCGTAATGTAATGGAATACTTTTGATTATCCCTGTAATTGATCTATGCATCCGATTTTCATAAAATTTGAAATAACTCGAAAAAATTATGTAATAATTATGTATTTTAAATTTCAAACGTATATAATATGCTTGAAACTTTTTCCACATTGACCATAATGTAATTGAATACTTTTGATTGCCTCTGTAATTGTTCTATGCACACGATTATCAAAAAATTTGAAATAACTCGACAGAATTATGTAATAATTGCGTATTTTAAATTTCAAACGATTAAAATGCATTTGAAACTTTTTTCCCCATTGACCGTAAGGTAATGGAATACTTTTGATTGCCCCTGTAATTGATATATGCATCAGAGTTTCATAAAATTTGAAATAACTCGAAAAAATTATGTAATAATTATGTATTTTAAATTTCAAACGTATAGAATATATTTGAAACTTTTTCCCCATTGACCATAATGTAGTTGAATACTTTTGATTGCCCCTGTAATTGATCTATGCACACGATTATCAAAAAATTTGAAATAACTCGACAGAATTATGTAGTAATCGCGTATTTTAAATTTCAAACGATTAAAATGCATTTGAAACATTTTTCCCCATTGACCGTAATGTAATGGAATACTTTTGATTGCCCCTGTAATTGATCTATGCACCCGAGTTTCATAAAATTTGAAATAACTCGAAAAAATTATGTAATGATTATGTATTTTAAATTTCAAACGTATAGAATATATTTGAAACTTTTTCCCCATTGACCATAATGTAATTGAATACTTTTGATTGCCCCTGTAATTGATCTATGCCCACGATTATCAAAAAATTTGAAATAACTCGACAGAATTATGTAATAATTGCGTATTTTAAATTTCAAACGATTAAAATGCATTTGAAACTTTTTTCCTCATTGACCGTAATGTAATGGAATACTTTTGATCGTCCCTGTAATTGATCTATCCATCCGATTCTCATAAAATTTGAAATGACTCGACAAAATTATGTAATAATTATGTATTTTAAATTTCAAACGATTCGGTTGGGTAGTTTTTGCGTTGTTATATGCGGACGGACAGATAGACGGACGGACAGACGGACGGACGGACAGACAGACGAACGGACTGAACGACCACTATAGGTGCTACGTATTATATAATTACGAACACACCTAAAAAGAAAAAAATCAAAATTCTAACTCAAGAAATAGATTTTTTACGCGTTTTCTAGAACTGTTAAAGTAACATTGTTTTTTGAATTGCGCGCATTTCAATTTGTGTCTAATCCCTTAAAACCTGGTGAATTTTTTAAACGGCTATAACTTTGCGAATTTTGGAGATATGAAGATGCAACTAACTGGAATTTTTGTCCTACGGGGGCCGTGTAAAAATTTAATTTTCGAAACTTCTCAACTAGACCCCCCCATGGAGTCGTAATTTATCTTATCAAAAATTTCACATTTTTTTATGAATTTTTGCAATTGGAAGTATGGGTCTAAGGGCAATATTTAAGGAGATAGCCTATTGTTTCGATATTTATGACTGACCCTGTATACAAGAAAAGTATTAATGGATATCTGTCATTTCATAGACTATGTGACTAAAAAAAAAAAAAAAAAAAATCGTGGGCTTATGGTAACCGATTTTGGTAAAATTTGATACACATATTCAGTTGATATTTAAAAAAGCTACGCAAAATACATTGGAAAAAAATATATGAATACTTTAATCTAAGCTAATTATCGATAATCTTTAAACCAAATATTATAAATCAAAAATAAAATTTCAAGCATGTAGTTAAAACCTCGATTTTATGTCCTCTTTTAATACAAGTTTTCATACTTGAATAAACAGTCATGAAAATCTGTTATTTTGCATTTACTCATTAAATAAATATGATCTAACTGATATGCTGAATCTATCTATCTATATTACAAAGGCCAAACGTATCTATTCGTAACGCATACGTCGATTTTTCTAATTGCAACGCTTTGAAATTTGAAATGAAATTTCAGTTTTGCATTTTTTGCTTTTACAAATTTTTACACTTTTAAATATAGCACAATATCAATTTTTACACCGTCATATAAAGAAAACCGTTATATAGAGAGCGTTATATTACAACGTTATATAAAGAACTTTTAAATGCAATTTGTTTGAAAACTGTATCTTAATTTGCTTTTAAAATATTAATTTTTTTGTATTTTTTAACACCATTTTTGTAATCGTGGCAACAGAAGTACGCCATTTATATTTAAAGTAAAGGGAAAAAAGAAAAAATTCTTAGATTACTGTATCTTTGAATTAAAACTATTTTAAAATGATCAAATTTAAAAAAGGGTGAATACAGATATGAAAGCAGGATATGTAAATTTTGAGATGATGAAATTAATATCGGGTTTAGATTCCATGAGGAAAAAATATCTATGATTGAGTCAAAGTGGAATACATTTTGCTGTTTTTCCTTTAGGAATATGAAAATAATTTCTACAGCCGAGTTTTACAGAAACAATATTTTGTTAACTTTAGGTTAAATATTATTTGTTTAAGAGTTTGACTTGCCAAAATAAGGTTAATTTTCTATTGTAACTAATATCGTAAATTTATTATAAATCAAAGAAACAATCCCTACTTAAAATTTTCTTGAATACTTTTGTTCAGCCCTGTAATTTACCTAGTACCTTTATTACACGCCAGTATATTCTTAAAATTTAGGTCAAATAAAAATATTTAAAACTACTTAAATCACATTTTCAGAAATTATCATTTATGAGCGACCATGTAGCTAATTCTTTGCGTGACCCTGTATATCATTTTATCTATATTTTACAAACATTTCTTAGTAAGCTGAAAGCAGTTCAACATAAAAATGCATAACTTATTTAAAAAAACACCTTTAAGTTAATTACACTCACATTCAGTTACCTTTATAAGCTCTTTTGTGAAACCTTGTATATCAATTTTAACATTTATACACAGCATATAATTTGCAGACATTTAGTAAAACTTAAAAACGCATATCATAATTAAAAATGTATTTCATCCATCCATCAGCTATCATCGATAATATACAGTACTTTGAATTGCAATATAAGATTTGAAATATTTTGTGTGTCCCTGTAAATGTTATGCACTTCATATTAAGTGTTAAATATTAAGTCTCAGCAGCGTATATCAATTTTATGATACTTGAAATCGTTTAACATAATTAAAATATGTCACAAACAATTCCCCCCTTTATTATTGTGTAATGGGATTCTTTTGAGTTGTCCTGTAAATAAATAGTAACTATTATTTTCACTGCATATTTTAGTGCACTTTGCGAATCTATGTAAATTTGAATATGTTTAACAGAGTGTAACACCTTTGAAATTCATTTGAAAGGATTTTTTTTTCCGTAGGCCGTAATCTATTTGAAAATTTTTGACTATCCCCGTAAATAAACTAACCATAGTAAAAACTGGATTTTCAATACGGTTCGTGGTAGGGTAAGCATCAATAACATATAAAAATTTGGGATTGTTAAATCCCAGTTTATTTACGGGAGTTAGAGCGCGAACAGACGGACAGACGAACCGAATGCATAAACACTTTTCAACTTTGTTGGAAAGTGTTAATAGTATAGTGTAAATAGTATTTTTCGAAATTAAGCTACATTTTGGCAGGTTCAGATGGCTAACCGGCCACCGACCTACTGTAGATCGATGCGCCCTAAACCAGGCAAAACTACATTTTCCCTTGGGTGAAGCTAATAGTTACAAAATTTTCTACAAATAACAGTTTTGAACATTCTTAAATTATTTAATAATTAAAAGAAAAATCACTTTTTGAAGCATTTTTAGCTCACAGGCTATCAAAGCCTGAAAGCTTATGTGCCGCACGTTCTGTATGTATGTACGTGCGTACGTAACGCGATAACTCATGATAAAAATATCAGATTTACATGAAATTTTGGATTTAGGCTTATTAAGATAAGATGCTTCCCTGCTTAGTTTTGAGAGTTCATTCGATAAGTATAAGAAGAGGAATGGGGGCTATTGCCCCTCCCGTTAATTTATATAAATGGGTTTTTCCTGCAGAATTAGTAGATTTCGTTCAAATCTTAGATGTAGGATCATTCTAATGAGGTGCCTTCATGATTAGTATTGGGTGGTCATTGGATAAGTTTAAAGAGGAGTAATGGGGGTGGGGGGGAATCCCCTCGTATTAATTTAGGTTTTTCACACAAAATTTTTCTATTTGCTTCAAATTTTGTATAAAGGTTTATTCTGAAATGGCGCTTCCCTGATTTGTTTTTGGAATTCACTGGATAAGTATAAAAGTAGGATAGAGGAAATTATCTCACATAATTTATGCAAATAGTTTTTCATGCAGAATTAACCAACTTGTTTCAATTTTTGTATACAGGTTCATAGTAGTAAGAAGCTTCGCTCATTTGTTGTGGTATTTTCTTTTGTTAATTATAAAGGAGGATACAGGTGATTACCTCCCCCTTAAGTTAGCTAAATAGAGTTTTATGCAGAGTTATCCGATTTGCTTTAAATTTTGGATGTAGGTTCTTTCTGATAAGTTGAATTTCTGAACAGTTTTGGAGGTTTAATGATTAATTATAAAAGAGGGAACGGGGGAAAACGTTTCTTAAATTACATAAATGGGTTTTTACAGTGGCGTAGGAACTTTGAAAAAACAGGGGGAGCTGGAGCATCAGCGCCATGCGAAAGTAAAGGGGGGGGGGAATGGGGCGGTCGCCCCGGGCGTGGAATTTTAAAAGGCCCCAAATTTATACCATTAATGCCATTTTTTGGCCTGTCAGAAGAAAAAGTTGGGGGAAAGCAGCTCCAAATTGAAACTTTGCCCTAAGCAGTTTTCTCTTCGCCCACCCATGCGAAGCATATTGTTAAAAGCTAGTGACGAGGATCATTTCATTCATAATTTGATTTATTTCGGAGGACTTCTTGTGTTGCACTTTTCACAAACAAGAGTATAAAATAGAAGCATATCAAAAGATCACCGACTTTTTAATCCAGTTTAAATAATTTATATTCGATATACTTGATGGCACTTAATTTATGGACGATACCGAATAAAATATTCAAATTTCAGGCTTCTCCCACTCCCATTTACCAAAAGTTGAAGTTTTATTTCTGTTGTTTGGCTTAGAAATTCTTCACAATCTCATCCAAATCAATTTTAAAGGCTTCTTCTTTATAAATATGCAATAGCATCAAGTGATTGAGTCTATATTTATACATTGTTGTTCGGCCGTGTGTCTGTTTGAGGAAGAGCATTGAAAGCTCTCAGCTGTCACTAATGATATCGGAATAACAAAATAAATTCTACCAAAAGGTAAACTTTAGAAAATAATTTGTTTACTAATTCTTCTGATGACATCATTTTAATTGTGATCGACAACGTATTTCTGTCAGTTCCGTTCGGGACTAGTGTTGGTAGAAGTGTCAACTTTGCAGAAAGATTTGTCAAATCAAAATCATCAGCATGCATTCTAAGCTTTTGTTTGAGATCTTCTGGCGTGGTTGAAGCTGTATTCGTGAATATGGATTCGATCTGTATGTGAGAATCAAAAGTTTTTTGATTAAATCGTTATTTTATGCATTAGTAAGGTCAAGTGCTTCACTAAAAACTCAATTTTTCTTATTGCGCTGGAGCGGAAGGATAGCTTGTCTGTTCTTATCTTATTAAAACTATCTTTTGTTTGGAAATACTTGTCCTTTCCCCGTGAATTTTCTAGAAAAAGTAAATTTTATTTTTCAATTTCTCTCGAGGGAGCTGAGCCCCGTCTGAAAAATCCCAGGGGGAGCCAGAGCTCCCCCAGCTCCCCCGGTTCCTACGCCTATGGGTTTTTATAAAGAATTGTTCGATTTGCTTCGAATTTTGGATACAGGTTTATTATATGGCGTATCCCTGATTAGTTTTGGGGCTTCAATGATAAGTATAAAAAAAGAAAAATGGGGGGAGGGTACTTCCTTCCTTATTTTTTTTTTTTTTCGAGGGGCATTATTATATATGGCTGTAATATACAATTAGTCTGCATAGCCTGTGAGCTCTACGCCGTCAGTTTAACTGGGCATCATTCTTTTTAGCTCACAGGCTATCATAGCCTGAGAGCTTATGTGCCCGCCCGTTCTGTATGTATGTTCGTACGTAATGCGATAACTCATGATAAAAATATCCGATCCACTTAAAATTTTGTATATAGGTATATCCTGACAAGGCGCTTCCCTGATTAGTTTTTGGAGTTCATCCGATATGTATAAGGGGGGAACGGGGGGCTCATGCCCCTCCCCTTAATAGAAATAAGTGGGTTTTTCATGCAGAATTAAGTTTTCGCTCAAAATTTAGATATAGGATCATTCTGATGGGGCGATTCCGTGACTGTTATTAGGTGTTCATTGATTAAGTATAAATAGGAGGAACAGGGGTTCTAATGCCCCCCCCCCCCCCTGTTAGTTGATATAAATGGGATTTTCATGCAGAATTAAGTTTTCAAAATTTAGATTAGGATCATTCTGATGAGGCGATTCCGTGACTGTTATTAGGTGTTCATTGAATAAGTATAAGTAGGGGGAACAGGGGTTCTAATGCCCACCCCCCCCCCGTTAGTTGATATAAATGGGATTTTCATGCAGAATTAAGTTTTCGTTCAAAATTTAGATTAGGATCATTCTGATGAGGCGATTCAGTGACTGTTATTAGTTGTTCATTGAATAAGTATAAATAGGGGGAACAGGAGTTCTAATGCCCCCCCCCCCACCCCCGTTAGTTGATATAAATGGGATTTTAATGCAGAATTAAGTTTTCGTTCAAAATTTAGATTAGGATCATTCTGATGAGGCGATTCCGTGACTGTTATTAGGTGTTCATTGAATAAGTATAAATAGGGGGAACAGGGGTTCTAATGCCCCCCCCCCCCCGTTAGTTGATATAAATGGGATTTTCATGCAGAATTAAGTTTTCGTTCAAAATTTAGATTAGGATCATTCTGATGAGGCGATTCCGTGACTGTTATTAGGTGTTCATTGAATAAGTATAAATAAGGGGAACAGGGGTTCTAATGTCCCCCCCCCTTAATTTATATAAATGGGTTTTTCAAGCAGAATTGTCAGATTTCGTTCAAATCTCTGAATAGTTTTGGAAGTTTAATGGTTAAGTATAAAAGAGGGGGATAACTCTTTTTAAATTATATAAATGCTAAATGGGTTTTTATTAAGAATTATCTAATTTGCTCTGAATTTTGGATATAGATTTTTTATATGGTAAAGCATGTCTTTGGTAGTATAGGAGGTTCAATGATTAAGTATAAAAAAGAGAAAAGGGGAGAGCTGTTTCCCCTTCTTAATTTTTTTTTTTCGAACGGAATTAACCCTTGAAAATATAAAGCTTTAATGTGCAATTAGTATTTGTAGCCTGTGAGCTCAATGCCTCCAGTTTAACTGGGCAGTATTCTTTATTATTTTATTAATGATTTATTTATTTTTCAAATCAGAAAAAAGGAATATTTCCTTGAAAATTTTCCCTATAACAAATCTCTATCATATAAATTATCGTGCTTGATGACCAAAAATATTTTTAAAGAATATTTTTAGAAAGAAAAATTTAAGTCAAACATAATTTTTTGTTAATAAGTAGCGGAGAGGGGGGCACTTTTGAACATTCTAAATATTTTTCTTCAAATAAATTATCTTTAAAAAAATGCATATGGCAATACATTACTGCTGCTACTAGGGAATAATTATACAAAGCTGTACCATTTTATATGAACAGTACTGTCTAAACAAGATATGTATTTTTCTCCCTCTTGAATCTAAACTTAAGAAAATAAAGTTGTAAGATTTTTGTTTACAAATTTCTATCGCTAAAATTTCAATTTACTGTTCAATGCTTAAACAAAGATTTAGCTTTAGTTTATAAACTTTGTTTTATACAAATTTCAACCGAATTGAGTTAACCGTTATAATGTTGAACTGCATGTGATGGGGCACTATTGAATAGCGAAAAACACCGAATAAACTGGTGATAAATAATAATTGAAATAATTTAAAGAAAACACCTAAAAATGTGAAGTAAAGAGTTGCTAATATATCTAAATATTATTATTTCTGATTTTTTATGAAAAAGGGTTAATTAAGAATGTCAAAGAACATGGACTTATACTGCTAAGAATTCTCTTTACTGCACATATATGTTCCAACCTCTGTATGTATCAGTGATGGGAAGTTTCAAATCTAAAGTGAATCAAATCTAAATTCATTTATTGGATAATTGCAAATCCAGGATACAAAATAATGATTCATGTTTTAACAGGTTTCCAAAGATTATTTCTGGTTTCCGTAACGGATAAAACGTATTTTTATATCAGGTTTCTTAAAAAAAAAAAAAAAAAAAAAAAAAAAAAAAAAAAAATAGTGAATGAAAAAATTTAATTTTTCAGAAGCATCAGAAACATTAGTGTATTTCAAGGATATTGTAAAAAAAAGTTTTCACAACCAAACACAACTGGAAGGACACTTTGTGTTTTAAAAACAATGAATTTTGAGATCAACTTTGATGGATTTAAGTTTGGTTAAATAACAAAAAAATTAATAATTTCAACAAAATGTCGTTATTTAATTTTATTCATATTACTTTATATTTCTGTAACATATGCAACTTTTTATAAAAGCTCTCAATATTTTCATATTTTATTCATTTGTTCAAAGGTGCCCCTTGCTTGTTCAAAGGTACCCACCCCTAAATGAGGCAGGTTTGAACAAAAACTTTTCAACTTTTTAAATCCTTACAACTTATTTAATTTCTTTGGAAAATGTTTAATTTATGGTTCATATGATGAAGAAATGTGTTGTTTTTATTATGTAATATTTAAAACTCAATAAATGTAATTCAAGTAAGAAATATATTGATTTTCTGAAAAAATATTCAAATGTGCCCCTTTTCCCCCTATATTTCATACCAAAGCGGGACTGTGTGTTTTTGAAAATGCAAAAAGATACTATTATTTTCATTCTATTGATTTTCATTACAGTGCGTTTTTATTTCCTTCCTTACATTGTATGTGTATGAAAATAAAAACTTCAATCTTGAGTAACATTCGTATATTCGTATAGCTTTTGAGGTAGGCGCTACAGCTATTTGCCGGCATAACCTCCAATGATCACAAGAAACCATATAGAACACTTTATTACAGATTATCCAGTACATACGTTTTTCACAGGTACAACACAGACACCCATGCCGCTAGCTGGACTCGAACCAGAGTCCAGCGGTGTGGGAGGAGCTGATGTTGAGTAACATGTAAGTATATATCAATCAGGGTTCTCGTTGCCGTTCGCCACTGCGCCAAAATGTTTCAATTTTCGAGAAAACTAAAGATTGAAATCGCCAAAATGCAAAAAAGTTTTTATACTTTTTACTTACCCATCATACGTAGTATATAGGTTAAGTCTTGCAATCGTTTCGAAAATCGAAAAAAAAAATTGACGGATTTACACGTTTCAGATAGTGGAGATTTCGAAAAAGGTATTTTTAGAAAAAAAAATTGCCTTCCGTCTGTCTGCCTGTGTGTCTGTAAGCGCTTTATCTCATGAACAAATTGAGATAGAGACTTGAAATTTTGTATGAGCATGTAAGAATGGGGCGAAGTCTATTTAATATCAATAACCTCGATTATCCGGAACTATTTTTTTCGGACTTTCGAAAAATTCGTTCTGATGTGAAATGCATAAAAATTTTTGAATTTTTTTTTCTTTTTCTTTTTTTAAGGAGTGGATGTTAAAGGCAACAAAATATCACACATTTTTCATAAAAGTCGAAATCATTCGGATTATTAGTTGCCGAGATATTTGGAATCCTGTTTTCCACATTCTTCAATTTTTCATGACCTTGTATTTCATTCAAATTTCAATTCAGAGATATATTTTAATTGGAATTGAGAAGCTTAATCCGACGCAGTAAACTGTTAGTTAATATAGTTATTACTTTTGGAGTTATAAGGATGTTTCTTTTACGCAGTTCGGTACAACTTCAGTAGTTTGGCAGTTTATGTAATTTGTCGAAATTGGTTCGTCAGCAATTCATTAATAGAATATTACTATGTATATTAACAATATTTAAATATTAGTTTAAATATTGTTTTGGAATTGCAACGCATTGCATAAATAGTTTTCACATGTTTATTTTCATATGTTATAGTGTGCGTCCATGACGGGTTCTTGCAGTAACACTCTGAATGATGTTACTGTACAATTAAACCTTTTCTGTGTAATGAATTATTCGTGTTTTGATATTCTTAGTGTTGCACGCTGAATCTATTACTGCCATTATTTGATTTTGGCAAGAGTTTCTTTAGCAATTAGACAAACTGCTGATTAATCAAAAGCCAGTGAGAATTCCGGATGTCAACTTTTATCGCTCTTCATTGACTAATTTTCTAAATCATTAGCTGCAGAAATATACTAAATAGTAAAAAAAGAAAAAAAATTCAAATTTTCTTTATCCTCTTAAAAGTAATTATGTAAAAATAGTTTTTTTTTTTTTTTTTTTTTTTTTTTTTTTTTTTTTTTTTTTTTTTTTTTTTTTTTAAGTTACAAGGATTTTTTTTTCTTTTGTCCCTGCATTCTATGCGTTATATTTAGAAAAATCTTTTTCGTACTTACAGCTAAAGTAATAAAAAATTCTTTTGCGTACGACAAAAACTTTTGAAGTTATGATACTTTGCATTTTATGGAATTGCAGTATTTTTTGGCCCTATAAATAGAAAATCGTCATTCAACTATATGCAAACAGTAAAAAAAAAAAAAAAAAAAAAAAAAAAAAAAAAAAAAAAAAAAAAAAGAGAGAGAGAGAGAGAGAGAGAGAGAGAGAGAGAGAGAGAGAAAGAGAGAAAGAAAGACAATAGTGTGTTTTCCATTAGTATTCTAGAATGCTTCGAAGTCTTTGAAAATTGCAATCGATATTAAAGGCAACAGATTGTATTAGACTCAATAGCGCATTTAAAATGAAACTTCCGACCAATTTGCTAAAAGTATTAATAAGTATTTCGTACGTAAAGAATTTCAATTCCTTTTATCATCCATTATTTATTCCAAATTATTTGTATTTCATTTGTTTTTAAAAGATTTTAAATCATATTAAGAATAGTATAAATAAACTACAAAACAAAATTGACCAGAACTTTTCGAGTGAAACGAGGGCGCACAAACTTCACTAGTTCCAGGGCGCTGAGGGTAGCTACGCCACTGCTTCTAATTGATAAATCACTTATAGAGTATGCTACAGATCACTTTCGAAAGATCTCTATAGATTTTTGTAAAAATCAGCTGATGGCGGGCTTTTTTCAATCCTTTTAAGATCGATTCTATAGGGAAAACTACCAAGGAAATACTGTATAACGCTAAAATGCATAGTTTAAATTAGGAATTGCATAATCTACTTTTAGGCAGAAGAAGAACAAAACTGACAAAAGAAAGCCTTTTGTCGCTTTCTTTTTAAATGGTTCCTTTGCATCAAATTACCTATTTCCATGTTTTTCACTTATTTTGGATAATTTAAAGCAAAAAAAAAAAAAAAAAAAAAAAAAAAAAAAAACATAAATATTATTTACAATTTTGAATAACGTGACACAAAAGATAAATAAAATTATATATTTATCAACGAATTGGAAAATTAAAAGTAGTTTTTAGATTTGTAAATATATTTTGCTATATCACAAATAATTTAAAACAAGCCTTTTAAAACCACATCAAGGCGTCACTTAAATTTTATATCCTATCTTTAAAAACTCATATTTTGAATTTATGAGAGATGTATTTGAAAAAGCATAGGTAAATAAAGTTTTATGCATTTTTTTCTTTTTTCTTTCTTTCTTTATTTATTTTTTATGTTGAATATATATTTTACACATGCGATTCTAAGTAGAACAAAAATAAAATCATGAAATACATTATTTTAAATATTGGTATTTAAAATTCTTGCAGCCATAACTTTAACTGTTGTGTAACAAACTTTTAACCATGGAACAAAGAATATAAACCGGGAAGGAAAACGAAGCCACTTTCCCCTTAGGAGCAGGGTGATCGTCGATGCCACCGGATTTCTGTGAGGTTCACCCATATCCCAGCATTCCCTGAGGAATGACAACTGTTTGGCGCATTTATCACTTATTTGGCCAGAGACGGGTGGGTGCTGATTTCTACGGCGGCGAGCGGTAAAACACATGCCAAGTTATCGCCAATCGAAAAAAATCGCCAAGGTTGCCGGCAGTTCAGGGTCACACTTGTCCCAGAATTCTCGGCTTGCCTCGGCTCGCCGCCGTTGACCGGTTTTCCTTCCCGGTTTATATTCTTTGTTCCATGCTTTTAACCCGTTAATCAAATATAAATTAATCGAATGTAAAGTAAATAATTCTTGAACATGAGGATGTAAAAAAAAAAAAAAAAAATATAATACAATTTTTCGCTATTAATAAAAATAAATTTAGTTCATCCACGATAGATACCCACTCCATGTATTTGCCACCTGAGCGCGTGTCGTGCGTTCATCTTGAACACAGCCATTGACTTCACTTCACATCGTTGGATGTCCAATGTTTATGTTTGTGATGTTTAAAAACTTGTCCATCGTTCTATTAAACTTTGTTGCAAATAACTAAATACTCAAGTTTTCTTACTTATTTATATTATTATAAATATTATAAAAACTCCTGTTAATTAGTGTTTTGACCAGTGAAAATTTATGTGTAAGATCAAAATATATTAATTTTAATTCTTTTCTTTTGTTTTATCTATCTCCCTAACCCTCTTTGTTCAATAATTTGTATAAACGAATTTTTCTTTTGCGTTTGGAAAATTCTTGTAAAGAAAAAAGTCCAATCACTATGTTATTGAATTAGTACATTACTTTTTTAAAAAATAGTACAAATAGGCGATTAAATCTTTCGAAACAGAATTAAGGATACACCATCCCACGAAATTTCGCCTGTTTTGCTTGTAGCTCCATTCTTAAAATGAGGACATTACCATATTATGTAACTTTAAACGGTAAAGACTGCAAAATAATATAAAATTGTTTGCTGGTTATTGTTGTTCGAATATGCTCTTTGGAAATTCAATGTTTAGGAAATTGAAAACTATATTTTATTACAAATAAGTTGTAATGCCCTTTTATTATGGTGTTTTATGAGTTATGTATACATTTGTTAAAAAACGTTGTCACACATTTGGTTAAAAAAAGTATAGGGTGGATGCTTCAGTTTTTGCCATATTTAGAGAAAAGTTGAAATAGAAATTTTATAATTTTTGACTGATTGAAGCATATTAAATCGTAAAACAGTATTCTGTAGTAAATTTAATTGTCTTTCTCTTGACTTTAAGAACTTTCTATAGAATATTTTAGATTATGAGTAATAACTTTTTAAGTAATTTCTTTCAATTTACCAGTTTTAGCCACCCCTGCACCAGTTTTCGCCACCCCAATATCATGTAGTTTATCAAACATTTTAGTTGATAATAAGTAAAAGTAAAGCATTTTTATGCAACATCTATTTTACCACACATATTTTTGTTTTCTGTATTAAAAAGATTTTGCATTTATTTTCCTTTCTTTATGAATTGATAAAAACATCAAATAAAATATACCTAAGGTGATTTTAACTGAAAATTTAAATCAAATAAATATATTTGATTCATAAAATAGATAAGAATACCTGTAGGACATAAAAGGCTTATTTTAACATTTGCATATTTATTCAGTTTTATAATTATCTATGGAATGTAGACTGTTTAAAATTAAAATACTTGAATCTTCACTGAAGAGTTGTCTTTCTTGAAATCATTTTCTGATTTTGTTTTCATTTATGTTAGCTTGTGTGGTATCTTATTTATGTAATCTGTCCCTTTGCAATTATTTCAGAATGGGATTTCATTGGGGGAATTATATCATTTCATGCCTGATCTTTTATCTTGAAAAGAAGTTTCGTTTCTATCTTGCCGGTTTCAACAATTTAAAGTTGGAATCTTAAAACTGTTCCATTTTTATAAGAAATAGTATTCTGACAATCTCTAAAATCCACTTCTTCAATTGCTTTTTAATTTCAATCCCTAGTACTTGGCTGCCTGTCAGCCTAATCACTTGCAGTTTAAGAGGTTTTCTTTAAACCTTAGATTTCCTAGCATAAATATGGGTTAGGGTCTTAGAAAGAGGACATCCCTCACAGACACATAGGACATCCCTCCTCCTTTTCGGCCCATATCCCTCGTGAAGATAATTAGCCATAATAAATAAGCAACACAACTCTAGTATTTAGACTACTTAGTTAAGTAAGATTCAGCATTATTAGAGAAAATTGATGCCCGTTCTGCAAACTTGTAATGCAAGGTTGAACGAAGTATTCCAAAATTTAACTATCTTGTAGTGCTGACAATACATTTTGATTGGTCTTAATTTTACTTCCTATTTTAAAGCAGTGTTTTATTTAGGCAATATACTAAGAGCACAGAATTTTTTTTAAACTTGTTAAATAAATCCTGATTGTTGTAAAAATATTCAGAATATTTGATATTTTTAAACCTGTGTGTCTGAAATCTTGCAAGAATTATGCAACTTCTTTATTTCTTTTGAAAAGACAAAAAAAAAAAAAAAAAAAAACACAAGAAATTATTTGGAACTAGTGATAGAAATTGGAAGATAAAAGGGAGGCATCAAATGACGACTACTGTAAAAACCTTAGGCGTCAAATTAAGATTTTTAGTTGCAATTTTATAAAATTCATATTAATATTACTGTAATACTGCATATAATTTTGGAGTGATTTGGAGTAAAAGAATAATTTTGAAATTCACATCAAATTTTCTTTAAGGTTACTACAGAGACAAGAAAAAAATCCACTACCAATATTTATTTTTTTTGGGGGGGGGGGGTCGCACCATTTTTACGTATTTTGCTATCTTTCGGCAACATTTGCCGTTTTCTCGCAATCTTTCGACGAAATTTGCAGCTATTTTTGCGATGTTTTGACGCAACTGGCTGTTTTTTCGTGATCTTTTGACAAAACTTGCTGGTTTTTTCACAATCTTTTGATGAAACTTGCTAGTTTTTTCGCGATTTTTTAAAATCTTCTTCCAAAACTTTTGCCAAACTTTGACGTGTTTTTCGCAATCATTTGGCGAAGCTTGCCGTTTTTACGATCTTTTGACAAGCCTTGCCATGTTTTTTTTAGATTTGTTGACGAAATCGGCAGTATTTTTTTTGCAATCTTTTGACAAAATTTGCCGTTTTCTGCTGGTTTGGGAAACCCCCCCCCCCCCCCTGTTAATTACAGGGCTAGAGAAAAGAAGGGCTAAGTCATCGAGCCTCAGAGAGTGAAACAGGAAGTTGCCCGTGATGACGTAGTCATTTTCACGCTGGCTAAAGGAGCCAGCACAAAGAAATGGGATTTAAACATATTGAGTTTATTTTGCGTAAAAATATTAAAATGATACTTTAAATATTTATGTTTGTCACTATTTCGGGCGTTGGGTTATTATGATGACTATTGATTTTCATGATCACTGTTACTCTTGAATGATTTAAAGGAAAAAGTTATATAATAATGAGAATTATTTTTCATAAATACGTAACAATTTTTTTGGTATTTCACATTATTAAAATTAAAGAAATATTTAAATGCTTGGATTTCAGTATTTAAATTTATACACAGTATTTAAATAGAGTATTATACAGTATTTAATTTCCATTTTTAAATTTCCATTAAGTTATTGCGATACTATTTATTAACTCTCTTGGTCAATATTACTATTAAATAATTTAACAAAGTTTATTTAAATAAGGAGAAATATTGTTCTTAAATATGCAATGACACTTTTTGTATTTCATACTTATTAAAATTAGCGGAATATTTAAATGAGGTTATAGGTTAGAGGAATATAACATTTCTCACATTTTTCCGCTCTATTAAACTATTGCTTTGTTTAAAAAGAAATATTTTAAATTATGTAACAAAAACATAAAATTTCAGATAAGAAAAAAAAATATATCTTTATATATAAAAATCTTCTGTGCGTGTGTATGTAATTGAACTCCTCCTAAACGACTGGACCGATTTTGATGAAATTTTGTGTGTGCGTTCCTGTAGATTCGAGAATGGTTTAGATTCACATTTCGTCGAAATTGATTCAGTACTTTTTTAGTAATTAGGCAAAAACTAATAGTTAGTGATTTTTAGCTAATTAAAAGTGCTATATATATAAAAGAAAGTCAGGATTTCGTATTAATCACAGCACAAAAAAACCTACCGAACCAAAAATCTTAAAAATTGAAGTAAAAATACTTCTTATAACATCGAGTGCCGCTAAAAAGGGATTTTCGAAAATTCCACCCCTACGATGAGTAGAAAAAAGAACGAACTTTTAAAAAATTCCTTAAAAATCGGCTTCTGTAGTTATTTTTCATCTGATAGCATATTTTAGTGCATTTTTTCATGCTGAATCGAACGGTACTAAGCAAATTCGTTGAAATCCAGTAGTTCGTGAGATAATTCACATTTTCCTAATTTAATGATGTCTTTGGCGCAAAAACCTGAAATTTTCAATGTTCATTTTTATATATAAAAATCTTCTGTGCGTGTGTATGTAATGGAACTCCTCCTAAACGACTGGACCGATTTTGATGAAGTTTTGTGCGTGCGTTCCAGTAGATTCGAGAATGGTTTAGATTCCCATTTCGTCGAAATTGATTCAGTGCTTTTTTATTAATTAGGCAAAACCTAACAGTTAGTGATTTTTTGCTAATTAAAAGTGTTGAATAATTTCGATAAATAGAGTGCGGACGGAATGTCCGAGCAGTCAAAGGCGCCAGATTTAAGCTCAACTTCTCGAAGAAAGAGATTGCGTGTTCGAATCCCGCTCCTGTCAAAAGTGTATGCTTTACAGTAATATAGCCTGTATTATAATTTTGATTAACTGATTTCAGAAAATCGTTAACTTTTAACAAAAAAGAGAAAAATAAACTTTTCTATCAAAAATTGAACCGACTTCAAAAAATACTGAAGAGTGAAATATAATTTCCTTACATAATTGTAATAAGAAATTAAATTAAGAGCGTAGTGTTTATCATTCGTATCACTATATTTAAGTACATTTATTTGATTTTCTGGTGTCGGTGCCAGGACAACATCTGTCGGGTCCGCTAGTATATATATATATATTATCCAAATCAGATTTAAATTTGTTTAGTTTTTCAGACTTTATTATGATTGTAAGATTCGCACTATTTATATATATATATGAAATGGCTGCAATAAGATGATTTTTAAAGAAATGAACTTAAATATATTAAGATTAATTACTTTCTAGCAATTATTTCCTATTTAGATAAATATAAAATTAAATTAGTTTTTTTTTTTATTATAAATATTCAATGTTCATCCGGAAAATCACATCTAGATTTTTTCCCCCAAAATCTTTTTTTTTTTTTTTTCTATAATATATTCACTTGGCATAGGCACCAAACTAACTCCATTATAAAAAATTTGTGATTTTTTTTTTTTTCATCTTGCACAAAACGCAAACAAGCGGATTTATTAAAAGATATGTAATGTTTGTTCTGTTTGTTTTTTAAGATAAGGCAACTTGAAAGTAAAAAAAAAAAAAATATTTTTTAGCTATATTTTAAAATTTGTAAATTGATTTATCAATGTATAATCGTAAATTAATTAATATTAAAATATTAGTTGATAAAAGAATATATATTTTTAAATACTGCACTCTACATTTTTTATTTATAATTTTCTACATTTTAGCTATTAAAATGCTTCATTGATTTATTTTCTTTCATGCAGTTTCACAATAAGTTAGCCTATTTTTGCGATCGTTTATTGGCGCATCATGAAATTCACTTTTGTTTCAGCTCTCGTATAATTGTACAGGTTACAGAAAATATTGGTGGTTGATAACCTCTGGCAAGCTAACAGGAAAGTGCCTTAAAATTAATATATTAATTTATAACAAATTTTTGAAAATATTAAAATGTATAGTCATCAGAAATAAAACTGTGAGCGTAATTTGTATAATTCTAGTTTATCTAGTTGATTAACAATTGATAACAAAATTCTATCTTTACGTACAAAAAACAAGTTGAATAAATAAAAGATTGTAAAAAAATACATTAATCGAAAACTTCGGTTTATAAATACATTTTGGAAAAGAGCGAGAAAGAAACTCAGAAGAAAAAACTTTTAATTTTTCTTTTCAGTTAATCTCAATAATCTGTTTCAAACTTACTTTGTAAATCGCTTAATAAAAATTATCACAGCATAACCTTGCGTTTTTTTTTTTTTTTTTTTTTTTTTCTTTGAAAGTGGAGAGGGGTAATTATGTCTTTTTTGTTGCATCTTTGTATAAATTGTTTGTATAACTATACATTTTTCTGTGCAAACTGGAGAAATATTTTCTTTTGTGTTACGATACAATCGTGGTAAGATTACATCTTTTTTTTCGTATTACGATGCATATTTTGGCATGTAACGACTGCATAAGATGCATATGTAAAAATGATAATGTTTGCTTAGTATAAAAATTAAAATATATCAGTTACAGACAAAATAAACTCAATATACTATGTGCTTCCTTGAAAAATGAAGTATAACTCAATGACCAGCGTGAAAACAGTGACGTCGCAGAGTTTCCGGTCGGGAGGAAAGCAAGTCACAAGGCGGCACAGATCGCTTCAAAGCAGGGTTGGCAAGTTTTTGATGCATGACGGTTTTTACCGGATTTTACCACGGTTTTTACCGTCATGTCAAAAACCTCCTTGTCAAAAATGTCGAAAACTGTCAAAAACCTATTTTTCAATAGTTTACTTTTACACTACAATAACAATTGTTTTTTCATTGTCTTTAGTATCAAAACGTTTTATATGAAATATTAAATATCAAAAAGACTCTAAAGTATATTTATCCATCCTAGAAAAACAAAATAATTGCATTAGAATACTATGGATTATATCTTTGTTAGATCTCTACAATAATTTTAAACCATTTGGCACAGTAAAAAAAAAATTAAATTTTGGCAGAATTTATTACACTGTTTAAAGAAAAATAGCTTTCTCAGAAATAAGTTTGATGTATTTAATCCAATTTGTTCATTATTTTTAATTCTATATAGCAAAACTTGATTTATATAAATAAATATATTAAACATATATGTAATGAAATTAAATATATTTTAATAGCTGAGAACTATATACATCTTTAAGGAGTAAGAAATATGACTTGTTCTTTAAATTTGAATCTTGTAGAGATTAAAATTTTCAAATTAATATTAAGCTTTAAACCATGTGAAAACTTCATCGTTTACTATATTTAAGTAGTTTATTATAGCGTTATTTCTTAGTCTTGGTATTATTTCATTAAAATAAATAAGTAAATAAAATATTAAATTTATTATTTTTAAGCTGAAATGTAGACCCATAAAGAAACGTTAATTATAAAATTAACTGCATTAAAATATAAATAAAAATAACACATTTAAGAATGTCTCTAAATTTAATAGTAATTTATAAATTTAAAGGTAAAAGATTTTTACTCAGTCATCATATGTATGTACAATAAAAATATACAATGTGTTATTTCTTTCAATTTCCTTTAAATATTACCTAAATAATTTTAAATAAAATGTGAACAGGACATAAATAATTTGACTTTTATAGCTTTAATAAGTTAAGATTTAAAAAATATTTCACGACTATTCAGGTAAAAATTGATATCTAAAAATATAGTAGCTGGAATGGTCTATAAAATTAATATATATATATATATATATATATATATATATATATATATTAAGAAACACCGAAAATACTGGCGAAAAATATATATCAATAAATATAAAAACTTTGTTAAATCACCTTTTCCTAATATTTCCTTTTTATGGTGATTTAACAAAGTTTTTATATTTATTGATATATATATATATATTTGCACTAAATTTAACAAATAAAAACTAAACTAAACTATAATATATAAATTATTATATTCTGGTTTTTCTTAAATATTGTTTCATTATGCATTAAGTTTTAAATCTAAGAGCTTTCAATTGAAATCAAGTCTTACAGATTTATATGAAAATTTTATTAATTTAAAATTTTTTAAGACCCTGTTTATTGAAATGAAAATTATCATAATTGCATTTATCAAATGTCTAAGATACGTATTTTAAAATATATCTAAGAATATTCAATAACCAGTCCATGCTTGACATCTATTGTCATACCATATACCAGCTTTTTTTCGACTCTAAAATGATTTTAATATTAAAAATGTATATTTAAGGCTATTTAATATGTATAATAATCTATTATTATCATTTAATGTAAATGTTCATTGCATTTAGAAGAATCTATATTAATGGAGATTGAGGCCAAATATTATTCTTTCCTTTCACTTTTGTATTTTTTATTTTTTTCATTTAGAAAATACTTTTGTTTTAAATAAATTCAACAAATGTAATTGTGAATAATAATAAGAACAACAAAAAAAGCGATCCGGAAATGTTTTACATCCTGCACTTACGATTAAATCGGAGGAAAAAAAAAAAAAAATAGGTTTTTGATGGAATAAACCGGTAAAAACACAGTTTTTACCACCGTCATGTCAAAAACCAGTTTTTGACGTCAAAAACCCAACCTTGCTTCAAAGGGATGACATAGCCCTTATATTCTCTAGCCCTGGTTAATTATGTGTTTTTTTCGCAATCCTTTGGTGAAAATTACTGATTATTTGGGATTCCTTGAAGAAATTTGTGTTTTTTCGCGAGCTTTTGATGGAATTAACAGACTTTATTGCGATCCTATGACAAGATTCTTATTTTTTCTGTAATTCTTTGACAAAATTAGCTTTTTACTAAAGATTCTGTGACGAAATTAAGATTTATTTTCACGATCCTTCATAGACAATTGCATTTTTTTGCGATTTTATAACAAAGTTTGTCTTTTTCCCAAGATTTTTTTGACGAAATTAACTTTTTTTGGGATTATTTTATGGAATTTGCGTTTTTCTTGCGATTCTTTGACGAAATTTGCATCTCTATTCGCAATACTTTGTAGAAATTTGTCTTTTTTTACGCTATTGTATAAAAAACTTTTGCTTTTTTTTTTTTTTTTTGAAAAAGAAAAATAAATTGTTTTTTTCTCCCATCTTTTGCCGAAAGTGGTGATTTCGTATACAAGCAATTGATGAAATTTTTTTTTTTTTTCCGCGACTATTTTTCGAAATGTTTTTTTAGTTCTGATTTTTCAGACTAGACCATTTTTTTTTTTTTTTTAAATTTTCGGAGCTGAATGTCTAATAAATTTTTTAAAAAGGCAGGCGTCAAATTTGACGACCAAGAATAATTTTCTAGTCGTCAAATTCAATTTTTTAGTTGCATTTGACGACTAACGACTGCTAATTTCTAACACTGTTTGGAACAAACAAAATCCTGTTAATGTTGAAAGATTCTGAAAACATGATATATCTAAGCAAAAATCTTCGGCTTAGATGTAGCATTCGCCCGGAAATCTCCGCCATTTTTTTGGCGCATTTTTTGGCGATTTTCCAGGGGCGATGTTTTTCTCCCGTTGGAGTTCCTATTTTAGTTTCTGGCAACCCTAGTTTTATTGACGCCATCGCCAGATTTTGCTGACGTCGTCACTGCTTTCTTGAAGCTATGCTGGATCGGACGCTATGATCTCGCTGCTGATTTTATCTACTACACGTGGTCGCCAGGTTGTATTGTTTCAACTTGTTTTCTTTTTCAATCATTGTTTCAATCTGTTCCTTTTTGATAGAGTGTGTGCAGACAAAAAAATTCATGTTTTTAAAAAATTTTTGGAAATTATAAAGGAAATTCAGTGGAAGGATTATCAAATAGAAAATCGATGATTATTAGATGCTTTCTATTGTGTTGGTGTGAAATTTATTTTGATTGCCAAATAATTTAATTTTCTTTTTCTAAATGTGTTTTTAATGAATGTTTATGTGTTACGAACAATGAATATTTGATTTTCTTTAGTCATTCATTACGAATCTCCCATCCCCCCTTTTTAGGTGCGTTCGTAATTATATAATACGTAGCACCTATAGTGGTCGTTCAGTCCGTCAGTCTGTCCGTCCGTCCGTCTGTCCGCATATAACAACGCAAAAAGTACCCAACTGAATCGTTTGAAATTTAAAATACATAATTATTACATAATTTTGTCGAGTCATTTCAAATTTTATGAAATTCGGATGCATAGATCAATTACAGGGGCAATCAAAAGTATTCCATTACATTACGGTCAATGGGGAAAAAAGTTTCAAATGCATTTTAATCGTTTGAAATTTAAAATACGCAATTATTACATAATTCTGTCGAGTTATTTCACATTTTTTGATAATCGTGTGCATAGATCAATTACAGGGGCAATCAAAAGTATTCCATTACATTACGGTCAATGGGGAAAAAAGTTTCAAATGCATTTTAATCGTTTGAAATTTAAAATACGCAATTATTACATAATTATGTCGAGTTATTTCAAATTTTTTGATAATCGTGTGCATAGATCAATTACAGGGGCAATCAAAAGTATTCCATTACATTACGGTCAATGGGGAAAAAAGTTTCAAATGCATTTTAATCGTTTGAAATTTAAAATACGCAATTATTACATAATTATGTCGAGTTATTTCAAATTTTTTGATAATCGTGTGCATAGATCAATTACAGGGGCAATCAAAAGTATTCCATTACATTATGGTCAATGGGGAAAAAGTTTCAAATATAGTCTATACGTTTGAAATTTAAAATACATAATTATTACATAATTGTGTCTAGTTATTTCAAATTTTATGAAAATCGGATGCATAGATCAGTTACAGGGACAATAAAAAGTATTCCGTTACATTACGGTCAATGGGAAAAATGTTTCAAATGCATTTTAATCGTGTTACACACATGCGAACTTTATAAAATTTATATGCAACTATAAAGTACATATTATAATATACATCTTACATAATTTGTGGTGCAAAGAACATTTGTTATTGATTGACAAGGCCACACAAAAGTATTCCATTACATAATGGTATAGGAAGAGCATTGTTTGATGAGCGTTTTAATTGTAATTCACTATTTACAATTTTATGAGATTGATAAATGAAAGGAATATTTTTAAAACTTCGTTATCGTACGAACGCACCTCATTTGCTACGCTTCACGTGCAATTTCCAACTTGTTTCAAATTAATATTGTTATTATGAGTTATTGTAATTAAGACCCGATTTTTTTTTTTCGTTTTGCAATAATTTTTTTTCTTTTGTATGCATTTAATAATGAATATTTGGTTTACTGTATTGCTTTGAAATTTATGTATTTACCGTTTGTTTATTCCCCTCCCCCTTTTTTAGAAAAACGTTTGAAGTGCTAATTTTTGTTAAAATGTGATTTTTCTTTTCCGATTTTCTTTAAATGTTTAATCGCAATTTTTTATCTTTATTTTTTCTTTTCTGAATGCATTTAATAATGAATATTTGGTTTACTGTACAGCTTTGAAATTTATGTATTTACCGTTTGTTTATTCCCCTCCCTTTTTTTTAGAAAACCGTTTGAAGTGCTTATTTTTGTTAAAATATAATTTTTCTTTTCCGATTTTCTTTAAATGTTTAATCGCATTTTTTTATCTTTATTTTTTCTTTTCTGAATGCATTTAATAGTGAATATTTGGTTTACTGTACTACTTTGAAATTTATGTATTTACCGTTTGTTTATTCCCCCCCCTCCTTCCCCTTCTTAGGAAAACGTTTAAGTGCTGATTTCTGTTAAAATATAATTTTTCTTTTCCGCTTTTCTTTAAATGTTTAATCGCAAATTTTTCAAAGTTCTTTAAGCCTAAAGTGCTTATAAATGACCATTTGGCGACAATTTCTACTTGGCGAAAATGGGTTTTTCGCGCCAAGAAAAAAAAAAACAAGATGGCGGATTCCGGGCGAATGCTACATCTGTTCCAAATCTTAATACATGTGATCACATAATATAATTTCACTTTTTTTTTTTTTTTTTAAGTCACATTTTATCAAAAAGTAAACAAATGGGATTGAAAATGATAAAAAAGTGTTTGACTTAGGAATAAGAATGCATATAATTTAATATCAATTTACAGCCTAAGTAGTGAACAAACCAATCCAATGTGGCCAAAACTGGAGCATCTTCCCTAAGTGTGTAGATTAAAATATTTCACTGTGTTGTTAAAGCCAGTTTTATTTATTTATTAAAATTAAAATCAATGAAACCTTTTTAGGGGCTTTTTTCGCAATCTTGCCCACAGTTAAAATTAAACATCATGTAAGCTTCATATGTGCAAATAGGATGAGCAAGTGTTTAACACTTATTTTAGATACAATTTAGTAATTCTGCAAAACTGTGAAAGAGTCTCAAAACTAAATTAGATTTTTGAACAAAATTCCATTTGAATTTTCGGAAGAGAAATTTAGGTACCTCTAGATTATCCTGTCGACCAAAAAATTATCACCAAACTATAAGATTAAATGTCATTAATGGATGATAGTGAATGTCACATTCAATGACATTAAATGCGATTCACATGTTTAAAATGTCATTAAGTGATTTTTATTTCGACTTTTTATTAATATTTTTATTAATATTCTACTAATTATTTGTTTTTTCGATATTCAAAATAAAAATTATGTCAACATGTATAACTTGGCTATTAGTTTGGCGATTTGTATAATTTGGTGAAATTGGTCGACGGGATAACCTAGAAGTACCGAAATTTCTTTAGTGACCTTGGAATCTTTTCCATGGGAGGATCAAAATATTCTAAGGGGAAGAGGGGAGCTGAACTGCCTATAGCACCCCTTTAACCAGAGCCTTGCACAAAACACATGGGAAAACTACAAATCACGTGTCAAAAATTATTCAGCTTTCAGTATTTAGGTTGAAATAAAAACTTTTGCAGCACATAAAAATTTTTAAAAAGTTTGAAAGCAAACACAATTGTTAACTTTTATTTTATTTAAGTGCTGATCTATAAAGAATGAGTTCAGTAGCATTATTGGCTGATTTCTAATTTCCAAATTTATCAAATCGAAGACAGAAAACATTTGTTCTGCTGAAACAGATGAAGCTATTGCAGTAAAAAAGAAGTTGATCATAAATTCTATAAAATTTTTTTATATGAGCTTTTTCGATAACCAAAACAGATATTTTCCACCATTCTAAAGGGCTGATGTCCACTATATTAAAATAAAATGAAAATTCATTGAATGATTCAGATTTTGCTCAAACTTTAATATAATAGCATGGCTGCCAACTACTACGCCTATTTACAGTTAAATAAACACATTAGAAACAGAAATTTTAGTAAATAATTAAGAATATATACGATAATGCATAGACATTGAATATATTTTATATACATTTTACTAAGACATTTTTCTGGTTCCAAACATGTTTATACGATTTAAATAGGCGTAGAAGTTGGCAGCTCTGTAATAGGCATCACCAAGTCATAAAATTTTATTTTACCTCTACTTGCAGAAGTTTTTCTAATACTAATGAGTAAATATTCAAATATTTAATATTCCTGCATGGATTTCTTTACTGCTGTAAGATTATTTTATAATTTAATTCAAAAGAAATTTTACAGTATTTTTTTTTTTTTCTAAACTTTGCATTGCATTTTACTTTTTTACAAAGATTAAGCTTTATCTTTCTAAAAGTAGTTTATCTGCATTATATAAAACTGAATTATATTAAAGAACATTATTATGTTTGTTTATATCTTAAATTTATTTAAAAATAACTAAAAGAAAAAGTGATTTCTATTAATGTTTTTTTTAATCAACTCATTTAAATCGTGATTTAAATCATGATTAGAATCAGTCTGATTTAAATCAACAAACTCTGTTTAAAAAATGCAATTCAAACATTAAAATATTCTGCCTTTTTGTACCGTGATTTCCGGCCTATAATCTGCGGATTATCTGTTAAAAAACCTAAAAAGAAATTAAATTAAGAGCATAGTATTTACTGTGCGTATTATTATATTTATGTACATTAATTTGATTTTTTGAAGTCTGTGCCAGCCAAGCCAAGTTGCATGTAATTTTCCGATAGATACACATTAGGGTGGAGCGAAAAAAATTTTTTTTTGAAAATCAAAAACGGGTAGGGGCCAAAAGTTACCTTTATACTAGTACATCAACTGTGTGAAATTTTACCGCTGAAAAAAAATGGCTTGAGTCTGCGCTTTTGCTCCAAAAATCGAAATTTTGGGTAAAATTTGTCATTTTTTGACATTTTTTCAAAAAAATTAAAAAATTCCTACAGAGCTGGTTAGTATTTAAAAGTGTTGCTTAGATCTTTATATTTATCTGCTTAACATATTTAAACTATAAAACAATATCTGTAGTCTGTATAATTGGAGCAAATCTGACAACTTTTTTGAAAAATCAGCGTTAACCTCTTTATTGGAGCATACAACGAAATGTTGTTTTGAATGCATTTCTTACCTAGTTGCTTTCAAAACTACTGTGTATATAACTTATAGAGGTGGTTGCATTATCCCAACCGTCTCAACCATCCAATCATCTAGGCCCAGTGTTTTATTTATGTATTAAATTGTTATTTTTTTTCCCGAAGACGAGTATAAGTTTTCTATATATCAAAGTAATTTATCTCTTCTTTATATTCACTGACTTTGGATGATTTGGATCATGCTGGTGTGACCTGCTGCATGTATATTTTTATACCATGTATAACAGAAGAGAAGCTGAACAATGTATTGGGTATGTTCTTAATTGAACCTATTCAGCAGTCTATTATCTTCATTTAAATTTCATGCATTTAGTACATTATGATTGGAAGTTTTGTTATCACAGCATTTTTTCAATCAATTACATTTTATATGCAATGATTTGCCTAAAAATTGATTGTATAAATTTAATTTCTAGTATGTCATCATTTATTGAACCTATTACATTAAATATATGCTGAAAAGCTAGCTGTTTAATATTATAACGATTGTCACAGAGGATTGCAAACAAAATTTGCAAAAACTACTTGTTGTAAAACAACAATATTTCTAAAGAAGTTTTAGTATGCTTTAGGTCGTTTCCTGTGTTGTTCCGTAGTCTAGTAATTTCTAATAAGATTTTAGATCTATTATTTAGGTGTGTACATTAGGTATAAAACATCCCGCGGTATAAACTTGGATTATACATTTTGTGAGTGAACATATAAACGCTGATTGACAATCTGTGCTTATATAAAGCGGAAAATTTTATTAACTTTATGAGCTGTCTTTTGTGTGAGATGTTTTCTAAATTCCTATTCCCCATTCTTTCTGAGAAATAGCTTTCCTTATGAATTAACTTTGCAATCTCCGACAGAAATTTCTAGTCTGTTCTGAGTACCTTTTTCTCAATTTGAGAAAATAATTTTTCAAAATTATTCTCTATTTTATAAAAAAAAAAAAAAAAAAAAAAAAAAAAAAAAAAAAATTGCAATAGGAAGTGAATAGTACGTAGACAAAGATTTTCCTTATTGATCCAGTGAATCCATGTAGCACAGAACGTTTTATATCGACTTCTCTAATAATTGACGCAGAGGAAATTCACTGGAGTTGAAGTAGCGAATGATTAAATAGTATACACAATTATAAGCTTACCCCATGCAAAATGGTTCACAGTGACAAATAAAATTCTTCTAATTTTAAATGAGCACTTATAGTCGATTAGAATCCGTACATTCCCTCATAAACTACTATGCATTATAATTTTATGCCCAGAACATTTCACCATCAAATGTTGTCCGCTCATAAAAAGGGGATCTAAAAGTTAATAGGAAATTACCTAGATACGAAAACACTTAGAAAACGGCATAAAACTAATGCAAAAATAAAAGTTATTTACAACAGCGGTTGCTTTACACATGGAGAACAAATTTTCATTGCAATTATCTCTGACGATCACCATCACATGAAACAGCTCGCTTCTCAACATATAAAAAATGCAAAAGTAGAATAAATGATGGCATACTTATAGTTGAAATAGCTGAAATCATCTTTGAGGCAAATCATTACGTAAAAAAATACAATTGACTGAAAAAATGTTGTGGTAACAGAACTTCCAATCACTATTCATCAACTGAATGTAAGTTTGATAAATATAATAGATGGCCGAATAGATCCCTTTAATAATATTCCCGTGAATTACTCTGCTTGTCATTTTTTTGTATAAACTGTAAAAATATACATAAAGATAGTTACAGCAGCATGTGGATGCAAAAAACAGATAAACAAGGTGGAAGCATCGAAAACATGCCAAATTTTTATAAAGAAAATCACAAATCAATGTATAAATAAAACACTGTACTAAGATGATCGAATAGTTGGGCCGGGTGGTATAGGAAATATAGCCACCTCCACAACGCATGTCCAAGTTAGTTTTGAAAACAAGAACTGTATTAAAAACAATAATTCGTTGTACGACCCAATAGAGTGGTAATGCTGTTTTCTTACTAAAAGTTGTCTGTTTTTCTCCAGCTATAGGGAAAAAACATATTGTTTTATCGCTTAAATATGTTAAGCAGATAAATATAAAGGTCTAAGCAACACTTTTAAATACTAACCAGCTCTGTAGGAATTTTTTAATTTTTTTGAAAAAATGTCAAAAAATGACAAATTTTACCCAAAATTTCGATTTTTGGAGCAAAAGCGCAGACTCAAGCCATTTTTTTTCAGCGGTAAAATTTCACACAGTTGATGTACTAGTATAAAGGCAACTTTTGGCACCTACCCGTTTTTGATTTTCAAAAAAAAATTTTTTTCGCTCCACCCTAATACACATCTAAGAATCTACAATATTTTTTATGATTTAATATTTAGTTAAAAAAATTAACTTTATTCTTTTACGATTTGCATTGGATACTAATTAATTTTAATTTTAAACTTGGCTTGGCTGGCACCGACTTCAAAAAATCAAATTAATGTACATAAATATAATAATACGCATGGTAAATACTATGCTCTTAGTTTAATTTCTTAATAATATTATGTAAAAAAATTATTTTTCAATTTTTGGTAGAAAAGTTTATTTTTCTCTTTTTAGTTAAAAGTTAATGATTTTTTTAAATTGATTGATAAAAATTATAATATGGGAAAAATCTTTGTAAATTATACACGCATGTCCAGAGTGGGGTTCGAACCCACGCTCTTTTTCAAGAACCAAAAATCAAATCTGTCTTACACCGCTCGGCCACCCTGACTGCGCTGGATGCGGTGAGCTTATTCATCATCCATGTTGCTTTTAGTTTGCAAGAAAACACTAATTTTATTAGTTTTTGCTTATTTACTAAAATAGTTCTGAACCAATTTCGATGAAATGGAAGTAGCATCAATTCGAGAGTAACCTCTTTCATTTAACAAAAAAAACAAATTAATTGGTTGGATAGATTCAGAGTAATCAGTGAAGTTACATAAAGAAAAAATACATACGCTTCAAATTGGTAACTGCCTTTTCCTTTTTTGAAGTTGGTTAATAAAACTTATAATACGGAAAAAAGTATTGTAAATTATACACGTATGTAAGGAGAGGGATTCGAACCCACACTTTCTTTTAAGAACCAGAAATTAAGTCTGGCGACTTACACTGCTCAGCCATCTTGCTTGCGCTCGATTCGGCCAGATTATTTAAGGTTCATGTTACTTTTAATTTGCAGAAATCACTAATTTTATTATTTTTTGCCTAATTACTAAAAAGTACAGAACCAATTTCTATAAAATGGAATTGGTACCAATAACAGAGTAACCTCTTTCATTTAACACAAAAAACAAATTAATCGATTGGATAGTTTCGGAATAATTGGTGAACATACATTAAAAAAAGTGCATACGCGTCGAATTGATAACCTCCTCCTCCTTTTTTGAAGTCGGTTAAAAATTATACTATGGAAAAGATTATTACGCATACGTAAGTCAGGATTGGGGATCAAACCCACGCTTTATCAAGAACTAGAGATTTAATGAGACTCCTTAGACCACTCGGCTATCCTGACTACATTCCGCTCGACAAACTTATTCAACGTACATGTTACTTTTAATTTGCAAAAATGAAATGGAAGTGGCACCAATTTGAGAGTAACCTCTTCCATTTAACAGAAAGACTAAATTTAATCGGTTGGATAGTTTCTGCATAATCGGTAAACATACATTAAAAAAATACAGACGTGTTGTATTGATGATACCTTCTCTCCTTCTTTTAAGTCGGTTAAAAAAAATTATAATAGGGGAAAAAATACTGTATATTATACACGTATGAGGTTCAAACCCATGCTTTTTTTTCTAGAACCAGAGCTTAAATCAGGCGCTTTAGCCCGCTCGGCTATCCTAAATTTAAACGTTGCCACGATGTTATTCAACTTGATGTTACTTTTCGCAAGTCTATTATTTTTTAGTACTCTTTCACTGATAAAGTATGAAGTTGATAAAAGATCCCTGATACTCTGTGCTAACGGTTGAATACAAAATATTCTTAACAGCATAATTAGTATTTAATTTGTGAAAATATATGTAAAAAATTTAATAGTTGGGTTCAAACCCACTTTCTCTTTCGAGAACCAGAGTTTAAATCAGGCGCTTTGGACCAGTCGGCCATCCTGACTGCACTCCATATGACGAACATATTCAATGCGCATGTCACTATTGATTTGCGAGGAATCACTAATTTTTGCCTATTTACTAAAACTAGTCGTTGGAGGCCATCGTAATACTTACCCATCATGGATATGTATATGAAAATAAAACATGTGAAACTATTTATACAATGCATTGCAATTCATAAACAAAATTTAAATATTGTTAGTATACATAGTAATGCTATATTAAAAAACTGCTGATGTACCAATTTCGACAGATCATATAAAACGCCAAACTACTCAAGTAGTACCCAACTGCGTAAAAGAAACATCCTTATAACTCTAAAAATAATAATTCTATTAACTAACAATTAACTGCGTCGGATTAAGCGTCTCATTTTCAATTAAAATATACTTCTGAATTGAAATTTGAATGAAATACTGGGTCATGAAAAATCAAAGAATGTGAAAAATAAGATTACAAATATCTCTGCAACTAATAATCCGATCGACTTCGTTCTATATGCAAAATGTGTGTTATTTTATTGCCTTTTACGTCCATTCCTTGGAACAAAAAAATTCGCAAATTTTTATATACCTTTCATCAGAACGAAATTTTCGAGAGTTCGAAAAAAATAGTTCCGGATAATCGAGGTTGCTGATATTAAATAGGGTTCGTCCCATTCTTACATACTAACTACATACAAAATTTCAAGTCTCTATCTCAATTTGTTCGGGAGATAAAGTGTTTACAGACAGACAGACGGACGGCAAAATTTTTTTCCTAAAAATATGTTTTTCGGAATCTCCACTATCTAAAACATGTAAATCCGTCAAAAAAAAAAATTTTCGATTTTCAAAACGATTGCAAGACTTACCCTATACTACGTATGATGGGTAAGTAAAATTACTGAACCAATTTCGATGAAACGGAAGTGGTATCAATTCGAGAGCAAGTCCTTTCATTTTAACTTTTAACACCAAAACCAAATTAATCGGTTGGATAGTTTCGAAGTAATCGGTGAGCATACATTAAAAAAAAATATGTACGCATCGAATTGAAAAACTCCAAGTCTGTTAATAACAGGGTTGGAAAAAAACCAGGTTTTTTTGAAAAAAACCGGTTTTTTTGGTTTAAACCGGGTTTTTTTTTTAAAAACATCCTTTCTTATTACATATACATACATATTTACTAATAAAAACAGACATTATTGGTTTATAAGCAGTGTAACTTCATTTAAAATAATTTAAATTGAATAATTATAGTGAATTTATGCTGAAAATTGAAAAAAAATTCATTTTTCAATTTAAACAGTTTTAGCAAAAGTCTTAAGTTGAAAGTTTTAACTGTTCTACACAGTAAACCATTGATGCCCTGTAAATCTTTATAAACAATCTTTTGATTACTAATAATAAACATTTGGAAATTTGGATGTAGTTTGATAAATATTCTTTTCCACAATTATTCAAATAATAAATTACAAATACTTCTTAGGATTTTTTCTTTCTGAATGACGATTTAAAGTTAACATATTTAGTCATTAGATTGAGCAGATAGCAGAGGGAAAAAAATTATTATTAAAATGCTATAACTAGCTTCCAGTCTGTTTTTATTTAATTCTTCAAGAAATTCTCCAAAAAGAAACATTTCTTTTACAGTTTGTACAAAAGCTTAAAAAGATCATTGTGTTACATTATTAATTGCATTAAATAATCTGTATTATTAAAAAAATTAAAATATTTTCTACTAAATATAGAATTTATTTTATCTTTGATCAATTCACATGTTTAAAGTTTTTTCTTTAGAGCAATAGATATGTTCACCAATGTGTAATGATTTTAATCCTATGCATATAAAAAATTACGTAAACCCAATATATCTAATGCTTATTGGTGAAATAAAGTTTTAAAAGTAGAAATTATATCCAATAATTTGAAATTCATAAATTATAACGAAAGAAAGAAAATATCATTAGATTTCTTCTAAAAAACGAATTGCTTTTTTTTTTTTTATAGAAAAAACCAATTGGTTTAATCCTATGCATAAAAAAGGACCTAAACCCACTATATATATATATATATAACACTTATTACTGAAATAAAGTGTTAAAAGTAGAAATTATGCTCAATAATCTGAAACATGTAAATTAAAAAAAAAAAAAAAGAAAATGGCATTAGATTTCTTCTAAAAAAACCAATTGGTTTTTTTGAGAAAAAAACCATTTGGTTTAAACCGTGGTTTAAACCATGGTTAAAACCAATTGGTTTAAACCGTGCCAACCCTGGTTAATTATACGGTAAAGATTATTGTAAATTATACACACTAGCCGGGAACACCAAGCCATGCTCGGTGAAAGTAAACTCTGTATTAAATTTTATATAAAGTTAAAATTCATGACCCATAAATGACCCCTATAATCAAAATCTCTCAAACATGTAACCTTGTTCAATAATTTTTTTTTTTTTTGCCGT
The DNA here is from genome assembly GCA_964019185.1 of Maratus speculifer. Lineage (NCBI taxonomy): Eukaryota > Metazoa > Arthropoda > Arachnida > Araneae > Salticidae > Maratus > Maratus speculifer. The sequence goes on from OZ025296.1 coordinate 25,271,992, forward strand.
AAAACATTATATGGATACAAAATTTTGCTAAAATCAATTGAGCCGTTTTTTAGATATAATTTTCTCGACCTTGATCCATTATAATCCAAAATGACCCATTACTCGAATTTTCTCGAACATGTGATCTAGCCCAATGATTTTCTCATGTTCGAAAACTATAAAATACAAAATTTAGTCAAAATCGAGCAAGTCATTTTCTAGATACAATTAGCGTGATCTACAATGACCCAAAAATGATCCACTAAACGAATTTTCTCTAACACGTGACTTAATCGAATGGTGTTCTTGTAATCTAAAAGTGTGGAATACAAAATTTGGAAATTTTAGTTTGTGGTAATCGTTAGAGCTTTTTTTTTAGGTAAAATTGGTTTGACCCATAATGACCCAATAAAGAAACACTTATCTGAATTTTTCAAACATGTGACCCAGCCCAATAGTTTTATTGTGCCAAAAAAAATGCTGCATACAAAATTTCGTTAAAATCGATCCTACCATGTTTTAAATATAAATAGCTTGACCCAGACCCTTTATGACCCAAAATGACCCAGTAATCGAAATTTCTTGAGCATGAAACCTAGCCCAATAGTTTTCTCGTGCAGAAAAAATGTGTACAAAATTTTGTTAAAATCAATCCACCTGTTTTTTAGATATAGCTTGACCGTGACCCATCATGACCCACAAATGACTCCTATAATTGAAATCTCTTGATCGTGTGACTTAGCCCATTAGCTTTCTCATGTCAAAAAACTGTTACAGGTAAAATTTCCATGAAATTGATTCTGCCATTCTTTAAATATAAATACCTTGACCCAGACCCTTAATGACCTAATATGACCCATTAAAAAAAATTTTCTTGGACATGTAACCTAGTCCAATGTTTTTGTCATCCCCGAAAAACATAGAAAGCAGTTTTAGTCAAAATTGCATGAGAAAATCTCTAGATGAAAATAACAAGACTCACAATGACTCCAAAAATGACCCACTAACCGAATTTTCTTGAATATGTTACCTAACTCAATGGTTTTCTTGTAATCCAAAACAATAAAATATAAAATTTGGTCAAAATCGTTAGAGCCATTTTTTATGTAAAAATGGCTTGACCCATAATGATCCACTAATCAAAATTTTTCGAACATGTGACCCAACTCAATAGTTTTCTAGTGCCAAAAAACGATTGTATACAAAATTTCTTTAAAATCGATCCGCTGTTCTCTAGATATAACTAGCTTGATCCTGACCTAAAATGACCCAATAATCGAATTTTCTTGAGCATGTGACCTAGCCTAATGATCTTCTCGTGCCCGAAAATGGTAACAAATATTAACGCATATGCTTGTATGGGCGTTTTTAAAGAGACAACTGCATTTTCCCAACCCTCTGACAAAATTCACAATTCTTTTTTTTTGGGCGAGGGGGGGGGGGGGGGGGGGCTTTTGACTAAATTTGCATTTTTCTGCGACCTTTTAACAAAATTCACGTTTTTTTGCAATTCTTTGATGAAATTTGAATTTTTCAGTGGCTCTTTGATAAAATTTGCATATTTATTTCGCAATACTCTGTCGAAATTTTTTATTTCCCGCAATCCTGAGACGAAATTCACATTCACTAAGCGACGCAGGGGTGATTCTGTTCCGAATTTTCCAAAATTTTAAAGTACTCAATCACAAGAAAAAAAAAATAAATCTGTTATCAATCTAAAATTTCTGATAAAGGATAAATATTGTGAAAAAAGTCATTTTTGTAAATCGCCTGCAGAAAAATCGTGAATTTCGAGAGGGGAATGCTGGAAAAATGAAATTTTGTAAGATCATGCGAAAAAACACAAATTTCGTCAGAAGATCGTGTGAAAAAATGCAAAATTTGTCAGGAAATCAATTTGCCAAATTTGCCAAAAAAAAAAAAAAAAAAATATCGTCAAAGAATAGTGAAAAAATTGCAAATTCTATCAAAGGATCGAGAAAAACGTGCATTTTGTTCAGGGACACAGAAAAATTCTTGAAATTTCATCAAATTGTGAGATATCCATACACATAAGAGTCAACTTTGGTCCCAAAGCTGGGTCTGCCAAAAAGACAGTTGTTTGATGGGGGGGGGGGGGATCTCATTCAGTTTACCATCCTCGGGAATTTTCAAAAGTCAGAATTCCGTCCTGTGGCCATGATCACAATACATATATACAGGGTGATTCAGCTCGTCGGTGACAAACTTTAAGGATCGATAGAGCACACCTAGACGAACATTTTTGAATAGGGAATGTAGGGTCCCTGACGCGATGGTAAGGCGCTAGGCGCTTTCGAAAATTTGGGTGCCGAAATTCGAAACGTCATAAAAACTAGGGAAATGGTTAGATTTTCTTGCTTGTTGCGTCGAAATGATTCTGTTTGTTTAGACTTTCTTCAGTACCAATTTGATAAGCGTATCTTTTAAAACATGGATAGGGGGCGCTGCAGACTTTGGAGAGCTAGACAACAACTTTAAGCCCGCTATTTTGATAATTTAACACATGCTCGCCTAAGTTTATACTCTAACTTAAAATTTGAACCCAAAAGTAGAGCCCTGCAAAAAGCGTAAGAGCCGGAATAAAATGTCAAAGTACAGGGTGGTCGAAACTCGAAGGCTCCTAAGAGATAAACAAACAGATTTCTTGACTTATGGCATGCATTTTCATGATTCTGTTTGCTGGGGCTCTCTGAAACTCAGTTGAACGGTACAAAAAGAAACATCGATAGGGGGCGCTTTGGGCAAAAAACATAATTCGATGACATTTCGGACGCTAACTGGAAACGGGGCGCTACGATCAGTTAGTAATAATGAAAACACATTTTCTGCCTCTGCTCAACACTTCTGAATAAATTTAGACCAAAAACATCAATGATACTGGAAATTTATTTACAAAAAATAACACTACAGAAGATGCTCGAAATTTCGACCTTGGGCCATGATGCAGGCTTCGCACCTCCGTCGCATTGTGGAGTGTGTGTTTCCAACAATGCCAGGAGTATCTCTGATCTGCCCTGTAGCTGCCACAATGCGCGCCACAAGTTCTTCAGCACTGCTGACAGGTGTATGGTATACCTCGGCCTTCAGGTAACCCCAAAGGAAGAAATCCAAGCAGGTGAGGTCTGGTGATCGGGCAGGCCAGTGAACTGGACCCCCACGCCCGATCCACCGCTGGCCATACCTTGCGTTTAGATGGAGACGCACGTCGTTCGTGTAATGGGCCGGAGCTCCATCGTGCTGGAACCACATCTGGCGACGCGAACCTTCGAGTACATGCGCCTCCTCCAGAAGCTGCGGCAGCACTTGATCCAGGAAAATCAGGTAATTTCCACCTGTCAGCCGTTCAGGTAACAAATAAGGGCCAATGAGGCAATCCCCCAGAATGCCGGCCCACACATTTACTGAGAAACGCTCCTGGGCTGCTCGGCTTCTGGTTTCATGTGGATTGTCATCACACCACACATGACTGTTGTGGGCGTTCCACATTCCCTCCCGGCTGAAGGTGGACTCGTCCGTAAACAAAATGCTGTTTACAAAACGGGGATCCCTGGATCTCATCGCCAAGTACCATCTTGAGAATTCCACTCGAGGGCCAAAATCCTGCTCTCTGAGCAACTGCACCCGCTGGATGTGGTAGGGGTGCAGATTCCGGGAACGTAAGATGCGCCACGCAGTTGCTTGCGAAATGCCAACATGTCTGGCGATATCTCTCGTGCTAAGACCTGGGTTGTCCTCAACCAGGTTAAGCACAGCCTCTTCGTTGTCGGGGGTGCTCACTGATTGCTCCCGTTCAGGCCTGCCTCCGTCGAAAGATCCCGTTGTGGACAACCTCTGGTGTACTCGAGCGAAGAAGGCATGGCAGGGGATTTGCCTGTTGGGGTAACGCTCGGCGTACAACCGCTGAGCGGCTCGTCCATTACAACCAGCAGCGCCATACGCCAAATGCATGTCAGCCAATTCAGAGTTTGTGTACCGTTCCATCCTACTACCGATCTGCAGACAAGTAACCCGAAGCTTAAGTAGGTACCGCACGTTCAAAAGACGTGTCTGCGCATACAACTACGTCATCTCGCGTTGTCGTCTACGCATTACGTATCTTTTGCATATCGATATGGTACGATATCTTTTGCATAAATCAGCAAAAAGCACCTTATGTAAATTTTATTGGGCGCATTGTGCATGATTGAAACCAGCTATGTTTGTTAAAAAAAACAAACAAACTGCAGTTTTAATAGCTTCTTATGATAAGTAAATTACTCTCTTGTTTTGTTTCTAACTGATCGTAGCGCCCCGTTTCCAGTTAGCGTCCGAAATGTCAACGAATTATGTTTTTTGCCCAAAGCGCCCTCTATCGATGTTTCTTTTTGTACCGTTCAACTGAGTTTCAGAGAGCCCCAGCAAACAGAATCATGAAAATGCATGCCATAAGTCAAGAAATCTGTTTGTTTATCTCTTAGGAGCCTTCGAGTTTCGACCACCCTGTACTTTGACATTTTATTCCGGCTCTTACGCTTTTTGCAGGGCTCTACTTTTGGGTTCAAACTTTAAGTTAGAGTATAAACTTTGGCGAGCATGTGTTAAATTATCAAAATAACGGGCTTAAAGTTGTTGTCTAGCTCTCCAAAGTCTGCAGCGCCCCCTATCCATGTTTTAAGAGATACGCTTATCAAATTGGTACTGAAGAAAGTCTAAACAAACAGAATCATTTCGACGCAACAAGCAAGAAAATCTAACCATTTCCCTAGTTTTTATGACGTTTCGAATTTCGGCACCCAAATTTTCGAAAGCGCCTAGCGCCTTACCATCGCGTCAGGGACCCTACATTCCCTATTCAAAAATGTTCGTCTAGGTGTGCTCTATCGATCCTTAAAGTTTGTCACCGACGAGCTGAATCACCCTGTATATGTGACGGTCAACTGATTTGATTTTTGCGAATAATAATGAAAAAAGCACGGTGGCTAGGGTTTTAATTGATATTTAAAACAGATTTTTTGGCATGCGATTGCAAAAAGATAATAATAATAATAAAAACAGGAAAAGTGCATGAACTGGGAAAATGAGAAATTACTTAAAATAGCTTGTGTTTAAACATGTGCTATATTAAATAAAATTATTTTATTAAAAAAATAAAGAAAGAAAATAAAGAAATTATACTTTTCAAATGCTGCTTTATTTCAAGGAGGAGGGGAGGAAATCAATAATTTATGCAAATATTATAAGTAATTTTAAGCTAAAAGTTTCTATATTAAGTCCATAATTCTGATTGAATGTTTTTTACACATCAATCTTTGCTAGTTGTCCAATTACATGTTCATATACTTTACTCAAAACATCAGCTAATAAATATGGCAAGATAATCACGTATTTTCTCGAGTTTTTTTGCCAAAATTTGCATTTTTCTCGCGATTTTTTACTGAAATATGCATTTTTTTGCGATCTTCCGCCAAAATTAACATTTCCCCGCGATCTTTTGCCGAAATTAACATTTTCCCTGTGGTGTTTACCTGAAATTAGCGTTTTTCCCACGATTCTTTAATTGAATTTGCGTAGTTGCCAACTTAAACGATTTCGCTGTAAAATGTACGGATTTTTTTCTAAGTGTATGGTTGTATGGTTTGTACAGTTATGCGGGCGGAAAAAAACGATCGCAGAGAAATGCAAATTTTGTGAAAAGATCACTGAAAAAGCACACATTTCGTCAATATTGCGTGGAAAAATGACGATTTCGTCAATGTTTTTATCAACGTACTTTTTTAAAAGATCGCTGAAAAACATGAATTTCCTGTGCGGATCACGGAAAAAAATGGCGATTTCATCAAAATATCGCAGATAAAACACTAATTTCGTGTGAAGACCGCAGAAAAATATCGATTGCGGATATAACACCGATTCCGTCAAAAGATCGAGGGAAAAAAACACAGTTTTCGATAAAAAATCGCAGTAAAATATTTTGTCAAAAGATCATTGAAAAAAGGCTGATTTCATTAAAAGATCATGGAAAAAAAGCAGATTTCATCAAAAGATTGCGGAGATTTTTTTTCCACTCAGAATTACCCTTAAAGCGACCCTTTGCCAAACTTGCGTTCTCCCCGCAATCCCTTAAAGAAATTTGCGTTTTTTTCTCGATCCTTCAACCAAATTTTTTTTTTTTTTTCTTTTGTGTGTGTGTGCTCCTTTGACAAAATTGACTTTTTTTTTTTTTTTTTTTTTTTTTTTCCCCTGCGATTCTTTGACGAAATTGACCATTTTCTGTGAATGATTGACGAAACTGATTTTTTCTGCAACCATTTTTCGAAATTCGTGATATTTGTATGTATATCAGTATCTATATTTCGGCCTGATAAAAGATTTTTCATAATTTTTTGGACGCCCATGTTTTTCTTTTAGGCGGGATTTTAAAATTTTGGGTGCAAATCCCACCATCCTGCCCTGAAATTCAAGCCATGAGTTGTTAAAATTCCTTTTAAAATTCCAAAATAAACACCAAACATATGTGTTCAACAGAATTTATTTATTTTTTACACTTCTCAATTTTGTGATACCAATCACAAAGAGAAATGTTATGTGTGTGTATGGGAGGAGGGTTTGGATCTGAATATATATCCTCTGATTTATAATGTAAATGATTTTTGCCTTTTGTGATGTGTATATTAAGACTTGTGTACCTTGATTATTGTAATTATTTTCTTAAAATAAATTCACTAAGCAAAGTAAATAAATATTTTGAATGATACTATTAAATTACTAGTAAATTTATTACTAGTAAATTATGTAATCTGCCGTTTAATTAAAACTATAAGCCAAAAATTTTGTAATTTTTTAGATCAGTATTGAAATGTCTTATCGAAGGAATCTGAAAACTATGATACCTACACCTACAGTGGCTCACAAAAGTGTTCGTACACTTTAAAAATTTGTATTAAAAAGAAATTTCCCTGAAATTAAATTCGTATATGAAGTCCAGAAATTTTTTATATTATCTCCAAGTTATTCTAAATAACACACAACCTTTTTGTTCAACATTAAGGGATTTTTTTAAAATCTAAAAATAAAAACGGAAGATGCCACAGAAAGTAAACGCCACAAAAGTCTTCGTACACTGAAACATTTTCGGATAAATTCATTATTAAAAATATTGTTTGTCGCTTTATTTTTATTTTTGCATTGTGCTGACATTTAAAAAATCACTTGGCTTTATATTTTGCAGAATTAGTCTGTAATATTCTATTTATTAATTAAAAAATAGTTTGTAATGTAAATGTCACAACTAATAGTGTTCGAAATTAGTTATTTTTCTTCATAATAATGGTAAATCAATTCGAAATATTGCAAAATTAGTTAATTTATCCCATTCTACGGTGAGGTATGCAATAAAAGGCTTTATAGAAAAAAATTGGTTTGAAAACTAGGTATGAAAAGGTCGTCAATGTAGGTTAACGTAATGAGATCAAATACTTACAATTAGAAAAAGCGTAAAAAAATCCTTGTTTAAGTGCTATAAAAGTTGCTACAGAATTTAATGAAACAGTTTCTACTTCATTTTCACCTGAAACTGTTCAACAAGTAGAAAGCCCAGCTGAATTGTATAGGAATTCTGCCCCCAAAAAAATTTTTGTTAGAGCATAAAACAGAAAGCTTAGGCTTTCTTTAACAAAATAAATTATAAATAAACCCGAATTGTATTGGAATGTCGTCTTATTTACAGATGAAAACTAGCATGCCATTCTTATCTCCAATGAGTGCATAATAGGATGGAGAAAAAAAATTAAGAATTTAATTCAAAGAACTTAGATGCAACAGTTAAGCATAGCAGTGGAGTTGTCCTTGTGTGAGGGTGCATAGCAGCATAAGGATTAGGTAATTTGGTATACATTGATAGCCTAATAAATTACAATTTTTGTTCAAATATTTTAAAAGGCAATTTAAAGTTATCAGCCCAAAATATGGGTAACAGAAACAACTTAGTTTTTTATCAGGATAATACTACAAAGCACATGGCTCTCAACATTCGCCTCTGGCGTCTTTATAATTGTCCACAAGTTCTGAAAATATCACCTCAATTGCTGAATTTAAACCCAGTAAAACATATTTTGAGGTAACTGGGAGTTAGAATACGAAGACACAGCATTGAACGAAATGTGAAGTAAAAACAGCAATGTTGTATGAATGAATCAACTTTCATGCAGAAATTACAAAAATATTAATTAAATCTATTCCCAGATGTTTAAAAAACTGTTGTGGGCGCTAAATATTATCCTATTAAGTACAACTTTAGCGAAATATTACAATATTTACAAATATACAGCGATTTTTTAAAAGTGTACGAAGACTTTTGTGAGGTAATTTTTTTGCCATTTTTTGATTAATTATTTTTAAAAAATAAAGTTTTGCTATGTTTTAAAAATATTTTATGTAGTTTTGTTAAGAATGAATCATAGATCTTACTCTAAAATACCCATTCTAAAATATTAATTTTAATTAATGGATAGAGCACTATCTCATTGAAATTCCTAAGTGTACGAACACTTTTGTGAGCCACTGTAGTTATTGCAATATCGTTCTGCATTAAAAAATTTTATTAATTATTGTAGGATTATTAATGATTAAATGCTTCATTTCCTTAATTACTTTAAGAATGTGAAGTTCTTAAAATATTATATTAAAAGTAGTATTAAATATTATTAAAGTACTTTAAAGTAATTTAAGTATTTTAATATAATAATCAAACATTTGTGAAATCATTATTTTATTTGTTACATTTCAGGTTGATATGGATGACAATAATGAAAAAAAATCTGAAGCAGCTGAAGGTAATTCTTGAAGTTAATTTAAATTGAGTATGTTTTGTATTGTGGTGCAGCATATTATGGTTTCTCTTAGTTTACTGCTATGCATATTTATATCTCCGGTTTTTGTTGTAATTGTTTTAATAATCAACTTACTTTTTTTTTAATCCTCTACATTGTTGTATTATATTTTTTCTATTTTCTGAAAACAAATTAAAATAGTTATAGATAAAAATATTTTTAACAATTTTCTGTCAAATAAATTTGAAAGATATTTTATTACTCAACTGTGATGTAAAAGAAAAAACAAATTGATATTTTTATGAAAATGTTTGAAAAACCATAGACTTTTAGATTCTTAAATATTGAGAGGGCTAATATTAAATTCGCCAAATTGTTTACAGTATATGTTTTTCGTACAGGTTGGGCTGATTTCTTTTCTATGGGTTAGGTGGGGCCCAGGCCTTGAAATTTTGGCTTATGCTTACCTCTAGTGTGTGTGTCTTCATTCTTTAATTGCCCAATGAAATATTAATTTTTTTTTTACAGTACAGAACCTTTATCCGGAATGGTTGGGGTCAGATGTATTCTGGATAACTGATTTTTCCAGTTAACTGGTTGGGATTAAAGCAGCATTCATTTGATAAGTTTTATGGAATATATGTGGTTGTGGCATTATATATCTGACTTTAAATTATTAGATTACTTAAACTAAGAATCAGATGCAATTAAGATTAAATATTAGAGTTTGAATGTTGGTAATTTATGGGAATTTCTTGGGAGCAAAAATTCTTCTGTTTTCTTTGGATAAAAATGAAAACATCTATAATATAACCATATTCATTTCATTCTATTCCAAAACTAGATGCTGTTATCAAAGTATACAATTGTTTCAAGAAGGTATATGTCAAACTGGCAGTGTATGCAGGGTTCTCGCTGCCGCTTGCCATTTCGCCAGATTGCGATTAAATTCTTCATTTGGCGAGTAAACAAGCGATGAGATTCGCCAAATTGCTAGTGCTCAATGTTTGCTTTTTTTCTCTTTTCTTTTTCGTTTTTGATACATATGCATATATGCACATTTTAAAAATATTTGTAGCGGATAGTTGAAATTAGATTAATAACTATCGTTGTCGCAGGTATAAAAGCTTAGGCTATTTTAGAACATATCGGGGGAAAAAAAAAGATATATTAAAGGATTGATAATTTTTTTGTGTTAAACGGTGAATCTATTTTGTGAATACTTTTTTCATTTGGCGAATGTTTTTTATTATTTAAGCCAAGTTTCTAACGTTTGTCAAAAGTCAGCGAGAACACTGAGTATATGACACTTTTTTCTACAAAGATTCTAACACCAGTTCATTAGAAATGTCATTCCGGATAACTGGTTTTTGGATAAATGGTTCTATACTGTATTCCACAGCTTGCATTTAAAAAAAAAAAAAAAAAAAAAAAAAATCTGTATAAAAAAGATATCTGCATGCAGTATTGTTTTTAAAGAAGTTAAATCCAATCATAATCCCTACAATCATTCAGTCCTAGAGATTAGTTTGTCTGCACTTTACATACATGGACAGAAAATTCATAAATCAACTTACAAGTTAATCCTAATTGCATGATAATCTTTGTTGAAAACTTGTCATTTTTTATAAGAAAACGAGCCACCTGATTCCATTGATTTTTGCATGGGAAAATTTCAGTCTGTACAGGCTTCTATACTGAGCACAAATCTCAGAAATAACTTGTTTCTAATATAATAATGTAAAATTAATAAAATTAAAATAAGTTTATTTATTTGTAATTTTTCAGAAAATCAATGGCATGGATTTTTCGAATGGAACATACAAATATACATCTGTTGTTTCCGAAATGACTGCAGCTCTATCATAAGCAGTAGAACAAAATATAATCAAGGAACTAAAATTATCACATTCTTTTGGATTGATTTGTGATAAATGAAATTTTTAATGATGATGATCCTTTGATGTTTCAAATTATAAAAAAATTATTTACCTTACCCACATAAATGAAAGTGGAAGTCACAAAACATCATTATAAATATAATTAATATTAAGGATGGAAAAGCTGAAACTATCCTTGATTCCACAAAAGCAGTGCTCCAATATTTTGATATAGATTTAAGCAAAATTGTTGGTCTTAGGACGCTACTGGAGTAGCTGTTATGACTGGCTGTAAAGGTGGTATAAGAATACTTTTAAAGAATGTTGGTGCAACTTATTTGGTGCAGACTCTTGCGTCTCACATAGAGTATCATTGGCTTTGTCCCTATCAGCAAAAAATATACCACACATAAAAAATGTTGAATTAGTTCTGGCACAATTGTATCATTTTTTTTATGACAGCCCAGTCAGAGAATCAGTGCTTAGGCAAAACTATGAATTAATTGAAATGCCTGATGTGAAATTAAAAGAACCAAAAAATGTTCAATGGTTAAGTTTATATGAAGCTGTGAGTGCTGTTTTCAAATCATTTGGCTCAATAGTGGAAGCCCTTGAGCACATAGCTGAGGAAAAAAAATTATTTGAATTCAGTGAAAGCAAAAAGCTTACTAACAAAGATAAAATCTGCAGATTTTTCCTATTTGTTTTCAGTAATTTTAGATGTGCTAGAGCCTGTGAAAAAATTAAATTTAGTTTTTCAACAGTAAAGCTTAATTTTTTTCAAAAATTAAGCTTTAAGCTTTACATTAAAATTAAGGTCTTCGGTTGCATTGAAGTCCTTGAAAATTTAAAAAAAAATGAAGACATGAATAAAAAGAAAAAAAAAAAAACATTGTGAAGCTTGTGAGAAAATGGTGATGATGATGGTATAATATACCAAAATGTTATAATTGTTGGAAAAATTTCAAGTGAGATTGTTAGATCCCAATTCATCACATAAGTGATGAAAAATTTAAAGTATCTTTTTCCCCAATAATCTGTTTGCATCAGAGTCATTGGATACAATTTTTAATCCATTCAATTATCCATCCAATAAAGGTAGTTTGTGTAATCATGGTGAAGAAGAACTTGAATATTTAATAGGTTATTATGGGTGTAAAGAAAAAGAAATAATTCATGGTAATACCTTGCGAAATTATTATGTATTTCAAGTGTCGGACGCTCCTCTCAGTCCACCAAACTTCGAAGAATGTCCTAGGTAGTTTTAGCTGCCACCACCGATATTAATGGGTGATATCGGTCACCTGCTGTGAGGATTGTGTAAAATAACACTGACGCTGTTAATGAACTGAACTAACAGTTTATTTAAGATATAGATATGTACACAAGAAACAATATTTACAACTATCTACAATTACAACTCGGATATAGATGATCCGGTTCAACATTAAGTTAACTACAATAAACGTTGGTTGTGTACCGTTCAACTTACACTTTCTTCCTCACACTCAACGCACGTTGGATACGCTTTATCAGAGATTACTGCAGAATCTCAATACACAAGGGTACTAGGCCTCACTTCTCGGCCTATAACACTATCCACCGGGACGCCTTGTCCCACGCTCAAAATATACACTATCCAACAGGACCACAAATCCTGAGCGACCTATCGGTCTCAACGCCAAGCGAGAACTGTCTAACCTCTCAGTCCAGAGTTGACCTTGTCAGAGATCTTCCTTCCCCCAGCAGGGCCTCTTAGAGTTCCTCCATTGGTTCAATTCCGCATACCGACCTTGAGTCATGACATCTACTGTTTACACATCACTTCAATAGCTAGATGACAGCTGAGGCACGCCCCGCGGCCATCACTTTCATTCATCAACGAGTGCGTCATCTGCACACCTGTGTCAACATCTGTCATTCGTTATTATAGAAAAGAAAGAAAGGTATTTCGAGCTTCACGGATACACAACCCACAATACATAAAATATTCAGATAAGGGAATGTTATTCCTTTCTAATTCAGGGCAGATGTCTTCTAGGAACCTGACACCCCCCACCTTAGCGGAAAATATGCCTCTTAGGGTCTAATTTTCCCCAAACATATAATAATATTACGGAAGAGTTCAATAGTCTCTTTGCAGATTTCTTCATTCTAAATATTACATAGGCATTTTCAGGTGTCTGAACATTCTCTACTGACATCTCTACTGAACCTTATACTAATACTACTATTGCATAAACAATACACATGCTAATTTACTATTATAAACACAAAACTTAAAAAAAAATATTTACACACACACAAAAAAAATTAGACATGTGATGACATCCTTTAAGGTTGTCTACTATTTTGACATTGATACTGATGGGCTAGTAACTGGTTGTTCTTCCCAGCTCTTTCTCTGTAGCCTCGAAATTGCATCAGCATTCAAATGTTGAACTCCGGGACGATGAGAAATGCTCAGGTTCCAGCGTTGCAAGGCTAGAGCCCACCTAGTGAGTTTGGGCGACCTTGGGGTTGTTTCCGTGAGAAATTTTAATGGATTATGATCGGTAATGACCTCAATTTGAGATCCATAAGTCCACTTTTCAAACTTCCGCAACCCGAAGAGAACACTCCAAGCCTCTTTCTCTATACTCGGCCAAGTACGCTGAGCCCCTGACAATTTCTGACTGGCAAAAGCTATAGGTTTAAACTGACCTTTTTCATCTTTTTGAGTAAGACAACATCCTACTGCAAGGTCGGAAGCATCGGCGTGAAGCTGATATTCCCGGCCTATGATAGGTGTAGCCAAACTCGTCACTTTACACAACTCATCTTTAAGAGTATTAAATGCTTTTTCTGCCCTTTCATCCCATGGTACAGTATTTTTGACATTTCCTTTGGTTAATTCGGTTAAAGGTATAGCTATCTCAGCATAATTTGGAATATAAGATCGGTAGAATCCCATTAATCCCAAAACTGATCTAACTTCCTTTTTAGTCTTTGGTCTCTTTAAGTCCCTTATTGCTCCGATTTTCTCCTCATCAGGTGCATGAGTTCCACCCCAATAACATGACTTAAAAACTTAGTCAATTTCTCTCCAAATTTACATTTGTCTAGTCTAATCGTAAAATTTCTATTTTTCAACTCTTCAATGACAGCCCTGACATGCCCACAATGCTCTTCCCAGGTATCGGAGAAAATGATGACATCATCAATATATGCTTCTGCATACCTCCGATGACCTTGGAGAACCTCATTCATGTCTTTTTGAAACGTAGCAGCAGCCCCTGATAATCCAAAAGGCATTGTACGCCACTGATAAGTTCCGTTATGCGTCGTAAAAGCTGTCAGAGGTTTACAATCCTCAGCCATTTTAATTTGCCAATAACCCCTCAATAAATCTATTGAAGATAAATATTTAGCCGCCCCTGCGGTATACATAATTTCTTGGGAATCTTTCATCGGGAAGGTGGGAACCTGCGTTACAGAATTTAAAGCTCTGTAATCAATACACATTCTGACAGTTGCATCTTTTTTTGCAACGCAAACAATTGGATGGCTAATTTCAGCATTCGACGGTTCGATTAGATTTAATTCTAATAACTCCTGAATCTGCCTATCCACTTCCTCTTTATAAGCTACCGGCACGCTATATAACTTTGGTTTTTTCCTTTCTACACCCGGTTTCAGATCAATACGATGTTCCCCTACTTCCGCTGGTCGTACAGGACCCATAAACACTTCTTTATTTTCCCTCAAAATGGACTTTAAATCTTTGACTTGACTATTAGATAGCCCTTTTATTTCAAACCTCTCAATATCCCGTTCTATCTCTTGATCCCGGTTCAAAATAGGAATTTCCCCAACTTCTCCAAATTCCTCATCACCTTCGAAAACAATATTAACTATATTACATTTAGCAATAAATTCTCTTATCTTATTTTGGTGCACATGCTTCCTACTCCCGTCGGCTAACTCAACAATAAACGAATGCTGGTTTCGTTTTTCTACAATAGTTGCCGGCACTTGCCACCTAGAATATAACTTATTAGTCGAATCGGGGATTAACAGTATAACTTTATCGCCTACCTCAAACGTTTTTTCTTTTGACCTTAAATTATAATGATACGCCATTCTATTTTGTTGAACCTCAGACGACAATTTTGCCTCATTTGCGGCTCTTTCTAAGCGGTTCTTAAGTTTATCCAAGTACTCATGAATCGGTGTAGTATCTAACTGCGCTCCCTTATTTTCTCCTGCCCATGACGACTTAAGAATCGATAACGGACCCTCCGGCGCTCTACCATATAATAACTGGAAAGGTGCAATTCCCGTCGTAGAATTTGGGACTTCCCTATACGCCCATAATATAAATGGTATTTGTTCATGCCATTTTTTTCCTTCTTCCCTAATCGTATGATGTAGCATACGTTTAAGAGTCTGATTAAATCGTTCCACAAGTCCGTTGGACTGTGGATACTGTGGAGTCGAAAATCTTGGACTAGCACCTAACCTTTTCTCAAATTCTTTCGTTAAGTCGGCAGTAAAATTGGTTCCATTGTCGCAGGCAATTACATTAGGAATTCCTGTTCTCATAAATATTTGAAGTAACGCCTCACACGCGGTTTTAGCAGTTAAACTTTTTAGAGGGATCGCATCCGCCCATCTGGTATGCTGATCAATTAAAGTCAGTATATACCGTTGCCCTTCTGAACTTTTAGGATCAATAGGCCCAATTAAATCAACATTAACAACCTGAAATGGAAGTTCCGGCCGCGACACTGGGGAAATAGCTCTATCATTTACTTTAACCCCTCTAGTCAATTGGCACTCTAAACATGATTCACAAAACTGTTTAGCTTCTTTTGCCATTCCCTCCCAATAAAAAGAATACCTTATTCTTTGCAACGTTTTCTTGGCTGCATGATGCCCTCCAAATACCGATGAATGCGCTAATTTTAAGATTTCTTCCCTTCTTACCTTGGGTACTACTAATTGCGCTATAGTTTCGCCTAACAATTTCTCTTTATGATACAATAATCCGTTTACAATATAATAATCCCCTCTTTCCTTTTTAGCTAATTCCCAAGCTTTCTCTAATTCTTTACATTCCAACTGGGATTTCTTAAACATATCTGAGTTACTAACAATAGATTCATTATTTTCCTCCGTTTCAGTTTTTTCTGGATCCTGATTTTGTACATTTTGCGATCTCGCGTCTATTACGTAAACATTACAGCTATCGTTACTTACATCTTCCTTTTCATTCGAGTTATCAATAATAATTTCGGAACTTTTTAATTCTTCGGACTCTATCAATGGCTCCTCAAGATTGAAACCTGACAACTCATTAATCACCTCGGGATGTAAAATTACTTGCTCATTAATATTATCAGTTACTGCGCAAAGTACTTCCTGATGAATAATATTAGTTTGCCCGAATTGCGGAATAGCTAGCGGTAGTTTAACTAACGGTGATTTAACAGCTTCACCAAATAACCCTTGTAAATAAATACTACCCGCTCCCTTTAATTTCTCTTCCGGTACTAAATCTTTATGAACAACACTAATCTCACATCCAGAATCAACCAATCCCTTTGCTTTTTGCCCATTAACACTAACTTCAATTTTCTCAAGTTTATTTAATTTCTCACCAATAACATTAGTTTTCTGCTCGGCCTTTGCCGATATTCTAGCCACAATAGCCCCATTAGGTAACTCTTGATTTTCTTTCACCATAATCTTATGAACACCTGCTTTCTGGTCTCGCCCTTTATTGCCATTATTAGTTCCCTCATTACCCACTTTATTACAAAAACGTTGGTAATGACCTCTCAAACCACACTTAAAACATTTAGGCCCTGAAGCATCATTCGTCTTCTTAAACTCTGTTTTCCTATCCGGAAAAGAATTACACTCATTACTACCATTTTGCCTCCAACTACCACTAAATTTATTATCCTCCCTCGGTCTCATTTTTTCATTGTTTATGTACTTATCTTTACCTTTAAAGCTTTTATGTGTAACCGCATGAGACTTATGTTTAGCATCAAAATAATTATCACACTCTTTAGCAATTTTAGGAGCTTCTAACCATTTACCCTGGTGAGTTAAACTAATATATGCTGCAGTATCCTCATCTAGCGTACTCATTAGCTTATCAGTAACTATTAACTGGTTGACCTTTTCATAAGTGTCCGCACCTCTAATTTTACAATAATTTTCCCACGTAGCTATTAAACGCGATACAAATAATACATGGGTTTCGTTCGGATTTCTCCTAGCTTTCCGGAAATTTTCTAAACATGCCTTCGGGGTTGGCTCATGTTCCCTTAGGACTAACTCCTTTAATTCCTCATAATTCTCCATTTGTTCCTTAGTGGTATAAATTAACAAATTATCCGCCTTATCTCCTAACATATTTAGTAGAATTTCGGCCTGCTGGTTTTCCGGTACATTTTTAGTTTTGAATGCCCTTTCTAAGCTGTTAAAAAATAAATTCCATCCCTCAGTCCCTTCTGGTACTTTGATAGATAGAGTTTTAACACTTTTGATCAATTTTTCTATATTACTTTCATTATTAGATTCCCTAACATTAGAATTATTTGCCGATCCTTGCACCCTTAGTTTCTCCATTTCTAATTCATGTTCCATTCTTAATTTTTCCATTTCTAACTTTTCCTGCTCTACTTTTTCCTGTTTTTCTTCACGCTCTAACCTTTCCTGTTTTTCTAACTTTTCGCGTTCTAATTTTTCTTGTTCTAATCGTTCTGCAACAATAGCGTCAGATAATTCCTTAATAACCCCCTCGTCATACTCATCACTGTCCATTATCTTTTTCTTAAGCTGAATTCTGGTATCATCTTCCGTGAATTCAACACCCAATTCTTCGGCTATCCCCTGAAGATCAACCTTTTTTAGTTTCAATAAGAAAGCCATACCTTCACCGATTGTTATTACCACCCCACAAGAATAGTTAAACCTACCAACTTAATATTTCCTAAATTTCTAACTTAGTACAGATATTTCTCCACTTATTATACTAATTAATACCATTTCAGATAATCCATGCATTTCATTTCTAATTAACCTACTGAATACTCTGATTTTTCTCAACCATTGATATCACACAATTTACTTCCAATAAAACAAAAAAGTAAAACAATAATTCGATTTGACTGCTATGCAATATAGATTCCAATATATACACTTAGATAACAACATACAATTTATATAATAACACTGATACGTTGAAATTGAATAGAAGTATTGATGTCAATCAAAAAATCCACATAAAGAAAAATTGAAACACATGCATACATAAATTTCTACAATTATCCTCATAAAATATTTCCGAACTCAATACTGGTTCTTACACTTAAAACAAATATACTGAAAATCTTTACTTTTATTTTTACTCACTATGGCTCTCTTTTGAGCCTTTTTTTTCCTCACTATGGCTCTCTTTTGAGCCTTTTTTTTTTCACTATGGCTCTCTTTTGAGCCTTTTTTGTTTCCTCACTAGTATTGGCCAATTAAAATTTTCATTTGCTTAGAATTTTGATAATGCAACTCTTAAAATTTAAACAGTATTGCTTCATTTAACAATTACTTTAACAATAATTTAGATTTAATGCATTAATTTAGTTCACTAATATCATTATAAATAGCATACCATTATCATCTCAAATTATTATGACCTTTCTTTAAAACAATAGCAATATAGTTACTAATTCTTTACACCTATCTGAACACAATTATTTCATTGCACATAAATTACATAGACAATTTACTTAAATTACTATTAATTATACAACAATACTATTTGGTTCGAGATGTCAGAAGAAATGAATGATCAAAACACCTTACCTTATACTTTATTTGCTGGATTACTTTTCTAATCACAGGTAGCTCCACGATGTAGCGGTAATATGGCACAACACAGTTCAGTTTAGTTCTTTCTAATAAAGATACACACAACACTTTAGTCCACACTAGACGATATGGCACGATACTTTATCACACACTCGACGATCCGGCATGATACTTTAGCACCTACTCGACGATCCGGCACGATACTTTAGCACCTACTCGACGATACGGCACAACACTTTACACACATTCGACGCTACGGCACGACACTTTACACACATTCGACGATACGGCACAACACTTTAGCATACAATCGACGATCCGGCACGATGCTTTAGCACATACTCGACGATATGGCACGACCACACAAGAATTCCACTGGATACTCTGGCATTAACAGACTGCAACACGGCTCGCTGGTCACTGGTTTCAGGCGATTCTATCCCGACGCTGCCAACAATTTGTCGGACGCTCTTCTCAGTCCACCAAACTTCGAAGAATGTCCTAGGTAGTTTTAGCTGCCACCACCGATATTAATGGGTGATATCGGTCACCTGCTGTGAGGATTGTGTAAAATAACACTGACGCTGTTAATGAACTGAACTAACAGTTTATTTAAGATATAGATATGTACACAAGAAACAATATTTACAACTATCTACAATTACAACTCGGATATAGATGATCCGGTTCAACATTAAGTTAACTACAATAAACGTTGGTTGTGTACCGTTCAACTTACACTTTCTTCCTCACACTCAACGCACGTTGGATACGCTTTATCAGAGATTACTGCAGAATCTCAATACACAAGGGTACTAGGCCTCACTTCTCGGCCTATAACACTATCCACCGGGACGCCTTGTCCCATGCTCAAAATATACACTATCCAACAGGACCACAAATCCTGAGCGACCTATCGGTCTCAACGCCAAGCGAGAACTGTCTAACCTCTCAGTCCAGAGTTGACCTTGTCAGAGATCTTCCTTCCCCCAGCAGGGCCTCTTAGAGTTCCTCCATTGGTTCAATTCCGCATACCGACCTTGAGTCATGACATCTACTGTTTACACATCACTTCAATAGCTAGATGACAGCTGAGGCACGCCCCGCGGCCATCACTTTCATTCATCAACGAGTGCGTCATCTGCACACCTGTGTCAACATCTGTCATTCGTTATTATAGAAAAGAAAGAAAGGTATTTCGAGCTTCACGGATACACAACCAGACTTCGAGTAATCGTAATCGTAATCGATTATAATCGACTACAAAAACTGCGTAATCGCATTGTAATCGTAATCGTAAATTTTAATTTCGAAATAATCGCGATATAATCATAATCAAAAGATTTCACTTTGATTACAATCATAATCTAATCGTAATCGCAATGCAGATAATCGCAATGTAATCTGTATCAAAAAGCTAAATAATCGTAATCGAGCACAAAAATACGATTACGTTTTTCGATTACACCTTTTTTTCCCCCGTTCTTCATTTTGCCATATCCAGAAAATATTTGGTCGGTGAGTTAAACATTGTACCAAGGAAAGAGTAGTCGACGTTTGGAGCTCGTTAAATCGCCCCTAAAGTTATAAGTGAGAAGAGGTCATAGGTCAGGCAGCAGTTCGGGGTGAAACAGAATACATACTTTACACTGTATGTAGTCAACGCTATAGAGGGCTGCCCCTGGTATATGGTATAAAGACATAGAAATAGTCTGACTTTGTTAAAAGATATGGGCATTGATGAAAACACCCTGGTCATTCGAGGGGTCTTGTTTTGCGGGTTATTGAGTGAAAGTGATAAAGGATAGAAAAGAAAAATATTTTATTTATGGTTTTATTATGGGCACTTAGCAATTGGACAGACAGCAACCTTTTTGAAACGTGGGAATGGGAAAATAAAGAAAATGGGGGAAAAAAAAAGACGCTTAAATTACATGTGACAATTCATCGAACAGCTCATTCGCATTTTGGATTTCTTAGTGGTTGGTTATATCTAAGTAGTTGTTTACAAGGTTCTAGAGAAGGAGATGGCTAAAAGAAATAAAAAAAAAAAATTGAAGATTATTTCTCGGAATCTGTATCAGAATTTAATGAAAAAGGCGTGAAATTTTTAAAATATAAATGTAAATTGTGCTCGTCAGATGTCAGGGTCTCCATAAAAACCAAATCCAATTTGAACACCCACACGCAGGTAATTTTTTAATAGATATATACATATTGTATGGATTTATTTTAGGAATATTGCATAGTTATATCTTATCTTGTTCTTTAAAATTGTAGTGAAAGGATTTTTTTATATTAAATTAACTATTTTTAAATACGTTTATTTTATGAGAATTCCCTCCAAAAAAAAACAGAAAGTAAGACTGGTTTGTCAATAAATATACGGGTGTAAGTAAGATTTCTTTAAGGGTGAAAGACAATGTTAATAATATCTAGTTGTTAGTAAATTTCTTTAGCTTATGCGCCGACAAATTCAATGACGAACCCCTGAATTTTGAAATTTAGCCACCAAATTTTTTTTTTATCTCTGATTATTTTAAAAAGGAAAAAAACTACCAAAAGAAATCTCTCTAAATGAGTTATAAATAAATAATGGGGAAAAAAAGGTAGTTAATTTTTTTCCCAGAAACGTTTATTTCCCCCCTCTCCCCTACCCCAATATACTCCTACCAAAATACAGTATTTTATATTATTATTATTATTTGCCTGTTAAGGTTTATGTGTCTCAATTTTGTTTTAAATATGTGGTTCAATTGGACAGAGGTATGCAAATGAAAGAAAAAAGGATGAATTGCTTTAATTCTTCCATTTCGAAAATTTTGGTAGACGCTTATTTTATTTAATTTTTCTTCATTTTTTAAATTTTGTTTTGCTTATTTGCATAAATGTCTTGCAACAAATGTTCTGAGGAAAATAACCTTAGTTAAACTCATTTCATGTTTAAACTTTACGTAAAAAAAAAAAAAAAAAAAAAAAAAATTGTGAAACACATGTTTCCCCCCCCCCCAAATTGTAGTGTATGTGTAAGGGGAGGGGGGCTCATTCTACGTACACCGGTATTAGTGAATTTCCAATCAGAATTTCGCATGTTACATATACCTATTCTATTAATCAAACATCCTTTGAAATGCTCTTAATTTCAAAATAAATTTATAATAATGAAATCAGTTCTAAAATATTCAAAAAGGAAAACATATATTATTTATATAGAAAAGAATAGCTCATTTAATAATTTATTTTTCCTTTAAAAATAAATAAATTAAAGGAAACGCATATTTTGTAAATTTGTAACTCTAGTTTGTAACATGTAGACTACGGAATTACTGTAATCGAACAGTAATCGTAATCGACTAGTTCGGTAATCGTAATCCAACAAAAAAATATTAATTGTAATCCAAACGTAATCGTAATCTTGAAATAAAAAAATGGATAATCAATTATGTAATCGTAATCAGGCTTGCATAAATAGAGACATAATCGTAATCTATTTTTTGAAATTGAAAATAATCGTAATCTTAATCGATTACAGTCCTCTGTAATCGACTCGAAGTCTGTACGCAACCCACAATACATAAAATATTCAGATAAGGGAATGTTATTCCTTTCTAATTCAGGGCAGATGTCTTCTAGGAACCTGACATCAAGCAAATTGCATTTAACCTTAAATCATTAAACATGGTTAATTTCATGAAAAAGATAATTGCAGAATATAACGATGAATTCCTTGAATTTGCAAAATTAGCCAAAATTGCTAGTGTTCTTCCTATTTCCTTTGCTGATGCAGAAAGAGGGTTTTCTGCAATGAAACGGATAAAAAAACAAATACGGGAAATAGAATATGCGAATTGAAATTAAAACAGCTCATGATGATATCACTGCAGGGATCTGAACTATTTGAATCTCGTGAAATAATAACAAAAGCAAATGACATTTTCATAGTAATAATTTCATCAACCAAGTACCTCTAATGAATAATTTTTATTTTTTATCTATTTATTTATTGTGATCTTTCGAATCTTATTTTCTTTTTTCCACTCCTGATTTATAATTTTTCTGATGATTTTTTTAAGAACATTTATTAATATTTATTTATAATATTGCCACTACAGTGAATGTGTTTTTTTTCTTCTCAAATTGTTTGCAACTTTTTTTTATTAATAATTTGTCCCTGTTTAAAAAAGAAAAAAGATTTTTATTAATCTCTTTTCAGAGTGTTTCAGATAAAATTTAGACACTTTAAAAGATCATATAAAATTTAGCAAAAATAACAGTTAAAAATAGTTGTATGCTACTCCAAAGTCTAAGGCGCCCTCTATCGGCATTTTGTGAAATTTATCTTTAGAATTTATTTTCAAGAAAATGCTTTTTTAAAAATTAGTTTTAGCGAAAACAGCAATTGAATCAACCAATTTATCCGTTTTTTATAATCATTTGAAATTTGAACCCTCTGAACACAGTTCAGTTTGTCTACTTAACCACTCACGACTATTCAGATTTTGAGCTCAAAATTTAAGTCTAAGCTTACGAAAGCATTTAATAAGATGCAAAAAATAACGCCAAAAAAGAGTTGTTCGTTACTCCAATGTAATTTTTCTTTTAATTATTATTGCATTTTATTTATGTGTAACAGTTTTGTTTTTATATATTTAAAATTAATTTAAATAATTTTTGTTGGGGACCCGCTTTTCTAAAAAAAAGGCTCCCTGATTTTTGTAAGTTCCAGGACCCAGGATTTTTAGAGTCCAGCCGCATCACTACAATATTTTAGTGAAAATTTACAAATTTAGAAAAATAAATTTATCTTTTTTTTCTGGTTAATAGGTTAATAGGTCCTGGTAAATAGGTAATATAGCCTGTATTAACATGGATGAGATTGAAGAAAGTTTTGGAATTGTCACATCTAACTAGTTTTTATTTGTTGGTGTTTTTGAAGATTAAAATGTGGTCTAAAACTATGTCACATCAAGAACTGATTTTTGACGGCTTAAACCAACCCTCAGTTAAACCCACTTAAAAAAAAAATTATTTTCTTTATTATATTTTAGATAAAAAATTATGCCTATAATTAGAAAATATAAATATTTGTATGTATGTTATTCTCAAAAGACTATTATGTTTTCTCAGCCACAGTTTGAGAAAATTCATGTTTTTTCTGTGATCCTTTAATGAATTTAACATCTTTTTGTGATCTTTTAATAAAATTCACATTTTATTGCAATCCTTTAATGAAATTTGCATTTTATAGAATCTTTTAATGAAATTTGCATTTTATAGCAATCCTTTAATGAAATGTGCATTTTTTTCACAATCCTTTCACAAAATTTATGTTGTTTTTGCAATCCTTTTATAAAATTTAATACATATATACATTTTTTTTACAATCCTATGACAAAATAATCTTATTTTCACGATTCTTTGTGATCATTTCATGAAAAGTTGTAATCTTTTGATTTCCCATTTCTTCTGTGACCTTTTGCCAAAACTCACTTTTTTTCCGAGATCCTTTGATGAAATTAACTTTTTTTTTTTTTTTTTTTTTTTTCTCCGTGATTTATGAAATTGGCATTTTCTCCACAATCTTTTGATGGAATATGTGTTCTTTAAGGATTCTTTGATGAAATTTGCTGTTTTCCCCCATGATCCTTCATCAAAATTCTCTTCTTTTTTTTTTTTTTTTTTTTTTTTTTTTTTTTTTTTTTTTTGCGATTTTTTGACGAAATGTTTTATTCGTGATCTTTGATCAAATTTGCATTTTATTTGCAATTCTTCAACAAAAGTTCCTTCTATTTATGTTTTTTTTTTTATATAAAATTTGCAATTTATTCACTATTTTTTGATGAAATTAGTGTTTTATTCATTAATTTTGTCATATTGTCTTAAAATATTAACTAAAATTAGTGTTGAAATAAGTTTAAAATAAGTAACATTACATACTTTGTTTTTACCCTCTCCAAGTCAACAACAAATTACGTTAGAGTGCTATTGTTTCTTGCTGCCAGCATGCCATACTTCAAAATGTGTGATTTCATAGTGTTCCTGAACTGTCATTGCTAAATCACCAGTTAATTTGCTATTCATAACATTCGTTTGTAAGTTTGACATCATAGCATTTGGTATGCAGTCAGTATATTCTTGGTAGTTGCTTTTACATAAGTTTTTGCTTTTAGAAATGGCAGCACTTATTACCAGAAAATCTGTATCTTGTTTGTATAAATGATGGAACAAAAGAGATGATTTTTGCCTTGCCATCTGCTCGTTCATTAGCATCACTTTCTAATGATGTAGCTTGTTTGCTACAAGTTTTGCCGGCATAATTTTCCGTTAAGCTTTACTACTTTTTATGTTTTAGTTCAAGCAAAGCCATGCTTGTTGTTTTTCACTTGTAAATACCATGTTTTGGCCATAAATAAATGAATTAATAAAATCTTCTGCATCTTTATTCAGTCTTCCACGCACCTTCATGGAATTTCTTTCCATTGGCTTTTGGGGTATGATAAGGGAATTTAGTTAGTTAAAATAGAGCAGTGATATTCTTTGACAATTTTTTTGCTTTATTCCCAATCTTTTGATAAAATTTGCATTTTTTTTTTTTTTTTTTTTTTTATTGCGATAAAATTATTTTATTATTCTTTTTAAATTCTTTGACAAAATTTGCATTACATTTCAAATTCTTTGACAAAATTTAAGTTTTATTCACAATTCTTTGATAAAAGTAAATTTCATTCTCTATTCTTTGAGAAAATTTACAATTTATTTCTTTGATGAAATTAGTGTTTTTTCTCAGATCTTTTGTGGTAAGATATTTTTTTTCTCACAATCATTTGCAACAAAATTGATTGTTTTTTCTATAAACAATTGACAAAAAGAAAAAAAAAATCTCCAGCCATTTATTGAAATTTGCAATATTTTGCATTATGATTTTTATATCTAATTTTTTGACTGATTTGTGGAACCAAATGTTTTAAAATTTTAGAACAAAATCACTCCTGAATTGGTCAATTGATCATTGAAAATAATGCAAAACTTGTCAATCTAAGGAGAAAATTATAAAATTTATCTATTGGGCTTGGAAAAAAGAATTGAATTTTAACAATCTTTCGCAGTAAAAGGTTTGTAAATTGTGTCAATCTGTCATCCGAATTGCAAGGCATTTGCAAGAATTGATCGTAGTTTCAAAATCAATATTTTCTGGAAAATTATGAAATTTTTTCGATGTGAGTCTCCCGCCTACAATGTTCTTTTGGATGGGATTTTCAAATTTCGGGCACAAATCCTGCCATTCAACTCTGAAATTCAAGCAATAGAAGTATATATTGTAATTTGTAGATCTTATATAAGGTCGCACAAAAGAAAATTAATTTTTTCAGCTATCAATGGTAGTTGCAGAAATTAAGTCTGCAAAGGCATTAAGTTTTTTAAATTGTTTATTTATACATAATCTTTCACCTTAAAAAATGATGGGTTTTTTTACATTATTCTGAAAGAGTTTCATAAATCTATGTTGTATGTACGATTTTTCATTCTTGTTGTTTCTTCAAGGGTTAACAAATTAGAATTTTGTGTTTTTTTTTCAATTGAATATGTGTTATGGTGTCCAAAAATGTAAACAATTATAATCACACAAAAATTTGAATTTTTTTGTTACTGTAATACTGTTTTATTTTATATTTTGTGTACTTTTCAGTTAGCTGCGTGCCAGTGTTATATGTACACAGTTTCCCCCAGGTTTAAAAAAGGGCAGGGCGCTACTGTTCTGAAAAGGGCACTTTTTACATTTTTCAGGGCCTTTTTCATTTTTAAGGGCACTTTTATAGAGTTGAATTTAGAATTTAGCAGTTCAAAAAGTCGGGAAAAAACAGAAATTTCATCAAAATATTGAAAAAAAAAAAAAAAAAGGTAAATTTTGTTAAAAAATCGTGAAAAATCCGCAAACTTTATTAAAAGATTGCATAAACTGCAGGTTTTGCTAAAAGATCACAAAAATAGCATATTTTGCATAAAATTGCGAAAAAAAACAACAAATCTCGTAAAAATGTTGCGAAAAAACGGAACTTTTCACAAAATTTTCCATTTTATTTCGATTTTTGGACGAAATTTGCCGTTTTTTCATAATTTTTTTGACGAAATCTGCTGTTTTGTGCAACTCATTTGACAAAATTTTCCGTTTTATTGCGATTTTCGGAAAAATGTGTCTTTTTCTACAACCTTTTGAGGAAATCTGTCGTTTTGTGAAATTTTGTGACGAAATTAGTCATTTTTTGTGAATTTTGCTGCAAATTAGTCGTTATTTCGCAGTTTTTAACTAAACTTGCCATTTTTTAGCAATTTTTTGACAAAATTACCCATCCCTCGGCACGCGTATGAGGCTGTTTTTTGTGTTCCGTCACCAATTTTTTCGGATCAATGCTGGAGGGCTGCATTTTTTCAAATGTGGTCAAGAAGGGCGCTATTTTTTTTTTAATGAATGACAAGAAGGCACTAGTTTTTGGATGAGGGGCAAGAGGGGCGTTATTTTTTAAACTCAAGCGCAGGAGGGGCGGAGCGCCCCACTGAAACCCTCTGGGGGGAACTCTGTGTGCATATATATATTATATACATGTGTGTGTGTAACACTTGTGCTCGGCTGACCAAAAATACCATATTTTGTGTGCAAATTGTGCTAAAACTTTTGTTTTATTTGTAGGAAGTGAAACTCCCACCAGCTTAGAATGTGCTATTTGTTTACAACCTTCCATACAGCCTGTTCAATTGCCTTGTCGTCATATTTTCTGTTATTTGTGTGTGAAAGGAGCTACTCAACAAAGTAAAAGATGTGCTATGTGTCGACAGGTATTTTATTCATGTTGTATTTTGTAAAGCTATAACATGTCCATGAATAATGCTGACATTTTAATGCTGATAATGACCTATACTTTATTTTATTTTTTTAACTTTAAAAATCGTACAATGTCAGTTTTTAGTATTCTGTACTTAATAAGTAAATACTGAACCATTATAAGAGAATTTGTTTGTTTGTCTGTCTATCAATTTTTTCATTCTCTAAAATTATAAGATCATGGAAAGTTCAGTTCCCAGAGTTATAAAGACATGTATAAACCCATATGTATAGATTATTGGCCAGTCACAAATATTTTTAGGAAAAATTTAGAGAGCATGTTTTACATACCAATTTTATTACCTAAGAGTCTCAAATTTACTCAAATGATTTTCAATTATTTTCATTTAAAAAATTATCATGTGGGCCCCCAAACTTTGTTATATGCTGTTCGCCAAGAATATTGGCCTCTGGGGGGACAGTCAATTGCACAAGAACTGTACATAATTGTGTAACATGTTTTAAGACTAGCCCAAAGCAAACAAGTCAAATTATGGCACCTTTACCAAAAGAGAGAGTAACCATTAATCCACCCTTTTCAAATTCAGTCCTAGATTGTTGTTGACCTTTCTTAACAAAGTTAAAGTTCTCAAAGAAACTGTGTTTATAAAAAAAATTATGTATGTGTGTTTGTTTGCCTTGTGACTAAGGTAGTTCATTTTGAAATGGTTACAGAGTTATTGACTGAAGCCATGATAGCATGTTTAAAAGGATTTTTTGCACGCAGAGATTTGGCAGCTCACCTTTTTTCTGATAATGGCACTAACTTTCAAAGTGCTGCTTCCGAAATAAGGGAAGTATTTGCCTTATTTAAAAATGCTAATGTAATTAATTATTTGTGTTCTGAAGGTGTGTCATATAGCTTTATGCCTCCACAGTCGCCTAATTTTGGGGGACTCTGGGAAGCGGGGGTAAAGTCTTTCAAACACCATTTCAAAAGAGTGGTAGGTGAGCATAAACTTACATTTGAGGAATTTTTAACGGTAAGCAATCAAATCGAGGCAATTTTAAACAGCCACTTACATCTGACACCACTGACACCACTTACATCTGACCCTAATGATTATAATGTTTTAACTCCAGCGCATTTTTTAATCGGTAGGCCACTTAACTCTTTACCTGAGATTGACTTATCACGTGTAGAAACTAATAGATTGTCAAAATGGCAACTATTAACAAAATTGGTTCAAACTATTTGGAAAAAATGGACCAGAGATTACTTAAATAATTTACAGCAGAGGTCAAAGTGGCACATAAGTAATAATGATATTAAACCAAATATGGTTGTACTATTAAAAGAAAATAACTTACCAGTATGTACCTGGGTAATTGGTAGGATAGAAAGTGTCATTCGTGGAAATGATGAAAAAATAAGAAAAGTTTTAGTAAAAATGCCTAAGGGCATTTATAAGAGAAGTATTTCAAGTGTAGCAATTTTACCTATTTCAGATAATGTTATGGAAACTTGTTAAATTTTGCTATTGTATAATTATTATTGAATTTGATATTTTATTAGTATATTTTGGTTGTATATATTGTGTTATTTTCATTATATCTACTGTATGTAATTATTACTGTATATCATTAACAGTGTAATCTAATTGAAACCTTTGGGTTTCAAGGTGAGGAGTGTATTCGCTCCTCTGTGTAAAACGGTGAAAGGGCGCCAGGTGGCCACGCAAGTAATTGTTTTGTTTTCTTTCTGTCTGTTGTGTCATCAGAGTTTGATTTGTACCTGAGCGTGCAGGACATAATGTCCAATAAATAAACTTTAATTTATGAAACAAAGTGTTTTTTTATGGTGTCGACTACAGTTGTTGTTCTCGGTAGAGAATTGGAAAATCTGGAGTATACCTGAATCTTTTTATTGGTGGAATTCCACAACTTATTTTATTTGTTTTTTGATTGGTCCATGCTTAATGTCTAGAAATGAAATACTTCTGTTTTTTATTTTATTCATTTTCTGATTGGTCCATGTAATGTCCAAAAATGGAATACTTCTGTTGCCACATTGACAAAAAAAGATTTAAAAATTAACAACTTAAAAACAAATTTAGATACAGGATACAGGTTTCAAACTGGTTGCATTTAAAGGTAAATTTTTTTCTTTTTTGTGTAAAAATTGAAAATGTGCAATGTTTAGAAGTTTTAAAATTTGCAGTACTGAAAATTGTTAAACTGAAATTTTATTTTTATTTGTTTATGATTGGCCAGGAATATTAACGTGTCTCTAAAAGTCCAGATATATTAATATGACTTTGTTATTATGTAAGCTATTTTTGATCATCATAAAAATGTTGTTATTGGTTTTTTTAAATATAGAAATCTTTTATAAGTCTAAAATCATAGTCTTTGAAAGTTTTATTTTCGAAATAGTCGTCGTAATTTGTTGAATTACAATTCTTTAGTTTTTTTTTTTTTTTAATGAAGATTAAAATTTTGAAAGTTCATTATAATTGACTATTTTAATCTTTTTTTCTTGCTCATACAATGCCTGAAATTGTTTTCATAGTAATGTTTTATTACCACAATAATGGTTTTCAGTGTGTTACTATAGAAATCCAAAAGAAACTAATAAGTATTGATAACCCTCTTATTATATAACTCTCTTATATACTTATAATAAAAATATATATTCTTAAATATATATATATATATATATATATATATTGTTGATAACTGTTGCATACTAAGAATATTTTATATTTTTTTAGGAAATCCCTTTGAATTATTTAGATAATCCACAATTAATAGCTGTTGAAGAGCCACCTGTCGCATTTGAAGGTACTTATCAGTGGTTTTATGAAGGTCGTGATGGATGGTGGCGCTATGATTCTCGTACCAGTATAGAAATTGAAAATGCTTATAAGAAAGAAGAATCACAGTAATAAGATTTATTTACTTATTTATTTTTATTAACTAAAAGAGCTTTTAAGTAGAAAAAAATTATTACTTTAGTTATTTTTCTGCTAAATGAACGCCACTTTGGGCTAAGTGCAAATTTTGGTGGAAAGGTTTACTTTACAGAGACATGATTCACAAATATTATGAAGAAAAAATATACAGAAGTAGAAGATAGGAATGGTAATCATAGTTGCATGTATATAATTTAATAGGTACTTCAGTATTATGCTTAATAGCATAATACTGAATTACTAATACTAATATCACATTCTGTTAAAAAAAAAAAAAAAAAAAAAAACTATTGACAAACAATATATTTAATGCCAAAAATGAATAATTGTTGCATCATACTTTGTTTGTGCATCATAAATGTTTGTTTATTCAAAATTGGAAAGTTGGCAGAAAAGTTATTTTGTTGAAAATTTTAAAATATTAAATTTATTCTTTCAAATTTTAAAAATATATTTTTTTCAATTTCTACAATCTTTTTAAGACCTCCAATTTTTGCTGAATATCTTTCTATTAGGTTACACCATTAATTTTACAAATTTCTAAGATATAACTATTTGAATCACTGTACTCTTACTTAACCTCCCTCCCCCTTTTTTTCTGTTTGATTGATGCCACTTTCATATGAACTATGAACAGGAATAAATG
Source organism: Maratus speculifer (assembly GCA_964019185.1). NCBI lineage: Eukaryota > Metazoa > Arthropoda > Arachnida > Araneae > Salticidae > Maratus > Maratus speculifer. Next base: position 25,302,981 of record OZ025296.1, read on the forward strand.
AACCATCATTTGATTAGAGATGATTTAAAAATCAAACTATGTTCTTTTTTAGCAAATATTTGCTTATCATAGTTTTATATTCCATCATTATTTTTCATCTATCTATAAATTAAATCTTATATCATGCCCAAAAAGGCAAATTTTATTATTATTATTATTACAAAATTATACATCTGAAAAATTAAACTGGCTTATCTAAAAATAAAATCATGATTAACTCAGGAAAAATAAAAATTCAGTTATACAACTGATATAAAAATAAAGATTGATACTGTCTTGATGTTTCCTTTAAGGCTATTTAAACGTTCTGTATCTTGCCCTTTTTTGAATCAGAAATGCTTCAGGGTTTGCTGATATATATCAATGGATATATAACATGATTATCTGGTATTTATTTTCAAAATTTCAAGATGTTTGTACATTTGATCTTTATTTTCAAAATATAATTTTTGATATTTTCAATCTAAACAAAGTGTCAATGAAATTTTCAACAGTTATTCACTGTGTCATAATGTAGATTCAGAATTTTTGTCTCTGGCACTGACTTTAACCAAAGAAGAAACAAATATCTCTTCTAAGTGCTAAAATTGAAGCTTTTATTTTTAAATGTAAAACTAATTTGTGAGACATAATTAATTCAAGACAGCAATTGAAATATAAACTATATAATTTAAGTAATCAGTTTTATACAGTTTTATTAGAAAATTATCTTTTCTGATTTTAGTTCTGTTGAATATTAACTGTACCGTATGTTAAGCAATAGGAAATAAGAAAAAGTATGTATATATGCTAGCAGTCTTCGCCCGCTACGCTGGTGAGTTTCTCTAAAGAGAGATTGAATGAAACGAAATACATCTAGTAAAGATTAAAATAAAGTAAAAATAAATAATAGCTAATCAAATATCCATGATTGTTGTCTTATTGGTATAATGTTACATTATCCTGTTCAAAGTCAAAGTTGACGACATAATAGACCATGTAGATTTGAAGTGACTGAAATACCTGTGTTTAACTATATTTTTAGTAGATTTGTTATCTTCAATTTTCTGCTTCAACCTGTATCTGCTGCTAGGATATGGCAAAATATCCTAAACATACGACCATTCCCTTAAACCCCTTAGGTGATAATTTCTAAAATAGATAAAACACATGTTTAAAATTATTTTAGAGTTTCCCCCAGTGTTAAGTTACCCCCAGATTTCTAATTATCACACCTCCCCAGTATAAAACCTTCCACTCTTTTTTAAATTTTTATATATTAATATTATAAATAGTATTTATCAGAGAGTCCCATAAAAAAAAAAAAAAAAATCCGATCTGTAATGATAAAACACTACAATAAAAAAAATAAATTAAAATTGGAACATGCACTTTGGGGAGGATAGAGAGAATCGTGGCCCGGGGAGAAAGGTTCAAATTATGAAAGAGGGATTTGAGGATTTTCCGATGTGTCACATGGCATGTCCAAAAAAAAGTTTGGAATTTTTTGACCCCCACTTTAACACCTCGGGGAGGGGGCTGGGAAATTAAAATCACTGAAGCAAATCAATCTTTAATTACTTTTTTAATCGATTTATTTTCTGCCTTTTTATGCTTCTACTTAAAACGATTGCTGAGGTATGCCAAATGTTCTAAATTGTTTAACCCACCTTTTAACCTCTTCAGAGGTGCAATTTCTAAAATCGCTGAAATACATGTTTAGTTATTTTTTAAGTAGATTTATTTTCTGGAATTTCACGCTGTTATCTTAAATGGACTGATATATAGAAAGATGTTCTAGAATTTTCGATCCTCCCCCCCCCCCCCCTGTTTGACCCCCTTAAGATGGTAATTTTCAAATTCCCTTCTTAGTGCACACTTGCATCATAAAAAGTATATTTTTCCCAATTTTCGTGTTTCTACAGTCAGTAGTTTGGGCTGTGCGATGCTTATCAGTCAGTCAGGACAAACTATTTTACACATGTATAGATATATTTTAAACTGAATCTTATACTTTATTTTTTTCATAATTGTATAGAACAAATTATTTTTGTTTTCAATTTTGTTCTAAATAATAATTTAAAAAAGGGGAAGAAAGAAAAGAAAAATGAATTTTTAGAATAATGTTTTAGTTTTCATGTTAAGTGCAATATATTTTAGTTTCTAACTTAATAACTTAAAATATGCTTGAAAAACAATTATTAATAACAGGAACATAGTTATTTTGAAAATATTGCGTATACAGTAGGCTCTCTCAAATCCGCATAGCTTGGGACCAGAGGTTTTGCAGCTTTCTGGTCATTGCTTTGTTTACATTTTTTAAACAGTGATTTGAATGTAATTAATAATGAAATCAAAAGTATAATGAATGCTGGTAATATACTAAAATAAGTCATCAATTAAAATAATAAAAATTTAGATGACTTTTAAAATGATGAAAATACTAAATGAAAAGGTCAAGTTAATAATCAATAATGTACAATTAAATATTCATTATAAAGATGAAATGTGTTTTTCCTAAATTATTCAATGAAACTTGCCTTATAAAGGTACATTACTAATTCACTTCAGGATGATAAAATTATGAAGCTTTATGTCAGGTTTAGTCAGACTTAAGAAAGCTTGATTAATACATAAATATATTTGGTAAGATGTAATTACCAATAATATCAGCAATATCTTTATTTTTTCTGAAATAAATTATTCTTTCTTTATGAAAAAACATGAATTCAATAACCTTAACAAAAATTACAAAATAAAAAATGTATGGAATTGATATAAAGCTAAAAAAGTCTAATTTTGCACCTACATCTGAACTGAATGTTTCATTGTTTACATCCATAAAATATGTGCGGATTTTTGAGAGTTGCGGATTTTAAGAGTGCAGATTTAAGGGAGTCTACTGTATATCAAAATATCATATAATTTTGATATTTTCAAAAATATCATGATATTTACATGCTCTCTTCTGCCTCTAGTTATACCCTAAGATCTCTTGTAAAAATTTCCCTTTATTACAGTATTTTGAAATCTATGTGTCTGAGAACTTGAAAAGATTACATCACTTCTCCATTCTTTAAGGAAAACACAGGAGATTATTCTATCATGTTTTAACTTAATTCTACTGTAAACTTTATCTAAGGTGCCTTTGTGTTAAAAGGGAACTTTTTCTGTCCCTATTTATTCTGTCTTAGATCAAGTTTATTGTATTTTTTCAATTTATTACTCTTAAAATAATTCAAAATTAATGTACATTGTTTACCGTATATCTAAAATTTGACTGAAACAAACAAACAAAAAGTGTGTAATCCAGACCTGCTAACTGTTACGAAAAGTCGCAGTTGCTACAATTTTGGCGTATAAACTACAATGCCATGAAAATTAATCTTAAATTACTAAAAAAAAATCACTTTTTTCTCTAGTTGTAGTTTTTAGTTTATGCTAGTCAAGAACTATTGAACGGGGTTTCATAAAACTTCAGATTCCTGTAGTCCTTGCTATAATATGGTTCTGATTACATTTTGGTGTAAATTGCACACCAGATGACGCTGTTTCATTATTCATGATTATCTCTATAGCTCTATCTCAAGAACTAATACACAAATATTCATCAAATTTCAGATTCAGTTAGTCTCTGATATAAGTTAGTATTTTTTAGTTTTTGTAATAAATCTCTCAACAGGTGACACTGCTATGTGACATTATTCATGATTATCACAAAAGTTCTATTTCAGGATCTAATACAATACACGAACTATCATTAAACTTCAAATTCAGTTGGTCCCTGATATAAATTCCTAATATAAATTCCCTGATATGTATTCCTAAGTTTTTGGGGTGAATTGCTCAACAGAGAGTGCTGCCATGTGGCATTGTTCATGATTATTTCAATAGCTGTATCTCAGGAACTAATGTATGAATTTTCATCAAATTTCAAATTAAGATGGCGCCTGATATACATTACTATTCTTTATTTTTTAAATAAATCACTCAACAGGTGGCACTGCTATTTGGCATTATTCATGATTATTGCAATAGTTCTATTTCAGGATCTAATAAACAAATTATCATCAAACTTCAGATTCAGTTGGACCCTGATATAAATGAGTATTCTTGAGTTTTTGGAGTAAATCACTCAACAGAGAGTGCTGCTATGTAGCATTATTCATGAATATCACAGTAGCTCTATCTCAGGAATTAATGCATCAAATTAACTTAGTGCCTGATATAAGTACTATTCTTTTGTTTTTAGAGTAAATCGTCCAACAGGTGACTCTTCTATCAAGTTTTTTTTATGATTTCTGCAATGATTCTATCTCAAATTCTAATACATGAATTTTCATCTAATTTTAGATTCAGTTAGTACTCAAAATAAGTAATTGCACATTATATTTTAATGTAAATTACCTAACTGGTGATGCTGTTATATTTCATTATTCTGGAAGTATTAACATGTATGAGATTGTAGAAAGTTTTGGGATTGCCACATCTGACTAGTTTTTATCTCTCCTTGGTTCAGATTTTTATTTATCTTTAAGCTTATACACACACAAAGAAAAAAAAAAAAAACTTTTTATGGAATTGTATTGAGAAGTTATGTAAGGATTTTTCTTATCTTGATTATTTTATTATTAATAAAATGTTGGGTATCTATTGTGAGTGCAGATTCACAATCGCTTGTCAAACAATCCACTGGGCAAAGATTTTTTTTTTTTTTTTTTTTTTTTTTTTTTGGGGGGGGGGGGGGGGGCTGTAGCCACTAACTTTTGGTGTCTAAGTTGGCATGTTTTTTTTGATAATTTTTCTTATTAAAAGAAAAAATGTATTTTAATTTTTATACTACAAAATAATCTCACAAATTTTATAATTTTTTGATCTATACTTTTGTATGACAAAATCAAAACAAGAAATATTGTTTTTTCCTAATATTCCCTGCTATCATAATTGCTTAGTTTATACATGTTTTTTTTAACTGTATCTTGCTTATTTTTTTTTTACTTCTGAATGTATGTAATGTAAGATTTATATTATTCTTAATTAATAATCAAATTTAAAGAATTTTAGGATTAAATTAGATATGTGCACATTTGATGTAATTAATCAAAACTTTATTGTACCTGTATATACATAAAATTATTTTTTATTTAAAATTCCAGATTTTGTAGTTTCCGCTTCTCTCTTTTTCTTATGAACACTAATGTTTTATGAGTTCAGGAGCTACTGGCTCATTTTAAATTTTAGAAATCTGCACTTATAGTATTATGTAAATATTGTTATCTATTCTACAATGAAGAGTATTTTTACTATAATCCTTAATTTAATATCTCTACTAAACAATATTTTATTTCTTTTAGATGTGAAGTACTTATTGCCGGATTCTTATACATAATTGATTTTGAGAAAAAACTTCAGTATCGTCGATATGATCCATATCGTCGTAGACGCATCAAGCGAGATTTAGTCTCCATTCCCATAAAAGGCATTGCAGGAATCCGTGTTGAGGATAATGAAGTTTCAAATTCTTCTAATGACAGTGTAGCTGTTTGCTCTTCTAGTACTGACAATTCTTCAAATACAAAATTGGTAACTGTAAATTCTCTATCTGATGACTCCAGTGGATGCTGAACTTATTTTTAAAAAGTTTTCATCTTTCTATTGAAAAATATTAATGTTTCTGTTAATTTTGGAACTTTAAGCAGTGTTTTGGATACTTAACATACATTTAATTTTGTATTAAAATTTTCTTTAAACATTTTTCCTTTTTTCAGATTTAGCTTTTTGTTTGTTTAAACTAAATAATAGCAAATATTTCTCATCAGAAAATATTACAATCCTATTGAATTGTAAGTCATATAAAGTATAGATCGTTTGAAATAAATTAATTTGGTAATATACTGTAGAAGCATATTTTTTACCTCTGTAGAAATAATTGCTTATCTTCTGTCTATGTAAAGGATAATTCTATTCAATCTTAAATTTTGATGCATTGGTTAGAAAGCTGTTTATTTAAATAGTCTTACTGTGTTAAGTTTTGCTTGTTAGAAATATTTTATTAATTTTAACATTTAATCGAAGCATATGTTTTTATCCGATATGTTCCAGAGTGAATTAAAAAAGTTCAAATGTAATGGTAATGTACTTTGAAATTTTTACTTTTACATTTAAGTTTTTGTATATATTGTTTGTAATTACATTAATTGGCAAATAAATTTCAGTATTCAACTGAACAATTACCCAAGGGTAACAGACCTTCATTCTTGGAGATTTTGACTGACAGCACATTATAATTTATATAGTTTGCGTAAAAGCAATATTATAAGCAAAAACTTTTAATCAGTTTTTTGTAAAAAGTCAGTTTTTAGCTGTAATTGCATCAAATACAAGTTTTCAGTCTTGTCTTGAATAGACTTACTGCATCCATACTTGTGCCATAAGTCTATTAAAAAAATGTTTAAGCAGTATATATGTATATATATACATACATATATATATATATGTGTGTGTGTGTGTGTGTGTGTGTGTGTGTGTGTGTGTGTGTGTACATATATGCATGTATATGTTGATTTTCATTTGATAAATTAATTTTTAGATTTTCAAAGTTAGTATCATTCTCAATATATTACTTAAAGAAACAAATCTTTTTTTTATGTGTACCCAACTTACAATATAGTTACTTTTAAAAATAAGTAATATTTTTTTTCCTTCCATATTTGTCTCTATTCATTCTAATATTTCTTCCTTATATCAATATAGAAAGTTTCAGATGCGTATAGTCTGGGAGTCAGTAACAAATTTTTTCAACCAATTTTAACACTGGTGATTTTAATGTAGATGATAAGTCAAATAGTACGTATAATGGAATTCTCTGTTCAGCTGCTACTCTAGCAGGAGGATGTTCTATATAGCAATGTTACACATCTTGTTGCGATGTGAGATAATTGAAAACCTGATATCTGGTAACTCTGGGGCATCATAAGTAAGCAGGTTGCCATTTGTTTTAGATTGTAAGAAGGTGTGCAATGTCTCTATGTCAATACTTCTCACTTGTGTGCTAACTAATTTTTTGTTTTATTTATATCATTCAGTCTATCCTGTGCCAAAATCATCAATGCTAAAATTAGTTTTAAAAATGTGACACTGCAATGAAAATATCCCTTTTTCCTACCTTAAAACACAGTGTTTTATCATAAAGTTAAATATTCTATTCATATTTGCAATAAGATTTTATGTTTTCTTTACAAGATGGAGTTTTTGGATAAACAAATTAAAAGTTTTTTTGTTTAAACATTATTTTCTGGAAGAAAAACTTATTCCTACACAAATGAATTATGACATTTTTCTAATTAATGTTAATTTGCAGTTAAAGCAATCGATTGTAATACTTTTTAAATTGTAGTTATCCTTTAATGTTTGCTAAAACTTCTGTGAATGTTGAGACTATCTTCCCTTGTATGAAATGGGGTTAGGTTTTTTATGATCCTTTTATTTAATGATAAAAAAGCAATTTAAATGTGAGTTATATTTACTAAGCATTAAAAGTACATCCAGTTAATAAATTTGTATAATTATAAACATATTGTACAAGGTTTAGTTGCCTGAAAAAGTTTATTAATATATGATTGTTTGAAAGATCAGATTTTTTGCTTATGAATTTCCATGAAAGAAAGAGTTTTTATCTTAAAGTTCATCACCAGTGAAGGATCACCTTCTACTGCTCTCTTAACAAGTTATTGATGAAACTTTAAAATTAAACCTACAATTTCTGGGGGGAAAAATTGCAATAAATATTTTGAATTTTAGAAAAGATAACATATTTTTGTTTTTAACATCAAGTCATGTTTTGAATTTCTCTGAAATACTGATCTATATTTTTTCCATAATGCTAGGGGGGAAATTCTTGGAAGCTAGGCTATGCAGTACAATCTAACTTGTCCAATGCCAAATAGTGTATGGAATTGGTTTACTAAGTAAAAAATATTCTTTATAAAATAGAATTCGCAAATAGCCAAAGTGTTTGTGTATGTTAAAATGTTCTTCATTTTTTATTTTGTAAATAATCAAAACTCACAAATGTTAAGGGATTACTGTATTTTCATTGCAGCTCTCTGATTTTCTTATTAAGAACATTAAAACACTGAAAGAAAATGTAACTTTATGACACTAAAATTCATTACAGAGTATACTGCAGAAATTTGAATGCTGCACTATTTAAAGTACTTTTATTAGCTCATAAAATCACGATAGAATGAAAACTTTCATGCTAGACCTGAAGATGTCTCATGGCACACCACAGTATTGCAGCATTATAAATTATGTACATAGGTGTGCTTCCATGATAATGCAACATATTAATATTTTTAGAACTTAATTATAAATTAATTTTAAGGCATTTTTTATTAGGCAGGTGCAGGGAATAAATTGCCAAATATTTTTTATAGTTATAACTGTATATGAGTTCAAGCATGAAAGAGTTCCTCCTAAAGGTGGAGTTCCACCTTTTTAAAAGCAAATTTGGACTAATGCAAAAATGCAAAGAAAATTTTGGAAGAATAATGGAGGGGGAGGGGGGGGGCAGTGCCTGAAAAATTTAGTAATCTGATATTTTGTCAATTCAAACCCCTAGAGTTTATTCTTGAAGTGCAAAAGAAACATAAAATGAAAGGTGAGCTTATATCATATAAGCATCTGAAAGTCATGTCAATTGAAGATGTTCAAAATGTCTTTCAAGAATGATTTTTTTCCCTTCCAAATGAAAGGAAGTTTATTTTTGAAATAGAATTTTTTGTACTATTTATACAGTACTTTAGAGTATTATCAGGGTTGCCACACCACCTGGAGAACCGGAAAAACACATGGAATTTTAAATCGCCTCCCAAAACAGGAAAAATCCCGGGAATTAAAAATAAATCGTAAAAAATATGGAAAACACGGGAAATTTGGTAATGGCAAATTATATGCGTGTATGAAGGCTAATTAGAAATGTTATATTTTTTCGTACTCAACATAGAATAAATGCGTTGCAGTACTGGAAAAATACAGGGAATTTTTTTTCAAGATTAGAGTGGCAACCCTGATTATCTGTGATATCTTTTTCGAGATGACTTTGTGAACCCCAGGTCAATATAGCAAGGAGATTGTTAAATCCATCCCCCTCCCTTTTTATTTTCTAAAAACAGCTAAACCATTCAGAATAATATTTGTTTTGGAAGATTAATGATTCAACTTCAAACAAGTTGATCAGATATATTTGGATTTACACCTTTAGCATTGTTAATACTTTCTAAGTTATTTCAAAAAGAAGTTGCAGTCATATGTTCAGTGACATTTAATTTGATTATATAATATATGTAGCTGTTAAAATGACACTTAAATTATACGAGTTTAGCACCTCTGATGAAGAAATTTTCCCACCTTTTTTCTCATTTTCCACTTTCATGCCTGATGAGTTACATCCACAATGGAATTTATGTGCCAAGCCATACTTACTAAATTTGACCAACTGGCTTTTAATATGCAATCACGAAGCATTTGAAATTTAAATAAAAAAAATAAAAGTGTAATAATTTTATTTTGAAATATGGCTTTTATTAAACTGATAATTTGTTTAAAGTTTTCTTGAAAAGTATGAAAGATTTTTTTAGATAGATAAATAAACATGTTTTTAAGTAAGCAAAAGTTTCAGAACTGTTCAAAATTTTTATTGTTTATTCAAAAATAAAATCTTCCATTACCCTCAGAAAATCTTTAAATTTTTTCCAAATGATATTCAGAATTTTGTATCAAAAACGAGGGAGTGCATATTTTTACATATAGGAGGAACCAAACTAATAAAGATTCCTTTATTTATAAAAATAACAAGCATTTCTTTTTTTTTTTAGTTGCAAAGTTTTTCTTTTTTCCTTATATTATAGAGAATTTATTATTTTGTGTTAAGAGACTTAAGAAGTGCATATATCTTTGCAGGGTGATGTATGTGTCATTGATTGATTGCTATGGGATCTTCTTAACTATTCATTGAAAATTTACTCAACCTATCAGAAAATTGTCCATGTGTAAATTGCTTTTTTCATTGAAATATTTTTGCAGGTTGATATGTGACACTTATTGATTGCTAGTAGACCTTGACTATTCATTGAAAATTATTGCAGCTATCAAGAAATTATTCATTTGCATACTGTTTTTATTATTATTATTACTGAATAATGTTAATGTGTTAATTTCATTTTATTTTAAGAATTGGTTCTGTATTTATTATTTTAGTCAAATTCTGCATTATAACCTCCTCAGTCCTGAGACAGATATTATGAAGGACCACAAAAACCAGTTTAAAATAACTAAATCATCTCCAAAAATGTATGATATGCACACAATGATAATAATATGCACACATATATTAAAAAGGTTTAAAATAATTTGAACAATTATTGAAGGATTTAAATTAATTTAAAGCATGTTTTTCTTAGTGTCTCCTAGAGGCAACGTCAGGACTGAGGAGGTTAAAACGATTTTTATTGCTTTTCAGCTTATGTATGTTTGTGTTGTTAATTTGTGGTTTAATATTGCGTACTTAGTTTTGCCTAGTCAAATTAATTTGGTACGATTTGCAATTTGTGTTTTTAATGTATGCTTATTTTAAATCACTTTCACATTTATAAAAGTTGTGTTATGATTGTTTTTGTTTTTTGTAAATTTTTGTTCTTAGTGTTTAAACTCCTGAACATTTTGATTTATTTTTATGAATAGTAGAAATCTTATTATTACTGAACAACTTTGAATTCATTGTTGGTAAGAATAGTTTTCTTTGATGTTCAAAATGATGTGGTAGAACAATTTACCATATTTACTTGTGTATAATTCACACTTTTTTTTTTTTTTTTGAAAAAATTAAGGCAAAACTCATAGTTGCATGCTATATACAGAATAATTTTTTACTGCTTAAAGTAATCACTCAATATACATATGAATTAAGAAATGCATTTAAAGAAGACATTAAAAATAGGAAAATTTTACTTAATAGAAGTATTGCTGCATCATTATTTCACTTCTTGCACTTTTCTATAGAAAAATGCCTAGTAATGTTGTTTAAATATTAATATGCAATTATCATTGCCGTTACTCAGTATTAGCTCCCATCATGCACTCCCTGCCCAAGGTCTAAAAATGTAATTTTGCCTTGTTTTCTGGCTTAACGCAATTTTTGTTTCGACTTTCTTTACTTAAATTCCTTTGGCCATTCATTTAGTTGCACATAAAATTTTTATGTGTGTTATACACGAGATTTTAAAAAATCGTCATTTTTTCTTCTGAAGTAAGGTGTGTGCGTTATACACATATGCGCAATATACATGAGTAAATGCGTTATTATGTTTTATGTTGCCTTACAGTAATAATAATTTGAACCGATTAGTTTGTCACAGCTGATTTTCTATAAAAATAAAATAAGCTGTTAATTGGTTAATGAATAATACTTAGTTGCATAATTACCTGAATTATGAATCTGCCATATTTGCATTATAGCTTAAGGTGCTTTTCCACTTGTGTCACAATCCTAATAACTCTAAGACTTTTTAAATTTTTAATGAAGATTAAGCACATTGTGTACCTTAATGTACTTTATCCCTGTAAGGATACCTAAGATTATTTAACATATGTTTTCAATAATGTTGATTTTTGGAACTATAATTGGATATTAATATCTCATAACCAGTCTAATCTTTGCAGAAATTTCAGTAACACTGCTAAAATAGTACATAGTTTAAACAGTGATTAAATTTATATTGTTTATATTAGTTTGCCAGTAAATTAAAACTTTACCAATAGTATTTTAAAAAATGATCCAAAATTCATCCATTGCAATTTCCAGACATTTGAAGATCTAAGGCAAAATGCACTGCAAATTAACTTTTATCTCTTCTGAAATTCTTTTAAAATATCCCCTATTTGGATAATTTGAGTTAAAAGAAATCACATGTTTGTATTTTTAAAATTTTACCTATGACAAGTTTCATGTACATTATTTTTTACATGATGTAAAAAGTATATTATTTTTCTGTGGTTCCATTTAAGCAATGTTTTCTCCTAGATTGACACTGTGTAAACGTTACATTTATTGCTTTTTTTTTTTTTTTTTTTATTATCTCAAAATTATAATTTATTCAATTCACACCAAAGCTGAAGAGAATTTGATACATATTTTGGTAACTTAGCAAAAAAATGTATGCTTCATATTCTAGCTGTACTTAATTTAACTACTTATAGCTACATGTTATGAGTATAAGTATGTTAAGAAATAAAGGAAACATTTTGGAGATTTATTAATGAAAATTTATTTAGTCTAAACCTAAAATAAGAAGTATATACTTATAAGTCCTTTTTAACATCTTTTACAGCCATTTGGCAATCATTTATAACATGTATAATGGGCCTTTTCCATATGTATTTGCAAGGCATACTTAAAAAATAACTAGATTAATCTGTAGATTTGGTTCTAGGATTTAAGCTTTATAGCCATTAAAAAATAATAATAAATTTATATATTGAACACTCATTTAACATTGAACTTAAGTCAAATTATTTAAAACCATTGTGTTGTAAGTATACTTGAATTAGAAAGCTGTAGATCAAATGGCTTTATGCTGCACTGTGTGCTTTTGAACTTTATCCTTCTACTCAAAAACTTATATATATAAAAATACCATTAAGGTTTTTTTTTTCTCTCTCTCCCAAAAGTATAATTTTAATTTTTTGCATACTAAAACAATGAGAAACATTATATAAATTAAATAATGCTAATAAAAGTTATGTTTTATGAAGTAAAAATGCAATTTATATTCAAATAACTCCAACAGGGGATATGTTTAATCCTTTAATTACTTAACAGCATTTTTACATGCCTGTTTAACAATTCATAATATACAAAAGGTACAGTAATATTCTGACTAACTGTAATTCATTCCACACTTGATGATGCAAAGAGAGATCCATTTTCCTGGCATAATGTCCATATAAAGAAATAAGTTAATGGAAATTGAACAAGCATATGTGATATATAACATATATGTGATATTGTCCTTAATGACAATGTTTATGTAAAATTGACTTTTACTACAAATGTAATAGCATTAAAAATATTTAATAAATAAGTCATTAGGGGTCTTTTCCCTTTACTAGCTAGTTTGTTCAGTGATGGTTGCCAAACTTAAATAATTAAGCTATCATTTTGCATTTTGATAAACTGGTTGATATTTTTGACAGTTAATGTTAAGCTAAGACTTTACAGTTCTGAAATTGTCATACAATTTCTGTCATTAGACCAGAAACATGACATGAAAATTATTTTAAACATCTTAAAAATCTGGAATATTTTAAACTGGATTTAGGAAACTAAAAATAAGAATGTTACATTTTGAAGTGAATGAAACTAAATATTTATAATTACTGTTTAATATATATGCAGTATAAGAGAAAAAATCTTGCAGATATTTTTTTTATGATACATGATATATGTAATATTAAATCCCTCTTCCCTCAAATATGCTGTGATTTGTTATAATTGGCTGTTTTAGTAGTATAATTGTTTAATTAGGATACAAAATTTAAAATGCCATATATAATACTTATATCTTTAAAAAAATTCACCCCCTTTTTTTTTTTTTTAATTGTAACTCTGGAGCTTAGTTGTTTCTGAAATTAAAAATGTACATATAGCCAAAATAGTAGAAAATATCTTTATTAATGAAATTTCCTTAACTAAGAATTACTTTTTTGAATTTTGAAGAATTAATTGGACTGTAAGAATTGAAATTTGTATTAACATCAATTTTTTACTAGAATTTGGCAAAAAATTCATTTTTCTTTATGTCTTTGCATATGTCACATGTGTATTTTTTAGATTGTTTTTAAGTTTTTAATAGGTGTTTCTTTTTCTGAAGGAATTTGCTTCAGATTAATCTTATTAATTTATTGTGTTTTTCTTGATGAAAGACAATTTTTGCAAATTTTAGACTTTTTTTCATTGTTTATTAAATCTTATTTAATTATTATTGTAATATTGTCATTAACCCATAAATAAGTTAATTATATATATTTTAAAACTGTTATTAATGGAAAGTGGTATTTAAAGCTCATTTCAAATAGAATTATGTTGATATTCATATAGCAAAGTAATAATGCTATACACAAATTGTTTAACCACAGTACTTTTTTTACCAAAGAACTCTTGCTTGTTATTACATAAATTTTTTTGTGAATTTTTGTTCACCAACATCCTCTGTCTCTTAGTTTTGTAACAAGAATAAACAATCAATATAAAAAGATTTTTTTTTTTTTACCAGGATATTATATTTTATGTGAATTGTTTTTCAGAATTCATTTAAATCTTCCTTTGAAAGATATATATATTTATACATATATATAATACCATTAAAAGTAGACTAGATTCACCAATGGATTTTATCAATAAAACAATAAACCAAAACGAAGAATTTGAATTGAATTATAATAATAATAATAATAAAAAAAAATAGTGAAACGAGTATATCTGAATAAATAAATAAATAAAATGAATGCAAATGTATATATATATATATATATAATAAAATAAAATGTACTAATATTGTTTTCTAAAGTGGAATTTAATTTTGGTGGAGAAAATAATTTGAAATTTTTACGCATTACAAATTTATTAATTTTTTTCACTGTGTAAGATTTTTTATTGATCTTTGCACATTTGTTCATTTAGATTCAATAATTTTTATCATGGCTTTCATTTGTATGATTAAAAAAATTTTAATCCATTTGTATTACCATGTAATGTAATCCAGTATTATAACTTAGTGTATATTACATCTACATGTGATTTACTATCTCTGGCTAAATTTAATTTTCTTAATGTTAATTAAATATCATTGTTAATAATTCTACATTCCATTGAATGATTTAATCTCTAATGCTTCAATTTAGAGCTGAGAATTATAGTAAATAAAATGCAGATAACATTATGATGACTTTACTTAAAATATGTCTAATAGATTTAACAAGTACTTTAATGTCTATGTTTACTGACAAATATCTGAGGTGGCTTAGAACAATAAAATATTTTTATTTCTACATTTTTTTAGTAGTACTAAAAATGACCAGTTTTTCATTATGTAGGCATCAAAAGAAGAATTTTCTTTGTCAATCTTCTGCAAATCAAAATTAACCTGATACAAAACGATAGCTGACAAAGTTTAGTATTTAAAAAAATTGTAGCAATCTATAAAGTAAAATTTGCATTTTCAAATAAAATATAACAAGATACAATAATTAGAGCAGCCATACTCAACCTTTTTTTCATGCGAGCTGCAACTATTGCTGCCATGTGTCCTGATTTATTCAAAATGTCCCGATGTTCAATGTTCCATGAACTGTCCCGTGTAAGCAGTACACAGAACACAAAAAATCCTGATTTTTCATAATGCACAAAATTTCTTTTTGCACAATGTTTTCCACTAACCTGTATATAATGGAACTTAATTCAGCATATACCCTGTAAACACAGAAATCATTTATAAGGGAACATTTTTAGAGCTCCTTTAAAAGGAATGCCATAAATTCTACATACTTAGATAGAGATCTGCCTAGAACAGAAATTTTCACAATTACTAGAAATTTTGTTTTCATAGGTTTTAAAGAAACAATAAAAATCCACCCAACCTGTAGCAAAAGAAGTAGAAGTCAATTGTAGCTGATAAATCGACTCTATGCAGGATTTTACACTCAACTTGATCATACTAACTGTAACACATTTATATAATAACCTAAGAAAGGATAATTAAAATAGATAACAGAAGTAATATAACAAAGCTATGTAAAAGATTAATATAACTAGGATTGAACTTTTTATAATAAATGTTTGTAACAAATGTATTTCTGAATAATATGGTTCGTAGTATTCCTATTGTAAACAATGCAGAAATATACTGCGGAATCTGTTGTTTGGCTTTAGTGATATTTAACTTTTTGCTGCCAATTTTTCTGCAGCAAAAGTTGAACCATAATAAGTATTATTAGCGATATGAACAGTTCAAAATTTAATAATGTATCAAAGTAACATTTTCAAGTTTTAAAGAAAAAAATCCAGGAATATTTTTAATAAATTAGTCATTTTCTGTATGCACAAATTTTTATTTCTTTAAATGTAGAAATATGTAGTGCAAATTTAATTAATCTGGAATAATGTTTTAGTTTGTAGATTAAAAAATGTACCTACACCACTATGATACAAATAGAATTAACTATACATAAAAAGAACTTTTGACTAGGAAAACAATATTGATCTTTTAACATAATTTTAATATAGTAATCATAATAAATAACAGGAAAGACTTTTTTCTACAAAAATACATAAAAGAACTCTCAAGGTCTTAAATATTTTTCATGTGCATCTCAATTTTATGAAAGGGAGTTTATGATCATGTATCTCGAGCTGCAGATAAAAGATTGCCTGGCCACATGCGACTTGCTGGTTGAGTATGGCTGATCTAGAGACAAAATAAATTTTAACAATTGTTTCTCACCCAGGCATTTCTTTTTAAGCTATTAGATTAATCTGCTGCCATGTTGTACCGTTTCTGCCACTGAATTATTTGGGTCAAATATCCATAACAAAAAGTTCAAATTCAATTTAAATCCTTCATTTTTAATGTTTGTTAGACCAGCTCAATAATTTTAAGTGTATTACAGATATTCTGTATTCTTGTATAATTTTTTCGCATTTAAGGGGGTTCGGGACACAAAAATCGTCAGATTTTCTTTTTAAAAAATTGACATTAAAATTTCTTTAGTTTTTTTATTTTTATAATAAGTTTAAATCATGTTTCTATTTTAATTAGAAGTGGAAATATAATTTTTTTTTCATCTTGGTTTGTTTTTAAAATCTAGCTTTCAAGTAATGATTGTTGTGAGATGACTTCTTGTAAAAATGCATTTTTCTTCATGATATGTTTTTTCACAATTTTTCAGATTTAAATGGTTATAATTCAAGAATCGTTAAAGATAAATGCTTTAAACTTGGAACATGTCTTTTTTATTATTTTAATTTAATTTGGATTCAGCAAATTTGAAAAAAAAAATTTACTTTTAAAAATATGATTTTTTAAAAATAAGTTATATCATTTTTTTTTTTCAAGTTTTTACTTTAAATATATATATTCTTTTTTTTTTTTTTTTAAATGCTGTATCCACTTAAAATTTAGATACTTTTGTTTATTTAAATGCAGAAAAATTGAAATTCTACCAAAACAATTTTAAATTACTTCTTTTTTAATAAATTTTAAAATTAAAATATGTATATATATATCAAAAGTGTTATCATGCGATTTTGTTTACAAATGGTATGGTTAAATATCATAAAAGAATTCAAAATTTTAACTCAATAAACAAAAATTATTTTAAAATGTATCCTTGACCTCCCATAATCCAAATTTTAATATGCAGAAACAAATAATTTGTATTATCAATACTATTAATTTCATATTAAAGGCCTTCTAAATCTTGGAATTGTGATATACTTTGTACAGAATAGTTTTATTATATTTTCTAAATAAGTGTTGTGCCTTTGTCTGAAGTTATTTTGATTATATTGTTAAATACTGTTTCATATTTATTTGTATAGAATTTAACATTCTTTAAATAAATACTTCAAAATATTCATTTTTGATTCCTTTCCCTTTTCTGCATGCTTAAATTTAACATAATTTTTTCATGTGTGAAAAGATTAAATTTTAATCTAATTTTCACTCACTTTGTTCTACAGTTTTTGAAATTATGTTCACAGGTGTGTTCTGGATGACTAAATAATAATTTCATATTTTCAGAACATGATTATTAATTTCAATTGAATTTTGAGTATTTCTAGAAAAAAAAACAATTATAATTTTTTAGAAAAATAATCACACAAGATTTTTTTTAGGTTATTCCATTTTAAGTAAAATCTATATTATTTTTAAATTTTATTATAACTTTTTAACTTCTAAAATTATATACTTTAAATATGACCTTATGTGATTGCAGTTATTGTGTTATCAGTCTTTTAAAATTATCAAAATCAGTAAGGCTCCATTGTGTATACAATTTTATTGTTAAATTCAACTACTTTTTGTGATCAGTCTTTTGTTTATTGTTCTCTTATTTAATAGACCATTTCTTGAAAGTGTATTATTAAAAGGAAAATTCTGTTATAAAGCATTTAAAGCATGGAATCTAATATTTCCTGCAACAATTAAAATTTCTTTAGTTAAGGATACTATGTAATTGAAAAAGAATGATGAATAGTTAATTTTTGAAATCTCAGAAAGCAATCCCAATGATGTATCAGAAAAAAATGTTGATCTACAATGATGTTCCTCTTGTTTCAAAGCTAGCTTAAACTTGCCAAGAATTTTGTGAAAAAAATATAGAATCAATGCTAAATAAATATTAGATCTTAATTTCACTAAGGTGAAATATTTCCACAGATTAAAATAACCTTTATTAAAAAAAAACACTACAGCACAAAAAGTTTTCCGGTATCTGAAATCTGCATAGATTTGTAGATGTAAACACCTTTCCTTCGTGGTGCTAAAAGAATAAAGTTAGGAGAAAAAAATTGCCATTCGAAAGCAAATGATTGATTCATGTCTTTTTCATCTCTGTTTACAAAGGATGCAGCGAAAATTGGGACTGAAATGAAGAAAAAAAGCTAACAAAGAAGGTCTCCATACGGGCATACTCAGAAAAATCTGAAAAAATTACAGAATGTTCTTCTCATATAGTTATATATGTTTATAAAAAAAATTTTGGCAGAACCTCCTTATATCGTCCGTAAAAAAATAATAAAAAATTCCTTTATTTGGCGATTTATCTCCGGTTGCAGAAAAAACGAAATTTTGAAAAATACGCTTTTACGCTTCGAATACTTTTTAAAGAAAAAACTTTCTATGTTCAATTTATTTAAATAAGTTTAGTTTAAGTAATTTTAGTTTTGCATTTTTACTTTACTTTAAGTGTAATTTTGTCATATACGTTTATATGTACTTATAACAAAATGAAATTAATTAGGATGAGCGAAGCGAATCCTCTACTAGTCCACTCAAATTACAATTTGTCGTACGCTTTACAAAAAAACTATTCAATATTTTAACTTCAAATTAAACACAAAAATAAATTATGATCTGTAGATTTGCAGAATATAATTTTTTTTACAGTAAAACGTTAAAAAAAAATATTTTAATTAATTTATTTTACATGCATTTCCAATACGGACGCATTTTAGCAAATAAATAAAAAATGAAACGCGTATATTTTCAGAAAAAAAAAAAGTTTAAATCATGGAGTAAATAATTATAGATAGAATCATGATTAATTTATTAAATAAAACATGTTTTCTTTATCCTGCAAAATCGTTTGCACAGATGACACTTAAACATTTTAAAAGAATTGTATTATGGATTTTTTTTTTTTTTTTTTGTAAACTGGCAACAAAATAATTGTAAACAAATAAAATTAATTCTTAAATTTGTTATATAAATGAAAAATTAAAAGATCTGCGTGAAGTTGTTGGTTCAAGCTCTTTATAAATATTTTTGCGAAGGTCGTATTGTGGCTAAATAATATCGACTCATTAATCAGAAGAATTTTATAGAAAAATAAGACTTTAATAAGTTCGCAAACACAACAATAATTATTCGTGAAAACGTCACTGCGAGAATGAGAGAGCGCTTCGTTAAAAGGTAATTCCATTAATTGAGTTGCCATTCGCAGAAAGTAAAAAGTTCTCCCACGCGGAGAGAATTACAGCAATTCTCATACGCTAACATGTATAAAAACGAAGAAATTAAAATAAAATGTTTTACAGTTAAAAATTCATAGTATCAACGAAAGCAGATTTCAAATGTTTTTTCCAGAAAATAAGATTTTGAAGAAGTAACTTTATTCAAGCTTTCTTCAAATATATTATTCTAAAATAGCTATCAAAGATTATCGGATGTTGATTACAAAGATTGGAAACATGCATATTTCAAACAATTAAAAAACACCAGTGGCTACTTGAAATTGTAAAAACATCTTTAAAAGAGCTTTTAGTTGAAAAAAAAAAAAAAAAATGTAAAAGTTTGCTTCGAAAATATCTTATAATGCCAGTTTTACATCATAAATAAAAAATTAAAATGCGCCAAAACATAAAATAACGTTTTTGTTTAATAAAGATGCAAAAATAATAATAATAAAAAAATATTGTTACTTTCAAATATCTGTTTTATAAAATAATGCTTCGCGAATCCAAACAAAGCATGGCTTTTGTTAGTATATTTTATCATTTAAAACACAATTTAAATTGATTAAAATTGTTCCAAATTGAAAAATACACTGTTTAAAATCTGCTGCATTTTGTTGCAACACATTCCCTTGCTTGTATAGAAAACGGCTACTTGGCCGTGAAATGGAGCTTTCTCATTGTTGGAATAGAGATATTATATACAAGCGGTGGAGTGCGTTGCAACAAAATGCAGCAGATTTTTAACAGTGTATGACACGGTCAATTCACAGTGCTATGGAGCATTCTCATTGGTCAGAAGAGAGATATTCTATAAAAGTAGTGGAGTGACGTTGCAGTAAATGCTGCAGATTTTTAACAGGCAAGTCAATTAAAATCAATTTTCAGATTCGTTAAAATCGTCTGCTTTTGGCGAGGAAACGCACTGCTCGCCAAATCCTGCGTCGCTTTCAGCTTTTCATGCCAATTATTCCAAACTATTTTATTTTTTTACATATCTAATAATGTAATTCCGCCGCTAATTTTCACTTATCCTTTATTACCTACATGAGTAGTTTAATTCGTATTTTTTTCAAAAAATTCTGAGTATGCCCTCAATGGAGACCTTCCTTGTAAGTACGCACATGCGTGTTGCTTGATTTAAGAAATATATTTGAAAATTTCAGTTATATTGACTCTGCTATCTGCTTGTATTTAATCATGTGCATGACATTGTTTTTATTCATCATTTGTTTTTTAATATTTTTTTCCTTTTAAGTATCTGAAGTATGGAAAAGCAAAAACATTTGCACTCTCGGTTTTGCAAAAAATTGAAATTATAAAAAAAATTACTGATGGAGCAACACCTAAAGCAGTAACGTACACCTACAGATGGAGTAACACTTACATGGCGGCTATGTACAGCATTGCTGTTTAAAAAGATATTGAAATTTTACACAAAAAATGATTCCAATGCTGGAATCCAGAATAGAAATCCTTGCTTGAATCAAGAGATTTAGATTCCATTGTGTATGTATGGTTTAGGCATCGGCATGGTGATGGAATACTGATTTCAGGACCTTCAAGCGAGAACCAAAAATTTTCATGCCAATTTAGCTATAAAAGAACCATGGGATTTTAGATCAGACTAGTTGAAATGCTTTAAGAAAAGATATGGTATGCGCTATGATAAATCGCCAAACATTGTTCCAATCAGATTTTTTTTCCTTTTTTGTATTTCAGTAAAAATATAATCTATTCTCTCATTTCATTTAAAAGTACAATTGTACTTACGTTTAAAATAGTAATATATATGAAAGGATAAAAGCTAACCCCTTTTTAAAACTTTAATTTAAAATTAAAATTCAAAAGTTTAAAGTTCCAATTAATATTTTTAACTTTAATTCTGAAGCTTAAAGCTATTTTGCCCCTGGTAACTTTCTTTCCCAACCTAACATTTATTACTTTCAGAGATCGATTTTGGACACTTCTTAAGATTAAAATTGATGATCTAAGTGCTTTTTGCAGCCATTTGTGGTTAGGGCCTCATACGTCATGTACCCGGGAATCGTGCAGGCCTTGACCACATATCAATCAAAAGCTAAAGAACCAATTAAATTAAATGTTCCTCCCAAATTTACAACTCTGCCCTCTGCTGGAAAATATGACAATCCCTAACATATTAGCAAGAACACGCGCGAAAAACGAGAGACTTTGCAGTTTTGAGGAGCCTACCTAACCTCCGGCCATGTAAACTTTCGTAATCACCGTAAAGGGCTCGGGCGATCTCCGACCGGACTCGCGAACTCCATCTGTAAAATGTGCGGCTAAATAAACGAGTTCGATCCAACAAGAGGCTCCCGAGTCCCACTTATTATGCCACGACTACAACACCCGAAGTCGTTACATATATATATATATATATAATAAAATTCATGGATTTTACATATCACTTTTTTTTTTGTTGTTTTGTTTAAATGAAATGCCACAAATTATGATACTTAATTTCAACTCAAGTGTTGTTTTAATTTTCCACACAAGGGGGGGGAAAAATGAAACTTTGCATATGACAGGCGATGGAATCAGCTCATTTTTGTTTGTCAGACACCTGACTTGGACTATAATGATACAAATGAAATGATGGCAATAGAACACTATTGGTGAATTATCATCTGCACCTGGCTAACATTAAAGCACCAAAATGGTTGCCTGGCATACAAAATATGAAATAGTCAGCCCGTAACTGTTGGTGACAGTCACATGATTTAGGCTTTTATTATATAGATTGAATAATTTAATAATCTGATATAAAAGTGCTTTGCTATTAATGTTGTTTCATTCAACTTGTTTTAAACCTTTTTTTTAAATTCTTTTTATGATCTATGACAGCGGTTCCCAAACTTTCTTTGGGTACGGGACCCACCTTTCAGTGACAAAAATTTTCGCGAAAAAAAAATTCCGGACCCACCTTTCAGTAAAAAAAATTTCCTGACACCTAACTTAAGGTTGTATATAAATTTTTGTACGATCTCTATATGCTTGGCTATCCTATCCTACCAAAAGTGAAAATTTTCGTACAGAAGATACATTATCAACAAAAGCGAGAATCTGTAATCTCAACATAAGTGAATAGTAATTAAAACAATACACAAACTGCTAAGATAGTTGAAAATATGTTCAATTATTATGAAAACATAACTTTATAATCAATGAGGTATCTAATACTGGTGTTCACCAATGTAAGAGCAGATATAACACGCAATTTGTCTCTTGTCTTTCAAAAACAGCAAAGTAAAAAAAGCATGTTCTCATAAGTACGAAGTATTGAATTTCATCAAGGACCTCAAAGCTGATTAAATAGTTTCGGATATTCTGTTATTATATTAATCTAGAAGGAAATGAAGAATTTTCCATTGAAATATTATTTCCTATTGAAATTGCCATATCTTTTTAAACAGATGACATAAAAGATATATTTTGATGAGAAACCTCGACTATTCCGCGACCCATCAAAACAACTGCCGCGGCCCACCAGTGGGTCATGACCCATAGATTTGGAACTGCTGATCTATGATATTAAATCCATAAAAACTCGAAATCTGCACATCTTCTCCCAAACAGGGTGGATTTCTGGCTCTCTACTGTTCATGTAATAGTTCCATTCATAATATTCTGACATGAAGTATTTTCTGTGAATTTTTATTCCATCTGGGTTGAAATTGTATTTTCATAATCACTGTAATTGAAGTTTTAGTTACTTCACTTAAAAAAGAAAATTAACAATTTGCAATATTTAAAATTTTTTATCCTTTTATCAGGTTAATAAATCTCGCTGTTTTATTTATTTATTTAAGTTAGAAAGAAAAGAATTAAAGAAAAAAAAGAAAAGGAAAAAAACCCCTAAAATTTAAGGGGAGAAAATACTAAATTCATATTTTAGTGAAATATTTTTCTTGTTTCAACATAATATGTATATGAACAATAAGAATCTATAATTGAATAAATGAGTTTTGATTTTATAAATAAACAATAATTTAGGTTAAAGAAAAATATCCAAAATTGCACACATAATTATCATATCAACCTTTATGTTATTTTGTTTTCCCTTTAATCTGTGAAATTATTTGACAGTCATAGGAGTTTCAACAGTCAGATCATTGCTCTAAATAGGGGAGAAAAAATGGGGGGGGGGTGTTAATGTTTTTTTCATTTATTTTTATATTGGTTCCATAATATTTAGTTCCACATCTGTTGCCGAATTAGGGCTTTTTTGCTTTAGGCAGATTGGTGATGAAAACTCATGCACATTAAAAATTACCACTGCTTAAATTTTATTTATTGCTTCTTTCATTGCTGTCAAAAAAGGAATATACTACAAGTCCTTAATGCACACTAAGGAGCTCTATTGGGGTTGCATAAGTAGCGTCATTAGTATTCTTAGCTGTGGCAAAATAAATATGCTGAGGGCTTGTAAACTAAATAACTAATAAAAACTATAATTCTTCACACTATAACTTCAAAAATCTGGCATCATTGGCACTGAGGCTGTGCTGTATTTTTAAAAATTCAGGATTTTTGAAGCAATATCAAAAGTTATTAGGAATATCAAAAGTAGTACTATCTTCTTAATGGCTACTTTAGCCATAATTTAATTTATTATTAAATGATAATTATGTAAGAAAAAGAGAAAATTAAATATATAAAAAAACTTATTTTATATATTTTCTATGTTACAGAAAAAAAAATCCAATAAAGAGTGAAATTGTTTCTTCTCTTATTTTGTAAACAGTGATGTCAATTTTATTTTTCTGATTGTTATTTACAAGTTTTTTTTATATTTTATGCTAATGAAGAATTTCCATTTTGGAAATAGTCTAGTTTATTTAAAGCATATATTAATTCTCAAGTCAATTTTTTGCGTTTTTCTAATGACACCCTCCTTTCCACCAGTTGTTCAGCTTCATCTAACTGCTACAAGCATTATCAGCAATTTTATTTGGCATAGCATCAGTAACCTCTCTGTCCGTTAAATTGTTCATTATTGATGCATTTTTGTCAATTCTTAGCCAATCATCCATATCCCTGTTTTTGACACAATGCATTTCAGATTTTGTATCTTCAATCAGCTCATAAATTGTAGCATTTTTACAGCAAAATTGAAGCCTCAAAATTCTTATCTTCATTGCCAAAAATTTGTTCTGGCCATATACTGTGCCATGCATTTGCCAGAATTGTTCCTTTTAATAAACAACAGTGCAGTTCCCTAATTTTTTTAACCATTGAAAAATGGTTTTTGTTTTCGGTAGAGGATTGACAAAATGACGTGGTCACTTTTGAATTTAAATTAAATTCTTTAACTTTAGAAGAATTTTTATTTGAATTTAAATTAAATTCTTTACTTTTAGAAGAATTTTTATTTGAATAGGAAATTAAAATGTTTAAAATCATTGTAATAAAGGAGAAAACTAACAAATTTAAAAATGGGTAGACAGAAATTAACAGATACGGAAAAAGCCGAAGCCAAAGAAATAAATGACTATGAATGTTGCATTCAATGATATTGTCAGGATCTGATAGCACCTGTGCTAAAGAATGTAATGTCTACTCTTTCTCTATTTGAATATCTCATATTGTATGGTTGTGTACAGAATTTCCAAGGTGACATTCCTTCTTTGTGGAAAGGGGAATTGCCAGATAGTCCTTTACAGGTGAGGTGTTAGAGAAAAGAGATAGCTGAGAGGTATGTCCACCTGTCAGTGAAGTATGCGGATGGTGAGCAGATTAGCAGCATGTCACTAAGCAAGAAAAGAATGGAATATGTGTCCAATGAGGAGGCTCCAAAGGGGTTTATGTGGGGGAAAGCAGTGATTTGGAGAGGGCAAGTTTGCCTCAGATCATTGATTCGGTACCTAGGTTTCGTACCTAGAGGTTGCTCTGTGTGGAAGAGCGTAAAGTGTGCGTTTTCTGGTGCGCAAAGGACACAGACGTCCTGGTGTTTAGTGCTCTGGGCTAAGAAGTGCAGGCCCAGTATACTTGTGTTGGGAGACTCAAGGTTGAGCTCCAAAAAAGTGAATTTAACGTGTATTGAGTGTGAGGTGGAAAGTGTAATTGGAATAGAACTCAACCAATCTTTACGGTATATAATTTAATGTTGAACCGGATCACCTATATCCGAGTTGTAGTTGTATTTATTTGTAAATAGCGTATTTTGTGTGTACATATATTCTTAATAAACTGATAATTCGGTTACTAGCGTAAGTCTTCATTTACACCAATCTCACAGTGGGTGACCGATATCACCTAGTAATATCGGTGGTGGCAGCTATATCTACCACGGACATTCTTCAAAGTTGTGTGGACTGAGGGGAACGCCCGACAAATTGTTGGCAGCGGCGGGATAGAATCGCCTGAAACCAGTGACCAGCGAGCCGTGTTGCAGTCTGTTAATGCCGGAGTATCCAGTGGAATTCTTGTCTGGTCGTGCCATATCGTCGAGCGTGTGCTAAAGCATCGTGCCGGATCGTCGACTGTATGCTAAAGTGTCGGGCCGTATCGTCGAATGTGTCCTAAAGTGTTGTGCCGTATCGTCGAGTATGTGCTAAAGTATCGTGCCGGATCGTCGATTGTGTGATAAAGTGTCGTGCCATATCGTCTAGTGTGGACTAAAGTGTTGTGCGTATCTTTATTAGAAAGAACTAAACTGAACTATTGTGCCATATTACCGCTACATCGTGGAACTACCTGTGATTAGAAAAGTACCCCAGCAAAGAAAGTAT
The DNA here is from genome assembly GCA_964019185.1 of Maratus speculifer. NCBI lineage: Eukaryota > Metazoa > Arthropoda > Arachnida > Araneae > Salticidae > Maratus > Maratus speculifer. The sequence goes on from OZ025296.1 coordinate 25,329,507, forward strand.
AAGGTAAGGTGTTTTGATCACATCTTTCTGCTGACATCTCGAACCGAAATTTGTTGTTGTATAATTAATAGTAATTGAAGTAAATTGTCTATATCATTTATGTGTTTTATCAATATTCCCTACCTATAAAGTGTTAATAACCATACTGGCTATTGTTTTAAGGAAAGGTCATAATAACTTGAGCTAGTATTGATTGTCTATAATTTTTTTACTAATTGTGGTAATAGTAGTTGGAAGGAATAATTAAATTTACTTAAAGTTAAATTATTGTTAAAGTAATATTTAAATGAAGCAACCTTTTTTTAAGTTTGAAGAGTGTATAATAACATTTGCTTAGGATTTTAATTGGCCAATAGTAGTGAGAAAAAAAAAAAGGCTCAAAAGAGAGCCATAGTGAAAAAAAAAGGCCCAAAAGAGAACCATAGTGAAAAAAAAAGGCCCAAAAGAGAGCCATAGTAGAGAAGAAAAAAAGGCTCAAAAGAGAGCCATAGTGAGGAAAAATAAAAGTAAAGATTTTCAGTATATTTGTTTTAAGTGTAAGAACCAGTATTAAGTTCGGAAATATTTTAGTGAGGATAATTGTAGAAATTTATATATGCATGTTTTACAATTTTTCTTTATGTGGATTTACTTGATTGACACCAATACTTCTATTCAATTTCAACGTATCAGTATTTTTATGTAAATTGTATGTTATTATCTAAGTGTATAAATTGGAATCTGTATTGCATAGTAATCAAATCGAATTACTGTTTTACCTTTTGTTTTATTGGAAGTGTATTGTGTGATAGCAATGGTTGAGGAAAATAAGAGTATTCAGTAGGTTAATTAGAAATTAAATGCATTGATTATCTGAAGGGTATTTAGTATAATATGTGGGATATAACTGTACTAACAAGGGGACCACCAGACATGGTGCTCACAGATTTTGATGATTTCAAAGTATGTTGTAGGGGTCATACCACTAATTATTCTGGTGAAAGGGTTCCTTCAAATGGACCTTGGTTTTTGAGAAATTGGGGGTCAAAGTTCACCGTATGTTTTAAATACTTAATTGTACAACATGTGAATGTCGATTCGTGGCGTCGTGCCAAAGCATGTGTTTGTGAGTCGGAAGGTTGTGCGTTCAAATCCATCCTCGGTTTTATTTTTTCTTATATTCATCTTTTTTACACGTTACAAATTTTAAGAATTTTTATTTCTAGAGCAATTGCTACAACTTTTATATTTTCTTAATATGCATTTACATTTTTTAATTTTTTCATGAAAAAATTTTTTTTTCTGCAATTTTTAAACTAATATTTCTTTTGAGAACACAGCAAAACTAATTTAAGCCTATAACTTTTTTTTCTTAAATATTATCTATATTTTTTACTTTGTGCCTTTAAAATTATTCTTATAAATGCATAAAGTGATTTAGAAATGTTATTAATCATTTTACGATAATTTTTAGGACTTGATAAACACAGAAATGTCATCACGAGGAAGCAATTAGCAGTCGCGTACGGAAATTTAGTATAAATGCCGAATTTCATAGAATGTTTGACATTTTTCATTTGATATATTTTTCAAAACATTTTTCAATCTCATAGTTTCCAAATAACTACACTTGCAAATTTCACGAGATTAAAATTGCTTTCACAAATGTGTCACATGTTACCTAATTTTGATTTCAGTAGACCTTTTTCAGAATCAGAAAGATTCGCATTATTGAACAAGGGGGGGGGGGATAAGGATTTAAGGTATGTTTATTTTTTAAAGTAATTTTTAGAATATTTCTGCTGTACAGCACGTGTGTGTGTATGTGGGTGATGAATCCGTGGCCTCATCTTTAAACCCGCTATTGAGCTACGCAGATGAAAATATGAGCTTTACCCTACATTTTCTTGAGCGCCCCCCCCCCCTCCCATTATACATTTTTAATTATAGCCCTGTGTACAATTATGCATTGTATTTTAATCAGGGGCGTAGCTAAGGCGGCGCCTCAGCCCCCTAAAACCTTTTGAGCCCCCCCCCCCGAAAAAATTCCAAAGTCACTAAATGAATTTATGTTCCAAAAACCCAAATGAAATTCTATTGAAAAATCTAATTTAGTTTTGAGGACCTTTCATCGTTTTGAAAAAATACTAAATTGTAACTAAAACAGGTGTTTCAACACTTGCTCATTTTACTTGCACATATGAAGCCAACATTATGTTTAATACTGCACTAGTTATGCGCTCGAATTTTCCATAATACTATTCTTTTCTTAGCATAAAATGAAGTTATTACAACAGTTTAATCAGAAACATTGTAACTAAACTACAGTGTAAATATGTAGTAATTTATCTTTCTGCGTCACAGAGAGAGAGAAAAAAATATATATAAGTCATCCCACTACATTTTCTTGACCCCCCCCCCTCCCCCCACACACCCTAATTATTGACTTCTCGTTAAGGCCCTGGTTTTAATATTCTGTTTGCATTTTTAAAATAAAAATTCAAAATTTCAATAAATGTAACTTTTACGGATAGATGGTAGCACTAACTAATACGAATTCTAGTGAAAAATATCGTAATCACTGGCGATAAATTGATAAATAAACTAAAAAACTTTGTAAAATCACCATAAAATGAAAAATTAAGCAGGACGCGTTTCGAGCTACAACAATAACAGCATGGTGATTTTACAAAGTTTTTTAATTTATTTATTAATACGAATTCTTCCAAAGATTATTCTATAGTCTATACGATGTATGCCGTATGCTCGATGACTGCGAATGCCCAGTTTCTGAACAGTAACGACTAGCGAAACGAATACTTTTTAACGGGTAGAGAATTCTAAATCAACGTTAACATACGGGTATTCATTTAACCGTTATTTTCACAGCACTGCATTACATTATCTAAAAATCCATGCACAGTATTGTGTAATATACATTTGAAAAAAAAAAAGTGATTGATTAATCAAAAATATTATTATTTAAAATTGTGGAGATTTTAAAATATTAAAATTTTCTTATACTTTTTCAAAATTTTAATTAAATACGCATTTTTATTTAATTATCTGTTGCAAAATGTACTTTTAGTTGAACCCTGAACTGCAGTCAGTTCACCAATTGAGCCATATTTTTTGAAATAATAGTAATAATAAAATATTGAAAAAGTAAAGTGCCCTCTTCAGAAAATATCAAAAGGTTCAAAGCTGTAGAATTTCCAATTCTGCTTAAAATTTATATCATGTAAAAAATATAAATATAAGTAAAAAAGAAAATATAAGCCGAGGATGGATTCGAACTCAAAACCTTTCGACTCACAAACACATGCTTTGGCACGACGCCACGAATCGACATTCGCGTGTTGTACAATGAAGTATTTGAAACATACGGTGAACTTTGACCCCCAATTTCTCAAAAACCAAGGTCCATTTGAAGGAACCCTTTCACCAGAATAATTAGTGGTATGACCCCTACAACATACTTTAAAATCATCAAAATCTGTGAGCACCATGTCTGGTGGTCCCCTTGTAAGTTAAAAATTTAGGAAATATTAATTTGGTAGGTTTAAATATTATTGTAGGGTAGTAATAACAATCAGTGAAGGTATGGCTTTCTTACTGAAACTAAAAAAGGTTGATCTTGAGGTGATAGCTGAAGAATTGGGTGTTGAATTCGCGGAAGATGATACCAGAATTCAGCTTAAGAAAAAGATAATGGACAGTGATGAGTATGACGAGGGGGTTATTAAGGAATTATCTGACGCTATTGTTTCAGAACGATTAGAACAAGAAAAATTAGAGCGCGAAAAGTTAGAAAAACAGGAAAAATTAGAGCGCGAAAGGTTAGGAAAAACAGGAAAAATTAGAGCGCGAAAGGTTAGAAAAACAGGAAAAGTTAGAGCGCGAAGAAAAACACGAAAGGTTAGACAGAGAAGAGAGGATAGAAAAATTAAGGATGGAACATGAATTAGAAATGGAGAGACTAAGGGTTCAAGGTTCGGCAAATAATTGTAATGTTTCTAGGGAATCTAATAATGAAAGTAATATAGAAAAATTGATCAAAAGCGTAAAAACTCTATCTATCAAAGTACCGGAAGGGACTGAGGGATGGAATCTATTTTTCAACAGTTTAGAAAGGGCATTCAAAACTAAAAATGTACCGGAAAACCAGCAGGCCGAAATTCTGCTAAATATGTTAGGAGATAAGGCGGATAATTTGTTAATTTATACCACTACGGAACAAATGGAGAATTATGAGGAGTTAAAGGAGTTAGTTCTAAGGGAACATGAGCCGACACCGAAGGCATGTTTGGAAAATTTTAAGAAGGCTAAGAGAAACCAGAACGAAACTCATGTATTATTTGTATCGCGTTTAATAGCGACATGGAAAAATTATTGTAAGATTAGAGGTGCTGACTCTTATGAAAAAGTCAACCAGTTAATAGTTACTGATAAATTAGTAAGTACGTTAGATGAGGATACCGCGTCATATATTGGGTTAACTCATCAAGGTAAATGGTTAGAGGCTTCTAAAATTGCGAAAGAATGTGACAATTATTTTGACGCTAAACATAAGTCTTACGCCGTTACGTATTAAAGTTTTAAAGGTAAAGATAGGCACGTAAACAATGAAAAAATGAGACCGAGGGAGGATAGCAAAGTTAGTAATAATTGGAGGCAAAATGGTAGTAATGAGACTAATTCTTTTTCGGATAGGAAAATAGATTTTAAGAAGCCTAGCGATGCTTCAGTGCCTAAATGCTTTAAATGTGGTTTGAGAGGTCATTACCAACGTTTTTGTAATAAAGTGGATAATGAGGGAAATAATGGTAATAAAGGGCGAGATCCGAAAGCGGGTGTGCATAAGATTGTGGTAAAAGAAAGCAAAGAGTTACCTAATGGAGCTATTGTGGCGAGAATATCGGCAAAGGCCGAACAGAGAAATAACGTTATTGGTGAGAAATTAAATAAACTCGAGAAAATTGAAGTTAGTGTAAATGGGCAAAAAGCAAAGGGATTGGTTGATTCTGGATGTAAAATTAGTGTTGTTCATAAAGATTTGGTACCGGAAGAGAAATTAAAAGGAGCGGGTAGTATTTATTTACAAGGGTTATTCGGTGAAGCAGTTAAATCGCCGTTGGTTAAACTACCGTTCCCAACTAACACATAACTTGTGGGCCATTAAAGGTGTCGTTAACGTTGGCCCAAAGTGTTTGGTGACGGCCCGCCGTTCTTTGCCGTAACGGCTCCGTCAAAAAACTGTCACGCCGGCCAGAACGCGGCCACAAGAAGATGCCCACAAGTGTGCCATTAACTTTTTACCAAAATATCAGACAGCCTCAAACTGGCCACAGTTATTCTTTTAAAGGCCATTAACAATCAAAGCTAGCCAGAAGTTTGCCCTAGCCATGCCATTTGTGTTTTGTAAGAATTAAATTTAGCCAAAAGCTGCCCGCAAAAGAGCCTTTAATGATTTCTACTCTCCAAAAGCCTGCCACTGCCTTGCCATAAAAATTATTTAAGCATAAATTCAAAATTTGTTGAATAAAAAATATTTATTGAAGAATTGCTTGAATGATTAAATGTTTCTGCATAAAAAATAAATATATTAAGAATAATTTAGGTACAATAAATATATGTATACATAAATTTACTTTTCTTGAATTTTTCCAAAATACAATACTTGGCATATTGAACTTAATAATTTGTTTATTTATTCTATTATGCATTAAAAAAAATATAGGTATAAATAATGCCATTTATAAACAGTTGCTTTTCATATACAATTTGAAAAATAAAATCAGTATGCCAAGCATAATATTTATAAAAAGCTCAAGATAAATAAATTTATACATTTTGAAAAATGAACCTAAGTTATTATTTCTATATTTATTTTTCATGAAGAAACATTTGTCATTCAAGCTATTATTCAACAATTATTTTTTATTCAACACATTTTGAACTTACGCCTAAATAACATATATTCCTAATATGATTTATTATGTATTTTATATTAAAATAAATCTATTTTATATATGTATGTGGTATTTAGTTTCTCTTATTGTTAAGTCTGTTAATATTTGATGTCTATTCATTAAAGTACATTAAATCACAATTATTTTTGCATCATTTTCAATTTATGAAAAAAAAAAAATCACACAGCTATTTAAAATAAATAAAAATAGAGTTTGATGTTTATATAAGTCACGAACCTTTTTTTTTTTTTTTTGTATATACATATATATATATATATATATATATATATATATATAACTGTCTCTCGTTCTTGTGCACATTTTTAGTTTGTTTATATCAGATAATATTAGCTTTTCCTTTCGAAATTGAGCAAAATAATTATAATCTTTTCTCAGAAAAGTATTTTGAGTAATTAATATTGCGTTTTATCTTTACCCTATTTCTTTAGTGCATTAAAATTATTTAGTTATTGGTTTTAATGGCATTTTCACCAAGGAGAAATTATTATCCGCACTTAGAAAGGGGGAAAAAATCCTTTTCTTTAAAAGTTGTATATATTTTAAAAAAAAAAAAACCTCATGGAAACAATTAATTTTAAGTAAACTAAAATGTTAAGAAAGTAACATCGAAAATTCACAATATTTAAAATCGATTTATATAATTCCAACAATGAAACATTTCGTGTAAAAAAAATACATTTAATGATACAAATTAAATGAAATTTTGAAGAAAACTAAATTTAATAAATATTAAATAAATGTTATTGTGCGTTTGCGAAAACCAAAATACGTATTAATACGGTTCTAATATAAAAACAAATACAATAAAATGATGCAGAAATATTTTAGAGTTAAAAATTTTTAATGAATAGACAAAAATTGAAAAGACTTACAATATTTTATGTGTAAATATCCTCAGAGATAAAGACTGCAGCACCAGCGTGCCAGCTAGCATCAGGTGTGAAGTTGGAATAAGGAATGACAGAGATAATTGACAAAGACGGGAACGGGGGAGAGGAGGGGTGAGTGACTCAGCGAAAAACTGCTAGGTCACTGATGTGTCCTTGAAATTCCTCAGAAAAAAAGGGAGAAAGATAAGGAATCTTTTTACAGATATAGTAAAATAAACGTCTATGTGATGTATCTGGATTTAAAAATTATGTCTATTTAACGATACATTCTTACAGCCCGGATATATTTTTATGCATTTTAATATTTAATGGAATTTTTTTTAAGGAGACGTTTCGCAAATTTAACGACAACTCTTCAGGATTTTAAATACAGTAAACTGTGTAAGGCGAAATAGATTTGAATCGAGAAAGTTTCCTATCGTAGACAATATTCCGCCATAAATAAATTTTATTCTATCTCAATAAATTCGCAGAGACTTGAAAATCTTTGCGAAATATATAGATTTCCGTCTTACACAGTGTTTTACTGCATTTTAATCATTTTTTCATAAATAAAAAGATTGTATGATGTTTTTGAAACAAAATAAAAAGTCATATTACAGAAATTTAAGTTAAAAAATATACATAGCGATAGAATACTTTTATCAAAGTTTTAGGCATTTACTTCTCTAAGAAAGAACTTTAAGAAATGATTGTACGATCTTTAGTAATTTTAAAGAAATCATTGAAAATTTTTAGTTAACTTGAGATTCTAGTGGGCTTATGTTTTTAATTTTTTTTAAAAAAAAGCATATTTTTTAAAAAATGTGTTTTTTTTTTTTCGCCCCTTTCAATGTCCCGAATCTTTTCTACACATTTTGTGATGTATTTTTAAGTGCAAAAACATTAATCTTGACCAAATGATTATTATAGCGATTTGTCATTGAGCAATTTTCATTTCATTTTTTTTTAAATCTAGGCATGAATTACAACTTGTAAGCGATTGAATTTTTATTATTTCCGCTTTTTTTTACCATTTCCCGTGCTCTCGCGTCCAGCGTTTTGGTACAAAACATCAAACTTCACAGCATATTCTGAAAGATCTGCTACCTTTACTGAAATTTACTTTTATATAAGGACTTTTTTGTTTAAATATTTATATTAAATTATTTTAATCTATTTATTTTTTTTTTCATTTTCTTTCAGTTTTTTTTTAAAATATATAAATGATGAGTGTAAAAGCCGGTTAGAAAAATGTATGGAAGTGTGGATTCCATTTCAGATATACACATTCATGAAAAATGAAAAAAGTTGTTCGATTACAAAAACAATTTTTATTCATTTATGTACAAAAATAATTAAATGTATCAGAAAGTAATTGATGTAACAAAATGTGTCAAAAGCATGTTTTTACACAGGAAAAAAGTAAAACACTTTTTAAACAAAATGAACAAAAGAATTTTTAAAAAATGTACTGTTCTACAGAAAAATTATTCATTTTAAGGGAGAATTATTAGCCCACAACCTTTGTCTTCCACCCACGCTTGCAGAGGCAAGGAAATCGAAATATATTTATTTTCTTTCTTTCTTTCTTTCTTTCTTTTTTTCCTTTCTTTTTTCTTTTTTTTCTCCCCAAAACAACCTTTTTTATTTTTAAGAAAAAAAATCTTTCCTTAAAAAAAAAAAAAAAAAAAAAAAAAAGTAATTTGGTTTTTATGCCAATTTTAGAAATACTGTAATAGGCAATTTTAGAAATATTTATGCATTTACAACTAAAAATTATACATGTATGTATACGAGAGTTTTACATTACAGAGTAGGTGGGGAGAGCAGACAGACTGATTTAGGAACAATCTAAAGACTTTTTCTATTTTAATATTTATTTTAAATATCTTTAATGTATTTTAAACATTTATTCATTTTCTTTTAGTTATTTTTTATAAATAATGAATGCAAAAGAGCGCCTGAAGAAATTATTTGGAATACTTTATACATTTTGGGAGCAATTTTTATTATTTATAAAAAAAAAATATTTTTAAACTAAATAAAAATATGACATCTGTATTACTGTTTTAAATATAAAACTTACAACATATTTATATGTTTATTAAAACCCAGATTTGAAGTAATTTCTGAAAGAAATGAAGACACACAAAATTCTCTCTCTTTCTTTAAATAAAAAAGCTGGTTAGATTATAACGGCCCTTTGCTTTCTAGAGTATGATACGCCATTACATTATTGCCGGAAACTGACCCTTAGGAGTTGGCCGGCAAAGCAAATGTAACTGTTCTCTCATCGCCGATCCGTTACTGGCTCGGCGGTAGCTGCCGCAACTAGCGGCGGGTCATTTGCGGTACCGCATTGTTTTGTTACAAATGGCCTTAACTCCTTCTGGCCGCAATGAAATCGTCTGCAGGCCGTAAGTCATGTGTTTGTTGGGTTAGCTATTCCGCAATTCGGACAAACTAATATAATTCATCAGGAAGTACTTTGCGCAGTGACTGATAATATTAATGAGCAAGTGATTTTACATCCCGAAGTGATTAATGAGTTGTCAGGTGTCAACCGCGTGGAGCCATTGCTAGAGGCCCAAGAATTAGAAAGTTCGGAAATTATTATTGATAATTCGAGTGAAAAGGAAGATATGAGTAACGATAATTGTAATGTTTACGCAATAGAAGCAAAATCAGAAAATGTACAAACTCAGAATACGGAAAAAACGGAAGTGGAGAAAGGTAATAAAACTATTGTTAGCAATTCCGATATGTTTAAGGAATCCCAATTGGAATGTAAAGAATTAGAGAAAGCTTGGGAATTAGCTAAAATGGATAAAAGGAATTATTATATTGTAAATGGCTTATTATATCACAAAGAGAAATTGTTAGGCGAGACTATAGCGCAATTAGTAGTTCCCAAAGTAAGAAGGGAAGAAATCCTAAAATTAGCGCATAGTTCAGTATTTGGAGGACATCATGCAGCCAAGAAAACTTTACAGAGAATCAGGTATTCATTTTATTGGGAGGGGATGGCGAAAGAAACTAAACAATTTTGTGAGTCATGTTTAGAGTGCCAATTGACTAGAGGGGTTAAGGTAAATGATAGAGCTCCTATTTCCCCAGTGTCGCGTCCGGAACTTCCATTTCAGGTAGTTAATGTTGATTTAATTGGGCTTATTGATCCTAAAAGTTCCCAAGGGCATCAGTATATACTAACCTTAATTGATCAACATACCAGGTGGGCGGATGCGATCCCTCTAAAAAGTTTAAGTGCTAAAACTGCATGTGATGCGCTACTTCAAATATTTATGAGGACAGGAATTCCAAATATAATTGCCTGCGATAATGGAACCAATTTCACTGGCGACTTAACAAAAGAATTTGAGAAAAGGTTAGGTGCTAGTCCAAGATTTTCGACCCCACAGTCTAACGGTCTCGTGGAACGATTTAATCAGACCGTTAAACGTATGTTACATCATACTATTAGAGAAGAAGGAAAAAAGTGGCATGAACAAATACCATTTGTATTATGGGCGTATAGGGAAGTCCCAAATTCTACGACGGGAATCGCACCTTTCCAGTTATTATAAGGTAGAGCGCCGGAGGGTCCTTTATCGATTCTCAAGTCATCTTGGGCAGGAGAAAATAAGGGGGCGCAGTTAGATACTACGCCGATTCATGAGTATTTGAATAAACTTAGGGGACGTTTAGAAAGAGCCGCAAATGAGGCTAAATTATCGTCTGAGGTACAACAAAATAGAATGGCTTACCATTATAATTTAAGGTCTAAGGAAAAAACGTTTGAAGTAGGCGATAAGGTAATATTGTTAATCCCCGATTCAACTAATAAACTATATTATAGGTGGCAAGGGCCGGCAACCATAGTCGAAAAACGAAACCAGCATTCTTTTTTAGTTGAGATAGCTGACGGGAGTATGAAGCATGTGCACCAAAATAAAATACGAGAATTTATTGCTAACTGTAATATAGTTAATATTGTTTTCGAGGGTGATGAGGAATTTGGAGAAGTTGGGGAAATTCCTATTTTGAACCGGGATCAGGAAGTAGAACGAGATATAGAGAGATTCGAAATAAAAGGGTTATCTAACAATCAAGTTAAAGATATAAAGTCTATTTTGAGGGAGAATAAAGAGGTATTTATGGGTCCTGTACGACCAGCTGATGTAGGGGAACATCGTATTGATCTTAAACCGGGAGTGGAAAGGAAAAAGCCAAAGATATATAGTGTACCGGTAGCTTATAAAGAGGAAGTAGATAGGCAGATTCAGGAGTTATTAGAATTAAATCTAATCGAAGTGTCAAACGCTGAAATTAGTCATCCAATTGTTTGTGTGGCGAAAAATGACGCAACTGTTAGGCTTTGTATAGACTATAGAGCATTAAATTCGGTAACTCAGGTGCCAACCTTTCCGATGAAAGATTCTCAAGAAATCATATATACCGCAGGGGCGGCTAAGTATTTATCGTCGATTGATTTATTGAGAGGTTATTGGCAGATTAAAATGGCGGAAGAATGTAAACATTTGACAGCTTTTACAACGCATAATGGAACTTATCAGTGGCGTACAATGCCTTTTGGATTATCAGGGGCGGCTGCCACGTTTCAGAAAGATATGAATGAGGTTCTTCAAGTTCATCGGAGGTATGCGGAAGCATATATTGATGATGTCATCATTTTCTCCGACACCTGGGAAGAGCATTGTGAGCATGTTAGGGCCGTCATTGAAGAACTTAAAAGCAGAAATTTTACGATTAGGCTAGATAAATGTAAATTTGGAGAGAAATTGACTAAGTTTTTAGGTCATGTAATTGGGGGTGGAACGCATGCACCTGATGAGGAAAAAATAGGAGCAATAAGGGATCTAAAGCGACCAAAAACTAAAAAGGAAGTTAGGTCTGTTTTGGGATTAATGGGATTTTACCGATCTTATATTCCAAATTATGCCGAAATTGCTATACCTTTAACCGAATTGACAAAAGGGAAGGTTAAAAATACTGTACCATGGGATGAAAGGGCAGAAAAAGCATTTAATACCCTTAAGGATGAGTTATGTAAGGTGACGAGTTTGGCTACACCTATCGTAGGCCGGGAATATCAGCTCCACGCAGATGCTTCCGACCTGGCAGTAGGATGTTGCCTTACTCAAAAAGATGAAAAGGGTCAGTTTAAACCAATAGCTTTTGCGAGTCAGAAATTGTCAAGGGCTCAGCGTGCTTGGCCGAGTATAGAGAAAGAGGCTTGGAGTGTTCTCTTCGGGTTGCGGAAGTTTGAAAAGTGGACCTATGGATCTCAAATTGAGATCATTACAGATCACAATCCATTAAAATTTCTCACTGAAACAACCCCAAGGTCACCCAAACTCACTAGATGGGCTCTTGCCTTGCAACGCTGGAACCTGAGTATTTCTCATCGACCAGGAGCGCAACATTTAAATGCTGACGCAATTTCTAGGCTACATAGAAAGAGCTGGGAAGAACAACCAGTTGTTAGCCCATCAGCATCAACGACCCAGTAGTGGACAACCTTAAAGGGATGTCGTCACACATTTAATTTTTTTTTCTGTGGGTGTGTAAATATTTTTTAATTTTTTTGTTTATAATATTGTATTAACATGTGTATTGTTTAGGTAATAATAATATTAGTAAAGGTTCAGTAGAGATGTCAGTAGATATTGTTCAGACACCTGGAAATACCTATGTAATAAGCATAATGAAGAAATCTGTAAAGAGACTATTGAACTCTTCTGCGATATTACTATATGTTTGGGGAAAATTAGCCCCTAAAAGGCATATTTTCCGCTAAGGTGGAGGGTGTCAGGATCTGATAGCACCTGTGCTAAAGAATGTAATGTCTACTCTTTCTCTATTTGAATATTTTTTATTGTATGGTTGTGTACAGAATTTCCAAGGTGACATTCCTTCTTTGTGGAAAGGGGAATTGCCAGATAATCCTTTACAGGTGGGGTGTTAGAGAAAAGAGATAGCTGAGAGGCATGTCCACCTGTCAGTGAAGTATGCGGATGGTGAGCAAATTAGCAGCATGTCACTAAGCAAGAAAAGAATGGAATATGTGTCCAATGAGGAGGCTCCAAAGGGGTTTATGTGGGGGAAAGCAGTGATTTGGAGAGGGCAAGTTTGCCTCAGATCATTGATTCGGTACCTAGGTTTCGTACCTAGAGGTTGCTCTGGGTGGTAAGAGCGTAAAGTGTGCGTTTTCTGGTGCGCAAAGGACACAGAAGTGCTGGTGTTTAGTGCTCTGGGCTAAGAAGTGCAGGCCCAGTATACTTGTGTTGGGAGACTCAAGGTTGAGCTCAAAAAAAAAGTGAATTTAACGTGTATTGAGTGTGAGGTGGAAAGTGTAATTGGAATAGTACACAACCAATCTTTACGGTGTATAATTTAATGCTGAACCGGATCACCTATATCCGAGTTGTAGTTGTATATATTTGTAAATAGCGTATTTTGTGTGTACATATATTCTTAATAAACTGATAATTCGGTTACTAGCGTAAGTCTTCATTTACACCAATCTCACAGTGGGTGACCGATATCACCTAGTAATATCGGTGGTGGCAGCTATATCTACCACGGATATTCTTCAAAGTTGTGTGGACTGAGGGGAACGTCCGACAGATATTAAACACAATACGCGTACTTAAACAATCATAAAGTGATTTTTATTTCGACTTTTTATTAATGTTTTACTAATTTATTTGTTCTTTTGTTATTTAAAATAAAATTTTAGTCAACATGTATAAGTTGCTTATTAGTTTGGCGATTCGTATCATTTGGCGAAATTGGTCGACGGGATAACTAAGTAGTACTGTATTTGGTTTGGCGCAAAAACGTCTTTCAATGCAGAAAACGAGAAAATCAAAAGATTATCGAGCCGCTGAAAACCAATTGAACGTGTTGAAAGGCGATCACGAAAAAGGAAGTAATTTAATGCCGAACCGATTAATTTTAAAACATCATGTCTCGAGGGGGACCAATCCACTAGCCATGGCGTTTTACAATCGGTCGGTTCTAACCAGGAAAATTTGAGTGCCAATAGTGATTCTAACAAGCCGGAAAATGTTATAGCTATTACTCTTGATTTTCCACCACCTAAAAAAAAAAACTAAAAAGCAATCGGCTTGGGAAAAGTGGAAAAAAACTTTTTTGATTCAATGTCTGGTGGACCCATTCACAGATGCATGTGCTGCGATCGACTTTGGTTTAAAACCTCCATCACCTAAGTTCTGCTCTGTAAAATCAAACAATATATGCCAAAGTCTTACAAGTATAACAGTATATGCCAAAGCTGTATTTTAATAATGATTACTTTCGCACCAACAATCCTTACTAATATTATAAATCGGAAAGTGAGTTTGTTTGTTTGTTTGTTCCGCTTTCACGCCGTAACTACTGAACCGATTGTTTTGAAATTTTGCAGACGTAAAGTTAGAAGTCCGGATTAAATAATAGGGTACTTTTTATCCCGGAAAAAAAATGATATTCCCGAGGAAAAACAAAAATATAGTTTGCTTGATGAATGGATTGGAGATGGCGCTGTGTGTCGTTTAAAACAAGATAAAATTTTGCAAACGAATATAAACATGTAAATTTAGAAGCTAAATGATACGATAATGAATCCCCGAAAATGAGGAATTCCCGAGGGATGACGTACAATTTGTTTTATCATCTAAACTATTTTTTTTACATCTACTTATATATTGCAAACGAATATGAACATGTAAATTTAGAAGCTAAATGATACGAAAATGAGGAATTCCCGAGGGATGACGTACTATTTGTTTTATCGTCTAAAATGTTTTTTTTTATATCTACTTAACCTGAAATAACTATAAGTCAACGAATTACTAATTAGTATAAGTATTAGTTACGTTATTTAGTTCTTGAGGTATACGATAGATGGCGCTGGGTGTTTTTAAAACGTGGTAACGATGTGCAGTAGCTGTATAATAGTTAGGTTAGGTTAGGTTAGTTTAGTGCTTTTTTTCTAGGTAGATATCTAAAGTAGTTATTGTTTTTTCGATAGGTAATTACGTCGCTTTGTTCGTCGTTTAGATTGTTATAGTTTAGTTTGGGATTTTAGTTTAGGTTTATTGTTTACTCATATTTTCACAATGCCTCGCAAACGTAAATCTAATTTGTCGAGCACCTCATCTAAAGCTCGGGCAATGAAAATTGCCCGATCTCAAGAATCGTCCCTCCATGCTGAATTAAGAAGGCGCGAACAAGCAGAGCGTCAGGCTGCTTCGAGAGCTGCTGAGCTACCATCTCAGCGCCAGCAAAGACTTGAGGAACAAGCCGCTCGCCAAGCTTCTTTGAGGGCTTCTGAGAATGATATTCGTACTCAAGTCCGTCTATCGCAACAGGCTCAACGTCAGCATGGTCAGCTCTATGTAGCGTGTTCCCGGGTTTCCAGTGGCCAAAATCTGCATGTTTTTGCTCCACAAGAGAAAACATATAATATAGGGGACCATTCAGTTTTGGTTTAACTACTAATCGTATCCAGCGTTACATCGCGCTTCTTATATTTTTCCGTGGAAATGAGAAGTTTTCTTATAGTTGTGCTTTATACCGCAATATAACCGAATTCCACGCGGGCGAAAAGCTAGTGTTACATAGTTTGAAATGTTTCTTTCGTCGCCAATTTTTATGCTTGGCGACAATGAAGTGATGTAACTTAAACGAACCGTACCTTCAAATTGCAGCATGTATAAAGTCATTTATAGCAGTGGCACGGATAATACACAATAAAATAACTGGTATTTAGCTTAAAATGATAGATGAATGTTTCGAGTGAAGCATTTTTCAAATGGTTGGTGTAATTTCTTAAATTACAATTTTTTTTTTTTTTTTTTTTTCTTTTCCCAGAAAACAATCGTCTTTTACAAATGCATAAGAAGGTCAAATATTCTTTTTTTCCTTCGTTACTTTCTATCTCGAATTTTTCATTCATAAAGAGTGTTGTTTTTCTTCTCTCATAGTTTGAAAGTGTAAAAGAAAATGGGAGGGAAAATATACTTTTGATGCCAGATTTCTGAAGTCACACTGCACATAATAAATGCTAGTAATACTATGTTCCTTTCATAACTGATTTCACTTGACATTATCATCCTTTAGAGCATGCATTATGATGCTTTTTACTAATTTCCACACAGCATTGTAATAAATTGCATTCAAAACTGAGATTTTTACCGTCCTGGTTAATCTGCAACCCGGATAATTAGATTCCAGTTAATCGAGAGTCTACTGTATTATATAATTTTTTATGTTTGCTGTCTCTAAAATCACGTCAGTGTTTGCAGATTGCAGAATATCTTTATTTAAAATGCCATTTTTTTTTTTACCAGTATTCTTCGCTTTTTTACTTTCTTCTATCTACAAGAAGGAAGTATTGAATTCATAAAAATTTGGTTTTCGATGAATTTATATATTTTACAAGGTCTTGAACGCAATTTGATAGTTTTTAGAAAATGTCTGTCTGTCACTCTGGACGGGACAAAATTTTTGTGGGAGATCTATCACAAGAATTAATGCCTGAAATTTCACAAAACTTTAGATTCTGTTATACCTTGATATGAACTGGAGCTGATTAGTTTTTGGTGCATATCGCTCAACAGGTCGCGCTGCTATGTTACATTATTAGCAATTACTACAGTAGCCCTGTTTCAAGAACTTATGCATAGATTTTCATAAAACTTTAGATACAATTAATCCTTGATATAATCTGGTGCTGGTTATCTTTTGGTGCAAATCGCCATATAGGTGGCACTGCTGTGCTGCATTATTCATGATTATTGCAATAACTTTATCTTAATAACTAGTGCATAGATTTTCAATCAAACTTCAGATTCAGTTAGTACCTGATAAAAATTGATCCTGATTAGTTTTTAGTGTACATCACCCAACAGGTGATGCTGTTATGCAAAATCGTTTGAGATTTTTCAATAGCTCTATTTCAGAAACTATTGCATGGATTTTCATTAAACTTCAGATTCAGTTAGAAGTTGACATAAGTTGTTGCTGACAAGATTTTGGTATCAATCACCTAGCCAGTGGTGCTTCTATGCTGCATTTTTCAGGAAATATTAGCATGTATGAGATAGAAGAAAGTTTTGGGAATACTACATCTGACTAGTTTAATCATGGGATGTATATCAGTAAAGCGAAGATTGCTTTTTTTTTATGTAGTGATATTTTGAATTAAATAATTCTCGAACTGTTGCCCCATCGTCTAACATGGCAACACTGCAGACACAAATAGTGCAATTGTGTTTGTGCAAAGTGTATATTTTGTATCAAATATGAAATAAACATAGGCAAAATGTCAAAGATGTGGCAGACCACAGATAAGTGACAGTTATTGAATTTTGCAAACAAGGGAACAAATCTTTGAAATTTATTTCAAATGGAAATTAAGCATGTATTTGCATTACAGTTCATGAAATATACAGGGTGAGTCATAAATATCGAAACAATAGGCTATCTCCTTAAATATTGCCTCTAGACCCATACTTCCAATTGCAAAGTTTCACCAAAAAAGGTAAATTTTTTGATAAGATAAGTTGCAACTCCATGGGGGGTCTATTTTAAAAAATACAAAAATTAAATTTTTATACGGCCCCCAGAGGATAAAACTTCCAATTAGAAAAATTTTCCTTATCCATTCCTGAATTGAACAAAAAAAATTCCATCTTGATATCTCCAAAACTCAGAGAGTTATGATAATTTTAATAAATCGTGAGGTTTCAAGGGATCAGACACAAATTGAAATGCGTGTAATTGAAGAAACAATGTTGCTGTATGTTGTCCAGAAAACATTTATTTTATTTATTTATTTACAGAGTTTGAATTTTGAATGTTTTGTGATGGTTAAACACATAATTTGTAAGCACTATCACATAATAAGCTTTCTTAATAATTTTTTTTTTTCAAAAAATGTAGAGTAAATTAAAATTGTCATAACTCAAAATATTATTTGTCGCATTGAATTTTTTTCTTTTAATTAAATGAAAATGTTTAATTTTCAATTTTGATTCAGCATTTTAAATAATATTTTTAAAAAATAAAAGTATTTAAAATAGCAATTTAAAAAAAGATGCAATTTTTTGGGAACAAATAATATTTTTAAAAGTAAATTTTCTGAGGTGAAAACATCTTTCGGCATCTTTTTAAATTATTTTTTTTATTGAGGTGTTAAAAAACTATTGAATTGTTACCGTAACCAAGGGTTACTGACTTATGATGTAAGTTTAAAAATGAGAAATACTGAAATAAAAACATCTGATGAAGAAATGTGCATTTAGTTTTAAACAAAGATTGGCTCCTAACGTTTAAATGCTTTTTTAAAATAGGTGATTAACTAGGTGATTAACTTCTTCTTGTGTAGTTTCAATTTCAGATTTTGTTTAAGTTTTGCCATTTTCGCCTTCTTTAATTACTATTTAAATGAGTCAGCTTATTTAATCTTAATTTTTTTATCACGCCGACTTCAATTTTTTTCATTGTTTTATCCCTGTCAACTTCATATTTTTCTTGTTAAAATTGCCACTACACGATGCGTAAAAGATGTCTCTAATTACGGGCCTCCAAACTGGTAGACGGTAGGTATTGGGTTCGAACCCAATCGCAACCATCGGCCTAACCGTTCGACGTTTTCCGTAGTTTTTTTCGAACCCTGGATTTCCAATTGCAGATAATTGGCCGGAATAAAAAAAAACAATTAAAAAAAAAAACAATCCCCAACGTGTTAACTGCTGTAAGCGGACTCAAAGGCCGCTGCGCTTTTTTTTTTTTTTTTTTTCCTTTTTTAGAGTTTAACATACAGTTTTCAATTCAAATACAAATACATTTTAAATTTTGTTTAACTTTCGAATCAGTTATCTTTTTAAAACAAGAACAGGTGTTTAATGAATCTTCGGCATATTTCATTTAAATGTTTTAAGTTGAAATTATTCAATTGAATTTCTTAAATGATGTTTGGTTCGAACGCATTAAACCTTGATCAATTAAATACACTTAGAATGAAATATTAGTGGGAGCTTAGCATAAAAAAAAATACGCAACAGAAACGTTATACTCTTCGACTTTAACATTCGAATAAATATTTTTTTTAATGCCGTTTGGAATAAATAAACTACTCGGATATAGCAATCGGAGGACTCTAAAGATACGAAATTCCGTGGATTAGTACAAGATATCGCTGAAATCGTGTAAACTATACAAAATTCATTATGAAAACGCCATCCGAAAGATGATTGATACAAAAACGTAAACAAAACCAATTCATGTCAAGAAGTAACTGCATCTGACTTTTTATGGAAATTATTGCATTAGTTCTTAAAGTAGAGCTATTGCAGAAATCTTAACAAATTCAGTGTTGCAGCGCCTCTCGTGGAGCCATATACAACAAAATATAAATAACATCAATTCATGTCAAGGAATAACTGAATCTGAAGATTGATGATATTCCTTGCATTCTGGAGATACAGCGATCGCGGAAATCGCACAAAAGCCTTTTCAGTAGGGTCACCTGTTAAGCAATTCATACCAAAAACTAATCAGCATCAATGTAGATCAAGAACTAAGTAAATATAATTTTTTATTAAATTTTGTGTATTAGTTTTTGAGATAGCGCGCTCACAAAATGTATATCATATACAGAGATACAGAAGCAGTGACTCACAGACAGACATTTTGTAAAAACATGTTTTTCGGTATCTCTGAGCCCTAAAACGTGTGAATCCGTCGAAAACCGGAATTCAAAATTTTCATGAATCCAATACTTTTTCTTGTAAAGATAGAAAAAAGTAAAAATATGTTTAAAACCACATAAATTTTGAAGCTGAATAGTAAAAACTAGATTTTTGAAAAAAATTCTAAGTAATTTTTTAAAATATATTTCCATTAACATTAAAATGTACAATAACATTAAAATATATTCCATATGATCCAGTTAATATAAGGGTCATTATCGCTATTACTATTTTTACTAAACTTATTACCTGTGGCAATAAGTTTTAAAGACACGGTTAATGAGAGTTTAATTAATATCACTTAATTTAATAACACTTTTAATAAGTTTTTAATAAGACGGTCCGGCCAATGGGTCGTGCCAATTACGAGCCTGACGCCAAGCTCGAGATATTGCAGACATCTAGCATATGTCAAGGAAGTTTAAAGCAAAAAGCTATATGCTTTTATTTTATATTTAAAAGTTAAAGCATTGTCTTGGGTCTACATTTAACAATGCGTAAATTAATGGTCGATCCCTAAATTGTATTTCAAATGAACTGATATCGCTG
Source organism: Maratus speculifer (assembly GCA_964019185.1). Lineage (NCBI taxonomy): Eukaryota > Metazoa > Arthropoda > Arachnida > Araneae > Salticidae > Maratus > Maratus speculifer. Next base: position 25,349,682 of record OZ025296.1, read on the forward strand.
CACTCAGATGTATGCTAAAGTGGTGTAAGTCACGAATTTTGAAAAATTTTGGATTTTAATATCATCCAGGGATTTGCAGATATCGAGATGAATTTTTTTTTGTTCGATTCAGAAGAGGATAAGGAAAAATTTTCTAATTGAAAGTTTTATTCTCTGGGGGTCGTATAAAAATTTAATTTTCGTATTTTTTAAAATAGACCCCCCATGGAGTTGCAACTTATCTTACCAAAAAATTTACCTTTTTTGATGAAACTTTGCAATTGGAAGTATGGGTCTAGGGGCAATATTTAAGGAGATAGCCTATTGTTTCGATATTTATGACTCACCCTGTATAATCAGAGGTGGATTTAGGCATATACTATATAGGCCCAGGTTGTCAACAGAAATTTTGAGAGTATTTTTTAATTCAAAATTATGAAAAATTTTGAATAGAGGATTTATAAGCATTTATTTATTTTTTATTTTTTTTTTGTCATAAACAGAGAAAAGTTTTTACCTAGAAAATACTGATTGTAATAAAGTAATTATTGCCACATGATTACATGAAAATGAATTATTCAGTTCCTCAAATGTTGGAATCTCCATATTGCAGAACACGATGTAGTATTTTACCGATTTTGCTGAAATGAAAATACTTAACTAAAAATAAAACACGAATAAATTATGTTAAAATGTTTAAGCCCCTTAAAATAACTACTGTTATCTGACGAATAATAAAATAAGCTTTTTAAGAAAAAAATATCAACCGACTTCAAAAAAGCGCTAAAAAGAATTAAATAATTCTTTAAAGTTCTCTAAGGCCAAAACGTTATCCAATAAGCACACATCGGATATTAGATACCGGCATAAAAAACGGTTAAATTTAATATGTATAATTTAATGTCCACCAAACATAGATTTTAGAGATAATATTATTTTACAAGAGATGAATTGACATATTTATGATTTATTTTATGAATATATACATATAAAAAGTAATGAATTACATTTTTAAGTTGGTGCCAAACAATCACAATCGATAATGATTATCCCCATTTTAATTATGGCACTAGGTATAATTTAGCTACAATTCTTAATATACATCAAATAGAGTTTGGCACCAACTTCAAAAAGTAATTCATTACTTTTTATATGTATATATTCATAAAATAAATCATAAATATGTCAATTCATCTCTTGTAAAATAATATTATCTCTAAAATCTATGTTTGGTGGACATTAAATTATACATATTAAATTTAACCGTTTTTTATGCCGGTATCTAATATCCGATGTGTGCTTATTGGATAACGTTTTGGCCTTAGAGAACTTTAAAGAATTATTTAATTCTTTTTAGCGCTTTTTTGAAGTCGGTTGATATTTTTTTCTTAAAAAGCTTATTTTATTTCCTACTTTTTAGTTATGCATACCGTAATACATAATTATGTGTACTGGCACACGATAGCTCTTTGCAATGCAATATTAATGTACGCACTTTGCTAAGTTCTGATGTATTCAGTTTACTTGTCACTGTTTGATTGTCAACTTTTCTGAAACCACTTACAATATCGGTTAGTATCGTTGTGAATCTTAAGATTTTTTTTGTATGGTAACTTCTTCAGACAAGATCTGCCACTTCGAAAAGCTACCGCATTTATGAAATCTTAGTCTGCATCGAATCCTACGGTCATCGAAAGTGGCTTTCAAAAGGTGACAATCCATCAAGTAAAGTGTCCTTATACATAAGAGCGCGACATAGTGCTTCCATATATGAGCAAAATGACTTCATATATTAATGTATAGTAAAATGCTTTTCTAGTGTAGTCAGTCAAAAGTACTCCCCCTTCACTCAGAAAAAGGAAAAAGAAAGATTTTAGCAAAAATCGCACTATGCTTCAATCGATAAAGAGCAACACTCTAATACCTATACAGGTAGTAATGGCATCAGAAATGAGCAGTGGCAATTCGACGAGGAATCTGAAACTCATAACCGATACCTGGCTGCCTCTATAAGAGAGTGACAGCATTTCATTCCCAAATATTTCTTTTACAGACGCTTTTGTCCCAACTACACTGTTAAAAATTTGAAACTTTTGCTGTACACTGTTAAAAATCTGCTGCATTTTGCTGCAACGCACTCCCCTGCTTGTATAGAAAACGGTTACTTGGCCGTGAAATGGCGCTTTCTCATTGGTTGGAATAGAGATATTATATACAAGTGGTGGAGGGCGTTGCAGCAAAATGCAGCAGATTTTTAACAGTGTACACTGTTAAAAATCTGCTGCATTTTTTTGCTACGCACTCCAGCGCTTGTATAGAAAACGGTTACTTGACTGTATTAAGGAGCATTCTCAAAGGTCGCAGTAGAGACATTATATACAAGCGGCGGAGTGCGTTGCAACAAAATGCAGCAGATTTTTAACAGTGTATCATCACTTCACCACTTATATAGAAAAAGATTAGTTAAATGCATTATGAAGGATTCTCATTGATAAAAGTAAAGATATTCTATAAAAGCGATGGAGTGATGATGCAGCAAAAGTTGCAAATTTTTAAAAGTGCATTGCATTGCCAGGCATTTTTTCATTATGGAATTTGATGATGATGATTTCCTGGAAGAATTAGATTGTACTCGTATGAGAAGTTAACAAGGTTGACGAAAATTGCCCGCTCAACAAGATGCTTGGTGACTCGTTTTTGTACAGAATCGTTTCAACCAATTATATACTGTGCTACATGTGTCATATTCATATCGAGGGAACCTACACTGTAAAAAATTTGATACTTTTGCTATATCATCACTCTATTGCTTTTATAGAAAACGATTACTTCACCCAATTACGAAGTATTCTCATGGGTCAAAAGAGAGATATTCTACAAAAGCAGGGCAGTGACGATGCAGCAAAAGGGTCACATTTTTTACAGTGACACTGTAATCGGAAATGAGCGGTGGCGTATTCGATGAGTAATCTGAAACTCATTACCTACATCTGTCTGCCTCTATAAGAGAGTGACAGCATTTGATTCGGAAATATTTCTTTTTAAAAACGCTTTGGTCCCAATTACACTATAAAAACTTTGAGCCTTTTGCTGCATCATCAGTCCACCGCTTTTATAGAAAACGATTACTTCACTGTGTTACGGAGCATTCTTATTGGTCATAAAGACATATTCAATAAAAGTTGTTGTGTGACGCTGCAGCAAATGGGTCAAATTTTTAACAATGTATCATGGAGCATTCTCATGCGTCAAAGGAGAGATATTCTATAAAAGCGGGGGAGTGACGATACAACAAAAGGATCAAAATTTTTACAGTGTACACTGTAAAAAATTTGGCCCTTTTGCTGCATCGTCAATCCACCGCCTTTTTAGAAAACGATTACTTCGGCCTATCGTGCAGAATATTCATGGGTCAAGAGAGAGATATTCTTTAAAAACGGGGGAGTGATTATGCAGCAAAAGGGTCAATTTTTTTACAGTGTACACTGTTAATAAATGTGAACCTTGTTCAGTTAGGATTTCACATTTTGAAAAGATCGTGTGTCTATGTAAGTGTAACTTAAAAACATGAAATATGAACGTTTCTAATTGGTCGATTGCTTCTAAAAGATATTGAATTTTAATGTTTTAATTTTTTAAAAAGTTCTAATCAACAGATTTTTATGAAATTTGAATGGGACCACATGAGTCCCATACGCTTTCAAACAAAAAAAGAATTATCAAAATCGGTTTATATTTACGAAAGTTATGCGTGAACAACAAATACATACAGGTCGAAATCATAACCTCCTCCTTGAAGTCGGTTAAAAAATAAAAAGGAAGATATTATCAAAATCACACCATGATTCAACATGCGTCTATATGAAAGTAGTAATATTTGAAGTTAAGAATGTTCTTTGATAAACGCGGTTTTCCAAAGTACAGAAAATTTAAGAATTTTTATTCCAGAACTTGGCGGTAGTCGCCTGAACGAATTTGTTTTATGGGTGAAAGAAGTTAACTCGCTTAACTTTAATGGTAAGCTTATCAAAATTTTTCGTCATTTATATTTGTCCAAATGTAAATCTAGCACATAGCAATGTACTTTAATCACTTTGTGAATCCGGCATAACAAGCACCCTGATTTTCAGACACTCTTGCTTTAGCGTGTAAGGCTCTTTAGAGATGAATTTTCAGCTTTTCGATATCGAATTCTCATGTCTGGATCGATGTGGATCTTTCACTTTGGTGGATACGAGAATTGTTCCAGCTAAGATTTCGTACTTTGAAAAAAAAACTAGCATCTCTGCAACAGTGGTTAGGATCGAGAATGATTGTTCGCTGTTAAGCAAAACAAGATTGACCAATCATAAGCCTTTATTTTTAAGAACTTTTCATTGTTCGAAGGAGAGAGTCTGGATTACATGGAGTGAAAATTTGTTATCGACACTGTAAAAAATTTGACCCTTTTGCTGCATAGTTACTCCATCTCTTTTATAAAATTTCTTTGTTTTGACCAATGAGAATGCTCCATAATAGAGCGAAGTAATCGTTTCCTATAAAAGCGATGGAGTGACGATGCAGCAAAAGGGTTCAATTTTTTACAATGCAAGCAGTGCTAAAAATTTGTATCCTTTAAATGTGCAACGATACTACTGAATTCCAAAGTGTCGATCACAGCGACATCTGCGGCATTTTCGTGATACATTATCTAGACTCGCAATAATTCTTGCATTTTTAGAAAATGCCCTGCAGATGTCGTTTCTATCTTTAAATTTCATTAGCATTGTTGCACATTTAACGAACAGAACATTTTAGCGCTTATTTTAAGTATTAAAGAGGGCGTGTTCACCACAACTTACCGGTTACTTACCGACCACTTACCGATTGTAGACAAATACGAAATGAAAATCAAAGCAAAGTGTGACGTCAGCTACAATTCAACAGAATAGTTTTCATTGCTGCCACAGTTTGCTTTTGTACTGCCCTACAATCGATCGGTAACATTGGTTACTTTTGTAAGTTGCTCTGAACACGCCCTGAGATAGCCGATTTCCACACTATATCCCCTAGATGCTATATTTCCGGTTTCTTGCATAAGAGAACTTGTCCGGAATCCAGGTAGAATTCGCGCTGTTAGCGAAACCAGATTAACGAATCAGAAGCCTGAATTTTAGCAAATTTTTCAATGTTTTAAATAAATTTTCTTGTTAATAAATCTCGTTTCGCAAACAGCGCAAAATTTATGTGAATCCTGGCCCTCGTCCAGTTAGGATTTTGCACTTTGAACACTGTTAAAAATTTGAAACTTTTACTTTATCGTCTATCCATCGCTTTTATAGAAAATGATTACTTCATTGTATTATGGTGAATTCTCATTGGTCAAAATGGAGATATTCCATAAAAGCGGTGGAGTGATGATGCAGCAAAAACTTCAAACTTTTAACAGTGAAAATATTGTGTGTCTATGTAAGTGTAATATGAAAGCATGCAAAAGGAACACTTCTAATTGGTCGATTGCTTCAAAATGAGTTTGAAATTTAAAGTTTTTATTTTTAAAAAAGTTCTAATTATCGGATTTTTATGAAATTCGAATGGGACCACATGGGCCTCATACGCTTTCAAACAAAAAAAGAATTATCAAAATCGGTTCATATTTGCAAAAGTTATGGGTGAACAACAAATACATACAGGTCGAAATCATAACCTCCTCTTTGAAGTCGGTTAAAAATGACTGTGTTTTCATATAAAATCTTATTGTAAGGGCTCACTTCGCCATGATTTTATTTTTGGAAGCATCTAGTTAAACATGAGATTTATTTATCCGATCTGTACTCAAGTCATACAAAAAATCTCGTAAAATTTTATTAAGTGTATGAAAACTGAAGAAGTATGTTCTACAGTGTAATGATGAACTTATCTAGGATGGAAAATTTTTAAATAAATGAATTGGTGTTGTTTCTAAAAAAAAGTTGTTGGAATGTCATGCACTATATTTAGGATTAATTGTGCATGATAAGGGGAGTGCTTTGTGTTGAAAAAAATAATTTTTTCGAAGTTTTCTTTTTTAGTATTAATATTATGCTGCTAGTTGCTTTATATATAAACATTATCTTTTTAAAAAATCTTTAGAAAATTTTTGAGAAATATTTTTGAACAATGTATCATTATTCATGTAGATTCAATGTGTGGTTTTATAGATGATTTAAAACTGAAAATTTTAAGTCTATGCACAGAATTATAAAAATTTCAAACCCTGTAAAGGTTTCATGGCCCTTCTGTACTTTCTCATCACAAATTGCATTATTAACTGTATTTCGTTTGGGGGTTCTCTCTACTCTGAGGGGCACTAAGCAAATGTTCAATTTGCCCATTTTAGTAATATGATCTGTTATGTTCTTATTAAAGAAACTCAGCTAATTGAAGCTTATTGAAACATATATAAAGAATTAAAAGAACAACAATTAAAAGAGAGATTGACAGAATTTATAACTCAGAAACTGCCGAATGATGATATAATAAAAACTTTTGCATCAGAATTTCAGCAAATTAAATTACTTATAGCAGGGCCGTAGCTAAGGGGGCGCATGGGCGGCTCAGCCCCCCTAAAATATTTTGAGCCCCCCCCTCCCCCCCCTGGAAAAGATTCCATGGTCACTCAATGAATTTATGTTTTGAAAATCCAAATGAAATTCTGTTCAAAAATTTAATTTAGTTTAGTGACCCTTTCACAGTTTTGCAAAAATACTAAATTGTACATAAAATAAGTGTTTCAATAATCGCTCATTCTACTTCTACATATGAAGTCGACATGTTTAATTTTGCACCAGTTATACTCTCAAAATTTTCATCATCATATACTTTTCTTAGAAACATAGTACCTACAGTGTAAATATGCACTAATTTATCTTTCTGCGTCAGAGAGAGAGAAGAAAAAAAAAATGAGCCCCGCATACATTCTCTTGAGCCCCCCCCCCCCCCCCTATTGTTCACTTCTAGCTACGGCCCTGCTTATAGATAACTGCTGTATTTTTATATTATGTGCTATTTAAAAAAAGTAAACTCTTATGCAAGCATTTAATGTGCTATTAAGGAAATTGTAATCAAAAATTTATATGTATGAGTAATTTATGCTATATTAACTGCATTAAGCAAATATGTACTCAAATTTTCATAGAAAAATATTCGTGAGCAAAAGGTGCCATTCTAGTGCCTTGCTCCTAGCTGCTGTAAAAAGAAAATTAATTTCGACATTGCTGGCAAGAAATCCGGCCAATTGAAACAAATAAGGTTTTTTTACCATTATAATTTTATATTCTTTCTTTCTAACTGATGATCAGACCCCCTACCTGCCGGATTGCCCCATCTGAATGGGTTTAATACGTGGTATCGGGGCAGATGACCATCTAATCGGCGTGTAGCGGCAATAAACCTGACATCGTCACTTCGCATGTCTTTCTATCTGCAGTGCCTGTTGCTCGTTTGTTTTGAGCATGCTTTGTTTTGCCGGTTACTTAATGTTATAACCCATTGTTTGGCACTTCAACATTGCTACTCAAGTTGATCTCGTAATTTAGAAACTTGATCAGATGACGCAAGTGTTTAATTCAGACACTTTTCTACGGCAGGGATTTCTGTGGCTCCGGGTATAGGGGAATGAACTTTTTGCCATTGAAAACACAAAATCTCAAATCTTCCAAGGGAGGCCATCACCTCCTGAATTAGACACTGAGATGAGACCTTCACGTGACAAGGCATCTCGAAAGCTATAATATAATTTTCAATTCGATTTACTAGATGGTGACACTAAACCCAACTTTCAACAGCTGTTAGTCTTTGATAAAAAGTTTCTTAAATCCAATTGATTTTTTAAATCACCAGACTTTAAAAGATTCACCTTTTATATGAACATTTTAATAAATTTTTTTTATTTTACTTAAGAAAGGTGTTATAGTAAAATAGGTGTTATAGTAGGTGTTATAATAGGTGTATAGTAAAAAAGGTGTTATAGTTACATTAACATGTTTCGGAACCGTCAAATAAGTTCCATAATCATAATATAGATCTATCATAATATAAATTTATATGATGATTATGGAACTTATTTGACGGTTCCGAAACATGTCAATGTCATTTATTTTTATTATAACACCTTTCTCAAGTAAAATTAAAAAATTTTATTAAAAAGCTGTTAATCTTTTGTTCTCTATCAGAATATCAGTTTTAAAATCGCATGCTAAACGTGTTTAGCATTCTATTTTTTTTAACAATAGCACTTTAAATATGAAATATCACAAATTTGCATATTTTTTTTACTCTTCGCCATGAAATTTCTGAAGTATACAGCCCAAATAATTTTAGGTAGATTTCGTATGAAATACTACCTATTGCATTGTCTCCCATGTTGGAATTTCTGAAAAATTTTTGCGGATCTACACGAATCATGACTCCTAGACCCCAAAACTACCATCAGTAAAAAAGTTTATATATCTATCTATCTATCTATCTATCTATCTATCTATCTATCGGTGTATATCACTTTCTTCTAGACACGATAACTTCCATAATTATGCTCAGATCTTTTTCAAACTTTTACATAAAATCAAGGAGCTTAAAATCTCGGTCGAGTTCGTTAATGGGCAAAATCGGACCAAGGGGGTGGAAATAGGGAGGGGTTTTGTGAAAACCGAAAAAACGCGATAACTTCTTAATTAAAATAGATATCGAATCAGTTTAAAGTTTATATTACTTCTAAGAAATGGGCAAAAAGTTTATGCATGACAGATTTTTGATAAAGTTAAAAATGGGCTCAAGGGGCGAAAAAAACATGGTTTTTGGGAGAAAAAAATTCATAACTTCGTCAATTCTCAAGATATCAAATCCAACTAAATTTTATATAAATTTACTCAATATTATCTAAAACTTTTGTATTTACAAGTTTTTGATAGGACCAATTTTTACCGATGAAAAAAATTAAAAACGAAAAGAAAAAGGGGGGAGGAAAAAGAAAAAAATCCATAACTTACTCAATTCTTAAGCAATCAAATCTAATTAAATTTATTTTACATCTTCACAATAATATCTACAACTTTTATATTAACAAGTTTTTCATAGAACCAATTCTTATAGCAAAAATAAATTAAACAAAAATAGGAGTTGGAGAAAAAATCTCAAATCCAAACTGCTTATATTCTGACTCATTTTAAAATTCATTTTTGATTTTAAACGCATCCAAATGACAGATCCTCTTATTTAGGAACTATATAATGCGACGTATTGGCCAGTTTTTTGATAAAGGCACAATATATTTTTAAAAAGGCTGCCAAAAAGGGTATTTTGAACAGAATTTCCCGAAGTTGTCAATGAAAAATTGAGGAAGTATAACAAATTGCGTTTTTTCTGAGTCATTTTTAAATTCATTTTTGTTCTCAAACCCTTCCAATTTACAGGTCCTCTTATTTAGGGACTATGTAATGTGACGGATTGGCCAGTTTTTTGATAAAAGCAGAATATATTTTTAAAAAGGCTGCTAAAAAGGGTATTTTGAACAGAATTTTACTAAGTTATCGTGATTGAAATTTAAGGAAATTTAAGAAATTGCGTTTTTACCGAGTCATTTTTAAATCTTTTTTTGTTCTCAAACGCATCCAATTTACAGGTTCTCTTATGTAGGAACTATATAATGTGACGGAGTGGCCAGTTTTTTGATAAAGGCAGAATATATTTTTAAAAAGGCTGCCATAATGGGCACTTTGCACAAAATTTCCCAAAGCGATCATGATTAATGAACTGTGGGTATTCAAATAACAAATTGGTTATTTTATGACTCATTTTTAAATCCAATTTTACTCTGAAACGCATTCAAATGACAGTTTTTTGTTACTTAGGAACTATATAATGTGCGTATTCGTCGATTTTTTGATAAAGGGTGAATATATATTTTTTAAAAGCTGTCAAAGTAAGCACCTCGCAAAAAAATTTCCCAAAGCGATCATGATAAAAGAATTGAGGCTGTATTCAAATAACAAATTGTTTATTTTATTACTCATTTTTGAATTCAATTTTCCTCTCAAACGCATTCAATTGACAGTTATTTGTTATTTAGGAACTGTGTAATTACTGTGTATTGGTCAGATTTTTCATAAAGGCTAAATATATATTTAAAAAAATCTGTCAAAGTGGGCACTTCGCACAAAATTTCTCAAAGCGATCTTGATTAAAGAATTGTGGATGTATTAAAATAATAAATCGGTTATTTTATGGCTCATTTTTAAATTCAATTTTGCTGTCAAATGAATTTAATTAACAGTTTTTTGTTATTTAGGAACTATATAATGAGCATATTGGTCAATTTTTTTAAATAAAGTAAGAATATAATTCAAAATATGTTGCCAAAATGGGCATTTGAGTAGAATTTCGTTTAAGATGATTTTGATAAAACCAGTTCTTACAGAAAAATGAAATTAAAAAATTTTTAAAAGCGGCTGAATAAAGTAGTTAAACTGGGTTTATCTCTAATCTTTTTTTTTTTTTTTTTTTTTTGAGATGAAAACTTTTCGAAATCTACCTCCGCCTATAGGCCATGCCGAAAGGGATTTTTTTCTAGTCTCTATTGTCAATTCTTTCATCTAGCACAAAGAATATGTGAAAATTGTATGCTTCTGCTAATGTAAGTGATAAAAATAAATAAAAAATTAAAATCTGCGTTCTGGAAGAAATTTTTATTTTTCTCCATTTTGCCAAAATGTTTATGATGCTGCCATCTGTTGTTGCCTGTTGAAAACAAATGTGGTGTGCCAGTTGTGTCTTTCTGTATTTTTTACAATTATTCCTAATGGGCAAAATAAACACACTGGGCATACTGATGGATTCAGGAACTTTCAAAGAATTTTTTGATCTAATAAGAAAAATCGATTTAAAAAAGAATGACTCACGTCTGCCCTTAAAAGCGTAATCACGTACACCGATTTACTGTGAATGTCGCGCATGATGCGTCGCGACTTTTCGCTGAAAAGAAATTCAACTTTTTTTTTTTTCGCAATATCTTGCAGTTATTTCTTTATTATTCTCCATAAATTCTACATTATATTTAAATCGAACGAATTATCCAGCCAGGGAAGTATGTTAATTTGATTTTTGTTGGCTATACCCAGGGGTGCCCAGAGAGGGATTTGGTGACGCAAAATGCGTCATACAATTTAGTTTTTTTTTTTTTTTTTTTTTTTTTTTTTTTTTTTTGGGGGGGGGGGGGGATTTGAGAAAAAGTACATTTTTTTGTGGGGGGGGGGGGGGAGATTTTTAATTTTTTAATATTTCAAAATTTAATTCCATAAATGTTCCTATGTTTTCTTTCTTTAAATTCTAGATAAGGGCAATAACAGCTCATTCTGCTATTCTCATTTCGCTATCTCTTGAAGGTGCAGTAGATTATAAGTAGAATATAATTTACAATTTGTATTATGTTTGGGGGGGGGGGGGAAATGTTAAAATATGAAGGGTTTTTTTTGGGGAGGGGAATGTTAAAGTATGAAGGTGTTTTTTTTGGGGGGGGGGGGGAGATGGTCACCACTGGCTATGCCAGTTCTTGACCTGTGTGAAAGTGCTAAATCATGTTAGAAAATAAAACCGTTACCATGTCGATCTTTCACTGATGGTATTATGAAATACTCTAGGATTTCTTGATATATCTCAAATTAATCCTTTCTTTAATGATACATAGCCTTCCAGGATTTTCTGCAGTCATGCAAGCTCATAATGTTATACTCGCTGAAAAATTCACTGATTGTTTCCTGCTGTCCTTGTCATATGCTTCTTGCTTTATTCACTATCCAAAAACACCTTGATCAGCCTTTTTTTTTTTTTTTTTTTTTTTTTTTTCTTTTCACCACTTCACTTTCTCCCTTTTCTGTTTGATAGTCATAAGGGACCTTTATCTTTGGTTCACGAGATTGAAATCCAAGTTTATAAAGATATCGTACTGTTATAAGTTTACTCACATCAATACCGTGTTCTTTCTACTTTTGTTGAAAATATCTTATACTTCTAAATTTTTTTTCTTTACCAGTACTTTTTAGTTTTCTATCATCTCTGTGAATAATTTTTAACAGTGATGAATCCAAATAATTTTCTCCGGGGATGATTTTTGTAGCTCCGGGGGGGGGGGGGGAGCATTATAAAGTTCCTGAGGAGAAATCGCACTTTTTGACCATTGAAAACACAAATGATCCCCCACCCACTCGGGAAAATGAAATCCCCTCACGGGTCACCCTGTGAATTCAACACCTATTTTTGGCTTCCGTTCGCTTTTCAGATGCTTGTTTTCAAAAAATCAAATTTTCAAAGCATGCTTGATTTGTTAAAATACTTACTGACATATTGCTCTACTAACACTACAGGTCTGCACGGGCTAGAATTTTTTGGCCCTGTGTAAAGCTCAAATGTTCGGTCGAGCCCCGTTTGGCCCGTTTATATTTTTACATTTCTAGGTTCGGTCCATACAAAAATCAGCGAAAACAGGTCCAGCCCGATCTGGCCTGGCACAATTTCTAGTATTTCGAAGCAATTCAGATTTTTACAATGTAAATGAGATTCTTTTAAAGAATCTGCATACATATTTATTGGATGATTTTACAGTATATTTTACAGAAAGTACACAATAGTAACATTAATATTACTTATATTCTTCGACTTTCAACACTCAGACAAAGATTCATTAAAAAACTAATATGTTTTACAATAAAAAAAAAAAGTAAGTTAAACACATCATAACTTTTGAAGCTGTATAATAATAAAGAATACTGCCCAGTTAAACTGATGGCATTGAGCTCACAGGCTACAAATACTAATTGTACATTAAAGCCTTATATTTTCAAGGGTTAATTCCGTTCGAAAAAAAATTAAGAAGGGGAAACAGCTCTCCCCTTTCCTCTTTTTTTATACTTAATCATTGAAACTCCTATACTATCAAAGACATGCTTTATCATATAAAAAATCTATATCCAAAATTCAGAGCAAATGAGATAATTCTTAATAAAAACCCATTTAGCATTTATATAATTTAAAAGGAGTTATCCCCCTCTTTTATACTTAACCATTAAACTTCCAAAACTATTCAGAGATTTGAACGAAATCTGACAATTCTGCTTGAAAAACCCATTTATATAAATTAAGGGGGGGGGGCATTAGAACCCCTGTTCCCCTTATTTATACTTATTCAATGAACACCTAATAACAGTCACGGAATCGCCTCATCAGAATGATCCTAATCTAAATTTTGAACGAAAATTAATTCTGCATGAAAATCCCATTTATATCAACTAACGGGGGGGGGCATTAGAGCCCCTGTTCCCCCTATTTATACTTATTCAATGAACACCTAATAACAGTCACGGAATCGTCTCATCAGAATGATCCTAATCTAAATTTTGAACGAAAACTTAATTCTGCATGAAAATCCCATTTATATCAACTAACGGGGGGGGGGGGGCATTAGAACCCCTGTTCCCCCTATTTATACTTATTCAATGAACACCTAATAACAGTCACGGAATCGCCTCATCAGAATGATCCTAATCTAAATTTTGAACGAAAACTTAATTCTGCATTAAAATCCCGTTTATATCAACTAACGGGGGGGGGGCATTAGAACCCCTGTTCCCCCTATTTATACTTATTCAATGAACACCTAATAACAGTCACGGAATCGCCTCATCAGAATGATCCTAATCTAAATTTTGAAAACTTAATTCTGCATGAAAATCCCATTTATATCAACTAACGGGGGGGGGGATTAGAACCCCTGTTCCCCCTATTTATACTTAATCAATGAACACCTAATAACAGTCACGGAATCGCCTCATCAGAATGATCCTAATCTAAATTTTGAAAACTTAATTCTGCATGAAAATCCCATCTATATCAACTAACGGGGGGCATGAGCCCCCCGTTCCCCCTCTTATACATATCGAATGAACTCCAAAAACTAATCAGGGAAGCGCCTTGTCAGGATATACCTACATACAAAATTTCAAGTGGATCGGATATTTTTATCATGAGTTATCGCGTTACGTACATACGAACATACATACAGAACGGACGGGCACATAAGCTCTCAGGCTATGATAGCCTGTGAGCTAAAAAGTAGATTTACGAAAATATTTCTATAGCATTTTATTAAAGATTTTTTCAAATTCAAAGGAGCTATTTTCTGATACATTTCTGCATAACATTAGCAGGTGTTTTTATTAGGAATATAATGTAATCGAATGGCGTTATCCATTTTTTGATACAAGCAATTTAAGAAAATATTGTCAAACTTAGCGTTTTGAATAGAATTCCCGGAAAAGACAGCATGGGAAGGAGAAAAATCTGCAACCACGTGAAAAGAATCTCTTATATCTCAAGAAGCATGTACAAATATCTTATTTACCAAAAATGGGAAACGCTATTCGATTCCAAATCCCTTCAATAGTCAAGATTGTCAATTTTATACCTTTATAGTTAAAAGCTGGTCAAAAAATGAGTCAAACTTTCGCGTTGTTGAGAAGTGAATTTAAGAACCACCAAATAATATACTTCCAAAGATTACGTTAACATAAGTTCTTTTTCGCTATTAGTAATTTTACAAATCATGTTGTCTGCGCTATATAACTAGAGAACAATTAAGTCTAGCTTCAGCCCGGCTCGACTATATGTAGAAAAATAATGCAGGCCTGATCTCAGCCTGGCATGAGTCTGTTAAAAAATATATTAAGCCCGGATTAGACACAAAGTAACTGCTCAATGCCGATGTCTACACTGTACTATAAGTTACATTTCTGTGCTGATGTCGTCAAACTAGTTTCGGCTCGTGACGCACATTTATACTTATTCTTGTTAAAGCCCTATTTATTGTAAATAGCTCATATTTTATCGTCTTTGATGAAATCTTTCTAACGTGCCGGTAGTCCCGCTAAATTTTTTTTCATCGTCCCTTCTCCGGCCCGTTAGAAAATTCGGAATTATTTCGTTGGCCCGCGGACCAGGTACGGGTCTCGGGTCCGTGCAGATCTCTATCTAACGCTTAATTCAGAACAATTTAAGTAACTAGCGATATGTTGCTGATTACGACTTTCCTAATGCAAATCAATAATACCATGGTTTGTGAACTCCGTTATGTCGGAGGAGCGATAAATGTTTTATACAAAATGAAAACAAAGATAATGCAAAAATGTTTTTATAGCTTAAGAAGAAAATAGATGATAATTTTAAGCATAATTTATACAATCTACTGAATCAATATGGAAAATTCATCACTACTCTAATGACTTTTACCACCTATTCTAGTATTCTAATACTTTGAATAATGAAAATAATTTTACAAAATGCAATATTAACTCAAAATTTAACCTTTTATCATTTTCATTTTCTTTAATAGCATGCAAATTTATTAAAACATCAATCGTTGTTCCATTTGGACTTATACTACATTGAAATAAAGCTAATGTAATTCCAAATACAAATGAAATGAATTATTATAATTTTCTTGGCTTGGAGCTGTATAACTTATTTGATACTCATAAGAAAGCAGGTTGTAGTCTCTCTCAGTGGTGCATATCAAACTGATTACAGTCGAACCTCGTTAACATGAACCTCAAGGAGAATCAAAATTTTGTTCATGTTAACAGTAATTCATGTTATCCGTATCAAATCTTTGTATTCGTCTTTATAGGGGACTGTGAAAACAATTCATGTTAAAAGTAATTCACGTTAAGCGTGTTCATGTTGACGAGGTTTGACTATATGTCTGGAATATCGTAACATCAAGGAAATGCTGAAGAAAAAACAATTACAGTTAGATTGTAGCTGCGCGCTATGTAATTTCTTTACTTTAACTTTCACTTTTAGAACACTTTGGATTTTGTGAGCAGAATGCAACGATGAGTTTCTTTGATTAGAGTGATTTTGTTATGATAAAAGATGTGACTATTATTGACAAAAATCGATATGAAAGTGGAGCATTGTGTCTCTCAATGATTTAAAAAGTTTGTAAATATGTATATAAGACTATAAATACTTATTTTTATTTCATTAAATGTTTAGTTAAAGAAACATTCGAAGCGAAGATTTTCTCAGTTTCGATTTGACTCCGATACGCATTTTTATTTTGTTGATTTATTCGCCAAACAACATAATTTATAATAGAATGTTTTTTATAGATTATTTATGATTTACATACAAGTAAGATTCACTTGACCTTAATACCTTTGAATAAACTTTTTGATGATTATTTTTTCATGGTGCATCGGCCGGGGAGAGTTAAATTCTGCAAAATATTCACCTCACCTAATACATTTACTTCTGGGGGAGGGATATCATATCCAGATATTTCGTCAGTTACCAACGCTTCTAATTTCTAAATTAGATTTCTATATGCTGCGATAAATTCATAAATCGTTATGGTTGTTTAATTAATTTATTAATGTGTAAAGAGATTCAAGAATAAATATAATTTTTAAAAAGCAAAATGGCGAAAAAGCACAGAGTGTATCAATTTACATTGCTTATTTTTCACGTAATTATTTTCTTTTTAAAATGCATAACACGCCAAACTAATAAATCATTATAAAAATGTTCATTGTATGCGAAAAAAGCATTAACTATTGTTGCTAATTAGCGGAAGATAATAAAAATTTTGTGCGTTTATATGCATAAAATTTTGCAAAAAAACTTTCAACATTAATCTCGGCAACAAGTACAACATATTTTTTTAAGATCACATTTTTCAGCGATGGGATCATACACCTCTAAGAATTCTTCATAAGAGCAAAATAAATCGGAACAGCCACCTAATTTAACTGGCTTTTCACTGAGGAAAGCTGCAATCTTTAAATCTGTACCACATTCATACAATATGAGAGCAAGATTTGAAGTGAATGGAGCAATGATGCTGGATCGCCACTTCCTATTTTCTTGAAAACATATGCCATCTGCTTTCAAAGGATCTTCATCTTTAAATAAACCAAATATCGAGTAAACTTTCTTAATGCTGCCAGCATGAGAAAATTGCAGCAACGCTTTGCTCTTTGAGGTATTAGTATATGTTTTAAATAAATCCATTATATCTTCAACGACTGGACAAGCTTGTTCATAGTTTATCTTATTTCCATAAGCATCTTTATAATAATCATCAATATCTTCTCCAAATTCTATCACTTTAAGCTCATCACTGGTGAATAAAGAGCACCAAACATCTCCAGTATTTAGGGCATATCCGAAAACACAAGCCTTGTAAATAGTCTTTAAATCATCATAACTTAAGGGGACACCAATTCTTGCGGACACACTCTCAGTCACTTTTTGCATCCAGGTTCCATTCACAAACTTATAGATCTCAGATGTGTCATACCCCTGATACTCGCATCTTTTCTGCAAGGCTTTGCAAGCCTTGTGAAACTGAAGCATGTCATTTATACTATCATCAAAGTTAATTTCTTTAAATTTATCACCAAAAAGACCATGAGCAAATGATTCAGCTGTACTTCTAGTCCTTTCACGGCTGGTGAATTCAAACTTGAATGTTTCAGGAGAGTATTTTTCACCCAATAATGTGGGAAGATGACTTTTAAAATGTTGGGCTAATAATATAGTTTCAGCTTCACCAGTTGAACTCATTTTGTTATCATCTTCAGGTTTCATTTTCTCCACCCAATTTTTTAAATTCTGTAAATCTTCTTTGCACATTTTTACCATACGAGAGTTATTCAACATCCTGTTTTGCAAGTCAGGTAATAATTTAATCATCTCCTCGATGTCCTCTTCATCAGGGTATCTGGTAGCATGTCGACTAAAGAGATAAAAGACTTTTGGGGTGCAACCTTCTACATTTGGTCCACTTGATAAATTCCCTGAAACTACATGGTATGCAGTTTTGGTGCTATACATTCTATATGGAAATGACTGTTTTGCATGGCAAGTTTCTTCAGTCTCACCAAGTTTGATACAAGCATCGCTAGATCTTAAACTAAGAAGAAGGATAACAGTAATGACACACACCAAAATAGCAATTGCTATAAGAGCTGTTTTAACACTCTTATTCATTGTTGTATTATTTCCGAGCAAAGAAAAGCCACTACCTTTTTTGTTTCAAAACCAGTTGTGTTTAGAAATAATGGAGTTGCCGTGTAACACATCATGATCCGAGACTGACCGAGATAACTGGCTTCGACTCCCACGCCTTCGTTGAACAACATTATTCTACATTACAGAGGTCATTTTCTCCCTTTCCTTTGTTTGTTTTATCGACAATTTTGATAATCAGTTTAAATAAATATGCATCAAAAGAGAAAAGTACACCGGTTGAGAATTCTTAAGATTTATCGGAAACTGTTTATACTTCAATATGTTTGAACTGACTTGGTGATGGATGAAATGAATGAAGAAAGCAATCATATTTAAAGCAACTCCGACAAAACAGGGTATGGAAAGAATGCATGCTTTGTTCTTTGACAACAGACTGTGGAGGCACCGGCGAGATACGAACTCACGGTCTCCTGTTTACCACAGCAATCTTACTTTATATAAGTGGCGTAGCTAGAGTGGGTGACCCCCGGGGCGGATGTTAATGGTGTCACCCCCTTCATCATATGCATCATATTGCCCGTCCATCATATTTTTTCAATCACAAATCTACGTTATTACAACAAATGATCATATCATTTTCTTATTTACCTGTTGTCCTCTAGCATAAAAAAAAAAACCTCTGGAGCGGATTATCACTTAAACCATAATTCCTGTAAGTCAATGCGGTGTCTATTATGTAGAAGATAAGTCTTTCTTTTAAAGTTTGCTTTCTTTATCCATTCCTTAGATAGGTTGGTTTTTGTTCTGTGATGCATAACTTATTAAGAAAATTTTCACATTCTCAAAGAAAAGAAAATTAACTCTGTTGCATCGTATGCTAGAATTTTTATTTTATTTCAGAAATAATTTCCAAAATCTTAAAAGATTACATATATAAATATATTTTCAAAAAGAGATTAGGTGTCACCCCTTAGAGGGTGACATCCGGGAAGACCGCCCCCCGCTGGCTACGTTATTGCTTTATATCTTTTGTTTTCATATTTAATATCGCGTTCAAATTGTTTCATTACTTCATTTTCAGAAGGGTCAGAATCTTGTTTAATATTAATAAGCCCTGAAGTTTCAAGATCCCATTTTTTTTTTTATTTCATCAGAAATTAAGTGTTCTTCAATAATCACGTTTAAAATCAACGAAGATTGGTTTTCGCTGTTTTGGAGGCACCAGCCAAAGATAGTTTCAACAGCAACAAGATTTTTGTTCAAATGTTTTATATTACCTGTCACTATACAGTGTGTCCACTCTCAACGGTGGCCAATGGCTAATTTCTAAACCGTTAATCACAGGCATATAATTCCAATTGCAAAAATGTTTTTATAAAGGTCAAGAAGTATTTTTTAAATGATTTAGGTTAAAAAAAAATTTAGTAAAAAATTACAAAATTAAATTTTTATACAGTCCCCCGGTCCTATGAGTAATATTTAGTAAATTTTTACCCCTACTCTCACAAATAAAACAAAAAAAGTTCCATTCCTCTGCAATTAAAACTGACCGAGTAACAGCTGTTTAAAGTTGAAGTATCTTTTTTTCCTGCAAAATGAAGGTCAGTCACAAATTTACTGGAAATAAAAACAAACTTCAGATATAAAATTTAACATTAAGCATTGAGAGTAAAATAATTTTTACAATATCATATTAAAATTTATGTGAATGTTTACATATTAAAGCAAAATATAGAGCTTATATAAAAAATATAAGTAAAAAAATAATAGAAATTTTGTTAGATTAAATTATGAAAAACAACAGTCACAATTCGTTAAAAAATGATATATATTTAAAATTCTATTAGATTACTTAACCTAATAAAATTTGGTGTAGTCCTGTAAAATAAATAAATGGTACGCACCTAAAATCGTATTAATATTACTTTGTCATTGGATATAAATTAATATGAGAAATGAACTTTGATCGGATATTTGGAAGTAAGTTAAAATTTGAATACCAATTTTGAACTAGGAAAACACACATACGGACTTTATAAGTAAAATGAAAACTTATCAAAATAACACAAATTTTTAAAGTAAAATCATGAAAGGAAACAACTTTATTTCCTTACAGAATAACACGTATGTAAAACTACAATTGAGGATGTGAATTTTAAAACTCGACTTATAGCTTTTGTTTTCTCTGTCAGTCTATACTAATCTACACTAATGTTACCCTACAATCTCCAAATTTATAATGAAAACCAATGGACGCATTTAAAGGTTTTTCGCGATTTCTCAAAATTTAATTTTCTCGATAAAGAGAATTTTGAAACTCACGTCTTCAATTATTTGAACCAATCTAGAAGTTAATTAATTAAAATTAACACTATCGTAAAACATATAAGATAGCAGACCTTCAGTTAAATCACTTTAAAAATATCTCTTTACCTCATTTATACCATTTTTGTAATTTGAGCTATATGTCTGTGACAAATGGTTTACGAATTAGCCATTGTACAGCGTTGGAAAAGGACGACCTTTATAATACTTTAAGCACTTAGTGTACATTCCCTTAAAGCTTAGTACAACTTATCCGTTTTCGGTTAGAGAAAAGTGGTTTAAGTCATGAAATTTAAAATTTCATAACTCCGTCAATTTTAATGTTAGACGAGTGGAATATTTTTTGTTGCTTGTTAGAGTGATGGGAAACTTTTACTAAATATAACTTATAGGATCGGGTGACTGTATAAAAATTTAATTTTCGTACTTTTTTAATAATGCTTTTTGGACCTAAATCGCTTAAAAAAAAAAAAAAAAAAAAAAAAAAAAAACAATTCTTTACCTCTTTTAAAGCATTTTTGCAATTGGAACTATAAGGCTATGACTAACGGTTTAGAAATTAGCCATTGGCCACTTTTGAGAGTGGACACCCTGTGTTATAGTAATAACCTGCTCCTACTAGAAG
The DNA here is from genome assembly GCA_964019185.1 of Maratus speculifer. Lineage (NCBI taxonomy): Eukaryota > Metazoa > Arthropoda > Arachnida > Araneae > Salticidae > Maratus > Maratus speculifer. The sequence continues at coordinate 25,370,650 of OZ025296.1, forward strand.
GGAAATGGGGTCTTGACATTGTGGTGAGCCGGCAAGGCGATTGATTGATGAAAAAATCGAACCTTTTATTAAATTGATGATTATGACTCTGAAATTAATACAATTTACGAATCACTAACTAAATTTCGTGCAAATAAAACTAGTTGGATGTGTCAATCCCAAAACTTTCTTCTATCACATAAGTACCTTTTAATATTAAAAAAAAAAAACGTGGTGACACCAAAGTCACCCACTATCGAATTTCCTCGAACATTTGACCTAGCCTAATGAGATTCTGCTATCCGAAAAGCCTAAAACGCAAAATTTAATTAATATTCTGAGAAAAAGAGCTTAGCAGTGCCTCCTGTTGGGTAATTTATACTGAAACCTAATAAGCATCTATTTATGTCAAGACCTAACAGAATCTGAAATTTGATGGAATTTCGTCCATTAGTTCTTGAGATATAGTTATAACAAAAAATTTGCAAAACGTTGCACAGCAACACCATATCTTGGACAATTTATGCCAAAACGTAAAAAAGCGTCTAATTATGTTATGGTGTAAAAAAATCTGAAGTTTGATGAAATTCTGTGCATTAGTTCTTGAGATATAACTAGTTTAAAAAAACCGTGTAAAATATAGCACAGCAGCACCATCAGTTGAAGGATTTATAACAAAACGTAATCATCGTGTAATTATGTTATATGTCATTTTGTAACAAAATCTGAAGTTTGATGAAATTCTGTGCGTTGGTTGTTGAGATATAGCTATCGGAAAAATCGTGCAAAATGCAGCATAGCTGCACTACCTGTTGCAAGGTTAATACCAAAATGTAATCAGCGTCTAATTATGTTATATATTCTAGTGTAACAGAATCTAAAATTTGCTGAAGTTCTCTGCATTAGTTCTTGAGATATAGCTATCGCAAAAATCGTGCAAAATGTAGCATAGCAGCGCCACCTATAGAGAAGTTCACACCAAAACCTTATCAGCGACTATGTATCTCAAGGTATTGCGAAATCTGAAGTTTGGTGAAATTCGGTGCATTAGTTCTTGAGATATAGCTATCATGAAAATCATGAAAAACGTGGCATAGCAGCGCCACCTGCTGGCCAATTTACACCAAAATCTAATAAGCGTCTACGTACATCAAGGGGTCACAGAATCTGAAGTTTGGTGAAATTCTGTGCATTAGTTCTTGAGATATAGCAATCTTGAAAATCATGAAAAACGTAGTATAGCAGCGCCACCTGCAGGCCAATTTTCACCAAAAACCAATAGGCACTAATTCATATCAAGGTCTAACTGAATATAAAATTTTATTAAATTTCGAGCATTAGTTCTTGAGATAGAGCGCCCACAAATTTTTTGTCACATACAGACAGACATACAGACAGACAGACAGACTCACAGACAGACATTTTCTAAAAATAGTCAAAACGTGTTCAGGACCTTCTAAAACGTATAAATCCGTCGAAAACCGGAAGTCGAAAATTTTCATGAATCCAATACTTTCTTCTTGTAAAGATAGAAGAAAGTAAAAATGACAGAAAACAAAAGTTTTACTAACAAAAATTTTAATAACACTCAAGAATCAAATTCTAGTATGATTACTAATGAAAATGGATATGTTAAGCTACAAACAAAATTTCTATGGTGACTGTTACACAGTTTACCACATTTTGGAATACTTTTAAAGTTTCGATAAATGATAATAATTCACTGACAACAATTGAAAAGTACAATTATTTGCGAAGTTGCTTGGGTTCATTTGCTTTAAACGCCATAGAAGGCCTGGATGTTTCGGAATCAAATTACCACGTTGCACTTAAAATTCTTGAAAGTAGGTTTGGGAATAAAGCGATGACAATCAATCATCAAGTAAATAAATTGTTAAATTTATCTCTAGTATATAAGTCTAGTGATTTTTCAAAATTACAGAAACTTCATGATGATATTGAGATTAATGTAAGATCTCTGAACACATTGAGACTCGAATCACATGCTTACAGCTCTATGCTGTTAGCCGTATTTTTGAAATTACTACCCTCAGATTTAAATTTAAAATTTAACAAACAAAACATTAAATCTTCATGCAACCCTGATATGAACAAATTACTAAATTTCTTGCAACCCGAAATTAAAAGTCGAGAACTGGCTTTTTCATTTTCAAAATCAAATAAATTAGAAGTAAACAAACAAAAATTTACGAAATCTCCTAAACGAGAATTAAACTTTTCATATACGCATGAATTATTGACTGCAGTTTCAGACAAAAAGAATACAGAGAAACAAAGCTGCATTTTTTGTAAGAGTAACCAGAACTATGCAATTCTTTTGATGTTGAAAAAAAGAATCCGTTGCAATGCGAACCTCTTTAACTCGAGAAATTGCTGACAAATTACAACTTAAAATATTGAGAAAGGAAAAATTATCAGTATTCACATTCAAAAGTAAAATCTTAATTGAGAAAAATTATGATATTGTTAAACTTAAATTGGAAAATAAACATCGTCCAGTGTTAATCTTCTGTCGAAGCAAGCTTTATCTACTACTTTAGAGTCTATAGATATGTTTAAAGAAGCTACTATGCCATTACATAAGAGGTACATAAATTCAAAATCCTTAAAATAATTATGGGAAAAAAATGATGTAATTTCCAGTGATAATTTGGAAACAATTGAAACAAAAAATGTTCCTTACAAAGTTTTAGGAATGGCATGGAACAGTCTAAATGATTTTTTGTACTTTGACACTCGTGAATGAGCAGCGTTTGCTTCTAAAAGAATTGATACAAAGAGGTATATTTTGCAAGTTTTGGGTCGCGTGTTTGATCCTATTGGGCTTTTAGGACCCTTCACATTGAGAATAAAAAAGTTTAATGTGAAAAAATCTGGTTGTTAGGCATAGACTGGGATGTTTTCATCCCAAAAGATTTAATTTCTCTTTGGAAAAACTTGTGTAATGAAATTCCTCAAATATCTGAATTTTCTATTCCTCGACATTATTTTTTTGAAATTCCAGATGAGAAAATTGCCAATTTGCAGTTGCATTTATTTTCTGATGCAATTACAATAGCCTTTGGTAAAATTGCCTATTTACGTGTATTGACCTCTGGAAAAAAAAAAAAAAAAAAAAAAAAAAAAAAAAAACATTTTTCGTAGTTACCAAAAACAGACCCTCACTCTACCCAGACTGGAATTGATGGCTGCATTATGTTCAGCTAAATTAAGCTGCAGCATTTTGAAGACGTTGCATCTAAAAATTCCATTCATTTATTGGACGGGCTCAAAAATTACATATTTTTGGATTAAAGGATTACCTGAAAAAATCAAACCTTTTGTGAGAAATCGTATTGAGGAAATTCATAAGCTGACACCCCCTTCTGATTGGAAGCAGGAGCAGTCAATCTCACAGACCTTGTCTCAAGAGGAGAAAAAGTCTCCAAGCTCATCAATAACCCGACTTGGTTATTTGGGCCAGAATGGCTTAGTGTACCTCCTGAATTTTGGCCAAGATCTGAAGATAAAGAAATAATTGATGAAGATGAATTAGAACACAGGAAAAAACCCAATGACATATTGCAGTGAGATTGTATAACGGAAGACATAAAAATCCTATTCGTATAGAAAAATTTTGCAATTTGGAGAAAGTAATAAGAATAACTGCTTGGGTAAAAATATTTATAATAAAGCTGAAAAAATCTACTGAAGTTAGCAAACCACTAACAACTGAAGAATTACTAGAAGCTGAAAAATACTTAATACGAAGTAAACAGAAGCAATTTTTTAAAAAAGAATTTGAATCTCTTAGAAATAATAATTCAGTAGAAAAGAATTCACCTGTATTTAACTTTATTCCATTTGTAGATGAATCAGAAATTATACGTTTAGGAGGAGAATTAGAATTTGGTGATCTTCCTACAAAAGAAAAACATCCAATCATTTTCCCTAAGCACTCCTGGTTAACGACGCTGATTGTGCGTCAAGATCATGAAAAGATGATGCATGCAGGTATTGCCCATGCTTTGACAAAAATTCGATCTCCATATTGGATTCCGAAGGGAAGACAGTTAGTGAAAAGCCTCATTAAAAAAAATGTCTCGTTTGTCAAAAATATCTTTGTAAACCTGCAGACCAAATCACAGCTCTTCTATCTAAAATAGAGTGAATGAAGCTCCCCCATGTTCAACTTGTGGTTTAAATTTTGCGGGGCCTATTTATGTGGAAAACTTCGGTGAAATTAAAAAATCCTACATTGTTTTATTCACCTGCGGAGTTACCAGAGCTTTGCATCTAGAACTTGTTACCGATATGACTACAGATTCTTTCCTCTTTGCTTATATACGATTCTTAGCTCGAAGAAGAAATTGTTAAGTCATTTATTCAGATAATGCTAAGCCCTTTAAAAAAAGTTAAACAAGAAATTGATAATTTATATGACGTCATTTCCAACAATCTCTTTTTGAAATTTCTTGCAAGAGAAAGAATCATTTGGAGAAATATCATTGAAAGAGCTGCATGGTGGGGAGGCTTCTACGAAAGACTTGTGAAATCAGTCAAGGGGTTTCTACGAAAAATTACTGGAAAAGCTCTTTTGAGCTATGAAGAAATGTCGATACTATTGGTTGAAGTGGAAGCTATACTCAACTTACGTCCTTTGAAGTATGTTTATAATGAATACGATGAGCCTCATCCTCTCACTCCAATGGATTTTTTAAATTTTGGTAAAAAATTCCAATTTCGTATTAACTTTTTCGATGTAATCGGAAATGGTTCAAAAAGATCTGCACTTCTCAAAAGAAAAAGATACCAATCACTACTATTAAAACAACGTTGGTCGAAGTGGAAAAAACAATATCTTCTAGATTCAAGAACATTCCATTCATCGAAAAATCCCATTTCACATACACCACTAAAAGTGGATGATGTTGTCTTAATCGAAGGCGATATGATAAATGAGCTACTCAGGAAACTTTGCAGAATTCAGATTCAGAGAGCGATTCCAGGTAGAGATAGCAACATTCACTCACATGAAATAAAAACAGCCAACTGAGTACTAAAAAGATCTGTACAGCACCACCTATATCCTTTAGAAATTTTAGACTGATGAACATTGATAGACTTTCTTTTTTTATCTGTTAGAACTCTAAAAGTTTTTTCCTTTTAACTATTCTGTTTACTTCAAATGCTGTATTATTTGAAGCTTAGTATAAGTAAGTAAATTAACTATTTAAAAAAAAAAAAAAAAAAAAGTCATTTTTATTGTGTTAATTGCATGTAATATTTTTCATTTACAATATTGTTTGAATTTTATACTTTTTTGTTAAGAATTAATTGATATTTTGTATTTGAAATTGATATTTGTATTTGAATTTTGAAATTGTATCAGATTATTGAAACACTGATATGAAAATTGTATTAGATTATTGAAAACACTGATATAAAGATTTTAATTTTTATAATGGAATTCCATTGATTTTATTTCAATCTGTAAGAGTTCAAATGGAGAGTGTGAAGAAAAAAGAATTACAGTTAGAATGGCGCTGCGCGCTATATGTAATTTCTTTACTTCAACTTTCCCTTTTAGAATATTTTGGATTTTGTAAACAGAATGCAACGATATGTTGCTTTGATTAGAATGATTTTGTTATGATAAAAGATGTGACTAATACTGTCAAAAATCGATATGAAAGCATTATGTCTCTCAATGATTTAAAGTTTGTAAATATGTATATGTTACAGGCCAAACCCGATTTTAGACCAAACTAGATTGGCCTAGGCCAGACTAGTCTATCCTAACGATCATCGGATAAACTAGTTTTTCCTAGGCCAAACTAGTCTATCCTAACGCCCATCGGATAAACTAGTTTTTCCTAGGCTAAACTAGTCTATCCGAACGCCCATCGGACAGACTAATTTTTCCTAGGCCAAACTAGTCTATCCGAACGCCCATCGGATATACTAGATTTTCCTAGGCCAAACTAGTTTGGCCGAACGGTCATTAGGATAAACTAGTTTAGCCTGCTGTTCATTAGTTTGAACTAGTTTATCCTAGGCCGATCTAGATTGTCCTAGGCCAATTCAATTTGGCGTGATTTTATTGAATCTAAAGAGCGCCACGCCGCCAACTTTCTAGTTTTGATCTAATTTATCCTAGGCCGATGCAATTTGATGCGATTTTATCTTACAGACTATCAAAGCCTGAGAGCTAATGTGCTCGCAGACTCTGTTAGTCTGTATGTAACCTTATACATATATATGTACGTACGTTTGCACGTAGTGCAATAATTCCTGATAGCAATATCCGATTTGCTTCAGATTTTGGACATAGATTTATCCTGATAACGAACTTTCCTGATTAGTTTCAGGAGTTCATTGGATAAGAATAAGGGGAGGGAAACAAAAGGTAATCCGCACCCCCTCCCCACCTTAATTTAGATATGTCAGATTATCACGCAAATGTATCAGATTTTATTAAAATTTTAGGTATAAGATCATTTTGATTAGGCACGTCAATGATTAGTTGCGGGTGTTCATTGTTTACGTATAAAGAAAGGAGGAATGGGGGGTAACCCCCTTAATTTATGTAAATAGGCTTTTCACGAAAAATTTACCGAATTGTTTAAATTTTTTATGTAGGTTCCTTCTGATAAGGCGGTTACCTGATTCATTTGGGGGGGGGGGGGGAGGTTCAGAGGTTAAATATAAAGGAAGTGCGGATTACTTTTTCAATCGGATAAAAACTTTTGGTTTTCTGGAAATATTTTTAATTCTTAACAAACATTGGTTTTTCCACACATCACTTCACACGAAATTGTTCATATTCAAAAACTAAATATCCGACCCCTTTTAAAAATAAGAAAAAGCTTAAATAAAGCATGACACCTAAAATGTAGTATTGGGGGGAGGGGTAGAGTAAAGGAACGCTTGATTTTTTTTATAAAAAAGCTCAGCTTTTTTTAACATTTTATCTGCAAATAAATATTACCCTTATTTGAAATTTTTAGAAACATAATAAAACATGATGTTAAATATTTAAAAATAAGGATGCCGCATCAAATTTCGTGCATTAGTTCTTCAGTTACAGCTCCAACAAAATTTATGGCATAGACAGTCAGACAGAGTCATAGATTCACAACTTGAAGAACATGTTTTTTGGAATCAAGGACCTTTAAAACGTGTAAATGCGTCAAAAACCGGAATAAAAAAAATTTCGCGAATCAAACACTTATTGTAAAAATAGAAGAAAGTAAACTAAGTAAAAGAATGAATTTGAAATGAATTTCGCTTATTTCAGTATATGTGTTTGAGCTGAGTGGATTCGTTTGAAATATTTTGAATTTGAGCTTAAACTTGATTAATTTTTGAGAAATTAAATTTGAGTTTGAAATAATTCTTTTCTTTGTGAGCGTGCCAAACAATGGTTGGCATTAATTACAGCACGTCAAATTGAATTGGCCTAGGATAAACTAGATTGTCCTAGGATAAACTAGATTGGACTAGGCTAAACCAGAAGATTGGCGCCGAAGCGGTCTTTGGGATCAATAAAAACTCGCCAAATTCAACTGGCCTAGGACAATCTAGATCGGCCTAGGATAAACTAGTTTAAACCAATGAATAGCAGGCTAAACTAGTTTATCCTAATGGCCGCTCGGCCAAACTAGTTTGGCCTAGGAAAATCTAATCTATCCGATGGGCGTTCGGATAGACTAGTTTGGCCTAGGAAAAACTAGTTTATCCGAAGGGCGTTCGGATAGACTAGTTTGGCCTAGGAAAAACTAGTTTATCCGAAGGGCGTTCGGATAGACTAGTTTGGCCTAGGAAAAACTAGTTTATCCGATGGGCGTTAGGATAGACTAGTTTGGCCTAGGAAAAACTAGTTTATCCGATGGGCGTTAGGATAGACTAGTATGGCCTAGGCCAATCTAGTTTGGCCTAAAATCGGGTTTTGTCCTGTATAACATATATAAGACTGTAAATACTTATTTTCATTTCATTAAATGTTTAGTTAAAGAAACGTTCGAAGCGAAGTTTTTCTCAGTTTCGATTTGACTCTCGCAGAGCCCGATCAAGCTGAAGTTGGGCCCAGGGCCTGTTAAAAAGTTGCCCCCCCCCTACCTACCCACTTTCAGAAAAAAATCTTTATTTGATAAGTTAGCAAAGTTGTTTGGGTAAATAATGCCTATTTTTAAAGCTTCTAAAAATTTTATTGAGTCATTCAGAATATTTAAATTTTACATTTCATATTTTATAAAATATTATTTGAAAAGTATTTGATTAAGGAAAAAAAAATCAGCCACATAATTTGTGGGCCCAGGGCCAAGGCCCCGGAGGCCCGTGCATTAATCAGGCCGAGACTCTGATACGCATTTTTCCTTTTGTTGATTTATTCGCCAGACAACATAGTTTGTTTTAGAATGTTTTTAATAGATTATTTATGATTTACATATTAGAAGTAAGATTCAATTGACCTTGATACCTTTTTGATGATTATTTTCTCAATGCATCAGAAACGTTTTTTTCCCATAAGCAGTAATATAATGGATTTTTATTTATCTTTCTAAAAGAATCATAGCTAAATTACACTTCAATATCAAACATCCTTTAGTAAACCTTAAAAACATATAAAAATTTCATGGCAATCGGAATATTGTAAGAATATGGACAGAGAGACAAACCAAAAACATAAATACTTTTCAACTATGCTGGGATGTATTATAAATAAAAGAAACTAAAGCAAATACCGGAGAAGGAACAACGCCTATAGGTACTGCGGGCCGTTGTTTTTCTCGCTTTAAAAAATGGGATTTTTGACCTCACCGAAAGATCACACACGAATTGAATTCGATGAATCATCTTCTTCATGACAATCCACGTCAGTCGATCAAAGAATTGGCGGAAGCAAAATTTGTGATTTAAAAAAAAAAAAAAACAGTAATAATAATAATAATAAAAACGTTTATGAATTATTCCTCAACCCAATAAAAGTGACAAGATGGTAGGATAAATTTTCTGTTCATATATAACCTCAAAATTTCTTGGAACGATTCCTGCAGGAACAATTCCTGTTCAATTTGTAAATAATTGGACGGGATAGAAGTATTATCAACATTGCAAGATTCGCAACATACAAAGAATAATGACGGAGTAAGCAAATAATGACGGTTAATGGATTTAATTTTCTGTTAGTTTTTTCTCTCTTTAAGAAAAACAAATTTCAACGCGCCCTCTTTAGTTAATTGTACCATACATTAAGATATTGTTGCAAATTATCTGTATTTATGTTATCGATCTATCTCTTAAGAATCACAAAATAGAAATTAATTAAAATGACCATCAAAGATAGAAAAAAACTGTCTAATAAAAATTTAAGCTATGCATAAACTGGATAAGAAATATGAAAAATGAATGAGGTGGGTTGAGATGGGCAGTTTTAACAATTTGTTAATGCCAAGTTCCAATTTCGTTTACATCAATTGCAAATTGTCTAGTTCCGTAATGTGCAATCTATTACTTTTCTTAGGCAGTGCCCACAATCCGGGGAAGAGAGCTGATATTGATTTTTAAAGTCGGAACTTTTGGTAGAAATCTGCACGGACCCGAAGCCCGTACCCGTTCCTGCCGGTGGAATGAAAATGAATTTTCAAACGGTCCGGGCCAGCAAAAAAACTGAACTGGCTACACGGACCGAATCGAGCCAGTAAAAAAATTTAGCAGACCTATCGGTCCAATATAAAGTTTTAAACAAAGATGATAAAATATGAGCTTTTTTAATTAATACCGTTTTGACGAGAATAAATATAAATGTGTGGATGTGCATATTATTTACTCACCATTTACAGGTGCACACAAAAGAATTCGGTTACAATCGGAATGTTCATGTGCGATAATTGTGGCAAATACGTTTTGACGATAGAGTATAAATATAAGATCATATGTGGCAGACAGTTAAAAAATATAATTAGTTTAATTAGTTTCAGATTTTTTTTTTTCTTGAAAATATTTAATTGCTCTGAAATAAAAAGTTCATATTAATGTAAGAAAAAAAAAAAAATTCTACCATACCTTGAGTCTAACCCAATGAATAGGAATCCAAAATTTCACCGAAACGAATCGAGTAATTTCCAAGGAAATGGGGCTTAACCCTCTGGATTCCAAACCGCCCGAGATATTTTAATTCGTATATTTCAGTTCCCACCAGAAAATTAAAACAACAATATTTGCTTTGATCAATAACAGAATATTCCGTATTTAAGTAAAACGAAATTAGCCATTGAATTTTTCTGGTGTGAAATGAACTACATAATTTCTAGAACGTGTTCTAGCATGGGAATTAAAGGGTTAAAGCTCACACGCTTCCCATACGATTGCACCCTATCTTGTCTTTCCCCTTAAATTTTGTTCCAGTATTTTGTATGTGTTGGAAAGTATTTTTGCTTCACACATGATTTTTCTTTCTTTTCTCTCTTTTTTGAAATAAATTTAATGAATCAAATGGCTACGAAACTAAATCTTTACTCACATAAAACAATTTTGTAACTAGAGTTTATTAAATGGGATTGTATAATTTAGGAAATAACTTTTGGATAAGTATGAAAAAATCGATAGAGAATACATTTCGATTTATAAATAAAATTTATGTCAAATTCATCTAACATATTATAAGAAATACGAAAGTTATGTCAAGTTATGTTAAGTTGAAGTGAAATGTTAAGTGGGTGCAGGACCTTTAAACTTTCAAAAAGGTAGATTTTAGGATTTTGTTTTATTTTGAACTTTTAAAATTTTCTCAACAATATGCAAAAAACTTCATTAAAAAATCAGCATTTTTTTGGCTTCCATTTATTCACTGTGATTGCAATTAAAAATGTATTGAAACTTTAAAACGCGTTTTCTCCGATTAGTAAATTTGGAGTTTGCGCGCACTCTTAAAGTTCAACTAGCACAGCTTAAAAAAAATAAATAAAAAATAAAAAATAAATAAACAGATATGTGTTTTTTTATAGTCACCATGCTACCTCCATCCCCCTAGCAATCTACCCCCCCCCCTTTTAATCTTCAATAGAGGAAAGTATTTATAATCGAATTTTTTTCGACTTCCGGTTTTTGACCGATTTACACGTTTTAGGAGTCAGGGATTTCAAAAAGCATGTTTTTACAAAGTGTCAATCTGCCCGTATATCCGTATCGCAATCGAAAAGTGTATGAAGATAAGCATAAAATTAAACCAATTTTCTTGTGTGTGTTTTTGGCTGTGGCAAGCAGGTTTTCATTTAATATTGAAATATTCCGATTTTTGTGTCATTTTCAATACTGTACCATCGAAAAGCACATGAAGTTATGCATAGAATTGAATCAATTATTTTGTGAAGTGTTTGGCTGTGGCCTCCCTAAACTTGAAAAAAAAATTCTTCGGAGGGGGGCGCTATATTAGCAATGCCTGTGCTTTTTCATTAATGTACCCTCGAAAAGTGTATGAAGTTATGCATAGAACTAACCAAATTTTTTATGTAAGTGATTGGCAAACAGTTCCTGTATGTTTTTGGCCAGCAGATCTCCTAAAATTTGTAAAAAAAAAAAAAAAAAAAAAAAAAAAAAAATTGTAGTTGGGGCTGTAAAAGCGAATTCCGTGCTATTTTTATTATTGTAAAATCGGAAAGTGTATAAATTTATGCACAGAACTGAACCAAAATTTTGTGTATGTTTTTGGTTATGGCCAGAAGATCTTCCTTGAATTTGGAAATATTCCACGGGGAAGGATCATTGTAATACAATTTTTGTATCATTTACTCGATTCATTGTAATTATATTGTCCATCGGCTCGTACAGAAACGGGAACTCGCGTCTTGCTATTTACAAATAGCTGATGACAACAGAGTAATGGAAAACTATTGATATAAATATCATGATCTACATTAACTTTTTTTAAAACACCGATTAATTGACTGAAACAGAAATTTAAGATGAAAATCAAAGTTGGTATAGCATTGAACTAAAAATATTAAGATATGTAACTAGTTTTTTAAATATTAAGGTGTACGTATGAGATAGAAGAAAGTTTTGAGATTGGTACATACAACTAGATTTTTTTTTTTTTTTTAACTTTAAAAACTTTTGAAAGTTTTGCATATTTTTTTTTAATTTTGTGCTAAAGTTAAATTTTAAACAAATCTTTTTGTACATATTTTTGATTCATTTAGAAGTAGATGTGTTATGATTCTCTTTAATTTAAAAAATTGTTTTCGATATGCATAATTTACAGTTTTATGCTGCGCTCAGTACTTAATGATTTTATTTTACGCATTAATGCACTAAGAATTTAAATACTAATTTTGTATATACAACTTTTATTTTCTGTATATATATAGCTAAGAAAAAATCTTAAGGCAGAACAGGAAGATAAAGATTTTAATTGCAGATTAATTTGTGATTTAGTATTTTGAAAAAGGTGATGTTTTTAATCATTTCGAAAAACTCAAAGGTCCCGTGCTTTTTTAATAAACAACGTAATAACAAAAACGATTACAATCGGGTTACGACAGATCCCACGGAACATAATTTTAAAACTGTCCCTGACCTTGTAAATCACGATCGTTTGGTTAATTACAAGTCTTATTACGTGAATGGATGTTCAACAAAATTACGGGCTTCGAAACTGGAAAAACAAGAGTATTTTGAACTTCCGTCTAGCAATCTGTCTGATCTGCTCACGCCCTATATAATGAAGATCTATTTTTTTTAATCTTTTTTTTTTATGAAATCCAGCCGTAAAATGTTTTAAATCATATATATCTGAAATGTAAGGTATATATGTATTTAGAAGATGAGAACAAAAGAACACAGATAAAATAAAAATAAGAAATAAGAAACAAAAATCAATGATACGTTTCTCTTTTAACGCTTTCCAACAACGTTGGAAAGCGTTTATGCTTTTGATTTGTCTGACCGTCTGTCTGCGCTCTAATTTTTGTAAATATACTCGGATTGCCATGAAATTGGGAGTTATTGACGTTTACTGTTGCACAAACACTATTTCAAAGGAAGTTTCTAGCATGATTAGTTTATTTACAGGGAAATTCAAAAGTTTTTCATTACATTAAGACCTGTGGGAAAATATCGTTTCAAATGAATTTTAAAGATGTTACACCCTGTCAAACATATTCAAATTTATAAATAAAATTTATGAAGTGCACTAAAATATGCCTTCTGTAAAATATGCGGCGAAAAGAATAGTTATTATTCATTTACAGGACCATGCAAAAGAATTCAATTACATAATAGTAAAAGGAGGAATTATTTGCGGCATATTTTAACTATAATAAAAGTGATATCCGTCGCTGAGGCTTAATATAAATTATTTCACGCATGATACGAAGTACATAACATTTACAGGGATACACAAAATATTTTATATAGTATATTCTGTCAGAAGTACTGTAATTTATCCGATAATGGCTGATGGATAGATGAGATGCGTTTTAATTATGATATGCATTTTTAAGTTTCACAAAATGTATGTATATTATACGGTGTGTAAAAATACTATACTTGTTATACACGGCTACGCAAAAGAGTTCGTAAAGATTACTAAATATGAGCATAATTTACTTAAAGGTGGTTTTAAAATAGGTTATACATTCTTACGCTGAAATGTATTCAGTTTAATAAAAGAAATGCTTGTAGAATTTAGATAAAAAATATACAGGATATACCGTTTAATTATGTTAAACTATTTCATATATAATAAAATGGATATACATTGCTTAGGTTTTTTACCAGTTATTTATTGTAATAGAAAATGCGTTTCCACCTTGTTGAATTAGATATGGTATTTTAATTTTTTAAATGGTGCAGTTTTGTTACAGTATTCTGAATGTGTTGGAAAGTGTTTCATAATCTATGCTTGACACATGATTTTTTCTTTCTTCTTAAGTTAAGATTCGATTTTAATAAAATTTGAAATGATTCCATAAAACTCTATAACGATTCTACACATTAAGTTTAACACCATTCGGTTGAATAGTTTTTGCGCTGTTACTTGCGGACAGACGATGTACCAGACGACCACTATAAATATTATGTACTATATAATTACAAACGCACCTAAAAAAAAAACATTTGTAAACGTGTAATGTACTGGCATTTCATGCATTCGGGATAAAGTTAAAATCTGAAGATCCAAGTCATTACACTTTTCAATTTCAGATTTCGTGTTCGTCAGATATTAACAGCTGTTACCCATTCTCGATGAACCTTTCAATACCTAATGCTGACATGAAGCGTTCTTTCAAGGTTGAAAATGAAGTCTAATATTTCTTCCAAAGGAATGCTTTAAATGTGGCAGAAGTTTATATCAGTTGATTTTTATGGGGGAAAATGTTCTGTTCAGTGATACAGAGAAGGAGGGGTGGGTGTGGACATCTATGAAGCTCCACTACTATATACAATTCGTGTAATTTTATAAAGTTGTATATTTGATTATTTAGGATAATGCTATTCTTGAGTTTGACAAAATTAAAGCTATAAAAGTTTCATTTAAAAAATGAATGAAAAAACTAATAAATGTAAATTTAAAAGTAGTAGTATTTTTGAATTTAAAGCAGGCTTATGATCTCAGAGCTCGTGTAACCTTCTGGTAGGAGCAATCCATGGGTAACTCGTCTTATGCAATCTATGCTAACAAAATAAAGATGTTTGTCCACGTGCATGCATGTATGTTTGCTCGCGCATGTGTTTTTGAGACCATTGGCTCGGGAAATCTATCTTGCGCAGAAGAACATTTGGTGGAGGACAGTTCAAGACAGTTCCTAATGCATCTGAGGCTTAGATTTTTCATCTTTTGTTAATTAACCAAGCTATTAATTAAAATCCATAATGAACATCGTTAAATGTTGTAAAAAGTTAATAAAAACAGTGCTCTTGCCGAAGCAAGCGATGTACCTGACATTAAGTTCATTTAGAAAAATTTCCGTTTCATTTACAAACATAAGTTCATACAAATAGGATTAAAAATATAAAATCATGCAAATTTGAAGTTTATTTAACTAGGATCTTATACCTTTTGAACGCACTTAAAATCAACAAAAACATTCAAAGTTTTATTTACTGTGTCTCCAAAATCTGTTTTTGTATAAATATGAAATTTTGATAATCACTAAACAAATTGTGCTATTTAATGTACTATTGGAAACAGATAACTCTTTTACAGAGTTTGTGTATTGTTGAAATCTAAATAGCTCTCTTTTTTATGCCATCAGTCAATGCGCTCATGGTATCTTGAGAATATATTTGAGAATATGCCAGTAATTGCTATAAAACATGACATTATCTTCTATGTTATACAGACCATCGTATCTGTGCGTAAAGCATACGTCATTTTGCGAATGGCAATACTTTGAAATTTGATATAAAATTTCGGCATTGCAATTTTTGCCATTGCAAATTTTTAAACTTTTAAACATCGCACATTCTTAATTTTTACACTGTCCTACAGGGGAAAAATGCACTTTTAAATGCAATTTCTTTAAAAACTGTATCTTAATTTATTTTTAAAGTATTAGTTTATTTTTGTAGTTTTTAACACCGTTTTTCTTTGTGGCAACAGAATTACTCCATTTCTATTAAAAACAAAAGGGAAAAAGCCGGAAAAAGACTAAAAAAATAGAATAAAGAGAAATTAACAGAATGGAAGTACAATGTCTGGGGGTGACGTCAAGAATGTAACCCCAAATCCGCTACGTTAAGCCTTTAGCTGAATGTGAAGTTTTAGAAATTTCATGCATTAGTTCTTGAGATAGAGCTATTGCGCTAATCAAGAATAATGCATGACGGCAGCACCACCTGTTGAGCGATTTGCACCAAAGCGTAATCAGCACCATGCTATATCAAGTCTAACTAAATTTAAAGTTTTATGAAAATGCATGCTCTAATTCTTGAGATACGGCTGTTGTGAGAATTGTGAATAATGCAGTATAGCAGCGCCATCTGTTGAACGATATACACCGAAAACTAATCAGATCTAGTCTATATTAAAGTCTAAAAGAATCTAAAGTTTTGTGAAATTTCGTGCATTAGTTCTTAAGACAGAGCTCCCACAAACTTTTTGTCACAGACAAACTGACAGACATACAGGGAGATACTTTGTAAAAACATTTTTTTCGTATTCTCTGACTCCTAAAACGTGTAAATCCGGTATAAACCGAAAACCTTTCACGAATCCAGTATTTTCTTCTTGCAAAGATAAAAAAAGTAAAAAAAAAAAAAAAAAAAAAACCAAGCATTTTATGGAAGATTTTTTTGGGTGGTGGTGTTTTTTACGACCGAATAACTGCTTGAGGAATATTGATTGGGTGCAGGTGTCTCGAATAAAAGCCTACAAATAAAGTTAACGTGATGGATATTAGACTTGCCAAATTCTGGAAGCCGATTTCGCTTCAGAAATCAGGAGATATTTTTGACAATGAAAACTTAATTTTTAAATGTAAGCATGCTTAGTTCAAGTTTAATTTTAAGCAAAAGAGCTACGTCACTCTTACTCAAATAAGGAAAATATGTACTCCTTAGAAGTGGAACGTATTTAAGCATGATATTTGGTATGTTTTAAAACTTTTAAATTTATTATAGAGGACAGATAATGATATGAAAATCTTAAATATCTCTTAATTGAGAAAAATTATTAATAATCTGAAACATGTTCATAGTAACAGAAAAAATCTTAATGTTCATCATTTATAATGAATCTGAAGGTAGTTTAGACATAAAATACTACTGATCACTCATGTTGAAGATGCTATACGGAGTTTTCATCACTGAATCATTATACATTTAACTGTAAAATATTTGAAAAATCAGAAGAAATATGTCAAAAATCAGAAGTATGGAAAAACATGTTAAAATCAGGAGACTTGGCGAGTCTGATAGTAAACTTTATTTAATGCACTACCAGGAAAGAAATTAATGACGTGATTACAAATCAACACAGTTTTCATACCATAAGTACAACTCTGTAGCTTGAATTAAAATAAAATCGCACGTTTTTTCTTATTTTATTTTTTTTTCTACTTGGCAACAACTTATTCGGTGATACTACATTTATAATGAACCTGCTTCCCACCTACTGACATAATCGTCTGAATGCACGTTTAATCTGTATTCGGAGCACACCCATCTGTTGCTCCGACCTTCAACTTGACGATATGTCTTGAGGAAATACAGGTAGCGATTACGTAACTAACATTTTTATTTATGCATTTCTAATTCTATAGGTTGGTCAGTAGGAAAAATGGAAATGGAACATGTCAATTCTAACTTGAGCTATTTCTGTTTAAAAATAAAAAAGCATTCGCGAATGAAATTCGATATTGGTTATATCCTTAAGGCTGTTGTAATGCTCAAACTGGGTACTTTCTGACACTTTTTAATTTTTTTTTATAGAAAACTTATCCAATAGTCAAGTGCTCTTATGAAGAAAATATGTAGATCGAATTGCTTTTTTTTATATTTTTTTGGTAAAATTAGAAGATTTTTTTCCGAAAATTATGTAAAGTTGGCATTAGGAATCACTTTTTGGACCGACAGCTCAGCGGAATCGAAAAAACTGCGATCCACAGGTAACAGACAACGCTGTTCTTATGTCAGTGCGTCATTTAGTTATCGGAAGATGAAAAACTGTTTGATTATAAATTATTCCATAATCATGTTTGCAAGTATCATGCTTTTATGTTTAAAAGTGAGCCAGACAATGAAGGTCTCAGAAATTTTTGCGTTGTTGAACAGCGATTTTTTTTTCTTTTTCAGAACCCCGTTAAAAGAAAGTAAAATTCATGTGGACCTTTTCTGTAATTCTTTTGTGGATTATCTTTTTTAAATAGGTTTAAAGATCTGTTTTATTTCTTTCGAAGTTAACATACAAAATACGAAATATACAAATAATTGGTAAAAGAAAAATGATTCCTTTTACTAAATCTGTAATTCCAATACCCCACAAATCATCTAAAAAATCTGGAATAGGTAGGAAACATCAGTGAAAAGAGTAAAAGGATAGTAGATATGACAGATAATATTGTTATTTTTAATACAACGAACTGATTGTTAAAATTATCATACGAATTTAATATTTCCATCTGATTGAAAAAAATGCCCAAGCCGAGAATTTAATCCACATCCTTGGCTTTCATTGCCAATGGTCTACTGTTTAACCCTTTCCGGCGCAGTTGTCCTACATTGGCACAATCAAATTTTAATTTCAAACTTTCAAAAGGCACCAAGAATATTTTAATAACATTTTGCTTTAACAATGAAAGTTTAAAGTTTTTAATTTCTAAAAAAGACGAATTAAATTCCAATTTTAGTCAGTCATTTCATTCTTTTTCGAGCAGAATTTTTCAGTGCCGGAAAGTGTTAAGCTACCTGGGTCGACAACCGGCGCGCTTTTTTCGCTCAGATAACAATATTAGTAATAAAATCTGGTTTGCCATGTAGACGAAAAGGAAAACAGAAGGAACTTGAAAGTAATTATTTTACGATTTAATAAATTAAATCTGGAGAGACGTATGTAAAAATGTTTATTTCTTTTTAATAAATTTTTCTTTTAGTATTAAATTTTACAGTTTGAAAGCTATAGCTACGCTTATTGCTTTTAAATTAACAAGTTATCCTTATCGAAAGTTAACTAAAAAAAATATTTAATTGAATTTCAGAAATTTTATTTAGTTGAATACTGTCTACCTTTCGTTTCAATAAAGAAATATCACGAACTCATAAGGACATATTATACAGTATTTTTAACTTTATATGAAATTGTGACAAATTTTTGATTACATTAATAAAAATATTGAAACACAACTTCTAATTTTTTGTAAAATCCTGACATGATAGACAAAAATGGAAGTCTTTTCCGGAATCAGCGTCAAAAATTCATTCGGAAAAATTTGTTCATAATAAATCATCTGATACAAAGTTTAAAAACTAAAGTACTATTTTCATAAAAAAATTATTTACCTCTTAGGAAGAATCACAGCGAATATACTGAGAATTAAATTTTCTTTTATCGGGAAGAGTAGCATGGCAACGCACTTTTAACAAATATAATAATAACTGTATAAAGCTTCGATAAAAGAATTTGTATTGCGAAAATGGCTTATCTACGGCAGAAAGATCATTGAAATATAAATACTTCAGTTTTATGCCTCTATTTCTGTTGTTATTTTACATTAAAGAAATCAGTTTTTCGTTTCGTATTGGGCTAATATTAATTTATTTTACGTATTTATTGTTTCTTCATATTGTTTTACAATACTTTATCATACATTAAAAAACAAACAAACAAAGAATTCTCTATCTAATAATATAATAAATAGTATTACGCTTATTACTGTCGAATATAGAATTTATTGAAAGATATGAAATAACAGAAAATTTGAATTTTTAATTCTATTGTTTATTTCTATTGAATAAGATTTATGAGGTGTCAGTTTTCCTTCTATGTCTTAATATAATGAAAACAAATCATTTTCATGTTTTTTCATTGTTTTCTTTTTATTATTTTTATTATTTTTTTTAAAATGAACTTTCCATAAAAATATATTGTTAACTTAAAAACAATAATCGTAACTTTATGCTTTCAGGCTGTAAAATTCAATTTTAAAAGTGATATTTATTAAGAAGAAGTAAACATTTTCATATTCCTCCTAATTTAGTTTATTAAATCGTAAAATAATTATTTTCGGGTTCCTTCTGTTTTCTTTTTTTATTTTCATGTTTATTTTTCAATCTGTCCCTCTTTATTTTCAATTCTTTGTTTGATATAAAATTAGCTTTGTAGAAATATACCTACATTTTTATGAGTTTAAGAATAATAAATAAGTTATTTGTAATTTAGTCACCAATTCGTAAGTGTAAACTTTTCTTTTAAGCTATTATTCTAACTTTAATTTAAAAAATAAAATCACCCTCTTTGATTAAATATGATACCCGGGTTGGTTTATCATGCATACTCTGATATGTTTTTAAACTTTCACATTCAGATATTAACTTAACCTAACTGTTAGTTTTCTAGGACCCATGCGAATTAAGATGATAAAATTTGATGAAAATCCGTATATTATTATTTGAGATAGAATCTTCGCAGAAATCGTAAAAAATTACTGGAAAAAACACTACATGTTAAGCGATTTACTCTAAAAACTAAGAATACTAATTTATAACAGAAACTGGCTGAATTTGAATGTGACGAAAATTAGTTCAATAGTTCCTGAGATAGACTATTTCGATAATCATGAATAATGCCGTATAGTGGCGCCACCTGTTGAGTGATATACTTCAAAAACTAAAGAATATTCATTTATATAAGGGACAAACTAATAATCTGAAGTTTGATGAAAATTCGTGCATTAGTTTCTGAGATAGAGCTATTGCAATAATAATGAATAATGCCGAATAGCAGCGCCATCTGTTGGGAGATTTACACCAAAACGTAACCAGAATCATATTGTATCAAGGACTAGCGGAATCTGAAATTTTATGAAAATCTGTTCATTAGTTCTTGCGATACAGCTATTGTGAAAAATCCTGAAAAAGGCAGCATAACAGCGCCACCTGCTGGGCGATAACACCAAAAACTAATAAGATCCAGTTTATATAAAGATCTAACTGAATCTAAAGTTTTATGAAATTACGTACATTAATTCTTGAGTTAAAGTACCCACAAATTTATCTATACTAATATTATAAAGAGGAAAGATTTGATTGTTTGTTTGAATTGAATAGGCTCCGAAACTACTTGACGGATTTGAAAAATTCTTTCACCGTTGGAAAGCTACACGATTTCCGGTGAACATAGGGTAATTTTTAATTGATTTATTCAAATATTTTCCTTAATAGTTCAAAATTTCATTATTTTTCATACAGAATCAATTAAAATTTTTCCGATAAAAATAACCATTTTTCTTTCACGTTGCCAATAAAATCAAAATCTGGGATAATAATATCTCCTCGGCAATTAATTTTCAATTGAACAGTATCCATGTGAAAAATTAAAATAAAAATAATTCAAAGGAAAATAAATATGTCGTCATACTTGAAAAAACTATTTTATTATATAAGACGCACAAATATCGGTTACGTTAATAAGAGGTTCTCTGCGAAAAATGGCGACATAATTAGAAGTAAAGTGAAAGTGAAAGAATTAAATTATTATTAAAATATTTGATTTGGAAAAATATGATGTCATAATTTAAATAACATAGGAATTTTGAAATATTTGTTAAAGGAACAAGAGGCATGGATATATGTAACTAATAAAAATCAGAAAATAATGACGTCACATCTATACCCAATATTATAAAGGGGAAAGATTTGATTGTTTGTTTGTTTGAATTGAATGGGCTCCGAAACTACCTGACGGATTTCCTTTTTTTAAAATACTAGAATCTCTTTCAATTTTCGCGTTATTTTATTTTTATATAACAAAAATAAAATAAAATTAATAATATTTTATTAATAAATTAACAATATTTTATTAATAAAATAAAAATAAAATTGCAATAAAAATCATGTCCTGTTATTGCATGCAATTTGTAACTTATATCCAAAAGTAAAATTTTCGCCAAATTGGCGGGGGAAAAAAAGCACGTGTTAATGTGGTGCGTATATGACGTCTGTACCGTGTTTTTTTTATTTAAAAAAATAATTAAAATGCCGTCTCAGTAAAAGCTCTTTATTTTTACCGTGGTATTAATCCTTATCAGAATAAATTACTTCATAATCAAGACTGACGCGATAATACACCATACGACTCAGGAAACGAATCGGAAGAGGAAAGAGCGCTATCCAAACAAAATGTGCCAATAAACGCAAAAATACACTCCACAACTGAAGACGACTCCACAAAAAAAAAATCTCCAATTCAGAAAAAAACACAAACTCCCTCCGAAATCAGAAACAGCTCAGCACAGTACAAAATTCGAGGTGGCGAAGTAAACAAAAGCGAAATGGAAAACGAAACACCTTAGAGACTCGGTAGTTTTTAGAATATTAATATTACATTTTTATAAAGGTTCAACAGCCAAGAAAATTATTTAAGAGAGTTATTTATTTGTTTTTTTTTTTTCATTTTACAATGCCCAAAAGATCAAGATCTCAACTTTCTAGAAATAGTTCCCAGGCAAGGGCATCAAAAAGACGCTGTGATGAAGAATCTTCATCAGAAACTCAAAATCGTCTTGCAAGTCAGAGAGAATACGCGTCGCAATCGCGTGCCAGAGAGTCCAGTATCGAGCGTTCGCAGCGGCTTGCCGAACAAAATTTGAGGACTTCTCAAGTGCGCGCAAGAGAGTCGAGTATTGAACGATCGCAACGGCTTGCTGAACAAAATTTAAGAACCTCCCAAATACGCGCAAGAGAGTCGAGTATTGAACGATCGCAACGGCTTGCTGAACAAAATTTTAGAACCTCCCAAATACGCGCAAGAGAGTCGAGTACGAAGCGTTTGCAGCGGCTCGAAGAGCAAAATATTAGAAATGTACAAGCTCGCACTAGGAAATCGAGCTCTGAGCGTTCCCAACGCCTTCGAGATCAGAGAGAAAGACAACAGACGTCAACGACTAGAGTTCGTAATCGAGTTTTAGCTCATAGTAACAGATCGGCTTTCAGATACGATCCACAGATTGATTATGCTCAACAGTCTTCCGTACAAATCGGAGCCATGAATAAGATCTGCTCTAAGTGTTCTGCCAAAAAATGGGCCGATGAACATAATGGTATGTGCTGTGCTTCTGGAAAAGTTTGTCTCCCGAATTTGCAAGAGCCGCCACAGCCAATAAAAGATCTTTTGACAAATAATCATTCACTATCTGTACATTTTTTAAACAACATATGTAGGTACAATAGCCTTTTTCAAATGACGTCGTTTGGCGCGAAAGAAATTAGAGAAGAAAATTTTATGCCAACATTTAAAATAGAGGGACAAGTGTATCATCTTATAGGTAGCCTTTTACCACCATCAGGCCAAAGTCCGCAATTTTTGCAAATATATTTTATTTCTGACGCAGATCAGCTATCGTTGCGGTCAAACATAGCTCCAACGCTAAAAATTGATTTAATCAACGAATTACAGACCGCACTGAATAGCCACAATATATACATACGAAGTTTTAAACAAAACTTAGAAAGTAACTCTTTAGATAATTTAAAGTTAATTATTCGCTCCGACCGCCCACCGCAGACGGGACACCCGGGTAGGTATAATGCTCCAGCTGTAAACGAGGTAGACGTTCCCTTGGTTGACGAAGAAAAAGGCCCAAGAGATATAGTGCTGCACGGTAGAGACGGACAACTTAAAAGAATTTCTGAGTTGCACCGATCGTATGATCCTCTACAGTATCCCTTAATGTTTATAATGGGAGAAGACGGTTATTATTTGACAATTCCTCAGCAAGGTACAGCGCGTAACAAAGCTGTAACGTGCATGCAATTTTATGCATTTAGGTTGATGGTTAGAGCTAACTGTTTTAATTCATTACATTATTATAGGGAATTATTTAGTCAATATAGTGTCGATATGATGGCAAAAATGATATCAGAAAGATTAAATTATATATGTCGTAATCAACAGAGACTGAGGGCTGATGAATACATTCATCTCAGAGACGCTTTAAATCAAGATGCAAATGTAGACCCATCAAATATAGGCCAACGCGTAATCTTGCCATCTTCATTCACGGGTTCTGCACGTTATCTGCATGAAAAAACCCAAGATGCCATGACTTATGTCCGAAACTATGGGAGGCCAGACTTATTTGTCACTTTTACGTGTAACTCCGAATGGCCTGAAATTAAACTAGAACTATTATCTGGTCAGCGGCCTTTCAATCGCCATGACATAATTTCAAGAGTATTTCACTTAAAGATGAAGAAATTCATAAAATTATTCACGAAAGATGAAATATTCGGCAAAGTAAAATGTTATATGGCAAGTGTGGAGTGGCAGAAACGTGGTTTACCACACTGTCATTTGCTGTTTTGGCTGGAAAGAAAAATCCAGCCAGACGAAATTGACAGTGTCATAGTTGCGGAATTGCCCAATCAACAAAACGATCCGATGTTGCACAATATCGTAACTAAAAATATGGTCCACGGACCATGCGGAGAGCATAACTTAACAGCACCATGTATGAAAAATGGTATTTGTACAAAAAAGTACTCTCGACGTTTCGTCAACGATACCCAAACTGGAGAAGACGGTTATCTAGTTTATCGTCGCCGTGACATCGAAAATGGAGGACAGAGTACTACACTAAATATTAGAGGAAGTAGGTTCAATATTGATAATAGATGGATTGTACCTTATTCTCCACTATTGTGTAGGACATTTAACGCTCACATAAATGTAGAGTACTGCCACTCAGTTCAACCGATCAAATACATTTGTAAATATATAAATAAGGGATCTGACCAAGCTACTTTTACCGTCAGAAACCCAAACGATGAAGTGGAAAACTATGTGAATGACCGTTACATAAGTACATCTGAAGCCGCGTGGCGAATATTCGAATTTCCGATCCACGAGAGACATCCTACAGTCCTGCAGTTAGCTGTCCACTTAGAAAACGGCCAAAGGGTGTATTTCACCGCAGAAACGGCTGAACAAGTGGCCCAAAATCCACGTAAAACTACTTTGATGGCTTTCTTTGAGCTCTGTAATGAAGATGAATTCGCAAAGACACTTCTATACCACGAAGTTCCGCAATACTACACATGGGCCAACAACAAATTCACAAGAAGGCGGCGTGGTGAGGACATAATTGGCCATCCGGGTATAAAAAAAGATGTTGCTTTAGGAAGAGTTTACGGTGTACATCTTTCTCAATCAGAGTGTTTTTATCTTAGGATGTTGCTACATCACGTACGCGGTCCAACCTCATTCGAGTATTTAAAAACCATTGACGGAATTCTCAAAGAGACCTATCAAGCAGATTGCCGTGACAGGGGTTTGCTAGAAAACGATGACCACTTTGAAAACACACTGAGAGAAGCATCGCTTTCGCAATGTCCAGTACAACTGAGAGAGTTGTTTGTGGTCATACTTTTATTTTGTCAGCCGTCGGAACCATTAAAATTATGGGACCATTTCAAAGACGAATTACGTCAAGATATTAGACATAGACTCCGACTGCAAAATCAAGACTTCGCCTTACCATACAGTGATGACATTTATAATGAAGGTTTAATACAAATTGAAAATAAACTTTTACAACTAAATGATAAAAACCTAAGTGATTTTGGATTGCCGTCTTCAGTTCGTTCAGAAAATAATGTGACAAATACAATGGTACAGCACTATAACACAAATAATTTGACCGCTTTTGTTAATGAAAATCTGCCAAAATTAGCTCCAGATCAAAGGTATGCTTTTGACAATATAATCGATAGCGTGAATAACAACAAAAACAAAAATTTTTTTGGATGCGCCAGGTGGCACTGGAAAGACTTTTCTTGCAAATTTAATACTTGCTAAGATAAAACAATCTGGGAAGATAGCGATAGCAGTTGCTTCGTCAGGAATCGCTGCAACCCTTCTAAAGGATGGAAAAACTGCTCATTCAACTTTTAAACTTCCGCTAACCGTAAATCTTGAGCAACAATCTATGTGTTTTATTCGCAAAAATGGGCCTCTTGGTAAATTATTACACGAAACCTCATTGATTATGTGGGATGAATGCACCATGAGCCATAGAGCACATATAGAGGCCGTGGACAGAACTTTAAAAGATCTTAGAAATTCCTCTGCTCTCATGGGCGGGATTACTTTTGTATTTTCTGGAGATTTCCGACAGACTCTTCCTGTTATTAACAGAGGTACGCGAGCAGATATCATCAAAGCATGCTTAAAATCGTCGCCCTTATGGACTTCGATTGAAAATATAAAATTACGGACAAATATGAGAGCTCATCTTCATGGAATGACAGATAGTGATTTTCCACAGCAACTTCTTAAACTTGCGGAAGGAATTTTCCCCATTCCAAATTTAAGCAGAAATTGTAACATCCTTCTGGATGAGTCTCTAGGCCAAATAGTCCATAGTTTATAAATTTTAATAGATGCAGTATACCTTGACATCGAGAATTTACATGAAAAAGACTTTCATTGGTTGTGTTCTAGGGCAATAGTATCACCAAGGAATGATAGTGTCAACGAAATAAACAATCTGATTATTCAAAAAGTTCCCGGCTAGTAAAAAATTTCAAATCAACAGACACCGTGACTAATATCGAAGACGCAGTCCATTATCCACAGGAATTTTTAAATTCACTAAACCCTTCTGGACTGCCACCACATGAATTGATGTTAAAAATTGGAATTCCAATCATGCTTTTGAGAAATTTAAGGCCTCCGAACATGTGCAATGGGACGAGGCTACTCATAAAGGAATTGAAGGACAATTTAACTGTAGCAAATCATTATCACCGGCCCAGCAGCTGATTAACTAGCTCATATATCGAGGATACCAATGATCCCAACTGATTTACCAATCCCATTTAAACGGCTTCAGTTTTCTGTAAAAACATCTTTCGCGTTAACTATTAATAAGTCCCAAGGTCAAACCTACGAATTAGTAGGGATCGACCTACGAAAAGAATGTTTTACTCATGGCCAACTGTATGTTGGTCTATCGCGGGTCAGAGCTCCTGAAAATCAATTTATTTTGCTGCCACAAAGTAAAACAACATCTAATATCGTTTACAGGGAAGCTCTGACACAATAAATTTAATGGCGTTTGTTTTGTAGGTGTAAAACTTTTTACAAACATTATTACAAATAAAAAAAATAATACTAATATCCGAATTTTCTTTTATAATTTTACACTTTTTTAGTAACCCCACGCACAAAAAAGAGAGTATGATTGTGTGTGTAAAAATTTATAACTTGAAATTTTTCTTTAATCCCCGTGCGAAGCCGGGGCGGGCTGCTATAATCTATATCCATGAAACAAAGTCGTGTTAGTTACACCATTTATAACTCAAGAACGGGTGGATCTATCTTTATGAAATTTTGTATACAGGTATCTGACACCTTAGATTAACATATAGGCTACTTTTTTTCCGACTACCTAAAAGGAAGATAATGCTTTTAGTAGTTGAAGTTAATGGGATGAAGTGGTAGTAACAATTTGCGGTGTCAGTTGTGACACGGGACCGGGCGACTTGCTCTACCCGAAGCAAAGCGAGGGCGACCCGCTAGTGTTATATATACAGACAGACAAATTCCCATAATTCACCGGAATTCGAAAATTTTTACGAATCGAAAACTTTCTTCTTGTAAAGATAGAAGAAAGTAAAAAGTTAGAATAAGAAAAAATTACATGGCTATCGATTTTATTTAATTACACCGCTAAAAAAAATTGGCGTCCTTAAAATGATTTTAGGACATACATTTAATCGAACTTTCTAAATACAAATTTTTAGGTAGACCATTTAAATTCATGACTAAAAGTGCGAAATTTGTCATGAAATGTGCGATCTTTGTCTTAAAACTTTAGAAACAACCAGGTCAAATAACAGAACTTTTTTAAGGAATTTATTTTATGAATCTGACAATAAAGCAATAACTTTCACAATCAACTGTAAATATCAGTTCCTCATAGTATAAAGACCTAGACGAATTGAATATAAACTGCAGTTTAACCTTAAATTATTCCTAGACTGTTATGTGAATCAATGCAAATGTTGGCATTGCATATCTGACCGTAGAGACATGCTGTCTAAAAGAAATATATTCTGCAGGTGTATGGCATTTCGGAGTGGAGAAAATAAGAAAAAAGACATAAATGTGATTATTGCCACCATCAAAATAGAAAGAACAGCAAGAAAATCTTTGTATAATAATATTTTAATATCTGAAGGGGCCTATATGTGTGTGAATTGTGTAAAGCTAGCAATTTAGAAACTACGCGTATCTTCTCTAAACTTTGGTGTCTTTCTTAATGATTTCTTCACAAAAAAATCGATTGAGCAATTTTTAGGTGCGTTCGGATTTTTTATAAATACGTAGCCTATAGATTTCGTCTGGTCCATTCGCATTAAACAGTACAAAAACTTCCCAACTGAATGATTTGAAAATTAAAATATATAATTGTTGCAGAACTTTCTCGAGTTATTTAAAATTTTATGAAAATCGGATGCATAATTGAATTACAAGGACATTCAAAAGTATTCCGTTGAATTACCATCAATGGGAAAAAATAGTTTCAAGTGCATTTTATAGATGTTGCAGAATTTTCACATAATTAAATTGATATGTATTTATGAAATACACTAAAATATACATTCTGTAGAGTATACGATGCAAAGAATATTTATTATTTCTTTACGGGTCCGCACAAAAGAATTCTGTTACATAATAATATAGGTGGAAGCATTGTTTGCGGTATATTATAACTATGTTAAACTATTTGATATACGTATGTTGTTAAGGTTACTACAAGTTACTTCCTAAATAATAGAAAACGCAAAGTATTCACAGAAACACTTAAAAGATTCCGGATACTATATTGTATCCAAAATATTTTATACTAACGATGATTTCTAGAAGTGTATTTTTAGTTGATATGAGTTTTTAGCTAAGTTTTTGCATATTACATTGTGCGTATAAGTACTGTAGATGTAGGTTATATACTGAGCTAACACAAAGAAATTAGTGAGTGTTACTGAGTATGAAAGCAAATAGCTTACAGGTAGTTTTTAAATTGAGTTATGCTTTTTTACACTGAATTGCATTTATTTAGTATACCATAAGATATGTTTGAAGAATAAAGGTAAAATGATATACAGTGACAAGTGTTGAGGCCTATATACCATTTGCCTTTCATTAAAATTAATTTTTCCAAATTAGAATTCCCTCTCTATTTTTTCTAAATTAAAACATATGCCCCCACACTATTTTTTTTTCTTCCCTTTTTCTCGTATTTGCCCATCTTCTGTGTTCAACTCTGTGGGTAATAAAAAAACATTCCCCGAAGTGTTCCCACACTTTAAGTAAAAAAGAGGACGAACCCCTGTCCCAGTAAATAAATAAATAAATGCATGATGCTTGCAAGGGACGTTGTAAAAAGCAACTAATGTCCGCCTCATGAAAGACCACCCACTTTCGAAATGCAAACCTGCCTTGTTAAAAAATTTATTAGGGCAATTTTACTGCCTGAAAAAAATGTTAACAATACCGTTTTTAAGAAAAAGAGCAGCAAACGTTGAAATACCCCTGAATATATGTTTTACTTTGAATAAGGACCACCAACGGTAGTGAAAGTTTTATTACCGTCATAAAAAAACGAAAGCTAAAATGTTTCTCTCCCCTTTTTTCCGTGGGAACCGCTGGCTGGACAATCTTGACACCTGGCCCCTCAGAGGGTGGAGATTTGTGTCACGTGGGTAGTGTTGCCCTGTTATGTCCTTATTTGGTAGTAGGAAAGAGTAAAGTTACGTTAAGCCAATGATAGCCCACCCCGGTACGTACGTGGAGGAGCGGACACCCGTGTTACTAAAAAAGTAGCCCCCGCAGTTAAATGATTCCTGAGAATTGATATAGCTTTTTTTAGTTAGACAAAAGTCCGGTCTGCGAGAAGGATGTAAAACGGGAGAAGCTACTTCGTGCCCCCCCCCTTTTTTGGGAGAGGGAGGAGGCGTTTTGGGATGATATCTTGAATTTTTTTTTTCTACAATTTGACGTTGAGATCGTGGAGGATCCGCACTGGTGACCAAGTGGTGCTAGAAGAAAATACTTTTCCACCTTTTTTCGACAAAAAGAAAAGCATCGTGCTACGAGAGTTGTTCCAGTGCAGATTTAAGTTTTTCGAAATGAAGTTTATATCGGATGCTTTGGTGACCAAGTGGTGCTAGAAGAAAAAACTTTTCCGCCTGTTTTCGACAAAAAGGAAAAGCATCCTGCTACGAGAGTTGTTCCAGTGCAGATTTAAGTTTTTCGAAATGAAGTTTATATCGGATGCTTTGGTGACCAAATGGTGCTAGAAGAAAAAACTTTTCCGCCTGTTTTCGACAAAAAGGAAAAGCATCCTGCTACGAGAGTTGTTCCAGTGCAGATTTAAGTTTTTCGAAATGAAGTTTATATCGGATGCTTTGGTGACCAAGTGGTGCTAGAAGAAAAAACTTTTCCGCCTTTTTTTCGACAAAAAGAAAAGCATCCTGCTACGAGAGTTGTTCCAGTGCAGATTTAAGTTTTTCGAAATGAATTTTATATCGGATGCTTCGAGCTGGAAGGAACTTAAAGATGTACCGATAAATTTCGGAACCTAATACATGATGGGTACATGTCGCCAGTTGGTAAGTTAACTCTGATGCTGAGTTTGATTTGTATAATTAGATTGCATTTTTATATACATAAATAATTTACTAAGATTATTTTGATGCTATTTTGGTCGTTAAAATTGTCTTTTTTTTTATACGTAAATAATTTACTGTGAATCAAAAAAAAAAAAGAGAAAAATGGAGGAAATGTCATTTGTTACTTTCATTATATATATATTAAACTAAATGTGCAAATGAAATGTGTATGTATATTTATTGAAGTTTTACTCTAATTTCTCTTCATCCAAATAATAAGGAAGTTTAATTAACTTTAACTCAGATGAAGAAATTTTTCTTATTTTGATTAGTGAGTAGAATTTATCTGGATATAACTCTAACTTATTCTAAGATGAAAAATGAAGTAATTTTATTCCAATAATGTAATTGAAGTTTAAGACTTAAATGAAATAACTCCTTAACCTTCTTTGAAATTCTTAATGAATATAGATGAGCTTACTTTATACTCACTTTACAAAATTCTCTCCTTGATTCTAATTAAAAATGAAAATATTTAATTGATTTTCCTCAGAAGTTAATAATTATTATAACAACTCCCAAGAGTTTTGTATTTAATTCTCATACTAATGCATTTCTAGGATTCTAAAGGAAATAAAGTGAGTTGGTAAATCACAACGCAATAATAAATAAAGGAAAAGGAATATAAATGTACTGTTACTATCCAATCAGGGTCATATACCATTACTTGTGTTGTAGAATGATTGTTCTAATATTGATATTTTAATCTGTTAAAAAACTAGTTGGATGTGTCAATCCCAAAACTTTCTTCTATCTCATAAGTACATTTTAATATTATAAAAAAGCATGGTGACCCCAAAGTTAATCACTATCGAATTTCGTCGAACATAAGATCTAGACTAATGAGATTCTGGCAGTCCAAAAACCTAAAATACAAAATTTAATTAATATTCGGAGAAAATGATCTTAGTAGTGCCTCATTTTAGGCAATTTATACTAAAACCTAATAAGCATCTATTTATGTCAAGACCTAACAGAATCTGAAATTTGATGGAATTTCGTCCATTAGTTCTTGAGATATAGTTATAACAAAAAAATTGCAAAACGTAGCATAGCAACATCATATCTTGGACAATTTATGCCAAAACGTAAAAAAGCCTCTAATTATGTTATGGCGTAAAATAATCTGAAGTTTGATGAAATTCTGTGCATTAGTTCTTGAGATATAGCTAGTTTAAAAAAAAGTGTAAAATATAGCACAGCAGCGCCATCAGTTAATGGATTTATAAAAAAAACGTAATCATCGTGTAATTATGTTATATGTCATTTTGTAACAAAATCTGAAGTTTGATGAAATTCTGTGCATAGGTTGTTGAGATATAGCTATAGGAAAAATCGTGCAAAATGCAGCATAGCTGCACCACCTGTCCCAAGGCTAATACCAAAATGTAATCAGCGTCTAATTATGTTATATATTCTAGTGTAACAGAATCTAAAATTTGATGAAGTTCTCAGCATTATTTCTTGAGATATAGCTATTGAAAAATTCATGCAAAATGTAGCATAGCAGCGCCACCTATAGGTCAGTTCACACCAAAACCTTATCAGCGGCTATGTATCTCAAGGTATCGCGGAATCTGAAGTTTGGTGAAATTCTGTACATTAGTTCTTGAGATATAGCTATCATGAAAATCATGAAAAACATGGTATAGCAGCGCCACCTGCTGGCCAATTTACACCAAAACTTAATCAGCGTCTATGTATATCAAGGGGTCACAGAATCTGAAGTTTGGTGAAATTCTTTGCATTAGTTCTTGAGATATAGCAATCTTCAAAATCATGAAAAACGTAGTATAGCAGCGCCACCTGCAGGCCAATTTTCACCAAAACTTAATCAGCGTCTATGTATATCAAGGGGTCACAGAATCTGAAGTTTGGTGAAATTTTCTGCATTAGTTCTTGAGATATAGCAATCTTGAAAATCATGAAAAACGTAGTATAGCAGCGCCACCTGCAGGCCAATTTTCACCAAAAACCAATAGGCATTAATTCATATCAAGGTCTAAATGAATATAAAATTTTATTAAATTTCGAGCATTAGTTCTTGAGATAGAGCGCCCACAAATATTTTGTCACATACAGACAGACAGACAGACAGACAGACGGACAGACTCACAGACAGACATTTTCTAAAAATAGTCAAAACGTGTTCAGCACCTTCTAAAACGTATAAATCCGTCGAAAACCGGAAGTCGAAAATTTTCATGAATCCAATACTTTCTTCTTGTAAAGATAGAAGAAAGTAAAAAAAAGAAAAAAAAAATGTCTTTCTTAACTCTCTGAATATCTGAGAGATTTCAGCCCTTCTTACTCCCTTTCTAAAAGTTAATTGATCTGTAATTGTGATTCTTTCTTAAGCATTGATATGTATTTTTCATCCTACAAAACAATAATGGTAAATTTGGGATCATTGCTACAAACTAGGGGGAACTGGGGTACATTGATACATGGGGCACATTGATACACCCCCTCTACCGCTCACAGGGTCATTACAGGAAGTTTCACAACAGCTCCAAAAGATGATGCTAGTGTATTCAACTACATACAGAAAATCTTGGAATGATTCAGTAGTTTGATGAAATGGGACGGGTGATTTATTGTTTTTGTTGTTCAAAAGTAAATATGAGTTGTACAATTGAAATGCTATTATATAACTGTTCCAGTATTTTCAACCAAAATGAATACTCTCCCTGGTAAGTACAGCTACTCTTTATCAGTTCTTCATTATTTATTGTTAGATATATTGTGATGTGTTGGATTTGAGACTCATTTTATTCAAAATCGCTGTATGGGGCACATTGATACAGTCTATGACGGGGCACATTGATACAGCCTAAATCCTTTAATAGTTCATATTTTCATTATCTTTTATTATTTTTTTTACCATACACTCCTTAATCCAACCTTTTTTTCACGAAAAATTTCTAATATTAGTTTTTATTGAAGTGAAATAGCTGTAATTTCTTTATATTAGAACATTTTATAGTATTTTTGAAAACAGAAGACGTAGGAACTTACCCAGCATCTAGTGCTAGTAGAACTAATAAAAGAAAAGGACGCCATTCTGGCAAATCTCGAATTTATATCGATTCTCCAGAGAAAAAAGTATTTTCGACATGCGAAATGTTAAGTAAGAGAAACAAACTGCAGAACAGAAAATGATACTTATATTATAAACAGAATTTTTAATATAATTATCCTTTATTTTCGGTTTATGAACCTATTTATAAACAGAAAAACTGGTAATTTTTTCATCTTTCATAAGAAAGAAGATAATGCTGGGGTTGAAGTGCTAGATATGACAAAGTTACCACAGCCAACAATCAAACAAGAAACAACCAGAACATCAGGTCATAATATATTTAATTTTGATTGCTTTAATATTGCTTAAAAATAAATTGTGGGTGATTTGAATTTTTATAAATAAATATAAAATGGTTTTCTAATTTATTTTCTATGAAAAATATGCATTGGTATTATTTTGTCGTCATTTTTCTCAAACGTATCAATCTGCCCCGGGGATGGGGCAGATTGATACAAATGACTTTTTTTGATTTTTTTAAAATTACATGCAAAAATACTATATAAAACAATGATTGTACATTTTTATAACATACTACACAAGTTTTGCTGTCACCTCATGGAAAAAAAACTTGAATTTTCTACTTTCTTGACACCAAAAAAAATGTTAGAAAAAAACTGTATCAATGTACCCCAGTTCCCCCTACAGTGAGTTCGAGATCTGAATAGGTTGAGAATTTTGTTGCATTTTGTTAAGTGGTCTCTCAGATATTTTGATTTAAGCAAAAATTGGAATGTTTTCATTAATTAATGAATTAGCTAATTTGGTCGTGCAACTTTAAGTTATTTCTCTAATTCCTCTTTTCCCTTTTTTCAAAATAATTATGAGGTTTAACTTAAATTTAATTATTTATAGCAACAAGATTCAGGTAGGTGGAAACTTAATTCAGATCTCAATTGATTTAGTAGTCTAATTGAAGAAATGATTTATCTGTTGAACCCATATTACTTGTAGATGATTATTATTTAATAGATGCTCATGCTAATTATTCAGAAGTGAATTTATGAATGAAATTTCAAAGTATAATTACTAAAAAATTGTAGCAAAAGTCCCAACACAAGCAAAGAATTGGATACTATGGCCGCCTCTAGACGATAATCTCTGAAAGTGCAATTTCGGAAGTTTTAAGCGTGTTTTAGTCTTAACTAAAGTTTAGCTAAACAGAGGCGTTTATATAAAGGTAAGAGGTAAAATACAGGACTGTACAAAAATATTAAAATATGTTATACTCGTTAGTATAAATTGCTGAAAGTGAAATTTCAAACTGTTACGTGTTTTAAACTCTTTGCAACATACGTGAAAAGAGTTTAGGAATTCGGTTCATCTGTCTGTCCGAACTCTAACTTGAATTAATATAGTTGAATTGCTCTGTAATTAACATATGTTATTGAAATTTACAATGCAAAGTTCGATATCTATACTAATAAAAGATCAAATCGCTCTGTCTGTCTGTGTGTGCGATGGCTAGCGGAAACTACGGCACATACGAAGCTCAAGTTTTTTATATGGAAATAATCCAATGCCTTTCCTAATGTACTTGAATTTTAAAATTTAAAAATTATAACAATAATTTGCGTTATTAATTAATAACCGAAGCTCACTCTATCAAAAAGTCATTTATTTGATCTCCCATGGGGGGGGGGGGATACAAGCGCATGCGTACAAATTCATTTACTCTTCAGAAACTGGCAAAGAAACATTTTCGATAATATTTCTGTTTTCTTTTTACAGTTTTATTTTAATCTAAATTGACCAAACCGCTCTGTACAGTTGAAATTGAAAGACATAGACCGAAAGATCTCGTTTCAAATGGTGTAATAAATAATTTAAAAAATGCTGCAGTTAACCCTTTGTAAGAAAATTTTCAAAAAAGGTCGTTTTTTTCGAAATTTTTTTTGTCCTTATCACAACGCCCGTCCACGACACAAATTTAAAGGTAGTGACAAAGCAAAAGTGTGCTTTTAAAGCTGAAACAATTTTCAAAACAGTATTGCGACTGGTTTTTAAAAATATGAATTTCAACCCTTTTAAATTTACCATCAAATGCAGGTCACTTTACGGCTCATAGAGAGGATATTTTTTTACACGTTAAAAGTAACTAATGTCCTTATTTTAACACAATATTTTTAGAAAATCCTAATAGACCAAATTTACATCGCCTACAGACATTTCAAAACCTTCGGAGGGTAGAAACGTTTTTTACAAAATAAAATGCGTGAAAACTTAGAGAAATAAATTAGATGTCGAAGTATTTCGATGCGGTTTCTCTCAATTTCGACTTAACATTTTCCTTCTTAAGTATGTAATTTTTTTTCTTTTAATGAAATTTGAAAAAAAGTTGGTTTTAGTTATAGTCATTATCCGAGAAAATTTCAGAGAATTCGGACAATAATAACAATCTATTTTGAAAAGCTAAGGAAACCGACACTAAATAAAGAAAATCAAGAAATCATTTACGCTTCAATTGGGAACCTTAATTTACAGGCTGTGTTAAAACTGTTCACAGCTTTGTCGTTTAACGCCTCAGTTTTCTATTTGATAGTTCTCTAGTTCGAAACTTGACTAAGTTTAAATTTAAATTACGCAAAAAAGTTGTATTTTATAAATCTTATTGTTCTATTTAATTAATTTAAAAAATAATAATTATTAAGATTTTCTAATTATCCTTAACTTTAAAATACGTTAATAATTATTTGAGAAAAAATTGCATATAAATGAATCTAATAATAATAATTACTTTAAAAAAAAACTACATTGCACATTGTCTAATCAATTTAAATACATATTTTTTGTTGTTGTTTTTATATTTACCGATAAAAACAATTCTTTCACTTACAAAAAATCTCGTTAGAGGCACAAAAGAGAAAAAAAAAAACTTTTTAAAGCTATAAAATGACACAAAGTTGCCCGTACAAAGAGTCTGTGAGTCACGGTGATAACTCCAAGGCAAAGTCTCTATCAGAAGTAAGATACAATAAAACCTGCTTAGACGGAAACACAAAAAGCCAGCGATAAATTTCTTTTATGCAAGATCTTTAAGTTGTACAAAGCTTAACAGCATTTTTTGAAAACGGAGAGGAAACTAAAATCTTTTTTATTTATTTATTTATTTATTTATTTATTGCACGATTTTGTTATAAACAGGCATATTAGAAAATAAATTTGCTAGATAGTGCCTTTTTAAAATCTGTATAATAGTATTTGATTGCAATTTTATTATTTCTCCTTCAGGGGTGGCAGATATTTACTGGCCATATTCAAAAGTATACCGCAGAATCAAAAGTATACCACAGAAGTTTGGTTCAATTCTGTGCATTGCTTCATATACTTTTGGTACAATGGTGACACAGAGACAAATATTCGGACAGACAGACATTTTGCATAACCATGTTTTTTTAGGAATTGCTGACCACTAAATGTGTAAATCCGTATGAAACTGGAAGTCGAAAAAAATTTCAACTACAATATTTTTTTCTATTGAAGATGGAAGAAATAAAAATATACAATATAACTACGAATGAAAATATACAATAACTTTTTTCGAAGTTATCCACAATTCCGAAAAGGTCCTTTATCTATAAAAAATCTAAAAAACTAACATATTTTCGTTATTTAAAGAAGAATTTATGCAAAATTTCTTTCCTTATTCCTTATTTTGAAAACGCATCTAAGTAATTTTTCGTATACATAAATCAGTTTTCTGAAATTTGAAATCGATTTTTAGAATGCTATCCATTGCCAATTAAAGATCTTTAAGTGTACATTAGAATTTATATATGCAAGATTAAGAAAACAATGTTATTTTAACTGCAATTATTAATACTGTTAATAAATCATGTTTGTTTAAAAAAGATTTTTTTCGAACATGAGCATTTTTACTTGAGAATGAATAGAATCATATAAACCGATTATTCCGGTTTGATCCATGCACTATAAAAGTTACATGGAAGTGTTTCCGAAAGTAAGTGGCAGCTAAAGAAATTTTGTTTCTATAAATGCTCTCCTTAATGCGGAAAATATACTAGTTTCTGAAGATAAAGAACACTTTTCGGAAACGTTGTTAACTCGGAGACGGTTATTGTAATTATTTACTCATTATGTGTAGCATAGGATAAGTCTTGTAATATTTTTAAAATGAAAAATTTTTTTGATGCATTTATACGTTGGAGATTCCGAAAAACATATTTTTAGGAAAATTAAAATTGAGGTCCGTCTGCGAGGTGCGCCTGTAAACGCTCTATCTCTCTAAAAAATTGAGAGAGAGACTTGAAATTTGGAACGTACTTAATATGTAATAATAGAAAGAAACCTATTGAATATCAGTAACCTCGATTATCCGGATAACTTTTTTTTGGACTTTCGAAATATTCGTTCTGATAAAAGGTACATAAAATTTTTTGAAATTAATTATTTTAAGGAGTGAATATAAAAGGCAATAATTATAATAATAAAAAAAACATAAATTTTGCTTAAAGAAGGAAATTGATCGGATAATTAGTTACCTAGATATTCACAATACTATTTTCCACATTCTTCGATTTTTCATGATCGTGTATTTCATTCAAATTTCAATTCATATATATATTTTAATTGGAAATACGATTTCGACACAGTAAAAATGATTATTATTTTTGGAATTCATTTACATAATTCAATAAATAAAGCATTTAAAGTTTATGACTCCATTAAGCTACGATTTCAAACTATGTTATTTTGTTACTATTTCTATTTACCGAACAAACTGAGATAGAGGCTTGAAATTCTGTATGTTCTTAGAATGTAATAGTGCCGCAAAGTATATTAAATTTCCTTAACCTTAGTTATCCGGAACTACTTTTTTGGACTTTCGAAACATTAGTTCTGATGGAACATATAAAAATATTTTGAACTATTTCTTTTATATAATGAGTGTAACAGAATATACGTTTAAATTTTGTTTTGGAATTGCAATGCATTTTATAAATAGTTTACGCACGTTTTATTTTCATATTTTATATCACGCATATCCTGCCCATTACGGGTAAGTATTAACAGTGGTGCCTAACGACTAATTTTCATTTGTGAATATAATATACTTTTTAGATTAAGAAACATTCGTCATCTTTCACAATGCATATGAAAATGACTCAAAGAATTTATTAAACGATACTTTGGAGAAATATCAGGTTTTCCTATTAAAACAATTTTTAATACGACCTCTGTAAATGAATTTTATTACTTTAAACATCAATCATTTCAGAAAGATATAATTAAAAAAAAAAAAAAATCTTCATCGAGGCCAGACGATGATTAATATTGTCATGTCGCCTTCGTGCCTAAAAATTCGGCTGTGAATAAATACTTCTCAAAAACTTTACCTCATATTTTATTTCTTTTTTAGATATACTGTTTTAAAACATCATTGTTCTCGCCTAAAAATAAAAGAAGGTGGAAAATGTACGTGAAATGTGACAAACGACGTGTGTATAACTAGTTTTAGAAACCTTCGGATCTTGGTACTATAATACAAAATTCATTAAGATTCAATGTATTAAACTCAGTAATACGGAAATAATAGGACTCCATCTTAAATGGTACGTCATTACCATGACAACCTAGAATCATTACCTGTTGTGGGATATCACTGAACTAAATGAAGAACATTTTATTATTTTTTTAAAGGTTTGATTCAATTTTTATAATATTCGAAATAACTCTACAAAATTCTGCCACGTATTTATATATTAAGTTTCAAACCATCTGATTGGGTAGTTTTATGTTGCTGTATGCGGATAGATAAAAAGTGAGACGGATGGATCAGACGACGACTATCAATGCTACGTATTTGTATAATTACGAAATTTCCCCGTACATCGTAATGTAATGGAACTCTTTTGAGTGTCTGTATGAATAAACTATGAATACTACATACTTTATTTTCAATACCGCACATGACATAGTGAATCTCAGTAACATATATCAATTACAGAGAAATCCAATAATATTAGCTCAAGTTAGAGCTGAACAGACAAACCGAATTCATAAGTGTTATAATAAAAACTGATAATAATTTGAAAATAGGCTTTCAAAAATTTATCACAATGGACGAAAGCATGCTTGAGTATTTTTGTACAGCCCTTATTTTACCTAATATTTTTATATACATGCCATTATTTAGCTAAAATTTAATTAAGACTAAAACTCGCTTAAAATTAGTGAAATTGTACTTCCAGAGTTTATCTTCCATAGATGACCATGTATATAATTCTTTGCGTGGCCCTGTATATCATTTTATCCATATTCTACAAATATATCTTAGTATATTACATGCAGTTCAGCGTAAAAATGTATAATTCATTTAAAACGTATTTTTAAATTTTTTTTCTTTAATACTCAGTGACACTAACAAATTATTTTCTGTATTCCTGTATATGATCTATAACATTTATACACAAGGCTTAAACTGGAAAAATTTAGTTAAACTTAGAAACACATATCATAACTAAAAATTTCAGAAATCATCACTAATGTGTAGTATTTCGGGTACAATAGAGTATCTGAAATCTTTTAGTTGTCCCTATAAATACTATGCACTTTCTATTATACATGAAGTAACTTGTAGTAAACCTCAAACGTACATCTATTTCATTATATGTGAAATATTTTAACATAATTAAAATATGTCGCAAAGAATGTTTTTCCCTATACCATTATGAACCGGAATTCTTTTGTATGGCTCTCTAAAAGACTATTCTTTGCACCACATGTTCTACAAAATGTATATTTTAGTGTACGTCATAAATGCATATCAGTTTCATTATGTCCAAAAAGGTGCAACACAATTAAAGGCAATCAAAACTATTTTTTCCCATTGTTCTTAATGTAACGGAATAATTTTGACTGGCCCTGTAATTGAAATATACATCCGATTTTCATAAAATTTGAAATGACTCGACAAAATTCTGCAAGAATTGCATATTTAAAATTTCAAACCATTTTGTTGGGTTGTTCTGTTGGGTGTTACATGAGGACGGACGGGCTGACAAAGAGACAGAAGAGCCGATGACTATAGGTGCTGCGTATTATCATTTTAGAATTAACACGATCGCTGCCGCTTGCATAAAGATGTGATGATGGTTAATGCCGCATTGTAGAAGTGGGTTTTTCCCAGAAGCCGGTTTACTTTTTATAACAAAGAATCAGTGAAAGATTTTCCTGCGCCAGTGCGTGACTAGCTATTGGATATCCAATTGAATATCCTCGCTGGTGCGTGAGTGGCCTGTTAACGTTGGCGCCATATCACGCACTTTCGCGTGAGCGGCAGCGAATGTGCTAACGACATTACATAATTTTACATACATTAATTCATTTTTCTGTAAAATATCAAAGTAAAAAGTTACAACAGCTTAATACAGATCATTAGACTTATTTAGACCAAATATTTGAAGAATTCAATGAAAATCTTTTAAAATATCCACAAACTTCCTTGTGACAACGTGTAGTGTTGTGAAAGCATTTTTGTCTTTTTTGCTATAAAACATTTCGAAACAAAGTGTTCAAAATTTTAGTTGACATTAATGTCAATACATCACCAAAGGAACATTTGAATTATTATAATTTAGACTTATAGCTATACAGATAACCTTAGATATATATATATATAGATATTTGATATCTATCTTTTTAGATGTTTAGATATTAGATATACCGTGGAACTCCACTTATACGTTAATTGTATGTTTCGTGATTCAACGATGTACGTGAAATCGTACACCGTTGTACGATTTCAGTTTTTAATTTTATCCCTTCTGCTAAGTTGTCGTTTACCAATTCTTTTATCGCATTGTAGTTCTGATGAACAAAGCGCCTATGTCAAAATTCTATGCAATCGTTACTTTTACATTCATACGCAATGCTTACTTTGTTAGTTTCAGTACTTATTAATAATTCAACTTCATATAAATTATTTTTAATTTTTCTAACAAGAATATTGCCATGTCTCAGCGTGCATTTTTCTTTATCAATGATTAATTTCGTGTAGCCTTATTTACCAATATCAAGTTTGATTTTAATTCTGGTACGTATTATATCTCCTTCGGGGTAATTTTATATATGCCTCCATCAGATGTTTTGGCTTTGAATATGGTTTTACTGCAACTGTATGAATTCAGTGTGTTTCTGTTGGATATGATCACAGTTGCTTTTTCTGTATGATTTACATTTGGGAAAGAATTTTCATGATTTAAAAATGTGTTGACGATCCTGAATCGGTAATCCATGTTTGTTTTCCAAGATTCCGGACTAGAAAGGCTGCGCTGCTGTTTTGATCTAAATTCCCATATGCGTTATCTTTTTTTTTTCTGCTTCTTTTCATGGTTCTTATTCTCTCTATAGCTGTTTGTGTTTCTGATAACACAAAGATGACGAGTAATATTTATGTTTCTGTGGCTGTTGTTTTTGTGTCGAAGAGCGAGTATTTCTGTTCTTGAAGTATCGGCATTCCTTATATGGAGACTTTTTTAATTTATAACAAATGCAATTTTTTTTAAAAATAATCATTGTTTGGAAATATCTTGTGCATTTTAAACGCTTTTGCTGATTTATCAACCTGATCTGTGTTTTCAGCGATTCTTGTGTATACATTTGTCAGTTTGCTTTTATAAAGCCTGGGGTTAGTTGATTTTCTGAACTAGGCTCTAACGCGGTTACTACAGTGCTCAGCAAAAGTTTAGACAATGAACGATTACGCTTCAGAAGTATGTACCGAATTTTTGTAATTCATCTGTCATACATTACTTGTGACTTATCCTTTATCCACAAATAATAAATTTTGAATTTTACCTTTCACACAACATATAATGACAAAAAAAAAAAAAAAAAAAAAAAAAAACGAAATTAACATTGTGGCAAAAGTATAGATAATTTGTATATTTACAGAAAAATAACTACAAATTAAAATCGAATTGCATCCACATTGTCTACAGTTAGTGCAAGAATGTTACTTTTCATTAAAGAAAATAAATGCTGCGTCACTTGGAAGTCTGTTTTGTAACAAACATGTTCAACAGCAGATCGAAGGTCATTAACAGAAAAGTATCGTAAAAATTTGTATAAACCTTATGAAATATGATCTTGCAAAGGTTTTCAATTGGGTCCAGATCAGAGCTATACGCCGGCCAGTTGACATCAGTAGTATTTTCAAAGTTAAACGAGGTTTTTCTTTTGTATGCAACATGAATGCATTATCTTGCGAAAATCCATACTTTGGATAAGCTAAAAGTTCCCCAAATGACTAAAAATTAATCTTCAACGTATGTACGTAGTCTTGTGTTGCTTGGCAACCATTGGATAACTCCAATGATACTCGAGCATTAAAGAAAAGTGAGGACCAAATCATTAAAAAGTCACCTCCTTGTTGTCAACTTAAGAAAGTCCCAGGATTTTTACACAAGTCCTGCAAATAGTATGACCTTTTTGGGCCTTTCAAATTCCACTTTTTTGTCGTTACTGAATATCATAGCGTACCATTTGGGTCCATATGACGTATGTTTTCAAGTACATTGCATTCTGACCAATTTGTAGCCAGATTTTAAAGCTGATTGTTTTATCATTTTCATGTAAATTGATTTACCTGTTTCTTTAAATCATCTACGAATCATATCCGTCAATATAGAAAGTCCTGACTTACTTTTAATGTGATTAGCAATCATTATTTGTGTAAATGTTAGTTTATGGATCCTTTTGTCATCTCATTTTCCCCTCACACAAGGTCTTCCAGGTTTATGTTTTGTTTTAAAGGAGTCATCTGTAGACTATACTTCATAGACAGACCACTTTGGACGATTCAATGTTAATAAAATTTCTGCAACAGTCTTCCCTTTCCATTTCGGCTTTCCTACTTCAATTACCTCATCTAACTGAATATTCTTAGCTCGCGGCATCTTCACTAACTGATGCTATATCGAGGCATAATTAAATACTTCAGACATGCGTCATCATAACTTAGAAATTTAAATTTTTCCATGAACAGTTGGAAAAAAAAAAAAAAAAAAAAAAGTCTAAACTTTTGCAATATGCAAATTTCGCTTTTTTTCAGTTAAATTAAATATTATCTTATACTATAACCATTATTTTTATCCTACATTGTTTAAAATATATTTAAAAATAAGCATAGCCATTTGTAAAACTCAAGTGTTCTTATTTTTTATTTAAAGGTTAAAAAACACCAGTGTCTAAAGTTTTGCTGAGCACTGTATTCTATAACTATATTATAAAGAAGTAAAGTTTGTTTATTTGTAGGGGGTAATCTCCGAAATTACCGAACCAATTTTAAAAGCAGTGGTACCAAAATAATGGTATTTGCCCCGAATCAAACATAGGCTATATCATATATTGATGCCACTAACCCAAACGGGATGCAAGAGCGAAAAAATTCTAAAAATGCAAATTTTCTGTTACTGAAGCGTCTAGAAACATGAGACTTGGCATGTTAATTGCTTGTAAGACATAAATGGTCTCTAAGAACATCTAAAAACTACGAAATTTAAAAGGGATGAAAATGCACGAAAAGCGATCTAAAAAATGTTTTAATGACGATTTCTACTAAATCTCAGGAAATATTAAAGCATTTTACAAAATAATGGGGACAGCCCTTGCTCTTATATAAGCTTTATTTTATGTCGATGCCTTCATCACTACGGGGTTGCAAAAAACAAAAAAGTTCTAAAAAGCGTTTATTTATTTATTTTTTCTTTTACACAGAAGGATATAGAAATATGAAACTTAGCGCGGTATTTACTTATAAGATATAAATTATCTTTAAAAACATTTAAAAAAAAAAAAAAAAAAAAAAAAAAAAAAAAAAAATCGAAATTTAAAACAGAGAAAGTGCAGGAAAAGCATAAAAAAAAGTTTGCAATTGCGGTTTTTATGTAATC
This sequence comes from Maratus speculifer, assembly GCA_964019185.1. Lineage (NCBI taxonomy): Eukaryota > Metazoa > Arthropoda > Arachnida > Araneae > Salticidae > Maratus > Maratus speculifer. Next base: position 25,415,023 of record OZ025296.1, read on the forward strand.
TCAGGAAATGCCGAACCTATTTAAAAGAAATAATGGTGTGAAAATGATGGTCACAGCCTTTGCTGCAAAACAGGTTGTATTTTATGTTGGTTGCCACTACTTCAAAGGGGTATAGGAGCAAGAAACGTTCAACAAATGCGATTTTTGCTTTATTGGAGGGAGTTGATTCAGGAATTTTCTCATGATAGTTACTTATTAGATATAAATGATATCTAATAACACTTTTTTTAAATTGAAATTTAAAAAGGATAAAAATGCGCAAAAAGGCGTTCTAAATGACGATTTGTGAGCAGTATCACAAAGTAACTTAAAATTTGGCATGGTAATTATTTATAAGACGTAAGTAATGACAATCTTTAAAAAAAAAAGTTTCGGAAAATATTCAAATTATAAATAAGAAGCATTTTAAGTCTAAATTTTGGAAGCTTTCTTTTGTTTTTTATACGAAATTGAATTATTTGAATTCACAATGAAGCTCATTAAAAATTCTTCACACTTGCTTCTATCCAGTCAGTAAAAACCAAATCTAAAGTGAAATTCTCAGACCCAAAAATCTCCTCTTAAATATTTATCTGGCTACGATCTTGCGAGCACATACTTTTAAATAATCTTATATGAAGTTTAATTTGCAATGTCTCCCAGCTGCCGGACAAGAGGAATGAACGCAAGGTCCAGTTTTGGTTTGTGCTAACCTTGGTTATTTGATATTCAAATCTTAAATTAAATTCTGACTTTCGGAAGTTTAGCAAAGTGAAACGTTTGAGAGTTAAAAGAGTTAATTTGAAGCCTCGATAATATCAATATTTTTATTAAAAACGTGAAAAACATTGCAAAATAATCCCTTAGTGTAATTGTAAAGAAATTTAGAACAAAAATAAGTTAAAAATATGCGGAAGTTAAGACTAAAAACAATTTCAAAATGTTTGTTTATTTTTCAGCATTTTCTCCCCTGTTCATTCAGTTTTGTTATTTGATGTGGGATGAACGCGCGCCAAATGTACTTCTAACTATTAAATGTCGACTTACATAATTTTTTTTCAAACCGACCTGGAAAAACTTGTTTACTTGCTTTTTTATTTACTTATTTTCATACTCATCCATTCTTTTTAACGTGTTCATTGCTTTGTAGGACCATCCCTCAATTTGGGAAAGGGGGGGGGGGAGGACATGTAATTAGGTAGATACTTCCGCGAGATAATTTAAAGCTAAGAGAGATATTTATCCAAAAGTTCTGCTGTTCTGTATTATAATTGATGCAACATTTGCACGTCTAAATGTTTCTAGTTCACGGTAACCCAGGTATGATAAACATGTGATACGTTCCCCAGAGCTTAAATGTCTCGAAAGAAATTGACAGTTTTAGCCTAAAAATTTAACTTTTTCTATAAATACAAGACATAAAACAAAAATTATGTCAAGAGTATGTCAAACAAGATTATTGGTTCACACATTTCTTCAAAACAACTACGAAGTGAGAAAACAAAATAATTTGCATAACCATTTTCTTGTGCGCGAGATTTATGCAATCCAAGTAGTACATTACATGAAAAATCATTTTTAATGAGATTTTGCATATTTTGTATTTTAATGTATGATAAAAGTAAATCCCTAACTACGAAAATTAAATTTTTTTCTTCACATATTCCTTTTTATTTTTTGAAAATGTTATCTTATATAATACAAGTCGAAACCCGTCGAATTCGACGAATGAAAATGTTTAAAAGAATTGATTGATATAATTTTTGAAGAAAATTACAAAAAAAATTACGATAATTAATCAATATTATACACTATCTACCAAAAAGTATTTGTACACTTTCAGTTTTTGACATTTTGTCAAATATTTAAAAATATACTGGTCGGATTCTTCTGGAACTTCAGAAATATAAAGATTATGTTTCACTTTATATTTATTTACATTCATTTGTTAAGCGGGTAATTAGGGGGCCGGCAAAAAAACAAAGAATAATAGAAATATTTGGGATCGCCCTGTACATGAAAATGCACGAAACGACTTATCGCTTTAGAATACAAATATATGAATACAGTAGAATATGTACACTAATTTTTGTGAGAATAGCATGTATATTTATGGCGATACAGCGATTTTTTTGAAAAATTCAAAAAATTCTGGTATGTTTTTTGTTTATATCATGCTGGGTTTTTGACCAAATTTAACGCAAATTTCAGAAAAATTGGCAAAATGCAGTAGAAAAAATGTAGCGCAATTGGAATATAAATATATTAAATATTTTATGAAATATGAGTAGTTGTATAAAATAATTTTTATCTGCGCAAGCGCGAACTAGAAAAAAATTTTTTTTACATCATTTAATAGTCAATTCTATGGAGTGACTTATAAAAAAAATCCAATCAAATATCGTGAAAATTCAAAAAGATATCATTATTTTAGTGAGATGTTTTTACTCTGATCTCTAAAAACGGCTGAATCTTAAGGGATTCTGCACAAATTGACATTTTTTAATAACTGACTTTAAAAAAAAAAAAACTAGTATTGAATTAATACAATATCTAATACAATATTGCTGCTAATAAGTACTTGACAATTGTGATAGAAAAGAAAAAGAGCTCTATTCATATTCAGGGCCAAAACTAAGAGAGGGTTGGGGGAAAAGGGCATGTGCCCCGGGCGCTAGGATGAAAGTGTCCCAAATGTACATTTTGTTTGGCGATTTTTTCCATGTCTATGTTTAGCATGATATTGTCAAAATCGTCCCATTCAAAGCATTTCTCCTATAACAAAGCATAGAAGAATCTAATGATGATGGCATAAAGATCCCGCATAAAACAGATTTTTTTTTCGTTTTGATTCGGTTTCACGATTTTAAGGTATCATTTTTTTAAAAACAAAGCAGACTACTTTAATCAATATTACATATTTTAAGTTTTAAAATAAGTCGGCTATTAATAAATTAGAAAATTTTTCTTTGCAAATACTTTTGCAGATGCTTTGCAAAGAAGAAAAGGGAGGGGGAGGGAGTTCACCAAAATTCATTGAAATATAAATATATTAAATATTTTCTAAAATGTTCTATGTCATGCAATATTTTCAAACAAATATAAAGCCACATTCAGAAAAATTCGCAAAATGTAGTAGAAAGAATAAGGTGCTATTGAAATATAAATATATTAAAAGTTTTCTAAAATATGAGTATTTGTATGAAATATTTTTTAATCAGCGTATGCGTGAACAATAAAATTTATCATTTTACATAATTTAATATTCAACTCTATGGAGCTACCCATAAAAAAATCCGATCGAATTTCGTGGAAATTCAGAAAGTTATTGTGGATAGGAGTGAACTGATTTTCAATTGGTCTCTGAAAGCAGTTGAATGACGTCAGATTTTACGCAAATTGTCAAATCTCCATTTACGTTTTTTGCTGGTGATTTACTTCTTTTCTTAGATAATTATCAGAACGAACCTATTTCAGGATAAAAATAATTATAAAAAATCGAAGCATTTGTGTCAAATCTACCCATTGATACATAATTGATAATGGCTCTTATGCAAATGCCGATATCTGCGATCCTGAAATACGTCAAGTTCTTCACTGTTAAATGTGGTGTCGAAAACAACACTGACATCAATCGCATGCATGATGCCAAGAAGAACAGAGCTGTCTGATTTTGAGAAAGGTGTGATCATCGGGTACTACCGAAATGGCCGATCTTTAATCGACATATCTAGTGAGCTTAATTACCCCAAAACGACTGTGGCTTATGTGATTAGAAAATGAAAGCTGAATGGTGATTGTCAGAATGTGGCCAGAGTAGGCAGACCGACGAAACTGGGAGATAGAGACCGACGGGTTCTGTCTAGAGAAATTCGGAAGAACCGCAACCAACCAATGTTACACATACGCCAAGAATTTCAACAAGCTTCAGGATGTGTTGTTTCCATGAATACCATCCGTAAGGAAGCTCATCTGCTTAATTTTTATGGCCATGCTGCCGCCCATAAGCCTTTAATCACCAAGTCCAACCGCGCAGCTCGGTTAAGTTGGTGCAAAACACGCCAGCAATGGACTGTACAGCAATGGAAACAGGTTCTCTGGAGTGATGAATCAAGGTTCACCCTCTACCGTTCTGATGGTAGGGTCTGGGTCTGGCGTCTGCCTGGAGAACGCCTCCTACCAGAATGTATTGTGCCCACAGTTAAATTTGGCGGAGGGGGAATTATGTTCTGGGGTTGTTTTTCCTGGTTCGGACTAGGACCCTTGGTCCCAATTCATGGTAAGCTCAATGCCGATGCCTACTGTAATATACTGGACAACAGTGTACTTCCTACGTTGTGGCAATACTATGGATTGGACCCATGTTATTTCCAGGATGACAACGCAAGCTGCCATGTAGCAAGGTCCAGCATGGATTGGTATGCTGATAATGGAGTGCATCGACTCGAGTGGCCTGCCCAGAGCCCAGACCTGAACCCAATAGAGAACCTCTGGGACGAGTTGGATCGTCGAATTAAGGCGGGTGACACACGCCCAAAATCAGTAAAAGAGCTTACCTGCCTTGTGCAAACAGAGTGGAATAAAATACCATTAAATGTAATACAAGGACTAGTTGAGAGCATGCCCAGGAGAGTCGCAGCTGTAATTGCCTCTCGAGGAGGATCTACAAATTATTAAATGTGAACAGGGCCAAAACCAGTCTTTTTTTTTTCGAGGCAAACGTGGATTTTGAAGGTACCCCTTTCCCCCTCCTTCGCAAAGCATATTTAAAAATAAATTTTCTCCAATTTATTAATAGCCGACTTATTTTAAAACTTAAAATATGTAATATAAAATAACGTATTCTGCTTTATTAAAATACTCCAATTTGATACTTTAAACCGAATCAAAAAAATTCTACTTTCAACAGGATCTTTAAGGCCCTTGTCCCTGCCCGCGAAGACACTGATGAGCTAGTGCTATTCCTGTGGGGAGGCATTTTTCTAATAACTCTTTCGCATTTTGAAATTTTGAATTTTTTTTTTTTTTTTTTTTTTTTTTTTTTCTGCATTGGATAGCGGAAGTCCCTCTCAAAATCGCTCCTTGACTACTTTTTCGATTTGAGTCATAGATATTTTTTATAAAATTAGTTTCACTTTCAGAACCGCTTTTGGAAGTGAAAGAAACATTATAAAAATATCTACGCCAAAATTGAAAAAGTAATCACGGAGCGATCTTGAAAAGGACTTCCGCTATCCAATGTAAAACATATTATTTAAAAATGTCCAAATGCAAAAGAGTTAGAAAAATGCATCCCCATAGGAATAGCATTAGCTCGTGAGCATGTTCGCGGGTAGGGGCAGGGACCTTAAGCCATCATCATTAGATTTTTTTATGCTTTAGTATAGCCCAGATATAATAATTTTAACAATATTATGCTAAACATAGCCATGAAAAAAATCGCCAAACGAAAGATACATTTGGAACACTTTCATCCTAGCGCCCGGAGCACATGCCCTTCTCCCCCCCCCCCCTCTCTTAGTTTTGGCCCTGAATGTGAATAAAGCTCTTTTTCTTTTCTATCACAATTGTCAAGTACTTATTAGCAGCAATATTGTATTAGATATTGTATTAATTCAATACTAGTTTTTTTTTAAAGTCAGTTATTAAAAAATGTCAATTTGTGGAGAATCCCTTAAGATTCAGCCGTTTTTAGAGAGCAGAGTAAAAACATCTCACTAAAATAATGATATCTTTTTGAATTTTCACGATATTTGATTGGATTTTTTTTTTTATAAGTCACTCCATAGAATTGACTATTAAATGATGTAAAAAAAATGTTTTTCTAGTTCGCGCATGCGCAGATAAAAATTATTTTATGCAACTACTCATATTTCATAAAATATTTAATATATTTATATTCCAATTGCGCTACATTTTTTCTACTGCATTTTGCCAATTTTTCTGAAATTTGCGTTAAATTTGGTCAAAAACCCAGCATGATATAAACAAAAAACATACCAGAATTTTTTGAATTTTTCAAAAAAATCGCTCTATCGCCATAAATATACATGCTATTCTCACAAAAATTAGTGTACATATTCTACTGTATTCATATATTTGTATTCTAAAGCGATAAGTCGTTTCGTGCATTTTCATGTACAGGGCGATCCCAAATATTTCTATTATTTTTTGTTTTTTTGCCGGCCCCCTAATTACCCGCTTAACAAATGAATGTAAATAAATATAAAGTGAAACATAATCTTTATATTTCTGAAGTTCCAGAAGAATCCGACCAGTATATTTTTAAATATTTGACAAAATGTCAAAAACTGAAAGTGTACAAATACTTTTTGGTAGATAGTGTATAGGATAACAATAACTCTTAAAACGAATAATATTTTTGACTAAAGCTTAATTTCAACTTGTTAAATTACTGAAAAATTAAACTTTATTCCCATACAAAATCAGCAATTTGCAATTAAGATCATGAAATTAAGAAGTTTTTTATAGCGGCTTTGATCTCTTGTATTACTTAGTAAAAAAACAAAAACAACGTACATTACGCCATTATAACGCATAGTTTTGTTGTCAACTAAATCTAAACATTAACTCCCTTTCACTTGCGTCAAATTGACATGAATACTTTTCACATTCATGGTTACTATGTTAAAAATTTCTCAACAAGCAATATATTATTAAAAAATATAGTCGCAAACTTGATGTCATGTTTGCCAGTTACAACTTGGCATATAAACATTCACATTTCTGAGTTGAAGTTCTTATCTGCTTGCCAGTGGTTGCTTAACAGAAATTTACTTTTAGAAGCATTCTCAGTAAAATAATTAGTTTTATCAAAGAAAATATTCATTTCATTTTTACAATGACATTATTTTTACCCACTGTAGCCCTCTGAGATAAGTGTCTAACGACGTCGTTTTCCTCATCGGAAACATTTCACTTTTCGCTTTTTATTTTTCATATGGATTATTTTCTGTTATTTTATTTACATAGATTACTTACTATTATTTCTCAGTAAGTAATCTGTTTTCCTCCTCGATTATGGCATATTTACACGCAATCATTTTATTACGGTTAGATTTTATGAAAATGATTAATTGATTTCTATTAAATACGATGTCACATTTACTGATGAACTGGAGTTTCTAGTTGGTGGAATGTAAAAAAGCAAAATAAATTTTTATTACAGAAAGTAAAGTTTAACCTCATTGCCACCGTTTTAAAAAAATCCCTTAAAAAGCCTTTAAAATTAAAAATAAAATATAAGAATAAAAAATAATTAAAAACTAACTAATACGAGCATATCTACAAATGAACAAACTTTCATTCCAATATCGGTTCAATAAAAAAATTAGGTCTAATAACTAAAAAAAAAAAAAAAAAAAAAAAAAAAAAAAAAAAAAAAAAAAAAATCTGGTTTTTTAAACATATCGATTACTAAAATAATCTAATATATATATATAAATGAAAATTTGTCCATCTGTCTGTAATTGTATATAAATCCTATCATATTGTGGAAACTAGAATTGTGAAATGTTATGTACATGTGTATTAAACACAGCTAAGACAACTAAAGTAATTTAGAATATAAATAACTTATAGTTAATTTTAAATTAATAAAAAAAAACCCCACCAATTTAACAGCAATTTTATTTTATCAAATTTAAACGATTTTTGTCATAGCAGTTTTCAACAAATAAAAATCCACAATAAAATTCTCATCAGACTTTTCTATTGCTATTCTATTTCCACGTGAAAAATGAAAATGAAATAAATAGTTTGACGATTAAAAAAAAAAAAAAAAAAAAAAAAAAAAAAAAAAAAAAACTTTTCTATTACAAGATTCAAATGTGAAAAATGAAAGTGAAATAAATAGTTTGAGAAATTTTATAAAAGTGAATATTACGTCATATTGGAAATACTATAATGAATCAGCGGGTGAATATGTAATATTAGATGAGTTTGAAAAAACGTATTGTAGCATCAAATGTATTGTAGCTACAATAAGAAAAAACGTATTGTAACATGATAAAAACCCGATTATGGAAATATTGGCATATTTTAAAATTTTGAGTTTCTCTGAATTTGTTTTCACCAATTTTAAATCTATTCCATATATGTGTGTGTGTACGAATGCGTGTGTATTAGAATTTCCAGAAAAATTTAGGCCCTAGAGCACATTCTTAAAGAACAACTGAAATAAATTTTTAAGATTTTAAAAAAATAATATCATACAATTTTTATACTTGTCTTTTTTCTTTAATCGTGAAAAATATTCTGAAACAGCTTTTCATCTAAGATTACCTTCTTACTAAGTAAGAAGGTAATCTGCCGTCCAAATTAAATAACAAAAAAATAAAATAAATAAATAAATAAATAAAAATAAAAAAGATTAAGATATACTTCAGATTTCCTAATTCTCTAACGAGGACAAAAACTATTTTCCAAATAGTTAAAAAAAAGAACGTAAATCAACATGCAATCGCTTATTTTTCAAAACAAACATTCTTAAAATTCCGGGTACTTTGGCTAGACTTTACTAAATATGTAAAATATAATTATATTTATTTTAACATTTATTAGTGTAAATTTATTATTGTATGCGGTGGAATGCGCAATTCTCTGTGTATCACCCAGCTTCTCAGCAGAACCGTCCTTACGGAGGACGGCTTAAAGCGAGGCCCGGTGCAAGGGTTTTGCGAGGCCTGTTCCTTTCAGACTAATATAATCTTATCTATATTATCAATAAAAAAGGATGGTTTTTATCGATATGCTGTGACTCGAAGTACTAGGTTTCGATCCCTTAGCTATTACAAAGGAGTAGCATTTGTTTGTGTATTTGTGGGGGTAATTTCTGGAACTACTGAATCAATTTCAAAAGCAATGATGACAAATTGATGATGAAAGTCCCTCTTCAAGATAGGATATGTTTTGTGCCAAAACTACCATCTTTCTTTAACTAAATTCATAATTTTATACTAAAAATTTTCTATTATACCTTCTTTTACTAAAAAAAAAAAAAAAAAAAAAAAAAAAAAAAAAAAAAATATTTTGTGTCTAAGTGCGTGGCCTCTCTGGGCGCGTGTGCGACCGCACCTATAGCACACCCCTAATGACGGCTCTGTTTCTCAGAATAAAATATGAATTTTACAATTATTTATTCCAGGAGTATTTATTCTATGTTTATAATGTAAATTAAGAATCTGAGAATTGTTAAGCAAAAGTTTGCTCCCAAGTAATGGAATTTCTGATCCCATGAAATGCAATATAAGGATCTTCTCCTGTATATTAATATGTTTTAGATGTATTTGACTATGTTTACAAAATAAAAAGGATTAGATTAAGAAGGTAAAGGTTTATTAATTAATGAAAAAATACTTTCAATATATTCGCCTAATGTATTCTGCTTTCCATACTTCTACCTTGACATTTTTGTTTGTAAGAAACGTTTAACCCCTTGAAGGGCGATGGTATGTCTATAAAATCACTTAATTTTAATTCCTAAAGACCACATTTGCAGCAGAATTTTGGTTTAAAATAATCGGTTTATTACATGTGAGAAACATAGCGGTTTTCTCCCTTTTTTTGGATACGCTTGTCAATCATACTGTAAGAGGGATTTCTACATCCATCTATCGCAAAAGTTTCACAATTTGTCTACCCTCCTCCTCATACTTGTTCTTGACAATCTCTCAGCTAAAAAATGGATGCTTTCTTTACTTCAGTAAATCGTGTCACGCATGTTTATTATGATTCTCTTTCACTTAACCTTTTACAGGCGAATGTTGCCAATTGGGAACATAGGTTTAAAAATTTATTAAAAATTAAATGTAATCAAAATTGACTGGAAATTAGCAGAAATAATTTAAATATGACTTGATTTTTTTTTAAATAGGACTTACATTCCTACCATTAATGAGGAAAGGTACAGAAAATCATAAAAATGACCAAAGACCACTGGAAAATGATCCGTCATAAAAATGATTTTTAAATAGATTTTTCGAATTAGATAACTTGATTTTTTGAAATAGAAGTTACATTCCTATTATTTATGGGGAAAAGTACATAAAATCATAAAAATGACCAATGACTACGGAAAAATGACCGCCGGAAGTGACCGATGTTCCCAATGGGGAACATTCTGAAAATTATACATAATATTTTTTTCCATCATAGTAATGACTAATATCAGCATTAGAAGGCATAATGTGCAAAATAATAATAATAATAATAATAATAATAATAATAATAACAGTTTAAAAGATATATCTGGATCTAAATTTGGCCTGTAAAAGGTTAATAGAGAAATTCAATATCTAAAAGACATTGCGATTGAAAAGGTTACATCTGATCAACTCTAGTTGCCGATGAAAACAAACAGTGATTAGATAGAGACATCTCGAATCGACAATTATCTTTTATCATTATGTTTGTTAGTTTGCTGGTTGCCGAAATGCAGGTTTTATATACTAATACAGATAATTGTTTTCGCAAAAAATGTAGCTCTATTTTTAAACAAATAATTTATTTCCATTTTTTACTGTTATTATTATTATTGGTGCCGGATACTTTTTATTGAAAAGACTTATATTTTTCCATGGTCAAATGAATTTCTTTGAATGTGACGACAGACAAAAAATTTCTTGCTATCCCATTTGGGGTCGCGACCCACACTTTGAGCAGAACTGGTCTAAACATATTATATGAGGACCCCAGAAGCCAAGGGGTATAAGTGACAAAATTGAAAAAATTGAGTTAAGTGCACAGGGTATCTGGAAATATGCTTTTTTCATTTCAGGTAAAGAAATATAGGTTATTTTCTGATTATTTGGGGAGTTATAGAGATAAACCACTTTTTTCGAAAAACAAACAATATTGATTAATTATACATTTAAAGAAAATTGTACTCTATTTTTTTAACAGTTATTGAAATGAGAGTTCAAAGATTAGAATGCAACAAGCAGATGTTTCCTATTTCAATCCATTCAATTGTTATTGATGTTCCAATTTAACATCAATTATCTTTAAACTCAATTTACTCCAAATCGACATTTTGTCACTTGTACCCCTTGGCTTCTGGGCTCCTCATATATTATACTATTTATTGTTAAATATTCTAAATACTTATGTTATTAAGTATTTTTGTTCTTGTTACGAATATTTTATATTATTTTATGAATATTCGAGTAATTTTACGAAAATATAGAATTAAACAATAACAACAACAACAACAACAACAAAAAAACATTCTGGCAAATTTAAGAAATAAAGAAAACTAGTACGCACTTAGTAAAAAGTACACTTTTTAGGTGCGTTCCTAATTACACAAATACGTAGCACCTATAGACGCCATTCAGTCCGTCCGTCTCTCCATCTGTCCGCATGTAAAACAGCAAAAACTACCCAACCGAATTATTTGAAATTTAAAATATATAGTACTTGCATAATTTTGTTGAGTCATTTCAAATTTTACGAAAATCGAATGTATAGTTTAATTACAGGGACAATAAAACGTATTCCACCAATGAGAAAGAATAGATTTAATTGCAATTTAATGATGTTACACTCTTTCGAACACAATAAAATTGATATGCATCCATGCATCAATGAAATATATACTAAAATATACATTTTGTACAATGTGTGGTACAAATAACATTTTTTATTAATTTACAGGGCCACACAAAAGTATTCTATTGCATAATGGTACAAGCAGAAACATTGTTTGGGACGTGTTTTAATAAAATTAGACTATTTTACATTTTACGAAAATGACACACTTCTGAGATATACTACGAGTTACATTCTGTATAGTAGAAAACAAATAGTATTTACAGGAACACACAAAAGATTTCGGTAACTATACGGTATCCAAAGTAATGTATATTATTATTCCAAGATATGGATATTTAAAAATTTTGTTAAAGTACGAACGCACCAATTTTCCTACGTTTGACGTGCAATTTCCAATTTGTTTATTCAGTTATTACTATTATTATAGCGCATTTTCGGCTAAAAAATAATGCAATTTTTTTTTTTTAATTTTTAATATATTTTTCAAATACAATTTTAAAACTTTACTTCAAATATCATCATCCCCCCCCCCCCCCTCGCCACAAACACACATACTCTAAAAAATAAATAAACAAATAAATAAAAATAACAATTAACGCTTATTGTGTTTCCAATTATACCATATACAGTTTAAAAAACCTATCAGTTATATTTTGTAAGAAGATAGGTGTTGTTACGCGGTATCGTCCTCAGGGTAGATATTATCTGCCCACTCCCTCCGACGCTGGTTTCCGGCACATTCTGAGGCGAACGCGAAAGGTCAGTAACTCTTTAAATTTGTGTTTTACCTTTAAAGATCATACAGGAAGGAGAAACTCGATTTACAGATACTGAAAGAAAACGTTACCGGGAAGAAAAAGAAAAATGGTACGCTTACGCGATTAATTAAAGATATCAGACTCAGAAATATTTATGAGGACCCGAGAAACCAAGGAGTATAAATGACAAAATTAAAAAAAAAAAAAAAAAAAAAAAAGAACTAAGGGCACACAGGGGCCTCGCTAAGAGGGAGGGGGACAGGGGGGAGCTTTCCCCCAAACATTTGCGAATGCTGTTACAATTGGCAAATTTACAAACTGAATTGGCAAATTAGATCAAAACTTCAATAAAAAAATATAATGCACTTTCTATTTTTGATAGATTTGACGAAAGTTACCAATATAATTTAGTAATAACATTAAGCTTTTTAAAAATAAAATTATATTACATTTTCTAATTGTGTTAACATGGTTAAATTATAAGAATAGTTGGCGAAAGACGAGAACTATTTATGTTTGCTTTTCACTGAGTTGGCAAATACTTAACTTTGACTTGGCAATTAAAGGCTTTATTCCCCACCAATAAAAAGTCTTCGCGATGGCCCTGAGTGCAAAGGCGATCTGGGAAAAAGCTTTTTTCTTTTCAGGTAAAGAAATATAACTGATTTTCTAATTATGTGCTGCGTTCTGAAGATCAACCATTTTTACCGAATAGTAATCGACATTGATTAATAATAATTTTAAAGAAACTTTTGCTCTACTTTTTTTTTACAGTTATTGAAATAAGAGTTCAAATAGCGCAAGGAAATCTGTGGCAGTTTCCTATTTCAATTCAGTCAATTATTATGAATTTTCAAATTTACAGTCAATTATCTTTAAATTCAGTTTACTCCAAATCGAATTTTTGTCACTTTTACCCCTTGGCTTCTGAGGTCATCATATATATATTATGTATTATATGCACAGTAAAGCTCCATAAAATATATTATAGAATACACCTCTATTTGCTGAACACTTTTACAATTTTCGATATGTTTGTATGTTTTTATCTCTGAATAGCAGACACCTGCAACTATATAATTAGGGTACACGACATTTCGGTCCCGCCACTTCGGTCCCGCCGTTTCGGTCCCGCCGTTTCGGTCCCGAGACATTTCGGTCCCTGGACATTTCGGTCCCGAGACATTTCGGTCCCTGGACATTTCGGTCCCGAGACATTTCGGTCCCGAGACATTTCGGTCCCTGGACATTTCGGTTCCTGGACATTTCGGTCCCGAGACATTTCGGTCCCTTGCCATTTCGGTCCCTTGCCATTTCGGTCCCTGGCCATTTCGGTCCTTAATCATTTTGGTCTCTTGCCATTTCGGTCCATTGCTATTTCTTTACCGGCCACTTTATAACTTGGTTTCTGATTGATGAAGGCCCACTAAACGCTGTAAGCTCAACATTGTTCGGGCCTTTTTTAATATTTTATTCTCCTGCCCCCCTTCCCTCAAATTTTATACAAAGCTGAATATAATAGTCCAATAAGTTTAATCTATTGTAACTCGTGATAATAAAATCACAGCGAGTTGTAAATTTGATTAAACAATGTTATATAATTTTATACTGTCTTTATTATTATTATTTAACAGAATAAATATTTTAAGTTTTATCATATATTTTTTGTATTAGGTATTTTATCTATACTATAAACTATTATTTTTATTGATTGCTTTCGCACACTTTCTTAGAATCTTTAAATTAGTGATTTCGTAACTAGGCGTGCTATAAAAATTTTTTGTTAAAAAAATAAAAATGCTCCAATGACCTTTTTTTATGTAATAATTATTGGTTGCAATTTTTTTTTTTTTTTTAACAGTTTTCTTACTATATGAAGACAATTTTTGGGAGTTAATTTTGTTGAAAGTGGGCCTATTTCTTTGTAATAAAATGATTATTTTTTAATTTTATATAAAAATGTAACTATTATTTTAAATAATTTTATTTTCGATTTTTAACTGACAAAGCTAAGCTTTTTTAATTTATCGTTTATTTATTTATTTCCATTACCTTTCCGCTCCCACTTTCACAGAAAAAAATTGACAATTTTTATTTTAATTTTATTATTAATTGAATAAATAGTTTTAAATTTCAGTAACTTAAATATAAAATAAATAAACAGGTAAACGATAAGCTTCAGTTTATAACTACTACAAAACATAATGATAAATTGAATATAAAACGATAAATTGAATATATTTATTGAGTTTATGTAAAGTAAAATTCGAAATGCATATTAATAATTTTATCAATTTAATTATATAAAGATTCATTAAATTAAAAATACATAAATTTAATAAAATATTAATTTGATTTTCATTTTAAAATCACTAACTGTTTTGAGATTTAATTTATAGCAATTATTCATCACCATAAGTTATTATTCAAAAATTGTTATTTATTTCAAAAAAGGAAATTATTATTATTATTATTATTATTTTGAAAAATCAATTAGTAACGTAATGTAATAATTAATTAAACATAATAATGCAACACTGTAACAATGCGTAAATATATTTCTTAACAGGTTTAGGTAACATTATTATCCAGATGCAGATTTAAATTTTTTGAAACAAAGTTATAGTTTACAGTTCGCAAAAATCAATCATATATTAATTATTATATTTAAAGAGTAAGAAAAATATGATAAACTGACCAATAAATGAATAAATAACATATTTATTTTGAGAATCCTTATCATTTTTATACATCCTAATGAAGTTAATAACATTATAGTAGCTGAAATTTAAAAAATATGTTTTTTTTTCATTTTTGCTATAACTTCTATATAGTTCTTGTACTAGATTTTAAACAAGTAATTGATAAATAAGTCACTTAAACAATTAATAGTTAAAATAATTTTGAATCCTTATTAATAAATATGTTTGATAAAAATAATTTAATTTTTGAGAATTTTTTAATCTAACAACATAATTATTAATGCTTTCAAATTTTCTAAGATGATGTTAATCATTTAATAAAATAATGTATAACATTAAGTAAATAACAAATCAAAACCGTGTGCCGAGAATTTTTAAACACTTTTTTTATGTTGGTGTTCCTATAAAATTGGAAATGTATGCATATAAGTATCAGCTAAGTACTACGATTACCTCTTTTAAGCAAAAATTCTGCATGTCAATCAATTGTCAACGCCCATCTGAACAAATAGTCATCTTTATACAAGATAGCTAGAAGAGCTAGGTAGTTAGGTTTATTCTACGTATCTTGATCTTTATACACTTGTCAGATGAAACCCTTATTCTTTACAATGCCCTTTATACTCTGGAGTTCAAATGCGGACGGACCTCCCACATAATCGCTGGCATTTTTAGAAGAAATATGAATGTTTTGAAAAGAACAGCATTTCTCGGTGTTTTTTATACCTCTTGCTGTTATCTTCATTTCAAACGCTTTTAGTATCAATTAAACCAGTATAAAAAGTAGAATGGAATATTTTTTATCCTTATTATTACAGCTTATGAATCACATTGAAATATTCAAAACTTATAACTAAATAAGATTGTTAGATAAGATATTTACCACCTAGACATAATATTTTAAGTTACCTTTTTTAATTTAACTTACTTTTACAGAAGGCTTTTTTTCATATTTTTTATGAGGGTTTTTATATTTTAATGTTAAAAATAATTATTTTATATAATAATATCAGCTTTAAATGAAATGACAAATTTCAATACGCATTACATTAATAATTTTATAATTAGTTTCCTTAAGCTGGTTTTAGAAAATTTAACAGATGTGTTGTATAAATGTGATATATGCATAAAAGTATGGCAATATAATTTTTTTGCTGTTGCCGTTGTTTTGGAAAACATTATTAAAAACAGGGAAGCGTCAATATAAAAAACATTCTAGATTGTAATAATAACAATAAAAAAAGAACTGTTGTCATGAAAAAATAATTGCTAATAATTCAAGATATAATTCATTTTTCTAAAATGTAAAAAAAAAAAAAAAAAAAAAAAAGAAAAAAAAATAATCTTTAAGTTACAAATCATTTTAATAATTATTTCTGCTAGTGTCATATATTTATGTAATAAAATAATTGCAATGCTAACTACCACCACGTGTTGCAATCTGGAAACTCTTTTCTTAATTTAAAAACGGAAAACTTTAAAAGGAAAATAAATGCTAGTAACCAAAAACAATATATAAAAAATGCCATAAACAAAAAGAGGATTGAATGATAATTTTGGCACAGGTCGTAAAATACCACCAGATATAGATGTTTTTTATTTATTTCAACATTTTTGCTCCTATGCGGGAAGTGGCGGGGGTGCAAAATAATGAAACACTTATAATTCTGAAAATTGGCTTCACCGATGAAATCCTATAATATGCTAAGTGTCAGAATATAAATTCCATATAACAATAACTCATTCTTTTCTCCTGGCAATTTAAAAGCCTTTGTCTCCCTGGAAAGGAAACATGCATCTCAGAAGTTAAAATTTTACAACTATTATGGGGTGTGTTAATATCATAAGTTAATTGGGTTATTTTATAAATTTAGTTATCAGTTTCCATGTTAACTTCCCCGTTTCCTCATTCAAGAATTCAAAACATTCTGGCAATTTTTAAAAATGCCATTCATCTGTGAATTTTTTTCAGAAATCTCCATCGATTTCTAAATAATTGATCAAGTTTTGGGGTACTTGTTACTTCTAATTAATTGCATTACACTAAAATTTTATGCGACTTTCAGTTAAAAAAACAGTGTTGAATTCAGACACTTTTCTCCGGGAGGGACTTCTGTGGCTCCGGGGGGATTACACTTTTTTACCACTGAAAACACAAAATTTCAAATTTTCCGGGGGGGGGGGTTATTGATAGCTCCGGGGGAATGACCTGCCCCTGAATTCAACACTCAAAAATGTTCCTTATAAAATTATGTCAGATATTTCCCGTGCACAAAATTTCAGCTTGCTGGAGAAGGGACCGAAAAGTCCAGGGACCGAAATGTCTCGGGACCAAAATGACCATGGACCGAAATGTCTCGGGACCGAAATGGCCAGGGACCGAAATGTCTTGGGACCGAAACGTCTCGGGACCGAAATGTCTTGGGACCGAAACGTCTCGGGACCGAAATGTCTCGGGACCGAAATGTCTCGGGACCGAAACGGCGGGACCGAAACGGCGGGACCGAAATGGCGGGACCGAAACGTCCTGCTTCCATATAATTATGCATGCATTTAAAGAAAAAAAGAACAGTTTTAGTGTCAGATTTTATTTACGCGAATAACTAGATAACTAGTAACTATAGATAACTAGAATATTTGGATAACTAGATAACTAGTTGGATATGCCTATCCCAAAACTTTCTTCTATCTCATACATCTTAATATTTAAAAAAATTAGTTACAGATGTTAATACTGCAGTATTGTTAGTTCCATATTTTGTGCCATTTTCATTATTGTACCATCCAGAAGTGCTGTAAAGTAAAAAGCAAAAATGCAAGTGTAAAATGCAAAAAGTAACAAAAGTGATGTTATGCATAGAATTAAACCAATTTTTTTGTATATGTTTTTGGCTATGGCCAGTAGGTTTTCCCTGAATATAAAAAAATTCCGCTGGTAGAGGGCGCTTTAACAGCGATATCTGTGTCATTTTCTTTATTTTACCATCGAAGAATATATGTCGTTATGCATACAATTAAACCAAATTTTTTGTGTATGTTTTTGGATATGGTCAGCAGGACCTTCCTGAATTTGATAAATTTCTTCCTGAAAGGGTCGCTGTAACAGGATTTTTGTGTAATATTCTCATTTTTTTCCGCAGTTTTGTTATTTGTCAGCGGATCGTGCCGCGGCGAGAATTCGGGTCTTATCAAGCCGGCTATTCGCAAACAGCATAACGAAACAGAATAACGAAGAACTATTGTTTTTAATAAATATGTTCGAGATTAACTCGTTTTTACTCCGATTAATTTAAGATGAAAATCAAATTTTGTATAATATTGAATTAAATAATATTGCCGTATTAATACCTGTAACTTCTTTTTGAAATATTAAAACGTATGAGATTGAAGAGAGTTTTAGATTGGCACATCCAACTAGTTTTCTTTGAAAAGATAATTTTTACTTTCTTCTATCTTTAGTGGAAGAAAGCATTGTAATCGAAATTTTTTTCGATTTCCGAGTTTTCACATATTTACAGTTTTAGGAGTCAGAGATTCCAAAAAACATGTTTATACAAAATGTCTGTCTGCCAATCTGCATATCCTTGCGTCGCCATTGTACCATCGAAAAGTGTATGAAAATATGCATAAATTTGAACTAATTTATTGTGTATGTTTTCGGTTGTTGCAAGGAGGTTTTCATTCAATTTTGAAATATTCTGCTACCAGGGGGCGCTGTAAAAGCGATTTTTGTTTATTTTCAATATTGCATCATCGAAAAGTGCATGAAGTTGTGCTTAGAATTGAACGAAATCTTTCGTGTAAATGTTTTGACTATGACTAGTAGGTTCTACCTGAATTTGAAAAAAATCCGCCGGAAGAGGATGCTGTAAAGCAATGTCTGTGCCATTTTCATTATTTTATCTTCGAAAATATATGAAATTATGCATAGAACTGAATAAAATTTTTAGTGTATGATTTTTCGCTGTGGCCAGCAAGTCCTCCCTGAATTAAAATAAAAAAAATCCGCGAGAAGATACGCTATAATCGCGATGTCTGTGCCATTTTCATTATTTTGTAGGATTATATTTTTCATTATTATATTTGTTTCATTTTTTGTGTAGGAAGTTATGCATAGAACTGAACTAATTTTTTTGTGCAACAATTTTTGGTTATGGCACGCAGGTCCTCTCTGAATTTGAAAAAAAAAAAAAAAAAAAAAAAAAAAAAAAAAACTGCCGGAAGGGAATACTGTAAAAGCTATTTACGTGCTATTTTCATTTCTGTATCATCAAAAAATTTATAAAGTTATGCACAGAATTGAACCAATTTTTTTTGTACTATGTTTTTGGCTATTATTAGCAAGTCCTCTTTCAGTTTGGATATATTCCACCAGAGGGGGGCCCTGCAATAGTCATGTCTGTTACATTTTCATTACTGTATCATCGAAGAAAGTTTTTGGCTATGACCAGCATAGAATTGAACGAAATTTTTTGTGTATGTTCTTGCTTATAGGCTGCAGATCGTCCTTGAATGGAAAATATTTTGTGGAAAAGGAGCACTTCGATAGCCACTTTTGTATCATTTTTTCGATTCATCGCAGTTCTATTGTCCATCGTCTCTTGCAGAGACGGGAACTCGTGTCTTTCTAAGCTGGCTATTTGAAAACAGCTGATGAAACAGAGTAAAGAAAACTATTGATTTTAATAAATTACACAATCTACATTGATTTATTTTTACTACATTTAATTGACTGAAGCAGAGATTTAAGATGATAATCAAAGTTTGCATAATATTGAACTAATGATATTGAAGTATTAACAGGCGTAACTACTACATGAAATATTAAGATGTATATATGAGATAGAAGAAAGTTTTGGGATTGGCAAATCCAACTAGTTTTTTTTTTTTTTTTAAACAGTGCAAAGAAATGCGAGAGATTACTTTGCTGAAAGTTATATTAACTAAGAACGACAATTTCTTTGAGTAATTTTTTTTTTTTTTTTATCATCGGCATGTTTTAACAAATTGTCACAAACGTACTTTTTAACTAAAATTAAAATGAAAGAAAAGTTATTTAAATTAGTATTAAGTTGTAATATATTTAATTTCTGTAGATAACTGAATCCACTTCAGCAAAAGGGATTTTTTTTTTCACCATTTATATGGCTACATTGTTTACTAAGTTAATATTGACAAAAAATGGTATCTCATGGAAGTTCATTTAACTAGAGTTCATTACACTCCCGTTTGATAGTATGTAAAGAAAGATGGTAGCTAGTTTTTAATTTATAACGAGTAATTTTAAATTAAAGAAATGATATTCTGAAACAAACAAATAAAATAAAAAATAAGTGTAAATCCATTTCATAAAACTAACTTATATAACATATAACATTTATAGAACTAACTTATTGCGTAGTACAATTGATTACCAACAAGTAAATGTTACGAAAAACTTTACGCCGATTACGTGGATCTTACATCATCTCTACGATTCATTGGCGAAATGCGGAAGTTGCATTTGGCGACAAAATGGATTCATCGATTTTCACAATGTCCAGCTTTCAAAACAAGCATCATTCTGCTTCCGATGGAGAAATGAAGAAGAAAATCAGGGTTACCGGAAAGATTTTGAAGAGTTTGCCGCATATCATGTTCAATTTACTTAGAAATCATGTTTTTCTGTAGTTACGTCTCTATTTAAAGTATCAAATATTGAAGTCAAATGTAATAAAAATAATTAACAATAGACTTCCGATTATTCGTCGCTCCTGGGACTAGGGATATGTCGGATAATCGAAAAGACATTATTAGACGCATGTTCCAACCATTATAAGCATTAACTAAATATGTTAAAAGAAAAATCTGAAATTCATAGATATATTTTTACTGAATTTCACAGAAAAAGTCCCTTTTCACGACAAAAGGGCATTTTCCATTAAAAGTTGGAAATTTTCATCATATTTACTGAAAATAACGAAACGGACGAATATAGAAGCAAACAGTGGAGATATTCTGTTATCTATCCCAAATTTATTTTCATTTTTTACAAAACTCACGTTTTGTTGGATAGAAAAAAAAAAAAAAAAAAAAAAAAAAAACACTCATTCAAAGAATACTGGTTCTTTTCTAAGATTTGTATCGCACTACTGAATTGCAACTGTGCTGATACCAACACCTTTTTGAGCAACAAATTAACCAGATCGTATTCTAATCATTCATTGAGCAAAGAAAATTTATCTAATAAATTATTTAATCAAACCATATTATAATTATTCATTAACTATAGAAAATCATAATAATAAATTAGCCTTATTAATTAAAAATTGCAAGAATTATAACAGCATTGATAAAATTACTAGCTTCTTTATAAAAATATAAACACACTGTAGAATCCACTGCATGACTTTAGAATCAGGATCATTCGAAAACCCTATGGCTGGAACTGATAGCGAAGACATGTTAGCTAGAGCAATGGATTCTCACACCAAAGATCGTCAGTTCGAATCACCCCGACGACGTTACTCTTTTCCTCGGTCAATAAATACAGGTCCTTCTAAACTGTGCCATAGATGGCACCACCAGCAAATTGTTATAACAACTTTATAATAGAAAGTTACCGCTTCTTCAAATGGAGTTTTTCCTCCTTTAATTTCCCGAAACGGAAAATCTACTAACGGAACGAAAAAGTCTGGCAACTTTGCTGCCAGTAGTTTTACCGAGAGTTCATGGATTTATTTTTAACAGTCAATAATAAAATACAACTAATCAAATAAAAATACACTATCGTAAAATAAAGTAAAAGCCGTTCTTACAAATATATAGAAGAAATTGAGGTATTACAAATGATTGGATAATATGGAATACTTTAATGTCTGACAGATATAATTTGCAGCCAAGCACAATTTTCCATGTAACTTTCGAGTACTATCATGAGGCGATGTACCCAGTTCTCAGCGGATACTTGTTGTTGGAGAAATGAAATTTTATTCCCAATTTTTGCAGATAAATTTTATAAAATTTGTGTCACTCTAAAAAAAAAAAAAAAAAAAAAAAAAAAAAGGTCAAAATTGGTTTATTAAAAAAGTTTTATGGGAGGAAAAAACTATACATAGGAATTTTAACATTTTTACATCATTATTAGAAGTTTTCGATGTGCAAACTAAATTTATTTTTTTGATTTGATTAATTTTTTGTCAATTTATTTCTATTTTAGATACAAATTTCCAGCATTATAAAGATATTTTTTCATATTTGAGAAAACGTTATTATCTAAAATTGTTGCAAAATGATCAAAGAATAATACTTTCTTCAAATTAAAAAAAAAAAAAAAAAATACACTTGAATATCACAAATGTATATATACATATGTTGTTCTTTATGTATATATATATGTTGTTCTTTATGTATATATATATATGTTGTTCTTTATGTATATATATATTTTTTGTTCTTTATGTATATATATACATATATATATTTGTGATATTCGCGTGTATTTTTTTTTTTTTTAATTTGAATCATTTGGGAACAATTTTAGATAATAACGTTTTCTAAAATTAAAAAAAAATATATCTTTATAATGCTGGAAATTTGAATCTAAAATAGAAATAAATTGACAAAAAATGAATCAAATAAAAAAAAATCAGTTCTGCTTTGCCTTTATTGATTATGAAAAAGCATTTGATTCCGTCTACACATCAGCAGTAAGGCGGAGCGTAAAAAAGTTTTTTTCGAAATTCTTTTCTCTCTAGCACGAAAAACTTGTGGAGTGGTATCAGTAATATACTCACAAAATTTCAAACCAATCAATAAATATATTCCGGTTCCACTTTTGGGTCAAAATATGCAATTTTAGTCAAAAATGTTGTAATTTTTCCCATTTCAGTAATATTTTTATTTTTCAATTTTTTCTTCGCCCAAGAGTGGAAAAAACTGAAAGAGTACATGAGGAACACAAGTCCAAAATATTAGAGTAATTAAAAAATGTCTTCCGGTTCCACTTTTGGATCTAAATATGAAAAATTTGTCGAAAATGATACAAATTTTCACATTTTAGTCATTTTTTATTTTTCGATTTTCTATTCCCGCTGGCAAAGCAATGTTCGAAGAATATGCAAGAAACATAAGTAACAAAATTTAGAATAATAAATAAATATCCTTTTCGGGGTCTGAAAATGTAAAAGTAGCCAAAAAGTATGTAAATTTTCACATCTGATGGATATTTTTTCGCTTATCAATTTTCTCTTCTTGCTGGAGCGGAAAGTATGGGAAATCATATGAGAAGCATCGCAGAAGAGGTTATTGATGACACTTGCCCTAGGTAATCGCAGCCAGGTTCTTCTGTGTCAAGTATTCTTCTAGCACTCTTTGTTGATGGAGCGTTCCCTCAATATTCCCCTGAATTGAAGTTTGATATTTTCGACGGTCAAAATACAATCTTTGTAAAGTATTGGTGGATATGAAACTCTAATCATGGACTTAGCATTTCATGCAATATTTCTATCTTTCTGTTCTTGTGTTACGCCTGTGTATAACATTGGACATGTTGTCATGTGTCACAATTCCTATGTCTTCAAGAAGTGCGCCTGTTACTAATACTGCAACTCACTCGGACACTCCTAATGCTCCTCAAATTCTGGCTAAGGCAAGACTACGGGTTGTTCGTGATATACTTATGGTATTTATGTTCGATTGCAATGACACTAAAGATTTCTCATTAAGATTGTGACACATTTGTTCATTAACAAGACTAAAAGACTTAAATAACTCTAAATCTTCGATAAAGCAGTAGTGATTGTTTTTTTTTCCCCTTTTATACCGTTTTTTGAAACTTTCTTTGTCTTTTTCGAGGCTGCTCATTAATTTACTAAGTTTCCGTGATGTGGGCCGTTTTCCGAGTGTATCAATTGGGTCTATCGACAATTTCTTTGAAGTTCTTTGATCTTCAAGAAACTGTCTTTCAATTCCGGAATTTTTACATCACGTGGCCATTTACATCCTTCTACAGATGTACACTTGTTACAAAATTTCTCAAAAAGACGTTTTTTTTCTCTTCCAATAAGAACATTTTCAATTTTGACTTCGTCTGTTCTTTAGCGTCAAACTTCTTTATAATCTTGTGTTTATCATCATATGAACCAATCATTTAGACTATTCTTTGCCTAGAAACCGTTGAAACTGAGGCAGCCTGCCAAATTACTTCAATCATTTTAGCCCATAATCCGTTATCCCCCAAAAGGTGGGTCCGATTTTTAATTGTACTTCAATTCATTTCTCACCAACAAAAAAGTACACTATATCTTCATAAGTTGGTAGAACGCCAGTTCTTAATTCTGTAGTATCTCAAAAAGTGTGATGAGACAAATCCCGTGTACTGTGCTTTAATTGTGATATTTCTGTAATATTTTCCATGCACTCTATAAGTTCAGCACAATATTAAAAATAAAAATTTTGTAAACGCTTTTAGATGTATTATTTTTCAACAAAATATAGAAGCTAAAATTGAATAGCCTCATTACGAACCTATCGTGAGCAGAGTACATTAAACCAACAGTTACACTACAGTAAACGAACAGAAAGCAAAACTTATTAGAGGAGTTTACCTCAGATCGCTTTTAATTCGATTGGTCTATGATTTTTGTATACATTAATGACATGTATTTGCCAGTTTAAGTAATAAAAGTCAAACAAGAAGATACTTGTTAAATACTTTAATTTTTTACACTTATGTTTTCAGGATTCGCACAGATTTAACACAAATTTTTTACAGTATTTTCAATGTATCTCACGACAGAAAAATATTGTGGTTGCTCATGGCTACTCATTCTGGTTTCTTAAATATTAAAAATAAATTTTTAGATCATAATAGTAGTGCCAGAGTCCTTAAAAAGTATAAGGAGTGTGCGAACTCTGGTTTTTCATATGATTTTCCGAATTTTCCGCGCCAGCGAGAAAACAAAATTGATAGGACAAAAATCCCTGAGAAGAGAAAATTTAGATACCGAAAGGGAAACCGGAAAATATTTATTGACTATTCTAAAGTTTTTCCCCTATGTTTCTATTACATTTTTCCAACTTTTCCATACAATGGGAATAGAATGACTAAAACTAAAAAAAATCACTAAAATGTGAAAAACTGCATCATTTTTGATTCATTTCCCATATTTAAACTCCAAAGTGCAACAGGAAAATATTTTTTATTTACTTTAATATTTCAGACTTATATTCTTTGAACTTTTAAGTTCTAAGGCGAAGAAAAAATCGGAAGTTAAAAATATTGCTGAAATTTGAAAAATTACAACATTTTCGGCTAAATTTTCAAATTTCGAACCAAAAGTGGAACCGTAAGATATTTATTGATTGTTGCGAAATTTTGTGAGTATGTTAGTGATACCACAACACAACTTTTACACCCTAGGGAGAAACGAATTTCGAAAAAAAGTTTTTTATGCTCCGCCCTAATCAGCAGTGGTAGAATCTCTGGAGGACATTGGTATAGACAAACCTTACATCAATATCACAAAGAAGATTTACAAGAAAGCAACATCAACCATCCGTTTAGACAAAGGAAAAGCGAAGATAAGCTCGGAAGAGGAGTAAGACAAGGAGACACCATTTCACCTAAGCTTTTTAATGCTGTCTTAGAAAATATCTTCAAGAAGCTGGATTGGGAAAACAAAGGGATTAGAATAAATGGGGAATATTTCAGTCATCTCCGGTTCGCTGACGACATTGTAATTTTCAGTAACAGTCCTGAAGAATTGGAAAATATGCTAAAAGATCTTGCAGAAGCTAGCATCAATGTGGGATTAAAAATAAATTTAGAAAAGACTAAGGTCATGTTTAATTCATTTACATCAAAAAAGAAAATTGTCTACAAGAACACTGAGATTAAAGAAGTGCAAAGTTATGTGTAACTAGGACGGGAGATATCATCGGATAATAGTATCATGAATGAAATCGATGTAAGAATAAGAAATGGGTGGAGTGCTTTTGGAAAAACAATATTATTCTGAAGAATAATATGCCTCTTTATTTGAAAAGGAAAGTGTTTAATCAATGTATTTTACCTGCATTAACTTACGGAGCAGAAACATGGACACTAACAAAACGGATGATACAAAGACTACAAACAACACAGAGAAGTATGGCAAGATGTATGCTAGGCATAACTAGAAAAGACAGAAAGAGGATAACCTGCATAAGAAATCAGACAAAAGTTTTTGACATCCTTGAAAGAATCAAACAGCTAAAATGAAAATGGGCTGGGCACATTGAAAGAAGACAAGACAATAGATGGAGCACAAATATACTACAGTGGTATCCCAGAGTTGTAAAACGACCAAGAAGAAGACCAAAAGTAAGATGGAGTGAGAAAATTAGAAAAGTGGCCGGTGTAAATTGGATTGACGAAAGCGCTAGACAGAAAACGTTGAAAAAATCTGGGGGAGACCTACAACCAGTTGATGATGATGATGATGATGATGATGATATATATATATATTGTTGAAATATATTTTCCGATCTAATAATCCCCGAATCAAGATACTTAACGAACTCTCCCATCTGGCGCGATAAGAACGAAAAACATCATTAAGTTAGAATTCACACTAATGATTATCGAAACTTACTTCTGGGTTTTTCTGTGCCATGTGGAAGTTACAAGAGACATATGCAATATTTCCAGTCATCAGAAAGCGTTTCCAGAACTCTATGTATAAAGAACATTACGAACTGATAAACATTTTTTAGTATGCTTTATTCTTTGGCTTTAAAAAATAACCCATTAAAATTAATTAGCTGATTGCACCATTATGTGAAAGTGCGCTTGCTGTTAATGTTTGTAATGTAATTAAGCATATGTTTCTCACTCTATATTTGACTCTCGCACCGAGAGGTCATAAATGTTTGCTACTCCGTTAAATTTACTATATTAAATAATCTTTATTTTCTTCCTTAAAGTTAGTAGTAATTACTTCGACTGCTTCTTCATGAGTGTATTTTGAATTAATCCCCACCCGGGGCACATAACATCTTTTGTTCAACGTCAACAAATGGATGAACACTGTTTAATAAAAATGCAACACTTATAGATAGTGCACCGCATCCCTTGGATTAGCCGATATACGAGAACTGGATATCTATAAAAGGTAAGAGAATATTTATTTATTCCTTTTGCTTACCTGAGTTAAATGTTGAGACATCTAAACTTATGATTTAATGATTAGGTATAGAACTCGCGCCAATTAAATGTTAGGAATATTTTCCAACATATATAACCTTTTAATGTAGAATTAAATAACTAAGGGATAACAGTGGCAAAATGTAGAGAAGTATGTCGGAAAGCTACATTTGCCTGTGAATGTCAAAAGAGACAGAAAATATTAAAATGATACAATCATTAAAATGTGTTAACCGCAATAAACGGAAAAAAAATACGTCATTTAAAATAGCCAAACACTAATATTGCAAACAGTTTCAATTTAAAAGTATATTTACATAAGACATTTCACATTTCTAAAATGATCTTTTAAACTATTGTTGCTAATTTTAAGATAGCAGAAATAAAAATATTTCCTTTTTAGCAATAAAAATATCTTTTTGTGAATATCAAAAAGAGAAAGAAAAATTACAATTAATAAATTCATTAAAGCAGAAAGTAAAAGAAACTACGTAATATTTAAAATGACCAAGTAATATTCCAAAACATTTAAAATTTAAAAATATATTTTGACGAGACAATTGCTTCATATTTTGATATGATCTTTTAATTATTGTTGTGAATTCTAAGACGGCATAAATAATGTTTTCATTCAAATACCAAATGTATTTTCACGTGAATATTAAAAAGAGAGGGGAAAATTTAATAAAATTTATATCAGATTTAACCAAAACATTTAAAATGCCTTGCATAAAATTTTTCTTATCCAGCTGTTCAAAAAATACCAAGAGGCAAAGACTCTCTGTATTTCACTGTTTAACTGACCTTCTTTATTAAAACATTTAAATAATCAATAGATATTTAAAAGTAGCTGATTCGATCTTAAAATTCCCCAATCAAAGCGAAATGAGTGAAAACCCGTTTACAAAAACCCCTTAGCAAAAAATGCTGATGTTTTATATTTCAATGGTGGGGGGAATGTTTAAAGCCATTCCGCCTGCTGAAGATTGATGGCTTATATTCTACTGGTGATTTTTCGTGTTGTTTCATATTAATATTTTAATGTTTACTGTTTTTTTAAATTGTTTCTACATTATGCACCTGGAGCTAAAAAAACATATTCATGAAATTTAGATTATTTATATGTTGCAATTATTAAGTGCTGCTTTAGCGCCCGTATTCGCAATAGTCTGCATGCTTAAAACAAATAATTAATACATGTATATATTGTTTAATGTTTTGTAATCTTTAAAATTCCGATCAAATTAGAGTGTTTTTAGAGTCTATGGTGACCCAAGGGGAGTCTATAGAGTCAAGATTTTAGTTTCAAGATTTTAGTCTCTTATTTAGGATTTTATAATTGACTAAGGGGCAGAGCCTCCTAGTCAGTTATAAAATCTTACTGTCAGTTATGTTAACCAAGTTCAATATGAAATTTGACAATTACATTTACTGCTCTGTTGATCAGTTTCCATGAGTGATAACTTGTCGACGAGTGAAGATGTTATGTTTTTTAGGATAGGGGCTGTGCAAACATAACATTATCAACTTTTTTTTAATTTTGGACTCCCTTCTTCCCTTTCGATAACTTACGTTATCATCCCTTGATCTCCACTCCCCACCAGTAATGATAACGTTATCAAAGTGTAATTATTTTTTCGTTATATTTAGAATTTATTTCTTTTGTTTGGAATGACATACAAAATTGGTTACATTTATTTTATGCATGCTTTATTTATTCAAATGAAGAGAAGTCGATAAAATATTGCTTCATTTCAAATAACATTTAAAAGAAATAGGTACTATTTAAAAGTATTTTATAATAGGTTTTTGTTGCATAATGTATTCAACAGTAATAAAGTCTTATTGCACTTGCCCCGAACGGAGGAGCAGCATAAATAAAGTCTACATTCTTTAATTAACCTAAATACTAATTTTCAAGAAATTCGTATGATTAGTTTAAGAATATTAATTATTTTAATATGAGTCTATGTTAGGAGCTGTATCGAAACTGAAGTTCAGTAGTCCATTTTTGAAATGTTACAGAATGTTAAAAGTGACTTTTGTAAACATATTTTTTCTTTCCAATATAACGATTTCACTCGTTTAATATGTTTCGATTATTTCCAATCCAAATGTTTCAATAAAATAGAAATGTATGTAAGTATATATATATATATATATATATATATATATATATATATATATATATATATATATATATATATATGGAGATTCTTCTTATAAAAGTTCTTTCGAACACATAAGTAAATAAACTCGGAGGTAAATTAAATTCTGACACCGTTTTTAAACTTTTAAATGACTTATATTAAACGTTAATATTTACAAAAAAGATATTTACATATTAATATTTACAATTCGAACATTCAAAAGGAAACTTTAATTAAAACATCTTAATCGCGTCATCTTAATCAACATTCTTCTAAAGTCAACACCAACTCTCCCCACATTCCATCCAACGATCTCTTCCGTTCATTTCTTTTTTCTTCGGCTTTTCGTCTGAATGGAGTTTTTTCAGAAAATCGTCTGCTTTCTAAAGACCTTTTCTATCAGAGTTGCGATATGAAGAACCTTACAAGACATGATACTTGGCTGTTGGAGAAAGAATCGCTCACACAACGGCCGTCCTGACTAGGCTTTCGTCCTCGAATGCTCGTCCCTTTGGAGGCAGCAGCAGTTGGATCATCTGGAAAGATAAAGAAAAAAAAACACAGCAGCATCCAAAGTCTTAATTAAAAGAAAAGAAGTCATTATTCAAATTGTTTATCAAAGCTTAGATTATTTCTTGAAAAAATTCATATATTTTTTTTTCGCGTCTTTTCGTCTTCTCTTTCTTACGTCCTTTCATCTTCTTTTATCTTACGTCTTTTCGTCTTCTTCTTTCATACGTCTTTTCATCTTCTATTACCTTACGTCTTTTCGTCTTTTCTTTCTTACGTCTTCCGTCTTCTTTTATCTTACGTCTTTTCGTCTTCTTTCATACGTCTTTTCATCTTCTTTTACCTTACGTCTTTTCGTCTTTTCGAGAATAAAGTTAAAATTCTATTAGTTGTCAGTCCAGAGGTTTGTCATGGTTGGTATAGTGTCACAATCGGTGAAATTCTTTTTTTTTTTTCAAGCTTCGTCCGTCCACGGCTTCATGTACTCTGCACATGTACTGGTGACCATGGGTCCTTCGTTGAATCCAAGTTTCTTTACATCGTAGGTGTCATTATTTTTTACTTTTATGACTTTGTACGGACCTAAATATTTTGGTTTTAACTTCAAACCTGGACCTTGTTGTGTGCGTTTTATAGCAACCACATCATTAATCTTAAATTTGTTAGCTTTCTTTCGTCTGAGGTTGTAAGTTCTGCGGTTCTCTTCTTGGACTTTTAAAATCTGTTTTTTAGCATTTTTTCTCATATCTTCGCGATTATTTGTAAAATCAGATTGTATTTCAGCATTCAGAAGACTAGTAATTTCAATGTTATTTTTTAGTTTCATTTTAGTACCAAACATCAATTCAAAAGGAGTTGTGCTTATACTTCTCTGAAAAGTCGAATTTATAACCTGTTGGACGTTGCTTACATGTGTATACCATTTTTTAGGATTATCGACAGACAATTTAGACAGAACAGATATTATGACAGAATTTAGACGCTCAACTTGGCCGTTAGACCTGGGTAATCCAGTGGTAATCGGGATATGTTTAATATTTTCATTGATGCAATAATCTTCAAAAGCTTTAGAGGTAAATGCAGGACCTTTATCTGATATAATTCGAACTGGATTTCCAAAGATAGATTTTTGGATTTCTAATTTAGAAATTACTTCGGCAGCATCGGTAGATTTTGTGGGATACAACCAAACAAATTTTGTGAATGCGTCAATGACCGAAAGGATATGTTTGTAATTTTTATTAGTGCTTTCTAATGGACCTAAGTGATCAACATGGTACGTATGTAATGGAGTTTCTTCTTTTTCTATTGGGTGAAGTAAGCCTTCTTGTTTACCACATTTTCTATTAACTAAAATACAGGGAACACAATTTGCTATACATTTCTCAATTTTTTGTTTAACTTTAGGGATGTAAAAATCATTTTCTAAACTTTTCTCTGTTCTTGCAACTGCGTAATGACCTTTTTCGTGAGCGGTCTTGATTATATTCATTTGCATGTCTTCCGGTACAACTAATAAATCATTACCATTAACACATTTATAAAGAACATCATTTTTAACTAGATAATCATCATAAGATTTCACCTTTAGGATTTCTTTTATTGTTTTAATATGGTCATCGGTTTCTTGAGCTTGGATAATTTTTAAAGTTAAGCTATCTTGGATTACCATACAAATAGGATACCTACTTAATGTATCGACATGTCTCATACTGCTACCCTGTCTATGTTCAATAACATAATCAAAATCGGATAACATTATTGCCCATCTAGCTATTTTTGTACTCATTTCTTTTTTATCCATAGTCATTTTAAATGCATTACAATCGGTTACAATTTTAAATGGGATACCTAGCACATATACTCTAAACTTTTTCAGGGCTTCAATTACAGCTAAAACTTCTAATTCGTAACTAGTGTACTTCCGTTCAGCTTCGGTGGTTTTTTTACTTGCGAAATAAACTGGATGAAATTGATTATCTACTGGAGATTGTTGCATTAAAACAGCTCCATAGCCATCAATACTGGCATCACAATGGATTTCAGTCGCACTTTTGGGATTGTAAATTAAAAGTACTGGTTCTGACGACAAAATACGTTTGAGTTCATTAAAAGCTCTTTGTTCTTCTATATCGAATTTAAATTTTGAATCTTTTCTTAGCAGGTCACTTAACGGTTTAGCTATAACCGAATAATTTCTTATAAATTTCCGAAAGTATCCTGTCAATCCTAAATAACTTTGAACATCTTTGGTACACTTTGGTTCGGGAAAATTTATTACTGCTTTAGTCTTCAGTGGAGAGGGATACAATTTACCATTTATGATTCTATACCGCAAGAAATCAATTTCACGCTTCAAAAAATTGCATTTTTTAAGATTTAATTCTAATCCATATTCCGATGCAGTTTCGAGTACAAGTTTTAATTTTTCTAGACCTTCAGCTTCGTTTTTAGCAGGTATTATTAAATCATCCATATAAATGACAACAATGTGATCTTTTAATAGGTTTCGAAATACATTATAAATATACTTTTGAAAAACACTAGGGCTATTGGTCAACCCGAATGGACATTTCAAAAATTCGTATTGTCCTTCATGAGTAACAAACGAGGTGTATTTCCGCGAGTCTTCTTCAACATCTACATGAAAGAAACCGTTTTTCAAATCTATGGTGGTAAATACTTCGGCAGAATGTAATTGGTCTATTACATCATCAATAACTGGCAAGGGGAAATGCTCACGTACTGTCTTTTTGTTAAGACATCTGTAATCAACACAAAGTCTCATTGTGTTATCTTTTTTCTTGACTAACACAACCGGCGAAGAAAAATTATAGAAGAACTTTCTCGAATTATTCCCTGAGCTAGCCACTCCTCAATTTGGTTTTCGACTATTTTTTTCTCGCATGGCGGTAATCTTCGAGGAGAAGAACAAACTGGGATTTCGTCAGTTAAATTAATTTTCATTTTAACATCTACTGTTTTAGTTTTAATTGGTACATAATTTTCAATTAAAGAGTATAACTCTGAACGTAATTTTTTGTCAGCAATGTGAGTTAAATCAATTTTAGGCTCATCCAAAACATTTACAATATTAACTAAAAAGTCATTAGACTGAACTTCAGCTTTAAACAGTTTCACTTTATTCTCAGAAATAGTTAATGTACCTTGATGAATAACATCAGTGCCAATAATTAAATCGAAATTAATGCAACTGTCCTTAACGACAAAAATAGTAACTTTAAATTTTGAACCATCTACTTCGATTTCTGAATTGAAACAACCTTCTGGTTTAATTGAGGCTTTTCCTAGACCGGTCAAAGAGATACTCGTAGGTTTTAATTCTACAAAGTTCTTCAAATTATCATAAATACTTTTCTTTAACAAAGTCTTTTGGCTACCAGTATCTATTAAAGAGATTAAACGCAAAGAATAAAGCTTTATCTCTTTCAGAATTAAATCTTGGGATGTAATAATGTTTACTTGTGACTGAGCATTTTTAACACTTGTATCTTTAGATTTATTACATTGAAATGATTTATGACCATAAGCGGTACAAGCAAAACAAAGCGGCCCTTTATCTTTATTTACACAGTTAATACTCTTATGATTATTCCCGCCACAATTAAAACAACGCATATTTGGCTTTACAGGCTTAAATTTATTCTTAACTTCAACTTCGGATTTAATTTTAGGCTTAGCTCCTTCATATTTATGAAATTTTGCATTTTCATACTCCGGTCTTATTTTTTCATAAATCTTTAATTTTTGTTTAAATTCAGCAATATTGGGACAACCATACAAAAAAGATTTTTTAGAAATGGGGTCATTAATTCCATTTATTACATACTGAATAAGGGCAGAATCTTCAATATTGCCTATGAGCATAATTGTTTCATATTTAAAAAATATTCATCTAACGATTCATGTGGTCTAATTTTTCTTTTGGACAGCAATTCGTGTAATTCAGCTGAATTGCACGTTTGACCAAATTCAGATATGAGTAGGGCTTTTAATTTAGACCACGAATTAATATTTGTTTCACTTTCAAGAAATAATTTTGCTTTGCCTGTCATACGGCGTTTAGCCAAAATCAATTTGTGCAAATCACTAACGTTAAATAATGAAACAATATCTTCAAAATCGGCAATCCATTTATTAATATTTTGTACTTGAGTACCTTCAAACATTGTAATCATACTTTCAATATCATTAATAGAAATGCTTGGTTTAATAACATAATCAGGAATTAGAATTTTCTGATTTTCATTACTTTCACAATTAGAACTACCAGAATCATTTCTCATATTATTCTCAAAAACAGTTGAAATATTTTTAGTTTTATCTTGTAAATCATCATTAAATTCATCAACACTTTCGTCATCACTAAGAGTACCTACATCGGCTATCATATTAATTTTTAAAATATTAAAATCACATAAACTAGAAATTATTCTGGCAGCAATTTCATCAAAAGTTCCCGAATTATTTATACACAAAACATTGCAAATGGTAATTAAGTCGTTAACAGAAAAATTATCTTTAATTTCTTTGAATTTAGTTTGATATTCATCGGAATCTACTTCAAACGTAAACCCAGTAAAATTCCGAATTCTACGTCGATTATTTCTGTCACCGATTTCTCCAAAAATTAATTTGTGCAATATCTTAATACTAGCTGATTTTTCAGTTTTCAAAGAAAACTCTAATTCCTTTAAATCAACTAATTTTTCCATTATTGAAAAGAAAAATGAAATAATAAACTCACTTCATAATCAGATGCTCAGCTTCACACATTTAAACAGCATTGTTGTCGCAGTATCCAACAGCTTCATATCATTAAACATATATTCAAAAAAAAGATTTCCTCATAATAATTTCCAGCAAGGATTCCATCACAATTCTAAATAATAACGGCTTCCAGATTATTTAAAGTATATATATATTTCTTCTCTGTGGGCGTTCGTTTGTCTCGGTTCTGACACCAAAATTTATGGAGATTCTTCTTATAAAAGTTCTTTCGAACACATAAGTAAATAAACTCGGAGGTAAATTAAATTCTGACACCGTTTTTAAACTTTTAAATGACTTATATTAAACGTTAATATTTACAAAAAAGATATTTACATATTAATATTTACAATTCGAACATTCAAAAGGAAACTTTAATTAAAACATCTTAATCGCGTCATCTTAATCAACATTCTTCTAAAGTCAACACCAACTCTCCCCACATTCCATCCAACGATCTCTTCCGTTCATTTCTTTTTTCTTCGGCTTTTCGTCTGAATGGAGTTTTTTCAGAAAATCGTCTGCTTTCTAAAGACCTTTTCTATCAGAGTTGCGATATGAAGAACCTTACAAGACATGATACTTGGCTGTTGGAGAAAGAATCGCTCCCACACACATATATATATATATTATATATATATATATTGATTATGCTTTTCTGCACATCATAGACGATTTCTTTATCTATCATTTTGAAGTTTTTTAAGCATAACTTGAAAATTACTTGAAAGAAAAATTTGAAAATTTGAATTCGCATAAAGCAGAACATAATAACTATAAATCTAACAAAAATTGTAGGTAGCAATTCATATTTTTTTGTATTATTTTCATAATTTATAAATTCATATTATATTTTTTTTAAATCATAAATTCAATGTATTTATTTTGGGTTATGTTTCAGCTATTTTCCCCCTGAATTTCACTTATTTAGTTAAAATCACGAGTTATTATTAACGATTTACTTATAACTCGTTGAAAGCAACTTTCTTTAAGAAAATCACTAAAGAAATGATGAGGAAGTCTGCAGATTGTAATATTGAACTATGAGAAACGTATGAAAAATAAATTCTTCCGCTGTCGAAATGTATTTCAGGCAGAAAGGAAATGCAGGAAGCAAGTAAAAATGCTGCAATTGAGAACAGTTACCATCGACACTAAACTCATCAAGTGTCCGTGGATAAAGAAATAATATTCCTGTTCCAGAATAAATGCGAAAATGACTCTTAGCCTGAAGAAATAATGAGACATATAAATGTTCGTAAATCGAATTCCGATGCTGCAAATAAAGTTCAAATGGAACTTTGCTGCATACAACAGCATTCAAACGCAACGCCAACTGACGTCATGTACATGAGATGTTCTCCGATTATTGTTTTATCGTCCAGATTCTAAATTTTCTCTTAAGCAAATCGTAACTTTTTTGTTATAGTAGTCCCAGAAAATGAGTCGCCAAGCGAACTAGATACATTGCGAAATTATAAGCATATAGGACATCATAGTCGTTGATGTATATGACATTTTATGACGTATATATAAGTTGTAGTCATATATGAAGTAACTATATCACATGTATGTAAGACACAATAACATTATCCCATGATATGAATTTTCCCTGGTGCATTATCCCACAAATCACATGACATGAATTAAAACTGGTGCATTTTCGTAATTTCTTTTATGGACAATATTTATGCATCGACATATATCCACGTGCATACAAAAAGTAGTGCCTTCTGCGTCGAATTGTCGTCGAATTTGGCAAATATGGTGAAATATTGCCAAATTTGTTTCTGAAAACATGTTTATAAATAAATTGAGCTACAAACATTTTCTAATTGGAGGTAATTGGGTAATTTCGAGATTTTTTCCGATTTTGACCATAATTGAGAATTTTTCATAATCGGATTTCATGTCAAAGTGACGCATTTTATATGCTGCATTTCGACTCAAAACTAACTCCATTCTTGTTACTACGGGTAAATGTTTGAGGAAAAATGCAAACTTATTTGAATTATCGGCGATTAGAGTGAGTTGATTTCTAAGTTTTTCTAAAAGTCACTGAATGATTAGGAATTGTTCTCAAATTGTCAATTTTAGTTTTAATTCTTTTTTAGTTTCAATTTTCTACTGATCTTTTAGGTCTCCTTGGATAAATACCAGAACGAACCTATTCCATGATAAAATGTAGTATCAAAATCGAAGCATTTGTTCCAAATCTTTTTATTGATCCTTAATAAATACTCATTTTTTCCTAAATATAAGTTAATAAAAAATGATAATTTGTGGAAAATCCCTTATAATTCAGCTGTTTTTAAGAGAGCAACTAAAAAACAGCTCATTCTATCGAAGATATCTTACTGAATTTTCGCG
This sequence comes from Maratus speculifer, assembly GCA_964019185.1. NCBI lineage: Eukaryota > Metazoa > Arthropoda > Arachnida > Araneae > Salticidae > Maratus > Maratus speculifer. The sequence goes on from OZ025296.1 coordinate 25,452,023, forward strand.
ATATTTGACTGGATTTTTTTATAAGTTACTCCATAGCGTTGATCATAAAATTATGCAAAAAAGGTCGTTGTTATCTCTTGCATATGCGCAGATAAAATTTATTTCATACAAGTAGTCATACTTCAAAAGATATTTAAGATATTTATTTTCCAATATTACTATATCGTTTCTACTTACATTTTGCAAATTTTTCTGAAACTGGTGTTAAATTTGGTTGAAAACCCTGCTAATAAGTTAAAACATGAAAGAATTTTTTGAACTTAAAAAAAATCGCTATTTTTTCTTGAATATACGTGCTATTCTTACAAAAATCAGTGGGTGCATCGTAAAAAAAAAAATCTGTATCCTTAGTATCCTAAATTTATTGAAATCTCTTATGCTTACTAAAATTTTATATGTACATTGTACAAGAAAATGATGTCATTCTACAAAACTTGTAAGCAAAACTAGAGACATCTGTAACTTTACAAAAAAATTTACTAAAATTTTGGTAATCTTAAAAAATTTGATCTGCAATCCTCATTACCGTTATTTAAAAAATCTGGGAATAGGATTTTCATAAAAAATTCTTAGTAACCTTACAAATTTTTTGATTCAAAGAGCAAATCTGTATCTGCTACATGAATTTTTATTGTTGCCATTGCATAAAAAGTTTTAAAAAAATAATTCTACTAGAATTTTTTTTTTTTGTAATTTTACAAAAATATTTTACGGTATATGTTGTACAGTATCTACATATTTGATTTCTGCAGCGATAGATAATTTCATGCAATTTCATGTACAGGGAGATCTTAAATATTATTCTTTTTCTTTAATTTTTTTGTCGGTCCCTTAATTTTCTTCCTTATCAAATGGACGTTGATAAGTATGAGGTCTAACATATTGTTTATAATCCTGAAGTTCCAGAAGAATACGACAAGTGTATTTTTAATATTCGACGAAACGTCTAAAATTGAAAGTGTCCGGTCATTAATAGCCATATAGTGTATATAACACTTTGAATCGATTTAGATCGCCATAGTAGTTTTCACTTTACCCGTGCGACCTTTAGCACATACAAACACGCACATGTGTACATTTCTTTGTCACTAAAACTGATTAAAGGGCAGTTTTTAAAAATATTTTACACAAATTTTCAGTTCGGATTATCCGCAATCAAACTATTTAAGAAACAGCAGCAGTTATTGTGATTATTCTGTCTCTAAGATAAAGTTTTTCTGATTAAGTTTTATAAGTCTGATTAATTTTTTTAATTTGATATTAAAAACATTTCAAATAAATTTTCTCTTCGATTATCCAGACTATCAAGTTATTCAAAATAGCAGCAATTATTGTGATTATTCCGACTCTAAGATTAAGTTTTTCTGATTAAGTTTTTCTAATTAAGTTTTCTGCACAGGTTAAGTTTTCTACCATTCCAAATAAATTTTCTGTTCGCATTATCTAGACGATCAAGTTACTCAGTGATAAAGTTTTTCATGTGATCATTAAAATATTTCAAATACATTTCCTCTTCGCATTATTTAGAAGATCAAGTTACTCAGTGATAAAGTTTTTCATATGATCTTTAAAATATTTCAAATAAATTTTATGTTCGCATTATCTAGACGATCAAGTTGCTCAGTGATGAAGTTTTTCATATGATCTTTAAAATATTTGAAATAAATTTATCTGTTCGGATTATCCATACGATTAAGTTACTTAAAAAAGCGATAATTATTATGATAATTATGACACTAAAAATTAAGTTTTTTTAAGTTTTCTACATGATTTTAAAAATATTTCAAATAAATTTTCTGTTCGGATTATCTAGACGATAAATTACTCAAAATATGGATGCAAATATTGTGATTACTCTGACTGTAAGATTGAAATTTTCTGATTAAGTTATTCTAATTGAGTTTTCTATACGATCTTAAAAATATTCTAAATAATTTTTTTGTTCGAATTATCCAGACGATCAAGTTACTCAAAATATCGCAGCAATTATTGTGAATATTCTGATTCTAATATTAAGTTTTTCTGATTAAATTTTCTATATGATCTTAAAAATAATTCAAATAATTTTTTTTTCGGCTTATCTGGACAACCAAATTACTCAAAATGTGGCAGCAATTATTGTGATAATTCTGAATCTAAGATTAAGTTTTTCTGATTAAGTTTTCTATTTGATCTTTAAAATATTTCTAATAAATTTTATGTTCAGATTATCCCGACGATTAAGACACTGTAAAAATAGCAGCAATTATTGTGATTATTCTGACTCAAAAGTTCACATTATATCGAAATACTTTTCTGTTGTTAAGTATGCCTGAGCATTAGAAATTAGTGTGTAAAGTATCATCAACTATGTTTATCTCCCGAAGGAAATCATGTGCCCTTCAGAAAACTTACACGAATCATTTTACTATTGTATTGATTTTCTTTCATCTGGTTGATGAGAAGTTTGCGTGCTGGAGTTTAAGCATATTCTTGAGTTGTGATTTCATCTGTCGTAGAGAAAATAAAGTGAAGTTTTGAGTTATTTTCCTTATTTACACGGGTAGGGGTTGTACTAATAACACAGTGGTTCAGAAAAATACTTAAAAATGTCATACATAATGAATAGAATTTAGAAATGATTATTAGATTTTAGAATAAAAGTATCAGAGCAACAACAGGATATCTAGTAATAATAAAAGAATGAGATGTCTGACTGACTATTATGAGAAACCGTGTTTGCATCTAGTGAAGCAGCTTTGAAACAAAAAGTTATGTTTAATAATAAAAATTCTCTACTGTTCTACTAGATGCAGGCGCAGTTTTTCTTAGCAGTAAGTCAGACATCTCATTTTAGATTATTACTAGATGTCCCTTAGTTGCTCTGAAGAGACGATATGTTCATGTACTGAATTGAACTATATCTTATTTTACGTCCGTAAAAGTACATTTAACCTATTTCATCAATTATGAATGATAAAAATTAATTCAGTTTAATAAAAATTCATGCATTAGTTCTTGAGATTGAACCATTGTGGAAGTCGCAAAAAAAAAAAAAAAAAAAAAAAAAAAAAAAAAAAAAAAAAAAATTAGCACAGCAGCATCACTTATTTATACCAAAATGTAAGAAACGTCAATTCATGTCAAGGTCTAACTGAATCTGAAGTTTGTTGAAAATCTGTGCATTAGTTTTGGAGATTGAGCTATTGAAAAAAAAGTGAAAAATACTCCATAGCAGTGCTACCTGGTGAGATATTTTGACCAAAATGATAAAAGCGTCATTTCATATCAAGGACTGGCTAAGCCTGAAGTTTCTCGCTTCCTAGTCTAGAAGTCTAGCTTCGTCAAAATTCATTTTGCTCCCTTCATTTGATTAACTAATTTTGATGAAGTTAAAATTACAATTTCACGTAAAAATCCATATAAAAATAAAATTTTAGAATCTATTAAAATCATTAAGCTCAGGCCGCGAGCTTGTAACGACCATTTATCATACTCCACTCATAAAATATGGCACAATATTCTATACTTAATTAAGCAGTTTATGCACTCTCATCTCAACTCAACTATGCTCGTGGACGTATGTGTTTACATTTTAAAACTTTAAATTACATTTGACATCTTTATATTGTATCCTGACGACGCGACGTAGAAACAAATGAAACGTTGATAATTTTTAAGTGTGTTTTAAAAATATTCTTTTTATAAGTGTACCATTTAGAAATGTGTATTTATTTTAGTACATATTTTTGGTATGTGCATTTTTATTGGGGCTTTTGACTCTTTTTGACTTAAATTGTAAATATAATTTATTATTTTTAAAATTGTATTTATTAAAATTAATATTATAACTGCTTTCTAAATTTATGATAAAGTAAAATTTCCTTTTCCGCAAAAGAATCAAATGATCTCATTCAATTCAAAAGCAACACAATGGGTTGCTGCAACTGGCCTTATTAATAGATAAGTTAAAACAAACTCCGTAAAAAATACTTAAAAACAATCTGAAGAATTTTCCATTTTTTTAGATACCCTGATTTTAGTTCATGCGAAAAAATATTGAAATCCAAAATCTAATCTCTACAAAATAATACTAGAAAATTATTTTCTATTAAAAAATGCAATTCAACATTTTTAATTTAATTATCGTAAGAGATAATTAATATACAGAGAGTTTAAAAAAATTCCAAGTTGCAGTTCTTAAGATGCTACTGCACTGAACGTATACACCTGCACGCTAATGTTAATCCTATGAGTATTTTTGTATAAATTCCACCGCTTCCTTTTAACATATTAAAATGATTTTTTTAACTGAGTACCTGAAGTCTATCTCCACAAAGGCTGTTTTTCAAAGCCTTCAACTTTGTTTGCAGCTTTTATTTATTTATTTATTTATTTAGTAACTTTTAAAATTTGTTCCGAAAATGAAAACATTCCAATAAAAAAATCTCTAAACAAAAAATAAAAAACAAAAGCAATAAATGACTTTCGTAAAGATCTACCTCAGCTATTCAATAAAAATAAAAAGAATATTGCCCAGTTAAACTGATGGCATTGAGCTCATAGGCTACGCATGCTAATTGTACATTACAGCCTTGTATTTTCAAGGGTTAATTCCGCTCGAAAAAAAGTTAAGATGGAGAAACAGCTCTCCCCTTTCCCCTTTTCTATACTTAATCATTGTACCTCCTAAACTATCAAGGACATGCTTTATCAAATAAAAAAATTATATTCAAAATTCAGAGTAAATCGGATAATTCTTAATAAAAACCCATTTAGCATTTATATAATTTAAGAGGAGTTATCCCCCTCTTTTATATTTAACCATTAAACTTCCAAAACTATTCAGAGATTTGAACGAAATCTGGCAATTCTGCTTGAAAAACCCATTTATATAAATTAAGGGGAGGTGCATTAGAACCCCCATTCCCCCTGTTTATACTTATTCAATAAGCACCTAATAACAGTCACGGAATCGCCTCATCGGAATGATCCTATATCTAAATTTTGAACGAAAACTGTTAATTCTGCATGGAAATCCCATTTATATCAATTAAGGGGAGGGGCATGAGCCCCCTGTTCCCCCTGTTTATACTTATTCAATGAACATCTAATAACAGTCATGGAATCACCTCATCAGAATGATCCTATATCTAAATTTTGAACGAAAACTGTTAATTCTGCATGAAAATCCCATTTATATCAATTAAGGGGTGGGGCATGAGCCCCCCGTTCCCCTTCTTATACATATCGAATGAACTCCAAAAACTAATCAGGGAAGCGCCTTATCATGATATACCTATGTACAAAATTTCAAGTGGATCGGATATTTTTATCATGAGTTATCGCGTTACGCACGTACGAATTTACATACAGAACGGGCGGGCACATAAGCTCTCAGGCTTTGATAGCCTGTGAGCTAAAAACTCATCTAAATATATTGAAATACAAACGAGATTTTTTTTTTTTAAATTGCTATTTGATTAACTTTAGCTTGCGTGTGTTTTTGCGTGAAGAAAGTAGTCTCTTAACTAAATGTTAGGAGAAAACATTTTGTGATAGCGTATTTGCCACGTTACTGTAAAATTAAAAAGTTTGTATTTCTTAGGTCCCAGTTGGTTCTTCTTCAAATAGTTAACTGAAGATAAAGGAAAGGTTTAAGAAATTATAGATGAAATTACATTGAATTTTCACAAATGGTTTTACTATATCAAGAAAAATTTTGGCAGATTTTCAAAATTCATTAAAAACACTTTAAAACTAAACTCATTTTTTTTTTTTTTTTTTTTTTTTTTTTTTTTTTATGAAAAAAAAATTTGAAATCCAACTTTTTAAAAAGATAATTTTTTAGTGTTCGTTTTGTAATGATCAATTTTTTTAATAAATGATTTTTTCCCATTTCGTACTTTAGCAATATTAACCCTAGGGTGAAAAAATCTTGGCGCTAACAGGCAGTCTCTCGCCACTGATTTTTTTTTTCGTCTAATATTTTGTAAAATTCTTGTTAAACTGCTATTAAATTTTCAAGGAAGAAAACTTTTAAATTTTAATGGTAAGAAACTACCCACTGGCACCTAGATTTTTGTATCTTTGCGTTAACTCACGAACGGTAGCGTGTTTTTGTTTACAATGTTTTCCTTATGACGTAAGTAAAATTTCCACGCATTACCTTGCCAGGGTTAATTAATCGAATGCAATAACTCTCACGATTACTTTGCATTTTTCATCACTTCACGCTTCACAAGTCCAAATATTAATGATCTCATTTGCTGTTAAGGAGAGAAAGGATTGGTGATAGATTGTTAAGTATTAATTATCTCATTCGCATGTTCCGAGTTATTCAACTCATAAACAAAACGTCTTCTCCATATACAATTCATGACCTTTCAATGATATTTATTTTTATGGAAATGGAGATTTTTCCAGCTGCTCTTAACCTGAATCTAATTTTTCCACCACTTCTACATGATGTAAGACTAAAACTTTAGCTTAGAAAGAAGACGATAAATCCTTTTCAAATTTCTCGGTATTTTCATTTTTATCTGACGAAAATTTTTTTACACGTTTTATACTAATAGATTACTTTTTATTAATACTACTAAAAATAAAGAAATTTTTACAGTTCATAACCGACGTAGATCTACAAAAATATTTCAGAGATTTCAACATAGGGGAGAATTTGGATACATAGGGTAGTTAGAAAAGAAAACATTCTGAAAGTGATCATCCATTGAATACGCTTAACATACGTTATTCCCCAAATGAAGCAAAAATATGAGGGGCTGTATCCATGTAACATTGATTGTACGTACAATATAGCGTACACAATATAGCAAGTATTACTATATTTTTGTAAACCCCTCTTTTTTTTGGGGGGGGGGGGGGCTTTATTTTGGGAACAACGGATTTTGAGCTTATTCTATCGACGACCACTTTCAGAATTTTCAAGCTATGTTTTTGAGACTTTCACAAAAGTTGCTTTATACATTTAGCTAACACAATATGCAAATGAAATTTTGATAGCCTTGACGCATGCGCAATGAAAAAATTATTTACTAAACCTGTTCATTTTTCAAATTGTTTATAAAACATTTAAATTCTAATTACAGGGTATTATGTACAATGTTGTTTGTCATATTTTCGGAAAAGAACATTTTTTTACATTTAAAACTCTGAAAATTATAAACAAAAAAACTTGGCAAAATTTGGAACTTTTTTTTTATAAAAACCTTAGTTTCTCTAGAGCATGTATGCTATCTGCACAAAAATAAACACAGTTTATTACAAGAAATCACTTAATCATTATCTACAGTTTAAACGTTTTTGCTGCATTAGTTTTGACAGGATTATCCAAAAGATATTCGTTCTTTTTCAATTTGCTGACAATCCCCTATAGAGTTTCGGGAAAAAAATCTTCACATTAATATATGACCTGTACTATACCGTTTACACCCCTGGAGTATCAGGATAATTTCTCATGTATTTTCCTAGATATTTAACAAAATGTCTAAAGTCGCAAGTGGCCGGCCACTTTTCGCCCTATAGTGTATCTCCATAAAATCCACACTTTATTTCGTAACAGTCCATATATATATTCTCAAGATATTGTGCGCGCAATGGCTTACGGAGTGAAAAGAGAGATATTTTAATTTCAACAATACACAAATTCCATAAAAGACTAATCAGTATCTAGTGGTATTATATTAAAAAGCATAATTTTTTTAATTAAAAGCCAAAATTTCATGTTTATAAATTAAAAAAAAAAAAAGAAAAAAAGAAAAAGAATGGAAAAATACTATTTTAAACTTTTGGAGTTTTTGTTGATTTTCAACAGGTTAAAAAAAATACAAGACCCCTTAATACTTTCCGAATTCAAAACATCCAGTGGTAGCAAATCGCTTTGTTTTTCTAAGAAATCTTCCTGAAATAATCATGAAACGTCTAAAAGTTGATTTTTAGTTCTTGTTTCCAACAAACACCTTCCAGAGTTCAAACAGAGAAAAAATACATATAAAAATAAGCAGAATATTTGTGCATTTTTTTTATACAAATGTTTATGTTGAGAAGGGCGCTAAGTAGCCAGATATTGCAACCCTCGTAGCGGTCTGAAAGATTACTCACAAACGTGGTTCGGGAGCAGTTTTCATCCACGCTACTACAGAGAAGAGCGGGAACTCTTTGGAGATCTCTCATATTCATCTCGGTTTTCTAAACGCAACACAACATGGGGGATGTACCGTACGCATTTCTAAAGAGGCTTCGTATACGGAATCAAGTCGTGAGAGAATTTTTAGCTGAATTCTTGGGCACATTCATTCTGATCGTAAGTAAACACTTCGTATTTTTGTAGCTTTTTAGAAAATTTGAAGCAGACTGTTTTGCCGGCTATCCATTGATTTTTCTCTTGGAAAACGTGTGTTTCGTTCCCCTTGAGCTTCACTTGTTATTATTAATGTTTTCTAATTTTAAATTATCCACAATATTATATGAAGGATTTCTAGCACATGATAATGACAGATTACAGTTTTCCATTATTTTAGCATTTGAAATTATGCATTGCTTGTTAACATCAATGATATATTACTAAACAATTGACTATATTTAAAGCTACAATTATTTTGCAGAAAAAAAAATGTAAATATTTGTTTTCGTAATTCTTGGGAACATTCATTCTGATTGTAAGTAAACACTTCGTATTTTTGTAGCTTTTAAGAAAATTTGAAGCAGACTGTTTTGCCGGCTATCCGTTGATTTTTCTCTTGGAAAACGTGTTTCGTTCCCCCTGAGCTTCATTTGTTATTATTATTGTTTTCTAATTTTAAATCATCTACATTAATATATGAAGGATTGGTAGCATATGATAATGATCGTTTAAAGTTTTCCGCTATTTTTGCGTTTGAAATTATGTACTGCTTGCTAACATCAATGATATTTTATTAAACTATTGACTACATTTAAAGCTAGAATTATTTTGCAGGAAAAAAAAATGTAAATATTTTTTCCCATTTAAACGATTTAAGTGCCTTTAAATAATTCTCATGTATTATGAAATATGAAATAAGATTTCTTTTCCCAACACGCATAATTTTGACAAAATGATATGCTATATTTTCATAAATACTGAATAACGAACATATTATTTATTTATTTGCAAAAAATAGATGATAAAGTAAAAATTATTTAGGAGAAACTTGATAGTGATGGACATTCATAAATAAGAATAATTTTTCAAATTTATTAATGACATTATTGAAAGAGCAATATTTTATTTAACTATTTTAGGTAGATGATTTATATTTAATTTCGGCGACAGTGTGTGCGTGTGGGTAAAGGGCGAGGAGTAGAGTATCAGTGTTGAAATATTATTTCACATTAAAAATTCGGCACTTTTCGCTTAGTTGGGCGTCAGTGTTATATATACATACATTTATGTATATATCTATATTTACATAGATATATGTAAATATATTGTATATATACAGATATATACATATATACAGACATATTTATATATCTGTTACATGTATATATATAACACTGGTACCTGGCTAATCGAAAAGTACCAAAAAATCTTAAGAGTGAAATTTCCTGAAACTGCTTGATATATTTCTTGTAATATTTATGAATACAAACATAAAAAAAAATGCATTTGCGGGTTCAATGTTTTAAATATCAAATAAAATGATTTCGAAAGATAAATAGTATAAAGCTGTAGAACTGATGATCCCGTTGTTTTGTATATTTATTAGATTCATTACTACTATAAATATAATTAATATTTATAGTAATTTTATCAGAGATTTTTAATGACTAAACTTGTGACTTAAAAAATCGCCTTTATTTGAATAGAATGTTTTGAGACCAACAAGATGTTTATATACCCTTAAATTCTTTGCTTCCTGATTGGTTTGATTGGTGACCAGTTTATAAAGCATGCAGGACAGAGTTATTAAAAAACATTTGGTTTAATATTAAAAATTGTATTAATCACAAGAAAATTAGTTAAAAGCTCGTACATGATATTTTATTATTAGTTTGTGGTAATTGCAATTAAAAAAATTAAATTCCATTACTTAGCTTTGCAATTAAATCAAACGATTTCATGCACGATGCCATTACTGAAATTGCACTTTTAGTAATGGCCGTATGAGATATACTTTACTAGATAGTAACTAATTAAGCATTTCAGTAATGAAAAGTGGTAAAACTGTCTTAAAATTACGCATACGGAAATTTAAAGTTTTCTGTCACTGTTAAAACAAAACAAATGCAATTTTTGCAAGAAAATAAAGAGATATAAATTAATTAAGTAAACCTAGCTCTTAGCAAGCATGCTTAGTAAATTTTTTTCTACTGAAATTGTACTTTTAGTAATGGCCGCATGATATATACTTTACCAGATAGTAACTAATTAAGCATTTCAATAATGAAAAGTGGTTCTAAAACATTAAAAATAAATGAATTTTCGTAAAGCGTCATTAGCATATGAAATTCAAAGTTTTTTGTCACTGTCAAAACAAAACAAATGCAACTTTTGCAAGGAAATAAAAAAGATATAAATTAATTAAGTAAATCTAGCTCTTAGCAAGCATGCTTAGTAAAATTGTTACTGAAACCTATCCTGAAACGAAAAACATTTAGCGGCAACTCAATCCTAATGGAATCGCTTCTTATTTTTATGATTTGAAAATGTTACTAATTGATAAAAGATGTGCAAGTTTTTTTTTAAGTAAAAAAACATTTCCTTATTAATCGTTTTTACTAAAATAATAGTATTAATAATATTAATAATAATAATCTGTTTGCTGCATGTTATATAAAATTGAAGATGTAGACGAACTTATTTTTAACTCTCCCCAGGGAAATAAATTTTTTCTTTCTCTTTTTCTAAAAAAAAAAAAAAAAAAAAAAAAAAAAAATATATATCTAGTAAATAAATATTATACAATAAATCTTTAAAAGACGGCCGCTGTCTAATTTTAAGATAATACAAAGAAGTTGGGCATTTTAATGACTGAATAATTAGCGAAATATTAATTTTAACGTACCAGTTCAATGGCAGATTACAAGTATTGAATCATAAGTTTACGCATAGAATTCTCACCCCAAAGCTGAAATCTCAGTTTAGATTAGTCTAGGAATAGTTATTCATTGTTTACAATGCTTGTTACATTTGTACGAGAGTTTTGAAGATCAGGTTTGCAGTCCGCTGCTTCGGAAATTCATTCCTGATGGGGAATCACTAATCTTGTTTATTCGAAGGGAACATGTTCACAAATAAAAAAGAAAGAGACATTTGCAGAGTAACGACGGGCAGCCACTTCGGACATACTGTCGACTCTTGTTAATTCGAAATCGGATAAATCGAATCTTCGCTTAATTCGAACTAAACATGAAGTCCCAAAATTTTCAACGTAAAAATTTTCATTTATTTGATCTCATTTTCTCTAGACTTCGTTTAATTCGAGCTAACGAAAATTCCGATTTTTCATTTTTCTTCCCTTTCACACGGACTTTAGGTCCTTAAAATGTCTTCCTTTCTTTTATTTTATTTTTTAAATTCTTTTGAAACTAGTATGCATATAATCCCATTCATCCCATTCATTTGATACCCGCTTTCTTAATGCCTCCTCTGTTTATCACCTTCAACTCTTCTTCCATTATGCTTGTTCCTAATTCCTTAATTAGTTTATGCATTTATATCTTTTAATTTAATTCATATTCTAATGATAACAGACGAAATAAATTTAAAAAAAATACTACAACATTAATTCCTTTGTGATAGTACTCTCTTAAACATGTTTTCCTCTCATACTTTCCATAATTCGAACTCTGGATAATTCGAACATTTCTTGTGGTCCCCACGAGTTCGAATTAACGAGAGCCCACTGTACATGAAAAAAGATTTAAAGGGATGAAAAAGATTTAAAATATGTATGCGGTGTGTTAGTACGTATATGTTTGTTGCTATCTTTTTTTTTTTCAATACTATAAAAATCGCGCTTACGTGCTAGCAAATACATTTTATTTATAAAGAAATATTGCAACAATGTACAACTTAGTTATAAGATTTTGTTAAATAATTACAATAAGAACTGAGGAGACCCTTATTCTCTTTCGAAAGATATAAAATGTAAAATAGTTATAGAGACAGAGGAGAGAGAAAACGGTGAAACAGAGATCTCTTGATTCTGGGAGATATGATGCAATCGAAGGAAACGATTTTGAAGGTTCTTCAAGTTCTGGAAGCCTTACTATAGTACGAAAGCAAAACAGTCTAATAGTGTTACTTTTATGAGCGTTATACGTAAAGAAGACAATTGCATTTTACATTTGAATTTTATATTTGCTATTCATAGAATTTTATCCAAATAGAATGTTTTCTTTTTTTGTTAAATTTTATTTACTACTGACTTTTTTTAATTTATTGATCATTGAAATAAAAACCTTTCAATAATAAGTTAGATATATAATATATATTATATTATAAGTGTGTGCATCCGATTGCTAAAATATTTATTTACTTTTGATATATATTAAAATTATGTATAAAATATCTAATAAGAAAAAGTTCAAAATGAATATTTGCATTAAAAAAAAAGAAAAGATACCAAAATGGATTTATATCCATGATTACTTGCGCTAATATAACATAATAATTTGAATGTTAATATAAAACCATTAAATGTACATTACAAATAACCATATTGATGAGCGAGTGTTGAAACAGTTATTTTAGCTACAATTTAGTATGTCTGCAAAAGTGCGAAAGGGCCTCAAAACTAAATTAGACATTTAAACAGAGCTCCATTTGGAATTTCGTCACATTCATAATTTACATGAAAAGTAGTTTTGAGTTTTCTGACAAAAACAATTTGATATTAACTACAGCCAAAACATTTAATTTAAAAAAAATCACAAATTTGATCTTAAACGCATGGAGAATTGAATACAATATAGATACAGTTAAAAAAAAAAAAAAAAACGAATTGTTAGCATTTATTATTAAAACTTTTAAAAACTTGAAATGATATTTTTATGTAAAAATACAGTTTTGTATTCACCAAAAATAGAATTAGGTAGAAAAAAAATTACCGAGTAAGTCTCGGTTATGCAGGTATTATTATGCTTAACACATCGCCAATAATTAACTAATCACATAGTCGCACTTACCACCGTGAATCAAAATTTAAGTATAACAATAGAAATAATTTATAACACCCATAATCGTTGCTGTTTGGCAGTTGAAATAAAAATTAAATATTAATTAAACACCACGGTAATTCAAAAGTCTAAAAATATTGAATTTTTTATTCAAATATTTATTGAATTCTATCACTGTACAAAGCATTAAAAGAAAAAAAACTATTTGTAATAACACAAAAAAGTCCTTCCGGCAATGCCGGAAGGAAGAGGTAGCTTTCATATACTTATATATATATTTATTTATTTTAAGGTAAGTTACATTGTTCAAAAATACTAAGCTCAAATTAGTGGAAATAATCTTATAAAATTAGTGATTTTATAAGATTGAAACTAGTTTTTGTCACGACTGAACATTAATAGGAATTTTTAGAAATTAGTCATCTTTTATTCAACCTGGTTTTATTTTAAGCGATTTAGAGAGTCACCAAATTCCACGATATCATAAAGTGTATGCCATTTTAAAGCAACATTGTGGATCGTTCAGATCAGACCGTTTCAAAATGTCAGCCATAAGCAAAATTCAAAGTGCTATAACTCAGTCATTTTTTAAGATATAGACAAAATAAAAAGTGTTCTGGAATTGTTGTTTTAAGTTCTAACTCGTAAAAGAAAAATATTTTTCAGTTTTTAGTTTTTTCGCATTTAATTTTAAATTTTAAATTTTTTAAAAAATTTAAAATGGCCACCATTTTGAAACAAAATGGCGGATGATGCTGGCCAACGAACTCGGTCGAGACGTTTGTATGTACTATGTACATACCAAGTTTCATTGAAATCGGTTCATAAATACGCGTGTTATCACGTGACAAAAATCAGATCGTTTCAAAATGTCAGCCATAAGAAAAATTCAAAGTGCTATAACTCAATCATTTTTTAAGATATAGACAAAATAAAAGGTGTTCTGGAATATTTGTTTTAAGTTCTAACACGTAAAAGGAAAATATTTTTCAAATTTTAATTTTTTCGCATTTAATTTTAAATTTTAAATTTTTAAAAAAGATTAAAATGGCCGCCATTTTGAAACAAAATGTCGGATGATGCTGACCAACGAACTCGGTCGAGACATTTGTATGTACTATCTACATACCAAGTTTCATTCAAATCGGTTCATAAATACGTTAGTTATCGCATGACAAAAATCAGATATATAATATATATATATATATATATATATATATATATATATATATATATATATATATATATATATATATATATATATATATATATATATATGTGTGTCAACATTTGAACGGAGGGTGGTTTTGGGATCTGGGGGTCATGATCGGTGAAAATATACCAAAATTTTCCGGAAGTGCTTTCCTCCGGACGGCTGCAATAGGTAGCTTTTTACTTTTTGTAATGAAAGCTACCTAAAAGGAAAAATATTTTTTATGTACTTTTACGCGACATAAAATAGTAAATAATAATACTTATTTTCTAATTTAGACTTAAGTTTAGTCGAAATAGCATTTTATGAATTACAAATAACGAGAAAGTAAGTGGAAAAAGTTTAAAATATAGAAGTAGAAGAACTATGAATACTTGCAATAATATATATAAATAAAGTACTTTAATTTTCAGCATTTTATAGATTCTCTTGAATATTGCTGAATTGTCAATATATACTTAAAAAAAAATCATTCTTTATTTATAAAATCTTTTTGTCCTTAACATTTTTTTATTAGCCATATCAAAAGAAAAAGAAAAACGGGCGACCTTCAAATGTTCTGACTGAGCTGGTCTCATCTCTAAATACACCTCCCTTTTCTCCCCCGAAAAAGATGAAAAAAGTCCCTTCAAAAATTCCAAGTCTCATTTAAAATACTGCGTTTTTTTCTTTTTAATTCATAGTGCTATCATTTTTTCTTTCTTTCTTTCTTTTTTTAATAGAAATCTGCATTACAGATAGCATTCAAGCATTTTGCCCTAACAGATGCCAAAATATCTGAAAGAAGGTAAACTGCATATAAATTTGAATAAATGATAGTTATGTTTAACGTTTAGACGCCGAATTAATATCGCAATGTAATTATAATTTTGTTTTTCCAATATTACAGCTTCAAATGTTTTAATTTATGTATACAAATAAAAAAAAAAAAAAAAAAAAAAAAAAAAAAAAACAGTATTTCTGCAGTTTTTTTTTTTTGGCTGTTTTCATTTCGGTGTTTGCATTTTTGAACATTATTATTGATTGACAACTTATGCAAATATAACAAATTATTTTCTACTATATGCTATTGTATATTTTTCTCGAGTATTTTCTCGAATTCCAAAAACATTTAGATTCCTGGCGGTCAAATGTAAGTAATAAAGAGAAAACGCAAAAAACAAACAATATATTTTTATGCAAATTAATGAATTTACATTTTCCTAACACCTGTGATAAATGCTTCAACATAATTTTTTTTTTCAAAAGTTGAAATTAACCTTATATTTTATAGAAAAAATGGACATCGTTATTATGTTGGAAAATATATGTTTTTCATTACAAATAATGCAATGTTCCCATTTGTTAACATTGGCGTTTAAATGGTTAATATGTTATTTGAAGTTCATTTTTATTGTTAGGACACACTTTAATTAATTTTGCAGAAAATCCTATTTGCAGGTAGCCCTCCAAGCAAACAACTTTTATGCTGCACTTTGTATTAATTGGTTTATATGCTTCATACTTATTATTATTATTTTTAAATGCGAAAACAGAAATAGTTTTCCCTTAAAATACCATAAAAAATATCTTTTATTGTAAATATGTGAAAAAGGCATTAAAAAAAAAAAATCTCTTAAGGGGTCTCGGGAGTCTTTAATTTTACCTACAGGTGAAATTTAGCAACAAGTCACATTTAAACATTTAATTTTTCTCAGTCTCTATGAAACATAACTGCATACAATTTATAATCTAGACAATTTAATATCTCTCCTATTTAAAATATTTTTCTTAATGTTCTATATTGAAATTTATTTATTTATTTTATGTTTAATTTTGGTAAAAAAATTAAAATTGTTCTCTGATAGTGAGCAATATTTCCCTAAAACTAATAAAGCAATTTGCATCACATTTGGTAATTATTTTCATTTTAAGTTAAAGAATAACTTAACTTCATATTTAGTATTATAATTGCATTAATTATTTAAAACTGACAATTTTTAAATTATTTTTTTCATTTTAAAATTAAAATTTTAATTAAATAAATAAAAAATTGCTTTCAAATGGAGTATAAGTTCAAGATACATTAGTTTTATATCATTATAAAAAAATTTCGGGGGCTCTTGAACTAATAGTTTTGTTACAATCTTGTGCTCAGTGGATGCAAATCAAGAAACAATTTTAATTTTTTTAATCAAAATTAAACAAAAAAATCATGTAGAATATTAAAAAGAATATTTTAAATATGAGATAGATTAAGCTCGTTATATTAAAAATATAATGCATTTATGTTTTATAGGCACTTGGAAAAAAAAATTAAATTTAACATGTTGCTAAATTGTACTACCATATAAAAAGTAAGCCTCCTGAGACCCCTTAAGGCGCAACACTAGGCACAGGAAAAGACCCGGATGATAATGTAAAGTCTACGAGGGCGTTCTTTTCAAATATTTCGCCCAAATTTTAATATTTTTACACAAGATAGCTGAGGACGATCCACAACCGGCCTAGTTTTTACTTTTTCAGTTTTGGTTTTAGATTTTTTAAAAATTATTTTAACTTTCAAAACCGGTTTAAACCGGTTCTGAAATTAAAACTATCGTAATATAAAAAATACATAAGCAAAATAAAAAAAGTAAAAACTAGGACGGATGGATCGTCCTTAGCTATCCTATGCAAAATAAATCATGTAAAAATATTAAAATTTGAGCGAGATATATGAAAAGAACGCTCCCATAGACTTTACATTATCATCCGGGTCTTTTCCTGTGCCTAGTGTGGGACCTTAAGATGATTAAAAATAATTCACATGTTTCTAAACTAACTGCATCATGTAGATACTGGAGATCTTTTTTTCGGAGATCGAGCCTGACGATCTGAAATCCGCGTACGCCCGAGTCTAAAAATTTTCTGCCATTACAGCCTGATCATGATATCGAAAACACATAGTAGAAGCTTGTTAATAACAATATAAAATTGTCTCAAAATTAATATTGTCATTTAAAAATTATCTTTCTTTTATAGAAATAAATCCTAAATACTTCCTCATGATAACGTCTCGTGATTTTCATGGCTGTTCTGTTTTCCAGGAAATCAAACTTTTCAAGCAGAAATTCGGAATAGACAAGAAATGTCTTACGGCTTTTTCTTGTTTCTAACACTGGCTGTGCAAAATGCCCCAGAATATTTCTTTTTGTATCCCGCCTATAACAAAAATTCAATTGCCTTTGTTTCAAACTGATTTTTAAAAGATTGTAGAACAGTTTATGAAACTTAGATAACAATTTTCTTTCTCCAAAAGCAAGTTTTTTTTTTTTTTTTTTTTTTTTTTTTTTTTTTTTTTTTTTTTAACATTTTAGTTTGTTAATAAGTAAAATTTCCACTTTGAGCCCGAAAAACATCTGACCTCAAATGATATAACATTTTAGGAACGGGCTCGATCCGAGTCCAACTTGTGTCGTCTCTATGCAATACAGCACATTTGCTTCCTACGTCTTTTTAGATGCGTTCGTAATTATGTAAATACGTAACACATAGTTATCGTCGATCGGTCCGTCCATCTGTCCGCAGTCCGCATATAATAGAGCAAAAGTTACCCAACCGAATCATTTGAAATTAAAAATATATAATTGTTGCATAATTTTGTCAAGTATTTTTTTTTTTTTTTTTTTTTTTTTTTTTTTTTTGACAGATTTTAAGAAAATCGGATGAATAGTTTAATTGCATGGACAATCAAAAGTATTCCGTTACATTACGGCGAATGGGAAAAAATAGTTTCAAGTGCATTTTAATGGTGTTACACTCTTTCGAACATAATAGAATTGATATACACCAATGAAGTATATACTAAAATATACATTCTGTACAATCCGTGGTGCAAAGAATATTTGTTATTCAGTTACAGGGCTATACAAAAGTATTCCATTACATAATGGTAAAGGGAGAAACATTGCTTGGGGCGCTTTTAATAATATTAAACTATTTTTTATTTTATGAAATTGATATGCGTTGTTGAGGTTTACTACAAGTTATTTCCTGTACAATAGAAAGCAGATAGTATTTACAGAGATATACAAAAGTTTTCGGGCATACAATAGTTTTACTTGTATCCGAAGTAATATCAGCTTTTACACCAAGATCTGAATAGTTTTGAAACTTCCTCATAATACGAATGCACCTCATTTGCCAATCTTGACGTGCAATTTTCAACTTGTTGATTTAACATTGCCCGACAAGTGGTGCTGTTATGCAAAGTTTTTTAATATTTCCGTAATAGCTCTATCTCAGAAACTAACGCACGGATTTTCATCAAAATCCAGATTCAGTTAGAAGCTGACAAGTCTAAATCACCTAATTGGTGTCGTCATTAAACTGTATTTTCAGTAATTATTAACGTATAAGATAGAAGAAAGTTTTGGAATTGCCACATCTGACTAGTTTTAAACTATCTTTCTAAAAAAATAACTTTTATTAATTTTTATTTGGAAATATAATTAAAACAAGTTGGGAATTGCACGTGAAACGTGGCAAATAAGGTACGTTCGTACTATAAATAACTTTATAAGTACAGTCGACTCTCGTTAATTCGAAATCGGATAGTTCGAATCTTCGCTTAATTCGAACTAAACATGAAGTCCCGAAATTTTCAATGGCAAAATAACGTTAAACATTTTCATTAATTCGAACTCATTTTCTCTTGACGTCGTTTAATTCGAACTAATGGGAATTCCGATTTTCCATTCTTCCTTTCTTTCTCTCGGATTTCAGATCATTTGAATAGCTTTCTTTCTTTGATTTTTGTGAAAATTGTTCCGATCGAGTATACATATAATCCCATGCATTTGATATCCACTTTCTTAGTGCCCCGTCTCTCCATTAGTGATGCTTCAAATTTTTCTTCCATTGTGATTGTTTCTAATCTTTTAATTAGTTTATGTATTTATACATTCTAATTTAACATTAAGTCATATTCTGATGATAACAGGCATAATAAATTTTAAAAACACTATAACACTAATTCCTTTGTAATAGTACCATATTAAGCATGTTCTCATTTCATACGTTCCATAATTCGAACTTCGGATAATTCGAACATTTCTCGTGGTCCCGACGAGCTCGAATTAACGAGAGCCGACTGTATTCAGATTTTGATGCAATAACTGATTGTCTTCTATAAAAAGCCACGTATCTAATTCTTTGTGTAACTCTGTATATTATTTTTCTGCATTTTATAAACATATCTTGATTTACTAAGTATAGTTCAGCGTAAAAATACATAATTTACTTAAAAATCACCTTTAAACTACTATTGTTCATATTCTTTAACCTGTGCATTTTTTGTTGTGTTGCCCTACATATGATCTACAGCATTTATACAGACAACGCAATATGCAAAAATTTAATTAAACTTAAAAACTCATATCAAAACAAAAAATGCACTTTTAGCAATCATCTTTAATATACACTAATTCGGTTGCAGTATGGCATCCAAAATCTTTTGTGTGGCCCTGTAAATACTATGCACTTTCTGTGATACAGGGTGTAACTCATAGTAAAACTCAGCAACGTATATAAATTTCATCATATGTGAAATAATTTAAAATGATTAAAATACACCGAAAATAAAGTTTCACCCTATAACATAATGCAACGGAATTCTTTTGTGTGGCCTTGTGAATGAATAATAAACATTTTTTACACCGCATATTGTAACAGAATGCATATTTTAGTACACTTCAGTAAATGCTTATCGACATCATTCTATTTGAAAGGCTGCAATACCATTAAAATACACTTTTTTTTTTTTTTTTTTTTTTTGCCGTAATGTAACGTAAAACTTTTGACCATCCCTGTAATTAAACTATACATCTGAGTTTCATAAAATTTGAAATTTCCCGACAAAATTTTGCAATATTTATATATTTTAAATTTCAAAGCATTCGGTTGGCTAGTTTTTGCTCTGTTATATGCGGACGGATGGACAGACAGACGTATTGAACGACGAATATTTACATAATTACGAACGCACCTAAAAATGGCCGCCTGGCAACTGAAATTTTATAGTAATTGAATATTAGATCTAACATAGGCACCTCGTTAATACGTTAATATAAGTGAGTTCTTTCCAGTTTTTCATTTAGAGAAAAATAACATAAGACAAGGTTTCACGCCGTACAAATTTTAAGTGTCTGACGGAAAAACTAATTTCAATAAAAGAAAAAAGTAAGTTTGATTCCAAGGTCATTTTGAAAATGTTAATTTCAAGGTCGTCTTCTTTCCCGTAAATCTAGACCATAACTGAACCGATAATAAATTTCACAGCCATAGAATTTGGCTCGGTGAAAAATATTACTCGAAAAAGACTTTGACTGATTTATACGTACCCGGCCATGCGTAATGTGTTAGCAAGATAGTGATCCTTATTTTGTTATGGCAATGCATAGTGTAACTATTTTTTGTTTAATGTCTCCGTTGACATGTTTTAAATAGAGCATGTAACGTGATTTTGGGATAAAAATCCCTGTGGGCTGATTTTATTAAGGTATCTTATGTTTTCTGTTTGTAATAGATATTTCATTTCTTTTTTCATTCGTAAAAAAGAAATGATTTGAAATTTGAGTTTTAATTTTGGATGAGTCGTCGAATGATAGGAGTTAGCATTAACCCCTTCAGTTCCGAAGCTAAAAAATAATACAAATTTATTCATTGGTTTTTCTCCAAACAAAATGACATTTTAAATGACAGAAAAAAAATCTTTTATAAAATTGATCCTTTACGTGCTTAGTAATTTAGATTAAAAAATATGGACCTAAAACAACAAACCCCCTTAAAACATCAATTAACCTATATTAACGAAAATACCAAATTTAAGAGCTTTAAACAAGTAAATAATCTACAAATCCACACAAAAAAAAAAAAAAAAAAAAAAAAGATTTAAGTTAAATACTTATGAAAATTTATCACTTTCTTGATCACAATGTCTTTTGAACATTTTTAGGCATTTTGCAAACTTAGATTTAAAAAAAAACATTCATTTTATGATAGAATCAGCTTAGATGCAGACACTTTTTCGTTTGCTTTCAACGCTAAAAACATTCAGCTATTCAAAAAAGATGTAAAAAAAAAAAAAAAAAAACACATTTTAGTTTTTATAAGAAAAAAAAACAGAGGTCCCCAAATGGGAACGAAGGAAACGAAGAAGTTAATGACATTATTATTATATTAATTGTTAGTATCATTACTAATTATTATGAACATTATTAATATCATATTTTTATCACACACAATTATATTCCTTATTACTAGTTATTTATATTAATTTATTATTATTATTTATTTTATTTATTTATAGTATTTATTCATCTGTATTATTAACGGCATTATTATTATATTAATTGTTAGTATCATTATTAATTATTATTATCATCATTAATATCATGTTGTTATCACACACAATTATATTCCTTATTACTAGTTAATATCTCTAAATAATAATTTATCTTTATAAATTAACAATCTATATAAACTTTAAATAATTATAATCCTTATTACTAGTTATTAAAAGTGTAAAAAAATTATAAAGAGTTATTTTAAAATCAGTAAAATAAATATACATATATATTTCTAATAAGATTTTCGAAATATTTGATTAAAGGTAACAATCAATATCTGACTCTGGTCTGTCAGACTTCCAAGTGGTAGTCAAAATTCAGACATCGTTCTAGGTTATCAACATTTACTTGTTTATTTTTATTTGTAAGATTTAAATGAAATAAATAAAAAATCTCGTAACTAGGAAGAAAATGATTATTATTATTATTATTATTATTTTATTATTTTTTTTTTTACTCATCATACGTAGTATAGGATGTCTTGCAATCGTTTTGAATATCGAAAAAAAGTTTTCGACGGATTTACACGTTTCAGACACCGGAAATTCCGAAAAACATATGTTTAGCTCTCGAACAAATTGAGATAGAGACATAAAATTTGGTGTGTATTTAGTATGTAATAATGGAAAGAAGTCTATTGAATATCGGTAATCTCGGTTATCTGAAACTATTTTTTTTTTCGGATTCTCGAAATATTCATTTTGATGAAAGGTATGTAATTTTTTTTTTATTATTTTAACTAGTGGCTGTAAAAGACAGTAAAAAATATATAAATTTTGCATAAAAGGAATGAAATCAATCGAATAATTAGTTGTCGATATGTTTATAATCATATTTTCCACACTCATCAATTTTTCATGACCTTATATGTCATTCAAATTTCAATTCAAATATATCTTTAACTGAAAATAAGACCCTTCATCCGAGTCACTAAACTGTTAGCTAATAGGTTTATCATTTTTGGAGTTATAAGAATGTTTCTTTTACTACTTAATTAATACTTCGACCAAAAAACTATCGCCAAGCCTTAAAATTAAATGCCAATTATGGCTTATCGTAAATATCACATGTACTTGACATCAAATACATTACATGTATTTGTATATCATAAATGATTTTTAATTTGACGTTTTATTTATATTTTTATTAATGTTTTACTAATTTATTTGTTTTTTTGTTATTTAGAATAAAATTTATGCCAACTGGTATAATTTACGAGTACTTTGGAGATTTATCTAATTTGCCGATATGGGTCGAAAGGATAATCAAGTTATACACGCAATTACGTAATAGAGCATTATTATGCATTAAATAATATTTAAATATACGTTTAAATTTTATTTTGGAATTGCAATGCATTTTATAAAGAGTTTACACATGTCTTATTTTTATAGTTTTACATTATGTATAACCATGATAAGTAAGTAGTACGGTGGCCCTCAACAACTAGTTTTCAATCGTATAGTTAACGTTATTTTTATATAGCAATTAAGAATCGTAACAAAATATGTTTTTATTGATATTAAAGCGTAAAAAATGATAAACACAAGATAAAAACAATGTTTTATTACGATAATGTGTGATGACTGTTTATATTTTTTCCCATCGAGCTTTTTCCCACATATTTTTATCAAAACAGATCTGACTAATATTCTGGGAATGTTCTATCATTTCTACGTTTAAATAAAGATTGCAATATGTTTATTTTTCCTTCAGATTTCTTGAAGCTATTCATAGCAGCGGTGTAGTCGCAAAAAAAAAGAAGTGGGGGGACGCTCATTAAAAAGTTGGGGGGACGCTTAGTAAAAAAGGATTCACGAACATTAAAAGGTAGGGGGACGCTACAGAAAAATATAAAAAGTGGGGGGACGCCGTCCCCCCGCGTCCCCCCTCGACTACACCACTGATTCATAGGTTTTGGGGGAAAATGTCCTTTCACAAATATCTTTTTTAAAAATATTGAGAAATAAAATGGTCGTTTAGTCATAGATTAAGCATTTTGATTTTGTCTTCTTTTAACAAATTACCTTATTTTAAGTTTTACGGTCGAAAAAATATGAATTAAAATTTACAGACTTTGAGGATTGTGTTGAATTTTAGTAAGATTTTTGCTTAAAGTGTATAATTTAAAAATTGTTCAACATTTCTAGAAAATTTAAATCTGTTCGTATATACCAGCATAGTATAAACATTATTTCTTACCAGTCTTACAGAATCAGAAGGTATACTTATTGGGATTCTAAGTGGTGCCGGTGTTCCTAAATATTTGTGCTCAAAATAGATATTACATCTTAGAGGTTGTTTCACCTTTGAACTTTCAACCTCTTTCTGTAATCAATTGACATCCTAAAAATGCCTATGGCTTCAAGGGGTTGTGCATATATAACGTTATCAACTTTTTGGTAATTTTGGATCCCCACCCCCCCATTCGTTATCATTCCTAGAAACCCTCCCCTCCCCCCAAAAAAGATATTGTTATCAATGTCCACATATATATATATATATATATATTTATTTATTTATTTATCTTTAGAATTTATCTCTTTTATTTGGAGTGATATACAAAATTACTTACATACATTATTGATTTAAATGAAGAAAAGTCAATAAAATGTCCCTTTATATCATGTAACACTTTAAAGAAATTATTATTATTACATAAAAATATTTTATAATAGCTTTTTGTTAGATAATGCATTCAACAATAATAATGTCTTGTTGCACTTGCCCTACCCGAAGGACAGAGGGGTGAAAAGATCAACAAAAGATCGTAATTTTTATCAACAAAACAAATGGTCATTATTCTTTCTCTTTCTTTATTATTTATTAATAAACACAAGCTTCATTTCAATACTTCACATAGGGTTTCTAGAACCGGGATTGTATATGCATACACACATGAAGAAGAAAAATAACGTCAAATATTGGGCTGTTTTATATTTAAGAATTAAATATTTTTATAATAATTTGGTAAATTTAAAAAAACTTTGTATTTTTATAAAAAACAATAACATACTATTTCGAACCAAAAACCATGTTAAAATTTAAAAAAAAGGAGAAAAATTTTGGTTGTATTAAAACTAATATCGGTATAAAAGACAAACTCCCCCATCCCCCTAGAGATATCTTACGATATCACTTGTCAGATCCTCCCTTTCCCCCCTAAAATGATAACATTATATTTGCACTGCTCCTAACCCTGAAAATCTGTGAAACAAGACAGAGAAGAAAGTATAACCCAGTTGTGCATAGCTGAGAAGTTAATCTCTCTTTTCTAAAAAAAGAAGTAGCTAATGCTGTCATCACCGCTGTCGATATATTTTTTTTTTTCGAACATTAAGAAAATTGTTGGATAGAAAAATATGAAAATATGTGGTGCTATACAGAAATGTTTGATAAACATGCTCATGCAAACAGTTTTCAAATCGAATAATTATTTAAAAAGATATTAAATTTTAAAGTTGGTCAAAAACTATACACAAAAATTTAATCTTTTTTAGACCATTTTATACATTAGAAGTTCACGGTGGGCCGACTCCATTTATTTTTTCCAATTTGACTCATTTTTTTTAGGATTTATTTCCATTTTAAATTCAAATTACCATCATTTCGAGAGATATTTTTTTTTCACATTTCAGAAAAAGGTATTATTTAAATTGTTGCCAATTTTAAAAAGCAAAGTGCAAAGAATAATATTCCCTTGAAAAAAAAAAAAAAAAAAAAAAAAAAAAAAAAAAATACACGTGTCTGTTAAAAATAAATAAATAAATAAACAAACAACCTTTCAAATTAGTATTAAGTGATTATGTGATAAAAGTAGGATAATATAAAAAATTATGCCATTTATATTGACTCTTGAAATATAAAATTCATTATTATGCGTTAAAAGTCGCAAATGGAGAACACTACGTCATATTTAAAATAGCCAAACAATAATACCAAACAGTTTAAATTAAAAAATATATTTGAGCGTGACATTTATATCATATTTTGAGATTATTTTTTCAAGTATTGTTGTGAATTCTGAGGCAGTATGAATAATTTATTTATTTTAACAGCATAAATGTTTTCACATGAATATTAATGAAAGACAGAAAACTTTGGTGAAAATTGCATTATATTTTAAACGACTGATTTAAAAGAACTGTCTTATAGTGTTGTTAAAGTATATCTTGATACAATGACTCTTTTTACCTAATTCATTTTACATTAGCTTTTCTTCAAATTTTTAACTATTTTTTTTTAATCGAAGACTAAAACAGCCTGTGTATCTCTTAACAGCAGCTGATTTGGCCTTTAAAATCACCAAACAAAGGAAAACCAATAAAAACAAATTTACAGAGAAATCGACCGTCTTTTTATTATTATTATTATTATTATTATTATTATTAATTATAAATCAATATTTTTAAAGAAAATCAAATTAATGTGCTTTTAGAATCTGGGATGCCTGAAAGGTGGTGGTGAACAGTGGCGCCAACTTATATATGCTCATGGGGCCCGAGCGCACCCAATAATTTTGAATCGTAGTTGCCCAATTTTCATTGTTCTATTTTGTTATTTATTTCATTATTATTTCATGATTCCTTTTTCTTCCTAATTTTTTTTCCGCTAAAGACCCTGTGTTTTAATTCTTCGACTGACACCCACAAATCTCGAACGACTGAAATGTTTTGATCTATGTTTAACTTTTGTTATTTCAATTTGTAATCATGTTCATGATATGATGATATTTCAATAAATATTAGTGTTTTTATAAAGAAAAACACAAAAGAATATTACTTAATAAAATTGCAACTTTATTAAAACGTGATAGCTTGACTTAAAATTCTCATCTTTCACCACCTGTCCGCCCCTCAAAGGAAAACAAACTAAACGTACCATTTTACCGAAATGATTTTGAGCCCACCCAATATTTTTGAGCCAACCCAATGTTTTTAGAAGGTTGGCGCCACTGCTGGCGAGCGTAGCTTGTAGGGAGAAGAGCCCCCCTAGTGTCTTTAGAGGAAAATTGAAAAAAAAAATATATATATATATATATATGTATGTACACAGTTTTATATAATTTAAATTCTACCTATAAATAGCAAGTTTTATAAATTTTCGAAACAAGAGCTTCATTGCTGAGGGGAAAAAGGTTGAAAATTCAGCTAAACGCAGATGGCCTCGATCATTGGAATTCAGTCATTCGTTGAAAGACAGCCACCTGGATTCATTCAGAACGCGCTCTTGACAATGAAAATAATATGAATGGAACATAATGTATATTGAACTATTGCAGTAAGTAATTACTTCCGGCCACATTTTCTTCTGTAATTCCAGTATTTAATTCTTGTTTAAAATACGACATTTAGTATTAAATAGATTTAACTTCTCATTTAATGTTTTCTATAAAACATCTATTAGCAAAATTGTGATGAAAAACTCATAGATGTATAATGACATTATTGTAGAATTATAAGTGCAGTATTTAGGCTAAGTTTTACGAAATTCTGTTTTCAAGAAGCAATTAATAATAAGGTATCTTGTTTTACCCTGTTTTCACCAGCATTGCAAAAACCGTACATCCCACCCTTGTAATGACAGGGGAAAAAAGTGTTTGCTTCAATACAAGATTCCTCTATTTTCGAATAGCAGTATTTTTCATATTTAATGGTAGAACGTCTTTCATTGAATAAGACAAATCAAAATCATATATTACAACAGAGATCCAGAATTCGTGGAATCTATGACAATTGTAAAAAGCATATGTTTTTGTATTTGTGATAAAATGCTGTTTTTTTTTTCAACTGTTTTTTTAATAAGCCATTCATTATTAAAAGTTTTTTTTCTTCAAGATTAAAATTATAAAAATGTGTTTATCAACCATTTATTAAAAAAAAAAAAAAAAAAAATATCCAAATTGCTTTTTTTTTTTTTCCTTTAGCCATCTCTCGAAGTTGTAGGAAGTTGAAACTGAAATTATGCAAAATTAAAAAACAAATATTTGATATATGAAAAAGTATTTTTAAAAGAATCTATCATACAAAAATGTATTTAATAAAAACTAGAATTGGGCAAATTACTCCATTCATTTGAAATCGATGTTTTTAAAAGTATATATTTTATTCTGTCACTAGTAATACGGATTTAATTGTGGAAAATGTGAAAAAAAAATACAATAGCTATTCCTAGACTTATTACAAAAGCAATTTTATCCCGTACTGAAGTAAAAACTGCCTTTAGGAAACGCTGAAACAGCCACGTTTTATTTTTATTTATGGTACTTATGCTTTTCTTCTTTTTCAATGTCACTTATTCATAATACAATATCGTCTGATTCTTCCAACGCTCATAGGAGATTAATTTTCTCTTTCCCCAATAATAACATTAAAAAAACAGACTTAACAAATCTAGTTTTTTGTCTTCAATTACATATATGGGCTAGCGCAACTTGTATTTCCGGATGTTTCTTATCGTTTCCTGGAGCTCTTTAATAAATCCTAATGTTTTGTTTGTGTTTTCTCTCGCTTTTCTTACTTATTATTTTGTCTCCATTAAACACTCGAGTAGCTTCTTTCATTTTTATTTTATTGTTATGCAATTATTCATAGCGTAATCTTAAAATAAAATTATGAATAAGCGGAACACAGGCAATGAAAACATACACATTTTTTTAATTAAATATTATTAATTTTCTAAGTACTGTATGAAAATTATGAACCTATTAACTACATGTAAAATATCAGATATATGAGGCATAAGTTTATGTAAACCGTTAAATTTTAATTTACTTGGAACTTTCAAATGTAACCGATATGAATATAAACTAGTCGTTGGGGGCCACCATAATACTTACCCTTCATGGATATGCATAATATAATATATGGAAATAAAACATATGAAAATTATTTATACAGTGCATTGCAATTCCAAAACAAAATTTAAACGTATATTTAAATATTTTTTATATACACAATAATGCTCTATTAATGAATTGCTGATGAACCAATTGCGACAAATTATATAAAACGCCAAACTACTCAAGTAGTACCGAACTGCGTAAAAGAAACATCCTTATAACTCAAAAAATAATACTCATGTGAACTAACAGTTTACTGCGTCGGATTAAGCGTCTCAATTCCAATTAAAATATATCTCTGAATTGAAATTTGAATGAAATATAGGATCATTAAAAATCGAAGAATGTGGAAAACAGGATTATAAATATCTCGGTAACTAATAATCCGATCGACTTTGTTCTTTATGCAAAATTTCTGTTATTTTATTGTAGTTTATGTATACTCCGTAAAATAAAAAAAATTCGAAGATTTTTATATACCTTTCATCAAAACGAATTTTTCGAGAGTCCGAAAAAAGTAGTTCCGAACAATCGAGGTTATTGATATTAAATAGGCTTCGTCCCATTCTTACATACTAAGCTCATACAAAATTTCAAGTCTCTATCTCAATTTATTCGGGAGATAGAGTATTTACAGACACACAGACAGACAGACGGCAAATTTTTTTTCTTCTAAAAATATGTTTTCTGGAATCTTCCCTATCTAAAACGTGTAAATCCGTCAATTTTTTTTTTCTTCCGATTTTCAAAACGATTGCAAGACTTACCCTATACTACGTATGATGGGTAAGTAAAAATAAAATTAATATAATATAGTATAAATGAATTAAAATTAAATGAAGTAAAGAAAAGTAATCTATACTAATATTATAAAGAGGAAAGATTTGATTGTTTGTTTGTTGGTTTGTTTGTTTGAATTGAATAGGCTCCGAAACTACTTGACGGTTTCGAAAAATTCTTTCACCGTTGGAAAGCTACACTATTTCCTTAGAACATAGGCTAATTTTTAATTGATTTATTCAAATAATTTCCTTAATAATTCAAAATTTCATTATTTTTCATACAGAATCAATTAAAATTTTTCCGATAAAAAATAACCATTTTATTTCCCGTTGCCAAAAAAATCAAAATATAGAAAATAATTTCTCCTCGGCAATTAATTTTTAGTTGAACAGTATCCACATGAAAAATTAAAATAAAAAAAATTCAAAGGAAAATAAATATGACGTCATTTATTATATTATCGGAAGTTTCGTTTGCACAGATATCATATACACATCGAGGTAACTAATGGACACTAAATTGATGTTATTTTGCCTGGCATGGCAACCCGACTATTGTTATTTAATTATTAATAAAATGTTTTTTTATTTCCTTTCTCTTCTTTAAAATTATGTAAACTGTTTTGTTCTATACTTATTATTTAAATACTAATTGTTATTATTTTTTAAATAATAGAAAATAATTTAAATATATATATGAAACTGGTATTCGAAAACGATTTTTCCGCCAAATTAGTGTAAAAAATTATCAGTACATGACAACTGCACTGTTTTGTTTATGTATTAAGGATACTTTTATCCGATATACAACATATCCGATACAACATAAATCCGATTACAGAAAATTAGTCAGATTATTTAATAAGAAGTTATTAAATTTATGTTTTTTTTTTATTATGAAACAGGCGAAGAAAAGAAAATTTACTATTGCTGCCCGACTGGAGAATTAACCTTGATGTTATTTTAAAAAACTATCGAAATGGCGAATTTTTAATTATTTGTTTACGTTTTTTTATTTATGTTATTGCAAATATTTTTCCACTTTTATACACGCATCACTTTGGCGTGATTTTTTTTATGATGCCAATTTGGAGAACACTGTGTTTTCAAATACCAATTACATTTATATTACTTTTATTTATTTTCTATTATTTTAAAAAGGAAATAACAATAATGAACTAAGTCAATAAATAATTATGGAACAAAACAATTTATATAATTTTAAAAGAGAAAAGAAAAATAATGTAATAATTTACTCAAAAATAATCAACTATTACCGGATTACCACGTGAGGCATAAAATCGCAATTTGCTGCAATCGCGCCAACGGGATCCTTAGATGACACCTGCACCTACATATTATTGGCAATATTATTGTTTATACAATTTGTTTATATAATTTGGTAATACTTGATAATCCCATCGACCAAAAAACTATTGCCAAAGTATAAGGTTAAATGTCAATGGATGATTGTAAATGTCATATTCATTTGACATTAAATTTGTTATACGTAATTGTTACTTCATCAACCAACTTTAATTCGATGTTTATTTGTATTTCTATTAACATTTTAGTAATTTATTGATTCTTTGGCTATTTAAAATAAAAATTATGTCCATTTGTATAATTTGGCGAAATTGATCGACGGAATAATCAAGTAGTCGAACAAAAAACTATCATCAAGCTATAACATTAAATGCCAATAATGGATGATCGTAAATTTCACATTTATTTGAGGACAAACATGAAATAAGTCTGATACATTTGTAACAATATCGTTTCTAGCACTTCTAATGTTTGACACTAAAAATCATAATGGAATCGATTACAGAAGGTAGAAAGATGCAAACTAAAGACTTATTTTTCTACAAAATTTAGTCATCAAGATTATTCTGATTTAACGGCTACATGTTAGCAACTGTTTTATAAAAGGAAGAAGCAGTGAAACTGATGTAATTTTAATGTTATTCAAATAATACAGCTTTAAAACACACTTTTTATGCTTCATTGTTCTACTAAATATATAAGTGAAACACCCTTCTTCGCCTGACACCCCCACGGAGGGCATCCTTTTCTTAGGGCCTATATCCCAAGTGTAGATAAATGGCCGTCATAAACACAAACAAACAAAAATTCTTTTTTATCTGTCAATAATTCTTTAAATTTTTTACTCTATGTATTCTTGCTGGAACAGATTAAGGTAGATAGGAATCTACAGTAGACCTGTTAAAAGAGGACGTTTATTAAAAAATGTAACGTGAAATGACATTGTATGTAGACTATCAAAACTACACATAGTGCAAGTTCAGATGTCGGGATTTTAAGAACTAAGAAATGATAATGTACAATCCGAAAGTTAATAGAGTTTGATAATCAATCTCACTAATCATTGCAATGCCCTCTAATGTAATAGTGTGATGACTCGAGAGCATTTTGATTCCTGTTGTCATAACGGTCTCATGTTCATACGAAACTCTACTATAAATGATAAAATAAAAGAGAGGGTGCTTAATTGCCCAAATTTTCGCCAAGACTTACAATAGTACAATATTGCAATGGCGTTGGCATGATTTTCAGCAATACGGAAGAACATTCCAGGGTGGTCTATACTGCTTTAAAATAAAAATAATAAATTTTTAAATCACCATTTTTTTTTTAGTCAAGGTTCGTTTGGAAATATGGACCAGCGAAGCGGGCATAGCCTGCTAGTATAATATAATTTAATATATATATATATATAACAATTACTTAAATAAATATAAAGAAGATTTTGATTTAAAGTTTGTCAGTTCCTATTCAGTTGCAAATACTTTTCCAAACTAACTTGCAATTACGCTATGAATGGTGCGCATTCTTTGCATGATGGTACATCGTGTCTATATTTATAACAAAGAATTATCCAAGCAATTAGTCAACATTAAAACATTGTTTAAATAATAGCCATTAAAACAGATAATGATATGCAACAAAACATGAAACATGCATTTGGATAGTCTAACTTTTGTTTTCTACACAGCGTATTCCTGACTCCTATTGTATTCCTGATACTTTGGAAAATCATTCAATTTTCTATTATTAGTCTTTTTGTTCATCACAGCCACCTGTTGCTAAAGCAATAAGTTTAATCCAGGTAAACAGAAAATAAAACAGAAATTTATAGTAGAAAGTTAAATAAAAAAGAATATTGCCCAGTTATACTGATGGCATTGAGCTCACAGGCTACACATACTAATTGTACATTACAGCCTTATATTTTCAAGGGTTAATTCCGTTGGAAAAAAAATTAAGAAAGGGAAACAGCTCTCTCCTTTCCTCTTTTTTATACTTAATCATTAAACCTCCTAAACTATGAAGAACATGCTTTATCATATAAAAAATCTACATCCAAAATACAGAGCAAATCGGATAATTCTTAATAAAAACCCATTTAACATTTATGTAATTTAAGAGGAGCTATCCCCCTCTTTTACATTTAACCATTAAACTTTCAAAACTATTCAGAGATTTGAACGAAATCTGACAATTTTGCTTGAAAAACCCTTTTATATCAATTAAGGGGAGTGGCATTAGAACCCCCGTTCCCCCTGTTTATACTTATTCAATGAACACCTAATAATAGTCACGAAATTGCCTCATCAAAATGATCCTATATCTAAATTTTTGAACGAAAACTGTTAATTCTGCATGAAAAAGTCATTAAATCAATTAAGGGGAGGGGCATGAGCCCCCCGTTCCCCCACTTATACATTTCGAATGAACACCAAAAACTAATCAGGGAAGCGCCTTATTAGGATATACCTATATACAAAATTTCAAGTGGATCCCATATTTTTATCATGAGTTATCGCGTTACGCACGAACGTACATACAGAACGCGCGGGCACATAAGCTCTCAGGCTATGATAGCCTGTGAGCTAATAACTGTTTTGTATCGTAGTAGGAGGCATCCAAAAGGCACAAAAGAGATAAAAATTAATGATTCGAAAAGTGTACTTAACCCCTTCGCGACAGGAGCTTTTGTAAAATTTTTAATGTTTTGTCACCGGCTTTTTAAAACAGTAATTTGTGACTTATTAAATCTATATAGTAAATACTTCAATTAACACGTTCGCTGCCGCTTACGTGAAGTTGTGATGATAGTTAATGCCGCACTGTAGAAGTGGGTTTTTTCCCAGAAGCCGACTTACTTTTTATAACAAAGAATCAGTGAAAGATTTTACCGCGCCAGCTCGTGACTGGCTATTGGCCATCCCCCCATATCAGGCGCTGGCGCATGATCGGTAGCGAATGTGTTAAAGATAGCAAATTTTACTGGTGGGGATAAACAAGGATTCCGAACATTTTTTTGCAGCACGTATACGTGTCGCTCGTTTCTAAGGGATTAAGGGAAGACAAGAGTTCATGCAATTTTATCTGAAATATTAGAGTTTTCAGATCCGCTTCCTCGGAAACTACTCGACCGATTTTGATAGAAATTGAAATTCATATTCACTTGATTACGCTCAATATTTATGGCAGACTGTTTTTTCTGCGACTAAAACTTTTATCAATTTTTGGATCAATTACAGTTTTTGAGAAATTTTCCGATTTTTTTTTAACTAATTAAAATATTTTAAAAATATCTGTCACATATGATATTATATTTATATTGTACTACTAAATTATATTTATCGAAATCGCTCGAGTAATTTAGGAGATAATGGGATTTTTACCTGAAAAGTATGACTTTTCAGGAGAGATAAAAATCTTAGACATTTCTAACTTGTGTGAAGTTCTTGGAAATTTTATCAAACACATGAATTATGTATATATAAACACCTGGACAAAATTTAATTTAACATAATATATGAGATAACATTTTTACATTTATCGGTTCTATGTCACTTCCTAAGACTTCCAGACGAGCATCTATTACACGAATTTTGTTTGGTTAGCATCACTTTTTTTTAAAATGAGAAACACTGTTACCTGTACTTTGATAACATGCGCATATTATAAAATTTCACTTAAAAATATAGTGGTGGATACAGAATACACAAATTAGTGTTAACTCTAGAAAGAAAAAGGCCAAGGTGGTATTCGCTAACATGGACATTTAATAATTAAGGGCAAGAATAATTTCCCGCACCCCCCCCCCCCCCTTAAAGAAATGAGAAAATTCTATCATTTTTGCATATTTTATTGCACCTTTGCTTTGAAAAGCCTCTAAAGCATGCCAGGGAGCCTAACTGTAAGTATTAAAAGTCTTCATGGCGTGAAACACGTCGATGACACAAAAGTCTTCGTGAATGAAGAGCGTGCCAATATACTCAGACACAAATCATGGATGCATTTAACCAAATCAATTGATGTACTCTGTGGAGTGTTTGGCCCTGAAGTCAAACTCCAAATGAATGTCAATGGAAAAAAATGAAAGCGCCTAAAAGATATATGGTCAATTTGCTAAGATCATGAAGTAAACGGCACAATATGGTAATTTCTGCTCAATGAAAGATTTACTCGAGGTTTCTTTATAAGAACAATAACAGCCTTTTTTTTCTCCAACCAATAGGAAATTTTGGTATATAAAAATAGTATTTATGAAATGGGCTGGATAAAGAAAGTATAAATGTAAATGAAATTTTTGCTTGTACGCGACTTTCTATTAACCAATAAAATTGCAGGGAAAGGAAGAGAATCAACCAATAAAACTACACGCAGAAACGACTACTATCCGATAGTATCTGAAAAAAAAGAGGATTTTGTATTTTCTCTCTTGTAAATTCAGAAAAACCATAGATGGTTTTCCTTACGTGAGACGACCACGAAATGTGTAAGCTAAATGCGTGAAAACCGACTTAGTTATTGTGTGATTCAGGTTACGAATTTCTGTGTGCAAAACCTCCATTGTGACAAGCATTAACATTGAAACAAAAATTCTACAGAATTCTTTCAAGGTTACAGACATGATACTTAAAGTACAATTGATGAAAATGTGAAACAAATTGTATTTTCCAATTCCATAATATAATGAAGATAATTACACCTGACAGTAAAGTGATGGGGCGATCATGAATTTCTTAATACTTACTCAAGGTTCTGTTTGACCATGCGTTTAAACTTCGCATGTTTAAAAAAAAAAAAAAAAAAAACTGCATGACAATTTTTTTGTCTGAAACGTTTCATTGTCTATGAGCCAGACAAGATAAAGTTTTTATTTATTTTTTTTTACTAATAACTTAATATTAAACACTAATTTATTAAATAATAAATTATATAATAATTGAAGAGCTCAGATAGTAAAGAATACAATTATCATTATTAGAAATGAGCTGTAAAGTTCCAAATATCTATTTGTGACTGTCAAATGCCTCAAGGAGACTCGGTATACCGCTTTTTTTTTTAAATTTAAGCGTTTTAAGATACATTTTTGGCATAAAAATAAAAGATTCAATGAAGGAAAGTAATTCTATCAAGAAATTGTTCTATTTCCCTGGCAAAATTCGAAAAATTTATTTATTATTTATTTTTGAAAAAATTAAGTAAATTTTAAAATGTAACTTCTCGTACAGTTTTCAACATTTTGAGTTATACACTATATTGCCATTGATTATGGGACACTTGCGATTTTAGACATTTTACTAAATATCTAGAAAAATACATGTGGAATCATCTCGAAACTCTTAGTGTATAAATATAATAGTATACGTCATACATCTCCGTGAAGATTTTTTACCGAAACTCCATAGGGGACCGTCAACAAATTAAAAAAGAATGAATATCTTTTGAATAACCCTGTCAAAACTAATGCAGCAAAAGCGCTCAAACTCTAGATTATGATTGAATGCCTTATTGTAATACACTGTGTTCATTTTTATGCAAATAGCATGCATACTCGCAGAGTAATTAAGGTTTTTATAAAAATGGCCCCAAATTTTTCTAAGTTTTTCCCTTATAATTTTCAGAGTTCTTAATATAAAATAATATTTTTTTCAGAAAATATGACAAACAGCATTGCACACAGTACCTGTAATCAGAATTAAAAAATAATAAAAATTGCATGAAAAATGAGTAGGTTTACTAAATAATTGTTTACTGCGCATGCGTCAAAGATATCAAAATTTCATTTGCATATTATGTTAGCTAAATGTATAGAGCAACTTTTGTAAAAGTCTCAAAATTATAGCTTGAAAATTCTGAAAGTAATCGTCTATAGAAAAAGGGCAAAATCCGTTCTTTCCAAAATGAAGCAAAAAAATGAGGGATTTTATCCAAAAGTAGTCGTAACATCCCGTATTGTGTATTCTATATTGACACTAATCAATGAATATATGGATACAACCCCTCTTGTTTTTGCTTCATTTTGAGAATAACGGATTTTCAACTTATTCAATTGACGATTATTTTCAGAATTTTCAAGTTATGATTTTGTGACTTTCACAAAAGTTGCTGTATACATTTAGCTAACATAATATGCAAATGAAATTTTGATATCGTTGACGCATGCGCAGTAAAAAATTATTTAGTAAACCAACTCATTTTGTATACAAATTTCATTATTTTTTAATTTTGATTACAGGGTACTGTGTGCAATGTTGTTTGTCATATTTTCTGAAAAAAATATTATTTTATATTAAGAACTCTGAAAATTATAAGGAAAAAACTTGGAAAAATTTGGGACCATTTTTATAAAAGCCTTAATTACTCTGCGAGTATGCATGCTATTTGCATAAAAATGAACACAGTGTATTACAATAAGGCATTCAATCATAATCTAGAGTTTGAGCGCTTTTGCTACATTAGTTTTGAAAGGGTTATTCAAAAGATATTCATTCTTTTTTAATTTGTTGACGGTCCCCTATGGAGTTTCGGTAAAAAATCTTCACGGAGATGTATGACGTATACTATTATATTTATACACTAAGAGTTTCGAGATGATTCCTCATGTATTTTTCTAGATATTTAGTAAAATGTCTAAAATCGCAAGTGTCCCATAATCAATGGCAATATTGTGTATATACATGTATATATATATATATATAACTATTTGTAGAGCTGTGTTGTATAGTTTTAAGTTATTCATAAGTTTCTTTGAGAGAAAAAAATGTGGAAATACATGCAAAATTATAGAAAAAAATGAATTTGTTTTAAATTTTTATGTGAAAAAAAAAAAGACACTTTTTAACTTTATTGTAAATTTCATATTTATTTTTATCGAATAGAAAATGGGGTAAAAAATCATGTCATCTAAATAAATACATAAAAGTTCTGTCAATTTGAAAAGGCCTCTTCGTCGAAAAAACACAAACCTAGAAAAATCATTTTTAAGTGAAATGGATTGTGGCATTTAAAAAGACAGCGATGTAATGAAGTCGCTTTAAACTGTATTTATAATATTTGGATCTTTCATCAGAATGGACTAGGGATAATCACGTATAAATTTAATCAAATAATTAGAAAATTGACATTTTCGTCATTTTTCGCCGAATGAAGGGTACCAAGTACCCTTAATCAATTAAAATCGCTGCAAGTTTTAGTTTTTTATTTTAACATATTGTAGGGCATAGATATATTCAATCATATGATTTAATTTCTTTTTTGTCACATACCACCTTTATTTCCACCGATCTCTTTAAATAGTCATCGTGCACTGACGAAATTTCTAACATCCTGGTCAAATCTTTGAAATAAATGCTTACAAATGCCTTGATACTTTCAAGCTTTCCATACGTAATTTTGTATAACTGCAAAATACTAGAAAAATAAAGTTGATAAAATTAGAAAATATTTTGTTTTCCTTCATTGTATAAAATTAATCGCACAATAGTTTATTTATTTATTTATTTTTATTTCTGTTCAATCTTCAAAGAAAATAATGACATTTTTCAAACACTAAGTTGAATTTTATTTTTTAAGCAGTCACTTTTACAGATTTAAGATGCAATGTGTCTCTCGGAAGACATATCAGCAGATTTTATCTGATTTTAAGCCTTTCAAATAAAACAACATAGCTTATGTAATTTTATATTTTCTACATATATATTTCTTCTTTTTATTTCCCCTGGAAAAATGTTTGAAATTCAACCAAATTAATGAAAGAAAACAAATAAGGCAAAAAACATACAGGTATATACAGTGGCGCAGCCAGAATTCGATTCTAGGGGGGGGGGGGGGAGGTTGAGTTTCTGATAAAGGTGATTGCCGTTTATTTGAATTGCCTGTTAATAGAATCAGTACTAATTAGAATATTCACTGTATAATACTTAAACTCAAAGAGCAGCTGTTCAGGAAATCAACTTTTTTTTAGCATAGTGCGTCTCAGAAAAGTGATTTAGTTCAAATAACCAATTTTTATTTAACTAATCCATGTAATATGCACTTTCACAATTTTAAGTAAAATTTTCGCCATTTAATTGAATAATTTTATTAAATGAAATCTGATTCAATATAGCGGCGTATTCCGAAGTGCGTCAAAACATTTAAATATTAAGTTTGGTTTTGATTCATATAAGCGGCAATTATAGCAGTCTTTCTTAGCTCTGGGGGGAGGGGGGGTTAACCTCAAAACCACCCCCTTGGCTGCGCCACAGGGTATACAGCCACATCCTTACAATATGAATATTTTTAAGAAGAAATGTTGATAACTGATTAAGAACACAGTAAGATAATATTTCTGATAAAAGATAAATTCAGGAAGTGCGTAGGTGTTTTTAAACATAAAAATTCTCTTAATTACTATATTGTGCACAGTATCCAATTTCTGTATCATACTGCAAATATTTAAAATAACGGTATATTAAGAATAATTTTCAGTTGTTATAAAATATTTTTAATCAACAGATGGCAGCACGAAAAATAAATTCTCAAAATCTTCATTATGTAACTGCGAAGAGAACCCAAAAGGAATATTTTTGTTTCCAAAACAGCCATTTTATTTGTTTGGATTCCTTACAGACAAATAAAGTTGTTTCGAATAAACAACAAAAAAAAAAAAAAAAAAAAAAAAAAAAAAAAAAAAAACATTTATAAATATTGTCCAATAAGTTTCGATTAAAAAAAAAAAATATTCAAATGATTTCTTGTGAAAAAATATTTATTCTAGCTGCTATTGAAAAGCAGATTATCATAATAAAAATCATAATAGTTAATAATTATAATCATAATAGTTAAATATAAATTACATAAAATAAATCATAATCATAATAGTTAAATATAAATCACATAAATTATAATCATAATAATTAAATAAATGTATGTGAAAGGACTCCTTAATTGAGTTCCTTTCTAAAGTTTAATTTTTCTAGTTTTTGTTATTCATTTATTTTGAAAGAAAATGCATTTATTAGCTTGTATAAAATAAGCTGTGCATAATATTTGGTTTTATAAAACATAGCTGATATGAGCATAAAAAAGCAACCAAAAAATCTTCTGTTGATGGCATTGAATTTAAATTTTCTAATTCAACCAAGTGCAAAATAAATAAATAAAATAAAATAAACTATTGCATATAAAATACTTTGATGAAGCAGGATAAAAAGAAATGGGCTATTAACAAATAATTCAAACAGTAATCCATAATAATTTTGTATTACTTTAAGGGTTTCGATTTTTATATATAATTTAGAAAAAGAAATCTGTCATAGATACATTAGTTACTTTTAAAATGAAGCGGATATTGTCATATTTACTATTGAACAATAGCAAATAGAAACAAAGTGATGAAAAAAGAAGAAATAACGAGGGAATTTCTTCAAATCGAAATTAAAGTATAAGAAAGACTGACGAACATAAGAGGAAAATTCATTTTGCAGATCTTGAACTTAATTCGAGGGCTTTTTTTTTATACGATAAAGTGAATTTGTGTAAGCAAATAGCATATTATAAGAAATAGTGGTATTAAAAGCTTGTGCTGAAAATGTTTATTTCACCCATGTTCAAGAAGTGTGTATTTCTTCAACATTATTAACAAATTATTGCAATAAGAAAATGTGCTGTTGTTTCTAGAGAACAACAGAAATATATGCAGGGTGTGTATAAAGTCCCGGACCCATTTTGATGTTTAATAACTCCTAAAATAATAAAAATAGATTAAAATTAATAACATAAATGGTTAGAGAGACTCAGAAAGTTTCATGATCCGTGTCAATGAACTTCCATGTGTGCCCCCTTCGTCGCACGGAGAATATCAAGTCGATATTAAATTTCACGCCCGGTTGCGGCAAGCATGTTGGCATCCACAGAGACTATTGCGGTTGTAATTTGCGGACTACTGGCTTTTAAGTCATCAATGTTCGACACTCTCCTACTGTAAACATTGTCCTTTACAAATCTCCAAAAGAAAAAGTCCAGCGGCGTTATATCAGGTGATCTGGGTGGCCTGGGAATTGGACCACCTCGCCCAATCCATCTTCCTAGAAAATGGTCATTCAAAGAATTACGAACGACGATACCCCGTGCACCATCTTGCTGCAAAAAAGACATGTAGCTGACGCTGATCTATTTGTGGAAATACGAAGTTTTCCAAAATGTCTAACTATACGACTGATGTGACCAAGACGATATTTAGAAAAGTACAGATATTGAGACTGCAAAATGAAATTATCTGAAATTGACCACACGCGCAGACGATGTTTACAAAAGTAAAAATATTCAAACCTGAAAAGGAAAATATATAAGTTATTCCATCAATAAATGCCATAAGTTTGTTTTCCCCCAGGGGAATACCTTCTTTAGGTATTTACGGGTTTCGCGACCCCGGGTTCCCGAGCGATCTTTCTCCTTTCCTTTTTCTTCTCTTTTTTAGTTGTCTATCCTTTTTTCTTTGTTTCACACTTTTTAATCTTCTCTTTTCAGTTTGTTATCCCTCTTTGTTCTTGTTTGGTTTTTTTACTAACTTTTTGTTCACATAGTTCTTTGTTCTACTAACTTTGTTGTTTTCACTAACTTGTTTGTTTACATAGTTCTCTGTTTTTACTAACTTTGTTTTCGTTCTTTTGTTGAAAAAAAAAGAAAAAAAAAAAGAAAAAAAATTAAAAATGCCCAAAAAGACAAAAAATATACCAAGTTTTTTTAAGCTCCCTCGTATATTACTTTTTTTACAATAGTGGTTTTTTTATACACGTGAGACACCCTGGGTGTTGAGGTTTCTTCTAACCTCATCGACTCGTTTCATCCTCTTTAGGATGATATCGAGTCCCAGGGTGCAGGGCATCTCCGAGCTTCGGTTCCAAGTACGGGGGGCGCCATGCTTGCATGGTGATTGTTAGGGGTAACACCAGAAGACTGGTGCCTTTCGATGTAAGGGCCGGCTGTAGGTTGGACAGAGCTGTAAAGGCTTACCTACGGCTACCCATTCTCCCTGGAAAAGAACTAGAGCTTCGGAGATGCTATCGAGTTTAACCCAATGTTCGAAAAACGTGGGGGTCTGTTGAAAATAGTTTTCGCCCTTTTGAGACCTGCAC
The DNA here is from genome assembly GCA_964019185.1 of Maratus speculifer. Classification (NCBI taxonomy): domain Eukaryota; kingdom Metazoa; phylum Arthropoda; class Arachnida; order Araneae; family Salticidae; genus Maratus; species Maratus speculifer. Next base: position 25,493,812 of record OZ025296.1, read on the forward strand.
CAGACGTAACGGTAAGAAGAAGGGTCGGTGACCAGGCCCGATGCCTGGCGTTTTATTTAATCTCTCTCTCAATCATGGATACAACTAAAGGAAATAAGACATGCGAAGTGGAAGCCCCACAACTAAATGCTAATCAAACTGCATCCGGTTCAGGCTTGCAGTCGGACGTGAATCTTAATGTTGAACAAATGAAATCTTGGGCAGAAAGAGTTGAGGATTTCACCTCTAATCAAAATGCTGATCTATGTACTGAAAGATTCTTCATTGTTAAAAGGAAAGAAGGCAGCTTTGACAAAACCTCCCCATTTTTAATTCAAAAATCCATCCAAAGTTTAATAGGTGAACCAAAGACCATAAAAAAGATCCGATCTGGAGACCTACTTATTGAAGTTAACAATAGCAAACAAGCCAATAACTTGAAAAAATGTACATTTTTTGCAAATATCCCTGTCTCAGTTAGCCCACATAGAACCCTGAACTCTTCTCGTGGTGTAATATCTGAACCCGATCTCTTGCATGTTACTGAAGATGAAATAATAGATAATTTAAAAGAACAAAATGTCATAGCTGCCAGACGAATAAAAATCTATCGCCGAGATGAACAAATACCTGCCAACCAAATTCAGATACCTACCAAGCACATAATACTTACCTTTAACTCACCTAATCTGCCTAAATATATAAAAGCCGGATACTTGTCATGTTCTGTAAGACCTTATATCCCAAACCCACTGCGTTGTTTTAAATGCCAACGCTTTGGGCACTCAAAAACAAATTGCCGGGGTAAACTTGTCTGTGGTCGGTGCGGTACAGTTGATCATGAAAGTGACAATTGTAGTGCTGCCGCTCACTGTGTAAATTGTAAAGGAGATCATCCATCATACTCAAAAACCTGTGAAATGTGGAAAAAAGAAAAAGAAATACAAACAATACGGACTAAAGACAATATATCATATCCGGAAGCAAAGAAAATAGTTGAATCCAGGTCACCTAAAGTTGGTTTATCCTATTCTGCCGCTTTATCTAAAACTGCCCAAAAGACTTATCAAACTGCTTCAACACAAACAGAATCCTTCGCTGAAACAAATTGCCAACAAAAAGAGAATAGTAAGTCTAGTAAGATAAATCAATCAACCAAATCTATCTCCTCAAAATCGCTGAATACCATTTCTCCTAACTCACCACAAAATAGCTCTTCAAAATCATCGCAGTCTTTGTATCCTAAACCTCCACTCCATAAAAGAAGCCCTCAAAATATTACTAAAACAGCACCTTTAAAATCGAACCATAGATCTGATGTAGAAAAACATAAAATTCCTATACTTAAATCTGCTATATCACATAATGAAAGTATTTCAAAAAAGAAAAAGAATAAAACACCTAAAAATAACAATACAAAACAGGTCTCTATGGAGGATGACGATGCCGTAGATCTCCATCCTGAACCGGATGCAGAATTGGACGATGGAGATAGTAGCATGTCTACTGTCTCTGAAGAAAATGACATAGATATTCACATTTAACCCCATTCATGACTAATATTATCTCGTGGAACTGCCGTGGGTATTACAATAAACATGACGAAATCCGTAATATCCTCTCTGACCATCACCCATTAGTCTTAGCTCTACAGGAAACTCATCTAAAGCCGAATGACAAAGCTAAATTACGCAGCTATTCAACGTACCGAAAAAATTTGACAGCTAATGGAAGGGGCATCGGTGGTGTGGCTCTTTTCATCTCCAATAATGTACCCCATTCTTATATCTCTTTAAATACTAATCTCCAAGCTGTTGCAGTCCGTGTACATATTAAACAACTTATAACAATTTGCACTATTTATTTACCTCCAAATCAAAATATTCAATCTGCAGATCTGGATTCTCTACTTTTCCAACTCCCCACTCCTATCATCATTGTTGGAGACTTTAATGCACATAGCCAACTTTGGGGAAACAGGGATTCTAATCGGCGTGGTGATATCATAGAAAAATTTATTTCTGACAACGGCTTATGCCTGCTCAATAATGGAGATCACACTTACTTTCATGAACCTACCCGTACCTTTCATGCAATAGACCTTACTATTAGCTCTCCACTGCTCTATCCTTTCTGGAACTTCTGGGTATCTAATGACCTACACGGCAGTGACCACTTTCCGATTTTTATAACACTGACTGCTCCTGATAAGGATTCTTCCAATTTTATCTACCGTTATATTTATGAGAGAGCCAATTGGCCAGCATTTACTGCACTTGCAAACATCACAGCTAATATGATAGATGGAAATATTGACAATGCACTTGATAATATAACTGAATGTATTATCAGTGCTGCCGATTCTAGCATTCCTAAAACATCTTTTACTCATAAGCACAGGAAGCCTTGGTGGAATAGTGATTGCCAAAATGCAAAGAAAAAGCAACAAAAAGCTTGGGGTCTCTTCCGGAGGTACCCAAATAATACTAACTATATGGCATTTAAAAAAGCAAAGGCTGAAGCTAGAAGAGTGCGACGCAAAAGTCAACGGGAATCTTGGATTAATTATGTATCTAGCATTAACTCAAACACTTCAAGTAAAGAACTTTGGCTTAAAGTAAAAAAATGCATGGGAATATATTCAGAAAGTCATATTTCAATTTTAAATCACAATGGACAAACCATCACCTCTCCTAAGAACATAGCTGAGACAATAGGAAAAACCCTAGCATCCATTTCAAACTCAGATTCTTATCCGGAACCCTTTTTAACTTACAAAAGACGAACTGAAATGACCAGGATTAATTTTAACTCTCATAACTCTTTTCCCTACAATCAGCCGTTTACTATCTCAGAACTGAACAAGTGTTTGAGTGATAGTCACTTGTCAGCCCCGGGTCATGATGGGATTACCTACATTATGCTGAAGCACCTGTCACCACTCTCTTTAGATAACCTCCTTTCTTTTTACAATAGGATTTGGTTGGAACAAAATTTTCCACATGCTTGGTGCAGAGCAATCGTTATTCCTTTTCCTAAACCAGGAAAAGATGCTGGCAACCCCAATAATTACAGACCTATCGCACTCTCTAGTAGCCTTTGCAAACTTCTTGAGAAAATGGTTAACTGCCGCCTCGTGCATATTTTAGAAACAAACAATTATCTTGCTGCTTTTCAGAGTGGATTCCGACGTGGTAGATCAACTATTGATAATTTAATCCATTTGGAAAATCACATCAGGACTGCCTTTCTAAAACGCAACCATTTGGTGTCAGTATTTTTTGACATGGCAAAAGCTTATGACAGAACATGGCGTTATGGGATTCTTCTCGATCTTTTTAACCTGGGCTTTCGCGGCAACCTTCCAATTTTTATTAAAAACTTTCTTGCCACTCGACTATTTCAAGTTCGAATTGGTGGTTCATTGTCTAGTTTTTATGTACAAGAAGAGGGTGTTCCTCAGGGCAGTGTCCTGAGTGTCACCCTCTTTGCTATTAAAATAAATGACATTCTCAATCAACTTCCTCCTTCAGTAAAAGGAGATTTATATGTTGACGACTTTCGAATTATGTGTATGGGACAGGATATTCGTTTTATAGAAAGACAGTTGCAAATTGCTATCAACCGCATCCTGAATTGGACTAATAAAAATGGTTTTATTATATCTCATGACAAAACATCTTGTGTGCATTTTTGTAGACGTAGGGATCTGCATCCAGATCCTGAAATTTTTATTGGTTCTACTCAAATTCCGGTTGTGGACAATGTTCGTTATCTTGGTCTATTTTTTGACAAGAAACTTACCTTTTTACCCCATATTTTACATTTAAGGACGAAATGCGAAAAATCCCTCAATTTACTTAAATTCCTTTCTAATACTTCTTGGGGAGCGGACCGTGGTTCTCTTCTTAAGATCTATCGTTCTGTGATCCGTGCAAAAATTGACTATGCCTGCCAGGTCTATGGTTCCGCTTGCAAGTCTGTTCTTAAGAAACTTGACACTGTGCACCATAGCGCACTTCGTGTGTGCTGTGGTGCATTTCGTACCTCTCCAGTTGTAAGCTTATATGTTGACTGTAATGAATCTTCATTACACTATATTCGTGAAAAACATTCATTGGAATTGTTTTACCGTGTCCTTTCATATCCTGGTCATCCTCTTCATACATATATTTTAAGCACAGACAATGATATTCTTTATCAGCATCGCCCATCCTGCATCCCCTCTTTTGGTATAAGAATGAGAAGTATAATCAACAATAGCCCTTTAAATAATGTTGAGGTGAGCACCTGTCCATTGCATATGTATCCCCCTTGGAACCCGCCTGTTATTACAACTCTCCATCCTTTTAAAGGTTATGAGAGAAAGAATTTAGCCGCTATTGCTTTTAAACAATTATTTGCCGCACACCGTGCTAATTTTAGTAATCACATGGACATATATACAGATGGTTCTAAGAATGGTAATATTGTTGGTTGTGGAGTTTATTGTGATGGTGTTACCCTTAGTTATCGGCTTCATCCTTCTATCTCCGTTTTTACAGCCGAATTAATTGCAATAGAGAGGGCCATGGTTCACATCTCTCATCATCATATCACTTCTTTCATCATCTATACTGACTCAAATAGTGCTATTGATGCTTTAAAATCTTTTAAAAAACATTCTTATGTCTCAGCTATCCTAGATTTTTATACTAATTTGATTAGACGTGGTTATAATATTTTATTTTGCTGGGTACCTGGACACATGGGCATCCCTGGTAATGAAAAAGCTGATGAGGCGGCAAAATCTGCTCGTAATCCATTACATCATCAAATACCATTCTCAGATATTAAACTAATTATAAAACATTTTATTCATAATAAATGGCAAGAAAGCTGGAATTTAGAATACAATAATAAGTTGCATCATATTAAACCTACAGTTGAGACCTGGCCTGCGATTTATCCAAGGAAAATTGACGTTCTTCTTACTCGTCTGAGAATTGGACATTCTAGGATCACTCATAAACATTTGTTATTCAGGGAGGATGCACCCATGTGTCCTCATTGTCATTTTGATACTCTGACCATCCATCATATCTTAACGGACTGCTCGGGACTCCGGCACTTGTACAGGATATATTTTAATACTTCATCACCCACTTTGACAAACCTCATTGGGGAAACACCCCATGGGGCACTTTTTACTTTTTTAAAACACTCCGGATTTTATTTTGAAATTTAGATCTTACCTGTTTACATAAGTTGACATTCTGGATGGAATTCCCATCCAGATACCTACTTTTTATGAGAATTACTTTTTGTGCTTTACTGGTTTGTACTCTTCACTGTCGTTCTTCACTTCTTTGACCATATCTGGATGGAGTACCCATCCAGATAGCTTTTTTATCTTTGTTATAAAATCACACTCTTTATTTTCACTTTTTAATCTTTTCATCCTTGTTTGGCGCAGCATGTCCGTAATGGGACTTTGTGCCATTAAACTCCAATCAACCAACCAACCAACCAACCATAAGTTTGTTTATATCTTCATTATTTTATGAGTTATTAAACATCAAAATGGGTCCGGGACTTTATAAACACCCTGTATATATACAGTATGTTTATGCACAAAAGAAGCATGACGATATACTATCTTTATATACTAAATTTTAAAGTCTCTCATATCTTATAAAGTTTTTCTTCTACATCAGTACGATGATTAGTATTTAAACTTAGAAACTTTTCATTCTTGTATCTTTATTAATATTTAATTTATCCCCAAAGAGCCTAATTTTTATTTCAAGTGTCGGGTTTCACAGAGAATTACTCTCTATGCCACGTACAAATTACTTGATGGACATTCATTTCACTCATCGCGTTGTATCTATTCAAATACAATAATCAAACATATTATTTCTCTTTCCTTCTAGAAAAGAAAAAGTGAAGAAATGATATTTAAGGGTGCTATATTCCAATCAAACCGCTTATTTTCTGATTTATTTTTAAATTCATTTTTACTCTCAAACGCATCAAACTGGCCAATTCGCTTATTTAGAAACTACATAATGTGACATGCTTGTCGTTGTTATATATATATATATATATATATGTATGTATACATATATATATATTACAAATTAATTTTTTTTTCCTTCGCCAAAATTAGCCTTATACTATATTAATTTCCTTTTAGCAATATTCCGTACTTAGTTCAACTTACTAAATTAAAATTTTGTTACTAGATCTAACCTATTAATCTTTATGGAAACGATATAAATTTTTAATTCGCCTTAAAAAACATTTATTCCAATATGTGTAAATTAAAAAAAAACGGCTCTAAATTAAAAAAATTCTTAATTAAATTTTATTTCTTAATATTCCAAATAAAACTCATTTTTTCCCTGTTTTTATCAACCCTTTTTAAGAAAGTCTTATTAAATTTATTCCAAAACCATACCTTTCAAAAAAGATAATTCTTTTTATTTATTTATTTTTCCCCCTTCAACGTTTGATATTTATGCGTATCAATAAATTCATTTATTTTCTTTTTTGTTTTAAAATATCGTCTACAGGATAGTCGAATTCTGAGTTCGATTATAAATTAGTTAAATAATAATTTTTTTAAAATAAAAATTATCGTCTGAATGAAATTAATCTCGACGTTGGACATGAATTCTGTTTACATGAAAAATCATGGTTAGAGACTATAGAATATTCTAGAAGTTTTGTTTTTAGATTTAAGAAGGAGAAGCTAAGAGATGATGACGGATATTCTTTCTTTTTCTTCCGATGATTTAGAACGAACTACGGAATAATGTTTTTATGATAGAATATTTTTTTCTTCTTTCGTAGATTCTGTTCAAGACGGCTTGCAAGAGAGCATTTTCCGCAATATATGCATGCACTTGAATAAACTTTTTTGGAGCAGCCAATGTGTATTTCAATGAAGCATCTACATTTATTTTATTCATTTTTTTTTTTTTTTTCTCGCTTGCTACGACTCTGTGTTTTAAAAAAGGGAAACCGGTGAAGATGTTTCGAATTTCTCACTTTAAAATGTCACACACATATATATTTATATATGTATATATAAATATAAATGCACAAAATATTGCAATAAATGCTATCAAAGTTGGTATTTTGAATCGAATTTTCCGAAGCGAGATATCTTGGAATGAAAAAAAAAAAAAAATGATCGTACTTAAGAAACATTTGTTCATAAATCAAGTTCTAGTGAAAAGAATTGTGCGAAAAATGAAATCACACGGCATTTTATATATCTCTACAAAAATCACCTCAGCAAGTTTCATGTTTTTACTTTTAAAAATGAGTCTGAAAATGTAATTCGAGCTGTTGAGGTTGAAAAAGTATTTTTTTCGAATACACCCTTAAAAATCTATCAAATTTTGAGTAACACATGATGTTTGTCTTTTAAAATTTTAATCATAGTTTTAATTTATTCACAACGAACTTCATGACAGTTTTTTTTAATCTTTATTTTCATTTTATTTTTCCTTTATTACTTAACTTATCCATCAAACATAGTATAGGGTAAGTCTTGTAATTGTTTAAATCTTTTTTTTTTTTTTTTTTTTTTTTTTTTCAATTTACACGTTTTAGACACTGGGATTCCAAAAAACACATTTTGAGACCCCCCCCCCCCAAAAAAAAAAAAAAATTAGTTGGATGTTCCAATCCCAAAACTTTCTTCTATCTCTTACGTACATTTTAATATTTAAAAAAAATAGTTACTCATTTTAATGCTTTAATAATTTTAATTCAATACCATACCAACATTGATTTTCATCTTAAATTTCTGCTTAAGTCAATTAATCGGAGTAAAAACGAATTTCCGTCTCTGCACGAGCCGATGGACAATAGAATGATAGGCAGATTTTTTTTTTCAACTTCAGGGAAGACCTACTTGCCTTACCAAAAATATTCATTTACAAAAAAATTAGTTCAGTTCTAGAACTAACTTCATACATTTTTAGGTGGTGCAATATTGAAAATGACATAAAATTACATAAAGCAGCGCCTCCTTCCGACGGATTTTTTTCAAATTCAGGGAGGACCAACTAGCCATAGCCATACATTTACACAAAAATTTTGGTTCAATTCGATGCATAACTTCATATACTTTTGGTCGGTACAATATTGAAAATGGCACAAAATCGCGATTACAGCGCCCCCTTCCAGCGGAATATTTCAAAACTGAAGGAGGACCTGCTTGCCACAGTCAAAAATATTCACAAAAAATTTGGTTCAATTCTATGCATAACTTCTTACACTTTTTGATGGTAGAATGGCGACATACGGACACACACACAGACACACGGACAGACAGACATTTTGTAAAAACATTTATTTTGGAATCTCTGACAACTAAAACGTGTAAATCTGTCCAAAACCGAAAGTCGAAAAAAAATTTCTATTACAATACTTTCTTCTGTTGAAGATAGAAGAAAGTAAAAAAATGATGTGTGTCTGTAAACGCTCTATATCCCGAAAAAATTGAGATAAAGAATTGAAATTAGGTATGTTCTTAGTATGTAAGAATGAGAAAAAACCCACTGAACTTCATTAATCGCGATTATCCGTATTCTTTTTTAATTTTTTTCTAATTCTTGAAATATTTGTTCCGATAAAAGATGCATAATTGTTTTTGAAATTGTTTATTTTAAGGAATGACTATAAAAGACAATAAAAAATATAAATTTTGCATAAAAAGTGAAGTCGGTCGGATTATTAGTTGCCGAGATAGCTGTAATAACATTTTAAACACTCTTCAAATTTTCATCACCCTGTATTTCATTCAAATTTCAATTCAAAGATATATTTTAATTGAAAATTGTTTAATCTTCCTATATTGTAATGCTCTAAGTAAACATAAATTGCATCCTATCCCTTGAATCATTTCTCCATATGTATCGTGAAGATTTCTATGCTTTAATTTTTGTTAATTTCATGCTATAATAAAATAAGGTTGCAACAATACAAAGAGCATTTTTTTTTTTTTTTTTTTTTTTTTAATTCATGTAAAATTGCCGAATACCGTTTGTTATATTGATAATTAATAGAAGGGCTTGTCAGTTTTTAAAACAAAGTTTGACTTTATTGCTTATTTTTAATAAAACTTATGTGTCTTTTAAAAAGAAACGTAATTATAATATGTGGCTAAGTGAAACAGCAGCAACCCACAGCGTACTTCGTTGTTTAAAGGTCATATAAGATTAGTGAATATCAGTTTATTAATAATAAATGGAAAACTATTCATAATCCGAGTTTATGAAGTTGCTATTGTTTAACCTTGATTATTATACAAACACTGTTAATTATATTAAAGACTGATATAGTTTAATTAGGTCAGAAACTGCTTTGGGGAAAAAAGTGGACTAGGGATTTGGCAATCACCTGGAGCGCCAAAAAACATTGTTTATGAAAAACACAAAATAGTTTCCTCAGAAGAATTATCATTCATAAAAACAATAATAATTTTAATAAAGCATTTTTTAAATCTCCATGCATATTAAAGCAAACTCCTAAATTAAATAATTTCATGCTGCTTCTCTTAGAAATTATTTAATTCTCATGGATCATGTAAGAAAACTTTATTTTTCTAAATAAAAACTAAGAAGCAGATGTCCCGCATATTTCAAGAAAATATTTGCGATCTCGCAACACTAATCATGGATTTAAAAGAGGTAATTTATTAAAATATAAGAAAATACGACAATAATAATTTTTCGTAATAAAACTATAGAATACAATTATTTTAAAAACTTTCAGATTAAAGAAAATTTAAAATAGAATAACGTTTTACTATTTTTCCAATAATTCATTATTGCTGAGCTTTTTCAACTCCGAGTTTTATAGAAATTCTAGTAAATATTTGTTGTTGCCTACTTTTAAAAAGAAAAATTTAGGGAAATATTAACCAACACTTCATTATGCCAATCAAACAGAATTATTTACTTATCAGCAGATCTTGATAGAAAATTTCAGGATAAGATTTGCACTGAAGTGATTTTGTGGATACTAACGGCTATGCTTTTCTCCCCCCCCCCACCTCTTTCTAAATATTGGATATTTTATCTTCATAAAAATATGCCTGGAATCAACATATTTGAGTGTACTTACCGGATCCCTAGAGGTGACTGATAAAGAGAAACCTTATCCGGAAATGGAATTTGTGTCTGGATTTGATAACTTATGATTTGATATATGATTTCTATTTAATTAACGTACTGAAGTGATGGATAATATTTTATTCCATTTTGCTTTAGAAAAATGGGAAATCATCGCTGAGGGAATGAAGAAAAATTCAAGATTTTAATTGATTGGGTTTGGTAAAAATAAATTTTAATGAAAGTATAAAGAATTTCAATTTTCTTTCGTTTGCAGATACTGACCGTTGCTGTAACACAAAGATATATAAATTTTATCAATACAGCAATCTGTCTCATTTACACAATTATATAAAATGTGCAACTTTCTATTATCCGCAAATGCCGTTTATTAGGTGGCCAATTATAGGTATTCTCTAACAAATACAGATACTAGAAATGTGCGATAAAATAGTTAATTTTATAATTGGTGTCCTAGGGATAATAGCGGCACGTTAAGGTTCTACCAATTTACACGGCTTATTGTTAGACTTTTCTTTTCAAACAAATAGTGATGACTTGATGTAGCAACTTACTGACTATGTATACAAGAAAGAATATTTTAGCAAATGTCTATTCATAAAATGCAGTGGCGTGATTACTTGATCAATGCTGTTTGTCGTTAGTACTCACCTATGTGGGTAATAACGCTATACAAATAAAACTATAAAATACGATAAAATAAAGGCATGTAAATTGTCAAATTCTAAATATTCAAAATCTACAGCTTTAAATATTGACAAACTGCTTTTGTTTATGATTAATTGTGATATCAGGTTATGGCAATAATCATTTGATATTTTATTCTTCTGACATGAAAGAGTTAGCAGCATTTAGAACATACAAATTTCTCTTTATCCATTTTAGTTTTCAAAAATTACAATAATGTTCTCTCGTGCGTAAAATAAAATGAAAAATGTAGTTCTGCCACTGAAAAGAATCAACTAGAAAAATAACACCAGTGGATGGCGTTCTTATCCCGGTATATATTTTAAACTACAAGCTACCTCGCGAATACATCCAAAATTTTCCGAAACATTTTGAAAGTACATGAAATGAACTACAAATTTACGTAATAAACAAAGTATTTCCTAATAAATATAAAGGCTTCACATCTCAGAACTTACCTAACAAATCTTAGATGGTACGTTGACTCTTCCAGAGTCTTGACGTGCTTATTCCAGCGAAAAGGTCTACAAATGTAACAAATTAACTTATAGCGGTTGCTTGTGAGTGACTCAGATGATTTCAGTGCAAAACTCGTAGTGTCATTTTTCTAGATTCTTTCATAATTAGGCGTAATATTAGCACTCGGTGTTATTACTCACCCACCCTGCCGTTATTACTCGAGGAAAACTGATGTAAAAACACAACTTTGAGATTTTTGAAGGAAGGCGTTTTTTTAAAAATTGATAATAGATATTTTTTTCCTTGCGTGAAAAATTTGGATACATTGAAGTGAAAAAGCTTGTGTGAGGAAGAGAAATTAAAATAAAAAAGTAGTTTCGATGTATGATTCATAGTCTACTGTTGTTGATGACGGGTGCCCGAAGGGAAAGATGGGTTGCTAAAACTTCCATTAAGACGGCACCAGAGTTCTGCAGAAGTCAGACTTCTGCAGAAGAAGATGTTCTCCTACGCTGATATAATAGATGGCAGTACCAAACAACGGCACCTACTCAATTTCGATGTCGCTGTAAAGGAGAAAAAAGGTTTCTCCAGAGATTTATACCCATGGCAACTGCTAAGTAGAGTTGCAAACAGTCAGATTATTCCCGGGTTTATTTCCAAGAGACCAGGTTTATTCCCAGGTTTATTCCCAAAAAACCGAATTATTCCAAAAAATCACGGGTTTTTTCCAGGTTTATTCCTAAAAACCCGGTTTATTCCCGGGTTTAAACCGGGTTTTTTCTAACCTTTGCAACGCTACTGCTAAGACCGAACGCAGAACATTCAGAACCGCTTTATTTAATGAGCGCATACACTGCTTACAGTCGATGAGTCTTTGGTGATGTGGAGCATCGATCCCGAGAACTTTCAGTCCGAAATTCGATGCTAATGACCACTATAGGCTTCCACGGCTCCTTCATAGTTGATTGCAGTGTTGTAATTTCTGGTGTATAAAGCGCAATTTAAACAAATATGGCGAGAAATTTTACTTAATAAAGCGCAACTTACTACTTATTAGACTTTAAATAAAATTTTGGGTTTAAAATAAACTTAATTTAACCGCAAGTTATATGGGTCATTCTTCAAAAAAGGGCATATTTCAGAATTTTTTTTTTTAATTTAAAAACTTTTTTTTTTCACTTAATTTTTTTTTCTGGGTTTTATAAGCAAGTGAGGAACACTAATAAAGCTATGGTCCTGTTCAATTAATTTTATTTATTTAATAAAAAAATATTTAAAAAATTTTGTGGTAACGGAGTCCAGATGCATATTCTTATTAATGTATATACTTATTAAAAGTAACTAAAAATCTTAAAATAGAAAGGAATATAACACACTGAAATAAAAACAAATGCATATACTGCTCTAAAATTTTATAATTTGAAAATTATCAAAAATAAAGTTTATTTATTGCACACATAATGGCCTGTGTTAAAAGTGGGTTCATTTAGAATTTCTAGTATCTGTTTAGGATCAATAAAGTCTGTGTCATCATTCTCTGGAAAAATAAAAACCACCCCAATCTTGGATTTCTTCAGAAAGTTCACCTTATACATCTGATTCATTTCTACAGACATGATTTTACAAATGAACTGATAATTTTTCATTCTCACGAATACTCAACCCTTACCCATGCACCAACATTGGGAATTTTGAAAAAAGTTGCTTGAAACAGATTGTGGAAGTACCGATTATGAGAGTGAAGGAAAAAAAGAAGGTTTATGTGCATTTTATGAATTATACAGCATAAGACATATGTCAGAAAAATTAATATATTTAAAACTTACTAATGCTCATTAAACTCATAAATTTTTGCCAAGTTCAGACATTAATTTGTATTTTCTCACAATCTATTCTGCTACACCTGATATCACTTTTCTATATTTTGCCTTTTGTTTTAAATTGTCTTTTAGTTGCTTTGTTAAGACTTCACCATACAATATATATTTTTTAATTGCTAGCGAAATATGCTGACCTTTAACAAGTTCTTTTACATTTTTTTTTTTTTTTTTTTTTTTTTTATTGCTGGAGTATCCAACTTTGCTATTTGAGATCTTTGTGCTCTTTTTTTGTACTTTTCCATCTTATTATTAGATTCTTTAAGCTTGGCTTTTAACTTTAGATTCTCATTCTTCAGATCACGTATAATTTTTCTTTGTCTGTTTCTATACAGGCTTTCTCTACTTGTTGAAGGCACATTTTGTACCAATATTGGTAAACCTAAAGATAGGCTTGCTGGAGGAGTATTTTCTTCAATTTTTTTCTCTTTTTGCTTAGGTTGTAAGATTTTTTGCTCTTTTCTTGCCAATTTTTTCTAACATTTATTTGTTCTTGTGGTGTCATTTTATTAATGCTTTTAATTTTATCTTAAATTTTACCTTTCCTTGTATCTCTCCTTTCTTTCTCAAGCCTAAGTGAGTCATTTTTTGTCGCATCACATAGTCTCTGTATGTTCTCTCTCTTTTTTTTTTTTTTTTTTTTTTTTTTTTTTGATTGACATTACACTTTTTTTCGACCTTTTATACTATTACGCTCATTTCTTTTCTTTATCATAGTACTAAAAGAAATGATATATAATAGACTCTAAAATTCACACATAATTTACAGATGTAAACAATGAAACATTCAATTTTGATTTAGGGATAAAATTTGACTTTTTTATTTTTACATCAATTCCATTTTTATTTTAATTTGTAATTTTCATTAATGTTACTGAATTCATGTGTTTTCATGAAGGAAGAATAAATTTATTTTGGAATAAATTAATATTTTGTTGTATCACTAGTATTCAAATCTTTTTACCAAATATATTTATGTAGTAACCAAACCTTTTTGGTTAAGTCTAACTAAATTTGAAATAAAACTTCCTCATTTTAAGATTTTGATGTGAATTAGTAATGTATTTTTATAAAGCAAATTTCATATGAAAAATGCATCTTATCTTTATAATAAATATTTAATCTTACATTATTAACTTGACCTTTGCTTTTAATATTTTAACCATGTTAAAAATTATCTAAATTTTTATTATTTTAGTTTATTACTTATTTTAATGTTTTATTATATTGTAAGCCTTCATAAAAGTTTCAATTTCATTGTTAATTACATTCAAATTACTGTTTAAAAACTGTAAACAAAGCAATGACCAGAAATCTGCAAAACCTCTGGTCCTAGGCTGTGCGGATTTGAGGGAGTCTACTGTATAGGATTTATTGAATTAAAGTAACAGTTTAATATATGCTAGCTACCCTATATGTTTAATTTCATGCCACTAATAGAATATTAAGATATAAAAGTATTTAAATCACATAAATTATGCTAGTCACTTAATATCCATTGTTAGAATCTCATAACAGAAAATTATTTAAAAACATTTGAAATATAATAATCATTTTGCTCTCTAATAAATCTTAAAACAATAATCAATTATCTAAAAAATTCTTAGTTATAATAGTTATTATTTTTTCTTGCACTTTTTTGCTTAGTTTGAGCAAAGAATCGATTAAATCAACAGAGATAAATTATTAAAACATAGCTAGTGAAAGCCATGAAATAGTTGATAGCAACTTAATTAGAAATTTAGGCTACAATTGATCAGTCCAATAACAGAAATAAACTATATCAATATTTATTATATTATGTTAGTATAATAATTGTTAACTAAACCATTAACTTTTATTTTGATTAATTTTAAGTACTTATATTTAATTTAATCTCACCTCCATTTCACTTTCTCATCTCCGTGATTAGCAAAGGTAACGGAGGTGAGGATATTTCATATAATGATGCACTGTTTGTAAATATTTGAATCAAAACTAATGTTATTCACACAGGATTGTATGTGTTGTGGTAATTTTTAAATTCAAATGTAAAATAAATAAATATAATGCATTGCTTACCTTCTATTGACAGTATTGACTTTTGGGAATGGAGTGGAGAATCCCAAAAAACAAAATAAAGAAATTCTATTTATTTGAATAAAATAAGCTTTAACTGATAGCAAATGACAATTTTTTTTCACAGAGCTAACAAAGAGAGTTCTTTTCCTTTGTTTTAATACAAATTATTTACCAGTACTGCCTTCTATGAATGAATGTTTGAAGCTAAAACTGTTAGTAACGGAGTTGAGAATTTCAATTGGGACAAACAAAAACGTAACTTAAAAATGCATTTGCAAAAATTATTTAATTTATTGAAACCCATTTTTAAATTAGCTAAGGTTCATTTAAAAAGGAATTAACAATAAAAATTATTTAACATTTAATTTATTTCACTTTTTAATCGAAGAATTTTTAAAAATGTGAATGGGGGAAACCCACGGAGGTGAGGTTTCCCATGTATTACTTAATATTAAGACACAAAATAAAATAGCTATAGAATAGTAAATTGTATGAAAAGATTCTCTGTTCTTTAAATATTCAAAACAATAAAAAAAATCGCAAATAAATAAAGCAAAATTTTTTAAATGATGCCAGGACTGAAATAGACCCTTTTTTCAAGAATGACCCATATGCGAAAAATCGTGGTAATTCTTTCTTTTTTAAATTTATTTATAAATAAAGAGAATATAATTTAGTGGAGTAAAGTAATTGTTTTAAAAAGTGTTCTGAAATCTGTCAAAACCTTCAAACAGACGTGACCTTAATGGTGAGGATTTTAGACTGCGCTGTACGTATTTTTATTTATTTATTTGCATATGGCACTCTTAACTCTTTTTTAAATTATTTTACAACACATTTAAATAAAATGTCTTGACATTTAAAAATAAAGAAAGTAAAACTAACCGTACAGGGTGTCCCTGAAGTAATGGCACAAACTTAAAGGGGAGGTAGGGGACATCACAAGGATTCAGAATTGCATAGCAACCCATGGTCGGAAACGTGTTCGTTCGTCGGTAGGTTGTGTTGTTCACGAAAGCATTGGAGAAAAACAGCTTTCTCAGATTCGGGAATTTTTTAATTCATTATTCATACCAGAAATTGTACATAGCATTTTTGGTTACGAAAATTAAATATGCATCTAGACTTTAACTTGAAACGCTGGAGAAGACAAGCCTGCAGTAATTGGATCTTTCATCCCCATCACTGGAGTATGCAACGCTTTACAAACACCGAGCTGGCAGATATACATCTGATTTACAGATTGGCACAGGGAAGTAAGTGCACGAGGTGGTTACTTTAAACATCTTTTGTACCATTTTCTCATATCACCTACCACAGTAAATGCAATATCGTTGACCAATAAATTATTTCAGATGGTCTCAGTTTTGTGTGTCTTCGTCCCTTGTACCTGTCATACTACCTTCCTATGACGTTTCCGACCATGGATTGCGATGCTATTCTGAATCCTTTTGATGTCTCCTACCTCTCTTAAAGTTTGTCCCATTACTTCTGGGACACCCTGTATATAGTTAATTTTTTATGTTTAAAATACAATATATTTATATAACTGAAAATCCTATCATTGATTCAAGGAAATACACCATAAGGATCGACCATAAAAAATCGGGTCAAATGAAAAATGTATGACTAAAATTTAACAATTTTATTGTACCCGATATAAAGAAAAACCATAAACGGAGGAAAAGAAATTTATAGACTGCGACTCTGAAGCATTTAAAGAAAAATAGATGCTTTAGAAATCCCTTTTTGTTATAATTTCTATTATCAGATCTTTACGAAATGTCATTTCCATGCCACGCCGCGCGCCGTCCGGATTAGAATTACTACGGAGTCTAAATTCATTTTAATAATAATAATTTAAAAAAATGTGATTCTCGCATTTTTTTCGAGTTTTTAAAAAATGTACAAATTAAAATTATTATCTCTTTGGATTTGTAAAATCAGTTAATAAATAAATATACTTTGAAGATGAAACTATTTTTCAGAATCCTCCGAAACTAGATTATAAAATTAATATTCGTCGATACCAGTTATATTTTTGAAAATATATGCACAATCTTCAAAATAAACTAGAAAAAATAAAAACACGATCATATAAAATGTGTGCTATTGTACATTCTAAATTAATTTATTTCAATTCCAGAAGAAGATTAACTATCGTAAAAGAAAAAGGAATATACATGTATTATCCGGAAATGGGTGAAATATTATGAACATAAAAAAATTATTTCTGCTGTCATAAAAATCATGACTAACTTCTTCTGTCTTTTATGAATATTGACATTGAAATTGTCACTGTAATTGAGACAAAAGCGACATATGAATAGAAAAAGAAGTTTTTTCTTCATATTTGTTAAATCTAATGGCTGGCGAGGGTTATGTAGTATAGATATTTTTTTCTTTTGTCTTGTATTGATAAACTTCTTACGGCTTTTAAGTCAAATCACTGGTGACGAAATAAACTTTAATGTCATTGTAAAGGCGGAAAATGAAAAATGTTCTTGATTTTGTATTGATAAAAGTGTTTAATTTATCATTATTGTTTCATTTTAGTACAATACTTACACATTTTTCACATTATATATATATATATATATATATATATATATAAGCAATGAACATTTCATTATTGTATACTATTTTATTTTTACTTTCATGTCCTTTTTACTTAATTGCTAAATATATCTACACTATCGTACACTATCTTTTAAGGAACACAACTTAAAAAAAAAGTGGTATTTTTTAATATATTTTACTGCATCTTATTTGATATTTGTAATTACTTGTAATATGTTAACGTAATCTTTGGATATATATATACTTCTTAGTGATTCTTAAATTCACTTCTCAACAGCGCCAAAGTTTGACACATTTTCTGACTAATTTTTATCTGTAAATTATAAAATTGACAAGCCTGACTATTGAAGGGATTTGGAATCGAATAGCGTTTTTATTCGTGTATTATATTCATAGACCTTATATACATTTTTGCTGTTATAGATGCATATAATATGAATACCTATATATTAATGTACATATAAGGTAGTCAAGCAAAAACTACCTCGATATAGGTGTTCCTTAGTGATCATGCTGGTCAATGCTAAAGTTAGACCAGGATGCGGTAGCACAGACAATCATCTCATCGAGTTAACAGATGAAATTCTAGGTTTAGTTAAATCTTGATTCGCATTTTAAAATGCAAACAATCTGCCAAGTCATACCATGTTGAAAAACACCTGAAAATCTGATTTTATCCCATAACTCGCAGGTTAGTTTTGTGTCTTCTTGCTCTAAATTCTCAATTTTTTCATACTTATGGGTGCAGGAAAGCACAATGTTAAATTTTCAGGTGTTTTCAATCAAAGCATGATTTGGTAGACCGATTGCGTTTTAATATGCGAATCGAGATTCAACTAATCCTAGAATTTCATCTGTGAATTCGTTCAGATGATTGTTTGTGTTACTGCCTTCCGGTCTATGACGTTATACGGTTATTTTATGGCATGGGTCGGAGAATGAGGTAAATATCAACGATCTAGCTTTCGCAATTACGGTTATAGTAAAACATTTCGAATTTTCAAATAGCAACACCTATTTTTTCGC
Source organism: Maratus speculifer (assembly GCA_964019185.1). Lineage (NCBI taxonomy): Eukaryota > Metazoa > Arthropoda > Arachnida > Araneae > Salticidae > Maratus > Maratus speculifer. Next base: position 25,512,617 of record OZ025296.1, read on the forward strand.
TACTACAAAATGATCTTTTTTAGTATAAACGATAAATATCATTAAAAATCTAAGTTGGTAATGGAAGTGGCAATGTAAAATATAAAAAAAAAAAAAAAAAAAAAAAAAAAAGCGAGAAAAACACGCACAAGCAACAAAAAAATTTTACTTGGATTAAAATTTTTTTAAGTCATTGCGTTCTTAGACGATCACACATCGGATATCGTGCCGAAGACAATGGGAAGCAATAAATAACGGCATGAAGACAATGCAAAATATCCCGTTTGATTGTGTTTATCATGTCCTTGGCTGCTTTTTACATGTAAAACTTATATTTTTCAGTACCTGAAGATACAAAAATCGATTGAGGCGTATTCAAGTGACGCCTTTGACCACAGAAACGCGAAATGGTGGTAGAAGACGATAGTGCCAATTCTTTCTTGCAGAAAACATGGAGCACAAAACGGTCTTCTTTTGTGTTTGCATAATGTAACCACATTTCTGAAAATAAACTTAGTTTTTTAACCCCGTTCATGTTCTTTCAGCGCGAAAATCATTTTGCGATGAAATAAATTCGTTGTTACTATTTGCATTTTTCGAAATTTTGCCACTGTATAACTGTGAGACCTCGATTGTTGCACCATATTCTCAAGTCCATGCCACAAAATTACTACCCCTCAAGTGGCATCCCGTTTCCTTAAACAATACGGCCACTAGGTGTTCTTTATGTCATTTTTTTTTTTTTTTTTATGATCACTCTCTATGTTTGTGACTGTACAGGATCATTTATATAAATTGAAAATTATGAGAATGGATTATACCTATGTCTCTTTCCGCATGCACAAAATATGCAAGAAGCTTTTAATTTTTTTGATGGATATTAATGCGGCCCCTTTCAGCCCAGAAATACAATTGTTTACGTTAAAATTCCTTCCTTATTTGCGCTCCTGTGTGTACAGTAAAACTTCTGTATAGCGAACGTCACGGTAACTGTTCGCAACTTGGAGGTGAAAACATACAAATATGTAGGTACTGGTGCTTGAAAAAATGTACACTATTTGAAACGTCTGTCATCAAGGTTTTACTGTATTTTATGCTTCTACGTTTGTATATCGATGAAGTACTTTGAAATAAGCGAGATAATGTGGATATTTTTATCCTTTGCTTGAAAGAATACCTTATCTCGTTATTTATTTATTATTATTATGCATGTCTCGTTTAGTTATTGTGCCGGAAAAAATATTTATAGTTATAAGAAATACAATAATAAATGAATATAAAAAATATTTATATATAGTCGAAAATAATCTGTAGACTTATTTAAAACGTAAAACCTGTTGCATACATCTCCAACTTCGATTTTTGTATTGCTAGGGCTGCCCCTATTAAATTCCACTCATTCCTATCCACTCATATATATACTATCCACTCATTCGCTAAATTTATCTTAGCTATCAATAAAACGTTTGACTCATTTTTCACCCCCCACTCCCCCATTATCTTCAAAATAGGAATAGTGGGTTTACTCACGACGGCCGTCTTGCCGAAAAGGTCACTTAACTTCGGAAAATCAATACGTTAAGAATTTGTTTTCTGGGTTATCAGAATTGCTCAGTAAGGGAGCAGTTTGTTCGGTTAATAATTTGTTTAATTGAATTAGTTCTAAACAAGTAAAGTCTTTTGAATGGATTTTCCAAAAATAGATATATTTTATCAATAAAATGAACTTGTTTTGTACTTGCTGTTATCCGTGAATTTCACATTCATTGGACAAAATTTTCGCTAAAATAATTTGCAACACTTTCCGACAAAATTGAAAAGTGTTTATTCTTTCGGTTTGTCTGGCCGTTTGTTTGTCTGTCTATCTGTCCTTCTGGCCGCACTCTAACTCTCGTAAATATACTCGGATTGCCATGAAAATTTTGGATGTTATTGACATTTATCTTAGCACGAACCCTATGAAGATAAAGTTCCTATCATAATTAGTTTATTTACAGGCATAGTCGAAAATTTTCCGTTACATTACGGTATATGAGAAAAAATCGTTTCAAATGAAATTTAAAGGTGTGACATCCTATCAAACATATTCAAATTTATATGCATTTGCGAAGTGCACTAAAATATGCATTCTGTAAGATATGCAGTGAAAATAATAATTATTAATCATTTACAGGGCCATACGAAAGAATTCCATCACACAATAATAAAAGGAGAAATTGTTTGCGATGTATTTTAATTATGTTAAACGATTTCATGTATAATAAAATTGATATCCGCCGCTGAGGCCTAATATTTCAAGCATTATATGAAGTGCATAGCATTTACAGGAACACACAAAGTATTTCAAATAGTATATTCTTTCCGAATATGCACCCGATGATGACTGACGGATGGATGAAATAAATTTTAATTATGATATGCACTTTTAAGTTTCATTAATCTGTGCACGCTATAGGGTGTGTATAAATGTTGCAGTTGATATACAGCGTTACACAAAAGAGATCGTTAAGGTTATTGAATATGTACGTAATTTACTTAAAAGTGGTTTTTAAATAAATTATGAATTTTTACGTGAAATGATTTTAGTTAACTAAGAAATGTAGAATATAGATAAAAGAAAGGACTTTTGATTAATCAAACTGCATTTAAAATGTTTTAATATAAAACTAAATTAATAAGAAATAACATGAGAATTTTGTCGTCCAAGGAAAATACATAAAACAACAATGTAAGTCATAAATGCACTTTATGCACACCTTAGTTTTAGAAATACAGATTGATTGATTACGTGTCTCGGGTAGCACATAAAAAGTTGTCGGTTCACGTGGGGTCCGCGGGCCGCAGGTTGAGTATGGCTGTTCTAAAGTATTAACTTGTTTAGTATATTTATCCTTTTGTGTAGTGCATATTTCAAAACGGATTACTTTATGATTACTTCTACTTTCTCCTGATCTTCGAAAAATCAATAGTGTTAAATTGTTGTTCTCTTTGTTCTTGGAATCGCCTAGAATTGACCGCAGCTTGTTCGACGCAATTGGATTTATTGTGTTCTAAGCAATACCCGTCTTTCAATGTTCTTTGAAAATAATTGAGGATCAGAAGAAATAAGCAAAAAAGGAATAAATTGGTTTATTAATCGACTAGTAAATGTACTACCAGAACTGAAATATGATTCTAGAACAGATTTTGTTAACCTGTGGTTTATAGAAAAAACTGATAATATTTGCATTTTAATTTATTAATAATAATAATAATATTCTTATATTTATGAAATTTTAAATGTTTCGTTTTAACAATTCAAATTACAGCTGCCTAATGTTAATAAATGTTATTTGCCATTTATTTGAGAAACATGTATTTTCTTTTTTATTATTCCAAAGAACAATGTATCATAACATTCTATTTTTTGTGTTATGTACGGACAGAAAATGCATTACATATTTCCAACTGGAGATTAAAAACTAAAAAAAACAGCACTTTTTTCTGAACCTTACCTTATTTCCGTGAGATGTATTAAGATTTGCTTTATGGGCAGTTATGATTCCGCGAAAATCTATGTGTTTTTTTATTTGTTCCAATTAAAATATTACGATTTAATTTCGAGCGTTTTATGCTGTTTTTATATTAATCCCTTAGTTCTAGCTTCTGTGATATTCACGGGCCGCAATTTTCATAGCTTTTATTCAGAATTTTTTGATTCCCACCAGTTTTAAAAATAGTGTAATTGTTTCTATTCTGGTATCATTTTTTTTTTACTTGTCATTAAATAAGGTGAATATCTTTTTTTCGAAAAAGTGGTGGCAATAATCAATCTGAATTTTTAAATCGTAATTTAATGCACAGCTTAAGGAATTACCAGTGGCATTTCATATTAATAAAATGAAAATTTTGTAGCTATTATTTCACAGATGCATTTATGCTTAAAAAGTAAAATCTCGTTCGTATAAATAGTGTCCAGGATTTTAGGATTCTGATTTTAGTGGCCCGCGAAGTCCGAAAGGTTGGCCTACAGAAAAATTTTCTATTTCGATGTTTGTTGGAAAAGAAAATTATTTGTTGGAAATCGTTATGTAGTGCTGACATTTTACAAACACAAATTTTGAAAAGTAAATAAACAAAATATTAGTTGTAACGAACGTTTTCCGCCAAATAAGTTCTTAATAAATTTAGAAAAGAAACCCATGACCCCACTTTTTGTGCGGGTCATAACTGCCATCCAAATCTATAATTTTCTACCAATGTTTTGGTAAATTTTCAAAGCCTCCATTTTACAAACATGGAGGCAGCGAGTAGAAAAAAAAAAGATCAATCTCATTTTGGACGTCCTGTGCAGATTTAAATGTAGCACTAGCAAGATGTAGCTGCAGGTGTGAAAAAAAGAAGGAGGAGGACAGGTGCAGGAGCTATATGGCGGGTGTGGCAAAATATGTTCTGTTGTTGATGTAAATTCATTTTTCGTCAAAAATGACGATAAGATCCAGAATTTTGGTGTTGTGTTGATATTTGAATAGATTAGTTCAATCCTGAACAAGTTTGTCCTTATCGATTTGAATCAGCTTTTATACGGAGCCCAGCGATTGAACTTGTAAGTCAAGTTGCGATGCATTGCTCGACTAATGGACATGGTACCTTACGTCTAACTCCTTAGCTAGGTCTGGAGTTGTTAAATATGTTTCGCATGTGGACCTCATCAACCGCCCAGAACGCTCTGATTCTTGGATGTCAAACTCCTTGTTTTTGAATCTTCGGTACCAAACCTTCACAGTGTCATGTGATACAAAAACCGCACTTAAAGCTGTGTACTCATGATTTTGCCACATTCTGCAGCTGATTTTTTTCAACAGAACTGGAAGTAAATGAGTGGTTTGATTTGATAGTGTGACAGGTCCATTTTCGATGCCTCATATTTAATGATAACAATATATATATATATATTACTTTTGCAAATCTCACAACAGTTTTATAAAGCAGATCTATTTCTTTCAAATGCAAAAAAAAATATTTCACAAAATATCAGCAAACATGTCAATGCAAACTGTTTGCGCAGACAAATATTAGCAGTGGCAAAAACTTTCGTTACAGTCCGATATTTTTTGCAATAGTATAAAAATAAAAATCTATCAATTATTTTAAATCAAATCACTGAAAAGAAAAAAGAAAGAGACATAAAAACGATTTTCTGTTCTGTGGTAGCTATGGCATGACACACTTAACACATTAATAAATTATAGGTAGATATTTTTAAGCGTGTCCTATGCATAAATGATTTGGATGTTGTTGGACATTTTGTGCGATTTTCTTCTATTTTCCTCCTTTTTTCAGAAAAATCTTCTGATGTAAAAGAAAAAGCTTGTCATACTTTTATTTATTATTTTATTTGTTTGTTTATTTATTTAAAATAGTTTATTCGAAGCACTTCAAACACTGAAAAAAGAAAAAGAAAAAGAAAACTATACAATGAGCTTTATAAAGTGTTAGTCGCAGATTTATGTTATTTTTTTAGGTATATTTTAAGATAAACTACAGAATATTCTTTTTCGTAATAATCATTAAAGAACGAAGATGGAATCATGGAATCGCTATTTATTACTGTTTGAATGCCTCTACTTACTTTTTTCCACCTCCAAATGCTTCAAAATGATTCCTGGAACAAATTCATCAAATTTTTTTGAAAGCTGCTTTTGTTTACCGGTAGAAACCTGCTACCCCAAACACGTCTCCCTAACCCATGTCATAATGTTTGCATGGAACTAAATTTATCCTTTAGTGGCATGGCTTCCTGTGTTCTATTTTCAATTTTAGATGCCCTTTAACTGTTCTTTACTCAAAAAAAATCCACACCCGCTAGTTTCTTTTTACAGCAAATATAAAAAAAAAGTATTGTCATGTCAATAAATAAACACAAATCTAAAAACAAAGCTTTGCCTCATGCCGAATTTTTGTGAGGATTTGGTTAGGTGTAATTGTGCATTTTACTGCTTACATAATGTTTACATCATAAGCAGTTGCTTTAAAAATACACAGTCAGTTGAAGGAAAGGGGGAAAAAGAAAAAGGTTAGAATGTTAGAATTCCAACAGTCTTTATTGGTGATTATAAAGGTTAAATTACTGGAAAGTTGGTTAAAAATATCTCAGAAAAGTGAAAAATTTCGCGTGAAAAAGAAAATGTTTATCTATCACATTCAGTTTTACTTATAATTTTGTACTCAATGAAAATATCATTCATATAACTAAATGCTTAATATTTTCAACGACTGTATTGCTTCTACATTTTATGACATATTTTAAGCGAGCAAAATTTCAATGTGAAGAATATTATATTCGATTAAAGGAGCCAAAGTGATGTAATTTAAAATCATTATAACTCAAAATATTATTAGTAGAATTTAAATTTTTTTATGTTTAAATAAACAGAAATATCACAATTTTAATTTTGATTCAGCATTTTTTTTAAATATTAATTAAAAAATTTAAAACATTGAAAATAAAAATGTGCAAAAAATGATGTAACTTTTATTTAAAAAGTCATCTTTTCAAAAGTAAATATTTTTTCCAACTTTGCTGAATCAGAATTAGAGTAAAACAATCAAAAAGACATGTTCCAAGTTTGAAGCATTTAACTTTAACGATTCTTGAGTTAAAACAACTTAAATCAATGAAATGGAAAAAAAAAAAAAAAAAAAAAAAAAAAAAAACATCAAAAATAACGCATTTTTAAAAGTCTTTTCATGGACAACTATTGCTTGAAAACTAAATTTTTTTAAACAAATCAAAATGAAAAAATATATATATTTCTTCTTCTAATTAAGAAACATGATTTAAACGTCATTTTAAGTATAAAAAACAGAGAAATTTTTTAAAGCAATATTTTTTTTAAAGAAAATTTAAAGATTTTTAAGTCCCGGACCTCCTTAATTATTGTTATTTGATCTCTGTTTCACCATAAAAATGTTTATTCAAAAAACTTCAAAATGTAAGTTTTCAAATCATGTACACTTTAGATGATTAAAAATGGTAAATCTCAGACGTCAAATATCAATGAAAAAATATTAAAACACTGACAAATTTCGGCAGACTCACTCAACTATCATCAGAAAACATATAAAACATACATACAATGTACTGCATGAAACAATTGAATTTCAGATCAGCCTTTATTATAATGCGAAGAAACAATGCCCCCTATCTTTTCAACACTTCCTGTTTCCCTATGTATAGTCCGCTTCCCAAAGTTGCTCAACTATGTTCGAACTCGGCTAATTTATACTAGAATTTCCATATAATGGATATATCTTATTAGAATTACCATATCATGTTCGATATTAAAAATGAAATACGTAGCATTTATAGTTTATTTACAGGGACGCGCAAAAGTATTCTGATACTTTACGGTCTGTAGAGCAAAATCATTTGCATGTGCATTTAATCCTTTTATACAAATTAAAATAGATTGGAATTTATATATAACGCTGAGGTACACAACAAGTATGCATAGCATTCATCATTCATTTACAGGAACACACAAATCCGGTTATAGTATTATATATGGACAATAATTGCTGTCAGTGCAGTTTCAACTGTGTTTCAACGAGTTTCAACGAGTTTTTAAATGTAACTAATTTTTGCATATTTCTTTTTGTTTTTAATTTCTATAGATCATATACAGAGCCACTCAAAACATGTTGAGTACATTTCCGTTTATTAACATAAATAGTTGAAGGAGAATTTGAAACTGTGCTATGCGTTTTACTCAACTAAAATTAACTCAACTAAATCTTTATCAATTTAACTTAACTAAATTTTAGCATATTAAGGAGTATACAGGTTCCCAACTTCAATAGTATCTAATGGCTGATTCCTAAGCCGTTAGGTATAGACATATAGTCGCAGTTAAAGAAAATGTTTCGAATGAGGCAAAAAAATATTTTAAAAGCGATAAAAACATTTTAAAAAATTACGAAATTATTTTTTATGCAGTTTCCGTTTCTATAAGTTATATTTAGCAAAAAATAAACGGTCAAGTGCGAGTATTACTCGCGCTCAAAGAAATCCGTACAATAAATATATGTATTATTAACCCCTTGGGAACGAGCGATTGCTATACATTGCATTTAAAATTCTCAGAATCCTTCATTATTCCAAAGTGTTATTTTTATTGTGAAGTTTACCTTATTTAATTGGAGCATTTTCGCGATTCAAGTAGAGAATTTTTTTTGTTTTGAAAAACTGTTGGTTAAAGATTAAAAATTAATCATCGCGAAGGAGTTAACTGTAGTATTAAAAGAAAATAATCGCTGAAAAAATAATAAAGCTTTGTAAAAAAATGTACAAAAAAGGGTTGGTTATAGCTGTATATGCTAGAAAAATATGAATGATATTCCATAAAAGTTGAAAGAGATATGAAGCCTAAATAATATCAAATATTACTATTCTGTATAACTCTTTTTTTTATAATCTTATCCTTACCTATTTATAAGGAACTTTTCTTTCTTTCTAACCGATGACCAGGCCCCTACCTGCCGAGTTTTCTCAACTTAACGGGTTAGATACCTGGTATCGGGGCGGACGACCACCTAATTGCCACGTAGTGGCAATAAACTTTGCTTCGCATGCCATCATTTCTGCAGTATTTGCTTGTCGTTGAGCATACTTTGTTTCGCTTGTTAATTAATGGTACATCCTGTTGTGTGAACTGCAAATGGCTTCGCAAGATGGTCTCGTAATTTAGAGCCTTGATCAGATGACGAGACCTTCACCTGGCAAGGCACCTCCAGAGGTGTAATTCACAGGTAACTTGGAGGACTTTGCACCCACGACGGATTTTACATGCACCAGGCGCCATTAGCGTACATGATGGAATTTTAGCCGGCAAAGTGGGGACGATCTACGCAGACAAGTGCCGAGGTCGGCTGATTGTGGCTAACGGTTGCTGGACTGAGTAGTTTATTGCCTTTGTGAATGTACTGAGTTTGGCGCCGCACATCACTACCACTCGCCGTGTCAGGTAAAATGGGGCTGGAGCTAAATTTTTTTTGAGCCGAAACGGTGGCATGTCCTTAGCAGACAACAGGAGGGACAATTTTGAGGAAGATTTAGAAAAATAAATAACCAAAACTAAAAAGGCCGAAATGCTAAGTAGTGCCAGAGAAGGGAGAATTTTTGGGCCGAAATGCAAGGCAGTCGAATCGCTGCTGGTGGTGACGAGATCCCTCCTTTCTACCGTACCCAAAAAAAGACAAAAGAAAAAAAAAGGTGCTCCATGGGCTGTCCCATTGGAGCGGGTCCGGTAGCTCGTGTGGACAGAGCCCAAATGCACCTAATAAAGAGGCGTACTGTCACTAGAAAAAAGCAAGGAAAAAAAACGAAAAACGAAAACCCCGAACACGTTTCGGACCGCACAGAGTCCCTTGAGTCTCTGCGTCGATGTGGTCAACGTGTGCGGTTCGGGGTAAGTGGGGCTAGTAGGTTGCTTCCCATTGCTCTTCGGACCGCACAGGGCCCCGTGGGTCCCTGCGTCAATGAGGTCAACTTGAAAGCCTGAGAGGCGTTAGCCCACTAGGGGGGGGGGGGGTTCCAGAACGGTGTCGGACCGGCCAGAGTCCGTTGAGTCTCTGCGTCTATGAGGTCAACCTGTACGGTTCTAGTGCAGTGGACTTGATTGGTGCTCCCGAATCTCTTAGGACCGCACAGGGTCCCTTGAGTCCCTGCGTCGATTAGGTCAACTTGAAATTTTCGGGAGCCAAGTCCTAGGGGAGGGAATCCTGGAAGGTAAATGGGTTAGTAACATTGCTATTGTTTAAAATTAATCAGATAGTTCACTTAATCCAAGCACTCCCCGTGAATTCCCTTTTGATTTTTTTTTTTTTTTTTTTTTTTTTTTTTTTTTTTTTTTTTTTTGTAATATATATCTTATGTTGTTTAGATCTGGACCGACAAGCAGTTAGGTGGGGGCGGATGAAGCTTTTTGATTTGTCGTAATGTGCAGCTTGCAGATTCGAGATGTCTTTCGACGTGCTTGCAATAGTATTATTGCGGGGCACCTGTTTCGGGCCGTGGATACTGCTGTTACTGCACGACTACCACTTACTGCTGTGATCATAAGACATATCATTATTTTAACATTTTATGATTTTTTATTGTTGACCGTAGGGTTTTAGACCTAGACCATTTTTCCTTTAATAACATATAAGACGGACAAGCCGTAATATATATATAAAGCCTTAACTCGGTACTGAGAATAAAAGGTAGTGAATATTTAAGCTTCATTTGGCACTTCATACAACTGAATTCAGCGTAGTAATAATCTTTCCTTTTTCCAGAATGGCTAACACAAAAAAACCCTTGTTCAATGGCTAAAGAAGGCACTGAACATGACATTGTACTGAAGGAGCTTGTGTAGAAAGAAGCTGTCTAATTTGCAAAGCCGCTTTGGTTCTTGGCACGTTTTTCCAGATAGGTTTTTAATTAACGTTTAAATACAAAAGAGTCATAATGAGAGAACCACTCAATGCAAACTAGTCGTGAACCTTATAGTACTTATAAAGGATTTGCATGCATAAGGAATCTTTTTTAAAAAAATAGACATTTTAATGCCATAAATTTCGTAGCGTAATGACCGTAAGGAACGTTTTGTATTAAATAAGCCAAATAATATTTAAAAAAAAAAAAAATCCTGGTACTAAAGGATTTTTTTTCTTATTCGCACGAACCCTGATTTATGTGATTAATTCTAATTAAATTGGCATGTTTGCAACAGTAGGAAGTTTATCACTTTTACACTGCTACTAGATATTGCATTACACAAATATGTTATTAAAAGTTGTTATCTAGGCTTTAAAAACCGATGGTATGCAGAGTCATCGCTCCCGTCATTATTTATGTCCAAACCATCCCTGTCTTTAAGGATTAATATCTCGGCTATTTACCAACGAATTTTTTTCAAAAATCGTTATCAACAGTACTTTTATACTTCTACTACGATAGGTATTTCCAACGCTTCATAATATCTTTGCTCAATGCCCAGAAATCGAAATTTGTGTTTGGTGGCAAAAATGTGTTTTTCTCTGAAAACTATCTAGAGTAATCGCTATAGTTTTCCTGTGAGGTTTAAAGTAACATCTATAACCTCTAAATCTTTTCGTAATTTTAATTTCCGTAGATTCGGAATTACATTGGGGAGGACATTTTTATGTAGTATATTTTCGACGATATCTCAGAAAAAATAATACCTAAAATTAAAAGAAATTTATTTTTGCGTTCAGCATAACGAAAGCTTTCACAAGAGGCCCCACACTATATACAAAGAATTTTTTTTTCTTCAAGTAACTTAATTAGTCCTCTTCCCTCTTTCCTAAATATATTTGTAAATGTTTAATAACCTGTAAATATGTGGGTCAATAATCATTATTACTTCCCCCAATTTGAGTTTTCTACGTTTCATTGTTTATGAGTAAAATGGCTGTGACAGACGGACAGCAGACAGAGAAGTGATCTTATAATGGTTTCATTTTCACTTTATAAGTAAGGAACCCTAAAAACCTATTATACTAAAAAACTAGACAAAAAAAGGTGAAATTTTCCTAAAACTGACTTCTTTAAAGTTGAAGCTTCTTTTTTCGCTTCGAAATATGGGTCATTCACAACTTCACTAGAAATATCATCGCCAATTGTATGTATATCTTTATATATATAAATCTTCTGTGTGTGTGTTTGTCACTGAACTCCTCCTAAACGACTGGACCGGTTTTAATGAAATTTTGTGCGTGTGTTCCAGTGGATTCGAGAATGGTTTAGATTCACATTCCATCGAAATTGATACAGTACTTTTTTAGTAACTTGGCAAAAACTAATAGTTAATGATTTTTCGCTAATTAAAAGTGTTGAATAAGTTCGCTGCATAGCGTGCGGGCGGAATGGCCGACCGGTCTAAGGCGCCAGATTTAAGCTCTGGTTCTCGAAGAAAGTGGTCGTGTGTTGGAACCCCACTCCTGACATACGTGTATGATTTGCAATAATTTTTTTCTGTATTATAATTTTAATTAACCGACTTCAGAAAATCGTTAACTTTTAACTAAAAAGAGAAAAAAACCTTTTCTATCAAAAATTGAACCGACTTCAAAAACTACTGCAAAGTGAAAAATAATTTCCTTATATAATTTTAATAAGAACATAAATTAAGAGCGTAGTATTTATCGTGCGTTTTATTACATTTATGTACATTTATATTTGATTTTTTGGAGTCTGTGACAGGACAACGTCTTGTCGGGTTCGCTAGTGTATATATATAACCGTATTTGGGGATAAAAGTAACATTACAATACAAATTTGAAATCTGTTTTCATTTTAATATATTAAAGAAAATGTACAACATGTATTTAAAGTATAAGTTTAAAAATAATAGAATTCCTGTTAAACGGAATGATGAAAAATAACAATCATAATTCTTTACAAAATGATGCATATATCAAAATGCTATTTTAATTATTAAATACTACAGTTATCTTAAAATTTCTCGAAGTGACTCCCTTCGGTTGTCATGTAGAAATGTACACGTGAAGTAAATCCTTCGATGGTAATACTTTAAGCATTTTGTACCGAATTTTGTGGAATTTTCAACCGAAGCATGACCCAATTAATTTGTTTTCAGGTGTAGAAAACTGGTTTATTTCATGCAATTTAAAGTTTCATAACTCTGTCAATTTTTAAGTTAGATGAATGAGACTTTTTTTGTCACTCTTGTTGATGAAATAGGGAATTTTCAACAAATAAGGTACCCTGGGGTAATAACGCCACGTTAAGGTTCTACCAATTTTCACGGCTCAGTTTTAGTTTGCATTTTTGAAACAAATATATGATTTGATACAGCAACTCATTGACTATCTATATAAAAAAAAATTAACAGATATGTATTCATAAAACGTAATGGCGTGATTTCTTGACCAATGCTATTTGGCGTTATTACCCACCTATATGGGTAATAACGCCATGCAAACAAAACTATGAAATAAGATGGAATAATTCTAAAAATACAAACTCTACAAACTTAGAAATTGACAAATTGCATTCTAAGCTATTGAAAATGCTCATTTTTTTGCGAAAGTGTAGGAAAAATAAAGGTGTGGTGTGGGGGAGGAGGGGGTGCGGAGGATGAGGCAAAAGAATATCAGACCGGGAGCTTCTTTTTGGTTAAAAAGGACCGCTTAAATAGAATTATTAGAAACATTGCACAGTTTTAACTGTGTTTATCTGAATCAGTATTTAGGATGTAGCTGGGCCACTGTAGGGAATCAACCGGGATATTAATGCCAAGGATTGGCGTTATTACCCCGTTATACTTATTGCGCTGTACATTTTAAATTAAAAATTATTTCGAGAAGATATCCAAAATCTTCAACAACATTTTGAAAGTCCATGAAATATACTACAAATTTATGTAATTAATAAAGTATTTCCGGATAAAAAAAAAATAGTCTTCACATCACAAAACGTACCTCGCAAATTTTAGATCAAGCGTTAATTTTAGTTGCTTGTAAAAACAATAAGATCTAAAAATGAAACAAATTAACTTGAAGCTGTTTTTTGCGATTTATATGGCTCAAAACCCTTCTGCGCAGAGCACATGGGTGTCATTTACCAGATTATTTCATAATTATACAAAATATTAGCACTTGGCGTTATTACCCCGCCTGGCGTTATTACCCCTGGGTACCTTATTAATTATAAGACCAAGGAATCATATAAAAATTTAAATTTCGTAACATTTTAAGAAATGCTTTTATGAATCAAAACAACTTTTAAAATACTTCTTTATCTCATTTAAACCATTTATGTAAATGAAAATGTATGTATATGACTAATGGTATAAAAATTAGTTATTGGAAATCCGTAAGAGTGGAATTCCTGTTTATACAAATCTATGGGATATATGCAATATAAACATACAAGGTTGCAGGCCAGAGAATGTTTTCTCTACTTTCGATGGTAATTACTAAATTTGGATTTTCGAATGTGGTATGCGTTTCGAAATTATTTACTTATATGGAAGTTCTCCATACTGGGCATATTCAAAATGTTTATAATAATAATAATAATAATAATAATAATAATAATTAAACGGCATATGTATGTAATGAAAGGTCACTCAAATTTAGCGGCGGAATTACTGTAGAAAGTATGTAAAAATGTAAAATACATTCGAATATTTGGTGCGAAAAGATGAAAGCGTCACGCGATTTGGAGAGCAGAACTTTTCCTCGCCAAAAGCAAATGATTTTTATATAACTGAAAATTGTTAGTTAATGAATTAGTAGCACTTGTGTATACATATATATTGCTTGTTGACGCAGTAATAATGTAACACTGAAAAAATATTTTGATATATTAAAAAAAAAAATTGAATTTTTTTATACTTTTAAGCGTAATCAAAAATAAAATCAGATGAACAGTGCTGCAGTTATATATTTCAAGTTGTTTCCATAGCAATAGAATTTAATTGAAAATGCTCAACTGGACTTAATTTTTAGCTGGAAAACAATTTTAATTAATTAAAATTTTAAATTTCGTTTTAAATCGTAAATTTTGATGATTAATTTTCAATATAAATACGACAAAATTATACTTAAAACAAACTAAAATTATTTAAGTTAAATTTATTTAAACACATTCAACATGAAACTTTCCCCCTTAAAGTATATTTGACATGATAAAGGATTTTTTTAAATTGTTTTCCATCGCAAATCATAAAAAACTGTCAAATTACAATTTTTTTTAAAATGGACGCTATCTAGGTTCCGCCGAAATTTTTTCAATAAACGTATATAGACGTAAAAGACGTAAACTCTATAGTTTTCCTTTCAGAGTATGCCCGTATGGGGGCCTTCCCTGTGTTAGACATTATCTTTCGTTTTATTAAACCTACAGAACAGTACTCTGAATGTGTTGGAAGAATTTTCATAATCTTTGCTTGACGTATGGTTTTTCTTCCTAGTTACTACAGAAAGGAAATATTCTTTAAATAAAAAATAAACCATCGGCAAGATTGTTTAAGAAAACTGACTCATTTTAATATTCGTAATATTTATACTTGTATTTTAAAAAAAAGAGGAAAGTCCATTTGGAATTCAAATTACTGCACCAATGAAATGATTTAACGGAACTGGGGTGAAATAAAAGAAAATAAAAAATGAAAAGAATAATTGCTGGCATACTTTTTACCTGAGAAATATAATACTCATTCTAATTTTCTGGAGTAAATTAAAATTCAAATAATACATTTATGTCACACTGGAAAAAAATCTAGTTCCATCAGAAATATTCTTTTTAAATGCAATTCGACATCTGGAAACTCATTTAAATTAACTGAAAATGAACAGTAAGACCTCATCTTTTGAAATTAAGTACAGTAAAAATGCATTTTTCAAATAACCTCTTTTAATCAGCTGCATTATTATTATTATTTTGTTTCTTCAAAGTCTTCTGATTTCGGGGCTTGCATATGCTTTTTTCATTTCAATTTCCGGGATAAAAATACACACCTATTGTCCAAGTTCCTGTGCATGTTTCCGCTTGATTATGTTCTTTTTGGAGTGTGACCGTTGAAATTATTGTGTATCTCTCCCAGACATTTGTTCACTGTTATGCAAGCTGTAAAAATCAAAATTACAGATAGTTTTGGCAAAATGAGTTTGAACTTGAATTAGAGCAGTTATAATTTAATTTCTTTTTTATCCATATAATAGAATAACACGTACACGAGGGCAACAGTTTATTCTTAAAAGGCATGACATTACGCATTGTTGAATGTTTGGAAAGATTTAATTTGCAGAATGTATGTAACCTAATTTTGGGGAACAGTTTCGGCAATTTTTCTTTGTTGTAGAGGAAAATCTTTCGCAATTTTTTAAAAACTCTTTCCAATACAAAAGTATTTATGAATTTGCTGTATGTATGTCTGTCCATGCTCTAACTCTCATAAATATACTCTTATTATCCTGCAATGTATGTTATTGACATTACGATTACTATTGAAAATGAAGTGTGTCGCATTTGTAATTATTTCATGACAGTCAAAATTAACATTATGGCCTATGGGGTAAAAAGTTTCAAACACATTTAATTAATATTAAACCATTTTACATACAATTAAATTGATGTGCATTTATGAGGCGCACTAAAACATGTATTATGTAGAATATTATTGTAAAGCGCCCATTATTCATTTACAGAGTCATACAAAATAATTCTGTTTCATAATTTTATAAAATCATTAAACGGAGAAAAATTGTTATCGCGAAGTTTAATTATGTTAACATTATTTCAAATATAATGAAATTGATATAGGTTACTGAGGTTTAGTACAAGATATTTGCCGTAGAACATGCTATTTATAGCATTTTTCTTTCATTTACAAGAACACACAAAGATTTTGAATACATTGCCGTGTCCGAAGCATTGTATTGACAAAGCATAAAAATAATGATATTTTGAAGCTTAATAATTGCAGCGAAGGAACAAAACATAAATAAATCCAATTTACCACTGCATAAATCTTACCAAAGGACTTTTGCACAGTAACCCATCAGATGTGTTTCTTTTGAATGTTGCCATTTACCAACTAACAAATAATGTTGATTTTTGTGCTACATACGTTAGCGTAATATATATATAGAGAGATTCTTTATACAAAGTATATTCTATATATATAGAAAATACTTTGCATAAAGAATACTGTCTACGTCTGAAGATTTTCTCGGTCCTGATCGATCCCGCCTTAAAAAGAGTTTACTGTATTTTAATTTTAACTTTTCTGGCAGGAATTACTTTTTAAATGGATGAAAAATATATTTTGCATTTAAAACAGATTTAAAAGGAGGATTACTAACAATAAATAATTCTGAATTAGGAAAAAAATAAGTTACATATTAAAAAAAATTAGAAAGATAACTTGATTATAACATATAATTTCCAAGCATTAAAAATAATATTATATTAAGCGTTATTAAACGGCATTTTGTGATAGCTTTGGGCACCTTGCCGCCCCCCCCCCTCCACCTCCCACAGACACACAAATAATAATAAAAGTAATAATAATATTAAAAATAAAAGATTTTTAAGAAGAAAAAGTTAGGTGTTGTTTAGATTTAAGATATTCTATAAAAAATCCTTTTGTCATACACAATAAAAAACAAATTTTCAAAAATGAATTTCGATATTATTATATTTCAAAAACTCTTTTAAACTGCATTTGAGGTCTGTATGTCATAGAGTAATAAAAATAAAATATGAACCCTTCGCTGAGGGTTATTATTGCATACATCCTCAATGTTAAAAGTTATGTAAAAAATGTTGTATCATAATTAATCCACTCGTGAATGAAAAACTCATTTGAGGTGTATGGAATAATAACCCTTAGCAAACGGTTCATATTTTAATTGTATTACTCTATGACATACAGATCTCAAATGGGCTTTTCATTCACGAGTGGATTAATTATGGTACAACATTTTTTACATAACTTTTTACATTGAAAAATAGTGCAAAGAAACCTCAGTAAGAATAGAGTAACAATCAACAAACATCTAACAACTGAAAAATCAATATGGTTTTCTGAACAAGAATAAATCTTCAATCTTTATATAGGGGGAACTGGGGTACATTGATACTTGGGGCACATTGATACACCCCCTGTACAGCACACAGGGTCATTACAGGAAGTTTCACAACAGCTCCAAAAGGTGATACTAGTAAAATTAACTAGATACAGAAAGTTTTGGAATGATTCAATAGTTTGATGAAATGGGATGGGTGATTAATTGTTTTTGTAGGTCAAAAGTAAATTTGAGTTGTACCATTGAAATGGTATTATACAACTGTTTCAGTATTTTCAACCAAAAAGAATACCCTCTCTGGCAAGTAAAGCTACTCTTTATCAGTTCCTCATTCTTTATTGTTAGATAAATTATGAAGTGTTGGATTTGCGACTCATTTTATTCAAACTGGCTGTATGGGGCACATTGATACAGTCTTTGTCGGGGTATATTGATACAACCTAAATCCTTTTCTAGTTCACTTTTTCATTACCTTTAATTTTTTTTTACCATACACTCCTTAATTCAGCCATTTTTTGTCAAAAATTTCTACTATTAGCATTTATTGAAGTGAAATAGCTCTAATTTCTTTATATTAGAACATTTTATAGTATTTTTGCAAACAGAAGACGTACAAACTTACACAATATCTAGTGCTAGTAGAATTAACAAAAGAAATGGACGGCCTGGCAAATCTCAAATTTACATCGATTCTCCAGAGAAAAAAGTATTATCGACATGAGAAATGTTAAGTAAGAGAAACAAGTTGCAGAACAGTACAGGATAATTATATTATAAACATAATTTTTAATACAATTAACCTTTATTTTCTGTTTGTAAACCGATTTATAAACAGAAAATCTGGTAATTCTTTCACTTTTCCTAAGAAAGAAGATAATTCTGGGGTTAAAGTGACAGATATGACAAAGTTACCACAGCCAACAAACAGACAAGGAACAGCCAGAACATCAGGTCATTATACATTTCATTTTGATTGCTTTAATATTGCTTACAAATAAATTGTATGCGATTTTAATGTCTATAAATATATATAAAATGGTTTGCTAACTATTTTTCTTTGAAAAATATGCATTGGTGTTATTTTGTCTCCATTTTTCCCTGACGTGTCAAAGAGTATCAATCTGCCCTGGGGATGGGGCACATTGATACAAATTACTTTTTTGATTTTTTTTTTTTTAATTACATGCAAAAATAATATATAAAACAACGATTGTACATTTTTATAACACACTACATAGGTTTTGCTGACATCACATACAAAAATAACTTGAAATTTCTGCTTCCTAGACACCAAAATGTTTTTTTGAAAAAAGCTGTATCAATGTCCCCCAGTTCCCCCTATGCATGCACTATCCATAGCTCGATAAAATATATGAGCAATAAAATATGTTATTCTTAGACATAGATAAGTTGATAGCTTTAATTATCCTATCAAAATTTTCTATAGATTTTATTGACCTTGCATTTTTATATCGATAGACCTAATATAAATATTTTCGGGTCATAAAGTTAATACAGGTATAAGTCATAAAGGTAAATATAATAATTAATACGAGATGCATGGATGTTCTTATTTATATATTTTTTGAAATGGATAAAAAATTTCGCAAAGCATTTCTGTTTAAAGTTTCAGGTGTTTGAGATAATAAATTACATTACCTATTTCATTATTATTCTGCTATATGAATGTAATTCCTTTGAATATATATATAAGAAATATATGTATACCATTTGAACATATATATTCTATAAGGCCTTTTGAGCATGTGTCCGATCTGTTTTCATTTTAGAGGCATGCCGCATCAAATAAGGCAGTAAAATATCAATATGTAACCCAGTATTACAGATTTTAATAAAATGAATTGAAGCTTATTTTTTAAAAAGTAGTGGTGACAATTGTAAAAACCATACGCACTCTGAAAACGGCAAATTTCATTCTGCGTTTGCAGTATGAAATTCTTACAGCTTTATAGTAAATACAAAAAATACAGTTTATTGCATTATTCTATTGATCTTTCTTTTCTAGATTTTGCATTTTGAAATCTGGGATTCCTTTTGCGACACTATATATATGCATACCTATTTTCACTAACTCTTCTAGATTATCGAAAAACAAAAGCTACAGTCTTAAGAAGATACACCTAGTTCATATAATACAGCTATTTATTTATTTTTAATAATCACATCATATTTTTTTTAATTTTCAAAGCGTAGAACATAAAATGACTTTGATTTAGATTATGAGTCACGTTGATTTAGAAAGCGCTTTTCCGAATGAGCAGTTCAATACTTGGAACAAGATGTCATCGAAGATGACAGAGAAGCTGAAAATAATTATCCTTTTGGTCTCATTTAATTAGGCCGAAGCAAACAAATCGGGTAAATGCGGGTTCTTGAAAACTAGAGTTCACTTCTAAAATAGAGCAGAAAATACTACTTCTGTAAAAAGGAAATGAATGAATTATAAAATTTATAACTTTGTAATTTTTATTCCTCTCTTATGTTATACAGGTTAATTAAGAAAAGATTAGACAAACATTAAGAGGTGGTACTGTAACTGAAAATTTTATATAAAAACCAGGGTCGTAATCCCTATAATGGGACACATATCCTTTAAAATGTAAAAAACATCGATTTTTTATAATTTAATTGTTTTTCTGAACAATTTGCGAAAAACGACATCAAAATATTCGTAAAATTTCTCAAGTTGTAGTAAAAAATCTAAATTATCCTAGGCCTGTTTCGAGCGAAACATTTATGTTTAAATTGATTTTTTTTTAATCGATATTTTTTTTGTGTGTGCATTCCAAACTTTGCGTTCCCTCCAAACTTATTAAACGTAATGATTTGAAACGTTATAAATGGGTCATTCCAAAAATAAAGCACCCTTTGGTGTCCCAACACTTTGTATTGTTATATTTTCTAAAATTTTGTTTCAAAATTAAATTTAAATATTGGAAAATATATTTTAAGGATATTTTCTTTAATGCAATTTTTAAATTTGAGATAAATTTCCATTTATTGTTATTCAAATAACTTTCTCAATAATTATGTCCTGTAAAAAGCTATGTCCCAAGAACAATTTTTGATTTTTAAACCCTATTTTTTTTTACTATATATATCGTTTAAGTTATCGTTCAGGATGTTTTTTATGTCTTTGTAGTCTTTATATTATCTCTTTATACTTTAAATAGTTTTTCTAAATATTCTTTTTCATTTTATAAGAAAAACTCATGTGTCCCTTAATTTTTGTCCCCTGTGTTACCGCCACCTTTTTCTTAATATTAAAATAAGAATTTGCAACCTAAATGTTGTTAAAAGTAGTCATTTATGTACTTTTAGAGTTAGCATTCATCTTAGGTAGTCATTTTCCTTATTTGTTAAATTTTGAAGAATATTATTTAAGTAAAGGTGATTTTTGAAGTGGGTGTGTTTTTTGTGTGTCCCCTGTGTTACTATCGATTTATTTTGATTAATTATTAATTTTCTAGTTTATTGGGATTTAAATTCTAAGTCTTAGTAAAAAGGAAATATTCCATCTAACTTTACATTGTTTCTATGAAAATAGTAATAGTAATAATAGGTGATAATTTATTTCCGTTTGTCTCCTGTGTTACTAGCCCCCCGTATTACCATGATATTGGTAACCATGTTGTTAAGGGACAAAAAACCCAAGTTTAAAAATGAAATGCAACAGAATATCCTTTTTTTTAAGGCATTTGTTGGTCTATATCAGAAATACATTTTTAATTAATACATAAATACACTTTTAAGATTGTTAAATTGTTTATGTTCAATTGGGATGTCCCCTTTGTTACTTTATTGTCCCCTGTGTTATTGACATTTCTTTTATCAGAACAAAAGAAAAAAGACTTTCTTATGAATCAGTTTTATGATATGCACTGGTTAATATGTATAAATAAGTTTTACTATAATTTTATTATATTAGAGTAATTTTTACCAAGTTATATAAAGTTTTATATAGGGAGAATACAAAAAAAGGATAACACAGGGGACATAATATGCCTTTATCATGAAAAAATATATGCATAAACAAAAAACTATGTGGCACTGAAAAAGAACATTTATATCAAAATGTTAATATTGTAAAAGCAATTCTCTATTTTAATAAGATAAAATGAGAAGATTATTTAAAATATGGTAACACATGGGACATCTTTCAGCCAATGTGGCTGTGTTTCTAAGTGTAGTGATAAATATTTTTTTTAAAGTGTGCTGCTGATATTCAATTTCTACTCTTGAATATTTATACAACCCTCTCAAAGATATTTTTATTTCATTTTGAATGAAAAAAATTTTGAAAAAAAATTTCTCAAAAGGAATCTTTATTTTTGGAATGACCCAAATATCTTTACTAGATCATTTTCTTAATATTGAACTAAAATCTAATAAATTTAGCAAAAATTATTGAATTTATGGATATTAGAAAGACAATTTTTTTTTCAATTTTTCATATTTCTATTTTGAGAATCAAAAACTTTAGATTTTTTTTTTGTTTATTCATTAGATTTTAGTTCATTTTATTTTTGTAATATTCTTAAACTTAAAAAGTTTCAAAAGTTTATAAAAATTTTCAAAGTTCTAGAGTGTATAGATGTTTTAAATTACGCGCGCGAGCTATATAGATGATCATTATTTTTTTTAATCGTACATTAAGAATTAATTATTAATAATTAGTTGTACAGTGTTTAATGTAATTTAAAATTATATTGCAGGGAGAAAATATTGTATTATAATAATTAAAAAAAATCTGAGGTGGTTCATGCAAAAAAATAATGCATGGGGTCATTTTAAATATTTGTCTTCGAAATCCAATAGTACATGGTATTCGCTTTCTGGTGACATAGGAGATTTTTAAGAAACTCCAAACACATAAAATTTAGGCTCCAAAACTCATGTCTGTTTATACGATGATCACAAAAAAAAAAAAAAGCCCTGTTTATTTGTGCCCTGAAATCGTTAAAAGAACAATAAAAAAATGATGTTACTTTGATGCAAACATAGTAAAATTCATTACCTTTATGAATGAGAATGCAGCTGTTATTTGATTCGTGTTTTAAAAAAATGAGATTTTTCTGCCAATATGAAAATAATGCAAACGATTCAACATATGCCATAGTATTTAGTGAAATTCCTTTTCATAAGGCATTATTTTTTAATGGAAAGTTACGTTTTCATAACGCCATAAAAATTAAATAATTTCTTGTAAAAGACGTTTTTTTTCAAGTGTTTTGAGTTGTCATCAGCCATATACTTTTGTTTGGAAAGAGAAAAAGCAGACACTTTAAAAACAAAACCGTTCCTATGTTTTTTTTTCTATTTAATATAAGTAGTAGAAAATTGTTACCACTGCATCTAAATCAATAAAAAACTAGTTATAAAAATAGCTAAAGTTGATAAAGTTAGAATTGTTACTACTGCATCTAAATCAATAAAAAACTTCTTATAAAGTTAGTTAAAGTTATAAAGCATGACTGTCGATAGAAATGAAATTGGAAATGAACATACCAACTGTTTATTTGGACGAAGTTTGATGTCTAATAGAAAATGAATGTGTCTAATAGAAATTGACGTCATTTTTAGGAAATTCTAGTTTAAAGAGAATTCAGAAATGTGTAATAGATCATTCTGATTGAAATGATTTAGATCTACAGTAAAATTTGTGAAATTAACTCTGCAAAATTGACTGAAGGGAGAATTCTCTGCTTATGAAATTTTATATCATGAAACTGGTATACAAAGATGCTCTAATTACGCATAAACTAATACCTAATATTGTATTTAATGAACATTATGTACTTGATTTATGAAATTAGTCCTTCAACGATAAGTGTATCACTGCCAAAAAAGATCGACAACACATCACTATCTGTTTTTTGATAAGTTTGTTATTATTATTGCTACTATTATTATTAACTTTGCGGCAAAACAACAATGAACCAATACTGTTTTTACTGGGTATGCTTTAGTTGGTATTCAAATAATGATATGAAATATTGCCTCAACGTTGAGGTGCTTACATTTTGCCAATATTGGTGCAATTCTGGTGAAAAAATGTATTAATTTCATTGCAAACATTTCCAACATCATGTCAAGATTTTTGTGACAATTCATCGAAAATACTTTCAATGTGCAGTTAATATTTAACCCTTATTAGTTTAGCTATTAGAATATTATTATTGTTTTACATTTTGTATGCCTTAAAATAGTTTCACAAATTTTATACAAGGGCAGGGCAGTTTTTAAAACCTGTCTTCCTTTTTATTTTGCATGATTTTGCATTGCATAAGTGTTTCTAAATCAACAAACTATGAAGAAAGTGCATTTATGAGTCAGTAATTCGATTCTAGAAAAGGTGTCATCGAGGATGACTCAGGAGCTGAAAATAATCATCCTTTTGATCTCATTTAATTAGGCCGATGCAAACAAATCGGTTAAATGAGGGTTCCTGAAAACCAGAATTCACTTCTAATGTAGATCAGGAAATACTATTTGGATAACAAGAGAAATCAAATAACTACTCTCTGATTCGTGATGCTTACATAATCTAAGGGAACACGATATTAGTTATGTCAGTTATAAATACTTTTGAAGAGTTTAAGCATGATTCAGGCGGACATGATTTTGATATAGTTCAGAAGGGCAATGCTGACATTAGTTTATGATTGACAAATATTTTAAAGTTTATTTTTATATTTAATTTTAAAACGAAGTTATTTCTTTTTAAATACTAAAGTTTACAAAACTTCAGCCTTTACCAAGTTCATTTTAGCTGATAAATGATAACGTTTAACAAATGAAACGCTTTTAAGTAGTTGAATTTTAAAATAGAATGATAAAACAATCTTCGATTCAACCGATTTATTATAACTTTGATACGAAATTGAAAAGAAAAAATTATTATTGTTATTCAAATAGGAAAGGTTTTAAAATAATTCATGGAATTTTGTAAATGTAGCTTCATTTAATGCCTAGCTTGCGTAGCAACACGCTGAACTGCATTTAAATTGCGTGAGGTTCTTTGAATCATTTGGGGAAGATGAATAAATTTAATTTATTATGTATTTCAAGTTATTAGCAACATTTTCAAATAAATCGCAATTTAAGAGTTTTCTCCACGTTTATCCCGCACAGTAGGGGCGGAGGGTGCGGTACGAGTAAAAAATATAATCTTATGAGATTTTGGAAAAGAATTCTGAAATAAAATGAAAATTTTAGCGCACGACGCAATAGAGTTAGTTCTCTTTTCTTTGAGAATGTGAAATTTTATACAGAATGGTGTACCTGAATAAGGCATGCTTCAGGGAGCAAAAACATACCTGTCCAACGAGTGGGTAGTAAAAGCAAATTAAAAAAAAAAAAAAGAATTTTCTTCTACATATAGACACCACATTGATTTATGCGGACTATTGGTTGTGATGAGTCGCTCCTGTGTTTTTTTTATGCAGGCGGACAAAATTTAAATAAGGAATGGTATGGTCATTTGTTATAATAATGTAGAATTGTGATTGAAAAAATATGACAGATCGGTAGGGGGGGGGGGTGATACCATTTACATTCGCCCCGTGTGGTACCCATCGTAGCTACGCCACTGAACCCCCATTTTACCTTTTAAAATTTAGAATGTTTTAGAAAGCGTTCTTAGAAAACATGAGTTTCGAAACTCGCCTTATTCAGAAAATCAAATGTTGGAAAATCCCGAAAAGCTCCAAACTGCATCCATTGGTTTTCATTGCATTTAAAGATTTTAAAATGCTAGAACTACAAGATAAAAAAAAATTTTTGCAGATTGTAGAGTTTTTTCGGATCGGGTTTACCAATAAAAATTGATAGAAAGTGAAAACAAGAATTATGATTTTGGATTAGGGAAGATTTGAAACTTATATCTTCATTTACATCTTAAAAGTAACCATCATGTGAAATTTGAAATTGTTAATCCCAGCAGTTCTGCAGAAATAGCAGTTTTAGAACTTTTTTTTTATTTTTATGCATTTCTAACTTTTTAGAAACTGTTCTGTGGCAAGCATTTACGTCTCAAAAGTAACAGCCACGTCGAATTTCAAGATTTTAACTCTATCAGTTTCTAATTAATCGTAATTTTCTGTTCGTTTCTCTTGTTTAAATTTTGAATTTTTTAGAAACAGTATTTTTGGGAGAGTTAATATCTTAAAAGTAGCTACACTACACTGGTTTCGAAAAAATTAAAGAAAATAACAAAAAAGCAGTAATTCGTTCAAAAATGAACCTGTCTGCATGAAATTTGCATATATTGTTAACTAAAAGTTGCTGAATAAAATTACAAAATTCAAATTAATGGCGCTGAAATCGGATTGCGTCATCTGTGAAGAGCATAAAAATATATGCTAGAGATAACGGCTAATGGTGTCGCTGTGATTATGAGATAATAAAACTAAGATAACCAATTAATTAGTAATTCGAAATATCATTTGTTCGCAAAACTGCTATATAATGCTATTGGAAGATTGGAAGCAGGTTAAAAAAAGATGGAGATAGTCAGATGGCTAAATCCTCCTGCTCTTAGATTTTGGAAACAATTTTAAATCACTATTTCTGCTTCCTGAAGTTTCAGACAAGGATGGACAACAGCTATGACAAACATTGGTGACCGATATTTGTGGTTACGTGTACGAATGAACAGAACAGCAACTCCTCCTCATTTTAGAGCCTCCTAGCTGCAGCCATTAAAAGATTGGTATCAACGTCTATTGTGCGTAGAAGACCATTGAGGTGGTCTTTACACAATGCGACCAGACATTTGTGTGCCGCTCAGCTCACATTCCGGAGGGAACGTTTAAGTTGGATACGCTTAGCCGTCCACTAGACTGCTGATCAATGGAAGCATGTTTTTTTCATGGATGAGTTCCAGTTTAGCCTCCAAAGCAACAGTAGGCGTTGTTTAATTTGGAGAGAACAGGGAACATGCTGTCATCCATCAAACATCCGTAAAAGATATTCGGATGAAGAAGGCAGGTTTGTGTTTAGGATGAGATACAAACCTCTATATCATTCCATGTACTCATATGTATCGAGATGACATTTATTATGTTTATATGTAACCTTATGCCTGCGCAATAGGTAATGATTTCCTGTTATAGGACAAAAACGCTAGACCGCACAGGGCTGACATTGTAGAAGACTACCTTCTGCACGAAAACATGGAATGGCCAGCTCGATCACCGAAATTGAACCCAATCAAACATATTTGGTATATTTTAGGAAGATATTTCGCTCTTTTCAATTCAATTCCTCAGACTCTTACAAGATCAATGGTTCGCTGTTCGCACTTCCTATAACTTGTCAATTATATAATTAGTATCACACGTCGCTGTCCGTACTGTATTGCTTCTAGGGGTGATCATACTTCATATTAAAGATTCTTTTCCTATACTAAATTTACACATTTACCTTGTTTCTTTCATAATAGTGTTAATATCTGAAACGAAACAATCGTATGGTAATTTCTTTTAATGTTATTTTATGTCTTACTACCTGTTGTATATTGCAGCTCAATTTTAATAAAATCTACTTGTAACATTTTGAATAATCGCTTTTTTTTTGCTGTTTTTTCTTAATTTTTAAAACTAGTACATCATGTAAGATTTCAAGTTTTCAGTTCCAACAGCTTTGCAAAAAAACTCTATTTATGAGTGTTTTTGCACATTTTTGCATTTTAAAATGTTCATAAACATTTTTTTGCAAGCACTTGTAACGTACGACTTTATTTTTTGTAATGACTAACGTACGATCGATTTCTTGTAGCTGCCAGTATCTGCAAAAATATTACGCTTTATAAGATATTTTTAATATTAATATCAAATAGAAAGTAATGGGTGTTACAAAATCGTCCCCATTAACAGGACATACCTCTTTAAGTACCCATTAATTAGAGTCTACTGTACTATTATATGTTATTGGTAAAACAATTACGAAATATATTACTATTAAATTTGATCCAAGTTATAATTTTCTACATGTGTAAATAAGGTGTCATCAGTTTTAATCAAATGATTTAAATCATTGATTATATCGTGATTTTAATCAAATGACTTAAAAAAAATCATTGTTAAAAATCGTAAATTTTCAAAATGGTTTGTAAATGTATTGAAATTCATACAGAAAAATCTTTTTCACTATCTACTCATGAAGAATGACCTGACTCATATCACATGCGAATCCAAAAAAAGAACAAGTAAAAAGCCGTCTGCAAGTTTCAAGTAAAGTTTTACATCATTGTTGGCATCACTCTTGAAGTTTAACGTGTTAATTGATTTCGAAATGTGCTTTAACTAACAATATTTCAGTCTTCTTGTTCAGAATAAAAAATAAAAACAATAACTTGGCTGAAGTGCAACAGGTGTAAGAAATGTTGGCTCTAGTACTGTTTTATGCTCCACCTGATTTTTATTTAGAACTCTTCCCGACGTGAGATCACTTTCGAAAACTCTCAACTCTTGTCCTGACCTTCAAGGCACCCTTTCATCTTTAAAAACGTGCTTGACATTCGTATATTCGTAAAGGTCAGTTGATTCAAGTTCACTGTATCATTTTCTGAAGGAAAAACTTTAAAAAAATTATACAAAGATACAAATTATACAAAGACACTTTCCAAAATTAGAATGATGTTTCAATTAATTGTTCCAAACATTTTATAAGAGTGAGAAGTTTCAACTCCTTTCAATGTTATTTGACAAGGTTGATGACAAGGTTAGTGACTTTCTTCACCTATTTGTTACACAAAGGTTTTGCCCTTTTTTTTTTCGACAAATGAAGAAATAAAATTGATTAAAACAATCGAAATAAACTGCATTATTATGTTTGTTCATTTGCATTATTTCTTGAATTCATTTGACAATTAATTAATTAATTATGCTCGAATAAAATTCAGAATTATTTTGCATTCAAGGCTCTAAAGTTATATTTTATAACAATGTAAGAACAATAATATTTAGAAATTTAACATTATTTGGCATGGTTAGTAAAAATTGGCGATATTTTTCAGCACACATGTCTATATGTCCATCAGAATCCTGCACGGGCAGATTTTACTAGACCCCGAACACGACAAAAAAAAAAAATTGTCAATTTGAAACACACAATAAAAATCTAGAATAATCAATCGCAAACTCGATGTGAAAGAAAAATTAATGCTTATTTTTACAATTACCGAAAAGTAGCCTACAATTGTATCTCTAATTTCAATTTTCTCATTCTTGTATAAAAATGAACGCACATACATATTCTTTACTATTCAAATATATACATACAATATTACTTCAAAAATCCCCCATTATTCGGAACGTGATTATGTTGGATTTTTGAAGGATTATTAAAAGTATTAACTGTGAATATCCGAAATAGAACTATATTCTTAATGGTGCCTTTAGCCATAATTTAACTCATTATTAAATGATAATTATGTAAGAAAAAAATTAAATATAAAAAGAAACTTACTTCAATTGATATTTTCTATGGTATAGAAAAAAAATTTAATACAGTGTGAAATTACTTCTTTTCTTGTTATTTCGAAAACATCGATGTCAACTTTATTAGCTTTTTTTCTGTTCTTTAGCAAGTTTTTATTTTTATTATGTTTTTTTGTATTTTATACAAATAAAGAATGCCTATTTCCGAAATACAGACTTGGTTCTCTAAAGCCTACTTTACTTCTGTCGGTTGTTCATTATCTTTTTCTGTAATGCTACTGACATTATCGGTGGATCCTTTTAGCAGAGCGTCCAGCGATCTCGCTGTCTTATTAATTATTCGTTGTTGATACATATTGTTTCAATGCTTAGCCAATCATCTATATCCCTTTTCTTCGACACTTATTTTCAGATTTTATGTGATCAATCAGCTCATAAATTGTGGCATTTCACTAAAAATGTAAAAGCCTGAAAGTTCTTCTTCGTCACTGATCGCAGTTGCCGAAAATCCGTTCCAGTCATTTACTGTGACATGCATTTGCCAAAGTTGTCCCCGAAGTTATTCCCGTTTTTAAGCAACGGTGCAGCTGTTAGAATTTTTTCTTTTTTTTTTTTTTAATAATCCCCTCTTATTAAAAAAAAAAAAAAAAAAAAAAAAAAAAAAAAAAAAAAAAAAAAAAAGTTGGAAATTGCACGTGAAACGTAGGAAATGAGGTACGTTTGTATTATAACGAAGTTTTAAAGATAATCAGATTTTGGTGCAATAGTATACAGTACTTCGGGTACAGTATAGTATCCGAAATCGTTTGTGTGTCCCTGTAAATACTATCTGCTTTCTGCTATGCAGAAAGTAATTTGTATTAAACCTCAGCAACGTATATCAATTTCAAAAAAGTGAAATAGTTTAATATATGTAATTAAAACATGCCTTTAACAAGGTTTTTCCCCTATACCATTATGCAATGAAATACTTTTGTGTAGCGCTGTAAATTAATAACAAATATTTTTTGCACAACATATTGAGCAGAATGTATATTTTAGTATATATTTCATAGATGTATATCAATTATGTTATGCTTGAAAGTGTGCAAAATCATTAAAATGCACTTGAAATTATTTTTTTCTATTGGCCGAGATGTAACAGAATATATCTGATTGTCATCCTAATTAAACTATACATCCAATTTTCTTAAAATCTGAAATGACTCGACAAAATTATGCAACAGGTATATATTTTAAATTTCAAATGATTCGGTTGGGCAGTTATGCTCTGTTATATGTGGATGGACAGACGGACTTTACGGATTGAACGACGATTATAGGTTCTATGTATCTGCATAATTACGAATGTTTTTCTGGCATTTTTACATTCTGTCTTGAAGTTTTTAATTCATAAAGATTTATTATTTTTCATCTCCCATAATTTGAAATTGTAAAAGAAAAATCGAGGGAAAAGATAATTTTGAATTTTGATGCCGTATTATCTTAAGTTGCCGGATTTTTGAAGTCACGCTTATACATATTGATATTCAAAACTTTCTTTTGAAAAATTAAATCAACCGGAACCCGACCGAAATAGTAAAATCCCAACCCGAAACATTTAATGTAAATCCAACCCACAACGAAAAAGAATTAAAGTGATCGGAACCGCGGATCGGATTCGAGTAAAATCAGGTTATTCCACCCGATACAGGACTCTTAACGTCCATTTATCCAATTCTTAAATTTAAAAAAGTTTTTCGGATTGCTCTAAATTGATCAAATTTAGCATTTTTATCCAGAGTATTACAATGGCAGTAATACCAGACTATAACAAGTGAAAGAGTTGGCTAACACTCAAGAATTTTAATAGCTTTGTCATTCTTCAGTTTAAATAAGTCTCGTTAGATTTCGACAATCTGATAGCGAGATTTTTCTAATTAATCTATTTAATAGCTTTTGGTTGAAGTTATTCTTTTTTTTTTCTTTTTAACATGTTTTTTAACTGAATCCTGATACAAAACGATATTTTTATTATTAATTTAGTAATATCGATATAAATTAATACTCAGTGCAAAACGTATGTTTTGGTTTTCTACAGAATAATTTTACAAAGTTAATATTTCATAAAAATTACTAATTTAAAATATATTATAGATAAATTTAATTTTAAATAATCTCAGTCGGCTTGGCCTACAGGCGCAGGCAAATTTCGAAGTTAAGTGCTCATTTCAACAACAAAAAATAAAATATGATTAGAGATAAACCTAGTTTAATAACTTTATTTTGCCGCTTTTGAAGAATTTTTAATTTCATTTTTCTGTAAGAACTGGTTTTATCGGAATCATCTTAAGCGAAATTCGGCTCAAAATACCCACTTTGATAGCATTTTTTGAAATATATAAAAGAAATCGACCAATACAGCAGATTATATATAATTCTAAAAAAAAAAAAAAAAAAAAAAAAAAAAAAAAAAAAAAAAAAAAAAAAAAAACTGCCAACTGAATGGTTTTGAAAGCAAAATTTAATTTAAAAACGAGTCAGAAAATAAGCAATTTGTTATTTGAATATATCTTCATTCTTCAATCACGATCGCTTCGGGAAATTTTGTTCAAAATGCCCACTTTGACAGCATTTTTCGAAATATATTCTGATTTTATCAAAAAACTGACCAATAGGGCACATTATACAGTTCCTAAATAAGAGAGCCTGCCAACTGGATGCGTGAGGGCAAAACGAATTTAAAAATGAGCCCGATGATAAGCAGTTTGGATTTGTGACTCCCTTAATACGATTTTTCCTTCAACTCCTATTTTTGTTTAATTTGTTTTTGTTATAAGTATTGGTCTTATCAAAACCTTGTCAATATAAAAGTTGTAGATAGTACTGAGAACATGTATAATAAATTTAATCGAATTTGATATTCTAAGAATTGACGAAATTATGAATTTTGTTCTTTTCCCACCTGCTCTTTTTTTTTTCGCTTTTATTTATTTATTTTCAATAAGAGTTATTATTATCAAAAATTCGTCAATACAAAAAATTTAGATAATATTAAGTAAATTTATAACAAATTTAATTGGATTTGATATCGTGAGAACTGACGAAGTTATTATTTGTTTCTCTCCTCAAAACCCCAATTTTTTCGTCGTTTGAGAGCTCAATTTGAACTTAATCAAAAATCTACCATGCATAAACTTTTGGTCCATTTTTATAGAAGTACTAACATAACCTTTAAAAAACTCTACATGATTCAATATTTATTTTAATTAAGAAGTTATGGCTTTTTTTCGGTTTTCAGAAAAAACCCTCCCTTTATCCATCCCCTTGACCCGATTTTTCCCATTAACGAACCTGACCGAGACTTTATGCCCCTTGATTTTATGTATCAGTTTGGAAGAGATTTGAGCAGAATTATAGAAGTTATCGTATCCATAAAGAAGTTATGTACATATACATATGGATAGATAGATAAAGGTTTTTACTGGTGGTAGTTTTGAGGTCTAGGAGTCATGATCGGTGTAGATCAGCAAAAATTTTTCAGAAATTTCGACATAGGAACGACCGCAATAGATAGTATTTCATATGAAATCTACCTAAAACTCTATATTGAAGTAACATTTAAATACTAGTTTCAATAGTTATAGCGTTATGTTTAGGTACCATAAAAATTGGCTAAAACTCTTTGATCCGCAATGAAACATTTTTAACTGTTATAGAATTCGTTTTATAATATCAGAAGTGTAAAAAAATAGTCTTAAAAAAAAAAAAAAAAAAAAAAAAAAAAACTTTTTTTGTGTGTGTGTGTGTGTGAGTACATATATATATTTTTTTTATTTGAAGTCGTATTGTTTTCCCATAAAATTAGGCTCATGATAACGGGTTGTTTTTTAGGAATGCCGAATCTCTTATTCAGCGAAACTAAATGCAGTGCCTTTTAGATAAGATCTAATGTTGGGTGAACGGGCTCTACGAATAAAAGGTCCATGAACTGTTTACAAACAACACTTGTTACAAAATCAGGCTTCGCTAATGAGTTCTTATTAATTGTGCTTGGAAAGCAAGCTTTCTTACCTATTTGATTACATCTGTTTAGAGCAGGAAGCTTCTTTTTTTTTCTTTTATTTTTCCCATCTTTCTTTTTCCTTTCTTAAAACACAAAAATATAAATTTCTAAGGTTTCTAAAATTAGACATCCAGGATCGGAAATTGCGTTATGTTTAAATTGTATAACCTCGTAAGGTCTCTGCTCTGATTGTGTTATATTACTATATGCGTATAAAACAAAACGTGTGCGGGACCGAAAAGAAGGAAGTTACTTTGGAAAAGTTTCAACAAGGCTTAAAAAAACCCAATTTTTCTGATTCCAAACGTTTTTGTGTCTGAACGCTCATCTATCACACATCCTTCTAGGAGTTGCCAATGAAAGTAAAATACCCCCTCCCCTCCCTCAAAAGTAACAAACAATTTCTACCTTATCTTCAGAATCCTTTAAATAAAAGGTTAACCTGTTAATATGGTACTCCAAAAGTTGATTAAAAATAAATATTTTAAACCAAAGTAGTAAGTGTAAACCAACATAAGCACATGATAGTATAAAAATAAAATTTCATCTGTCAATATTAAAGATGTTATATTAAATATCATAATAAAAATATATATTAACTTTATATTAAATTTCTTATGCCCTAGGCTGTCAATGATTTTAATTAAGAGATTAAAATCTGGGATTTTAATCAGATGATATTTTTAAATCGAATATTTTCTTGATTTTTAAAATGATATAAAAATTTTAAATATTTCTAATTCATTAAATAAAATAAGTATTATGATTTGTAAGCTTAATTTATTCAAACTTGTAAACAGTAATGTTTTATCAGTTGTAAAAAGAATGTTATTTAAAATAAATATAATTAAATCCATTATAATTTATGTAGTTATAATTTTGATGATTCCTGAAATTAAATATCTAAAAATAATCACTCATCTTTTATACAAAAAGAGCGCAACAAGTGTAGTAAATTTATGTAGGTAAAAGAATTATATAAATAGTATTTTTTCTAATTTTTCATTTTACCTTATCAAATTAACATGTCACAACAAATTTGAATTAAAGGGCAATTCAAAACTGATAACATTTTCTCATCTGCTTTTTTGAAACAATAAAGATTTTTTAAAAAATTAATGGCTATCAAAACATTATACATAGATAGAGCTTTTTTACTAAAGTTTATTTTATTTTTATTATTTTTTTAATTATATACATCGTAAAGTAATCACAATCAAAACACCAATAAAGTAACCTGTTAAAAAATAAAGAAAAAACGATTTTTTTTTTTTTTTTTTTTTTTTTTTTTTTTTTTTTTTTTTAAGTTTAAACCAGTGAATGTTAGCAATGTCCAGTGTATTATAGCATTTCTGATATTTAAGGGAGTCCGGGGTACGTTTTAAAATAATTTATATTTATTGAGTTAAAATTTTGAATTTTTTGTGACGAAGCATATCAATTGTACACAAAATTACGAAACAAAACTTCTCATAATGTTAAAATATATTAAATTTAAAATTAATTAAAAAAGTAAGATAATTTAAAATTGTTATAAAATAAAATATTATTCGTAGAATTCATTTTTTTTCATTTAAACAAAGAGAAATATCTAAATTTTAATTCTGATTCAGCATTTTTAAAAATATTAATTTTTTTAAAAATTAAAAATATTTAAAATAAACATTTGAAAAATTAATATGTAACTTTTATTTAAAAAAAACTATATTTTCTAAAGTAAACATTTTTTTTTTAAATTTTCTGTATTAAAATTAAAGTAAAACAATGAAATAAAAAGTTTCAAATTTGAAGCAATTATCTCTAATGGATTCTTGACTTAAAACCATTTAAATCTGAGAAAGTATAAAAATACCCATCATTAAAAAAACCCACATTTTTACAAGAAATCATTTCTATGACAACTATTGCTTGAAAACTAGATTTTGAGAGCAAACTAAAACGAAAAAATTAATATTTCCTCTTGTAATTATGATAGGGTAATTATATATATAGGGTATCTTGTAATTACTACTTGGTTATCCCGGCGATCATTTTCACCAAATTATACAAATCGCCAAACTAATAGCCAAATTACACACATTTTCATATTTTTCATTTTAAATATAAAAAAAAAATAATAATTAGTAAAATGTTAGTATGAATACAAATAAAAAATACGTGTGGCACTCGGTGACTGCCACGGTAAAGCTATTGCATAGCATTTTTTATCAACTTATGCAAAAATACAGCGTCAATGTCTGCCGAAGTCTACCGAAGGATACCGTGATGAAGTCTGCCGAACTGAAACGAGTATTAGGATTTTTTCTCGTTACGGAATTTCTAGATTCGGTCGCCGCGCTCAAAGCCAGCGATAAAAGCTATGCAATAGCTTAATAAATTACCAAACAAAATTTGGTCGCGCTACGAAAATTAAATCGCGAGTTATAAGCATTTTAAATTTTTCGAACCTCACGGTATGGGGGGTCTCCTGTCACCAAAAACTAACACTGTCTCAATAAATTACCAAACAAAATTTCGCCGCGCTACGAAAAGTAGATCGCGAGTTATAAGCATTTTAAATTTTTCTATCCTCACCGTGGGGGGTCTCCTGTCACCAAAAATTAAAGCTGTCTCATAAGAAATTACCAAACAAAATTTGGCGGCGCTACGAAAATTAGATCGCGAATTATAAGCATTTTAAATTTTTCGAACCTCACGGTATGCGGGTCTCCTGTCACCAAAAACTAACACTGTCTCAATAAATTACCAAACAAAATTTCGCCGCGCTACGAAAAGTAGATCGCGAGTTATAAGCATTTTAGATTTTTCGACCCTCGCCGTGGGGGGTCTCTTGTCACCAAAAATTAACACTGCCTTATAATAAATTATCAAACAAAATTTGGCCGCGCTACGAAACTTAGATCCCGAGTTATAAGCATTTTAAATTTTTCGACCCACCGTGGGGGGTCTCCTGTCACCAAAAATTAACACTGTCTCACAATA
Organism: Maratus speculifer; assembly: GCA_964019185.1. Classification (NCBI taxonomy): domain Eukaryota; kingdom Metazoa; phylum Arthropoda; class Arachnida; order Araneae; family Salticidae; genus Maratus; species Maratus speculifer. Next base: position 25,548,695 of record OZ025296.1, read on the forward strand.
AATTACCAAACAAAATTTGGCCGCTCTACGAAAATTAGATCGCGAGTTATAAGCATTTTAGATTTTTCGACCCTCACCGTGGGGGGGGTCTCTTGTCACCAAAAATTAACACTGCCTCATAATAAATTATCAAACAAAATTTGGCCGCGCTACGAAACTTAGATCCCGAGTTATAAGCATTTTAAATTTTTCGACCCACCGTGGGAGGTCTCCTGTCACCAAAAATTAACACTGTCTCACAATAAATTACCAAACAAAATTTTGCCAAGCTACCAAAATTAGATCGCGAGTTATAAGCATTGTAAATTTTTCGACCCTCACCATTGGGGTCTCCCGTCACCAAAAATTAACCCTGTCTCATAATAAATTACCAAACAAAATTTGGCCGCGCTACGAAAATTAGATCGCGAGTCATAAGCATTTTAATTTTTTCGACCCTCATCGCGGTGGTCTCATGTCACCAAAAATTAACAATGTCTCATAGTAAATTACCAAACAAAATTTGGCCGCGCTACGAAAATTAGATCGCGAGTTATAAGCATTCTAGATTTTTCGACCCTCACCGTTGGGGTCTCTTGTCACCAAAAATTAACACTGCCTCATAATAAGTTACCAAACAAAATTTGGCCGCGCTACAAAAATTAGATCGCGAACTATAAGCAATTTAGATTTTTCGACCTCACCGTGGAGGGTCTCATGTCACCAAAAATTAACAATGTCTCATAGTAAATTACCAAACAAAATTTGGCCGCGCTACGAAAATTAGATCGCGAGTTATAAGCATTTTAAATTTTTCGACCCTCACCGTGGGAGGTCTCCTGTCACCAAAAATTAACAATGTCTCATAATAAATTACCAAACAAAATTTGGCCGCGCTGCGAAAATTAGATCGCGAGTTATAAGCGTTCTAGATTTTTCGACCCTCACCGTGGGGGGGTCTTCTGTCACCAAAAATTAACACTGTCTCACTATAAATTACCAAACAAAATTTTGCCAAGCTACCAAAATTAGATCGCGAGTTATAAGCATTTTAAATTTTTCGACCCTCACCATGGGGGTCTCCCGTCACCAAAAATTAACCCTGTCTCATAATAAATAACCAAACAAAATTTGGCCGCGCTACGAAAATTAGATCGCGAGTCATAAGCATTTTAAATTTTTCGACCCTCACCGTGGGGGTCTCATATCACCAAAAATTAACAATGTCTCATAATAAATTACCAAACAAAATTTGGCCGCGCTACGAAAATTAGATCGCGAGTTATAAGCATTCTAGATTTTTCGACCCTCACCGTTGGGGTCTTTTGTCACCAAAAATTAACACTGCCTCATAATAAGTTACCAAACAAAATTTGGCCGCGCTACGAAACAGATCGCGAGTTATAAGCATTCTAGATTTTTCGACCCTCACCGTGGGGGGGTCTCCTGTCACCAAAAATTAACACTGTCTCACAATAAATTACCAAACAAAATTTTGCCAAGCTACCAAAATTAGATCGCGAGTTATAAGCATTTTAAATTTTTCGACCCTCACCATGGGGGTCTCCCGTCACCAAAAATTAACACTGTCTCAATAAATTACCAAACAAAATTTGGCCGCGCTGCGAAAATTAGATCGCGAGTTATAAGCATTTTAAGTTTTTCGACCCTCACCGTGGGGGGTCTCCTGTCACCAAAAATTAAAACTGCCTTATAATAAGTAACCAAACAAAATTTGGCCGCGCTACGAAACTTAGATCGCGAGTTATAAGCATTTTAAATTTTTCGACCCTCACCGTTGGGGGGTCTCTTGTCACCAGAAATTATCACTGTCTCATAACAAATTACCAAACTAAATTTGGCCGCGCTACGAAAATTAGATCGCGAGTTATAAGCATTTTAAATTTTTCGATCCTCACCGTGTGGGGTCTCCTGTCACCAAAAATTAACACTGTCTCATAATAAATTACCAAACAAAATTTGGCCGGGCTATGAAAATTAGATCATAAAAAACATAAGTTTGAGACTTGATATCCTAATATCTGAAAAATACCGCGTCAGAGTCTGCCGAAGTCTACCGAAGGATACCATGCCGAAGTTTGTCGAACTAAAACGACGTTAGCCGAGTGTTAGGTTTTTTCGTTACGGATGTGTTAGGATTTTTCGCGTTACGGAATTTTTGGATTCGGTCGCCGCGCTCAAAGCCCGTGATAAAAGCTATACAATAGCTTAAAAGTCAAAATAAAAATCACTTAATAATGTTTTAAACACGTCGATCGTATTTAATGTCATTGAATATGACATACACGATCATCCATTATTGACATTTAATCTTATAGTTTGGCGATAGATTTTTGATCGACGGGATAATCAAGAAGTACCTTTGATAGAAATTTTCTGCGAACTTATTTTACGCAAGATAAAACACTTTCACTTTACTAAAATTTATTTTAAAGAATAGTTGTGTTTTCTCTACTTTTACAAAATTCGTATCAAATAGTTCGAAGAAATCAAATTTATTAATTCATACGTAAAATCATTTTACGATAATTTGGATAAATGGATTTTAAAGAAATATTATCTTCTTAACTTTAAGTTAAAATAAATTTGTTTGAAAGTTAGACTAACCAACGTAAACTTTCTTTCTTTCTTTCTTTTTTTTTTTTTTACGGTAATTTATTTTGTAGTTTTGTTATAAATCAATGAAGCAATTCCTACTTAAAAATTTCTGTCGTCGAAATTCAACGGGTTCCACCTTCTTTTTATAATTACTAATTGTAATTTTATTAATAATAGGGCAAACACATAGCTTAAGTTCTTTCATATTAAAGGCACATTTCTTTTTAGAATTTTACAATTCTTTAAAAAATTCAATATTTTAAGGCGGGAAAAAAAATCATAAAAATAGATTTAAATTTAAAAAATCTGATTTTACCAAAAAAAAAAAAAAAATATTTTTTTACATTTTTTAACACTAGAATATATGTATAATGTATTTAGAATTTTTAATCTGGTGAATATTCAAAATTTTTAAATTTTTGTTAGTTAAATTTACTTTGAATTTATTGCTAATAAATATCATTATAAATAAACTAAACTCAGCAGTCTTATCCAAAAAGTCATTATAAGCGCAAATTCTAGTTGTTGTTAATTTAATTGACTGCAAATCAACCATATTTTTAGAGAATATACTCTCTCCCAACAATAAGTCATAGATAATCGATATTAAAACTTCATGGATACGAATAAATAATAAACAAAAGTTGTTTTGCCACTGACTGCTTTGCATTGTACATTACAATTATATCGATTTCCATCAGACAATACTGTACCAAAAAATATGTTACTCATGCGCATGTGTTACTCATGCAAATATTAGCAATACTTGTTAAGGAATTATAATATAAGTTTTTAGAAACACATAACAAACACATTAGCTCAACTCTTAAAAATACACTTATTATAAAAAGTATCTCATTTTCATTTATGAGACTGCGAATGAGGGACTGTCCATAAATGATGTCACATGTTTTTAAATATATTTGAACCCCTCCCTCCCTTTGTCACAATGTATCATACTTTACCATACCGTCCTCCCCTTCCCCTTGTCACATGTCACGTTATATTATCTAAGCATATAACTGCAGTTCAAAAACAAACTCTACATTATAGTTCATATTTCAAATTTTATTTTTTAACTTTAAATAAATGTGTTAATGACATTTGTTAGCTAAAAATAAAAATGATTCACGTATATATTTTGTAAGAAATAAGATTAAGGTTTGCAACAAAAAACATAATTAATATAAAATATTGATAAAAGATTAATGTAAAAAGTAACTGATTACAGTAGTATTTTGGATTTGAAATGGAATTTTTTATATTTGGCTTTAAATTTTATCTGTACTTTATGAACACAGAATACTGTAATTTCAAAATAATTTCCACCTATAATCTGCTGATTTTTAATGCTTTTAATTTAACCAAAATGTGTGATATAACATTTCTTCTTACCCCCCTCTCACCCAATTATCACAAACGGTCACAATTTCACGACCCCCCCCCCCCTCGAGGCGTGCTATCATTTGTGGACACCCCTAAAAAAATTGCATTTATAAAAACTGGCCTTCAAAAATCTTGCTCATGTTCAATTCGAGTGTGATTTTCATTGGGGAGTGAGGAAATATCGCTATCAAAAATCGAAATCATTCCGTGACATTTGTGTGCTTTGAAGTAATTATATAGTACCGTGATTGATGGATTACAGAAAAAGAAATTTTCTAAGAATAGCGTCCTCATGAGAAAAAAGAATATTTCAGGAAATATCGCACAAAAAACCTTGAATAAAGGTGCAAGATACTTAAAAGAAAAAAAAAGTGGTAGGGAATGGTTGGATGGTTAAAAGAAAAAGAAATATTTGGAAAGATAATTAAGTAACATGAAATAACAAAGTTAAAACTTGTAGTTTGGTCAAGGAAAAAGGTGTTTTGTAATATGAGATACAAGACAATTTACCTCATACAAATGGTATAAAAATTGGCAAGATGGACTACATACTTTGATAAAAATGGGAAATTTAAAATTAAAATAAGTTTGAACGTAACTTTTAATCTTTTTTTGGTAACAATCAATGTTCTATCATAATCTCCTCCATCCTGAGTCAAATGTAACGGTAGTTATAGAAGGTAGGTAAATTATTATCTAAGTTAGAAAATATTCAAGCTAGTTCATTTTAAGTGTTTTTTTTTTTCTTAGTTTTATTTGAAATGTCAAATCCGTTACTTATCAAGTCTGTTACCATGAAATGTAAGCGAATGGTGAAAATGGCCCATTCACTTCATTTAAAGTAATTCATATCATATTTTATCGTTTAAGGTTCATACAAATAGAAAATACATTCGATAAAGCATTCCGATTATCTGACGATTTCAACTTTCTGACATCTCGTCCCGTGAGTGCCTGGTAATAGGAAGTCCCCTGTAATTTCATTGTGACAAAGTTCACTTGGCGGAAAATGACATTAAAAACTTAAGTATTTTCTGTTACTTTTATTTTGCTTTACATGGAAAACATGTAGAAAAATTTAATATTATGGCAATATTTGTAAATTTATCCCTGAAAAGGAAGCAAAAGATAATTAAATTAATAAGATTTAAAATGTTTAGTGGCATATTTGAGATTTACATATTAAAAAGTAGTTGAAAATCTTTGAGTTAAATCATTGTGAAAACTTACTTGTACTGAAATTACAGTTAAAGCTGCATTACATTAATTATCACTTGTAAAGTAACTGAATGCTTAAAATTTCTTGCCCTATTTTAATTTCTTTATCTCTAATTTTTCTAGTACCTTGCTTTCTCAGTCCCTTTTTTTTTTTTTTTTTTTTTTTTTTTTATAGTTGAATTTGCAACTTTCAGTTTAACTATACAAACATTGGTGGAATTTCCTTTCGTTTTGAAAACTATTTCTATCGCCAGAGATATTTGAATAACGGAATATCGATTATAAATATCCTCTATATAAGAACGAACAGAAAGAGAAAGAGTATCCCACAAGTATCCCACACAAAGAATATCCCACGAGTTAATAAAGCCTTTATCTTTAGTTCAAGCGGTTCCACAATACCTACATTGCGAAAAAAAATATGCTGTCTTCACCTGGAATGAATAGTTAGTCACTTTCTAAATAACAAAACTAGAACTATAGATGACCGAGCTGTGCGAATAGTCTTATCAACTAAGCTGAATAGACGAAATGACGTAGCATTTCTAGTTTCTTGTTTTCTCGGAGACGAAACTATATTGAACCGTTTCAGTATTGAGAAATTATCGCTTGATTTTGGGAATGGTTTCGTAAACAAGAATTACAGTTACCAAATCAAACTTCTTGTATTCGCTTCTATTTGCAGAGATTTTTAAATGACTTTGACAACGAGAATGTAGGAAAACGCTCTTGAATTCCTGTAGGAGATTCTGGAACTCTCAAGCAAACGGAACTACATTTTATAAGGATGACATAAAACAACTTTTTCTAGAAGCACAATTTAGATTCTAGATGCCCGAGCGATATTTTTTCTCAGTGTATGTAACAATGTCTATCTATGACAGTAGTTATGGGAGTTATCCTCTCAATACACATCTCTTGGTAATCTTTGAGTTAAATAATTGTGTAAACAAACTTATAACGTAATTATAATAAAAGGTGCATTCGTTTAATTAACTAATAGATTAATTTTAGACCCTTGTAAAGTGATGGAATGCTTAACCGCTTCCTTGTACGGACATCCATATTCCAATCGTGATTTATTATTCTCACCAGTAAATTTTTATTTTTATAGTTTTGCATTATTTAATCCGAGCATTTTTCTGATTCAATTAGGCAGAAATTTCTGTTTTGAAAAACCGGTGATAAAAGATTAAAAATTCTGTAAATTACATGAAAAAATAAGCATTATTTGACAGATTCTTTTTTTTTTTTTTTTTTTTTTTTTTTTTTTTAACAAATATTGATCAGTTATGTGGTTAACATTACTTGTTCTTTTTCATTATATTTGCCCCTAATCTTTTCTAGTACCTCACCTTTAAAATGTTCTCGAAACACCCCCTCAGTTTTTTTTTCTCATTGTCGCATCCCCTAATCTCCTCGTGATCACTTCCACTAAATGACGTGCCTTCTTTGGCTTCGGTTCAAAATAAACTAAAGTTGCGTAAAGAACACTGAATTACTTAACTTCAATCTGAGAACTTTTTACGGCCCTGAGTTTATCCTGTACAATTAGCAGGTTAGTCCAACAGCTTCGAAATTAAGTCAGATCCTTATATAAGATGCGAGTCAGGTGTTTGTTGACGCATAAGTATTTCTTCATAGTGCGTATATAACAAAAATAACAAAACATTAATATCTGCAACTGTCAATAGCGACATTAAATTATAGTATTGTGAAGCGCGTCTTTCAGCGTAGAGGAAGATATCGCTTTAAATTTCCATTTCGAACATATAAAGTCCATCTTATTGGAAATTGATTTGAAGCCTATACCAAAGCTGGCTGTCACCTCGAATGATCCTTATAAACACAAATACAATAGGACCTCTATTTAACGAAGTCGCTAAATCTTCAAAAAAGGTTCGTTATATGGAAAATTTGTTAAATAGAGATTCACTTTAAAATATATTTTAAACAATATAAAATAGATATTAAATTCATAAACACTAAATACTATTAGAAAAAATTATTTAATCTTATTTATACACTATATTGCCATTGATTATTGGACACTTGCGATTTTAGACATTTTACTAAATATCTAGAAAAATACATGAGAAATCATCTCGAAACTCTTAGTGTATAAATATAATAATATACGTCATACATCTTCGTGAAGATTTTTTACCGAAACTCAATAGGGGACCGTCAATAAATTAAAAAAGAATGAATATCTTTTGAATAACCCTGTCAAAACTAATGTAGCAAAAGCGTTCAAACTCTAGATTATGATTGAATGCCTTATTGTAATACACTGTGTTCATTTTTATGCAAATAGCATGCATACTCGCAGAGTAATTAAGGTTTTTATAAAAATGGCCCCAAATTTTTCTAAGTTTTTCCCTTATAATTTTGAGAGTTCTTAATATAAAATAATATTTTTTTCATAAAATATGACATACAACATTGCACACAGTACCCTGTAATCAAAATTAAAAAATAATAAAAATTGTATGAAAAATGAGTAGGTTTACTAAATAATTTTTTACTGCGCATGCGTCAAAGATATCAAAATTTCATTTGCATATTATGTTAGCTAAATGTATAGAGCAACTTTTGTAAAAGTCTCAAAATTATAGCTTGAAAATTCTGAAAGTAATCGTCTACAGAAAAAGGACAAAATCCGTTGTTTCCAAAATGAAGCAAAAAAATGAGGGATTTTATCCAAAAGTAGTCGTAACATCCCGTATTGTGTATTCTATATTGACACTTATCAATGAGTATATGGATACAACCCCTCTTGTTTTTGCTCCATTTTGAGAATAACGGATTTTCAACTTATTCAATTGACGATTATTTTCAGAATTTTCAAGTTATGATTTTGTGACTTTCACAAATGTTACTCTATACATTTAGCTAACATAATATGCAAATGAACTTTTGATATCGTTGACGCATGCGCAGTGAAAAATTATTTAGTAAACCAACTCATTTTGTATACAATTTTCATTATTTTTTAATTCTGATTACAGGTTACTGTGTGCAATGTTGTTTGTCATATTTTCTGAAAAAAATATTATTTTATATTAAGAACTCTGAAAATTATAAGGAAAAAACTTGGAAAAATTTTGGACCATTTTTATAAAAACCTTAATAACTCTGCAAGTTTGCATGCTATTTGCATAAAAATGAACACAGTGTATTACAATAAGGCATTCAATCATAATCTAGAGTTTGAGCGCTTTTGCTACATTAGTTTTGACAGGGTTATTCAAAAGATATTCATTATTTTTTAATTTGTTGACGGTCCCCTACGGAGTTTCGGTAAAAAATCTTCACGGAGATGTATGACGTATACTATTATATTTATACACTAAGAGTTTCGAGAAGATTCCTCATGTATTTTTCTAGATATTTAGTAAAATGTCTAAAATCGCAAGTGTCCAATAATCAATGGCAATATAGTGTATATATATATTTATTTATTTATATAAATACTTTTATAAATATAACCAAAGTAATTCAGATATTACCATTCAATAAACCAATGAAACCAGTATTTTTACAATCATCTTATTGAAAACAGTTGATGTTTGAAGTGAAATAGAAGGCAGATTATATTTATTTTGTATAAATAACATCAATTTGCTCTATTTATTTTACCCGTCAAAAAGAAATCTGCAAGGAAAACAGGAATAAAACAAAACATTCTACAGGAATACACTCTATTTTTAGTTTTCAGAATTTTTTTTAATTAAAATTAATGAATCATTGCCGTATTCATTATAACAAACAATTTTAAGCATACATTACCCCATGCATCCTTAAATCTAATTACTGAAAAAATTTAATTAATTTAATTTCTGTTAATTTTGTCTGAGTTTTTTGTTTGAAAAGGTGTTTTCTCTCATAATACGTCTCACATCTTTGCAATGTACCAAAAATGCCTTCAAACTATAATCCACGTCGGATTGTTTCAAATGATTTTATCATTTCATTATTCGAAGATTTGTTGATTTCTGCATTATGATTATTTCCATTTTTAAAATCTTCATTTTCTTCGCAATTCATAGCTGGATTGTTTTTATTTTTTACACTTTCCAAAATATCCAGTTCAGTTAGCGTTTCTGAGATCTCAACTTCGAAATCAAGTGAAAGAAGATCTTCAATCAGCACATCATCATTAATTTCATCTTTTTCATTCAGCTGTATCCAAATTATTTTAATTTCTTCTAAGAAAATATCGTCTTTGTCTTCCGTACTCGCCAAATTTTCATTGCTGACAAAAGAATCCAGCTTTGGAAAAACTGTTGCATATAGTATGATCTGTGACATCATAGTTCCATGCTTTGGAAATTTCTGATATGCTTTCCCGTAATTTGATTTTTGGCTTAGATTGATTGTTCTAAAGTGCAGTGATAACTTTCCGCGTTATTACCTTGCGATAGTGTGCTTTGAAGTTTTTGATGTCTCCTTGACACATTGGCTGAACTTTTGATGTAGTGTTAGAGGGCAAGTAAAAAACTGAAACATTTTTCAGTTTGGGTTGATTTCCTTCGGATGGGTGCGACAATTGCCAAAAATAAGACAATTTGGCAGCACTCTGCAATCATACGTTTGTCCAACTTTTAAATCCATTTCTTATGTCATCCAAGACTTTTTGTTAAAATCATAATCAACCTCCAGAGATTTTATGCCTTTTAAACATCTTAAGTTCTTGCTTCTTCCGATAACTAATGGTTTCAATTTCTAATCTTGAATTATATTCGTACTAACATGACAGGTATTCTTGCTTTACTTTTTTTACCACCAAAGCATTTTTCCTTTTTAAATGTTAATGTCGTGTGAGGCAAACATCGAAAAAATAACAGTCTCATCCGCATTAAAGATGTTTACTGGCTTATAGTCTATTGAAATTTTGCTCAGTTTCTCCGTTATTCAATTTTCGCTATCGTTATCATCGATGGCTTTACTTTCGCCAGATGTTACTTTTGCTGCAATTCCGTGTCTTCTCTTAAATTTTTCAAGCAACCCACTGCTTCCTCGAAATTCGTCGTATCCCAGTGCTTTCGGAAATTTCAGAACTTCCTCAATTATGAAAGGCCCCAGCGATCGGAACATTTTTATCTCGCATTGTGTGTATCCACTTCAAAACTGCCTCATCCGCATCTTCACAGACACAAGTTTTTAAACGTTTTGAGCAAAAGTTCGTTGAATCATTATTTTGAAACTTATCAAGATTTTTTATTATGGTTGATAAGCTATTTGGAAGACTACTAAATTTGAAAGCAATATCTTTTCCTTTCACTCCTTTATCTACCTGATCAAGAATTAATTTTTTTCTTTGATACTCATATTTTCGCTTTGACATTTTCAAGCTATAAGAACCGAAATTACTCTCACGACTAACCAAAAGTCTAGTATATAGGCGACTTTATTTCAAGGATACGGGACTGCTCCATTGAAGGTGAAACGGGAATACTGAAAATCTGGATTTCCTGGATAAATGCACAATGATTTTACTGACTTGGTGGGTTAGGCGCCTCAACTAATTCAACTAAACTAATTCAAGGTCACTGATCATCATAAAATGAGTTAAAAAAAGAATAAGTTAGAAATTTTCGGAAATATTTTGAGAAATAACCAGAAAAAAAAATAGGTCACAAGAAAAAAAAGTTCGTTAAATAGAGAATGCACTTCGCTATTTGGAGGTTATTTTACAAAGAAATTCGCAAAATTTACTTAGTTCCTAGAAAATTTTCAGAAAATAGAGGTTAGACTGTAGTTACACAAATCAGCATAACAGTTTTATTTCTTTCCATTACATACAGGTGAAACTTTTGAAAATACTATCACATCCATGTTTAACCCAGGGATTCGAACTCGGACGATGAGCGTGGCAGCAGTCTCCGCTTTTGACAACGTCACTGGGTGACTAAATTTTGTTTTAACTCATATTCCTTATATCAGAAACATCACCGGCACTAAACTAAATTGAGCTCAAATCTAAAAATCGTCTTTCAAAAAAAGAAGAAAAAAAAAAAAAAAAAAAACAGAATTTATCATTATATTTTTAAAGATGAATATTTAATTTTAAAATAGACTGTTGGAAATGACATTGTTTCTTTCGTTTTAAAATAGAAAAAATCATAAAGATTCCACACAACAGCTTAATACTTTGTAGAGATGTGTCATTTGTTGAGGAACGATTCCAAAGGAACGGTTCCGGCGGTGGAACTGAACGAATGGTTCCTGTCTGTAAAAAGGATTCGTTCATTTTCGGAACGATTCCTCGGACTCCTTCCGAAAAAGAAAGATTCCTAGGACTAGTTCCGAAATGAAACCATTCCGAAAAGGAACGATTTATCGGACTCATTCCAAAAAGGAACGATTCCTCGGACTAGTTCCGAAATGAAACCATTCCAAAAAGGAAAGATTGATCGGACTCGTTCCGAAAAGGAACGATTCCTCGGACTAACTCCGAAATGAAACCATTCCGAAAAGGAACGATTCCTCGGACTAGTTCCGAAATGAAACCATTCCGAAAAGGAACAATTGATCGGACACGCTCCGAAAAGGAACGATTCCTCGGACTAGTTCCGAAATGAAACCATTCCGAAAAAGAACGATTCCTCGGACTAGTTCCGAAATGAAACCACTCCGAAAAGAACAGATTCCTCGGACTCGCTCCGAAATGAAACGACTCCGAAAAGGACCGATTTCTCGGACTCGTTCCGAAATGAAACGACTCCGAAAAGGACCGAATCCTCGGACTCTTTCCGAGATGAAACGACTCCGAAAAGGACCGAATCCTCGGACTCGTTCCGAGGTGAAACGACTCCGAAAAGGAGCGAATCCTCGGACTCGTTCCGAGATGAAACGACTCCGAAAAGGAGCGAATCCTCGGACTCGTTCCGAAATGCACCGACTGCGAAAAGGACCGATTCATCAGATTCGGTCCGTTCGATTTCTTGGATTCGGTTCGAAATGGATTGATTCCGAAAAAATCGGTTCTTGTTCCTGTAGATTGTCCAGTTTTAATAAATTAAAATACGCTATTTTATTTTAAAATAAGATATATTTTGATTTATTAAAGCAAAGTGTATTGCCCAAATACCCTTCAAATGTGTATGAAAAAAAAGCGGGGGGGGGGAAGGGGAGACGAAGAAAAACGAAAGAAAGAGAAAAGAAATTAAAGTTGTAGGAGTGGATAAACGTTTAATAAACTACAACTGCGCATTATATCATCTTAAATTTAATGTTTAGAAAAATAGAAGTATATTATTTTACTTCATTTAAGATATTGTCTGTTACAAATTATTTACTGTCATCTGTGACTTAATTACAATACTATTTGATGTGTTCATGCAAAATTGATCTAAAAGAGATAATTTACGAAGTTGATTTTTTATATCTGAGTGAAAAAAATGCCCCAGCTAGGATTCGAATAGAGAACCTAAACGTGCTTTATCGATTGAGTACCAGGATCCGAAGGTAATGGAACACCATATAGGCTTAGATACATGCACTAATCCTTTTTCTAATTGGTAAATATATCATACGAAATGATATATATAGGATGCCGAGGAAAATTTTGGCATATATATATATATATATATAATGAATTTTCAAGAAAAACAACATTAAAAGAAAGAAAAAAAACTGATTTGAAACGGTTTTGAATAATATAAGAAATACATCATCATGTCATAAAAATTGCACTTGAATGGGATAATAACTGATTTTCGATTTTTTTAATAGTTACGCACTTTTATGTATATTTCGGTTTCATGCTATTTTTCCTCACGTATAATTTGAATTTGAGAATGTTCTTTGTCCAAAGAAAAATAAGACCAGCTAATAGCGCTCGCTCATGTATCACTTTATAAGTTTGGTGTCTTGTTTTTCTCTCCTGAAGAATATGATTAAAAAACAATCTTGAAACTCTCGAAGATTGCTTTAATCAACTTACATTGAGGTTTATTACATAGAGGAAAATCATAAATGTTTCATAAATGTTTGAACAATAGTCCTGGCAATAGAGACCGTATTGTGTCTCTACCTAGCAAAATTCATGATATTTCTGGAAAAGGCTTTTTTATGTTTTTTAATTCGCTAAATCCGAATTTTCAACTTCCCACAAAAATTTTCCTCGGCAATTCCCCTAAAATTTCGCAAAATACTCCCCTCCTCCCCCCCCCAAAAAAAGTTATTTAAGAAAAAAATCAATTATTTTATCGTTTTAGTTAAAAAGTATGCAGGAATTTTGAAATTATACAAAATTTGCAACAAATACGATGCATGACTAAGACGTAAGATGAACGGGAAGAGGTAAGCCTGCCTCTCAACATGCGTCGCGGCGCTACATGTACTACGTTATGCAATTCCACTTAAATTTCTCAAATCTGAGACAAATATTAAGAAGGACCACACAAACTAGTTTAAAATTACTGTAAAACATATTCAAACATGTATTAGTATGTATGGATGCCTCTAATATGCACGCATTTAGTAAAAACCTCTAGAAGTAAGTAATTTTAACAATTTTAAATTAAATTAAAAGATTTATTAAATTAGATTGCATTAAATGAACTTAATGGATGTTCTTTTGTGTCACCTATAGGCGACATCAGGACTGAGGAGGTTAACCAATTGCATGATATGTCTTCGCTCTCCCGTTACTCCTTCGAATTTTTCCTGTAAGACTTAAGGTCTAGACGAACGGCACTAGTTTTTATTACACTAAAAGAGCAATCAATCAATCATTGTTTTCGAACTGAACAAGGGTGAAACCTCGTTAAATGGTTTTTGAGGGACTGACCCTTGCCAATTTGACAAAGGAAGGGGAACTTTATCTACTCCATCTTCGGTCATAAACCTGTCAACTGATATTCCTCTCTTGAAGTTCAGATTCAGTACACTAGAAGTGCAATTTATACATCAAAGCGCCGACACGAAAGATCAAAGATAGTGCAAGAAGTTAGTGCGAAAAACTGTGTGTGTGCCCGCAGCCTTACTTTATGTTTTGGGATCGCTGAATCCGAATTTTTAACTTCTCACTAAAATTCTCCCTCAAAAAAAGAAAAAAAAAGAAAAGAAAAGAAAAAAGAAAAGAAAAAGAAAAGGTAAAATGATACCCAAAATACGTTTAATTTTGGGTATTATAATAAAAAATATTAATTTTAATATATATATATATCTAATTAAAAGTTTTTGGGAAAAAAATAAATTCAGAAAGCAGGCAAAATTTGCTACAAAAAAGATACATGACATCATGACGTAGCATGAACTTGGAGCAGGGAGTCTGCCTCTCAACATGCGCTGTGGCACTGTATCGTCTGCAGCCCCGTGTAAAAGGGGAGGGGTGCGACGGGGGCGGTCACCCCGATCGCGGAAACTTAGGGGGCGCCAAAATTATACTACCAACGTTATTTTTTGACCTGTCGCAAGAAAAAGTTGGGGTCCCCCCCCCAACTTACTAGGGGAACGCTAGATTGAGACTTTGCCGCGGATACAGTTTTCTCTTCGCACGATCCTGGTCGCCTGAGTCAAGACAATAGAGACCATATAGGGGCTATACCTAACAAAATTCATGGTAGCTCTAGAAAAGACTTATTTTATGTTTTGTGGATCGCTGAATGAAAATTTCTCCCGGCAACTCCTCCCCCTCAAACACATGCACACAAATTTTGGTAAAAGCGGAATTGCATAACTTAGTGCACGTAGCGCTGTGAGGCAGGCTCCTCCCCCCCCCCCACACACACACACACTCCATTCATCCTAAGTCATAATGTTATGCATCGTACTTTTTTGGAAATTCTGTCTACTTTCTGAATTTCTAGATAATTTTTCCTCAAAAAATATAAAAAACCTACATTGGTGATTATTTTCCTTTTTTTCTGGGGGGAGGGGGTGAGAAGTAAAAAATTCGTATTGGATGACCCAAAAACATAAAATAAGAATTATTGAAAGTTCGGAGGAGAGAAAAAGCAAACGATGCTCCCCCTCCCCCTCTCCCCGTTCATCCACGTCATAATGTTATGCATCGCATTTCTTGGAAATTTTGTCTGCATCTAAATTTATAGATACTTTTTCGCTAAAACAGTAAAAAATTGAATTTTTAAAAATTTCTTTTGGGGTTCATTTTATTAAAAATTGGGAGAGGGGAGTTGCCGGGAGAAATTTTTGCTGAGAAGATACAAATTCGGATTTCCTGACCCAAAAAAACACAAGCGAAGGGGTCACGAAGGGGTTAAGGGTGTATTCCAATCCAAACTGCTTATTGTCTGATTTATTCTTAAATTCATTTTTGCTCTCAAACGTTTCAAACTGGCAATTCTCTTTCTTATAAAGTACACAATGCGCCGTGCTTGTCTTTTTTTTTTTTTTTTTTTTTTTTTTTTTTTTTTTTTTTTTTTTTACAATTGCAAAAAATATTGCAAAAAATTGTTGTCAATGTTGGCGTTTTGAACTGAGTTTCCTAAAGAGGGACATCTGCGAACGAAAAAAAATGGTCATACTGAGAAAGTAATTGTTTATAAATCAAATTCTAACGAATATAGCGAAAAAAAAAAAGAAATCACGCGGTCTCTTATACATCTCTTTAAAAATCATCTCAGCAAGTTTCACGTATCTACTTTTAACCCTTTCCGGCACGGGCAAAATCTGTTAGTAAAATAAGAAAATATTGACTGACACCGGAATTCACAAACGATTTTTTTAAATATTTTGAATTCCTTAATTTAAGCCTTTGTTGCAAAAGCAAAATTTTACTAAAATGTTATTGGTGCCGTTTGCAAGTTTGGAATTAAAATTAGGTATCCCAGACCGGGCACAGTGTGCCGGAAAGGGTTAAAAATGTGTCTGAAACTGTATCGGAAATTTTCGAGCTGTTGAAGGTGGAAAAATATTTTTTTCGAATGAACTCTTAATTCCTAAATAGATAGACTTCTAGAAATTCTCGAAATGGGCAGACTCCGAAAATCCCAATTCCTGAGGAATTGTACTGAAATGGACCAACTTGAAAAACGGTATGTTAAAAGGATCGATATATAAGTTAAAGATTACGTTAGGGTGAATTTTGAAGAGGAAACAAATCATAGACCCCGATATCAAATATTAGATCAATAAAGAAATTTCCTATGCAAAAATAATAAAATAAATCGAAGGTCATTTGACGACAGATTTTGGAGGGGAAAGCAATGATTACATTGAAAATCTAATAGACCGCCGCAACAGCCTGATGACCAAAACCAAAGCTACAGTAAAATTTCATGGATAAACTATAGCGATAAATGAAAGGTCAACCAAATGCAAATTTTCAAGAGGAATTATGCTTAATACAATAAATCATAAAGTCAGGGAATACTTATATTATGGGGATTAGAAATAACTATGCTAATTAATAGCGCACACAGATGAATAAAATGGACTCTTAAAAACAAAATGATCTGTCCAAAATATTTAAAAAACGATAAGAAATGATATGAAAAAAATGAATACGTAAGAAAATAAATTAGTTATAAATAATAAATATTAGGGATTGCATGTTGCTCCGAGATCTGTTTTCCCTGTTTCCGGATTCGTTCCCTTTTTCGTAAAATAGTTTCGGACGCGTTTTTTTCCCTTGGAACATTTTTTTTTAATCCATCCTATTTTATCGGATTCCTTCCTTTTTATCTCGAAGTCGTTCTTTTTTTTCTCGGATTCGTTCCATTTTTATCGGATTCGTTCCTTTTATTACGGATTAGTTCCTTTTTTACTTGAAATCGTCCTTTTTTCTCGAAATCGTTCCTTTTTCTCAAAATCGTTCCTTTTTTCTTGAAATCGTCCATTTTTTTTTTTAAATCGTTCCAATAGGAACGAGTCCAAAGAACTCGTTCCTTTTGGGGAACGAATCCGGTTGGAACGGTTCCTTAAAAGGAACGATATTGCCCATCTCTAATACTTTGTATTATGTAATCGAGAATTTCAGGCACTGAATAGTCAAATATCGCTTAAAAAATACTGAGATTTAAATTAAAAGACCCTACAAAACCTACATACTTTTCAACCACATAGGCAGCATATAATCCAGTAGTCAAGGTGTTTAGAACAGGCTCCTTTTTTTTGTCAAATATTGAAATTTTGGTTAAATTAGAAAATACATTTGTTTTTGTGATGTCACTAATGATATTTCTCTTCGAAACTAAAAACAAACCAAGAAAAGTTTCGTCTGAACAAAAATAATATTTTTAGGAACGACCCTGTTGTGCCAAGAACCGCATACTTTGTGATTTACATATGAGTTAAAAATAAACAAAGAAGAGGACAGGGTGGGGGTTGAAAAAATACCGACTGGCGAAGATTTCCTTCCGGGTTTCTCTCTGGTGTTATCCTTACATATTTTTTTGGTCCTCGTGGCTTGTTGAAGAAACATGTTGATTAGGAATTTGGTGCTGACAACAGGTCGGGTTCATTCATTTTTAGCACTTACTAAAGAGGGCGTTGCTTCGTAGTAGAATTTTAAAATGTTCTAGATTATACTGCAGCTTTAAAGCTAAAATTAACTAAATGTTGAACTACAATGATCCCATTATGAGATATTTCAATGATGAAACGAAAGGAAAAATACCTTCTAAGAATTGTCACTGAGGAAAAAACTTTCATAAAGTCTAGAAGATATCCATCCATATACGACTGATAAAGTATAGCTTTTAATATTTTGTAACATAATTCGAAAGTATTTATGTCTTACCGTCTGTTCTAACTTTCGTAAATGTACTTCGACTGCTACTATATCATGCATATTATTGAGGTTCAATATTGCATCCCCAATTGAAAATTGATTTACATATTGTTAGTTATTCATAAAAACACCAGACTTTCAGATTAGTAAATTATAAATTTAGTCATAAAATCGCCATACACCAATAAACATGACAGTGGACTACAGTTGGTTGCTAAATAGGAAATGCCAAAGCACGACAAAAGAGCCTTATAAACCAAAAAAAAACATCTTTCTTTGATATAAAATGAGGGAGGGAAGGGGAATATAAAGATTTTGATACTGTAACACCATGACAAATATAATAAATTCATAAAACATTCCAATATTATCCGCAATATTATCAGCGTATTAATAAATGATACTTGAATCTGCTAGATCATCACCGTGATTTTCATCCTCCTCATCTTTATCTTAACTGATGTGACAGAACTTGAAAAATCGAATCAAAACTTTACAAGTCGAAATTGCACGTCAAGCGTAGCGTAGCAAACGAGGTGCGTTAGTAATTTAAAGAAGTTTTAAAAATATTTAAATCTTGGTGTAATAGTATGCAGTATTTCGGATGCAGTATAGTTGACGAAATCTTATGTACATACCTGTAAATATTTTCTGTTTTCTATTATGCAGAAAGTAACTTGTGGTAAACATCAGTAACGTATACCAATTTCGTAAAATGCGAAATAATTTCATACATTTAAAATGCGCTCCAAAAAATGTTTCCTCCTATAACATTATGCAATGGAATACTTTTGTGTGCTTGCAAATTATAACAAATATTCTTTGTACCACACATTGTATAAAATGTATATTTTAGTATATACTACACAGATGCATATCAATTTTAGTATGTTCGAAAGAGCTTTAAAATGCACTTGAAATTATTTATTCCCATTAACCGTAATGTAACGGAATAATTTTGATCGTTTTTTGTGTAACTGAACTGTGCTTCCGATTTTCATAAAATTTGAAATGACAAAATTATGCAAAAATTATATATTTTAAATTTCAAACGATACAGTCGGTTAGTTTTTGCGTTGTTATATGCGGACGGACTGAACGATAACTATGCTACGTATTTATTTAATAACGAACGCACCTAAAAATGGGCAGAACAAACATTGCAGAATCTGAATATGTTACAAAGAAAATTTTGATATATTTCCTGATGGCAATGAAATATGAAATAAACGTTTTATAGTCTCCTGTAAATGTTTTACACAGGATTGAGTATACATATTATTATATTATATTATCTTTAATAAAATTTTTTTAAGGATTTTTTTCTATAGATTATATAGGATAACATCCCTAGTAATTGGCACATTAAGCATTTGTCTTTAAACTTACTTTTATTTTCATTATCAAGAAATAAAATATTTACTTGAAAATATTTTTAAATCAAAGAGTGCATATCTGTGCATCTATTTTGCCCACTAAAAGCAAAAATATTTGAAAAATTATTTTTTAAAAATATATTTATAAAAAGTTGCTGTAATCACCAGTAATTAGCACTTAGACTTTTACACAATTAAAGTAACCCTTTTCAACTAAACAAAACTGTTTTCAATTAAAATTAAAAATATACTATAAATCAGATAATAATAAATTGAAATGCATGCATTTCTTAAGTCAGAGAAGAAGCATTTGCAACAAAAATGGCTAATTTGATACAAGCCATAATTGTTTCTCTTTCCCAGGCACTATTGTCATTTAGTAGCATTAATCAAAGTTATAATCTGTAAAGTAGATGAGCATATAACTGGTATATAGTCTTGCATTTTCAAAAGACTGGATATAAATCTTATTTTAGGACATTTTGTAGGATGTGCCAATCACTGGTGTCTGCCAATTACTGGGGATGTTACCCTACACATAAAATAGTTGCTGTTCAAATTTCAATAATTGGTAATTAACAAATGTAAAATAGCTTTAAGTAAAAGGAATATTCTGGATAAATATCCTAGATTAGATGGTGCCGATGAAAGTACCAGTCAGCTGACGAGCTATTGTGAAGGAGTGAGGTTGTCATAGTAGCATCGCACAGACAGCTCACACAATGTTAACCCCTAAGTTTGCCGGAACGCCGTTCGGGCAAGATGAATTTGCTTATTTCATCATTTAAAGCTTTTTGACACCACTATTGTTTTTCAGAAAATTTTTATACTATTGAAAAGCGGAAATGTTTAGACTAAATTTTACGAATATTTTATTTAAATAATAGTGGTGTGATTCCGCGATTTTCAATTTATTGAACGGAAAAGAATTAACCAGTTAAGGGGTTAAATGAATGGCAGTCCGCTTACTGTTAATTGTAACATAAGTAATCAGGATGGCATTCATTTCACATTGAAACTGGCTGTGAGATGTTGATACAGCAATACCACTCGACTAGTTCGCTAGTTGACGGGTAGTTTTATTATCTGCAACAACTAGAAATTTTTATTACATACCAAAATCATCAATATTAAATTTGGTTGCGACGCTACCTCCCAAACAAATATGTATATATTCTACAATATGTGTGATTTTAGGACATATTTGTACAATATATCTTGCCGATTTTCGAAATTTTAAAAATATGCTAGAGACATACTATAAGATAAAAGGGCGATTCTAGGATAAAAGGTTTCAAATACATATAGGATACGGCCAAGGAGAAGAGTTTTTTCATGAAATCTTTATATTATGATTTATGCCTCATTTATTTTTCATACAAGGGCAATCTTGCATTTTTATTCTTTATACATAATACTGATTTTATTACTTTTTCGGAGACCAGGGTAAATAAATTTAGCCGGGGAGAGACATCAGGACCAGGGTAGATGCTTATTTCACCAGGGCAGAGATTTTGACACAATAATATAATTAATAAAATCAATAAAATTAATAAAATTAACTTTTATTAAACATTGTTCTTAACATATAATCAGACTATCATACTAATCATAAATCAGACTATCATATTACAGCCTTTCTCCTAAAACAAAAACGTTTCATTAATATAAATACGCATATGTAAATTATCTTGCCATTGTACCTTCAACAAATAATAAAATATTCTTTTATTAATACTAATTAAGTAGAAAAGCTCTTCTTAAGTGTTAATCAGACTTGGATAATCGGGAAAATTTTCATATTGCCTATACATATGCGCTTCGATCACATTTTGTGTACGGTTCATTAAATGAACATGTTTTAATCATATTAGAAAATGAAAAATAACACATAATTAAAGGCACTCTCTTGCCTACATGAACAAAAAATAAAATTAAAATAACATTAAAAAAATTAAAAGCACCCTTTTGCTTACATGATCAAAAAATAAAGTTAAGTAAAATTAAAAATTAAAAGCACTCTCTTGCCTACATAAACAAAAAATAAAATCAAAATAACATAAAAAATTAAAGGTACTTTCTTTCCTACATAAACAAAAAATAAAATTTAAATGCTTCAGCTTTCTCAAACACATTCACCGACTTCTTAAAGGAATAAAACATCCTCTGCCTTTTCAAAATAAGATTGGCATAAAGAGTGTCTAGACAATCTGATCTTTTGAGATGAATGGCATATCTTGTTCATCAACTTTAAATATATTTCCGATTTTGTCCCCTATTTTACAGAAAACTACCTGTATCTCACCATCCTCTTCCAAACCCGTACATATAGAGGCTTAACGGCACTCTGTTTAATATCGTAGTCTCTCTTCTTCACGTTTCTTCTGTAATCTTTCTTCACGTGTTAACTTTTTCCGTAGTGCCATAATCTGTAATAATGACAGTAATATAACAACAATATTTTGTTATCATAACAAATTTCATTTGCAATAATTATTTATTTAAAACTAACCCTTAACCGGAATCGCTAAATTGTTCCATATTATTGGAATCTTGGTTCCAAAACCAAATGAACCCTTTAATTAAAATCCAAGTTATTTTCTAATATATATGAAACTACCACTTAGAAGGGTTATTAGTGCAATGAAAAAAGTTTCATGTACTATATAAATCAATTTTTATTCAACTTTTATCAACTTTTGTCCGGTCAAAATAGACCCACGATTCCGGTTAAAGGTTAACATTGATAGGTCATTGTTGTCAATAATTTAATTAGAAACTGTCAGTGTTCCGGGGTATAAGGTACTCGGGGTCTCAAGGTACAACACTTTCCCCTACTTTATGGAAAAAAAAGAATCTTAATGTTGCATTGTTACACTGACGCAAATATGATGTCAAATCTTCGAGACTGGTGTCGAAGAAAATAACTTTCACAATCTCTAAATATAGAGGACGCAGGGGCATTTACGCAGAAATATTACTCTTCCATCGCAGTTGATGGAATTGAACATCGTTCCTTGGAGATTTGCCATTTCACACTCCTTAATGGTTTTGACTCCTTTATTATTTAAGGAGAAATGTGTTTGACATGCTAATCTGTGAAGCAACAGAATCTGGGTTAATTTTCAGAGTGTAAGCTTAACTTATTTTTACCGATTAAATACCTCACAACAATACTATATGCTCGAAAGTTAACGGACGTTTTCGATTTTAGAGTTTTGAGGAATTCTTAGAAAAATACTTGAAGAATTCATCTGGAACTTCAAGGACGTGAAGGACAAATTTGACCTCATATTTTTCAGCAAATGTTTAATTAAGAGACCATTTAGAGAACCAACAACAAGTTGAATAAAAAATTATTTCTTAAGTATTTATTAATAAAGTATTTATTGATTAAATATTTTTCTTATCTAAGTGTTGTAAAAAATTCATCGAATCATTCGCTGCATCTGCAGATCTATTCGAGCATTTTGTTTTACTGGCTGACCTATACTATTTTTCTACTCAATTTATTGATGATCCCTAATTATCCCCGAAATCAAATTTTCTCTGAAAAATATTACGTCAAACACGCTATTAAATTTTTATGTTCATAAAGTTCTAGAGGAATCCTTTTTTAGATATTCGATAAAATATCTAAAATCGGAAGTATCTGGTGGCTTTTATACTATTGTGCAGTGCATTGTGTATATTTTTCTATAAAGCATTAATTAAAGTATTGTCGTAAAATGTATTGCTATTTTAAAAGATTACTCGTAAAGACACTTATAAAGTTGATAAAAACGCAAGTAAAGCATTGTTTTAACATAATCGAAATAGGGATAGTAATAAAAATAAAAATATGCACAACGTTTCTTTTTTCGCGAAGAAAATGTCCATTGTTTCGTTCTGTATCGGTAGAGGTAGAGACTACATTTATACGAGATAGAGCAAAACTGGTTAAATATTATACTACGAATTACATATTTCCAACTAAGCGAAAAATTGCCCAGGCCAGGAATCGAATCCAGACACTTGGCTTACAAGGCCAATACTTTACCATTTAAGCTAACTGGGCACGACAACCAGTGCGTTTTTTTCGCCCAGATAAGATAAATATTATACATTTGTAAAACTTAGTTTTGTATGAATTTTCATCAAGTATTCAAAATGTTTTAAGTAAGTTCATATTATAAAATAATAGAGTTTCTAACAACATCGAGGGCATAATTAAACATTCATAAAACTTTTAATTTAGCCATTTCTATAGTCTCTTTGCATGTAAAAAATCTCCTTACTTAGCCCACAGTGTTGGGATTATACCAATCGAAATAACTGTGTAAATGGAAAGTGCAACAGAAATGCTTTTGTAATACAGTAGAATCCTGGTTATCCGAAAATTGGCTTAACCGAAAGACTTTAAAACTCCTTAAAGTCCATTTTAAATGCGAAAACTTTTATTTTCAATACTATTTTTACCGATGTCAAATGATACTTTTCAACAAATTTTGGTTTACGATTAATATTTTACTTGTAAATTTTAGCTCAAAGCAATTTTGAATCACTTTTAATACATTGAAGAGCTGTTTTAATGCATATTAGTTTTAAAAATTCGAAGAAAAATAAGTAAAAATCAAAACTTTGAAAGGATATTATTGCACACTGGTAGAAATAATGTTAAAAGGGCATATTCTTTATTAAATAAACAAAGTCAACATATTTTTTTGGTTCATTGCGTAATTTCGTCACTTTATTAGATAAACTCTTACGACGCTTTTTTTTTTTTTTTTTTTTTTTTTTTTTTTTTTTTTTTTTTAACAAAATATATTTAAACAATATATAATGTGATTTTCTTTTGTTTTTCAACGTCATTGTGCTTTGAATATGATACTACAACATTTTTATTACAACTATCTTCTAAATTACGATCTCAGCGTTTCATCAAAGAAGCTTTCACTATAAGTCTTAAGGTTATTTTAAAATTTATATGGAACCCCGGTTAACCGAAAATTCTTTAGTCCCATGCCTTTCGGATAACTGAGGTTTTACTGTGATAACAAATAACCATATTTTTTAATACATTTGATATTTCGACAGCGATAATTAACTCAGTGTTTTTACTTTTGCAGCTTTTCGGTGATGCAGCATTCGCACAGACAGTTCTTGAAGGACGGAAAGTTGAAGATGTGTTTGCAGTCGTATGGGGATGGGGTGTGGCCGTTATGATGGGCGTGGCAACCTCTGGCGGAGTGAGTGGTAAGCAAACATACTATTTTTTGATTAAAACATAAACCACATCTTTAATTTAATTGTATGAAAGATCCTGTCTTGTGATGTCACACACAAAAAAAAAATTATCTACAGAGCTGTCTAGAAATAGTTAATTATTTTCGTAGATAAAACGTTAAAGTCGTTAAGTCATTAATTTAGGACGTTTAAAAACATTAAAATATCATTAAAGTATCATAACAATACATCATTAAATAATTAAGAAGCCTTGAATTTGGAAATCGTCTGAGAACACGTATATAATAGATGGTAGATCATAAGGATTTTTTTTTTTGCCTATATATATATTTAAATTAGAAACATATTACAATAACAAATACTTGTAACTGATATTTTTCAAAACAGAACATAGCCTTTTGTAGATAAAAAATAAGGAAATTGAAATGTTTATGTGTAAAGAAATCGAAGTGTATATGTACATGGAAATCGATGAATCAAAGTTAATTTCAGGGGGGGGGAGGACTAATCCCCCCCAGAGTAGGGAAATGTCCTTCCGGAAAATTTAAGATTTCGTATTTTCAATGGAAAAAAGCACCATTCCACCCCTCGGAATTCAATAATGTCCCCCCTGAACCACAGAAATCCCTCCCGGAGAAAAGTTTCTGAATTCTACAAAGTATGAAAACACGGAGGACTGAGAGCAGAAAAACACAATGATAAGCCTACGTGTCAACCACTTGTAAAGTTAAATTTTGGCTTATGCACCATTTGACCTCCGGCAGGCGTAAATCATTACATTCCTCTATTTCTACTCTTCGATAATAAAACAAGTTGGAAATTGCACGTCAAACATGGCAAATGTGGTGCGTTCGTACTATAAATATTTTTATAAATATTCAGATTTAGATGCAATAGCTGTTAAATATTTATGCGAAAATTCGTGAATTCAAAACATTATACGATAATATATCAATTACAGATATACATCAATTACAGAGCAATCCAACTATATTAACGCAAATTACAGCACGGACAGACAAACCTTATTCTTAAACATTTTCAACAATGTTGTAAAGGTTAAAATGCCTAATAGGTTGAAATTTGACTTTCAGAAATTTATGCCCAATAGACGGTACCATATTTTAATTCTTTTGTACAGCCGTGTATTTTGTCTACTAACTTTATACATACATATATTCCACTATTTAGCTAAAATTTATTTAAGATTAAAACATACTTAAATCTAGTGAAATCATACTTCCAGAGATTATCTTCCATAGCCAAACATGTATTTAATTCTTTGTGTGGCCTTGTGTATAATTTTTCGACATTCTATAAGCATACCCTGGTTTACTATATGCAGTTCATCGTAAAAATACGTAACTTATTTAAAAACCATATTTAAGCTACTTTTCTTTAAATCCTGTATTCTGTTCAGTTTATGTTGTGTTACCCTGTATATGATGTACAGCATTTACATACACAACGCAATATGAAAAAATTTAGTTAAATTTAAAAACTCATATCACAACTAAAAATGCACTTCTAGCAATCATCTCTAATGTACAGTTCGATTGCAGTACAGAGTCCAAAAACTTTTGTATACCCCTTTAAATACTATGCACTTTTCATGATATAGGATGCAACTCAGCATGATATAGTTAACCTCAGCAACGTATATCAAGTTTATTACAAGTGAAAAAATTGACATGATTAAAATATACCGAAAACAAAGTTTCACCCTATGTCATTATGTAATGGAATTCTTTTGTGTGACCCTATAAATGAATAACAAAGATTTTTTGCACCGTATACTGTAACAGGATTTATATTTTAGCACACTTCAATAAATGCAAAATAAATCAACTTCAATAAATGAATTTCATTCTGTTTGAAAAGCTGTAACGCCACTAAAATGCACTTGAAACATTTTCCTCCATTGGCTGTAATGAAATGGAAAACTTTTGACCGTCCATGTAATTAAACTATACATCCGATTTTCATAAAATTTGAAATGACTTAACAAAATTTTGCTTTAATTGCATATTTAAATGGTCAAAGCATTCGGTTGGGTAGTTTTTGCGTTGTTATATGCTGACGGAAAGGCGGACGGATTGAACGACGACTGTAGATGCTTGGTATTTACATAATTACGAACACTCCTAAAAAGGTTTTTTCCTTCTGCTCGATACCTTAGATTTTTGTGCTGTCAGCTCGTAGCATTCTTTTACCTGTGTAGTTTAAATTTCATAGTTTTGGGGTTTTCATAGTTAAATGTCATAAATATTTTTATATAATTTTCTTTCGAATTTTCTGATGCATTTAAATATTTTCTTTTTTGATGAAATATATTTTGTTACAGTTAATATGAGCTGCTTTTGTGTCAGTTATGCAACAATTTTCATTATAATTGTATTTGCAATAATATATTGTACTTTTAAATAAAGTTTATCGCAGGACCCACACAGACTCATCGTAAGAGCAATCTCTCTTTGGCAGCGAATCTCTCTTTTCTAATGCTAATAAAATTTTCGATTATGAATATGGAAATAATTACAGATACAGAATAATAAACTAAGTCGGGTCATTCCAAGGTAACTTATGTTACATTTAGAACTATTTTCAGTAATTTTAGCAATAATATTCACACAAAGATAATTATTCAAAAATTTAATTTGACTTAATTGGTATACTAATTAAACTTATTCAAAGCCCAATTTAGATGAAAATTACCTAATTTTAATGTTATATCTTAACATTTGGTAGTTATATTCATTATGGTAACTGACATTACTGAAAAAGGAATGTAAGTTATCATATAAAGTGTAATTTTCATTATCATTTTTTAGGCAATTTTCATCTAAATTGACCCTTAGATAGATTACATTGACAAATCATGTTAATTTTGCATTTGAAAAATTTTTAGTATTATAGAACTAAAATTACTGCAGTAAATAATTATAAATGTAACAAAAGTTACCATGAAATGACCCAGGCGTTAAATAAAACAGCCAAACACAAGCTATATATAACTAATCTGTCAGCTGGTCTGTCTGTACATTCAAAATTATACTTCTTTGAATGCTCATAAATCTAAGAATTTTAAATTCGTTATTGTGTTTCAATGTATTTATACCAATGGATGAATTGAAAATACTTTTGCAACGCGCGAGTCACTTGAAAGTTCTGGTGTTTGTTTATGAAGGACGCTGGAGCAAAGCTTCTTAGTTTGATAATTTAAAACTGGTTAACGATTTATCATTTTTTTCTTTCATTTTACAGGTGGTCATATAAACCCTGCTGTAACAGTAGCTTTTGCAACTTTAGGGAAATTTCCGTGGAAAAAAGTTGGACACTACTTATTAGCCCAACATTTAGGAGCTTTTGTCGCTTCTGCAGTACTTTATGTAAACTATAAAGGTAAATATTTTTCTTATATTTTCCATAAAAAAGTGACTTTATTTCTTTCCTAAACTTCTGTATATTATTTAATAACATGACCTAAAATTTCGCGTTCGAATATATAGTTAATTAGTTAGAATAAGAATTTTGAAATAAGTCTAAATTTTGAGTTGTGATATGTGATTTTAGAGAATACTGCCATACGCTGAGCTTTTTCTATGATTATAAACAGTTAAAACTGTCTGTCTTTGAATTGTCTTAACTCTTAAGTTATTCCTTGAATAGAAATTGCAAGGCCTGGTATTGATTAAGACGAAACATCAAATAAATACTTTAAGCAAGGAAATTTATAATGATCAATAACATTTCTTACTTCTGCAACATTCTCAAAATAAGTCATACTTACCATTAATGAATGGTTCGGATAATTTTAGAAATATGTAAGAAAATAAAACTGCATCAATTACTTCTCAGTTGTGTGCAATAAGATCAAGAGAAAATTTTCTCTTATCCCCCACCAAGAAATTTTGTAATGGCGCCTTTGATTACATTGGCTCAGTAATGCAAGATTTAAACTAATATTGCATCAATAATTATTTTCTAGAAGAAATATTTCAGATTTAAATGAATACGCCTGTAACAAAACCATAAACTAAATAATACATTTCATTTTTTAGATGCTTTGGATTATTTTGACCCGAACAGGACCATAACTGGCGAGACGGCGACTGCATATATTTGGGCAACCTACCCGAAACCTTACGTTTCCTTACTCAATTGTTTCTTTGATCAAGTAAGATATGACTCTTTCATTAAATGTTGCTAACAGTTAGACAAATTTATACATTAAGTTTGTAGTTGCATTTAAATATAAAATGTTCAAGAAAATTCATCGTTTTCTTAATATCAAATATTTTGCAACACTTCAATCATGCACAAATGAAAATGAAAAATGGCGCATAATATTGGCCCGGCATTCGAGGATTTGATGAAATTTTCATACAATCGCACTTATTGGTTACATTATGCATCTTTTGAGTAACCACATATAACTAAGGATTATTCCATAATCCAGTCTATAATCAATGGGCATGTGCTAGAGAGCGTGATTTGGTGCCAAATTTATTAAAATGTTGTAACCTATATGCTGTAATTCCCATTACAATTGAAACTAAAACTTTTTCATTTTCAATTTCAATAAAAAACAAAATGAACTTAAAAGAACAATATGCGTTGAAAGTGAGTTGGTGTGGTGGTGTATTTTTGTCGGCTGATTATTTACGCTATGGGATATAGGCCCTATGGGGTGGGTTGCCCTCCGTGGGGGCCTTTCTAAGGGAACCTAACCGGTATTTACGCAAGGTTCGAAGAAAACCACGGAAAACTTCGAACGGTTAGGCCGACGGTCGCGATTGGGTTCGAACCCAGCACCTACCGTCTACCACTTTGAGGTCAGAACCTCTCGGCCACTGGTGGGGCTTGAAAGTGAGTTCCATACGGCTTTAATAAAGTATAGATGTATTACAGACTTACGAAAAGTGTCAAGTTGCCTCTTTACATTAATTAGTTATTTTAATGGGTTTCTATGATTCAGTTTTTAAGGCACATTTTCTTTCTGGAAAGTTTCCCTGGCAATATAACCATTTATGCAGTTGCCAAATAAATTTGTCTTTTACTGGAACAAAATACTGATGAAAGTACACCGGCAGTCTCAACGATCAAGACATTTTTTTAATGTATCTTAAACTATTTGAGCGTAAACTAGTTAAATTGTCTAGCAATTTTATTTTGAAATACTAATGTATTTCAAAACAGATGTATGTAACAGTAAACGTTTGTAAAAGCGATTTTTTCGAATATTGGACCGGATATAATTTGTTTTAAAAGGAGTCCGTGATTTCGCGCGTATACGCCGCGGCACACTTAAGTTTTTTTCAGTCCAGAAATTTTATTATAAAAAAGAAGTGAAATAAATGCTAACAAAAGTAAGTCACAATCTATTTAAAATAGATTCTGGAAGGAAATCTACTTATCTGAGGTGCGGCTGCTACGCGCGAAATTACGACAATTAATTTTACTATAGCTAAAATCTCAAAATTTTTGATATATTTTCGCATCTTTATTCGATGGACCTGATTGACTCTAAAGCTATATGAAGTACAGTGAAAAAAATGAAGTATTCAAAAATGAGTACATCCATTTCTGTACTCATATTGAATTGAGTATGCTTGGTTTATTTATTTATTTTATTATTATTAGTATTATTATTATTATTATTTTTTGTCGTCCGATTATCTACACTAGGGATATAGGACCAGGGAAGGTGCCCTTCGTGGGGGTCTTTCTAAGGGAACCTAACCCGTATTTACGCAAGGTTCGGAGAAAACCACGAAAACTCCGAACGGTTAGGCCGACAGCCGCGATTGGGTACAAGCCCAGCACCTGCCGTCTATAAGTTGAGAGGTCAGAACCTCTCGGCCACTGGTGGGGCTTGAGTATGCTTGGATCAAAAATTATCATATTGCTTTCTCAATTTTGAAACATCACGTTATCAAATCCAAGCAAACGATAATTTTATGTCCTGTACTGGTTTATTTCATTTAAGGTGGCATAAAAGATGCTTATTCATGCAAATATTAAATTATACACAATATTATGAAATAATTTAAAAGTGCCTGCAAATAGTGCTGTTGCCATAGAATTTTTCGATTTGGATATTTTGCTAATAATTTTTGCTATTTTTCTTAATGAACAATCAATTAATCTTTTATTGCTAATAATTTTGAGCAAGTAATAAATGCTAGTATATTTTTATGTTAATTTATAAGTTAATGGGACAGTTCATAGCGATTTACATTTGAACACAACCATGAAATCAAAAATGAGTTCATATGTTTCTTAATTTTGAATACATCTTAAAATTGAGTACTTTTTACTAAATTTTGAGAAACCATTTTTTTTTTCAATGTACGGTGTCATTTCGGGGTCTTCTTTCATTCGAGAATAGTTTCCTAAATTCAACTTCTCCAGAAATTCAACAATTCTACAAATATTATTCAAATTACTACAAATATTATATTATTGGATTTTCTCGATTTTGATTGGTTGGACGCTAATACTGCCTCATAAATTGACGACTTTGATTGGTTGGATAAATTGGGATATTGTGATACAGTGGTAGTCGAAATGGTCAATTGTGTGAAAAATCTATTAGTTATGAAAGATATTTTTAAAAGTAATTCTTTTTATATTAAATAAGTATATAAATATAAATTGTAAATACACATAAGAAATGAGTTAATAATTTGAAAACAAATTTGACTTTTGGAATAGAAATAATTCAATATAAAATTTTGGGCCACATTTTTTCTAAATTTCAAGTCTCTTCAAAATATTTTAAGGAAAACACGTGTTTCTCATCCCTATTTGGTTATCCGGGCCCAGTGGCGCCAACTTATATGGGTCCATGGAGCCCGAACCCATCCAATAATTTGAATCCTAGCATGCTTAATTTTCATTGCTCTATTTAGTTATTTATTTCATTATTTTATACGATTATTTTTCTTTCTAGACCAAAATTTATTTTGCCAATGACCATGTGTTTTAATTCTTCAACTGACACTCATAAATCCCAAATAACTGAAATGCCCATGCTTAACTTTCTGCTATTTCAATTTATAGTCATATTCATGATAATAATATTATAATAAATATTAGTGTCTTCATAAGGAAAAACGCATGAGAATATAATTTAATGAAATTGCAACTTTATTAAAACATGATAGTTTGATTTCAAATTTTCACCTTTCACCACTTTCCCACCCTTCAAAAAAGAACTAATTGATCATATAATTTTACCAAAATGTTTTTTGAGTCCACCCAATATTTTTCAAAAGTTGGCGCCGTTGTCTTGGCCTGTATAGTAATCTTTATTTAATTTAATTCAATTCTTCAGAATTAATTATTTATAGGTTAATTAGTGTGTTTCATTATTACAGCTCATATTCAAAATATTAGAATAAATACTTTATTCATATTATCATTTTTATTATTTATTTATTTATTTATTTATTTTATTACAAATTGAAAATAATATTTTGTAATTTAACATCTTTTAATGCAAAAAACGATAGTTCATTAAGAACTTATTGTTGATTAAATTTATTTATTATCTTAAAATCAATATCCTTTTTGAAAAGATTATTTGAAAAAAATTTTTTTTTGAAAAGTCAAAATATTAGAATATTTATTGAAGTGATTCAAAATATTAGAATATTTCACATTAATTCTCTTTTAATTATCCCCAATTCATACTTGGTGGCATAACTGATTAAATTCAGACAATTTTGTTTAAAATCAGTATTCTTTTTTTGCAGTTTGTTTGCTTTTTCGTCTTAAAATGAAAAAACTCCAAGAAAATCCTCCTTCAAGTAAAACTGAT
Source organism: Maratus speculifer (assembly GCA_964019185.1). NCBI lineage: Eukaryota > Metazoa > Arthropoda > Arachnida > Araneae > Salticidae > Maratus > Maratus speculifer. Next base: position 25,581,030 of record OZ025296.1, read on the forward strand.
TTAGTGGCACGTATAAAGCCTATTTGGGATAATATTGATAGAAATATTTGTAAACACCTTGTATATAGTATGCAGATCAATTGTACGCTGTTACGAAAGCTAAAGGGGATGCTACAAAATATTAACTACCATTTACTTCATATTCATAAGATAATATTGTTGCGTAAACTATTGTAATATTTTGAACCAATATTTATTTTATTGTAATATTTTGATGTGTTTCAGGAAGCTGTATACCTAATTTATTGTACTTTATTTTATATTTTGTAAATATTAAAATCTTACTAAAATATTCTAAATTTAATTTACAAGAAATTTAATTGCATTAACTTAATATTAAAAATAAATAAATGAAAAATATTTTTTTCTTATTACCTTTTCTCAATTATTCTAGTATTTTTTATATGAGCTGTAATTTTAATAAGAATAAAGATTAAGAAGAAAGATTAAAAATTTTATTAAAAATACTGAACATATGCAATATGTGCAGGGGGAGGGATAAACACAGCTGTTGTGCGCAACTTTACAATTACATAAACTAATTTTTGTTATCAGTTATAAATGTAGGTGCATTAGATACAAGCATGCACTTAATGTTATTATTTTATACGATTCGAAATCCGTTGAATGAAAATATTTAAAAAGCTTCTGGATTTAATCAATAAAAAACTTCGAAATTAATTACAGTAAATATTCAGTCTTATATTGACTGGCTTAACTCTTAAAACAAATATTAAAATTAATGAAATTTTTTTTTCCTATAACCAATCAATACTATGTAATTAAGATAAGAAATTATGAAGTTGTCACCTGAGGCTTTGGTTTTTGGTATTACGCGATGAAACATTTACAAGAATTGTGCCACTGTGACACAATCATATTTTTTTCAGCAAAATCTAAAAAAAAATGTAATTTTAACTGTCACAAAATTTACATGTCAAATTTTCATATTCACTATTTAAAAAAAACCTTAAAGAGCATTAGAAAGATTATTAATAAATACATTTCCAAACTTGATATCCTATTGCTAGTTTAAACAGTCCATTTACAATATACAGTTTTCTCGTGACGTCATAGTAGATAAATTTAACCCTGTCCTAATTCCACTATTTACATGCGATTTGTTCTGTTTGATTCAGAATTATAGCTATTTTTTAAAACTCTAAGAAACAAAAAATTGATTGTTTTAAAGGTTTAAAATTGATAGCTCTCTTTAATAATGTTTCTTGACGTTTTTGCATAATAAAATATAAGTTATAGAATGTACTTACCAAGATTGGTTTACCATTAGTCTGTTAAATGAGACGATCCGATTGGCAAGAACCTAAATCTTCTCAAGTAATTCCATCCAGTCATTAAGAGATTCTTGATTTATAAAGCAATACTCTCCAGTCTCTCAAATTCTTAGGGAAAAAAATATATGTAATGAAATCTTCATAATGGACCCTTCCATATATCGAATACCTCTATTTATCGAACATTTTTTTTATTCTTAACACAGATAATATTTGAATATTTTTACTTCTGAATAATGGTCGAATTTGATGCTTCTTAGGTGTCCGTTATTGAGAGATTTTACTCTTCAAAAATATTTATTTCAACAATCGTCATCTAATACAGGGTGAGTCATAAATATGGAAACAATAGGCTATCTCTTTAAATATTGCCCCCAGACCCATACTTCCAATTGCAAAAATTCATAAAAAAAAGGTGAACTTTTTGATAAGATAAGTTGCAACTCCACGGGGGGTCTATTTGAAAAAATGCAAAAATTAAATTTTTATACGGTCCCCGTAGAATAAAAATTCCATTTAGGACAACTTTTCTTATCCAGTCCTGAATAAGACACAAAAAGTTGCATATTGATATCTTCAAAACTCGAAGACTTATAGCCTTTAAATAATTCATCAAGTTTTAAGGGATTAGACACAAATTGAAATGCTCGCAACTCACAAAACAGTAACTTTATCAGTTCTAGGACACGTGTAAAAAATCTACCTTTTGAGTTAAAAGTTTTTTTTTTTTTTTTTTTTTTTTTTTTTTGTGATGGTTAGCGGTATAATTTGCTAAGAAAATCACATTCTAAAATTTCTCATAAAATTTATAAAAATTTTATATTGTTAGTACTGGTTTAAATGGGATAGTTAAAAATCGTTATAATTCGAAACATCATTTATCGGATTTCAATGTCTTTCCATTTAATTAAACATGAAAATCTGATTTTAGTTTTGTTCCAGGGTTTTTGTTTTTGAATATTAATTTTAAAACTATTAAAATATTTATTTAACCCTTTCCGGCACGGGCAAAATCTATGCTAAAAGGAGAAATTATCGACTGGCACCGGAATTCACAAATGAATTTTTTAAATATCTTGAATTTCTTAATTTAAGTTTTTATTGTAAAAGCAAAATTTTATTAAAATATTACTGGTGCCGTTTGCGAGTTTGGAATTAAAATTAGGTATCCCAGACCGGGCACAGTGTGCCGGAAAGGATTAAAAAATAACATAACTTTAAAAAAATCATATTTTCAAAAGTAAATATTTTTTCAAATTTGCCGAAACTAAACTAATGTAAAATAATAAAAAATGACATGTTTCAAGTTTGTAATTTTTTTTTTTAACAATTCTTAACTTTTAATAATTTAAAGACAAGCAATAGTGGGGAAAAATGCATTATGCAGAAAAACGAAGTGTACTGTTTGAATGTCCATCAGTTATTTAAAAGGATGCTTTTTCTAAAATGCACATTAAGACTTTTTTAAAAATTTAGCTCTCACAACTTCAGCCTGTCGTCCTAGAGAGGCTTTTAAAAAATCTGTATTCTGGGCCCAGGTCAGGCAAAAGACTGAGACGTTACTTTTTTTAAAAAACTCGCTTGGCCAGGCCTACTTTTTTTTAAGAATAATATATTCAAAAGCTAAAATTTAAAATGCTAAATACAGTAAAACCAGTGAAAAACATCTGCCTATGACGGAATTCTGTCTTAATCGGAAAATGTGTTGGCCCATCCAAAATTGATACTATAATACCTGAGAAAAAAATAAACTCCATTTACACCTCCTAGGAAGGGCATTTGTCTATAACGTATTTTTTCTTTCATATGTGGTTCTGTCTTAAAGGATTTTACTGCATAACATTTTTCAAAGTCTTCAATGAATGGGATATGGATTAACGATATAAAAATATAAGTGAAACATTTGCATATAGAGATTCATTGATAAAAAATATATATTACAACCTTTGGCGCTTCTTTAATAATAAAAAGTATAAATGTAGAGGTAAATTAGCCTCAGAAACCACAAGACTTCGACTGACAATGTATGTGCATAGTTTCAATGGCTGAGCAGAGTTCAAAAGCCCAGCCCAGAAAAATATTTTCAAGCTAAGTGCAATATGGAAAAATGTGAGAGCTCGAAGATTTGGCAGGGAGAGAATGCGTCCATCTGCGGTGGCGAGCAGATGTGGCTGGCTCACGCTCATGTTTTTATCGGAACGAGGCCCCGATCAAGAACTTAGAAAGGGGATCGGTTGCGATCCATTATTAACTTTAACCAGTTATTTTGTGTCTGTACATTTTATACTGCATTTATTCCAGAATTCTATGTTATTGTGTAGCAGTTATATAACCAAGAAACTTATTTCTAATTAAATATTTATTCAGTGAAATATTGGAACTGTTTACTTATTTCTAATTCCCGATTTTCACCGCTCCACTTCTACATAAATGTAAAAATGAAAAGCTATAACAAGTATTTTTGATCAGAACTCCTCCATACAAAACCAATTTTAACCTCACCGAAGTAAAAGACTATGTAGAAATTCCCGACTGAGCTGGGCTAATTTAAACTTTTTTCCCGGCTGGTTCGGGTTATGATTTTAACATTTTTTCAGGCCGGGCTGAACTTTTCCCCCTATGGATGGGTTTGGGACCGGATCTAGATATTTAGATCCATGCAGATCTCCAGTTCAGACTACCAATATATTTTAAAAACAAGTTTAGATTTCAATCAATACGCTGCTTTATTAAGTCCAAAAAAGAGGCACTGTCTTAAATCGAGATTTAATAATGGACAATTTGTGGACGATCCCTCATTTGCTTTCAAACTAAGTCAAAAACGATTCGTTTACAGTCATGGTAAAGTGGTGTAAATCACGAATTTTGGAGGATTTTGGATTTTAATATCTGTATCAGGTTTTTAGATATCGAGATGAAATTTTTTTCGTTCAATTTAGGAATGCATAAGGAATAATTTCCCAATTGGGAATTTTGTCCTACGGGGGCCGTATAAAAATTTAATTTTCGTATTTTTTCAAATAGACCCCCCCCCCCATGGAGTTGAAGCTCATTTAATCAGAAATTTCACCTTTTTTATGAATTTTTGCAACTGGAAGTATGGGTCTAGAAGCAATATTTAAGAAGGTAGCCTATTGTTTCGATATTTATGACACACCCTGTATATTATACTGCATTGTTAACATTTTAGGCATTATTATCAAATAGATGAAAGACGTAATAGAAAAAAATCTCATAATTTATTCATGATTGTCATGGATTTTGATTCCGTGGAAAATAATAAACTGTATTTCTTAATTTCATGTGATACTTATCTCTTTCAGATCGTCGGCACTGGTTTATTGATGTTTACTGCGCTTGCCTGCATTGACCGCAAGAATCTGGACCTTCCCAAATGGTCACATCCCATCATTCTCGGATTCATGATTTCAGCTTTGGCCATGTGTTTTGGAGCTAACTGTATGGCGCCTCTCAATCCAGCCAGAGATTTTGCCACGCGATGCTTTACGGCTGTAGCTGGATATGGTAGCGAAGTTTTCACGTAAGTAAAACTCTCGGAAGTGGGGTACAGCTACAAAGATTGAAAAATATTGCACATTTAGCAATGTTTTGGAGATAACAATTTCGAAATAAGTTCATTTTAGTATGCAGAATTCACTTTTTATTTTAATATAAAACACATGTTTTGATTATAGTATATTATTTTTATTGTGTCCTATGATAAAAAAAAAAAGGAGTCAAATTTATAGAGGAAAAGGTCCAAATGCTGGCTACCACTTTTCTTTTCAGTCTAGAACTAGATCATACAAGTTTCAAAAATAGTAAAAGTAAGAGTGGCAGCAGGGTACTTTGACCTTTGACATGTTTTACACCTGCTTTGTATAGATGCAGATTTTAAAAATTTTTAATAGTCCAGTCGCCATCAGGGCTTAATTTCTAAGAAAAATTATGAAACAACCAAAACAAGGGTGTAAAGCGAAATATGTAAAGCGAATTTCATATAAAAATCGCAGAAGAAAAGCTAATTTTATCAAAGGATTGCAAAAAATCGCCGTGACTTTCGTCAAAGAATCGCTGGAACGTCAATAATCGTCACGTCAATCATCGTGGAAAAAAGCGTTTTGGTTAGAGGATCGCTAAAAAACATGGGATTATCATTAGAGGATTGCGAAAAGAAAAACAATTTTCATCAAATGATTGCGCCAAAAATCATAGTCATAAGCCAAAAATTAATACCGTTAGTGGTTGACTCGTAGGTTTTTAGCATAGTGTTTGCCGTAAAATCATTTCATATGTTTGATTGTACGGAAATACAATGTTAAATCTACGAGTCAACCACTAAAGGTATTAATTTTTGGCTTTTGCATACGTCACTTCTGGCAGTCAAGGATCATTAGATTGCCCTATTACTAATCTTCCATAAAATAAAGGGTTTTTTTCTTGTCTTCGATACCTTAGGATTTTGTGCAATCGGCTCTTGAACTAGCCCTTCTTCTTTCTAATGCTTTGGCCATTGGTGAATTCCATTTTGTGACAGACATGACTGGGAGAACTTTTTTTTTCATCTTTAAGTACTAAATATTAATTGATAGTTAAAAAATTGCATGGGGTGATGCAAATCTAGGCCTTATGCTATGAAAAACACTAAAATTTTAATTCAAGGAAAAACTTAATTTAATTGAGGGTTAAAATCTGCCGTGACAGACATGACAAAATTTAGACATACATTTTGACTAGACACATATTATTATCATTTGCTCTTAATTGGCATGCATACCAAGACCAGAATTTTTTAGGAAAGAAAATAAGACTTGGATATGTGAAGCAGAAAGAAAAATATTGAAAAATTTGTAAATAGAAAAATATTAGAAAATATTTATCAGCGTGACAGACATGACAAAGTTTTGTGACAGACATGACACGTGTACAATTTTCTATGAATTTAAGTATTTTTTTCTTAAATATTACTTTCTTTACTTTTATCACAGCTTGGAGATACAATATGATATAACGGTATATTATATTAAAAGAATCTCAAAATAAATTATAAAAAATATTTAAAATTTATAAAATCCCCTGGAAGTGACTAGTGTTGGAGTTGAAACATTTCCTAACATTTGGTTCTTCTTATACAAGACAACATGATCTTCAGGTTCAAATTTAAACATGCTTTTAATTTTAGTTGGTACTAAGCATTTTATTTTATGTTGTTGCTGTGTCTGTGCGATTTGTGTTATTATTCCATGATAAGCCTTATTGTGTTATTGCACATTCACCCATTGGCTATATTGCTTTGTTGCATTTTCCAAGAGGTAATTTTCAGTGCATGCACCAGTATTGAAATTGAAAAGAATATTATGCCAGGTACACATGATCGGAAACAATGCAACTTTCTTGTTCCTGGCATTGTTTTGATTACTTGCCGTGTCAGATCAAGTTTTGCTTTCATTCTTTGTATTTTTTTTCTTGTGATTCATGAAGAAATAGATTCCAGGACCAATTTTCCTCGCAACTTCAGCACACTTACATGATGCTCTAGGATTTATACTTCTAGCTTGAGTAGCATCAAGGAACTGATTCTTAATAGTCTCACCAATAGATCCTTTTCCATGTGATGTCACTGAAAAATGCCAGACTGTTGGGAATTTGTTTTGTGTTATTGAAAATATCATATATTTTGTTTGAAGTGTAGAGATGCTCCATCAGATTAGAATTCAACCTCTTTGACTTTTAACTTTGAATTATTTATCATGATTTTTTTTCAATGATCAAATTGGTAAACATTATAACAGCATAATTGCCATAATTACCATAATCAGATATCACTATGTATGGCTCTGAAGAAACAGTGACTGAGTCACTATAACAATAATATACAATTGTAATATATATAGCAGAAGAAATATTCTGCCAATGAGCAGATTTAATCTCGTTCTGATAAATATGCAAATAGTTTTCACTGAAATGAGTTTGTACCAGAAATTTTCTATTTGGCAGATTTTCTTTTAAATAGTAGAAAACTTTAGATTGTGTACGTTTCACATCAAGAAATACCATAGCCATCAATTCCAAGTTAAATAATAATAACTTTCAAATCACAAGATTAAAGTAAAACTGTTTGAAAAAATAATTGTGACAGATAATATATCTGAAACAAAGAAATTGGTATTAACATAATTATCTGGTAACTATTACATGCATTCTAAATTTAAGCATTTTGTTGAGTTGAGTAGCAAAGAAATATTATTGGCATCAGCGCTAAGTTAAAAAATTACAAAAATAACTTTCTAGGAAAGAGATTAAGGTAAAGTTGCTTGAAAAACTAATTGTGACAGACATGACTAGCGTGACAGACATGACTAGTGTGACAGACATGTCAAATGTGACAGACATGACAAAACGTAATGCTTTATATTTCCCTCAAATTTTAAATTTATCTTTCAATTTTTTTATGAACTGTTCCTTTTAACATATAAGAAGAGAAAATAAAGTGCTAATAATTTTTATCTAGTAGATTTTCTTGAAAATAAAAAAATCGACATTTTCTGTGACAGACATGACATGAAGACTAATATAAAGTTTGGGGGCAATAGCAAAATAGTTAAAATGTTTCAGGTGAAAACTTTGGTGTTTTTAAACATACTGTTAGCCATTTTTTTAAAAGACATATTTGTTTCAAAAATCTATGTGATATTTAAATGCTTCAAGGGACATTAAACTAGAGATACAAATAGCAGATTTTTTATTTCAAAGTTAGTCTTGATAATAATTAACTATAAAAATTAATTTTTACAATTATCTTATTATATCTTGTTATTTTCATGAAATTTGACTTATTTTCTATCAATTGGAACAAAGAAATACTAATTTAGTTAAAATTTAAAAAATGATGTCCATGTCGCATTTTCATGGAATTCACCCATTACATGTCGACCAACAATGCCCCAGTTTTTCCCTATTATCGTGACCCCATTCCCTCTATTCAGAATTTATATTTATCTATTTAATATGCATTCGGTTTTATAATCTAATGATTAAAAATCTTACATCTTGCTTTAGGTATAGAAATTACTGGTGGGTTGGCTTGCTCGGTCCTCACGTTGGAGCGATCATAGGTGGATGGATATATTATCTCGGAATCGAGCTGCATATACCAGACACACCGGAGGATGAAAAGTATGGAGAAAGACACGAATTAACAGTCGCACTCAACAGCGCGAACGGTAAGTTTTAAAATTATTTACTTTCCTTTTCATAGGTAGCTATAATGGCAAAGTTTCCCTTTTTCTTTAAAATAGTCAGTGACCGGATATAATGTCAGAATGTGTTTGTGGTGTCTATTAACAAAATTTACTATTCGATTGCAATTACGTAGCATGCGAATCATTTTAGAAGAGTTCATTCAATGAATAGGATATTTTTTTTCTAATTATATATCATTATAAAAAAGAGCATATAAATTTTTATGCATATAAATTTTGTTGTCCTTTAAATAGTGTAACATCAATAAAATGCGCTGCAAACATTTTCCCCCTTTACCATTCATTATGTAACGGAATTCTTTTGTGTGGCACTTATATAATAATAATTAATATTTTCCACCCCATATTTTAGACTAAACAATTTTTGTGTATTTTAAAAATGCATAACAATTTCATTATGTTTGCAATGGTGTAACATCATTCAAATGCGCTTAAAACGAACTATTCCCATTGATCGTAATATAACGGATACTTTTGACTGTCTTTGTAATCAAACTATAAATGTGGTATACTTTCTTTTGAATAGCGATAATGATATAGAAAATGTCAATAATATATAAAAATTAAGCACAGCCTGAATATATTTACGAGAATTAGAGCACAAATAGTCAAACCGAAATAGTAAACATTTTTCAACTAATATAATAACTGAAAAAGAAATCAACAATAGGTGCTCTTATCATAAAATAAGTAATGTATTTTTAAATTGCAAACATCTATAAATTATTTAGCTGATGATGCTATGTTCTTCCTTCAATACTTTTCAATGTAGTTGAAAAGTATTTATGAATTCGGTTGTCTGTCCCAGCTCTACTCCCATAAAAATGGTCAGATTGACATGAAATTGATATATGTTTGGGGCTTACTATGGAATGTTCGATTTTGAAAATGAAGTGTGTATAGCATTTATAGTTCGTTTACAGAGACACTCAAAATAATTCCGTTACATTACGGTCTATGGAGAGAAATTGCCTGCGATGAATTTTAATGGTACTATACGACATTTATCACATTGTAATACATATATATGTATACATTCCTGATGTGTTCTACAAGGCGCTTACCATAGAATCTGATCTACATAGAATTTTTCGTTCACTCACACGGGCAGAAAAAAAAGTTGGCTATAGTACAGTCTATGAACAATAATTGCTGGAAATGCGTCTTCTGTTGTGCTACGCGTTTTTAAGCGTAACTATTTTTTCGCATATTACTTAAACTACCTAAATTCTATTAATCATATACAGTGCTGCACAAAAGATCTCAAGCACACTTCTATTTATAGACGAAATTTTCTAGAGGGAAATTTCGAACTTTGCTATGTTAAGTAACTTTTAACATACTACGTAACATACATACAAATCTATAGATTATATATAGGGGTACACACACATTAAAAAAATAACAATAGCGATATTTTTCTGACTATAGGGATAGACAATCACTAGGAGACATAAATTGTTGCACTGTTTCGCACTACTGATGGTAATAGCAGAAATTAGGTTTTGTAATGAGTTTTTCAAATTGCTTATTTAGACATCGTGATTTTTCATTCTCTTTACTTTCTTCCATCTTTACAAATATATATATATTGAATTCATGAATTTTTTTAATGTTGGTTTTTGGCGGGTTTACAAGTTTTAGATATCAAAGTGCAAAAAAACATATTTTTACAAAATGTCTGTGTGTATGTGACAGAAATTTTTTAGCGGCCCTATCTAATGGCCCTAACTAATGGACAGATTACTTTTCCTATAAATCATCTAACACATGGCACTGCTATGCTGTATTTTTCATGATTTCGGCAATAGCAATGTTCAAGAACTAATGCAAAGATTTTTATAAAACTTCAGATTCATTAGTCCCTGATATAAATTTGTGCTGATTATTTTTAATGTACATTGCCCGATAGAGGGTGCTGCAATAATGCATTATTTCTGCAACTGATATATCTCGAGAATTAATGCACAGATTTTCGTGAAACTTCAAATTCAATTACAGCTTGATATAATTTGGTATGAAATGATTATGTTTTGATGTAAATTTTCTAAGAGGTGGTGTTACAATGTTACATTATTCACAGTTATCACAATAGCTCTATCTCAAAAACTAATGTTCGAATTTCCATCAAATTTCAGATTCAGTTAGTCCTTGATGTAAATCGCCTAACAGGTGGTGCTGCTTTGCAGAATTTTTTACGATTTGCTCTATTTCAAAAACTAATGCATAGTTTTTCATGAAACTTTAGACTCAGATAGATATTGAGATTAATTGTTGCTGACTAAATTTTGGTGTAAATCACCTAACAGATAGCATTGCAATGCTGAACTGTTTCAGGATTTACACGATTTTAGCGATAGTCATATCACACCAACAATAGTATGAAATTTTATATTTTTAGAATCCGCATATGAGGGCCATAAATTGTCATTTAATTTTGGCTCTGTGATAGCAAATTCTGATGCATTAATATATATGAGATAGAAAAAAGTTTTGGGATTGCTATATCTGAATAGTTTTATTTTGCACTGAAATGCACCCAATTTTTAAACTGAACTTACTACTTCTTAGCCTTACTTTTTTTTATTTATACCTTCTTTATGTAAGTTTTCACCTCATACTATGTGAAACTCAATTTTTTAACATTTGTTAAATAAAATTTATAACTGTTTAATAGCTATTATCAAAATTTCTTTCAAACTAACTCTTGATTTATCATTTCAGATCGAAAATCAGCGATATAGATTCATTAGATTTTCCAGCAAGATACTACGTGGTGCTGCTCAACACAGGAGCTAGAATATGTATATTAACATATTCCAAGTGACTGGACATTGTGTAAAATGTACACACAAACTTTGAAAAGCAGAGATTTTTTTTTCTATAGCATAGGGGTTTATAGTTTTTAATATAAGCTGTAATATATTTTTGCTTTTGTATTATTTACAAATGCTATTATCAAACCATTTTTGTGGACCCAAAGCAGGAAAAAAATGAAAGTGGTGTAATAATTTATGTATACATCTTCATTCTGTTCATAGACATCTGTAAGTTATTACATCATTTGATTTTTTTTGTGGGTATTGACTGAAGGGCCAGGTACCTTTGAAACAACATAAAATTCAATACATATAAATATATTATTCACTCTTAACAAAAATTTAGTTATTTCTAATATTTAACACAAAACTGCATTCAAGTTTCTGCATTAGTTTGGAGTTATGGTAAAAGAAACTTCAAGTATCGTTGTTTACAAAAAGAAGTATAATTGCTTTTAAAATCCATTCAAAATGATTTTTAAGTTCACCCACACAATTTTGAGAAACTGACTAGCTAAATTTTCAGGAAACGAAAAACTTGCAATCATAGTAAATGAATGCTACACTAAAGGTCCAAAGTTCGACTCAGTTAGAATTTAGTATTTTTGCAAAACTGTGAAAGGTCCTCAAAACTAAATTTGATTTTTAAACAGAATTTCATTTGGATTTTCGAAACAGAAATTCATTTTGTGAGCTTGGAATCTTCTCCAGGAGAGGCTCAAAATGTTTTAGAGAGGTTGAGCCGCCCGTTATCACCCCCTTAGCTATGGTCCTGGTTCGATTCCGGATTTGCACAAGGTTAGCCCAATCTTTAATCTCCTTGAGATCAATAAAATTAGCAGCAAGTTTCCTTCGGGAGCTAAATCCTAGTGATTTTGTATTATAGTGATTTGTAACTGGGAAATATATTATATCCAATTATCAAAGTGGAACTCAGTACGGCGGACCAAAATCCTACATCGATTGTAGGACATCAGTTTTAGTGCATTTAATTTATTTAGAAATGAATGCACTTTTCATTAATTTGGAGTTTTTACCAAAAATTTTGATTCTTTAATTAATATTTCTTAAACTGACTTTTGGCTGTTTTTTAAAAAAGAGCCAAATTTCTAATTTTTATGAATTATTTTTTAGTATTGAAGGGATAAATTTTTATTACGACGTATACCATTTTAACTACATACTCCAAGTATTAACTAATTGGTTTGGTGAATTACATATATTTTCTTTTGCAGAGTGTATTAATTTTTAGAAAAAAATTCATATATTTAAAATTTAATATAAATTAAATACATTTAATTTTTTTTATGTAAAATTCAAAAGAGCAAGGTTGCTTAAATATTTTTAATTTTCTACAAGTGTGATCGATAATTTTTAAGATTAGAACTTTTTAAACTTTTCTCCAACTTTTGAGATATTTCAAAAGTACGTGACCCCTTAAGCATTTTGAATTTCTAATCATCTTCAGCCTATAATTTATTTCATCATGTTTTAAACTTTTTAGCTTTATGAATATTTGCTGAGATATTTCGTCTTTCACCTTCTATACTCTTCGAATATATTGTAACTAACTTTTTAAATTGAGATAAGGAATTCATTTTGTGAAGAAGTATAATTATTTTGTACGTAATTAAATAAATAATAATGGATGTTATTAAAATTTTCACTCTAATTTTTGAAACACTTTATTGTAAGAAATCAGATTTGTATAAATAAAGAGACTATATATATCATGTAATAAATGTTTGCCTTTTTGAATCTTTTGATATCTTAGCAGTAATATTTATTGTTGGATATGAATGTATTTAATAAATGTTTTCTTTAATTATCTGCTGTTCTTAATGAATGAATTTCACTCACTATCTCATGAAATGTGATCTAACAACTATAAGGTATAGGCTTTATTTATTTATTGAGCAACATACATCAGACTTCTGTGCTCAACATGAAAGCCTGCTTATAAGTCATCGTCAATATGGACGAGATAGCACAAGGAAATTTTACAACACAAGAAAAATACAACCAGGAGGTCCACATAAAAAATGTGCACAATGGAGCCAGGGGGATTTGAAACCACGAACTCCTACGCTCGCAAGTGATTGGCAGCATGGTGTCTAAGCCCCTTCACGATAGGAGCCTTTTAGGAAATTTTTAATGTTTTGTCACCAGTTTTTTAAAACAGAAATTTGTGTCTCATTAAATCGAGAAAATGCTTCGATTAGATAAGATAAATTTTACAGTATAATTTTACTGATGGGAATAAACAAGGATTGTTAAGCCTTTTTGCAGCACATATACATTTTGCTCGTCCCCAAGGGGTTAACCATGCGACTACATGTACAGGCTATATCAGCCATACTCAACCTGCGACCCGTGGGCTACATGTGGCTCGAGATACTTATAATTCAATTCAGGCATTTATAACTCAATTCATATTTCTAAAACTGAGGTGTGCATAAAAGAAATTCAAGACTTTCATTGTTGTTTTACATATTTTACGACAGAAATCTCGTTATTTCTAATTAATTGAAATTTATATTAATACATTTTAAATGCAGTTTGATTCGTCAAAAGTCCTTACTACACGTAGTGCTATTTGTGCTACAGTGATGTATAGATTTCTTAATCTTCAACACCAATCAAACACTATTCCAAATTAATTAAATTTGCATTATATATTTCCACATTTGAAAAAAAAAGAATACAAAATTTTACACTTAATTTTAAAAAGATTGATTTTTGTAGAATTTGGTAATTCTGCATCGTTATATTACTTGGTTTTATAACATTGTTAATACTGTTTGATGGTGTTGAAAGTTTGTCACGAGAAAAAATAATACATTATCATGAGTGAAGTCTATTCCATCAAAAGACATTTTAAAAAAGTACAGAAAATTTTATTGCATTTTCATGCATAATTTTTTGTTTTAGGATGTTTTGCGTATAGTAAAAATCTAAAAAACTTCATTTTGAGAAAAAGCTAAAAATAACTTTTAAACACAATTCAAAAGCTGTAATAGCTGTAACTACGGCTGTAACTTTGGTTATAATTAAGATATAGACACAATTTAAGCAGAATTCGACAGATACAAGAGTCAATTTTAATATTATTGCATAAATAGAAAAATGATATTTTGATTGAAAATTATGTTTCAAAGGTCTTCAGATACTATTTTCATTTTGATGAGATTACTTCATTTTTATAAAATATAATCGAAGCAAAGATTCATAAAGAACAGCAAACAAGAGTGTAATTTGGGAAAGGTAATTGCGAGCAGTTGACCTCCCTTGTGGAATTTGATATTTCAGCGGGTGTCAGTCAACATTGGTCAGACTTAAAAAATCGGAATTTGCACAAAAGCTAAAATTAACTTATCATATTTTTAATAAAATAGAAATATTTGACATTAAATTAACACTTTAACCACAGAAATCAGTAATTACCAATAATATTTGCCAAGTTTTTGCTACTGAAACTTTCTGAAAGTGAGACACATTTATCATTAGTTATTATTTTGGCTAATTTTTAAAATGTAAGAATAAAATTGCTTCTATTGCTTTCTTGTGATGCACCATGCAATTCAAAGGTTTTACTACTGAAATTTAGGATCTTTTAAAGATGAAAATATTGTTTTATGCATTAATGTGATTAATAAAAACAAACAATAAGAAACATTAATAAGTAAACCATAAATAAGACAAACAGATTAAAAAAAATTATAATTTATTCTTCTAAAGTATTTGCAATAGACTTTGATATTTTGCTCTGAAATACATTAGCTAATTCAATAATAAAATTCATAAAATTTTTAATCTCATAGCCTTTGATTGGATTTTGCTTTATCACATTCATTAAATTAGAACAGTGAGCATTTTTCAGTATTGTACTTTGCAAGTGTTTTAGCACAGACACAAAGAAATATATTGCATAATCTCCTCCAAATATCACAGAAATTAAGACAAATTGTGCAATTTCTGTAAAATTAAGGTAGTTCCAGTAACAGTGTGTAGTCCAATATTTAAATAATGATGAAGGCAAAATTCCACTAAACTGTAATGCTGAATATACGAGGGGTAGAGTCTTCTTGACAATAATATCACAGTATTCCATGATGACGTTAAATGTGGGTATAAATGTTTCATTTAGTGTAATAGCTTGAAAAATTCTTTCATACCATATGAAGAGAGAACACGATGATTTAGCAAATGTTTCCAAAAATATCCATGCTGTCTGAATATCACATCGAAATATTAAGCACAATGTACACATAAAAATATCTAATTGAAATCTTTTTTCTGAACTAAAAATTACCTTTCCAGCTTTTAACAGTCTTTCAAGTATTTTTTCATCTTCACATACCACTAAATTTAGCATTTTACCGTACCTATTTACCATCTCAAAACCATAAATAATTTCCTCTTGCAAAACAATGTCATCAACATCTTCCAAGCTAACACAATTTAATGTTCTACTAAGAGAAGATACAGGTTCTAAAATATTTATGCTAGCTTTAAGAATTTGGGCAATTACATCAACTGTCAATAAATCATCTTCAACATACTCTAAAAAAATATCTTTTAAATTTTCCCCATTAAGCTCGAAAGTTATATCTGTATCTGACACACCACTCATTTCCTGATAATATGCATGAGGCACTGGATAATTATTAAAAAATGGAAAATTATATTCTTCATTATTTTCAAGCAAAGTTGCAGGTGGCAGAATTTTTTCTTCAGGACCTCCAACAACATACAATTTCACAAGCAAATGGTTCTGTATAACAGATACTGGATCAATGATAGGTTCATTTTTTACATCACAATGACGAGACTGAAAATCAAAAAGTTTATCAGATAACTTAAAGTTTGCTTGCAAATAACAAGATGATAAAATTGAGCATGACAAAGTGGATAAAATTTGAAGAGCAAGCATATTATACTCTTCAAGCATAACAAAGTTGTCTTTAATAATACTGGGACAGAGGGTTAAACAATTGAAGAACATCTCATCATTGTCACACTGATTATCAAATATTTCATTTAGAAAAACATCAGGAAAAATGGATGGAATCAAGACATCAAGTAAATTTCTGATTTTTTCAAAATTTTCAGATTCACCAGTTTCTACCAGCCATAGAACTGATGATATTTTAAAAAGAATTGATTTATTTAAAATGGATTTTGATAGATAATCACTTTTAAGAGCAGCTGACAATATACATACATCTCTGGGACAGACAGAATTTTTTACTTTAATATCTTGCAACATGTTTTCTAGTAGTATATTAAAACTTGTATCAAAGAGTTCAAGGTCTTGTGAAATCATGATACCACTGGATTTTTGTAGCATAGAAATAAACATACAATAATTGTTCTTTTCTGTTTCTCTTATTAAATTAGACTTCATTCCAGGACTATAGCTTGTTGCTAATATTTTAGAAATGCTATTTATTTTGGAACACCACAAAGAAAATATGTTCAGGAAAGTAAAATTAATAAATAAATTAGATGGAGTTGATAGGATTTTATTAGTAAGTGTAAGACTAGAATTGACTAATTTTAATGTCTCAGGTGGTGTCTCATCGGGAAAATTACAATGAAGATTAATAAGGTGTTTATAAAGTATACACATATAATTAATATACATCTCCCACACATCTTCATTATTATCAGTATTAGTAAAGTCATTAAATGAATGAGATAAGCAATGAATTACAAAGATTAGATCATTTGTTGATAAATTTTGAATGTCATTAAAGCAGTGTAAAATTTTGATTAAATCTTCACAACAATCAGTTGGGTTATCACAAAACCACACATTATGCCATATTTTAGGAACTTCATCAAACACAATAGAACAACATTTTAAACAAGATACTGCACATAATTTCTGAGAACAGTTCATTACCAAATTGAATACATTTAGCCAAGAAAAAGATTCTTCCTCATATATTGTATTAAATATTGCCCTGCATTGAGAATATTGTAATAAATATGACAAAAAACAAATAACATGAGTAATCTCAGAAACATCAGCAAATCTTTGGCAACATTTCTCATTATTCCAGCTATCCTCAGGCTTAAAATTTTCACAAATCCGTAAAAGGAATTTTAGGATTTCAGGATCTTTCTGTAAAGCATCTAAAAGGAATCCTCGACTAACCTGTCCATAAAGCAGAGCTTTGAACCACTTTGCTTTTTTATCACAGAGAGCAATACACAGCCATACAGGAAAAACATTTGAACTGCAAGAACCATAAGACAGTATGCTGATACTTTGTCTTGTTATATCATCAATAATAGGCTGGGGATACCTCAGCCAGTGATTGGGAATATTTTGTAAAAATCTGTTTAACATTGCTATTATCTCTACAACTAATTTGCATTTGCTAACAAAATCATCACTGTTTTGATCAATAGAAGGCAACAAATTATGAATCAAATGCTTTATAAGGCTGTTAAAACTTTCTTGGACTACTTTTGGCTCAGAAGAACTTAACATTTTTGTATAAATCTGCAAACTGGCATCTTTTAAAAAAGAAACATTGCTGAGTAATGCATCATGTAAGCCATTTTCAACAGCTGGCCACAATGTTCTTTTAATAATGTGTTCCAATGAAGGCAATCGTGAAAATGTTTCTAAAGCCTCCAATTTTTCAGCATTTACTCCACTAGAGAGTGTATTAATAATATCTTGAAACTGATCAAAACTCACATAATCAATGGAGGTGCTAATGCTTGATGCAGAACTACACTGAGAGACACTCCCTTGGTTTTCTTCTTTTGGAATATACTTTTCTTTATCTTCAAATAGAATATTTATACTATTGAGGAAAGTTTTTAAAAACTCTTTACTTTCATCAGATTGTGAAATGGCAAGTCCGACAGAATCAATGACATTCTCTGACAATATTGGCTCACTTTCAGTTAGCTTATGTAGGTCTTTTAAAATTGTATTCCTGTATTTTTTTCTGATTTGATTTTTCAAATGGTGATGTAGAATTGATTTGAAGCTTTCTTTATTTACCATTGACTTAAACTCCATCTGAAACAGAAAATTAAAAATTTAAGTAACAGCAGAAAATAAATATTTTTAAAATATCAATATATTTTCTAGAATATAAAAGTTAGATAGTTCCACAAAAAAATATATCACATAATACAGTAGATTCCCTTAAATCCACACAGCTTGGGAGTGGAGTTTGTGCAGATTTTAGAATTTTATGGATTTCTAGTCATTGTTTTGTTTACATTCTTTAAATAGTAATTTGAATGTAATTAATAATACAATCAAAACTATTATGAATGCTTACAATATAGTAAAATATAAAAATAAGTAATAAACTACAATAATAAAAAAATTTATATAATTTTTAAAATGATTAAAATATTAAAAACAAAGGTCAAGTTAATAATCAATAATGTATAATTAAATATTAATTATAAAGATGAAATGTACTTTTCCTAAATTATTCAACGAAGCTTGTCTTAGGTACATTACTAATTCACAAAAAAATCATAAAATAAAGAAGTTTTATTTCAGGTTTAGCCAGACTTAATAACAAAAAAAGCTTGATTAATGCATAAATATATTTGATAACAAGATTGTGATTACCAATGATATCAGCAATATCTTGAATTTTTTCAGAAATAAATTTGTTCTTCCTTCATGAAAAAACATGAATTTAGTAATATTAACAAATATTACAAATTAAAAAATATACGGAATGGATATAAAGCTAAAAAAGTCAAATTTTGTCCTTATATCTGAACTGAATGCTTCATTGTTTACAGCCATAAATTATGGCAGACTTTAGAGAGTTGCAGATATGAGGAAGTCAACTGTATTACATTAATGAAGTAATTCAAGAGAAATAGGAAATATGATTAATAGTGAAAATTTTTTTCTAATTACTGCATATATTTTAGAAAATAGGAAAACAGAAGCTTATTGGGAATAACAAACTAATTGCCATAAAAACTACTTACCAAACAAGGATAGATTTTTTAGAAAGACCATAAAGATGTTTAATTATTATTGTTGAATCAAATGGTGTTTGTACACTTTGGAGGCATTTAAAATAACTAAAACAATGATAACTTTATAATTAAAACTACACTTTTTCCACTCACCCATTATGTCCCAAATTATGAATCAAAAAATTGTTCTACCCCAGTAATTATTTTCTTTAAGGTCTGAAGATATATTAGAAAATTAATATCATAAAAATACGAAATTTATATATATATATATATATATATATATATTTAACTGATTAAATGAAATAGTTGTTAATGCTCATTTTGTAAAATATTTCAAAAATAATTAGATTAATTAACAAAAACTGTTGTTATGTTATGGAAATCTCCCTGAGTAAGCTGGATTCACAGAAATGAAGGGATGCATTTCAAAAATATGTAAATCAAATGACAGTTATTTCAGAAATGTGAGAAACTTAAAATCAGATTTTAGTTCGTATATTTTTGTTTTCAAACGGCACAGTGTGACTGGTGTTCAACTATTTATTATTTTTGCACATATGTTAATGAACAAATAGATTAGATAGATATAGATTTGACTTAGAGAAATTTAATCACAGAACATTCATCATCTGTCATTACAAAACTGTGTAGATCATATTTTCTTTAATCACCTATTTATTGAAAAGGCTAATCTTGAAAAAAATATATAATAATAATAATATTTTATAATTAAAGGAAATCTTTACAAATAATAAGTCAATATTTATAATTATGAACTTTGATATAGGTGATCTGATTCAACATTAAATTAAATACAGAACATGCATTTTGTGCACTGTTAAGCTACTCTATACCTCTCTTACGTACATTGATTCACTCAGAGATCACTATTAATCTCTCCACACACCCAGGCTCTGTCCTATTAGAGCTTTGCTCAAAGCACGCTTTCTTGGACCAGAGCTTTTTTCTGGAACCACCTATCTCTTCCTTCACAATGTCAAGACTCAACTCTCAGCTCTCATTCCCCAGTGAGTCAACAGCAAATGGGGTTCATTTCTTTCCTTGCATGGGTCTCATCCTCCAGTGGCGTAGCTAAGGGGGGGCGTCCGCCCCAGGCGCCAAGGCCTAGGGGTGCCAAATTGAGAGAAATTGTTATATATCTATATTGGGATGGGGGCGCAAAATTTCTTGCTGGCCCCGGGTGCTAAAAAACATAGCTACGCTACTGTCATTCTCTAAAGGAAAGGTCACTCTTTCAAGACCCATCTACAGATCCTGTTTGCCTGCCTTACCTATGAACTTTGACTGACAAGTGAAAGGTCACCTATTGTATGCTACATTCTTTTATCCAGAACTATGTCACTCCACTATTCGGATTTAGAGATAAGGAAGGAATGCTATTTTAGAGCTTACAGTTCACAGAATACATTAGTAAATAAAAGAATAGTATCACATAAGAATAGTTTTAGATAATAATTGCTTGTCTGACACCATCTCTTACTGTATCATCTCAGTCAATTGCTGAATTTATCACTGACATAAAATTTCAAGCAGGGTTGTGGAGTTGGTGTGAAAAGTGGCCAACTATGGGGCATTTTAATGATTCCAATTCTGCCTCCAAGCTGGGAACACTAGCAACTGGTCAAGGATACTAGTGTTGCCTGTTGGTTAAAATGATGATGGAATATAAGAGAAATAAAGCTAAAATCTCCCTATTTCGGTATTATTATCTTTTTAGGGCTTCAAAAATAAAATAAACATATTTTCTGCTTTAATAATTTTACAATTGCATGTCTGCAAACCTGAAAAATCTAACTATTGAAGGCTAAAGAATGTAACATGGGAATTTTATTGTTTTGGATCTGCGAACTGAGAAGAAAAAGCAAAATCGTTACAATTTAGTAATTGTTTTGCTGTGTGCTCTAGACTATCTATGAAAAGAAAAATAAAGATGAAAATTTTATTATTTTGGAAGTAATTCGGATTCTATGGATTCAAATGAAAAAAAAAAAATTTCTTTTTTGAATCAATTTTATAATTTTTGCTTTATTTCAGGTTCTGCAGACATGAAAAATCTGAAATTCAAGTCACAAAATAATACTATTTTATTGTTATTTTGGGTACTACTTATTAAAGAAAAGAGAATTACAATTTCATTTTATTTTGATTCCTATGCGCAAAAATAAATAAAGGAAGGGTATTTTAGAATTTTATTTTTTGGTTATACAAACTAGAAAAATTTGAGGGAAAAAAAGGCTTGCTATATCGGATTTTTAATTCTCATGCAGCGAAAAAAAGCACAAATTTATAGTTTTTGTTTTACCTTCGGTAAGAGATCTGCTATCTGCATAAGTCAGAATTTTAAGACCCGCCCACTAGAAAATTTGGCTGTGTTTTTTAATTTATTTTCACACCAACCATGCCCACTGTAAATTGTTCATATTTTATCAGCAGTTTGATTTTTTCAAATTTTTTATATTGAGCTTATCAGCCGGCTCAATTTATTTATTAATCTGATCCAGTCCATTAATATACATTGTCTTAATTCTACTTACACAGCCTGTTTGAAAAATTGCCTTAATTTTCAAGGCCTTGGGTCTAGTAGACCTTTGTACCTCAGGGTTTATCAGCAAATACAAAAATATGAGGAGAGTAATTATACTCTAAATAAAAAATATCTACTTCAGTTATGAATTAAAATAGTTTTCTACACAGGTATACCCTGTACTTATTCTGTATATATATCCCTGTATTTACTTTGTACAATGCATAAATCAGTCATTTTCAAATTAAGCAGCCTGGTATTGTCCAGAAATAACAACAATAATTCATTTTATAGATTTAAAATTACATATAATTACAATTTAAAATGTCTAACAAAAAAATCTGTAGGCAGAGTTAGTTTGTTTTTTAGTGACTCCGATTCTGCAGCTCTGATATTAAATGCTGGTTCACTGCCTTTCAGATTATAGTTAAAAATAATTTTATAGTAAATAAATAAATAAATAAATAAAAGGCTTATGAAAATTTTAAAAACATTATAATTATTACAATGTTTGATGGCATATAGATGGCATTTTGTACTTAAAAGGGATAAATCACATTTGTTGTTAACTCATCTTTATCATTTTTCTGTTAATCTCAAAAGATACTTCCTTGTTACAGCAGCCTCCGATTATGAATCATCAAATAACTGAGATTTATTGCTAAATTGTATGACTGATATGTATGATGTAAGTATTAAATATATGATATATACACATAAATTATTTATAAAATGATGTGCACATAAGTGGCATTGGGGATATCTTACAAGGAAGGTCTCCATTGGGGGCATACTCAGAATTTTTTGAAAAAAATACGAATTAAACTACTCGTATAGGTAATAAAGGATCAGTGAAAATTAGCGGCAGAATTACATTATTAGATATGTAAAAAAATAAAATAGTTTGGAATAATTGGCGTGAGAAGCTGAAAGCGACGCGGGATTTGGCGAGCAATGCATTTCCTCGCCAAAAGCAGACGATTTTAACGAATCTGAAAATTGATTTTAATTGACTTCACTGTTAAAAATCTGCAGCATTTACTGCAACGTCACTCCACTACTTTTATAGAATATCTCTCTTCTGACCAATGAGAATGCTCCATAGCACGGTGAATTGACCGTTTTCTATAAAAGCGGTGAAGTGACACTGCAGAAAATGGTACAGATTTTTAGCGGTGTTGTAGCTTGTGCAACACTGTTAAAAATCTGCTGCATTTTGCTGCAATGCACTCCACTGCTTGTATATAACATCTCTATTCCAACCAATGAAAAAGCTCCATTTCACGGCCAAGTAACCGTTTTCTATACAAGCAAGGGAGAGCGTTGCAACAAAATGCAGCAGATTTTTAACAGTGTATTTTTCAATTTGGAACGATTTTAATCAATTTAAATTGTGTTTTAAATGATAAAATATATTAATTTAATTTTGTTATAAGTACATATAAGCGTATATGACAAAATTACACTTAAAGTAAAGTAAAAATGCAAAACTAAAATTATTTAAACTAAACTTATTTAAATAAATTGAACATAGAAATTTTTTTCTTTAAAAAATATTCGAAGCGTAAAAGTGTATTTTTCAAAATTTTGTTTTTTCGCCAACCGGAGATAAATCGCCAAATAAACGAAATTTTTATTATTTTTTTAAGGATGTTATAAGGAGGTTCCGCAGAATTTTTTTTTATAAACATATATAACTAAATGAGAAGAACATTCTGTAATTTTTTCAGATTTTTCTGAGTATGCCCGTATGGAGACCTTCCTTGTTAGTTGCAACCTTTGTGTAATCGTAATTGTGGAGGGTCAGTATAACAAACAAGCATCATTAAATTTAGAAGGATCTCACAGTCTGAAACAGAGGTATTGTGGGCAGTGAAATTAATGAGGGGTTTTGAATAAGGTGCAAAAAAGATTTGCTGTGATATTGGTCCTACATTATATCAATCATTATGAAAGACAGGAAAAAGTATATATCTGAAAGTGCAATATAATTGATATAATTAAAGAAAAAATAATAAACACAATACAATTTACAAATACAGTCAGAGGGGAAAAAAGAATCATCCTATGTGTTTTATTTGTCAAATTTTAGAAGGAGAAAACAAAGGCAGACATTCAATTAGGAATTGTAGCTTTTCAAAATTTATACTGTGATTACTTTCTCGATAATAGCTTCATCATCTAAAAATGCAATTGAAACCACATAATAGAGAAGGCAAATAACTGCACTTTTGATTTTTTTAAAATTATCACATTTAAATTTATCCATTTTTACTTACCCATCATACGTAGTATAGGGTAAATCTTGCAATCGTTTTGAAAATCGAAAAAAAATTTTTGACGGATTTACACGTTTTAGATAGTGGAGATTCTGAAAAACATATTTTTAGAAAAAAAAATTTGCCGTCCGTCTGTCTGTCTGTAAACGCTCTATCTCCCGAACAAATTGAGATAGAGACTTGAAATTTTGTATGTAGTTAGTATGTAAGAATAAGACGAACCTTATTTAATATCAGCAACCTCGATTATCCGGAACTATTTTTTTCGGACTCTCGAAAAACTCGTTCTGATGAAAGGTACATAAAAATTTTCGAATTTTTTTGTTCTAAGGAATGGACGTAAAAGGCAATAAAATAACACACATTTTGCATATAGAACGAAGTCGATCGGATTATTAGTTGCCGAGATATTTGTAATCCTGTTTTCCACATTCTTCGATTTTTCATGACCCTGTATTTCATTCAAATTTCAATTCAGAGGTATATTTTAATTGGAAATGAGATGCGTAATCCGACGCAATTAATTGTTAGTTAATAGAATTATTATTTTTGAAGTTATAAGGATGTTTCTTTTACGCAGTTCGGTATTACTTGAGTACTTGGCGTTTTATATAATTTGTCGAAATTGGTACATCAGCAGTTCTTTAATATAGCATTACTATGTATATTAACAATATTTAAATTTTGTTTATGAACTACAATGCATTGTATAAATAGTTTTCACATGTTTTATTTTCATATACATATCCATGATGGGTAAGTATTACGGTGGCACCCAACGACTAGTTTGAAATTGTGTGGGCAAAGTCACGTTGTTATCAATCATAATGTACAACTGTCATTCCAGTCAGTTTTGTCAGTCCATTTTTACATATGACTAATCCTATTCACAGAAACCCTCTGAGTTATGGTCGGTAAAAATAAAAGGCAAGGCGTTGCAAAGCTTTAAAAAAAAAAAAAAAAAAAAAAAAAAAATTCAGCAAAATATATAAGAAGCACAAAATTTCATCAAAAAAGCAAAAACATAACGTATAACGAAAAGAAATCTATAAGTAAAAAACATATAACAAGGCTAATTTTTAATGATAAATGGCCGGGACTGCTGAATTGAAACGTGTAACTGAGGGAACAGTACAACTCAGGTAACATATAAGAGGAGTTCCACAATATCTCTTTGAAGATATGTTGTATTCTTATGCAAATTAATACACATATTGTACAATATCCACATATTTGTAAGCTATAGCAATAGATCATTTCAATCATTTTAATTTTATAGGGTGATCCCAAATATTAAAACTTTTCTTTAATATTTTGTTGTTCTTCTGATCAAACTGTCATTGATATAATTATATCAAACAGTATTATGAAAATATGGGGATTCAAGATTATGAAAATATGTCAAACATATTTTCATAATCCTGTAGTTACAAAAAAGTCTGACAAATATATTTTTAAATACAGGACAAATTTCTTAAAATTGAAATTGTCTAGTAATTAATGTTTGTCCTCTTCAGCCCTAATGTCGCCTGTAGGAGACACTAAAGAACACCCTTTAAAAAAAATAATTTAAATTCTTTCAGAATTGTTAAAATTACTCCAGGACATTTTTAGGTGTATTCATAATTATATAGATATGTAACACCTATAATCATCATTCAGTCTGTCTGTCCATCAGTCTGCATATAACTCAGCAAAAACTACCCAACTGAATCATTTGAAATTTAAAATATATAATTGTTGGGTAATTTTGTAAAGTCATTTCACATTATATGAAAATTGGATGCAAGTTTAATTACAGGGACAATCAAAAGTTTTCCATTACATTACGTCCAATGGGAAAAAATACTTTCAAGCATATTTTAATGAGTTTACACTCTTTCAAACATAATAAAATTGGTATAAATCTATAAAGTATATACTAAAATATACATTCTGTTTTCTGTACAATATAGGACAAAAATTGGGGAATTTCATCAGCGGCCACTGGCCAATAAGATTAGTTTTTCAAGTGGCCACTTTGTTTAAACTACTGGCCAGTTTTTTATTTAAAAATATTAAACAGTCAAATTGCTATAAATATTAATTTAAAACAGAATAGCCCAAATAAATATGTTAATAAAATGTATTGGAACCTAAAAAAGTAGAATCTTTAATGAAATGCGAGTAAATTGTATTCTCTCCTTGTAAAAAAGTGGCCAAAAGGTGGCCGCTGATAAAAAATTTTTCACTGGTCACTTTTTTTTCATGTACTGGCCCTGTGGCCAGTGGCTAGTGCTAATTTTGCCCTTTACTGTACAATCTGTGGTGCAAAGAACATTTGTTATTAATTTACATGCTAAATATTTCATTACATAATTGTATAAAGGAGAAAATGTTTGGAGTGTTTTTAATTATATTAAACTGTATCACATTGTATAAAAATTGATATACAATGTTAAGGTTCACTATAAGTTATTTTCTGTATAATAGGAAGCAGATAATATTTACAGGGAGACACAAAATCTTTTGGCAACAATACTGTATCCGAAGTACTGTATAGTTTTTACACCAAGATCTGAATATTTTTAAAACTTCGATATAGTACAAACACACCTTATTTGCTACTGCAATTTCCAACTTGTTAATAAATGTGTGCATATCATAGCATTGATGCATAAATTTCTACATCTTTGGAGATGTCAGGGTTGGTAAAAAACCAGGTTTTTTTTAAAAAAACAAAAAACCATGGTTTTTTTGGTTTAAACCGGGTTTTTTTAAAATATGTTTTCCTGTTACATACACATGCATATTTATCAACAAAAATAAATATTTTTGAATATATAAGTAATAATTTGATTTAAAAGTAATTCTAATCAATATAATTATTTAATATACAATCAATTATGTAGAAAATTGAAGTCATTTAAAATATAAACATTTTTAGAAAAAGCCATGTCTTATATTTCATAAATAAAATGTTCTACATAATGAAACATTGATACCTTGGAAATCTTAATAAACAATCTTGTGATTACTAGCACTATAAATAAATATACAATACAGATTCATATATAAAACTTCACATATATTATTTTCAAATGGTTATTCAAAATAATTACTTTGAAACACCTGTTATATGTGATGTCTGATTTTTTTGTTAGAAGACTACATGAATTATCTTTTATTGAAAAATAAAGCTTTTTTAAAAGAATTTTTGGAATGATTTGAATTTAGCAGTAGAGTCTTTACACACTTCAAGTATTGTGTATATTGCTATTTGACACTTTTTTGAAACTACCTGGTTAAAAGGAAAAAAAAAAGATGACAGTAAAATAAACAAAAATACCTATTTAACAACTTTTTAGCAATTGAAAAACATTGATCTTAAAATATAAAGTATGTCATCCAAATATATGTCATCCACTAAAGCATTTAAACAGCCATCGGACTACATGCTTTATTATAACACTTAATATTTTTAAATGTTTAAATAAAAATTACATCTTTTAAAGCATTTTTAAGAGACTTTTTTTTCTAATATGTCTCAAGTCTTGCCCCCCTCCCCTTTCTGCCAATTTTCTTGGCTGATCTAAGTAATGGGTTTCGTTATGCAATAGAAGATTTAAATCTATATTTTGCATATTTTAATTAAATGTAAACAGGTGCTTTCATTAGCACTTAATTTTTCAATGTCTTCTTATTTGACTTCATATCTTGAGTTTCTTTTTTATTCTTAAAAGATAATACCCCCCCCCCCCCAATCAAGAAAATTTTCTTTTAGAGCTTGACTGAAATTTTAAAGATCATTTTATGTCATTATCTGTACATCTGCATTTCTCAAAGGAAAACATTTTTTAAATCTAAATATTGCATATTTTTCATCTTTTTTATCTTTGCTAAATTTACTTAATTTAAGTGTTTTCTTTAGAGCTTCAGATATGTTCATCAATGCATGAAATTTGCATTCTACATGCATACTAACATGACCATGACTAGACTCATTATGTCTTATGGTGACTACTGAGATAAGACTTAAAATAGAAATTACTTTCATCCAATAATTTGAAATACTTAAATTTCAAAAATGAGAAAATATTACATTAGGTTTGTTTAAAAAAAACAATTGGTTTGAACTCTGCCAACCTAGCTGGTAACAGAATAAAATCATAATGCAAAAAAACCCAATCCCAATGAAGGAATGCAAGAAAAACTAAGGCCTATTAAAATCAATAACCACATAGCCCTCCCCCCCCCAAAAAAAAAAGCTCATTGTTAATTATCCAATAGCATACATAGCAAAAAGAAATCAATGGGGAAAATCACTTAAGAATGTCATATTTGAGACTTTCTGGAACGATGAAATCCTTAGTAAATCTTAACTAATCAAGCAATTTAAATAGTAAAAGTGCATATTTAACTCGAGTCTGCCCTTCTGAATATATATATATGTCTTACAATTAATGGCTATATATACATATATGGGGATTCTCAAAATAGGGGACAATTTATGTCTTTTGGCATACAAAAAAATTTGAGAGGTTTTCTGTCATGTTTTTATATTTAGATATGTTTGTCTTAATATTATTCATTATTTGCACTCAAGAATTACTCACTTTTTAGTTAAAAACACCTTAAAATAACAGAATAAATGTTCAAAATGTCATTAGCATGGATGTCCACAGCAGCTGTGCCTTGTATATACTAGCTTTTTCAAGAGTTAATATCATGTTTATAAAATAAAACAAATGATATTCTTTCTTTAAATTAATCAAGGAGAGGATTTATCCAATAAATTTCTTTTTAAAAATAAAATTATAGTATATAAAAAAAGAATTAAAGTTTGTCCTCCATATTCAATTTTCAAAACAAGGTCATACTATAAAAGCTGGTTATTAATCAAAATTTCATTTTCACATATGACAATAGTTTGGAAATATAGAGTTTCTCCATGGCAACAAGTAGCCATTTTATCCCAGCCGGAAAATAGAAGTATGTATTGTATTTTAAGAATAGAAGTTGAATATTAGGGGCGTACATCAATTGTATGTCGTTAGAATGGATAATAATTTTCATGTTTATTTTATAATTAAAATTTTTATTTTACTTATTTGCATAGGACTTTTGTGTTTTAAAAAGCCCCAGAAAGGACTATTGCATTGTGATTATATTATGGCTCATAATCTTATTTAAATTAAGATTTGTCATTAGCATGGACAAATATCAGTGTCATTAGCATGGTTTTTCTGTCCATGCTAAAGACTCCTATGTGCATAAATGTAACTATTGCTTATATTGTATCTTTTATAAAGTTTAATTTTACATATAAATTTAGGTATTACATTTATTATCCCTAAAATATGCATTAAATCTATCAGAAAATCACTAAGACAGTTTCTTACATTGTTAGTGTCAGAATGTTGCTCATGTAAACAAAGTTTGCTCTTTGGTAATGTTTTTATTCTCCTTATATGTATATATGTAAAAATGGAAACCATTTGCTGAAAAGGAAGGCTAATAAATATAGAAAAAAATATTTAAACAGGAAGAAAATAAAAATTTCTTAATATATTTATTCCATGCAATTTGTTTTGTCATTAGCATGGCTCAAAAAATACTAATTATTTTTTTTTAAGTTAATTTTTAAATATTTAGCTCTGCTGACTACATGTAAAGTATACCTAATACTATATTAACAACACATATTTTTTTTTTTTAGAAATTTTGCTAACAGTAATTTTTTTAAGATTTCATTTTTGAAATTGTCCCCTATTTTGAGAATCACCCATATAGGCCTTTAAAAAAAAAAAAAAAAGAAAGAATCACCCATATAGGCCTTTAAACAGGGTTGCAAAAAAGCCGGCTAAAATTTAAAAAAAGCCAGGCCGGTTGGCTTTTATTGATTTTAGCCGGCTTTTTTTGGCCAAAATTGGCCTTTTTTGGCCATAATTGACTTTTATACAGAGAAGCATTTTAATTATAAGCTACACATTTTTAAGTGTCTTTAAACTAATTTTAATGATGTTTAATTTACTTTGAGCTTGATAAATTTATTTATTAAAACGAAAAATTGGGATTTTAATTATGATTCATCATGAGAAATTGGGTTATAACCCAATTTTTCAATAATGAAGGCATTAATACTAGAATAACACATTGATGAAGTTGCTAATGGTTTATAGTCAGAATTGCAAATATGTCAGCTAAATTATAAAATGGCCATACCAAGTGGTTTTTCTGATTTACATTTACCTTTAATCCTACTTTTGTTTTTCCATTTTTACTTCTTTAATATAAAGTTAAAGAGGTTACTTAGTTACATGTTTTATTATTTAACTAATTTTAAGAGTTATTAAAATGTCATGTTTCATTGCCTATAAACATTTAAAATCATACATAAAAACACAATTTCTCACTATTGTAAATAGTATTTCAAATTATGCATATTTCACAATTTATTCCAGTATTCTCAATTAGCATATGCATGAATATATTCATTCATGCAAGTGGGCATATATGCACTTTTAAATAACAAAGAGCTATTCAAAATTTTAATTCAACAAATTTTATTAGAACATTTTTTGTTGTTGTTTAATTTTATATAATTTTGTATTAAGCTCTCCTCAAATACCGAATCCTTCCTAATTTCTCTTTCAACATTGTTCATTTTATGACTTAATCTTTACATATTGACCTGTAAGAATAGAATATTTCTATGAATGGTTTGATGTGTTACATTTTGTCATAATTAAATTAAATATAATTCTTAAGAATGTCGAATATAAGTAGAACTATGAAATATAGGAGTTTAAAACACATTTTTTTGAGTAGATATTTTTTTTCTCCAAAATTTATATTTTTCAGACATAATGCCTTCACAGTTGACTACTAGTGATTATAAAGACTTATTTATTTGAAAAATTAAATAGAAATTTATAACTTTTTTAGTAGTAAATAATTAAAAATGTATTAAAAATAAATCAATCCAAATTTAATATGAATTCGATACAAATTAACACTTTAAAAATAAAAGCCAGCTTTTTTCAATTTTAGCCGGCTTTTTTTAAGTGGATAAAACCAAAAAAAGCCGGCCAGCTTTTTTTGGCCCGGCTGAAAGCCGGCAACCCTGCCTTTAAAAAAAAAAGAAAGAAAGAAAGAAAACTGATTAGCTTTTTCAAACCAGCTAATTTTAGAAAATTTAGTTATTCTGCCATGTAGCTTTATAGCTTACATAAAAAGTTGAGTTGATTAAAAATATTTGTCATTTTAGAAATTTATTAATTCATCATTTTTCTACAACTTTTCTTGTAACTTCTTCATAACTTGGATTTTGCATTTTTCAATAATGTGTAAAATAAAACATTTAGGTAAAAGAATAAAAAAAACAGGTGAAAAAAAACCAGCATGGTTTTTTTTTAAAACCACTTGGTTTAAACCATGGTTTTAACCACGGTTTAAATCAACTTGGTTTAAACCAAACAACCCTGGGAGATGTTTTATAATATTTTTAAACAAGTTTTTATAGTCCTTCTTAATACTTGTCTTTGGACTAAGAAAGTTAAATAGTGTACATGCTTTATATCTATCTCCAAAACATTAGTTCACAAGTTCTATTAGTAAAATTTAAAAAGAGAACCAAACTTATGGCAATATGTACAAATATAAAATTAATTAAGTGCAATTAAAGTACAAAATTGTTTTGCATGGTGTGTGTGTGTGTGTGGGGGGGGGGGGGGGGCTGCCCAGGGCCCAAAGCTAATTGTGGTATTGTAAGGAATCCTGAATATTTCTGCAGAGTTGAATATAACACTTTTCTGTACATTTTTTTTTAAATGAAGATTTGTCTTTAAATGTTTCTTCATGTTAAAAGAGTATTAATTTTATTTCTTACAAGCAAAGTTGATATAGTTGTTAGAGAATGTATAGATTTAGTAAAAGCAACCACAAATACAAAAAATAAATATCATATTTAAATATTGTAAAGGATAGAAGGTTTTTTAAAATTAAAAAAGATTACTCATATTAAATATAAAATTAGTGGTATTTATCATACATTTTATTAACATTATTATTTAAGATACTATCTACAATTTAAAAATAGATTTTATTAATTCATTATTGCAGTATATATTGAGCCACATTAATTGCCTGCCCAGGGCCACTGCAATATTGTGCTGGTCCTAGGCAAAGGAGAAAACATGAGAAAAATAATAATAAATGACCATTTCAAATTAATCATATAACAAGAGAAAGCTGCTACACTAAAATAATCTACCATTAACAAATCCATTGCAACAAAGCTAATGAAAAGAAAATTATTTTTAATAAATATAATTTGATTTTAAAAAGATTCTTACTGTGTATAAATAAGATTCCTTTCTTTTCAACAAACAAATCTTCAGTTACAAGGAAGTAACTAGTTTGGCCCAAATAGCAACAACATCTGAAATCTCTTGTATGAATTCTATTAAAAAAAAGTTCAAATGAAATTATCTCAAAACAAATTATTATTCAAATTAAGATAATAACACAAACACTATTCTTCTTTAATATATTTAATATTGTAAATTATTACTTGAACAAACTTCCGTCGACTCTTGTTAATTCGAAATCGGATAATTTGAATCTTCGCTTAATTCGAACTAAACATGGAGTCCCGAAATTTTCAATGGTAGAATAATGTTAAAAACTTTCATTAATTCAAACTCATTTTCTCTTGACTTCGTTTAATTCGAACTAATGAGAATTTCAATTTTTCATTTTTTCTTTTCTTTCTCACGGATTCCAGACCACTTTAATAACTTTCTTTCATTGATTTTTGTAAAAATTGTTCCGAACAAGTATACATATAATCTCATGCATTTGATATCCACTTTCTTAGTGCTTCATCTGTCCATCAGTGACACCTCAAATTTTTCCTCCATTGTGCTTGTTTCTAATCATTTAATTAGTTTATGTATTTATACATTCTAATTTAATATAATGTCATATTCTAATGATAACAGTCGAATTATATTTAAAAAAACACTATAACATTAATTACTTTGTAATACTACCTTTCATGTTTTTATTTCATATTTTCCATAATTCGAACATTTCTTGTGGTCCCGACGAGTTCGGATTAATGAGAGCCGACTGTATTTCAATTTATTGTTTTAATAAATGCAATAAATTTAAAAGTGCAGTGATGGAAAATTATATTTAATCATTAAAATACAACACTTAAACACACAATAATTAAAAATTCTGAACCAGGGTTGGCGAGTTTTTGCCGAAGGTGGAAAAAACCGCGGAAAAAACCTGGTAAAAACCGTCCCGGCAAAAATAGGTTTTTGCCAAAAAGGTGGCAAAAATAGACTGTCCATTTAATTTTTTCCCCAGAAAGAGAAAAAATATTTCACGAAAGAAAAAATAAACTGCATACCTAATTGAAGAATCAATATTATTCTAAATTTATTTTAACTTTTAAGTTAAATAAGAATAATTATGCACTTTATGAAAGAATACTAACTTTTATAGCAAGATTATAAATGAAATAAATTCCAATTTTATATAAATGAAAAAAAAACTTCTTTATTCATGTTTATACAATTATTAATAATTTACATAATAGAACTGTTGAGACTGAGTAAAGCACTTATGTTTATAGTTTATATATGTTAGAAATTCGAAGAAACAGTTATAGTAACCTAAATTTAATTTAATATAAAATTATATTTAAAGCAGAAAACTATTAAATTTCAAATTTTTCAGCAATATCTTCCTCACAACCTAAATTTTGCTGTTTTAGTATGGCATAGGAGTAAACAAGTTTTGAAAGAGCATCTGTTGATAGCTTATTTTGAATTTTAGTTTGCACAAATGCAAAATTTGAAAACAATCTTTCAATAGCAGCACTACTTGCTGGGATATTTGAAGGTGTACTACTAATGAACAGAAGTTTTTTGAAATTGCACAAGCTTATTCAATACTTCTCTACTAATTACATGCACTGACACTATTAATCACTTCTTCAAAATATGAGCTAGGAAAGGGTTTTTTTGAGCTTAAAATTAATAAGATATAAAATCAGGATTGATTTTAGATAACCATGCTTTACAGCTTTCTTTTTGTTCATAATTTAGAAGTTCATCTCTGTACTTTCGATGTAACAAATACGCTACAAGATGACATGGCAAAATCGCTTGTTCAAATATCTTTTTTAGTTTTGAAAAATGTGGTTTTAACTCTTCATTTTTCAAAAAATTTAGCCATACATGACAAGCATCTGCTATGGTGGGGGAAGGGGGAATATAATACAAAAAGATAAAGAGACAACAGGCTACTTACTGAAAGTAAATCTAAATTTAACATTTTGTTCTTTTTTTGGAGAGTAAAAGTGACAAAAAAAATCCAGTTTCCTAATAAGCCATAACAGTTTTTTCAATGCATAATTTTCAATTTAATTTACTTATTTTATCTTTAACAAACTAGTTTCATCAGATAAATAGCTATAAAATAGTACCAAAGACTTAAATATTTATATTCCTTAAGTCTCATGACATAAAACAAAAATAACAAAATTGTATAAAATCTTTTGATAATTAAAAAAATATATACATATTAATGACCGATAAAATACTTTACTTACAGGGGTCTGTCTAGACTTTTCTCACAGGGTGCTTTTGTTAAATTGGGAAGTTTTTCTTGTCTTTGTGAAAATTCTAGACATATTTTTGTGAATTTTAAATTATTAGTGTTTTCAGGTTCTAACCTTCACATATAAAGAAACTAAGTAATATATTTTTTGGTGAGTTCAATTGTTTATTAACAGGGCAGATTTTACTTTTAAATGATTAAATTTGTGAAAAGTTCAATTTGAAGGTGAAACGTCTATTTCAGGGACAAATAATTTTATGAAGGGTCCTGTTTGAGGTTAAAGAATTTTTTAAAGGATCCTATTTTAAAATAAATTATTTTATGAAGGGTCCTTTAAAGGACCTAAAATTTTCTTAAACATATCCCTGACTTAAGAAAAAAATATTAGGTATGTAATTTTTTATTTTGTTCTTAAATTCTTAAGTAAAAGTGAATCCCACCTATTTTTTAAAGATTTAAATTATTTAATATTAATTAATTAGCAAATTAAGTTAAAATATTAAATAGTACTGTTAAATTTAATTGTTTATACCATTATTATTCTTATTAGCATGCAGATTTTATTACACATTAAAGACAATAGGTTTTTTCCATTTTTGCCGGTTTTTTCCATTTTTTCCCTGGTTTTTTCCAGTTTTTTCCACTGTCCTGGCAAAAATACCTTTTTGCCGGCAAAAATGCCAACCCTGTTCTGAACATACATATGCGTTTCAGAAGTATTAGGAACAAGCTTCCTCAGTGTTAAAAACAGTAAAATGTATAAAATCATCCCCCCCCCCCTTCAACTGCCAGCAAGTCTGAAACCCAAATGATAGCAAATACAGAACCAAAAATACCATCAAGCTTCAGCAACTAATAGAATCAAACTGGAAATGAAGTATTGTGACATAACAAATTTAACCAGAAAGTTGAGATGTACAGCAAGCTAGATAAATCATTAACCAAGGAGTTTTTTAATTTATTGATATGGAATGCTTCAAAAAAGTCTCAATCAAGCAGAGTAGTGCATTTTTTTGGATAATGGTGGCTGAAGTAAAATTGAAATTATAACCCTCTTCCCAACAATGAGAAGCAATAGAAGAATTTTTCAATTCTTTTCTCTTCACATAGCCTATGTGCTCTTTGACACTTTTATGGAGTTTATGTTAAAAATGATATTATAGAACTTAAACATAAAAATCCTATACGAAAACTGCATTGATAATATAGACTAAGGTAGAACTTAATCATGCAATGGTCAACTCATCCATGCATGGTAATGCAATGATGACATTGAATTTTGCTGCATTGCATCCATGAGTAGAGATTCTCTTCTTCACAGGGCTGTAGCTAGAAGTGAACAATAGAGGGGGCTCAAGAGAATATAAGGGGGGTTTATAATTTTTTATTTCTTTCTCTTTGACACAGAAAGATAAATTAGTGCATATTCACATCGTAGATACTATGTTTATTATTAAACTGTTGTAATAGCTTCATTTCATGCTAAGAAAAGTATATGATGATAAAAAAATTGAGTGTATAACTAGTTCAAAATTAAACATAATGTTAACTTCCAATGTGCAAATAGGATAAGTGAGTATTTAAACACTTATTTCAGATACAATTTAGTATTCCTGCAAAACTGTGAAAGGGTCTCAAAACTAAATTAGATTTTTGAACATGATTTCTTTTGAATTTTCAGAACATAAATTCATTCAGTGACCTTGGAATCTTTTCCATGGGAGGATCAAAATATTTTAGGGGGGGGAGGGGGCTGAGAGGCCCATAGCACCCCCTTAGCTATGGCTCTGCTTCTTCACATTGAGGACAGGAGAGACGTTGACCAGAGAATTTACATTTAAAGTGTCATGGAAGATTGTGATGTTTCAGCAGCCTGATCAATTAGAATATGACATGAGATAACTTAAAAAAGAGGGGGTGCATATTTACAAAAACCCTGCCTAAAAAAGCTGGCCACTTTCACATGTAATCTAAAGCTATGCATGACTAAAGGAGTACTTCTAAAAGTAGCTTAGGATCTTTGTTTTCTGAATATGATTCTGAAATTATTTTAAACTGAAAATAAGAATATCGAAAGAAATGAATATCAGATGCCTATTAGAAGTTTGTGGTCCAGAATTAAAACCAAATCAAATAACAACTCACACTGCATCCAATCTACTTGAAAGAATGGTTCCAACTGCTCTCTACCATCAAGGATGGAACCAGTGCTCCATTTAGAGGAGCAAAGGGAGTCACATGACTTAATAAACAATTTTTGGTACTTTATTATCCCGTCGACCAATTTTGCCAAATTATACAAATCGCCAAACTAATAGCCAAATTATACATATTGACATATTTTTCATTTTAAATAACGAAAAAACAAATAATTAGTGGAATATTAATAAGAATTCAAATAAAAAAAACAAAATTAAAATCACTTAATGACATTTTAAACACATGAATCTTATTTAATGTCATTGAATGTGATATTCACGATCATCCATTATTGGCATTTAATCTTATAGTTTGGCGATAGTTTTTTGGTCAACGGGATGACCTAGAAGTACCCAATTTTTATATTGAAGACATTTACCATATCCAAAATGGTTATTTTTCTGATACTTTCAGAAAATTGTTTTCATTCGTAAATACAAAAAAATTGCATCAATATTCAAAAAATATAAAATGTCCACATTTTATTAAATACCAAGAAATTGAAGAATTTATTCTTTTCTTATAAAAACAAAGAATCATTCAGCAATTGACCATTTTAAGCCAATCTTTCGACTTGATGCATACAAAAATGACATCATGAGGGACCAATTGGCTGCGGCAATCTCAAATTCAATTTGAAACTCCATATTTTAAGTTAATTTCATGGAAGATTCTTTACCTTTATCGTGAAATGGAAATACACTAATTAATAATATTTGTTCAGGATAAGTGCACTTGCAAATATCTCAAATCTGAGATTGAGAACAATTTCCTGGAGGTGTCAGAAATTATTTGTTTTGGATTTAAGTAGAGCTTCAGAAAGTCAGAAAGGTTATCATTATTGAGCAAAGGGTAAATTTGAAAGAATGTAAAATATATTTCGTTTAAAAAATATGCTTTAGAAATCATTATGTCTGGGGCAGGGGAGGTCATGACCTCTGTGACACTCCCCTTGGATCAGCCATTGTCTATCATCTTATATTAACAATGTAGCATCTTGTACAATCCTGGCTGCCAATCTTCAGCATCTCCCATGGCCATTTTTGGAGGGGTACCTATATTTACATCTGTGTCTGTTTTTATACTCAGTTTTTTTGCCTTGCTAAATTCAATGATGCCAAATGTCTCGCTGTTCTAGGATTCAGCTCAAATTTCTCCTCAGAAAAGTAAAATTGGTACTATCCTACTATCCTGTCAATCAATTTTACCAAATCACCAAACTCAGTTGAAATTAACTGTTGTATATTTCTCTTTCAAAATGATGAGGTAAGTTTAATGACACAATTTTTATTATAAATAACAAAAGAACAAGTAAATTTGTAAAATAGTAATAAGAATACAAACAAAATATCAAATTAAAAACCACTTGATGATTAACAAACATGTGTAATGTGTTTAATATCAGGTGAGTGTGACCTTTATAATCATTCATTATTGCCATTTAATCTTATATATTGGATAGTTTTTTTGGTTTAGTACTTTAAAGATTTTAACCTCCCTCTTTCATATCCTTGCTTTAAAAGATTTCTCCCCCCCCCCTTTTTTTTTAAGCAACAAAATATTTCTAAAATATATAGCTTTATTTCAAGTGTTAAAATCTTATTTACATCTCGTCTGCTTTACTTATATTTTAACACTTAAAATATAAAGTTCACAATATATTTTAGCAGAAAGAAAAGAATAAAAGTATATTTTCTGAGAGATTTAGAAAATATAGATTCATATCCTTCAAATGACCCATAAGTTTAATTGTAGAGGGGTTTATTTGGAATTTGACTGATGAGGAACCTTAAAATTTCTAAATTTTGATACTACATTATAAAAAAAAAAAAAAAAATGTACAAAAAATTCATAACAGCATGCAAGAAACTATAATGGATATCAAATGGAAATAAAGCTTTTTTGAAACATAACGAAATTGTTTAAATGCAACAAAAAGAAATTAAACACATAGCAATGCTGTATAGACATAAACATGAAGATAAAAGTCGTGGTTACCATCTCGAAATAATCTACTAAAAAATCGAAATACATATCTGAGTTCTTTATAATAATTACAACATATTAAAATAATAAATACTTTATATCAATTGGATGAAATAAAATTCTTGTCTGAAATGAAAACTACTACAAAAATGACATTTAAAAAAATTACTTACAAAACAATACAGATATAATAAACTCAGCCGATGCCATAGCAACAAGAAGATTGCAGTTTACAGTTAATTTGATAATACTTCTAATAAATATATACATATATATATTTATTTGTATTTTAACATAGTTATATAACTTACTACAAAAGCAATTAAATTATTTTAAAGCAATTTTCACATTAAGAAAAAGATAAAATAATTAAAGCGAATTAGTATCGAATTGTCTAATATATTTATTTCGATTTACAGTTGTTTTTCGATATACTTATTTTTCATTTTTCTTCCCAGAGAATATTTTGGTGCTGCCATCTAATATTGATAGATAGAAACAAATACAACTTTCGTAATTGCTATTGTATTAAAAACGTATTATTCCTGTATGTAACCTGTATTGTTTTTTATGTGATTTTTTTTTTTTTTTTTAAATATGACTACACAGTACATATTTATACATATAAAAAATATAATAGATTTATAAATCTTTACCAAAACCAGATATAAAGTATGCAGTTTTGGTCTTTACTAGGATATATTTTTTAAATTATATATGTATTTCTTAATTGATCTAAATTTTGGCATGCGTGTAGTTAATAGATACAAAAGCTGAAAAGTGTGCGCATTATACACGGGATATTTCCCACTACTTTGAAACTATACATGATTTCATATTTCATGGATTTCACTAAGACATTGGATGCAAAATGTAGACATCGGGGTAAAAAAGTTAGATCAATGAAATATTTGCACTTTTTCATGATACAATTTGTTTATTTTTTAATAGCAAGAAAAATGCAATGACTTAGGTGGTATATACTTGTTCTTTATTGCATCGTATCGCATACTCTACAAAAATATAATAAGTATAGGTGCTACACCAGTGACACTATAAGTTATTTTGTATTATTTAATTACAAATTTGCAGATTGAAAAAAAAAATTAAGGCTGCTAAAATTTTTTTGTACCCTTCAATAAGAAGAAAAAAAATCCAGCGCTTATAAAAAATAAAAATAAAAATTATCCTTCAATTAAAAAAATCATAAACATTAACGTTCAATTAAAAATAAATAAATAAATATTTGTGTTTAATTAAAAAAAAATTAATTTAATTTAAAAAAAATCACATGGGCACTGATGAAAAGAGTGGGAAAGAATACCACTTTATGCATTATGACCTTTACTTATTTTACTTTATCACTGATATATTTTTTAAATAATTATAATAAAATGTTATTTTTCCGCAGTTATTTAA
This sequence comes from Maratus speculifer, assembly GCA_964019185.1. NCBI lineage: Eukaryota > Metazoa > Arthropoda > Arachnida > Araneae > Salticidae > Maratus > Maratus speculifer. Next base: position 25,621,434 of record OZ025296.1, read on the forward strand.
TCTTTATTTAATCTAATTATACACTAGGTGTAAAAATATAATTAAGTACATGAAAAATTTATTTATCGTTATTCGCGGCATCAATTTGTCACAAAACAATTCCTGAAAAAAAAAAAAAAAAAAAAAAAAGGAGAGAGAGAGAGAGAAAGAAACCTCTGCCGACTTGGCCTACAGGCCAAAGTAGATTACAATAATAATTTCATTAAAAAAAAAAAAGAAAAACAAAATTAGAGCTAAACCAAGTTTAACAATTTTATATGACCACTTTTGACGAGTTTTTAATTTCATTTTTCTGTAAAAGCTGGGTTTTTTCTGAAGCATGATAAAACGGTTGTAAAAATCGGTCTTATCAAAAACTTATCAATATAAAAATTGTAGATAATATTATGTATTAAGAAGATTTATAATAAATTTAATGTTTCCACATATGTTTAAAGCATTAATTTCGATTTAAAAAAAATCGCTTTTTTTATTTTTTTTATAGAATGAACATTTTTGTTTCTGAAGATGTTTTTATTTTTCCTGTATGCCTGTTAGAAATAAAATTAAAGGTCTAAAAGAAAAAAAAAAAGGAGCAGGTGACACTAATTTAAACCAAAGTTGAAAAGTTTAAATGCGTTTTCTGAAAAACTAGATTTTCATCGGAAAAGGTATTCGGTTATTACTCAAACTCAAAACTTTATTATTCTATGAAACTATTCTACTAACTATGAATTTTTTGGTAGCTTTTTGATGATGTCTAGAGTGTAATGAACTAAAGAATTAGCTCTAAGTGACTTTTTTGTTGATATATAGCTACCTTTATGAAAAATTACACGTAAAATTACTGAAATTTTCTATGTAATTGTATATAATGATCTGTATCTCTATTAGATTTCAATATATTGACTAGTTTTTAGTTCATTACACTCAAGAGTATCTAATATGCATATGTTGGGGTTGGGGGGGGGGGGGAAATTGCGTAATATACATTATTTTTCAAGAGCAGGAATTGATTTTATTAAAAAAAAAGACAGAAATTCATCAATATTTTAAAAGTTGCAAGATATTATATGATATATATACTATATATATATTAATATTCTTTATTCTAAGTTAGATTACACTGAAAAATACAAAAACATGTGTCAAAAGTACAGTTTAAAAAAAATGCTTCTGAATGTAATTGTATAATTAAGCGTATTTCATATCTCAAATTCATGATTGGTTTATTTTGTGTCGGCCGATTACCTACTCGAGGGATATAGGCTCAGGGAGAGGGGGGGGGGTCTTTCTAAGGGAACCTAATCCAAGGTTCGAAGAAAACCACGAAAATTCTGTACAGTTAGGCCGATTGCCGCGATTGGGTTCGAACACAGCACCTGCTGTCTGCCAGTTGAGAGATCAGAACTTCTAGGCCACTGGTGGAGCCTCGAATTTATGAAGTTATGAATTTTTTTTCTCCTATATGCCTTATCCTCTTCCTTTCTCTCTCTCTTTCTCTCACTCATTTTCCCCCCCTCCCTTTTAGCTGAAAGGGTTAGTTTTATCAAACATTGTCAATATGAAAGTTGCAGATGCGATTAAGAAGATTCATAGTAAATTTAAATGGAATTGATATTTTGTGAACTGGTGAAGTAAATACATTTTTCTTTTTTTGCTTCTAAAATCCGTTATTCCTTTTTCCTTTTGGGGTCATTTTTAATGATATCAAATATCTGTTACAAATAAGTTTTTGACTCTTTTCTTAGAAATAATAATAACTTCTAACTGATTTGATATGTAATATAATTGAGATTTTTTTTTCTGTTTTTACAAAACCCTTCCATTTACACCGCTTTGGTCCGATTTTGCTTATTAACGAAATTGATTGAGGTTTTCTGCCCGTTGATTTTCTGTATCAATTTGGAAGAGATTTGTGCAGAATTATGGAAGCTATTTTCTGTATAAAAAAGTGATATTACTAAGATGAAACTACACGCTTTATTTGTAATTCCAAAGTATTTGTGGGCCTAAAGATTCTACTTTGCAAATTCCGATTATTATTTATTATTATTATTATTATTATTGTTATTATTATTATTATTATTATTATTATTATTATTATTATTATTATTATTATTATTATAATTTAACAAATTCCGATTATATTCATTTTAATTTTTCCATGTTTCAATATGGTAATTTTGTATTACATTCAATGGTTTATATGTATATATATGTGTGGTCTAATGAATCTGCTATTGTTCTGCTGTTTTCGAATATTCCTTTTAATTCTTTTTTTAATGTTCTATTGATATATATTATTTTACAATTAATGGTTTTATATATATACATATAAATAGATAGATGAAATTTCGAACTGGGAGGTGGTTTGGGGCTCTAGGGGAATTGTTTGGCGTAGATCTTCAAAACTTTTTCAGAAATTCCAACATGGGGAAGAATGTAATAGGTAGCATTTCTTAGGAAATCTACCTAATAAACATCCTATTTAAGTATGTATCATAACTCCTAACTCCATCTTTACTACAATAGAAAACAATTTATCTCTAAAATTGATTTTTTGGAAATCATTTTTCTCTAGATGTATAAATAACAAACATTATTTTAACTAAAACTAAATTTTAGTTTTTTAAATAATTTCAAAATTAAACTTGATTTCTCGAAATAATCAGTAATATGCAATTAAGATAATGAAATTAGGAAGTTTTTCATTGAGACATTGATCTTTGGAATTACGTAATGAAAAATCAATGAAAAGAGCGCCACTTAGAGGTCTGCACGGGCCTGGCCCACCGGCCGGCGGAATCGTTTCAAATTTCCAAACGGGCTGGGCCAACAAAAAAATTGAACGGGCCGGGCCGATAAAAAAAAAAAAAATTCGGGCCTGCCGGCCCGTTCTGAAGATTTAAGCAAAACGATAAAATATGAGCTATTTTCAATGAAAATGGTTTTAACGAGAATAAGTATAAATGTGGCCATACTAGTTTGAAAGCATCAATATAAAAATGCACAGTGTATCAGCATCGGAGAATTACATTATGTGTAACTCGTTTTAATATTTTTTAAGCTGAATCATGCCGGTCCGAGATCACGATTGTATTATTTTCCTACATATAGACTGGCCGGACCGGTACTAGACTTAATTATTGGCAGAAAACATGATTTGTAAAATTATTAACAGCGATAAAGAACTTATGTTAGCTTAGTCTTCGGATATATACTTCTTGATGATTTTTTAAATTAATTTCTCAATAATGCGAAAGTTTGACACAGTTTCTGATTACTTTTAAATTGTAAAAGTATAAAAGTGATAAGCCTAACTATTGAAGGGATTTGGAATCGAATAGTATTTTTCATTTTTGGTAAATAAAATACTAGCATAACCTTGTTGAGATATAATAGTTTCTTAAATGATTGCAGGTTTTTTTCCCTTCCCTATTGCTTCCGGAAATTCTATTCAAAAGGCTAATTATGACAGTATTTTATTTGTTTGCATTATTCTTAAATTGTTTGTATCAAAAAATGGATAACGCCATTCGATTATATAGTTTCTGAATAAAGACATCTGCTAATCTTATGCGTTTCTGAGGAAAAAAAAAATGAATTTAGAAATGTATCAGAAAGGAGCTTCTTTGAATTTAAGAATGAATTTGGATTTGAATAAAATGATATAGAAATATATTTATAAATCTTCTTTTATTAAACAGCTTCAAAATTAACGATGTTTTTAGCTTTCTTTCTTTTTTCTTTTATTCTAAGCCATTTTAATTTTTCAATGAATCTTTATTCGAATGTTGAAAGCCTAAGAATCTAAGTAATCATTAATGTTTTTAAAGTGTATTTGCTGTAAAATATACTGTAAAATCATTCCATAGATATGTATGCAGTATTCTTTAAAGGAATCTTAGTTATATGATAAAAATCTAAATTTTTTAGAAATCGTAGAAATTGTAACGGGCCAAAACGGGCCGGGCCTGTTTTCGCTGATATTTGTACGGGCCGGGCCGGGCCCGGTCCGAATTTTTGAGCTTTACAACGGGCCGGACCGGGACGAAATAACTTTCTACGGGCCGGGCCGAGCCCGGGCCAGGAAATTCCGGCCCGTGCAGACCGCTAGCGCTTGTATAACATAATTATAGTTTTTGTTATCAACAAAATCTGAAAAAGAAGAAAAAAAACAAAAAAAAACATCTTTTTTAATGTTGAAAAATTTTTAGGCATATATTTTATATTCACATTAACTTTTTAAAAAGTATTTTTAGGGGACGGTGGACATTATTATTATTATTATTATTATTATTATTATTATTTTATCACTTGATTCCTCGAAATAATCAGTAATATGCAATTAAGATAATGAAATTAGGAAGTTTTTCATTGAGACATTGATCTTTGGAATTACGTAATGAAAAATCAATGAAAAGAGCGCCACTTAGAGGTCTGCACGGGCCTGGCCCACCGGCCGGCGGAATCGTTTCAAATTTCCAAACGGGCTGGGCCAACAAAAAAATTGAACGGGCCGGGCCGATAAAAAAAAAAAATTCGGGCCTGCCGGCCCGTTCTGAAGATTTAAGCAAAACGATAAAATATGAGCTATTTTCAATGAAAATGGTTTTAACGAGAATAAGTATAAATGTGGCCATACTAGTTTGAAAGCATCAATATAAAAATGCACAGTGTATCAGCATCGGAGAATTACATTATGTGTAACTCGTTTTAATATTTTTTAAGCTGAATCATGCCGGTCCGAGATCACGATTGTATTATTTTCCTACATATAGACTGGCCGGACCGGTACTAGACTTAATTATTGGCAGAAAACATGATTTGTAAAATTATTAACAGCGATAAAGAACTTATGTTAGCCTAGTCTTCGGATATATACTTCTTGATGATTTTTTAAATTAATTTCTCAATAATGCGAAAGTTTGACACAGTTTCTGATTACTTTTAAATTGTAAAAGTATAAAAGTGATAAGCCTAACTATTGAAGGGATTTGGAATCGAATAGTATTTTTCATTTTTGGTAAATAAAATACTAGCATAACCTTGTTGAGATATAATAGTTTCTTAAATGATTGCAGGTTTTTTTCCCTTCCCTATTGCTTCCGGAAATTCTATTCAAAAGGCTAATTATGACAGTATTTTATTTGTTTGCATTATTCTTAAATTGTTTGTATCAAAAAATGGATAACGCCATTCGATTATATAGTTTCTGAATAAAGACATCTGCTAATCTTATGCGTTTCTGAGGAAAAAAAAATGAATTTAGAAATGTATCAGAAAGGAGCTTCTTTGAATTTAAGAATGAATTTGGATTTGAATAAAATGATATAGAATTATATTTATAAATCTTCTTTTATTAAACAGCTTCAAAATTAACGATGTTTTTAGCTTTCTTTCTTTTTTCTTTTATTCTAAGCCATTTTAATTTTTCAATGAATCTTTATTCGAATGTTGAAAGCCTAAGAATCTAAGTAATCATTAATGTTTTTAAAGTGTATTTGCTGTAAAATATACTGTAAAATCATTCCATAGATATGTATGCAGTATTCTTTAAAGGAATCTTAGTTATATGATAAAAATCTAAATTTTTTAGAAATCGTAGAAATTGTAACGGGCCAAAACGGGCCGGGCCTGTTTTCGCTGATATTTGTACGGGCCGGGCCGGGCCCGGTCCGAATTTTTGAGCTTTACAACGGGCCGGACCGGGACGAAATAACTTTCTACGGGCCGGGCCGAGCCCGGGCCAGGAAATTCCGGCCCGTGCAGACCGCTAGCGCTTGTATAACATAATTATAGTTTTTGTTATCAACAAAATCTGAAAAAGAAGAAAAAAAAACAAAAAAAAACATCTTTTTTAATGTTGAAAAATTTTTAGGCATATATTTTATATTCACATTAACTTTTTAAAAAGTATTTTTAGGGGACGGTGGACATTATTATTATTATTATTATTATTATTATTATTATTATTATTATTTTATCATAGTAATATGAAATTTTATGCATGTATGCATTTCACCAAAAGCATATAGAACACCTTAAAAAAAAATTCCAATCTTATTAAAAGTTTTTAATTTTGTAAAAAAATTTAAATTTTTAAATGAAGTTTTAAAATGCACCTCGTGTCTTAATTTTTGAAATATTTCCTTGATTTAAGATTTTTATCACTTAAAATTCTATTATAAACAAATTTGTGTAAGATTTTTTTGATCTCTTGAATAGTTAATATTTTACAGATTTTTTTCTGAATTCCATATAGATTTTCATCAAATTTTTGCCTTTTAATAAATAAAAAATCAAATTTGACTATCTTAATGAAGAGAAATTTTAAAAAGCTTTCACTATTTCTTTTTAAATAATATCAGGATACGTCCTTAACAATTTCAAAAATAGTGATAAAAAAATTACGTCGCAAGAAGCATTTCAAAAATCTAAAAACGCTGAAAAATTAGTTTTGAGAAAAACAGATTTAAAGTATATAAATACACTTGCCTTTATTATTTACTTTTCAAAATCTTCGCATAAACGATATTTTAATAAGAAAAAACTGTTTTGGTATTATTATAACAGAGAAATAGACTTTTTTTGCGACGATTTTGATCAAATAAAAGTCTACTGTCCCCTTAATGTTGAATAGAATAGATTATTGCTAAATATGCTCAGAAACTCGATGTCTCGTTTGCCAACTACAATTTCCATGTATAGTCAAGGGAGAAAAAAAAAGTAAACATCCTCTTACTAATTCCTCAAAAAATTATCCTAGAAGAAAGTTACTGGTACCGAACGATTGGAAATGAAGTCTACTTTTAAATGATGTACATAAATTTTCTTAGGAAAACATCTACATATTAAAACGAACCCAAACTTCGTTTATTTCAATGGCAATAAACAATTTTAACAAACTACGTAAAACATTCGGTTCAAACTCTGTCTAGACATCACATTTCAAGTTATTTGAGTGATAAAAATTCAAAATTTAGTGCTTCTAATGTTAAATTACGTTTTCATTTTTTATTAATATCGTCTGAAATTGGACTCCTAATGTGCTAATTTTTTGTGTAATACTAAAATACCTAGACATAAATACGTTGGATTTAAAATTTTTATAATTTTATGATATGAATTATGAATTATGAAACTAACATTCGAAAATATTATGTATTGCTACCTACAATTTTTTTGATGGATTTAGATTTATTAAGGCCCTGCTTTATGATAATCGAAAATTTCATTTTTTTTTCTTCCAAGTAGTTTTAAATTTTTTTTTTTTAAAAACGACAAAATAATGGTTTAAGATATTTTGAAACTTTTTATGCTATCCTGTAATCAGTCTTCAGCGACTTCTTGAGTATCGCCTAAGATGCCTTTATCAAGTAAAGGGCTCTCTCGGTCAATAATCGTACTTCAATTTGGATACAACCCCTAAAATAAGCTTTTTTAAAAAATAATTAATTTCTCGGAAACTTATAGTGCGATTTGCATGAAAATTTGCTTTTAGGCTAATTGAAGAGTGTAGAGTTCATTTATGCTGCCAGAATTGGGCGATGCTATTGAAAAAAAAAAAAGGGTTTGTTTTAATATGTAGATGGCCCCTAAGCAAATTTCATATACATCATTTAAAAATAGACTTTTTCAAATCGTTTGGCATCAATAACTTTCTTCAACGATAATTTTATGGGTGAGCGAGTTTATTTAATTTTTTTCCACGACTGTACGTTTTCGGGCACTTTCCTTGAGGTTTTAATTTTCAAAGAAAATACTCTTTTCATTTTACTATGATATCATTTTCACTCACTTAAGCTACTTTGAAATTAGTGTCACAATATCAGTATCAGCGCAATTAAAAAAATTGAAATGTAACAGCTTTATGAGTAAAAATGCGTATTTTAAAATAAAAATACATTTTCTTTTCAATATATATACATATATATATATATATTGATTATAATACAAAAACGGCATACGTAATGATATGGTAATTACAATTGTTTCCATTTTCTCATGGAAGTAATCCGATTGCCACTAATTTGAAGAAATTTCATGAATTACTTTTAAAATTAAAATATAAAAATGTGATTATTTATTATTTATTTTTTTAAGCAAGTGCGAGCACATCTACAAAATAAAATGTTTTCATTTAAAAAAAAAAAATTATCAAAAACGGTTTAATAGAAAGCTTAGGCTAGATGACTAAGAAAACAACCTTGTCTTTTAAGTGCCATTATTTTGAAAATCAGACAAGTGCGATAGTTGTGTTTTTTAAGTTGCTCAAATAAGCGTCACAGTTGAATAAATCAAGAAGTATCATGCAGTAGTTGGACATATGTACAAAAACATGGAAAAGAAAAATAAACGGAGGTCTCGTGATATTTCTAGAAAAAAAATGACAAAAATTTCAAACAAACATTGTGGATGAGCACACTTCTTCTCTATCCAAAAATGAAATATACTCTTTCTCTTTCTTCTTTCTATGTTTTTTTCCCCTTTGAGAAAATGGAATATCCCTTGCGAAAAAGAAATGGGATGTTTCATTTTCTGATAGGGGAAAAATGTGATCACTGATATTGTTTTTTTTTCTTTTGTAACTCTTATCATTTCCGCCCCCCCCCCCCTAAGAATATCATGAGACCCCACTTCTTTTTTTCCCAAGTTTTTGTAGATATGTTCAACCACTGCATGCTATATTTTGTTTTATTCACCTGTGACACTTTTTTGAGATTACATTAATTTAAATGTTACAGAATTTGAAGATCTTGAATATTTAACAGATTTTATTTGCTAACAGCAACAATATCTCGATGAAGTACTATTTTATTTAGCTTGTCCTAGTAACACACTTTCATATTTTATATGGAAAAGTTTGAGGTACTATTGCTTAAATAAGATATTAAGTGCGAAAAATTGACAAAAACGTCGTTTTGATAGTACTTTATGGCAATATAACAATATAAAGTAACAATGTCCTATGGAAAGAAATAAGTTTTAATAAGCAGGTAGTATTAAACGAGTACGTAGTTTATGCCAAAAAAAATATTTGGAATGTTGTTGTTTGCCAGAGATATAGCACTCCAAACATACTAGCATTTCATTTTTCTTGAAAATCGGCCTTCACAACCTTGAACTTTGACATTTTCTATAGGGAAGAGAAAAATTTTCCAGGGCTTTAAAATTGAAAATTATTTATTTAATAGAATTTACCTGAACATAAAAAATACCAAGCCAATTAAAAAATACAACTATCAAAATATCACCTTTTTTGTCTGAATTTCAAAATAATAGCTCTTAAATATACAAGGAGTTCCAAATAAAATTTTGAATTTTATTCAAAGCGGTTACATTTGTATTGACGTCGTGTTAGGAATTAAAAGTCAAAGAGATCGACAACGATTGCTAATAGTAATTTTTATTTGGGTAATTCCAATGTATTAAGTATTGTTCGTTTACATGTCCTAAATTTGTGTTTTATTGTTATTATTACTATTATTATTATTATTATTATTATTATTATTATAGATTGTTAAAATTTAATTTAATTATGAAACATAAATCAGAAGCAAATGATAATTTTTTTTATTTATATTAATTAAGTGCAAACATATTTATATTAATTAAGTGCAAACATATTTATATTAATTAAGTGCAAACATATTTATTATTTGTCATCCTCTGTCTGCAAGTGTCAGAAATAGATAAAAAAAAAAACAAAGCAAAACATGCTTGAATTTAAAGAAATAAATAAATGAATAAAATAAAATAAAAATCGAGTAAATGGTGATACAATTTTCAAATAAATTGTGATACTATTTTTAAACAAATTTCATTTTAAAATACATTTTTTTTCTCTATTTGACAAGGGAAAAAATGAAAATGTGCGATACTTAAAAAAAAAAAAAAAAAAAAAAAAAATCTCGATTGTAAATAAAAATTAAATCTGATCATTGGCTGTTATCATTCGCAAAATGACGTCAGCGGTACGTACAGATGAGTTTGTTCTTTCTAATATAGATAGACAGGTTATTATGCATGGGGTCCTACAAAAATTAATCGTTTCGATATTTTAAGACGACCTTGGTCAAATTATTTTTTTTAAATATTCAAACATCACATAAGATTTACAATGCGACTTCACTTCCTGTTGGTCACATTTTGATGTGACATACACGACGTGCAGTGATATAAGTGCCATGTCACAAAAATTGAAAAAAAAAAAAAATATATATAAGAAAATATTTTTTCTCAATAAATAATATTTTAAAAGTGATCTTGTCCTTTTATTTAATCTTTTGAAGAAATTCATATTTCAGCTATGATGTGACTCCAGATTCTGACGATTTTGCAGTCCCATTATTAATTTGACAAGAACTGTAATTGTACATGACTTGTAGTGACTTAACAGTAAGGTAGAGACGTCTGCACGGTACTCGGACCGGCGGAAACGTTTCGAATTTTCTAACGGGCCGGCCAAAAAAAAAAAAAAAAAAAAAAAAAAAAAAAAAAAAAAAAAAAAATTGAACAGGCTATACGACCCGGGCCGGGCCGATAAAAAAATTTTCGGGCCTGCCGGCCTGTTCTGAGTATTTAAGCAGAAACGATAAAATATGACATATTTTCAACGAAAATGGTTTTAAATAGAATATATATAAATGTGCGTCTCGAGTCATACTAGTTTGTCAGCATCAATATAAAAATGTAACTTGTACATTGTAGAGAAAGGCATCGGACAGTTCTATTGTGTGTAACCCGTTTTAATATTTTTTTTAGCTGACTCGTGCCGAGATCAAGCTTGCATTATTTTTCTACATAATATACTTAACGGACCGGAACAAGACTTAATTGTTCTCAAGGTCTGTAGGGCAGACAACATGATTTGTAAAATTATTAACAGCGATAAAGAACTTGTGTTACCTTAATCTATGGATATATACTTCTTGATGGTTTTTAAATTAATTTTTCAATAACTCGAAAGTTTGACACATTTTCAGATTAATTTTTAATTGTAACTAGTTGGATGTGCCAATCCCAAAACTTTCTTCTATCTCATACGTACATTTTAATATTTAAAAAAAAGTTACTCATTTTAATGCTTTAATAATTTTAATTCAATACCATACCAACTTTGATTTTCATCTTAAAGTTCTGCTTCAATCAATTAATCGGAGTAAAAACGAATTTCCGTCTCTGCACGAGCCGATGGGCGATAGAATGATAGGGAGATTTTTTTTTTTTAAATTTCAGGGAGGACTTACTTGCCTTATCAAAAAAAATCTTTAACTAATTTATTTAATATTATTAATAATAATTTAATAATAATAATTACTAATTTAATCTAAAAAGAACATGAAGTTCTCTGCATTAGTTCTTGAGATATAGCTATCGCAAAAAACGTGCAAGATGTAGCATAGCAGCGCCACCTATTGGGCAATTCACACAAAACCCTAATCAGCGTCTATGTATCTCAAAATCTCCCGGAATCTGAAGTTTGGTTAAATTCTGTGAATTAGATAAAACCAAAATAAAATAAAATACTCAGATTGCTTAAAGGTGTTTTTTATTAACAAAACCTAGTACTTTCGAGCATGTCATGCTCATCATCAGGGTTAAAACAACAAAAGAGTAGAAGTCGAAGGCTGAGTTCTTTTATACGAAGTGGACTGATCCAAAGACAACGCAAAAAAGAGGGGGAGAAGTCGGAATGTTCCAAATTCGATAGAAAGGGGGTTCAAGTGATTTTGAGCAGATTGTACCATATTCTTGGAATATCGTACGACAAAGTATCGTTAAAAGTATTGTTAGCTCGACATAAAATTTCAATTGATTCCATGATTTTATTCTTCTGATAATTTGATATTTTCTTTAGTAATTTAGCTTTTTTGAAATCTATTATAACTTCTTGTTCCTAGTACAGGTTAGAGAGAGCGGTATTGCATCGATTAAGTCTGATATCTGCAATGTGTTCTGACAAACGCTTCTTAAATTTCCTGGTTGTCATTCCAATGTAATCTGTTCTCCATTATTGTGGCTGGGATTAAATATACACCTGCTGAATCTTCTATGGGGATAGGATCGCTGCTATTGTGAAGTCTTGTGCTTAATTTATTAGGGGGGGGGGACGCAATTAAATGTAGATTGTATTTCTTTAATTTAAACTTTAGACATTCAAAGAGACAAGGAAAATATTGAAATTTGTGCAACTTTGTTTCGTTATAATTAAATTTACTATTACTGCTGCCGTATTGAGCTTGGTAAATAAGTTTATTTATAAACTTGAGTAGGAAACCGTTATCATTTGCTATATTTCTGATTGTGTCTAATTCCTGATTAATATATTTCTTACTGCAGATATTGAAAGCTCGGTCGATATAGAATCTGTATGCTGCAGCTTTATAATTACTGGGAGAAGAGCTATTGAATGAAATGGTATTGTTTGATCGAATTTCTTTTCTATAGACTTTTGTTTCAATAAACAAATTATTTTTTTATGAGCTCAGTAATTATAAAGCTGCAGATAGATGTCACGGCTTCCAAAATCATCTCAGCAGGTTTCCTGTCTTTATCTTTAAAAATGAGTTTGAAAATGTATCGGAAGATTTCGAGCGGTTGAGGATGAAAAATTATTTTTTAAATACACCCTTAAGGCCGCGTTCACTTTCTTTTCTGCAGATTCGGAAGGGACTCAGACTTCATTCCTTAGAGATATGTCGGGGTAAGACTTGTTTTTGTGAAAGAATTACTTAAAAAAATATTGTGAATTGTACTATTCTTTAAAATATTTTTTTTGAAATTTGTATATAATGGAAAACTTATTTCGGTAGGGAATAAAAAACAAGTTGTAAATTTCCCGTCAAACGTATCAAATGAGGTGCGCCTTTTACTATAACAAATTTTAAAAAATATTCAGATTTTGGTGTAATGGTATACAGTACATCGGATACAATATAGTGGCCGAAATCTTTTGTGTGTCCCTGTAAATTCTATCTGTTTTCTGTTATACAGGAAATAACTTGTAGTAAACCTCAGCAACGTATATTAATTTCATAAAATTTTGAAATAATTTAATAATATTAAAACGCGCTCTAAACAGTGTTTGCCCCAATACCATTGTGTAATAAAATATTTTTGTGTGGCCCTGTAAATGAATAATAAATATTTTTTGCACCACAGAATGTGCAGAATGTATTTTTTAGTATATACGTCATAGATGCATATCAATTCTATCATGTTTAAAAAAATATAAAATCATTAAAATTCACTTGAAACTGTTTTTTTTTCCATTGACCGTAATGTATAACCGAATGCTTTTGATTGTCCCTGTAATTAAACTAGACACCCGATTTTCACAAAATTTGGAATGACTCGATACAATTATGCAACAATTATATATTGAAAATTTCAAACGATCCGGTTGAGTAGATTTTGCTCTATTATATGCGGACAGACGGGTGGACTGAACGACCGACGACTATAGGTGCTACGTATTTTTATAATTAGGAACGCACCTAAAAATAATGAAAAAGAGATTTTTTTTAAAAAATCTGCTCTTTTTTTTTCTAAAAGAATTTTTTAATTCTGATTTTTTTTAATGTAACCATTGATTTTTTTTAACTGAAAAAAAAAATAATAAAAATAAAATTACTGCTCCTAATCTCTTTTTATATAGATATCTAAGAATATGGTTATTGTATGTTGCATGGATTGCGTACATAAGAATCTGATAAATGTTATATTTAAAATTTTTACTATAAAATGCATGTTGGCTATGCACCAGAGTTTAAATATGGTTCAATAATTATTTTACCAGAAAAAGTTTTAGAGTTCTTTTAGATCTAATTAATAAAATATCGATATTCAAAAAATTGAGTTGGGCTGAACCTGATTTCGTTGATTCTTAGGGTTTTGTACTTACAAAGTAACAAGTTGGAAATTGCACGTAAAGCGTAGCAAATAAGGTGCGTCCGTACTATAACGAAGTTATAAAAATATTAAGATCCTGCTGTTATAGTATACAGTACTTCGGACACTATAGTAGTCTAAATCTTTTGTGTGTTCCTGTATATATACAGGAAGAAATTTTTATTACACCTCAGCAACGTATATCTTATTCATAAAACGTGAAATAGTTTAATATAATTAAAACACGTCCCAAGTAATGTTTCCTCGTATACCATTATGTATAGTGAAATATTTTTGTGTGGCCCTGTAAATTAATAATAAATTATACAGAATGTATATTTTAATACATACTCCGTAGATTCATGTCAATTCTATTTTATTCAAAATAGTGTAACATGATTAAAATGTACTTGAAACTAAACTTCTGTTGATCGCAATGTAATGGAATACTTTTGATTGTCCCTGTAATAAAACTATACATATGATTTTCATAAAATTTGAAATAACTCAACAAAATTATGCAACCATTATGTATTTTAAATCTCAGATGATTTGGTTGAATATTATTTGCTCTGTTATATGCGATTAGACAAACGGACGGACAGACGGATGGACATACTGAACAATGACTATAGGTGCTATACATTTATGTAATTACGAACGAACCTAAAAATATTCAGATGTTGATGTAATAATATATAGTATTTCGGATACAACACAGTAGCCGGAATTTTTTGTGTGTTCCTGTAAATACTATTTGTTTTCTTTTATCAGGAAGTAACTTGTAGTATTCCTCATAAACGTACATCAGTTTCATAAAATGTTAAATAGTTTAATACAATTAAAACGCGCACCAAACAATGCTCTCCCTATGCCATTATGTGATGAAATATTTCTATAAGGACCTGTAAATTATTAACAAATATTCTTTGTGCCACAAATTGTTCAGAATATATATTATAGTATACACTTCACAGATGCATATCAATTTTATTATGTTCAAAAGAGTGTAACAGCATTAAAATGCACTTGAAACTTTTTTTTCCCATTAGCCATAATGTATCGGAATATTTTTGATTGTCCCTGTAATTGAACTATGCATTCAATTTTCATAAAATTTGAAATGGCTCGAAAAAATTATGTAATATTTATATATTTTAAATTTCAAACGATTCGGTTCGGTAGTTTTTTTGTTCTGTTACATGCGGACAGACGGACGGACAGACAGGCGGATGGACTGAACGACAACTATAGGTGCTACGTATTTACATAATTACGAACGCACCTAAAAATGGAACCATTATAAGATCACTCCTACGTATCACAGCCATTTTATTCGTAAGCTGTAGAACGTGGAAAGCTGAAACTGGCAGAAGTCATAAAGGCTTTTGATCCACATATTTATCGATTATTAATAATTCACAAACACATTTTGGTAAAGTGTAGAAGGTCTAATTAAGTTATTTAAAAATACAAAAAAAAAAAAATTTCTTTTTATATTGTGTGGAGTGTCGTGTAAAACCTTCCGTAGTGCCGAACTCAAATATACATTTCTCTTAATTTTCGTTATTATATTTTCAGCCAGTTGTGCCAACTTATATGGGCCCATGGGTCGCGAGCCCACCCAATAATTTGATATCCCCACCCACCCATTATTAATTGAGCCCACCCAATATTTATGTATTTGTTCAAATTTTTTTTGAGCCCATCCAATATTTTTCAAAAGTTGGCGTCACTGTTTTCAGCCATATCGTCGAAAATACAATGCAGAAATATGTTCTCCCACCTTTATTTCCGAATCTACTAAAACTAAAATTATGATAAAATTAAGGGTAGTAAACCTTGCAGGAAAACTTATAGCGTCTACCCTAGGTGAAAAAGTTTTTGAGAATATTGCACTTTTCCATTACAAATAAATTTCGATTTGGAGGCGTTCAGCAAAGTAATTAAGGGGCACTGGAAGTACTTATCGTCGCTGAAGTATAAAAGGATTGTTGATAATGATTGAAAAATAAATGTCGGTAACTAACCGAGAAATATATCCGAAATATTTTATGTGTCTGTGTAAAAGAACAATAAAGGCGATTCACATTATATTCTATTGCAAGTCTCCTATAGTAAACCTCAGTGCGTGTCAATTTCACATTCGCATTCATTGAGTTTGTAACAGAGTAATCTAATTAAAATAAGCCGCAAAGAAGTTCTTTTCAAGTACTATAATGTAATGAAACGCTGTTGAGTTCCCCAATATATACATAGTGTATATGCTACATAAAACATATTTCATGGTAATCATCTTCTAGAGCACCTCAATAATGTACATAAATTTCATTATGCTTAAAATAGTCTAATGTCCTTAAAATGCATCACAAATGATTTTAAACATTGACAATAATGCAACGTATTACTTTTGAATGCCCCTGTACTTGAAGCATAAATGATGTACACGGCATTTTTCAATTCCGGACATTCTAACTTATAATTCGATAACATACATCAATTAATAAAAATTCCAATATATTTATTCGAGTTATAGACCTTGGACGACCAGGCAGTCAAATACAATTCCTTAATATCTTTCAACTATTTTGGCAAATTCTAAAGAGGAATTTATACAGATTTTCCAATTATTAAGTTCATTAACTATTTTCTTCTCGATTTGGCACACCAAAAAGAATTTCAGGAAAAATCATCGATGTCAAATTTCATCCTAAAAATGAAGATCTTGCAAGTCATTGTTGATCATCAGAACCATACACGTTGCTGGTTTCACATCTGGATTCCCCATCGTTAAAAAAACTGAGACGATGCCAACAAAAGAAAGAAAATGCAAAAATAAAAAGATAAAAATATTAATTTCTTTGAAACAATATAAGGAAGTGTTAATTATTTTCTCCTTTTGATTTTTTAAAAACTCAATAGGAAAGAAAATATATGGTGTGAAGTACGACGGTGGTTAAAAAGGAATTTATACATAAAAATAACTTATTTTTAAAACATGTTAAAATTAATAATTAAAGACAAGTTTAAATTATCTCGCTCCGGTTGAATATTTTTTCCCCCACTTATAAATTTAAAATTGAAAACTTATGAAAACAAATGGCTAAATTATAATTAGTAAATTAATATCATGTTGCTAATTTGGAAAAGGGAAAATTAGTGATATCAGAGTGATTCTTCTGAACATTAGAAACATTTAAGATACTAAATATCTTTTTAACTATAAACTTTTTATTTGAATATTTTTTTAATATCTTTTGTAAATAATTTTAAATGGTTTAAAGCCAGAAAATGATTTAAGATTGTTCTCGACTGTTCTGCTCTACAGAAATTCATTTACTTGCTGCTACTAGAAATTCATTTTATAAAAGAAAGATATAAAATTTGTTGGCCTACCATGGAATCGATTGGGATTCGAGTTGTTCTTTCCATTTTTTAATAAATAAATTATCTGTTGAGTTATAAGCGATTTTGAGCACGTGAAAAAGACTTTTCACTCTTCCTTGAATGGTTAGCATTGTTTCGCACAAAAATTCGGTTCGAAATGCCCCCTTTGATAATATTTTCTGAAACATCTATCGCGTTTGCGGAAAAAAAAGTTTGATTAGATAGTTTCTGGATAGCACCTGCTAGTCTCGTAGATTTTCGAACAGAAATAAATTAAAACTTATGTATCGTAAGTTTCGCTGTAACATATTAAATCACGTGAAAAACGTGCTTATTTGTTTTATTTTGGTAATTAATTACAGAATTGTATTTGTTCCATGGCAAACCACGGAAATAAAAACAGATAAATTTTTATATTAGGGTTTGATAATCGCAATACAATTTTTTTTTAAACTATTGATTTTACAAATTTGGTCTTTTCGCATCCAGATGTTATTTAATGCTTCATAAAATCTAAATAAAAATAAAATCACACCACAACTTTCCAATTTATTAAAAAATAAATTTTTTAAATTCATAAAAAAGATACTTTTTCGCATAGACGTCTTTTTTCTTTAGATAAACTGTTTATTGCATTTTGATTGCGTTTATTTATTTTTTTTTATTTATTTTTTTTTTCTACTAAGCATTGGTGTAATTTTTTTTTTTTATTTTTTTTATTTTTTTTTTTTACTGAGCATTGATGTAAATATTATTTTTTAACATTAAATATTTGAAAAAGTGAAAAGTTCAGGGGAAGGAGAGGGTCATCCAAGGAGGGGCTATTTTCGAAATTTTGTTAATTTCGGGAAAACTAAAGAATCGGTCGCTTTAAACTTTAAAAACTTTTTAAAACTTTTCTTTTAAAACGATGACATATAGTTTATAACACATAATAAGAATAAGGATAATTTTTTTTTGAAAGAGATATTACACGAAACCCTCTGTGCGATCTGTGCATTCGCACTTACTCATTTGTTTATCATACATTGAAGAAACAAAGTGAGAAAAATAAATTTAAGGATTGCAACTCTGAATCATTTAACGGAAAAGGGAAACATTAAAAATCCTTTTTCGTGTGTTTATAATGAGCGGATCTTTAAGTAACTATAGCAGAACTATTAGGCACACTTAATGTATTTTAAGCAAATGACATTAAAATTTATATTTTCGTCAATATTTCATGAATCGATATTTTCGTCCCAAACTGAGAGGTGCCAATCTCCTTAACTTCTAGGTTGAATCTTTGTCTATTAAGTCTATACACTGGAATCCCAACAACCCCAAAACGAGAATTGTGGGTTAATAATTACTATAACATTTATAACAATGGTAATGTTTGGAAAATTGATTATAAGTAAAGTCAGGATTAAACTTTTTCCCACACAAGATTTTTTTTTCTTTCTTATAAAAAATGACATTAAGGAAAAACAATTTCGAGTCAAAAAAGAAATGAAAAGAGGGAGATTGGCATTCATCCAGAATTTCCCATTATTAAAATCATTAACTATCGTCTTCTCGATTTTGCACAACAAAAAAGCATTTCAGAGCAAATCACCGATGTCAAGCTTCATCCAAAGTGAAGGTCCTTCCACCAGAATTGCCCGCGTTACGCTAATCGCTGTTGATCATCAGGACCATACGTTGCTGGATTCATGTCCGGATTCCCCATCATTAGAGGCTGAGAAGATGCCAACGAAAGAAACAAAAATCTGAAAAGAAAATATTTTAATCCCTCTGTCGGTAGCGGTGTGCTACCGACTTCGCCAATTGCTGACAAGCTTGACAACTAGCATTCATCAAGATCCAGCAGGTAGGTTCCGTTTGACCTTAGAACCTGCGCAATCGTGACCTGGCGATGTTCACTCAGGAACTATACGGGGGTGGGAAATCGAATATGTGGTCAGGACAGGGGGGTCTCGATAGGGGTCCCGGTGTACGATATCTGGCAGAAGTACTAACGTGATTGCTTCGTTACCCAAGTTTGTGAAGAACATTCCACGGAAGAGGTGTGTTGGAAGGGAAAAAATAATTACGTTGACATCGACAGTCTGACTTCAGATATTCTATAGGAAATAGATTTTTAAAGTACTAACAGGCGAATAATTTGAAAATTCTACAATACAAATTTAAGTTTATAAAGATTTACAAAAACCGTGCCGAAAATTAATAATTGTTTTATAAAGGGGTTTATTGCAAATCTTTCATAACATTTTAAGCTTTATTTACAGGGTACCACTAAAAGTTTCCTCCATCCATCAATTTTAGACCTCTAGAAAATTGATGAACCTTCAAATGTTATCAGATCCTTTCTTGTGGCGACGTGGTGTTTTTTATTTTTAATGACTTTTAAGGGAAGGGGACAGATGTCTTGCAGCAAAACAGGAACCTTTCCCTCAAGTAGGATTGAGCTTCTTATCTCCTGACCTATTATAGATTCCTCTCATTCTACTGTGAATAAATTACAGAATGATTCTGAATAAAAGATTTCCTGGAATGCCGAAGAAAGGATTGCAAAACAAACGTGTGCCGGCAGCCTTAGAGCTAAAGTAATGAACGTGGTCTCGCGACATTGAAAATTGCATTACGTGATGAGACCTCACACAGGATCCTCTTACTAGGGAACTACAAGAAGCGAAAAACTCTGTAGAACTACCCGTCGGAAATGAACCTTTTTCGAGATATCCGACAAGTCACATAACCAGTGCATACTTTACAAAAAATCGAAAAAAAAAAGTTAGTTCAGATTTTGAAAAAAGTGGTATTTTTGGAAAGATCTCATCGTGAGGAGTAAAATATTCAATAGATCTACCTGTCGGAAATGAGCCGTTTTCGAGATATCTGATAATTTATGTCAAGTAGCTAGCGCATACTTGGCTAGTGCACACATAACGGGGAGCAAAAAAAAAAAAAAAAAAAGTCTCGATTTTGACGAAAATGGTGTAATTGGAAAAATATCATTCTGAGAAGAAAAAAATTCAATAAACTACCCATCGAAATGAGCCGTTTTCGAGGTATTTGACAACTTATGTCACTTAATGCAGTTTCCCAGTAAGTGTGCATTAGCTACGTGACACAAATTGTCTGATATCTCGGAAACGTCTCATTTCCGACGGGTAATTCCATTGAGTTTTTTAGTCCTCACGATGATATATTTTCTACGATACCACTTTCGTTAAAATCGAGACTAAAATTTTTTGCGGTCTCCCATTAAGTGTACACTAGCTACTTGACATAAATTGTCGGATATCTCGAAAACGACTCATTTTCGACGGGTAGTTCCATTGAGTTTTTTACTGCTTACGATGAGATCTTTCCAGCGATACCACCTTCGTCAAAATTGGTGATTTACACTTCTTGCAGTTCCCTAGTTAGAGGAAAACAGCAATTAGCGTTTCTGTGTCGATAACGGTACAAGATACGGTAAAAAAAAAACATCTATTACAAAGCTGTAAATTGTCCTGACATAATATGAAATTATGTCTAACGTGTCAAAACAGCATTGTTAGAAGCCGAGAAATGTAAATATTTTATATCCTATAATTATAATATGTTAAAACTTACATGCAGAAATGGGACATTATATTTCAGGTGCAACATTTTTAAATAAATATATGTAGGAAAAATGCGGCTTATTTTAATAAGAAAATCAAGAAAAATATGCTAAATGTGCTTACATGGAAACACGTGCTGAAACGCATCATGCATTGCTGGTGAACCCAGTCAGCCTACTAAAGATTATTTTCTTATTGAAATAAACTTAATCTTATTTACATATATATTTATTTGAAAATGTGCATCGTTGTATTAGATGTAAAACTATATTTTTACATTTCTGCTTGCAAGTATGTGACGTATTTAAGTTGATACTTTATGCTTGGATACAACAAATTTTATTTCAGAGCTTCAAATAAAGTTATTTTTTAATGTAAGAGATTATTTTATAGCAAATCAAGGATAATCTGAAACTTTAAAACTGATATCCCCCTCCTCTCCGTATATCATACCATTTTTCATATGATCTCTGTTACTGCATTTTGTACTAGTTAATGCTCAGTGTTGATTTCTGGGAATAACCCTCGTGGGCACATTTCCTCTGGGACAAAAAAATGTTTTTCCTGGAAGATTTGAGATTTCGTGTTTTCAAAAGTCAAGAAGTACAATTTCTTCCCCGGAGCCATAGAAATCCCTCCCGGAGAAAAGTACCTTGTGATACCAGACTGTAACACTGCCGAATATTCACTTAATTTTTCCTAGATACCGGGTTTATGCTTATAGTTGTCGTCATTCTGGATATGGCCTTAGTGTAAATCCTGTATACGTTTTGTCCCACGATTTTATCCCCTTCTTAAACTGTGATAAATTGTTACAAATCAAAATCTGCGAGAACTTCGGCGGCCAATACTGAGGACATCCTTAAAGTTCGAGGACGTTTGGCCAGCTTATCAAGACTGCTAATTTAATGAAGTTTAGGCGGAGCATTCGACGAAAGAGATGAGGTGGAAAGCAAAAATAATGACATGGTAATGTAATATCAACATTCTTATTGCTGGGGTAAATAAGTCACGTTGACTCTTGTGTTGAGCATTACATTGTGATGAGACACTAAGTAACGTCACAATAAAGTGATATGGTGACTTTCAGATGACAAACATTTGGTGGCTCTACATTAAAGTCACCATGAGAGCTTCTCATGACAAGTTATAAGATGATTTCATTTCGCTGTCATTTGCGGACTCGTCACAAAGCAATGCAACGCTTAAGATGACTTTACAATGAAGTCCCGACATGACGTACAATGGGATATTTGACAAATATGGGCGGACCAAATTATTTTCTTGTTTTAAACTAATTTAAACGTTTCAAATAGTAAGTAAAGGACTTTTTAAAACAAATATTGTTTAATATTTTAGAAATCATGAATGTTTTGCAGGTTTGTACTGGTTTTTATTGAACAAAATTAGTATTATAAAATAAATAATAGTTATGACAAATAGTATTATAAAATTAATTCAAATGATCTGTTTGGTCTACTATTAACAGTTCTGCGATACAACTGGTCAAATCACCATAATGACTTCTGCAACGATCAATAAAGCAAAAATTTGGTAGGCAGATTGATGACGGAAGTCTTTGGTTGTAAATATGCCCTTTCCTTAATATTGTGAAATAATATTGCTGCCCGTTTCTTGTCATGTGAATAGTGACACTCTTCATTGTGTACCTCTAGTCTCCAGCTGATGTGCGCCCTTAAATACTGAGAGAGATTTAGCCTTTAAATACTGAAAGATTGACCAGCCTTTCGCTAATGAGTCAGTGGACAGAGTTAGTATGTCTAGTTTTAACAAAATTTAGTTAATTTGTTCTTTTTTGCTATATATGCTCTAAATCAGAGAAGTGATAATTTTATTTGTTTGCAAGAATAACATATTTTAACTGTGTTCGGATAGAAATCTTTACTATCCAAAATAATTATATATTATATATATATGTAATGATACGACGACGATGTTCTGTAATAGTGTATAAGCTCTAGTAGAATACCATGTTGGCTGTAGAATACTACTATTCACTAAGACTCAATAGCGGGATGAGCAGTCGTTCTGGTAAGTGGATAAGCCATGGATTTGTTCTCGTAGGAGTTTCTTTAATAACAATGCAAGAAAATCAGTTTTTTAGTTCTTTATTATTTAGAGCACGAACTTAAGTTACTCCACAGATCACCGTTCCACACATCTATCACTACGGCCTTCGCTCACTAAGCTGCAACATTCCGGCGTTCTACATTCTCGGAAAAAATGACATGGCTTCCGAGCAGTTTAAAGGAAAGATGCATTCTAACGCTCCTCAAAAAACCAAATGAAAAATAACATTTTCACGACAAAACTAGCTCTCTCCTACTCCGCGTCAATCATTTTAAAAATCCAATTAGGATTAACTCGAGTCACGACGTAAAAAAAAAAAAAATGATCAGTTCTGATTGGTCTTAGCAGGCGTGTCCCCGGCAGGAACTATATTTTTCCTCGCAAGTAACAAGCCCTTTAACAACGCGGATTAACACCTGTCACGCGATGTTAAATAAAAAATAAAATTAAAATCCCGGGAATATTCCAGAAAGTAAAAAGGTTACGAAATACCTCCCGTCTTTTTGAGAAGCAAGCAATATTTTATTAATAAATAAAATAAGAAAAAGAATTTTAGCTGTTACAAGTTAATATATTACAAAACTAAGATTGAAATATGTTCCACAAATTTAGAATTGAAGCTAAGAGAGAACAAAATGGCGCACAATTTTTTTTATTTTATTACATATATGAGTGATTCTCAAAATAGGGGACAATTTATGTGTTTCGGCATACAAAAAAAATTGAGAGGTTTTCTGTCATGTTTTTATATTTAGATATGTTTGTCTTAATATTATTCATTATTTGCACTCAAGAATTACTCACTTTTTAGTTAAAAACACCTTAAAATAACAAAATAAATGTTCAAAATGTCATTAGCATGGATGTCCACAGCAGCTGTGCCTTGTATATACTAGCTTTTTAAAGAGTTAATATCATGTTTATAAAATAAAACAAATGTTATTTTTTCTTTAAATTAATCAAGGAGAGGATTTATCCAATAAATTTCTTTTTAAAAATAAAACTATAGTTTATAAAAAAAGAATTAAAGTTTGTCCTCCATATTCTATTTTCAAAACAAGGTCATACTATAACAGCTGGTTATTAATCAAAATTCCATTTTCACATATGACGATAGTTTGAAAATATAAAGTTTCTCCATGGCAACAAGTAGTCATTTTATCCCAGCCTGAAAATAGAAGCATGTATTGTATTTTAAGAATAGAAGCTGAATATTAGGGGCGTACATCAATTGTATGTCATTAGAATGGATAATAATTTTCATGCTTATTTTATAATTAAAATTTTTATTTTACTTATTTGAATAGGACTTTTGTGTTTTAAAAAGCCCCAGAAAGGAATATTGCATTGTGGTTATATTATGGCTCATAATCTTATTTAAATTAAAATTTGTCATTAGCATGGACAAATATCAGTGTCATTAGCATGGTTTTTCTGTCTATGCTAAAGACTCCTATGTGCATAAATGTAACCATTGCTTATATTGTATCTTTTATAAAGTTTAATTTTACATATAAATTTTGGTATTACATTTATTATCCCTAAAATATACATTAAATCTATCAGAAAATCACTAAGACAGCTTCTTACATTGTTAGTGTCAGAATGTTGCTCATGTAAACAAAGTTTGCTCTTTGGTAATGTTTTTATTCTTCTTATATGTATATATGTAAAAAAGGAAACCATTTGCTGAAAAGGAAGGCTAATAAATATAGAATAAATTATTTAAACAGGAAGAAAATAAAAATTTCTTAATATATTTATTCCATGCAATTTGTTTTGTCATTAGCATGGCTCAAAAAATACTAATTATTTTTTTAAAGTTAATTTTTAAATATTTAGCTCTGCTGACTACATGTAAAGTATACCTAATACTATATTAACAACACCTATTTTTTTCAGAAATTTTGCTAACAGTAGTTTTTTTAAGATTTCACTTTTGAAATTGTCCCCTATTTTGAGAATCACCCATATATATAAAGAAAAAAAAAAAAAGAAAAAGAAAGAATGAAACCAAACTTTAAAAAAATTAATTTATTCTTGCCAGGGGTTAGAAGCTTTGTCTTCCCATCTTTATTTTTCACCTCTGAACTGTTCATTTCCAGTATAAAATTAAATATCAAAGGCTAAACTTGTTTTTACTTAGCGTATTCGGATAGAAGTCCAAGGTTCAGAGGAATGCCGCTCTGAAATTCAGAATTAATCGAAAACAGATTATTTTTAATCGTATGCAAATTACAATAGTATTATGTAGAAAATCAATAATTTAAAAGTACATGTCTTCCATAATGAATCAAAAATTGAAAAAAAAAGACTTAGCCTAGTTTACGAGTGTGCATTTTTCTAGCAGTAAAACATATATAAAAATGTGATTGGTCTTAACAGCTTTTCTTGTCGAAAGAAATCCAATTGACATGAAGCAGATAATACAGGTATGTATATATATATATATATATATATATGTATGTATGTATGTATGTATGTATGTATGTATGTATATGTACACTGGTGTGCAAAATTTAAGGACGAGGGGATTTTCAAGCGATAATTTTCACGCAAATATTCAACAGGAAGCAATATAACTCGAATAATTACTATCCCTGCATAACAGCTAGTCCATATAACATCTCATTCAGGTCACACATGGTCACAAGAGTCACAGTCACTACGGCGAAACAAAAAATAGAAAATTCCACGTGTCTCTTTTATGAGTCTCAAATGACAACTATATGTGACTCCACTGTCAGGTCACTGCGACTGCTGCTTTGTGACGAGTCATCAGGGGACTTTGCAGTGTCGTTTTATTGAGACTGTCATATGACTGTCATTTGGAGGCTCAATTTCAAAGCCTTTGTGAATGTTGCATTATTATAAATAACCAAATAATGACACATTTAAGTCACATGGTGACTTTCATGGTGACTACTGTGACTACTGTGACATGGTGATTACTGTGAAGTTCTCATCATGTGACTTTAATGGGACATTGTTTGGTGATTTATCATAATGCAACATTCACAATGACTTTGAAATTGAGCCTCCAAATGACAATCACAAGAGAGTCTCAATAAAACGACACTGTAAAGTCACCTGGTGACTCGTCACAAAGCAGCAGTCGCAGTGACCTGACAGTGGAGTCACATATAGTAGTCATTTGAGACTTATAAAAGAGACGTATGGAATTTCCTATTTTTTTGTTTCACCGTAGTGACTGTGACTCTCGTGACCATGTGTGACCTGAATGAGATGTTACATGGACTAGCTGTAATGCAGGGATAGTAATTATTCGAGTTATATTGCTTCCTTTTGGATATTCGCGTGAAAATTATCATTTGAAAATCCCTTGAAAATTTGCAGTTTGGGACTTGTCCTTAAATTTTGCACACCAGTGTATATATGTGTGTGTGTGTGTCTAGCATAAATTTAATAAGAAAATACAAAATACATTTAAATTTACTATGCAACATTTTGAAACAACCAGAATCACAGCACCAGTAAATTTCAAACTAAATTTTATCCAAATGATCTAAACATCTTTAATAATGTATATAAAAAATGGTCCTGTTAGGCCGAAAAATGGATATTAAATAACATTTTTTTAAATCATCTCTTGAAAATTTTATTTCATGTCTAGTGCAATAGAAAAAAGTCCTTCCGGCAATGCCGGGAGGAATAGGTAGCTTTCATATACTTATATATTTATTTATTTATTTTAAAGTAAGTTACATTGTTCAAAAATACTAAGTTCAAATTAGTGGAAATAATCTTATAAAATTAGTCATTTTATAAGATTGAATACTAGTTTTTGTCAAGACTGAATATTAATAGGAATTTTTAGAAATTAGTCATCTTTTATTCAACCTGGTTTTATTTTAAGCGATTTAGAGAGTCGCCAAATTCCACGATATCATAAAGTGTATGCCATTTTAAAGCAACATGATGGATCGTTCAGATCAGACCGTTTCAAAATGTCAGCCATAAGCAAAATTCAAAGTGCTATAACTCAAACATTTTTCAAGATATAGACAAAATAAAAAGTGTTCTGGAATCGTTGTTTTAAGTTTTAACACGTAAAAGAAAAATATTTTTCAACTTTTAGTTTTTTCGCATTTAATTTTAAATTTTTAAATTTAAAAAAAAATTAAAATGGCCACCATATTGAAACAAAATGGTGGATGATGCTGGCCAACGAACTCGGTCGAGACATTTGTATGTACTATGTACATACCAAGTTTCATTGAAATCGGTTCATAAATACGCGTGTTATCACGTGACAAAAATCAGATCGTTTCAAAATGTCAGCCATAAGAAAAATTCAAAGTGCTATAACTCAATCATTTTGTAAGATATAGACAAAATAAAAAGTGTTCTGGAATCGTTGTTTTAAGTTCTAACACGTAAAAGAAAAATATTTTTCAAATTTTGATTTTTTTGCATTTAATTTTAAATTTTTTAAAAAATTTAAAATGGCCACCATTTTGAAACAAAATGGCGGATGATGCTGGCTAACGAACTCGGTCGAGACATTTGTATGTACTATGTACATACCAAGTTTCATTGAAATCGGTTCATAAATACGCGTATTATCACGTGACAAAAATCAGATCGTTTCAAAATGTCAGCCATAAGAAAAATTCAAAGTGCTATAACTCAATCATTTTGTAAGATATAGACAAAATAAAAAGTGTTCTGGAATCGTTGTTTTAAGTTCTAACACGTAAAAGAAAAATATTTTTCAAATTTTGATTTTTTTGCATTTAATTTTAAATTTTAAATTTTTTAAAAAATTTAAAATGGCCACCATTTTGAAACAAAATGGCGGATGATGCTGGCTAACGAACTCGGTCGAGACATTTGTATGTACTATGTACATACCAAGTTTCATTGAAATCGGTTCATAAATACGCGTATTATCACGTGACAAAAATCAGATCGTTTCAAAATGTCAGCCATAAGAAAAATTCAAAGTGCTATAACTCAATCATTTTGTAAGATATAGACAAAATAAAAAGTGTTCTGGAATCGTTGTTTTAAATTCTAACACGTAAAAGAAAAATATTTTTCAAATTTTGATTTTTTTGCATTTAATTTTAAATTTTAAATTTTTTTAAAAATTTAAAATGGCCGCCATTTTGAAACAAAATGGCGGATGATGCTGACCAACGAACTCGGTCGAGACATTTGTATGTACTATGTACATACCAAGTTTCATTCAAATCGGTTCATAAATACGTTAGTTATCGCATGACAAAAATCAGATATATATATATATATATATATGGTTATATATATATATATATATATATATATGTCAACATTTGAACGGAGGGTGGTTTTGGGGTCTGGGGGTCATGATCGGTGAAAATATACCAAAATTTTCCGGAAGTGCTTTCCTCCGGACGGCTGCAATAGGTAGCTTTTTACTTTTTGTAATGAAAGCTACCTAACAGTGCAATTTAAGTGCTGCAGACAACGTTAAAGGCGTTCGGGACACAAAAAATCTTTAAATTTTCTAAAAATATTTTGATGCATTAATTTTTTTCTGCTTAAAATGGCATTTAAATAATATATATTTTTAGGTAGCTTTCATTACAAAAAGTAAAAAGCTACCTATTGCAGCCGTCAGGAGGAAAGCACTTTCGAAAAATTTTGGTATATTTTCACCGATCATGACCCCCAGACCCCAAAACCATCCTCCGTTCAAATGTTGACATATATATATATATATATATATATATAACCATATATATATATATATATATATATATATATATATATATATATTTGATTTTTGTCATGCGATAACTAACTTATTTATGAACCGATTTGAATGAAACTTGGTATGTACATAGTACATACAAATGTCTCGACCGAGTTCGTTGGTCAGCATCATCCGCCATTTTGTTTCAAAATGGCGGTCATTTTAAATTTTTAAAAAAAATTAAAATTTAAAATTAAATGCAAAAAAATTAAAAGTTGAAAAATATTTTTCTTTTACGTGTTAGAACTTAAAACAAAGATTCCAGAACACTTTTTATTTTGTCTATATCTTAAAAAATGATTGAGTTATAGCACTTTGAATTTTTCTTATGGCTGACATTTTGAAACGATCTGATTTTTGTCACGTGATAACGCGCGTATTTATGAACCGATTTCAATGAAACTTGGTATGTACATAGTACATACAAATGTCTCGACCGAGTTCGTTGGCCAGAATCATCCGCCATTTTGTTTCAAAATGGTGGCCATTTTAAATTTTTTTAAAAAATTTAAAATTTAAAATTAAATGCGAAAAAATCAAAATTTGAAAAAGATTTTTCTTTTACGTGTTAGAATTTAAAACAAAGATTCCAGGACACTTTTTATTTTGTCTATATCTTAAAAAATCATTGAGTTATAGGACTTTGAATTTTGCTTATGGCTGACATTTTGAAACGGTCTGATCTGAACGATCCACAAAGTTGCTTTAAAATGGCATACACTTTATGATATAGTGGAATTTGGTGACTCTCTAAATCGCTTAAAATAAAACCAGGTTGAATAAAAGATGACTAATTTCTAAAAATTTCTATTAATATTCAGTCTTGACAAAAACTAGTATTCAATCTTATAGAATCACTAATTTTATAAGATTATTTCCACTAATTTGAGCTTAGTATTTTTGAACAATGTAACTTACTTTAAAATAAATAAATAAATATATAAGTATATGAAAGCTACCTCTTCCTCCCGGCATTGCCGGAAGGACTTTTTAATTGGAAGACGAAATATTGATTTTTATGTTTTGATTTGTTTTCAAAATCTATCTTTCAAGAAATGGCTGTTATGACAACGACTTCTTGTGAAAATACATTTTTCTTCTTGATAGGTTTTTTTCACCACTTCTCCTTTTTAAATTGTTATAACTCAAGAACCATTAAAGATAAATAGGTCAAACTTAGAACATGCCTTTTTCATTTTTTTAACTTTAATTTTGATTCTGAAAATTTGAAAAAAAAAACTTTACATTTAAAAATATAATTTACAAAAAATAAATGTTACATTATTTTTTTTTTAATTTTTACTTTAAATGTTTTTAATTTTTATTTAAATTAATATTTTTGTTATTATTAATTTAGATTAAAATGCTGAAGCAAAATTAAACCTTATACATTTTTGTTTATTTAAATAAAAAAAATGCTGAAATAGTACAAATAATATTCGATTTATAACGATTTTAATTACTCCAATTTTTTTTATAATTTTTAGATTTTAAATTAAAAAATATATATATGAGAAGTTTTATCATGGGATTTGGTTTACAAATAATATGGTTAACCATCGCAAAACATTTTCAAAATTTTAACTCAATAAATAAAAATTATTTACATATTTCCCCTGACCCATTTAAACGCATCCATTAAATCTTCCAGGACAATCTTTATGTTTAGCATATTTGAATAAGAATCTAAGTTTGGCAGAAATGACACTGAGATCCAATTAAATATTAAAGTTCTTTAATTGCATGCAGAGTTCGATTGTGTTTGTACCGGAAGGATATAATTTTAAAGGACACGTTTGCTTCCATAACGAATCGAAAATAGAAAAGAGAGAGAAAAAGCCAGACTGATTACAGACCATTCACTCATTCTGATTTATTATCCATTCATTCTTCATACCTGGACAATATCTAAGAAAGGCCAAATGTATTTGTGCGTAACGCATACGTCATTTTGCGATTGGCAACACTTTGAGATTTGAAATGAAACTTCAGTTTTGAATTTTTTGCAACTGAAATTTTTTTAACTTTTAAACATCGCACATTTTCATTTTTTTTTACGCCTCGTACACGGTGAAAAATGTACTTTTAAATGCAATTTATTTGAAAACTGTATCTTAATTTGTTATTATTATTATTATTAATTTTTAAAACCATTTTTGTAATTGTGGCAACAGAAGTACTCCATTTCTATTAAAAATAAGGGAAAAAACATATTGCTGTACCTATTTTCTCATAAAAATTTTGTATCATAAATCTCATAAAAATACCTGCTGTGTCAAAAATATCGTCTGTTATAAAACCCAGAGAATTTTGGTTTCATTTCGTTTTTATTTATCAATTAAACGACTTGCAGTTTATTACTTTACACACAATATAGCAATTTCTCTTTACAAAAATTTATTTTAAAGAATAGCTGTGTGACTTATTTTCTTCTTTATGATTTCAAAATGATCAAATTAAAATAGCAATTTTATTTTAAAATATGAATGCTGTTATGAGAGGTGCATATGTAAATTTTGTGACTATAATAACTGATCAATATATGTCAAATACATGTTACTTATATGTTCAATACATGTTAAAGTTTAATTTTAATAATTTCTACAACTGACAAAGAGTGTCTCCATACGGGCATACTCCGAAAAATCTGAAAAAATTACAGAATGTTCTTTTTATGAGGATGTATACGTTCATAAAAAAATTTCGGTGAAACTTCCGTAATATCCTGTCTGTAAAAAAATAATAAAAATTTCGTTCTTTGGCGATTTATTATCAGTCGGCGATGAAAAGTAATTTCAAAAAGTACTTTTTTTTATGTTAAATACATTCTAAAGGAAAAATGTTTCGATTTCAACTTGTTTACAAAAATTAAATATCTTTGGTTTTGTCAGTTTTAGTTTATTTTGTTTTAAGCATAATTTCGTTATACCGATATTTATGTTTATTCATATTCAAAGTTAATCATTAAAATTTGAGATTTAAAATGAAATTCAAATTTAAAATAATTAAAATCATTTCAAGTTCAAAGTCCAGTTGAGCATTGTCGATTCAATTTTGTTGCTATGGAAACACCTGGTTTTTATTTTTTTTCAATAAGCTTAGATATATGAACATAATTTTTCTGAATAAAAATTTCGGATGTATGGAAATATTTTTCCCAGAGACAAATTCAATAACTACAGTAACAAATAATATATATATATATATATATATATATATATATATTTATGCAATACGATATATAAATATATATCTATATAATTCTCAATCAGCTTATATATATATATATATATATATAACGCTCTCATTGTTTATGTTTAAATTCATCAAATACCATTTACACGCATTCTAAAAATCCAAAAGTTTTCAGATGCATTAAAATCGTTTGCGTTTGGCAGGAAAAAACGCTGCTCGCCAAATTCGAAGAAAATTTGGCGAGCAAAGAATCACCAAAGAATCACCAAAGAGTCACCAAATTCGAAGAAAATTTGGTGATAGTTTTGTCTTTTCATGCCAAATATTCGAAAGTATTTAATTTTTTTACAGGTTTTCTACTGCAATTCCGCCGCTAATTTTGGCTGATCTTTTGTTACCTACATGAGTAATTTAATTAGTATTTTTTCAAAAAATTCTGAGTATGCCCAGTATGGAGAGCTTCCTTGTGAGTTTTATAAAAATAGTATTTTGTTAACTTTAAGTTTAATATAATTTTTTTTAGATTTAGATTTACCAGTATAAGGGGCAATTTTTATTGTAACTAATATTGCAGGTTGATTTAAAATAATTGAAACAGTCCGTTTTTAAATACTTTCTTTCGTCGAAATTCGACGGGTTCTACTTTGTGTTTATGACAGGAAGAGTTAATTGAGATTAGAATAACTGTTTTCTGGAGTTGAGATGCATGGGATGGATAAACGTGTATTGAAATTGATTATATTCCCAATAAATTTTAACCCTAACGTGTAACAGGAAGAGTTAATTGAGATTAGAATTAGAACAACTGTTTTCTGGAGTTGAGATGCACGGGGTGGATAAATGTATATTGAAAGTGATTATACTCCCAATAAATTTTAACGCTAACGTTAACATAGTAATAAAAGCGTGTTAGAAAAAAAGAAAAAGAATTAAAGTAAAAATAGTTTATTTAAAATATACTATTACTTATCAAACATATGTAGTATATTACTTACCCATCATACGTAGTATAGGGTATTACTTATGATAAGTAGTAATGGGTAAGGCTTGTAATCGTTTTAAAATCCGAAAAACAAATTTTGATGAATTCACATGTTTCAGACACTGGAGATTCCGAAAAACGTATTTTAAGAAAGAAAAAATGTGGTCTGTCTGTCCGTGTGTGTAACTGTAAATGCTGTATTTCCCGAAAAAAATAAGATACAGACTTGAGATTCGGTGAGTGTTTAGAGCAGGGCATGAAATTTCAGCTTAAAAGGTACTCGCCAGACTAAAATTTTTACTCGCCACTATTTTACATTCATTCAGACAACAACGTTAGCCCCCACACCTGGGAAGAAAATGAAATATTTGTGACAAATTTAATTTAAATTGACAATTGTAGAAGGAACTGCCTGTTAAGTCCAGAATATGTTACATTTATGAAAAATATGGGATATTTTTAAAATATTAACAGATGTAGTATGAAAACTTTCTATTCACCGAAAAAAATGCAGAAAATGATAAAACAAAACGTGTTTACAGCGAAAAGAAAAAAATAACATTATTCAAAATAAGCTTGCCTATTGTTTCAGTAGTTACAGAAATACAAAACAATGATACGTTCCTGTATTATTTGAACTTCAGGTTTGAAAAATAAATACCATCGCTACATTTTGAAATACTTCCGTGTATCGCTCTACATAGTTTGATTTGAAGAACAATATTTTAATTGACGAAACTTACTCGCCAACCTCAAATATTTACTCACCAATGGCGAGCTGGCGAGTGGAAATTTCGCGCCCTGGTTTAGAGTTTATTAATGGGAAGAAGCCAAATGAATATCATTAACCTCGATTATCTGGAACTATTTTTTTTTCGGACTCTCGAAATATTTGTTCTGACAAAAGGTACATAAAACATTTCAAAATCGTTTATTTCAAAGAGTAAATATAAAAGACTATTAAAAAAATAAAAATTTTGCATAAAGAAGAAAGTCAACCGGATAATTAGTAGCTGATATATAGCATATTTTCTACAAGAAAATTCTTACAGATAAGCATATTTTCTACAATCTTCGATTTTTCAAGATCTTATATTTCATTCAAATTTCAATTCAAATTCAAATTCAACCATCCCGTCGACATTTTATATATACCGGGTGATCCAGAAGTTTCGGGAGTTTTGAAAAGTTAATAATTAGGAAACTATGTATAATACAAAGGTTCTGTTTTCAGATATATGCTCAGAAACATGTGGGATTTTTGTTTAGAATGAATTTTTTTAAATATATATAGTTACCATTTTTAGCAACAGGTGGCGCTGTTGTATAAGACTGAATGTATCTATACTATGCGTTATATAGACACACGAGTTCATTGCGAAACTTCTTTTCTATGATATTGATGAGATTTCGTTTTAAGGGTTGTTTATGTTCAAACATCTTTTGTAAGGTAAATGAAATTGCATTGTAAGGGAAATTTGATACAAAATTTCATGAGCAACTGCAGTGTTTAGACATTGTCTAGACTATGTTTAGACACATCTTTGCATGTCGCGTTGTTTTCATATCGTACAATACGTCAAGTTAAAACTGCAAAAGAATCGATGGCCATTGCAAATGTGAAATGCTATGGTAAGCAAGGTTTGAGAAAAAGGCTCATTGGAATATCGTAATAGAAACAAGAGATCCCAAATGTCTATTACAATCGTAAATTAGGTAGGATTCTATGCCAATACTCTGTAGAAATCACCAGTTCATGGTGAGTGCAGTAAACTTGTGATATCACGATGAACTGAAATTTCTTCTGGAATGTCTTTCTGCTCTGAGGATACTGTGCACGCTGTTTTGCATCGGCTCACGGCGGCGGTACTTATAAGCCATGAGCGTCATGATTAAACTTTGTAACCCTTGGATTCGTTCTTTTAAATGAGTTGTATCATACTATAAAAGCAATACTATCAACTTTAGCGCCACCAGCTGTCAAAAAGTGCAACTAACATAATATGTTTTTTTCATCGAAAAAACAAATCCCACAAGTTTCTCAGCATTTCTGTGAAAACCGCATACTTCTATTGTTTATGGTTTTCTAATTATTAGCATTTCAAAAGTCCCGGGACTTATGAATCACCCGGTATATATATATATATATATATATCGCCCACTTTTTTACCAAATTGGGTGACAAAAATTACTTCCCAAAAGTGATGCTAATTTGGTGTTGGAAGTTCTAACTTGTGAATATATTTAAAAATATATGCTTTTTTCTCTGTT
Source organism: Maratus speculifer (assembly GCA_964019185.1). Classification (NCBI taxonomy): domain Eukaryota; kingdom Metazoa; phylum Arthropoda; class Arachnida; order Araneae; family Salticidae; genus Maratus; species Maratus speculifer. Next base: position 25,656,592 of record OZ025296.1, read on the forward strand.
TCTTTTGTAGATGTAACAACAGTAACAACAACAAACAAAATAAATAAATAAATAAATAAAATTATTCAAACTGTCTATATTGCGGTTTTGTGTTCGATTTTGTACATTTTAGCGAAAGTGGTTTGGCGCATAATTAACTCCATTGTCGTTATTATTCATACATAATTGTAAAAATATCAGAATGTTTGAATATTTACACCTGAGGTCAGATAACATAAAAATGTCTTGATATTAATTTATTGATTTATAATCAAGTTATAAGAATATTAAAATGTTTTATTTTCGTCGGAAACACATCTGTGTAGATAATTTTTATAATTCTAGTGTATACAAAGAAGTGTTTAAAATGGCGATTTCGAAATTCATCTTCACATACGAAAACTGAGTTAAATGAGTGTAAAAATGTTCAATCCTGTCAAGAACTTATAAATGTGTCTTATCTATCCGTTTTTTTAAATCATTTTAAAAAAATTTTGATTCTTGTGTAGTAGTAGTCTAGTGTATTTAAGGCTCCTATCCCTGAAGGCGAAGACACTCGCGAGATAATACTAAACAGATTATTTTCCAATATTTTTTTTATTTTTATTTTATTTATTTATTTATTTTTTTTTTTTTTTGCATTGGATAGTTGAGGTCTGTTTTTACTTTGCTCCTTTTTTACCTTTTCGATTTTAGTTGATTTTAGTTGCATTTTTAATACTTTCAGTTTCGAAACCGGAAGTACATTCTAAAATATATCTGCAGCGAAAATCGAAAATGAAAAAGGAATAATGTAGAGATGGACTAATGCAAATAAATAAATAAATAAATAAATAAAAATAAAAATAAAAATAAACAAAATTAAATAACAATATCAAAATGCAAACGAGATTACTAGAAAATAGTCTTCCCATAGGTTTAGCACTATTTTGCGAGTGAATTCATCTGCATGGATAGGAGCCTTAAATGCATTCATTAAATCTGTTAGATCAAGCTTGTTTACGTTGGGCTGATTCGAATAGGAATCCAGGTTTAAAAGGATGAATAACACTGAAATTCGATTATTCCAGAAAATAGAACAGATGGTCCAGTTTTGGCTACATTGAATTAGTTTGTCCGTTATTTAGGCTGTAAATTGATGTTAACAAATTATATTGAATTTTACTCTTTTATCAAGCAATCTTTTATAATTTCCAAACCCATTTGTTTGCTTTTTGATAAAATGTGACTTGCAAAAAAATTAAATGTGTGAAACTATTGTGTGTTCACATGTAATAATATTTTTGTTTACCTAAAATGCTTTCAGAATCTTTCAACATTAGGCACTTATCGGACATCATACGTTCCAAAACAAATTACTATTAGGTTTTATGAGATAAGCTTTCTCCCTATTGCAATTTCACATTTAAATTAATTATTTTAACAACTTACAGGGGGGGCAGCCAAAAATGGTGCTTTAAATTTGTTATGTGTACCAGTTATGGCCATCGAGTAGCCAAAAAGGGTACAACATTATGTTCCACTTTTGCCCACAAAATTAATTATAGTGTAAATTTTAGCAATATACTTAGAAATATTTTATCTTATACTATAATGCGAGCAAAAATTGTGTCTGTGTGGGTAAATTTTATCTCAAACACGGCTCTAACGATTTTCGCAAAAATTTGGATATTACCTTTTTCGGGCACGAGAAGACTATTGGGCTAGGTCACATGTTCGAGAAAATTCGATTATTGGGTCATTTTGGGTCATAATGGGTCAGGATCAAGCTAATTATATCTAGAGAACGGCTGGATCTATTTTAAGGAAATTTTGTATCCAATCGTTTTATGGCACAAGAAAACAATTGAGCTGGGTCACATGTTCGAAAAATTTTGATTAGTGGGTCATTTTTGGGTCATTGTGGGTCAAGCCATTTTTATTTAAAAAACGGCTCTAACGATTTCTACCAAATTTTATATTTTATCGTTTTGGATTACAAGAAGACCATTGGGTAAGGTAACATGTTCGAGAAAATTCTGTTAGTGGGTCATTTTTGGGGTCATTGTGGGTCATGCTATTTTTATCTAGAGATTTTCTCACGCAGTTTTGACTAAAAATTTCATTCTATGGTTTTCGGGCACGAGAAAAACATTGGGCTAGGTTACATGTCGAAAAAAAAATTATTGGGTCATATTGGGTCATTAAGGGTCATTAAGGGCTATTTATATTTAAAGAACCGCAGAATCAATTTCATCAAAATTTTGCCTGTAATAGTTTTTTGACACGAGAAAGCTAATGGGCTAAGTCACACGATCGAGAGATTTCGATTATAAGAGTAATTTGTGGGTCATGATGGGTCATAATGGGTCATGGTCAAGCTATAGCTAAAGAACAGGTGGATCGATTTTAACGAAATTTTCTATACAACATTTTTTTGGCACGAGAAAACTATTGGGCTAGGTCTCAGTTCGAGAAATTCCGATTACTGGGTCATTTTGGGTCATAAAAGGTCTGGGTCAAGCTATTTATATATAAAGTACGACAGTATCAAATTTAATAAAATTTTGTATGTAAGTTTTTTGACAAGAGAAAATTAATGGGCTATCTCACATGTTTGAGAGATTTCGATTATAAGAGTCATTTATGGGTCATGATGGGTCATAACGGGTCATGTCAAGCTATATCTAAAGAGCATGTGGATCAGTTTTAACGAAATTTTGTATACAACATTTTTTGGCATGAGAAAATCATTGGGCTAGGTCACATGATCAAGAAATTTCGATTAATGGGTCATTTTGGATCATAAAGTGTCTGGGTCAAGTTATTTATATTTAAAGAACGGCAGGATCGAGTTTAACGAAATTTTGAGTGTAACAATATTTATACACGAGAAAACTAATGGGCTAAGTCACATGTTCGAGAGATTTCGATTATAAGGGTCATTTGTGGGTCATGATGGGTCATGGTCAAGCTATATCTAAAGAACGGGTGAATCGATTTTAACGAAATTTTGTATACAGCATATTTTTGGCACGAGAAAATCATTGGGCTATGTCACAAGTTCGAGAAATTTCGATCAGTGGGTCACTTTGGGTTATTCTAATTTTATCTACACAATGTCTCGCGCAAATTTGACTAAATTTTTTATTCTATCGTTTTCGGGCACAAGAAAATCATTGGGTTAGGTCAGATGTTTGAGAAAACTCGATTAATGAGTCATTTTGGGTCATAATGGGTCAAGGTCAAACTATTTATACCTAAAAATTGGCTCAATCGATTTTATCTAAATTTTGTATTTAACGTTTTTCGGCACGTACAAATTAATGAACTAAGTCACATTTTCGAGAGATTTCGATATAAGGGTCATTTGTGGGTCATGCTAATTTTATCTAAAAAATTGTTCTCACCATTTTGAGTATATTTTCTATTATATCGTTTTCGAGCAAAAGAAAACCATTGAGATAGGACGCATGCACGTAACAATTCAATTAGTGGGTCGTTTTAGGTCTTAATGGGTTCGGGCCATTCTTATTATATATAACAATGACTCAGTCAATTTTACCTAAATTTTGCAACGGAACGTCTTTTGTCACGAGAAGACTATTGAGCTGAGTTGCATATTAAACAAAATTATATTAGTCGGTCATATCGCTTCCTTGCTGAATGCTGTCAAGCTAATTTTACTTAAGAAATGGCTTAAACGACTTTGATTCATTTTATACTCTACTGCTTTTGATTACCTGAAGACCATTGAGCTAAGTCACATGTTTGATCACATTTGATTAGTGGATCATTTGGGTAATAAAGGTCAGGATCACGAGACTATGGCAAAAGCCAATAAGTTGGCGATATTTGACAAAATACTGGCGAAATTTGGCCGAAAAATCGACCATTAAGGTTACGAAACCAAAACACACATTTGGCGCCAAATGAAAGAATGTGTCCAAATTTGGTTATATCTGGCAAAAAATATTGTCAGAATGTGAAGAAATTTCTTATACATTCTTAATAGTATTCGAGATGCATAGTTAAACTAATCAGAGTCGAAATGAAAAAGTGATTTGGATTGATGTCCTTTCGTTGTAAATTTTAAAATAAAGTAAAATTTATGAACATGTGCATACAAACAGTTTTCTTATTGATTGTTTTTGTAAATAATACTATTATTAACATGTTTTACAGTAATAATACTATTTCGAGTTGAACACAAAGTTAATTTTGACCGAGCTGAGCTCGGTCACCCCTGCTAGTGACTTATAAATTAAAAAATTCAATAAAATTACAGTATGATTTAATGATTTCTTGTATTTTTTCAAAAGAAATGAAGTTGCATAATTCGTGCAAGATTTCATGCACACGGATTTAGAAATACCAAAAATTTTTACTACAAACAGGATTCATTTACCAAGTTTAAAAATGCAATTATGTGTTCTTAAAAATTTATCTAGATTGAAAATTGTTCTAACATAGGAAGTAAAATTAAGACAATTCAAAATATTTTGTCAGCACTGCAAGATAGCTAAGTTTTGGAGTACCTCTTTCTATCTTGCATAACAAGTTTGCAGAATAGGTACCACTTTTCTCTAACAATGTTGAATATCAACTAGTAGATCTAAGTACTAAGATTACGATGTTTATGATGGCCAGTTATCTACACGAGGGATATGAGCCCGAAAAGGTGAGGGATGCCCTCTGTGAGAGCCTTTTTTGAGACCCTAACCCATATTTACGCAAGGAAATCTAAGGTTTGAAGGAAGTCACTGAAAACGTCAAGTAATTAGTTAGGCGAGCACCTAAGTACTAGGAATTGAAATAAAAAATCAATTGGAGAAGTGTATTTTAGAGATTGCCAAATTACTATTTCTTATAAAAATGGAACAGTTTTAAGATTCTAATTATAAAATTGTTGAAACCGGCAAGATAAAAACTTCATTTCAAGATGGAAGACAAGGCATGAAATGGTATGATTCCCCAATAAAATCACATTCTGAAATAATTGTTAAGAGGCAGAATACATAAATAAGACGCCAAACAAGCTAACATAAATGAAAACAAAATCAGAAAATGATTTCAAGAAAGATAACTCTCTAGTGAAGATTCAAGTATCTTATGTAATTTTAAACAGTCCAATCAACTTAAGTATATTTTATTTGACGTTTTTATCAATTCATATTCATAATGATAAAAAAAAATTCTTTTAATGCAGTAAATAAATATATGTGTGGTAAAATAGATGTTGCATAAAAATGCTTTACTTTTACTTCAATTAAAATATTTGTTAAACTACATGATACTGGGGTGGCCAAAACTGGTGCGTTGAAGTGGCCAAAACTGGTACAAGTTGAAAAAAAATGAGTTATTACTCACAATCTAAAATATTCTATAGAAAGTTATTATAATTAGCAGAAGGACAATTAAATTGATTAAAGAATATTATTATTATGATTTAACATACTTCAACCGGTCAAAAACTGTAAAATTTCTATTTCAACTTTTCTCTAAATGTAGCCAAAACTGGAGCATCCACTCTATTACTTTTAATTCCATGCAAACTGCGATTGTGTTATATAAGAAGTTGATAATTTCAAAAGGCACGTTTTACTTTCATAACGAATCGAAAATTGGAAAAAGAAAGACACGCAAACTAATTTAAGAGAAACGCGCTGTTCTCGATGTATTGCACATTCTTCATACTTGGACAGTATATTAGTTACACGATGACATTGAATGGGATCAGAATTATGGCAATTGTTTTCCGGAGTTGAGATGTACGAGGTGGAGAAGGGAGAGACAATCTATAAAAAAAAGAAGAAAAAATACAAATGGGCGTTTAAATAGAAAACTGAAGAACACACACAAAAAAAGATAAAAATAAAGGAAATAGCAGAAAGAAAATAATAGAGTATGGTTAGCAGATACTTCCTTTCCTGTTATCAGCTGGAATAGCGGATCCAGTAAATCATTTTTTCCATGCAGGTCACGTGATCGATATCTCTTCGAGGAGGCGTTCAGTTGAGCCCATAAGGGATCCTACTCCCTCTGCAGAATTTTGCTGGGCTGTTGACCTGAGTTGAGTGATATGATGAACTTTCGGGGTTAGGGTCTTCAGCAAAAAACGATGATGTACGAGTTGCGAGATACATGCATATACATGAGGTAATAAAAGCGGGGGATGAGTCTAACTGTACGTACACATTGATATACGCTGTGCAGATTGTGTGAATAACCAAATTTGTCTAATACTTCCTTCCGCTTTACAAATATCCCCAGAATGATCGACTTTTAAGTTTTCAGTGATCAGACAACCTTCTGAATGGACAAGTGGAGTGACGTGTACAGAGTAATTCAAAAGTTCTTTGACAAATTTAAAGGGCGGTTTAGCAAACTACAATCGAACATTTTTTACTTAAAAAATTCCTGTCGTAATCCATTTATTCAATCAAAAATACGGGGTGTTTCATTCCGATGCTAGTTCAAATGTTCCAAAATTAATTTAACGTGAATAAATATGCATTTGTGAAATTTGCAATATGCTTAATTTTTTTTGTGTAAAGTGCAAAATTTCACACAAAGTCATAGAAAAGGTCACCACCCGCATCCCAAAAGCACTGAACTAGATTCTTCGTACTTTTGAAAATACCGCATTTACTCGTGTATAACACACAGTTTTTTTATTATTAAGCCAAAACTCATAGGTGCACGTTATACACGGAAAAATTTTTACTGCATTATGTAATCACACGATATGCATATGAATTAAGAAATGTATAAAAAAAAAAGCATTAAAACTAGGAAAATCTGACTTAATAGAAGCATTGCTGCATTTTTATATTTTGCACTTTTTTATACAAAAACGCTTGCGACTTTATTTAGATGCTAATTAACAATTCTCATTGCCGTCACTCATTCCTAACCCCCGTCATTCACTCCCTACCCGAAGTCTAAAAATGTATTTTCGCCTTGTTCCTTAGCCTAACGTAATGTTTGTTTCGATTTTCTTTGCTTAAATTCTTTCGGATATTCATTTACTTGCATATTAAATTTATGGTGCGCGTTATATACGAGATTTTAAAAAATTGTCATTTTTCCTTCTAAAAATAGGGGGTGCGCATTATACACGCGTGCGCGTTATACACGAGTAAATACGGTAATTGTCGTTACACACAGCTCACTAACCGATGCACAATTGCCACTGCTACTCAGCTCCTAAATACCGGGTGTCCAGTAAATAACTGACCCATTTTGAACTTAAATAACAAATAAACGGTTTGAGATAATAATGCGCGGTTTGCGGTATTGTTGTTAGAAAATCAATAAATTTTTAAACATGTACTTTGTTAATATAGTTCAAATTTCGGAAAAAAATATTGCGCTGGCGGTAACAGGGTGGTTGAATACAGACATGACTCTAATTTTCTTAAATATGAGATTTTCGGCTGAATCTGAATCTATATGTTGTCGAATCTTAATCTATATGTTGAATAGACTCTCGAATCAGCTTCAGAAATAGGGTACGTCGGTTGGAAAGTGATTTAAAATAATATTTGTGATTGAACCATCTGTATTATATTTCCCCTCCTCAGTCTTTAGACTGAGATATTATTTTAAATATTATTATATTACATTAACAAAGTGCATATTTTAAAATTTATTTATATTCTAATAACAATACAGCAAGCCGCGCATTTTTATCTCAAACAGCTTTTTTGTTATTTACATTCAAAATGGGTCAGTCATTTACTGGACACCCGGTATATTTCATTGTTAAACTGTTCTACTTATTGTTATCTAATTTGTCTTTCAATTCTCTAATTTTTCATTTATTTTAGTTATTGAAAGTTTATATTTTTTACTGTTCATTTTTTTACTATTTTTTTCAGTTTATTTCATAATTTTCGCACGCATTTTCTATTTTTTATGGTGTCATTAAGAAGTTATTTTGCCAATTGTCATTCACACCAGTTTGTTCAATATTTTAATGTTAGGAGCAACAATTCATAATTTATCTTATGTTTGAATTTCTGAGATGCCCTGTGTTTTTGAGTGAATAAAATCTTTTATTTCTCTGTAAAGTGAAAATATTGAAATACTAGCTGACCTTCCCGGCATTGCCCGGGTCCGTGATACTTACCTTAAATGAACCTCAAACTTTTATGATATTATATCTTTAACTTCATTTTATTTAAATTCATATTTTTAAATAGAATAATCTCAAAAAAAAAAAAAAAAAAAAAAAAAAAAATACTGAATTGAAAGTTTTTTGTATTAGGAATTTTATTTTCTGCGTAATTTGATTTTTGAAATCTACATGAATTTAAATAAGCGAGGGAAACCGCGACGCAAATTCAGATTTTTGCTGATTTCCTTAAAATTTTCAGACATTTTATTTTGAAAAAAATATTTCTGCCTGTTTGAATGTTTCGAAACTTTGAGATGTAAATATGGTCTATTGAGATATTCAAAAAAGATTGTGCTAAAAGAAATACGTGCTTTTAGCTATTTTAATCTTAGAAAAAATATTGTCTCCTTGAGATGTGGAGTGACATGCGTTCTCCGGTGTATTTGAAGAAGCTAAAATTAAAATTTTATAAAATTGATTATACCATCGATTAGAAGAAAGTTTCAGCTTTAAGAACATGTTTTTGGTTTGTTGCTATTCCTCAAATTGCATCCTGGAGGGGTGTTGCCATAAAAAGGAGAAATGCTTTCCCAAAAACGAACCTTTTGAATTTTTTTTAAAAGGTTTACTTCAATATTTTTTTATTTGATTGCGGTATTTGAGAAGTAAGAGTACGGTCTTTCAGAATATTTTTTTCATTTATATCTTTACTGAGAGGTTTGACCAATAGAAATTAATAAATAATGACTGAATGCACCCAAAATTTCTTCTTTTCCATTTTTATTTTCTCCCGCTATACATAAATAAGGCATCTGTTAATGCGCGAACGCTTTTTTCCTTTCGAAAGGACGAAGAGGAATTTTTAATGAGGGTTCTTTGAAATTTTTAATTAATAACTCAGCTAATTATTAGAAATTTAAAGTTTGAGTTTCAGATGCATCAGGAGAGTCTTTGGACTAACTTCACAAAAATTTCAGCCTTGTACATGCGGTAGATATATTTCTTAGCTATCGAACACACAGGCACACAGAACGAAACCTTCTTTTATTAGTACAGATACATACTCAATACAGGATTAGAGGTCTGCACAGGTCAGAGCAAGACCTGAAGCCCGTACCCGGCCCGGCAGATTTAAGAGGGTCAATTCATTTCAAATGGTCCAGCACTGGTCGCTCGACTATTTTTAAAAAATCTGAAATTTTTTGTACAACAACCCTAACATGATGGAAGCGCAAAATGACCGTTATTTTAATTTTACTATTTTTTGTTTGTGCATGGCGGCCATCTTTGTTTCATTGTGTGCAGCGATTTTCTCAGATACTAGGGGACACAAAATAGTAAATATCTCGTCTTTTATTTTCCCAATTGAAATGGGGTTTGCAGCATTTTGTTCAGAATAAAATAGGCTAAATATACAGTGGTAGAAAAATTTTGAAAAATTAATTCTTACGAGTGAAAATTTAACACAAAATTTAAGATTTTTTCCTAAATCTATCCGTTTGCAAGAGGAATTTTTTCATGCAAGGGAAACTGTAAACCTTACGCAATTTTTTCTACAATTAGGTCAAAAGTGCGTGAATTCATACACCAAGTCTCAGATCTGGGAATTGAATTCTCTTTGCGAAAAAAATTCCGAAATTCGTCAAAAATTTAAAAAATCGCACTTTTTAGGCTTTGATATCTCTGGTGGGGCACGAGATAAAAATCTGAAATTCTGGCCTTTGATAGTATTTTGTAGCAGTGTTATGTACAAAAAATTTCAAGAAGGAGATCTGACTACAAGCTGATATATGACATGGACAATATGTGAAAACAATACTGCCAAACTATTGTAACCTACTATGAAATTGTTCAACAAGACTGACAACCTAACACAATTTTTCCTACAAATAGGTCAAAAGTGCGTGTAGTCATACACCAAGTCCCAGATCTGGGAGCTGATTTCTCTTCGCGAAAAAAATTCCGAAATTCGTCGAAAATTTTAAAAATCGCACATTTTAGGCTTTGATATCTCTGGTCGAGCACGAGATAAAAATCTGAAATTCTGGCCTTTGATAGTATTGTGTAGTAGTGTTATGCATAAAAAATTTCAAGAAGGAGATTTGACTACAGACTGCGATATGACATGGACAATTTGTGATATATACTGCCAAATTATTTTAACCTACTATGTAATTGTTTATACCTCCAAAATTTTAAATTAAATATTTATGGTACAAAGTTAAATGTTAATTACAAATATCTTCTTCAAATGCTTCTGTGTGATTTAAACAATTCAGAATGTATGCTAAGCCTTTGTCCAGATGAACAAAACTACTAGAAATGCTATTGCAACAATTTTACTCGGAACACATTTCAGGAAAAGTAAATTACAGACAATGGGTTGCAACTGATCGAGTTAACATGGTTTCAATTATTAAACCTAGAGAATTTCGTTCAAGTTAACAAGGGATGACAAGAGTTGGGTGGCTTCAAATAAAGTTTTGAGAAAGAACAGCCTAATGGACGGACAACAGTAACTGGTCGAACTCATAACATTTCTCGTAAATGATGTTAAGCTCTTTGTTGAGCATACATAGTATCTTAGTAAATTAAACGTTTATTATTTAACTGTTTTCAACAAACGATATTTTCTGTGTAAATATTGTAATAAAAGAGACTAATCTCATTTCTCCTAATGTACTCGTAATAGCATTTCTTAACATTCTTTAATCACCATATCTCAGCTTATAGTAAAATCTCCTTCTTGAAATTTTTTGTGCATAACACTACCATAAAATACTATCAAAAGTCAGAATTCCAGATTTTTATATCGCGCCACACAAGAGATATCAAACTTCAATGTGAGGAAATAGGTGCACACGATGAAACAAAGATGGCCCCCATGCTCAAATGAAAAATATTAAAATTAAAATAATAGTCTTTTTGAACTTCCCTCATATTAGGGTTGTTGTACAAAAAAAAAAAATTCAGATTTTTTAAAAACGGTCAATCAACCAAAATATTTTCGGAGCCATTGAAATGGACGAATAGCATTTCCAGTATGTTTTGTTCATCTGAACAAATAGTGCATTGGCTTAGCATACAATCTGAATTATTTAAATCACGATTTAAACAGAATTTGAAGCTGATCTTTTTAACTTTGCATAATCAACCATTAGTTTAATATTTTGTAGGTATGAAGAAACACAGAGCAGGTTACAATAGTTTAGAACTATTGTTTTACATATTGACCATGCCATATCTCAGCTTGTATTCAAATCTCCTTCTTGAAATTTTTTGTACATAACACTACTACACAATACTATCAAAGGCCAGAATTTCAGATTTTTATCTTGTGCTCCACTTGTGTTGCTCTTGTGTTTCCTGAAATGTGTTCCGAGTAAAATTGTTGCAATAGCATTTCTAGTAGTTTTGTTCATCTGGACAAAGGCTTAGCATACATTCTGAATTGTTTAAATCACACAGAAGCATTTGAAGAAGATATTTGTAATTAACATTTAACTTTGTACCATAAATATTTAATTTAAAATTTTGGAGGTATAAACAATTACATAGTAGGTTAAAATAATTTGGCAGTATATATCACATATTGTCCATGTCATATCACAGTCTGTAGTCAAATCTCCTTCTTGAAATTTTTTATGCATAACACTACTACACAATACTATCAAAGGCCAGAATTTCAGATTTTTATCTCGTGCTCGACCAGAGATATCAAAGCCTAAAATGTGCGATTTTTAAAATTTTCGACGAATTTCGGAATTTTTTTCGCAAAGAGAAATCAGCTCCCAGATCTGGGACTTGGTGTATGACTACACGCACTTTTCACCTATTTGTAGGAAAAATTTGTTAGGTTGTCAGTCTTGTTGAACAATTTCATAGTAGGTTACAATAGTTTGGCAGTATTGTTTTCACATATTGTCCATGTCATATATCAGCTTGTAGTCAGATCTCCTTCTTGAAATTTTTTGTACATAACACTGCTACAAAATACTATCAAAGGCCAGAATTTCAGATTTTTATCTCGTGCCCCACCAGAGATATCAAAGCCTAAAAAGTGCGATTTTTTAAAATTTTGACGAATTTCGGAATTTTTTTCGCAAAGAGAATTCAATTCCCAGATCTGAGACTTGGTGTATGAATTCACGCACATTTGACCTATTTGTAGAAAAAATTGCGTAAGGTTTACAGTTTCCCTTGCATGAAAAATTTCCTCTTGCAAACGGATAGATTTAGGAAAAAATCTTAAATTTTGTGCTAAATTTTCACTCGTAAGAATTAATTTTTCAAAATTTTTCTACCACTGTATATTTAGCCTATTTTATTCTGAACAAAATGCTGCAAACCCCATTTCAATTGGGAAAATAAAAGTCCTTCCGGCAATGCCGGGAGGAAGAGGTAGCTTTCATATACTTACATATTTATTTATTTATTTTAAGGTAAGTTACATTGTTCAAAAATACTAAGCTGAAATTAGTGGAAATAATCTTATAAAATTAGTGATTTTATAAGATTGAATACTAGTTTTTGTCAAGACTGAATATTAATAGGAATTTTTAGAAATTAGTCATCTTTTATTCAACCTGGTTTTATTTTAAGTGATTTAGAGAGTCGCCAAATTCCACGATATCATAAAGTGTATGCCATTTTAAAGCAACACTGTGGATCGTTCAGATCAGACCGTTTCAAAATGTCAGCCATAAGCAAAATTCAAAGTGCTATAACTCAATCATTTTTTAAGATATAGACAAAATAAAAAGTGTTCTGGAATCTTTGTTTTAAGTTGTTACACGTAAAAGAAAAATATTTTTCAAATTTTGATTTTTTCGCATTTAATTTAAAATTTTAAAAATTTTAAAAATTTTAAAATGACAACAATTTTGAAACAAAATGGCGGTTGATGCTGGCCAACGAACTCGGTCGAGACATTTGTATGTACTATGTACATACCAAGTTTCATTGAAATCGGTTGATAAATTCGCGAGTTATGTGACAAAATCAGATCGTTTCAAAATGTCAGCCATAAGAAAAATTCAAAGTGCTATAACTCAATCATTTTTTAAGATATAGACAAAATAAAAAGTGTTCTGGAATCTTTGTTTTAAGTTCTTACACGTAAAAGAAAAATATTTTTCAAATTTTGGTTTTTTCGCATTTAATTTTAAATTTTAAAAATTTTAAAATGACAACCATGTTGAAACAAAATGGCGGATGATGCTGGCCAACGAACTCGGTCGAGACATTTGTATGTTCTATGTACATACCAAGTTTCATTGAAATCGGTTCATAAAGACGCGTGTTATCACGTGACAAAAATCAGATCGTTTCAAAATGTCAGCCATAAGAAAAATTCAAAGTGCTATAACTCAATCATTTTTTAAGATATAGACAAAATAAAAAGTGTTCTGGAATCTTTGTTTTAAGTTCTAACACGTAAATGAAAAATATTTTTCAACTTTTAATTTTTTCGCATTTATTTTTAAATTTAAAATTTTTTTAAAAATTTAAAATGGCCGCCATTTTTAAACAAAATGGCGGATGATGCTGACCAACTAACTCGGTCGAGACATTTGTATGTACTATGTACATTCCAAGTTTCATTCAAATCGGTTCATAAATACGTTAGTTATCGCATGACAAAAATCAGATATATATATATATATATATATATATATATGGTTATATATATATATATATATATGTCAACATTTGAACGGAGGGTGGTTTTGGGGTCTGGGGGTCATGATCGGTGAAAATATACCAAAATTTTCCGGAAGTGCTTTCCTCCGGACGGCTGCAATAGGTAGCTTTTTACTTTTTGTAATGAAAGCTACCTAAAAGACGAGATATTTACTATTTTGTGTACCCTAGTATCTGAGAAAATCGCTGCACACGATGAAACAAAGATGGCCGCCATGCACAAACAAAAAATAGTAAAATTAAAATAACGGTCATTTTGCGCTTCCATCATGTTAGGATTGTTGTACAAAAAATTTCAGATTTTTTAAAAATGGTCGAGCGACCAAAAAAACATTTTCTGGACCACTTGAAATGGATTGACCCAAGAACATTTTTTAAGCGGATCGGGCCGGGCCGACAAAAAAATTTTCGAGGCTACCAGCTCGGTTTAAAAATTTAAAAAAGCCGATAAAATATCAGCTACTTTCAATAAATATGACTTTCGCGAGAATACGTACACATGGTGCGTCACGTGCCGATGGTAGTTTGACTACATCAATACAGATATATAACATGTCCACCGTAGAGACCAGCATCGGGACATGCTGTCTGAGACTGTTTATTTATTTTTTTAGCAGAAGCGTGTCGTGTTGAGATCAGACTTGCAATTTTTTTCCTGCATAGTAGAGCCGGGCCACAGCTAAAATTAATTATTCTTAGGAAGTATAGGGCAAGCAACAAGTTAAAAAATATATTAATAGCGACAATGAACTTTTGTTAACGTAATCTTTGGAAATATACCTTAAGATGGTTCTAAAAATTCATTGCTCCATAACGCGAAACTTTGACACATTTACTGACTAATTTTTAACTATAAAGGCTTAAAATTGATAAGCCTGACTTCTGAAGGGATTTGGAATAAATTAGCATTTTCCATTTTTAATAAATAAATTACTTGTCGACATATAAGCGATTCCTGTTATGGCTTCAAGTTTTCTTCCCTTTCCCGTGTTATCTCTTCTGGAAATTCGATTCAAAACGCTATTTGACAATAGTATTATCTCAACTACTATTGTCAGTAGTTGAGATAACAACATTTTCTTAACTAACAGTATTTTCTCAAAGTATTTTCAGAACAGTTACTTTTTTGTAATATTTAACAATTAAATTTTTTGATATATAAACTAAGATAAGTTACATAACAGAATGCAAAAGTACAGTAGTTAACGTATGAGATCTATATTTAAAATCCGAAAACATTCCCAGATTTCTTTTTACAATTTTTTTAGCATTATTGAAAGCAATAGCATCCTTGTATTAGCAACAACAAAAAAATTCTTTGCTGCGAGTGATCGGTGGTATTTCTTATCTGGACATTTTCCCAAAGATAGTGAATTTGATGTCTCCGCATGCTTGCATCGGGGGACACATGTTCGACAAGCATCCCCGATACCAGAGGAATGATAACAGTTAAGAGATTGACCCCGAGTACCTGCACGATTTTTTCATTAGAAATCGTTCGCTCTGTCACTTGGAATATATCTCCGAATAAACTGCTTCCGCAATCCACTTTCGGTGCCACAGAATTTGAAATATTCTATTTCTCTTTCTTTCTTTCTAGTTTTTATTTTCACTTGCAGCCAGATTGCCGAAATAGAAAGCAGAAATATTTTTCAAAAGACATCTTAAATTTTGATACCATTTTTGTTTCCAGTCGAATTTGATTGATTTTTAGAAAGGGATATGAAAATGGTGTTATTTGCTCCCTTGCACGAATTTTTCATACAACATCATATCTCTATATGTTATTCATCGACAAACGATCAAGAGACAGCATGTAAATGTTATTCTATTTTTATTATTAATAAAAACTATCATTGAATATATGGATTGATATCTTCAGGGTAATATCATTCAAGATGATTATTTTATTGTTTCTTGCTTATTAAATACCTACATCTGCTTGTGTGCTTGACTTCAGGTATTCGCTTATAAGTCATCGTCAATACTTAAGGAAGAGATAACATAAGGAAATTTACTGCACCAGAGAATTACAAGATGGTGTTCCACGAATAATATGCAATCGAGCTAGCAGGAGTCGAACCCGTAGACCACTTACGTTCTCAAGCCATTAGCTGTGGGGTGTTTTAATCACTCAGGCACGGTGGGCTCTGATTATTTTACGTGAGGTATATGTCCCAATATTTGATTTGTCTTTGATATATATGACTGTTAGTTACTACGTAAAACGATTGGATAGAAATGTTGTATTTAATTTTTTAAACAAACGAAACAAAACAATTTAATTATGACTTAAGAAAACTTTAAAGTGCGGTACACCAACAACAAACATTTATTTTTAGGGAAACTGATTCATGGGTGTAATCCATTTATTAAATATTATACTGCGTCCGCTTCAATACAAGTCCTAACTTTTATTTTTAATTTTAACAGTAATAAAGATATTTTAATAACATTTCAAAACTGTCTTTGAAATATAACGCTATCACGAGAAGTGATAGAAACAGTTACTATACGCGCACTAGAACAGTGCTAACCAGACAATTTACAGAATTTTTTTTTGTAAATGACGTAGCGTACGTCCACTTAGCCCAAAATGTTGTACTATTTCGATATTTTCCACGCTGCTTGCAGCATTTCGCACAATGCAAGATAAATCTATTAAAAAATTCGCGAAAAGATCTACATTTTGTTAACGTTATGAACAATAATTAAATTCGCATTGGAATGAGATGCCGTGTATTTGTGCAAAAATAAATAAATTGCAACACTGGTTTTCTGCGCAAAATTTACTTGTTACAAGATATCTGATACAAAAATTGCTCAACTACTTCTTAAAGTTTGTCTAAATACTTTTGAACCACTTTCTTTATCATTTCATCTGTCTAGTGTTCTCGATATGGAAGAAGGGTGGTTTGCGGGCAGTTCTGTGGTTAGGATGTGATCCAGTTTTTCATATTATAGCTATCTATCTACCTATGTATACAGGGTTCTCTGAATTTTCCAATAAAGCAGGAAAATAATAATTACTCAAAATAAGAACAATATCGCTTAGATTATACTTTAACCTTTTAAAAAAGAAAATTTGGACTTACATAAATTTTGCTTCACTAACGAACACGGTCTTTTTTTAAATGTTCGTATTTCAGTCGGTGGCTTAGTATTACCCGCAGACATGTCCATTTGGCCCAGTCGCCCATTTTATAATTATTTATTTGTTTATGTACCGAAAAATTCAAACTTGGTTTATAAAGTGGATAAAGTCTTTCAAGATATAAATTTTTATAAAGACGCAATAGATTAGTAATCTGGGAGTGCCAAATGTATATTTGAGATTTTAACAAACAAAAGGTTATAAACTGTAAACTTTGCTTCGCTGACGAAATAAATAATACATTATAATTAATAGAACTTAAACTCCAATCTTCTTACTCGGTTAAAAATACGGCCTGTCTTATTTCTAGGCGAATATGGATTGTGGCTCATCTATTTAACAGTAATAAAGATAACCACAATTTCGAAATTTTCTTTGCTTTAAGTGAAGAGTGGTGAAATCACAAGAAGTTCTGGATGGGTCATAATATAACTCGGATAGTAACACCATATGAATAACTATCTACCACGCCCTAGATTTTCGACCATAACGCTAACAATAGTAAAGATGTTTTAGAGAAATTTTCAAGACATTTATATTATTTTGTTTGAATCGTGACGACATTACATGAAATGTTGGAAATAGTTAGAATTTGTGTCCAAATAAGCGCTTCATATTTCCGAATATGGTTAACATCATATTCTCCAGTGTTGCTGTGTAACTCCAAAATTAGTGGACGTTTGGTCCTTTTATCGATAAAACTACGGAGATCATCCTTAGAATTCAGAGGAATTCAAGGCAAATTTTTGAATTTATCGAGTTTAACCCTTTATGCATTGAAGATTCTTTTAAATACTACTAACCCTCTCGGTTCCGATTTTTTTTAAAGTTTTTAGAAAAAAATACTTTTACGTTAATAACATTATCACTAGCTATTCATGCAGATTACTCAGTATTTAAAGAGTATTTCATTGTCTGATAGATAACGAATGTTGTTGTTTTGTGTGCTATTCAATTCACATTCATATGACAATAGGCTAAGGAAGAATTTTTGGAGATGTTTAAAAAATATAGTATTATGAAAAGATTTAGCGTATATTCCAGCTTTCTAATACTTTTTTGCGCTTTGTTACAAATGATTCTTTTAGGAAAGTAACTTTTTTTTATATTTAATGAGCGAAATATATGTTTAAAAATAAAAGAATCGCAAACGGCGCAAAGTGAATTAAGCAAATAATAATTATTCTTATTACTAAATTACTAAACGTAAATGAAGTCATGTAGTAAATGCATACACATATAACTAACATTACTACATGTAAATAGTAGCAAAAGTATTTCTTAAAACAAAATTATACTACACTAACAGACATGTACATCTAACAATACACCTAACACGAAAAAGTTAAAAAATTTTAACGTAAAATTTACTTAATACGTCTAATTATGAAGTAGATTTTACTTTCAAACAAAAAGTTTTGTCCAGCTTGACTAGTCTAAAAAATTTCAATAAAGGTTTTTTTTTTTTTTTTTTTCTTTCAATCTCCAAATTTTTATAATGTTGATATTTATGTAACTATCTTGAAAAGCGAATGATTTCATTTCTCTAAGCCCTTCTCCAAGGTCTTAAATACGCTAAATTATTAAAAATGTTCTTAGGAATATAGAAAAGAAACATAAATTCACGGAAAATTTACACTAGTTCTCAGTTAAGAGCATTTAACCAAAATGTTCAATCAAGCATAAGCCCACTTTAAAAAAAAACTTTTTAAATATAGATTTTAGGAAGAAATTAGCGTATGCACTGGACATTTTGTACAGAGTTAGATGCAAAATGCAATCCATTTTAATTTACGTTATAGTACATTTTATTTCAATTTGTTGCGAATTTTTGTAATGATAAATTTCCACATATTTTTCGAAAAACGACCTGTTTGAGCTATAAGTCACCTATACTGACCACATGCATACAGTGTGCTATAATTTATTCGCAGAATGGATAACAAAATTTCAACCTTTTTTTTTTTTTTTTTTTTTTTTTTTAATGTAACATTACAAAAAACTTACATTAAACGTTCTTACATGTAACATTACAAAAAACTTACATTAAACGTTCTTACATGTAACATTACAAAATATATTCATTTAATAAAAATATTTGTTTTTATACAATCTATTTAGTTTATAAAATAAACTACCAGTGATTTTAATTAAGGAATGATTGCAGGTTTTCGAAATTGTTTCAAAAATTGTTTAAGGTGCATCAAACTGCCATAATATACTTTGAAGTAAAAAACGTAACAATCAGCCTTGATGTGCCTTATAAATCAGTTCATAATTGCTTTCCGAACACCTCAAAATTTCATATTTAAATTATAATTTGTCCGCAGGCTTGGCACAAAATCAAGCTGCTTATTTTTTGGAAGTCGATATGTTAATTGCTGAAACCCTTTGAAGTTACGTCAAAGTGTCACATAAATATAACTAGTTACATTTACAGTTAACAAGCATCTTAAATTTGAGCATAGATACTCATAATAAGAGCTTCCGATATAACGTATGTTTACTTGGAAGAATTAGTTTACAAAATATATTCTAAAATCAAAGAACTAAAAGAACTTTCGTCAAACTTTATGCCCTGACCAAAAGTTATTTACCTTTGAATTATCACGAGATTTTTAAATTCATTCTTCTCAAAACAGGTATTTGTTTTGCTCTCTGATGCTGAAGAAAGTGTAAAACTGCATTCATTTGCACAGCTATTTCTTTTTTTTTCATTTTTCCTATCGTATAGTTAGAAAAATATAATCAATTGCAGTGAGACAGACATAAGAAAATAAATAAATAAATAAAATTCTTTCAAAAGACATGTTTTCAAATCAAGGCATGTAGATAAGACTGACTTGACAGATTGTCTTTGGCTTTGTTATTGCTACAGGGACAAGCGTGTCAGTAAATGTTTTGCGTAAAAAACTGCAGTAGTTAGATAGGGATACGTAGCTTGCTTGAAAATTAATGTAAAATTAAATTTTGTTGTCATCCTTTCAGGTAGCAAATTTCAATAAAACCGCTTTCAATTTCGGCTTGTTTTAGAATTAAAATATAATTCAATGACTTAATTCTAACTTTAATAGGGTCAGGAGAGGTAATTATGACAAAATTATGTATTTTCCACATTGTTATATTTTTTTATACTTTTTCTTCTATTCGAAAAAAATGGCTGTTTTTAGTTCATAGAAAGTAACTTTAATCCTTTCAGAACACTTCTTAAAAGTTTTAATTCTCATAGCCCCCTTTTTATTAAGTTAAGGATGGTTATAATTACCCCCATCCCCATCAAAAAATCACAATCATAAAGTTTGGGGGTAATTAAGACCACTAGTGGGGAAATTATGACGACTGTATTTCTCCTTTATACTTGCCTGCACACAGTTTTTGGGGGTAAATAGGACCTTTAGATAACGAAACTGACAGAGAACTTTATTCAGTGGTTTCGCCGACATTTGACCAACATTAGTAATTTGGCTAATTAAAATAAAAAAACATTCGCCAAATGAAAAAAAAAGGGGTTAGCAAAATAGATTCGCCGTGTAGTACAATAAATAAATAAATAAATAAATAAAATAACTAAAATAAATGAAATAAAATAAAATAAAATCTTTTAATGTACCCCCTTTTTTCAACATGTTCTAAAATAACCTAAGTTTTTATAACTGTGACAACGATTTTTAATAATCTAATTTCAAATATCCGCCACAAATATATTACAAATATGTATCTGTTAAAAATACGTATATATGCATATGTATGAAAAACGAAAAAGAAAAGAAAGAAAAAAAGCAAAACTGAGTACTAGCAGTTTGGCGAATCTAATCGCTTGTTTACTCGCCAAATGAAGAATTTAGTCGCTATTTGGCGCAATGGCGAGCGACAGCGAGAATACTGCCTTTATTAAACTTTTTGGTATACTTTGTTCAAACTACTATTTGAATCTCAAAAATGCTTAAAACTAGTGATAAAGAATATCTAAAATGGAAAATACATTATGAGGTTAATATCTATGTGTAAAATAAAATTTTACCAAGCATAGTTTTCCCCATTATGACGGTGGTCTCAATTGCCCCCAGGTCATGACTACTTTACCTGACCCTTATAGTTTTATATCTTCAGGGCAAGGATGCTACTAAATGTTTCATGCAAAAAAAGTACAAAAGGCCACAAATTGATAGTTTGTTGTGAAATGAATATTGAGCTTCTGTAGTCAACTTTTGAGAGGGTCCATTTCAATAGATTCTCCTTCAATACCGGAATGTTTTAGGATTATATATAATTTTGTGACTTGATTCTAGTTTTAAAAATGTATACTCATACATGCAATCTACTTTTCTTTAGAGTGACATGTTTATAGTCTATTAAGAGCACACACTAGTCACACGGTAAAAGCCGGGCGCTAATGTAAAGTCTATGGGGGCGTTCTTTTCGAATATCTCGGTCAAATTTTAATATTTTTGCATGATTTTTTTGCACAAGATAGCTGAGGACGATCCACAACCGGCCTAGTTTTTAGTTTTTCAGTTTTCGTTTCAGATTTTCTTTAAACAATTACTTAAACTTTCGAAACCGGTTTAAACCGGCTATCTTGTGCAAAAAAATCATGCAAAAATATTAAAATTTGACCGAGATATTCGAAAAGAACGCCCCCATAGACTTTACATTAGCGCTCGGCTTTTACCGCGTGACTAGTGTGTGCTCTTAAGGCGTAATACTAGCACAGAAAAAGACCCGGATGATAATGTAAAGTCTATGGGGGCGTTCTTTTCAAATATTTCGCTCAAATTTTAGTATTTTTACATGATTTTTTTGCATAGGATAACTGAGGACGATTTGTAACCGGACTAGTTTTATATATATAGGACTAGTATATATATATATATATATATATATATACTTTAATTTCCAAAACCGGTTCTGAAATTGAAACTATCATAATGTAAATAATATATAAGCAAAATCGAAAAAGTAAAAACTAGGCCGGTTGTAGATCGTTCTCAGTTATCCTATGCCCAAAAAAAAAAAAAAAAAAAAAAAAAAAAAAAAAAAAAAAAAAAAAAATTCATTTAAAAATATTAAAATTTGAATGAGATATTTGAAAAGAACGCTCCCATAGATTTTATATTATCATCGGGTCTTTTTCTGTGCCACGTGTGGGGCCTTAAATATAATCCTGTAAAGTAGTTGTAAAAGATGTGCACAAATAGACACACACGTAAGTTTTAGAATAAATTTCCATGCTTGAGACTAGCATGCCAGTCAATGTTTTGCGGGGGGGGGGGGGGGACAGTGCAATAAAGACCGGGAGACGACAGCAGAGATAAACACTTCGTTGAATTCACGAGTAAAATTCTAGGATTCGTTAAATCGCGATTCGCATATTGAAAGGTACTCGGTCTGCCAAGTCACATCTTGGTGGAAAACATCTAAAAACCCGATTTTAGCGATTGACTCATAGGTTTAGCATTAAGTTTTCCTGCATCCAATCCTCCATGCTTTCATGTTTTTTGGTGCAGGAAAGCACAATGGTAAAGCTACGAGTCTACCGTTAAAATAGGATTTTAACAACAGACCGATTACCTTTCAATATGCGAGTCGCGATTTAACTAATCCTAGATTTTCACTCGTCAACTCGATGAGGTGATTGTCTGTGCTGTCACCTCCCGATCCAATAACTTCGGAATGATAGCTCGCGGTTAAAAAGAATGTGAAATTAAATTTATTTTACCATCCTACGAAACGGCGAATTTTGATGTTTTTATTTCAATACCGGACTGTTTTGGAAGTAAACTACAATTTTGCTGTTAGATGCTAAGAGGTCCAAATATACACACTGTCAGTTTATTTTTAAGTAAATTCGGTATCCTTTTGCAAAAAAAAAAAAAAAAAAAAAAAAAAAAAAAAAAAAAAAAAAAAGGTGTCATAGCAACATTAATTTTTGGTACTACTCTGTTATCCCGTCGACTAAGTTCGTCAAATTGTACAAATCGCCAACTAATAGCCAAATTATGCATATTGACATAATTTTTTTTTGTTTAAATAATGAAAGAACAAATAAATTAGTAACACACTAATAAAAATACAAATAAAAAGTCGAAATAAAAATCACTTAATGACATTTTAAACACCTGTATCGCATTTAATGTCATTGAATTGACATTTACGATCATCCATTATTGGCATTTAATCTTGTAATTTGGCGATAATATTTTGGTCGACGGGATAACAGAGTAGTACCCAATTTTCTAACTTTTCGCCTAAAATTAATTTATGCATCCGCATTATATTCCCATACAGTGTAGTAAAGATCGGATAATTAATAATATGAGAAAAATAATGTTTACGGCACCCAGTTTCCTTTACATGATTCAGATTTACAATCCTTAAATTCTTTTTTTTTTTTTTTTTTTTCTTTTTTTTCCCCAATTTGGATTTTTTTTTCTTTTTTTTTTTTTTTTTTTTTTTTTTAATATATCAGAACGATCAAAGTGCTGGAACATTATTATATGCTACTTTTCAAATGATTGGCTTTTTTTTTTTTAATATAAAATTAATTATAGGATTTTAAGTAATATAAGAAGCTTATTAAATATATATATATGTATATATATTTTATTTTAAATTCTACAAAATTTTTACATGTGTAATGACATTTAGTATATTTTTACTTAAAATAATTAATTTTTAGAAAACCTTGTAATTTTTTTTTATTAGGATACTTTCAATTTTAAAACTCATTTCGAAAGTAACAATATCCTCATTAATAGTAATAATAATAATAATAATAATAATAATAATAATAATAATAAACGCTGTAAACGAAATCGAAAAAAGAAAATAAACGTTGTTTGCAGAGAACAACCTCAATTATCCAGTGCAAGAAAATTATTTACAAACATTAAAATGCTAACAAGATATTAAAAAAATGTATTATTAATATTCTTCAATAGAATTAACATTAGCGAACGCCCCCCCCCCCTTCTCAAGCTCTACTTTGACAAGCAATGAAGCACGTTAGCTTTTTATTTTATCAATGCTTTTAGAATGTGTGAATTATTCATTCGGGGTTTCCTTTACATACGCTCACAAAAAATAAAACATTTTCCATGCCTTAGAATACAAAAATGAATATATACAAAAACATATTTAGGTAGGTAAATATGATATTTTGTTTGTTTGTTTTAATCTTATCTAACCTTAAAAAGAAATATTGATTAGAATTTGTACAAGAATGAGACAAATAAAAAATAAATCAGCTCTACAAAAAATGCATACCATATTTGAGAACCTCGACAGCACGGCTCAGTTAGTCCTTTCTTTAATCAGGCGCTGCACCCTCCCTCATTGTTGAATTATTTTTCCAAGGAAAACCTAAGTTAATTGAAGCCTGACTTCTGAAAAATAACATTTGCATTACTAAATTGTTCCATTTATCGAGTCAAATATCACTCACTGTTTCAATTAAAATAAAAAAATAAAGAGTTTTTGGATTTCATAGCTGCCAACTTTTACGCATTTTTCCTACCACAAAAATGTTATATTAAATATTGTCTTATTTAATCGCCGAAATCTTATTATTAAACAAATAAAAAATCTCTGTACAATTTTAGTGGTAGCAAAAATGCTTAAAAGTTGGCAGTTATGGGATTTATATGTAAATGCGAATCAAGTGTAAGTTCTGTTGAAATCCTTAAAAAAAAAAAAAAAAAAAAAAAAAAAAGAAAGAAAGAAAGAAAGAAAGGAAAATCCTCATTGCTTCTTTAATCAGTTATTATTTTTTAAAAATTCATCACCAGGTATGCTCTTTTATGCTCGAATATTTTCGTTTCGTGAATATTATTTAGAAATATAATCATCCGGATTTTTTGCTATTTCTTTTAATTTAAGCTAGATGGCAGCACTAAAATCTAAATTTAGTTAAATGCAATACGAGAGATCAATCTGATACTGCTCTTGAAGTCTTCTAAAGATGGTCAGTAACAGTATCAGATGAATCTAGGGTGAGAAAGAGGGTCATAGAGAGAATCAGTGGCGCCAACTTTTGAAAAATATTGGGTGGGCTCAGGGCCGTGCTTAGGACTTTGGCGGCCCTGGGCGAAATATATCTTGGCGGCCCTGGGCGAAATATATCTTGGCGGCCCTTTTTACCGAAATTTTTTAAACGGATATAAAATGTTATAAACTGTACAAAATGTATCACAAGAGTGAAATTAGTATGAACTTTTTAACACAAAAAATTGAAAAAAGAGATCATAAAAATTATTACCAAAAGAATCAAATTTCCCTTGCACATCAGTATTTATAATAATCCTTTTAGATTACCATATTTTCGCTTTTCATGATAAATTACAGTTCATTTTAATTTATAGGTTTTAACATCATAAATCGCACGTAATCTATACCTATATTATAAAGAGACAAAGTTTGTTTATATGTAAGGATTCATCTCTGGAACTACCGAACTGATTTCAAAAGGAATGCCACCAAAAGGATGGTGTTCTTCCCTGTTCAAACATACGCTATATCTTATGTCGATGCCACTAACCCAGGGAGTAAGGTGCAAAAAACGTTCTACAAATGTACTGAAAAACATTCTAAAAACGGTCAAAATAGCGATTTTTAAACAATCTTGAGAAATAGTGAACCGATTAAAAAAATAATAATGTCAAGATGATGGTGACAGGCCTTGGTTCCAACATTGGCTGTATTTTATGTTGGCGTCATTACCCCATAGGAGGCAAAAAAATTTCTAAAGATGCAACTTTTGTATTACTGAAGGACCTAGAAACATAAAGTTTGTCTTGTTAGTTATTTATAAATTATCTCAAAAAGCGTTTTCCAAAAATACGAAATTTAAAAGCGGTGAAAATGTGCTAAAAATATTCTAAATTGCAATTTTAAATACATCTCGGAAGTACGGACCGATTAAAAAAATAATGATGTCAAAATGATGGTGATAGTCTTTGCTCCAACATAGGCTAAATCTTATGTAGGTGTTACTACCCTAAAAGGGGTGCAGGAGCAAAAAAAAAAAAGTTCAAAATAATAAAATATGCTTTTTTTTTAAAAAAATACTAACCAACTTCAAAAAAACAAAAAACAAAAAAAAAAAAAAAAAAAAAAAAAAAAATACCAAGCTTGGCGACAACTTGGCACTAACGCATATGAATGCATAGTTTTAATATGGTTATGACTTGAAAACGTTGCAACAAAGAAAGATGATTTGCGACAAATCATTATTATTACTTTTTTTTTTTTTTTTATCAAATCCACATTTTGTTATTTAAAAAACATTCTAGTCACCATAATTTAATGAAATTAAAAGATCTAGTATCAGTGTAAGAGTTATAGTTTGAAATTTTATTTGTTTATTGTACACACACATCTGACTTGTGTGCTCGACATGAAAGCCTGCGATCACCTGAAAAACGAACACTTCTAATTGGATGACTGCTTCAAAAAGAGTTGGAATTTTCATGTTTTTATTTTTAAAACGTTCTAATAGCTAGTATTTGATAAAATTGAAATGGGACCATGTGGGCGTCTTACACTTTCAAACAAAAAAAGAATTATTAAAATCGGTTCATATTTAGGGAAGTTATGAGTGAACAACAAATACATACAGGTCGAAATCATAACCTCCTCCTTGAAGTCGGTTAAAAATGTGACTTTTGCGTTCCTGACGGACCTAGAAACATAAATTTTGGGATGTTATTTACTTATAAAATATAAATGATTGCCAAGAACAGTTTCTAAAAAATATGAAATTTAAAGAAGGTAAAAATGCGCGAGATGCGATATAGAAACTTTCTAAATTGAGTTTTTTAAGCAATCTCGGGAAGTAACGAACCGATTTAAGAAATAATGATGTCAAAATGATGGTGACAGTCCTTGCTTTAACAAAGGCTATATCTTATGTCGATGTCGCTACCCCAAAAGGAATGCAGAAGCGAAAAAAATGCTCTAAAAATGCGATTTATGTGTTACTGAAGAGTAACTGGTAATATAACTATGGCTATAAGTAACTGGTAGTTACTTATAAGATATAAATGCGGTCTCTAAAAACAATTCCTAAAAAATTCGAAATTTTAAAAAAGGGGGAACTCAGCGAAAAGCGTCCTAAAAACGTTCTAAATGGCGATTTGTAAACGATCTCAACAAGTATCAAACCGATTCCAAAAGTAAATTGGTGGAGATAGAGCCTATTAAAAAGTAACAAATATGAGCTATATTTTATGTTCGGGATGCTATCCACAGAGGGTTTCAGTAGCAAAAAGTATTCGAAATGTCTATTTTTTAAAATTGTAAAAAGGTCACATAAATAAAATGTAATAAATTAATTCAAAAAGTATAAACCAGAGGTTACATTAGGTTTGGTCTATGTCAGGCTCAGTAGAGTGAAAAAGATTAAAGACTTCATGCTTGAATCGTGTGCTAATTTTACCATTTTCTAAAGGAACAGTAAAAATGTTTTATACAGAGAAGATCTCAGAAAATTTCTTTTAATTATAATAACGATCAACAGCGCCTAGCTATGTTTCATATATATTAACATTGAACAAGGATTACTGAAAGAATCATCATAGCTAAAAATATATGAATTGATATGTACTACATTGAATTCTGACATTTTTATTTTATTCATTTTGATTTTTTGAATTTGCGTGCTAATTTTAAGAACTAAAAAGTAATAATTTTCTGCACCTGTAAGAAGTTATGTCAGAAAACTGTGTCGTCACTTCTCACAAATTAAATAGCTCAGACAATCCCTTTGAGGGATGTCCTAGTTAAAGATATATTTACAAGTTGACATTAAAATAGGAAGAAAATATTAAACCAAATAATATGTGCGAAACAGATTTAAAGACGAACATTATGGCATATTTAAAACAATATATTTAAAATGTTATATTTAAAATGACTTCAAAAAAGTCCCTTTTTTAATACTTTCCAAAAAAGTTCAAAAATGTTTATGATTTCGGTTTGCCTGTCCGTCTGTCCGCGCTCTAACTTCCGTAAATAACTTGGATTGCCTTGAAAATTTTTGACGTTATTGATGTTTACCCTAACACGAACCTTATTTCAAATAAAAGCTCTAGCATGATTAGTTTATTTACAGGGAAAGTCAAAGGTTTACCGTTACGTTACGGCCTATGGGAAAAAATCGTCTCAAATTAATTTTAAAGATGTTACACCCTGTCAAATATATTTCAAATTATATGCATTTACGAAGTGCACTAAAATATGCTTTCTGTAAAATATGCGATGAAAAAAATAGATGTTATTCATTTACAAAGCCACGCAAAAGAATTCCATTACATAGTGGTAAAGAGGGGAATTGTGTGCAACATATTTTAATTATATTAAATTATTTCATACATAATAAAATTGTTATATGTCGCTGAGAGTTAACATAAGTTATACGATATAATCATGTATAATACAAAGTGCACAGCATTTACAGGGACACACAAAAGATTTCGAATAGTATATTCTTTCCTACGTACTGTATATGTAACCGATGATGGCTGATGGATGGATAAAATGCATTTTAATTATGATATGCGCTTTTAAGTTTATCTAAATCTGTGCATATTATATGGAGTGTATAAATGCTATAGTTGATATACGGGGCTATACCAAAGCGATCGCAAACATTACTGAATATGAGCGTAAATTACTTAAAGATGGTTTTTAAACAAGTTATGCATTTTTATGCTAACGTCATTCAGTTTACTAAGAAATAGTAGTATAGAATATGGATAAAATTATATACAGGGCCACACAAAGAATTGAATACATGGATGCCTATGAATGATAATTTCTGAGAATGTGATTTCAGTAGTTTTAGGAATGTTTTAGTTTAAAATAAATTTTAGCAAAATACTGGCATGTAATAAGGTACTAGGTAATCTATAGAGCTGAACAAAAGTATTCAAGTTTGTTTCCATTTATTAGTATAAATTGCTGAAACAGAAATTTCAACCTGCTAGGCATTTTCTTGCTGAATTTAATTTTCCCATTATATAACAAATATATTATCGACAGATCAAGTACAGGGCTGTTCAAAAGTATTGGAATACGTATTTGGCTATGGACAGTAACTTTATATCTTTAAATAACGAAGTTTTATTAAAGATTTCAGGAAGTGTGTTTGAAAGTGTTTTATAATCTATGCTTAATGCATGATATTTCTGATTTGTTATTTACTGTTGCCGGTTTTAAAAAAAGAGCAAATAATATTTTCCACCTTTTTTTAATTAAAAATATATCTAAAAGTTGACTTTAAAATAGGAAGAAAAAATTAAAACAAATCGATTATTACGTGTGAAACGCATTTAATGGCGACCATTATGACATATTTAATACAATATATTTAAAACGCTGCGTTTAAAATAATTTCTTATAGCGTCTAAAAGAAACTTTTTCTTCTATAAGTTATTATAAAAGCTCAATAGACAACAATAATTTTCACTTAACTATTTTGAACAAGCTAATTTTCAAATGAATGATAAATGTTACATAATCATTCATGAAAACTGCCACCAGGTATCACAACATCATTGACTTCGGCAGAAAAAACTCCTCGAACTGAAAAATCTCCCAGTAAATAGTCAACAGAAAATGAATAGAAATCCGACTACAGAAAATCGCTACTGCTCGCGATGATATAATTCAATCTTTGATAATCAGACCCTTTGTTTTAAAACAATGCAAATTAGCGTGTTTTTATAGCCTACAATATCAGGACGACAGTTGCGAGCATAATCTAATAGAGAACATAATTGTACAGTTGATTTCCCCCATATTAATCCAAAATGCAGAAAATCATTGACTGGAGAAAGAATCCCATATGTCACGTAATTTTATATTTGCTTCAGAAATAGTTGTCATTGCCTCCATCTTATTTTTTTCTCAATAATCCTAAGAGGTGTGAATCCCCTACACCCCACATTCAAGCTTCAGTCGGCAAATTTAGCACAGAGAAATTGACAATTAAACTGGGAAAATCTTGAAAATTGTTGGTAAAAAATTTACAGTTATCCAGTCGAAAAATATGTAAATTTGGAAAAACGATGCATTCGGCCTATTCTTTATCAAGTGAAGGAAGTAAGATTTCTATTCAGTACAAAATTCCCAGTTCTTTAGATCAGTAAGTGTTCTCTCTATTCCTTATGTATAGGTCTATATTAATAAAACAAAGTTTAGTTCTGTCTACGTGTATGTCAGTCTATGCACGATGGCTAGCAGAAATAGGCACGCACGAGGAGGAAATATTTGGTAGCCCAAAGTGTCTCATGATACATCTGAAAATTCTGAGCTCGGAATTTAAAAACTCGTATAATTATTAGATTTGTTAATTAAAAACCAAACTCACTTTCACTTAAAACTTATCTCGATCGTTGCGAGAAATGAAAAGCTACGGCGCATGGTCTAAAGGTACATTTATGCATTGGTTGAAATGTAAGGAACGAAAAAAGAAAATTTTCGAGGAATTTTGTAATTATGTATTAACTTACATCGTCCAAACCGTTTAAACGCAAGACACATTCTGAAAGATCGTACAGGGACCGTTCAAGTATTACATAAGCATATTTTTAGTCATTTTGTACCCCCTCCCCCCCCTTGTAAGAAAATATAAGCAAAATCTAGACCCCCCCCCCCTTTGCTTACGTAAGATTTTATGACAGTTTATACATCAATACTTCTTGACTTATAAAAATATACCAATCAATTACATTATTAATCCTACAAATTTATATAGGCATATAGGGATTGTGATATCAAAATATATAAAACGATTTTAATATATTGTTGCTTGTTGCATTAAACAAGCCACAGAATACAAAATGGTTTACATATATTGTTATTTATCACATTGAACCATAAAACAAGATATACAAGAAGTCTTAACTTACTTAGGCATCATAACTAAAATTTTTGACATGAATCATACAAATGTTGGAGTTCAATTTGGTGTTCATATTTTAATCTGATGTCCAGGATCCTTGAACTCATGTTTCAACATTGTCTATTATAAAGTTTTCACTGGAACAGTGGCCTGGGGTATTGCAGGTTTCCGGTCCTTGTTCTTCCCCTTTTTCTTTCTCCAGCCACTCAACGTCTTCATCACCATTGAGGGCTTGAAGAATGCATATCAGCTCAATGGCTCGCCGAGACGCTATACGCAGTGGACACACTCGTGTCTGAGGAATATTTTGTTTATCATTCCCATGAATATTTTTCTTATGGTGATCAGCTGATTTATTGGACGCATTATAATGTCCACAAACCTGACAAATACGTTTCTATAGCTTCGGTTTCACTGTTGGACAGAAATAATCGTAAGGTAATTGAATGAACCCTGCTGAAGAAATTTCTAAATCTAGTGCAAGGCAGAGACTTAGGTCTAGAAATTCTCCTTCATCACTTACGATGAGATCATGTGATGTTTGATTCATTTTAGCTGGTGGTGGCAAGTAGCGTGATTTCAGAATCTTAAAAATTTCACTTCTAGGCCGAAGACAGCACGTTTCATTTTTGCATTTCACTATCTGAAGCAAATATTGACTTTCCCGAACATGATCGGAATACCATTTTATATGTTCCTCAACTGGAAGTTCAGTCTCACCAGAATTGACGTAAGTGGCGTGGACAGGATGTCCATCGATGTTCATGGTGCTCCAGATCTCAGCCAACACCTTCCCAGCAAACTCGAAGTTGGATTTCTCCAAATCAACATTTATTGTACAGTCTTTGTCGTCGAGATGGGAGCCAAAATGATCATGAGGCAAAATTAGTCCTGCCAATTCCCGACAGGGGCCATTCTACGTTCAACCCTGTGGAATGCACTTCTTCCTGGTGCATTAGTAGCAATGAATAATGCATCTAAATTGTGCATTTTGAAGTGGCGTATAGCAAAAGCAATTACCTTTCGACACCTAGGATTTTCATCTGGCCTTCCATCTACAGTCATAATAACAAGAAGCTATACAGAGCCATCCTCGCTCCTAACTAGTGACTGAAACTCATCAATATTGAGCAATGTTTCAAAGTCCTGAGCATGCATGCTTGCCACTTCTGCATGCTTGCCATGCGTGCTTGCCACGAACTGTGTTTGCCACTTCTTATTGCAATAAATGTTGGTCCAGAATATCCTACTGCTTGCAGATTTTCAGGTGTCATCGGTTTTATTTCAATGCCAGCTTAAACTGAGGATATGCGTTTATGGCTCTCTGCCACGACCTAGGCATGGTCAGGCAATGAGACACGGTATTCCATATGCATAAGCAGGGGTGCTTGTTTATTTGCTGCAGTGAGACCAATGGGAACCCGATCCTTATCGTCTAGAGAAAGATAAAGAACTCGTGCAGGTTCAAGAATTGAGGCTAAACTCTCTAGGTAATGTATGGATGCTGTAGCAAAGTGACTATCAATATGAGTATGGTGGAGATCTGTTTGTGGTCGGGAAGGTTTCACAGGAACAGTCGAAACATGCCTACGACCCTCTACAGTTGCAGAATTTTTCGGCATTAAACGTAGGTAAGTCCCACTACGGCTTATAGTAAATTCAATTTTCTTTCCTTACCATACTTTGTTTGCTTGTTGAATTTGAACTGCAGTTGCTTCGTTGTTTAATGCTTACGTAAGAATTGTCGTGACTCCCCCCTCCCCCTTGTCAGAAAAAATAAGCAGACTCTGGACTCCCCCCTCCCCCTTTAGTGCTTACATAATACTTGAATGATCCCTTAGCCTCAAATGGTGCAATCAATCAAAAAAATCTACAACAGTCTTGAAAATTTATAGCACTCTTAAAAATTTTTTCAAAAAAAGGTTGTTTTAACGTAAAACGTTTTTTACTCTTATTGCAATGCCTCACCGGGATGCAATTTTAGAGGTATCAACAAATCAAAAATATGTGCTTAAAAGCTGAAACCTTCTTCTAATTGATAATATAATTGGGGGGGGGGGTAATGTAAAAGGATTAAAAAGCCAGAATTTTAACCCTTTCTAACGTACCAGTAATGACAGAGACGATATCTCTTCTTCACTAAAAGAAACTTAAGCGTCTGTGTTTTAATACAATCTTTTTAGAGCATCCCAATAGACCAGATTTAATCACCTACAAAAATTTTGAAAGCTTCTGGCAGTAGAAATATGTTTTACAAAATTAAATTAGTGAAAATTTTGACGAAATCTGTAAAAAATTGAATGATTCGCCCTTCTATAGCGCAGTTTTAGAGTTTCCAAGAAAACAAACGTATACCCTTACAGATGAAATATTCTAATATATAGTGCAACTAGTTGTAAAGTGTATGAATTTTACGATAATTCTTTTAAAATACACTGGCGAAAGCAAGTCACTTTGCGCTTAATGGAAACGATATTTCCTGCCTTAAAAGTAACTAAAGTCCGCAGTTTAACAAAATAAAACGTTAGATATGTATTTTTTACAAAATGAAATATGGGATACTTTGACAAAAATCGGTAAAAATCTGACTGTTTTGTCGTGGTTTCACTCACTTTCGGTATGCAAAAACTCTAATAATCAAATTAAGCAGAAAATAAAATGTAAAGTAGCAGACACTTTCAATTCAATATGTTTTCACTTAAAAATATAAATTTAGATAAAATGGAGTCTTAAGACATAAAATTCTACAAATTTGAGGTCAATTTAAAGGTCTTTCATCACGGGCTTGAGTTGCACCTGACAAGTCAATTTAGATTTTTCATAAAAACTGGTGAAATGTAAAAACATCAACTTTTTTTGCGGCCCTAAATTTTGGCGGCCCTGGGCAATGTCCGGCTCGCCCCCCCCTTAAGCACGGCCCTGGGTGGGCTTAACCATTTTGGCGTAAAATGACATGGGCATTTTGCTTTCTTGAAATATAACGAGATATATTTGAATTTTTTTAAATGGAAGTCAAAATTGTGATTTTATTAAACTATGTTTTCATATAGGTCTTCATTTTATGGACACTAATATTACTTTCTTCTATCTTCAATAGAATTTCGAATTTTTTTTTCGACGGATTTACACGTTTTAGGGGTCAGAGATTCCAAAAAACATGTTTTTACAAAATGTCTGTCTGTCCGTGTGTCTGTGTGTATGTCGCCATTCTACCACCAAAAAGTGTATGAAGTTATGCTTAGAAATGAACCAATTTTTTTGTGAATGTTTCTGGCTGTGGCAGGCAGGTCCTCTTTCAGTTTTGAAACATTCCGACTGAAGGGGGCGCTGCAATCGCGATTTTTGTGCCATTTTTAATATTGTATCGACCAAAAGTACATGAAGTTATGCATCGAATTGAACCAAATTTTTTGTGCAAGTGTATGACTATGGCTAGTTGGTCCTCCCTGAATTTGAAAAAATCCGCCGGAAGGGGGCGCTGCAATCGCGATTTTTGTGCCATTTTCAATATTGTACCGACCAAAAGTATATGAAGTTATGCATCGAATTTAACCAAATTTTTTGTGTAAGTATATGGCTATGGCTAAATGGTCCTCCCTGAATCTGAAAAAAATCCGCCAGAAAGGGGCGCTGCAATAGCGAATTTTATGCCATTTTCAATATTGCACCAAATAAAAGTTAGCTCTAGAACTGAACTAAATTTTTTGTATATGATTATTTTTTGGTAAGGCAAGTAGGTCCTTCCTGAATTTGAAAAAAAAAATCTGCCTATCGTTCTATTGTCCATCGGCTCGTGCAGAGACGGAAATTCGTTTTTACTCCGATTAATTGATTGAAACAGAAATTTAAGGTTAAAATAAAAGTTGGTATGGTATTGAATTAAAATTATTAAAGCATTAAAATGAGTAACTATTTTTTTTAAATATTAAAATGTATGTATGAGATAGAAGAAAGTTTTGGGATTGGCACATCCAACTAGTTTAATATTATAATGAGGATATGAGAACAAATTAAAACTTAAAGGTCTAAAAAAAAGACGCATCTCAAAAATCAGTTTAAAATTCTTTGACAGCACTTTCTGAAAAATCATTTAATCTAATGAAATAAAATCGAAACTGTATTTGATTTCTCGGTTTCTGAACACCTACGATTTTCTTACATTTATAGGATGAAGAATGAATTAGGGTATACATCGGAAAATAGCTAATCTCTCTTTCTAAATAGCTAGCATTACTACTTTTGTATACATTTATTTGCTAATTTAGTCTGTAACACGAGTCAAAATTTAGTCATAGCGAATTTCTTTGCGAGGTACATCTGTATATTATAACTATTCATTACTATCGCTATCATATAGAGACAGTAATATTTTAACTAAATTATTTGGGTTAAATTAATTGAGTTGAATTAGAATCTTGAATGCTTATTACTGCTGTCCTTACTGTGTTTTCAAACAAAATGACTTTCAATGAAAGAATTATTTTTCCAGCTCTTAAAAAATAAACAAGTAACAAAATAGAATAATGAAATTCGGGTGACTAAGAACAAATTTTTGGGCGGACTCTGGCCCTATGGGCCCATAAGTTGGCGTCACTGGTGAGAATCTACGGATAGGACAGGGCAGCTGCCCAATGCCCCGTGCAAATTCGTGTCTTGTTAAGGGTGTACTAAAAAAAAAAAATATATATTTCCAACCTTTAACAGTTCGAAATTTTTTGACAACACAATTTTAAAAGTAAAACCATGAAACTTGTTGATGTGATTTTTGTGAGATCTATAAGAGGCCGTGTGTCTTTTATTTTCGCTCAATTGAATAGAAATGGTTTGTGTCAGTTTGTGTCAATAAAATGTCTCAATATAACCATTTTATTCGTTATCAGATCTCTAGCTACGGAAAATTCTATTCAAAACGCTAACTTTGGCTACTTTTTTTTTCATAATACTTTGCTTTTATTGAAAAATCGACAAGTGCAGTACATTGCAGAGTTTCTGAATAAGAAAATCTACCAGATGGATGCATGCCAAAAATAAATAAATAAATTAATTAATTAATTAAAAAATGAATCAGAAAATAAGCAGTTTGAATATGAATATACCCTTAAAGTACCTTACTCTCTTTATACATTTCCAAATAACGATTCCCACACTATAAAAGAATAATATTATTGCTCTAGATGTGTTCTTAAATATTCGTTCGTTAGGGAGGAGGGGGGACATCGTAATACTTACCCAACATGGATATGCATACTATAAAATATCAAAATAAAACGCGTGTAAACTATTTATAAAATGCATTGAAATTCCAAAACAAAATTTAAACGTATATTTATAGTATACATAGTAATGTTCCACTAATGAATTGCAGGTACTACATGATTATCACGTGTAACGTATTTAATGTAAAATTCATGTGACATTTACGATAAACCATTATTTGCATTCAATCTTATAGTCTGGCGATAGTTTTTTGGTCGATGTTATAATCTAGTAGTAAAAGAAACATCCTTTTAACTCCAAAAACGATAATCCTATTAACTAACTGTTTACTTACTTGGATAAAGTGTCTCATATCGAATTAAAATATAAATTTGAATTAAAATTTGAATGACATATAAGGTCATGAAAAATTGATGAGTGTGGAAAATATGATTATAAACATATCGACAACTAATTATTCGACTGATTTAATTTTTTTATGCAATATATATATATATACAGGGGTTGGACAAAAATATGGAAACACCTTAAAAAAACACGTTTCCTTGCGTAATATGGTATAGGGTACCCGTTGTTATTCAAAATAGATTGCAGTCTTCTCGGAATGGATAAATACAGTTTCTGTATGTTTGGCAAGGGAATATTGTACCATTCTTCCTGCAAAACGATGGCAAGTTCAGATAGCGATGTTGGCGGTGGATAGTTAGAACGCATTTTCCGCTCCAACCTAGACCGCGAAGGTTCAATAATATTCAGGTCTGGTAACTGTGGTGGCCAGGGGAGATGCGACAATTCATCCTCGTGCTAAGAAAACCAGTCCTGGACAATGTGAGCTGTGTGAACGGGGGCGTTGTCGCCTGGGAAGACACCATCCCCATTGGGCAACAAAGTTTGTACCATTGGATGGACTTGATCGGCCAAAATGTTCACATAAATCTGAGAAGTAATACGCCCTGACAGAGTTATCATGGGCCAGAAGAGAACCACGATATGGCTGCCCAAACCATCACCGATCCTCCGCCATGTTTCACTGTTGGCAACAAGCAGTCTCTATTATAGGCTTGAGATGGCGTTCTCCAGGCGTAAACTCGGTCAGAAGTGGGAAACAATGTGAAAAAAGACTCATCAGACCATATTACTCTCTTTCACTGCTCTATAGTCCAGGCTTTATGACTTAAACACCACTTTTTCCTGTTACGGGCATTAGCTTCACTGAGTAATGGCTTTTCAATTGCAGCACGGCCAGCAATTCCCTGTTTATGAAGCTCCCTTCTAACTGTTTTGGTACTCACAGGGTTTGGTAACACGACATTCATTTCAGCAGTAACTTTTGCAGCTGTGGTCTTTTTATTTTTCGCGATAATCCTCCTTAATGATCATCTGTCACGATCACTCAGCACACACTTTCGTCCGCGCTGTGATTTAGCGGATGATGTTTTTCCGCATTTCAAATATGCAGAATAAATCTTCGACACAGTACCTCTTGAAACACTAAAAACTTCGGCTACCTTGCTTACGGAAGTACCCACCATACACGCGTCAACAATTTGACCATGTTCGAAGTCGGTTAACTCTGACATAATGCAATGACAACCTCACATAACAGTGCTCCAACAACGACTGAACGGTGCAGCGATTTTACGAAGTTGTATAGGTGGCGTCAGTAGGCGAAAACGCCAGCGCCATCCATATAGTTCATTAAAATCAATCTTTCTTTTCAAACATGCATTTCAAAAGGTGTTTCCATATTTTTGTCCAACCCCTGTATATATATATATATATATATATATATATATATATTTGTCTTTTACAGCAGCTATTTAAAAGAAAAAAAATCAGAAATTTTTATTGCCTTTCATCGGAACGAATATTTCGAACGTCCGAAAAAAATAATTCTGGGCTATCGAGGTTAATGATATTCAATGGACTTCTTCCCATTATTACATACTAAGCACACGCGAAATTTTAAGTCTCTATCTCAATTTATTTAATAGTGTTTACAGAGTGTTTACAGATAGATACACAGACAGACGGACGGCAATTTTTCTTTTCTAAAAATATGATTTTCGGAATCTCCATTGTCTGAAACGTGTAAATGCGTCATTTTTTTTCTT
Source organism: Maratus speculifer (assembly GCA_964019185.1). Classification (NCBI taxonomy): domain Eukaryota; kingdom Metazoa; phylum Arthropoda; class Arachnida; order Araneae; family Salticidae; genus Maratus; species Maratus speculifer. The sequence goes on from OZ025296.1 coordinate 25,694,763, forward strand.
TCGATTTTCAAAACGACTTCCCCTGTACTACGTATAATGGGTAAGTATAAATCACTATTTAATTCAATCTACAGTACACAAGCTACACTTATCGAAACGGGATTTGGATTCACGATCAACGTGTTTCTAATCCATTATTTTGACCATTCAGCTAAGATTATATAAGTGAAGTTTTCAAATATCGCTATTTATTGTATTCACATAAAGTACGCATAAACCTGTGTAATTTCTGTTCTGACAAATTTCTGCGTTATAGTATTACATATAGACTTGTGTAATATTCTGTTCTATTCTTACACATAAAGAAATTTGTGTAAAATTTGTATACATATTTTTGTTTAATATTCTAATCTTACGCATATATTTGTACAATATTCTTACACATATTTCAGTATAATATGCAAAATATACAGATATTTGTATAATATTGTAAATTTGTAAACTGTAATTTTTAATTTCAAATCTGGTAAAAAAGAGTAAAATTGAATCATTTCTATAACACAAATTGTTTATATCTTCTGATATATGAGTTTACGCGAAATAAGTAATGTTGAATAATTTTTAAAATAGCATCAGATTATTGTTATTATTATTATGAAATCTCATAGAAAATGAATAAAGCTGATTCATTTAATTGACATAATAAATTATACCTTTATTATAATAATAATAATAATAATTATTATTATTATTATATTAAATTAAATTATACAAATAACTACTTAAAAGGTGTTACAAAAATATAGATATTATTTATTTATTTTACCTGAGATCTTTCGAATGCCCACGCATTCATTATCAAAGGAACATAAAAGAAGATCTTTTTTATGTTCCTTTGAAAATGAATGCGTGGGCATTCGAAAGATCTCAGGTAAAATAAATAAATAAATAATTATCTATATTTTTGAAACACTTTTTAAGTAGTTATTTGTATAATTTAATTTAATAACAAGGTGTAAATTTCCACAAAAGACACTAGTATTAATACAGTGGTTTTTGACTCATTTTTTTATTATTATATTTTTAAAACTAAAAGAAAATTAGTAAAACTGAATCATTTTTAGAACACATTTATTTTTTCTGAATTATAAATACAAGAGAAACAATTAATGGTGAGTAAACATTTAAAGCATTGGTTGATTTAATCTTTATTATTACACTGAAGCCCCGATCTACCGCTCCCGCATCCATCGTTTTCCCGCATTGATCGTTTTATTTCTACGATCCCTGCACAAATTATATTTAAATATTGTCAACGAAACCCGCAAGCATCGTTCTTCAAAAAGTCGTTTTCCCGTACTCATCGTCGCAAAAATTTTCCCCTCACCAAAATGAAATTGAAAGTCATGCGAATCCATATGACATACAAACGGGAATTACTTCTTTTATCCTAAAATAACTCATTTGTGCTGTTTGTGTTGATGATGGAGACAACAATGTAGGTGAAGAGTGGTTGTATATAGCAGAGGATGCGATTATGTTTTGAACGATAGAGATGTTGCGACATGTGTCGTAAAAACATAGGAAAATGTATGAAAATCTAAAAAATGAAAATAAATGGCGAATAAGTAGAGTAGTGATGCACAACCTTTTTGCCAGAAAATCGTTTGCCACCAGAATATTCGAAAAGTGACGTTTGTTTACTTTAATAGCAAAGTCTCTGTTATTATTATAAGGAAAATTATTCTGCATAAAAATAGTGGTATCATTGTGGCCCGCGGGCCACAGGTTGTGCATCCCTAAAGTAGAGGATGACATTCATGCCGATGAACCGATTGCTGATCGGAGCAGAAACATTAAATGCGATGCTACTTGTGTAATTCGATAAATTTGAGCTAACCCATAGTGCAACAAGTATGGGTTTAATAAGAGGTTTAAAACAATGTGATAACATTTTCTTTACTAATTCTTCGTTTTTACTTCACATTCTTTATGGAATGTCAAGTTAGTCTGCCAAACAACGACAGAGCTTGAAATTGTGTTAACTTTTGTATACGCATATTAAATTACAGTAAATGATCAGAAAATTATTGTATATCTTGAAATTTTTTTTATTTTTATTTAAAAAAATTGAATGAAAAACCAAACAAAATTATTGATTTTTTAAAATAACTATCAATTTTCTATAACTTCGTTTATTCCTTTGACAGTTTCGTAAGCAACCTACTAGTATCTATTAGTATACTGTATACATTGCATGCATTATTAATGCATAAGCATTGTGTTTTTTCGTGTTTTGAAGTTAATCCACATTCATCGTTTTGTCCCCGCACCCCTAGAAAAACGATAGATCGAGGTTCTACTGTATTATCATTATTTCTAATTTAAAATCTGTTAAAAGTAATTTACAATGAATCATTTTTATAACACAAATTGTTTTTTCTTCTGGATTACAAATATGTGAGAAATATATAACGTTGAATAATTTTTAAAACATATGACAATTTTTATTGATTATTATTTATTTATTTATTTATTTATTTCGAATCTGATAATAACGAGAAAAACTGAATTATTTTTGAAAGACATTTTTTTTCTTGATTTTCGAATTTGACTGAAGGTTGAGTATTTTTTAAACCATATGCGAGATTTGCTTTATAATTATTTTTGTAATGTCGAATGTTATAAAAATGAGTTAAAATAAGCCATTTTTACAATATGATTTTTTTTCTTTTGATTTACAAATCTAAGAGAGATAAATAATATTCAATAAATTTTAAAAGATAACGTGATTTTTATTTTATTATTATTATTGTTATTATTATTATTTTAAAATCCGATACAAACGAGAAAAACTAAATTGTTTTTTCAAGAAAAACTAGTTTTTTTTTTCTGATTTACGAATCTGAGTGAAGGTCGAGTATTCTTTAAAATATGTGCGAGTTTTGCGTTATTATTATTCTTTTTAATTTCGAATCTATTAAAAATGAGTTAACTGAGTTATTTTTACAATATGAATTGGTTTTTCTTCCGATTTACAAATCTAAGAGAAATAAGTAATATTGAATAATTTTTGAAATTATTATTATTATTATTATTATTATTATTATTATTATTATCATTATTATTATTATTATCATTATCATTATTACTAATTTCAAATACTGAAGCATTTTTACAACACATTTTTTTTCTGATTTACCAATTTAAGCAAAAGTAGTGAAGCTAAAAAAATTTTAGAACATAAGCTGATTTTTATTTTATTATTATTGTTGTTATTAATTTCAAATCTGATAAAAATGGATAAAATTGAAATTTTTTTAGAATGCAAATCGGGTTTTTCTCTTCTGATTTATAATTGTAAGAGAAATAAGTAATATCGAATGATTTTTAGAACATCGGCCGATTTCTACTTTATTATTGTTATTAATTTCAAATCTGATAAATATGAGTAAATCTGAATCAGTTTTACAGTAGAAATTGTTTTTTCTTCTCATTTAAGATTCTAAGAAACATAAGTAAAAATGAATATTTTTTTAAAACATGAGCTGATTTTTACTTTATTATTATTATTATTATTGTTATTAATTTCAAATCTAAATGAATAAAATTGAAAATTTTTTACAATGCAAATTGCGAATTTTCTCTTCTGATTTATAATTGTAAGAGAAATAAATAATATTGAATGATTTTCAAAACATCGGCCGATTTCTACTTTATTGTTGTTAATTTCAAATCTAATAAAGCGAGTGAATCTGAATCAGTTTTACAACACAAATTGCTTTTTTTCTTTCTGATTTAAGATTCTAAGAGAAATACGTAGTAATGAATATTTTTTTAAAACATGAGCTGATTTTTATTTTTTTATTATTATTGTAGTTGTTATTAATTTCGAATCCGATAAAAAATGAGTAAAATTGAAACTTTTTTACAACGCAAATTGTTTTTTGTTTTTCTTCTGATTTTTGATTATAAGAGAAATAAGAAGTATCGAATGGTTTTTAAAACACCGGCAGATTTTAACTTTATTATTATTATTAATTTCAAATCTGATAAAAATGAGTAAATCTGAATCAGTTTTACAATACAAATTGTTTTCTTCTTTAGATTTAATATTCTAAGACAAATAAGTAGTAATAACAAATTTTTAAAACATGAGCTGATTTTTATTTTATTATTATTATTGTTGTTGTTATTAATTTCGAATCCGATAAAAATGAATAAAATTGAAACCTTTTTTACTACGCAAATTGTTTTTTTTCTTCTGATTTATTATTTTAAGAAAATTAAGTATATATGGAATGATTTTCAAAACATCGACCTATTTCTACTTTATTATTCTTATTTATTTCAAATCTGATGAAAATGAGTAAATATGAATCAGTTTTACAATAATTTTTTTTTCTAATTTAAGTTTCTAAGAGAAATAAGTAATATCGAATGATTTTTAAATCATCATCCAATTTATACTTTATTATTGTTATTTATTTCAAATCGGATGAAAATGAGTAAATCTGAATCAGTTTTACAATAATTTTTTTTTAATTTAAGTTTCTCAGAGAAATAAGTAATATCGAATGATTTTTAAATCATCATCCAATTTATACATTATTATTCTTATTTATTTCAAATCTCATGAAAATGAGTAAATATGAATCAGTTTTACAATAATTTTTTTTTCTAATTTAAGTTTCTAAGAGAAATAAGTAATATCGAATGATTTTTAAATCATCATCCAATTTATACTTTATTATTCTTATTTATTTCAAATCTGATGAAAATGAGTAAATCTGAATCAGTTTTACAATATTTTTTTTTTCTAATTTAAGTTTCTAAGAGAAATACGTAATATCGAATGATTTTTAAATCATCATCCAATTTATACTTTATTATTCTTATTTATTTCAAATCTGATGAAAATGAGTAAATCTGAATCAGTTTTACAATAATTTTTTTTTTCTAATTTAAGTTTCTAAGAGAAATAAGTAATATCGAATGATTTTTAAATCATCATCCAATTTATACTTTATTATTCTTATTTATTTCAAATCTGATGAAAATGAGTAAATCTGAATCAGTTTTACAATAATTTTTTTTTCTAATTTAAGTTTCTAAGAGAAATAAGTAATATCGAATGATTTTTAAAATCATCATCCAATTTATACTTTATTATTGTTATTTATTTCAAATCTGATGAAAATGAGTAAATCTGAATCAGTTTTACAATAATTTTTTTCTAATTTAAGTTTCTAAGAGAAATAAGTAATATCGAATGATTTTTAAATCATCATCCAATTTATACTTTATTATTCTTATTTATTTCAAATCTGATGAAAATGAGTAAATCTGAATCAGTTTTACAATATTTTTTTTTTCTAATTTAAGTTTCTAAGAGAAATAAGTAATATCGAATGATTTTTAAATCATCATCCAATTTATACTTTATTATTCTTATTTATTTTAAATCTCATGAAAATGAGTAAATATGAATCAGTTTTACAATAATTTTTTTTCTAATTTAAGTTTCTAAGAGAAATAAGTAATATCGAATGATTTTTAAATCATCATCCAATTTATACTTTATTATTCTTATTTATTTCAAATCTGATGAAAATGAGTAAATCTAAATCAGTTTTACAATATAAATTAGGTTTTTTTCTGATTTAAGATTCTAAGAGAAATAAGTATTATCGAATGATTTTTAAAACATGAGCGGATTTTTACTTCATTATTATTATTATTGTTATTAATTTCAAATCTGATAAAAATAAGTAAAATTGAAATTTTTTTACAACGCAAATTGTTTTTTTTTCTCCCCTGATTTATGATTCTAATTGAAATAATTAATATTGAATGATTTTTAAAACATCGGCCGATTTCTACTTTATTATTACTGTTAATTTCAAATCTGATAAAAATGAGTAAATCTGAATCTGTTTTGCAACACAAATTGCTTTTTTTTTCTTCTAATTTACGATTCTAAGAGAAATAAGTAGTAATGAATAATTTTTTAAAACATGAGCTGATATTTTTTCCGAATTAACTGGAACTTATATAAGATTGAAATTACAAACTCAGGCACACTTCATAAGAAAAAAGAAAAAAAGTTCAACAGAAGTATATTCGGTAAAGAGTTACAGTCTGTGCGATTGTTTTTCTTTGCAAGATTTTGGTCTTTTTCGAGGAGTACGCCTGAAAGGGGAGCAAGGCAGGTCATTTTCGACCTTTTTAATCTATCGGGCTGTTTTGTTTTCATTTGAAACAAAGTTGCAGAACCTGACTTTGCGAAAAAGAGGGCTGTAGAAAGGTCAGTATTTCGATACTTATCAATCTGATCCAAATTCTTCCATAAAACTCAAAATTTTTTGCCATGGTTGAAAACGCCTGTGTTTCAATAGTCTCTCTTTTTTTCTTTCTTTTGACTTTGCTTAAAAAATGAAAAAAAAAATTGCTGTTATAATATCATATAATTCAGATAAATAACTTTGACAGTGTGTATTATTATTTATGCTATTTAGTTTTATGAAAATGGGCGAGTAAGACTTTCTAAAAATATATAAACGTATCTGTGAAAATATAATAAGCGTGTATAAAAGCAGGGGGGAGCAGAGGGTGTCAGAATCCTGTTATTTTCCCAGTGAAATAGTGAATAAATAGTATCTTTATATAAAAAAATACATTTAGTTCAAACGCATGAAACTTCCCTTTATTTAAGTAGAAATTTCCTATAAGGAAATACTGGTACTAAAGAATTTCCTATTTTGGAAATTCCAGGACCTGTACAAACCCTGATACGGATTCAGTTAAACAACTGAAAATGTTTAATTGAGAAAAGAACATCCTAAAATCCAATTAACATATTATTAAAACTATACGAAACATTTAAAAAAATCAATGTCAGCAAAATAAACTCTTTTTTTTTTTTTTTTTTTTTTTTTTTTTTTTTTTTTTTTAATAACAGATGTAAATTTTCCATGTGTACGAAAAAAGTCCGGGCCAGGATTCGAGACAGGGATGTATTGGCTGAAGCCGCCAACGCTCTTCCAACTGAGCTATCCCGGACACGAACACTGGAGGTCTATTTCACCCAATTTTCTTTTTTTTTTATGCATATAAATTGTTCTATACATCCCTAAAATATACTAGTTTCTGAAATTTCTAAAGATAAAGAATGTTTGAACTGTGAGTAACTCGGAAGATATTATTATATATTTTCATTTTCGGAAAAATCTGAAATGTTCTGCTTTAGAGTAGTTCTTCCTTATTCAATAACCAATATTTTCGATTGATTAAAATATTCAACAGATTTATTCTACGAGGTTGGAATTATATATATAAAAAATCAATGTCATATGTAATTTAATTAACAATAGAATGGATATTTAATTTGGCAGGGAGACAATATTTTTCTCCATAACCTATAAGAGTTTTAGTGAAATGTCATTTACAATATTAAGACTACTAGTAATTAGACTTCAATAATTGGCTCTTTCTTCAGAAAGAAGTCCTTGAATTTACAAGGAAAATAATTTATAGTAAGGTAAATGAATCTATAGTGCATCTCTAATTTTTAAAGTTTAAAAACAAGACAATATGCATTTTTGAAAAACGACTGAAAGATATCTCATTAATGTAACATCCTTAAATGTTATTTTTCCATAAATTCTACGGAATAGTTTTTTCTCATGCTGTTGCATTTGTTTATTTTCCAGAACGTCCTCAAAAGCAGATTTTTCGGAAAATTCTTAGCGATTTCATTAAGAAATAAGTTTTTATCTAAAATATTATTCTGTAATCATGTTTTCATTTGAATTAAAATACTGTTGTTATAATCTATTACATTTTAATAACAATTTTAATTTTTCTTAAGAAAGGTGTTATAGTAAAAATAAAATACATTGACATGTTTCGGAACCGTCAAATAAGTTCCATAGTCATAATATAAATAAAACAAAATTTCAAAATATTACTCGGTCAATACAAATGACACGCGGCAATGAGATTTAAATAACAAAAAAACACGCGCTCTATTGCAAAAAATTAAATTAAAATATAGACCATGATCTAAAACTTAACTAAAAATAAAAATAAAAATTTCAAACTATTTCACGGTCAATACAAATGACACGCGACAATGAGATATAAAAAACACCAAAAGACACGCGCGCTATTGTAAAAATTAAATTAAAAATATACCATGATCTAAAAGAAATTCCAACATGGTTCATCCCATTCAAGCCCTCACGAGGAATTTATTCATCAATTCAAACCATAACTTAGGAATAATAAAAGAAACGGTATCATTGCAAACCAGATTATTACGCGTATAAATTTCAATGGACTCTCTTATAATAGATTTACGATTACAATTAGATATGAAACATAATTTACTTTGATTAAACAATATTTTTATCTCCTCATTTAGATATGTTCTTGATAAGGCAGTGTTAGTACGTCCAAATTTAATATCAGATTCGTGCTCCCCTTTTCTAATTTCAAACTTTCTCCCAGTCATGCCTATGTAATAATTTAAGTCACCATTTTCAGTAATATAAGGTATTTCATAAACTCCAGCAAGATCATCCTATCGTATAGGATCCACTTGCTTATTAAGTAAACATCTTAATTTTGGTGGAGGAGTTGCAATCAAATCAATATTAAACTTTTTTAATTTAAATATTAATTTCTCAAAACTGCCTTTCATATATGGAAAAGAAAAGAAACTCTTTTAAAATATTTTAGAATCACCTCCTTTATTGAATCTTTCAGTTAACCCTGGATATTGTTGTTTAGGCTTGCCTTTTCTATAATAATTAATTTATTTATTGATGCTACTTATTTTATACCCATTAGAACCTGCAATCTCACGGATTTTACACAACTCTTCGTTTAAAAATTCATCAGAACAGACTTTAAACGCTCTATCAACCATGAAACGGAAAGTAGAGAATTTATAACAAAAAGGGGAACAAGCGGAATTTGGAATAATGTGTTGGTTATTAATTTTCTTTCTATAAATTGATCTTTTCGAGGAATCCCCCTCCCTAATTAAAAAAGTGTCTAAAAACGGTAAACTACAATTCGCTTCTAATTCAGACGTAAATTGAATATTTTTATCTAATTTATTAACTTTATCAACAAAATCAAGGAAAGAATCTACCCCCCATTCCCAAACCAAAAAAACATCATCAACATACCTTTTCCAAAACATAGGACCTTTGTCAAAATTTTCAAAAATTCTTTTTTCATAGGGTCTCATTTTGAATTCCGCGAGAAAACCCGAAATGGGAGAACCAATTGGAGCCACCAACTTTTGCTCATAAATTTTTCCATCAAACATAAAGAAATTATTATTTGTGATTAACTGTAAGCCAATTTTCAGTGTCTTTTTTATGTTGTCATTATACTTTTCAGAACTATCTATCAAATCACTAATATAAGAATTAACTTCACTAATGTCTATTGATGGAAACAACGATTTGACATCCATACTTGCCAAAATACAATCATGAGGAATCTTAAGTATTTTGATATATTCTACAAATTCTGCTGTGGAATTAACCACCAAGTCCGAAGGAGGTAATAAGTCTTTAAACAATAAGACAAATGCTTTTTAAAAAAAATATGTTGGCGCTTGACATCTCATTACTATGGGGCGCAATGGATATCCTCCTTTATGATCTTTTATTCTACCAACAAGACGTGGAATGACCCCTTGCTTATTAATTCTTAATTTTACTTTCATATTATCTGGCCAGTCACCTTTCTCTATAATATCTTTTAACTTACTATTAATTTTATTCAAAGGGCATTTCATGATTAAAGCACATTTCATCTCGCCAATAACTCTAGCATTTTATCACAATAATTTTTACGATCCATTACTGCAATCCTGTTAGATTTATCCGTCTGTACAAACTATCATTTTCTTTTTTCAGCTTTTTAACTATTTTTAAATCACTACTGATAAGCTTTGAAGGTCTTTTTAGGTATTACACAACTTCTGTAAAAATAACATTTCTAGTTTCTTCTCTATTTTTTTTTCACATCATGTCTCTGTTCAAACATAAATTTCGGACCTTTATGTAAAACTTCCAATTCTTTTTTACTAAACTGTCTGCTTGACAAGTTAATAATATCAACCTTTTGTACGGGTCAATCCATTGCAAGTGGTCCAGAAAATATTTTTTTGGTCGCTCGACCATTTTTAAAAAATCTGAAATTTTTTGTACAACAACCCTAACATGACGAAAGTTCAAAATGACCGTTCTTTTAATTTTACTATTTTTTGTTTGTGCATGGCGGCCATCTTTGTTTCATCGTGTGCAGCGATTTTCTCAGATACTAGGATACACAAAATTGTAAATATCTCGTCTTCTATTTTCCCAATTGAAATGGGGTTTGCAGAATTTTGTTCAGAATAAAATAGGCTAAATATACAGTGATAGAAAAATTTTGAAAAATAAATTTTTACAGGTGAAATTTTAGCACAAAATGTACGATTTTTTCCAAAATCTATCCGTTTGCAAGAGGAAAATTTTCATGCAAGAGCAACTGTCAACCTTACACAATTTTTTCTACAAATAGGTCAAAAGTACGTGTACTCATACACCAAGTCCCAGATCTGGGAGTTACTTTCTCTTTGCGAAAAAAATTCCGAAATTCGTCAAAAATTTCAAAAATCGCACTTTTTAGGCTTTAATATCTCTGGTGGGGCACGAGATAAAAATCTGAAATTTTGGCCTGTGATAGTATTGTGTAGTAGCGTTATGTACAAAAAATTTCAAGAAGGAGATTTGACTACAACCTGAGATATGACTTGGAAAATATGCGAAAACAATACTGTCAAACTATTGTAAACCTACTATGTAATTGTTCAACAAGACTGTCAACCTTGCACAATTTTTTCTACAAATAGATCAGAAGTGTGTGTACTCATACACCAAGTCCCATATCTGGGAAATGATTTCTCTTTCCGAAAAAAATTCCGAAATTCGTCAAAAATTTCAAAAATCGCACTTTTTTAGCCTTTGATATCTCTGGTGGAGCACGAGATAAAAATCTGAAATTCTGGCCTTTGATAGTATTATGTAGTAGAGTTATGTACAAAAAATTTCAAGAAGGAGATTTGACTACAAGCTGAGATACGGTGATTAAAGAAATGTTAAGAAATGCTATTACAAGTACATTAGGAGAAATGAGATTAGTCTCTTTTAATTACAATATTTACCCAGAAAATATCGTTTGTTGAAAACAGTTAAATAATAAGCATTTAATTTACAAAATACTATATATGCTCAACAAAGAGCTTAACAATATTTACGAGAGATGTTATGAGTTCGACCAGTTACTGTTATCAGTCCATCAGGCTGTTTGTTCTTTCTAAAAATTTTATTTGAAGCCCCCCAAGTCTTGTCATCCCTTGTTAACTTGAATGAAATTCTCTAGGTTTAATAACTGAAGCCACGTCAACTCGATCAGTTGTAATTCATAGTCTGTAATTTACTTTTCCTGAAATGTGTTCCGAGTAAAATTGTTGCAATAGCATTTCTAGTAGTTTTGTTCATCTGGACAAATAGTGTATTGGCTTAGCATACATTCTGAATTGTTTAAATCACACAGAAGCATTTGAAAAAGGTATTTGTAACTAACATTTAACTTTGTACCATAAATAATTAATTAAAATTTTTGGAGGCATGAACAATTACATAGTATGTTACAATAGTTTGGCAGCATTGTTTTCACATATTGTCCATGTCATATCTCAGCTTGTAGTCAAATCTCCTTCTTGAAATTTTTTGTACATAACACTACTACACAATACTATCAAAGGCCAGAATTTCAGATTTTTATCTCGTGCTCCACCAAAGATATCAAAGCCTAAAAAGTGCGATTTTTGAAATTTTCGACGAATTTCAGAATTTTTTTTTCGCAAAGAGAAATCATTTCCCAGATCTGGGACTTGGTGTATGAGTACACGCACTTTTCACCTATTTGTACAAAAGATTGTGCAAGGTTGACAGTCTTGTTGAACAATTACATAGTAGGTTTACAATAGTTTGGTAGTATTGTTTTCACATATTTTCCATGTCATATCTCAGCTTGTAGTCAAATCTCCTTCTTGAAATTTTTTGTACATAACACTACTACATAATACTATCAAAGGCCAGAATTTCAGATTTTTATCTCGTGCTCCATTAGAGATATCAAAGCCTAAAAAGTGCGATTTTTGAAATTTTCGACGAATTTCGGAATTTTTTTCGGAAAGAGAAATCAGTTCCCAGATCTGGGACTTGGTGTATGAGTACACAGACTTCTGATCTATTTGTAGAAAAAATTGTGCAAGGTTGACAGTCTTGTTGAACAATTACATAGGGGTCATTCCATGTCAATTCAACCAATTTTTCCCCCATTTGTAACCCGACCCACAGGGATTTGGATGAAACTTTGTGTGCACATTAATTCTATCATGAAATGATTCCATCAGAAATTTTTCCTTCCCAGACCTCATAGTTTGTGAGATATGGGGGGTCCAATTCTTAGGTTTTTCTCAAATCGCACATTTCTGAGTCTGTATTCTGAGATTGCAGTTCCATCTTCAAAAAATTGTTTCTCTCGATCTAAAACATGAATCAGCCTAAAAATATCACTGTAAAAAGATAAAAAGATGCAGATTTTAATAAAAAATATTTAAAAAATTTACTTTTAATATTTAGGATAAAAAAAGTCAGCCAAAGTTGAGAGTTATGGTTATTTTTCCAAATTTTTGTGACTTGACGAAAAAGGCTATACACAAAAAGGCAAATTAAATTTCCAATTTCTTTTTGTTTTAAATAAAAGTTTACACTTTGGGCTTTCTATCTATGAAATAAAAATGATGTGTTTCGCATGGCTTATGCAAAAATTTTGGGTACTTTCCAATTAGCCGGATGCGTGTTTTATTTTTACATATGTACATATGTATAGATCTATATAAATGCAGATGTATTATACATGTACATATATATGTATATATACAGTATATTGATATATATATGTATAACACTGGTGCCCGTCTAACCGAAAAGTACCAAATTTTGCCTTGTTTTGAGAATCTGCACCAATTAAGAGGAAAAAAAATCTGACTAAGTTTAGCTGTGGTACTTAAATAATTACTGGAATTTCTATGAGTTATTGAATTTAATGTTATTTGATGCATGTTTTTTTTTTTTTTAATTCTCAAAGTAAAGTTTAGGCTTTGTTTTTTCTGATTAAAAAAAATCTGACTGTAATATGTTTCCCCATTAAATTTAGTGAATGGTCCATATATTTCATTTCGGTATTTAATAATGGGCATTTTTTGATAATCTAAAGAATCTCTTACTTTTATTTTCAATAATTAAACTCAAAACAGATTTTTTTTTGTACAGTATAAAATAGAAAATTTTTCTCCTCACATTTCCATTCTTTCTTTCAAATGCTTATATATTAATTATTTGTGTTTAAAAAATGTTCAAAACCTTGTATTTCCTTTCCTTGGTTAATTTTAATCAGTTTAAATATTTATATTGGCAAGTTTAAATACACAAATATTTAACAGAACTTAAATTTGTTTCTATAGTCTGAAAGATTTAATTGCACCTGCCTTGTATAAACACCTTCTGATATAGGCAGGGTAATGTTCGTTAGTATGAAAGCAGATGTTTTGAAATCAAGTTAATCAAATTATTGTCATTCTGCTGTTTCTTATCATAGAAGAATGATTTAACTTTTACTGTGCTACTAAAAATATATTCTGATTGTTACATATTTTATAGTTTGTGATATGTATAAATATTTTTTTGCTTTATTGTTTTAATATGGAGCCTGATATTAAACCTTCTACTAGTCTTCAGGCTTGCAGTATTATAATATTAAATGGTTTAGAATGTCAGAAAACTAGCTATACAAATAACAGAGAAATAGACTACATTGATAATCGCTGTGATTCAGAAAAAGAACTTTTATTAGTTAGGACTATTGCATTTATAAAACAAAAATTAAGTGAAAACCGTTTGATTAATATATGTGAGCATCACAGAATTTCGCTCTTAATGAAATATGAAACGTGGAGATCCATTTAAGCGGCATAAAAAGCAAGTGAAAAAAGCAATTAGGGCAATTAATAGAGATTTATATACGGCCGAAAAAGTAAACCGAAGTTGAAAGTTATGATTATTTTTCTGAAATTTTGTGAGCTTATGAAAAAGTCTCTACACAAAAAGGCAAATGAAATTTCCAGTTTGTTTTTGTATCCAATAACATTAAATTCAGTAACTCATAGAAACTCCAGTAATTATTTAAGTACCACAGCTAAACTTAGTCAAATTTTTTTACCCTTAATTGGTGCAGATTTTCAAAACGAGGCAAAATTTGGTACTTTTCGGTTAGACGGGCACCAGTGTTATACACATATATATATCAATATACTGTATATATACATACATATGTACATGTATAATACATCTGTATTTAAATAGATCTATACATATGTACATATGTAAAAATAAAACACGCATCCGGCTAATTGGAAAGTACCCAAAATTTTTGTATAAGCCATGTGAAAGACATAATTTTTATTTCACAGATAGAAAGCCCAAAGTGTAAACTTTTATTTAAAACAAAAAGAAATTGGAAATTTCATTTGCTTTTTTGTGGGCATATGTAATATGTAAAAATAAAGCACTTATCCGGCTAATTAGAAAGTACCCAAAATTTTTGCATAAGCCATGCGAAAGACATCATTTTTATTTCATAGACAGAAAGCCCAAAGTGTAAACTTTTATTTAAAACAAAAGAAATGGGAAATTTCATTTGCTTTTTTGTGTGCATTTGTAATATATAAAAATAAAGCACTCACCCGGCTAATTGGAAAGTACCCAAAATTTTTGCATAAGCCATGCGAAACACATCATTTTTATTTCATAGATAGAAAGCCCAAAGTGTAAACTTTTATTTAAAATAAAAAGAAATTGGAAATTTAATTTGCCTTTTTGTGTACAGCCTTTTTCGTGAAGTCACAAAAATTTAGAAAAATAACCATAACTCTCAACTTTGGCTAATTTTTTTTATCCTAAATATTACAAGTAAATTTTTTAAATATTTTTTATTAAAATCTGCATCTATTTATATTCTTACAGTGAAATTTTTTAGATGATTCATGTTTTAGATCCAGAGAGACAATTTTTTGAAGATGGAACTGCAATCTCAAAATACAGACTCAGAAATGTGCGATTTGAGAAACCCCGAAGAATTGGACCCCCCATATCTCACAAACTATGAGGTCTAGGAAGGAAATATTTCTGATGCAATCATTTCATGATAGAATTAGTGTGTACACAAAGTTTCATCAAAATCCCTGAGGGTCGGGTTACAAGGCCTGGTTGAATTGACATGGAATGACCCATAGTAGGTTTACAATAGTTTGGTAGTATTGTTTTCACATATTGTGCATGTCACATCTCAGCTTGTAGTCAAATCTCCTTCTTGAAATTTTTTGTACATAACGCTACTACACGATACTATCATAGGCCAAAATTTCAGATTTTTATCTTGTGCCCCACCAGAGATATCAAAGCCTAAAAAGTGCGATTTTTGAAATTTTTGACGAATTTCGGAATTTTTTTCGCAAAAAGAAATTAACTCCCAGATATGGGACTTGGTGTATGAGTACACGCACTTTTGACTTATTTGTAGAAAAAAATGTGTAAGGTTGACAGTTTCCCTTGCATGAAAATTTTCCTGTTGCAAATGGATAGATTTTGGAAAAAATCGTAAATTTTATGCTAAAATTTCACCTGTAAAAATTTATTTTTCAAAATTTTTCTTACCCTGTATATTTAGCCTATTTTATTCTGAACAAAATGCTGCAAACCCCATTTCGATTGGGAAAATAGAATACGAAATATTTACAATTTTGTGCATCCTAGTATCTGAGAAAATCGCTGCACACGATAAAACAAAGATGGCCGCCGTGCATAAACAAAAAATAGTAGAATTAAAATAATGGTCATTTTGAACTTCCATCATGTTAGGGTTGTTGTACAAAAAATTTCAGATTTTTTAAAAATAGTCGAGCGACCAGTGCTGGACCACTTGAAATGGATTGACCCGTCACTTCTTTCACTGCAGAAGGCTTCGATATCACAGGCCCTTGATACATTAATAAAGTATTAATTTTCTTCTTAAGATTTTTAACCTTGATTTGATTTTGTGATTCTCTCCATCTTTCTAACCTTCTATTTAGCACATCAAATTTTCTTGTCAAACAACCATAATTCAATACGTCAAAACACAAGTTCATAATTTTTAACTGCTTCCATATACGCGTTATAGGTTTTTAAATTCAATTCATTAATAATCGAATACTTTTTTCTGATACATAAAGTCAAACATTTCAATTCAAACTCATGTACTAAATTTCCAAATAACTGTTTAATTGTTTTATTTTTAATAGACAAAAACTTCGGAATAATATTAAGTTTTTTACAAATTTTCAGAAATCTTAAATTCAAAATCTCACCGTCAAGGGCCATTCGTAAATTCTTGTACCGATTAAATACTGTATAAAATATCATCTTCGTCCAGAATCGACAAAAAACTATGATAAAAAGTTAATTAAATCCAATTGATTTTTTAAATCATCAGACTTTAAAGTTTCTGTTTGTACAGACGGATAAATCTAACAGGATTGCAGTAATGGATCGTAAAGATTATTGTGATAAAATGCTTAGAGTTATTGGCGAGATGAAATGTACTTTAATCATGAAATGCCCATTGAATAAAATTAACAGTAAGTTAAAAGATATTATAGAGAAAGGTGACTGGCCAGATAATATGAAAGTAAAATTAAGAATTAATAAGCAAGGGATCATTCCACATCTTGTTGGTAGAGTAAAAGATCATAAAGGAGGATATCCATTGCGCCCCATAGTAATGAGATGTCAAGCGCCAACATATTTTTTGGAAAAAGCATTTGTCTTATTGTTGAAAGACTTATTACCTCCTTCGGACTTGGTGGTTAATTCCACAGCAGAATTTGTAGAACATATCAAAATACTTAAGATTCCTCATGATTGTATTTTGGCAAGTATGGATGTCAAATCGTTGTTTCCATCAATAGACATTAGTGAAGTTAATTCTTATATTAGTGATTTGATAGATAGTTCTGAAAAGTATAATGACAACATAAAAAAGACACTGAAAATTGGCTTACAGTTAATCACAAATAATAATTTCTTTATGTTTGATGGAAAAATTTATGAGCAAAAGTTGGTGGCTCCAATTGGTTCTCCCATTTCGGGTTTTCTCGCGGAATTCAAAATGAGACCCTATGAAAAAAGAATTTTTGAAAATTTTGACAAAGGTCCTATGTTTTGGAAAAGGTATGTTGATGATGTTTTTTTGGTTTGGGAATGGGGGGTAGATTCTTTCCTTGATTTTGTTGATAAAGTTAATAAATTAGATAAAAATATTCTATTTACATCTGAATTAGAAGCGAATTGTAGTTTATCGTTTTTAGACGCTTTTTTAATTAGGGAGGGGGATTCCTTGAAAAGTTCAATTTATAGAAAGAAAATTAATAGCCAACACATTATTCCAAATTCCGCTTGTTCCCCTTCTTGTTATAAATTCTCCTCTTTCCGTTTCATGGTTTATAGAGCGTTTAAAGTCTGTTCTGATGAATTTTTAAACGAAGAGTTGTGTAAAATCCGTGAGATTGCAGGTTCTAATGGGTATAAAATAAGTAGCATCAATAAATTAATTAATTATTATAGAAAAGGCAAGTCTAAACAACAATATCCAGGGTTAACTGAAAGATTCAATAAAGGAGGTGATTCTAAAAATTTTAAAAGAGTTTCTTTTCTTTTCCATATCTGAAAGGCAGTTTTGTGAAATTAAAATTTAAATTAAAAAAGTTTAATATTGATTTGATTACAACTCCTTCACCAAAATTAAGATGGTTACTTAATAAGCAAGTGGATCCTATACGACAGGGTGATCTTGCTGGAGTTTATGAAATACCTTATATTACTGAAAATTGTGACTTAAATTATTACATAGGCATGACTGAGAGAAAGTTTGGAATTAGAAAAGGGGAGCACGAATCTGATATTAAATTTGGACGTACTAACACTTCCTTATCAAGAACATATCTAAATGAGGAGATAAAAATATTGTTTAATCAAAGTAAATTATGTTTCATATCTAATTGTAATCGTAAATCCATTATAAGAGAGTCCATTGAAATTTATACGCGTAATAATCTGGTTTGCAATGATACCATTTCTTTTATTATTCCTAAGTTATGGTTAGAATTAATGAATAAATTCTTCGTGAGGGCTTGAATGGGATGAACCATGTTGGAATTTCTTTTAGATCATGGTTTAGTTTTAATTTAATTTTTATAATAGCGCGCGTGTTTTTTGGTGTTTTTTATATCTCATTGTCGCGTGTCATTTGTATTGACCGTGAAATAGTTTGATTTTTTTTTTTTTTTTTTTTTTTTTTTTTTTTTTTAATTAAGTTTTAGATCATGGTCTATATTTTAATTTAATTTTTTGCAATAGAGCGCGTGTTTTTTGTTATTTAAATCTCATTGTCGCGTGTTATTTGTATTGACCGAGTAATATTTTGAAATTTTGTTTTATTTATATTATGACTATGGAACTTATTTGACGGTTCCGAAACATGTCAATGTATTTTATTTTTACTATAACACCTTTCTTAAGAAAAATTAAAATTGTTCTTAAAATGTTTATATAAAAGGTGAATGCTTTAAAATCTGATGATTTAAAAAATCAATTGGATTTAATTAACTTTTTATCTATTACATTGTAAATAATTTATTAGATAAGCCGGAAACTTAAAAGTTCATGCATTAGAAATTTACTAAGACCACTACTGAAGCCTTGAGGAAGACAATATTTTTTATTTTTACTTACTTCTATCTTTACAATACAAAAAAATTGGATTCGTGAAAATTTTCGAATTTCGGTTTTCGACGGATTTACACGTTTCGGGGTTCAGAGTTTAAAAAAAAAAAAAAAAAAAAAAAAAAAAAAAAAAAAAAAAAAAAAAGTTTTTACAAAATGTCTGTCTGGCAGTCTGTCCGTATGTGACATAAATTTTGTGGGCGCTCTATCTCAATAACTAATGGATGAAATTTAATAAAAAATTGTTTTCAGTTAGTCCCTAATATAAACTGAATCTGATTAGTTTTTGGTGATATCGCCCAACAGGTGGTGCTACTATGCTGCCTTTTTCACGATTTACAAAATAGTTATATCTCAAGAATCAATTAAAGAATTTTCATAAAACTTCAGTTTCTGTTAGTCCTTGATATAACATGGTGTTGATTACGTTTCGATGTAAAACATGTGGCGCTGTTATGCGCTATTATTCATGATTATCGCAATAGCTTTATCGCAGAATCTAATGCACAAATTTTCATCAAACTACAGATTCAGTTAGTTTCTGATATAAATCAGTATTCTTTAGTTTTTGGTGTAAATCGCTCAACAGGTGGCGCTGCTTTGCGGCGTTGTTAATTATTACTGCAGGATTTTCATCAAACTTCAAATTTAGTTAGTCCCTGATATAAATTAGTTTTCTTTAGTTTTTAGAATAAATGGCTTAACAAATAGCGCTTCTAACCTTTTTTTTTTTTTACGATTCTTGCGATAATTCTATCTCAAGTACTAATATATGGATTTTCATCAAATTTCAGATTCAATTAGGACTTGAAATAAGTCGTTGCAGCTTAGATTTTGGCGTAAAATACCTAACCGGTGATGCTGCTATGCTTCATTTTTCTGGATGTATTAACGTGTATGAGATAGAAAAAAGTTTTGAGATTGCCACATCCGATTATTTTTATTTTTTTCAGCAGATTATATTTTGAAACTGTAAATGGTTATTTTGATGCATGAAGGTTTTTTTCTGGGGTAAAAAAAAAATACATCTTTTGGAATCCATTAATGCTGTAATAAAACTTAGTTAGATAAATCAGGGTGGCGAGTATTGGTATTTATCATCAATATTGGCTGTGTTTTTATCTAACCACTCGCCACCCTGTATATGTTCTTAAGTGTCCAGTGCTAACTAACAGTGCCAATAAACTGGTGCATTTATTTTAGATGTACTTTTTGAAAAGTAATTGTAGTTAAAAATATTTCTACGAATAGAAATTGGATATTTAATTTTTTCAGCCCCAAGCAGTGCCGTTCGATTTTTATGTCGAGAAAACGCAGCATATTTCGAGCATTGTAGACGACTGGTGGTGTGCTGATTATGACTTATTAACATAAAATACATAAAGCGCTATCGCGCAGCTTGGGTCTTTACGGCATAAAATAAAAGAAATGCTATTGCTCTGCTTAGGTCGTTTTGGCAAAAAATGGAAGAGTTATCCGCTGTTAAGGTCTTTTCTGCATAAAATAAAACGAAGCACTCTCGCGTTGCTTGAAATTTTTCGACATTGTTTTTACACAGCCCTTTGAGACTCAAACAGTTAAATATTCTCGATATTTGATGTTTATTGATGGGAAATTTGCATTTTTTATACTTAATTAGCAGTTTTGGCCTGATACGCTGGTTGGTTTCTCTAAAAGAATTTTGAATCCAACGAAGTACGTCTAGTAGAGATTAAAATAATAATAATAATAATAAACTTAATATCTTTTTAAACATGCATAATTGTTGTCTTATTCATATAACCTTACATAATTCTGTTCAAAATCGACGTTGACGACATAATAGACAAAATGTCTCTTACGTAAGTACTTATGTTTAACTATTTTTTTTTAGCAGGTGTGTTATCTTGAGTTTCTCGCTTCTACCTAAATCTACTGCTGAGATATGGCGAAATATCTAAGAAGCGCTGGAAGTGTGTAATTTGAAATAATGGCCAGAGAGCTTTCCTATGATATATCACATGAGGGATGTAGACCAAATTCAGAAAATTGCTCCCCCCCCCCCCCCCGGAATTCCAATTATCTCATCTCCCCGGTATAAAACCTTTCCCACTCTTTGAAATTTTCAAATATTATAACTAATATTTATCAGGGGGTCCCGTAAAAAATCCGATACGTAATGATAGAACGCTACAATTTCAAAGAATTTCGAAAACTGCCCCGCGGGTTGGGATAAATTGGAGTAGGGGAAGAAAATTTCCTAATATGAAAGAGCGGTCAGAGGGCTTTAGGAAAATTTTATGACAATTTTACTAGTCTTTTCAATTTTAGTTTTTTTAATGTAAATTAATATGAAGAGGCACCGATACTGTCACAATTATGTCAAAATAAATATTAGTACATTTACAAAATGGATATTTGCAGAATGACGGCTATCCAGCTATTTCGTTTTTTTTTCCTTTTAACCTGCCTTTTTGCCACATCAGGTCGGTTAGTCAGAAACCTATAGCATGTGATTTTTATGCTAGATATTTTTACCTATTTCTAGAATTTCAACAACTCCATAAAATATGCTTATTTTTCATGCCCTCCCCTCAAAAAATGAATAAATATAAAAATAAAATCCTACAGCTTTTAAAATATTTGTATGTTTACGTCCTTCTTCAAGTTATGTATAGCGGAGGGAATAAAAACACAAAGCTCGTTTTACCCTTTATGCTTCAATGTTTGAATAAAATATTTGCTCTAATTCAAAGATTGTCATTCTGAATGTGGGAAGATATATCAGGAAATTTATATGATGATAATAACATGAAATTTAGATAAGTGTTTTCGTTAAAACTGAATTAATAAATCGGAAGGTAAGTTGTTTTTGCAAAGATTTACCAGAACAATTATATTAATTGACCAAAAATGTTATAATGAAAAAAAATCTTATAAAACTCCCATTAAAAAAGTATAAAAATGTATTTTGTTCCTGTCTGTTACTAAAAATGTTTTGTAGATGCAAAATTTTCTTTTTTTTCTTTTTCTTTTTTCTTTTTTCTTATTTCTTTATTTTTTTTATTTTTTAGTGATAGAAAAGTTACATTAAGAAAATAATTACTTTAAAACAGTTTATCTTCAATTGTTTCATTATTTGGCTTTCATAATGCGATCGGACAAAGTATGCAACATAAAATCTTTATCTTTATTAACAGATAAATTAATAAATTTCACTTTTTTTTTTTTAAGTGGTATTTATTGTAAAATTATCGAGAAAACTGTATATAAGATCCGAAAATATTATTTTAATCAAGAAATTCATGTTTGAAATCAAATTTTGCTTTTAACATTTTATAAAACACATCTTTTTCACATTAATTGTTTCTGGGTTTATATTTCTGTTTACTTTTGAATGGGCGTTATCTTTCCTTCTTTTTTTTTCTTTCTTTCATTTTTTTTTCGAATAATAAATGAATCATTTTTATTTCTGTTTTTTAAATTTGAATCGATTACTTTTATATTTACGCTACAAAATAGCTTTTCAAAACTACAAAAAAAAAAAAAAAAAAAAAAAGTATATGTGTTAAAACTATTTATAATATATTTCTGCAAAGATTTGCAATATTGAAACATGGTAAAAATAAAGTTTAAAGTATTTTTGCCATGTAATATTACTGGAACGGAAGTTGAGATAATTGTAACTATTTTTTGACATCTATCATTGCGCATAAATTCAAGAATATACTTTTATATTCTAACGAACGTCTTTACCTTGATTCCACCGATGATTTTCCCTGCATTTAATAAGAAAATTAAATCATATTGAACAACCTCTATAGTCTGTATTCATGCTAAAGTTTCAAAAGACAGAAAAGAAGTACTTGTATTTGAAAATTTTTGATGTACACCGTTGAATGGGGATTCCAGCAAAAAATGGAACTTTAACTGAATAATAATAATAAAAAAATAATATCGAGTAATTTATCACTGTCAGACACTTGCTGGGATGACTGAAATGACAGTAAACAGGAAACCAATTTTTCTCCGAGGTTATTAAAAAGCAAGGTAAAAAGCAAAAAGAAAGAAAAAAAATCATTCAATGGAAATTGCAGAGATATTGATGTAAATTGAGAAATTTTATCTGACCTTCGTTATAACAGTTTTTGCGATGAAAAAAAAATCTCTTTTTATTAAAAATATGAAGAATATGTGAACGTGTCTATCTTTCTTTTACTTTATGGTATTTCCTTTTAATTTGATTTTTCATAGGGTATTCCAGTGAGAATAATTTTTGCATTAGGCTATTTCCATGAGTACTTGTAGTGTAAGTCACAGGCTACGATTTTTGGCTACCAGTATTTTAGTACGGAAAAATGTGATTTATTTTATCAGCACATTCTCATTCATTGAATAAGGCCAAGTAGACTTTTCGAAAATAACGGTGGCAAACAAGCATAGCAATTATAAGGTAATGTGACTTACACTACAAAACCCATGGAACTCGCCATTAGAGACTTTTAGTGTTTCTAATTCAGGTTTCGCACAATCTTACCACTAAATTTTAACAGCATTTTCAAAGTATTTCACTGCAGAAATATACTGCGAAATCTCTAATAATAAAGAGACAAGTTTGTATGTCAGCGCTGTTCTGAAGAGACCGCTACACGTAGAGTTACAAAGTTTGGGGGGGAAGGTAACTCTGTATATGAATTTTGCACCTCGAAGAACGATTTTTGATTTTTGGATTACATTTTTTTAATTTAATTTTTTAGTCGATTTTTAGCGCTCTTTTTATGTTTCGAGGCGATTTTTCCAGATTAGTGAAAGGTATACGGTTTCATTCTTTTAACCGAACATAGTAAATTTAGCTCTCTTTTGAATAAAGCTTTTTGGGAATTCGTGCAGTGACTTTTAACAAATCTTTTAATGCGAGTTTTAACACTTTTTCGCATTCGCGACTACTTTTTAACATTGATAAAAAGAAAATTGATTTAAAATTTTAGCCTAATTTACTAATTTTTGTCTGCTACTATTTTTGAATTTTATCGATTTTTAATGTGTTTTTCAATGCGATTTTCGAAGTAATTTTTAACGATTTTTTGAGTTTTTGTGATTTTAAAATATTTTTTCTTTTTTGTCAATATTATACGTTAGTCTATGCATCACGGTTATTACGCACCCGAGCAACGCCGGGCGGGTCAGCTAATTTGAGAATAAAGGTTGTGGCTGAAAATTCTGTGTCTTAAAAATTAAATATAAATTTTCTTATCATTAATAGTGGTGCCGGAGTCCTTAAAAATATAAGTAGTGTGCGAACATTGTTAATTTAATTACTCACGTTTCCAGTTTCTACTAAACTCCTGTTCGAGATCTCGAACTAGGAGTTTATTAGTGTTTTTAGGGTGGCAGGTTGTCATGTAAAAGCACAGTCAAAAATGGTATTAAATACTAGTATTCTGTCAGAAAGAAATTCGCTTTATTTAATCCCTTTATATTACTGAAAGTATTTTCTATGAGAAAATACTGGTTGTTTCTTCTTTTTTTTTAACTGTGTTTTTGCCTGACCTCTCGTCAGACTGTATTTTGCTTAACCCATTAATTCCCAAATTATTTCCTTCAATAAAAACAAAATTTTGGGTTTCCTACCACTTTTAAAAGAAGAATAACTTTTATCTTAATTTATCGAGGAATTTGTTTCGTAAAAAATAGTGCTTATTTATCTTACTGGTGTGAAAATAGCTTTCTTGCCTCTTTTGTAATTTTCCCTAAAAAGGGACGCTAGGCATTAATGGGTTAAATCAAACATAAAGAAATAGTTGAAACACAATGCTAAACACGATGCGTCGTAAAAAATTTTCTTTGACCCCAAATCCCAAAACGAAGAAAACTGATTTATAATTTTATATAATTTTCAAAAAAAAAAAAAAAAAAAAAAAAAAAAAAAAAAAAAAAAACCTACAATTACAGCTCTAATATGAACTTTATCTTTCATAAAGAAAAATAAACCTGTAAGG
This sequence comes from Maratus speculifer, assembly GCA_964019185.1. Classification (NCBI taxonomy): domain Eukaryota; kingdom Metazoa; phylum Arthropoda; class Arachnida; order Araneae; family Salticidae; genus Maratus; species Maratus speculifer. Next base: position 25,719,634 of record OZ025296.1, read on the forward strand.
ACTCACTCACGCATATTCAAATCCAGTTTTTTATTTGAAACACTTTATAGCCTTTTTTTTTTTTTTCAAAAATCGGGACCGTCCGAACTCGACCCGCAATTATCTAGACTCAACCCGAAACTGAGCTACAACAAGTGTTCTCGCTGACATTTGACCAACGTTACTAATATGGCTCATTAAAAATAACAAACATTCGCCAAATGAAAAATGTATTACCAAAATAAATTCCCATGTAGCACGAAAAAAAAAAAAAAAAAAAAAATCTTAATTTACCCCCTTTTTTTCAGTATGTTCTAAAATAACCAAAGTTTTTATAACTACGACAACAATTTTTATTAATGTTATTTCAACTATCCGCTACAAATATATTAAAAAATATATATATTAAAAAATGTATAGATTAAAAATATGTGTATATGCATATGTATGAAAAACGAAAAGAAAAAGAAAGAAAAAGCAAAATGTGAATACTAGCAATTTGGCGAATCTAATAGCTTGTATACTCCAAGAATGAAGAATTTAGTCGAAATTTGACGCAATGGCGAGCGACAGCGAGAACCCTGGCAACAACACAAGTTAGATGAAATCCAGTATGTAGGGGTCGGTATACGGTGGCATACGCCGTATACCTACTAAACTTTTTTAAGAAACACCGTATGCCCTCTGTTTCTACGAAAAGCTACAGTATACGCTATGTGACCAAAGGTGACCGGCCATTTGCAATTTTAGACATTTTGTTAAATATCTAAAACAGTACAGGAAAAATTATCCTGAACTCCAAGTGTGTAAACAGAATAGTACATGTTATACATTTCCGTGAAAAATTTTTTCGGAAAATCCATAGGAACTGCCAATATTTTGTAAAAGAAGGAATATTTTTGGATAACCCTGTCAAAACTAATGTAGCAAAAGAGTTCAAAATGTAAATTAGGATTAAGTGGCTCATTATAATAAATTGTGTTCATTTTTATGCTGGTAGCATGTATACTTGTAAAGAAATTAAGGTTTTTATAAAAAACAGTCCCAAGTTTTTTTAAATTTTTTTTCTTATAATTTTCAGAGTTCTTAATGTAAAATAGTGTGTTTTTCCGAAAATATGACAATCAACATTGTACACAATGCCAAATAGTTAGAATTGAAAAAAAAAAAAATAAAAATTTTATGAAAATTGATCAGGTTTACTAAGTAATTTTTCACTACGCATGCGTGAACGCTATAAAAATTTCATTTACATATTGTGTTAGCTAAATGTATCGAGCAACTTTTGTGAAAGTCTCAAAAGCATAGCTTGAAATTTCTGAAAGTGATCGTCGATAGAATAAGTTCAAAATCCGTTATTCCCAAAATGAACCCCCCCCCCCTCCAAAAAAAATGTGGCTTTGTATCCATATATCCATTAATTAGTGCAAGTAAACTTAGTAAATATCTTATAGAGATAACAGAAGGACTAAAACAATGTAAGGTGAGAGGAAAGGGAGGGAGGGAGAATATTTCAAAAAGTGAATATTAAAATGCTGCAATATCATCGGAAAAACACTTTTATACACACACACATACACACACATATATATATATATAATTTTAGCATATCAAGGAGTGAAAAATTAATTACTAAATTCCATTTTCGCTTACATGAATCAAGTTAAATTAAATATAAAAATGCAAAAATAAATAAATAAATAAATAAATAAAAATAAAAATAAAAATAATAGTAATAATCAAAATTTAGCAATATTAATTTGGATGATAAAACATTACTTTTTCAAAGCTGCACTTCAACAAAATTGAATGACAGCAAGACAAAGGAACTCTTATGTTCATTGTCTAAACTTTTAGACTTGATATATATATATATTTTTTTTTTCTTTCTAGATCTACCAAAGGTGGGATGAGAAAAAAAAGAAGAAAAAAAGAAGCCTCTTCCATTTAGTATTTAAAAATCTGCTTCGAACTGTACCTAAAGCAATTACATTTGTTTCAAAGTAGATTATCTCAACCATCTGCCCACATTAGAAACTGTCAAACTAAATTTATCCGACACTGTCTCTGTGGCTCTAGACATCCGACAGTGAACAGGTGCTGTTAAGCAGAACTATCTCTCCTTTCCACCTTTAAAAATATAAACAAGAAAATTAGAAATAACAGTGTATACATCCCAGGAAAGCTTCAGTTGTAAACAAGACAGATTTTACTCTACATTAGAGAACCCAAATTTGAGATGAAAATAATCCCAGCTATTGTACAAACGCAGGACTCGAAAAATCTATGTACCTAGCAGGTTTCGTATGCTTCAAAGATGCTCAAGCACCTTTTACCAGAATTTTCGTAAAGTAATATTTTCTTTATAACAAATATAAGTTCTATCTTCAGACCTGACCAGTACTTGACGAAATTTTAGCTGCTAAGCTTCTAAAATTCTTTGACGCGTAGGACTCTGCCTGGTAGAAATGATACAGGCTGAATACGATCCCTATCCTGTATAGTAATTTCAAATTTTATGAAAATTAGATGCATAGTTCAATTGCAGGAACAATCAAAAGGATTCCGATACATTACAGTCAATGGGGGGAAAAAGTTTCAAGTGCATTTTAATGATCTTACACTCTTTCAAACATAATAAAATTGATATGCATCTATGAAATATATACTATAATATGCATTCTGTACATGTACAATCTGTGGTACAAAGAACATTTTTTATTGATTTACAAGGCCACACAAAAGCATTGCATTACAAAATGAAACAGGGAGAACATTGTTTGGTGCAAGTTTTAATTGTATTAAACTATTAAACATTTTTTAATATTGATATATGTCGCTGAGGATTACTACAAATTATTACATGTATAATAGAAATCAGATACTATTTACAGGGATACACAAATGATTGGGAAACATTGTTTGTTTCCCAAACACAAATGGAAACATTGTTTGGGGCGTGTTTTAACTATATTAAACTGTTTCATATTTTATGAAATTGATATACGTTGCTGCGGTTTATTACAAGTTGTTTCCTCTATAATAGAAAACAGATAGTATTTACAGGAACACACAAAAGATTTCGACCATTATACTGCATCCGACGTACTGCATACTATAACAGCAAGATCTGAATATTTTTAATTTTCGCTGAAGTACGAACGCACCTCATTTGCTACGCTTCACGTTCAATTTCCAAATTATTTTAAAATAATAACTTTTGTTTGATTTTATCACGAATTTTAAGTTACCAAAAAAAAAAAAGGTAATGTTATCCTTGAAATCTACTAATATACAAGAAAAAAAAAATGATTGAAAATTTTTCGGAATCATATGGTACCACTAGGCTTTAATTGGTTAAATAAGGCAAATACTTCTTTATGAAAATCCTGGTAAAATGTGTTTGAAAGTCTATGAAGCGTACGAACTCTGGATAAGAGAAAGAATTTAGTCTAACTGTAACTTTAACTACTTAAGAGGAAGTATAATTATTAATATAAATAAAGATAGAAAACCGCTTAAGATATGATTTAAAATGAATGGTATAATTAAATTAAAGAAATAAAAATTTCAATTGCAATTTAAAGAAAAAAGGTCAAAAGTAAAATGATAAAGTGCTCCAATTGTCTAAAGCAGTCTAGATGAAGGAGGAAAATGCCGATAGAGTACATTTCAAGGCTAGCAATACATTCTTATATTGTTACAAGTAACAATATCGATATAATACTAAAAAATGAACCCATTATTTCTTTTTAAATTTTGTAAAAGCAAATATAATAATAAATTTAAATTAATTATAAGATAAATATAAAAAGAAAATAAAACTCAGGTATTATCTTTAAAATGAATATTGAATAAAACTTTAGGGCACATCGTAGATCGCGATTGTTTAACAATAGTCTCATTGGAATATTATGAATAATCCTTTTGAAATGTTCTTTGACCCGCTAAATAAAGGTACAAGTGTTTTCAATGTTTATATACTAATACAGTAAAACCTCTGAAGAACAGTTAACTCGGGAGCGTGGAATTTGTCCTCTATATGGAGGTGTCCACTACTGAGAGTTAAACATGTGCAGATACATAAGTGTTGCTAATTGAAATAAGTGTCCGCTAACAAGAGGAATCCGCTATTCGAGAGTATCCGTTATCGAAGTTTTATTATATTTTTTATATAATAAAATTGCTGGTTTTAGGTGATTCGGAAAAAATAAAAATGAAATAAAAATAATAAATTAATAAAAGCATCGAAAGATTGGCAGCTGTATATAAGACATTATTTTGATGTGGATTATTCTGTTGTATTTGCTTTTAATAATTTTATTACATCTGTTTCCGGTTTTCAGTTTGATTCGTTATAAGCATTTTGAATCTTAATAAGTCTCGAAATCTCAATTGACTATCTAAAAAAAAAAAAATAAATAATAAATAAAATAAATAAATAAAAGAATACACTGAAAAAAATGGGTTATCAAATTTGAGTAAAAAGTACTCAATTTTAAGTACTTTACATACTCAAAATAGCTCCGATCCAAAAGTTCTCAAAACTGAGGATCACATGTACTCATTTTTGATTCCATGGTTGTGTTCAAATATAAATCACTATTATCTGCCCCCAGAATTTACAAATTAAAGTGAAAATATGCTGGTATTTATTTCTTGCTCAAAATTATGAACAATAAAAATTTAATTGATTACTTATTTAGAGAAATAGCAAAACTATAAGCAAAATACCCAAATCGAACATTTTTATGACAATAGCATTATTTGCAAGTGTACTTTAAAATTGTTTTAAAATACTGTGCATAATTTGATATTTACATTAATAAGTATCTTTTATGCCTCTATGAATGAGATAAACCAATCCTGGGTACAAAATTATCGTTTGTTTGGATTTGATAACGTATGCTGTTTCAAAATTGAGAAAAGCAATGTGTTCATTTTTGATCCAAACGACTCAATTCCAATCGACTCAATCTTTCAAACGACTCAATTACTCAATTCAATATGAGTACTTCGACTTAATTATTTTTTAGTACGTCATTTTTTTCAGCGTAATGTGAGTGGAAGTACACAGATCGTTATTCCATTATTGCTCGTTACTATTTTACTAATTTTCATTCATTTCGTGTTGAATTGATGATTTGATTTGGGCATAAACATTTGAATTTCCGATCAAGGGTATAGAGAGGAAGAAGTAAGAAGGAGTAAGTAGTTAGAATAAATACTACGAGTAAAAGCGACTCAAAGAGTGGTTAGAATAAATACTATGTGTATGTGAAAAAATGTTAAACGTTATCTCTAGTTTGCAGATTTTGAATACAAGGACAGATTGTTTAGATATCATGGCATATAAATTTTAAAAATATATGTCGTATAACTGTATCACACTGTTTGATCCATATTAAATTGGAAAACAGATGCATAACCGATGCCAAATCGTTTTTGTTATTAATGGAAACTTTTTCTGTTGATCATTATTTATTCATAGGAAAGGAGAGAATGGAGGGAATTTTACGAGCGTTTCGCTGCGACCGACTCGTTTGTAGCTGACGTTTTAAACTGGGATTCGAGGAAATATGTGTGTTGTGACAAATAACTTGCGTAATTACTGATCAAAGAGGTGGCAGCACCCAATCGTGATGTCGTGCTCTGCGATTCGCTCGTCCAATCGAGGGAGTCAGTCTGTCGTTTACAGGACAAGTGGGATGGAATTACTGCTGCGAATGAAATTCAGATTATTTATTTTTTCCGAGCAGCACTTGGCAGATTATCGTCATGGTTGGCGAAGGTAAAGTCACGTTAGTAGTAAACGCAGGAAAAAATAAAATGGAGAGAGAATATTTATGCACTAGCAATAAACATGTGAAATGAAACTTAAACTCCATTGATAAATTAAAAAATGATACAATAAAAGTTTGTTTGCAGAGACATACAATAGTATTTACTTAAAAAAATAAAATAAAATAATAATAACTCACTTAAAAGTGTACTAAAAAAAAATATTTTTCCACCTTCAGCAGCTCGATTTTTTCTGACATATTTTTAGAACTAGCAAAAAGATCAGCTTTGTGAGGATTCGCGAGGTTTTTTTTTTACCTAGTAATAATTTATTATAGACAATATTTTTAGTGAACATTTCGCGATAAGAATTAGATACCCCATCTCGAGATCTTTTCTGATGTTCTCTTATATCATTTATCAAAGAACGGTTAAGTTCGCATTCTTTAGGGCCAGTTAAAGTCCGTCTTCATGGCTTTTCGCTGGGACAACAACAGTAAAATTATTTAAAATTCCGACATTTTTCGCCAAATTGTGCTATATCTCATTGACTACTGGGTAATGGCTAGCATTTTTATATCTTCGTGTCTTAGGTACTTACGTACATACGTACTTACCTAATATTTATTCATAATTAATGTTACCCCTCATAAATGGACCGATAAAATACTATTTCACGTTTAAATTAGTTTCCACACATTAAATTTCAGATAAAAACGTCCAGTAATTTTTTAATATATAATTTGGGTGAGAGATGTGGCAAAATATACTTAAAAAAATTATCACGCATGAAGCTTCACATATAACATCTATGACAAAATCCTAATGTGACCCAGACAGCCCATTAGGCAAAGCGGCAGTCAATAAATAAACGTAAACTATTTGTGCAGCAATCTGAAAAATGCACAAAATTCGTAATAACTATCCTGTCGAGGACGCCACAAATGTTAACTAAAGCATTCAAAAATATGTTATTTTAACATCCCAACTTTCAGAATATAAAGCTAACGCCGATTATCAATTTAAAATGTACAAAAAGAAGTCAATTAACCTCTTATACCTATAAATTATTCAAAGGTAAAACTATTTACTATTTTCCATAAAATATATCCAAACATTAAAAAATACAATTTATTTTCACGTTACATCATATACAAAAAATATCACGAGAATTAAAGATGAGAGGATTATAAAATAAAATAAATAAACATGGATTATAGATGTAAAAATAACCAAAAATACGAAAAATGTGATACTACCAGAAAAAAACCATTTATCACGTTGCCTAATTCATTGTCGCCAAGTTAGTTGGCTTCAGTTGGACCTTGTAGAGATGACGGTTTTGCCCCCCCCCCCTTCTAAAAGAAGACGGCATGAACCACCTTAAACGCATAGTTGCGGTTTTTCCAAATTTATAACCTTGATATATTTTCACTCTTTTTACTTAAAATCTATCCTACATCTTATTATCAATTCGACATCGTTCCTGCCTTTGCATTTGGCTTCGGATTTTATCCATATCGCGTATAAATATTAAATTTTTACTTAATTATGTTAAATTTTTATATTTTTTCCATTTTTCAATCTTGTTTCTCCTTTCCAGTTGGAAAATGAAGCATAATCCTCTCTAAACAATCGTTTTTCCTTATCGGACGATTGTTACTTTCAAGGTTGCGAACGGAGGAATTTCATTGGCCGGCTGCTAAATTTCATTGGTCGACCAAGTTGTTCATCGTATCCCCTTGTTTTCTCTATTAATTTTTTGGATACTTTTTCTTTAATGATATTTTTATTATTTTTTTACTTGTTATTTTTACTAAATTTAACTTTATGCTAAATTTATTTACTTTATTTTTATTTTCTTTTATTTTTCGATATTCCCCTAAGAATTATTTAGGATTTATCTAATTTATATATATATATATATATATATATATATATATTTATATATATATATTATATATATATATATATATATATATATATATATATATATATATATATATATATGTATATATATATATATATATGTATATATATATATATATATATATATATATATATATATATATATATATATATATATATATATATATAATGTATGGCCCTTGGCTTTTTCGACCGCTTTACCCTGAGACTCAATCGACCAACCCAATGCTACGGAATTTTTGAAAATTCCACCAATTTACTTGCATAACATCTACGCAATCAGCAACTCGATTCATCGAATCCGATGGAAGGTAAACTGGAGCAAGACGACTCCAATAGGCACTTCAGATTATCCTGCATTGAATAATTAGTTCAGTTGGACCTTCTTATCCAAGAAAGGAATTTACCATAATTATTGCTTAATTGCAAAAATTGTCAATAAAAGATGGACAGTCTAAAATTAATAATGAAGTCTCTGAAGAACTCTTTAAAACAGTATTTTTAAATTCACTTAAGTATAGATCCTTATCATTTTGCTCAAGTTCGACAGTATTTGAAGAAGGATTAGTTTGTTGTGTTAGGAGTTGTTGTCTGTTTCACCATAACCAATTTTGGAGAAGTTTTTCAGGAGCTACACTTCGTGACACAAGATCAGCAGGATTGTCAGCAGAAGCCACATGTCCCTAGTGGTAGATGTCAGAAAGATTCTGAATTGTAGACACGCGTGATGCCACAAAGGTTTTAAAGTCACATGGATGTTTACGAATCCAATACAACACAATAGTACTGTTCGAATAATAGTAGACAACTTCTTTAGGAACTTTTAAGGTTTTGGTAACTTTATTCATCAATTTGGCTAACAAAACTGTAGCACAGAACTCTAAGCAAGTAATAGTAATTGTTTTGATCGGTGCAACACGACTTTTACTGCAGAGAAATTGAGAAGTTTGCTCACCTGAAGAATTTGAAGACACAACATACAATGCTACACCGTAGGCTTTCTCCGAAGCATCTGAAAATCCGCAAATTTTAATTCGCACTGGATTATTTGTAAAAATGTATCTAACTGCGCTTGAAATAATTCGTTGATTACCGTCGTTCTAAAGTTCTAATTATTAATTCAAAGTTACTCATGAAATGATTCGTTTCTTTTGACGATAACAGTTTATTAACACGAAATACAACACAATTATACAAAATTCTGCACAAAACACATAATAGATATACACTGGTGTCCAAAAGTTAAGCATAATTGGTAATTAAGTAAGTAATGAAAGAAATATGACTCGCAATGTGGTGAAACTCCAGGTGTATAAACAAAATAGTACGCTTCATATATTTCCGCGAAGAGTTTTCCCTGAAATCGAACAGGGGACCGTCAACAAATTGAAAAAGAACGAAGATCTTTTGGATAACCCTGTCAAAACTAATGTAGCAAAAGCGTTCAAACTGCACATTATGATTAATTGGCTTATTGTAATGAACTATGTTTATTTTTATAAGGATAGCATGTATACTCGTAGAGAAATTAAGGTTTTTATAAAAATAGTCCTAAGTTTTTTGCTTATAATTGGCAGACTTCTTAATATAAAATAATGTTCTTTTCTGAAAATATGACAAACATTATTGTACATAATATCCTGTCATCAGAATTAAAAAATACTAAAAATTGTATAACAAATGAGCAGGTTTACTAAATAATTTTTTACTGCGCATGCGTGAACGCTATTAAAATTTCATTTGCATATTATGTTAGATAAATGTATAGAGCAACTTTTGTGAAAGTCTCAAAAATATACTTAAAAATTTTGAAAATTACCATTGATAGAATGAGATCAAAATCCTTTATTCCCTAAATGAAGCAAAAAGATGAGGGGCTGTATCCATATTCCATTGTTTAGTGCCTACACAATATTGCACGTACAACTATATTTTGGTAAAACCCCTGATTTTTTTGCTTCCTTTAGGAATAACGGATTTTGAGTTGATTCTATAGACGGTCATTTTCAGAATTTTCAAGCTATGTTTTTGAAACTTTTACAGAAGTTGCTCTATACATTTAGCTAACACAATATGCAAATAAAATTTTGATATCTCTGACGCATGCGCAATGAAAAATTATTTATTAAACCTACTCATTTTTCATACAATTTTTATTATTTTTAAATTCTGATGACTGGGTATTATGTACAATGATGTTTGTCCTATTTTCAGAAAAGAACATTATTTTATATTAAGAAGTCTGCCAATTATAAGCAAAAAACTTAGGACTATTTTTATAAAAACCTTAATTTCTCTACGAGTTCATTACAATAAGCCAATTAATCATAATGTGCAGTTTGAACGCTTTTGCTACATTAGTTTTGACAGGGTTATCCAAAAGATCTTCGTTCTTTTTCAATTTGTTGGCGGTCCCCTGTTCGATTTCGGGGAAAACTCTTCGTGAAAATATATGACGCGTACTATTTTGTTTACACACCTGGAGTTTCACCACATTTCGATTTATATTTCTTTCATTACTTACTTAATTACCAATTATGCTTAACTTTTGGACACCAGTGTATTTCATCGGCTTTTGCCGGATCTTTTCCAAAATCGTCAGCCCTGGGCTGGAATCAAAGCATTCTATACATTTTTGCCCTCGGGACGGGATGACGTCATGCTGAAATCCCCAATAGGGATTATTCCTTTTCCCCAAAAGAATGAAGTTGCAACAGCGCTTATATTTTTGATGGCCATTAGCGATTTTTGGAATTGCAACCAATCATCAAGTTCAGCTGTAAGGAGAATTTGTAATTGCCACCGTCTTTATAAAAAATTTTTTGCTTTCGTTGTATTATAAGTGACTCTATGGATTAACTGTGTAATCCTTACTAACGGCAGCTATCACCTGTAACCGCACCTGAGTTTAGTTTCAGTTATAAAGTTCTAAAAAAAAAGTTTGTACGCGTTTGTTTATGTCTTGTGTAGTTTATTAAATGTTCGTGGAATGTATAAAAGCTGCCTTATACTTATTTAAGCCTTCGATGTACACTTAAGAACAATACATTCGTCACGACTGGACCTAGTATTTTTAATGGATAAAAATACGAACAATATTTGACAGCACATTTCTCTTAGTTACTTTTGTTTGCTCACTGAACGAAACACTAAAGGTAAACGTATCATCAATGGCCTTCCAAGTCTTAGTTTCATTCATTTTGTCAAAATTGTAATATTAAATTTTACATTCTAGCTCCATTAATTCTAGGTGGTTACTAAACCATTTGAGTAACTTCCTACCGCACTTGCTTAATAGCAGCATAAATTCAGTTTGCAGTCCCTTAGACGATTTTAAATCAGCTTCACCAGTCAAAACATCATCCATATAAAAGTTTAACTGCATCACACCAAGTAAATGGGAATTGGGATTCACCATCTATACCAAACTGTTTGAAACAGCGCATGACTGAATAAGGGGCACTCGTTGTACCATATATGATTGTACATAGTCTGAAATGCTTTACCTCATCATTTACAGCATCTTTCCAAACTATGCGCTGTAAATTACGTTGACTTTCATCGATAACTATTATCTGATAAATCACTTTCACATCGGCCGTAAAGGCATAATGGTGTGTACGAAATCTAAGTATTATGCTAAACAATTCATCTTGTATGATACCTTCGTTCAACTGTATGGAATTAAGGGATTTTGCGGATGAAGTTGCATGTGAGCCCTTAAAGACAACTCTCAGTTTTGTGCACCTTTTATCTGGGCGATAAGCAGCATAGTGAGGATGATAATTCGTACGTATCGACTCATTTGTCTCCTCTACTTTCTACATATGGAATAACACTCTATATACTGACATAAATGCGCAATATAACTCTAAAAGATTTGGATTTTCAACTAACCTATTCCAAAGTGAATTTTATCTATTTTCTACAAATTGTTTTGATTCTCCCAATGAATTAAGATCCTTTTTCAACGGCATTTGTACTATAAATTTGCCTGTTATGTCTCTCTGATGTGTATTTACAAAGTGGGTGTCGCATGCTAATTTTTCTGTATTTCTCAATGGTGTGGTTTCCTCTGGTCTTTCAATTTTACAAAATTTTTTCAATTCGAAATTTACATCTGTTTCATTAACTAAGACACAGTGTATTTGTTCCTGAATTTAGAATTTGGTACATTCCTGCGACCCACTTTTATCAATTCTAGAAATATTTCAGCTCCTAACAAAAGATCTATTTTTCCTGACCTATTAAATCCAGGATCAGCCAGAATAATTTACTCTGGAATTCCTTGCTCTGAAATATTGATATATTTCGAGGGCATAATTTGCGAAATCTTTTGTATGATAAGGAAATCTAATTTCCGATTATAATCTCCCGAAATATTACTGATCAAGACAGTAATTTTATTTTCTAACTCTATAGAGGATCTACTTAAACACGATACCGATACATTACTTTTTTCTTTTTGAATTCCTAATCTCTCAACTAACTGCAATGTCAAAAAATTAAATTTGCAGTTAGTAAAATTTTATTAACGTTTGGCTAACGTTAAACTTTAATCAAACGTTAACTTTAATTTTTTACGTTAAAAAATAAAAAACGTAAAAAAAAATTGCGTAAAGTTTTACCATAAAAAAAACACAAAAAGTAAAGCTCATGTAAAACTTGTTTATTTGTAAGGGCTAATCTCTGGAACTACTAAATTGATTTCAAAAGCAATGGTACCAAAATGATGGTGTTTGCCCAGAATCAAACATAAGCTTATCTTATGTGGACGCCACTGAACCAAAGTTGGTGCAGGAGCAAAAAACAAACGTTCTAAAAATGCGATTTTTGTGCTATTGAAGTACTAGAAGCATGATATTTGGCATGTTAGTTACTTATAAATATAAATAATCGCTAAGAACATTTGCTAAAAAATACAAAATTTAAAAGAAGTGAAAATGCGCAAAAAGTGTTCTGAAAGCATTCTACATAAATAGAAATTTTTAAACAATCTAGGAACTCAACGAACCGATTTAAAAAATAATGATGTCAAAATGATGTTGACAGTCCTTGCTCCATCATGGCTATATTTTATTTCGATGTCACTATCCCAATGGGTGTGCAGAAGAAAGAACTTTCTAAAAATCGACATTTGTGTTACTGAAGGACCTAGAAACGTAAAATTTGGCATATTAATTACTTATATAATATAAATTAATTTTAAGAACACTTCCTAAAAAATACAAAATTTAAAAGGATTGAAAATGCGCGAAAAGCGAACTATAAACGTTCTAAATTGAGATTTTAAGCAATATAGAGAAGTAAAGAACTGATTTAAAAAATAATGATGTCAAAATGATGGTGACAGTCCTTGCTCCAACATAGGTTATACCTTATGCCGATGTCACTAATCCAAAAGGGGTGCAGGAACAACAAACATTTTGAAAATGTGATATTTGTGTTGGGTCTAGAAACATGAAATGTGGCATGTTATTAATTATAAGATTAATTATAAGATATGGCATGTTATTAATTATAAATGATAGCTAAGAACATTTGCTGAAAAAATATGTAATTTAAAAAGGGTGAAAAATCATGAAAAGCATTCTAATAACGTTCTAAATATCAATTTTAAATTAATCTCAGCATAGAACAAACCGATTTAAAAAAATAATGATATCAAAATGGTGATAGGCCTTGTTTCAAAATAGGCTATATCTTATATCGGTGTCACTACTTTAAAGGTGATGCAGGAGAAAATCACGCTCTAAAAATGCGACTTTTATGTTCCTGAAGATCCTAAAAACCTGAAATTTAGCATGATAGTTACTTATAAGATATAAATGATCTCTAACACCATTTCCAAAAAAATTCGAGATTTAAAAAAGGTGAAAATGCGCAATAGCGCCCTAAAAATTCTAAATGGCAATTTGTGAACAATCTTAGGAAGTATACAATGATTTTAAAAGTAAATTAGAGGCGTCAGAACCTGTTAAAAACGTAACAAACATAAGTTATATTTTATATAGGTGACTCTATCAACAAAGGATTGTATGAGTAGAAAACATTCAAAACAGCGATTTCTATTGTATTAAAGAGCCTAGAAACTTTAAATATTTGCAAGGTAATCTATACTAATATTATAAAGAGGCAAGATTTGATTGTTTCTTTGAATTGAATAGGCTCCGAAACTACTCGACGGATTTGAAAAAATTCTTTCACCGCTGGAAAGCTACACTATTTCCGGTGAACATAGGCTATAGTTGCCGCTTAAAAGGATCAAAATAAAACGCTGGATAAACGGATCAAAAGCAATTTGAGAAATTAAAAGTTACCTGACACCCTAGACACATGACAATCACTGAAACACATATGTAAATCGTAACTATGCAACCAAAAAATAAATAAATAAATAAATAAACTTTTTAGTTCGACTTGATATAAAAGCGTGTGTTTTAATTTTTAAAACTATTTAGCAATTATTAAGAAAGGAAAAGAAATGCTGAAACGCGAATTAACTAAAATTTAAAAAAAAATCACAAAACGATTGTTTTGGAGTTTTCAAATAAGTTATAATAGATAGTAAATATTTTAAAGAGTAGTGAGCATCAAATATGGGGCGAAGAGAATTTTTTAGGGAGAGCGGTCAAATATTTAAAATTGTAACGTTTTCTATCATTTCAAATGCGGACTTTTCACTAAGCCCAGGGATAAATATTACTTATTTAATATAAAACTTTCAGATAGACTATAACACTAATATAGATTTTAAAGAGTAGGGGACGTCCAATTATGGATAGGGGAGGCAATAATTGTTTTTGGAAGAACGTGAACAAATATTTAAAACCGTACCGTTTTAGATGCGGATTTTTCAGAGCCCAGAGACAAATATTTATTTAATATAAAATTTTAAAAGTACTTTCCCCTTTTTCGAATAATAATTACATGAAATATCTTTCTCAAGTCCAGAAATAGTTTTTCTGAGTTTGCCCCCTGGTGGTGAAATGTGAAACTAAAAAATTCCAGACCCCCCCCCCCCCCACACACACACACCCTTTTTTTCTTGCCGTGCGTGCCCACAGCACTTCTGCTAAACGGTACCGTAGGCAGCGGGGATTCGGTATGAGATTGGGTCTTTTTATGACATTTTGCAATACAAATTTCAGGTTTCTTTTAGAATATAATTACAAGCCGGGGCAACGCCGGGCGGTTCAGCTAGTTACTTACAGAATAGAAATTTCTTTTAAGACCAGTCGGGAGTAAATTCGAAATTTAAAAGTTCTGAAACGAAGGGAAGAAGTGAAAAGTGTTATAAAAATTTCCTAAATTACAATTTCTATGTAAGCTTAGGAAGTAATAAACGGATTCTAAATTTAATGGTTGCAAATCAATGGTGACACTCTCTGATCTTACATAGTCTATATTCTATGCCGGTGCTACTACCACCTGGAATAAACAGGAACAACAAATATTCTAAAAAAACCTTTAAAAATTTTCTAAATTACGTTTCTATGGGATATTTGGAAATACTAAACCTGTTCAAAATTAACGTTGGCAAATTAAGGATGACAATCCCTTTTTGAACATAGGCATTATATGTTAGTGCCACTGAGAGATGGTAGGCTCTTAGAAAAGAAACTTAGATTTTGACACGATGGTTAATTTTAAGATATAAATACATACTAAAAAGATTGTTTTAAAAAAATTAAGTACTTCAAATGGATACAGAAAGAAACGTAGGAATAGTGCAATAAACTATACTACTTTCTAAGTTATTATTTATTTAGAATTGGCTGTAGCTCTTTTAATTATTTTAAGTCTCATTTCGAATAATGCAGTCTAATAATGTATTTTAATCAAACTGTGGCTTAAATAGAAACTTTTGAATTATTCCTAAATAATTCAAAAGTTATTGTTAGTTCTAATAAAAATTACTCATACAAATATCACTTGGCATGTTTCAACTAATACTCGAGCAAAACCGCGGGATTTTTTAGTTGCTTATAAAGGAGTGTTTTTAGAAAAACTACTTTTACCTTTTGCCTTCGATTTTATATTATTTTCAGACAACAATTAAGTTGTCATCACTAAAACAGAAAATTACAGCCAACCATAAGCCACTAGCAAAACAATTTGGTGTATCATTGTACGGATAAGTACTGATGATATATTGCAATTATTTATCTCCTAAACATCACACATTTTAAATTTTTGCACCGTCGCACAGGAAAAAAAAAATACTTTCAAATACAATTCATTTAAAAATTGCATCTCAATTTATTGTATAAGTATGAATATATTTGTAGTTTTTAATGCCTTTCCATAATGGTGACGAGTGAAATCTCCATTTCTGTAGAAAAGCAAAAGAAAAATAGTAGATTACTATATATTTTTATTGCCTTTTATCATAACGACTGAAAAAAAATAATTAAAATACGTGCTATGTCAAAAATATCGTTAGCTATAAAACGTATTTATTTTTGGTTTTACTTCGTTTTTCTTATCGTTTAAATGATTATTAGTTTATTTCAAACTTACTTTACAAACAATACAAAACTTTCTCTATACAAAAGTGTATTTTAAAGAATATTTGTGTGGCTTATTTTCTCCACATTTACTTTACTTCTATCAAAATACTGAAAGAATACAATTTTGTTAATCCTTATGTAATAACATCTTCCGAATTTTGAAAATAAATATTTAAATGAATGATTTCCGTTAAAACATGAATCTATTGTAAACTACATTTAATTTTCAGTGTTTTATTCAAACGTTTGCTCCGAGATAAGGCAAGGGTAAAAGCAATGTTCCCTTATACCTGATGTTAGTGAAATGATTAATGTTACAAACAAATAATGGCATGTGAATCAATAGGTACCCAATTTTTTGTCGAGTTTCTTGAATGACGACACATTGTATTTTAATAAATTTGTGTAATATTCCGCGATAATGATGTTATATGCATAATTTCCTATTTATGTTCTTTAAGAATGGATCGTAAATGTGGAATGCTTCAACGGATGCAAATGACGTCATTTTATACAAAATAAATGCGTGTATTTAAAGGCAAAAAACTGAAATTTGTTTTGTATTTTTTGTACTTAGCAGCGAATGTTGACGTTTCCGGTCATTGGTTGCTAGGCAATCCTTATAAAGTAATTACAATTTTCTAATGTTTTTTGCGTTTTTAAATTTAAAGATTTAAATATATGTATAAAATAAAAAATCGCCTACAATGCAAAGAGAATTAAGTAAACTTTTATTGTTATTGTTATTACTAAATGTTAGAACATAAATGAAGTCGTAAAACGAAAGGTATAGCCATATACTATCATTTCATGCAAAAAAAAAAAAAACTAAATAATTATTAAGAGAACATAAAACTAGATGAAAACACATGTACTATTATTAGTATACTAGACCCGAAAGGATTAATTTATGTTGAAAAAGAAAAAAAAAAGTAACAGTTAAGGGGTTAATATATAAGAAAAGGAAAGCAGTTACTGACACTGTAAAATGCTAATGAATTGCTTAGGAAGGAACTTTAAAGGTAGTTCTAAGTAAAATAATAATAATAATAATAATAATAATAATAATAATAATAATAATAATAATAATAATAATTTTTGGAACTGTCAGAAAAGAGGTGTCATAGTTAAAGACCAGGATTGTCCATAGAAGACGTGACCATTTAAAGAAGAAAACAGTTGCAATATCGGTAAGATGTAAATAAGTAGGGGGAACTGGGGTACATTGATACAGTTTTTTTCTAAGATTTTTTTTGGTGTCAAGAAAGTAGAAAATTCAAGTTTTTTTTCCATGAGGTGACAGCAAAACTTGTGTAGTATGTTATAAAAATGTACAATCATTGTTTTATGTAGTATTTTTGCATGTAATTTTAAAAAAATCAAAAAAAGTCATTTGTATCAATGTGCCCCATCCCCGGGGCAGATTGATACGTTTAAGAAAAATGACGACAAAATAATACCAATGCATATTTTTCATAAAAAATGAGTTAGAAAACCATTTTATATTTATTTATAAAAATTCAAATCACCCACAATTTATTTTTAAGCAAAATTAAAGCAATCAAAATTAAATATATTATGACTTGATGTTCTGTCTGTTTCTTGTCTGATTGTTGGCTGTGGTAACTTTGTCATATCTAGCACTTCAACCCCAGCATTATCTTCTTTCTTATGAAAGATGAAAAAATTACCAGTTTTTCTGTTTATAAATAGGTTCATAAACAGAAAATAAAGGATAATTATATTAAAAATTCTGTTTATAATATAAGTATCATTTTCTGTTCTGCAGTTTGTTTCTCTTACTTAACATTTCTTATGTCGAAAATACTTTTTTCTCTGGAGAATCGATATAAATTCGAGATTTGCCAGAATGCCGTCCTTTTCTTTTATTAGTTCTACTAGCACTAGATGCTGGGTAAGTTCCTACGTCTTCTGTTTTCAAAAATACTATAAAATGCTCTAATATAAAGAAATTAGAGCTATTTCACTTCAATAAAAACTAATATTAGAAATTTTTCGTGAAAAAAAGGTTGGATTAAGGAGTGTATGGTAAAAAAAATAATAAAAGATAATGAAAATATGAACTATTAAAGGATTTAGGTTGTATCAATGTGCCCCGTCATAAACTGTATCAATCCGCCCCATACAGCGATTTTGAATAAAATGAGTCTCAAATCCAACACTTCACAATATATCTAACAATAAATAATGAGGAACTGATAAAGAGTAGCAGTACTTACCAGGGAGAGTATTCATTTTGGTTGAAAATACTGGAACAGTTGTATAATAGCATTTCAATTGTACAACTCAAATTTACTTTTGAACAACAAAAACAATAAATCACCCGTCCCATTTCATCAAACTGCTGAATCATTCCAAGATTTTCTGTATGTAGTTGAATACACTAGCATCACCTTTTGGAGCTGTTGTGAAACTTCCTGTAATGACCCTGTGAGCGGTAGAGGGGGTGTATCAATGTGCCCCATGTATCAATGTACCCCAGTTCCCCCTATTGTCTAACATTGCTTTCAAATTCGACTCAGTTATACTCTCAGTGGGTCAAATATCTAATAAAATTTACATATAGCCTTAAATGGCATTATTTTAAAATTTTACTTATTATTATCACAAATTTAAAAGTCTAGCTTAACCCTTACAGGGGCCATTTGCACTCTACAAGCGGTTAATTTTAATGCCCAAACTGCCGAATAGCACAAGTAATTTTTTACTACAATTTGGATTTCATAATATACATGAAAAAGACACTACAAGTCTCTACAAGTTTCTTTATTTTTAATTTTATTTAATTTTTAGCATTAAGTATTGTGCCACCACATACATTATAGTATCATTCAAAATTGAAGAGATTTTTTGAAAGGTAATGTGACCCTTAACCCATTAACCACCAAAACGATAGATTGGGTTTTTTTAAAATTTCTTATAGCAAGTGACTTCTCATCACAAATTCGAAAAGAAAATTTTCGCCTTTTTAAAGTATACAAATTTTTGGCAATAAATAAGGCAATTTTTTTAAAATTCTAAAAAAATGATGGCAAAATAATTAATTAAATTACAAACAATTATATTGAACGGCGTTATTTAAGATGTATTTTTCTTTTTGCAAACATTCATGGAAGATGTTTTTTAATCAAAAGTAATTTCTAGACAAATAAAAACAGTTAATCTCTCTCTCTCTCTCTCTCTCTCTCTCTCTGTATATATGTAAATATATATATATATATATACTTTTACACATAAAACCAAAGTAACTCAGATATTACCATAACAATAAGCCAATGAAACCAGTGTTTATACTGTCTTTAGGTATAATTAACACGAAAAATGAAATCCTGTTAAAAACATTTGAAGTGACATAGAGAGTAGATTACCAAAATTAAGAAAAGTAAATTGATAAATAGACTGTAGGAGGCTTTTGTATTAGACTTCTCTTCAGGAGTGCGCAGCCAAAATACAAAAGTAAAACATCCAACCAGTTTCTGTCATAGGTCGTGTGCTATAAGCTAAGAAATTCCATCTTATAATGAACCCGACTGGTTGGATTTTATTTGCTATTTCAAATTAGGAAAAGAGGAATTCAATGAAATAACAATATTAAATAATAACTATAATAAAATTTATATAAAATATATATGTATATATTAAAATATTTACCAAACATATATCTTGAATGAGCAAGAAAGCAAGAGAGTTCGATCAGTTATATATATATATATATATATATATATATATATATATATATATATATACACACACACAATGTTTCAGTATTGGTTCAGTATGCTAACAAACTGTTCTCATAAAGAACAATTTCAAGTAAAAAAAAAAAAAAAAAAAAAAAAAAAAAAAAAAAAAAAAAAAGAGTTTAATTTTAGACAAATACAGACACTTAAAAAAAAATACAGTACAGGTAAGGGGCTGTGCAAATATAACGTTATCAACTTTTTGGTAATTTTGGTCTCCCCCCCCCCCTTTCTATATCATACGTTGTCGTCTCTGAAGCACCGGTAATGATATCGTTATCAAAATGTACAATTCTTTTGATTACTGGAATTTATTTCTTTTGTTAGAAGTGATATACAAAACTGGTTACATTTATTTTTCGCATACATTTATGATTCAAATGAAGAGGAGTCAATAAAATACCTCTTTGCATATGAAAAAACTTTATATCAAATAGCACTTAAAATAAATAGTTGCTATTTAAAAGCATTTTATAGTAACTTTTTGTTACATAATGCATTTAACAGTGATAAAGTCCTGTAGCAATTGCCCCGAACGGAGGAGGGATGGGGGACAGATGGACATTCTTTTCAAAATAACAAGTGGAAAAAATTCCTTCTCTTTCTCTTTTACTTATTAGTAAACGCAAACTTTATTTCAAATATGTATCACCTACAATTTCTGGAACTCTGATTATATATTCATTAATATATGAAGAAGAATAGGAATGTCAAACGTTGGGATATTCCACGTTTTAAAATTAAATAATTGTATAACAACTTGATGATTTTAATAATAACTTTGTACTTTCATAAAAATAGATAACAGGTTAAAAAAATATTTAAAATATGCTAGTTTTTTTTTTATTAAATAACATGTTAAAAATAAAAAAAAAAATAATTTTATTGGATCAAAAATGATATCGATGTCAAAAGGCAAACCCCCTTCTCGATAAAAATATTTTACGCTATGATGTACATTATATTTGCACAATCCCTAAAATGTTAATAAATAATCATTTTCTAGCATTGTTTTATAATGTGATTCCACTTTACTGGCTGTGAATCACATTTAAAGATTAGCCTTAAATGACATTATAATAAATTTTTATTTGTATTACTAAAAAGATATCGAATTGGTTCTCGAATTTTAAAATCTAGCTAAGTTTTGCTATGTGCCTATTAAAATATGTAAATTTAAAAATCGATGAAACATCAACAATATATATTTTTTTTCTGCAAACGTGAAGGAAATTTTTTAGTCTGAAGTAACTTTTAGACAAATAGAGACCGTTAATGTCTGACAAAATTAAAGCAGTTACAGTGTCGGTAAAATGCTAATGAACTGCCGTTAGGGGCTATCTTTGAAGACAGTTCCAGGTAAAAAAAGAAATCTCTTTACTTTTCTGAATCTGGCAGAAAAGAGAGGTCAGCGTTAGAGATCAGGGCTGTCCATCGAGGCGTTACAGGTGTAATGGGCGCCCAAACACAGTCGTGCATGACTGGGGCTCAACTATGCGATGGATAGGTGGGAGAACGTCTTGAGCGGACAAGTGGTGTAGATTTAGTGGCTGCACGCAAGGCGAAAGTTTGAGACACCTGTGCTTCTGCTCCAACAGGTGTAGTAGATGTCTTGACCTTGGCACACGGTAGCCAGGGGCTTAATATTTATAGGGAGGAGAGACGCATACACGATTAATAAAACGGAAGTTGTCCATTAATAAGAAAAAGGATTTTTTTTAATCTGTAATTTGATCTAACGAATTTTAGTGATGGGGATGTTCTGAAGACGTTGACCAAACCTGAATAAATGTCACTTTCATGAAAACGATTAACTTTAATTATGATTTACAACTTGGAATCAACAATTAAAAAAAATAATATAAGTCCTGAAACTAATATTTTGAGTGTGTAATCATGTTTTTAAAATCAACTTTCATTTGAAATTCAATGTTGCATACAGTGTTAAATATAACTTTAATTAAAATGTAAAACTGTTCATCATTTTAAAATAATTGTGTTATTTTAAATCAATAAAAACTTAAAACTGTTCCTTAGATGAAATTCGTTGACTTATTTGAAATGTTTAATGATTTATAGTATTACTCCCTCCCGCCTTTTTTTTTTTTTTATTTGGGCTTAAAAATTATTTGTAATTATTGCACTGGGTGAATTCCATTTTGTGACAGACATGACTGAGAGAACTTTTTTTCATCTTTAAGTACTAAATATTAATTGATAGTTAAAAAAATTGCATGGGGTGATGTAAATAATTTATTGATAATGTCTAAATCTGATCGCGACATTTCCTTATCTGGTTTTATTCCTATTGCCTCCAATTCCCATAAATTTTTAACTCTCTCATATTCTAACTCTTCCCTCATAACAATCGCATGATTTACCAAAATATCTCTAGATTCCGAATTTCCTTCCCTACCTTGAACTACAAATCCGAACAAACTCTCTGTTGCAACTAAACATCTACTTAATCTAACAATTTTATCACACAAAACTTCCCATATATAGTCTGAACCTAGCAAAATGTGTATATCTTTACTAGTTGCATTATCAGATAATTTAATTCCTTGACGTAGTGCAAGATTCTTAACCCATTGAGAAGGAATTTCAATTTTTCCATGCGTAATCTTATCAATCACCACGGCTTGTATTTTGATGCATTTATGAGGATCTGTTATATTTTCCAATTCAATTTCCACTATATTATAACACTGAATTGATTTAGTTTGTTTATCTGCAAA
This sequence comes from Maratus speculifer, assembly GCA_964019185.1. NCBI lineage: Eukaryota > Metazoa > Arthropoda > Arachnida > Araneae > Salticidae > Maratus > Maratus speculifer. The sequence goes on from OZ025296.1 coordinate 25,742,335, forward strand.
AGAATGAATTCGAAATGTTTCTCTTTTTATGATCTTTAAACCTAACGAATCCACAATCCGTTTTTCAACAGAAGTCCGATTCGATCCCCCATCTAACAAAACACGAACAATTTTAGATTTTTTGGTTCCCTTTGCTATTGCACTGAGTGTCTGCAACAAAACAGGAGAACATTCCTTTCTTTCCCTTTTATTTTTGAAACATCTGGTGGAAGCTAATGACGTCACAATATCTGGCGTCGAGTCAGAATTTTGATCATCCGAATTAGTTTTAACGGAGGACAGCGATTTGTCGCAAATTAATACATTGTGACGCAATTTACAAATTTTGCATAACTGATTCCTTTTAAAACAAAATTTAGCGATGTGTTTTCGTTTAAGGCAAATAAAACAACGACCATTACTTTTAAGAGAATTTTTTCTTTCATTTACTGTCAGAGGACAGTTCATACTTGCGTGATTCTTATCAAGACAAAAAATGCAAGTTTCATTCGTAGCAGTTGTTAAGACAGCGGCTGAAGAAAGCCTTGTGTTATCATTTCTTTTCTGATTCAAATAATACTTATTTTTACTGTTTTGAATTATTTCCTTATTACGGAATGTTGATTCATTTGCATTCCCACCCTTAGAATTAGCTAACAATAACGATGTTTCCCGACATTCTACCTCCTTTCTCAAAAATTCCATTAAATTCTTAATATCAAATAATTCACTCGTTTCCTGATTCCTATTATAACTCAAACTTAAATCTTCGGGAATTTTCTGTAAAATTACCGGACATAACAAGTTACTGTATGTTTCAGTTGCAACATCAAGCGATTGCAGTGATCGGATCTGTACTTCAATCGCGTCATACATTTTTCTTAACCCTACTACATTCGAAGAATTCCTTACAGGTTCCGTAAGCAAAAGCTTATTCATATGGGAACTAATTATTAAATCCGATCTCCCAAATCTACTTTTCAATAATTGAATTGATGAATCATAATTCTCATTCGTTAGCGAAAAGCCAGAAGCAGCACTTAATGCTAATCCACCTAAATACGTCTTTAAATAAGTGAATTTCTCGATTTTACTCAATGAGTCGTTGTTATGAACAGCAACCTCATATGAGTTCCAAAAATCTAGCCACTGACTACAGTCCCCATAAAACTTAACTATACTCAATTTTGGCAATTTAAGTGTTCTGGTTTCGTTATGCAAGATCGCGTATGAAAGATCATTGTTACATATCGCTGGCTTATCCTTAGATGCAGTATCATTAGATTTAATGTCGTTTTCTTTTATAAAACGCGTCATTCTACCTCGATATTTAACAATTTTTTCTACATATTCTTCACAATACGAAACTTCATTTTCAACCTCTTTAATATCCGTGAGCTCAAAAATTTCTTTATTTAGCTCTTTTAGTTCCGAAAATTTTTCATTTATTTGTTCCTGACAATCTTTAATTTCTTCTATTTTCAAAGAAATTTCCATATCATTATTCTTCAAAATAGATTCAATTTTAGAAATTAGTTTCGTTGTACTCCCTCGAACGGAAGTACGTTTCTTTTTTATTTTTTCCAGATCCATATTCAAAACGATATAATAAAATATATCCTAGTATAATATCGTTAAATATTTCCAAACAAAACTAAATTTCAATAATCATCTATTCTTAATCCGAGATTAAAATAATTAATTTATCAATTTCGGAACTAAAACAATAAATTTCATAACGAAACCAAAACATTCTATTTATTTATTTTCAAACGATATTCCATGCAAATATATAAATTAATAATCAAATTGGTCTTACCTCAATCTCTCGTGGCCGCGAATTTCAAACCCGTCAGATTCGCCAGATAAATTCTTTTAAAGGTGTGTCTGCTCTCATTATTTCCAGAGAAAAAATATATTCATATTCCATGGAGAGCGAAAATCGTCTTCATACATCAATATTCTAACAAACAACGATCATGTCTTGGGACACCATGAAGAAAAAATTATATCCATCTCAGAAGGTTTTCTTGTTTATAATAAGTTTATTCAAAATGTGATGAAATATTTACAAATATGTACAATACCAGACATTCTGGTATTTCCACTATTATTCAATTAATGTAACATTCCAAAGATCCATCTAAATTCAACTACTCTCATAATAAACTAAAACTAAAAAAAAAAAAACATTTCAAAACACTGGTCGTCAAGACAACGAAACTAGTTGCCACTTAGCATCATATAAATACATTATAAATACATCGCTCACTCGCAGACGAGAAACAAACGTCACTTTCATCGGAGGAGATTTCGCAACACCCCCATTGACAGTAATGTAATGGAATACTTTTGATTGCCCCTGTAATGGATCTATGCATCCGATTTTCATAAAATTTGAAATGACTCGACAAAATAATGTAATGTTTATGTATTTTAAATTTCAAACGATTCGGTTGGGTAGTTTTTGCGTTGTTATATGCGGACAGACAGACGGACTGAACGACCACTATAGCTGCTACTTATTTACATAATTACAAACGCACCTAAAAATTACAAAAATAACTTCCTAGGAAAGAGATTAAGGTAAAGTTGATTGAAAAACTAATTGTGACAGACATGACTAGCGTGACAGACATGACAAATGTGACAGACATGGCAAAATGTAATGCTTTATATTTCGCTCAAATTTTAATTTTATCTTTCAATTTTTTTTATGAACTGTTCCTTTTGACATATAAAAAGAGAAAATAAAGTGTTAATAATTTTTATCAAGTAGATTTTCTTGAAAATAAAAAAATCGACATTTTCTGTGACAGACATGACATGAAGACTAATATAAAGTTTGGGGGCAATAGCAAAATAATTAAAATGTTTCAGGTGAAAATTTTCGTGTTTTTAAACATACTGTTAGCCATTTTTTTAAAAGATATATATTTTAAAAAAATCTATGAAATATTTAAATGCTTCAAGAGACATTAAACTAGAGATAAAAATAGCAGATTTTTGATTTCAAAGTTTGTCTTGAAAATAATTAACTATAAAAATTTATTTTTACAATTATCTTATTATATCTTGTTATTTTCATGAAATTTGACTTATTTTCTATCAATTGGAACAAAAAAATACTAATTTAGTTCAAATTTAAAAAATGATGTCCATGTCGTATTTTCATGGAATTCACCACCTGTTGTTTCTGTTATGTCGAACATTTACAATAATATTGTAGTTATTTTTTAATTCCTTTCAAACGTATTATCATACTGATAATTTTTTTTCTTTTTTTTACTATGCAGTTTGGATTTAAGATTATTAAAAAACAGAGTTAAGAATGTAAAATGTACGTTTTACGAATTGCAGAAACATTACTTTGTATATTATTTTATTAAACTCGTTTTAAACAAACTTATAATTTCAGTCAATATGAGAAAAAAAAAAAAAAAAAAAAAAAAAAAAAAAACACTTTTATTTTAATATGATTAGAAAAGGCCTGTGTACAATAAATAAAATCCAACTGAAATTTCGTTTCGTGCTTTTAAAATATTCCACTAGTTCTGCTTATAATTTAATTACTGATCGAAATGACGAACGGTGATAAGTTGCTTCGAAAAACATGAACCAAAAATACATGGTGTTTTTGAATGTATATGTTATTTTTAAAAAATTGCTGCAAACTCCACGTCAATTATTGATAGTCGTGGCAACCCCGATTTTTGAAGATTACGCATATTTCTTGGACATTAATACAGTTTAACTTCAAAAATTCGGCATCATCAGGACCGCGACCCTTCAGGATTTTTGAAGGAATATCAAAAGTAGTAAGTAGAAACATCAAAAGTAGTATTACATTCTTAAGAGGACGGTGGACGTTATTTTTTTTTTTTTTTTTTTTTTTTTTTTTAAATTTTCATCATATCAATATGAAATTCTGTGCTTATATACATTTCACCAAAAGCATATAGAATATCTTCAAAAAAATTTCCAATCGTATTAAAATTTTAAAATATTTTTAAATTTTTTAATTTTTAAACGAAATTTTAAAATGCTCCTCGTGTTTTAATTTTTGAGATATTTTCTTGCTTTTGCATTTTTATCACTTAAAACTCTATTATAAACTAATAATAACTAACTAATAATAAACTCTATTATAAAATAATTTTTATAATTTCTTGAATAGTTAATATCTTACATAATTTTTTTCTAAATTCCATATCGATTTTCATCAAAATTTTGCCTTTTAATAAGTAAAAAATCAAATTTGACTATCTTAATGCAGACGAATTTTAAAAAGCTTACACAATTTCTTTCTAAACAATATCAGGATACTTTCTTATCAATCTCATAAATATTGATAAAAAATTACGTCGCGAGAAGTATTTCAAAAACCTAAAAACGCTGAAAAATTAGTTTTGAGAAAAACAGATTTAAAGTATATAAATATACCTAACTTTATTATTTACTTCTTAAAACCTTCATAAATGACATTTTAATATGAAAAAACTGTTTTGGTACTGTTATGCCACAGAAATAGACCTTTTTTGCGAAGATTTTGTTACAGACGATTTTGCTCAAATAAAGGTCCACTGTCTCCTTAATGGTGCCTTTAGCCCTAATTTAATTCGTCGTTATGTGATTATTATGAAACAAAATGAGAAAATTAAATAATAATAATAATAATAATAATAATAATAATAAGTTACTTTAATTGATAATTTCTGTTGCAAAATAAAAAAATTGTGTGTGTGCGTGTGTATTTTATACGTATGAAGAATACCTATTTTGGAAAAACACTTTTATTTCTCTACAGCTTATATTAATACTCCACTGAAATTTATGCATTTTGTTTTCTTCTTTTTTGTGTGTGTCACCATTTCTTCTGAGTCAGCGTTGGTTCATGCGGTTCGTTCTCATTATCAGTTGTTTATTCTCATCTTCTCAGTTTTTACTGCATTATCGAGAATTCTATTTAGAACAGCATCTACGATTTCGCTGTCCGTTAATTTGCTTGCTGCTGATGCATTTTCGTCAATGCTTAGCCAAACATCAATATTCCTTTTTATCTCCACTAAAGGAGATTCGGGACAAATTTTACTATCATTTTTTTTTTTATTGAGTTAAAATTTTGAATTTTTTTGTAATGGTTAGCTATATCATCAGTAAAGAAAATCACATGATAAAAGTGATCATAATTTAAAAAAAACTTTTAATTTAAAATTCATTAAAAAAATGCATTAAATTAAAATCTTTATAACTTGAAATATTATTTGTAGAATTTTTTTTTTCATACAAATAAACATAAATATAAAAGCTTTAATTTTGATTCAGCAGTTAAAAAATATTAATTAAATAAAAGTAAAAAATTTTTAAATAAAAATCTGAAAAAAAATAATGTAACTTTTAAAAAAAGGTCTTATTTTTAAAACTAAATATTTTTTTTTCAAATTTGCTGAATCAAATTAGAGTAAAACAAGTGAAAAAGACATGTTCCAAGTTTGAACATTTATTTGAAACGGTTCTTGAGCTATAACAATATAAAAACGAGAAATGGTGAAAAAAACTCATCATGAAGAAAAAATGCTTTTTTAAAACAAATCAATTTCATAAAAACCAATGCTTGAAAACTAGATTTCGAAAACAAACCAAAACCATAAAAATTAATATTTCATAGAAACATGATTTAAACGTGATTTTAGGCAGAAAGAAGTGTTTAATGCAGTGTTTTTTTTTAAAAATAAAAATTGAAGATATTTGTCAGCTCCTAAACTGCAGCATTTTCCCCGGGAAGTGTGAAAGCATGAAATTTTTTCTCATCAATAATATCACCGTAACCGGAAATTCGTTCCGGCCATATATTGTACGATGTATTAACCAAAGTTGTGTACAAAAATGTTCCTATTGCTAAGTAATGATGCAGCTCCCAGAATTTTTTTTTCAGAAAACAATCGACTCTGACAAATGAAAAAAAAAAAAAAAAAAAAAAAATATTCTGTCGATTTGTCTTATAGGCGGAGGTAGATTTCGAAGAGTGCTCATTTCAGCAACAAAAAATAAAATATGATTAGAGATAAATTCAGTTTAACAATTTTCTTTGTCCGCTTTTGAAAAATTTTTAATTTATTTTTATGTAAGAACTGGTTTTTATCAAAATCATCTTTAGCGAAATTCGGCTCAAATGCCCATTTTGACAACATATTTTGAAATATATTCTGACTTTATTATTAAAAAATCGACCAATACGCAAATTATATAGTTCCTAAATAACAAAAAAACTGTCAATTGAATGCTTTTGAGAGCAAAATCGAATTTAAAGATGAGTCATAAAATAACCAATTTGTTACTTGAATACATCCTCAATTCTTAAATCATGATTGCTTTGGGAAATTTTGTCCGAAGTGCTCACTTTGGCAGCTTTAAAAATATATATATTTAACCTTTATCAAAAAACTAACCAATGCGGCATATTACATAGTTCCTAAATAACAAATAACTGTCAATGGAATGCGTTTGAAAGCAAAATTGAATTTAAAAATCAGTTATAAAATAACCAATTTGTTATTTTAATACATCCTTAATTCTTAAATCATGATCGCTTTGGGAAATTTTGTGCGAAATGCCTACTTTGACAGCTTTTTAAAAATATATATTTAGCCTTTATCAAAAAATCGACGAATTCCACATTATATAGTTCCTAAATAATAAAAAACTGTTAATTGAATGCGTTTGAGAGCAAAATTGAATTTAAAAATGAGTCATAAAATAACCAATTTGTTATTTGAATACATCCTCAATTCTTTAATCATGATAGCTTTGGGAAATTTTGTGCAAAGTGCCCATTTTGGCAGCCTTTTTTGAAATATATTCTGCCTTTATCAAAAAAACTGGCAAATCCATCACATTATATAGTTCCTATATAAGAGGACCTGTAAATTGGATGCGTTTGAGAACAAAAATGGATTTGAAAATGAGTCAGAAAAATGCAATTTGTTATACTTCCTCAATTTTTTCAATCACCATCACTTTGGGAAATTCTGTTCAAAATACTATTTTTAGCAGTCTTTTTTGAAAAATATTCTGATTTTATCAAAAAACTGGCTAATACGTCATGTTATACAGTTCCTAAATAGGTGGCTCTGCCATTTTAATGCGTTTAAAATCAAAAGTGAATTTAAAAACGATTCAGAATATAAGCAGTTTGGATTTGAGTTTTTTTCTCCAACTCCTATTTTTGTTTAATTGTTTTTGCTATAAGAATTGGTCCTATGAAAAACTTGTTAATATAAAAGTTGTAGATATTATTGAGAATATCTAAAATAAATTTAATTAGATTTGCTTGCTTAAGAATTGAGTAAGTTATGGATTTTTTTCAATTTCCAACCCCTTCCCCCTTTTTCTTTTCGTTTTTAATTTTTTTTCATCGGTAAAAGTTGTTCCTATCAAAAACTTGTAAATACAAAAGTTTTAGATAATTTTGAGAACATTTATAAAAAATTTAGTTAAATTTGATATCTAATAAATTGACGAAGTTATGATTTTTTTCTCCCCAAAACCCTGTTTTTTTCGCCCCTTGAGCCCATTTTTAACTTTATCAAAAATCTGTTATGCATAAACTTTTGGCCCATTCTTTAGAAGTAATATAAACTTTAAACTGATTCGATATCTATTTTAATTTAGAAGTTATCGCGTTTTTTCTGTTTTCACAAAAACCCTCCTAACTTCCACCCCCTTGGTCCGATTTTGCCCATTAACGAACTTAACCGAGATTTTATGCCCCTTGATTTTATGTAAAAATTTGAAGAAGATCTGAGCATAATTACGGAAGTTATCGTGTCCAGAAGAAAGTGATATACACCGATAGATAGATAGATAGATAGATGGATAAACTTTTTTTACTAATGGTAGTTTTGGGGTCTAGGGGTGGTGATCGGTGTAGATCTGCAAAAATTTTTCAGAAATTCCAACATGGGAGCGATCGCAATAGATAGTATTTCATACGAAATCTACCTAAAAAGGCATTTTTGCATTTTTATTTTCGAGCTTGAAGTTTTTTATTCATAAAGAATTGCTATCTTTTTTTTCTCCAACAACTTGACAATGTTAAAAAAAGAAAAAAAAAAAGAAAGGAAAAAGATGATTTTGATGCCGGGTTTTTGAAGTTTCTGGATTTCTGAAAACCGAACTTTTGAAATTACACCGTAGTACACAAAATAATAAAGCAAACAACATAGGTGTTTATGATGTTTTATACGCTCGCTCACGATATAAGATGAGGCGTGCAATGACAGCGAGACTACAGCTTACGGGATATAAGTGAGTTTCGTTAAGATTTGTGACGCTGACGTGTGTATTTTTATTCATGTATTCTTTCTGATATTAATAGCATGACATTAATAAATCTGAAATTACACGTCAAACGTAACATGCGTTCGTATTATAATGAAGTTTTTTAAATATTCAGACCTTGGTGTAATAGTATACAGTACTTTGGGTACAGCGTAGTAGACGAAATCTTTTGTGTGTCCCAATAAATACTATCTGCTTTATATTATACGGGAAGTAACTTGTAGTAAATCTCAGCAATGTACATGAATTTCATAAAATATGAAATAATTTAATATAATTAAACGACTTTATTAATTTAATATAATTAAATACCAAACAACGTTTCTCTTTATACTATTATGTAATGGGATACTTTCGTGTGGCTCTGTAAATTAATAACAAATATTCTTTGCAAAACAAATTGTACAGAATGTATATCGGTGCTAATTTTTGAAATGTGATTTAAGTAGTTTTAAGAGCGTTTTAGTTGGAATGAAATTTTAGCTAAATACTGACATGTAATAAAAGTTCTAGGAAATTACAGGACTGAATAAAAGTATTCAAGTGTTTCCATCTAAAATCAGCCATCTCTAGGCTGAAAGAGGAATTTCAGCCTGTTATACGTTTTCTTGCTGAACGAAATTTCCTCCACTATATCAACTGATAGATCAAATGCAGGGTTGTTCAAAAATATTGGAATACACATTTTGCTATTGAAAGTAACATTTTATTTCCCTAAAAAACAAAATTTTGTTAAAGATTTCAGGTAATGTTAGAAAGTATTTCATAATCTATGCTTAACGCATGATTTTACTTACTTGTTTGTATTAATATTAGCAAATACACACAATAATATTATTATTTTTTTTTTCAATTAAAAACTATTCAGGACAGTCATTTGAAAAATCAGATTCAACCGAATTCAATCCGTGATGAAAAATATTGATTGACCCGATCTAAACCATGGATTCGGATAAAATCGATTTACCCGACCCAATAAAAATTTTGCATCAAATTGACAAGGTATAAGTTGACACTTATAAATAAGTTGAGAAAAATGTCAAAGATGTATGCAGCATGCATTTATAACTAGAAATAATTAAGTTAAGATAATAATAATTGTTATCTCGTGCCATCGATCAAAACGATTAGTAATTAGTATGCCCGGGCGCCTTTGGACATCTCATGAGATACACTGTTGCTAATGTATCTCACAGAAAGGGGAGGAGGAATGCTGCATTTTATATTGGTTGATTATAATTTAAAGGGGCAACGGACTTTGTAAATGAGTTAAATGGATACATTGGGTGATTTTGAGCAAGAGCAGAGAGGCAGACACTTGGCTGAACAACTAGAAGAAGAAAAATGGTCAGAAATTGCACGTCGAACGTTACAAATGAGGTGCTTTTGTACTGTAACTAGTTTTAGTCATATTCAGATTTTGGTGGTACAGCTACTAACTTTTATGCAAAAATACATGAACACAAAATGGATTACGAAATACTTTTGATTGTCCCTGTAATTGAAGTATGCATGCCATTTTCTTAAAATTTGCGATGACTCAATAAAATTATGCAACAATTATATATTTTAAATTTCAAACGATACAGTAGGGTAGTTTTTGCGTTGTTATATGCGGACGGACAGACAGATTGAACGACGTCTGTAGGTGCTACGTATTTATATAAGTACGAACGCACCCAAAAAGAGAAAGGACGAAATACAAAACCACCTGTTCACACAAAAGAAGACCCAACCAAATTTTCAAATAGTTACAAATTAAAACGAAAGGTGTGCGAGGAGGGGGCCACTAAATAGAAAGAAAAATAATTAATTTATGTAACTGGAAAAGTAGTACTACGTGAGTATATTTTAAGTTTTTAACACAGCAGTTAAAAATGCACATTGACTGAACAAATCGATAAAGAAAAAAACTCACTGGAGAGACACCAAATAATAAATAGAGAAATTTTCCGAATAAATTTAATATAAACTTATTGTAATACTCGTACATTCAATGAGTATTCTGGCTCTTAAAATAAAACTAAGTATTTTTTTTTTAAACTAAACGACTAGAAAAAAATAAAAATAAAAATAAAATAAATAAAATAAAATAAAAAACAACGCTATTTTTTTAAAAATAATTTTCGATTATGTATCAAAAATCTGAGTAAAACAGAAAAGAAAAAGGATATGGAAAACAAGTGGGTGAGTGTAATCGCAGAGAGTTTCGTTTAATATCTATTTCAAAATACTTTATCATTAAATTAAGGAGTTTGCTAAACGGTTTTTTGGCGCTATATCAGATTTCTTCGCCAATCGTGCCATCTAGAACAGAATACTAAATTCTTCCCCTAAATGCGGCCTTGATCGCATAGATTTGTTGATTTCTCTATCAGAATCTACAGATTTAGTGAAGGTACGCAAGGTATAAAAATTATGAATAAAAGTAAAATATTGCAAAGCTAAGCATAAATTTAAGGGAGACCAAACTTCTCACCAGAGGCGGCTAATAATTTAAATGTATAGGAATTTAATAAATAAAAAAGATGTTTCACTTTGCATGTCAAAATAGATGATAAATATGATGAAATAAATACAAATAAGCGCGTTTTTTGTGTGATTTGTTTAATCCATTAATTTATGTTACATGTTTAATGATTTTTATATCTATTTAAACTTGCGAGCAACAAAAGAAAGAAAAAAAAATAACTGAAGATATTAAAAAAATATTTTAATTAAAATAGTTTTTTGTTTTTCAAAATTTTATTGTTTGTTGTGTGACAAGAGACATTCAGCTGTAAGTACACAAAATTTGAACTCTTTGACTTATATAGTTTTTGTGTGCGGATTCTGTAACAGACAGAGTACAGAGACGCTAAAAAGAAGTTCTTTTAATTATTTACAAAATGAAATCATTAGAATAATAAATTTGTTATTCTAGAAGTCAATTCTTAATCAAATATATAAAATTACTAAAACCACTGATAATACACATTGTATAAAGAATAGTTATGAACTGATAAGTATTATGAAAAATCTTAAATGTATAAAAAATATAACTACTTATGACTTCAAAGATCTTTTTAATAATATCGATTTATTAGATTTACATAATATCATAAATGATCTTTTTCAAAAATATCAACATGATTTGGATCTATCAACCAACACTGATACTGATTATTTTCATACTTTAACTAATTTCATTATCTATAATAATTATATCATGCAAGATAACATTATACAGGGTGTTTCGTTAACAGACCGACAAACTTTGAGAGGTAATAGTAGACATAAAGAAAAACATTTTTAAATAGGAAATCATGGGGCGCAAACGTCTTCTGTAGGAGCTAGGGGCCATTAAAATTTAAGGTCTAAAAATTCAAATGCTGATAAAAATTAGAAAAAAGGGTCGATTTGTTTGCGGTTTTCTTTAAAATCGTTCTATATATCACGATTTTTAATTTTTTTAATTTTAAAGGTTAAGTTCGAAAATTGTCGATAGAGGGTGCTTTAGACTTTAGAGTAAAGAAAAAATACTTTTTGTCGTTCTTTTGTGCAGGGGGTTGAAATTATTCTAAAGTTTAGATTTTAACTTAAATTTTAAGCCCAAAATCGGAAACATGGGAATCGGTTAACTAGCGAAAACTTAACTGTGAACCGAGGGGGAGATTTAAAACGCTCATAAACATTGGACAAACTAATCGATTTTGTTGCGGTTTGCGTCTAGCTCATTCCCTTGGTAATTATTTTATTCAAAATGACGTACAGCTGTAGTGTCTTCATTTTTTCATAGAGGGTGCTTCCGACACATCTCCGACATTCCAATGGCATTACTCCTGGGTGTTTTACTACCAGACTACCATACTTCCAGGAAGTGTTAGGGAAGTGAAAGCGACACGGAATCACATAGGAATGTAACGTTGAAAATGTCTTTTTTGCGAGTTATGGTTAAAGAAATCAGATAAAAAAACAACAGAAACAAGCAGAGAAACAGCAACACGTTAATATGACATAAAACAGTTTATTTACAGGTTTTACTAGAAAAGATGTTCGAAATTACGACCAGAAGTAATTCGACATGCTTGACAGCGGCGTCGCATGTAATTCCTCACGCTTTGAAAGATTCCTGGAATCTTTGGTAGATATCCGGAAGCTACAGAAATACGAACTGCTAAGTCTTTAATTGATGGTGCGGGATTCTCATACACCCAACTTTTCATGTGACCCCAGCAGAAGAAGCTCATACTTGAAAGGTCCGGTGATCTGGCAGGCCAATAAACCAAGACACCACGACCTATCAACACTGAGAAAAAAAATATACCGCCTTCACCTAGAACGAATAGTTAGTCACTTTCTAAATACCAGAACTAGAGTTATAGATGATAGAATTGTGCGAATAGTTTAATCAACTAAGCTGAATAGACGAAACGACCTAACCATTTCTAGTTTCGTGCTTTCTAGGTGACGAAATGATATTGAATCGTTTCAGTAACGAGAAATTATCGCTTTTTTCGGGAATGGTTTCGTAAACAAGAATTACAGTTACCATATCAAACCTCTTGTGTTCGCCTCCATTTGCAGAGATTTTTAAATGATTTTGACCGCGAGAATATAGTAATACACTCTTGAATTCCAGTAGGAGACTATAGAACTCTCAAACATACTGAACTAGAATTTATAAGGATGACATGGAACTATTTTCTCTAGAGCCACAATTTAGATTCTAGATGTCAGAACTACATTTTTTTTTCTCAGTGAACCGCTGTCAATATGTTACGTTGAGGTATCGGTGAACATCATTGGTAAAATGTGGAAGAGCCGAATCGTGCTGGAACCACATAGAGCTGCGCAACGAGGGAGAAACTTTCACGCGCATTAACGTTCAGCGCCATCTACCGCAAGAAAATCGCAGCGCCATCTACTATCGCTACCAAGTAGTTTGCCGGGCATTTTCTGGTCGTAATGTCTAACACTTTTTGCAGTAAAACCTTTAAATAAACCTTGTTCTGTCACTTTAACATGTTGCTGTTTCTCTGCTTGTTTCTGTTGGTTTTTTCTCTGCTTTTTTTTTTAAATGTAATATACAAAAAAACAATTTTCAACGTTACATTCCTGTGTGATTCCGAGTCGTCTTTGCATCCCTTACACTTCCTGGAAGTATGGTGGTCTGGTAATAAAACACCCAGGAGTAATACCATTGAAATGTCGGACATATGTCGGAAGCGCCCTCTGTCAAAAAATGAGGACATGAAAGCTGTACATCATTTTGAATAAAATAATTACCAAGGGAATGACTTACACGCAAACCGCAACAAAATCGATTAGTTTGTCCAATGTTTATGAGCGTTTAAAATCTCTCCCTCGGTTCACAGTTAAATTTTCGCTAGTTAACCGATCCCCATGTTTCCGATTTTGGGCTTAAAATTTAAGTTAAAGTCTAAACTTTAGAATAATTTCAACCCCATGCACAAAAGAACGGAAAAAAGTATTTGTTCGTTACTTTAAAGTCTAAAGCGCCCCTCTATTTTTGAACTTAACCTTTAAAATTAAAAAAATAAAAAATCGTCATATAAAGAATGATTTTAGAGAAAACCGCAAACAAATCGACCCTTTTTTCTAATTTTTATCAGCGTTTGAATTTTTGGACCTTAAACTTTAATGCCCCTAGCTTCTACAGAAGACGTTTGCGCCCCATGGTTTCCTATTTAATAATGTTTGTCTGTATGTCTACTATCACCCCTCAAAGTTTGTCGGTCTGGTAGCGAAGCACCCTGTATATATTCAAATAGTTGGTATACCACAAGGAGGTAGTACATCTAGTTTATTATCAGACTTATACTTGTATCATTATGAACGTAAATATTTTAATAATAAAATACATTTATATCGATATATAGATGATATAATTTTAATTGATACTGATAATACCAGTATATCTCAATTACCCGTTTATTATCCATCCAATCTAGAAATTACAAAAAACCTGCTTTTTAATAATACCATTCACTTTTTAGATCTTAAAATTACATTAAAAGAAAACAAATTAATAACTGATATATATGACAAACGGAAAGAATTTAATTTTAAAGTTAATACATTTACTAATTTTAAATCCTGTCTTCATAATTCAATATATCGTAATATAATACTTAATCATTTATATAGAATAAAATGCTTATGTTCATCTCATTTAATTAATACAAATATTAAAAAGCTTGTTTATGATGCTATAATTAATGGTTTTAATAAAAAATTCATCTATTCTTTAATATACAATTAATTAGTACATGATCTAATAATTAATTAACACTTTGCGTAAAAAAAGTACAAAAAAATTATTAAAACATAAAAAATAGGAATAAAAAATAAAAAATGTAAAAAATATATAAATAAATGTATATAATAGGTTGGTTGGGTGGGTAGATGTTAGAATACGGAGAAGGGCGGTATTGTCTGGATAATACACAAAGGTTAATTTAATATTTATTTAAAAAAATGAGAGTGGGAAATTCATTTGTTAATTTGGTACATAATTTCTATGGAGTTTAAATAACACCAATGTATGGATTATTGTTTAGTTATATCTATTATATTAATAATTGTAATCATTTACATTATTAAATTGCACGTCACTTTTAATAAATGAGTGTACTATATCACTACTAAATGTATAGGGTACATTTCTTAATGAGCTATTTTTTAATCTCTAATCATCCTTAATTAAGATATTGAGTTCAGCCTAGCATAGTCAAAATAAATGTTATTGATTTAAATAATAATAGGGTAAAATATAGTCTATGGTTTAATTTTTCTGTTATTACATTATTCTGCTTTTAATTAATATATTAATTTAATATTATGATATATACGATAAGTCGTTTTTGTTTTTATTATTTTATTATCTCCATTTTTCTGTTATATGATATATGAATACTTCATGTTTTAATTTACCACGTGCGATATCGGGGTTAAGGTAGTGCATTTGGGATTCATTATACTTTATAGCTCATAACTGTTTTATTTTTTCAATATCCACTATAGATTTCTTGTAATTTTTTACTTAATTTTGGTTTTATGTGTGTTGGTAGTCCCAAATTCGTATTGTTTTGCATTATCATGGCGAATACGAAGATGAAACCACACACTCCATTTGTAGTACCAAAGTATTTGGGACCTGAAGATTCTGCTTTGGTTTTACAAATTCCATTTGTATTCACATTATTCTTTTTCCTTCCATATTCTATGTTATATAAGTTATTAAATTCAATGGTTAATTTCAAATGGTTAATATTGTTTACTATTAATGGTCTTATATATATATATATATATATATATACTTTTTTTTTTTTTTTTTTTTTTGCTTTCAGCATGTAGTATTGCTACCGTAGGCGCCAATGCAGCACTTAACAATTGCAAGTTTGTGAGGAAGTGTGGCAGTTGCTTGCATTTTATATTGTAATCAAATAAGATTTCATAAATATAAAAGTTTCTTTATATGGGTTTATTATGATTTAAAACATTGAGTGTAAATAATTGATTGCATTACAACGATAAATAAGTAAAGCTTATTTCTTTGAATTGATCTTTAAGTGACCTTTGAAATGATTTTTAAGTGACTTTTGAACATGTCATTTTCATATTTAATGCAAGACTCTGTCATATTACACGAAACCTGCTGATTAAGCTTTATTTTAATAGTGGGGGGAAGATTAAAGCCATTCCGCCTGCTGAAGAGTGATGGCTTTTATTCTGCGGGTGACTTTTTATATTATTTAATATTGTTATTTTAATGTTTACTGTTTTTTAAAAATGTTTATACATTATCTTAATAAATATTTTCATGAAATTTAAATTGTATATGTATATATATATAATACCAACTAACATAAATAAGCAAAAAATTAAAATAACCCCAATTTTTTTCGAACAGATACCAAAACAGACAAGGGTTGGCGAGAAAATTCGAATGAATTTTTAAATAAAATTGCTAGACTTTTGAGCCACCAATTAAAATTCCAAATCATGTTTGAGTGAGCAACCAGCAAAAGAAAAAAAATCGAAGAAGAAAGGAAAAAAAAAAAAATTCCCGCCGACTAACACCAAAACGAAAAAAGCTTAAAATAACCCCAAACTTTTAGAACAGGTATCAAAACAAGAAAACAAATTCTTTCTTTGACTCACGCCACTGATGCTGGAAAATGTTGCGAGATAAAGATCGCGACACGGTGCTGTCCGGAAGATAGGACCGGTCTCCCTTCGCGTGATCGTTTGCCTGACCCCTGACCCACCCTACTGGAGTAATCAGTTCCGCCAGGGCGGTGCCTCCACTACTCCCTATAACGGTGATCCCCGAAAAAAGGTAGAAGAAAGGGTAAAAGAAAGATAAAATAATATTTTATTCTTCAAGAAAAGTTGGATAACCTTCCATGGTTTTGAGGTTGCGTGTTTAAAAACTATAAAAGGGACACGTGTTGTTTTTGTTTTTTGTTATACTGATGGTGTCTAATAGATGAAATCACTATTTGTGGAAAGAGCGGCAAAAGTTAAAGAAAAAAAAAAGAAAGAAAAAATTTAAAATGTGGAAAACAATTTGTTTCCTATTAATACAATAAAGGTAGTTTTATTTATTTATTTATTTATTTTCTGGTAAAGGAGGATGTTTAGTGTCAGGACCTTATTATCAACGAGACATTCTCCCACTAGTAAAAAGAAATACTATTTTTTTTCCTTATTCATGACAGCAATTTCGAAGAAAAAGGGCGTTTAAAGAAAGGGGAAATTTCTATATAAGTTAAATCGTTTGTAATCAGACCCTGATTAGTGTGAATTTAGATATTTTTCTCCGGGAGAGATTTTTTGTGCTCCGGACTCCGGGTATGACACTATGTAATTCTGGGGGAAAATTGCATTA
Organism: Maratus speculifer; assembly: GCA_964019185.1. Classification (NCBI taxonomy): domain Eukaryota; kingdom Metazoa; phylum Arthropoda; class Arachnida; order Araneae; family Salticidae; genus Maratus; species Maratus speculifer. The sequence continues at coordinate 25,759,550 of OZ025296.1, forward strand.
CCAAACACACATCTCAAGTACTTTGAAGTGTTAGACAATTTTGATGTTCCGTGGAGGGGGCGAGTACCTTCTTTTGAGCTAATCCATGAACTCATCCCCGAGGGTATTTCTTACGGTACCACAGCACAACGGAAACTGTATTAACACTAAAATAATTTAACTTTAAATGGGTTCTCCTTTTTTTTGGTAATAATTTCTAAAAATTTGTCAAAGCACTGATTCCTAAATATTAGACTTGTGCATTTACCCGAAAATGTCGGCTGTTGTAGGAATATGTTTTAACCGTTTGTATAGTCCCCTGAATTTAGACATTGCTATTTTTCGAAAATTTCCTGTGACTTATTTAACACTAGAACTACAGCAGCGATCAGCTACAATCAGGTAGGTATCTGCATTTGGTGATCAAGCGGCTTCCACCCTGCGGCTAGGCCCAAAACTCGCAAAGTTAGGCATATTTCCCGGCAGATAGGGACCTGGTCTGCGATATAACAATAATAATATTAGAACTACTGTGAGTCGTCATTTGGCCGGCTACCATATGAATATGTTTCGTTTCAAACCAAAAATCTGATTATAAAAGATCATAAAATAAGCTTTTCTTTTTCTTTAAAAAAAAATGATACAAATAAGAAAAACGTTGAATAATAAAGTTAAACTGTTTTAAATCCAAATTCTGGTGTGATATATCTTTTTATAAAATTTGACTCAAATTTTCGGTGGCTCTAATGTTCAAACTCAAAAAAAAAAAAAAAAAAAAGAATTTTTTTTTAAGGGAGACATGAGTGAAATTAAAAAAAAAAAAAAAAAAAATGATATTTGTTTTATTGAAAAGTTTCTAAAAAGTCTGTGAACCTTCCTCAATTGGTTACACATCCGTTTCATTTTATGACCGTTGGAAATAATTGTAAAAAACACCGACTCGGACGCCACGGCCATTCATATTATTTTTACATTAACATTTTATACCACTTTATTAGACTTTTTTTAAAGTCTACATGCACCACTATATTTTAAATATATATGTGACGATTTAAAAGTTAGGAGCCCGAGACATCAACGCCGGGTTTCCCTTTCACCGCAGAGAAGTCATGGCCACCGAGGAAAATAAATAAATAGATGTAGAGAATCCAATTAATTACTCATTGGCTGCTGTAAGTTCATTTATTTAATCCGTAATCATGAGAAAGGGAAAAGCTCCTTTTGCAAACTGTCTTTTACCGAAACATTCCATCATTATTTCAGCGAGCCGTACTCATCGAAGAAAAAAACCTAAGAATCCTCCTTCTCAACTCGAGGCTTCCTCTTTTAAAACTAAAAAGAAAATTCTAGAACATTCTGTAACCTCAAACCATCATTCTTTTATATAAACAGAATTCTTGTCCGGCTACGAGACTATTTTCCACAGACGATAAATTTATTTTTAAAAAAATATTATTTAACCAATTTATAATCGACTCAGAATTTCTTAGGCAGACGATTTTTATAAATTATTAAATTTAAAAGAAAAAGAAAAGAAATGAATTTATTAATATGCACACTATCAAAGGTTGACGGAAAAAAATAAATAAATAGATAAAATAAAATAATGATATTTTTTGAAAGGTATGGTTTTGGAATAAATTTAATAAGACTTTCTTAAAAAGGGTTGATACAAACATAGAAAAATGAATTTTATTTGGAACATTAAGAAATAAAAATTTAATTAAGAATATTTTTAATTTAGAGCCATCTTTTTAAATTTACGCATACTGGAATAATGTTTTTTAAGGCAAATTAAGAATTTATATCGTCTGCATAAATATTAACAGATTAGATCTAGAAACAAGATTTTAATTTAATAATTTGAAGTAAGTACGGAACATTATTATAAGAAAATTAAGATAGTATAAAGGTTAGTTTTGGCGAAAATTTTTTAAAATTTGTAATATATATATATATATATATATATATATATATATATCGAGAGAGAGAGAGAGAGAGAGAGAGAGAGAGAGAGAGAATGCGCAAGGGTGTCAAAATAATTTGTCAAGGCTGGTGGTAATTAAATAAAATTCGTGTAAAAGATCGGTCTAGAAATCTCTTGGGAAGAGATATAACCGATAAGGGTTAATACGGTTAACTTATTTATTAGATAAAATTACCATATTTTCCGGCGTATAATCCGCGTATCAAACAATTCTTTCTGGACCCAGAAATTTTATTTAGTGATTTAAGACAAATATTTACGGCAATCAAAGAAGATACATTTCTTTTTGAAAAAATTCTGAATCAGAAAATGATTGTTTGATCCACCGTTTATACGCCGGAAATTACGATTTTATCCACACTAAGTATTTATATACCGGGTGTTCCAAAAATAACCGGTGGATTTTAATATTCAATAACTTGACAACGGTGAGAACTATTAAAAATTTTTTTTGCAGAAGGGTTATGTATGATGTCAGAAATTTTTTCGCCGTGATTTTTTATTTTAGTTCGGATTTCAAACAATAGATGGCGCTGATGGCGATTGGCGCTCAGTCCAAGCCGAAATTGACCTCCCTCAGTACTGATACAAAAGAAGGAGATTAAGGATATGGCGTGCGTCTCATTCGATTTGATTTCAATGGAATGCATTTTTGCATGGAAGTAACAGATTCTTCGATAGTGGAATACAGCGTTCAGAAATGGGTATAAATTAGCAAAAAGTATTTGAGTTTGCAGGAGATTTGACATTTATGAAGTTTTATTTGCCCGGATAAAATGACTTTCTTATGGCATGATTTAAAGAATATTTTATGCATCGTATTTTAAAACTATAATGTTAAAAATTTGAAACCTTTGCTGCATCATCACACCTCCGCTTTTATAGAAAATGATTACTTCACTGTATTATGGAGCATTCTCATTGGTCAAAATAGAGGTAGTCTATAATAGCAATGGAGTGACGATGCAGCAAAAGTTTCAAATTTCAACAGTGTTGGTGAAGATATTTTGCTACAATCTTGCTCTTAGGACCAGATTCTGAATTCTTTCGATAAGATTTCAATGGAATGCGTTGTTGCCATGTAAATAACAGATTCTTCGATAGTGGAATACAGCGTTTAGAAGTGGGCATAAGTTTCGCAAGCAGTATTCGAGTTTGCAGGAGATTTTGCATTTATGAAGTTTTTTTTTTATCCCGGATTAAATTACTTTTTATGGCATTATTTAAAGAATATTTTATGCATCGTATTTTAAATTTAGATAAAGAGTTGGCAGGCGGCTTAAGACATGCTTCGCCATAGGCGGCTTTGTCTCGAGGTAAAGAGTTTTTTTTTTTGTTTGTTAAAAATTTTATAACTTTTGTGATATTCTAAGAAATTTTTGATCTTTTAACTAACTTTTTAAAAATACCAATAGGAAAGTTAGGAATTTTATAACTTAGTTTGGAATGAAATTCCAAACTAAAATTTTGGAAATTTTCGGCAAAGGTTTCAAATTTTTAACAGTGTAGTTTTAAAATACGATGCATAAAATATTCTTTAAATCATCCAATAAGAAAGTAATTTTATCCAGGCAAATAAAACTTAAACATAAATGTCAAATCTCCTGCAAACTCAAATACTGTTTGCGAAATTTATACCCATATCTGAACGCTGTATTCCACTATCGAAGAATCTGTTACTTTCATGGCAAAAATGCATTCCATTGAAATCAAATCGAATGAGACGCACGCCATATCCTTAATCTCCTTCTTTTGTATCAGTGCTGAGGAAGGTCAATTTCGGCTTGGACTGAGCGCCAATCGCCGTCAGCGCCATCTATTGTTTGAAATCCGAACTAAAATAAAAAATCACGGCGAAAAAACTCTGACATCATACATTACCCTCCTGCAAATTTTTTTAATAGCTGTCACCACCGTTTTCAAGTTATTGAATTTTAAAATCCACCGGTTATTTTTGGAACACCCGGTATCTTTTAATTCATGTGTTCGATAAACTTGTGCTAGAACTTCGCACAAGTTAGAAGTGTCTAAGTCGTCTGTCCTAAAAAATCATACTTTTCGAGTAAAAATTCCAGTCTCATAAAGTACTCGAACGACTTTAATATATGTATGTATATATATATTAATATTAGAGCATAAATATAAGATCATATATGGCAGAACCGCCACAGTTTAAAAATTTAAACTAGTTAAAAAAAAGAAACTGAAAATTGGAAAAATTTCTGAAAAACTTGCATTGTTCTGAAGTAAAAGGTTTTAGTTGCAGATAAATACTGTCTGCCCTAAATCTTGAGCAGTATCCAATGAAGATGGATTACAAATTTCACTAGAATCAGTCGATAGTTTCCGAGGAAACTGATCTTAAAGATGGCTTATATTCCAGATTATGTGCAATTCTATAGGATTTCACATAGTCTTGTCTTCCTTTAAAGATTATTGGTATTGAAATTCAAGACCATACAAATGCTGAAAGAAGTCCACTTACGGCAGTAGCCATTTCTGTGCCACCTCTTAGTTCTTAGTACTCAGGGTGCGGAGATCAAATATACAGATGCACAATGTTTTCTATTAATGAAAAAACAATATTAAAAGAAAAAAGTTTATAATTAGATCAGTCTAATGCATAACTCCTCCCACTCGAATATTTTACTGATTTCATAATAGCACATGTAAGTAAAATATTTGATGAGAAAATGTCCTCTAATAACATGACCTAATTATCTTATTATCAATTATTATTATAGCATCAATTATTTTAAATTAAAAGCATGGAAGTGCTAAGGATGGCGAAAAATTGCTCATACATAGGAGGGTATGGGGGATTCAAGGTGAAGTTTTAATAATCAATAGGGAAATAGAGGATTTAAGAAATTGGATTGGAAATGGGACCAAAGTTTTGAGGGGAAAAAAATAAGAAAAAGAGTTTTTTATGTGATATTTCCAGCAATTTGATAATGACAAAATGACAAATTCACATTTAATAATATCATCAATTTTTTTTATAAATATGAAATACTTGAAGGAAGTTAAGTTCACGAATGGAAGCAGGTTTAGAAATTATTTTAACCGAGCTGAAATCAAAAGTATGATTCATCTCCCAGCAATGTTTTGCAGTGATAGATTTATTGGTTTCGTAATTCTTAATATATTGTTTATGTTCTTTGATACAAAATTTTAATGCACGTTTGGCTTGGCCAGAATAAGAAAGACCGCACTGGCAATTAATATTGTAGATATCCCATGAATTGTATAATTCTATGGGATCTTTGAGTTTGGAGAGGGCGAGTTTATTGGTAGGGGCAAAAATTATTTTTATATCATATTGTTTACGTATTTTAGCAATAGGAATAATTTTGCAAAGAAGGATAACAGAATGCGAATAATGGAAAGAGTAGAAAATTAAGATGAGTTTGTGGAACGAGAGTGCTGCAGTTTAAATAGGGCAGCATCAATTATAGAAGGCTTTTAGCCTCTATCAATCGCAATGACTTTAATATATTAAAGTTCACTATTAAATGACTGCGAATCGGAGCAAATATGTATGGCATGATTGATAAAGTAATAAAAGGTGTCCGGTTTTTGGCTAGGAGAGTAACAAAAATAAGCATGGGGGGGGGGGGGGGCAAAAACATAGAAACTTTTACGATAGACGGATGTAGAGAAACCCGTTATTGTGCCAGTTATCAAGGTATCCAGAAATGGGAGCGAACCATTATTTTCAGTTTTATAAGTGAACTGAATATTGCTATCAATAAAACTAATAATGTTCAGAATATCATTAATATTGTGAAGGGAGGTATCAATTAAGGTGAGGGTATCATCAACAGAGTGAATCCAGAGAGGGAAAGAGAATATATTGAAAAGGGACCTTTCAAAATAATGCATTTAGATGTCTGCGAGGATCCTCACGGACGAGAAACAAAATATTCAATCGAGAAGTTTACAACGGTAGACTATAATGCATGCATTACTTTTGTCAAAGAAAAAAGAAAAAATGAAAAAGAAAACGAAAAAACAAACCTAAAACACACATAAAACACACATTGGATTTCTTATAAAAGTCAAAATTAAATCTATAAAAATTTGTTTTCAATTTGTTGATAAAAAAATTTTCAATAACATTAAATGCTTACATTTTTACCCGACTGGCAAGTAGGGTTATGTTTTTTTTAAAAAAATTCTGTATAAAATTCTGTTATTAAATTTATACAAAGTTATTATTAGTCTCTTTCAGGAAATGTATCATAATTTTTACATAAATGCAACCCAATATATTTCGTATTAATTACAAATTCCTTAAATTATCCAGTATATAACAGTTTAATATATAATCAAATGTAAAGTATTTAAAGAAGAGAAATATTCTCTCTCTCTCTCTCTCTTTTAGTTGAACTAATATAAGATAAACTACATACAGAAAAGTACCCTTTTAACTCTTTCGAGACGGCATACTTTACACAAATTTTATTTGGTTGACACCGCTTAGAAAAAAAAAATACAATTCCCTCTCCCTGTAAAATACCTGCTAACACTCAAATTGAAAATGACAAATATTATGTGTATTTATTAATGACGCCGAAAATAAATTCCACATGCACCTTTCGACGATGCACATATGCATCAACCGTCCCAAAAGGATTAATAAGCATATTGATAAATGTTGTTGATATAAATTTTATTAAACGTATTCATCTGCTTCTCATAATTTTAATTTGCTTTCGCCAAAAATCTAGTAAAATGTACGGCCTTACGTAAAATTTACGATATTTAAGGGAAAAAAAAACACGGACGATAAGAACCGAAAATCTTGTTGATTAGTAGTTAATGTATTATAGAGCTTTATCTTTATTTTTTTATTTAAAAAAAAGAGAAAATACTCTGAATTTTATACTTGTATTTGTTGTTTTTCTGCCCGCGTACCTGTAATTTTTTTAGAGGATGTATTCAGGCGTTCAAAATTATTGTAGGGCTTCGCTATTAATTGAGACCGAACACTTCACTTTAGCGAGAATTCGTAATAGATGGATTTCATTAGTAATATTCCACGAATCGACCTGTTAAGGAAAAATCAAGTGCACAATCATGCTCTGATCATTATGGACAATGCTCCGTCCCATCCAAAAGAAACGGAATTTTTTAGTGGAGACAGTTTTTCTGCCACCGAATAATACTTCAATTTTTCATCCTATCAATCAGGATGTGCTGCAAGCCATTAAGCAAAAATACAGAAAATTCGCAGCCTACTTGAAGAAGGTGAAAATGAATTCACACTCCTGTAAAAACTAAGAAAATTACAATAAAAGATGTGATTTACTGGATGGCTCAGAGCATGTGATAGCACCACTTAAGGCGTGATAAAAAAAATCTTGGTAAAATTTCTGGCCTGCATTAGTTTTATGAAAAAATTACTGGAAATATTGTCGATAGTTAATATAAAATAATACATTTTGTAAAAATCATCATAAAATTGAAAAACAAAGCAGGACACGTTTCGAGCTAAAACAATAATAGCTCGTCATCAGTTGAATCATCACGTGTCCGTAAGTGGACATTGTCAGAGATAAACTGGAGTTTGGACAATGTCAGTTTATCTTAGTGATGGGCGATTCTGGGAATTTTGAGAATCGATTAAAATCGACATCGTATAAAGTGACATCTATTATAATAAGAATCGATTTCTAAATTCTAGAATCGATACTAAAATCGATATTTCGATATTTTTAGATTTTACACAGATGAGCTCAAAATTAGTAATTCTAAAACTTGGCTAATCAGCAGAGCCGTAACACCTCATACTCCTCACTCCCATTTAGGGGGGCACAGAAGTAAGCTATTACAGCTTTTAGAGTCGAATAATAAGGATTTATCTTTTATTATTTTTAGATACAATTTTAATAATAATTTATATTATATTTAACTTTATTTTTTTAGAAAGATCTCGCTTAGATAAAAAAAATAAAAGAGAGAAATGATTTGTATATATATATATTTTAATCCGAAACACATGTATTTTCTACATACTCCTTCAACCAAACAAATGGAGCCTTACTTCCTTTAAACGTCATTCTTCTTAAAAATTCGCATATGAATAAAATTTTAAAAGCTCTAAATTTATTGAAAAAAAATTTTTTTTTCAGTCTTTTTAAGACCCTCTATAAGGGTGTGGGAAACGCAAATATTGCAAATTTTCTTTCAAAATAGCTGTGATGATTTAATTGCACAATCAGCACATGCTAATTATTAATTATCCACCAATTTAAAAGCAGAAATTCTGCTTAACCCTTTCCGGCACGGGCAAAATCTGTACTAAAATGAGAAATTATCGACTGACACCGGAATTCACAAACGATTTTTTTAAATATTTTGAATTCCTTAATGCAAGCTTTTATTCTGAAAGCAAAATTTAACTAAAATATTACTGGTGCCGTTTGCAAGTTTGAAATTAAAATTAGGTATCCCAGACTGGGCACAGTATGCCGGAAAGGGTTAAAAAAAATATGTGACTAAACTTTTTTTTTCTTTTAAAATATATATCGCCTCATCTCATTTACAGCTTATAAAATATTATTCTTTTTTAACGTTTGCCAAATTTTCAGCAGTTAACAGAAAAAAAAAAATGTTGTTTTCATAAGAATAATTAACAGTGAAACAACATACTTTTCTCTGGTTAACAAAGAAATAAAAATACAGCGGAGCGTCGATTATCCGAAGAAGTTGAAAGCGACCTAAGTTCGGATTAATGGATAACTGTACCTTCAATGGTCGGGCAGCGCATAACCTATCATCGGCCACAAATCGGTTAATTCTGCACACAAAAAACATTTACCTAAATTAACTGTTTACAAGCCGAATTAATATCGCAATGTAATAATAATTTTGTTTTTCTCATATTACAACTTCAAATGTTTTGATTTATGCATACAAATTTAAAAATGTTCTTCTTGAGCATTTTCTCGAATTCCAAAAACATTTAGATTCCTAGTGGTCAAATGTGAGTAATATAGAGAAACGATAAAAACAAAAATTATATTTTTATGTAAATTAAGGAATTTGCATACTCTTTATACCTGTGATAAATGCTTAAACATATTTTTTTTCAAAAGTTAAAATCAACCTTATATTTTATAGGAAACATAAGAACATCGTAATTATATTGGAAAATATATGTTTTGCATTGCAAATAATACTATGTTCCCTTTTGGGAACATTGGCGTTTAAACGGTTAAGAAGAGTAGCCCCCAAATCCTTTTACATAACCAATGAATACCCAGAACAAATCAGAAAAGCACCTTATTAGAATGAAAATATATCCAAAATTTGAAGAAAATCCGTAAACCCATGCCTGTGTTGAATTTTGTCCATCCCCGTCCTTCACCCCTATGCGTTACTAAGGTATAATGGTCAACATTATTCGATTGCCATACCTTAGAATATCTTGACATCCGTAAGTCTTCAATAGTACGCCTAATATTTAAGTTTGAAATTTTTACTTTTAGGAAAATCTGGTTTGAAAAGAAAACCTTAATCCTTTCTTATACGAAATTTTACATCAATTCTACCAATCAATTCAAGATATTTGAAATCTACAAGTCAAGACCTTTAAAATGATACACTACAAATTGAGGTAAGGGAAAAAGTGAAAAAAAGGCTTAAAAATGCCCACTGGAGTCTGAAAATTGAACTATATTATAAAGAGATATACAGATATGGATAGCCCAGGCCAAGACCTTTGCAACGATATGTCACATGACCCACCCATACTTGTATTGAATATTGCCCCCCCCCTGCCCCCCCACCTCCTATGTGCTGCTAGGGTATAATGGTCATCACTATTCGATTGACCATATCTTAGAATATCTTGACATCCGTAAGTCTTAACCCTCTAAAATCAACGGTTCGCCTAATATTTGAGTTTGAAATTTTTACTTTTAGAAATATCTGGTTTGAAAAAAAAATGGTAATCCTTTCTTATACGAAATTTTACATCAGTTCTACCAATCAATTCAAGATATTTGAGGTCTACAAGTCAAGATCTATAAAATGATACACTACAAAGTGGGGGAAGGGAAAAAAACCCAAAAAGCTTAAAAATGCCCCCTGGAGTCTGAAAATTGAACTATATTATGAAGCGATATGCAGATATGGATAGCCCAGGCCAAGACCTTTGCAACGATATGTCACATGACCCACCCATACCTGTATTGAATATTGCCCCCCCTGCCCCCCCACCCCCTATGTGCTGTTAGGGTATAATGGTCATCACTATTCGATTGACCATATCTTAGAATGTCTTGACATCCGTAAGTCTTAACCCTCTAAAATCAACGGTTCGCCTAATATTTGAGTTTGAAATTTTTACTTTTAGAAATATCTGGTTTGAAAAAAAAAAAAAATTGGTAATCATTTCTTATACGAAATTTTACATCAGTTCTACCAATCAATTCAAGATATTTGAGGTCTACAAGTCAAGATCTATAAAACGATACACTACAAAGTGGGGGAAGGGAAAACCCCCCAAAAAAGCTTAAAAATGCCCCCTGGAGTCTGAAAATTGAACTATATAATGAAGCGATATGCAGATATGGATAGCCCAGGCCAAGACCTTTGCAACGATATGTCACACGACCCACCCATACCTGTATTGAATATTGCCCCCCCTGCCCCCCACCCCCTATGTGCTGCTAGGGTATAATGGTCATCACTATTCGATTGACCATACCTTAGAATATCTCGACATACTTAAGTCTTACCCCTCTAAAGTCAACGGTTCGCCTAATATTTGAGTTTGAAATTTTTACTGCTACCATTAAAACAATAGAAAGGGAAAGATCGATTCAACCTGAAACGTAGATCGATTTCAAGCATATCAAAAAAGTAACAACTAGTGATGGGCGATTTCGATTTTTTAAATCGATTTAATCGATACTACGGCCAACTCGATTTAATCGATACTTAAAAAATTTTAATCGATTTCTCTGAAGGTAATATAATTTTCATTTTCCTCCAAAAGTCGAAGATAAAATAGACGGATGTGCCAATTCCAAAATTTCAGTGTATTAGTTTCAAGATAGAAGAATTAAAGAAACCTCAGAACCCCCTCCCCCCCCCCTGCAAAATAGCGTTTTTTGTTGAGTGATGTACACCAAAAATTGATCAGGATCAATTTTTATTAGGTACCAGCTGAATCGGAATTTTGATGAAAATCCATGAAAGCGCGAGATACAGCTATTGCGAAATCATAAAAAAATGCAGCATATCAGCGCCACCTGTAGGGCAATTTACACCAAGAACTAAATAACACTAATCTATGTCAGAGATTTACTGAATCTCAATTTTGATGAAAATTCGTTCTTGAGATAGCGCTATTGCGTTAATCATGAATAATGCAGTATAGCAGCGCCATCTCTTAAGCGATTTCCACCAAAATGTAATTAGCATCAAATAATATCAAGGACTAATTGAATCTAAATTTTTATGAAAGTCCGTGCATTAGTTCTTGAGATAAAGCTAAAATGGAAACAAGGGCGTGCGAAAAGAGAACTGCGCCCGGTTCAAAGTTCCAATTTAGCCCCCCCCCCCCCCTATTAACTTTTTCTTGTGATAGACTAGAAGTGATGTTAGTAGTAAAAATTTGGCGCCCCCTAAATTTCCGTGCTCAGAACGACCGCTTCCTTTCTTCCCCCCTCCCTTCACATGGCGCTGAGTGGAAATTGTGAAAAATTAAGTATAGCAGCGCCATCTGGGAAGCTATATACATCAAAATGCAAAAAACATCAATTCATGTAAAGGACTAACTGGATCTAAAATGTGATGAAAATCCGTTCATTCGTTATTCAGATATAGCTGTTGCGCAAATCGCAAAAAATGCAGCATAGCAGCACCACCTGTTAGGCTAGATACACCAAAAATTAATTAGATTCAGTTTATATCAAGGTCAAACTAAATCTAAAGTTTTGTGGAATTCCGTGCATTTGTTCTTGAGATAGAACGGTCAGAAATTTTTGTCGTATACAGACTCACAGAGTGACAGACACACACACACACACACAGATAGATATTTCTTAAAAACCATGAAATCGTGTTAAAGACCTTCTAAAATATATAAATCCATCGAAAACGGGAAGTCAAAATTTTTCACGTTTCTAATACTCTCTTCTTGTAAAGTTACAAAAGAAAGTAAAAATGTAAAATCGATTCTGCCCGTAAGATCGATCTTTAGATTCGATTTCGATCTTTAGATTCGATGTCGATCTTTAGATTCGATGTCGATCTTTAGATTCGATTTCGATCTTTAGATTCGATGTCGATCTTCAGATTCGATGTCGATCTTCAGATTCGATGTCGATCTCTAGATTCGATTTCGATCTTTAGATTCGATTTCGATTTTTTTTTCTTTTTCTAGGCTAAATCAGTGTTGAATGCAGGTATCAGAGTTTCCCCCAGGTTTAAAAAAGAGCAGGGCGCTACTGTTCTGAAAAGGGCACTTTTTACATTTTTAAGGGCACTTTTATAGAGTTGAATCTAGAATCTAGTGGTTCAAAAAGTCGTGAAAAAACAGAAATTTCATCAAAAATTTGAAAAAAAGAAGAAAAAGGTAAATTTTGTTAAAAGATCGTAAAAAAACGGCAAAAATTGTTAAAAGATCACTTAAAAACGGCCAATTTTGTTAAAAGATAGTAAAAACAGCAGATTTTGTTAAAAGATCGCAAATAACGGAATATTTTGCTAAAAAAATCGCGAAAAAACGTCAAATTTTACTTCAAGTTGCCGTTTTTTGCGACTCATTTGACAAAATTTTCCGTTTAATCGCGATTTTTGGAAGAAATTTGTCATTTTTCCACAATCTTTTGAGGAAATCTACCGTTTTGTGAAATTTCGTGACGAAATTAGCCATTTTTTTTTGCGAATCTCGCCGGAAATTAGTCGTTATTTCGCGATTTTTAACGAAACATGCCGTTTTTTAGTGATTTTTTGATGAAATTACCCGTCTCACGGGACGCGTATGAGGATATTTTTTGCGTTCCGTTGCCGATTTTTTGCGTAATTTTACGCGTCCTAGCGCGTTCGGATCATCGCTGGAGGGCTGCGTATTTCAAATGTGGGGCAAGAAGGGCGCTATTTTTTTTTTAATGAATGACAAGAGGGGCGCTAGTTTTTGGATGAGGGACGAGAGGGGCGCTATTTTTCAAACTAAAGGGCAGGAGGGGCGGAGCGCCCCCCTGAAACCGGAAACTCTGCAGGTATTTTTCCGCGACTCCGGAGGAAGGCATCATGTTTTACAGCTCTGTAAGAGAGGGGGAATCGCAATTTGTGCATTAAAAAGCATAAATCTCATAACTTCTGGGGGGGGGTGGTAATCCCTTGCGGGCCACCCCATTAATTCGACACTAGGTTAAATCGCTATATTTTTGTTTAGAACTCCAGTTATTTGAAGTATTAGTTTATTATGTTTTATTTTTCACGCTCGTCTCTTCTAATCCCCCCCTTCCGCGTCAATTTTAACTTACAGGGCCGTTCGAAATATGCATACAGTTTTTAAAATGTCCAACTCTCGATCTATTTTATTTTAGATCCACATTTTAAATCCTTGACAAAGATAAATAAAGGGTCGCCCTTCCGCCCGTTTGGGGTTTATCTGCGCCCCGCCGGGGGGCATATTTTTTTGTTTCTTCAAAAGAAACAAAAAATTTTTTGAGGGGGGGGAGGCTTGCACCCTCCCCCAATATACACCTTAAAATTTCGCTCATTTAATTTTCTACCATTTTTAACTTAAAAGTTTAAGCTACATGGCACCCCCAGAGCTGTGGACTCCTCCCCTCCCCCCCTGTCGATCACTCATCTAATTTTGCTTATTTCTTCACTTCATTTCAATCTTTAAAAGGCTATAACTTTGCTTCTATAGGAGTTACAGTGATGAGAAAAACTCTAGTATAGCTAACCATTTCTCGCCGTTCTTTTTGCTATTCCAGTTTCCCGGTTTCCCCTATAGGACCTTTAGGGGGGGGCAGAGGGGTTTTTTCTCATTTCTTGATACAATATGTCTATTGAAAGCTTATGCTTCATACATTATAAATCTAGCATAAGAAATTTTCTCCCATCATTTCAGGTCACGTTACGGACCCATAATGTGTTAAAATTTTAATTTTTCAAACTTCTAAAAAAAAAAAAAAAAAAAAAAAAAAATTGATACATATTAGCGAAACTGGGGTTCGAATCCGCAATCGTTTGATTGCACACGTAATCCCTAAGCTTATTGGCCACCGAGTACTCAGCAGCGCTATTATTTCTTTAGATTGTCATCTTTAAATTCGTAATATCTTTTGAATGGAATACCCGATTTGAATAGTTCAAAAAGTAATCTACAGATATTGTAACAGGCATTAATACAAAATGATTTATTTGGATAAGGATTAAGGTATCGATAGTATGGTCTAATTTTGGTTGGTGTATTTATCGCGTTTTAAAACGTGAAAGTAGAAAGTAAGTAGTATGTAAGAAAGTAGTTATAGTGAGTTAACTACAATAGCTGGACATATGGTATCGCGCGGTTTTTTTTTTATAGAGATTAATATATTCTTTAATATTATAGAAACTTTTTATATTCATTTAAAAGTATTTCCTGACGATTCAAAATTATATATCCTAATGATTCAAAAAATACACAGGTAATTGTTCAAGGTTTCACTTCTATCGGCACTCTCAGAGTGCCACATTTTTTTTTTTTTTTCATGTTCGACCGTCCTACCGCCCCCCCCCCCTTTTCCTCACCAATCTTAACTTACAGGTTCGTTCAAATTATGACTGCGATTTTAAAAAAGTCTAATCCTCGTTCTATTTTGTTATAAATCCATATTTTGAAACCTCAACAAAAGATACATTTGGGCCGGGGTCGCCATTCTGTCCGTTTGGGGTTTACCTTGCCCCCCTGGGTGGGGGGGGGGATATTTTTTGTTTCTTCCACACCATCTCATGTAACATCTCGTTATAAAGCTTTTATCTCCTCGTTTTTTTCTGTTACTACCCCCTCTCTCCACCTAGTTACATGCTCTTGGCACTTTTTATAGTTTCAAAGAGTGCATGTTCCCCGCAGGCCACCGCATGAATTCAACACTACGTTAAACACCATATTTCTGTTTAGGATGGGTTATTAGTTAATTATGTTTTTTTTTTCAAGTTCGTCCGTTCTAATCCCACGTCCCCCCCCCCTCCTTCCTCGCCAATCTTTACTAAATGGGCCGCTCAAAGTATGCATGCAATTGTTTAAATGTCCAATTCTCGTTCTATTTTATTGTAAATACTCATTTTGAAACTTCGACAAAAGATACATTTGGGCTATGGTCGCCCTTCCGTCAAGAGTGGGGTTTACCTGCCCCCTTGGGAATGGGGCATATTTTTTGTTCTTCCAAACTATCTCGTGTAACATTACGTTGGCATTAGAAGAAAAAAAAAAGTTTTTTTTGTCTATACTCCTTGTTCCCCATCCTAGTTACACGCTCTTGGCACTCTTTATCCTCGGTTTAATGCCAAGTTACTCAGTGTTGTTATTAGTTGAGTTATGTCTCTCAAATTTGTCAAAGTTTTTGTGTAAGTGACAACCATACAAGGGCGGATCCAGCCCAACCTCCAGGGGGGGTCACAACTTTTGACAGATGATTTAATGAAGCAATTTTAAAATACAGTAAATCTTGTGAAAACGGAATTACGATAAAAAATAGCAAATTTCGCCGATCGGGCATGAAAAAATCGCGAATTTTGTCGATTATGCACGGAAAAATCACGAATTTTGTCGATCGGACGCGAAAAATCTCAGATTTCGTTTATCGGGCAATGAAAAAAAATCAATTTTTTTTATAATACTTGAAAAAATTGCAAATTTTGTTCATAGGTTGCAGAAAAGTCGCCTGTTTTGTCTGTTTACCGCGCTAAAAAAACGCGAATTTCATTGACCGAGCGCGAAAAAATCGAATATCGTCAACTGTACATTGGAAAATGGCGAGTTTTGTCTATCGGCCTTCGAAAAATCTCGAATTTTGTCTGTATGTCTCAGAAAAATCGCGAATTTTGTTGATCTGGGACGAAAAAATCGCAAATTTCTTTAATAAGGCACGAAAAAATCCCAAATTTGTCGATCGGCTTCGTAAAAAACGCGAATTTGTTCGATCGGGAACGGAAAAATCGCAAATTTTGTTGAATGGGAATAAAAAATCGCGAATTTCGAGTTGATATGGAACGCAAAAGTTGCCGATTTCGTGAATCGGGAAAGAAATTATCGCGAATGTAGTCGATTGTTTTCGTAAAAAGAGCGATACGGGCGATTGGGTACGAAAAACTCGCGAATTTTGTCGAATCGGTACAAAAAAATCGATAATTTCGTTGATAGGGCAAGGAAAAATCGAAGATTTTGTCGATGATGCGCGGAAAAATCGAAATTTTTTTTGAGTGGCTGCAGAACAATAGCGAGTTTTATCAGTTTATCGCGAGAAAAAAGTTACAGATTTCATCAATTTACGGCGGGGAAAAAATGCAGATTTCATCAGTCAGTTAAGAATCGCGAATTTTATTGTTCGGTGCGGTATTTCAGGGACCAAGAACGGATAAAGGCGCGAATCTCGTCGATTGGGCACGGAAAAATCCCGAATATGGTCGATGGCTTTCGTAAAAAGACCGAATTTATTCGATCAGGAACAACAAAATCGCTTTTGGTAGGGCACGGGAAAATTGCGAATTTTGTCAATCAAGTGAAGAAAAATCGCAAATTTCGCAGACCATTCGTGGGAAAATTTCAAATTTCGTCGATCACACCCAAAAAATCGTGAATTTTGTCGATTAGGCATGGAAAATTTTTGAATTTCGTGGATCGGCTTCGCAAAAATCGCGAATTTCACCGATCGAGTGCGAAAAAATCGTGAAATTTGCTAATCAAGTGAAGAAAAATCGCAAATTTCGCAGACCATTCGTGGGAAAATTTCAAATTTCGTCGATCACACCCAAAAAATCGTGAATTTTGTCGATTAGGCATGGAAAATTTGTGAATTTCGTGGATCGGCTTCGCAAAAATCGTGAATTTCACCGATCGAGGGCGAAAAAATCGTGAAATTTGCTAATCAAGTGAAGAAAAATCGCAAATTTCGCAGACCATTCGTGGAAAATTTTCAAATTTCGTCGATCACAGCCAAAAAATTTTGCGTTCCTGTTTTAGCACTTTTTACTTACACTGTACATCTCTCGTTGAAGAGCTCCAGGGGGGGGTCATGACCCCCATGACCCCCCCCCCCCCTTGGATCCGCCACTGCAACCATAAGTGACAATCATTTTAAAATTTAAAATTCTTACTATCCGACTCTAAAATCTGCAATAGCTTAATTCTATGCCTCCCTAAATGGTGATGGGGGGGGGAGGCGGTAATTACTGTCCTGCTGATTGTCTAAGCTTTGGAATTAGTAATTTGGATCTTCTCTGTGTGAACCTGAATATCGAAATATCGATTCTAGTATCGATTCTAGAACTGAGAAATCGATTCTTATTATGATCGATGTTGTTTTATACGATATCGATTTTAATCGATTCTCAAAATTTCCGGAATCGCCCATCACTAGTAACAACACTACTTGTATCTAAAAATCGATTTCAAAATGCGATTTCAATTTTAGTAAATCAAAATAAAATCGATTCTGACATCGACATCGAAATCGACATCGACATCGAAGTCGACATCGACATCGATCTACTACACAAGGTTCTGTACTGATTCGATCTACTACAAAAGATCGATCTATACTATCTTGTACTACTTGCATCCAAGATAGTCTTGCGATTTTGCATCTAGGCTTTATCACCTTGTAATGTGATTGGTCAGTGATTTTGCGTCTGTTTTTGACTCAAAGGACTGGCAAGATTTTCGGCGGGGAAAAGGAAACTGAAGATAGAGGATTTAAATAGGGTAGACGGGAAAAGGTTTGGTTTATTTTATGACAGCCGATTATCAACACGAGGGATATAGGTACAAAGGGCAGAAGATGTCCTCCGTGGGGGGGAAGGGGGGGGGGCGAGGAAAGGAGAGAATCTTCTGCATTTTGATAGACTTCCTTTTTTTATTATATATATATATATTATTATTATTATTATTATTTTGAAAAACTATAAAGAAGAAGATAATTACAAAAAAAAGACAATTCCCATTAACTTATTTAAAAACGGGGGGGGGGGGGAGAGGGTTATGTAGATTATTAAACATGTTTACACACCCATATATAATTCTAGACATTATATGTTGCTTATTTTCTTTAAAAAAAAAAAAAAAAAAAAAACTTTGCTTTTTTTTTTCTTTGTTTGTATGATGTTATTTAAAAAATAATAATAACCTAATGCTTACAAAATTCGAATATATTGTTAAATATAACACATTTTACTGTTTTTATAAATTGTCTGTCTTTCAGTCTGTCTATTTGTTTGTCTCTTACAAAATTTTGTGGGCGCTCTATCTCAAGAACTAATGCTTGGAACCTCTTGAAACTTTAGATTCAGCTTGACTTTCATATAAATTGGTGCTGATTACTTATGGTAAAAACTGCTCTACAGGTGGCGCTGTTATGTTGTATTTTTCATGATTACTGCAAGATAGATACCTCAAGAACTAATGCACGTATTTTTGCCAAACTTCAGATTCGGTTTGATATTAACGTAAATTGTTGATGATTAAGTTTTGATTTAAATCTAACGGCAGGTGACGCTGCATTTTTCTTGATTTTTGCGATAATTGCATCTCAGAAACTAATTCAGAAAATTTCATCAAGCTTCACATTCATAAGTTTGGTGCTTATTAGGTTTCAGTGTAAATAACTATGCAGGAGGCGTTGCTATGCTGCTTTTATCAGCAGTGTTGAATTCAGATATTTTTCATTGGGAGGGATTTTTATGTCTCCTTGAAGGGGCATTCTATACTTCAGAGAAGGGGGAGGGACTCTTGTACATGAAGCTTCAATATTTTCGTGAGACATTTCAAAGTTCCGGGGCGGAGATGTTTCTCTTCGGGCTGACCCCTGAATTCAACCGCTTTTTCAGGATCTACAAGATTTTATTGATCATATCTCAAGAGCTCCTGAACGGAATTTCATCAAACTTAATAGTCTCTTAGATATTATCATACGTTGTTCTGCCGTTAGAATCCTGCCGTCACCTGCCGTTAGAAGTTATATAATACTGCTCTGCTATACTGCATTTTTCACGATATTAGTGATATCTGAGAAATTATGCATGGAATTTAATCAAATTTCATATTCGGTTAAACTTTCACATAAATAGATTCTTATTACGCTTGTCTTATTAGGCTTGAGTGTATACTGCACAACAGGTGTCGCTGTGATGCTCTTTGAATTGCATACATTTCGGTTACAGACATCTAGCGGGGGTGGACCGAAATTCAGCGATTTGTTTGGAAAACGCAATGCTTTCTTTTAAAATGTTCATACTTCAACCTATACTTTTTAAATCTTCATGATGGGTATAAATAATTTAAATTTGACATTGACAATGTGTTAGTGCATTTAGAAGTTTTATCATGTATGAGATAGAAGACTTTTTGAGATTGGCACATCCGACTGCTTTATCTTCAACTTTTGAAGCAAAATAAAAATAATATCTTCTGAGAAATCGATTAAAAATTTTATAGTATCGATTAAATCGAGTTGACCATAATATCGATTAAATCGATTTAAAAAATCGAAATCGCCCATCACTAGTTTATCTCAAACATTGTCCCATTACGGACACGTGTTGGTTCAGCTGATGAAGAGCTGTTATAGTTTTAATTCGAAATGCGCCCTACTTTGTATTACACTTTATAGTGATTTTTACAAAATGCATTATTTTAGTTACATTGAAATTTGTTGAAAAAAATTTTACACCAGTGAGAGAATGTCAAATTCTTCCACTAGTCTAGATAAAACGGTGGCTCTGAAGACGTAGAAGAAAGTTATGTTGAGGAGTGGAGTGCTGTTGACGACATTGGTCATCTGGAATAAGGAGACATCGTAGCAATGGTGCAGGCAAAGAAATTAGAATTTATACAGTTCAAGATATTTGGTGCAGGACTCATCAGCTGAGAAAAACGAGGAGGAGGTGAACGCTCAGACTGATCTCATTGGGGCTGATAATATTGTCAACTTTTTGCTAATTTCGGACCCTCTCCTTTCCTTTCGATATCAATCGTTATCGTCTCTGGAACCCTCTCCACCTTTGCTAATGATATCGTTATCAAAGTGTAATTTTTTTTATTTTTAGGATTTATTTCTTTTTTCTAGAATAATATAAAAAACTGAGTACATTTATTTTTGGCATAATTTATTCATTAATATGTAGAGAAGTCAATAAAATATCTCTTTATTCAAATAGCACTTAATAATAGTTTTTTGCTACATAACACTTTCGACAGTAATAAAAACTTGCTGCACATGCCCCAAAGGGAGGAGAGGTAGGAGAAAGATAGAAATTCTTATCAACAAAACAAGTGGACAACATACTTTGTTTTTTATTTATTAGTGAACACAAACTTCATTTCAAATATAATTCACATATGTTTCCTCGAACCGTAACTATATATGCATACCACATGAAGAAGAAGATAAATTTCAAACATTCGGGTATAATATATTTTAGAATTAAATAATTTTATAATAATTTAGTGAATTTAATAGTAACTTCGTATTTTCATAAAAATAGATAATAGATTAAAAAAAAAGATAACATAATATTTTGAACCAAAGATCATGTTACAAATAAAAAGAGACAATTTTAATTGGATCAAAAATGATATCGATGTCAAAAGACAAACTCTCCCTCTCCCTTGAGATACCTTACATCATATGCCAGACCCCTCGTTTCCCCTAAAATGGTAACTTTATGCACAGCCCCATAACGTACACAAACTCGGTAAATGCTCTTGACCTCGCTCTGCGCTATGTCGAACAACATACTTCATCAACACCAAATGATGTTATGTTTATGTGGCGATGGCGAAACATTGCATCTTTAGGTCAAATTTGCACTTTGTCAGAAAAAAATTTACTGATTTTATTTCTTAAGTGTATGTAAATTAGTTATATTTTGTGTTCAGAAGAGATTAAAAATAATTCTGTAGGTTTGCACAAATGAAGCCGACATATACTGTAAATAACCAAATTTCGTTTCAATTTGGCTTGAGGCGTTTTCATCAAGCTCAAGTTCTATATGCAGGGTGTTTCGCTACCAGACCGACAAACTTTGAGGGGTGATAGTAGATATGCAGACACACATTACTAAATGGGAAACCATGGGGCGAAAACGTCTTCTGTCGGAGCTAGGGGCCATTAAAGTTTAAGGTCCAAAACTTCAAACGATGATAAAAAACAGAAAAAAGGGTCGATTCGTTTGCGGTTTTCGCTAAAATCATTCTTTATATCACGAATTTTATCTAAAAAAATGTTAAAGGTTACGTTCAGAAATTGTCGACAGAGAGCGCTTTAGACTTTAGAGCAGGCATGTCAAACTCGTTGACCATCGCGTGCCGAATTTAGCATTGTATACAGAGTCGCGGGTCACATTAAAAAAATGTCATTGAATTTTATTAATTTTTTTTCTCACCGAATGACACTAATCGCCCATATTAAAATACAATCTTATAAAATAAGTAAATATATAAATAACAAATTGGAAATTGCACGTGAAACGTAGCAAATGAGGTGCGTTCGTACGATAACGAAGTTTTAAAAACATTACTCTCATATATCAATCTCAAAAAATTGTAAATAGTGAATTACAATTAAAACGCTCATCAAACAATGTTCTCTCTATACCATTATGTAATGGAATACTTTTGTGTGGCCTTGTAAATCAATAACATATGCTCTTTGCACCACAAATTATGTAAAATGTAGATTATAATATGTACTTTATAGTTGCATATAAATTTTATTAAGTTTGAATGAGTGTAACACCATTAAAATGCATTTGAAACATTTTTCCCCATTGACCGTAATGTAACTGAATACTTTTGATTGTCCCTGTAATTGATCTATGCATCCGATTTCCATAAAGTTTGAAATAACTCGACAAAATTATGTAATAATTATGTATTTTAAATTTCAAACGTGTAAAATTCACTTGAAACGTTTCCCCCATTGACCATAATGTAATTGAATACTTTTGATTGCCCCTGTAATTGATCTATGCACCGGATTATCAAAAAATTTGAAATAACGCGACAAAATTATGTAATAATTATGTATTTTAAATTTCAAACGATTAAAATAAATTTGAAACTTTTTTCCTCATTGACCGTAATGTAATGGAATACTTTTGATTGCCCCTGTAATTGATCTATGCATCCGATTATCAAAAAACTTGAAATAACGCGACAAAATTATGTAATAATTATGTATTTTAAATTTCGAAAGATTCGGTTGGGTAGTTTTTGCGTTGTTATATGCGGACAGACGGACGGACAGACAGACGGACTGAACGACCACTATAGGTGCTACGTATTTACATAATTACGAACGCACCTAATAAAGTGAAAAACTGGAAAAATTTAAATATAATACTTAATAAGTAAAATCATAATAGTACAAAATACAATATTAATTTTATTACATTGACTTTTCTTCTTTTAATTTCGTGATTTCTTCATTTTATAAAAGCCAATCGTTGTAGGAGCACAATTATTTGCATTGTAAATGTATTTTTTAAAAGTCAAATTTTATTCAGTCAAGCTTTTCAGAATCAAATAAACAAATATAAATTATGCTGATTGTGCTAACAATGTGAAGTGTATAATACTATTTTGTGTTTACTGTAAAGATTTTGAAAAAAAAAATGTCAAGTTGCCAAAATTGCAGCCACGACTAGCGAAAGTGTGTTTATACAAAGTGTATTTTCTGCATCAACCATGAACTAGATCAAGCGTAGAGAAAATATCGAAATTCTTGACGGGCCACAAATAAATTGTCGGTGGGCCAATTGTGGCCGGCGGGCCACGTGTTTGGCATCCCTGCTTTAGAGTAACAAACAACTACTTTTTACCGTTATTTTGTGTATGGGGTTAAAATTATTCCAAAGTTTAGACTTTAACTTAAATTTTAAGCTCAAAACCGGAAACACTGGGATCGGGTAACGAGCGAAAATCGAACTGATTTTAAACGCTCATAAACATCGGGCAAAATAATCGATTTTGTTGCGGTTTGCGTGTAGGTCATTCCCTCGGTAATCATTTCATTGAAAATGGCGTACAGCTTTGGTGTCCTCATTTTATGATAGAGGGCGCTTCCGACACATCTCCGACATTTCAATGGCATTATTCCTGGGTGTTTTTCTATAGATTAACATACTTCCAGGAAATGTTAGGGATGCAAAGACGACTCGGAATCACATAGGAATTTAACGTGGGAAATGCCTTTTTTGCTAGTTACTGTTAAAGGAAGCAGAAAAAAGCAACAGAAACAGCAAAGAAACAGCCACGCATTAATTTGACAGAAAAAAAAATATTTAAAGATTTTACTAAAAAAAAAAGGTGTTCGAAATTACGATCAGTACCATGAGATTCCCGTAATTTCAGTTGAAGACCTCACAGATCTTATTTCTATAGCTGCCAGAAAGCTATTAGAGATGACAGGAATCTTTCAAAGCGTGAGGAATTCCATGTGACGCCGCTGTCAAGCAAGCCGTACTATTTCTGGTCGTAATTTCGAAAATTTTTTGTAGTAAAACCTTTAAATAAACTGTTTTTAGTCACATCAACGTATTGCTGTTTTCCTACTGTTTCTGATGCTCTTTTCTCTGCTTCCTTTAACCGCAACTCGCAAAAAGCTATATCCCACGTTAAATTCCTATGTGATTGCGAGTCGTCTTTGCATCCCTTATATTTCATAGAAGTATGTTAATCTGGAAGAGAAACACCCAGGAATAATGCCATTGAAATGTCGGAAATGTGTCAGAAGCGCCCTCTATCATAAAATGAGGACACCAAAGCTGTACGTCATTTTTAATGAAATGATTACCGATGGAATGACCTACACGCAAACCGCAACAAAATCGATTAGTTTGCCCGATGTTTATGAGCGTTTAAAATCCCCCCCTCTGTTCACAGTTCAATTTTCGCTTGTTACCCGATCCCAGTGTTTCCGATTTTGAGCTTAAAATTTAAGTTAAAGTCTAAACTTTAGAATAATTTTAACCCTAAATACAAAATAACGGTAAAAAGTAGTTGTTTGTTACTCTAAAGTCTAAAGCGCCCTCTATCGACATTTTCTGAACATAACCTTCAAAATTTTTTTAGAAAAAACTCGTGATATAAAGAATGATTTTAGCGAAAACCGCAAACGAATCGACCCTTTTTTCTGTTTTTTATCATCGTTTTAATTTTTGGACCTTAAACTTTAATGGCCCCTAGCTCTTGTAGAAGAAATTTGCTCCCCATGTTTTCCTATTTAATAATGTGTGTCTGCATGTTTACTATCATTCCTCAAAGTTTGTCGATCTGGTAGCGAAACACCCTGTATATCTATATTTAAATTCTCTGGATAACAATAAATGTAAGTTTTTTCACAAACGTCTTTTTAACTTCTGTTCTTTTAAGTAAAAAAAAAAAAAATACATATATATATTTTTAAAACTGTTTGGAATAGGCGGATTTTCGGGATAGCGGGTTTGGAATAGACTTTATATGTTTATATATTCGTGTATAAGATAGGGATGAGAGTGCTCCTGCCCAAATGGTTAATTTTCCTCCTCACTAAAATTTTATAATATTTCTCAGCTTATTTAATGATAAATTTTTTTAGATTTAATAAAGCAAAGAATACTATTACAATTTAGTGGTGAAAAATGCACCATTTGGTTCGGAGCACTCTCATCCTTATTAAGAGTAGATAATTGTTCTTTGATTGACAAAATATTATACCGTCTGTCACTAAATTGTGACTTTCATTACAGTGAATATTTATTTATTTTTTTAATTCATGTAATTAAGCATATTAATCACAGTTTTAAACATAAACGAAATACTTAATTTTCCTAAACATGCATTTCATATACATGTTTAACGTTTGTATTATAATGTAAAAACTATGCAAACCGTAAACAGTGTTATTAAATTCGGCAATTTTTTTTTAATCAAAAAATTTCGAGTTTACACCAGAAAAATTTTAATGTTTATTTTATTTTATTTTATTCACACAATGAAAGAATTATTTTATTAGTAGACTCGTTCTACAGCTATACGTTTTTAAGGCTTAACTCACGATGTGCTCTACAGTAACTTATAGACAGGGCGTGGAGTTGCTTCGCAACTGGGAAGCCCCTGTATAATGCCTCTTCATGTTCATGTTCAAGAATTGTTCGAGATTTCTTAACGATAGCAGCTGAAATAAATGACGCATAAACGCGTCAGAGACGTATGTAGTGCTAAAATGATATCTGTCTATTCTATATGCGAAAGTTTTGTAAAAAAAAAAAAAAAAAAAAAAAACATAATTTTATTCTTTTGTCAATTCATATTCATTCAATACTTTTAATTATTTTTATATTAATTTAAAAAAACTAGCTTCACCCCATAACTGGTTTGCCCGCACGGCGTTCGGCAAGACGAATTTGCTTATTTCATCTTTTTAAAGCATTTTGACACCACTATTTTTTTTAAGAAATTTTTCATACTATTGAAAGACGGAAATGTTTAGGCTAAAATTTGGGAATATGTTATTTAAATAATAGTGGTGTGAGTCCGCTGTTTTCAATTTATTGAACAGAAAAGAATTAACCAATTAAGGTTTAAAAAATATTTAGTGTTTGCACTTTCGGTGGCAAAGCACTTCACCGAAAATGCTGAAATTATTGAATAACACCAGGTTTTTCGAACAAATTTCTTTCAAAATTAGTAAAAGCCTGTTATTCATGTACAATAAAAACGTAAAACTCTATTTAATTTTTTTGATGCTAATATGGCAGATGATAATTAAAATTAGGTGGGACATGTATATCCCACCATTCTTCATGGTATTAAAAGGCGAAATCTAATGAGCGCATTTTAGAACTGAGTAAAACTTTGTCATATGTAATTCCGAAGTGCTATAGCTCTCGTTGTTAATGGCTTTCGAACTCGCGGGAAGAAAAACAACAATTACAAATACAAAAATCTGTGCATTTTCTCCTTTACAGAAAAGTAAAAATAAATCTCTATAATCCATTAACTGCTTTATCAGCAAGATCTTCCCTTTACTTATCATTCATGGCATTTTTGCCTTCAATGCAGAAAATTTATATCCGTAAAAGCCATTAGCTTCAATTAGTTGCCAATTCAATTCTCGTCTGGATGTAAACGTCATTTTGTACAACCATAACTTATGTACTGGAAGTAAATAAGCACACACAATATAATCTGAGCAATTGAATTATTTGGAGTCACATTTGCATAAAGTCGTGACTCGCAGAATGGCCACGATCTCTGCTTTCGGCTGCTTGATGTCTGCATCTGGCTAGCGATGATGAGTGTAACCTTTCCAGATGTTAAACTGCGGAAAATAAGGAAATTACGTACCTCACAGCAGCAGGTATGGTTAAACCGTGATTCTGATTTCTCACATTCTTCGAATCGATCTAAATGAAGAAATGAGGATCATTTTATATACAGTGGTGTTGAAATTAATTTTTCTGAACTTAGACAGTGTAGATAATAGATATTTTTAAATTAATTTTCGGAAAAGATATGAATTATGATACATGAAATTTCTGAACAAAAATCGATTACTAGATGTTTCAAATATCCGAATCCTTAATTACAGCAAATATAATTTTAGAGAAATGGTTAAAAATATGTATATGCACTGCAATCTGCTTTGCATCCTCCGTTTGCCAAATCTGGCTTTTTTTTTTTTTTATCAGGTCATACTGACTTATATTATCTGATTTATTTAATAATTATTTTTATTGAAATAATTTTACGTGAATGAAGCAAGAAAAAAGAATATTATTCGGAATTTCTTGGTGTGAAACAACAGTTCCTAAACAATAAAAAACCTCCTCAGATTCGGCAACAATGTTTGCAACGATTAACCCTTACGTAACAAGTGGCAAAAATATATACCGTACAAAATCCACGAAATCCTTGAATTTCAACGCCTCTAATTTTTAGCAGAAAATTTCGTTTTATCAGATTACAAATTTTGAAAAATTAAATAATGCGAAAAATTACATTTAAAAACATTCGTTCTCAGCAATTAAAAACGGCATAAAAAGCGCTAAAGGATTAATGGCGAATTTAGTACTAAAAATTTCAACTCCATAATTCCTAAATTACTTGACTAAATGACTTCCTATTTGGTATTGAAATATAAAATTTACTGAAGAAGCCAGTTATAATGTCGAAATTAGGTGTTAATGATGCAAATTTTAAAATTTGTTACAATTTCAGAATGCAGATGAGCATTGAAACAAAACTTAAAAACATAGCCTTAATTAGATGTTAATTGAGTAGTACCAGCAACATGTTTTTATACGATGATTTTTTTTTTCAGAGTTAGTAAATGAATGTACTTTTTTTTTCCATGATCGGACACATAAGAAAAACAAATTAAGTTTTTTTAAAAGCAAATGCGGATTAGTAAATTTAAATAGCAAAAAATAGTATCCAGACATTTTTTTACATGCTTGTGCACATAACAGAAACAAACGAATTTTATTTTTAAGAAAATGTGGATTAATAAATATAATTAGCTGAAAATAATTCCCAGGTCAATGGATAGGCTGAGGCTGTTTTTAAATTGTCCATTTAAATCACGAGATATCATGGTGTGGTTTTTCTGCAAGGTATACCTCGACGATTGCATATATTGTTGCATTTATTTACCTAATTTGCATTTTCGAAGTTAATGAATTGTTTTCATTCATCCCCTTGATAATGATCAGGTTAGTTGAAAGCGGCGAACCTTTTTAATATATCTGAATTGGTTTTTAAAGGATTATATTGGCATTTAAAAAGTTTTATATTGTTTTGCACCAGAGGTGGGCAACTGTGGCCCGCTGGGCACAAAACAATTTCTCTAAAATAATAGTGGTATGCAAAGAATCATAGACTTAAAAAATCTTAATATGGCTTGGTGGTCTAAATAGACCCAAACACCTTATAGTCCAAGAGCCGACCACACAAAACCCTAAGTCATCGAGCACAAGAAAAATTCCGTTATTTTATGGAAGAGTATTAATAGAGGAATCTAACCACCCATGTCTGCCGAAAGCGAAGTGGCGCATAAGCCAAAAATTAATATCACTAGTGGTTGACTCGTAGACTTAGCATTGTGTATTCCTGCACCCAATTTTACATGTTTTCACACTTTTAATTGTACACAACGCTATACGGCAAACAGAATGTTAAACGTACGAGTGAACCACTTGTGGTATCAATTTTTGGCTTATGCACCACACCGCTTCCGGCAGACATGAATAATTAGATTTCCCTATTACTATTTTTCCATAAAATAAAGGAATTTTTCTTGTGCTCGATGACACAGGGTTTTGTGCGGTCGGCTCTTGAACTATTAGCAGGGTTAAAGATCGTTCAATCTTTACAGCGTTTGATAATGTTAGCCTTCCCTTGAAGAAATAAATTTAACAGGCACGTTTTCTCGCACGAAGCAGCATTTAATACCAAATGTAGAATAATACATATGTATATTATTTTATACAGAGGAAATGTTACGCAACTTTATACAGCTGAAAAGTTTACTTGAGAACTGATAAAATCCGTAAAACTGATTTTCGAATAGTAAACTATTTAATGCATTGAAAAATCTATTAACCCGGGAGAACGCGCGCTTACCCAGGTTATGAATGTTTTTAACTTTGTCACCAATAAAATCAAATTAAAACAGTCGCTTTATTTAGACGGAGACAATTCTTTCAAATTTTGCGATAAAATAAGTTGAAGATTACTTAAAAAAATTAGTGGTTGCAATTGTAAAAAACACACGCACTCCGGGTCTTTTAGGCCTGCGCGCGTCCTCCCGGGTTAAAAATGTTTCCGAATATTACGGTCAGTTAATAAAAATTTATTTTTATAAATTGTTCTTTCAATTTCGAATATTGTTTTTCTTGAGATTTCTAAAGATAAATAAAAGAGCACTTTTCCGAATCTTACGTGAGTCAGAAGCGTTCGTGATTATTGTCCATTTTCATAGATAAAACACTTAACTGGTTTATTTTTGAGAAAAATTTAAAATACTGTCTATTTTTCATGTCTTTTACAGCATTTTTAATCTTTTATCACCAGTTTTTCAAAATAGAAAATTTTGCCAAATTGAACCATGACAATGCTTGAATTAAGTAATACAAATTTTACAATAAAATTTCGCCTGTGAGAATTATAAATTATGTTAGGAATACGGGTGCCTGTACGTGGTACGCGCAAATTATGATCGGCAAAAACATGTTGTCTGTAAATATATAAGCAACCTTTACATGGATACGGACATGGGAAAAAATCCAGCGCTGTGATTGGCTAATGCTTTGGAGCAATAACATGCGTCAGGAGCATATTTTGTACCGTAGTGAAGGAGAGAGAGAACAACAATCCGACATGGCTTTATGATGTCAGATACCATAGACTTTTAATCATAAGATTTTTATTTATACAAATGTAAAATTTGAAAGAAAAAATATCAGTTTTTGGACGATTATTCATTTTTGTTTTATCTCAATATCGTCCGATTAAAAGACTCAAAATCGATTGATTTCCAGAAACCAAACGTCAGTTAGATGAACATTTAAAATTCTTTCTCGGCATTTTTACAATGTAGCTGCAACAATATGGAATTATTGCTTTAAGAAAATAAGTTTATTCAATTTATAACTATGTAAAAAAAAATCCATCTGAATGAGGTTGAAGGCTGCAAAGTGCAAAATTCGTTTCAGTTTCCAAGTGCCTACTTGCTAGTTTAGTAGTTGGTTATTATATAAATGGGTTAAAATTAAATTATAAAATAATAATTATTATTATTTAAATAATATAAATTTTTTTATTATATAACCATATTTTAAATGAAAATAGACATTTTAACTATAAATACAGTCATTCTGCTATCAAGAAATATCATATTCTTCTTAGGTAAAGTAATTTTAATTGTTCTTTTTTGTATCACTATAATATTTTGTGATTCGTGAAACCGTTGCTTATTTGTGTTGAGTAAAATTATACCGAATGAATATTTTTTTTCTGCTGCATCTGTAAACAATAAACTTACGTTAAAAAAAGAAAATGTTTTGCGTTTCATATTTTAAAGATGCATAAGAAGCGTTCCGGCATGAAGTTATGCATTACTTAAACATTCGAGTTATAAATACATTGTAACATGTATGTGTAACTATAAACATTTAAAAAATTTAAATATGAAGAAATTTTGTTAAATTATTTCTACTATGTAGCCTTATCTGTTACACTGATCGAAAGAACAACTTTTCAAATGCAAGTATGAACAAAACAAACGCCTTTTCATTTCCGGTTAAAGGGGCGAAAGATAACGCCTTTTAAATTCCCTTTATAGAGACGTAAGAACTGATCAGCCAATCACAGTACAGAAATCTTTCTCATGTCCGTATCCATCTGAAGGTTGCTAATATGCTGTCCGTAAGGGCAAAAGAGGGAAACGGTTAAGAAACTTTCGTCTCTTCTAACAATATATAGCGGGCATACAATAATCAGTGTCGAGTTGAATTGAAGACAAAACTGCCTATCTTTTTAAGGATGAGTGTAGTTTAACAACATTTAAATTTCGAATCCCAGAAACTCTCTATGTAACTTTTAGGTTTATTTTTTAAAGATAAATTTTAAAAAAAAATGTACGTTTAGGAAGGAAAAAAATACGAGTAATATATTCTAGTAGTAAAAGAATAAAACAACACTGATCCTGTATGGTACACATATATCCAACCCATCCTGAAGAAGTTAAGACACATACACACACATACATATATATGTAAGATGTTCTTAAAAGGTAGCAATGGGGGTATTGACATATACTAGACATTCTAGAAATAAAAATGTAATAAATATAAAATACTTTTTATTTGAAATTTAACTTATTGTATCGTTATCATATGAAAAATTGCGATATATTTTATGTAGCTGAACGCTCATTGGCTAACATTAGTTGAAATTTTATGAGCTCAAAGGCTTCAAAGCTTACAACATTTTGGAAAAAACACGCTATCCTAGTTCTTGTCAAAACTCGTTACATATCACAAAATCACATCTTCTTTTCCAAAATTTCTCAAACCGGACTATAACATACAAACATCCTACGCTGATTGTGGTGAAGAAGGAAAGAAAAAATAAATAAATAAAGGAGCAAATTTAATTACTGACTAATAGACATATACCAAATCTTTGGGAAAAAACTCCATGAGTTTTACTCTAATTATGGCCGGAGCAGCGGGGCAGTAATGACGGGCTTGCAATCAGAGTTGAGTTGAATTGAAGACGAAACGCTGGTGGCAGGTTCCAAGAGTCACGATTTTATGCGAATGTGATTTGACTTCAATTCAGCAGGGTGGTTTCCTTTCACATTTATTGCAGTTTTTTGCTGCTTTTTTATTTCGGAAGTGTAGAAGGTTATCAGTAGTAATTTTTGAATAAGATGCAGAATTTTCAGCTAATTGTAGCCGGCTTGTCAAGGAGTTTATCTCGTTCCAGAACAAAACTTAATGAGAAAATTTTCAAATAATATTACCTTGCAGTACAAGATATGTACATAGAAAAAAGCATTAATGGTAACAATGTTCTTGAGAAAGATTAGAGAATTTGAATTGTTCATTAAGCAATTCATGAAAATAATAAGTTGTTCTGTCAACAGTTATCCGATCTAATCATTTATGCAGAAATTTACGAAAGTTGAACAGACGGCATTCTGTTGATGATGAAGAACTGTAAGCACTTCAGATTTTCAACAATAGAAAGAATTATTAAAAAATTATATCTTATGACAGTTTTAATATTTTATAAGATAAACTAAAATAATAATAATTAATTAATATAGCAAAATTAGTAATTTGTGAAATGTTTTATTGAATAATTTTCATAGACTACATTGTATTTTTACGTATTTAAATAGATACACCCTTGGTAGCAAGGTCAATATTGGCCAAACATTGGTTAATCTTAGAGCTTTTGCATTTTGAAAAAATAATATTTGCCTAATATTTCTGATATAATGGTATAACACAGAAAATAGATCTAATGAATAGCAAATACTGGAAAATATTCTACTTGGAATTTTTTTGTAAACACAGACTAGATATACTTATTGCAGGATTTGCAAATGTGATAAATCGATAGCAGAACATTTTGAAGAATTACTAAACAAGCAGACAAGTGACGAAAGAGAAACACAGCTAGGCCTAACAATTAGAATGACGCATGTCAAAATTACTGAAAAAAGTATACAATAAAAAGTTGATAAAAAAATATAGTGTTAGAAGACCCAAATGGAGATTAAAAGGAGGTAGTCAAAGATCTTACGCAAACCTTTAACGCAAAATATAAATTAAATACAAGGAATCGGAAGGTTTGGTGATGTACAAAGAAGGCTAAAATACATTACAGATCGTAACTGCAAAAGTGAAGTTATGGTACAATCAATTCAATATTTCAAACTTTTATTGTTTAGGAAGTTATCGATTATATTAATATTGTGTAATATGCCATTTTGTATCAAACTATCAGTATTATGTTTCTTCGTTCATCCTGATATTTTATGCTATACTTTTTATGAGTGCTTTCCCCAGATTGTACATTTTGCTTCATTAATATAATCTGTATGTTTGGTAAAGAAAATGTATATAGAAAAGGAAATATAGCCATTGATTTCGACACACTTTCGTTTCGGCAGTTATGATTTTAATAATGATAAATGTTATCGCTGTGCACAAATATAGTTCGAAGAAATGCAAAATTAGCGAGTCATGTGTTAATAAAACTTCATTATGTATTGCGATTTAATCATTCTACAGAATACTGAAAAAGATTGTTCATTAAAAAACACATGTATATTGAGGCGCTAATAAAACTATTTATTAAATTTCATGTCTTAAAAAGGATTCAAAGACATGACCCCATTGGCACACACTTAGTAGTACAGGGGTTGGACGAAAATATGAAAACACCTTTTGAAATGCATGTTTGAAAAAAAAGATTGATTTTAATGAACTATGTAGATGGCGCTTGCGTTTTCGCCTACTGACGTCACCTATACAACTTCGTAAAATCGCTGTACCGTTCAGTCGTTGTTGGAGCACTGCTATGTGAGGTTGTCGTTGCATTATGTCAGAGTTAACAGACTTCGAACGTGGCCAAATTGTCTGCGCGCGTATGGTGGATGCTTCCGTAAGCAAGTTAGCCGAGGTTTTTAGTGTTACAAGAGGTACTGTGTCGAAGATTTATTCCGCATGTTTGAAATGCGGAAAAACATCATTCTCTAAATCAAAGCGCGGACGAAAGTGTGTGCTGAGTGATCGTGATAGACGATCATTAAGGAGGATTACCGCGAAAAATAAGAAGACCACAGCTGCAAAATTTACTGCTGAAATGAATGTCGTGTTACCAACCCTATGAGTACAAAGGTGAATTCCATGAAAATGCGACATGGACATCATTTTTTAAATTTGAACTAAATTAGTATTTTTTTGCTCTAATTGATAGAAAATAAGTCAAATTTCATCAAAATAACAAGATATAATAAGATAATTGTAAAAATAAATTTTTATAGTTAATTATTATCAAAACTAACTTTGAAATCAAAAATCTGCTATTTTTATCTCAAGTTTAATGTCTCTTGAAGCATTTAAATATCACATAGATTTTTGAAACAAATATATCTTTTAAAAAAATGGCTAACAATATGTTTAAAAACACCAAAGTTTTCACCTGAAACATTTTTGTTATTTTGCTATTGCCCCCAAACTTTATATTAGTCTTCATGTCATGTCTGTCACAGAAAATGTCGATTTTTTTATTTTCAAGAAAATCTACTTGATAAAAATTATTAACACTTTATTTTCTCTTTTTATATGTCAAAAGGAACAGTTCATAAAAAATTGAAAGATAAAATTAAAATTTGAGTGAAATATAAAGCATTACATTTTGTCATGTCTGTCACATTTGTCATGTCTGCCACGCTAGTCATGTCTGTCACGATTAGTTTTTCAACCAACTTTACCTTAATCTCTTTCCTAGAAAGTTTTTTTTTTGTAATTTTTTAACTTAGTGTTGATGCCAATAATATTTCTTTACAACTCAATTCAACAAAATGCTTAAATTTAGAATGCATGTAATAGTTACCAGATAATAACAAATTTCTTTGTTTCAGATATATTATCTGTCACAATTATTTTTTCAAGCAGTTTTGCTTTAATCTTGTGATTTGAAAGTTATTATTATTTAACTTGGAATTGATGGCTATGGTATTTCTTGATGTGAAACGTACACAATCTAAAGTTTTGTACTATTTAAAAGAAAATCTGCCAAATAGAAAATTTCTGGTGCAAACTCATTTCAGTGAAAACTATTTGCATATTTATTAGAACGAGATTAAATCTGCTCATTGGCAGAATACTTCCTGTACTATGTATATATTACAATTGTATATTATTGTTATAGTGACTCAGTCACTGTTTCTTCAGAGCCATACATAGTGATATCTGATTATGGTAATTATGACAATTATGCTGTTATAATGTTCACCAATTTGATCATTGAAAAAAAATTATGATAAATAATTCAAAGTTAAAAGTCAAAGAGGTTGAATTCTAATCTGATGGAGCATCTCTACACTTCGAACAAAAAAATATATTTTCAATAACACAAAACAAATTCCCAACAGTATGGCATTTTTGAGTGACATCACATGGAAAAGGATGTATTGATGAGACTATTAAGAATCAGTTCCTTGATGCTACTCAAGCTAGAAGTATAAATCCTAGAGCATCATGTAAGTGTGCTGAAGCTTCGAGGAAAATTGGTCCTGGAATCTATTTCTTCATAAATCACAAGAAAAAAATACAAAGAATGAAAGCAAAACTTGATCTGACATGGCTAGTAATCAAAACAATGCCAGGAACAAGAAAGTTGCATTGTTTCCGATCATGTGTGCCTGGCATAATATTCTATTCAATTTCAGTACTGGTGCATGCACTGAAAATTACCTCTTGGAAAATGCAACAAAGCAATATAGCCAATGGGTGAATGTGCAATAAGACAATAAGGTTTATCATGGAATAATAACACAAATCGCACAGACACAGCAACAACATAAAATAAAATGCTAAAACCAACTAAAATTAAAAGCATGTTTAAATTTGAACCTAAAGATGATGTTGTCTGGTATGAGAAGAACCAAATATTAGCAAATGTTTCAACTCCAACACTACTCACTTACAAGGGATTTTATAAATTTTAAACATTTTCTATAATTCATTTTGAGATTCTTTTAACATAATATACCAATGTTATATCATATTCTAATCTCCAAGTTGTGATAAAAGTAAAGAAAGTAATATTTAAGAAAAAAGTACTTAAATTCATAGAAAATTGTACACGTGTCATATCTGTCACAAAACTTTGTCATGTCTGTCACGCTGATAAATATTTTATAATATTTTTCTATTTACAAATTTTTCAATATTTTTCTTTCTGCTTCACATATCGAAGTCTTATTTTGTTTCCTAAAAAATTCTGGACTTGGTATGCATGCCAATTAAGAGCAAATGATAATAATATGTGTCTAGTCAAAACCTATGTCTAAATTTTGTCATGTCTGTCACGGCAGGTATTAACCCTCAATTAAGTTAAGTTTTTCCTTGAATTAAAATTTTAGTGTTTTTTATAGCATAAGGCCAATATTTACATCACCCCATGCAATTTTTTAACTATCAATTAATATTTAGTACTTAAAGATGAAAAAAAAGTTCTCTCAGTCATGTCTGTCACAAAATGGAATTCATTCAAAAACAATTAGAAGGGAGCTTCATAAACAGGGAATTACTGGCCGTGCTGCAATTGAAAAGCCATTCATCAGTGATGCTAATGCCCGTAACAAGAAAAAGTGTTGTTTAACCTCCTCAGTTCCGAGACAAATTTTACGTGACAATACGAAAACCAGTATAAAATTATGATAAAACATCTCCAAAGATGCATCAGGTCTATATATTGGTGCTTCTAACATGCACACATCTATTAAAAGAGTCTAAAAGTAAGTTTAACAATACTTGAAGCATTTAAATTAATTTAAAGGGTGTGTTTTAGTGTCGCCTCCAGGCGACATCAGGACTGAGGAGGTTAAATCATAAAGCCTGGACTATAGAGCAGTGGAAGAGAGTAATATGGTCTGATGAGTCTTCTTTCACATTTTTTCCCACTTCTGGCCGAGTTTACGTCTGGAGATTGCCATTTTAAGCCTATAATACAGACTGCTTGTTGCCAATAGTGAAACATGGCGTTTGGTGATGGTTTGGGAAGCCATATCGTGGTTCTCTTCTGTCCCCATGATAACTCTGTCAGGGCGTATTACTGCTCAGACTTATGTGAACATTTTGGCAGATCAAGTTCATTCAATGGTACAAACGTTTCTTTCCAATGGTGATGGTATCTTCCAAGACGACAACGCCACGTTCACACAGCTCACATTGTCCAGGACTGGTTTTCTGAGCACGAGGATGAATTGTCGCATCTCCCCTGGCTACCAGATTCATCAGATTTCAATATTATCGAATCTTTGTGGTCTATATTGGAGCGCTACCCACCGCCAACATCGTTATCTGAACTTGCCACCATTTTGCAGGAAGAATACTACAATATTCCCTTGGCAAACATACAGAAACTGTATTTATCCATTCCGAGAAGACTGCAAGCCGTTTTGAGTAACAACGGGTACCCTACACCATATTATGCAAGGAAACATGTATTTATTAAGGTGTTTCCATATTTTTTGTCCAGATATTTTGTCCCGTAAGTAGGTCCAGATAATTAACACGACAGAACTAGCTAGTGAGAATTTCTCTCACGGTGCCCAATTGCTTTTCTTTTATTTTACATTCACTTAATATCAACTTTTTTGTTTGGCTTGGTACTTTTATTCACAAAAGAGGTAAAATAATCGAAATCACATTTTGAAATTTTATTAAAAAGAAAAATGTTTTAAATAAGAGTGTTAAATAGGTACGACGGAGAAAGAAAATTTCATGCAGCGAGTTCTCCCGGGTTAAACACTTTAAGCAGGCCCAGATAGTGTTCATTCAATATCTAGAAAGCGCCGCTTGTTATACTAATGTGAATTGATTGGTTTGATTCCAGATTCGTACAGGTTCTGGAATTTTTCAGACCAAGAAATTCTTCGGTACCAGTTTTTTCTTATAGAAAAAATCTCCTTAAATAAGACGGAATTTGGCAAGTTAGAAATAGATTTATTTACATACAGGGTTGTTATAAAAAAAGTTCGCCTATTCAGTAGGCTCTAGAGCCGGTTCTATGGCTCTAAACGAATCAGAATTTCACTAGTACGTAGTTGAAGAGATGCGCTCTGCGAAAATCGAAAAAAAAATTAGTTAAATTTTTTGTCAGTAGGTGGAGCTGGACCAATATTTAAGCCGACATTTGCAGATTCCTTTATTTTCTGGGGATTTTTGAAAGATTCTGTATCTAAAGACAGATGTCAGACAATTTCTGATCTGAAAGACAGTATTAGACTTCACATTCGCTCAATCTAACAGGACATTTTACGCAATGTTGTAGAATGCACAATTCTTAGAATGGAATGTATTATTAAAAATGGCGGCGGATTCATTGAGCATGCGTAATGTTTTTCTTCGTTATTTCCTCATTGCCGAGCGACATGTTTTATTTTTGTTGATGCAGATTACATCACATGAAATGATATTCATTTTTCTGTATTGTTTGGAGTCATAGGTCAGGCTCTAGATCGGTCTGATTAGGTGAACCTAATTAAAACAATTCGCAGTTCGTCGAAGCTTGTTGAAACTTTTAAATTTCTGTGTTTCGTCTGGATTGACTGATATTGATATAATGAATCTGCATACATCACCTTAAATATTGGCGCAGCGCTACCTAGTGACAAAAATTTTGACTAATTTTTTTTTCGATTTTCGCAGAGCGCATTTCTTCAATTACGTACTAGTGAAACTTCGTTTCGTTTGGAGCCATAGAACCGGCTCTAGAGCCTTCTGAATAAGCGAACTTTAATTATAACAACCCTGTATATATAAGAAAATACTGATTATTTCATCTGGAAAATAATGGTACCTATACGAACACTGGATCCAACTCAAATAAAATGCCAAAAATGTCTATTACCCCTTGAGAGACGAGAGTTGATACGATTTTAATCAGTGTTGAATTCAGAGGATGGCCCGGGGGGACACTTCCCCCGGAGCACTAAAATATCCTCCCCCCGGAAAATTTGAGATTTTATGCTTTTAATTATCAAAAATGGCATTCCCCCCGGAACTCTATAATGTCCCTCCCGAAAAAAAGTGTCTGAATTCAGCACTGTTCAATATGTAGACGACTCGTCATGATAAAATAAACTGCATAAAATTATAAAGACCTTTCCAAAGAGTTAAAACAATACTTTCTTTTACTGTTGTATTACTTATAACGGAAGTTATAATCATCATTTAAATTGCTATTGTTTTATGGGAGGCTTGTTTATTAATTTATTTACATATCGATATTTTTTTCATTTGACAAATTTAAACAAGGGAGAATTTAATTTTCATGTCACAATTTTTGAACAATGAAATGAAAAAGAGGGTTCTAAGAATAATTTAAACATCTCTTTCTCGAAAAGCTATCTACCCTGTTTCAAGGCTAAATAATCAAAAAAGTCTTGAAAATAAACACGTGTGCTAAAAAAGCAGCTGTGATTAGATAACAGATTAAAAAATTAAAGAATTAAATCATAAAGAAAATAAAAAAAGGCGAGCATTCTTAGCCTAAGTCGAATTCTACCACGAGATAAAGATCATTAACGGCTATTCGAAGCGGACGTGCTTCAGGCAAGTAATTTGGTCAGCTAAAGGCAAAAGGTGTTTTACGAAACACAATGGACAGCCCAACTGTTATTTTCGGCCCTTCCTGTGCTCCTCGTGAATGAGGAAAACAATTAGAACAATCTGACCTGGATCGCCCACATTATGGACAAAATGGCTCCCTCACATCTCATTAGCTTCAGAACTTTCAGTTTCCATAGAAACGTGTGCCACCGTTTGATTACTAGTTCTACGTTTCCTTCCTGAATCATTTCGTGTTTTATCGGATCTAAACAGAGGAAGTGTCACAGAGTGAGGAATCGAGGTATTGTAATTTTAGCAATATCATTGCCCTTTTGCAGGGTGGAATATAAGATCTGCTACGTAATCGTTCGGCTATGGAAATGCGGCAATTTTTTTGTCCTTTCATACTCTATTTACATAGAATATATTATAGTAGAAGTTCATTCCCGTCGTACCACTCTTCTTGCATTTTTAGATCATAATGATGACATTTCCACCTGCTCATATTCGCTTTATGTAACTTTTTAGGCGTGGTTCATTTATGTGGTGCATCGGAAATAAGTGCTTGAAACTAAACTTTTTGAATTTTATTTCTATATTTGACAACCATTATACAACCATCTTATAACAAAACCCCCAAAAAGTATTTGGATTTTAATTTAAAAAAGGTTACAGTTTATTTACATAGTAAAAAAATAAATAAATATATAAAGTTGATGAAATTAAAATTGTTTAAATACCCTATAAAACTGGAAGGAATGAAAAGCTTTGAAAGACGAACAGGCATTTTTACTAGTTTTAGAGTAAAAATCATAGAGCTTTATAGAACTTCATAAAAATACGCTCCTTAAAGAATGGAATTTCCAGTTCCGTAGAAGGGAGGGAAATATTTCACTCCATGAATATGTGATATATGTCAAATCGTTTTCGAGAATGATATATCTCACTCTGTTGACGAAAGTGAAATACTGGCATTATTAAAAAAATTTCCGTTAAATTTTGAATTAAAATGCGGATTAAAATAAAGAAAAGCAACAAAATATGTCACTTCTTAATTTTCAAAAACTCCATTTCATAATGTAACCTGAGAAATTACGCTTTTTTGGTAATAAAACGCAGTAGTCACTCTTAGAGCGACTTACATACATTAGCCAATCAAGAGTCTTATCACTTTTTATTAAGTAAGAAAAATATGTTCACCATTTTAGTTTCATCTCTTCGTTTCCACCATTCTTTTCCTTTTTATTAATAAAACTGAAATGTAATTGCAATTTCGATCTTATAATAATATGATTCGATATCTATGATTTGAAATAAACCAAACAGATTAAAACTCTTGGGCTGGTGTATTAATGGAAAAGAAATAATTCACTAATAATCATTAATACTGCATTAATAGTCAATTTTTGGAATTGTTTGTAAGGATTTTTTGTCTTCTTTATGTTTTAATTAAACGTTTAATTATAACCATTCTGAATAAGTTATTAAGTATTCTGTTTTAATTTATTTTTTATTTTTTTACGTTTATGACACATGTAATTATTGGCACAAAAAATAAAACATGATATTTAAGCATTGAAAAAGAGTGTTTTTTATGCCTGATGTATGTAATTACAACTTCTTTAGTATATATGTATATTTTAAGTTTGTAGCTTCACTTATATGAAATGAAATATATCTTAAAGAGATAAATGTCTGCTTTTTACATTAAAAATATTTTTTAAACAATAAGAACAATACACATGTAGCCATTTCTTTTCTTTTACATTTCCTTCTTTTTTCTATTTCTTAAATCAATCTTTTCCTATAAAACACACGAAATTTATTTAGCTCTGATTCATAAAATGTAATATACACGGGAATAAAAAATTGAAATTAAATATGGCTAATCATATCGTTTTATAAAGAAACGTTGTATTAATATCCTTTTTCCAGCAATAAAATTTGAATTACACATGAAAAAAAAAAGAATATAAATAATGTACACGACGATAATTATTAAAATAATAAATGTAATTTAATGGGTATCCGAAAAGAAAAACATAATATAGACTGATTTAGTTTTTTGCTTGCCCTTATGGACATTTTAAAACTATCCTATATTCATAGAGCCACCAATGAAAGCAAACAAAAGGGACAAGATGGGAATAAAATAATTTAGTTTATTTGTGTCAGTAATCTAATTTAAATCATATGTAATTTTAAATAAGTTTTTCCTCAAAAGTTGAAGTAAAGTTATAAACTGTGAATTAAATAAATATTTTCAATGAAGCAATTTTTTTTAATCTTTACTACGCTTGTAATTATTTTCGTTGCATATTCCAAAGATTCTTTAAAACTCCCATAAACCAGCATCAAAAAACAATTCACTGTACAAAAAAAAAAAAAAAAAAAAAAAAAAAAAAAAAAAACAGCTACTCCTCTACGAAAGAGTGACTATTTATTCTCATAAGGGGAAAAAAAACGCGCTCCTTTAGCAAAAGTAAATAGTCACTCCTCTAAAAGAGTGATTGTTCATCCCTCTTTAGAGAAAATACTCATTTCGCAAAAGTGAATAGTCGTTCTTTCAAAGAGTCAACAATTCCACTTTTGATCAGAGTGAAAAATCACTCTGAAAAGCATATTTGACAGCAGCATATTTGGTTGCGCATATTTTGACTCAGGTATATTCACTATTTGATATATTCACTCAGGATTCCTTTTTATTTAGAATGTAGAATGCATTGCCGTCGAAGTTTATTCGAGTTATTTTTACAGCTTACAATTTTCCTGTTAATAGGCAGTTATGATAATTTTCCAACTTTCTTTATATACAGGGTGATCCAGAACTGTAGGGCTAATTTTAATAATATACTTCATTTAATTTATAAATGTATCCGAATTTTCCGTATTTTGCCATACTTCCGAATGCTCAGTTGGGCTGAATATGACGTTAATCGGTCCGTAGAATATTTGTCTTGGTCAAATATAAAACTTCTCGGCTAACTGAAAATCCCGTTTGGCAGAATAACAAAACATTTTGTCAAACTGAATACTTATGAAACCCTCGTTAAAAGTATTTTTAAAAACTTAAAATAACTTTTAACTGTCAATTAATAAAGACATTCAGACTATTTAAAATAGATTTATGTATATATACAGAATCATATTAGTATTAATTATAAAAGAGTATGCTTTTACAGTATTTATTTGCGTTTTGGGAAGTATTTCTTAAGAACTTTAACCAATAAGGGGCTATCCATAAATGATATCACGCTAGGAGGTGGGGGGGGGGTCGTGAAACTGTGACAGTTTGTGTCAAGGGGGTGGGAGGGGGTAACAAGAATGTGGCATCACACATTTTGGTTAAAATAAAAACATTAGAAATCAGCAGTTTATATTTTGAAGTTATTTTGAAATTAAAATATTTTTGTGTTCATAAGGTAAAGGTAAAATTTCATGCTAAATATATTATAAAAATCCATTTCAGATTCCAAAATACTACTGTTTTCAACTGCTCTTTCAAAATAATATTGTATTACTATTGTATATTAATTATAATTTTTGTTGTAAATCTGAATCTTATTTCATACAAAATAAGCAAGCAAATCAATTTTATTGTTATTCTCACAAAGGTCATTAAAATACACAGTTGAAATTTAAAAACAAAATTTGAAATATGTTATATAACATAGTGCTTTGTTTCTGAACTACCAATATATGTATATGTAATGTAGCGTGGCATGTGATAAGACGGGAGGAGGGTACAGTAAAGTGTGACACTTTGTGACAAAGGAGGGGAGAGGGGGGGGGTCAAAAATATTGAAAAAATTTGTGACATCATTTATGGACAGAACCTAATGACGATTTTCATAGGAATTAATGTTACTCAAATCCATGTTCTAGAATATTATCTGGTAAATAACTCTCTTTTTTTCTTTATAATCAGAGTGTTTCTAAACAAAATAAAAAGCAAAAAGAAGTTATAAGTCATCTAGATCATTCTTGTCCATGACAACAATCCATTTATTCAGTCAAAAATACAATGTATCTTATTTTACGTCAAACTTGCAGTTTTGTTTGTTACTTTAACAATAATGAAGATATTGTATATATATTTTCTATTGTGCCACATTAATTTATCTGAAATACGATAACACGGCGAGAAATACAAGAAATTGCAACTAATTATTTCTAAACAACACTGAGTTAGACATTCCTTTATACAGAATGCAGATGAAAGTACTTATGCTGTGTCACTGGCCAACTTCTAATGGTTTAATTCCATTAATACAAGCAACATTATTGTAATCCATATCTTGCTAAAATATCTTTAAATTATTGTTAAAGCTGTAAAAGAAAATTCTATTTCAGCTTTAGGTAATATATCCTGTATTTTTAATAGAATGACCTAGATTGAGGTGTTGTGCCTTGCATAAAAAGTATTTGTCTTCATCACATTTTCTCTCCTGAAAGTTTGTTCAATTGTTTTAGAAACACTTTTATTGTACCATAGCTTCAAAAATGATTGC
The DNA here is from genome assembly GCA_964019185.1 of Maratus speculifer. Taxonomy (NCBI): domain Eukaryota; kingdom Metazoa; phylum Arthropoda; class Arachnida; order Araneae; family Salticidae; genus Maratus; species Maratus speculifer. The sequence continues at coordinate 25,803,104 of OZ025296.1, forward strand.
CCACTCCAGACATTGCTCATTAGTACATGAAAAAAAAAAAAAAAAAAAAAAAAAAAAACCCTGTCGGCATGACTTATAGGCGGAGGTAGATTTCGAAGAGTGCTCATTTCAACAGGAAAAAATAAAATATGATTAGAAATAAACCCAGATTAAAAACTTTATTTGGCCGCTTATATTTTGGCTATCTTATACCATCGAAATATGCATAAAATTATGCTTAAAACGAAACCAATTTTTTTTTCGTGTTTTCGGCTATGCCCAGTAGATCCTTCTTGAATTTTGAAATAGTCAGCGAGAAAGAGGCGTTTTGATAGCAATTTGTGTATAATTATCTCGATTTTTTGTAGTTCTATTGTTTGACACCGACTCGTACAGTGACAGGAATTCGTGTCGCACTATATTTTAAGGGGGCTCAGGAGTTGATCAATACGGAAAAACATGTAAACAGAGCTCTCGCTTCGAGCCCATATAAAAACAGAAGCATTCAATGTAATTAATTTAAACTTTCTGATATTTTAAAGGTATGTTTGTAGTCTTATAAAATTATAAAATGAAGTACTTCAATGTAATATAATAAAAAATATAGCGAAATGTATGTAACACAATTTTCGAAAAAAAAATTATATGCTATATCACCAACACCAAAATATCTTAACGTTGAATTGACTTAAGTACCTAATTTTTGCTTTAAAATGATCAGGTAACTTTACTCTAGAAAATGAAATAAAAATATAAAAATCCCTCAAAAAAAAAAAAAAAAAAAAAAAAAAAAAAAAAAAAAAAATTATTAAAAAAAACTCTTAAATTTGAAAATTAAAAAAAACCCTAAAATATATAACTTTTTTTTCATTAAAAATACTCAAAATATTAAACTATCTAAAATATATTAATTCATAACCTAGATAATAATGTTATATAGATGCAAAAAAAAAAAAAAAAAAAAAAAAAAAAAAAAGCCATTCCATTAAATAGATTTTTTTTATTTTGGTGTTAGTCGTCAAAAATCAAGTTGTGAGAAAACGCGATTTAAAGTTGAAATTATATGAATGCGGCTATGAAAGTGTTGATACATAAATGCTTATAACTCCGTTAAAAATGCAAATATTTTTATGCGGTTTTTTGCATTGAGTTAAGAATTAAATGAATAATCAAATTAGATCATTAAAAAAAAATCAATTTTTTGAAAGTTTCGAAGTTTTCAACCCCTGAGCCCCCTTAAGCTAACTATTCGCAAACAGGAGATGGCAACATAATAAGGAAAGACTATTGATTTTAACATATATCATGATTTAGAATGAATCGTTTTTACTCCCATTAATTGATTGAACAGAAATATAAGATCAAAATCAAAGTTAGTATAGTGTAGAATTAATAATATTGAAGTAGGTATTGACATGTGTACTGTCTTAAAAATTCAGCCAAAAAATAGCTCAAGTTGGGCTAAAATCCACTCATCTCAATGTTGAAAGGCAGATTCTCAAAAAAGAATTGAAATAACTCGAGTTTTAACCAATTTAAATGAAGTTGAGCTATTTAAATAACCAATTTAGATCAAGAAGATTTAATCGTTCAAAAACAACTCTTTCATGATCGAAAAAAATACAGCTCTTTCATGAGAAGCCAAATCAGCTCTTTCGTTTTATGAGTGTAAATACTTTTTTAAATGATAAGATGTACAAAATAGATAAAAGTTTTGGGATTGGCACATCCAACTAATTTATTTCATTTTTCTTTAAGATTTGGTTTTATTAGAATCGTGTTAATTTTTTCTCCAGTGCCTATTTTTTTTCATCCCTTCCAAATATTTTCATTAGAATTATCCATTAATTTTACTAATTCATCCAATAACAAATGTCACCTTATCAAAAACGTGTTACTAAAAAGGTTATAGATAATTTTTAGAAGATTTATATCATGCATTTAAACAGTGTGACGATTTTTTAAGTACACACTATCTTTTAAATTCTGAGAGTCTTTTCATTGAGACATACGCAAGCAAATGCAACTATATAAACAGTATCTCTGAGTGTTGTTAAAAGTTTTCAACACGTGAATGATACATTTCATTCTGTTATAGGTGGATTAACAGCGATGCGATTCTTTTTCTTCTACAACCACCGGCAGGATTTCTTCTTGGCAAAATAAACAAGCTTATAGTCCAAAAGCCGTCAGCACAAAAACCTAAAGTATCGAGCACAAGGAAAATTCCTTTATTTTAGGGAAGAGTAGTAAAAGGGGAATTTAATGATCCATGTCTGCCAGAAATGAAAGGGTGCATAAGCCAAAAATTAACCCTTCGGATTCCGGCGTCTCTTACACAAATTTTATTTGGCCAACACCACTTTTTAAAAAGAAGTTTCTTTCAAGTACACAATTTAAAATGCTCGGATTTAAAAAGGCAAATTTTGTTTTCCTTTATTACTGAACACAAAACCGAAGTAAAGATAGTGTCTCCGCAGCGGAGACAACGGAGTGCCAAAGGTTAATTCTAATAATGGTTCATTAGTAGGTTTATCATTGTGTTTGCCGTACAATTAAAGATATGAAATCGTGAACATATTTGTGAACTACTAGTGGTATTGGTTTTTAGCTTATGCACCACTTCATTTAGACCCACCAGCCATGGATTATTAGATTCTCCTATTACTACTTTACCATAAAATAAAGATTTTTTTTCTTGTGTTCCATACCTTAAGTTTTTGTGCTATCGGCTCTTGGACTATTAGTAAGACAAGGAAATTTCTCAGACGTACTTTTTGTAAGTTTACTGGGAACCTACACGCAGCTAATTTATTCGATATTTACACTATTCAATGCATGCATGAAAGGTCAATTTATCTAATGTATGTTAAGGGATCTCAAGACTCTTAAAGCTTTTAAATTTTCGAAATTTTAGTTTTTTTATATGTTCAACTGTGATCTTTTCTGCACATTTTTATATGTTTTCTCGAAATTCGTATTAGAACAAAAGTTATGGGTTTTAGAATTTTACCCGCTCAATAGCTGAAGCGGCGTTTCCGAAACTTTGAAGTCATTTTTCTCCAAATGACATTTTTGGTCATAGCGCGCACGATATCTCAAAATCTTGTAAGTATTTTTGAGTAAAATTTTCAAAATGCATAGTTCATGTTAATCTGCATAAACTGACCCTAAAATTTCCAATTTATAATTTAAAAAAATTTATTTTCTTAGTGATTATTTTGTTGAAATCTTCAAAATTTTCTATCAGTTAAATACAACTTCGTATTAAAAATAGAAAAATCCTTTAAATATAAATTCATTTAGGTTCAAGATAATTATTATAACCTGATGTATAAGTAGACACCAAAATATCCATTCTAGTTGCAATATTTATTTTGTAACCGTGCGCGTAAGCTGTTATACGAAATTTGTTCTCGTCAAATGTCTCACAGTTTGCACCTTGCAATTTTTTTAAAGGCATAAAATAAAATAATATGCTCATATCTTTTATCTCAATAGAAATTGTGTTTTAATATCATAAGATATCATCTTAAGATATTAAATATTGAAGACGGCTTCCTTTTTTTAAATGTTTCCGATTTTAAGAGTCCTGAGACCCCTGAGTCCTGAGATAGGCAGTAATATATACATAAACAGTCAATAAATTTAAGTGTAAGAAATTTTTCTGAGTGAGAGCAGTATGATTTTTATGAGCGCTTTTTAGCAGACCGTACCCCATTCTATAGACGCAAGCAATTTCTTCATTATTTGCACAATTTATTTATACATACTTAAGAAGAAATTTTTTAATATAAACAAGAAAAAATGTTTCACCATTTTTTTTTCCTTAGCATTTGGTAATAAATCACACTATCTAAACCCTGAACTGTGCTAATGCCTTTTTAAAAAGTGCCAAAATCCATATGAAACGTATATCGAGAAGTCCGTAAGATATAGTCGATGATATTAAAAAAGAAATATTTATTTTACCGTGACGAACAGAAGCAAAATAAATGTGACGAATCTCTCACTACACCTTTTTTTGTATTTTAATGATTCATGAAAGATGAGAAGAGCAAATCTCCGTGAGAGAGTGGTGTTTCATTTGCGAATCACGATATTCGTGATCGCCTGCCACTCTAACTAGGTTTTAAACGCAAAATTTGGCAACGTTTTAGGAAGAATGAGCATGGAGTGTATTATTTAGACCTGAGAATAAGAATATGTTGAAGATGGCAACAGGTGAAGACCCACGAGCCAAGATTTACAGGAGGAGTTGAAGCTGAAAGAAAAGTTCTTGTGTGGATGTTTTGTTTTTGTTCGTTTTCTTACTTTATTCTAAATAGATAGCAGTCATGCGTGAACACGAGTTCTCCAATTTGCACACAATCTTATCGTCGATATTTGGGGATGAAATAAATTAGGCCTGTCAAAACTTAATGAGGTTCTTGTCATTTGGAAAGTGTTACAGAGTATTCTAAGCATGAATTCATAAAAAGTAATTGATAATCGTTCTCTGTTTAAATAAGTAATTTTAAAACAATTTTAATGTCTTTCTATTATTATCATTTATTCAATAACTATCTTACTGACGTTTAGTATACACCATCGGCTTTTAAATTCTAAATAAAAACTGTTAATGATGTCCTTGTTTAATGCAATGTCCATAATTGTTTAATGTAATAAACATCAAATTTTTAAAAAAAGACTTATTTAATCAGAATTAACCCATTAACGCCAAGCTTCTTTTACACATCTTTTAATTCTTTGACACCAGTTTTTTTCACACTGCAGTTTTGAATTTTTTAATCGCTCAAAACCTGAGATACGATAATGCAAAAATTTCTAAATTAAAATACTGGTAATACTACTTAAAATTTTGTTCCTCTTACATGTCAAGATTTCTTGCACATTGGCTTTAATGAGTTACGTGAGATGGATAGTTTGTAGTTATAATGAAACTCCGATATATATCGTTCCCGTATTCATCGTTTTCAACCATTGTTCGTTTTATTTCTACGGTCCCTGCACAAATTGTACTTAAATAATGTAACGGAATCCGCAAGCATCATTCTTCAAAAAGTCGTTTTCCCGCCTTCATCGTTGTAAATTTTTTCTCCTCATGGAAAAGAAATTGAAAGTCATGCGAATACATATCTCATACAAACTGGAATTACTTTTTTAAAATCCTAAAATAACTTATTTGTGCTATTTGTGTTGGTGATGGCGACAATAATGCAGATGAAGAGTGGTAGTATATAGCAGAGGATGTGATTATATTTCCACAGATGAAGATGCTGCGACATGTGGTGTTCTAAAGACAAGAGAAATGTGTGATAAAGCAAAAAATTAAAATAATGGCGAAAAAGCAGAGGATAACGTTCATGTCGATGAAACTGAATCACCAGTGCCTCTGTCTGATGTAATTATGACATTTGAAACTGTATGAAGTTTTATATATGCATATTAAATTACAAAAAATGGCAAAAAATGCTATATATCTTGAAAATGCATTTTTTGATTAAAAAAAAATGAACGAAAAAACAAACACAATTATTGATCGTCAGATTTTATTGCAGACGTTTAAATATTTTTCTGCAATAATGTATGGCAAAATATTATATTTAAAATTTGTGTTAAACTTGTACGCATCCTAGATTACAGTTTTATATAATTATTTTACGAAATTTTATACATTTGCATGAAATTGCACATGTACAAAAGCAATAAATAAATTCCATTTTTTTTTTTAGTTCACAGATGAATTATTTTATTGTCGTGTTAATTTATAATTTTATAATGTATATTTAAATTATTCTGAATAATATTTAATTGCGTACAGCAAACTAATTTTTTTCTTTCGTGGTGTACTGTATAATGTACAATAAATTACTCACGGGGAGAGTTTATCTTCTTAACGACAATTTAAGTCGTTTTAAGTTCTGAAATGATGTTTGTAATAATCGTTGTTTAAAAAAATATATTTTTCATTTATCTAATAAAGTTGTTCTTAAAAGTCCTAAAATAATGTATATACCAACTGCACTTTAAAAAAATAATAATAATGCTTAAAAAAATGTCTTTTAACACTAGAACGCCGGGAAATTTTACGTAAGTTTTATAAAAAATATTTCAAACCGAAAACGTATTTAGAATTATCTAACTTATTTATTTAATTTAATGTAATGCAATGCATTTATAATTTATTTTACGAAAAAAATTCCGGTTTGAATCGAAAAATGGTCCATTGGCTGGTGTCAAGTTGACACCTTCCCGGCCTTTTAGTGTTGAAATCCAAAAGTACTGTTTATATTAATCATACTCTTTAAAGATGATTTCACTAATGTAATAAAATTATCTTTTAAAGTCTAAATTACCTTTTTTACTAATCGCACGTTTAAAAAAGGATATCACTTATGTAATAAAATTATTCTTTAATGTTCTAAAATATTGTTTGGACTAACTGCATTTAAAAATATTTAACTAAGATAATAAAACTCTCCTTTAATAAAAATTCAACATTCATAATAAAACTAGTCTTTAGCCTTAAGAGAAGGAAATATATATATATATACACATATATATATATATATATATTGAAAATCGCACATTTAAAGAAAAAAAAAAAAAAAAAAAAACATCACCAATATAATAAATTGATCTTTAAAATCCTATTTGGGCTAATCAATTTTTTTTTTTTTTTTTTTTACAAAAAGATTTTACAGAAATAGAAAAATTTTTCCTTTGAAAGTTCTAAAATGCTATTTGTACTAATCGCACTATTAGAAAATCAATTGAACTATTATTATAAAATTTCTCACGATTACAAAAGTCTTTTTTTCATCATTTGCAATAAGCGTTATTTTGGCGAACTCCCACCAAGACCTTTTTTAAAAGGATGCACCTGTAGTGGCCCCTTAAAAAGGCTAGGCTTCGAGTTCTCATGTTTGACAGGTCCAATTCGCAGTGGTGGTCTATAAACTAATCATTGAATGAAATGGAGTACTACATTTCAGATAGGTTATTACGTAAGATATTGAGAAGCCGATGGACATCTAGCCATCGATATATATGGTAATGAATAGATAGCGACTAACATTCAATTCCATTTCTGCATACGTGATCTGATATTTTAAGGCTTTTTATGATTAAAGAATATAATAAAGAATATAAAATTATATATATATTATATTTATATATAATTATATATATATTTATATATTGGAATTAACCGAGATATTCCAAGGATTTCGATATAACCATTTACACAGACCGTTCAGTTATGGACTCAGGATCAGCTTCAGCATTCACAGTGGAACACAACAACTCTTTCACATTAGATAAAGCTTTTCGTCTACACCAATTTAATTCTGATTATCAAACTGAGTTATTTGCTATCTATCAAGCTATAAGTTGGTTCATAACATCACCATGTACCTCATTAATTTTATACTCAGACTGTCACTCAGCGATGGATAGCAACGCTTCAAAATGTCTTAAAAATAAAGTATGTGCAGTCCATTAAAGCATGTGAGTTTATTAATTACGTTAATACGCATCGCCGCTACAAGTACGTTGCAAGTATACAAAATACTCTTCATGAGCATACAGCTCTATGTAATAAAGTAATGTAATGATTTTTTTTAAATATTCATAACAATTTTTACTTAAAGAATTATTTTTGCTAAATATACGAAATATAATATAATTTCCACCTATTATTCATAAATGAGCTTTTCAACATATGAAGTCATTTAATAAAAAATATTTAAAAGACCTTTTACAAACTACACTATCAGCTTAAATTTTTTTTTAACACATTAAAATTACTTAAAGGATTCCCCCCCCCCCCCACAAAACGATACCTCTAACCACAAAACATTAGAACGCCCAGAAATTTTATTTGATTTTATGATACTATTTCACACAAAACATTTTTATTCAAAATTATTTAATTGATTTATTTAACATAAATCTGCGTGGTTCAAATTTAACTTATTTCAAGAAAAAATTACTGGCTTTAATTGAAATTTAATCACGTGGCCGGAGTCGAATCGGCTTGTTGCGGGTGTTCTAGTGTTAACCGATCAATATTCTTGAAAAAAATGTTCAAATAATATCTATTTTTTTTTTCATGTCTTTTACAGAATTTTTAATCTTTCATCGCCGGTTTTTCAAAACAGAAATTTATACTTAAGGCGCAACACTAGTCACAGAAAAAGACCCGGACGATAATGTTAAGTCTATGAGGGCGTTCTTTTCAAATATCTCGCTCAAATTTTAATTTTATTTATTTTTTATTTATTTATTTATTTATTTATTTTGCATAGGGTAGTTGAGGATAATCCACAACCGGGCTAGTTTTTACTTTTTGAATTTTGGTTTCAGATTTCTTTTAAAAAAATTACTTTAACTTTCAAAACCGGTTTAAACCGGTTCTGAAATTAAAACTATCGTAATATAAAAAGTATATAAACATAATCGAAAAAAGTAAAAACTAGCCCGGTTGCAGATTGTCTTCATCCATCCTATGCAAAAAAAATCATGTAAAAATATTAAAATTTGAGCCACATATTTGAAAAAAACCTCCCCCATAAGATTTATATTATTATCCGGGACTTTTTCTATGACTTGTCTTGCGTCTTAATTGAATTAGAAGAAAATAATTACTCCGATTAAAAAAGCCAAAATTTACAATAAAAATTTACAGGTAAGATTAAAAAAAAAAAATCATGATTGGAATATGGACACCCGTACGTGGTATAGGCAAATTATGATTGACAAAAACACATTGTCCGTATGATGTAGGGGCAAACCAGGGAAGCCATTAAAACGTAGACATAGCTGCTAACATCTTCCTCGTTTTCAGACCACAACAATTTTATCCTAAATTTAACCATTTTAAATTACCGCAATTTGCCGATTAAATAAGACAAAACTTTCTATTAAATTTTTCTGGACCAAAAAATAGGAAAAGTTCGCAGCTACGTGTATTACTTTCTACGAATATCATACTCATCACCAGACTTAAAAACGATGGCTAAGTCCTTTATATCTGATAGACTGATTCAACTTTTAAAGTGAGAAAGGGCATGAGGCTATGCTGATGGACAATCCAAATTTCTTCAGAAGTATGGCGTGCTTAGATTGTTTTCACAAGGAAGGTCTCCATACTGGGCATACTCCGAATCTTTTGAAAAAAATACTAATTAAACTACTTATGTATGTAATAAAGGATCAGTTGAATTTAGTGGCGGAATAACAGTAGAAACTTTGTAAAAAAAAAAAAAAAAAAATTAAATATTTTTGAATATTTGAAGTAAAGCGTCACGCGATTTGGCGAGCAGCATTTTTCCTCGCCAAAAGGAAACGATTTTTTTGCAACTGAAAATTGTTTGATAATAGATTTTTAGAATGCCTGTAAATCATATTTGATAAATTTAAACTTAAATTAGAGAGTTTAATATACATATTATATTGTATTATGTATTGTTATTTTATTATTGTTTGTATTATTATATATTGTTCGTTTTAGCAATTATTTAAATTCAACACTGTAAAAATAATTATTCATATAAAAAATATTTTCATATATTTAAGTGTTTTACAAAATAAAGACTAGATGAAGAATGCTGCAGTAATACGTTTCAATATTGGATAAGCTTTTGTTTCCATAGCAACGAAATTGAATAGACAGTCTCAATCGGACTTAATTTTGAGATTGAAACAAATTTAACTAATTTAATTTTCATTTTAATTAATACAATTTCAGAGGTAATTTGCATTAGAAATATGCATATAACAAAACTATAGTTATAACAAACCAATAGTTAAAAATATAAAGTTATTAAAATAAATATTTTAAAAAATAGTTCAACATGAAATATTGGTACATTAAAAAGTATTTGACAAAAAAAGTATTTTTTGAAATTTTATTTCGTCGCCAACTGGTGATAAATTGTCAAATAAACGTAATGTTCATTATTTTTCTACGAACGTTCTATCGGGATAACTTTTTTTTTTATAAACATGTATATCCCCATGAGAAGAACACTCTGTAATTTTTCCAGATTTTTCTGAGTATGCGCGTATGCCCGTATTCTTTGTCAGTTTACTATAACAAATTTTTGAAATAATGCACGATAATGTACCATTAGGAGTGTAATTAGCACGACGTAAAATTTCTATTGACTCCATAATTACCAATTTCTGGCAATTTGATAATTTCTTTATTATTTTAGTTTCTTTAAAATCAATCATAATTTCTTCAAATAATTTGATTACTATTTTGTATGTACAAATTTGTAAAATTCTTATTGTTAAGTGAATGTAAGGATTAAAAAAAATAAATACGTTATATCTTTTTAACCTAATATACTATCAATATTTGTGAAAAGTTTGAAATTTTCGTAGTAAATTTGCACTGAATTTTCTGTTGGCCTGCAGTTTTCCCCAATATAGGGCTAGCCACGGACAACTATCTTTATATTCAGTTTGCACCCATATTTTTCTAAGATAAATTTTGAAATATATTTCCTTTGCAAATGTTGTCAAAGCGTGTGTAAGATATTTCTGCTTATAAAAAGTTATGCCAGTTAGAATTGATAAATGGCCGTCCATGGCTACCCTACCAATAAAATAACTTTAAAGGTACTAACTGACTGAACACATCTTACGATTTATAATTAACCCTTTGTGTCTCAGTGTTCTATTTACGAAATGCCACAATGCCACAAGGTAAATAAATAATTCCCGATCATTATATATGGGAAAATAGCTTTTTCTTATTTTCAAATATATTTTTGCGTAAATTTTGGTGTCATTCTGTCATTTAAACATTTTTACCATGGAAGCGCTCTGTGCCTTAACCCTTTATCTACCGACGGTACTTATAAGTATCATTAGAATTACTCATAAAAAAATTTAATACGTCATTTAGTTGTAATACTGTCGAGAATAAGTTACAGATATATAATTTTATCTTGTTCCAAAAGCATTATTGGTTATACAAAATAAAATTATTTTTAAAAGGTTGATTTCTTTCACCTTTGTATCTTTTCAGCTTTCTTAGCTCTGAGGAAGGGGGATAGGAATTTTTCAATTCGGAAATATTTCTATATTTATATTGTAAGAACATCATATTTGTACATTTTATAATTCTACAAAATACTAAGAAAACAATTTAAAATAAGTGATTTGAGTGAGGTTATAAATATTGCACAAAATCCCTGTAAATTTAAATTTAGTCAATCCTTCTAAATCCTTCAATCCTTCTAAAATACTTCAAAAATTTATTAAATGATTATGTAAATCTTTTAATTTAGTTTAAATAATTTACGTAAAATGCTTGAAATGTAAAATTTTCATGAATTCATAATTCGGTAGATAAAGGGTTAAAGTGTCAAAGTTATTCCTTTTTCTTAGACCAAAGATATTAATTTTAAAACGTCACATTCATTTTTAGAGCTATATTTTAATTTATGGCAGGAAATATGATATACAGAAATGTGGAGAATCAGCTGCAAAATAATTTTCCGCAGTATAAGACTTGATTTCAGATACATTCCTGTTTTAAAGTAATAGATTAGAATCTTTAAGAAAATTTTAGAAAAGTTATTTATTGCAGGAATACGCAGAGCACGGTTCATTTGGGCATCTGGATAATCTTTAAGCGGAAGAGAAAATAGACAATCTAGATCGTCCAATATCCTCTGATGACAACTCTCGATATAAGTTTTTCCTGGAGGACCTTTGCACTGCGGAACATTTTAGCACGCATGTCGTACTGCAGCACGACATTTGAGCCTTAAAATAAAGATATTTCGATGATTCTTTTTCCTGGAGTTCCAAAAGAGTTCGATTGTGATCCAGGGGTCAGCAAGAAAGGGCGCCAAATAACATGCGCCTTCGTCACGGTTCACGATATGTCGTCATCGGTGACTGCTCACGCATGCTATATGGATCGCCAACTGTCACATGACCTACATATGACTAGTTTGAGGTGTCGATCTATCCCAAACTTTTTTCGATACCATTGCCTACCTGTGCGAAGGGAAAGATTCCTATTCGTTTCTGTAAGATGCTAATTGGTAGAGCGGAACGTGACGCGGGGAACAAGTGGACGTTAATTGGTCGACTTTGATCGGCCGCGTGTGCGATCTTTAGCGGAATCATCCGTGACGGGAATAGGAATGATGTCTAATAAAATGTGTATCAATTGATTGCTAGAGATACAAGGTCCAATTACTCTCCATCCATCGCTCGCAAATGAATTTCGAGAATAGAGTGTGATGTTAAATGGTTGTGGTAAGAAGCTAAGCCACACGCAGGTCGGGGAAACTTGGTGGGAATTGCTTGTATCATTTCAATTAGGGATTTTTCGTTTCACCCATCATGAAAATTTTGAAACACGTTTTTCGTTAAATACAATGACATATAGCTTATTAGTTACGGTTGAGTGGGAAAAATTGTTAATTAGTTTATCTGAGATAATACAGAAAAATTGTAAGTTTTATCTTTTAGATAGTTATTTTATCTTACTTTAATAGCTCAGATATAGAATGATAGCTTCTATTGCACGGAAATACGAATCATCAATTTACGGAAGACGAAACTGTTTGCTTTATTTTTTAAGATCCTTTAAAAGTTTTTCTAAAATTCGTCGATGAATTTGTAGAATAGAGCGTAATGATAAATGGTTATGATAACACTCCATGCCACAGGCTTTGTGGGTATATAACTTTGTGGGTATTGTATTGTATTTCAACTAGAGATTTTTATTTCGACCACCATGAAAGTTTTGAGACACACTTTTATTTATCATTCATTCTGATCTCAGTGGTATCATCAGTATTGTAGTAGTGATCCCAGTATTTGGAGTGGTATTAAACAATGACGCATCTATGATACAGCCATGGAAAAAAATTATAAGGACATTTTCAAAAATGGGTAATAGGTATTAAGGTAATCATCAATTGAAAACACAAACAAACATTATCTACTACTCATAATAAGCAAACATCAGACACCTATTAATATGAAATTAAATTAGTACAATAAATTTTATAAAACACAGATGAATAGGAATGTATAACGTGAAACATGGAAAAAATTATAAGGGCATAATGAAATATTTCTGGAAATAATTTAATTATCTAAAAAATCTTTAATTATCTAAAAAATCCCCTTTTTCCAATGACCTTTATTAATCGAGAAGTCTTTGAGTCAGAAGTTTCAGTTAAAATTTGCTTAGATTTTTTTTTAAACAGTGATTAGGTAAATGATGTCAAATTGTTTATATTAGCCAACTGTGTGCCATACTTCCATACTTTTCCAGCTAATATGCGTCAAATATTCTCTATGGGATTCAAATCAAAGCTTTTTGGTGGCCAATTCAAAAGTTAGACAAAACTTGCCTAGAACCATGAACATGATGCACGAGATACATTTAAAATTTCATTGTCTTTTCTAGTCTAATCACCACCTGTTTTAGTCCAAGAGCCGACCGCCCAAAACACTAAGTCATCGAGCACAAGAAAAATTCCTTTTTTTAAGCTATTGCATAGCTTTTATCGCGGGCTTTGAGCGCGGCGACCGAATCCAAAAATTCCGTAACGAGAAAAATCCTAACACATCCGTAACGAAAAAAACCTAACACTCGGCTAACGTCGTTTCAGTTCGGCAGACTTCGGCATGGTATCCTTCGGTAGACTTCGGCAGACATTGACGCGTTATTTTTCAGATATTGAGAAGATATCAAGTCTCAAACTTATATTTTTTATTTCAGTTACCATAAATCTATAGTTTCAATGATAAAAATTCCTGATAGAATGTGTATAGAAAAAAATCATCTTAAGATAAAACAAGGTAGGATAATGTAGCTTTTGGTGAATGGAGACCCACCCAATGGTGAGGATCGAAAAATTTAAAATGCTTATAACTCGCGATGTAATTTTCGTAGCGCGGCCAAATTTTGTTTGGTAATTTATTATGAGACAGTGTTAATTTTTGGTGACAGGAGACTCCCACGGTGAGGGTCGAAAAATTTAAAATGCTTATAACTCGCGATCTAATTATCGTAGCGTGGCCAAATTTTGTTTGGTAATTTATTATGAGACAGTGTTAATTTTTGGTGACAAGAGACCCCCCCCCCCCATGGTGAGGGTCGAAAAATTTAAAATGCTTATAACTCGCAATCTAATTTTCGTATCGCGGCCAAATTTTGTTTGGTAATTTATTATGAGAGAGTGTTAATTTTTGGTGACAGGAGACCCTCACGGTGAGGGTCGAAAAATTTAAAATGCTTATAACTCGCGATCAATTTTCGTAGCGCGGCCAAATTTTGTTTGGTAATTTATTATGAAACAGTGGTAATTTTTGGTGAGAGAAGACCCCGCCCCATAGTGAGGGTCGGAAAATTTAAAATGCTTATAACTCGCGATCTAATTTTCGTAGCGCGGCCAAATTTTGTTTGGTGATTTATTATGAAACAATGTTAATTTTTGGTGACAGGAGACCCCCCCCCCCCAACGGTGAGGGTGGAAAAAGTTAAAATGCTTATAACTCGCCGATCTAATTTTCGTAGCGCGGCCAAATTTTGTTTGTTAATTTATTATGAGATAGTGTTACTTTTGGTGACAGGAGATCCCCCATGGTGAGGGTCGAAAAATTTAAAATGCTTATAAATCGCGATCTAATTTTCGTAGTACGGCCAAATTTGTTTGGTACTTTATTATGAGACAGTGTTACTTTTGATGTCAGGAGACCCCCCCCCCCCCACGGTGAGGGTCGAAAAATTTAAAATGCTTATAACTCGCGATCTAATTTTCGTAGCGCGGCCAAATTTTGTTTGGTAATTTATTATGAGACAGTGTTAATTTTTGACGACAGGAGACCCCCCCCCCCCATGGTGAGGGTCTAAAAATTTAAAATGCTTATAACTCGCGATCTAATTTTCGTAGCGCGGCCAAATTTTGTTTGCTAATTTATTATGAGACAGTGTTACTTTTGGTGACAGGTGACCCCCCACGTTGAGGGTCGAAAAATTTAAAATGCTTATAACTCGCGATCTAATTTTCGTAGCGCGGCTAAATTTTTTTGATGATTTATTATGAAACATTGTTAATTTTTGGTGACAGGAGACCCTCCCCTACACGGCGAGTGTCGAAAAAGTTAAAATGCTTATAACTCGCGATCTAATTTTCGTAGCGCGGCCAAATTTTGTTTGGTGATTTATTATGAAATAGTGTTAATTTTTAATGACAGGAGACCCCCACATTGAGGGTAGGAAAATTTAAAATGTCAAGATTTTAAATCGTCAAGATAAAACAAGGTAGGATAATGTAGGTTTTGGTGATTGGAGACTCGCCCAATGGTGAGGATCGAAAAATTTAAAATTCTTATAACTCATGATCTAACTTTCGTAGCGCGGCCATATTTTCTTTGGTAATTTATTATGAGACAGTTTTAATTTTTGGTGACAGAAGACCCCCCACGTTGAGGGTCGGAAAATTTAAAATGCTTATAACTCGCGATCTAATTTTGGTAGCGCGGCCCAATTTTGTTTGGTAATTTATTAAGTATATGGTATTTTATCGCGGGTTTTGAGCGCGGCTCCCTAATCTAGAAATTCCTTAACTAGAAAAAAACCTAACATTTCGGCTAACGTCATTTCAGTTCGGGAGACTTGGGCACGGTATTTTTCGGTAGACTTCGGCAGACATTGACGTGGTATTTTTCAGATATTTAGAGGATATCAAGTCTCAAACTTATGTTTCTTATTTTCAATGATAAAAATTCCTGATTAACATAATAAAATAATAAAATTATTTAAAATGATATTAACTTCTTATTTATTCAATAAAAGAAAAAAAATTGTTTTCTTATCGCTCATCACGCTCAAAAAGTGTGAATTAATGTCAAAATGACAAAAAAAAAAAAAAAAAAAAAAAAAAAAAACCTGCATTAATAAAAAATATATAAATAATTATAGTTACATAAGTTGATAAAAAATGCTATGCAATAGCTTTACCGCGGCAGTCCCCGAGTGCCACATGTATTTTTTTTTTTTTTTTTTTTTTTATAAAAGAGTAGTAATAGGGGAATCTAATCATCCATATCTGCCGGAAGCGAAGTGGTGCATAAGCCAAAAATTGATACCACTAGTGGTTCACTCGTACGTTTAACATTTGTTTTCCGTAATTAAAAATATGAAAACATGGAAAATTGGGTGCAGGAAAACATAATGCTAAATAGTCAATCACTAGTGGTATCAATTTTTGGCTTATGCATTACTTCGCTTCCGGCAGACATGGAGGATTAGATTCCCCTATTATTACTCTTGCATGAAATAAAGGATTTTTTTTGTGCTCGATGACTTAGGATTTTGTGAAGATGGCTCTTGGACTGTTATAAGAGGAAATCATTTTTCAGCTAACATATCTACACATGATTTTGAATTGATTAGAACTCGAATGGGCGAGATTGGTGTTGTGCCACTGGCTGCAAAACTTGCCAACGCAATCACGAAATTTCTTCCAAATTGGCGTTTCGAAAAAAGAGGTTTATCTTTTTTTTTTTTTTGCAAGTCATAAGGACAGTAAATAGCAGTTTTTCGGACAGTAATTAGTAGACATTTTTAGCAGTAATTAGGAAATGCAAACTTCTCTTTTTCCTTTTCGGTTTTCAACAATGACAATAATAATGTTCTTGCAAGAAAAAATAATCCCTCTTCGGTTGTAGTTCCAGCACTGGAAAGAATCAACCGGAATAATAACGACAATGGATGACGTTATTACCCGGGTATACTTATTATCCAGTAAATTAAACAACAAACTACCTCGAAAACGCATCCAAAATCTCTCACAACATTTTGAAAATACACATTTATGTAATAAACAAAGTATTTCTTAGTAAATATATTGTTTTTAGATCATAGAAGGGTCTAGAAATGCAACAAATCAACTTTTAGCGGTTGTTTCTGATGGAAAAGACTTAGAGCCCTTCTGCGCAAAACCCATAAGTGCCATCTCCTGGATTTTTTTATAATTACGCATAATACGAGCAATTAACGTTATTATCCACTAAGGCGTTATTACCACAGGACACCTTACAATGAAAAATTTTAAAAATTCGTTCCAACGTTTGTAATATAAATAAGTAATCACATTAAGAAATAAGGTACCCTGCGGTAATAACGCCAGGCGGGGTAATAACGCCAGGCGGGGTAATAACGCCAAGTGCTTATATTTTGCATAATTATGAAATAATCAGATAAATGACACCCATGTGCTCTGCGCAGAAGGGTTTTGAGTCATATAAATCGCAAAAAACAGCTTCAAGTTAATTTGTTTCATTTTTAGGTCGTATTGTTTTTACAAACAACTAAAATTAACGCTTGATCTAAAATTTGCGAGATACGTTTTGTGATGTGAAGACTATCTTTTTATCCGGAAATACTTTGTTAATTACATAAATTTGTAGTGCATTTCATGTACTTTTAAAATGTTGTTGAAGATTTTGGATATCTTCTCGAGATAATTTGTAATTTAAAATGTACTGCGCAATAACTATACCGGGGTAATAACGCCAATCCTTGACTTTAGTACCCCGGTTGATTCCCTACAGTGGCCGAGCTACAGCCTAAATACTGGTTCAAATAAACACAGTTAAAACAGTCCAATATTTCTCATATTTCTATTTAAGCGGTCCTTTTTAAGCAAAAAGAAGCTCACGATCTGATATTCTTTTGCCTCATCCCCTCCTCCCACACCACACCTTTATTTTTCTTACACTTTCACAAAAAATTGAACATTTTCAATAGCTTAGAATGCAATTTGTCAATTTCTAAGTTTGTAGAGTTTGTATTTTTAGAATTGGGCTATCTACATGCAATTATTCCATCTTATTTCATAGTTTTGTTTGCATGGCGTTATTACCCATATAGGTGGGTAATAACGCCAAATAGCATTGGTCAAGAAAAAACGCCATTACATTTTATGAATACATATCTGTTAAATTATTTTATTTTATATAGATAGTCAATGAGTTGCTGTATCAGATCCTATATTTGTTTGAAAAATACAATCTAAAACTAAGCCGTGAAAATTGGTAGAACCTTAACGTGGCGTTATTACCCCAGGGTACCTTAGTATATTTTACCAATAAGTTAATTTATGTTATTTTTACTCTGAGATATTTGCAATTATCTTTGAGTTGGGATATTAAAGGGGGGTCTGGGATACAAAATTTTTCAAATTTTGCAATAATAATATTTCTATCTTAATTAGAAAAGGAAATATTAATTTTTTAGTTTTGTTTTCAAAATCTACCTTTCATCCAATGGTTGTCACGACAACGACTTCTTGTGAAAATGCGTTTTTCTTCATGATGGGTTTTACTCCGCCACTTCTCGGATTTAAATTGTTATAACTCAAGAACCGTTAACGATAAATCCTTAAAACTAGAAACATGTCTTTTTTTATTGTTTTACTTTAATTTTGATTCAGCAAATGTGAAAAAAATATTTAAATTTGAAAATATAATATTTTTAATTAAAGCTACATCCATTTTTTTCCTAAATTTTTTCTTCGAAATTTTTTCAATTAATAGTTTTAAAAATTCTGAATCAAAATTGAAATTTAGGTATTTTGTTTATTTAAATTTAAAAAAAATGAAATTCTAGAAATAATATTTTGTTTTATGACGATTTTAAATTGCCACACTTTTTTAATAAATTTTAAACTTTGAATAAAAAAATATGAGAAGTTTTATCATGTGATTTTTTTACAAGTAATATGATTAACAATCACAAAAAAAAAAAAAAAAAAAAAAAAAAAAAAAAAAAAAATTCAAAATTTTAACTCAATAAATAAAAATTTCTTTAAAATGTGCCCCAAACCCTCTTAAATGTTACATTCCACATTCGCAGAAAAATTGTGTAATAAAAACCACTCGTATGCAAGATTTGTTCTCTAAAAAGCTATTATAGATAATAAAAAACTAATTTTAACATAAACCAGCACTGCTTACCGATTTTCTTTATTCGGGGCTGAATGAATTTTATTAAAAGTCTTAATAATAATTTATTATAAATTTAACTCGGCATCGATTTGCACAGTATTCCGATCAAACCTCGTCTTTGCATTTAGAATAGACTTGAGGGCTCATACATTTAGTAAAGTTTTCAAATTAAAGTCCATTTACAATTATATTTTTGCGAATTTCAAAATATCAGTATTTTGTTTAGTGTTAAATAGTATTAAATCCTTATTTGATAGTAAAACTAGTTTTGCAAATCATGTTCTGTTTTTAAATAGGGTCATGATTTGAAATATGTTATTCAGAGCGTACCAAATTTAGCTTTACAACTTTTATCGTTTGTAAAATCTAAACATAGAATGCAACGTAGAATACCGAAAAGCTAAATATCATGAAGTTCAATTTTTTTGTGTGCATAAAAGCAGTTTATGAATATTTATTTATACTAAAAAAACATTTTTGCTTTCTGGTACGACTGAGTAAGATCCATAACTAGTAAAGGTTACATCATAGGAAAAGACCCCATGTCTGGCCTGATTCATATAGAAGAAATCAAATAAACAAGTTCAAAAAAATTTCCGAAAAAAAAAATACGGACGCCACCAACGATTAATGGCAGGAATATGACAAGAATATAGCAGGAGGTTGAATACCGTCTGGATGTTGTTCATGTAAGCAAAGGTAGTCATGTAGAGCTCTTCTATCATCGCATAAAACTTTGGAACTTACTGTTTATTACACAAAAAACGGATTCTTATTATCGAATTTCGTGTAAGTTTTATAGAAGATCAAAATTGTAAAGGTAAATTTAAGACACCTTGTATATTATTGACGTACTGACCGATAAAATATAAGACAACAATTAAAAGCAAATTGCAATAATGATAATAATAATAATAATAATAATAATATCAATAATAATATTTGACTTAGAAAAATTCAACTGTATTATTTATTTTTTATAACTTACCCTTAAAAGAATATTTTTTCAGAAAAAGTAGATGAACACGGACATATGTCCAAAAACTTTACCGACAAGCATTTATATTCAAACGAAAACCTCAGTGATGCTGAAAGGCGGATTTCATATTTAATCGAAGCGGATTTATCTTTCACGGTACTACAATCTTATTTAACCACCAGCTAGTTTCAATTGTCCACTGTTCAACAGTTATTTTCCAGGTAAAACTGCGAGCAGGCCAATCTTTTAAATGTTATCAGTTTCGACGTTTTCTCTTCTGTCCACACGCTTTTTTGATACTTAATGACTTTGAAAGGTAAGGGACTGATGTCCTGCCAAAGTTGAACCTTTTTGTCAAGCAGAGTTGAGATCTTTACCTACTGTCTCATTGTAGATTCACCTTCATCCGTTTGTGAATAAACCGCAGATGGATCTAAAACAAAATATTTTCTGGAAAACTGTAGGAGGATGACAAAACAAGCGTCTATGAGCAAATGTAAAGGCGACACTCTAATCATCTGGTCTCTATAACCCCTTCTTTCCCCCATTCCCTCTTTTGTTGTCAAGACTTTAAATAATGTCAATGAGGGTACCTTTGAAAGGTATTACTAGGCTATCCCGTCGACCGAAAATCTATCGCCAAACTATAAGATTAATTTAAAAAAATAATAGTATAAGATTAAATGCCAATAATGGATGATCGTGAATGTCACATTCGATGATATTAAATAGGATACACGTTTTTTATAATGCCATTAAGTGATTTTTATTTCGACTTTTTATTTGTGTTTTTATTAATATTCTACTAATTATTTGTTTCTTTCGTTATTTAAAATAAAAATTATATCAATATGCATAGTTTGGCAATGAGTTTGGCGATTTGTACAATTTGGCGAAATTAGTCGACGGGATAACACAGTAGAATCCTTTGAAACATAGGATGTAACTTTGCACCACTCCCTAATTCTCAATACTTTTAACTTCAAAAGACTAAACAAAATTCCAAAACTGTGCTCTGTTGGCAAGGTTCTAAACTGGGATTTCTTCTCTTTGTTTTAGAAAACTCATTGTTTTGAAATAAATTAGCAATATTATGCCCAATTAATTGCATTATCCAACTATTTTTGTGAAGTATTGTTTTCAAATTAATTTTGAATGCTGTTTTGAAGATGTTGTAATCCAATAAAATTTTCATAGTAAGTAACTATCTACTCATTTATCAGACATATTATTATATAAATCTTCTAAATGTCCTAATATTTTGTGATTATTTATTTATTAATAATTAATAAAATGCAAAATAAGAAGACACTACTATTTTACTCCATTTTTAAGGTAAATTTGAGCTGGCTCAAAGATATACTGATGTTTATAATTTAGTTAATATAGGTGATTCTTTCAAAATTCCCCCTATTTGCACATATATTTTATATAAATGCCGAAAGTGTTCATTGATATAACATGTAAGCATTTTTACGAATATGTGTAAAATACATAAAATTCATTTAAAGGCGTTGTTCGGGGGCGGAGCTACTCAAATTTGACATTTCATGCATTCGACATTTTTTATTCTCGTTTGAATAATACTAGTACTAGTGAGTACTACTATAACAATGGATATATAATTGAGTTAAAACATTGAAAATTGTTTTTCACTGCATTTGTATATTTATATGAACAATAAATAGTCTTTTCTTATTTCTAAATATTTATGGTTCTTCCGTCTACTTTTCTTATGCATAATATTTTTTGCAATATCATAAATTATACAAATCTTGTGATGTTGGGAAATGTAAATTAGGAGCCTTATATATTTGAAACCCTTTTTGGGGATTTAAATTTGTCCTAACTATAAAACTTTTTTTTTGTTTATCTTGAATTATTTTAGATGATATTTGTGCAAATATATTTGATATGGTGCAAAGTTACCCCAAGCGGCTGGGTAACTTTGAACCAGGATAAAAGTTCATTTTGTATTGCCTTTATCATTATTTTTCCTTAATTTTTGATAGTCATGCACTGGGATGTAGTGGAAGGTGTATGGGGGCATAC
Organism: Maratus speculifer; assembly: GCA_964019185.1. Lineage (NCBI taxonomy): Eukaryota > Metazoa > Arthropoda > Arachnida > Araneae > Salticidae > Maratus > Maratus speculifer. The sequence continues at coordinate 25,825,116 of OZ025296.1, forward strand.
GCCGTATATCTTCCGTATTTTTTAAAGGAACACCGTATACTCTCTGTTTCTCAAGAAAACTATAGTATACACACTCTAGGGTATACCCTCTGCCTTGCGCGTATACCCTCTGCTTAGAGCATACATCCTCTGTTAGTTTTACGGCTACACACCTGGTCATACAATAATTTAGGATCATTTCATTTTATTTATGCTCCTAGTTAGCAACAATATTCTTAAAATAAGAGTATGGAATATGAAAATAAAGAAAATGTGGATGAATGTTACCCTTAATGACTGTATTGAAAACCCTTTTCATATTAAGAACATTTGGATGTTACCTATGCTAGTAGTATTTTGCGCCTAATTAATGTATCATTAGATAAAGTTATAACTGCACATTAAATAACAAGACTCTAACTGCTTTGATCACTCTTTGAGAAAAATAGTATTCATTATCCCATAATTTTTCTATCTACCGTATTAGCGCTATATTTTTAACGGTTGGATATCTTCGTTTCGAAAACGTTCACTATAATACATTGCATGTTAACCCCTTGGGAACGAGCGACACGTATAAGTGCCGCAAAAAGGCTAAAGGCTAATTCCATGGGTTCTGTAGTGTAAGTCACATAACTTATTAATTGCTATACTTGTTAACCACCGTTATTTTCGAAAAGTCTGCTTGGCCTTATTCAATTAATGAGAATGTGCCAATAAAATTAATCACATTTTTTTTTCGTTCTATAATACTACTAGCCAAAAATCGTAGCCTGTGACTTACACTACAAGTACTTATGAAAATAGCCTAAGGAATTGTTGTTTATACCGCCAGTAAAATTTACTTATTTAATCGGAGCATTTTCTCGATTTAATCAGGCACAAATTTCTGTTTTTAAAAACCGGGGACAAAACATTAAAAATTTCGTAAAAGGGCACCCGTCGCGAAGGGGTTAACCCAAGTTAAAGCAAATACTAAAGGCACTCGTAGCACGACATCATCTCATTTTAGTCGATTTTGTCAGTTACAACTGTTCATATCGAGACAAGGCTATTAACCCCTTCGGGACGAACGTCTTTTACGGAATTTCTAATCTTTTAACACCGGTTTTTAAAAACAGAAAACTTTGTCTAGTCAAATCAGAAAAATACGCTACTTAAATAAGCCAAAAATTACGATAATATTTTACTGGTGAGAATAATCAAGGATTCTGAGCATGCTATGCGACACGTTTACAAATTGCTTATCCCTAAAGAGTTAAGTGTATTTTCCTAAATTTTATTGTATTTCAGATCGTTCCATTGATCACCATTGACTTGAAGTTTACCACTCAGAAGATGTCCTGCAATTTTGATTGAACTTTGCCCATTATCTGATATGATAATTTCTCTGTTTCTAAAACACTGGTAGGTTATTCGAAAATCTCCATCTCATTATAAGAGGTACTTATCAAATTTCGAGAAACTTTTCTTTCCTCCTGTTTAACCAACGGAAAGGTCACCGTCATAAAATTCCATCGCTGGAAGAACGGAATTCGTTTCGTACACGGAGTACGAATCACGACTTCCTTTTTCTCTTATTTTTTTTTTTTTTTTTTTTTTTTTTATCTAGAGTCGCATTTTCGGCTCTTATGAGAGTGTCATAAATCCGATGTCGAGAGGCCACAAACTGATCTGAAATTTTCGGTTAAAGACGACACTACCTGGAAATCCAGGGCTTCTTAACTGTACCCGTACCTCGTCTGCTTCTTACGAGTTGAGTGGAGTGGGCGTATCTGGCAACTGGTCGAATGCGAAAAGAGCGCGCCGCAAAATGGCGCGCAATTTGGATGTCAAATTAATTGTGATAAATGGACGGAGACTGTCACGGTCCGCAGGTCACAAGGACCGTAAAATTTCGTCACCGCACACACAAACACAGTTTCTGCACTTAAATGACTCGAAAATTAAGTAAGCATCGGCTTCTTACTGGAGCCCCGAGATTTTATGTTATTTTATTTTTTTATCTTTTTCTTATTTGCGTTTTGCTTTTAGACATCACTTTGGTAGGATGATTTGCTATTGTATGATGTTCATTTCTAAAACTCCTTTTTTAATGAATAACAGAATATCTACACGTTGTTTTTTCTTTCAATCTTAAATAATAATTTGTTGCATTGTTAAATGGAAAAGCAATATTTTGTTTCAATCAGAGCAGTTAATTTGGATAATACATTTTTTTCTTTTCTATCTTAGTTTGAATAGCTGCAACAAATTTACGGTAGCTCTTTGAGATTTACCATACTCTGCAACGCAGTACAGATTTCCCTCGATTAATGTGGGGAGTTAATTTTACAGCACTAATCGAAAAATACTTCGAATGTAAAAAACCGCAATATATTTACAGTTGACTTCGCAAACGCCAATGTACATAAATTGACAATGTAATAATATATTGTAATATTGTTTTTAGAAAGTACAAAATATAGCTTGATATAAAACCTCCAAAAAGTTAAAATTCTCATGAATCTTTTTAACATAAACATGTGAACTAATTTAATATGTAAAAATCCAGTTCATTTTAATTCTTTATTACAACGATACTTTAGATTATATACAGGGTGATTCTAAATTCATGGGGCAAACTTTAAGGGTCGGTACAGGACATTGTAACAATCATATATTATATAGGAGCATGGCCAACTATATCTATAAGGCCCATTTATTTGAGATTAAAGTATGAAGTCTCCCACCAGATGACTCGGATACCTTGCCCAAGTTATTCTGACCAATCTTGGAAACCCTGAGCTAAAACTATGACCATGTGCTTAGAACAGAATCAGCTCATAAAATGCTAATTTGGGCAGGATTTGTGCCACGTGGTCCAATGAAATGGTTTAGGGTTTGAAGCTGAATCCAGCTTCACTTTTTCGGTGGTTTTTAGCGAAATGCGCAGGCCGTTATATCTAGTTGGCAATGATAGAAGTAAATGGACAGAAATGATGCTTTGAGGTACAAACACTTGAGAACCAATTTGTCCTTCTTTTCAAAATTTCTCATTCATAATACAGAAAATCTTTTGCCATTATTTTATTTAAGACAGAATTTTTCACGATTACTTAAAGAAAAATATCTTTACAAATTTCCGGAGTTAATTTGGAATATTGCATTACGCATTATTTAAAATAAAGAAAAAAAATCGAATAGAAATTTTCTGGTTTGAATGAGAAACTTTGAAATAAAATAGGACCACTTTGCCCCCCCCCCTGGTATTTGTGACTCAACACGTTATTTCCGCCAATATATTCCTATGCAAGGCATGATGAATTTAGAATAACCCTGTATGTTAGCATATTTACCATTGAATTAATTTTAAAAGATACATAATTTGATTTAAAATGAATTACTTTAAACTTAAATATCTTATAATTTATTTAAATGAAAATTTATCAGTTGCTAATCGAACAGTTTTTGTCTTTCTTTCTTTGTGTTGTGTGTGCACATCTTGCAGTAGCATAGCATTGTACTTTCTAATCCCCCGTGCACTTACATAATTGCATGGATATCTTGGTCTGTGATAATAATAAATGAAAATTAATATTCTAGCGCAAAATTCACCGTGACTTACATCATTAAAATTCATATAAAACACAAATAAATGTACTAATATTACTTTCAGGCGTAAACATATTATATAAATTTATTCAAAATACATTAAAATATCTTCATACCTAAAACGTTTTCAACCATTACATGGCCTCATCAGTAGAGATCAAATTCAGTTATAATTTTGTTTGCGCTTATTCGAGAATTGTATGCAATAAATTATTGTAATTCAATTTTTAATTCTGTACGTGAGATGAAATACCAGCTACAAGGTATTTAAATTTCAAAATTTAAAATGAGCTTTTATCCATTATGCAGCAGATCTCTGCATACTTCACAGATATAGTATGATAGTGTACCGTTGCAAGCTATATCTTTATTAGCAATTATTTCAACTTATTCTCGTATAATGTCATCCTGGTAATTATTTGTACGAAAGATGATTTTCGATTTATTTAAATCCACTTTAATAGGTTGAATTTAAGTCAACCTTGATAATGCGGTATAGAATTTATTTAATCTGATATCTGTTTTATGTCCTTTAATTCTATCTTGAAATTTTCTCAGCGTCTTATCTATATAAAGAAAATATTTACTATCATTTTGGAAAGGATCTACTGACTGCTTGAACAGGATCAATTTCAGTATTTAACAGTTCTTTTAACTTTGGAGGGGTTACTGCAATTAATTTTACATTATATTTTAAGGGGTCTAGTACCTTTTAAGGCTTCAAAAATTCGATTTTTCAGTTTTCATTAATTATTATAAAATAATTCATTATAAATATTTTAAAACAAACCGCGTACAAAAATTCCCATTAGAACTGAAGTTATAGCAAAAATAAGGTGCATCCCCATCAAAGGTAACTACAAAAATTAAAAGGTTTGAAACGGGTTTTTGAAAAACTGCATTTTTAGACATTGCGCGCATGATATCTTGAGAACATATGTATGAATTGTTATGAAATTTTTTTTTGTTAATAAGCACATACGTATGCTTAAAATGAACTACTTTTATGTATTTATAGCGATAAAATTTTTAGTTATGAATAATTTTATTTATTAAAAAATATAAAATTTTGATTTTTTTTATTTAGAAATTTTTTTTACAAGGTTAATGAAATAATTTTTATTTAAGAGTAGTTCATTTTAAAAATACATTATTCGTCTTTACAGAAAAAAATATATATGCTAAAATATTGATTTATAGGGTCGTTAGGATGCGCGCAAGGCACGACGGAGTAAAAAAATAGAGGTTTTTAAATTTCAGTATTGCATATATTATATGAAAGACTATTAAATGTTTAATGACAGTTTATTAAAAAACATAATCTTTTCTATTGAACGGTGAAATTTTCATGTTAATATGTATAAAAGTTTTAAAGATACACTGAATCGAACTTTGGATGTTTTTGTTGATTTTCATCCCGTTTAAAAGGTACAAGACCCCTTAAAAGGTTATTTCTCATATTTTCAAAAAGCCTTGAAATGTAGCTAACTTTACAAAATGTAACTCTTTTCTCTGGAACTGTGCCTTGTTTTTCATAATCTCCCGCTTCAAACTTGTTTATGATTTTTTCAATAAAGCGGACTGGAATTACATTTCTTATTGTTATTTTTTTAATTGCATCTAGTTCTTACTTTAAAAGATGGCTTGAACAAACCTCAAATGCTCTTTTTACATAATAATTAAATGGTGCGAATTTGTAACTTAAAGGTGAACTGCAATCAAAAGCAATAGTGGCATTAGATCTGTTAGCCCTTCTAAAATCTTCTCAGGTCCCCTGGTGTTTATAATATTGGTTATTGATTGGTTGGTTATCTGTTGTAATAGTTTTGTCAGTGGACATTTTAATGTTTTAAAGCGTAAATTTGGGATGGATTGCCTAAAATATTGTATTAGAGACAAATATAAACTCATTGACTCGATTTCCATATAAGTGTATCGTTTTTATAATTGTTAGCAGAGGCTTTATCTGACTATGATTTGATCTCGAATTAAAGATTATTGAACATGAGAACTGAACATTACAAAGTAATTCAATGTAAGATTAAATTGGCTACCACAAAAAAGAAAGTCGCCAATTTCAGACCTAGTAAACCTAACCGCGCAGATACAGATCAAAAACAGATACTTTTATTAAAGTTTCAAATAAACTGTTTTCGAAAAAAGAAAAGTCCGTCCTCAATATGGGCCGAAATACATGTTTGATTCTCAGTTTAATCATAAAATGATAATTACTGATTGTGAAAAGGAAATACAAGCTACTGATCCAGACGCGAGACGTAGTAAGAAGTATTCTACAGAACAAAATTAGATAATTTCTTTACACACCTGACCCTTAACATGAAAACTTTAAAAGCAGTGCAATAAAATTGAGAAATGATAAAAACGTTACAATCATAACCGCAATCGTATTGCTATGTTGAACCGACAAGATTATTTCGAGAAAATTAACATTTACATTCAAAATATGGACTATGTACTGTTGAATAAAGTCCGAATATGAAAATTGAAAACAAAATTAAAAATCTAATCGGAATAGGTTATTGAGTAATATACAGGGTGATTCTAGATTTTTTTACAATAAAAGGGGAATGATAGTACACATCAAGACAAACAATATTAAAAAGGAGACCAAGGGTCCCAAACGTTTTCCAAAGAAGATAGCCTCCATTAAAGTTTAGGGACCAAAATTTCAAATAGACATAAAAAAAACGGAAAAATCGGTCGATTGATTTGCGGTTTTCACTAAAATTACTCTTTATGTCGGCATTTTCTTGAAATTAAATTATAAAGATAAATTTCAAAAAATGCCGATAGAGGGTGCTGTAGACTTTGGAGTAACAAACAACTATTTTTGCCGGTATTTTTTGCATCTCATTAAATGTTTTCGTAAGCTTAGACTCAAACTTAAATTTTGAGCTCAAAATCTGAATAGTTAGGGTTAAGTAGCACAAACTGAGTTGTGTTCAGAGGGTTTAAATTTCAAAAATTTCAATTGATTATAAAAAAACGGAAAAATCAGTCGATTGATTTGCTGTTTTCACTAAAACTATTCTTTATGTAGGTACTTTCGTAAAAATAAATTATAAAGATAAATAAAAAAAATGCCGATAGAGGTTTGCTGGTATTTTTTGCATCTCATTAAATGTTTTCGTAAGCTTAGACTTATACTTAAATTTTGAGCTCAAAATCTAAATAGTTGGGAGTGGTTAAGTAGACAAACTGAACTGTGTTTAATGGGGGGGGGGGGGTTCAAATTTAAAATAATTATAGAAAATGGAAAAATTGGTCGATTCGTTTGCGGTTTAAAATAAAACTATTCTTTAAGTCAGCATCTTCTTGAAAATAAATTTTAAAGATAAATTAAAAAAAATTCCGTTAGAGGGCGCCTTAAACTTCACAGTAACCAACAATTAATTTTAACCATTATTTTTTGGTTCTAATTAAATGCTTGCAAAACACTCTCAAAAAAACTTCCGTCTTTTCACAGAAAATGCACTGGCAGCACTGCTGCCAGAAATTGTCTGTATATTGACGATTTTCTGTTTATTTTTTTCTCTGTCAAAAGAGGAAAAATATCCGTCACTTGAAAAAAGTTTGGAAAAAATCAATGCGGAAGAGGCGGGGATCGAACCAAGGACCCCAGGATTACCAGACCAACGCTAATCCACGGCGCTACGGCTGCTCATGATGATTGTGCGTTAAAATAGAACTCTTCATTTCATATGGTGTGGGTTGGTGTATTTCGTTAAAAAGCTTTTAATTATGCAGTTAATCTCGGAAAGATTTCATCTTTAATGAAACTGTGGCTGGGTTTTTTTTACGTTTAGTATTAATATAGTATAAAAATGTGAATTTTAAATATATTACGTAGAATGTTAGAGAAAAAACATGGATGTTCTATTTGTGAGAATTTTTGAACGAATAAAGAAAGTAATTGTTATTTATTTTTAAATTCGAAAACATTTTTGTCTTTTAAAACTAAATTAGACATTTTAATCAATAGAATATTTTTGTTTTTCATTTTAAAAATAAATTCGAACTTATTACTAACAGACCCATTGCGCATGCGTGCTGGATAGAGACGGAAACTTTTCCTCATTTTTCGACGCTCGGAATGAACTCACAGAACAAATACGTTTTCTGGGAGAACAGAAATTATTTGTGAAAAAATAACGATAACTTAGTGTATATTGACGAATTTTTCTGACAGTGAAGCTTATTAAATGTTTTCGGAAGCTTAGATTTAAACTTAAATTTTGAGCTCAAATTCTGAATCATTGGGAGGGGTTAAGAAGTGCAAACTGAAGTGTGTTCAGGAGTTGAAATTTAACCCTTTCCCCTCCCTCCTCCTCGAACACAATTCAATTTTCCGCTACTTAAACATTCCCAACAATTCAGAATTTGAGTCCAAAATTTAAGTCTATGTATTTGAAAGCATTTAATGAGATTTAAAAAATAACGTTTAAAAATAGTTGTACGCTACTTCAAAGTCTAAGGCGCCCTCTATCGGCATTTTTTGAAAATTATCTTTATAATTTATTTTTAAGAAAATACCGACATAAAGAATAGTTTTAGTGAAAACCGCAAATCAATCGACTGATTTTTCCGTTTTTTATAATCATTTGAAATTTGAGCCTTCTGAAGACAGTTCAATTTGTGCTACTTAACCACTCCCAACTATTCAGATTTTGAGCTCAAAATTTAAGTTTGAGTCTAAGGTTACGAAAACATTCAATGAGATGCAAAAAATACCGGCAAAAAATAGTTGTTTATTACTCCAAAGTCTAAAGCGCCCTCTATCGGCATTTTTTGAAATTTATCTTTATAATTTAATTTCAAGAAAATGCCGACATAAAGAGTAATTTTAGTGAAAACCGCAAATCAATTGACCGATTTTTCCGTTTTTTATGTTTATTTGAAATTTTGGTCCCTAAACTTTAATGGCGGCTATTTCCTTTGGAAACCGTTTGGGACCCTTGGTCTCCTATTTAATATTGTTTGTCTTGATGTGTACTATCACTTCTCTTTTATTATAAAAAAAATTAGAATCATCCTGTATAATTTTGCCTACCGCCTGATTTTTTTCACACCAATATTTTTATCTAAAAATACTTGTTTTATATAATCTCACAATTTATGCTATTGAATAAAGCGAATATTTCTGAAAGATTTTACTCGTGTCGAAATAATCGGGAGGTTGGCAACTTACCAATGTTTATGAAAATTAAACTGAGGATTAATAAGACTTCCGCCACGATCTCCTTTAATAAGCAGACTTAAAGGTCATAAAATCGATTCCAGTCGAAAATCCAATCCGTCACAAAATGTTCAAGTCCAACATACTTCTTTGAAAAAACCTACACACACGTCTTAAAAAGATTTTTACCACCGTCTGAGTATGTTATTGCATCAACACATCGATTTATCGAGAAGATTAAAGTGTTAAGCTTGAAAGTTCTTCAATTATGGCTAGTCTTGATGTGGTATCTTTATAGCCATCTATCGATATCAATAAAGTCACTGAGAGTATTGAATGTTTGATCAATTCTGATCCGACGTTTTTGAATTCAATAATGCTATCTATAAATGAGTTAATAGTGCACCAATGGGCTCCCCATTTCAGGTTTATTTGCTGAATTTAAACTACGTCCACTTTAGATCATAGAAATTATAAAACCGAGATCGAATTATTGGTTCAGATATGTTGACGATGTCTTCATCATATGGAATCACAGCAAAGACGAATTATACTCTTAATACAAAATTTACAAAATTGTGCAAATTTAGCAGTCCTGTCCTGTAGCCTATAATTTTAAATCTTAATTCCAAATGCAGAAAAATGTCTTTTAATGCAAGTTTTATTATTATTATTATTATTATTATTATTATTATTATTATTATTATTATTATTATTATTATTATTATTATTATTATTTATCACTTTTCTATAAGTTGAGAAAGCCTACGCACATACAGTGGCTCACAAAAGTGTTCGTACACTTAGGAATTTCAATGAAATAGTGCTCTATACATTAATTAAAATTAATATTTTAAAATGGGTATTTAAGTGTAAGATCTATGACTCATTCTTAACAAAACTACATAAAATATTTTACAAATATAGAAGAACTTTATTTTTAAAAAATCATTAATCAAAAAATTACAAAAAATTTACCTCACAAAAGTCTTCGTACACTTTTAAAAAATCGCTGTATATTTGTAAATATTGTAATATTTCGCTAAAGTTGTACTTAATAAGATATTATTTAGTACCCACAACAGTTTTTTTAAACAACTGGGAATAGATTTAATTATTTTTGTAATTTCTGCATGAAAGTTGATTTCTTCATCGAACATTGCTGTTTTTTCTTCGCTTTTTGTTTCAATGCTGTGTCTTCGTATTCTAACTTCCAGTTATCTCCAAATATGTTTTACTGGAGTTAAATTCAGCGATTGATGTGATGTTTTTAGAACTTGTGGAGAATTATAGAGACGCCAGAGGTGATCGTTCAGAGCGATGCTTTGTATCATTATCCTGATAAAAAACACAGTTGCTTCTGTTACCCATATTTTGGGCTGATAATTTTAAATTGCCTTTTAAAATATTTGAATAAAGATCGTGATTTATTATGCTATCAATATATACCAAATTACCTAATTCTGATGCTGCTATGCACCCTCACACAAGGACAACTCCACTGATATGCTTAACTGTTCCAGCTAAGTTCTTTGAATTAAACTCTTATTTTTTTTCTCCATATTGTTATGCACTCATTGGAGCCAAAAATGGCATACTAGTTTTCATCTGTAAATAAAACATTATTCAATACGATTCGGGTTTATTTATCATTGATTTTGCCAAAGAAAGCCTAAGCTTTCTGTTTTTCTCACTAACAAAAATTATTCTATGGGCAGAATGCCTATACAATGCAGCTGGGCTTACCACTCGTCGAACAATTTCAGGTGAAAATGAAGTAAAAATGTTCCATTAAATTCTGTAGCAACTTTTATAGAACTTAAACGTGGATTTTTTAAGACTTTTCTAATTGTAAGTATTTGATCTCTTTGCGTTAACTTAGATTGACGACCTTTTCATACCTAGTTTTCTATACAATTTTTTTCGATAAAACTTTTTATAACACACTTCACCGTAGAATAGAATAAATTAACTGATTTTGCAATATTTCGAATTGATTTACAACTATTATGAATAAAAATAACTAATTTCGAACGCTATTAGTCGTGGCTTTACGATTACAAACCATTTTTTAATTAATAAATGGAATATTACGGAAAAGTTCTGCAAAATATAAAGCCAAACGATTTTTTAGATGCCACCACAATGCAAAAATAAAAATAAAGCGACAAACAATATTTTTAATAAGGAATTTATCCAAAAAATTTTCTGTGTACGAAGACTTTTGTGGCGTGTTTTTTCTGTGGCATCTTCCGTTTTCATTTTTAGATTTAAAAAAATGCCTTAATGTTAAACAAAAAGGTTGTGTGTTATTTAGAATAACTTGGAGATGATGTAAAAAATTTCTGGACTTCATATACGAATTTAATTTTAAGGAAATTTCTTTTTAGTACAATTTTTTAAAGTGTACGAACACTTTTGTGAGCCACTGTACATACAGGCTATACGGAAATTCGACCGACAAATTCAGAGATGATATTGTAGGCATCAAGAAAAAGAAAAATCACATAAAGCATGGTTCCGAAAATCACGCATTTAATGAAAAGATGGAGCCCGTCGAAATTGGACGAAAGAAAATGTTTAAGAAGGAACTGTTTTATTGATGTATAATAAATCTATAAAATTAGTTACAATAAAAAATACATCTTGTATTGGTCAGTATAACTCTCAAACAAATATTATTGTAATCTAAAATTAACAATTGAAGCTTTTATGTTTGGTATAAATGTGAATGAAAAAAAAAATCCAAATTGGCAAGATCACAGACGATATATTTGACACAGTATACTCATTTTAATTTATATTTATTTATTTCAATTTTAAGAGAAAATGGGGTGATTCTGTTGCCCCAATTACAAAATTGATACTAAAAACTATAAAAATAAAATAATATCTCAAAAACAAATTGAGATAGAGCCTTCAAACAAATTGCATTTAAAAGTAAATTTTTTTCTCTATACAACGATGTAAAACTTTAAAATGTGCGATGTTTAGAAGTGTTAAATTTGCAGGAAAGAAAATTTCAAATCTTAAAATATACAAATAAATACTTAAAAGGTGTCGCAAAAACAAATATTATTTATTTATTATTTACCTAAAATAATTTAAATAATATCTATTTTTGCAACACCTTTTAAGTATTTATTTGTATACTTTAAGATTAATAACGAGGTGTAAATTCCATCAAAACACGGGTATTAAAACAGTGATTTGACTCATTGAAAATTTCAAAACCAAAATTGCATGGGAAAGTGTTGTCATTTACGTATGCGTTACGCACAGACACGTTTGGCTTTTATAATATAGATATAGATCTATAATGTGTTCCATCCTGATTGAATTTGGGTTGGTGGAAATAACTTTCAGAAAACTGAAGTATATTGCAACAAAACAATTAACAGACATTCACAGCTTTGCTGCAATGTGATAATTCCAAAGAAAGTTTGCACTAAACGCGCCAGCACTATGCACTGGACGCCCCACAGTTTGTTCAATGATTATCACTCTATATGGTGTAGTCTGTTGCTTGAGAAACATGTTTTTCCAGATTTTTTGTAATGCTATCGCATTTTACACAAAACAAGGTACTATCTTTAAATTTTTATTGTAATGTTTTTGTATTTCTCGAAATTATTACAGTCAACCCGAGTTCATTTAGTATGAAACACCCTGTATTTGTGACTAAATAAGTGGCTTAGGACGCTACGTTTTATGGAAATTTTCATCCTCAATCCCCCCCCCCCTCCCACGTGCGAATTTGTCGGTCGAATTTTGGAACACCCTATATATAGAATACATTGATTGCAGATGTTACCAGAAGACTGAAGTACAGAGGTACTATTTAAGTCTATCTCTCGTTACAGCTATTTCTAAACAATAATATTTTGTGCAGAATTCTGTGCCATAGAAATCTAACAATAAGATTATAATTCGAAATTAGTGGTATCTAAAATAGTCGCCAGTGGTATTTCTGCAAAATATTTCTTAGTGTTTTAGGAAATATTTATAGTGAAAGAGCTGGGCATTTACACCATTAAATGTTTCAAATAAAAAGGGAAATAAAAATAACAAGCTTACTAAATGGTGTACAAATTGTTGCAAAGTTTAAAAACCAAACAAAAATTAAAGTTAAGATAATCGAAGTTTCGATCTTCATCTGACATCTTCATCAGGAAAACTCTGTTATACTGCTTCCAAAAAGAATAAAATCGTACTGAAATTTAACAGTTCATAATATCCCTAGTCAGTCATTGCTTTAACCAATCATAAACAGGAAAACATGCATTGCCAACATTTAACTACCAAAAATTAGAATAAACATTCAAATGGTTTAACGAAGGAGAATCACGTGGGGTAATCTAATGTTATTGAAATGAAAAGTATAAGATGAATAAAACTTGTTGTAAAAGATTATTTTAACACGTACAACCAAAGTTTAAGACTATTGAATGAAATGTTATCTTTACAAACTTCATTTCTTCTATTCCTAATTTCAACATATTCGTTCTGTAGGCCATCAATAGCAGTGTTACATTTAATTATTAACTTGGCATTATTAAAGTCTATGGAACTTTAAAGGTTGTTGAAATAAAATCTAGCAAACTTTTATTATCTTAGTAAATTTGTTATTTTTATTTTTACGTTTATTTGGAGATATATATTTTTAAACAATCATTATGCAATTTAATCTTAATTGACTGAACTCTTGGATTGCGGATAAAGATGACTAAAATGGCATAATCTTAGAAAAAGAAATGTATTTGAAATCCGCAAGAAAATTCAGTAATTAATTCTATAAAAACCATAGATTTGTAACATAATTGTTATTAAGCCCTGGACAACGAACCGTAAAGGTTAGAGAGCGAAAATACAGAAGAATTATGGGGATTAAGGTCACGCTGCATCGAGCTACTACAACTTCAACTACCGCATCAATAACAATGAGACGCTCTGGTGGAATGCTGGGATAGCCGACGTTTAATGACTTCATTTCATGCAGTTTTGTATTTTTTAAGAGAAATCGTAATTGAAGGAAAAAATATTGAGAAATCGTGGGAAATATAAATTTTTTATAAGTTTTGTGCACGATTTTATTTTTTATATCATTTGCAATCTTTTGTTTTATGTATTTGTCAAAACAATATAAAAAATATAAATTGGAAAAATTGCCTTGTAGTTTTGTTATAAATTATTTTTATTTGGAGAGCAATTTGTAAAATATTGTGAAAAAAAATGAAAATTTTAAGTTTTTTTTTCATGACTGGTGTGATTCCTTTTTGAAATGGTTATGATAATCATATTTGCCACCCCATCTTTTTCAGTACCACTATTTCTCAATATATACATTGGTTTTATTCAATGATATAAATTTGCGATTAAATTAAAAAATATATATTAATTCAAAACTAATTTTATTTTAAAAAATGCGATAAAGTTGACAAATGCATAGTTTAAAAATAGGAAAAGTTCACTTTCTTAATCAACTTTACAAAATATATTTTTTAACCAGTATTTTCAAATAATTTAGCTACATGATTAGTTTTGCATTAAATGCATTTAAAGTGAAATTAATTTCGTTTTGGTTTGAGGAAAAATAATTTATTCCTTGAAAGTCTTATTTGGGTTCAAGAATGGTTTGTCCATCTTCAATGTGAATGGCGTTAAATAAAAGCTTAAATTACCATGGACCTGCTTGCCGATCTCTGGCTTTTTTAAAAAATAAAAAATATGTTTCGAACTAGAAAATATGTTTAACTAAATGTGCTTTGTATTAAATATGATAGACAACTGAAAAGTTACTTTTTTCAATATATACTTTTTTCATAAATTTCTTGTTCGAAGTACAATTTTTGGATTTACAAAAACCGAAGGTAGACACGCATGCATGGTATTGTGATGTATTATTAAAGAGTGGAGTTATTTCTTTTTAAAAATTGTTCATTGTTTGTTTTATTATTGGGCACCACAAAATTTTTATACTGTTAAATAATTTGTATTTACTATTCCAATGAATAAAACGAACTTTTGGGCACAAGAGTACTCATCAAAATTTTCAGATGTGTGTTATAGCACAGATGTGAATATTTCTTTATTATTCTGAAATATGATCGAAGGCATGCACGTTTTAAACCGGAAAAAATACATAAAGAAATGTGTCTTGTTTCTGTAAGGTATACTTTAGATTTCATTATTCATTTTGACATTTTCGATGAAATAAAATTTCCTGTGTAAAACATGTTCGTCTTGGATCAGACTCCAGAATAATTAAGTGATGTTGGCATCTACAGCTCATATTCAAAAATTAGAATAATTACTTTTTTTTACAAGTTGAAAATATATTTTAGTAATTTAATGTCTTTTAATGCAAATATGCAAACGATACTTTTGTTAAGAACTTATTGTTGATTAATCTTATTCATTACCTAAAATTTAACATCATTTTTGAAAAGATTAATAGGAAAAAGTATTTAAAAAAGCCAAAATATTAGAATATTTATTCAAGTGGTTTAAAATATTGGAATATTTCACATTAATTCTCCTTTAATTATTACCAATTCATAACTGGTGGCATCATTGATTAAATTTAGAAGATTTCATTTAAAATCAGCATTCTTTTCACAGTTTGTTTGCTTTTTCGTCTTAATATTGGTCGTGTGAGTGATATTCCTGAATCTCCTAAACTTGGTATGGTTGATTTGTAACGGCACGGTAATAATCATAAACTTCAATTTAAGTATAATTAACTCTAATTTTTTTCATTTGTGTTACATACAATGGCAAAGAGTGAATCATTTTCGTATAAGTTCATCCAAGGATCGCAGCGTTCCTAATATTTTTACCTATTGCTGCCACAATTTTAAAATGATAATCTTCATTGTATAATTGTATTATCGATGTTAAAAGAATCTACATCCGAGACTTTTTTTTAAAATATTGGTGGAACGTCTGAAAATTTTAGGAAAGCTGCGAGTCCTGTTCATTATTAAAATAAATGGATAGACTTGCATATTTTTATAGAAAATAGCTGACAATTATTTTCTCTTTAAATTGGCGGTAGCTTTTTAATTTTTCGAACGTTCACTGATATAGATTGCTCTTTTAGCTGCTGGAGAGACCGGTTATCTCCCTGTGGGAAAAAGTTAAAAAGTGTAAACTGATATTCTAAAGTAAGAGATTCATTTTTCAGATTGTAACTTTCGGTATATCAGGGTATTGTTGATCATTACACTTAATGACGAAATTTCCACCCGCTACCCAGTTTTATTATGAATTGATTCGAAAAAGAAATGACAATTTTTTCTATAGATTTCAATCCTCTTGTGAACAGAAAAACAAATGTTAAAATGTTTTAATATAGTCTGAATAATATAAAAAATGTTTTTAAAATAATCACTTAATTTTATACAGAAACAAATGAGGAAAATGTAATGCACATTTTTCCGCATGTTTTGGTTCGTTAATGGCTAACTGAAAATTGATTAGAGTTATCTTAACTGAATGTCTTAAAATATGTAAACAAGCTCGCATGTTACAAAGTAACAGTCTTTATGCCAATGATGAAGCTGTTTCTCTTTTAAAATTCTCTATTCAATATGTGGAAGTCTTTATTATCAACATTATTATAATCTTGAGTAATTTTTTACCTAATTAAACCAAAATGTCAACTTGTTAAAATTAACAATTTCAATCGTTTTTTCCAATATAAAACGCCATTTTTAGGTTCCGATAAAACATCCCTGGGGTTGGAGCAAGTACGATAAATTCTATGGTTCTGACCAGTAGCTTTTATCAATCTCTCTCTCCAAGATCTCCAAGAGTCCATTTTTATGAGACATGCAATAGGAACATATAATGAAAGTAATTGATAGAAGACACTGGTAAGAACCATAGACTTTGTCATACCCCTTACATCCTCTTCAACTGATTAAATTACACGAGGAAAAATATTGTATTTCAAATTGTATTTTTCTGCCACATGTGTGTTTATAGTTTTACTATTTAACAGTGTTGTAAGGATTGTAGTCTTTGAACTTTTTTTTCCCTTTTTCAGGATTTAATCTTTTCTACTCCGACGTCCCTTACACAAATTTTATTAAGTTGACACCACGTAGCTCTTATCAGATTCACAAACTTTACGCGCAACAAACTTTTCAGCCGTTTTTAACCCCAACTTTTTCCCGTTCAAAGAGAGTAAAAGGTTACAATTGTCTTTAAAAGAGTTGGAAAAAAAGCAGGAAAACCATTACTGTTAGTAGCAGCCATTAATATTTATCGCCTATTCGTATCAATCGCTGAAATGATTCATTGAGATATTCGATGTTGTATGAAAAGTCTGGGCTAACGGAGATTTTTTTTGTAACTGCAAAAAAAAGTTGGGGGACATTGCTGTTTGCTATCCCACTGGGTGTTGTGAGGATATTTCGCGAAAAGTTCGAGGAAATCAAGCGTTGGCTCAAAAATCTCACGAAATGTTAGTGAATCTGATAGCAGCTTAAGAGAACTATCATTCAAGTACACAATTTCAAGGATTTTCTAATTAAATAAGGCAAAATTTATCTTCCTTGATTACTGTGTCAAAAACAAATTTTGCAACAGAACGATGATATCAAGTCAGCAGGGCCGTCGCCATGAGGTTTATGGGGGGGGGGGGTCTATTCCTGCTATATTTGTAGACTTGGGAAATTTGAGTTTAGAGTTGAAAAATTCCAGATTTTTGAACGAGCTTTTTTTTTTTCTTTTTAAAAAAATAATACAAATTATGATACAATATGATTTTTCTATTTTTTTAAAGACTTGTTTTATGAGAACTGTGACTATTCACAAGTTAAACAATCATGAGAAATACAAAAAGAAAGCAACTAGAGCAGTAGCGTCTCGTCAGAGAGGGCTGCATCAGAATTTTCACACCGCTAAAATTTAACAGAATCTTTCATATTATTTATTCGACAAATTTTGTTGATTAATTAAATCTGAAATTACCATACAATTTTAGTGGTGTGAATAAATTGATGCAGCACCCCTGACGAGCCGCTACTGAATCAGACTTCAGTTTGTCATTCTGTTCACCTGTTCTCTGAATATAACATACAGCCACCAGACCTTAATTTCTCAGCTTTATCTTTTTATCAAACATACATTGCACAAATCGTTTAAATTGGAAATTAGAGTAACTTGTTTCTTGTTGGAAATTTTTTTAATCCCTCAAGTGTTGAATTCAGATACTTTTCTCTAGGAAGCATACGTGTGTCTCCGGAAAGGGGTGCATTATGGAATTCCTGGGGGAAATTGCCCTTTTTGTCCATTGAAAACACAAGACCTCAAAATTTTCTGGAGGAGGGAGGACATTTCATTGCTCCCGGAAATTCCCTCCTGGATCACCTCATGATTTCAACACGGATTCCCCCCCCCTCTAATAAATATCTGTCGCTACGCCCTCCTAACTGCTAAACTTTTAGTGGGTGCAACGGGTTAATAAGCCGAAACTATACAGTGATGCCATGCATGTATTTAATCTCTTTTCATCATTAGCGCAAATGTTTAGGATCATTTTACGCATGTTAAACGAGAAATGAACTTCTTCTACTAAGTTTTGTACTGGGCTTTTCATTATTTCGTGTGTGATTAGTGATATAATTTCTGTGAGACATTTCATAATAACACTAAACTTCGAAAAAAATGCGTATCGTGCCATATATGAGCTTAAGTCCTCTTTTTACAGAAATTTGGAAAATATAGCATTTTTTTCTAGAATTGCTTGTAAATTTTACATACTAGCTCAAAAATCAATAACATACATATATTTAAGTATTTTGAAAAGGAAAATCGTGCAAATGTGTAATTTCTCTCAAAACTTGATAAGCATTTTCATGTCATCAAAAGTCTCGTCTTCTATATGAATGATTTTACTTATGTAAAATGCGAGAAAAATCTTACGACCGAAATCAAAGGAAAAATTTAAAAATGCAGTTTAGAAATGGGGTGTAATTAATTTACATTTTTCATTTAGGACTTTTAACAACCTTATACCAGAATATTTATAAAGTAATGTTTACCCTATTTAATACAAATAAAGCCTATGCTCTGATATAGCGGTCAGTAATTTACAAAATTTCTGATACTTAAACACCTAAAATTCCTAGAATCCCTAACTGTATATGAACTCTGTTTATATATCCCGTAGCAGATGCTGTCATAAATATCAGTAATATCATCAGTATTTGTCATAATTATCAATAATTCATTAAAATCTCCAGAATCCCTTTCTGTATATGAACCCTGTTTATATATCCCGTAGCATATACTGTCATAAATATCAGTAATTTCAGTCTAAATCCTGAGATACACGAAGACACAGCAAAGACGAATAGGGTTTCGTGGCACCAAAGAGTTTAACCCTTTGAGGGGCAAAGCACATCTTTTCTTAAAATGCTGAAATGATTGAATTACACCAGAATTTAAAAACAAATTTCTTTTAAAATAAATTACAGCTTTTCTTCATGTGCTTAATAGAATTAACATTTTCATTTCAAAATTCTGGTGTCAATGTGGCATTTCGCAATTAAGTGGTATATATTATGTACCACCGCCCTTCAAGGGGTTAACTGCTTCCCTGTTTTGCTGGGCAATGTGCTTGTGCTAATCATGATTTATCTGTATCACATATGGACATCCATGTTCCAATTATAATTCATTATTCTCGCCAGTAAAATTTTATTTAAAATTTTATATTATTTAATCCGAGCCCCCTTTTTTTAATTTAAATTAAATTAGGCAAAAAGTTTTGTTTTGAAAAATCGGTAGAAATTATTTGAAAGTTTAAAAAAAAATATTTATCAGTTAAGTCGTTAAAAACCTCTGGTCTAAATGGTAACTACTTTAAAAATAAAGTAACATTATTCAAATTCTTGGTCGTAAAAAGTTGTTCTAAAGAGTGATGAAATGAAAGTAAATAAGCCATTACATGTGGTGGGCGTCTTAGTTGTGAAACTAGAATATTCAAGGTGTGGTTTATGAAAATAAAAAATATAATTCCTTGTAATTACACTCACCTGTCATCCTCAAAAGGAAGATGACTGAAACGTAACTTGTTAATCCTTAAATTTTTGCTATAATTAAGTGTATAAATTTCTTTTATGCGGTGTTGAAATTTCCCTTAAAGGCAATTTATATGGCTTTTCACTTAGTAATTATGTATAATTATATTTCTTCTTAAGACTCAGATTGAAATTTAATTGGCTTCCTTTCTTTCCTCCATTGAAAGCCGTTTTACAGCTATCAAGTATGAGCCGAATTTGTCAATGTTATTCTAACCGTTTCAGGGGCGGTAGTATGTTTATGAAACCATTCAATTTTATTTCCAAATGCGGAAAGGGCACTAGAAACTCGGTATATTTTTTTACATTTATTATGTATTTAAAAAATAGCTTTTTCTTATTTGCAAAAATTTTTTATGTAAATTCCAGTACCAATTGTTTTTCTCAACTGTTCAATAATGGATGTGTTTTGCCCCTAAAGGGGTTAATGTAATTAAAATTTCTGTGTCGGACTGCATTTTTTTGAGTCCCTTATCTATTCATTTTTATTTCTTGTTAAATGTGTTCCGAGAGGGACTTCTCGATGCTTCTATTTGAAATAGCCATTGAATTAACTAAGAAACATTATCACTAAGAATAAAAGTGTAAAGATATGTTTAACAAAACAACTTTGAGAAAGTGTATAAGTTTTCAGACATTTTAAATAGATCTAATGCAATAAAATATGCTAAGACTGGAACGCAAATCCCCGGAATAAATCCTGTTTTAGACAGTTTATTATTATTATTATTATTATTATTATTATTATTATTATTATTATTATTTAAACAGACGCACTGTTTATTATTGATGTACCGTGTTCTTTTCCAGATGACCCTGTACAAGTTTTACGTTTAAAAAAAGATTCCAATAGAAACACTTTAGATTTTCCAGGTATTTCAAAAGTATCATAAAAACACAATCAGTGCTGTCGACTGAAAAGTTGTAAATAATTGATTGACTTTATATCATTTTAGTTATCAGATGGAAAAAATTCCCTAATTAATGTACAGGTAATTTAAATGTTCTTCATATCTGTTGTGAATGAAATCAAAATTGACAGGTAGTTAAATGTTAATTAACAAAAACTGATATTATAAAAACAGAAGTATGAAAAATGTAATGATAAAAAATGTTAACATTGAGGCACAGGTCACCTTGCGGCTCATTGAGAAATAGCATCCGGTGATGAAGAAGGGTTGCTCAACACTCAGGTGAATGGATACCTTCGGAACATGAAGTTGTAGGAGGATTTATGAAGCACGATCAGCGGCCCTTGCCGCGGAACCGTTTGTGCCACGAAGGACGTATATAATGTACAGGCATGTCTTGCTGTCCTCAATTTCTGCCTCCGGTGCCTTGTGCTGATTTTCGTTTCTTTCTCTGGCTCGAAATAATTTTTTTTTCTATCCGAGGGTCGAGTCAGGTGGACAATTTGCATGCGAAGAACTATGCACGGGATGACAACATTAAGCAAGGCCTAATTTGCGCAGCTTCCAAGGACGCGATGGAGTATGTCTGTGTTTCGAGAAAATATGCAGAAAAGATTTGTATTTTTTTTTTTTTGAAGTAAATGATTGGCTGTGGCAGATAAGAGGGTGGCTAAAATAATAATAACTTTATTCAATGTTTTTTTTACCCCTAATTCTCGCTAGCGTGACATTCACGGGCTGAGAGCTTCACGCTTTTTATTCAAAATTGTTTGATTCCCACCAGTTTTATAAAATAGTGTGATTAACTTTACTCTGGTATTATTTTGCTTGTCATTAAATAAGTTGAATATTACTGTTTCAAAAAAGTGGTTGCAATAATCAATCTGAATTTTTAAACCGCAATTTAATGCGACCATTAAGAGGTTAATAATTATTTTTACCATACAAGAAATTTACTCTGTGATATAATTAGTATTTTTGTGAAAAATATTTAAACGAACTGATTAACAAGGAAAAGATTCAAGATACGAAACAAATATTGTGGAGAGACTTTTTATATCGATAGAACATTGTTACTATGTACGCATATGAAAGACATATACCCAGGGGTAATTTTCAGAAAACTAGTACAAAAGTATATGTTACAATTTATAATCGGGTAAATTACTCCGTAGTTAACAGATAAAATTCATGTTCATCACTATTCCCTGAATATGACATTTTATGGTTTTCATGTATTTATTTATTGATAGTACTCATTACTATACAAAGGTTTGCACCAAAGGTTGTTTCCATCCTTCGGTCTTCTTCTCATAATTGGGTAATCAGTATTACAACAACATCATGTCAGTACTTTATTTATTGGTTTTCATTAGGCATATTACCATTGCAATTGCAACACAGAGAATCTACTTGCTCGTTCCTTTCACAGTTAATCGAGAATATTCAAAATGAAAGCGCTTAAATATATTATATAATTCTGTTATAATGCAAAATTTCATTGCGTAGTTAACCTTTGATGATCAAAGTACTTCTTTTCTTAAAATATTGAAATGAAAGATTCATAGCAGAATTTAAAAACAAATTTACTTGAAAATAAGTGGACGTTTTTCTCATGTACTGCATAAATACAAAATTGTATTTCAAATTTCTGCCGTCAATGTTGCATTTCAGAATTAAAATTAATGAGATATATTTAATCTCACCGCCTTTCATGGATTTCAAATTAACCCTTTACACTGTATATATCCAGTCAGACTGGAAATCATCTTTCTTTGCAAAATTTGTTTTTGGGCACATTAATAAAGTAAAACAAAATATACCTTATTTAATTACAGCATTTTTGACATTGTGTAATTGAATGTAACTTCTTCTGAAAAAGTGGTGCCAACCGAATAAAATTTGAGTAATAGACACCGGAATCCAAGGGATTAAAATATAAAACACACTTATATTATTTCGTTCCTGTATAAAATAATATTATTTCGTTAGAATATTATCATTTAACTTTGTAAACAATTTAACTAGAAAAATCTAACCAGTTTTCATTATTTAAAAACTTTACTGAACTTTATTTTCAATTTTACTTCAAAAAATGAAACTAAGCAAAAAAACAACCTCTATATTTCCATGTTGAAAAGTGTTTTTAATTTCGGATTTTGTGTGCGCCTGTCCATCTACTTATGCTCTGACTCTCGTAATATTATAAAATTGCCCTGAAATTTGTATGTGTTATTGACGTTTAATATAGCACAAACGCTGTTGAAAATGGAATTTTTGTTTTCAGGAGCTATAAGAAATATTCTTTTACATTATGGCCGATTGAGAAAAATGTTTCAAGGGCATTTTGATTATGTAAACCATTTTAAATGAACTTGATATGCATTTATGAAGTGCACAAAAACATGTTTTTTGTATTGTATGGGATGCAAAGTATTTACTATTCATTTACAGAGGCACACAACAATTGCAAAACTGTCTAAATAGAAAAAAATTTTGCAGTATATTTTAATGTTTTGACAGTATTTCAAACAAAATGTAACTTATGTGCATTGCTGCATTATAATTTTTTTACTGAAAGAATGGCGTGTATTGTATTTGTCGTTCACTTAAGACACACATAAAATAATTCGATTCAGTGCTGTTTAGAGTCATGATTGCTGCAAGTGCGTTTTTAACTTTTATTTGAGTTAGTGAGTTTAACTAATTTTTTACATAGCACGTGGTATATACAAACTCTGTTGATCATAAACAGGGTTATATAAAGCAATTCGTAAGTTTTACTGACAAGGTTAATGAATTGCTTATGAACAGTTTTAAAATGTGTTATGAGCGTTTCTGCTAAACAACGATAAGTATCCTAATAAAGATTTTTGGAATATACATATTCATATAGAGAGCTACACAAAGAATAAGATACATTGTTGTTTTATGGTTGCCAATTAATGGAAGCACATTGCTAAGTTGCGTTGTTCGTTTATTATCAGAATTAAATTTCAATTCAATTCGTGCTAAAAAAAACTCTTTAGATTTTATAGCGGGTGTACAAAAGAATTCGAATGCATTTTCATTTATTGTGAAAAAATTCTAAAACAGAATTTGGAAAAAAAAATGCTTCAAAGATTTTTAAGACAATATTTTGTAATATTTCACGTTTACAATTATTTTTATTAATTTTTATTTCCAGTTTTATTTTTATATGCTCATGTTCACGTGATTTATGTTTTTTTATGTTCATTTCGGGAAATTTCTTTTTATCATTTATTTGTTCTTGAAAAAGTTGCCGTAAGAGCAATGAAACATGTCAAACTATAATCTTTTTATGTTATTTTTAATTAATCACTTAAAGCATTTAAAATTAAATTGAGTTTAATTTCATTATAATCTATGATTAGGTGATGGGGGATAATCGGTTGCGCTTTATTTTAATGATGTATGACACTTAAAATATAATGATTTTTTTTAAAGGCTCACTGAAATGCCCCGCAACTTGTTTTCTATAAATTAGGGAATGCGCAGAACTTAATGTTCGTATACAGAGACACACATGAGAATTCAGTTACAGGATTGACTGCCGTAAAGAATCACTGGAAGTTTGCTTTCTGCGGTGGTGTGCATTTTATAATTTATTTAATTTTTAGTATACTACGTGGTTTATTATATTACGTAGATCATTACTATCACTACTATCACTATATGTACGCTATTACTACTATAGTCACTATCAACATTTGCTAATGTAAACAGAATTCGCACACATCAACATATATAGAGACCGAATGCTTGAAAATTGATATTCAGTTTACATAATTACTTATCTGCTTTCGTAGCATTGAAATATGAGGATTTCTAATAAAATTCTATTACTGTTGGAAAATTTTATCATCATCTATGAATCATCTATCATGGTGCATGATTTTTCATTCTTGATATTACATCATGACCAGTGTTGCCAGATGGGCTACCTTTTTTTAAATCCAGATTCTATATTAGCACCACTTTTTTGAAATAGTAAAATACGCCACTATTTAATGACCTATTAATTAAGGCGAGAATAAAGAGAATTTTACAGTTTCAAGAAAGTGTTGCCAGTCAAGAAATCTGAATTTTAAAAAAGTTGCCCACTGGCAACGCTGATCATGACACTTACCCCAAAAAGTGTAATTAATATAATTTCCCCGATATTCTGTATGATGTCCTGAAATGTTTTTAGTAAATTATTTCAGAATCGAAAATAAATAGACACTACACGTTTTAAATATTAAAGTACTTTTAATAACTACAACAAGGTTGCTCCAGATAGCAAAGTTTCATGATTTTTAACAGTTGACAAAAGAAACACAATTCATTTTAAAACTGCTATGGAACAGCCGACAGTGACTGCATGAAACAGTACTGGGAAAAACAGAATGAGAAAGTGTCATATTCATACAAAGTATATTATCAGTCTTACAGAATGAAACATCAACAAACACATTTGTTACAAAAATATGACGTATTCACAACATGAAAATTCAGTAATCTTGAGTATTTTACAAAAAAAAAAAAAAAAAAAAAAAAAAAAAAAAAAAAAAAACCGAGATGTTATTATAAAATATTTATTTCTTAAATTTTAACAAAAATAAAAGATGTTCTATAAATATAATTTCATATGAACTATGGCACAACAATCTTCATTGAAATTATGGGAAAAAACTTTGAGGTACTTTATCATAAGGCACATTGAATAAGATTATTTGTGTTTATTTAAAAATAAGTTGACTGGATAACATGTTTAAATTCTAAAAAGTCATTTTTCCGTAAATAATGACAATTTTCTTATTTTATTTAATTAATTATCATTTAAAATATTTATTTAAAAAAAGTTATATACATATATATGAAGTTAGGTAGTTTAACATATTTTAAAACTATTTACGATAGTTAAAAATAGTCTTTAGTTTGTTTTGAGAAAGTTTAGAGTACTATTATGTATTTTCATAACGCTTAAATATTTCTTTTAAACAGGACTAAATTCTTCAGTTATAAATGCGTGCGATTAAAAAAAAAAAAAAAAAAAAAAAAAAAAGATGTTTCAAAATCCGAAATTTTGAAGTATTTTTATAAACATGGAATATAAATAGATTATTAAAGTTAGTTTATATAAGACTGAAAAGAACAGTGTAAAAAATATCTTAATCTTATGTAAAAAAAAAAAAAGAAAAGAAAAATGAAAGAAACCTATCAAGCGGCCGTCATTAAAAAAATATTTCTTTTAACGAAAATATTCTGTATTCATCACGAAATTCCTGTTATTTAATAAGTTTTAGCGGTTTGTTGGTGATGTATACAAATTATCTCCATAAAATCAAAATTTTTACTGGGGTCTTGGATGACAGTTTTTTTCTTTGACTTTTTCCTTCCTTTCTTTACTTTACTTTTCTTTTCTTTTTCTTTATCTTTTTTGTTAAGATACATAAACACTTAAATTGATTGTTTTCATATAAAATTTTAAATTGAAAAGAGAATAAAAGATTTAAATACATCTTAATACTTATTTTAGCCGAAATTTTGTGCGAATGATATTTGAGTTGATTTTAAATTTCATTTACGTAAGATAATATTACAACTGTACATCAGAAATGTCATTAAAAGGAGTTCACGCACATATAACAATAAATATTTTTCAAATTCTGTGCTTTAAACAATGATAAATATATTTAATAATTTTTTTTACAAATTTACAATGTTTTTTTTCATCATTTTAAAAAGAATGGATCACCGGTATAAATGTGTCATTATCAAATATAGTATATTCCAGAGTATAGTATGCACCTAAAATTATGCATATTTACGTACATTAGGCGTATTTCACTCATCTTTCATTTACAAAGAAAACCACACGAGATGTATAAAAAAATACAAAATAAAGAACACTGAAAAGTATATTAACCATTTAACTGATTAATATTTTTGAAAAAACTTTCAAGTAATGCC
This sequence comes from Maratus speculifer, assembly GCA_964019185.1. Classification (NCBI taxonomy): domain Eukaryota; kingdom Metazoa; phylum Arthropoda; class Arachnida; order Araneae; family Salticidae; genus Maratus; species Maratus speculifer. The sequence goes on from OZ025296.1 coordinate 25,851,866, forward strand.
AATTTTTTTCACATCTTTTACAGAATTTTGAATCTTTTATCACCGGTTTTTCAAAACAGAAATTTTCCTTGACTGAATTTGAAAAATGCTCGATTATGTAATGCAAAATTTACAATAAAAATTTACTAGTCAGAAAAAATAATCATAATCGGAATCTAGATGACCGTACATTGTACATCATTTCATATCTTCGTGAAGGGATTTTAAATCAATGTCTTTATTTTCCAAGATAGTCGAACTCAAAATATTTCGTGGCTATAAAATGGTCAGTCAAGATTAACATCTTACTAACGCATTGTTGATGAATACACCATTCCCTCTCCATTAACCCTTAACTGAAGGTAGCTTTAAATACAAGTTTTGATTTTTATATTCTATTTGCACAACTATATTTTAAAAGTAAATTTTTTAATTATTCTTGCGCATGTTGTGAAAGTAGGAGTAAAAGTGTTTCTTTAAAAAATGTGATGCAAAGCTAATTATTTAAGGGTGTAATAAAGGGTACCATCCGTTAAGATTTAAAAATGTTACTTTATGCGACTTAATAAATAAAGTTTTATCTATTTTGATAAATTTTTATTCATAATTTAAAAGTCAACTATAAATTGATAGGTAATAAATATTATTTTTTAATTTAAGACAATTTTTTATAAAATAATAGTATAAATAACAATTTATTATTAATTAAATATGAACACGACTTACAATGCAATCGTTTTTTACTGTTATATATGTTAGCATACTATCTACGCGCGTAAGTATGTATAATGAATGATGTGTTTCAATAAAATAATCAAAGCATAAATTTTGTTGTGCACCAAAAAGATTCTTTTACGATTATATTATTGTGTTCTTAAGTTATATTTATACTTATATAAAATACTTATATATATTTTCTAATTTTTAACAAGCGAGGAGTAAGAAAATTAACAAAGAATCGAATCGTATTCTTATTAAAAATAATTATGCTTCATATAACATCAAAAGATATTATTATCTCCCATAAACTGACATATTTTTAATATAAATGAATGAGTAGAGACTGAAACATAAAATGTGGATAATATCTTAACCCTTTCAAGGGCAGTGATAACATGGCCGTAGGCACCTAATTTTAATTCCAAAACTAACGCACGGTCTCAAGAATATTTTGATGAAATTTTACTTTCACAATGAAAGTGTAGAAAAGCAGATTTTTATTTTTGGGAAAATTTCGTAGTAAATTATGGTGTCACACAATTATTTCACTTCTTACGAACAGACATTTTTTGCTCTTAAAGGGTTTAATAAGCAAGAAATATATTCATTTAGATTTGATATTTATAATACCGTCAAAATTAAAAATTTATTCAACTTTGAGTTCGAATAACTTAAGAAATTAAATTCACAGAATAAATTCCCCTAAAATATATCTGTACCATTAAGTATTGGTTAATTTATTTTTGTAAAAGGATAAATGTTTAAGTATTGTACAAAATTCGGCTAGTATTAAATTTTTGTAAAAAATGTTGGAAGACATTTTGAAAAGGTTTTACACTTGAACTAAATGAAGAAATTTTTTTTATGATCAACTTAAATGCTACAATGTATATATGTATGTATGTTGTGTAGTGTATGCATATGTATTACATTTGTTTATACTTTTATTTGTTTATAGAGAGACATGAAATAGTATGCATGAAATCTTAACCCTTTCTTGTCATATACTTTTTTTTCAAATGTAGAAGAAAATAAAAATTACAATTTTGTGCAATATCGTTAACCATGAAAATTTTCAAAGTATTTATAAATCATAATGCATAAATTATTTTTTTGCGGAATTTACTGGAATTAAAAATATATAGATATTTAAATAGAAGTCTAATAGTTATATAACTAATCTTTATCATTCGACAAGAAAGAATTAATGTTCATTTACTTCAATATTAATAATAAAAATAATTAAAGAAACTTATATAAATAACAAATAACTGGTACACAAAGTTTACGTATCATCAAATGTTACAAAAGATCTACGAAGTCACTGGAAACAGATCTTAGTTTGTACTGAGATATTACTTTATAAAACAGTAATTTATGATATACCAAGAAAATCAAGTACATACATGTTTTGTAGTACATATTCATTTATTAGGAGAAATTCTTTTTGCTTACTGGTTTTCAAATTAAACCAAACAACCATCGGTGGTAACGATGACTAGGAAATAAAATACGATAAAGAGAAAAAAAAATTAGCTTTAAGCACTTGGAAAAAATTTAGCCAAATACACCGGGTAATAACATTTCCAAACAAACAGGCATCGCAAAAATACGATGTTTTTACACATACAAAGCATCAATACACATGTATTTTTAAGGACATTTACGTTAATGAAATATAGTTCTTTATAACACAGAACAATTGTGTAAAAACGTATATTTGCTTTTTATTTTAATAGTCATGTAAGAAATATATAATATCGTCGATGCACTGCAAAACTTGAATGGAAAACCATAAGAAAAATCCTCTAAACAACTTTGGCAAAGTACGGGATAACTCCAATTATTCGAATATCGGTCAACCGGCTTGACAACTGTATGTGTTTCTTTCTAAAGATACCATTTCCTTGAAATTCCAAACTATACCAATGTTAAAATCTATTGCTCACCCTCAAGGAAAGTGATACCCTTATAGGATATATATATATAGGATCATATATATAAGAGAGATGGGGGATTCAAGGTGACCAATAGAACGACAGAGGACTCCAAGTAATGGCCAATATGAGAACGCATGGGAAAAGGAACCGAAGGAAAGAGCAATGGGTCAAAGGAGGAGAAAAAAAGGAATTAAGAAAAAGATGTTTTAATGTAATGTTTGCTGAAAACACCTTGAATCCCCCATCTCTCCTATGTATGAGAGCAAATTTCTATCTCCCACAGCACTGACGACGGTAAGCTATATGCTACCGAAACCGGTTTGCTTCTAATTTAATACAATTGGTGCTTCTAATTTTGTTCAATTTTTACATCCCCATCATAGTACACCAAGCTCTATCTCATTAATTACATATTGAAATTATTTAAGAAAGACATTACTGGTTCGAATAGAAATATTTTCATTTGGTAGCGGTCAAAATGGTATTTGGTAGCGCTATGGCGGTTCTAGCGTTAAGAAAAGACAAGACTGAGTGTAATCCCAAGGGAAATTTGCGAGCAAGACCTGTTTCAACGAAAACTACCAGCTTAATTGTTATTATTATTATTATTATTTTGTGATAGAGTATAACTATAAGATCATATATAACAGACAGTAATAATTTAACTACTTTCAAAAAAAAAAAAAAAAAAAAAAAAAAAATTCTAAAAAATGAAAATTTTTTGAAAGCGGTGGAGTAATTATCAGGGCTGCCACAGACACCTATTTTCTAATTCCAACTCTCAGCACTATCTTACAACATAAATCCTTAGCAGACAGTTTGCAAACTTTTGCGAATGAAATATACTTGAAAATTTATATTAGAAAAATAATGGTGCGAACAGAATACAAGAATAATCACCGATAGCAACACTGAACTATGGAGCTACAGCTGCAGATTTTTAAAAATGTATCCTCTGCCTGTAGTCTATACTTTCTTAACCCTTTGCGCTCTGTTGTCGACGCTGCCGCGACATGTTAAGGTACACGAAAAACTGGACTGTCGCTGCTGCTGTGACATCATCTTTCCCAATAAAAATTGTTTTGGCACCAGTAAAAAGGAAAAGAAAATTTGCCCTGTTTAACGAGAGCATTTTTGAAATTGTGTACTTGAAGGAAACTTCTTTAAAAAAGTGGTGTGAACCGACTAACATTCGACTAAAATTTGTAAAATAACGCGGAACTGCTGGTAGCCCACAGTCAAAATGAAGAGAAATGACACAGTTAACTTTATAATATATATATTCAAGTAACATATCTAAGATTACGTTAAGTTCTATACCATATTTGTTATTATTGTTATTTATTTTTGGACAAATTTCACTAAAAGGGATTTTATTTTCAATACAGTGTCTTTATATTAAATACAAGCTATTTTTTGATTAATTTTTCTATTTAAAAACAATCTTTCTGGCTTTTCCTCTCAGAATTCTTATTTCTGTATGTCTGGAGTGCATCTAAAACACTTTAATTCGGATAATTGAAGTTTATCTGTTTCAGTAGGATTTTGCATTCTACTTAAAAAAGTAGTAATTTTATATGCATTTATTACATTGCAGTGACGATATTATAAATTTATTTCAAAAACCTACAAAATCATATAAATAAATTAATCGCAAAAGTTAGTATGGGATTATTATTATTTTCTTTTCATACTAAATTTAATCTTAAAAATATTCTGCAAATTTTCTATTTAAGTTTTACGTAGCATTACGATATTTTTGGTCCACAAAAAATGGCAGTATTTATGATAAAATAAACAGCAATAGTAAATATTAGAAGCAGCTATTTTACATTTTGGTGAATTATTGAAGTCAAATTAACATACTCGATAATTTTTAAAGGATTTCTGTGTGGATAAAGCCTTTTGTATACTGAAACTTTTATAAATAGAGATATAAACCCTGAAGCAACCAAAATAATACTTAATTAATAATTACAAACAAATCTTGTCATAAATCTCTTTACATTCAAAAAACGTAGACATAATACAAACAAAAAAATGGAATGTCCGAAAAAACAAATTTCTTCGCAGATAGCCTTTTTCATACACAAACATTCAATCAAAGGAAACAAGGGAGAAAAAAAATCTCAAAATTTTATCGGGAACCATAAAGAGGGTCTCGTCTTTCCATAAATTACCGGGAAAAGTAGAGTTGTTTTTACATGGATAACGATATGTTTACATTTTTACGAAGCTAAAGAAGCTAAAAAAATTATAAATATTTTCATTTAAATATCATGCTTTATTTTCGTTGGGTAAATGTTATTATGGGGCTACGAATGGTAATATAAAATGTTAATTTAAAAGTTTTATGGCATGTTTGCCTGGATTTATCAAACAGCTTGAGGAAATATGCAGTAAAGTCTTTAGTTAAAAGCTAGGAAACAGCGTTTGAAGTATAGGTTTGATAACTATAGTTGTAAATAAATATTTTCTTTAAATGGTAAATGTACCATTATATCATTTTTTGACAGAAATTTGTTAAATTTATTTTTCGAAATTTTATGCTATATTTAGAATATTAAATACTCATGATAATACAACATAACGGCGAATTCGAATGTTTAATCATGCTACGTGTTGAACATGGATTTCTGAACGCAAATTTCTATTTAAATTAAGTATATTTTTTATTAAAACTACACATTTCTACGAGTTTTTGTCATCAAAAGAAGAAATGCAAATAGATAAAATTAATATTTTTCTATGGAACTTCAAAAAATGCATTCATTTGTATATGAAAATTAAGTTTAATGAAATAGGATTTTTTTAGAAATAAAAGTTATTTATAATTCTAGAGTTTAAAAGCAAGTAATAATATTCATTTTTAACCAGCAAATTCCGAAATATAACTTTTCAATTAAAATTCGAAAAATTCTTTTAAATTCTTGAAAATCTGATTTTATTTAATATTGATGGTTTTTCTTTTCTTTTAAGGAAGAAACGGCAGACTTTACTACATTTCATTCAAAAGCATCTAAGAAAAGTTTCATAAAAAAAAAAAAACTTTTTTCTTTGTTAATTTAAATTATATGAAAAGCGATTTCAGTTTTATTTTTCATGCAGTCGTTTATGCAGTTTTATAAAGATAAATGTTAACGAATAATAAATATAAGTGATCACATGGTAACATTCTGAGATCTTCGCAGTTTGCTGATTGTTACACAGAGGTATATATATTCACAGGACGGAGATTGGATTTCAGAGTTGTACAAACGTGTCATCAATCTATGGCCAATTACAAAAAAATATATCATTCTAATTACAAAAATACTGCAATCTGAGGGGCTTAAAAAGACATTTGGACTAAACACACGATCATTATATGTTCACATATAATATGGGATTCACTTTATATAAATATACAGAAGTCTGTTAACACCTTTCACACTAACACAATTTGCTTTTTCACATATTAAATATGATTCGTATTTACACATTTTTTTCTCACATATGTATCATCTAACCCACAAGCTTTTTTTTCTTTAATATCTTCTCAAATTAATGTATTGCACATCTTCACTGCAGTGAAAAGAAGCCTGCAGGAAAGTATATATTATAAACATTCAGAAAAAAATATTTTGAAACAAAGTAACATTTTGCACTTGAAATTGACAGAAAGCTTTTTTCAGAATGCAAGCCCTGAAGAGTGTTAGCAAAGATGTGAAAGGTACAATACATGTATAAAAGATCTTCAAGACGATGAAATCAGATATAGACACAGCAAGCTTATACAAAAATAATTTTATATTTTCAAGGATTCTTATTTTAGTTCATAAATTGTTAGTTATCACTCTGAGTCTATGACTTACAAATTCTCGAATAGAATTGCGTCGTTTAGCACATCTAAGCGAAGAATTAGATAGTTTTAAGGCACAAGACTGAAAGAAAAATCGCTTGTCAATTTATGCACCAATTTTTTTTTTCACAAGATGAGAAATTCACTGCAGTGACATCCTTTCTATCGGCACTCGGGAAAAAGGCACTTGTTTTGGTTTGTCAGAATGCGTCTCTCGCATGAAGAGTTTGTTCTATACAAAATAAAATATAACACACAATGTAACACCTATAACATGATTTGTCTAGCTTCGGACAAAGCAGCTATGAGTCCTGAGTTTTCACTTTTAGTAGGTGATCCGGTAGTCCCGTAAATGGATGAAATGTTCGTTGTTCCAGAAGAAGGGCGGGCGAACGTAGGCACGTCTTCCACGGAACTGTCCATAGGAAGACCTAGAAATGATTTGTCTGTATTGGTGCCGCTGCTATCACCGTGCGTTTCAAACGAAGATCCTTCAGAGCACTGATATGATTGAGAGTATTGTTGCTGAGATATCACCTGTTGCTGATTGTTAAATGTCCCTTTCAGGTATTTCTCAAATTCATTTCTGTCCACATCATCGATGCACTCGTTTTCAGGATATGCCTGGTCAGGAAAATAACCACTTTCACCTTCTTGCTGAAATCTTGTCTGTTGGTAGTACACTGCATTCTGGTATGAAGGGGCAGCGTACGGGTAGGACGGAAGGGGACGAGAGGGTTTGACGTCAGTGACTGCATATGAATAATTGCAAGAACTCCTCTCGTCTGGCTCTTGGATTTTCACAATACCCTGATGCTGATCCGATGACATCATATCTGATGAGAGTGAATACTGTTGCAGCGAATAATTTGGACTGTTGGCAACTAAGTCTCTAAGTGTAAAGCCATTCGGAGGAGGTTGGGAGCCCCGTGCAGGAAATGGAGGTCTGACATTTCTCAGGAACTTGGATGAGTCGCTAAAGCGGTTTATGAGTTGGCTGACAGGATTCTCGTTGCCATCACGAGATACTCCTTCTTTTTGGAACATAAAACCTTCCTGGTCCCTTTCGATGGGTGACATTTCAGGAGTAGGTAGAGATCGGATCGAATCCGGACTGACATTGGAAGATCCCGATATGTCGCCGTTAGACACTGCGTGGGCATTGCTCACTGGCATATTCATGAATTCGGGGTACCTAAATAGAAAACAGAAAGTATTTACTGAAAAAGGTCTCTAAATATATTTTTAAGCATATTTAAGAAAAGTTTTATCTACATTTTTCGAGTTGTATCAACTCTTTATGTCACCGTCTTATTTTCAAAGAGCTAAATATGAGCTCTAGATTGCAATCATTTTTGACAATTTAAGAATAAATATATCAGAAGTTCATAATAGTACAATGCACTCTTAAGCTTAAGGATAAAATCGACAGTTATATCAGTTTCTGAACTAAAGACGTCTTCTGTAAGAGCTAGTATCATGAAGAGTATATACAGTACATGTAGAAGATATGCAAAAGCCTTATTAGCATAATTTATACTGAGTCTCATAATTTTTGACCATGATTCCATTCGATTTATAAATAACAGGCCGAAATTAAACTGTTAATAGCAAAATTATCAACAAAAGCTAGCATGAAATTTTATAATTTGAGCGATGTCTTCATTCTATAAAAGTATTTAATATCTTGAATAATTTTGATTAACATTTATTGTTAATTTTCGATAATTTTATAAATTTAATATTTGTCTAAAACTTGGTAGAGTAAAACTCTTACGCACGTTTGATATGACTGATTATGTATTTCATGATACAAAGTCATAATTAGGCAACATTATAATATTTTTAGTGAATTTATTAATGGTATTTACATATAATTCTTTTAATGATCTTATGTATGACATTTTTCAAAAAGCAGGGCCATAACCAGAAGAGATACCTAGCGGTGAGTCCTCTGGACTTTGTAATGTTTTAATAATAAAAAGCATCCATAATACATTTTAAAACTTTTGCACTTTATAGTGAAAGTTTTTATGATAGCTGAATTTGCCCACTAATTCTGTTGCACATTTTTAAAAAAATTAATTTCCGTCTTTTCAATTTATCAATGAAGTGGGAGAGACGAGATCTAGCATTAGTTAACCCTACTAGAAAAAAAAATGAAAGCCCACCTGATTTTGAGTGTTGGTTATGGCCATGCCAAAAATGCGTCGGTTTTTGTACTTATATTTGATTTTGTTTTATATTATTCTTTATATATTTTAATCATACTTGTATTCTGAACGAAATAATATAAAAAAAGACATATTTGAAACTCCAAACAAGTGTTTTTAGTTATTGAGGCATAAATTACCTTACTGAATTTTAAATACTTTTACGCATTATTTTTTATGAATGTTTTATATAATACAAAATTAAAATAATGATAAAATGTGATAAGTTAATTTATTTAAATGACTTTTATTATTTTTTTTCACAATATTCACATTTCCCATTACCACGAAATGATATATGTTGATCAATTCGATAACCATAAGACAACGTATGAAAATATCTATATTCTATTTTACCTAGAACTTTTTACATAACATTTGATTTTACATACCCTCCCCCCCTCCAAAAAATAGCACAAACGAAAATGATAGAACTTTACATCCTTTAAATATTAAAAGATAGAAATTTAAAAAAATGTGTTTCCATTTTTTTTCTGCAATTCTGTTTTGAAGCAAAAAATTTTCTTCTTAACAGAAACATTAGCCACGAAAATCAAGATTCAATCATGTTCTTTTTAGATAAAGAAATTCCAAATTTCTTAATAATTGCTTGCTGAAGTTAGTTGTTTTCTTATTTTAGAATCCCTCAAAAAAGAATGAATCACTGATATCAAACACGAACCCTGTTGTTCTCTGAAACAACATAATTATACTATGCATTTACCTGAAACTCGACATTAATCCTTCATTTTCACCAGAAAACAATCACTATTTTTCAGCGGATATTAACGCCATATTTCTTTAAATTTGATGCATTTACTTCCATTGCAATCCTTAGGGATTATATTGAATTTTTTCTGAATATCTCAATAAATAATGTTACCTATAATTGTCAAGTCTTCGGGTGTTAGCCTCAGAACACGGACTTCCATGTGGTGAGGAATCCGGCGTTTGTAGTCCACAGACATCCATGCCCATGGCCGAAGACCTTCCGTTACCTCCAGCATATGCCATCAGATGACCGCTACTAGTTGGTGGGAAAGAGTATGAAGTGGAAGAGGATGGAGTTGGAAATGGCATCAAAGGGGGTGAAGCTGGGGCTTGTGGAGCGTTCTTCCGAACGCCACCTCTTTTGGTATTTTTCCGCCTTCTGGGTCGGTATTTGTAATTTGGATAGTCATGCATATGCTGCACGCGTAAACGCTCGGCCTCCTCGACAAAAGGTCGTCGGTCATCATGACTAAGGCCGCGCCACTTTTTACCTGTTGAAGAAAAAAGACAACTATATAGTCAATACTATATATTTTACTTTTTATTGTTCAAATCTTTACTAAGTGAAACTAATCATACTTTAAAAATAACACCCTTCTTAATTTATGCTCAATTTCTTTTTAAAGTAAGACAACTGTTAGTTGAAAAATCATTTTTATGTTATCGTAAATGTTTCTTTTCATTATTGCAACAAACACATGTTAAGAAATTTCGTTCTTGAAAATTATTTAAACAATCTGTTTTAAATTGTTTTTTCAATGTTTATTCAATATTAAAGTTAAGATATTGAATGAAAACTATGAAAATGTGTTGTTTTGAAACTCGCAACTGTACTTAATTTCCTGAACTATAGCACACTAGAAAAGGACTGAAAAATCGATTACGAAGTCCCTTCTTTAGCAAGTTAAGTTAAATAAAATAAACGTGTAAATTGGTAGAAATTACCTTAATTATTATTTATGTGTTCAAAAGTGTTTACATGATATTACGCTAGTTAATGTTTTCATAATGAATATTTAGCATTTCAAAATAGGATAAAGGAGGTAAATAGTTCAATAGTCAACACGCTATAGGTTCACAGTTCTATTCCGAGCTCCCGGCTGGGCAACGTTCACTCAGCCTTTCATTCCTTAAGAGTTGATAAAATAAGTACCAAGCTTGCTTGGAAACAAAACATTTAAGGTCCCGTATTAAGTTTACCACCCAACAGGAAAATATATAATATTTATTTAAACAATCTGTTTTAAATTGTTTTTTCAATGTTTATTCAATATTAAAGTTAAGATATTGAATGAAAACTATGAAAATATGTTGTTTTGAAACTCGCAACTGTACTTAACTTTTTCGCAACTGTACTTAATTGTTCATTAATGACACATGGTCAAAAAAATGGGTATACAGTAGGCATAATCCTCAATGGATTGTTGCGCCGCAAGTTTAGTTTAAAACAGAGCTTCTAGTGAACACTAAACAATGAATTTTTATTGTTCTTCTTAGTTTATCACTATATATATGTATGCGAGTTTTATTATTATTATTATTATATACAGGTTTGTCGGCGGATTTAAAATGGGAAAGTCCGATACTTGCGAAATAATTGCGAAAAATGTTTATTTACTTCTTTTTATAATTTTTTTTTCAAAAATACCGTGTAAATTTTAATACGCATTTCTATAAAATAGGAACATTCATTAATGATATAAAACTATAAATATGACTTATAAAATTTGTTTCGTAAAGCAACTTAGAATGACATAATTCATAATATGACTAGCTTAAAAAAATTTTATTTGGGAATATTTAATCAATTGATTCCCTAGAAAACTTATGTTTAAACATAATATTAATTAAACAAACTTCTACAGATTCGAAGTTCGTTGTTTTGAGATTAAATATTTCAAAGATTCTGATATTATTAGTACAAATGGGTGAATACGCTGAGATAAATGCGGGAATAAGAATATTTTCCTCTTTTATTCCCCTTTTTGCACGAGCTATTTGTTTTCGACCTTCAAATAGCAGTCTAAAAGTACTAAAACGGTATTAAAAAGGAACAGAAGAAAGAAATTCCTTGACTTTTTTTCCGTCGCTTTTCGAATAAGTGCATTTAAGAATCAATCTATGGGGTTACATGACCCCGGGGACCGGTTCGATCTCGTGATCAGCGCCACCCTCAGACCGCTCCCAGGCACCTCTGCCTTTCAATCCTCTACTGCCAATGACACACTGAAGTCAGACAATTAAATATTGATGTTTCTGGATTTCTATTGAACATTCTATATCACGACAATTTCCTTGAAATGTGATCCTATACAATTATTTTATAGGTCTCATTAACTACTTAACTGATCACTATTTTTGAAAAAAACTTTCAAATAATGCCCATTTTTTTTTCATGTCTCTTACAGAATATTTAATTTTTATCACCGGTTTTTCAAAACAGAAATTTTTGTCTAACTGAATCAGAAAAATGCTAGGATTAAGTAATTCAAAATTTGAATATATTTCGGTTCATACCAGAAATTTCATTAAAAAATAAATTTGAAAGAATTAAAGAAAAACTTTAAATAAAAAAGTTAAACTATTCTAAATCAAGATTTTGGTATGAAATATTTTTTATGAAACTCGACTAAAATTTCCAGCCTTGCTAGTGTTAAAAGATTAGGTAAATGGAGTACGCTGCTCGCGTTATCAGAGCTGCCAACTTCTACGCCTATTTAAATCTCATAAACGTGTTTGGAACCACAAAAATTTTTTAGTAAAATGTATGCCAAATATAGGCAATGTTACGTATTACACTGCGTATTGTTAATTATCTATTAAAATTTCTGATTCTAATATAGTTATTCGTCTGTAAATAGGCGTAGTAGTTGGCAGCCATGCGTTATTATAAATCATGCGTATTATATTATTTATAACTAGTCTCTCTTTTTTTTTTTTTACAATTTGATGCTTATTACATTTACACCATTAATGGGCACTGCATTAAATAAGATTTCATGTTATTTATCATTATAAGAAGTTATTATTCAGCTATTAACCATTTAACTGATCAATAATTTTGAAAAAAAAAGTTTCTTTTTTTTTCATGCTTTTTACAGAATATTTAATCTTTTATCGTCAGTTTTTCGAAACAGAAATTTTGCCTAAATGAAACATTGCTCGGATTAAATAATAAAAAATTTAGAATAAAATTTCACTGGTGAGAATAATAAATTATGATTAGCGTATGTATGCCCGTACTTGGTACGAGTAAATCATGATAAGCCAAAACACGCTGGCCGTTCGACGCACGGGCAAAACGAAGAAGCGATTAAAGGCCAATGGCACATAGAGGGGGCCGTCCGTATACTTATGTTACTGCAAACTGTACAAATATATATATAAAGCCAGCCAAAAACTCATTGGAATAATGATTCTTCTTCATTATTTCAACTTAAAGATATCATAATCGCAAGTATAAACACATTCGTCCAACTTAAAAATAAAACGGAGATTTAATGTGTTCCGTTTTTACAATCCCTGTCGTAGATACGTATTACATAAAATTCAACAGCAGCAACAACTGACGACATACTTGTTTACCGATTTCTTGTCTACGTTCTTAATGCGCCAAGGTGGTACAAAAGTACAAGGTCATCGAACAAGTGCTGTCCCAGTCTACCTCATGAATTATCGTGTGCAGAAAAAAAATCCTGATTAATATAAAGATAAATACTGGAAAGAAAAAAAAAAGTCACAGATAATGAGAGATTTGATACATTTATGCCTCGTCACCCTTTAACTCGGTTGATAGATACGCAAAACGAAAATGGTTATCGTGATTATTAAAGGCACTTCAATAATTCCTGCGTTTTAAAACTATCTGCCAATCTTGCAAACGGGCAAAATTGTAATGTTGGTTTCTCCACATTTCTTAAAATGTTACAAAAAGATCATTCTTTCAACAGTATACCAAAAAGTTTTAATTAAAAATATGAATGCAATCCTTGAGTCTATTAATCATTATTCAATGGATAAAGAATCCATTTAATCAATAGAATTATATTGCTTTAAATATCGCTCATATTGCAGTGAAACCCGGAGTCTAGTGAATATATTAACATTGGTTTGTCAGTAACAAGGTTCGTAAGCAATCAAATTTCAAGACACTTCATCTTTCAGATCTAAAATTTCCCTCTCCAATGTCAATTTTATGGGCTTATTTGCATTTCTGAATTTCTCAACGGAAAATGAAAAAAAACAAACAAAAAAAAACAACTTATTTATGTACTTTCCTTAATACTGCACAGTAATATATATATATATATATTTCTTAATTTAGGAAAATGTACCACAATCACGAACGAAAATATGTAATAATTTCTTCCGAGGTCACCCAAGATTCTGAAAAGTATTTCATTACCTTTAGAAAACCTAACTAGGGATGAGATTTTTCCATGTTTTGACATACCAGTATAATATTAGAGAAAATATTGTTCTTTTAAATCGCAGCATTTTTCGATTGAGTAAAATAACATTTTCACTAAGATTATACTGGTGGTAAAGAACGCGGAAATTTCTCATCCCTACTAACAAATGAATTTAGGTACTACATGGTTATCGCGTCGACCAATTTCGCCAAATTATCTAAATCGCGAAACTAACAGTCAAAATCATAAATTTTGATACAATTTTTATTTTAAATAGAGAATTAATAAATAAATTATTAAAACATTAATAAAGGTGCAAATAAAAAGTCAAAATAAAAATCACTTGATAACCTTTTAAACATGTGTATCATGTTTAATGTCATTGAATGTGCCATTCACGATCATCCATTACTGGCATTTAATCTTTCATTTTGGCGATAGCTTTTAAGTCTACGGGATAATCAAGTACTACCAGAATTTATCTTTAAAATTTTAAGAGAAATTTATAAAAAAAAAAAAAAAATTATTAGCTGTCTGTAGTTTTCGGAAGCGTGTCCGAGTAGAGTTACGAACGGATTTTCGATTATAGATTTCCGAATAGATTTCGGAAACGTTTCCGAATGTGCTTTAACCCTTTATCCACCACATAATGAATTCATGAAAATTTTACATTTTAAAGCATTTTACACAAGTTGTTTAAACAAAATTAAAAGATTTACATAATCATTTAATAAATATTTGAAGGATTTTAGAAGGATTGAAGGATTTAGAAGGATTAATTAAATTTGAATTTATAGGGATTTTGTGCAGTTTTTATAACCCCATTAAAATCTTTCATTTCAAATTATTTTCTTGGTATTTTGTAGAATTATAAAATGTACAAATATGATGTTCTTACACTATAAATACAGAAATATTTCCACATTGAAAAATCCCGATCCCCCTCCCTCAGCGCCAAAAAAGCTGAAAAAATGCAAAAAAAAAAAAAAAAAAAAAAAAAAAAAAAAAAAATACTCCTTTTAAAAATATTTTTGTTTTCTGTAACCAATAATGCTTTTGCAAAAAAGATAAAGTAATGTATCTGTAACTCATTCTAAACAGTATTACAACTAATTGACGCATTAAAAGATTTTTTTTAATGGTACTTATAAGTGCCGTCAGTAGATAAAGGATTAATCATTTCTCTCCATTCATAAAACTGGTTTTTCAAATGCTATGAGACCTCAAGTAAATATTTTTATGTTCAGCAAACATGTTTAACTGAAAACATATAGAATTAACAGCAATAACATTAACATTAAATTTTTTTTTGTTACAATTGCATGCATAATTCCAGTAACACTGCGTAAAATATTAGCTGAGATTTAATAACATCTGAAAAATTAGTTTTCCAGAGCTGCCAACTTCTACGCCTATTTAAATCTCATAAACGTGTTTGGAACCACAAAAATTTTTTAGTAAAATGTATGCCAAATATAGGCAATGTTACGTATTACACTGCGTATTGTTAATTATCTATTAAAATTTCTGATTCTAATATATTTATTCGTCTGTAAATAGGCGTAGTAGTTGGCAGCCATGGCTTTCTGAATAGAGAAAATTGATTGATGCATTTTTTAAAAGCTACCAGGGAACATTTCCAAAAATTACGGGCAGCTAATAAAAATGTATTTTTGTAAATTCTTCTTTGTATTGCGGTAATAAGTTGTTTTAGAGCTTTTTAAAGATAAAGGAACACTTTTCGGTATCTTCTGTGATTAGAAAGAGGTTATTATAAATTTCGTGTTTGTGATTATTGTACATTTTCGTAGGTCAAAGAACATCTGTCATTTTTATAGTGCATCAGGGCTAAAGTAATTTTAAACTGCTGAAATGATTCAATAACATACACTGTTAAAAATATTTCTTAAAAACACAGAAATAAAACGAGATTCTCCGTAAATTTACACTAGTTCTGGATTAAATGCATTCGACTGAGTTTCTCGGTTATCCTTTTACAGACACCTTTAAGATTTTTTTTTCTATTCATTTTTATTTATTTATTTATTTATTTTGTAATCAAATTCCCTGTAGGGATTGCCATGCCTCTGCTTAAAGATTTTTGAAAATATTTGTTACAATATATAATTCAAAATATCCACTTTTAAAATTATCTTACACGTTTATCAGAAATATT
Organism: Maratus speculifer; assembly: GCA_964019185.1. Lineage (NCBI taxonomy): Eukaryota > Metazoa > Arthropoda > Arachnida > Araneae > Salticidae > Maratus > Maratus speculifer. The sequence goes on from OZ025296.1 coordinate 25,867,918, forward strand.
AAATTAAAAATTTGGGTTTAAAATTGTTTTATTAAAAATTAAAATATTTTTAATATGGAAAAATCATCTCTGCGAAATTTGCAGGGATTTTTATCGACAATCACTTTGCAGGATTTTTTCTTTCATCATGTTCATGAAGCTTGTGAATATTAAAAGTGAATTAAAATAAATATTGAAAGTATTTCCCCTCTAAATTATAAAAGACATCGTTTGCAGAGAGTAGCAAGAGCTCCTATAAGCACAGTGGTTAAGGTGTTCTACTCCAACCCGGCACTGTTGTGTGCGTCTCATGCCAGAGATTAAAAACCGAAGAAAATGCCACAGATTTTGTTACCGAAAAGCAGCCATTTCCATTGTGATTTTTTTTTCAATGTTTAGGAAATTAGTTCAATTGCATACCTCTTAAATCTGTATTTTATTTTATTTTATCTATTTATTTACTTATCTTTTGATGAAGTTATAATATTATACGGAAACAATCGCTTGTATTGTTTAAAGAGCAAAATGGCTTAATTTTCCGTAATCAAGCTTCACATAATAGATTTAAAAAAGAATTCGTGTTTGAAAATGATTTTAATCTTTTGTGGCTTAGTGTTCCATTGCATGGAACACCTAACATGATTTCCAAGTGCCACAATGGCGATACCAAAATTCCGATATTAATATTTTTTGTTTATAATGTATAGAAAAAATAGTTTTTTCTTATTTTCAAATAAATTAATACCTAAATCCCGGTGCAATTAATTCATTTGAACATTTTCACAATAGAAGTGCTCTGTGCCGAAAAGACTTAAAAACTTAAAAGTGATATTAATTTGAGATACTGTTTCCAAATAAATTACATTTGAAAAAACATATGTTTTCCTATTTGACGGTGTAAAATTCAAATTATACTTTCTTTAGTCTACTAAATAGACCGAGAGCTGCAGTCCAGATGATCACCTCATCGAGTTCACAGCTGAAATTCTAGAATAAGTTCAAACTCGACACGTATATTAAAATGCAATCGGTCTGCCAAGTTATATCTTGGTGGAAAACACCTAAAAATTTGATTTTAGTGGTTGAGTCATAGGCTTATCATTATGTTATTCTGCTCCCAATCCTCCATGTCATCATACATTTCGGTATAGGAAAGCTCAATGGTAAAGCTACGAGTCAACTGCTAAAATCGGGTTTCTAGACGATTTTGTGTGTTTTCCATCGAGATTTGACTTGGCAGATCGATTGCGTTTTAACATGCGAGTCGAGTTTGAGTAAATTCTAGAATTTCAGCCGTGAACTCGATGAGGTGATTGTCTTTGCTGCCGTCTCTCTGTCTAGAACTTTATATATATATATAAATAAGATTTAACGGATGAATATCACTTATACTATCCTGGGAAAAAAATGTGTTAACAATAGCGCACTTTAATGGAAACATACAGCACTATTAGCACTTGAACAAAATAAATCTGGAAAGAAGATACAAGTAAATATATTGTAGATAGCATCATTGCTTGATGCGTTTGAGTTTGGTAAATAGAGATAAAAATCTATAGTTGGACGTCGAGATTTACTTTACATAATACAGCCGAAGTTAATCGCGTTCTTCCATTTTGCTTTCACTGATAAAGAAATTGTGAAAGTTAAGTACTGAAGATATCGAAATGGCAATGCAAAAACTTACGCAACGCGATTGCAATCATAAATTTTGTGCTACCTGAAGTACTTGTATTTTTTTCCAGTATAATATCGTTGATAAGATATTAGCTTCCAATGAACATGATATGTATACTTATATAGTATAAATTTATGAACTTATGTGTTTCCTAGTACATTTTATATATTTTTAAATTCCATTACTAAACCTGTTTAGATTTTGGAAGATTCTTTGGAGGCTGGCGTCCGGGATATGTGTTTCCTCATTTCGTACTTAATCAGAACCCAATTCTTTTTAACTTTTGACATATTTTTTTAAACAATAGAAATAGTTATGTTCTGCTATGGTTTTTGATGAAAATTTATGAGTTTATACCAAGAGGTTTCGTACGGATACCGTTATTTTCAAGACAAAATGTTAATGTTAAAAAAAAATGTTATTCAAACGCAAAAACGTTCGCCTTATTTAAACACAGATTTCCTATTAAAAAAATACTGGTACTGGAGAATTTTCTGGTCTGAAAACTCCAGGACTAGGACGAATCCAGTAAAATTGGGAATTTATTTTTTAGCAAATATATATATATGGTACAATTAGATACTGGGTGATGTGTCTCAAACTTGTTTGACTTATATTGTGAAGAAAGATGCAACCCAATTGCGATTATAATTTATTTACTTCTAGAAATTGTTAGTAAATTCAAAATTTTTTTAGATGCTTCGGAAGAATTGAAGGAGTTTAAATAAATGCTTAGATAAGTTTTTGCCTTTCTTATCAACATTCAACAATTTGTTTGAGTGCCTTAGAAATGCATGTTTCCTTAAATAATAGAATTTATATCAATTTTAATATTGTGAGATGCATAATTGTGATTTATAGTTCTGAAAATCATGATAGGTGTCATGAGACTTTTTGTAGTACTATGGAACCTTTTAATCAGATTGAATTCGCTCAGATTGAATTCGCCAATTGAACATCTCACTCTTGCATATCGCATTTTGTGCAGCTTCGTGAATTTTAAGAAAAAAAAAAGGAAAAAGAAATTAGATATAAAGGGCAAAAATATATTATAGCTGCTCAGGAAAAAATTATGTTCTTTATAGAATTTTGCAAATATCTAAATTAATCTTGAATGTAAAATCTTCTACAATTCTTCTGATTTAAGGAAATAATAAAATTATGCTTTCTTAATGAACGATTGTCCTTCTAATGTTGTATGTTTTAAAACAGAGACCGACAGTTTTCAGGTTAAGGTTAGTCATGAATTAGAAATGTTTAAAAATTATTGTTGTAGAGTTTATTCCAATAGTAAAATTACAGAAAGCACCAATGTAAACGGCACAGAAATTGATGTTATTTGTGTAATACAGAATAGTACCAACAGAATATAATCAAGCGATCAATGCAGTTTTGGATATGACTTGTTTGAAATTCCGAAATACAACAATAGTTTCGAAAACGATATCGCACAGCACTATAAAAAATCATTTTAGACAGGTTTTCTCTTTAGTATCTATCTCTTTAGTAAGCCATACTGGGAAGGTTTCGTAATCAGCTTCACAGATAATGAACAATTTTCTGCTTGATGTAAAAGTAACTTTATCGTTGAAACAGATTTGTGCTTTTTTTTTCAATGTGTTGATATTATTTTATAATTCTTTATTGATCTTGTTTGATACCAACTTTACGAACCACTCTCCCTTGTTCTGTAAAAATCGATAGTAGGTATCATGCTGGTAAATAACAAATAAAGATGAACCACTCTTTTTTTTTATATGAAATCTGAAAAAAAGAATTGATTCATATTTTAAAAAGAGATAGACCGACGTCGCTTTTTCCCATAACGTCTTCGTGAAATATCGTGCTGGAAGAACATGATTGAAAACATTCTATAACAATCAGAGCACCGAATCTTAGGTCATTAGAAACAATGGTTTTCTGGAATTTTTTTTTCTTAATTCACCGTAAAAGTTCAAGACAAAACTTCAGGTTAGTCATTGCTACCTTTAAATCTTTCCACAGTAGTTCCGAGATGGACAAACTATGAAGCAGAGGTTAAGGATTAGCGACAAACCAGTTGACAGCAGCAGAAAACATGAAGACAGCAAGAACAAAGTGGAAGATCATGACAGATTCTTTTTCTTGCAAGTTGACCCTTGGGCCCTTTCACGAATGTCCGGCCCCATATTGGGTGGGCCCCCCCTTTGCGGCCCCGATACCTTTTGCGAACGGCGACCTCTAACATCTTAAAACCCGTGATCCATTCAGAAGATGACAAGCTGTTGACTAAAATTCCATTATTCACGTCTCGCTTCCAATTGTAAGGACCATGTTGTTACACCCGTGAAATACCTAGTTGCTCATCTTGTATGTTTTTTGCCCCTGATTTTCAGGACGTAAAGAAATAGATTTTAAGATTGGCGGTAGGTTGCGTGGGCTGAAGTTTCAATCATATAGTATTCCGGGTCGCTAAAACGAAGGGGCTCATTCAGGTTAAGTTTTTAAAAAAAGGTGAAAGGGCACAAGTGATGAAAAAATAGCGAAACTGAAGAAGAAATGTAATTTGTGTATTATTACTTAAATTTAATATTTTAAAAATTGCATTCCCTAAGTCATTTTCAAAAATAAACTGATGTATATTTTCTTCGACATCTGTCTTCGAAAATTTTGTAGAAAACAGATCCAAGAAAGTGCCTTTGTATTACAATTTTCCCAAATGCCTTACTAAACATTTATATTGTTTAAATATTTACAGCATAAAAACAGAGGTACCTAAAACCCCCTTTTTTTCCAACATCCGAGTTCATTTCAAATTTCGTAACTACCCAAAATATTTTTTTCCATTATATATATATATATATATATATATATATATATATATGTTAATCAACATTATTTATTTAATGAAAATTTTCAAACAGATGAGACAATGTATTTTAGTGCAGAAACTGCATAAGTGATACGGGGGAAATATTATCCTACTCCGCTCACATAAATCTAAATTACTTTACCATTTTGATGCGACGGTCATTTTTTTAAGATCTCGAATTTTATCGTAAGAAAATATCGACTTTTAGCTTAGTTAAACAGTTTTCCTCAATTACCTCATAACACGAAATTCTGCATTATATGAATTCTGAAAGAAACGATTAGATAAATATAGCCATTCTTTATGAAATTTACACATTAATGAAACATTATAAGCTTAAAAGTACAGAATGACCTCATAAATGCAAATAATGAATAAATAACATTAGCATTTTTCATCCATTTTTTAAAAGAAGAAATACATATTTTTAAAAAGGACTGATTTTAAACATATTTACATAATTTCTTGATTTTAAAAATGTGCAAAACAGTGCTAAAAATATACAAATCCTTACGCGATGATCTACGAGTACTCTATGTATGTCAAGAGATAAAATATTTTAAATCAAACCTGCATGATTAACAATCTAAATACGAGTTGAAAGCTTAAAAATGTTCTCGCACACTACGTAAACTTTACAACCTTTCACTCAAACAGATAAAGCGCAAGAATGGATTCGTACGCACTCGAGTACGTGTTTTTTCGAGCGGAGTTCATTGAATGTTTTTTCTTTCAAATTTCAGCGATGAAAAAGTAACATTTTTTTCATATTGTCAGTTTATCAAAAGCTCAAAAATCAAATAATAATTTTTGATTAATTGACAGTTTCGTACGTCAATGTTTCGTGAAAACATGTAATTTCACACATCTAACGAAGGTTTTCAAAATAATAATAATAATAATTTCAAAACATTGTTAATAAAATACCGCTGTAAAAATAATTTTATGCACATTTCAGAATTGTTTTTATCGCATTTCATTTTGCTGGTCAAAGAAACTATCGTTATTAAAAATAAAAAAAAAAAAATATATAGCGATAATTAAAAGTTATTTTTTGCAATAAAATCTTTAATTGTCGCCATCTTTCTGTATATTCAATGGGTTTGTATTCCATATTTTAGAGATTTTGTTTCAAATGCATTATACTAGATTGGTTAAATTACATCTTGTAATAAGGATACATCTCATGTTGCTGATTGTTTAATTTATGCGTGAAATAAACAGGATATTCATAACTTATTGTTTCCTTTCTTCATAAATTTGAATTTGAGAACAGGGGAAAAAATATTATTACATATTCATACAGTATAACTCAAAAAGTTTTTTCAATAACGCAAACAGTTATCTTTACGTAAAGTTGTTACTCAAATGGTTTTTTATCAAAAAAGATCATAGTTAAATGAAAAGCATTAAAATAATAACAAATTTTCAAAAATAAATAAAAAAATAAAAAAAAAATAAAAATAATAGCAATGAATTGTGAATTATGTGTAGTGATGCCAAATTTAGTTTTGAAGGACCATAATACGCACATTTAGTTGCTTTCTTACACACTCTCTGTTTTAAAATCGCATCTTAATCTGCCAGGCTGGGACGCTGCTATAGGATATTTAAAATACTTATTCGATTCAGATGACACTGAAGTTTTTCTGGATATTTTTCTGGTATAAATATTTGAATATTCTAAAATATTTAGTTTTATTATTTCTTCTTGTAATAATGATACTATCTAATCCTAATAGAATTATAAATGTGAAAGTGTGAAAATATTTGGCTAAAATCAGCGCCAAAACGGAAAATTAACTGTTTTTATATTCTGTATCAAGTTGATTCATTTTTTTTTCTAGTGTAAAAATTTTCTCTAAATTAATAAAATGTACATATTTTAATTGTTTTTAATACAAAAAATAAAACCTACTTTTAATCAACTATAACAATGAAATAACTATTATTAACGTCTATTGCGTTTATAATCTTGTAGTATTTCAAAAGAGAAAAAATTGGAAAATTGATTTCACCATTCCACAGCAATATGTAGAACAACATTAAATGTTTCTAACATTTTATAACCCCTACTTCATTTTTAAATAGAATTAAAAATGCTGACGTAAAATGATAAAAAGAAAAGAACTCCTTTAAAACACCATAAAAATTTTAATAAATGCGCTATTAATAAATTCTTATTGTTTTTTTTTTAGTTCTTTTTTATCTTACCACTATTTCATTTATTCGCCTTATAGATCAGAGAATGTGCAATTATACGAATGTGCGATAATATTTTTCGGCATATTCGCAATTCAAAAGTATTGTAAGGAAACCCAGTGTTAAATTTAGACATTCTTTACAGAAGGATTTCTGCAACTTAACTGTTTATACTGTGGAATATTGAGGTGAAAATTGCATTTATAGACTATATTTAAGCATAAAATTTCATGTCTTTCGGCTGGTAGAATACCTTCCTCCCCAACCAGGCAACCCTTTTAAATTGAACATTGGGGAAACTCTGACAATATTTTAGGGATATTTTGTACATAAATATAAGATGAAGTGATTTGTAATGAGGACGTTCATGGAATATGAGCCTAGTACTCAATTTACTTCATGCGAAAATCCTTCAAAATGCTCACAGTGTTAAATCGAGATCTAACCTAAAATTGTTTGGGAAAATATCTTGGACATTCTTTAGATTTCTGGAATATTTCCGTGTCTCTGTTTGACTCCACAATAAAAGTACGAAATGAAAAAGATTTAAAATGGACTATCTAGTAGATTTTTCATTTTTTTTTTTCTTTTCCAAAAATCGTTTTTTGATGAAAGTGTTTTGGTACATAGTACAGCTAAAAGTCTAGTTATTTTTTTTATTTTTACTAAACAAATAATTTCCATAAAAATATGAAAAAAGAAAGGTAACCATATTACTAGTGTAATTTCAATAAAAATGCGAATACAACAAAATAATCCTGTTATCAGTATAATTTCCATATATTTAAAGTTTTTTTTTGCTCAATGTAATGTTAATCAGAAACATATAAAAGTACCAACTCTTGCAAAACATCTTTCATACCATTCATTCTGCTTCCTTCTAAAATCAATCATTTTCTCTGATATCTCCAGACCGTAAGTTTGATTGATTGCATTACATTACTCTAATTCTGACACTTGAAATCTATAAAACCTGATGTGCAGTCTCATCCCACCCTCTTTCCTCTATTGCTAATTTCTCATGAAACTAGTCCCCCAAAATAATTGCTACACTTTCACTAACAATTACTAATTTTTTTCATAATTAGCGCGCTACTTTGCTCCAACTCATTCACTCCTAAATTTCGGACGTCGTTTTTATTTATCTGCACTCTGTTGATTAACGACCGAAAGATTACTAGCACAAATCAATTAATAAATGAAACCGACTAGTGAACCGCGGGAAACATAATCTAGTGATTATTTAATTTAGATTATGAATGATACCGATGACAAATGACAACTATCTTTGACAAGCTGTAATTAATCCATGAGAAGATCTCTTCTGGATGTTTGTAAAAAGCATCCCCGGCAGATGCTCCGCTGCAGATCGTATTGGGTGATTAGCGAGCGTCAGAAAAAAAGCGGTCAACATCAATGACATGATTTTTTAATGTTCGAGTGGAACTTTGTTTCTTTTTCAATATAAACATTTCTTGTGGTGAGGTTTTGCTCAAACGCAAAGCAGACCGTGGGATTGTAACCTTTCGAAATGATAATCTGTTATTACATTTGTAATAATTTTAACAACTGCTGCCGTAGCTAAAGATGAAAAAGAAAGAAAATCAATGAATTTAAGAACTCTGGTTTTGTTTTGTTTTCTTATATAATTATACTCTTTCCTTTAATAGTTATGGCGAGATATTTTAAAGTTTATTTCACCTGAATGTACTAGCATATATCAAACAATCAGCGAACAGATTGATTGATTCCTAACCTCGATATTATTTTTTATTTTAACTATTTTAACAGTGCAGGTGCAATATATTATGTAGAAATACTTAAAATATGAAATGCATACCAACCATACAGAAAATGGTGTGAATTTAAAGATTTTTTAAATCCCTATTAATAAGGGAAACCTTTGTAAAAATGCTGATTATTCTGTTATAACTATTCTTCTATTTTGATAAGTAATTTTAAAATCTTTTTTTTATATGTTTTTATTTTTAAAGAAATTTTTCTTATTCTGCCACTAGTGTCCTTTGAAAACTCTGCCAGTTTGGGCATTCTATGCTACATTTATTGACATAGCATGTGATTTTCCTCACACAAACTCCAACTCAAATATATATAATACACAGCAGAATAGATAAATTTTGGATAATTACCCATTCAAGATATGTAATAATTATTCTTATAAAAATATGTCATGCAAGTAACTACGTGCTATTTATTATGGTTAATAAAATCTTTATTTATTTATTTTTTTAAGTAATTTATCACATTTTACCAACGGTATCCTTAGAAAATTCTATCAGTTGATGCATTCTGTGCTACATTCATCGAGTTTGTATGTGATAGCCTCCCTCCCATCTAAAATTACACAGCACAATGTATAATTTTTGGATAATCATCCATGCGAGGTTAAGTAATAATTATTCTCACTTAACTCCTTCGCAGCAGGAGCCTTTTACGAAATTTTTAATATTTTGTCACCAATTTTTAAAAACAGAAATTTGTAGCTCATTGAATCGAGAAAAACACTAGGATTATGTAAAGGAAATTTTACAGTAAAACTTTGCTGATGTGTATAAAGAAGGATTCTAAGCACTTTTTTTATGGCACGTATAAGAGTCGCTCGTCCCCAAGGATTAAGCATATAATGAGAAAAAAAAAAACATGCATTTAATTTAATAATATATTTTTTTTTATTTAAAATAAATAAGAAATTTGTTATAGTATTTAAGTGAAACCAACAGAACAACACTGCGCTTTTTTTCTTTCTTCTCTCAGCTTATTCAGTTCTTGAAACTCCATAAAGAAAAGTTGGCAGCCCATCTTTTAGGGTAATACGGAAGCCAACTAATCTTTTACCGAATCCATTTCTATTTATTAAGTGCATTTCTTTTTTTTATTATTATTATTCTTTTTTTCCTCCACGACTTCAACCCTTGCAAATAGCCAAATCTCTCAGACGTCATGAAGCATGTTTAGTCAAGACGGGCCGGTGACCCTTGCTCTCGTTCGTGATTCAAGAAAGTCACAATCGTGACTATGACCACGTGGAAAAGCCGTTCCCAGGATTATTTTTAATTATCCTCTGCTGTTTTAATTTTTGCAAGAATACGGGAGGGTGGGGGGTATTCAAAATCAATTAATCCATGGTTAGCATCAAGTGTATAGTAAAGTGTTAAAGTGCTTTTTTTCTGGGGATGGATAATAGATTGTTTTGTTATTTTATTTTATTTTCGAAAGGCTAGGTAAAATAGCTATTTGATTAATAAAGTGAAAAATAATTGTTCACCGCAGTAGCATTTTTTCCAGCTTTCATTTTAATACTCCAAACATAGGGAATTCGGACAGACTTTGGGATTACACGGGAGATGTGCTTTAATTGAAAATCATAAATAATGTAACGAATATCATTAATTTAAGAAACTTTACACATTTTGCCAGTGTCATTAATTATTGTTCATTAATTAGGTTTGGCTATTGATTAAAAAGAGCAAATACCTTACGCTAGATGAAGTGATTTTTCGTAATTGACATTAGCAATAAATATCGACTTTGATGAAAATTGCAGAGGAATTTCATCGCGGAATTTTTTTCGATGGTGGATGAATTTTAAAAACGCAGTTTTAACAACAAATATCTAGTTTTATACAAAATAGAAGATTTTTCAACGGAAAAATTTGCGACAGGAAGAATTTTTATAATTGAAAAAAGCAATAAATGTCAGGGATCTTTCTAAAGTAATTTTAGCAACAAATGTAGAGTTTTAATCAGAATCAGAGAATTTTTACCACAGAAATTTGTGACTGGAGAAAAATAGTTTTCATAATTAGCGAGAGCAATAAACATCAATTTTTACGAAAGTTAATTTTATCAAAGTTTTGTAATTCATTTGTTAGTATATAACCCCGTCAAAAATGACGGAATGTTAATCTGCATTTCATTTTCTTAAGACTTCATGCAAACAAAAGAATGAAGAAAAAAGGTTGGGAAGCGATGATTTAAACTCATATTTGCCGCAAAGTTTTGGTTCATAGAGTTATTTCATCTTGTGCTGCAGTTGCAGCCTTAACAACACAAGAGTGAGAAGTGCCTGACTAGACATAGGCACATGCTAGTATCTCAGTTGGCAAAGCGTTAATGTGCTGAACGCTGAACCAATGAGCCAGATTTGGATCCTGGCCAGGATAGTTTTTCACTCTGTTGGTTCTCCACTTTGTTAACAATGTGAAGTAACATTCACGTATTAAAATACAGTTTTACAATTTCTCGGGTGTGATTCATCATTTAAAATTTGAAATGTTTTATTATTAGTGACATTTTCAATATCTAACCAAATTTATTTTAAAAAATGAATAGAGAACTTTTATTGAAGATCTGGGTTGCCAGTTTGGCCTTTTTTTTAATTCTAAAATTTTACATTTACATTAGAAATTCTATATTGTATTGTTTTCTTTATTAAACGACAGACATTTCGTGATTACCTAAAGTAAAATTCTTGTAGAATTTCTGATGTGAATATTTTTAAATTGAAAGTAGAGACCGCAACTGACAACCCAATCGAAGAGAGAAGTTTTTACTGTCCATATTTTTTACTAATGAAATGATATTCGTATCTGTTAAATAAAATTTGTAACGAAAACCTTAAATATCAAGTATATATTAAATAGATTTATATCAATATTTATATAAAGTTTAGACAAAAGTAATTATGTATCTAATTTGTTTAAGAGGTGTTCTTCAATTGATCTTAGAAATAATTGCAAATAATAAATAAACGAAAACTGAAGATTTTTTTCACGAATGATTTAATATTCATATGCAGGGTGATTTAAAAAGAACGTCGAAAAAATAATGTGAAAAATAAGGCATACGACAAGGATAAAAAATCACATAGAAACATCGGGCCGCAAACCAATTATTGAGTCACAAATACGGAGTGTCATCCTAATTCAATTTAGGTTGGCGGTAATAAGTTTAAGAAAACTGAAGTGTATTATAATAAAACATTTAAAAGACATTTTCGCCTTTGTTTTAAATGTGATAACACCAAACAAAAATGGAAGAAGTTTGCATTATGTACTCCAGCAGTATGCACTTGACACCTGACATTATGGACTGTGATAATCAATTTATACGGTATCATTGATTGCTTGAACAATATATTTTTTCAGATCTTTTCGTAACGTTATCACATTTCACACAAAATAATGTATACATTGTTGCATTTTCATTATAATGTTCCTATTTTTCTCGAAATTATTAGTTTCAAACCAGGTGTAACTAGAATGAAACACCCTGTCTTTGTGATTCAATAAGTAGTTTACGATTCTATGTTCCTATCTCATTTTTTTTTATCCTTGTTGTATGTTTGAATTATCATGTCATTTTGTCAACTTTTTTGAATCACCCTGTATATTTTTTGATAAATTAACGACAAAAATCCCATGTTTAATGGTGCAGAATTCGGAAATGAACAGGGACGTTTTACACAAGGTCCTGAAATTAACACTAGAAGTACCGTCAGCCACCATTTTTACGGCTACAATTATGAAGATATTTCGGTTCAAACAAAAATTTGATTATGAAACAAGTCTAAAATATTTAAAGAAGAAAAAAAAATCAACCCCTTCACGACGGGGGCCTTTTACGAAATTTTAAATGTTTTGTCACTGGTTTTTAAAAACAGAAATTTGTACCTTATTGAATCGAGAAAATGTTTCAATTAAATAAGTCAAAGAAATGATGTTTTGATAGTTGTATTTCTTGATTTGCTTGATTTTTTTATACGTTGAAGTAGATTATATTTGATGAATAATCTGTAACTTTGAAGCCCTGGAAAAATTTCCTCTTTTCTATAGAAAATGTCAAAGTTCAAGGTTGTGAATGCCATTTTTCGTGAAAAGTGAAATGCTGGTATATTTAGAGCACTATATCTCTCGCAAGCATCAACATCCCAAAATTCTTTCGGCATAAATTGTTAGTATAACCATACTTACTTATTAAAAATTATTTGTTTCCATGGGGTATTGTTAATTTACATTGTTGTGTTGCCAATAAGTACAGTCAAAATGACGTTTTTGTCCATTTTCCGCACTTAATATCTTATTTAAACAATAGTACTCCAAACTTTTACTTATAGAATATGAAAGTGTACTACTAGGACAAGCAAAATAATGTAGTAGTGTACCGAGATATTGTTGCTGTTAGCAGATATAATCTGTTAAATACTCAAAATTTTCAAAATCTACAACCTTTAAAGCAATGTTATTTCAAATAAGCGCAACAGTAAAATAAAACGAAATATGTCACGGTGAATATATGTACAAAGTGAGGCCTCGTGATATTTTTTATTTTAAAAAACGACAAAATTTTCAAATAAACAATGTCGATGATAATATTTCTTCCCTATCAGAAAATGAAAAATCTCTTTTTTTGTTTCGCTTGCTGTGTTTTTTCCCTATGAGTAAATGAAATATCCCTTTTTTGTTGTTCCTACCAAAAGAGAATGAGGATTTCCTCTTAGGGGAAAAAATGTGATAATGGACATTGCTTTTCTTCTAAGTTTTGTCATTTTTTTAAATAAAAATATCACGAGGCCCCACTTCTTTTTCTTTTCCTTGTTTTTGTACATATATTCACCTACTGCGTGAAATATCTTTTGTTTTTTTTTACTACTGCGCTTATTTTAAATAACATTACTTTAAACGTCGCAGATTTTGAAAATTTTGACTATTTACCAGGTTATAGTTACTAACAGCAACAATATCTCCGTGCAGTACTATATTATTTAGTTTGTCCTAGTAGTACACTTTCATATTCTATAAGTAAATGTTTAAGGTACTACCCAGGTCGAAATTCATGCTGGTATTTGTTTGCTAGACAAGCATTAAGTGCTATAACCCAACAAGTAAAATAGCATGAACTAGCATTACACATTGCTGGTTCCAGCAGAATTTCCAGCAATTCATGGTGTGTATTGGCCCACTTTACTGGAAATAAGCATGAGATGCTTGCATATAGCGTGTCATGTTTTTGTTGTGCAAGCTAGCGATATAGCATGCGATGCTAGCTAGCATATAATAGCATAGAATTTCCAGCAATTCATGGTGTGTATTGGCCCACTTTGCTGGAAATCTAGCAGACATAGCAATACCTAGCAATAACTAGCATACTTTTGTTGCTGGTACAATCATAAATTTTGACCTGGGTATTGCTTAAATAAGATATTAAGTGCGGAAAATGGACAAAAACGTCATTTTGACTGTACTTTGTGACAACATAACAATGTAAAGTAACAATGTCCCATGGAAACAAATAAATTTTAATAATTAGGCATGGTTATACTAACAGTTTATGCCGGAAATAATTTTGGGGTGTTGTTGCATGCGAGAGATATAGTGCTCTAAATATACCAGCATTTCACTTTTCATGAAAAATGGCATTCACAATCTTGAACTGTGACATTTTATATAGAAAAGAGGAAATTTTTCCAAAGCTTCAAAAGTGCAGATTATTCATCAAATATGATCTACTTCAACGTATAAAAAATCAAGCAAATCAAAAAATACAATTATTTCACTTTGTCTGATTTTCAAAATAACGGCTCTTAAACTTTTTGGTGGCACGTATACGTATCGCTCGTACCCAAGGAGTTAAATGATAAACTGTTTTAAATCAAATTCTGGTGTGAAACATTTTTTAAAAACTTCACTCAAATTTCCGGTAGTTCTAGTGTTAAATATCTTTATACAGATAATGAAAATGGATACTGAAAGTTAATCTGTTTTTTTTTTTTTTTTTTTTTTTTTTTTTAAAGAGAATATTTTGAAAATTTGCTTTACTATTTAAAACAAGGTAAAAAGTTCCTGTAATGAATTTTTAATTTCAAATGGAATCTTTCTGATATGCAATGTCTGGGTTTCGAAAAAAAGCTATTGTATGCAAGGTAAACCTTTTAACCAGGGTGGGAGGGGGGATTTTTAAAGTGTACATATTAAAATAAGGATAGTATTTCAGTAATATAATTCGTTTAGTTTAAAAAATATAGCATTTTATGTAAATAGTTACTTTTACTTATGCCATGTCATATATAATTAAACTAATTAAGTTTTTTGAAAGTCTGATTCCCAATGTCCATGTGATACAGCCCCACCAGTGACCGAGAGGTTCGGACCTCTCAACTGGTAGACGGCAGGTGCTGGGTTCGAACCCAATCGCGGCTGTCGGCCTAACCGTTTGGAATTTCGTGGTTTTCTTCGAACCTTGCGTAAATACGGGTTAGGTTCCCTTAGAAAACGAAGGGCACTCCCCCCCTGGTCCTATATCTCTAGTGTAGATAATCGGACGACAAAAATCAACCAACCAACCAACCATGTGATGCATTTTTTTTTTTTTTTTTTTTTTTTTTTTTTTTTTTTTTTTTTTTTTTAACACTTGTAAGAAAAGCTGACAAAATGTGTTTTAAAAGTCTGAAAATTGTAGAAGAAAGTTTAAAAGAATTTTTTAAGCTGCATATAGTAATAAGGATCGGATTTTAGTAATGTAATTACTTAGTTTATTTAAACAACAACAATGACAACAAAAACACTTTATGTAAATTGTCAGTTTTACATATGGTATGCCATTTAACTTTTTTTTTCTTAAACATAATTAACTTTTTGAAAAGCGTTATTGAAAAGCATAAAAAAATTTCTAAAGTTCAAAAGTGCAATAGAAGTAAGGTTAAAAGAAAAATAAAGTGAATATAATAAAAAGAAGGATACGATTTTAGCAATTTAATTGGTTTATTTAAAAAATATACTAACGTTTTAAGTAAATAGTCATTTTTACATATGTCATGGCATTTTACAAATAAAAAAAGAAATTGAAATGCATATAATAAAAAAAAAGGATATGGTTTTAGAAATATAATTAGTTTATTTTATAAAATAATATTTTAAGAAAATAGTCAATTTTAGATATGTCATGGCATGTTACACTCTTTTTTTAATTATCGAAATAAAAGAAATACAAATATGTAACACAAAGCTAGAATATTGTAGCATTTAACATTATATAGCTAAAATAAATTTTATGAATTTAGAAAAAAATGGACTTGTAAAAATTGTATATGTATTAAGTGTTTTCTACAATATTATATCTTAAATTTAGAAGAATGCAAAACGAAATAAAGGAAGGTTAATATAATATTTCTAAAGGAAAAACCTTCATAATCATTTTTTAAAATAAATACACGATTTTTTTCGCACATACTTACGTGGAGTAATCGTAAAGTTTTAATTACAGACGATTATTTTTATATTCTAGTCACATCACTATTTAATAAAAAATACATTTCTTAGTACATTTCTCTTTGAAATGTTTTAAACGAGTTTACAAAAATTTTTATTTGAAAAAACAAGTGAGGCAGCATTAAAAAAATATTCATTGTAATTGAAACTTTACGATTTCCCCTCATATAATTTTTTGATTTTATTTTATGTAAAATATCAAGCTGTACACCACATACAGGTGCACTATACATTTTTTACACGTTTTTAAAAATCAGATACACTATACGTTTTCTTTTACCTTCAATAAAATTGCTGTAGCACATTTCTAAAGGTAAAATTAAGGAAAATTAATTAAAATTTTAATTCTAATCATAACGATAAAAATAAAATTCTGCTTTTCTTTCTTCCTTGTAATATATTTATAATAAAAAAATGAGATTTATTACGTCATATTTTATTATGAATCAAATATATTATACACACTTTTGAAGATCACCTACGAAGTCTTCTACCCAATAATTATTAAAATTTAATTAGAATTGGAATTTATGTTTAACACTCAAAATGGAAATTCTGCCTCAGCTATTCTTTCTTGACTCGCTGCACCAAAAACTAATTACTTTTTGAACACGTTTTTTGTGAGTGATATTCCATGTTGCTTGCAAAACAAAGTTTTTTTTGGCCTTAACTAAAGTTGAATTTATGAGGTTA
This sequence comes from Maratus speculifer, assembly GCA_964019185.1. Taxonomy (NCBI): domain Eukaryota; kingdom Metazoa; phylum Arthropoda; class Arachnida; order Araneae; family Salticidae; genus Maratus; species Maratus speculifer. The sequence goes on from OZ025296.1 coordinate 25,884,608, forward strand.
AATTGCATCCTGGGGCAAAATATTGGGTTAATTATTTATAGGAAACTTATAAGAGTCTCTTAGAATGATGGAACTGGTCAATAAAATTCATTACCACACGAGAAAATGAGGGAATATCATGTTTTTGTTTTGCTGGTTTTTTTTAATATTATTATTAAGGAGAAATCCGGTTTTAAGAAACAGCGTAATACAGTAAGCTCTTAAGATAGAATTTTATTAACTGTAATCCGTTAGCTATTTGTCATCTGGGAATGTTATTAATGATAGAGGCATTATGGAATACCTTTTATTATAAAGCTAAACGAATGTAGTATTAGAAAAATCATTTTCCGGATAAACGATATTAGCGCTAAGTTATAGTCAGTGAAGCAATAATTGTATGTTTGGTAATGAAATCCGATCGAAAATCGTTTTTAGATTGTTATTTTTTTTTTTGTTATTTTTTTTTATATACCTGATCTTTTTAAAAAGAAATGGGCATATAGCAAAAGTTTTGAAACATGCTTATCTCTAAAAAAGCCATAAATTTCACTTTTTTAAAAATATATTTTATAACCTATTTTTTATTTAAACTTGTTCAACTTTTTTTTAACGTTTTCCCTTTTTTGCGTAATTAATTATAACAGTCAAATACCCTTTGAACGAACAAAATACGTGAAAAAGAGACCACTGCAGAGTTGCCAAGCTTCTGGCTTTGTTCACACCACTATTATTTTTGAGAAAATCTGGTTGTATTTAATAGTCGAAATGTTCCAGTTAATTAAAAAAACATTTTCTGTATTGACACATTCGCTGCCGATAACACGCCAGCGCGTGATATGGCGCCAACGTTAAGGGTCCACTCACGCGCCAGAGCGTGAAGTAGGGTGATGTCCAATAGCCAGTCATGCGCTGGCGCGGGAAAATCTTTCACTGATTCTTTCTTATAAAAAATAAATCGGCTCTGGGAAAAGTCCACTTCTACAGTGCGGCATTAACTATCATCACATCTTCACGTAAGCGGCAGCGAACGTGTTAAAATACTGGTCTCCCAAAAGCCGGAGACAAAAATTCTAAAGCTCTGCCACTGTAAGAATTGCAGTAATTCTATAACTAATTGAAAATATGCATTAAGAAAGGTTTATTTTATCAGTTGCAGTTGTTTGAAAATCTATAAACATATATAAAGTTTTTAATTTATTTTTAAAGATTTTTTTAAAACATTTTTTACGAAGGAATTATTCTTGCATGCATTGCACGCATGATTTTTCGCATTTGAATGGCTAAAATGAGTAAAATGTAGTAAAATTTTTTAATGAGTACAAATATAATGTGTTTTCAAAATGGAAAAAAAAAGACATCGAGATCCCAAGGAAAAAATATTTAAAGAAGTTCGAAATATCGGAATTTTTTTTAATAAAACAATTGCCGTGAATTCTAAATTTCTAACTTAAGAAACATAATCATTTTGTACTTCTGTATGTTTAATACATTCAGCTAAAGTTTTATGAAATTCTAATCAACAATTTTTCATAAATCGTGCGCGCATTGATCAAAATCACTGTTTTGAGAAAATTGACTTTAAAGGTTAAATCAATCATTGATATAAGAAAAGCTCAACGTGTTTTAGACATAACTTCTATTCTAATACGAATTTTTGTATGCAGTTTGTTTTTAAACGTTCCTAAAGAATCATATTTAATTATAAGCATATTTTTAATTCTTTAAAGGGTACCTGACCTCTTAATGTTCAACTTTTATTTTAAAATAAAAATTTATAACGTAGTTTATGTATTACATTTAGAAATTTTTCTCTCAATAGTTCATTTATTAAAAGACAATCATCTAATAAACTGGGTGTAAGCTAATGAATACACGGAAGTTCCTGAAATTATTAACACTGTGAAGAACTGCTTGTTTGTGCATTTTAAACTTATCTTACTTTATATATTCTTAAAAATACCTTTTATATTTGTATATATATATACGTGGGTGGGATCGCAAAGTTTCAATTTCAGACGAATATTTTTAATACTACCTCGCACCAATTTTTCAAAACAAAAATCTTTTACAAACGATTTGAGAACATTTGCAAGAGAGATATACTATGAAATGTATTTTTTTTTAATAATGGTTCGAATAAAAATATTTGACTTTAAACTTTGCGATACTACATATATATTTATATGCATTTAAAAAAAACTATAAAAAAAAGGCATTCGGAAATACAAAACATGTTACACTAGGGGGTCTGTTTATACAATATATTATATTTTTTTTAATCGGAACATTGATTCTCTACTAATTAAAAGACTTCGTGTAAGCCATTAACAGTTTCTCGTCAAAATTAAACAAACATAAATAGGTTAACACCACATTTTTTAAACTAAAATATTCGTCTTATTTAATTTAAAATTATCTGTCATTACCTTATTAACCCATTTGACACTAAAAGAATCTGTGCGTGAAATGATGGAATGAGTCTGAAAGCAGAATTTAGAAGCACATTCTTTTTTTTCTTTTATTAATATAACCCTTTTACACATTTATTCTAATAGCAAAATTTTATTAAAATATTCTTCGTGTCATTTATAAGTTTGGATTTAAAATTAGATAGCCCTGGCCGTGGGTCCACTGTGTTTTAAAGGGTTTAACCACTTAATTCATCAATATTTTTTTGGGGGGAAAAAAAACTTTCACAAAATGCTTATTTTTTCATGTCTCATACAGAATTTTTAATGTTTTATCACCGGTTTTTCAAAACAGAAATTCTTGCCCAATTGAATCAAAAAATTGTTCGGGTTAAATTTGCAATAAAAATTTACTGGTGAGAATAATAAAACATGATCGGAATACGGATACCCCTAAGTGGTACGGCAAATCATGATTTGCAAAAACACGTTGCTCGTAAGGCATATAAAGGCAAATCAAGAAAGTGGTTAAACAAAGTCATACGTATCGCGTAGATTTTTCTACGCAACAGGATAAATCGACTGATCACCGTCGAAAGTGTAGTACTACTTCAAACAAACTGCGCGGGTTCAAATCGAGCGAAGATTACATTTAAAAATTACTTGTTCACTAAAGCTTTAAGCAATGCAGCAATCAAGCGCTTTTTGCCGGTACTTCATGATTCGATCATTATTGTAAACTTGTCTGATTTATTTATGTTAAAAGTTTTTATTTACTCCTTAACTGGTTAATACTTTTCCGTTTAATAAATTGAAAATAGCGGATTCACACCACTATTACTTAAATAAAATATTCGTAAAATTTAGTGTAACCATTTTCGCCTTTCAATAGTATGAAAATTTTCTTAAAAATAATAGTGGTGTCAAAAAGCTTTAAATGATGAAATAGGCAAATTCGTCTTGCGTTCGGGCAAGCCAATTAACGGGTTAAGAAAGTCCCTAGATGCAACATGTTTTACATTTCCAAATACATATTTTTTCTTCATTCTTCTTTTGAATTTAAAAATTACGTTAGATTTACAATAATGTTATTAGTTTAAATCTTGAAAAGAATTTTTGTGCCTAATATACAAAAAAGTTGATTACAGTTTGGTGCAAAAGTTTTCGGGCCAAATATTTTCAACTATTTTCAATTTACTTTTAATATCAAATTTTAAAACATGCATAACATTTTACAGGAAGTTTAACTTAGAATTCAAGAGTGTTTAGAGTCTTAAAATAACAGAACTTTAAAAAAGTTATAAATGAAAGAATGTTATCAATTTTTAATAAATAATAGAAAGAGTTATTGTTTAACCATACGTAATATTTTGAAGCCATATATTATTATTTTAAATGTAAAAAAATATTAGTTATGCACCAGAATTGTTTTTAAAAAATGTTTATATTAAAATTACTTTTCGAGTTTTTACCAGTGCAAAACATTTCCAATAAAGTTGTTAGTTCGAAGATTATTATCATGTTTTAATTCTAAAAAAAAAAAAAAAAAAAAAAAAAAAAAATTAAATAAATAAAATAAAATAAAATAAATATCTGCACATTGATAAATTATTTATTAAATTTAACTTTTTATTATTTTGTATTTATTAAAATGCAAATGGAGAGTTAACCTTTTCCGACACAAGCAAATTCTGTTAGTAAAATGAGAAATTATCTTCAGTCACCGGAATTTACAAACATTTTTTTTTTTATATAAATTAAGAATCCCTTAATTTAAGCTTTCATTGTAAAAGCAAAAATTTATTAAAAAATTACTGGTGCCGTTTGCAAGTTTGGAATTAAAATTAGGTATTCCGAACTGGGCACACTATGCCGGAAAGGGTTAAAGATGTTTGATATTGAAGTGTACCGGGTGTCCCAAAAATGACTGATGGATTTTAAAATTCAATAACTTGCAAACGGTGACAGCTATTTAAAAAAATTTTGCAGGAAGGTTATGTATAATGTCAGGAGTTTCTTTACCGTAATTTTTTATTTTAGTTCGAATTTCAAACAATAGGTGGCGCTGACGGCGTTTGAAGGCCAGGTGATCAGTGCTGAGTGAAGCGTCGACCTGGCCTTCAATCACCGTCAGCGCCACCTATTGTTTGAAATTCGAACTAAAATAAAAAATAATGGTAAAAAAAACTCCTGACATTATACATAACCTTCCTGCAAAAAATTTTTAAATAGCTGTCACCGTTTGCAAGTTATTGAATTTTAAAATCCATCAGCCATTTTTGGGACACCCGGTAGATGCCATTAGCTTTGTATATTCAATGAATTTACGTATAACAATGAATGATTAGATGCATAATGGAATACGTTGACAGGGATGAATCCATCCAAACTGCTAGTAGATTTTGCTGTCATTTTCTCCACATTTTTTTTTTTTTTAAGTAAAAATATTTTAATAACTATGCTCAACATAAAATCTTGGATCCGTTGCTGTAGTTCCGTCATTCAGATAATGAAAATTTTTTATTTTCACAATTTTATTCCAATTTAAAAAGTCAGTTCTACAAAAAAAAGAACAAAAGAATAGCGAAAGTACATGAACTTTTTACGAATAAGTTTAAAAATACTTAAAGTGGTCATTAGGGTCTAAAACTTGAAAGAAAATAATATATAAATAAAACTTTATCATTTTTTTTTTTAAATATTTTCTCAGTTTTTTCTTTTTTTTTTCCTTGCTACTCTCCACACTCGTTTCTAGAGAGTAGCAGATAAAAAGCTATGGCGTGCAAACAAGCCCTATTATCAGTTCTTTTAGAAGAGGGAGATTTTCAACCCGGAAACGAGTATTTACCGATGTGTAGATAGGCCAGCCTACTCACAGACTGGACGGAGTCCCTTCTTATCTGGCAGGGCAAATACTATCCTAGCGAGGAAGAGTAAATAGGAACTACCTGTGGAAAAATCAGCGATTCGGGATGAAGACGTACGATGCGTTGTGGATTAAAAAAAGGTATTATGCAGATGGGAACGTCCATTTCTTACTCTTGTGACCATTAAAGCAGTTTTTCATAAATACTTTCAACTATTTCATTTAAAGTTATAATTGAGGTAAAATTTGAAGGTAACCAGCAAAATACCATTATATTCCCTTTATGTGATAAATACCTCATTTGTAACAAAAAACATTTTGTCTGCATATTGACCACGTAGCTAATCAATATTAAAAAAAAATAAAAAATAAAAAAAGCTTTCTAATAATGCCAATTTTTTTCCATGTCTTTTACAGAATTTTTTCTTTTATCACCGGTTTTTCAAAACATATTTTTTTGTCTAATGGAATCGGGGAAAATGCTCGGATTAAATAATACAAATTTTACAATAAAAATTTACTGGTGAAAATAATAAATCATGATTGCCCAAAACATGTTGTCCGTATCACGCATGGGCAAATCAGGGAAGCGATTCAATCAAAATTTCATTACTCTTGTGAGCAGGGTGTCACAAGAGTAACAAAATTTTGATTAATTATGTATACGTAAGAAATTGCTTTTAGTTACAAATGAATCACATTTTATGTGAGTGAACTTTAATGGTATTAATTAGTTACATCAATTTTTATCTTAATTATATTTTGTAATAAAATAATTGAAAATATTTATGAAAATTTGCTCTGATGGTCAGAAGTGTAACAATGGACGTTTTCAGATGCTTTAAAAATAGTAGATATTGTGAATCTAAGACTCGAATCCTGCATTTCATAAGTTAACCCTATTGTACCCGGAATGGATCTGATCAAGTTCGTGCCATGTTGAATGGACGCTAATTTTTTTGTTGCCGTTCGGATGGACTATAAACATTGAGGATTAGGTTCCAACTTTATTGTATTGTGTTCGGGTTGACCCAATTTTTCAAGCAATATTATTTTTTTAATGAAAAAAAAACTATCGATGACTTATTGAATATCAATGAATATATATGTGTTCTTTTTTGCACAAAAAATATAAAATTCATATTTGACATAAATTGGTACATTATTTTTCCGCAATCATATTAAAATATGCATTATTTTTCTTTCATTTCTTGGTAGGATAAAGCCCGGATTTAAATACTTTAGATTTTGGTCGGGTTGATTTTAAGTATTTTGGGTTAGATTGTAACTTTGTCGGATCAGATTCGAGCTGACCCGATTTTTTAAAAGAATATTTTCCTGGAATTATTCTAATTTATTGGATTTATATTATTTATATGCTTATTATTAAATTGTTCCTGAATTATTATCCTGAATATTTTACAAATGAAAAACTGTTAATGAATAATCAGTATATATATGCTCATTTTAATGAAAAAACAGAAAAAAAAAGAAAGTAAAGAAAGAAAGTAAAGAAAGAAAGTAAGAAAGAAAAGAAAGAAAGGAAGAGAAAAGAAAAGAAAAGAAAAGAAAAGAAAAAGATAGGAAGAGAAAAGAAAAGAAAAGAAGAGAAAAAGATAGGATTGTCATAACAGATGTTAGTTATTTTATCATATGCAATTTTTTTCACTTAGAGATCGGGAAGTTTGGGTTCGAATATTTCAATTTGTTGCCCGATTTAAGTTTGAGAAATTCTTTTTTCGACTTTTTATCGGCTTTTTGGTTGACTTCAAGTAGTATGCATGTTTTGGGCTATGGCAGAGAGGTGCACCTTGAATTTTAGAATATTCTGTCTAATGGGGGCTCTGTAATAGTGATTACTGTGCAAGTTTCACGAGTTTTCGTAGTTCTATTGTCCACTGGCAGCTCATGCAGCGACTGAAATTTTGTATTCTGATAAGCTGGCTGTTCACAAATAGCTAATGTACAATAGGATTCCGAAAAATTATTGATTTTAATAAATATCATGATCGATATTAATGTGTGGATTCAGACTCGGAGATCATACTCGGATTAATTGACTAAAGCAGAAATTTAAGATGAAAAATCAAAGTTCGTATAATGTTAAACTAATAATATGGAGATATTAACATTTATAACTGCTTTTTGGAACATTAAGATGTATGAGAGAAAAGAAAGTTTTGGAATTGGTGCATCCAACTAAATTTTAATTTCAGTCAGTCATAAAAAAATTAAATATAGTTTCAAAATGTCAGCATTTAGCAAGTAATAAATTTCTGAATATCAAGAAAATTATATCACATTTTTTGTGTAAAGATTTTGTGTATATTTTATAAATAGATGTCATACAATCGCATTTTTTTTAACTGTTCTTTTTCTTTTTTGACTTTCTGAATAATAAATAAAACGAAGGTAAAGCAATTTTAAACAGAGTATATTAAAACTAGAAAAACAGAATGAAACACCGTTTTAGTCAAATGCACCTGAGTAGCGAAATCTGGTCAAGAATTTTTAAAAGTCATTTTTTTTATAAACAAACCTCAAAATGTGATTTCACTGTTTTGATTACATTTGACGCATTAAGATAGCAGCAGAATATTTACAAACAAGCTTAACTTAAATGAAGGAATTATTTTTTTCTGTTTTTCATTTGAAATGTTAACCCTAATACTTGAAATGTTCTTAGTTTCGTAAAATTTTTAAAAAAGAAAATAAATAAAAATATATCGATAATGTAAAAAATATGCATCGATATTCTTTGTAACATTGCTACAAATAAACACGAGTGAAGATGTATCTCTAAGGTAAAAAGATAACATGCCTCCAGATATCAAAGACATATCTCCACATTTTTATCTTTACAAAATCATTTACTTATGGTTATGAGATAGCAAACATAAATTGGGTCAGTAGGGTTTATTATTACGCATGTTATCGACGACATATCGGCGCCACATGGGAGATATTTTTCAAGTAGTTAAAAGTAAAGTTTAATCAACTAACTTTAAATTATCTTTTTTGTTATACTATGTCTATAGAAACTTCTATAAGGAGATATCTTGGATAAGGGAGATAAAAGCAGAATCATCAAAATTTCGTGTTCTAGAGATCATTAAATATAGAATATCCATATAAAGGAATGTCCCATTTTCAGTGGTATATTATAATTTAATTAAGACTTTTCAACAACAAATTATATATCAAATAAAAAGTAAACTAACCCAATTTTCCTTCCAAATGCTCAAAAGGTGCACTTCTAATTATACGGCATACATCTAACCTAAAATCCAATTCTTTCCACATTTCGGTTAATAAGTCCAAACAAATGGAAGCAATAGCCATTTCAACTCTGGCACATCGTTAGGTTGAGGCGGAACGCAGACACGATCTTTTAAAAATTACATGGCGTACGCCGATATTGTACACTTTTAAATCTTCAGACAAGCAATAACACTTTGCTTCCAGGAGTATTTTGTATATGTGGCGCTGCAAGTCAATAACAAAACAATACGCTTATTAAAAATTGTTTCAAATACATTTTGTAACCAGAAAGCAACAGTCTACAGTCTATAATAATGGTGCGATGAAAAAAGAGGAAGAGACATATAATGTATTGTCTATCAGTTGCGAGTGAAGTAACTATGGAGGTTGTCACAAGATGATAGCTGTTTCTTTTAACCGGATCTACAGTTTCTGATTACCGCAGGTAAAACCTTCCACCACTAAACTTGACAAAAAAAATTTCGCCTTATTTTAGAATCTTTCTGATTAGGAAAGTTCTCTGAGAAGTAAAGTAAAAATTGTCAGCATAATTTTATTGGTGGAAGTTTGCCGCAGCGGCAATGAACCTTTGCGAAAGCAATAACAGTTGAAGCTCACTATTTTCAGGATATGCCAGTTCCTCTTTCTTAATAGTTTCATGTCTACAATACTCACAATTGATTCTATTAAAATTTATAAATGGGACATCCTGTATAGTGACAGAAATGTACTTATTGCACCAAAGAACAAATATAGAACAAAATGTGGATTACAAAATCAAGCTTCAAAAATGAATTATTCCTCGTAGTATAATTTCTTTTACATAAAAAAAATTAGAGCAACAAAATTTGACTTTTCAATCACTCCCGAATAAATTCGGAAAGCTAAACTTCGCTTTATTTCAATGTAAAGTGTTTGCGATTAAATAAGAGAGTTTTTAAAAATAATTAAACAGTACCCAAAAGTTAATTTAAGCATGTGAATTTATATTTGTTTTAATCTTTGCGGGAATGCAACGCCAGCAAGTAATAAGTTAATTACTTAAAAATTTCCATGATTCCTCAAAAATAAGACATGGTCTCATGTAACATTCGCTCCGAAAGACGCGTTGGGCAAAAGCTTATCATCTTCAGATCCGAGGGTTTATTTATATGCATATACATATTTTATAACTTCAGTTATGAATTTAGATTAATAAACTAATGACTAAAAAAGAATGAAAAGCTAAAAAAATTAAAATTCATTTTTTGTACATAAAATTCTATGATACATGGGGAGGGGACTCAACTAGTACATTTTTGGAAATTTATTAGAATTTATTATATTATTTTATTTTATTTGCATTGCAAAAACAATGAAGAGATGAAATAATTATATATTTATTAATTGATTAATTGATTAAATGGACGCTACAAATCGCATTTCAACAAACAGTAAAATTATTTGCGTTTTCATTTTTACATATTACTTACCCATCATACGTAGTATAGGGTAAGTCTTGCAATCGTTTTGAAAATCGAAAAATTTTTTTTGATGGATTTACACGTTTTAGATAGTGGAGATTCCGAAAAACATATTTTTAGAAAAAAAATTTTGCCGTCCATCTGTCTGTCTGTCTGTCAGTCTGTCTGTAAACGCTCTATCTCCCGAACAAATTGAGATAGAGACTTGAAATTTTGTATGTAGTTAGTAAGTAAGAATGGGACGAACCCTATTTAATATCAGCAACCTCGATTATCCGGAACTATTTTTTTCGGACTCTCGAAAAATTCGTTCTGATGAAAGGTATATAAAAATTTTCGAATTTTTTTGTTCTAAGGAATGGACGTAAAAGGCAATAAAATAACACACATTTTGCATATAGAACGAAGTCGATCGGATTATCAGTTGCCGAGATATTTGTAATCTTGTTTTCCACATTCTTCGATTTTTCATGACCCTGTATTTCATTCAAATTTCAATTCAGAGGTATATTTTAATTGGAAATGAGACGCTTAATCCGACGCAGTTAATTGTTAGTTAATAGAATTATTATTTTTGGAGTTATATGGATGTTTCTTTTACGCAGTTCGGTACTACTTGAGTAGTTTGGCGTTTTATATAATTTATCGAAATCGGTAATCAGCAGTTCTTTAATAGAGCATTACTATGTATATTAACAATATTTAAATTTTGTTTATGAATTGTAATGCATTGTATAAATAGTCTCACATGTTTTATTTTCATATACATATCCATGATGGGTAAGTATTACTGTAGCCCCCAACGACTAGTTTCGTACATTTCTGCAGCAAGCCATTTTTATGAACTTCATAACTCGTTATTAAAAAAAAAAAAACTCTATAAAAAATAAATTGTTATTTTGTTTAGTTCTACTATCTATCAGGCTCAATTCGGAACATTTTTTAAAATTGTTAACATTATTTATATTCGTGAAAAAAAAATGTGTTTCCAATAGGATACTTTGAGTTTGAAGAGGTTATTTAGAAAAAAAAAAAAAATATATATCTTTTTTCTTGGACAACTTTTCATAATTATACATTTGCAACAATCTATGTATACTTTTATATTAATTTACGAAATTTTAAATTTTTTCAAATACGCTCATAGTCATGACATTTTCGGAATTAACACTGTTAAGGGCAAACTGGAATGCCATTACTGGAGAAAATGTCAAAAGTAAAAAAATAAAGTGTGTATAAAAATTCGAAATATTCAAATAATTTGCTATAATTCCATGAAAGGGGTGTCATTTTTATAGAGTTATATATATATATATATATATTACTTTCAAAATTAAAGCCAAACCTTGAAAGAAAGAAATATTTTTGACTGTGCAAATAATTTTTTTTATTTGAAAGGCACTGAAATAAATGAATCTCTTTTCCTTCAGAAACTTCAATGTTTTTAATATATTTGGAACAAATGCAAGCATTTTTCATTGACTTATCGCAAATCTATCATCCAGATTACCAAAGGGTTTATTAACACGTTTGTGACAGGGCCCTTTTACGAAATTTTTAATGTTTTGCCACCGGTTTTTAAAAACAGAAATTTGTGGCTTATTAAATCGAGCAAATGCTCCGATTAAATATGAAAGATTTTTAGTGAAATTTTACTGGTGGAGGTAAATAGGGATTCTTAAGTCTTTTTGCGGAACATGCTAATCAACAAATCTATAAAGTAAGTCATTTTTTCTTTGTTGAACTTTGCTTGTCGTGAATAAGAGTATACCAAGTAGATAATAGTATAGAAATACTGACAGAAAAAAAAGCGAGCGCTAGTTCTAAACAATAATTCTGAATGAGGAGCAAAAGTTAAATTTTCACATTTTATACGTGCTTCGATATTTAAGATTCGAAATAATGTAAATATATTAAAACTCTAGTTCTGAAGTCAAATTTCAGAAGGATTAATTCAGTAATCGATAATATTATATTAATATTCAGTAGCATACAGGTTAAAAGAAACGGCTTTTTTATTGATAAAACATAACAATAAATATATGGGGAAAAGAAATCATAGTATTTTTTATTTATATTTTCCTTAAAAAAAGTTTTAAAATTATTATTTAACGTTAAGTATATGGCTTCTAATAATAATTATTATTACTTCAATTAAAATTATTTTTCGTAAATATATATCTCTCTCTATATATACAAGCATACATAGTTTTAAAATTATTATTTCACATTAAGTACGTTGCTTATACTAATTATTATTATTACTTCAAATAAAACAATATTATGTTTGTTTTCATTTTCAAGTAAAAATATTAGAAAAGTTGAGTAATTTAAGGAAGGTTTGAATTTAAATAAGGTGAATAATTATTCAAAAACGAGTAAACATTTTTTTCTCACCGCCAGTTTTTATAAGTGTAAATTGCAATTAAATTGCATTATTCAATTCATAATCTTGTTTTTAGTGATGGCATATTTGAATAAGGAAAACCAATTTGAAATTTGAATAATAATAATAATAATAAAATAGATTTAATTTTATTTCTGTCATTTGCTCCCTTTCCACACACTAAGTATCTAGAAAATAATGTCTAGAAAAGGAATGGGTAGACTAGAATAAGGGTTGTTTACAGCTTTCTTCTATTTTAAACATAATTTAGTTTGAATATTATCATAACTGCCAACTTTTACGCATTTTTGATAACACTAAAATTGTACAGAGATTTTTTATTTGATCAATCATAAGATTTCGACGATTAAATAAGGCAATATTTATTATAAAATTTTTGAGGTAGGAAAAATGCGTTGAAGTTGGTAGCTATGGTATTCTAGTTTATTTTTTTATTCATGACTATATTTGTAACTAAATACTGAACCACAAAATAGAAAAGTAAATATCATAGCTGCCAACTTTCAACTAATCTTCCGTAGTACCTGGATTAATTTGATCCAGGTTAAAGTCATTTCAAACCAGAAAATATATTTCATGAATATTTATTTATTTAATTTCAGGTTTGTTACTGGAACATACTTAATTTCATTTCTTTGAAAAAATTCTGGTTCGAAACACATTAAACTAGGGTCAAATTAACGCATGTATTACGGATAATCGGTGTCAGGTTGGCACCTATAAAATATGCACATAACGTCGTTAAATATGAATTTGAGACGCAATTATCTTTTTTAAACACATACGCATTTTTTTTAATTTATTAAAACCGGAATAAATAAAGGGCAGTTTATAAATATACTTTTTTAATAATAAACATGTCATCGAGTATATTTGTAAATAAAAAGTAAAATTACAGAGTTCATTGATTTTGTAAATCGCTCGTTAGAAACTTTGTCAATTTTGGTTTATTTTCATGTCAATCATTTTAAAATGCGTTTTTAAACAGATATTGTCAGTTCTTCAAACAGAAAAATGAATTATAGAAGTCATTTCAAAAGTTAATAGCACAGTCAATTAAAGGTTTACGTTTACTTTTCAGTGTCTTTTAAAGCAAACTTCCTTTAAAAAAAACTATAAATGTACTTTTAAAAAACCCTTCGAAATATATTATTTATATCGGATAATTTTAGATTTGAACCCCATTTTGATGGAAAAAGACTCAAAGGTTTTGAATGCGCATACTAAAAAAAAATCTTTATTGTATTAACGTTTTTATTTTAATACGCACATGGTTACCGATTATACACTCGCAGGTTGTTTATCCTATTTCTTAAATTGTCTTGTTGTGTTTCTAGAAATGTAAAAAATAAATAAATAAATAAATAAATCGTTTTGGATTTTTAGAATTTTACCGATTTGACATGCATGGATGAACAGAAATCAATATTCCCTACAATAATAATAATATTTTTTTGTCTTTAGTAAATGTAACTGCCGTTTCTATACTCGTAGATTACAACGATACGTATATGCTACTCCTATTTATTTGTTTTGATTTAAACATGTAATAGGTTTTTTAATTTAAATTTCCTCTTTTCCTTTTAGGCGTACGGAAGTTTTATCAATCAAATATAACTGGCTGGACAAAAAGCAATAATTTTAAATATTTAATTCTAAAATTGAATGAAATTCATCCGGTATACTGAAAGCGATTTAATCCTTTGAAAAGTGATAGTATACATACCACTTAGAATTTCAATCCCCAAATGTCACGTTGGCATCAGAATATAGGAATAAAATTTTGATTTTTTTTTATGGTACATGAAGAAAAAATACATATTTACAAATTAATATGTTCGTAAAACGTGGTGTCATTCAATCATTTCTATATTTTAACAACCGAAGTACTTTGTCTCATGAGTTAACGTGAGAAATCTTTCCGCAGGTATGAGAATACGCGGCATCATTCAATGTGGTATACCGGATATATACCGGGTGTCCTGAAAAGGACTGAACGATTTTAAAAATCAATAACTTGCAAACTTTTACAGATATTTAAAAAATTCTTGCACTAGAGTCATCTAAAAGGTTAAAAGTTTTTTTCCTGCGATTCTGGATTTTAGTTCGAATTACAAACAATAGATGGCGCTGAGAGCGCTAGGTGCTGTATTGAGACTTATATTGACGTCACTTGGCACTGAAGCAAAATAAGGAGGTTAAAGCTATGGAGTGGATCTTATTCAAAAATGAACTTTTGCTTTTACCGTCCGATTTTAAATGCAATCCATATAATTTTGATTTTGCTTGCGTGAGCGCAATAATAGAAAAATATGTTTTCATGGGTACGATTCCTTTGAAATCGAAATGCGTGAAACAACAACGTTCGAATTACTGACTTTTATTTTTATTTTTATTTACTTATTTATTTATTTATTTATTGACATTCCAAGAATGTAAGTATTTTGAGAACAGGATATCTTATTTATCTATTTATTTATCTGGGTATCTTTTAAACCTTTTTTATGTCACCTAGTCATGTCCTGTATTGTATTTTATGTATGTGGGATTAACAGTTAATTTGCAGGTACACCCAAAAGATTGCATCACATCATAGTCTATGGGGGAAAATCACTAGCAGTGTATACTAATGAAATACACTATTTCAAATGTATTGAAACTGATATAAATCACTGAATTTCAGTATAAGATGATTATGATAGAATAGAGTATTTGGTATTTATAGCATTTAACGTTCATTTACAGGGGCACACAAAAAGAAACCGGTTACTATACTATCTTTAACTAATAACTGCTGGAAATGCGTTTTCAATTTCGGCATGCGCTTTTAAATTTAGCTGTTTTTTAGATACATTAGTAATTATATAAATGCATATCACCTATACTCGTCTCTGGTGCGTCCGTCCGTCCGTCTGTCTGTCCGTATATAACAGTGAAAAATTACTCTGTCGAATCGTTTGAAATTTTAAATACATATTTATTGAAGAATTTTATCCAGTTATTTTAAATTTTATGAATATTGGATGTGTATTTCCAATACAGGGACAGTCGAAAGTATTCCGTTACATTATGGCCGACGAGGAAAAAGTTTCAAGTGCTTTTTGATGATATTACACCCGTCCGAACATAATGAAATTAACATGCATTTATGAATTAAATTGAAATACAAATGATGTAGAGTGTGCTGCACAAAGAATAGTTATTATTCATTTACAGGGCCACACAAAATAATTATGTAACATAACGATATAGAAGGAAACATACTTTGAGGCATATTTTAATTTTGTTACACATATAATAAAATTGTTATAAGTTACTTAGGTTTACTACGAATTTCTTACTATGTAATAGAAAATATGAAATATTTACAGGGACACACAAAAGATTTCGGAAACTATGCTGCATCAAAAATGCTGTACGCTAACGATAATTGCTTGAAGTTTTAAGTTTTGATATGATTTTTTTAAAGTTTCAGTACATTTTTGCATGTTACGCTGTGTATATAATTGGTGCAAATCATATACAGGGCTACACAAAAGAATTCGCACTCCTTACTAAGTGTGTAAGTAAATATATTAGGTGGTTTGTAAATGAGTTTTGCATTTTTTTACGTTGAACAGCTTTAAGTATATTACGATATGTGTAAAGAATAGAAATGAAATGATATACAGAGGCACTCAAAAATTGAATTAATAACCGGCTCTGGATGGTAATCTCTGGAAGTGTGATTTCATTAGTTTAAAAAAGCATGTTTCGGTTTTAAATAGATTTTAGCTAGATAAATGGCGTGTATTTAAAGATAGTTGAAAAAGTACAGGGCTATACAAAAGAGTTCAAAAATGCTTCCGTCTATTTAAATAAATTGCTAAATGTCAAATTTCAACTTAACATGTGTTTTTAACGCTTTCCAACATAGTTAAAATTTTTTATGATTTCTTTTTAGTTAGCCGTCTGCCTGTCTGTCTTTCCAAACTCTAACTTGCGTTGAAATAATTGAATACGTCTGTAAGTGATATATGTTAATAAGATTTATTATGCCGTGTTGGGTATTGTAAACAAACTATGCATAATTCATGATTCATTTACACAGACACTCAGAACTATGCCATTACATTATGTTCTGTGAGGATAATTATATATGTAGCTCCTATATTCGTCATCTGGAATGTTCTTTTATCTGTCCGCACATAATAGCGCAGAAACTACCCAACAGAATGCTTTGAATTATAATATATATACTCGTTGCAGAATTTTCGTTACTCATTTAAAGTTTTATGAAAAGCGAATCAAAGCTTAAAAGGAAATTAATAAATGTTTTCTTCATTCTATTAAAACCTATTCTGCGTGACTAATTCGATGATATACAGTGATAGGTGATGATTCTAGGTTGTCATTATGATTATAGCTCATTTAAGATGGAGGTAGTATTATTTCCCTATTACAATGAATTTAATATACATAATCGTAATAAATTTTGTATTTGGGTATTTTTACAAAAGAGTGCAACAGCTATTGCACCAAATTTTCAATGTTTATAGTATGAATATTCTTTGTTCTAAAGAATAAACCATTTCCGCAATTTTTTTACAACATACATAAAACTCTACCAAAGAACTTCTTTAAAACAAACTAGCATTTCTTAGAATATAACAATTTTTTTAAATAGCAAAATTGATTAATTTTTAACAACAACAACAACAAAAAAAAACTACTAAATCGTTTCACTTTATTTTAAAATATGATGCACAAAGTATTCTTTAAATTAGATGATAAAAAGTAATTTAATACGAGAAAATACGGCTTTTTTAAATGTAAAATCGTCTGCAAAACTCGTATGCTGCTCGTTAAATTCATCTCCAGTTTCCAATCGCTGCTATTATATAAAAGGATTTATTATTTCCATGACAACAACACATTTCATTAAAATTATACCGACTGAGTCCAAAATCGGGCTTTATGTCGAGTGCACAGGTCAAATGTATGTTGTTCAATAAAAACAAATAAACAAAAGTTCAAAATCGGGCCCTAAGAGCAAGATTGCATTGTCAAACGAGGCCCACTCCACCCAGCCTTAAACTCCTTATTTTGCTTCAGTACCAAGTGACGTCAATATCCATCTCAACACCGCACCTAGCGCTCTCAGCGCCATCTATTGTTTGTAATTCGAACTAAAATCCAGAATCGCAGGAAAAAAACTTTTGACCTTTGAGATGATTCTCGTGCAAGAATTATTTAAATATCTGTAAAAGTTTGCAAGTTATTGATTTTTAAAATCGTTCAGTCCTTTTCAGGACACCCGGTACATACCACTTAGTTTCAATCCTCAAATGCCTCATTGACACCAGAATATAAAAGTAAAATTTTGTCATTCAACCATTTCTATATTTTAACTACAAAAGTACAGAAGCCTCAAGGGTTAATGCGAGAAATCTTTCCGCAGATATGAGAATATATATAGCATTATCATACAATATGGTATGTCGGATATAGACGCCATCAATATACTTCAGTGAAAAAAAAATCTAAAATAGAATAGTGTCAGAAGAATTGTAATACTAAAACGTTTATAGAATGTTTAATTTAGTGAAAGAAAAAAACACAAGCCTTAATTTGTTTCCAATTTTTCTGTAATACTTTCATTACGATTTATTACTAGCGACTATTTTTGTACAATTAATCATACCATAATCTAGAAACAAATTTCTTTCGGGCAAGTTTCCCTTAAAAATATCCTTCAGTGAGTGCTTGGGAAAGATAATTTTTCAGAAAGTGATTGTACCAATAAAATAAAAAAGAATCTCTTAGGACGTAAGCTTCAAACAGACATAAATGTTGTCTATAAAAATAGGTAAACATAAAAATGATACTAAGTCTCGACCTACTAAATAATAGTTTATTTTATTACGAATTTTGTTACGTAATAAACATTATTGCATAAATATTTCATCTGTAGTTTCTTTGCAACAAAATTTTCAACTCTGATGCAGTTTTTATTTAAACATTCCATATTCACGCCAGAAACTTTTAATAATAATGCATCTTCATTTTATTTACAGGATATCTATCATTAGTTAAAAAAAAAAAAAACTATTCAAGATTTCTGGTGATAAATCTATATTTATAATTAAAAAATCCTAGAAAATTGGCAACAGTGATTGGCAAAAATGTTACAATGTCGTGATCCGTGATTATTACAATCATCTCTCTATTACGCTACTAATACCTTATCCAACAAGTGTCGCGTATCTATCACTTTTTTGTATCTCTACACGCTTTTAAAGTTTGGGCGGGGGAGGTTTGCGCTTTTTTTTTTTTTTTTCGTGCACGGTAGACCAACCGAAAAAACAGTTTTTGCGGTACACATACCGTTGGATACACCGTTACGCCATACACCACCTGGTTGCAGGCTTTGTTTGGCTCACGTATGTTTTGTGAAGTTTTTACGCGCTTCAGTAAACTATGCTTAAATGTTATCGTTCAGTGAAAAGGTGGATACTAATTGTGGAATTGTCGAAGCGATATACAACAATGTTTTCCGAAATTTAGATTTCTGATTTCTCTTTTCTCTTAAATTATATAATTATTTCTTAAGTGACAGAGCTATTTGTCTTTTTCAATATCTGGAAAAGGGTCATTTATGATAGAAGCACCCCGGTCATGAAAAGAAACACTTGTCGCAGTAAGAGTGTTATATAATATAAGATGATAACAGTTTTCTTTTCACTGTTATTTTCATTTTACACTGTAATATATATAAGCAAAAAAATTAATGTACAAAAATATAATATAATCACTTACGTATTCATACAATAATCGCTTCCGAGCTACACACAATTCAAAAAAACATTTAACACAAAGAATGAGATTTGTTTTAATAATGTAGTTAAATTCAACAATTTAATAATTAAAACATGTATGCATATACAGAACTTGATTGCTAACGGAGCTTATAGAACCTTTTCATTCAAATTTTCTGTCACAAGTAAACAAAAATAAATAAATAAATAAATAAATAAATAAATAAAATAAAATAAAAAAATTAATAAATAATAAATAAATAATATATATTTATTTTCTGGTATCAGTGTGTCCCGTTGATAATCAGGCCCTGCATGCATAATGATTTATCTAAATAACTATAGTGCATCGATAAAATCTACCAATAAAGCATCTTCTTTCTCATAAATTTATTTCAAAAGAAAGTTATACATTAGTATTTTATTATTTATACTACTAATTAATTTTTAATTGTGTATATCCATTTAAAGTTCCCTAGTAAACTTTTTGAATAATCATACATATTATAAAAAAAAAACAGGTTAAACAACAACAACAACAAAATAAATAAATAAATAAAATAAAAAAATAAAAAGTCAATATAATAAACCATTATAAATCTGGTTAAATATCCGATATTAATAAACATCATATACCAAAAGCAATTAATCATTGTAAACTTTCAATAATCTCTATAAATAAAAGGAATTCCGAGGATAATTAATTAATTAATTGAGGCACAGGGGAAAGCAAATCTTGGCAATGCGCCAACTCGGTCCAGAGGAAGCAAATCTTGGCAATGCGCCAACTCGGTCCAGAGGTATAAAAGCAAGATAGAAAAAAACGCGCAGGTCTGTGCATTCAAGTACAACCACCCATATGTATATGCTGAAAGTTTGTTCTGACGCTCACCCGACGCACGTGGAGTGCCGATGGTCCGGGAAGCGTACCATACACATAAATTATTAAATAAACCTTCAAATTAAGCCCGGCGAAGCGGGCTGGGTATGCTAGTAAAGATAATTTATGATTACAAAACGCCAGTCGGTAAAGGAGATTAATTATTAAAAAACTTGACATATTAATAGCAATAAATTATTGTTAAGACTGACATGTTAAAAGCAATTAATTGCCATGAAGACCAAAAGCAACAAAAGTAACAATAGCTATGTCCGTGTATTTTGCGAAATCAAAGAAACCATATTTTTGGTATTTTATTGTAAACATTTCTAATGTGAACTTTTTTTGGTAATACATTCTAAACAAGGTTCTTTTTTATACAGTTCTTATAGTAAGATAAATTAAAAATAATTATTAAAGATATTAAGAATATTGGTGAAATCTTAAAATTTTTTCGGTAAAGTTATTCTTATAGACTTAGAATGCGGTTGTAGTTTTTAAAATATCTCATAATGAAATTAATATTTTTACCATGTATTTTCTGCGTACTATTCTTGTCCTTGGTTCTGAAGTATCAAATGTGATACTACCAAACCGATGAGGATATAATCTAAACTATTTCATTTTTTTTAAATCTATAAATTCTATTAAACTGAATGTTTTTTCTTATTTTTGCTTTAAAACATAACCAATAAATGGCAACACTCATACTTACTTCCTCACAAAATAAATATTATTTTCCTCTCAGTTTGCAAAATGTATTCGAGACAGTGTGTCGAAGAAAGTAAGAAATTTTCATAATCGCTTAACTTAATCTTAAAAAAACTTAACTTAACTGAACTTAACTTTAAAAAAATCGCTTCCGGCTCGGTTTACAGGCACAGGTTAATTTCGAAGATAAGTACATTGGATAATCCTTTTTTTTTTTACATATAGCAGCAATTCCACGAAACTAAACAAAAACAATTTTAATCTGAAACCGACATTTTTTATGCATGCTTGACGACATTTTTCTGAGAAATGTACAATAAAACGTTTTTATAAAAATTGTAGTGCGACAAAATATAAAAAATGTCGTTTGTGGCAGTTCTGAAAAAAAAAAAAAAAAGGTACATAGTTTCTAGTTAAGAACACCTGGCTATTACAAGCGTTTTCGAATTAAAACGAATTCAGAAATGTGTCAGAAAGTAACTTCTTTGCATTTGTAATTAACTAACAGAAAAAGTAAGTTATAAATTTTAATTTCATTATGAAATATTTTAAAAATAGGAATACATTCCACGCCTATACGGTTAACATTAGCGAGGGGAATTTGAGATACCACCGACAAAGATTCTTAAAGTTCAAATGAAAGAAGTATAGCTTACCGACTTTTAAATTCATAAATGTCTGCAATACATATGTTATAGATAAAAAAAATCCATTTACCTAAAAAAAGAAAAGAAATACAGTAAGAATCTT
Source organism: Maratus speculifer (assembly GCA_964019185.1). Classification (NCBI taxonomy): domain Eukaryota; kingdom Metazoa; phylum Arthropoda; class Arachnida; order Araneae; family Salticidae; genus Maratus; species Maratus speculifer. Next base: position 25,906,133 of record OZ025296.1, read on the forward strand.
AATAATAATAAATAATATTTTTCACAAAAACAATAATGAAATACAAACACTATGATTACAATAGATTATTTTCCCCCATTTTTTAGGATTTAAAATTTCACAACTACTGCAAAAAGTTTTGTCAATGATATTTTGTTTTATGTGAATCTAATCATTACCATTTCTATTTAGTACAGAAGCTTACGAATCAGGCATTTTCCCAGGAGAATTACCAGAATTTTTTTCTACAGAAAAAGAAATCTAAGTTAAACGAGCAAAATTTCATCTAATTTTAAAAGGGGGGGGGTCTATGGAAAAATACTCGTGCTTAGAAAGTTTCTTGTCCGCAAAATTTCGTTCGAACCATCTAACTATACACTTTACTTTTTTTTTTCATTTGTTTTGTGTCATTCTCAAATAAGGGTAAAAATGTACTTCCCTTCTAGATCCAATTTGTTTGAAATTTGTATTTCAATTTATTGTTTTCCTCATGTTTTAAAAAATAATTTTCAAACAAGGATATTTTTAAATCTGCGCACAATCTAATTACAGAAGATTAACCAATATGCATTTAAAACGATCCAGATAATTCAGAAGTTGTTTCTTTTTACAGGGTGTCCCAGAACTTCGTGTACAAACTTTGAGGAGTGGTAGAGAACATCGTTTGGAACCACAATTACATAGGAAAGTATGGGCGGAAACGGCTTGTTAACCCTTTCACAGACAGAGGTTTGTGTATGAAAGTAAGAAAGTTTTAATACAAAACGAACATTGACAGCAGAATTTTAAGATGATTTTTCCATTTATTATGTATGTGAAATATCTGGCTTTATTCTTTGAAAATACATTTTTCCGCAATTTCTGATGTCATTCATATTTTTCCACATTTTAGCAATCGAAGTGCTTTGTCTGTGAAAAGAAACACAAAGAAACACAAAGACGTAGTTATGACACAATGCAACGCTTTATTGCACAGAAAAAAGTACAATAAATGATTTAATTTTAAATTAAACTTAAAATTATGCTTCTTTAAAATCAAGTATTTTGGTAACTATCAAAAATTGCTAAAATACGAAAAATATGAATGACATCAGAAATCGCGGAAAAATGTATTTGCAAAGAAGAAAAAAAATACTTTTCACATACATAATAATTGGAAAAATCAAATTAAAATTCTAGTGTCAATGTTCATTTTGTATTAAAAATTTTGTAGTTTCATAGACATACCATTGTCTGTGAAAGGGTTAAAAAGTGAAGATGATGTTTCCGCCCATGCGTCCCTATGTAATTGTGGTTCCAAACAATGTTCTTTACCACTTCTCAAAGTTTGTACACGAAGTTCTGGGACACCCTTTTATAATATTTTATAGCGAAATTTAAATTTATTAAATAAATAAATAAAGCACAAATTTAAGAAATATGTAATCGAACTTTTCGCTGAAACATTGAAGTAATCGGATTCACATATACGTTGTTATAAATGGGGATATGTTTTAGCAGTTAACCGCTGGCTGCAGTTAATACGAAATTACTAAAATGCTTCCTGGTGCAGTTGTTGGATAATCTAAGAAATATACCAAATGCAGGGATGCCACAGGCGACTATTTTTTCTATTCTAACTTGCACCATTTTTTCAAAACAGAAATCCTTAAAAGACATCCTGACAAGATTCGCATTAGAAATATCGCTCAATCCCAAGAAAAGTGACACATCTCTCAAAAATTAATTTTGTGTTTTATTCCAGGAATATTTCTGTCATAGGTATGTGTTGCTGCACAAAAAGTTTTATAAGTGTAGATAAACGGAAGATCATTTTGTTGTGTTATTTGTCCATTTGTAACCACAGAAGTGGGGTGGACTGAGTGGGGATGTAAATTTATATAATCTCCCAAACCTCATCTTATGCCTTTATTTTTAAGCGTTTTATGTTTTTTGTTCCTACATGAAGAGCTAAGTGCTATAATTTCATGTTACAGCAAAATCATGCGAATTCTCTTTTGCCTCTCTTGTGAACTTTACTTTTATCGAGATGTGTCACTATTTTTATCGATATGTTCTACGATATATGAAAATTTAATATGAAAGTTTATATTAGAAAAATATTGGTGCGAAACATAAAAATAATCGCCTGTGGCTGCTCTGTAAGTGCAAAAAATCCATGTTCAAATCATGTAATCCAATTTAAAACAACCATGTGGTACAAGTTACAATTAATTTTTGGCAATGACACATACTTCTGATGACAATCCAATATTCCAATAATAATAGTAAAAAAATATTTAAAAAATTTCCTTTCGCTACTGCCCAGGGCCAAAAATATTTATCCAATAAATATATGTAAATGTCATCGCGTATATAATTACGTAAATCACATTGGTTGCTTCAAAAATTCTCTGATGTCCTTTGATTGAACATTGGCATTGTTGATAAGTACACCATCTTTGAATTCCAAGCAGGGTGTACATAGACGTAGGTTGGATCCTCTGGAGAACCTTAATTGATGTTTTTCTTGCTAGGAAACCTTATTTTAAAATTACATATAAATTTTATTTTAAAAGAAAGCATAAAAAAATCTCTATCAATTTCATTCATTTTCTTTTAAAAAAATTATTTATTTTCAATTAATTGTTCTTCAACATTTATTATAATAAAAGTTTTTTTTTTTTTCTTGATTGCCCGTATGTCGTACGGGCAAGAAGAACTTACTCGATTCATCACTTAAAGCTTTTTGGCACCGCTAATTTTTTAAAACACAATTTCATATTATTTATTTGAAGAAATGTTTACACTAAATATTACGAATATTTTAGCTTCAAAAGAGGGGCGTTAACCCATATTTACAATAAATTGTGAGTAAAAAAAAAAATGAATCAGTTAATTGGTTAAAACATTTTTTTCTTATAATTATTATTTATAAAAATACTATGCAACAATTTATCAAGTCTTCTTTTCATCAAAGAAGAGCTAATGCTTTTTAAAAACTGTATATTTAATATATAAATAATTAATTCAAACTTTTATCTGGTATGGTTCCTAAATGAATAAATTAAATTTTAGATATTCTAAGAGAGTAATGCACTTTCTTGTTTTCCTAAGACCATTTTTCGCTTCTAAAACAAAAATACTGACAATTATTTCAAAATTCGGCACCACTAAAGCATAGATTAACGATCTAGCTATTCTACGGATAAATAAGAGCCGCAAAGAGTAGATTTAAAATAAACGTATTAAATTTCTTTATAATGAACAGAAATAGTTGCATAGAACAATTAACTGACGTGCAATTTCATTTATGCCTTTCATGGAAACCAGATTGAACATAATAATGCCCCACAATTTAACAGTAATTAAGTTAATATAACCTTATATAATTCAGATTCGTATTACTTGTAATTGCAAATTCTCGTAACAAACAATTTTTTTCTGTTTGGCAATAATAAATACATATATTTTTCTATCTAAAGGTTTTTTTATTACCCCATCTAATAATTTATTAAATAAACAACAAACTTTAATACTATATGTATTTTTTAATGCTTCTGATAAATTAATATAACCTTATATAATTCTAAGTCCGCGTTGTTTGTTAATTATAAATTCTCGTATGAAACGTTTACTTTCTTATTTTACTATTTTCTTAACTGTTACCTCTACTATTCTCTCTAATATTTTTTTTTCTGTCCCGTTTAAATATTTATAAAAATAAATGATAATCCCTTTATTTTGGTAATTAAAAAAATGTCCTCTGATACATTTACAGGTTTCTAATCTTGTTTTTATTTGTTTGTTTTTTATAGAATGGAATAATTATTTCAATTTACTCTTTTACAATTGAAGTGAAAAAAAAAATGTAGATATAAATATAAACAATAACAAGCATTCCATTCGAATGTCAATTTCTAAATAATATGTCGGATTCGTTTGCTTTAATTTTCTTTATACTACAATGGCGATTTTTCGGAATCCTTAATTACGCCTTGTATAAAATATAATTCTACATTTTTTTCATAGATATCATTTTTTTTTCCTTCCACATTTCTTACCATGCATCCCTCTTATTAAATCTACACCATGTATGTAATTCAACATCCTATGCCTTTTTTTAGTATACCCTCAGTTCGTTTATTAAAAAAATGTATATCTTTTTCATTTTATTTTCTTAATGCTACCCCTCAGTCAGATCTAGGTTCAGTCCGTAATTTGCTGACAGCTGCAGAGCTACTGCTGTTGGAAAAGAAAATGCCAGTTGCTCTAATTGATTAAAGGTTAGGGGGATTGTAAAAACTAAGAGAGATACAGGAAAAAATATATAAAGATAATCATAGCAGCTGGGAGACCAGGGAGGATGCTATTTTTAATGGGCGGCCGGGGGGGAGGGGGCATGTCGGATCTTCGCCCGCATGCATTCTCATTTTTTTCTTTTACATGATGTGATTATGAGAAGCAAAAACATTGATATAAAGGTGGATAAATGAAAAATTTATAAATACGTATAGATAAATAATAACCTTTGAAAAGTTAAAATATTGCTATAAATATAGATATCACCCTAAAAAATATTCTGTAGCTTTTACAGAAAATCCTGCCAGCCACGTTATTATTTTCCCCCTTGTATTTTCTTGATAGAAATCCAAGTAAATTGGTACAGACTTTCTCTCTTTGAAATAATTTCTCCATTTTACAGACAAGGTAATCCTGAAGTTCTGGAGTAATGAATCCTTTAATGAAACAAAACGTAACCCTTTCCGGCGCGGACAAGTTCTGTTAGTAAAATGAGAAATTATCGACTGACACCGGAATTTACAAACGACTTTTTATGAAATCAAGAATTCCTTAATTTAAGCATTAATTGTAAAAGCAAGATTTTATTAAAATATTATTGGAGCCAATTGCCAGTTTGGAATCAAAATTAGGTGTGTCCAGACCGGACACACTGCGCCGGAAAGGGTTAACCATCTAAAAGAAAATGTAAATAAAACAGAACAATATGAATCTTATTTAATTAATACCACACACAGAATTTATGTTATTCCCAAAATAGTTAAAACATATTCCTTTACTCCTTACACGTGACCACTTTATTTTCTCTTTACACAATTTTTGGCTTTAGAAATTTGTTTGCAACTCAAAAAAAAAAAAAAAAAAAAAAAAAAAAGGCTTTAACCGATTTTTTCTGATTTGCCTGTACGTCATGCGGGCAACGTCTTTTTGCCAATCATGATTTACCCGTACCACGTACGTACAAATGATTTCAAATCAAGAATTATTATTCTCATCAGTACAATTTTATTGTAAATTTTGTATTATTTAATTATTTAATTTCATTATTTAATCATAAATTAATTTCTGATTTAGTTAAACCAAAATTTATTGATAAAAAAAGAAAAAAAAAAAAAAACAATGAAAAAAGATAAAAGTTCTGTAAAAAAGGCCAAAAAATAGGGCGTTATTTGAAAGTTTAAAAAAAAATATTTATGAGTTACGTGTTTAAAAGCACACTAGAGGGCGAAAACAAGATGCAGGGTAGGTAACAGAGAATAACTATACTTTACACAAAATCGTGTTATTCTGTTAAATATGCCGTAAAATATCTGTATAAACAATAAGTATTTTTAACAGTGTATAGCTTGATGAATTACAAATATATATTTATGTATGTAGGTACAGACGGTTTTACGGAAATTGTACAGGTAACTGGGATGCCTGTACAAAAAAAAATTTTTTTAACGAAAAAATTTTCCTAAATTCCAGAAATTTTTCGGGTTTTTTTTCTGGAATTTACAGAAATTTTTCCGTCAAAAAAAACAAAAAAAAAAAAAAAAAAAAAAAAAAGTAAACTGTGCTGGCGTCCCGATTACCACTACAATTTCCGTAAAACCGTCCGGTTTTTTTTACAGTGTACAATATCACTACAAAAATTTACTTAATCCGACAAAATTGGTTAAAGATATAAAACCATGCAAATTTGAACTTTGTTTGAGGTTATTATCTCGGGTCGTGGTAACATCGGGTGAAGCAGCTAGTGTAAGTATAATTAAAAATAAAAATGATTTTCTATACCATAGCGATTATTGTGCGGAAATAAAAACTACCAATAAAGCAACTGCTTTTCAATGGCTTTTTTTCAAAAATAGCTTTATCTATTATTATTTAATTATTATTTCTGTTACATACTGAATTAGTTTTTAACCTCTTCTCTATTTTTCCCGTACGCCTAACGGCAACGTCCTTTTGCCAATAATGATTTTCCCATAACCACGTACAAGCATCTATACTCTAATCATAATTTATTATTCTCGCCACTAACATTTTATTGTAATTTATTTTTTTCTATTAGCAAAATTTTCTCTTTTGAAAAACTGGTAATAAAAAATTAAAAATTCTGTTAAAAAAATATATTTGAATTTTTTTTTCAAGAATATTGATTAGTTAAGTGGTAACTAAGTATATAAAATTCGACAAAGTTTTAAAAAATCAAACGATAATTTTTCCCGAGAGTCTTTTTTATTGCAGTCTGCAATAGCAAGAACTATGATGCAAATGGATCAGAAGAATTACAAACTTGCAGATCAATATCTTTAATTTTAAACTTTTATAACGAAGTAAGAAATATTTATCCCACTTAAATCTAACCACCAAATGCCTTATTGGTACCAAAATTTTAAAGTTACAATAAAACTTCGCTTTTATAGTGTACTTTACGAATTCAATTTAATTATCTTCAAATTCATTTGATCTTAAATTCTGGAGATATTGTATAATTCCAGCATTTTAGCACCATAATTAAACTGCCTTATTAAGGGTTCAGTTAATTTTACTTAATAGTGTGATTGAAGGAAGAAAATAATTACGCGTTGACACTCTCTTTGAATCAAAAACTTTGATAGAGTTTAGCGCAGACTATCTATGCAAGTAAAGGAAGCCAAAAGCAAGGAGATAACCCCCTGTGAAAGCTTATGCATAGTTTTGTTAGCATGTGTTTGAAAAAATTTAAGACGTTGCATACATCTCTATAATGAATTTAGCTTATATAACCAGCAGTCCATTAGCAGCCCAGCATCGGATATACATAAAGCAGGGTATTTTTAGAAATGGCTAATTAGGCCACCATTATTGTTATAACTTTTGTGGGGTTCATTCTAACTGAAATCTTACATTAGAGCAGGTACAGCAGTCGATTTGCGGAATAAGAAAACATTATATTAATTAAGTAGTTAAAAAATATACTGAATGCGATTTGGGACTAAATTAGAAGAATACTTTATTAAATTTATAGCATGAAAATGTAGAACACTAAATATAGCAAGACTTTTACTAAAGTTTTACAGCAATATTTCACAGTAGAATTTTAATTTAAAAATGTTTGACATTTTTATTTAATTTATTTTATTGTATTTTTTATTTTATTAGTACTATTTAAAAAAAAATCTGTTTCAAATAGAAATAATTTTATTTGATACCGGTTATCACTAGAACATCTGGAATAAGTCGAATCGACTCCAACCAGGTGATTAAATTTCCATTCAGCAAGAAATTTTTTCTTGAAATAAATTAAATTTGAAACATGAATATTTACGTTAAATAAACGAATTAAAAAATCTTGAATAAAAATTTTGGTGAGAAACATTATCATGTAACTTGAGTAAAATTTCCAGGCGTTCTAGTGTTGAGTGATAGGTTGTTGGTACAAATAGTGTTAAAAGATAATAATTCGAGAAAATTGGATGTGCAGCAATATTATGCTTTTAGAAAATACTATGCTAAAAGAAAAGTGCTCATAAATTGAAATTATGTGTGAGCTTAAATATTATGCGATTAGAAAGAACTATGCCAAATTAAATATTGCTCTGTGCGATAAAAAAAAGTTCTAATAAATGATGTTTGTCGATCGAATTTTTTTTAAATTGTAGCAATAGTAAGAAATCATTTAGAATATGAAAATGTCTTATCACGAGTTTTTATCATGCAACTTGTATTTTGTTGATGAGATTTGACTTTATTGCATTTTAAAGATTCCTTGAAGCATTTAACAAACCAAATAATGCATAATTTTTCACTCCAAGTTCCATCTTATTCCTCTTTTACTAAAGCTGTTTACTCGACCTCTCATAAATTGCAACCATCTTATCAAAACAGTTCAATTTCATCATATTGACATGGGACGTTTCATCTCGGCTATCACTTTACTTACATGTGTGAGGAGAGAGAAAGATATCTCCATCAGAAAACAAACCAATCAGGTGAGTTATAATCGATGGGGTGAAGAAGTCCGACGAATCCCCGAGGCAATAATTGGATCTATTTGTCGATTTCTATGTCTAAATATATTTTTTTAATGTCTATCTTAATTTGACATCCAATGCGCTGTTAATCATAGCGATAAAAGCTTTATCTCTTCCGGTACTCTAAGGTATATTTGATTACTGTTATATTTCTTTATTTATTATTTGTAGCCGTGAAGAGTCAGTGGATGAAATTGGAAAAATACATTTTAAGCCTGTTCTCAAATTGCCTGCTTAACTTCCTGACTCGTTTCTGAACTTAGAGGTTTTAAATTAGCAGGCCTGACTATTAAAGCGATTTTTAATCACATGATTTTTATATATTTAAAAGCGTTCGTAATTATATAAATACGAGCAACTATAGTCGTCGTCTAGACCGTTCGTTTCTTTGTCCATTCGTCCACATACAACAGCGCAAAAATTACCCCAATCGAATGCGTTGAAATTTTAAATACGTAATTGCTGAATAATTTTGTCGAGTCATTTCAAATTTTATATTAAAAAAAAGGATGTGTAGTTTAATTACAGGGACAGTCAAATGCATTTTGTTACTTTACGGTCAATGGGAAAAATTGTTTCAAGTGCATTTTAATGATGTTACACCCATTCGAACATAATGAAATTGATATGAATTTATAATGTGCACTAAAATATCTATTGCATATAATATGTGGTGCAAATGTTATTCATTTACAGGGCCACACAATAAAAATCCACTGCATAATAACATTGAGGGGGGGGGGGACATCGTTTGAGACATACATTAATTATGTTAAACTATTTCATATATAATGTAATTGATATACTACATTACTGAGGTTTACTACTAGTTACTTCGTATACAATAGCAGGATTATTGTTTTTATAGAGACAAACAAACGATTACAGGGACAGTTAAAAGTATTCCGTTACATTACGGTCAATCGAAAAAAATAGTTTAAAGTGCATTTTAATGATGTTGCACCCTTTCGAACGAGTTTAACACTTATTGAACCAAGATCTGAATATTTATAAAGCTATTTATGGTACGAACGCACTTCATTTGCAACGTTTGACGTGCAATTTCCAACTTTTTTGGAAAATGCATTGTTTGATTATTAAATTACTTATTCAGTTATAAGCAATTGTTGTGACATGATGACAGATTTTTCTCCTTTCACATACTGTCGCTTCAGAAATTTGGCTCAAAAACTTGATAGTATTGTTATATATTTATCTGCCTTTGCCAAAAAATGAAAAACATAACCTTGTTCAATGTTGGATAACAATATTTCTGAATAAGAACATGTGCGAATTTGATTAATTTTAATAAGTATGAATTTAGAAGTGCGTCAGAAAGTAACTCCTTTGGATAGGGGAAATCAGCCTTAAGTTTCCGTATTTAGTTGCATTTATTTTGTTATCATAATACCTTATAAATATTTTAATAAAACAGTTACAAAAAACTTTCTTATATGATCTTAGTAAGCATACCCTACAACAGTACTCATCAATCTATTTTGCGATCGCGGACGCATGTAAAATTCTCACAAACATAGCTGCAAACTTTTACGCATTTTTCCTACCACAAAAATTTTATAGTTAATATTGTCTGATTTAATCGTTGAAATCTTATGATTAAACAAATGGAAAATCTATGTACAATTTTAATGGTAGCAAAAATATGTAAAAGTTGGCAGCTATGCTCACAAATGAATTTTTTCTCCATTTACCAATGGCATACTAATACATTTGTAAGTGTGAGTCGATGTAGTGTCAAAATGCATACATATGCATAACACATATACAGGGCATTGCCGAATTCGACCAAGAAATTCAGAGAAGTGATAGTAGGCATCAAGACACTATGAAAAACTGTCATATAAAAATGGGTCGCAAACCACTTATTTAGTCTCAAATACTGGGTATTTCATCCTAACTAAACTTGCGTTGAAGGTAATAATTTTGAGATAAATAAAAATATTTCAGTGAAAATGGAATGATATGTAATCTTGTTTAGTATGAAATATTGTAACATTACAAAAATTTCCGACCGAAGAAAAAAAAAAGTGTTCAAGCAGTCGATGAAACTATAAGAACTGGAAATAACAGTTCAAAGTGTGGATCGTCAAATTTATACTGTAAGAGCGTATAATAAAAAAGCCTACTACTTTTTTTTTTAAATTATTATTATTAGCACATTTACAACAAGGGTGAGAATGTCTGTTAAAAGTTTTTTGATAATATACTTTAGATTTTTGAAAGTTAAAACAGTCGACCAAAACTGAATTAGGGTAGAACACCCTGCATTTTTGATTAAATAAGTTGCTTTCGAAACCTTGTGCTATGGTAATTTTGCATTCTCTTGATGCCTACTATCACCCCTCTGAGGAATTCTCTTCTAATATTCTTTGGGTTTGTCACTCGAGATGAACTATACCAAATGCATTAATTTTCAGAAAGGAAAACAATAGCTGTTATACTAAAAATATAATGTAGTCAATAGATCGACAAACATGCAGATAAACAAATGACACGAACAATTTTTGAAAGTGTCACAAAAAATAATAACATATGTATTTATATTACTCTTTTATATATCTTTTTTATATTTATTTATCATTTATATATCTTTTTAATGTAAGATTGTCATGTTTCAAACTTTCACAAATTAGTGTATCTTACCAATACAATTCGATTGCAATAATCGAATCTCATAAACAATATATTCCACATAATTGATATATATAAACCTGTCTATGTTATATCTATCTATCTATTTATCTATATATATATATATATATATATATATATATATATATATATATATATATATATATATATATATATATTTACAGTAATAGAAACGATTTTTAACAGGTATTTTTTCTATCAAAATTAGTGTTTTTTTGTGGTTTATTTTTCAGGCAACGGTTTCGATGAAGCTTAAAACTTATTCACATTAGACACTAAGTGAGTTTATTTGTAGCTATTACACATTAGCAACGGAAATTCACCGAGTGTTCATTCAATGAAAGCTTTTGTTGGGAAGGCACTAGAGCGTGTAATCGGCTGCTTTATTGATAAGCTAACGCTTTTTAGGTTGAATGAAGTCATTTTTTCCGACTTTTATCTCCACGAATTAACTAGTTATTGTTAGTTCATATTCTGTCTGTTTTTTTTTTAATACTAACGCAATTTTTCTTTCTTGTTATTCCTAACTTAAGAAGTTGTAGAATCATAATAACTCTCTCTCGATATCTGTTACATTTTTTAATGATATCTGCAATAAATAAATAAATAATTGCATTAAAAATAAACATTGTAGAAAACCAAAACTAGCACAATATTATATTATTTCTCTGCTTAATACTGACCTACTTTTGTGGAAAATTATTGTTAGCAACACATTTTGGGGCTGATATTTATCCATTACATAGAGAGTTTTATACCATTCAGCAGCAATATGAGGAATATATACTCAGTATCATTAACTAATGTTTTCTTAGTACAGATACTTTAAAACGAGACTTAAAAAATTACAAAATAAAAATAAAAATAAACAGGCTACCAGTGTTTGTCTCTTTTCGGGCAACTAAGTCAGGTGATGCTTTTTTTGTGACGTAGGCTGCATTAGCCATTTCGAATTCTTATCAGTATGTTTTAATAGAAATTTTTGTTTTACATGATGATAGACTTTTAATGAGTTCGCTAAAAGAAAATCGTTATTCAGAAACTTACGGCAATATTTGCTGATGAATACAATATTTCTAAATAAAAAATCCGTCAGACGCGGCAACACTGACACAGCCAATGTTGCCGCATCTGGCCAATTTTTTATTTAGGCATTTTGGATTCTCACCAGTAAATTTTAATCGTTATTTATGGTTTATATTTTGATTGATATTCCATAAATAACAAAAAGTAAAAATTTTGATTCAATATTTTCTGGGAAAAAAAATGCATATTTCTAAATAAAAAATCTGTCAGATGCGGGAACTCTGAACCTATGTGTCATGTTTATCATATGACTCTGGCGGTCCGAAAGAAGATTAAGACGAAACCGAGTACATCAGACTGCCTATTTCGCTGGCTTTGGTCTTTGTTATTTTAGGTCATTATTAACATTGTTCAGTTCGAAAATATGCAATCAATATTGATTTTAACGAGTATTTTCCCAGGATGGTCAAAGCTTGTTTTACTCTACATTGCTGTAATATCGTGAGGTGTTTAAATGTCGAAAATTGACAATAAATTTTGTTTTCTAGTATTAGATCAGGACAAGAAAATCTGGTTTTGTGTTTTACTGTGCAAGGTGCATACACTACATATAATTACAAATGAACATCGCACCATTATTTCATATTAGATTTTTTTTTTTCCTAATATTTTCCCTTCAGATTGAAAATTTTCTTACAATTAATTAACATCAAAATTTTTAATATTTTTTCGCAATTAAACAAAACGAAAAATTATTTTCAAAACTTGTTCAAAATTGCGTCACGGTTAGAAGTTTACATATTGAAAGTAAGGCCAATATATTATGAGTATTAATAAAAAGTTAGTGAAACACTGAAAATATTATTCATATAGAATTGGTATTGATGAAAAGCCAAATTACTTTAAAATAAATTCATTGCAATGGCTTTTCAATATTCATAAATTCTCCAATATTTATATTACATCATAAATTTTTTCAATGTAAAGCCAATATAAAATTGGTCCAGCTCTTGTCCATTATTAGTTTTAACTTTTAATTTAATATATAAAATGTATATGTTTACTATTATATATTAACTATTAAACCCTTCCATTCTAAAGCTGTTAGCAGATGTATGCTATTAACAACCAGTGTAGCCGTATCTGGCAGTTTTTATTTATTTATTTATTTATTTGGGAAATTTTGAATTTGGACCACAAAAATTTTATTTTTTTAACTTTATTTATATCGAATCAACGATCTTATAAACCTAAAACAATATTTAAAACTATTTGGTGATAATTCGGAATGTCTAATTAAAAAATTAGCCAGATATCAGCACTTACGCTGTGTACGTCATTATTGGAAATGGCTACAGTAGCATGACATACGCTAAGTACGTCATGGTGATCAAGAGGTTAATATACAGTTTAACCCCTTGCGGTGTGTTGTGATGCATTATATCCCATCTAAAGCAAGATTCGCAGTAGAAACTTTTAAGTACATTTTATATTTCTTTCAATGGTGGAAAAAAGTTGAAAGCTAGTTTTTCTTATTTTAAAATAAAAGTTTTCGAATCTTCTGGTGTTAGTTCAACGTTACAGACACACAACTGCTTGCCCCTCAAAGGATTAACTATTAACCCTTTCAGGGACAAGGTGTTTCTGCTCAAAAATGTTCAAATAATCAATTCAAACCTCAATTTACAAGTAAACTTATTTGAAATTAATAAAAATCTTTTTTCATTTCCTTCCCAGTCATATTATCAGATCGAAATTGTACTAAAAAGTTACTGGTGCCATTTGTAACGTTGGACATTAAAATTAAGATTTTTCAGAAAGTAAACGGCACCCTTGAAAGGTTTTAAAATAGCATACTTAAATATTCGAATTAATCAAAACATAATATTTAAATTTAATTATAATTAGTAATTATATTAGCAGATATGTATCTAATTAAAACGAAAAATAAAAGACTTAAATATTTTTTTTTTTATATCCAAATGATATCTTCATATATGAAGAGTTATTGACCAACAACTGCTACTTTTATCTACTTGGGTGGTACTGTTTATCACCGAAAAACCTTATAAAATACTTTCTTCAATATTATTTTTATTATCATCATAGCTTTTTTTTTCTTTCTGAACTGAAATTTCTTTCAAACTGACTATGAGAAAAAAGTCTGTTATCGTTCCCATATAGAGTCATTATTAGCGCAAATTTCTCATCACTTCCGCGTAAGTGAAATTCATACTGGTTTATAGTGTCATGGGATGCTACAGTCCATTGACAACATTAGGAAAGGAAAGTGAACAGCAACAACAACAAAAGAAAAACACCATTTTTTTACTTATTGTTTGTTCTTTTCATGTGTTTTCTCCTGTGAAATTAAATTGAGGAGAAAATTACTAGTTTTCTTCAAGTGAAGCCTTTTTTAATCATTAAAAGGAAAGTGATATAAAAAAAAAGACTTTTTTTCTGTAAATATATTTCTTTATTAGAATATCGATGTTATTCCAAGAAATACTTGAGCTACCTTTATTTATTTAATTATAATTAATTTTTTAATTAATTATCATCAGGGAAAATACGCTCGAGATTATTGAATATTTAATGAATGATTATCACTTTCCGCTGATGATAATATCATCAGCGAATTAATTATCATCAGGGAAAATACGCTCGAGATTATTGAATATTTAATGAATGATTATCACTTTTCGCTGATGATAATTAAGTGAAAAATTAATTATAATTAAATATGAGTTCACCGATGCTGGGTCTATTTGTGTGTCATGTTATGCCACAGGTTTCTGTGCTCACCTGGACATTACCATCTTGTGCTGCGGTTGAAGCTTTACCAACAAAATAGTGATAATACAAAGCTGGGCATCGTCCTTGTACCTTAACACTAGAACCGCGGGAAAATTTATTCGATTTTTATAAAAATATTTCTCACCGGAATTTTCATTTAAAACTGTTCAAGTATTTTATTGTAATTATTTTTACTCAGCTTATATTTAGCTTATTTTATAAAGAGTTTTCTGGTTCCAATTGACATCTTTGCGCATGATACGGGTCAAAATGACCCGTCGCCGCGGTTTTAGTGTTAAATGAAAGAGTACTTGGACTGCTATTCCAAGAGTTCCGTGTTCGGTACCCCAGCTTGAACATTTTTCACTTTGTTGGTTCAGTGCTTAACTAGCAATGTGACAGTCACTCATTAAATACTTTTATTTAAAGTATAGATTTAAATGAAATTGAAATAGAGAAATAGTTCTTACGCGTTTTTGAAATTTGATAAAATAATTTTAACGCATTGTGTGCAAGTGATTCTGCGAAAATCCTCGAGATTTGTTTGTACAAAATTAACTTTAAGCTAAAATTTCTTACAACTATTGGAGACCACATCTGATTAAAATACCCGCAACGAAGTTACAAATAAAAAGGAGCAGACATACACTAATATAGTATCTACCACTTGCGATTGAAGTAACTAAAAAAGTAGTCGCAAGACGGCGGCTCTTTTTATTATTTTTTTTATCATTAGTTTTATATTGTATCAACAATTTCTCATTACCGTCGGTGCTGGAGCTCCACCAAACTTCCACCACTATTCTTCAATAGTAAATTTCACCTTATTTAATCGCCTTCTTCATACAAAATTTCTCTCACGAATGTGGTAAAAATTTCTATTACTTAGTAATGTTGGAAATTGGATCAGTATAATAATCTCTTTCACTGACAAAAGAATGTTTAATCTTCTTGTGTATAATCGTTTTATTATTCCTTTAAAAATATATATCCGATTCCTTAGGGGGCTCATTAAAGAAAAAATACTGAAAAAAATTATCACTCTTATATTTTTCAGTATTTTCGGTTTTTTAAACTGTTACCAAATCGCAATACCATTCATCAATCGTACGCATATAATATTTGTTGCAAATTTAAAAAAAGAAAAAAAAATTGCTGAAAATTATTTAAAATAACTTTTAAAAACATATTCTTCCAAAAGAATATTTTTAAAGGAAATTTTACATTTTAAGTACATTTTATTTTTGTTAGAAATCCATCTATGGCTAGGAAAATAGAAGGCTTCAAAAGTTCCTTTTTATTTGTAACTGATAAACAATCTATGGTAATTTTAATGAACTAAACATAAACGTATCAATATGAATACGTAAACCAAAAAGTTATTAATAGACAACTAAAAATAAATATAATAAGAAGAAAAATTTTAATTTGTAGTCAAATGGTAACACTATGCACTAGAGGGTTAAGTCGCCACAATATGACGATAACGCAAGACCTGACTACTGCCATTAAAAACTTCCACTAATAGATATGAACATCTATTTTTGCTGTAATTAACACCAAAATTTTGCATGAATAAAAACTTTCAAAATGGAGAAAGTTTTTTTTTAATTGAAATTTAATAGCGGAATTTTGCAACATCGGTAATTACAACATTAATTATTTGCAACATCGGTAACCTGGGAAAACGGTTACAGTTGAAGCGTCACTGTTTTTAGGATTTATATTTATTAATAAAGGTGTACAAATGTGAATAAAGTATAATAATATACACGCATAACATCAGGATTTGCACGGACTTTGTTAGTATTTTTTAAGTAAGGTATTCGTATTTCTTTTTCGTTATTTTATCTTTTAATTCTTGCTCCCGTGATATTCACGGCTTGCGATCTTCATGGCTTTTAATCAGAATTGTTTGATCATCATCAGTTTTATAAAATAGTGTAATCATCTTTATTTTGGTATCATATTCCTTGTCATTAAATAAAAGGAAAAACTGGTCTTTCAAAAAACTGGTGGAAATAATCAATCTGAATTTTTAAACCATAATTTAGTACGACTAGTAAGGGATTTAAAAAAATAAATCCAGTTCAAAAAGACAAAATTTCGCCTTATTTAAGGAGATTTCCTATCAAACTTTTAAAATTTAATTCGTTGAATTTTATTATTTTGATATTATTATTGTAATTATTTATTTATGTATGTATTTATTTATTTTATTTATTTATTTTACGGCTTCGCAGCTAAGAATTGGCGATGGACTTTGTAAGGCATCCAGCGATTTGCATTTCTTTCTTTTTTTTAAAAACTTATATCTGCTGGCAGAATCAAAACGAAATATGATTTGCATACTATGTACGTATATATAAAATACAATATCAATACATCATTTTCCATTAAAATAATCTTGGCTATTCCTAATTTATTATATCTCTTATCATTATATAGGCCTTTGCCCAACTCTAACCAAATATAATGAATTTTTTTATTCAGACATTTCGAGTTGACACCAGAAAATTTTCAATATTAATTTTGATTTAATATATTCGCGAGCAGCTATCAATACACTAACCAAGAGTAATGATTCAAACTCTCTGGGGAGAATATAAAATATCTTAACACGGCAGAACTCGCTAGTGAGAATTTCTCTCACAGTGTTCAATTGCTTTTGTTTTACTTTACATTTGTTTAATATAACATATTTTTACCTTAGTACTTTTATTCGCAAAACCAGGTAAAATAAGTGAAATAACATTTTGAAATTTTAATTAAAGAGGAAAGAGGTTTAAATAAGAGTCTTCAAAAAGGTACGATGGTGAGAGAAAATCTCATGTAGCGAATTCTCCCGGGTTAATGATAACGCATAAATGTGTCAGCCGGTCTATATAGTGTTATTAGCAATTCATTCAAAAGAAAAAAAATCGCAATGGTTTCAATAAAAGTTATATAATCATTCTCATACTTAGATTTTTTTATGTATTTATTTTTTTCAGTGCATATATTTAAAAATTGTATAAAATGCACAAAAAATACGTACGTAAACAAGAGGTACAAGAGTAAGTTGAAAGAAAATAGTTCACAGCACAATTTCATTTCAAACTTTAACAAAGGAATGAAAATAAGCAAGTACAACTGACAAAAACCTATAAAAACTCGCACCAAGCTCCCATTTGTCAGCAACAATTCATTTCCAAATGTTCACGAAAGTGGCAGAATATAGCAAAAATTTTTGTAGCAGACGTTAATGCACGTATTACTAGGATATATAGCATCGTCGCAGCCCCCTCCCCCCTTTAACAAAAATAAATTGGACCCATGCCAACCAGCAATGCCACCGTAAGCCAAGTCTGAGAGAATGTTTTCACCTGATGTTCAGTTAGGCTTGGGAAAACGAGGTTCTATGTTACCTTAATCGAAAATAAAGTGGGTTCCCCTTCTTTTCCCAGACAGAAAAAGTTAAACAACTTTTCTCAAAGAAAAATAAATAAATAATCGAATGAAGTCCTAGTTGAGTCTTTGTATAAAGTGAGCTTTCAACTAGTGGAGCTTATTAACTTATGAAATTAATCAAAAGTATAGCAATTATTGAACAACATTAAAATGTAGATACATCGTATTAGTGATTTCTATATATAAAAAAATTAAGTTCAGTATTTTTTTTCTGTGAGTTTATTCAAAATGCATAAATAGGGCCATCATTTCTTTTCTTTTTTTTTGTGGAAATTTAAAAATTTTTTAGTAATTTATGGAAAATTACCCGCTTACTAATTTTTCATCAGGTAAAGTAGACATATAAAGCTACATATAAAGATGTCAAAAATACATAACTATAGATTTTTTTTAAAAAAGAAAAAAAAAAAGACCTAATTTCGTTTAGTATAAATGATTTTATGAGTTTAAATACAGTGAATAAGTATAGAATAATTTTATGAAATAATACACTAAAACCACTAAATGGATGACATTTCGCGAGAGCGAAATTCGTGTATAAATAGGAGGTGGCTGCTTTTCAGAGCTAAAAACAAATAAATATATAAAACGCTGGCAATTGAAAAAGTGTTTAAAGATATTTGCTCTTCTGGAGTTTTTACTATATTAACAAATTTCTTTTTATTTATAAAAGAAAAAGGAAAATATTCTTTAAAGTATTAGTAATATAAAAGTAATAAACATCCAACTGATTAAAAAAGAGAGAAAAATTGCAATATAAGGTAAATCGCAAGTATTGTAACTTAAAAACGCGGGTAAGACGCTCCATATGTTAAGGTTTTTTTTAAATCCAAGCATCAACATTTGATACACTTTTTTAAAACAATGTCTGGAAATCCGTGTTAACACATCTAGCGGTTTTTATATTCACAAATCCCAAATTCTTCTCAGAAAACTTTAACAATATTTTTTCGTTTATAACAATAATGGACATAAAATCATTAATAAAACTTTCATAAATCCTAAATTCTTCTCAGAAAACTTAATAATGATTTTTCTTTTATAACAATAGTATATATAAAATCGTTATTAAAAATTTCTTGGTGTAAATTCGAAATCTCTGAACAACATATACATGTCAGATTTGGCAATACCTCTAGTTATATTATCAAAATGAAAAACATTAATTTTATAATTTAAAATTAAGAGTGAAAATGGAACAAATACATGGATGGCGTATTCTTTACATCGGCGGTGGCTTAACAATAAAAATAATTAAACAGAGAAATTTGCGAACTTAATTTTTAAATATTTATAAAACATTGTAGAGGGGTGATCTTGAAAAGAGGATAAACGAAGTGTAAATGTTAATAGCTTAACCATTTTAGAATTCGCAGTTTTTTTTTCTATTGAGAGACTGTCAGTCCGACATCCGTGTTTTTAAAAGTTAGTAATAACATTGTTTGTGAGCCTCATATCATATTCTTTTTTTTATTTTGTAACTTTTAAAAAAGATTTTTAAAAATGGACCGTTTTTTGTTTTAAGATAATTCATTTTAAATGTATTTTAAGCAGAAAATATGTTTATCATCCACTAAAAAAGACTTCATATACGACAGATGCAAAGTTCTCATTGTTAATAGTGCAATAAATTCAGTATTAAATGCTTTTAATCCCACACTGCAAAATGATGCACAAATCAACCAACTGGAATTTAATTTTTAACAATTAAACTTAATTCCAAGCAACCACTGTATTGAAAGAAATTTTTTCGTCTTATTTAATGGCAGCAATCTGCTATTAAGTAAGACAACAAAAACAAGAAGAAGACGAATTTCTCTTTACAATTTCTGGTATCTCAGCCTAAATGGGAGTATAAAAAATATATTTTAAAAATAAATGTTCAATGTAGTGTTATTTTTTTTTCAATTTAATGTCTCTGCATCTTTATCCAAATAATAGCAGTAGATCTCTACACGACAAAGTAATGACAATTATTTTTTTCCAGCAAACACGAAAATTAACTGCATTACACTGTCGCTTTCTGTTGTTCCTTCTGATAACTGACAATGATATTAACGTCAAATTAAATGGCAGAACTCCCAGATTCTCTGAATTAACTTCGTTTTTGGATAGATTCCAATTTATTTTTTATTTTTTGCTGGGATCCTACGTTGTAGGCAGCCCGTTTAAGAACATTCATGTTAAAATTTCGGGTATAGATTAAAAAATAATAATAACAATATTAATGTATAAAGAGAACAACAACAATGAAAAAAATTAACTGCACTAAAAATACGTAAATAACCATCCATAAAGGTAAAAATAAAAATGAAAATCTAAGTAATCACATCCATGAAAAATAGCGTAGCATTTAGTGGCTTTGCATATATCAGTTAAAAGTTCGGTGTGAAAGTAAAACGTGATTAAAAGAAAAAGAAAAATCTTTGGGGCATAGAGACATGCAATTTGCAGATAAATACTCAGCGTGGTACGGAATTTTGAAAGACACTTACAAAAAATTAGTTCAAAATCTCCACACTAGAGTACGCTTCTTTTGATAATTTCAAGGAATAATTTCATATTGCTCACATAACGCAAGATTTGGATTCAAAAATGTTTACATGCAGTATTCTTTATTGTTTGTGTATCGTGTTTGTGTATTGTGTTTTGTTAGTAATCCCTCAACGTTTACGAGTTTAATATTGCTTTACCAATTGTATGAACTACGTTACACTGGACAATTTTTTTATGCATTATATAGCCTATTGTATTACTGCATAACCTAAGTTGAAAGAACTTCAGCCCTTGCATTGAGATAAAATATAGATCAATAATTTCCTTTATTTTTTATGCAAATTTTATCATTTTTTTTTTAATTTCTAAAATTTTAAAATTTTATTGACGATGAAATACTTTCTATAACAGTTATCGGGAAAGTTTTAAAACATCATCGATAACTTGTTGAAAATGCAATAAAATGCATGATGAGGAGTTTTAAATTTAATATAGAAATCACGGCCGCAACTTTTCTTTACATGGAAATACATAAACATAAGATCTGTTCTGCCAAAAAAATCTCACATCACTGTTTTTTGTCCATTATAAACTAGCGAAAAAAATTGTACAATATGTTTATAATTATTCAAATTTATTTAAATAATGTACTTTTAATGTATAATGCTGAATAAATGTATTTTTTGAACCTCATTTGTTCTTTTCCATTAAAAAGAACTGAAAGCGAACCCTCTTATATGTACGGGAAGATAGTCTCAACATTCGTGATTTTGACATTTGCAAATGTTTTCGGGAACCTAACCCTCGCTCTATTTATTATTATTATCATGGATATTATGATAGCATAATTGATTTTGTTCAAATCAAGAAATTTTTAAAGTCTAAATGATTATGTATTTTTCTTATGAAAATCTTTTTAATTAGAGCAACATCGGATTTAAAAATGTGGTATTTTCATGAAACATTTTAAGTATAGGGTGGATGTGCCAGTAATGGACCGTTTTGCAGTAATGGGTCACCCCATAGTTTTTGGTTTATTAAAAATAATAATAATAATAATAAATAAATAATAGTTAATCTTTTTTCCCCTTAACTCTCCCTTACATGCTATATAATTTGATTTACTTTTTATTTTACACTTTTCACCAAAGTAATTAGGAAACAGAAAATAAAGTTTTCTTGCTTTTCATTGAAAATCTTAATGAACATGCTAAGAGCTGACTTTATTTATTTAATCTTCTTTATTTTATGGTAAAAAATAAATGCTTTTGTTTGGATAGTAATATAAACCTTTGAATTTCATATACCAATGGTCATTTACAAAATTTTATTTATATTTAAGATTTTAGGAGGGGTGACCATTGCTGGAACATAGGCTGTCCATTACTGGCTTTTCGGTATTTTGACGTATTTCTGTTATTTATATTTCATATTTTATTTCTATTGGGGAATGTAACTATGGGATTAGTTAAATATTATTGAAAGATTAATATAATATGAAAAAAACTGGTATATAACAATTATAACTGTTAATAAAAAAATAATTTTTAAAGAAATTCCTTAAGGGGGTCTATTAATGGCATATATATATATATATATACTATAGAAAAATTTTAAAAGTTTACTTCAATCTTTGACGTATTCATCATCACAAAAAATATGCATGAATGGAAAAAAAAGTCTGAAGAAAAAAAATCTTGATGTAATCGATATGCATTTTTAGCTACTAAATACGAAAATTCCAAAAAATAAACCATAAAATAAAAAGTGATAGTGACGGTGATATACATTTACAAACAAGTTTTTGTTAGCATTTTTTGGGGTTAATTTAATTTTCTTTATTTCATTCCGTCCGTTACAAGTTTAAGGGAAACGAGTTAATCCAGAATTTTCAGAAAATCAGACGATATTATTCACATCTTCATCAAATTATAATGAAAATAAAAAAAAATACACAGTTATCTCTTTCGATTTAAAAAAGTAAATAAATAAGAAGTGAAGTGAAGGAATAAAAAAACCGACGCTTGTTTGAATGGGCCTGACCCAGTTTCGTTTTTCCATCGAGCAGTGACCCTCTCTTTCGCTCCAGCCACGCCTCACCCCTCCAAGTCAGAGAGAAAAACCCCGAGAAAAACCAGATGATGGTTGCTCCAAACAAACCAGTATTACGCGACGAAACAAACTAGTGAAAGTGTTTTTAAGGGAATGAAAGAGAAAAACTTAACGACAATAAAAGCTTTTTGTTTTTCCCTTTAAATGACAGAGATTGATTTTTTTTTTAAATTTATTTATTTATTTTAAGCTGCTAAAACGATGTTTTACTAGTTTCATTCTTTTATAAGATTTTTTTTCGTTGAAAAGTTTACTTATCAAAATAAAAGTAAAATCTTTAGAATAATTAGTTTTCTTCTTGTAAAAGAACTAAAGGGTCTTTATTTGTTAAAAGCTAGCGATAAAAATGGTGTTTTATTTTAAATGTTTTATTATAAGTACGGATGAGATTTCCGACTGTTTTGCACACCAGTATAATCTTAGAAAAAAATCTTCTCTTTTAAATCGCAAAACTCTTCCGACTAAACAAAATATTGTTTTTTATAAGATTATACTGATGTTTAAAAAATCGGAAATCCTATCCCTGATTAAGTGAACAGTAACAGGTTACCTCGAGACTATTTTTATATTCTATACTTACTACTATTTTTTTAAATAAATTTTATACTATATTTCTCTTACATAGGTTAGAAGGATGCTAATTTTTGTGAGAAATCAGTGGAAGATTGATTTTAAAAAATACCGCACGGTGGCGTACAGACTTTCAAAATTAAAGAAATCGGGAAAAAATATGATGCTTAATTCATTGTTTTTTAAAAACCAACTTGAAAATCAGTCTTGCTTTAGCCCATTGAAAGGCGGTGGTTGATTTTTGGACCACTTAATTTTAATCGCTAAATCCATTTTGCCACCAGAAATGTTGGATAAAAATTCTTTTTATTATTGAATACATAAAGAAAAGCCTGTAAATATTTTTAAATAAATTTATTTGTAAATTATGGTGTCACTCAAAAATTTTAACATTTCATGAATATTTTGAAGTATTTTACGTGTCAAGGAGTTCAATATTTTATCAATACGTTATCCTTTTTGTGATATGTGGATGGTTTTATAACAGTAGAAGCTCCTCCACTGCCCGAAAAATATCCACAGCTTGATTTCCCAGTTAGATTTTTCATGTTTATGTAACAATAAATATCTTTCAATTTATGAATTTCATATAAAATGCCTTACAAATTAAAAAAGTATGGACAGAAAGATGTATTTTCTGTAAGCTAGATGTCACCCCCTTAATCAAGGACTTATATTGCGTTAACTGAATCTTTTGCTAATTAGAAAGGATTTGGACAGTGAATGAAAAAGAAAAAAAAAACTTCACGTTTCTAAAAGCATTTTTTCCCCATTTAAATGATAGAAGTTGGATTAATTTATTTTAAAAGGGATTCTGAAAAGTTGAACATTTTAGTTGTGTGCCCTCTTTTATATTTCCCACTCATTCTTATTCTTATTAAAAAGTAATTATTATTATTATTATTTTTTTTTTTTTTAGAATAATTTAATTTTCTTCAAAGCCAAAGCGTCATTACATTGTTAAAAATTAGCTACAAAAATAGTGTCTTCTTTGAAATGTTTAATTAAGAAATTACTGATACTTTGTTTTAATGAAATCTGAGATTTTAAACAGTAACATGGGTCGTAGGCAGTGTTCTCGCTGACATTTGACGAACGTTAGTAATTTGGCTAATTAAAAATAAAAAACATTCGCCAAATGAAAAAATTATTAGCAAAATACATACGTCGTGTAACACACACACACACACACAAAAATCTTTAACTCTTTAATGTACCCCTATTTCCTCAATATGTTCTAAAATTAACTATGCTTTTACAACTACGACAACGATTATTATTAATCTAATTTCAACTATCCGCTACAAACATATTAAATATATATATATACATGCATATGTATGAAAAACGAAAAAAAGTAAGAAAACGTAAAAATTGAGCACTAGCAATTTGGCGAATCTAATTTCTTGTTTACTCGCCAAATGAAGAATTTAGTCGGCGAAATGGCGAGCAACAGCGAGAACGCTGGTCGTAGGTGTGCTGAAATTTCAAGACCATGAAATTCATCTAAATCAGTATTTTCTATTAGAAATTTTTTTCTTAAATAAGGCGAATTTTACCGTTTTTACATTATATTCATTTTTTTTTAATAAAAAGATACTGATATTTGTCCTGAAAAATTATCTAAAGCGTATGACCCTTGCAGTAAAATCGGCTTTCTTTTCTGCAAGTCTTTCGTATATTGGGTTTCTTGATAACTGTCTAAAGTTTGTAAATCAGTAAATATCGTTTAATGTGCAAATTTAGTATAAAATCTCTCTTGCAAAGTAAAAAATATATAGACAACATGACTAACATTATTTTCTGTAAGGTATACTATACAAACTGTATAAAAAGATACATACAGATATTCAATGAATACATCTTCTCTCTTTGTCCTTAGTCAATTCATGATTACTAGTTTAGACAAAAAAAAAAAAAAAAAAAAAAAAAAAAGAGGAACCATTCCAAATGTATATCAAAAATTTAAAAAAAAAAAAGCTTTATTAATTATAAAATGATCTGCTATAAATAAAGAAAAAATTTACCATAGAAATTATCAGGTCAATGTGAAATTTTTGAATAGTAAGAAAAGCCAAATAGGCAACTTAAGACAATGATGTTTTTTTAATTAAAATTAATTTTCTTGTCTCCACTCGATATTTTTTTAGCTATTTTAGGAGTAAAGTACTTCCACTGATAAAATAACAAAATGATTAAATGACCCAAACTCCACAAAAAAAAAAAAAAAAAAAAAAAAAAAAAAAAAAAAGCATTAAAAAATAAGTAAAAACAAAACAAAACAAAATATTCTCTACGTACATTACAAAAGTAATTTTTCCCCAAAAATTCTGGTGCTAATGTGGAATATAAGAATTAAAATTAAATAATACATATAATATACCATTGGCCTTCAGTGAGTTATAAGAATTTTTTACTATTAAAAGTAAACTAGAAGAAGTAAAAAAAAAAAGTGAGACAGTGATAATAAAAGCTTTTGTTTTTCTTCCATGAATAACAAAAGTTGTTTTACTAATTATTTTTTTAAAGTCTTCTAAAATGATACTCCAGTTACTTTTTGTTTGAAAATTTTGTTACACTTTTTTTCTCTCATTAAAAGGTTATTTGGCGGAGTAAAAGTAAAATCTATAACACAATCAATATTTATTTCTGTAAAGAACCAAAAAGTTATTGCTCGTTATGATGATTTTAGTTTTACTTTTTCTATTAGAAATGAACTTGAGAAACTATTTTTAAGTGCATCAAAACGAAAAATGAATGAAAATAAAAGTTGTTTTTTTTTCGTAAATGAAAGAAGTTCTTTATTTTTAACGTAAAATTGAAAAACTCTTTCATTTTTACTTTTAAATTAATAATCTTGCAATTTTTTTTCCATATTACTTTTTTCAATGTAGGGGGGAGGGGGGAAAGGCAATAATGTAAATTTTATTTAACAATTCACTGAAATAGCATCATTTGTTAAAAACTAATTGCAAAAGAGTATTTTTGTTCATTGATTGTTTGGGGTATTTTTTTGCCAGAACGTAATATATTAAATGACTGTAAATCAAACAACTAAAGACAATAACATTTTTTCTTCTTCTCCAAATGACAGAAATAAAGAAAATAATAGCAAAATAATATTTTACTAGCATTGTTTACTTTTCAAATTGCCATATATGTTATTTTTAATTTTCATTTAACAGATTTTTAAATGTAGAAAGGAAAATAGAAACTCAAGGACAAGTAACCGTTTTCTTTTTATCATTGGCAAAAGAAGCCGGGTTAACTTGTTATATAACTCGATGCGAAAAAAGTTTCAATACAGTTGTGCTTTAAATATGGATTCCAATTCTTTCTCTTCTTCATTTGAAAATATTAAAAATTATGGGAATGAAAGTCAAAAAATTAGTAACAGAAGTTTTTATTGTTCTTGCAATCATTATACAGCGGCCAATATAAGGGAGTAAGGGTTGATCAACAAACTCCCCAAAACGTTACACAAAAAAGGGAAAGAGAAAATTAAGTCGTATTATGAGAAAATAAAGAAGTTTAGGGAGTCGTTTTCATATAGAAATTATGAAAAAAAAAAAAAAAATTCAATATAAACATCATTTTTTTTAAACATTATATTTAATTTTTACAATGAATTTTGCGTTAAAATACTTAACAAAAAATCATTCGGATCGAGACTGCAAGTTTAATCTCTATTTTCATCCCGAAATTTTGATTTTGACTGCAAACTTTTGAAGAAGAATTTTTTCATAAGACAAGGGTCAATCCACTTTAAATCCTTAGGTTAGGTCTAAAGTCGGTATGTAATTTTAAATGGGGTCCGAAAACTTTTGAAAAAATATTATCGAGGTCCAGAGAAAAACTCATAAGTAATACAAGTATTTCTAATTTTTACATTTTTATTTTTACATACACATACATATAATATAAAACAGAAAAGTCTTATACTCGCTCCGAAAAATTACTACTGGCACAAATAGTCCTGAATTTTTTTTTAATCTACGTACAATAACATAGAAAAGTCAGGTAATTAAATTCAAGTTCAAAAATTAAAGCGAAAAATTATACAGTAAAACCTCCATAACGGACACTCCCGAATAGCGGACACCTCTATTTAACGGACAGTTTTCCAATCCCCACTCCCAAAGCCTAAATTTTTGTATGTTTAACCTCTGAATAACGGACATTCCGAATAGCGGACACTTTATTCGACGATAAAGGATGTAAAAATATGTTTTAAAGAGAAAAAAAATTAAAAAAAAAAGCATAAAGGCCTCTGAATTTATCAGGACAACGTGTCACAAATTTAGTGATCACAGATAAATGTAGATAAAGAGCTGGGGACCCCCCCCCCTCCCACGTTCAGTGCTAAATTCAGGGTGTTGCCCGGGAGGAATATCTCCCAGAGCATTGAAATGTCACACAAGAATATTTTGAGATTGTATGCTTTTAAAGTTCAAAAAGTGCAATCCTTCCCTTCCCGCCCGGAACTCTACAATGTCCAATAATGTCACATAGAAAAACAAATTACATTTAATCGCAAGCAAAAGTAAACTTTTGTAACAGATTATTTCGCGCGAATATAATAAACAGTGGATAAAAGTGTGCACAAATTTATTTCAATTTTATTGATTAAAAAATAATTTTAATTTATGACTAATTATATAATAGAGGTTTTAGGACATATAAAAGTAAATTAAAGAAACATTAAGCATTTCTTAGCGATTTTTGAATCTCTTAGGTTTTCCCAATAGCGCACACCTCCGAATAGCGGACAGTTTCTGCGTTCCCGAGGTGTCCGTTATTTAGAGGTTTTACTGTATTTTGATCTTGAGTCAGTTTTTTAGAGTTTGGTTCACGTGGTGAACATCGTGGTGAACTTATGATAAGAGTGTCCTCAAGGTGGGTGTCCGTTGACCTCGAATGATATTTGTTCTACAAAAAATTCATATTGTCGAAAGTTATTTCACGCACATATGTGGAGCCAAAAGTAATCGCCAGTTTAATAGCCAGTTTTTTGCAATCTACACACTTTTCTGAAACATATTTAGCCCGAAATTCTTCAGAGGATTTTTTAAAAATATTTTTTCAAGGAAATATCTTCTTGCAAGACATTTATCTCTATTTAAAGTAACGTTTTTTTTTTCAAGACTCAACAACCTCGGAAACACACCAGTCCATTCTGCAGCTGGAGCAACTTTATAAAACCATCAATATTAAAAAAATCAAATTATTCGGGTTATTACAAGTAAAATATAAGAAATATTCATAAGATTACCGCTCAAACGTATCTATTATATATAAATATTCATAATTATTTGTCTAAACTAAATATTTTTGTCGGTCCAGACTTCAACGTTCCGTGGTATTGATGTGGACCGCGATCCACCACTTGCCGACTATGGCCCTAGAGGGTGTCGTTTGACATTTTAAAGTTTTCTAACCTTTTAATTACGTTTTCTTCATAGTTTTATGAGTTTAGAAATTGTTAACAAAGAAGAAATCCGAAAAATTATTATAGAAAAGGTGTTGTCAGCTATACGTGAAAAATTTTCGTGTAGTGAAAAATCGAGTCGTATATACATAGAATAGAACAATGTCTAGCTCCATTTGGCAGTGGAAGATCCCAGTATTGGAAGAGAATGTTTAAAAGATCGATGGAATTTGCAATTTCAATGTGCGAAGGAACGTTGTAAATATAAAATAAAATGGGGCGTGGCATAAAAACGTGAGAATTCTGGATTTTTCAAAAACTAATATAGTACTGATTTACGAAGGGACGTAGGGAATTTTTGGTAAGCAAATGTTTTCGATTGAAGCAGAGCACCCTGAAATCTCCGAAAAATGTTGAAACAAACTTATAAAATATAATCACTATCAATAATCAAAAATATTCAAATGTAGCAACTAGTTTGGCACAGAGGGAGTAGATTTTTAGTGGAGGTTATTTTCAACAAGCTATACAGCCATTTTTGATCGAAAAAAGGTGTTTCATAGAAAATGCTGCAACTGCTTTATTTTTATACCTATCAAGATGAATGAAAAACTAAAATGTTCAACATAAATTTTTCTACATTTTGTGAAACCGTAAAATTTTCATTTGACTTAAGTATGTAGATCCAAAAATATGTTTTTAAAAAAAAAGGTCAAACACCACATTTCGTTGCCATTTTTTTTAAATGAAGATCAGATTCATCTTAAATATTTTTTTCTGATACAGATCTCTTATAGGACTACTTCTTTTTACAAAGTTTAATCTTGAAAACTTTTTCTTTTTTTTTTTTCTGTTCATTTTTTTTTCACAGTTTATCAAAAATTGCGTTAAATTTGATTTTGGCAATTCTAGCTTACTAATATTTCAAAAGGGATTGAAAAAAAATTCAGAGTTTAAGATAATAAACATCTTTGTAATGCAAAGTTAAATTATAAATATTATGATTGTTGTAAAATGAAATGAAGTGAAACTAATTGAACGCGTAAATTAAGAAAATGAAAATATCGTCTGATTTTATTTATTATCATTCGAAGAACTTTGACAAGTGTAAGAGAACGATTGAGTTCTCTGGATGTAATGATGGATGTGTCTTTTACATGGAATTAAACGACAATTTTTATAATATATGGACTTTTAGATGAATTTGAACTTAGAATAAGTTTATCTCAACAGATGATTTTCGATTTTAATTCAAAGCTCCGCGCATCGCATAGATGCAACCTGCAAATGAAGACTTGCATGGTTAGTAAGTAATTTTTAAACTAACCCTATTTTCGAATTCTAACATACTGGTACCCTCGGCGGGACAGGAGTTTTGAATTTCAATTAATTTTAAATGAAAAAATGGATCTGAGTAGTTTGAAAACTCAGAGAAAAGGACTGAGGGCTGCTTTTACTCTCACGTTTAAGAAAATTGAAACTGAATTAACTAAAGAAATATGTGAAATTAAAGAACTTTCTATTCTGAAAACTGAACTGTTTGATAAATTTCAACGGATGGACACTTGTCAAAGTAAAATTTCGGAAATATTGTTACAAGATAAGGACGAAAAATTGTTTACCGAAGATTTTGAAGGTGCAGAAGAATATCGAGAAAAATATATAGAAATATGTGCTCGTATTGATGAAAAGATACAGTTTTCTTCATCTCCTGGCGAAGAAGTAAAACGCAAATTTAAATTACCGGAGATCGAGCTGAAAAAATTTAACGGCGAACCAAAGGAATTTTTATCATTTTGGAGCCAGTTTAAGAAAATACATGAAGACGATTCTATTGCCGCGGAGGATAAGATGCAGTATCTATTCCAATGTATGGAACCGAAATCAAAAGCGGAGCGTTTAATATCAAGCTATCCAGCTACCGCGGAAAATTATCCGAAGGCTATCGATCAATTAAAACAGAGGTTTGGACGAGATGATCTTCTTGTGCAAATTTACGTTAGGGAATTATTAACCCTCGTAATGAAAAATGCCACTGCGCCTAAAATGAAAGTTGACTTAGCCTCTTTATACGATGAATTAGAAAGCAAACTTCGTGCCTTAGAAAGTTTGGGAAGAACTCAAGAGAAGTATGGAGACTTTCTCATGCCCTTGGTTGAGAGCTGCCTGCCTGAAGAAGTTCTTTTGACCTGGGAAAGAAGTCGAAATCACGATACATATTCCAGTGAGAATTCCAGGACTTTAAAAAATCTGATGGACTTTCTACGCCAAGAAGTTCAAGGAGATGAAATGGTGTTTTTAGCAAGAAAAGGTTTTGATTCTATTGTTAGAAAAAAGAACATTTTATCTGAAATTATTAGCAAACCTGATCCAGCCACCGCCTCTGCATTGGTGAGTATAGAAAATAAAGGTAAGAAAAACAATTGCATATTCTGTGATAGGTTTCACCCCTCTAATAAATGTTTTGGGGCTCAAAAAATGTCTTTAACTGATAAACAAAAGATTTTGTTAAAAAGGGGGATTTGTTTCACTTGTTTGCAAAAGGTTGGTCATCTGAGTAAGAATTGTAATATTAAAAATAAATTAAAATGTAATTATTGCCATAAACCACATTTTGAAATAATGTGTCCAGAACAAAATATAAATAATAATCAAGATGATTCTTTAAAATCTGAAAATTCTCTTTCTAATTGTAGTAGAAATAAAGTTGTGTACATGCAAACGCTTGGCGTGCGCATTCGATCGCAAGGTCGCCAAAAAGTCGTACGCGCACTGCTGGATTCAGCGAGCCAAAGTAGTTACGTAAGCGAGAGAATAACGAAATCACTGAAAATGCATCCTATAAGAAAAGAAATAATTATTCACGCGCTGTTCGGGGGGGATGAAACGGAACCTAAAAAACATGATGTGTTTTCGGTAGAAATCAGTGAATTAGATGGAAATAATGCGTTTTGTTTTGAAGCATTTTCCGAAAAAAGGATTTGCGGATTTGTACCTAAAATTAAAGATTATAGAATATTAAATGAATTAAAAAGAAATAAAATAAATCTATCTGATGATTTTTGTAAGGAATCTGAAATTGATCTTTTGGTGGGGGCTGATATGATAGGAAAATTATTGACAGGAAATTTAATTCAATTAAATTGCGATTTGACTGCCATAGAAACCAAGCTCGGTTGGACAGTGATGGGGAAACAAACGTGTGGCAAGAAACATAACGTTTTGACAACATTGTCTATGCACGTTAGAAATATTCCTTTGAATGAATTATGGGAACTTGAAACCATAGGAATTTCTGACCCCATTCAGAGTTTTGAAAAGCGGGAAAACTTTGATTTAAACGATTTTAAAGAAAAAATGAAAATTCTTCCCGATGGCAGATATGAAGTAGGGCTTCCATGGAAGTGTAATTTTAAGAATTTGCCCGACAATAAAGTTTTAGCTCGGAAGAGATATGAAAAAATGATCAATAAATTGAAATGTGGGGGATTTTTCGATGAATATCAGGAAGTATTTAAGAATTGGGAAAAAATGAATATTATTGAACGTGTTCCAGAAAATGAATTAAGTAATAAATGTCATTATTTACCGCATAGGCCCGTTATCAGGTTAGATAAGGAAACCACAAAAATACGCCCTGTATTTGATGCATCTGCTTCTGAGAAAGGGAAACCCTCGTTAAATGAATGTTTGTATAAAGGCATCAATCTTATAGAATTAATACCTGATATTCTTGATCGTTTTAGAATGTATCCTATCGGTATAACTGCAGATATAGAAAAGGCTTATTTAATGTTATCTGTTATGCCTAAAGATAGAGATTTTCTTAGATTCTATTTCCCATGTAATGAAGGACAATTGATTTATAGACATTGTAGAGTTGTATTTGGTGTCTCTTCTAGCTCTTATTTACTAAGTGCATCTATAATGCATCTTTTAGAAAATAGTCCTCCTGAATATAAGGAAACTGCTGAAAAATTAAAGTGTTCATTTTATGTAGATAATTGTGTATCAGGTGTTTCTAACATTAATGAAGCTGAAATGTTTATTGAAAATGCAAAGTTATTAATGTCTAAAGGGTGTTTCAATTTGCGTTGTTTTGAAAGCAATGTAGCTTGCAAGAATGTTGATAAATATTCTGGGGATACTTCAGTTTTGGGGATTATTTGGAATTTAGATAATGATTCTTTGAAATGTTGTTTAGATTTAGAAACATTAACGTGTGAAAGGAAAATTACTAAGAGATTAATTTTGAGCATTGTGCAAAAGATTTTTGATCCTATCGGTTTATTCTCTCCTGCTACATTGCTTCCAAAATTATTGCTACAAGACTCATGGAAACAGAAAATTCCATGGGATCGAGAATTACCTTGTAACATTGTGAGTGCTTTTTTGAAATGGTTGAAGAATATTGATGTTTTAAAAGAAGTAGCTATACCTCGATACTTAGAAATTAATGCTTCATCTGAATTTCATGTTTTTGTTGATGCGAGTAAAGGGGCATATGCAGCGTGCGTCTTCGCAAGATCAATAATTGATTCCGAAGTCAAGGTTACGCTTGTTAGAGCGAAGTCTAAAGTTGCTCCTCTCAAAACTTTGAGCATGCCGCGTTTAGAGTTAATGGCTTGTTGTATAGGTACTCGACTTGCGAGTTCTATCATCAAGGCAATAAATATGCCAGGTCTGAAAATCACATTCTGGTCAGATTCTACTACCGCAATTTGGTGGATAAAGGAACATGGGAATTGGTCGGTTTTCGTGAGCAACAGAGTCAAAGAAATTCGACAGATGTCCAATATAGAGTCATGGAAGCACGTTCCAGGAAATTTGAATATAGCTGATATACTTTCACGTGGATGTTCTCCGCAGAAAATGCTTGATTCGCGATGGTGGGAAGGTCCTAAGTGGTTAAAAGAAAATCCTGAATGTTGGCCAATTGGCGCGATTGACTGTCAGCCAAAAGATGTTGATTTAGAAAGAAAAAAGATCGAAATTACGAATATTGATCTAGCTAAAGACGCACCCCTTTGGCTCTTAGATAATATATCTAATTATGATAAGATGATAAGAATATTTGCTTGGATTCTGAGATTTGTAAATAATTGCCGAAATGTTTCTAATAAGTGTAAATATTCTAATCTTACTCAAAATGAAATTGAAAATTCTGAAAAATATCTAATCCGTTTAGTTCAGAGCTGTTATTTCTATAATAAAAGGTCATTAAATGATATTGTAACATTCACAGATGATAATGGAATTTTAAGAGTTAAAACTAAAATAACTGAAAGAAATGACCGAGAATCATTTTTGTATCCAATATTGTTACCAGGCAAATGTGAATTTACTAAATTATTGATTAGATCAGTACACCAAAAGAATTGTCATGCAGGTATAAGAACAATGCAATCTTTAATAAGAGAAAGATTTTGGATAATTAGAGCTAGAAGAACTATTAAAAATGTATTGTACGACTGTATTGCATGTAAACGTTTTAAGGTAAAGTCTTTGTCAAGCGAACCAACACCTTTGCCACCAGATCGCGTTACAGATTGTGCTGTCTTTGAAATTATTGGAGTAGACTTAGCCGGGCCGTTATTTCTAAAAAATGGCGAGAAAGTTTGGATAGCATTGTTTACTTGTGCCGTTTATCGCGCGATTCACCTTGAACTAGTCAATTCGCTATCTTCTGATGCTTTCCTGCTAGCACTTAGACGTTTTATAGCTAGACGCGGTAGGCCCAGCACTATTTATTGTGATAATGGAACAAACTTTAGGGGGGCTTCCAATGAACTTTCAAAATTAAATTGGGATAAAATTTTAAAAGAAACCATGACGCATAAAATTGTTTGGAAATTTATACCTCCCACCGCAGCTTGGTGGGGAGGCTGGTGGGAAAGGTTAGTTCGCATTGTAAAAGAATTGTTAGTACGTACTTTAGGTAGATCTGTATTGACTTATGAAGAATTGAATACACTTATATGTGATTGTGAATCTGTGATTAACTGCAGACCTCTAACCTATATCTCAGAGGACCCACTGGAGCTAGTACCTCTCACACCCGCTATGTTTCTTACTGAAAACCGAAGTTTCAGCAATTCGGATATTATCGAATTAGATTCTCAAAGTTTAAGGAGAAGGTTGAATTACAGAGCTAAACTTCTTACCGATTTTAGGCAACGTTTTAGAAAAGAATACCTCAGCGAATTAGTTCAAAAACATACTGAAAAATATACACGTGAACCGTCGGGTGAAGAGAAAACTAGTTCCAGTGAGCATGATGATAATGAAAATGTGTCTTCTCCTGATAGTGTCATACTTAAGAAATATACCTCTTCTGGAAGATGTGTAAAAGCTCCAAAGAGGTTGGATCTTTTTAATAATAATTGTTATGTATTTGAAACTCTCCCCAAGTTTCAAAGGGGGGAGGATGTTGTAAAATGAAATGAAGTGAAACTAATTGAACGCGTAAATTAAGAAAATGAAAATATCGTCTGATTTTATTTATTATCATTCGAAGAACTTTGACAAGTGTAAGAGAACGATTGAGTTCTCTGGATGTAATGATGGATGTGTCTTTTACATGGAATTAAACGACAATTTTTATAATATATGGACTTTTAGATGAATTTGAACTTAGAATAAGTTTATCTCAACAGATGATTTTCGATTTTAATTCAAAGCTCCGCGCATCGCATAGATGCAACCTGCAAATGAAGACTTGCATGGTTAGTAAGTAATTTTTAAACTAACCCTATTTTCGAATTCTAACAATGATTGAGACTTAACTGGCTTTTGAATAATAATTCGCTAAACTTGCGAAAAAACTCCCATCTCTTTGCTTTTTTTTTTTTTTTTCTTTTTTTCGAGATACATAACATTACAGTTACTTTCTGTTTAGATATGTTCGGTAATATAGGCATGTTTCGGATCCAATCTGATATAAACCATAATCGTAATAAAAATTAATTTTTATTATGATTATAGTTCTCATCAGATTGGATCCGAAACCTGTCAATGTTATTTGCAACAATTCTCTCAAGTAATATAAATTGTTTAGTAAAAATAAGTGGTGCTGCCAGAATTAAAATAATGATAATAATAATAAGGTGAATCTGATCTCATCATAAAAAAGTCAATGAAATGTGGTGTTTGACCTTATAATTCTACGGTTTTTAGACATGTTTTTGATCAACATCCTTAAGTCAAATGGAAATTTTATAATGACATAAAACGTAGACAATTTTATACTGAAAACTTTGCTTTTTCATTCATCTTGATAGGTATAAAAACAAAGCAGTTACAGCATTTTCCACAAAAATCATTTTTCGTCTAAAAATATGTGCATAGCTTTTTGAAAATGGTTACCGCCAAAGCACTACATGAGCAAACAAATTTTAATGATATTTTTAATCGGAAAAAACTTGGTTAAAAGATTAGGAAAATTAAGAATTCCGAGCAACAACACCACCTGCGTGATTTAAAACAGAGTAACCCGCAATCAAGAAAAGTGTGGCATTAAATAAAAGTAATTTTCCGTTCAAAATATTTTGATGCAGTATGTCACTAATGAGATTTTGTACCACTAAACCTTATACAATAAAATAAAATATAGAAATTTAGAAAAAAAAAATGTTTTTTAATTTTATCAGAAAATGGTGTGAATGAAGGTAAGTATACCTCATTATTCTCTCAATTTTGCAACAATAAAAGCTATCTAAAAACATTTAATTGGTACCTAAACTATTAACTGCTACCTAAACTATTAACAGCTATCTAAACTATTAATAGCTATCTAAACTAAAAAAACGTTTAATTGATGAATAAAAACGAAATGAAATTGAAATTTACCTGATTTTATAACAGACGATAATTTAAAAAAATTATACGCATTTTATTTTATTTATTTATTTCAATTTTAAGAGAAAATGGTGTGATTCTGTTGCCACAATTACAAAATTGGTACTAAAAGCTATTAAAAAGGTAATATCTCAAAAATAAATTGAGATACAGCTTTCAAATTGCATTTAAAACTCTATTTTTTTTCTCTATACGACGGTGTAAAAATAAAAATGTACGTTGCTTAGAAGTGTAAAATTTGCAGTAGCGAAAATTGCAAAACGGAAACTGCATGAGAAAGTATTGTCATTCGCAAAATGACGTATGCGCAGATACGTTTGGCCTTTATAATATAGATACTACATACATACATTTGAATTCTTCGATCGCAACCACTTTTTTGAAGTAGAGATACTCTTCTTTAAACCAT
Source organism: Maratus speculifer (assembly GCA_964019185.1). NCBI lineage: Eukaryota > Metazoa > Arthropoda > Arachnida > Araneae > Salticidae > Maratus > Maratus speculifer. The sequence goes on from OZ025296.1 coordinate 25,943,211, forward strand.
TAGTGCCTAGCGTCCCTTTTTTGGGACGCTTATGAAAAAGGCAAGAAAGCACTTTTCACACCAGTAAACTGAAAGAAAAATAAACACTATTTTTCACGAGACAAATTCCTTAATAAATTAAGATAAAAGTTATTTTTCTTTTGAAAATGGTAGGAAACCCAAAATTTCATTTTTAATGAAGAAAATAACTTGGGCATTAATGGGTTAATATTGATACAATGTAGTGATAATAAACCCAATAACGCGATTAAAAATCTGGTGGTAAAAACTTGTGAATTTTTTTAAAGTAGCCTACACTGCGCGTGAAAGTCATTGGGTTGCCAGTGTCGGTTGGCCTTGATTATCAATTTAAAAACTTCGAATTCGCACCAGAAATTCTGAAAGAAGAATTTTTCTATGTGTAATGAAGAAACATATGTCGTTAAATAAAGAAAGCATAATTTCTGGTGTGAATGTGAAATGTCAGAATTAAAAAAGAGGCCAAATCTGACAACCCAGGAAAGTGATGAACGAGAAAATTAAGGGGTTAAAAACGCAACGACAAGGAAATTCCTTTTTAAATGATAACCGAAAAATGTAATTTTCTTTGACAAAAATAAAGTTTTAGCAAAAAGGTATTTTTTTAAAGTTTTTATTGATTAGAACTATCCCTTAAAAACAGTATTAAACACAGTTTTACGATTAAAAATAAGTCAATTTGTTTATTATTTCAGATATAAAGCGGACATTTTCTGATGTACATCAACATTCTAACAATTCAGCATTTTCTTTAATCGTGATTTGTATCACCGAAGAGTTAACACAATTTCCTAAGCAGATGATTATTAGTACGAGTGCTCATTATTATCTCATTCTTTTTCCTTACCTTAATTCCGCCAATTCCCGTTTTATTTGTAATCTTTTTTCGTAGTTCCACAGTGAAAAAATGTACACATGTATATAGACATCTGATCCTCTAAGAGCTAATGAATTCAATCTTCAATACCGCCATAAACTAATTTGTAAAACATTTGCTTTTTTTTTTCTTTTTTCTTCTTTTTTTTTTTGCTTGTCAAAACTGGAATAAATTCTTATTAATGTAAATGAAAATAATGTAAAGCCAAATATATGCATGTAGAGCAAGATTTGTGTATATAATGTATGTAAAGCAAAATGTATGAACGTAAAGCAAAATGTATGAATGTAAAGCAAAACTCTGTATTTTTCAAAGTACTGGTGTATAGAAAAATGGCGGCTTTACATTTCCCAAACAAAAATTCTTAAAAAGAAAAAAAAGTGTCAAACCGTGATCCCGATAATTTATGACAATCTTGTGATAAAATAAAAGAATTTAAAATTCAGTTAATGCATTTTTTTGTATTAATTAGAATTTATAAAATCTTTTACAATGTTTTCATATATTTACAACATCTACAGTATTCCGCTATTTTACATTTCCTCCGATGCTTTCTCAAATCGTGATTTGTATCACCAAATAACTGGCACGATTTCCTAAGCAGATTCTTTTTTTTCATTATTATTATTTATTATCATCTCATTCTTTTCTCTAACCCTAATTCCTCCTCCGCGTTTTCTTGGTAATCTGTGATCGCTCTTCAGGCAATCTGGAATACAGGTCTGATCCCGAGAGAGAGTTGGCTAGCATCTCTATCTCTACAGGTTGAATAGTATTAGTAGGCGAGATAGCGCCGATTGATAACATGGCATGAGAAAGCATTTGCCTGACACTCCACATTCCACCATGTCGCAGTGATTGGCATTGTGTTTCGCAGATTATCTAGACTTGGCTTATTTTCTCTAGATGCATTTTAGAAATTTATGAGTAGGTAAAATAAGAGAATCGCCTATTTTATACTTAGAAATGAAAGCTTATGCATACATTTTGTGCATAAAAATTAAAACTTCATAGTTTTAATCCTTTATGAGAAAAAGTTATAAATTAACTCTTTTGCTGTACTGGCATTGTACTGGCAACTGGGACGATAATACAATTCAGTTTTTTAACGGAAAAATTCAGTAAATTCCAGGAAATTTCAAGTCTTTTGGAATTTTTTCTGGAATTTACGAGAATTATTCCGTTAAATAACAGTATATTGTACTGGAGTTCCAATTGCTAATACAATCTCCTAAAAATGTGCTTTTTTTTTTTTTTAATAATTATGAAAACAATCTCATAATCTTTTTTTTTTTTTTTAAACATAAATTGTAAGAAGACATAATTTAACATTGAAATAGATGTTTGAGCGAAATAAACAACCTTTTGAATTTCCTTATTCAGGATTGCCACAGCGACTATTCTTATATTCTGTTTGCACAACTATTAAAAAAAATACATTTTAGAGTACATTTCTCTTGTTTGACAGTGCTTAACAGTGTGATCACTTTGCGGGGCTTTTGATTTGACTTCAACTTAACGTCCAGTCAATTGATATATGTCTTGTTGAATTGCCATTGAGAAACAAATAAGTCAACAGTGGTGTCAACAGTGGAATACAGGTCTGATCCCGAGAGAGAGTTGGCTAGCATCTCTATCTCTACAGGTTGAATAGTATTAGTAGGCGAGATAGCGCCGATTGATAACATGGCATGAGAAAGCATTTGCCTGACACTCCACATTCCACCATGTCGCAGTGATTGGCATTGTGTTTCGCGGATTATCTAGACTTGGCTTATTTTCTCTAGATGCATTTTAGAAATTTATGAGTAGGTAAAATAAGAGAATCGCCTATTTTATACTTAGAAATGAAAGCTTATGCATACATTTTGTGCATAAAAATTAAAACTTCATAGTTTTAATCCTTTATGAGAAAAAGTTATAAATTAACTCTTTTGCTGTACTGGCATTGTGCTGGCAACTGGGACGATAATACAATTCAGTTTTTTAACGGAAAAATTCAGTAAATTCCAGGAAATTTCAAGTATTTTGGGTGAAATATTAAGCCTCAGTGGCGTATATCAATTTTACTATACATGAAATAGATTAACATAATTAAAATATGTCGCAATCCTCTCTTTATTATTGTGTAATAGAATTCTCTTGTGTGGCCCTGTAAATGAATATAACTATTATTTCCATTGCATATTTTACAGAATACATGTTTTAGTGCACTTCTCAAATGCATATAAGTTTGAATATGCTTGACAGGGTGTAACACCATTAAAATTCATTTGAAACGATTTTTCCCCTTAGGCCGTAATGTAACGGAAAACTTTTGACTGCCACTGTAAATAAACAAATCGTGGTAGGAACTTCATTTCCAATAGAATTCGTGCTAGGGTAGACGACAATAACATCCTGAAATTTCATGGCAATCTGAATATATGTTCGAGAGTTAGAGCGAGGCCAGCCGGCCATACGACCGAAAGCATAAACACTTTTCAACTTTGTTGGAAAAGCATTAAAACAAAAAAGAAAAAAAAAACAGATAAAAAAATATATTACAAAGAAGTTAAAAAAGTTGAAGAGATGTGAGCACAATTATGAAAATTCGGAAAAACTTTCCGACAATATTTCTCTCGCAGATAGTGGCAAAATATACGTAAAAGAATTTCGTTTTGAAAAAAATGGTGCGAAACAAACAAACAACAACAAAAAAGCCACTTGTGCCACTTGTTGATATGACTAAAATCATTCATTCAAAACAAGCTTACGTGTAAATGAAGTAGGATCAATTCGCACTCCAATATCCTGCAAATAATGAGCAATGATTATCAAGCAAGGCTATTCAAAGCGGATATTTTATTAAAGAAGTATTACCAGCCTATTGTTAATGCTTTCATCTGCCCTCCAATATAAAAGACAGGTCTTTTGTTTACCTACCACTAATTGCAATAAAAAAAAGTTTTCGTGTAAAGAGTATTAATGGTATCGTAAACTTGATTTGCACAATGAGAGGCGAGCTTTCTTTGTTTATCGCTGTTCTCAGTATAACAACCGTTTAGAAATGCAATTAAAACTTTAAACGGTTTTTAAGTTATTCGCTTTATACGGGATACAAACAGCAGGAAAGGTTTAACACTATGTTTAGAGAAACCAGGAAATATTAATGTTATTTAATAGCTTAGATATTACCAAGAACACATAGTTTTTTTTTTGTTTAAGTTAATGATTTTTTATTAATGTTTTGTAATTATGAGTAAAAAAAGGAGGTGCTTTAATATGTAATTAATACTACAACTTGGATAATATAGTGTTGCCAGTCGGCTTCTTTTTTTATATTCAACTTGCCTACAATTGTTTTTGATTTTGTTACGCAAAAAGGTTGTGCATCACTAATCTAAAAGCAGATATTAATATTACATTGTTTTAGTAGCACACTGGCAACACTGGAATAAAGTAAAATATTTTTTGATTATTACCATTACTATATTTAAACCTGGAATGCTCCTCTCTAAGAGCATTGTGACTCTTTTTTTCCATTGATGAAGATAAAGGATAAGAATTATTCCATTTCGAGGTTAATAAAGATTCATATTCTTGAAAACAGTGGCAATTTTAGCCATTTTAAAAGGTAGCAGCTCAGAGACAAATTCTATACAAATGCAGGGCTTCGCCATAAATTCGTCGCCCTTAAACTAAAATAAAAATAAAAATTTAATATCTTCATTTAAAAAAACACCGATTTTGTGAGGCATTTTATTTCAAATTGATGTGATCTTACAAATTAGTATAATTTGAAACTAATATGCGATACTTATGCCAATCTATTATTATAAAGAGTTAGGCAACACAAAATGCCATCATACAGATGAGAATGGGGAGCTCTTAAAATTATTTACTAAGCTTAAAATTGAAATATAAATTTGATAAAGATAAAACTCCCAGTTCACAGGGGCTTTTTGTTTGAATTTAATTTAGTTTTAATTTTTTGTAAAATTTGAAGTTGAAACATGAAATATTATTCAAATCCGTTCTTAGAAACAGTTACTACATATCTTTCTGTAGGAAAATTTCAATTCTTAAATTATTTTCAAAAATTTTAAATAAAATAGAAATTTAATATCCTAAAATTAAAAAGTTTATATCCTAAAATTAAGTTTTGTTAGAACTTCATTCAGTCTTAGGTTTTAGTAAAATTTCATACATTACTTTTATTTACCCATTTCAATCTGTGCTTAGAAACAAATAGCACAGTGCTAATATTGGTGACTATTTTTTTAAATTCTAACTTGCACTGTTTTTTCTAAACAAGAATCCTTCGCATAAGTTTTGGCGACAAATGCAAGAAATATACTGCAATTAAAAAAAAATAGTGGTGCAAATAGACTATAAAATAATGACCAGTGGCAGCCCTGTAGATAATAGAAGTAGTCATTGAGCATGAGAGATATTAAAGCTCTTGGATATATATATATATCAGAGTATATATATATTCAGGATCATCAGGTATCATCAGGATATGTATATTCAGGGGGGCGCTCCGCCCCTCCTGCCCTTTAATTTAAAAAATAGCGCCCCTCTTGCCCCTCATCCAAAATCTAGCGCCCCTCTTGTCCCTCATCCAAAATCTAGCGCCTCTCTTGTCGCTCATTCAAAAAAAAAAAAAAAAAAAAAAAAAAAAAAAAAAACGCCCTTCTTGCCCTACATTTGAAAAAACGCAGCCCTTCATCGATGATGCGGAGGCGTTATAGCGCGTAAATTACGTAAAAAATCAGCGACGGAATGCAAAAAATAGCTCTCACGCTTTACACAAAACGCGTTATTTCGTGAAAAAAAGCGCGAAAAAAGGCAAATTTCGTTAAAAAATCGCGAAATAACGAGTAATTTCCATCAAGATTTGCGAAAAAATGGCTAATTTCGTCACAAAATTTCGAAAAAGCGACAGGTTTCCTCAAAAGATCATGATAAAAATGACAAATTTCGTCCAAAAATCGCGATAAAACGGAAAATTTTGTCAAATGATTCGCTAAAAACGGAAAATTTCGCCAAAAGATCACAAAAAAGACAGCTTTCGTCAAAAAATCGCGATAAATCGGCAATTTCGTCAAAAGATCGCAAAAAATGAAATTTTGTCAAAGGGGCACAAAAAAAATTAATGCCAGAAATGAATTTTTCTATTCTAAAAACTAATTTTCCTGCTTCAAAATTGTGTTTTTATTGTTCCAAAGGACGATTTTCCTTATTCACAATCATTTCAGAAAATTGCACCGGGGGGCATAATTAGAATTTCACGCCTTCCTCCTCCCAACTCTTTTTTTTTTTTTTTTTTTTTGCCTAAAAAAATTGCGTTTGCAGTATAAATTTGGCGCCCCCTAAATTTTTGTGCCCGGGGCGACCGCGCGATATATTTTATGTAAGATTTTTATTGTTACGACCCTACTTTTTTTTTTTTTTTTTTTTTTCCGGAAATGTCTGCCTTAATTTTCTTTAATTTTGGAAAAATTCTGACAAAATTACAGAGATGTTTCTAAACAAAAAAAAAAAAAAAAAAAAAAAAAAAATTAAAATTCACAGTAACTTTTCTGAAAAGTTACAATACAACATAGGTGGGAGAAAAGAGGGGGCGATTCCACCCCATTACGAAAAATTTGCTTTTTTCGCGTCCCTTTTTTTGAAATTTGCATTTTTTCGTGTTTAAACGTGACAAAATTGGCAGTTTTCGAGATTTTTTGAAGAAATTTGTCATTTTCTGCCATTTTTTAACAAAATTTGCCGCCTTTTTCGCAATTTTTTCACAAAATTTGTCTGGTTTTTTTCGCGATTTTTTTTTTGCAAAATCTGCCGTTTTTCGCGATTTTTTAACAAAACCTGCTGTTTTATTGCGATCTTTTAAAAAAAAGCGGCCGTTTTTTCGCGATCTTTAACAAATTTTACCTTTTTCTTTTCTTTTTTAAATTTTTTACGAAATTTTTGGATTTTTTTTTTTTCCTGGATTCTTTGACAAAATTTCTGTGTCTCCACGATTTGCTAGATTCAACCTTTTAAAAGTGTCCAAAAAAGTGCCCTGAAGAATGTAAAAAGTGCCCTTTTCAGAAAAGTAGCGCCCTGCCCCTTTTTAAACCCGGGGGAAATTCTGTATATATAATTATTAAAAGCAATTTGATCTAGGTTATTAACTCGGTGTATTTTCGTCCAAAGCATTTCCCAGCATTATATTATTTAATTACTTAACTCAAATTCATTCTCATCCAGGTAACCAATGAAATTAAACATGACAGCAACTAAATGATTTTCATCCTTGATTAATTTCTTATCTCATCTTTACCATTAATTTTAGATGCATCATTTCTCGGAGGATGGAAGGGGAAGGGGGCGTCAAAGATCAAGGTCTCGAATTTCATTTCATTCCAACTTATACATCTAGTAGTCGACGTTTTTCACGCGAAACCTTATAATTGCTGATTGTAGTACGAAGCGGGGAGGGGGGGGGGGGGGCTCTTGTCTGTCTTACCATGTAGCAAGCCATTGAGTCGATACGGTTTCATGATACACTAAAAGAAGGATCAAGAACTTTACCTGTCGTCAAGTTGAGTGACGGTAAAGGATGAAATATGACCGTGATTTTTAGTAAATTAATCTGGGCTTCTATTACGAATATAAAACCACGTAATTTACTAGCAGAAATTATCTCGGTTTAATGAACTTATCTCAGTTACATTTCTAATCGTTTTTAAGCTTATTATGTCAATCTGATGTCAGATTTATCTAGTTATTAGATACCTTTCCGTTAGAAATTCCATTTGAAGCTAGCTGTAAATTTAACATCTGAACAGATCTCTATTACAATTCAAATACTTAATATCAATAAATGTTAATGTGCTACTATTTATTTATTCAATTTACTTTTTTGTGTGTGTATAGTACTCATATATTAATACCTCTATGTTTTAATAAGTGATCTCTAGATTCTTTTAATTAACATATAAAATAATTTTTTGCATCTTATTTTATTACAAGAATGTACTTAATAATTATTTCATTGCTAATATATTATTATTAATTTTTCCTTTCATCATTTGCTAATCTTAAACTGTCTTTTTCATTGTTAACTGTAACTGTTTCTTATACCACGTGAAAATGGATTTTCAATTAAGTTTGTTTATGTGGATAATAAGAAGTTATTGCTCTGTTTTGTAATGAATTGTTATGTTTTCTTTATATTAAAAATGTAAATCTTTCAATTATATCTGCTTACGTTACACACATTCATACAAAAGGATTGGAAGTTTGGCCTTTTTTTTATTTAAAAATTCTGAATCCTTAGCAGAAAATTCAAGTAAGACATTGTGTTTTTCATTATAACAAATATTTTGTAATTATATTTAGAAATAATTTTTTTCTAATTTCCGGTATGAATTCCGATTTTGTGAATAATAATAAACTGCTAAACTTGCAAACCTTGTTACATAGTTGTGGCACAACTTACCATCCGGAAAAGAAATGATATGGAAAGAAATCTACTTGCACATGAAGGAGAAAGAAAAAAAAAAAATAATATAGTAAAAGAACTGCTACAAAGAAAAGAATAATAAATGATAAATAAATACAACGTAATAAATACTAAAAGGTAAAGAAACAAAATTATTAGTTTTAAAATATATAAAAAGGTGAAGAAAAGTTCCATTAATTCCCAGAGCCAGGCAAAAAATAAAAAACAACCGAAGACTACCCCAACTTATTAAATAAATAAATAATCAAAAATCTCTTTTCAAAGACTATACATTAGAACTTAAGAAATAATGTGCTACTAAAACAGTTTTTAACCCTTTGAGGGGAAAAGCAATTCTATTCTTAAAATGCTGAAATGAATGATTGACACCAGAATTTGAAAAATAATTTATTTCAAAATAGATAACGGCTTTTTCTTCTCATAATTAATAAAATTAAAATTTTCATTTCAAAATTCTGGTGTCAATGTAACATTGCTTAGTTAAAATTAACTGGGATATACAGGGTGTATCTAAACTACTGGGCAAAACTTTAAGGGAATATAGTACACATCAAGACAAATAATATTAAATGGGAAACTAAGGGTCCCAAACGTCTTCCGAAGGAGATAGGCGCCATCAAAGTTTAGGGTCCAAAATTTGAAATGATTATAAAAAAACGGAAAAATTGGTCCATTCGCTTGCGGTTTTCACGAAAAATATTCTTTATGTCAGTATTGTCTTGAAAATAAATTATAAAGATAAATTTCAAAAAATGGCGATAGAGGGTGCTTTAGATTTTGAAGTAACGAAAACTATTTTTTATCGTTATTTTTTGCACCTCATTAAATTTTTTTTAGTACATTAGACATAAACTTAAATTTTGAGCACAAAATCTGTAGTTAAGTAGCGCAAACTGAATTGTGTTCAACGGGAGTGGGTAGGTTCAAATTTCAAATTATTATAAAAAACAGAATAATTGGTCGATTCGTTTGCGGTTTTCTCTAAAATCATTCTTTATGTCAGTATTGTCTTGAAAATAAATAATAAACATAAATTTCAAAAAATGTCAATAGAGGGCGCTTTAGACTTTGGAGTAACGTACAACTATTTTTTACCGTTATTTTTGCATCTCATTAAATTTTTTTGAAGCTTAGACGTAAACTTTAATTTTGTGCTGAAAATCTGAATCGTTGAGAGTGGTTAAGTAGCGCTAACTGAACTGTGTTCAATAGGGGTGGGAAGGTTCAAATTTCAAATGATTATACAAAACGGAAAAATTGGTCGATTCGTTTGCGGTTTTCTCTAAAACCATTCTTTATGTCAGTATTTCCTTGAAAATAAATTTTAAAGATAAATTTCCCAAAAATCCGATAGAGGGCGCCTTAAACTTTAGACTAACCAACAATAATTTTTAACTGTTATTTTGTGTATCTAATTAAAAGGTTGCAAAAGCTTAGACTTAAATTTTGAGCTCAAATTTTGAATCGTTGGGAGGGGTTAAGAAGCGCAAAATGAACTGTGTTCAAGAGTTGAAATGTTACCCTACCCACCCTACGAACACAGTTCAATTTTTCGCTACTTAATTACTCACAACGATTCAGATTTTGAGCTCAAAATTTAAGTCTAAGCTTTAAAAACATTTAGTTAGATTTAAAAAAAAAGTTTAAAAATAGTTGTTGGTTACTCTAAAGTGTAAGTCGCCCTCTAACGGAATTTTTTGAAATTTATCGTTAAAATTTTTTTCAAGGAAATACTGACATAAAGAATGGTTTTAGAGGAAACCGCAAACGAATCGACCGATTTTTCCGTTTTTTATAATCATTTGAAATTTGAACCTCCCCACCCCCATTGAACACAGCTCCGTTTGGGCGACTTAACCCCTCTCAACGATTCAGGTTTTCAGCTCAAAATTTAAGTTTATGTCTAAGCTTCTTAAAAAAATTAATGAGATGCAAAAATTAACGGTAAAAAATAGTTGTACGTTGCTCCAAAGTCTAAAGCGCCCTCTGTCGACATTTTTTAAAAATTTATCTGTATAATTTACTTTCAAGACAATACTGATATAAAGAATAATTTTAGTGAAAACCGCAAATAAATTGACCAATTTTTCTGTTTTTTATAATCATTTGAAATTTTGGACTCTAAGCTTTGATGGCGCCTATCTCCTTCGGAAGACGTTTGGGACCCTTAGTTTCCCATTTAATATTGTTTGTCTTGATCTGTACTATCACCCCTTAAAGTTTTGACCTGTAGTTTAGATACACTCTGTATTTTATCCCACAGCCCTTCAATGGTTACACACAACAAAAGAAAAAAAAATCGTAAATAAAATTTTTAAAAATACATATTTGTTAAAAATTTTTAGCAAAAATTTGAAATGTTTAAATTAAAATGCGTCAGATTTGGCAACATAACTGATACATTCCGGAATATCGAATTCCTTGAGAGGTGACTAACCGACCCCCCCCCCCCCCCCCCGCCTTCTTTACACATACATACACATTCTCAGCCTACCAGCAGTTGAACTGATACCCTTGTAACAAAAAAAAAAATAACAGTAAACCGTATCAATATGGACCATGGAATTTCTTCACAATACATATCAAAATTTTAAATTGAAATATCATTTAGAAATGAGACACAGATAAATTTAAGAACTGTAACTTTTCAAAACCAGATGTTTCACTAAATGTATTGCAACTAGAATAACTTCCTGACAAAACTGACTGGAATAAAAACAATACTTTTAGCAAAGTACTTTTTTAAAACCTGTCAAAATAATTCAAGACTTCATTTTAAAATTTCTGTGTTATTAACTTTTAAAATTAATCATCTCACTTCATGTTGCATATTGCATCTTAAATTTCACTTTAGCGAAGAGCATTTCATTCCCTTCTTCTTTTACGAAACCTTATAATTACCTTTCCGCGTGAAAAACCGTATTCTTTCTACATCGCGGGTCAAAAAAGTTGATACCAATTCATAAAAGTTGTGTGGCAGGAACAGTAAAGAACTCTTTCTTTCACAAAGATATATGACGCCGAGAAATAAAAATGATGACTTAGTAATAGACTGTGTTTCAAGACACCCGTTTTTTCCTTGCTGTTTCAAAATGAGTTACTAAAGTCATGTGACGTCTACGTAAAAGGGGGTGCATGACGCAAGTGCTGAAATGATTGAGCTGTCATTCAGAAGTTAGTTAATGTTTTTTTCTTTAAATGGTATATCATACAAAAAAATTAACAGCAGTAACAGCAACAAAGAAAGAGAGTGAGATAAGGTGGGTCTTAAAAATGTAATATTTTCCTCGCTCATCACCGAGAAACTTTCTGACTCGGACTCATTTTTAAGCATAAATGTACGACACTCGCAGTCATGATTATTAACCTTTAACCACTTAACTGATTCTTCTTCTTCTTCTTCTTCTTCTTCTTTTTTTTTTTTTTTTTTTTCCTCATGCAACAAATTGAAAAAATGGGTTAACATCACTTCTATTTAACTAAAACATTTGTAACATTTAATCTCAACATTTCTACTGTTAAACAGCATAAAATTTTACTTAAAAAAATAGTGGTATCAAAAAGATTTAAGTGTGCGTCAAGCAAACTCTTCTTGCCCGTACGACGCGCAGGCAAATCAAGGAAGCAGTTAACGCACCAATGTTACCATATAAGCTACACTAGCACTCTTTAACATTTTTTTTTTCGTTCAGCATCATTTTTTTTTTCTTTTTTTAAAGGAACACTTTTACGTGCAACCTGACAACATGTGCAAGAATTGAAAAAAAAAAAAAAAAAAAAAAAAAAAAAAAAAAATTAAAAAATCTAAAATTTTTTTGATATTGTGGTGCAAATAGAATACAAAAATAGAGTTATGCATAAGTTATGGCCGATTAAACATTAAAACCATTTCTAATCGAATAATTTTATACTTTTCTGGACAAACAAATTACGTCATATTGACCTTAAGGCAGCTGCACAAACAACCAATCCATCGAGTTTACGACTCAAATTACAGAATCTGTTAAAATTCGATTTGCATATTAAAATCGAACTGATCTGTCGAGTCATATCTTGGTGGAAAACACTTGAAACCCGATTTTAGGGCTTGATTGGTAGGTTTACCATTGTGTTTTCCTGCGTCTAATCCTCCATATTTTCATACCTTTGGGTGCAGGAAAAGACGATCATAAACCTACCGGTGAACCACTGAAATCGCAGGGCTGCAACAGGCGAATATTTTTATACTCATAAAAAATACATTTCCTACTGCATTTCTTGTTTATTTTTTCTTGTTGTTTTAAAAAAGTGATGAGAAATATAACTAAAAAATAGCCGTCTGCAGCAGCCGTGCAATTGAGTCTGCAAGTGGTTTCCACCAAGATATGAGTTAGCGAGCTACTTGCATTTTAATGTACTAATTGAGTTGAGTCTAATCTTTGACTTTCAGCCGCAAACTCGATGAAATGATTGATGTGCAGCCGTCTCTTGGTCTATGAGTTAAGTCTTAGCTTTAAAAGGTAATTTTTTTACGCCCACAACATTGCACAAACACTACGGTTTATGAAAATAGAAATAGAAACATTAAAATTTACTATCAAGTTTCATATATTAAATTTATGTATAAAAAAAAAAAAACCCAGAAATACATTGCCTCTTCATTTTAAAATTGTAAAAGTGAAATATTTTTAATTTTCATTGTAAAAATGTTACAAAATTCCATGCAGTTTTCGTTGTAATATCCCCAGAATGCGTCTTCAAAGCTCTTTGTTTCTCTTTTTTTATTTCCCAGAGCAGAGTCACCGCCTCGAGTGAATCATCTGGTGAACGACACGAGTGTCAGATGCAACAATAGATTTATTTTTATTTCTCTCAATTTTGTGCTAATTACTCATGTGAGTGACGTGCGAGTCTTCTGTAACAAATTGGCCTACCTAATAAAGAATCATTCTAAATCAAGAGTGAATCAATAAACAACTTGCTTATTAAAACATAAGTAAATCCCGCATATGATATTTTAGTAATATTACGTTAATGTTGGATATACTGAAATCTTTCCATTGTTATCCGTTCTCCACGAGAGTCATTTACACTTCTTTTAATCCTTAGCCACAATTTCTTATACATATATTTTTTTTACTTAATTGTTTAAATGGAGTGTTTATACACTATCTACCAAAAAGTATTTGTACACTTTCAGTTTTTGACATTTTGTCAAATATTTAAAAATATACTGGTCGGATTCTTCTGGAACTTCAGAAATATAAAGATTATGTTTCACTTTACATTTATTTACATTCATTTGTTAAGCGGGTAATTAGGAGGCCGGCAAAAAAACAAAGAATAATAGAAATATTTGGGATCACCCTGTACATGAAAATGCACGAAACGACTTATCGCTTTAGAATACAAATATATGAATACAGTAGAATATGTACACTAATTTTTGTGAGAATAGCATGTATATTTATGGCGATAGAGCGATTTTTTTTGAAAAATTCAAAAAATTCTGGTATGTTTTTTGTTTATATCATGCTGGGTTTTTGACCAAATTTAACGCAAATTTCAGAAAAATTGGCAAAATGCAGTAGAAAAAATGTAGCGCAATTGGAATATAAATATATTAAATATTTTATGAAATATGAGTAGTTGTATAAAATAATTTTTATCTGCGCATGCGCGAACTAGAAAAACATTTTTTTTACATCATTTAATAGTCAATTCTATGGAGTGACTTATAAAAAAAATCCAATCAAATATCGTGAAAATTCAAAAAGATATCATCATTTTAGTGAGATGTTTTTACTCTGCTCTCTAAAAACGGCTGAATCTTAAGGGATTCTCCACAAATTGACATTTTTTAATAACTGACTTAAAAAAAAAAACTAGTATTGAATTAATACAATATCTAATACAATATTGCTGCTAATAAGTACTTGACAATCGTGATAGAAAAGAAAAAGAGCTTTATTCGCATTCAGGGCCAAAACTAAGAGAGGGGGGGGGGGAGAAGGTCATGTGCTCCGGGCGCTAGGATGAAAGTGTTCCAAATGTATCTTTCGTTTGGCGATTTTTTTCATGGCTATGTTTAGCATAATGTTGTTAAAATTATTATATCTGGGCTATGCTAAAGCATAAAAAAATCTAATAATGATGGCTTAAGGTCCCTGCCTCTACCTGCGAAGATGCTCACGAGCTAATGCTATTCCTATGGGGATGCATTTTTCTAACTCTTTTGCATTTGGACATTTTTAAATAATATGTTTTGCATTGGATAGCGGAAGTCCTTTTCAAGATCGCTCCGTGATTACTTTTTCAATTTTGGCGTAGATATTTTTTTAATGTTTCTTTCACTTCCAAAAGCAGTTCTGAAAGTGAAACTAAATTTATAAAAAATATCTATGACTCAAATCGAAAAAGTAGTCAAGGAGCGATTTTGAGAGGGACTTCCGCTATCCAATGCAAAAAAGAAAAAAAAATTGAAAATTTCAAAATGCGAAAGAGTTATTAGAAAAATGCCTCCTCACAGGAATAGCATTAGCTCAGCAGTGTCTTCGCGGGCAGGGACAAGGGCCTTAAAGATCCTGTTGAAAGTAGAATTTTTTTGATTCGGTTGAAAGTATCAAATTGGAGTATTTTAATAAAGCAGAATATGTTATTTTATATTACATATTTTAAGTTTTAAAATAAGTCGGCTATTAATAAATTGGAGAAATTTTCTTTGTAAATATGCTTTGCGAAGGAGGGGTAAAGGAGTACCTTCAAAATCCACGTTTGCCTCGGGAAAAAAAGACTGGTTTTGGCACTGTTCACATTTAATAATTTGTAGATCCTCCTCGAGAGGCAATTACAGCTGCGACTCTCCTGGGCATGTTCTCAACTAGTCCTTGTATTACATTTAATGGTATTTTATTCCACTCTGTTTGCACAAGGCAGGTAAGCTCTTTTACTGATTTTGGGCGTGTGTCACCCGCCTTAATTCGACGATCCAACTCGTCCCAGAGGTTCTCTATTGCGTTCAGGTCTGGGCTCTGGGCAGGCCACTCGAGTCGATGCACTCCATTATCAGCATACCAATCCATGCTGGACCTCGCTACATGGCAGCTTGCGTTGTCATCCTGGAAATAACATGGGTCCAATCCATAGTATTGCCACAACGTAGGAAGTACACTGTTGTCCAGTATATTACAGTAGGCATCGGCATTGAGCTTACCATGAATTGGGACCAAGGGTCCTAGTCCGAACCACGAAAAACAACCCCAGAACATAATTCCCCCTCCGCCAAATTTAACTGTGGGCACAATACATTCTGGTAGGAGGCGTTCTCCAGGCAGACGCCAGACCCAGACCCTACCATCAGAACGGTAGAGGGTGAACCTTGATTCATCACTCCAGAGAACCTGTTTCCATTGTTGTACAGTCCATTGCTGGCGTGTTTTGCACCAACTTAACCGAGCTGCGCGGTTGGACTTGGTGATTAAAGGCTTATGGGCGGCAGCACGGCCATAAAAATTAAGCAGATGAGCTTCCTTACGGATGGTATTCATGGAAAAAACACATCCTGAAGCTTGTTGAAATTCTTGGCGTATGTGTAACATTGGTTGGTTGCGGTTCTTCCGAATTTCTCTAGACAGAACCCGTCGGTCTCTATCTTCCAGTTTCGTCGGTCTGCCTACTCTGGCCACATTCTGACAATCACCATTCAGCTTCCATTTTCTAATCACATAAGCCACAGTCGTTTTGGGGTAATTAAGCTCGGTAGATATGTCGATTAAAGATCGGCCATTTCGGTGGTACCCGATGATCACACCTTTCTCAAAATCAGACAGCTCTGTTCTTCTTGGCATCATGCATGCGATTGATGTCAGTGTTGTTTTCGACACCACATTTAACAGTGGAGAACTTGACGTATTTCAGGATCGCAGATATCGGCATTTGCATAAGAGCCATTATCAATTATGTATCAATGGGTAGATTTGACACAAATGCTTCGATTTTTTATAATTATTTTTATCCTGAAATAGGTTCGTTCTGGTAATTATCTAAGAAAATAAGTAAATCACCAGTAAAAAACGTAAATGGAGATTTGGCAATTTGCGTAAAATCTGACGTCATTCAACTGCTTTCAGAGACAAATTGAAAATCAGTTCACTCCTATCCACAATAACTTTCTGAATTTCCACGAAATTCGATCGGATTTTTTTATGGGTAGCTCCATAGAGTTGAATATTAAATTATGTAAAATGATAAATTTTGTCGTTCACGCATACGCTGATTAAAAAATATTTCATACAAATACTCATATTTTAGAAAACTTTTAATATATTTATATTTCAATGGCACCTTATTCTTTCTACTACATTTTGCGAATTTTTCTGAATGTGGCTTTATATTTGGTTGAAAATATTGCATGACATAGAACATTTTAGAAAATATTTAATATATTTATATTTCAATGAATTTTGGTGAACTCCCCCCCCCTCCCTTTTCTTCTTTGCAAAGCATCTGCAAAAGTATTTGCAAAGAAAATTTTTCTAATTTATTAATAGCTGACTTATTTTAAAACTTAAAATATGTAATATTGATTAAAGTAGTCTGCTTTGTTTAAAAAAAATGATACCTTAAAATCGTGAAACCGAATCAAAACGAAAAAAAAAATCTGCTTTATGCGGGATCTTTATGCCATCATCATTAGATTCTTCTATGCTTTGGTATAGGAGAAATGCTTTGAATGGGACGATTTTGACAATATCATGCTAAACATAGACATGGAAAAAATTGCCAAACAAAATGTACATTTGGGACACTTTCATTCTAGCGCCCGGGGCACATGCCCTTTTCCCCAACCCTCTCTTAGTTTTGGCCCTGAATGTGAATAAAGCTCTTTTTCTTTTCTATCACAATTGTCAAGTACTTATTAGCAGCAATATTGTATTAGATATTGTATTAATTCAATACTAGTTTTTTTTTAAAGTCAGTTATTAAAAAATGTCAATTTGTGGAGAATTCCTTAAGATTCAGCCGTTTTTAGAGAGCAGAGTAAAAACATCTCACTAAAATAATGATATCTTTTTGAATTTTCACGATATTTGATTGGATTTTTTTTATAAGTCACTCCATAGAATTGACTATTAAATGATGTAAAAAAAATGTCTTTCTAGTTCGCGCATGCGCAGATAAAAATTATTTTATACAACTACTCATATTTCATAAAACATTTAATATATTTATATTCCAATTGCGCTACATTTTTTCTACTGCATTTTGCCAATTTTTCTGAAATTTGCGTTAAATTTGGTCAAAAACCCAGCATGATATAAACAAAAAACATGCCAGAATTTTTTGAATTTTTCAAAAAAATCGCTCTATCGCCATAAATATACATACTATTCTCACAAAAAGTAGTGTACATATTCTACTGTATTCATATATTTGTATTCTAAAGCGATAAGTCGTTTCGTGCATTTTAATGTACAGGGCGATCCCAAATATTTCTATTATTCTTTGTTTTTTTGCCGGCCTCCTAATTACCCGCTTAACAAATGAATGTAAATAAATATAAAGTGAAACATAATCTTTATATTTCTGAAGTTCCAGAAGAATCCGACCAGTATATTTTTAAATATTTGACAAAATGTCAAAAACTGAAAGTGTACAAATACTTTTTGGTAGATATAGTGTATATTGTAGTTAACCGCTTCCCTGATTTGGCTGTACGTCGCATACGGGCAACGTGTTTTTCCCAATCATGTTTTGTTCGTACGTAAGTACGGGCATCCAAATTTCAATCATGATTTATTATTCTCACCAGTAAATTTTTATTGTAAATTTTGTAATACATTTAATTCAAGCACTTTTCTGATTCGATTAGAAAAGAATTATGTTTTGAAAAACCGGTGATAAAATATTGAATATTCTGTAACAGATATGAAAAAATAGGGAATATTTGAAAGTTTATTTCAAAAATATTATCGTTAAGGGGTTAATAGTATTATTACATATTGCAGTCAGACTTCTTTCTTTTGATGATTCGTCAAACAGTAATACATCCACGATTGACGTCTAACCTTTACTTTTATATCGAAATTGCAGATTTACATCGAAAATATTGCAAGAAGAGTCTTACTTTTACATTATCATAAATTTTCTGTCATTAAACAAAGTAAAAAATTCTATTTTTAATTTCTGGCACGAATTAGGGTTTCTGAATAAAAGTAGAGTCAAAAGTTGAAATCCTAGACTGATCTGTAGACTGGGTGTAAAGGTGATGACAGCACGGAAGCCCCTTAACCCTTTTCGGAATGGACAAATTCTGTAAGTAAATTGAGACAGTATGGGCTGACATCGGAATTCACAAATGACTTTTTTTAGATTTTAAGAACTCCCTAATTTAAGCTTTCATTGTAAAAGCAAATTTATAGTAAAATATTATTGGTGCCGATTGCAAGTTCAGAATAAAGTGTGCCGAGACTAGGTACATTGTGTCGGAAAGGGTTTTTAAGCTACTTATACCAAATCAATTAAATAGTAAGCCTGATCAGCAGGGCTGCCATTGGTGACTATTTTTTAATTCTATGTCACACCACCTTTTTAAAAGAAAAATATTTTACATACTCTTTGACAACATTTGTGAAAGAAACATAATATAAGATATATTTTTTTAACAATTGTGATGCGAATAGAATGCAAAAATAGTTGCTTGCTGTAGCCAGGGATGCAAGCGCTGCGTCAGAAATGACCCTTTGGTATCACTAAATTATTAAAGTGTTTAATAATATATTTAATTATTTGCCAACAAAAGTCTAATAGCGATTCAACAAATCGGTGTTCATAACTCTCCAACTGAAAAAGACACGTGTTCCTAACCTTTCTCAATCATTTGCCAACCTTATCGTTCTTATTATAAACATTTTTCAACGGTTTCAATGTGATTGAGTTTGACCAAAAAGTAGCCAAGACTTGTGGGATGCTGAGGCCTGTCTGCTCCCATGCCTATCCATTTATACTGTAAGGATATTGATGTTCTATTGAATGTTTTTTTTTTTTTTTTTTTTTTAACCTTTTTTTAACTAATATAAACATCAAATGAATGTAAGTTGCTAAAAAATTTATTGTACATTTTTGTAGTACACATTATTTACAGCTTAAATTTTGCGAAATTTTTATTCATGATTGTGTCACAAATGAATGAGTGCTCCTTGAACATTTCTGTAAGAATTTTATGTATTAACGATTTTCCTCTTTACTAAAACCTGTTCTAAATCTAAGACGATTACACTTTGCACTAACTTAAGATATAAATCATGTCCTCACAGATATAATCAAACACCAAAATGATTAGATTAACATGCACAAACACTAAAATGATGTTGAAATTTTTGTCCCAAATTACTTGCTATATTTCAAGTAGGTGGAGTCATAAATAACTCCAGATGCAGATTAGTAAATGGACACCAGAAAAAATATACTGCAAAGAATATTATATAATAACACTAGGGGTTTAAAGTAGTGGTAATCTAAATATGTAAAAAAATTAAAATCACAATAACTGAAATTATCAATGATAATTTAGAAAGCATGCTAAAGAAAGATAAAACTAATAAACAGTGTAATGCTGTATTGCTATAAAATTAAAAATTTCCCAGTAGTGAAAAATCGAGTATTTTATGCATAGAATAGAACAATGCCTAGCTTCATTTGGAAGTGGATGATCCCAGTATCAGAGGAAAATGTTTAAAATGGATGGAATTTGTATTCATCGAACGTTCGAAAAAATGTTGTAAATACAAAACGAAATGGGGAGTGGCTTAAAAGTGCACGAGCTCTGGATATTTTTAAAACCAGTGTTGCCAGATGGGCTACTTTTTTTAAATCCAGATTCTTAATTGGCACCACTTTTTTGAAATGGTAAAAATGCGCCTTATTTAATGGCAATTGATTAAGGCGAGAATAAAGAGACTTTTACACTTTCAAGAAAGTGGTGCCAGTCAAGAAGTCTGAATTTAGAAAAAGTAGCCCACTGACAACACTGTTTAAAACTAATATGGTACAGATTTACGGAGAAAATTCTTGGTATGTCGATTGAAGCATAGCACCCTGAAATTTCTGAAAAGTATTCAAACAAAATTATAAAATCACCAATAACAAAAATTAGTACAAAAAATTTCAAATGTAGCAACTAATTTGTGACAGAGGGAGTACATTTTTAAAAATTAAAATCTAGACGCTATACGATGCTATAGAAGTTGCTAGATGGGACTGAACATCTCATATATAAATTTGATAGTAAAGGTACCCTGCTAATATGAATTTAATTGGTGGAATTGGTTGTTGTACTTTATGTTAAAATAGTAAAATTTAAAAATTAGCTGTTCTAAATAGGTAGTTATGCAGATGCTATTTCACCTGCTTTTACATCCTAATATGTCACCTGTTTACTGTCAAAGAAATCAGTTTAGATTGATTAGAGGCTATCGTATGTGGTTGACTGTGCACAATTCCCACTGTTCCACTAAATAAAAGGAGATATACCTCTAATTATCATTCATAATTTTATTGTATTTTGAGTCCCTAAAGACAAAACTTCTCGAGTGCCATTGTCACAGAAGCAACCGAAGAAAGTGCATTGGGAAACGGAAAAGTCCCGAGTTTAAATATAGCCGCGAGAGAGTGATGATGGAAACGCAAGAGAGCTGCGGCAGCAAACAAACAACTCCGCTTGCCAGCATAAGTAACCTCGCGATCCTTCTTCATTAAAGATTTTTTGGCCTCAGACAGCCGACGGGGCAGACAGCAGGCATACTTTCCCCATAAGACGATATTTTTGGACAGATAAAAAAGCACTGGAATGAAGGGAAGGATTAATGTTTTTTAGCGGAAAGGATTATCTGAATTTCGCGCTAATTACTGAAGAGGGAGAAAATCCAAGCTCTACATCTGCGTAGTAATTTACTCATGAGGATAAAAAAAAAGATAATGTTTTTGCCAAAATGGTGATGCAAAATATAATGGAGTTTTCTCTCTCCTTTTCTTTTTTATTTAATTTTTAATCTCTGGTATATTTTGGGGTTTCAACAAACAAAAAATTATTAAATTGGCATTTTTAAATTTGTTTCTTCTTAAATTTAGTCTACAAGTTTAGTATTTTTCACTGAAATGAACTCATGGAAATTGTAGCATTTTTTAACAATGTACTAATTGTGTTGAAAGTTTCCAAGAAAATGCAACTAACATTTGCAGATCGTATCATGAAAACAATATTCTAGTTGAAAAACCTTCAATAAATAAATTAACCCTTATAGGCAGTGTTGCCAGATGGGCTACTTTTTTTAAATCCAGATTCTTAATTGACACCACTTTTTTGAAATGGTAAAATGCGCCTTATTTAATGGCAATTGATTAAGGCGAGAATAAAGAGACTTTTACACTTTCAAGAAAGTGGTGCCAGTCAAGAAATCTGAATTTAGAAAAAGTAGCCCACTGACAACACTGCTTATAGGGTCGCCGTTTGCAGTCTGCAAACAGTTAATTTTAAATCCCAAATTGGCAATTTGCACCAGTAATTTTTTAGTACAATTTCAATCTCTTAATATACCGGAAGAAAATATTTCGATTTTTTCTTCCAAATAAATTTGTTTATAAATTAAGGTGTGAAATAATTATTAGAACGTTTTTGCATTGGGGCAAAAGTGCTTTGTCTCTGAAAGGGTTCATGCATAGTGGTAACCTGCAACTCTGTGAAGTGTTAATCTTATTATGTTTTCTCATTACATATTATTTTTTTATTATTGGAAAAAAATCATTTAAAAATATTGAAATTTGAGTAAAATATGTATTTGAAAATGTTGCCCCCATAGAATTAATATTATCGTAGATTTAATATTATTGGTATGGGTAGCAAAAAATGAATAAAACTTTTAATCCATATTAATTACAGTGATTTCTACTAACATAAATGTAAGAACATGATCAAAATGTTTCAAGCAGCGGACGAGTACGAAGGAAAAATTACTAATCTTCTGTTGCTAATCTAGTGATTCCTGACTGGTGTGCCGATAGAAGATCTTGAATGTGCCGCAATAATTTTCTGTAATATGAGCTTTACTGCAGCAAATATGGTTTAACAGCTTCCCTATTCTACCCGTACGTCGTACATGCAACGTGTTTTTGCCAATCATGATTTCCCCGTACGTGGTACGGGAATCCATACTTCAATCATAATTTATTATTCTCACCAATAAAATTTTATTGTAAACTTTTCATTATTAATTTTGAGCATTTTGCTGTTTTATTAAGATAAAAATTTCTGTTTTGAAAAACCAATGATAAAAGATTAAAAGTTCTGTAAAAACATAAAAAATAGACATTATTCGAAAGTTTTTTTTCAAAAATATTAGACAGTTAAGTGGCTAAAAAAATTCTCGTTCAATCATTAGAAAATAATTTAAGAACATGCCCATTGGAAATTAATATTTAGCAAAGCAATGGTAAAAAGAAAATTTCATGATAAATTAAAACAAAATATTCTATTTGTTAGCTACAGACATATCACTTTAATTTCTTTATTAAAAGTGATCAGTTCGTTTCACAGGCATCTTCACTAATCATAAACTTAATGTGCGTGAAATACCATGGTTTGAAGTACTCCATAAAGTAAAACTGATTGGAAGAAAAAAAACGCTGATTTATTCCACTATGAAAAAAATTTCTACATACTATTTGAGAAATGCAAGAATGAAAGCTAAAATGGTCCTTGAATGTTTTTTAATTTGTGATTTTATTTTCCTTACTTTTCAACACTATGCAAAATTATAGCAACTCTTCTACGCACTATTATCCTCATTATAATTTTAATAAATATAAATGTGCATGTTACATTTCTAAAAAAAAGTATGTTGTATTGCTGGATAGGAATAGAAAGATAAATACACGCGAAACGTTTCTCGAAATTGTGGCTGGTTTTCCAAAAAGAAAAGTTGGAATTCGCTAGGATCAACTTAATAATGTCTATCTTGATCTATATCTTGATCTACTGTTAGATAAATAGTGCATTCATTAACTCATTAAAGCCGCTCGGCAAGAAAACTAGCCATGTAATGCTAACAAAACTTTTAAATTTGAATACCAGCATTTTAGTCTAGAAATTTTTACAATATCTTATCTCAAATTTTGAGCGATTAAATAATTCAAAATTACAATGTGAAACAAAACTGATGTCGGAGAATTAAAAGATGCGCAAGAGAAGCTCGTCGTTAATGGGTTATCCTGAAATATTGCTTTAATATTAGGGTGTGACATTTTGCCAATATTGCACCAATATTGGCTTGATATATACTATATGGCCAAAAGGTGATCGGTCACTTGCGATTTTAGACATTTTGTAAAATATCTAGAAGAATACATGTGGAATTTTCCTGAAACTCAAAGTGTAAATATAATAATGCAGGGTCATACATTTTCGGGAGATTTTTCCCAAAACTCTATAGGGGATTGCCAACAAATTGAAAAAGAACGAATATCTGTTGGATAAATGAATCAAATCACAGCATGAATACTAGTATCTTGGTGGAATTTTACACCTTGTTATTAAACTTAAAATATACAGATAAAGGTACTACTCTGTTATCCCGTCGACCAATTTCGCCAAATTATACAAATCGCCAAACTAATAGCCAAATTATACATATTGACATAATTTTTATTTTAAATAGTGAAAAAACAAATAGTTAGTAATAAAAATTCAAATGAAAAAAGAAATAAAAATCACTTAATGACATTTTAAACACGTGAATCGTATTTAATGTCATTGAATGTGACGTTCACGATCATCCATTATTGGCATTTAATCTTATAGTTTGGCGATAATTTTTTGGTCGACGGGCTAACCTAGTAGTACTCAAATAAATACTCAAAAGGTGTTGCAAAAATAGATATTATCTATTTATTATTAATTTAGATCTTCCGAATGCCCTCCATCCATTTTCAAAGGAATATAAAAGAAGATAATTAATTAGAAATAGAAAACTTAAAAAACAAAACAAAAACAAAAACATTCCGCGTGTACGAACAAAGTCACGAGGAATTCATCGAAACACCAAGGCTATTGTACCAGAGTGCGCATTAATATATTTTAAGTACAGATAATATTCCCGCACTCTGGTACAATATTCTTGGTGTTTCGATGAATTCCTCGTGACTTTGTTCGTACACGCGGAATGTTTTTGTTTTTGTTTTGTTTTTTAAGTTTTCTATTTCTAATCAATTATCTTCTTTTATATTCCTTTGAAAATGGATGCGAGGGCATCCGAAAGATCTAAGGTAAATAATAAATAAATAATATCTATTTTTGCAACACCTTTTAATTATTTATTTGTATATTTTAAGTTACCTTTTGGATAACCCTGTCAAAACTAATGTAGCACAAACGTTCAAACTGTAGATTCTGATTAACCTTCTTACCCTGTTCAAATTTTACTCTATCTTGATAAAAACATTTCACACCAGAATTGTTATTTAAAACATTTTAATATATTTATTTGACTGACTTACGTTCGCATAATACATTATTATTTATTTCATTTCTCTGAAATAGTTCAACTTTCTTTAAGAAAAAGTTCTAGTTCGAATCGTATAAAACAAATTATAGTTATGGGCCGATTAGACCCATTCAGGGTAGGAAGGTTAAGTGGTTTATTGTAACAAAGTGATGCGATAATTGTTATAAAGTGGTGGTAGTTAAAAAAGTGGTGTGATTCATGAAATCAGATTAAGAAAAAAAAAATATAGCGATCTGTCAACATTCGGCTGTATATCGTTTGGACTTTTTTTGAGAATTTCCGTATATCTATCGATTTCCCCATAAAGAAAAAATCCGTAATGTTTCCCGTAAAAGAAAAGTAAGCTCATAAAGCTTCTGCACTTTTCTAATATACTCTCTATCATACATCTTCTGACTATAATGTACCTAAGGTCATAAAAAATGAAGTGGTTAGAAATGACACTGATTAGAAAAAATGAACGACAGTCACAAAATATTTCTTCATATGCGAATGGACAAATTTCCAAACAATTTTATTTCTTTACAACCCTCTTAAAAGTACTTTAATAAATAAACAATATTTCAAGTCACTTAAAAAGTTTTTTAAATTATTGAGAAAAAAAAAGCAAATTAATGCATGCTGTCACATTTAAAAAAGGGCAAACTATTTCTAATCTATCTATCGCAAACAATGGTATAATAATTATTTTGCTGTAAAAGCATTCCAATAATTAAAAAAAATTACAGTGTATCTGTTTATCTCTGTAGGTATGATGCTTATTTTAGGGAGCACACCATTTTTTTTTTTGTTTTTGTTTGATGCTGACGGGATACTGCGGTGAAATGATGTATCACCCGGCGTCTGCCACGGAAATAATAGTTTTGTTACTAAATTTAATTTGCATTTATTTATGACTAGCTGACCCGCCCGGCGTTGCCCAGGTCCGTATTAACAATATTAAACGAACTTGAAATTTGTATGATTTTATCAATAACTGGAAGCATGCAGAAATGCATTGTCTGAAATACGTTGCAGCTGACTTTGTGAAAAATCGGTTTTAAAAACAACAACTAATATTAAGCTCTAAAAATACTTAAAATGAGCAATGAGAAACACGGGAGGGAACATGTATCCAACGATTGCGTTAGTTTCGTGTTAAAGTGTTGATATTTACCCGTAAAAATCACTGTTAAATCACGTAACTAATTATTTTTTTCACATAGAAATCCCAAGTGAAATATTTTGAATTTCAAACTAATTATATCATTCTTAAATCCGACTATACCTTGAATGAATCGATACGCGATGATAAAAGATTGGTATATAGTATTATAATTTCAGAGCCATTTAACAAAAGTGTATATTTTTAATCAAAGCATGCGTAATGTTGACTCTGTGGACAAATTCCTAACCGTAAACTTTTGTACCATAACCATAATCTGTCTGTAACCTAACTGCGACTTAACATTACCCTACCGTAACTTAAATATAACATAAATGTAACCTAGCCGTCACTTTGAAATATCAATATAGAAGCATCATTTAAGATTTTGCTTGAAAAGTTAGCATTCTTTCGTTAATGTCTTAAAATCGTCTGCACTCTGAAATCTAGATTTTAGACTAATATTTGTTATTTAAGTTTTCGCGCATGATTTTAAAAGAATGTTTTCATAAATATATTTTATATATTGATATAGAGTTATTAATATGTTGTTATATTAAAACCATATTTTCATCTACGTTATAAAGTATTAAAAAGTTCTGAAAAAAAAGGACCTTTTAGTAATACAATTTTTAGTTCAAATCAAATGTTTTCAATATTTTATTTTATTTTATTTTGACATTTAATTATTTCGAATTTATCAATTTCAATTATTTTAAAAGCAAACATTTTTTTAAAAATAAATAATATAATAGAAAAAAGACCATTTTAAAAAATTACTATTTCTTCATAAAATACGCTTCGGCTGTAATTCATTTCTTTCAATTCGTCTTATTAATACAAAATCACTTCCACATGCTTTTGTTTGGGACATTAAAATTTGAGCGATAAATGATTTAATATTGCAACCCTTTTTTCGGTTCACTTCACCACCACCTATCTTTTTCCTCCATGGTTTACAACCGCTGTGATAAAAAATCATCATTTAAACTGACAGTTTGCCAGTCTATGAATTTTAAAGGTCTATTCCCAGCTTTTTTAATTATTTATGCGAAAATTTTATGCAACCAACCAACCATAACTGAATGAAGAGAAAAAAAGAAGAAAAAAGGCGATTTTTTATGAGAGTGATCTTTGGAATTTAATTAATTACTCAGTTAATAAATAGAATTTCGAAATTCTGAAGCTCAGGTGCATCAGGAGAGATATTGGGCTACTCTCATAAAAATTTTGAGCTTCGTACGTCCCATAGATTTTGCTAGCCATCGCAGACACACACACACACACACACACACACACACACACACACACACACACACGCAGACAGAGCGATTTGTTATTTTATTAGTATAGATTCCTAAATATTTAGAATGTCTGTCAACCATGGAGCAACCAACCGTAATAAAAGTGCTTATAAATAACAGAATTTTTATTGTAACGAAATGTTTAAGCTCGTTAAAAATTTCTCTATTACTATTTCATTATTTCAACTAGATATTTTTAGTTCAAAAACTTTCCGTTATATGCGACTTAAGTATTATTACTTAGTTAAAAATGTCCTTCAGAAATTACATTTTTAAGAAATCATTTTGTTTATAAAAATAATAATAAATTCTAAGCAAGTTTATCCCATAATATAAAAAAATCCATAATATATTTTTTTTTTATTTCATGATTTTTTCTGTTGATGTTGAAAGTTTTTTAAAGGAGTGATTACCAGATACATTTTTTTCTTTCCTTATTTTTCAAACAGATGCGTTTTTGAAAACCTGTCGAAAAATAATTTCATGTTAATTGAAATTATTCAATTGAATACTGAATAATAGTTAAATATGTGAGTCACCTTTCAGTTGTCTTCAACTTTTATTTCTAGGTTATGTTTTACACCACTAATACATGGACAATTTAGTTAATACTAAGACATTTTCTTCAATGTAAATCTCTATAAATAAAAGGAATTCTGAGGATAATTAATTAATTGATTGAGGCACAGGGGAAAGCAAATCTTGGCAATGCGCCAACTCGGTCTAGAGGAAGCAAATCTTGGCAATGCGCCAACTCGGTCCAGAGGAAGCAAATCTTGGCAATGCGCCAACTCGGTCCAGAGGTATAAAAGCAAGATAGAAAAAAACGCGCAGGTCTGTGCATTCAAGTACAACCACCCATATGTATATGCTGAAAGTTTGTTCTGACGCTCACCCGACGCACGTGGAGTGCCGATGGTCCGGGGAGAGTCACCGGGGGATCCGTCGCCAGCTGAGAGAGAAGCGTAGAGTCACCGGGGGATCCGTCGCCAGCTGAGAGAGAAGCGTACCATACACATAAATTATTAAATAAACCTTCAAATTAAGCCCGGCGAAGCGGGCTGGGTATGCTAGTTACAATAAATACCAGTCATTCAGGGTTACTTTGAACCATGGTGGTGTAACTTTATACCACGTCGAAATTTTCAATATTTTTAATTAAAAAAAAAACTGGATAAACTCCAGAACTATTCTCTATTGGCAAGGTTTTAAACTGGGATTCCTACGGGGGGGGGGGGTATAAATTAGCAACATAAAACCCAATTAATTCCATTATCGAACTATTTATTTTGAAGTACTGTTCTCAAGTTAATTTTGAATGCTGTTTTGAAGTTGTTGTAATCCAATTATACTTTTTTAGCAAGTAACAATATACTCATTTATTAGACACATTATGACCGAAATGTTGTAAATGTAATAATAGTTTGTGATGTTTTATTTATTAATATTTAATAAAATGTAAAATAAAACAGCACTTTCATTTTACCCCGTATTCATTATAACTTTGAACCGGCTCAAAATTACGCGGAGGTTTATAATTTACAGATAATAGGTACTATTGTCAGAATTCCCAATATTTGCAAGGATATTTTTAATAAACGTTGAAAGTGTGCATTATAACATGTAAATATTCTCACAAGTATGTGTAAAATACATAAAAATCATTTAAAGGCATTATTCGGGACGGAGCTACTCAAATTTAAAATTTCATTCATTCGACATTTTTTATTCTTGTTTGAGTAATACTAGTACTAGTATGTATTACTGTAAATATGGATATATATTTGAGTTAAAACACTGAAAATTGTTTTTCATTGCATTTTTATTTTTTATGTATCCAATGAACTTCTTTTTTCAATTTTCTAAATATTTATGGATTTTTTTCTTCTATACTTCATGCATAATATTTGCTGTAAATGTCACAAATTATACAAATCTCGTGATTCTGGAAAGTGTAAATTAGGAGTCTTTACATATATGAAAACATTTTTTGGGGATTCAAAGTTATTCTAATTATAACACAATCTTTATAATGAATTATTTTAGATAGTATTTATGATATGGTGCACAGGGCTCGCGCCGTTCCTAAAATTTTCATACGTTGCTATCAGTATTTTAAATTAAAAATCTTCATGGAAGGTCCGTTTAACATCTACAATATAATTATACAATAAATATTACCGTTTAAAAGTTGTCGTAGAAAAGTGCGAAAATTTTAGAAACAGTGCGACCCCTGGGTGCATAGTTACCTCACACGGCTGGGTAACATTGAATCAGATTAAAAATTCATTTTTTATTGTTTTTATCATTATTATTCGTTAATTTTTGATAGTCATACTATAATAATTTAGGATCATTTTTTCTCTTTTATGCCCCTAGTTTGCAACAACATTCTTAAAATAAAGAGTGTGGCATCTGAAAATAGAGCAAATGCGGATCAAAGTTATGTTGAGTGACTATATTTGAAATGCTGAATGTGTTTTTATAGAGATATAAAGTATTTTTAGTAACAATACTTGAAGTACATTTTTACATTTCGCCAAACTCAAATTTAACAGCACATAAATTAAAAAAATTTGCAGTTTCATATATATATATATATATATATATATATATATATATATATATATATATATAGTATATTATTATAGTCATTTGCATATGATATTAATGAACCTGGTAATATTTATTACACCTTTGTAACAATCAAAAAAGGACATATTTTAGTACATTTAATGGGGAATTAAAACACGCATTAAATTTGATCCGACCATCTGTACTGCATCTCAGGATCATAAGTGTATTGTATAATTTTCTTTTTATTAGATTTACCTCTTGTAAAAAACATAAAAAACGTAAAATAAGGAAACAGGAAAAATAATATAAAGATATTAATTAAAAATGATCTCTTAACCCTTTAGTGCATGATTTTTTTAAATCACCCATCCCTCTTCCTAAAATTATTATGTAATAACTGTACATTGAACAAGAGAGATATTTAAAACGTCACAAATCAACTTTAAACCAAATTTCAAGAAAAAAAATAAAATGTGTCAAATGTCACATTATAATCTAAACAACATGTAAAGTGAAATTTAAAGTACAGTCGAACCTCGTTAATATAAATCTCAACGGGGATCAAAATTTTGTTCATGTTAACAGTAATTCATGTTGTCAGTATCAAATCTTTGTATTCGCTGTAATAGGGGACTGTAAAAACAGTTCATGTTAAAAGTAATTCATGTTAAGCGTGTTCCATGGGTCTGAACATATAGGACAAATTTTATTGTTCATACCAGTATTTCTTATAAATAAATTTGCAAAAGCCATTGTTACAATACATTCAATATGAATATAACATGAAAAATATTGATAAAATATACTGGTGCGAACAATAAAATTTGTCCTATATGCTCCGACCCCTGGTGTTCATGTTAACGAGATTTGACTGTATTGTCAAATGGCAACACTACGTATTGCAGGGTTAACCCTTTTACGAGCAAGGCATTTTTGTTCTAAAAATGTTTAAATAAATTATTGGCATTGCAAATTACGAACAAATTTATTTGAAAAGAATCAAAAGCTCTTATATAATAAGGTCGAAAATGCACTAAAAAGTTATTGGAACCATTTGTCAGTTTAGGCAGTAAAGTTAACCTTTTGCACATTGCAAACGGCATCCCTGAAAGGGTTAATATAAATCTTTTATTCAGAAAATTCCGGATTCTTACTAAAGCGTTTGGATGATACTTTTTAATTAAAACAATAATACACATTCCGCGAATAACCTAACAGAAATTACTATTCAAAATTTTCTGGTGTAAGCTCCGAATTTCTTAAATAAAAAAATTCGCCAGATTTCGCAACATTTTTCAGAAGTGAACTTAAAATTAAAAAATAAGGGCGCACATAACTTGTCACTATATATATATATATATATATATATATATATATATATACAGGGTGATTCATAAAAGATGGGCAGAACTTTAAGGGGTTATAGTACACTTAAAGACAAATAATATTAAATAGGAGACTAAGGGTCCCAGACGTATTCCCAAGGAGATAGGGGGCATTAAAGTTTAGGGTCCGAAATTTCAAATGATTATAAAAAATGGAAAAATTGGTCGATTCGTTTGCGGTTTTTGCAAAAAATTTTCTTTATGCCAGTATTTTCTTGAAATAAAATTTAAAGTTCAATTTCAAAAAATGCCGATAGGGGGCGCTTTAGACTTTGGAGTAACAAACAACTATTTTTTAACGTTATTTTTTGTATTTCTTTAAATGATTTCGAAAGCTTAGACTTAAACTTAAATTTTGATCTAAAAATCTGAGTCCTAACGAGTAGTTAAGTAGCGTAAACTGAAATTTGAAATTTGAAACCCTTCTCCCCCCAGAACAAAAATCAGTTATTCCCGATCTTTGTGTCGTAGATTAGGCTCTAACTACTGCCGCGTTTTGCTAAAATTATTCTTTATGTCAGTATTTTCTTGAAAATAAATTTTAAAGAAAATTTTCAAAAAATTCCGATAGAGGGCGCTTTAGACTTTGGAGTAACGAACAACTATTTTATACCGTTATTTTTGTGTCTCATTAAATGCTTTCTAAAGCTTAGACTTAAATTTTCAGCCCAAAATCTGAATCGTTAGACGTGGTTAAGTTTCTGGGGAGAGGGGTTTGAAATTTCTACTCCTGAGCACAGTTCAGTTTACCATGTCCACACATTGTGTGCTGTGTACGAGGTAAAAAGACACAAATTAGGATTATGTTACCAAAGCATATTTATTAACATGTAATTACAATAAATGCTCAAAATTGTGACCAACAGAGGTTATGCACGCAGAACAACGGCGAAGAATGGAACGGCGAACATTCGCGGAAACATCAGGCTTTTCGAGCACTTCCCCTACAGCGGCGGAAAGTCTGGCGACCAGTTCCTCGGGGGATTCAATGGGTGTCTCATACATAAGAGCCTTCAATTGTCCCCAAAAAAAGAAATCGAGGGGTGAAAGATCTGGCGAGCAAACAGGCCAAGCAACAGGACCACCTCGATCAATCCATCTGTTCGGAAATGTGATGTCCAGATAGTTGCGGACGTCTCGTACGTAATGGGCTGGCGCTCCATCGTGCTGGAACCACATGACCCGCCGGATGCGTGGAGGAACAACGTTTAACAGGTCTGGCAGCACATGTTGCAGAAATGTGAGGTATGTTTTACCGTTGAGGCGTTCAGGAAGAAGGTACGGTCCGATTAGGTGGTCTCCGAGGATTCCTGCCCAAACATTGATGGAAAAGCGTCTCTGATGAGCATGTGGATATGTAGCATGTGGATTGACATCCGCCCATACATGTGCATTGTGTGTGTTAAATGTACCTTCACGTGTGAAGGTACATTCATCGGTGAAAAGCACAGTTCGTCCAAAATGTGGATTTAGCGCGTTCTGCTGCAGAAACCAGCGGGCGAATTCAATAGGATTTGGATAATCCCCTGGAGACAGTTTCTGGACTCGTTGCACATGAAACGGGAGCAAATGTTCATCCTTCAGTACCCTCCAAGTCATGGACTGTGAGGTATCCACCTGCCTAGCCACTGTTCGTGTACTTGTACTTGTCTGCGCCGCTACTACATCCAGAATGGCTTCTGCAACAACTACTGATTCGTCCTTTTTTGCACGACCTGCATTCGACCGGGAAGCGAGAAATGATCCCGTCTCACACAACTGTCTGTGCAAGCGCTTGAAAGTTTTGCGGTTAGGCAACCGCCTGTTGGGAAATCGCTCTCCGTACATTCGTTGTGCCTCTGCACCATTTCCATCTGCCGCTCCGTAAATTAAATGCATCTCAGCCTTTTCCTTATTCGTGAAGGGCACCATCTTCCGATTCATTACTAGAGCGACTTACACTTGACTCACCGTTCAGTGGTTTTTATGCCTGAATCGTGCCGAAATTTTGCATACGTGTTCTTCTTCTTCCCCATTTGACATTTGCATACTTTCTGTCTCCTTCTTCACCCGGTGACTAGCGTCAGGAATGGAGCTTTAACGTTTGCATGAGCGACGTTTCCAACTGTGCCAGTGCCTTTATGAGTGAATTCTGACTATGCAGTCCTTGACGAAAGTTGTATTTTTGCCTCGTATCACAGCACAGAATCGTTGGGCATGGTTAAGTAGTGCAAACTGAACTATGTTCAGAAGTTGAAATTTGAACCCCCTCCCCTCGCTACTGAACCACGCTCAGCGATTCAGATTTTGAGCTGAAAATTTAAGTTTAAGTCTAAGCTTTAGAAAGCATTTAATGAGACACAAAAAATAACGGTATAAAATAGTTGTTCGTTACTCCAAAGTCTAAAGCGCCCTCTATCGGAATTTTTTGAAAATTTTCTTTAAAATTTATTTTTAAGAAAATACTGACATAAAGAATAATTTTAGCAAAACGCGGCAGTAGTTAGAGCCTAATCTACGACACAAAGATCGGGAATAACTGATTTTTGTTGAGAAGGATTTCAAATTTCAGTTTACGCTACTTAACTACTCGTTAGGACTCAGATTTTTAGATCAAAATTTAAGTTTAAGTCTAAGCTTTCGAAATCATTTAAAGAAATACAAAAAATAACGTTAAAAAATAGTTGTTTGTTACTCCAAAGTCTAAAGCGCCCCCTATCGGCATTTTTTGAAATTGAACTTTAAAATTTTATTTCAAGAAAATACTGGCATAAAGAAAATTTTTTGCAAAAACCGCAAACGAATCGACCAATTTTTCCATTTCTTATAATCATTTGAAATTTCGGACCCTAAACTTTAATGCCCCCTATCTCCTTGGGAATACGTCTGGGACCCTTAGTCTCCTATTTAATATTATTTGTCTTTAAATGTACTATAACCTCTTAAAGTTCTGCCCATCTTTTATGAATCACCCTGTATATATATATATATATATATATATATATATCAGTGCTGCCACAGGCCGCTACTTTTTATTTTTGTTTAGCATCACTTTTTATGAACAAAATACTTTTACACATGCTTTGACGACATTTGAACCCGGAACGTATTACAGTATTATATATTTTTTTAAATAACGGTACGAACAGTATACAAATATAGTCTCCCGTGGTAGCTCTAATGTACTATACATTTTTATTATTATTTTTTTTTTTTCAAAATAGGCAATTTCTCAATAATACTATTTTTGTAACAATAAATGAAATTGCGACCATACGATCTTATACTCCTGTCGGTTTTTCGGTGTTTGGCTCTTGCTTTAGCCTGCACCGTGTCTTTCTCACCTGATGTTATCTAGATGATGCGACACCCTGATCCTTGTTCATCTCGCCCTCGTCAACACTCATCAAAAGTGAAGCTGCAAAATTGTCTGACGACCGGCTTACCTGTTCCTACAGCCCTGCGGAGAGTTTCGCTGTTTTTCCCACGGGGCGGGCAGCCGCTGAAGTTGCGCCAGGTGACCCGTGGCGACCCGGAAAGAGGCAGACCGCGGGGTGACCGTCGCACGGGAAGCCAAAGACGGTCCAACAGGCCAACCAACCCCTTTAGCCAGGTGGAAACCCCTCTTACCAGTAATCGGTTCCACAGGGTGGGGAGGGGCAGATGGGTACCCTTGGTAAATTAGATACAAAATGATACCAGATCACTGAACCTGAGAGCAACGTACCAAAACGTATACACTTTATCTTGATAGATGTTACATGTTTGTTTACATACATCGGTCAAAGCTTGATGTTTGATTTATAGCATCAGTCGTTATTTTATTACATGCCATCTATTTTAAGAGGTCAAATTAAAGATAATTTTCTAAAAATAATTTTTTAAGTATGGCAGGGGAAAGTAGATCCATCAGTAAAACATTGAAAGTCATTCAGTGTAACTTTCATCCACATTTTCTCTATTTTCATATGCGACACTCTTTATTTTAAGAATATTGTTGCAAACTAGGGGCATAAAAGAAAAGAAACGATCCTAAAGTATTGTGTGACTATCAAAAATTAAAGAATAATAATGATAAAAACAATACAAAATGAATTTTTATCCTGGTTCAAAGTTACCCAGCCGTTTAGGGTAACTTTGCACCATATGACAAATATCATCTAAAATAATACTATATATAAAAAAGTATTATAGTTAGGACTAAAGTTAGGTTAAAGACTCCTAATTTACATTTCCCAATATCACAAGATTTGTATAATTTATGATATTACAAGAAATATTATGCATAAGAAAAATGGAAGACGAGAATCAAGAATATCTAGAAATAAAAAAATATTAAACATAAAAATGCTGTGAAAAATAATTTTAACATTTTAAGTCAACAGTATACCCATAGTTACAGTAATAGTATTATAACTAGTACTAGTATTATTCAAACGAGAATAAAAAATATCGAATGTATGAAATGTAAAATTTGAGTAACTTTGCCCCGAATAACACCTTTAAATAAATTTTATGTATTTTACACATATTTGTGAAAATATTTACATGTATTATCTAATGCACACTTACGGCACTTATATAAAATACACGTGTAAATTTGGGGAATTTTTGATAGCAGCAACTATAATCAGTAAATTATAAACAACAATGTAACTTTGAGCTGGCTCAAAGTTATCCTGAAAGTGGTGTAAAACGGTAGTGCCTGCTTATTTTGCATTTTATTAACTATTAATAAATAAACACTTACAAAATATTAACACATTTACAACATTTACATAATAACATGTTTGATAAATGAGTAGAATTTCAAATCATGTAATAAAAGGTAAAGATAAGATTGTGTTTCACATTAAGTACTAAGCATCCCGGAGATTGTATTCTAAAATATGAAAATATTTGAAAGACATAAGTACTTGTTATTAAGCCACACTGATACAACCTCGATACGAAATATAAAACTAGTATCGAAAATATAAGAATGCAAACTATTGTTATAATTAAACTAATAATCTCACTTTCAAAAATTTATTTATTTTAATAAAAGTCGCGATAATGCATGGCAAAGAATACTTGCAAGTGTTCCCTGGTATTTTTGTCACATATGTTCTTTATTTTTACATAAAGTTTTCTTTCCCGTAACTACACAGCTACATTGTTTACAGTGTAAATGCTAATTGTGGAATCAGTCTTCTGAATCATTATCATGAAATTTGAGTTCAATGTTCAAATTGAGTTCAATATTTAATATTCAGACAAAGGAAGTCAAATATTGGGGTGTTTTGCTTTTTGTTTATGGCAACAGCTGACAGCTTCCTGATCTCCGGAGTCTTCCGGAGGTGCCCATTGTCTTTCTGCAGATAGAAAGAGCGAGGTGGCAAGCAGCTGACAAAATGAAATGTCCCTAAAACAAAGGGCCTTTAAGCGCCGACGCTTGTCGTCGGTAACCGATTTGTGAGTGACTTAACAGTAATTAAGACATTCTAGCGATGACGCGCGGAACGACGCGGAAAATGTTATTGGGAAAATTGAAACTGTCAAAAGAGCTAGATAGTCACTACAGAGCAAAAAATAATGGGCTACAACATGTGAGCTCTGTGCGTAACAGATGTTTGTTTAGTAAAAATATCATAGTCTATAAAAAATATATTACTGTCTATTCGAAGTTTCATATTAACCGGTCCCTGATTTGAACGTACGTCAAAAGGGCAACGTGTTTTGCTAATCATGATTTGCCCGTATTACGCACGGACATCTATAATTAAATTAAGATTTATTATTCTCACCAGTAAGTTTTTATTGAAAATTTTGAATCACTTAATCTGAGCTTTCTGCTTGATTTTGGCAAAAATTTCTGTTTTGAAAAACCGGCGATAAAAGATTAAAAATTCTGTAAAAGTCGTGAATAATAATAATAATAAAAAAAGAAGAAACTTAAAAGGCTTTATTTGAAAGTTTTGAAAGATGGAATACAACGAAAAAAATCTAACAAAACAAAAATCTATGCAACTGGCTCTTAATTATTTCTAAGCGACCTTAACAGTAATTAAAACAGTCTGACGAAGACACGCGCGAAAGAACATGCAAAATACTGTTAGAAAAATTGAAACTGTTAAAAAAGTCAGGTAATCACTCCTGAGCAAAAAAAAATGCTATGGAACGGCAAGTAAAATGAGCATCGAATATATATTCAGTTGTAACAATTATTTTGTTGATAAAGATATGGTCTACAGAAATAATCTTCCTACTGTTAGTAGCTGAATAACGTGATTTAAAGCAGCAATAATTTTCAAATCACATTTATGACACTGTTAAAGGGTTATAATCACCTGCTAGGAGGAAAAAAATGTGTTTCAAGATTATTTTTTTCCAGGAAAATGAAACAAGATATTTCAAAAAAACTTCTTGCATTTTGTTTATTACAAATTAACAAAATAAATTGATTTTTGATAAGACGAATGAAAGCTGGGTATCCTCAGCTGATACGCTCTCTGAAGATGCTGTCGTTCTGATCTGATAACCGTTCACGGTGATCATTGAAAACACTGTCAAATGTTGTTTTAAATATAATTTTTTCTTTTTTTTTCGAACAAAAAAAAAAGTGGTGGCTGTTTAAAGTTTATAAACAAGTTTCAGATAATCATATTTAATGATTCAGATTATGATCAATTATGAACAGTTTATGATCTGTTATGATCAATTTAATTAACAGCTATGATTTATGTATACTAAAACAATGTAAATTATTTTGGCCTAACTTTCTTAGTCTATCGACTACAAAATGTGACTGAACATTCTTTCTTAATTGAACTCCCAGAAAATGCAATAAAAAATGCTTTTTTTAATAATGTCCAGGTAGATATATCCCCTTAAGACACCACAGCAGTGAAACATCCCGATCGCGAAATCCCATCTTAACCTATGAGAAAACTTTGAAGCCCGATGACTCATTACCTAATTATTAAAATACAGTTTTCACCAGAAAGTAGAATTCAGATGCCGATGATGTGCGTTTTTAAAAATTATCAACAATATGTTCTTTCCAAAAAAGACAAAAATTAAGTGACACGAAAGGTTCAATATAAAGTCTGAAATTGACTCTATTAGAATGAAGTTGCACTTTGGGGGGGGGGGGGGGACGCCCACCCGACGTTTTAAACCTCTGTTTTAGACATTCTTTTTTGTTGAGAGTTTCGTAACAAAAACAAATACATACATACCTAAGTATTATATCTATTGTCATACCTAAGTAGTCATCAAATTCTATTCATACAATAATTCCGGTTAAGTATATATTTTGAATCTTTGTATGAGAACTTTCTGAAAATAGACTATTTTCTTTTTAAAAAAATGTAAGGGAACTTGGGGTAAAATGAAATAGAGGGGCAAAGTGAAATGGTTAAATATTTAATCTGTATACAGTGTCACCAATCTGCAGATATTTGCATTATGTTATTTCACATCTAGTTGTTTGCTGTCAGACATCAATCATCTCATGAGATCAATATATATGATGTTAGTGACAATTTTTCAAATTTGATTATCATATTGCAATATTATTAGGTAAGAAAATAACCTTTCATCAATTCTATAATGATAAAATTCTCATAATTATTATTGCAAGTTTAAATTAGATTCTTCTGCTGTCTAGTGAAGTATTTCTTTATTTAATATTAGGCCTACTTTTGGTTTGAAATTTTTATAAGAATTTTATACTACATGCGGGGCAAAGTGAAAAACATTTTTAGTGGTGGGGCAAACTGAAATATTTTATTTCACATTGCCCCTAGAACATATTTATAATTTTAAAAGTGTAAAATAGTTTTGATTTCATATTCAGGTGTATAATGGTAAGAAGTTACAAGAGAACAACAGAGCAGCAATCCTCGTCTGAAGCATCAATGAGTGCTGCTGTTGAGGCAGTAACAGGTACTGACCAGATGAGCCTTAATTCAGCAGCTAAACAATTTGGAATACCAGTGGCTACACTGTACAGGAGAGCATGCATTACATGCATACATGCATACTACATGCATTATTTTTTCAAACATTTTTTGCATTACTTTTCCAAAAAAGATAAAAATAATCTGACCAGAAAGGGTTAATGATTAATCCTTTCTTGTCAATTTATTTTTAAGGGATACTCGTACCCAACGGATTAACTTAATCTCTTCGGTATGAGAGACCGGTATATGCGTGCCGCATAAGGTGCTCAGAATCCTTGATTAGCCTCGTAAATTTTGCCTTATTCAAACCGCGAATTTTCCCGATTCAAGAGGACAAAAAGTTCTGTTTTGAAAAACCAGCGTAACAGATTAAAAATTCTGCAAAAGATGGTCGTCTCAAATGAACTAAGAGCGAATCTTGGAATTCAAAACAGAAAATAAAGGACATTTAAATATGTCATAAAAATCTACTCATACAATTATTCTGGTTAAATATGAATTCTGAATGCTTTTGAACTTTTTTGAAAATAGAATGATTTCTTTTTTTTTCTTTTTATTTATTTGCATGCATTGCTTTTATTTTTAGCCTACAATATAACTTTTCTAACAGATAAAAATAAAGTAACAGGAATAGTTTAACAGCAAATATGGAATTACCTACATTAAAATCAAATTACCCCACTCTGAGACACACACCCCACGTTTTGAACCCTATTTTAAATATTACTTTTTCTTGAGAGTTTGGCAACAAAATAGTAAAATTGTTTTTTATCATATTTTTGATAGTTTCTAAGGAAGATTTGCTCACTTACTAGATTTAGCATATTTAATCACAATAATTGCATAAATAGATTTTGATGACATAATTAGACATAACATCAAATATATTATTACTTAGATAGGTTACAATTTTACTTTTTGTTGTAAAACTCTCAACAAAAGGTAATGTTTAAAACATGGTTCAAAACAAAGGACTTACATGTCAGATTGGGGCAATTTTATTTTAACAGCAAATCTGGAATTGCCCCTACTAAAATCAAGTTATCCCACTCTGAGACATACGCCCCACGCTTTGAACTGCTATTTTAGATATAATTTTTTGTTGACAGTTTGGCAACAAAAAGTAAAATTGCTTTTTGTCATATTTGTGATAGTTTGTAAGGCAGGTAGATAGGAAGAAAAATGAAAAGCAGGTGACGAAACGAAATGGCCCGAAACTAATGACATTTAAAAATTTATTCTTATCTTTAGAAACTTATCTACCGAAGACGTGAGGATGAGGAATGGCAAGGAGAATGTTTAAAGGAAAATTAAAACTGTCGAAAGAACCAGCTAGCTACTCTGAAAGAAGATAATTTACTAAAGGAGAGAAGTTCTCCTCAACGAACAAGCGAAACATTCGTCTAATCCGATTATTTTAATATAGTGTTCTGCAATAGTAAATTATATTTCTGGAAGTTTAATAATAATATACATACTTATTTATTTATTTATTTATTTTTGGAAATTTATAAAGTAGATAGAGAAAGTAAGATATTGAAGCTGTTTAGAAAATTGAATGTTCCACTTACAAGAAAGGTCCCCATACTGGGCATACTCAGAATTTTATGAAAAAAATACTAATTAAAGTACTTATGTGTGTAATAAAGGATCAGTCAAAATTAGCGGCGGAATCACATTAGAAAATATGTAAAAAAATAAAATATTTTCGAATATTTGGCGTGAAAAGACGAAAGAGTCACTCGATTTGGCGAGCTGCCCTTTTCCACGCCAAAAGCAAACGATTATAATACAACCCAAAACTGTTGGATATTTAGAATGCTTGTAAATGGTATTTAATGAATTAACATCAATGAGAGACTTTAATATATTATATACATATATATGCATATTGTATTACATATATGTATTACTTGTTTAATTAATCACTGGAAAAAATGTTTTCGTGTATTAAAAAAAAATTATATTGAGAAAAAAATCTTCATACATTGAAACTTTTTTCATTCATGTATTCAAAAATAAAAGGGAGATGTTTCCATAGCAACAAAGTCAAATCGGCAATTCTCAATTGGACTTTTAGCTTGAAACAAATTTAATTAATTTAAATTATGAATTTCGTTTTAAATCTCAAATTTTGAAGATTAAGTTTGAATATAAATGCATATAAATATCGATATAACAAAATTATATTTAAAACAACCTAAATCTAGCAAAATTTAAGTTATTTAAATTAAATTTATCAAAACAAGTTCAACATGAAACTTCTTTTTTCTTGAAGTGTATTTGACATAAAGTATTTTTTGAAATTACATTCCATCGCCAATCAGCGATAAATCGCCTAATAACGAAATTTTCACTATTTTTTTGCGGATACTGAAATGAGGTTCCGCCGAAATTTTTTTTATAAACGTATTATCCTCATGAGAAGAACATTCTGTATTTTTTTCAGATTTTTCGGGGTATGCCCGTATGGAGACCTTCCTTGTTAGTAATAATCAAACGCTATCGGACACTACAAGGGTTCGTACTTATCAAGAGATTTTTAAGGGATTTTAGGTATTTTACAGCCAGAAATTTATTAAAGCGGTGGTCTCTAAATTTGAAGATAGAATTAGATCTCTAGAACCAGTGGAGACGTGATGAGGAATGGCATAGAAAATATTAAAGTGAAAATTAAGACTGATGAAAGAATCAGAAAGTTACTCTGCAGGAAGATAATTTGCTATAAAATAAGCTTTTTAAGAAAAAAATATCAACCGACTTCAAAAAAGCGCTAAAAAGAATTAAATAATTCTTTAAAATTCTCTAATGACAAAACGTTATCCAATAAGCACACATCGGATATCAGGTACCGGCCTAAAAAACGGTTAAATTTAATATCCACCAAACATAGATTTTAGAGATAATATTATTTTACAAGAGATGAATTGACATATTTATGATTTATTTTATGAATATATACATATAAAAAGTAATGAATTACTTTTTGAAGTTGGTGCCAAACAATCACAATCAATAATGATTATCCCCATTTTAATTATGGTACTAGGCATAATTTAGCTACAATTCTTAATATACATCAAATAGTTTGGCACCAACTTCAAAAAGTAATTCATTACTTTTTATATGTATATATTCATAAAATAAATCATAAATATGTCAATTCATCTCTTGTAAAATAATATTATCTCTAAAATCTATGTTTGGTGGATATTAAATTTAACCGTTTTTTAGGCCGGTACCTGATATCCGATGTGTGCTTATTGGATAACGTTTTGTCATTAGAGAATTTTAAAGAATTATTTAATTCTTTTTAGCGCTTTTTTGAAGTCGGTTGATATTTTTTTCTTAAAAAGCTTATTTTATTTCCTACTTTTTAGTTATGCATACCGTAATACATAATTATGTGTACTGGCACACGATAACTCTTTGCAATGCAGTACTAATGTACGCACTTTGCTAAGTTCTGATGTATTCAGTTTACTTGTCACTGTTTGATTGTCAACTTTTCTGAAACCACTTACAATATCGTTTAGTATCGTTGTGAATCTTAAGAATTTCTTTGTATGGTAACTTTTTCAGACGAGATCTTCCACTTCGAAAAGCTACCGCATTTATGAAATCTTAGTCTGCATCGAATCCTACGGTCATCGAAAGTGGGTATCAAAAGGTGACAATCCATCAAGTAAAGTTCCTTACACATAAGAGCGCTACATAGTGCTTCCATATATGAGCACGCAGCAAAATGACTTCATATATTAATGTATAGTAAAATGTTTTTCTAGTGTAGTCAGTCAAAAGTTCCCCCTTCACTCAGAAAAAGTAAAAAGAAAGATTTTAGCAAAAATCGCACTATGATTCAATCGATAAACAGCAACAATCTAATACCTATACAGGCAGTAATGGCATCGGAAATGAGCAGTGTCGATTCGACAAGGAATTTGAAATTCATAACGATTACCTGGCTGCCTCTGTAAGAGAGTGACAGCATTTGATTCCCAAATATTTCTTTTACAGACGCTTTTGTCCCAACTACACTGTTAAAAATTTGAAACTTTTGCTGTACACTGTTAAAAATCTGCTGCATTTTTTTGCTACGCACTCCAGCGCTTGTATAGAAAACGGTTACTTGACTGTATTAAGGAGCATTCTCATAGGTCG
Source organism: Maratus speculifer (assembly GCA_964019185.1). Taxonomy (NCBI): domain Eukaryota; kingdom Metazoa; phylum Arthropoda; class Arachnida; order Araneae; family Salticidae; genus Maratus; species Maratus speculifer. Next base: position 25,986,632 of record OZ025296.1, read on the forward strand.
CAGTAGAGACATTATATACAAGCGGCGGAGTGCGTTGCAACAAAATGCAGCAGATTTTTAAAAGTGTATTATCACTTCACCGCTTATATAGAAAACGATTAGTTAAATGCATTATGAAGAATTCTCATTGATAAAAATAAAGATATTCTATAAAAGCGATGGAATGACGATGCAGCAAAAGTTGCAATTTTTTAACAGTGCATTGCATTGCCAGGCATTTTTTATTATGGAATTTGATGATGATTTCCTGGAAGAATTCGATTGTACTCGTATGAGAAGTTACCAAGATTGACGAAAATTACTCGCTCAACAAGATGCTTGGTGACTCGCTTTTGTCCAGAATCGTTTCAACCAATTATACACTGTTAAAAATCTGCTGCATTTTGCTGCAACGCTCTCCACCACTTGTATATAATATCTCTATTTCAACCAATGAGAAAGCGCCATTTCACGGCCAAGTAACCGTTTTCTATACAAGCAGGGGAGTGCGTTGCAGCAAAATGCAGCAGATTTTTAACAGTGTATACTGTGCTACATGTGTCGTCATATTCATATCGATGAATCCTACACTGTAAAAAATTTGACACTTTTGCTATATCATCACTCTATTCCTTTTATAGAAAACGATTACTTCACCCAATTACGAAGCATTCTCATAGGTCAAAAGAGAGATATTCTACAAAAGCAGGGGAGTGACGATGCAGCAAAAGGGTCACATTTTTTACAGTGACACTGTAATCGGAAATGAGCGGTGGCGTATTCGAGGAGGAATCTGAAACTCATTACCTATACCTGACTGCCTCTATAAGAGAGTGACAGCATTTTATTCTCAAATATTTCTTTTACAGACGCTTTTGTCCCCATTACACTACAAAAACTTTGAGCCTTTTGCTGCATCATCAGTCCACCGCTTTTATAGAAAACGATTACCTTACTGTGTCATGGAGCATTCTTATTGGTCATAAAATACATATTCTATAAAAGCTGTGGTGTGACGCTGCAGCAAATGGGTAAATTTTTAACAATGTATCACGGAGCATTCTCATGGGTCAAAGGAGAGATGTTCTATAAAAGCGGGGGAGTGACGATACAACAAAAGGATAAAAATTTTTACAGTGTACACTGTAAAAAATTTGGACCTTTTGCTGCATCGTCAATCCACCGCTTTTATAGAAAACGATTACTTCAGCCTATCGTGGAGAATTCTCATGGGTCAAGAGAGAGATATTCTATAAAAACGGGGGAGTGATTATGCAGCAAAAGGGTCAATTTTTTTACAGTGTACATTGTTAATAAATGCGAACCTTGTCCAGTTAGGATTTCACACTTTGAAAAGATCGTGTGTCTATGTAAGTGTAACTTAAAAACATGAAAAATGAACGTTTCTAATTGGTCGATTGCTTCGAAAAGATATTGAATTTTAATGTTTTAATTTTTTAAAAAGTTCTAATCAACAGATTTTTATGAAATTTGAATGGGACCACATGGGCCCCATACGCTTTCAAACAAAAAAAGAATTATCAAAATCGGTTCATAATTACGAAAGTTATGCGTGAACAACAAATACATACAGGTCGAAATCATAACCTCCTCCTTGAAGTCGGTTAAAAATAGGGAAGTTCTCCTCAACGATAAAACGAAGCATTCTTCTATCTGATAACTTTATTACAGTACTCTATAATAGTACATTACATTTGCTGGAAATTGAATAATAATAATAATTTTAATCTACTTAATTTTACAGAAATTTATATAGAAAAAGTACGATATTAAAGAAATTTAGAAAATTAAATGTTCCACTTCAGTAATTAACACTTTTCGGGCACTACAAGGGCTCATACATATAAAGGCATGTAGGAGATTTAGGTGTTTTTCTACCAGAAATTTATTGAAGTGTTGGCTCTAGGTCAGAAGATAATATTCAATCTCTAGACATGGCGAAGATGTGGAATGGCACATGAAACGTTAAAAGGAAAATTAAAACTGTCAAAAGAACCAGCAAGTTATTCAGCCTAAAGATTATTTGTTAAAGTAGGGAAGTTCTTTCTCCTCAACGAAAATGTGAAAAATGCTTTTATCTGGTAACTTTAGTATAGTGTTCTACAATAGATCATTATATTTGCTGGAAGTTCAACGATAATAATAATTTTAATATTTAGTTATTTTTATGAAAATAAATAAAATAGATAGAGAAAGTAAGATATTGAAGTAGTTTAGAAAATTAAATGTTCCACTTAGCAGTAATTAATCCTTATTGTACACAATTGTTATAGAGGGGGAACTTTATTATAGTATTCTACAACAGTACATTATATTTACTGGAAGTTTAATAATAACAATAATTTTAACATTTAGTTATTTTTATGAAATTTATAAAATAGATAGAGAAAATAAAGTATTGAAGCAGTTTAGAAAATTAAATGTTCCGCTTAACCCCTTGTATGGCAATGGAATACATTTTATCCCAACTTAATTTAAACAAGATTTGCACCACAAACTTTTAAAGAAATTTTATATTCTGAATTTTAGATGCTTAATGTTAAAAAATTGCCGTTTCTTACTTAAATTCAGTGTTGCCAGATTGGGGATTTTGTCCCCAATTTGGGGAATTTTGAACGTCCGGAGGAATTATTTGGGGACAACCAATTCTTGGGGACAAGTTTGGGAACGAAGAACATTTTTGGGGAAAAGCTTGGGGAATTGTTTTCTCAATTTCAACTTTTACTTTTGACATTTGCCAATACTGGATCTGTCTCGAATTTGATTTTGATTTGGAAAGCAAAAATAAAATACAGAAATAATAGATACAAACCATTATTCTCGTGGTCGTGCTCACCTTACAGATTCATCACGATCTGCAATGGACTATCCTAATTTGAATTTTCAGATAAGTAAGTCAGGCAACTTTTTCTGTCATCACGGACAGACACACAAGTACAGAAATACATTTCATTTAATAATATAAATTTATACAAATTATATATACATATATATTGTTTATCAATGATGGTTAGTTTGTGTTTTATGGAGTGCCAGTTGAGATATTTGCAATTGCAAGACCTACAATCACATTGCTAACTTTATAATTGGCAATCGCTCAATGAATGCAGCAGCCCTTCTACTTCTTTTCATAACAAACTTAAATTAAAACTCTGCAGTCTTTAACGACTTAGACCTTTGCATTACTAAATCTTCAGGGCATGTCCGAAAAGTTCATTTCCTGCATTTTTTAAAAGATTTAATTAAAGATATTATATTTGTTTTATCATTGACAAAATCACAGTGATTGATACAATATAGATGCTTTGCATTAGATAGGTGCATCAGTTTGGGAGGAGTGACAAAAAATTGAAAATGTTTTATAGCTTAAGTCAGACAGAAGCACATAATGCCAACATCATCTCAGATTCATTCAAACTCTAATTTATCAGAGGTAGTCAAAACCTTGAAAAAGTTACTGGTATAAAAGTGTGGATGCAGCTAATGAAATGATAGGCCAGCATCATCAACTGACAGCAATTTATATAACAAGTGTAAACGAGCTTGTCATTGCAAATTATATCATTTGTTTTTCCTTGTCGATTAGCTGTCAATGTACACGAAAATTTCTGCTAATATAATTATTATTATTTTTTTTTTTTTTTCAAAAAAGTGCTTGATTTGGGGAAAAAACTGAGTTTAAATTTGTCAAAAAATTTTTATAACAGAAAATTGAAAATTGAGAACTTGATTTTTTGAGTAGAAATTGCGTTGGGGACTTTTTCTGAAAAAAGCCCTGATTTGAGGAAAATTAAAAAAAATTTGGGGAAATTCGCTTTCGACAATCTGGCAACACTGCTTAAATTTTTTTTCGGTTTTTCTGGTGAGAAAACAATATTGCAGAGACAATGTTGCCCGCTTCTCAAGGGGTTAACCCTTTGTGGACATTTTATACATGATTCGCCACTACAAGGGTTTGTACTTGTCAAGGATTCAAGAGAATTTTGGTGTATTACTCGCAGAAATTTCTTGAAGTGTTGGTTTTTAAATCTGGAGATAGAATTACTTTTTTTTTCATTAACCTTTTGAGAACAAGCGACCGGTAAACATTCCACTTAAGCAGCTCATAATCCTTCATTAGTCTCACTAGTTATTTTTTATTGTAAAGCTTATTTTACTTAATCAGAACAGTTTCCCAAGATTCCAAGATAAAAAAAATTATCCTTTGAAAAACTAGTGATAACAGATTATAATTTAAGCAAAAGGAACTGCAAAGAGATTAAGGGAAGACAGTGCAATCCTATGGAAATTATGCCAGTTCTCGGAAACTACTCAACAGATTTTGATGAATTTTGGAATCCATATTCACTGGATTATGCTCAAAACTTATGGTGAAGAGATTTTTTTTTTCTTTTTTGACAAAAATTATCTGTTTTAGAGCAATGGAATTTTTTCACAATTTTTCATTTAAGTAAAGTTCTTACATTAAGTTCTTAAAGTTTTTTTTATCAAACACATCAATTAAAACCAATTTCTCTAAATTTAATCCAACACTTCGATTAAATGTTGTTGTATATATTAAATGAGTATAAAATATTGGCATACAATTAATATAAATGGGCATGACATCTCAGCCGTGCTTTCCCGAAAATAAGGGAAATATTTCTTTTCGAAAATTCTGGTTAACGGTCCTTACAATTCCTTGATGCGTACGAAACCCGCATTAGGCTGCAACTACTGTATTCTGTCGAACTTTCACAGAGCGGCCACGGATGACAATTTTAATACTATGTAAGCATACAGATTTGAGAGTTGGAACGGGTCCTGGAATTTCATAATCAGGAAATTCTCTGGTACCAGTATTTTTTATAGGAAATCTAACAATTAAACAAAGTGAAAATTCACGCATTTGAACTAGATTTATTTTTCTGTAGAAAATGCTGGTACCCGTGCAAACTATGAATTTGTGTAACTTTATATCTGTGGATAACAGATTTTTATTTATTTATTTTTACAGTGTATACAGTTTACAAGTTTGTTTTCCTTACTTTTAATACATCGAGTAATAAAAAATGCATGTCTTTTTTGTGTGAACAGATATTTTATTCATAAAGCAATGAAAACAAACAATTGAATTCATTTAGAAAGAGATTAAAAGAAATTCTTTTTTGGCAAAAAAATTAAAAATATTCGCAGGGAAAAACTCAAAAGTTAGTACGTAAAACACGAAATCTCCTTTACAGCAAATAATGGTGTAACTTAATTGTAGTTTCTTTACATTTAATGAAAAATAGCATGCCAATTTATTAAAGAATTTCGAGCTTTTTTGTTATTTATTTATGATAGGTATTTATTGCGGCCGTACAGAACATAATTTTTTTTTTTAATTTTAAATACCTCACGTAATAAAAAATGTATCTTTTTTGTTTGTATAGATATTTTATTCATAAAGCAAAAGGATAAACAGCTACAACCATTCACAAAGACAAAAAAACCTCTTTTCTACAAAAATATAAAAAAAATAATCGCAGGAAAATTCAAAAGTTAGCACGAAATCCCTATTACAACAATGCGTTTAATTTTAGTTTATTTACAATTAATGAAAAATATCGCACCGAAGTTTTTAAAGAATTTCTAGCTAACTTTGTTATTTATTTATGAGGTATTTTTATTCTGGCGGATCAATACATAAATTTGTTTTCCTTAATTTTAATACCTCACGTAATAAAAAATATATCATTTTTTGAGCGTACAGATATTTCATTCATAAAACTGAAAGGTAAAGCGTTCCGTTCATTCACAATTAAAATTCCCCTTCGGTCAAAGCATGAAAAACAATCGCAGGAAAACTGAAAAGTCAGCACGTAAAACACGAAATCTTCATCTCAAAATGGAACAAAAATACGTTCGCACACAAGGGGAGGGAGAAATTAGCCTCCGAATTTGCTCAAGAGCTTCCGTTACGGGGTCGTGCCCATACTACTGTTTTAATTCTTATTTCATTATTACTTTTTTATTTCTTTATAATCTGCAGGAGAGACACACTGTTGCCGCTAATTGTAAGTCAGAGTAACATGTGAATGAGTGGATGATGTGTCCCGCGGCTACGGATGTGTATGGGACAGTCAAAAGGATGAGTGCATAAGTCAAAAGCTGTTTGTCAACTTCAGTTGGGGAGTAAAAGGAGTGAAGCCATCACGCAATGTTTTTTTGGGATCGGATGCCCTCTGGAAATTTAGTGGCAAAAGATTTTGACGTGAACAGCGTAATGAATTGGACGTGATTCAGTTAAAAAAGTACAAATTTTATGGTACTACTTTTCCTCATATTATTTATATTCTGCCATTATGTTTGTCCATGCTGACTGAGAAGAAGAAGAAAAAAATTCTTTAAGCCCTTCGTGACGGGAGCCTTTTACAAAATTTTTAATCTTTTGTCTCTGATTTTTAAAAAATAAAATTTGGGTCTTATTAAATCGAGAAAATGCTGTGAGACATGAAGGTAAAAATTTACAGGCGAGAATAAACAAAGATTCTGAGCAATTTATGCGGCACGTATATCAGTCACTGGTCTGCAAGGGGTTCACTCTTTGCACTCAAAAGATAACTCTCATTCATCACTAGTATCGTCAGGTGTCCGTCGTAAACCGGGACACTAAATGCGTTGGACACCACTAATATCTTATAATTTATTTCGTCATCTTTTATCACAGATTATTCGGTCCTTAGATAAAGCTATAAAAATTAGTTTAAAATACTGGTGTCCAGAGCATTTGAAGCAGCCCTTTACGCGGGATTTCCAATGCGAAGAGTTAAAACAAAGCTGTCAAGCCTCCGAATTTTTGGATGACAGAGAGTGTTCTTTTATTTAATTGAGACATTTCAGCTATTTAAAATAACAACATTTTCTCTAACTTAATAGTGGTGTGTAAAAAGCCGGAGACTTGGCAACTTTGGTTAAAATATATTTAAAAATATATCCTGGCATGTTTCAAATTATTTCGCGCTCCTTACAGGATATAGATTTGTTTAATAATGGTTTAAAATTTCGCTCAAATAAAATAAAACAAATAAATAAAATAAAATAAAACAAAATAAAAATAAAATAAAAATAAAATTAAAATTAAATAAATAAAAATTAAAATAAATAAAATAAATAAAATAAATAAAAATAAAATAAAATAAATAAAAATAAAATTAAATAAAACTAAAACTAAAATAAATAAAAAAAATAATTTTTACCTTACAACTAATGGGGCAGTCAAAATGATGAGTGTAAAAAGTGATAAGTGAAAAGAAGTTTGTCAACTTCAGTTAGTGAGTAAAAGGAGTGAAGCCATCACGCGATGTCTTTTTCGGATCGGATGCCCTCTGGAAATTTAGTTGCAAAAGATTTTGACGTGGTTAGCGGAATGAATTTGACTTGATTCAGTTAAAACATCGCAAATATTATTGTGCCTTGACGCATTTGTACAGGGATGAGAGCTCTGCGACTCAAATAGTTGATCTTAACCATAAAATTTCAGTAGTATTTTTTGCATCATTCAATATCAGAAATTTATTAAAAGCGGCGATAAATACTACTAAAATTTAGTGGTAGCAATCTCTCTCACTTAGTCTAATTGAAGGGTGTAGAGTTCATTTAATTTTCTGAGGGACGGTGATATTTCTATGAAACCACTTTATTTTAATTACCAAAGGCCACATTGGCACCGGAATTCAGATGAAAAAATGCAGTTTATTATATATGTGAAAGATAGCCTTTTTTTTTTTTAAATTTATGAATAAATTTGTTTTCAAATTTCTGTATCATTCATTCATTTCAACATTTTCGGAACGGAAATGATCCATGCCAGAAAGGTTTAAGGCTGTCAGAATTGGGTACTGCTATTGACAAAACAAAATTAGGGTTCTTTTTAATATGTAGATGACCCCCTAAACAAAATGTATGTACATCATTTAAAAATTGACTTTATTTCCAATCATTTGCTATCAGTAACTTTACTGCAAAATAATTTGTTGCAGAATTAGTAGAGGGTGTTATTTTATTCCCCACGACAATATGTGTGCATGTACGTACGTAAACCCAAAATGTTAAAGATTCAAGAATATACAATCGAAATCATCTATCAAAAGTAAGACTTTTAAAAAGAAGAAAAAGCAAATATCGTTCTCAATAAAAGCAATTCATGGATAATAAATGAGATAGACGATGTTTTTCATTTTTACCTTGAATCGGAAAGTTAAAAAGAATTTTTTTTACAGAAGTAATATTGCAACTGATGTCATTTTAAATATTTCGTTTTAACAAAACTACAAACGTTTTCTTCTAGAAAGAGTAAAAAACAAAACATTCATCGTTTATAAAATAAATGAAAAAATGATTATCTCTTTGAGGTTTTGTAATTTAACAAAATTATGTGTCATTTGGGGTCTTAGAAGTATTCAAAATGCTGAATTAACTTTCTATTTGAAAATAATATGTAATTATTCTTTGATGCATATATTTTCATAAAATGACCAACACTTTCACTATTGCCTTATTTTATTCTACAGCTGATACTCAATACAGTGGGCTAGTTCTGTGGTTTTTCGTAGTGTAAATCCCATAGCAGAACTGTTATGCTTGTTTGTTTGCCTCCGGGTTTTTTCCCGAAATATTTGTTTGGCTTTATTCAGTTAATGGGATATTCCGATAAAATAAATAGCATTTTTCTGTTCCAAAATACTGATAACCAAAAATCGTAGCCTGTGAGTTATACGATAAGTACTATAGATGCCAATGTGTCTTAATTATTCTGAAGTCTGATCCAAGATTTGCAAGTTCAAACCGAAAAATATGTATAAGAAAATGTGTCTTATTTCCATTAGGTAGATTTTCGATTTCATTTTGAAATTTTTGGTTAAATAAAATTTTCGGCTCAAAACATGTTTATCTTTAGTAGACTCCGGAATATTAATAGATGTTTTTCAAGCACTCCTGGGAATATCCAGTGGAAAATATGTTTTGAATATCATTGCAATTCATATGCAATAATACTACATATGCAAATTATAAGAAACGTACAAATGCAGAATTAGTCCAAAATCGGCGACACTTTTCGAAACACCATCAATAAATAAGGCTAACTTGATTTTAATTTGATTATTTTCTCTTGAAAATGTTAGTAAAAAATGGTTTTAACTAAAATTCGGAATTTTCCACAATAAGTTGGAATTTGAATGGGCTAAATTATAACACACAATATGTAGGTTTATAGCACCTTTTATAAATGTTGATATTTGTCCAAAAATGAAATTGTATTTCATTAACCAGAAATGAATTTCTTTGGTTTTCAGTTTTTTATTAGATTTTAATTTTGTTTACGTTGTATTTATGTGCTCACTTTTGAAGTATTATAAAATGTAAAGTGTAAACTTTTATAATTGTGTTATTGTAGATACCACTAAGTTTTTAATCCCCAAACCTTGTCGAAGATATGATTATGTGATATTCATTCTAAAAATTAATGAAAGAAATTATGTGGGTACTTTTTTATCAAAGCTACAAATTCTAAATAAACTGTGACTACATAGCATTATTTTCACTAGACAATTTATCATACTATTTCCAAGACTTTTCAGAATATAATAAAAAAATTTCTAATTTAAATTATAATTACATATCAGGGTTCGCACAACTCTACCACTAAATTTTTACAGTATTTTCAATGTATTTCATTGTAGAAAAATAATGCGGAAATTGTGAATCGAGGAGGTATTTGCAAATTATGTTTCTTAAAAATTAAATATAAGTTTTCTTATCATTAATAGTGGTGTCAGAGTCCTTACAAAATATAAGGAGTGTGCGAACCCTGTATATAAGTTTACCCTTTCATACTTCACTGCGTTTCACATAATACAGAGCTCCCAAATGATCCGCGAATCGAACACCAATATTTTTTAATCCTTTCCGGCTCGGGCAAAATCTGTTAATAAAATGAGAAATTATCGACTGACACCCGAATTCACAAACAAATTGTTTAGATATTTTGAAATCCTTAATTTAAGCTTTTATAGTAGACGCAAAATTTTACTAAAATATTATTGGTGCTGATTGGAAGTTTGAAATAAAAATTAGGTATCCCAGACCGGGCACAACGGAAAAATTCATGGTAAGTTTCTACAAAATTTGCGCTAGAATTAACCTCCAAAGGCGATTGCTGAACGATTTGCAAGGAAAATCTAAAAAAGAATTTTTTTTGCTAAGAAAATATTGATGTCCAATTGCCGGGCCATTTGAAAGCCATGATAATATTATAAGAAGTAAAAATAAATAAAACTCACTAATTTGAGAGAAATTTACCAAATAATTGAAGAAACGTCATATGAAAATGTTCAATATACACCACTTACCTAAAAAAGAAAATGGAATTAATATTTTTAATACCAAAGTAGTTTTGAAACATCTAATAAACAATATTAAAACTTATGTCAAATATGAAACTATACTTTTTTTAATAGTAAAAACAGATAGAAGACTAAAATAAAGTATATATGACAAACATTACCGTTAATATTTCATTGTAACACATTAAAACGCATGATTTCGATTTTATAACTTTCTTCAGGAGCGTTTCTCTTGTTCCTGAGATGTACGAAATATTTTTCTTGTATTCGTGATTGTTTTACAAATAAAAATTATGTGATAATGGTGAAAATTCCAGATGATTCGGTTATATACATAAGATTGTTACTGTTTTTACAGATAAATGTGCATATTTTTTTCATAGAGAATAATTTATTAATATTTTAAAACTAAAACGTCTTTGTCATAATATATTCAAGTTGAATTTGCTTCAATGAGTGGGAGTAAATACAGCAGGAAATGACATTTTTATGATGGTGGACGTATTAATTAATGAGATAAAAATTTCAGTTTCATTATAGAAAGTAGCAATATACTTATTTATCAAGCGTACAAAAAGAAGCACATAAACATAGATTGATACTTATTTACATTTCCTTCACGTTTTTATTCGTATTAAAAAAAAGAAGAAAACAATGGAATAATTGGAATAATGGGCTAAGAATTTTAACCACTTAACTATCAATATTTTCGAAAAAAAAAAAAAATCAAATAATGCCTATTTTTTCATGTTTTTTACAGAATTATTAATCTTTTATCACCAATTTTTCAAAATAGGAGTTTTTGCCTAGTTGGATCAGAAAAATGCTCGGATATAAGAATGCAAAATTCACAAATAAAACTTAACGGTTAGACTAATAAATCATGATTGGAATATGGATGGCCGTACGTGGAACGGGCAAATTCTGATTGGTAAAAACGCGTTAATCGTATCACATATGTGCAAATGAGGGAAGCGGTTAAAACAAATTAGTTAACGGTAAAACTGTGGAGTGATTCAGCCTGACATACCGAAAACTGTTATCCATATCCAATCAGTTAAAAAATATATATAAATTTCTGACGCAATAGGTTTCATTTGGTTTATTTGTGTCGGCCGATTATCTACTCTAGGGATATAGGCCCAAGGGAGGAGTGCCCTCCTTGGGGGTCTTTCTAAGGGAACCTAACCCGTATTTACGCAAGGTTCGAAGAAAACCACGAAAACTCCGAACAGTTAGGACGACGGCAGCGATTGGATTCGAACCCGGCACCAGCCGTCTACCAGTTGAAAGGTCAGAACCTCTCGGCCACTGGTCGGGCCTGACGCAACAGGATTGCCTGGATTCGAACACTGGGGGCCTTCTGTTTTGAAATAGAGTCGTTACCTCTGCGACACTAGTGCTTAGTGAAATCGCAGGAATATTTCACGCTTGTACATTTCTTTGGAGATTATCGTCTCAATGTAACTGGACTTGAAAAATTGCTTGGAAATACTTTAACCACTTGAAGAGCTGTGAGATATCCCACTTAATTTTTATCCCAAAGTGACGTTAACACTTATAAATTTTTAACAGAATTTCATCAATTTTATTTGAGTCTTACTAAAGTCTTGTATTTTCAATTTGTAATTCCAACAAAATTTTGTTGTTTTTGCAAAATTTAAATTGGTATGCAATAGCCATTACTCTCTCACGTAATTTTGTTTAATTGACTTACATAGCTATAAAGGATTAACATAATTTTTCGATAATAAAAACTTTTCAAATTGAGACGGATTAATGACGTTATTATGCATTTCGCATGAAAATTGTGAACGTAAAATTGACAGTAAATAAATAAATAAATAAACAATATTTTTTTGTTTATTCAAACAAAATTTCCATTGACCCATATTTAAACGAAAAGATTCGTTGGACCAACAAATTTTTGTTGATTCAACAAAACTTTTTTCATGGTGCATTTATTTTAAAATAGATTTTGACAGCGGTGTATAACATATTCGACAAATCGGATCCGTCACCCCTATTTTACCCGATCCTCTTCGACATCCCGTCTGTGCCGGGTCGGGGCTCGAGGGTGGCTCTATTTTTTTTTTCTAAGTGTATTAGATTGGGTTTAAATATTTCGGGTTCGTGAAAGTTTCGTCTAGGGTTTAGTTTCTTTCGGTTTGGCAGAGGCTTACCCGACTTCTTATTTAAAAATGAGTTTCTGAATATTTCTCAATTGGAAAAAAATTTAGAATAAGTACATATTTGAATATTAATGTGTTAACTTTTATACAAAAAATTAGATTAATTAAAATTAGGTAAGATTTAAAATTATTTATATTAGATATATATGTATATGTTAGTTTTACACGATTGTATTAAAGTTTGGATTAATTTTCTTTCACTTCGGCTTGGTGTAAGAATATTTTGGGTTAGTGTTGATTGTAAAACTTACACAGCCATTGGGAATATACGTCTTTCTTAATTTTAATTCTCTATTTGTCAAACTTTTAAAAAATATTTTACTTTTATAACGACCATGAAAAAAAATTTCCTTTAAAATAACTTAGATTGTAAATTTTGGCAGCAGTCAATAATTTTAATATTTCAGCATTATAACTGATTTTCCCGTGTAACGGTTATGTAGAAGTTTTTGCCTGTCGTGTTTTTAGCTGTCGTAGTACATACATACACAACCAAATCAGGATCGCACTATTTTCCTTACATACAATGCATTCAAAATCTAAAAAAAAAAACTATAAATAATAATAATAATAATAATAATAATAATAATAATAATAATAATAATAATAATACTAATAATAATAATAGTGCACTGACTAGATATTTCAAAACAATCTAGTTAAATATAATAAGTACCCAAAATTATTTCTAAATGTGATTTATATGTAAATACGATGAAAAATCTTGAGTCTTAGAGAATTTTGATTTTTTTGTGAATAAAACACATGGAGAGATAATGAGCCCGAAACACACATTACAAAGATATTTCAGGTCGCATGTTTTGTGGTTTTTCTCACTTCTTAAAATAACTGTAATAATGGATGGGAACTTCTTTAAATAATTCAGCATTATTTCTGGATCTTTGAGCTTTCTTTATCAGAAAAAGGTTACTGAAGATATCCAAGTTTCAGATATAGAATTTAATATTTTCGTTAAATTCAAATTATCTTGTAAAAAAATTTCATTAAGATGTTCATTGAACAACATATTGGGGAAAAATATATTGTTTGCGATTTCCCAGAGAAATAAATAAAATACTGAATTTGAAATTATTAGAAACAAAATGTCTTAGGAAAAATTACTAGAAAAAAAAACTTAATAACCATAATATAATTTGTTTCTTTAAACTATTTCCTTAAAATAATTGGGTAAATTCGTAAATTTGCCAGGAACACTTTTGGCAGAAGTAGAGAAATAATAAGATTTTCTCTCGCACCCATTAAATAGCTTTTGCATGTTCATTATTAATTAAAAAAATAATAATAATATATTTTTTTCCTTGTGATGACGAATTTGGAGTCATACATTTTGCGGGTCGTGTTAGATTGAAGACTTTTTTTTTTTTTTTTTTTTTTTTTTTTTTTTTTTTGCTTGTTGGTTTCGGGCCGAGTTAACTTTAATTTTTTCGGTTTTCTTTTGTGATCTGGTTTTTATTATTCGGGTTCGGTTTCAACTGGACTATTTTTTCGGAGTGAAAAACTGTATTTTTAATCATTAATGAGTGTTTATATGTTCATTTTTCAACATAAACAATAAAATTAAGATTAAAGGTAGAATTGTAGATTAGTTTTCCTTAACCTCTTAAGAGATTATATCTTTTTAATTTTTTTCAAGACAGGATTCGTACGTCAAGCACTTTCTTTCAGAAACTTTGGAAAATAATATTTGCTTATTTGATGAAATCATAGTTATCTTCAGATATAGCGTCCAATATTTTACGAAATTTCTGGTATTGAAATTCGTAAAATTCAGTGATTCTTTGATGCGTAGGAACCCTGCACGATAAACTAAAAACAGGAAGTATACGTCACTTTTCATAATATGCTTGTCATGACTAATGCTCTACGAAATTTCTCGTACTGATATACGTAAGATTCCGGGATTTCTCTATGGATACGAACCCTATACGATAAACTAAATTTAAGACTATTTTCGCCATAATATGTCTGCCATTAACTAAAAAAAAAATTGCAGTTTAAAATTAGTATTGGCTAATAGCTTTTAGAACGATACGAGTAAACTTTTCTTGCACGTACGGTGTACAGGCAAATCTGTTAAGTGAAATATTGATTAATTTACTTCCATATCGGATTTGAATCAGGGTCGGCTTTAATTATTTCGTGTTTGCAGAGCTCCAACCAGATTCGATAAATGAATGTTAAATGTATTATTTATTCAATGCGGTTTTTCTGTTAATTTTTACATTAAATGAAAGTATTTGTTTACATTAATCTTTATAAATTCGAAGTTTTATTCATATATTTATGAGTTGTAGAGATTACACGCAAAACGTTATATAGGAGAATGCAATCATCTGTGAGAGATGGCTATCTTAGTAAAATAAATCTCTTCATAACATAATGTTGAGATGCTTTCAGTGTGATTAATTCAAAGTTTTTCTTTAAAACTTCATATAATTTTACAAATTATCGAGCATCAATGCTATGTATTTATAGTATTCATATAAGTATAGTTGGAAAAAGCGCGAATTAAAATGTTTTCTGAAATTAATTTTTAAAACATGGTTGTATCATATGTAGGGGGAACTGGGGTACATTGATACAGTTTTTTTCTAAGATTTTTTTTGGTGTCAAGAAAGTAGAAAATTCAAGTTTTTTTTCCATGAGGTGACAGCAAAACTTGTGTAGTATGTTATAAAAATGTACAATCATTGTTTTATGTAGTATTTTTGCATGTAATTTTAAAAAAATCAAAAAAAGTCATTTGTATCAATGTGCCCCATCCCCGGGGCAGATTGATACGTTTAAGAAAAATGACGACAAAATAATACCAATGCATATTTTTCATAAAAAATGAGTTAGAAAACCATTTTATATTTATTTATAAAAATTCAAATCACCCACAATTTATTTTTAAGCAATATCAAAGCAATCAAAATTAAATATATTATGACTTGATGTTCTGTTTGTTTCTTGTCTGATTGTTGGCTGTGGTAACTTTGTCATATCTAGCACTTCAACCCCAGCATTATCTTCTTTCTTATGAAAGATGAAAAAATTACCAGTTTTTCTGTTTATAAATAGGTTCATAAACAGAAAATAAAGGATAATTATATTAAAAATTCTGTTTATAATATAAGTATCATTTTCTGTTCTGCAGTTTGTTTCTCTCACTTAACATTTCTCATGTCGAAAATACTTTTTTCTCTGGAGAATCGATATAAATTCGAGATTTGCCAGAATGCCGTCCTTTTCTTTTATTAGTTCTACTAGCACTAGATGCTGGGTAAGTTCCTACGTCTTCTGTTTTCAAAAATACTATAAAATGCTCTAATATAAAGAAATTAGAGCTATTTCACTTCAATAAAAACTAATATTAGAAATTTTTCGTGAAAAAAAGGTTGGATTAAGGAGCGTATGGTAAAAAAAATAATAAAAGATAATGAAAATATGAACTATTAAAGGATTTAGGCTGTATCAATGTGCCCCGTCATAAACTGTATCAATGTGCCCCATACAGCGATTTTGAATAAAATGAGTCTCAAATCCAACACTTCACAATATATCTAACAATAAATAATGAGGAACTGATAAAGAGTAGCAGTACTTACCAGGGAGAGTATTCATTTTGGTTGAAAATACTGGAACAGTTGTATAATAGCATTTCAATTGTACAACTCAAATTTACTTTTGAACAACAAAAACAATAAATCACCCGTCCCATTTCATCAAACTGCTGAATCATTCCAAGATTTTCTGTATGTAGTTGAATACACTAGCATCACCTTTTGGAGCTGTTATGAAACTTCCTGTAATGACCCTGTGAGCGGTAGAGGGGGTGTATCAATGTGCCCCATGTATCAATGTACCCCAGTTCCCCCTATACTACTTTTTTGAGAGAAAAAAAATGTCCTTCCACCATTTTTGGGTGCTTTGATTCTTATACAATATACAGGTGCAGAAGTTTGATGTTAATATTTATCTGTTTTAAGTTAAATACGATAAAAAAAATATGAAGCAAAAACAAATTAGCGTATCGTGTCTTAATCTCTTGAACGGCACAAGCATATTATTTGTAATATTTAATCTTCATGCATTTTGTACCAGAATTTTTTAATAAAATTATATTTTTATTGTTTTAGTGAATAATAAATAATTAAAGTAGCAAGCAAAATTGCTTTTCTTTGATTTAAAATAAAATACTTCGCATATCTGATGTGAAAGCAACATTACAGAAACGCAATTACTTAACTATGAAGAGGTTAATAAAATATACGAAAAATTAAAAAGAATGCTGAAATTAAATTTATTTTCTGGTATTAGTCGAGTCAGACATGCGCGCGCACACATGTAGGTACAGCGAAATGTATATAAGTGTCATTCAAACAACAAACAACGAAGTTATGTAAATCTTTTATATATACTTAAACCAGAAGAATTTTATACTATTAATGATGATTTACTTTGAGCATGTTTTAATATTCACCTAGTATATGTTTAAATTAATTCCATTATAATTGTGTAACAAGAAAGGGTACTGAAAAAAAGTAAACCATCCTCTGACATGCTTGATGCTGTTTCAATTCTTTTAAATCCTGGGAACTAAAACGCAAGTGTTCGAAATTCCACGATTACAAAAGCACCTGCGTTGCTGTCTATAAAATTACCTTTTTCTTATATATCCGTATGTGAAAAGTATATGTGCGTTTGAGGTTGAGAAAAAAGAGAAAAGAAACAGAAGAAAAAAAGGAGGTAACTCTTGATGTACTGCCAATAAAATGTCTTCTCGAGCCATATATCTCAGACAGGGTTTGGAGTAAAACAAAGATATTCAGAAGGGCACGTGTCTTTTCTTTTTTGCAATGTCGCGAGGCGATCAGAATGTTTACTTTAGCGTTAAATCCCTGTCTTTAACACAGAACTGACATTTTAGATCTCCTAACGTATACATGTATATAGAAAGATTTACAGGAAGGTGTTTTCAAATTGTTATATTTTCTTTACTTTAGATAGAAAGAAGATGCAAAGAAAATTGCAAAAGTATTGATCTGCAATCATAGTCGAATTTATTTAAATATTCGCCAAAAGATTTTTTTTAGCATGATTAAAATAAAAATAAATTAACTATTCGAAATATTTTTTTGTAACTTTTCTGCTTTAAACAGATTTATTAATTTTGCATCGCTCTTTGTTTATTGAATGGCGTTTATATACATTTCGCTGTGCGCATAAGTGTGCATGCACATGTAGCATGCAGTCCTTTTATCATACAAGAGCATGTTCAGGCGTATATGTACCCTGCATGCATGTATTATCGTAATAATGTGTTAAGGAAAATTTTCTTCCCTCGGAATTTGTTTTATTGGAACTCTGCTGCATTATGAGGTTTTCTTATAGCAAAGCGAATCTATTCTAAAACCTATAAAAATTCCTGCACTAAAACATTTAAAATATAAACTTAAAAATTCAATTGAAAAGATAAATGACGTTATAAATAAATAATCTATTTTATATAACTTTTCCGGGTTTTCTGCATTTTAGATTTTATGAAATACAAACTTTTTTTTGGTTCATATGCAAACACTTACAAAATTTGTTTTCAAAAGTATAATGTTCTCCATCACCTTTCATCAAATAGAAAGGAACAGTCTATTTTATATAAGAATGATAAACAAAAAAACTGAAAATAAGGATCAAAGAACATATAGCAGACATCAAATACAAAAGAAAACTACTGTTTTAGCCAGATTATACGGGGTGTTTCAGAATGAATATCGTCGTTTTAATGCTTGGTAGAATTTAATACATAAATCTTAAAATTATAATTAATAGATGGAGGAAAGAAAAGATTCTCTACAAAATAATCAAACAATAATGTAAAATAATTCACGTTCACAAATATCGATTTTTTAACATTCCAGTAAATTTAATAATGCTTGTGTTTGCAAGATTTTTGTTTACCAGTTTTCAATTTATTTTTATTTATTTATTTATTTATTTATTTTTACGATAATATTTGTGTTTTTTTTTAACTCTTGAGAACCTCTCCGTTAATTCAATTAAACCTGTTGAATCTGAATAAATAAGGATATTGTTTGTCTTTTAAATGTGTACTTATGAGATTACGCAAATATTAAGTTATTTTGATGTTTTCAGTGGATTTTTACATATAGTTTATTCATTTTCTCTGTTTTAAAAATTCATTTATATTCAGTGGCTCAAAACATTCCATATATGAGTTGTTTTAAATAAGCAAGATATGTATTTTTAAAGGCCTTTTACATTATCAAATATAAAGCAGCATAAAAAGCACAGCGATAATTTAATTATAACAAGATATTCCTCAGCTATATAAATAATAAAAAAGTTATTTTATTAACAGTTTTAGCATATTTAAAAGCTCTTATCTGTATAAGTTTTGCGTCAAAATTTACAAAATGGTGAATTAAAGGATGAAAACTTTTAACTTTCATAATAAAGCATGGTGAAAAAAAGAGTATCTCACCAGCCATTATAATTGGTAGGATACATTTTCATCCAGTCAGTTGCGATAACCACCAACTATAAACCAAAGGTTTAGAATGCGTTTTCACATTCTTTGTAAGATGTGCAATGTTTGCAACAGTTTTTTCTAAATCTTAAAAACTGTGGTCTTTATACACCGTAAAAATCATTGTTTGGCAAGACGTCAACAAGGCTAGTTACCAAGAGCCTAAGTTTATCTGAATCTAACAGTCACAGCATCTCAGTATGAAACTTCTTTATATAAAAAAAAACTTTGAGAGGGCTGAGAATAAGCATAGCATTGCTTCAAATTACTTAAAATTTAAAATAACTTTGAATCATTGATAGCATGCCGACATGCACTGACACATGCACTTTTTTTGTGCAATAACTTAAAGGTAACAGAGAAGTTTTCTGGATGCACATATATATTCATCCAATATTTGAGATGAACATTTATTTATTTATTGTTATGGATAGAAGCGTATTGATCCCATATATATTAATCTACAATAATTACATTCAATGTAATATAGATAGCTATCGGAACTTTGCAATTATTCAAAACGCAGAAGAATAAACGTCTTGCAAAACATAACATCATTTATAAATGATATGTTATTTTTTCTTATGCAATAGTTATAAGATTACAAAAAAATTGCATGAATGCAAACTAACATTTATCAGTAATAACCCTTAAATTACTGTATATTTATCAGAACATCACCTCAAACTATTTAAAACGCTGAAGAATAAATTTTGTGCATTTGCATCATACCATTTACACATCATTAGCGATTTTATACTGCATAAAAGTTTTGCGATTGTAGAGACATTCCCTTGGTGCAAATTAATATAGCATCCTTTCTTTGAGGTAATGTAAAATTATCCAATACTTGCACTGCTTTAAGGTACTTAACAAGCCAGAGAACAGCTTTCATTGATATCCTTCCGCTTATGTATTATAATACTTATTTATTGTATGGTGGCATTGATATTATAGTGAAATTATCAAAATAAAAACTAATACGTATTCAGTAGTAACCTTCAAGATTGCAAGGCTCCCAAATGATCCGCGAACTGAACATCAATATTTTTTAACAGGAATTTTCATGATAGGTTTCTACTAGTGCTCGCGATAGGATACGTATAGCAGGTATACGATTAAACGATATACGTATATCCGTATAATACGTTTTTCTGCTATACGGATACTTTCGAATATACGTTTAAACGTATCCGGACACGTATAAGGCGTATCAACTAAACGTATATTTAAGAATACGTATATTTAATGTATACGTATATTCGCCGTACCGTATCTAATTTAAATAGCGGACTTCACCAGTCTTATGTCGCTGAATGGAGAATAATTTGGAAATCGGTAGCGTTACGACAGAAATCCGCATAGTATGCAGGCCCGTAGCTAAGGGGGCGCTATAAGCGGCTCAGCCCCCCTAGAATATTTTGAGCCCCCCCCCCTGGAAAAGATTCCAAGGTCACTCAATTAATTTCTGTTCCAAAAATTCAAATGAAATTCTGTTCAAAAATCTAATTTAGTTTTGAGACCCTTTCACAGTTTTGCAGAGTTACTAAATTGTATCTAAAATAAGTGTTTCAACACTCCCTCATTTTATATGTACATATGAAGTTAACATGATGTTTCATTTTGCACCAGTTATACAATCAAAATTTTCATCATCCTATACTTTTCTTAGCATAAAATGAAGTTAGTACAACAGTTTAATTAGAAACATAATACCTACAATGTGAACAGTTATTAATTTATCTTTCTGCGTCAGAAAGAGAAAAAAAAATTATGAGCCCCCCCCTACATTCTCTCGAGCCCCCCCCCCCCCCTATGGTTCACTTCTAACTACGGCCCTGGTAGTATGCCTTATACATACGAGATCAAGCAATGAAAAGCTTATACTTTTTAAAACAGTTTGCAAAAAGTTCACAAAAGATCAGACTCCTGATTGGCTAATCTCGCTTCACTAACAGTGAAATATCTACTATCTGGATTCCAACCAAGATCTTGGTATTTCCCTTTATAAATATTTTAATCAACGTACATGTTCAGTGCAATTTACCGAAGTGACCCATGTTACCTATCGATTGTAGGGCAGTACGAAACCGAAATGTGGCACCAATGAAAACTATCCTCTTGAACTGTAGCTGACGTCACAATTCGCCTTGATTTTCATTTCATACTACCCTACAATCGGTTGGTAACATTGGTCACTTCGGTAAGTGACCGGTAAGTTACTCTAAACATACTCAATGTTTAATTATGTTTCTTCTAATTTTCATTAAATAAGTCATAAAATATTCTGGGAGGACAAAATAATTAAATTATTTAAAAAAGAAACTAATAAAAATTACCAAATATGTAAATTATTTTAAAATTCCTCCGCGGTAAGACAATTTACATATGGTGAAAAATAAAACCATTGTGTCACGTGACGCAGACACTTAGTATAAGTATCTCGTAGTGTAGAAGAACGAGCATTTATAGACGCAGTTCTGCTTAGATTACAATTAGAAATGAATAGAAAAAGCTGGGTGTGGCGGTACGCTGAGAAAAAGAATGACAGAGCCTACTGCCTGCTATGTGATGATGATATTGCTGAAAACTGGTGGAACAAAATTTATTCCACATATAGACAAAGTCATAGACAGATATTTTGTAAAAACATATTTTTCGGACTATCTTACCCTTAAAAAGTGTAAACCAGTCGAAAGATTTCTCGAATCCATTACTTTCTTCTTGTTAAGATACAAGAAAATATAAAAAAAAACTAAGTACTGAGCCACAGCTCTTCCAAAGATTAGTTTGATTCTATCCACAAATAATGTAAGACAATTTATAATAAATAACTTAGTTTTTTGGGAAAGAAACCAAAATTTAAACTGAGAAACGTATTCAGATTTTTTAGGTACACTCCATAACAAGTAGTAGTTAAGTAAACGCATCGTAGTTTTTTAAACAGAGAATCGCGATGGAGATACTCTACCGGATATTTCTCACTGTCTGTAATCCGCAGAAAAGCATTGAAACATCAAATTTCATATCTTGAATGAAAAACGTTTAAACGTTTATACGTTTAACCGCTTGGATAAGATCCGTATATACGATGTACCGTATATGTTGTTTTGCGCAATACGTATAACCGCCGATGCCGTATTATACGTATAGTTGATCCGTATTTCGTATAATACGTATTATACGTATACGCGTATAAACGTATAATCGAGAGCACTAGTTTCTACAGAATTTGCACAAAAGTTAACCTCCAAAGGTAATATCGCGCCAATTTGCAAGAAAAAATCTAAAAACAAAAACTTTCTGGAAGAATTCTGATGTTCAGTTGGCGGACCATTTGGGAGCCCTGAGATTGTATAGATTTATTTGGCCTTAGCTTGGCTTTTATAGGCATAGATTACATACGCTTATGTAATATGTAATGTATACCCTTATGTAATGTTATGATAGCTGGCCATTGATTATCGTTCACTTGCGATTTTAGACATTTTGTTAAATATCTAGAAAAATACACAAGGAATCATCTCGAAACTCTTAATGTATAAATATAATAGTATAAGTCATACATCTCCGTGAAAATTTTTTTCCCGAAACTCTATAGGGGACCATCAACAAATTAAAAAAGAATGAATATCTTTTGAATAACCCTGTCAAAACTAATGTAGCAAAAGCGCTCAAACTCTAGATTATGATTGAGTGTCTTATTGTAATACATTGTGTTCATTTTTTGCAAATAGAATGCATACTCGCAGAGTAATTAAGGTTTTTATAAAAATGGCCCCAAATTTTTCCAAGTTTTTTGCTTATAATTTTCAGAGTTCTGAATATAAAAAAATTTGTTTTTCTGAAAATATGACAAACAACATTGCACACAATACCCCGTAATCAGATATCAAAAATAATACAAATTGTATGAAAAATGAGTAGATTTACTAAATAATTTTTCACTGCGCATGCGTCAATGATATCAAAATTTCATTTGCATATTATTTTAGCTAAATATATCGAGCAACTTTTGTGAAAGTCTCAAAATCATAGCTTGAAAATTCTGAAAGTAATCGTCTATAGAAAAAGGACAAAATCCGTTGTTTCCAAAATGAAGCAAAAAAATGCGGGATTTTATCCAAATGTAGTAGTACGTCCCGTATTGTGTATTCTACAGGGTGTCCCCTCTCAACGGTGGCCAATGGCTAATTTCTAAACCGTTGGTCATAGACACATAATTCCAATTGCAAAAATGCTTTAAAAAAGGTAAAGAATTATTTTTTAAGTGATTTAGATCAAAAAAATGTTTTACTAAAAAATTACGAAAATTAAATTTTTATACGGTCCCCCGGTCCTATAAGTGATATTTAGAAAATTTTTACCACTACTCTAACAAGTAAGACAAAAAAAGTCCCATTCCTCTGCGATCAAAATTGACCGAGTTATAGCTGTTCAAAGTTGAAGCATATTTTTTG
The DNA here is from genome assembly GCA_964019185.1 of Maratus speculifer. NCBI lineage: Eukaryota > Metazoa > Arthropoda > Arachnida > Araneae > Salticidae > Maratus > Maratus speculifer. Next base: position 26,010,201 of record OZ025296.1, read on the forward strand.
CTGCAAAATAGGGGTTAGTCACAAATTTACTGGAAATAAAAATAAACATCAGATAGAAAATATAACTTTAAACATTGAGAGCAAAAAATTTTTTTGAATGTTGTTTCTGAATTTATGTTGACATTTACATGTTAAAGTAAAATATGCAATTTGTGCTATAAATGTAAGTAAAAAAGTAACAGAAATTTTGTTAAATTAAACTATGAAAAGCAACAGTCACAAATCGTTACAAAATGATACATATTTAAAGCTTTATTAGATTACGTAACCTAATAGAATTTGATGTAGTCCTATAAAATAAATAAATGGAACGCACCTAAAAATCGTATTAATATTACATTGTCATCGGGTTTAAATAAGTATGGGAATTGAACCTCAATCAGATATTTGGAAGTGAGTTAAAATTTGGATATAAGTTTTGAACTAGGAAAATTTACATACGAAAACTACGAATAAAAGAAAAGCTTGTCAAAATAACATATCTTTTTAAAATAAAATCACAAAAAGAATCAGCTTCATTTGCTTACAAAATAAAACATACGTAAAAATACAATTGAGGATATGAATTTCAAAACTCGACTTTTCGCTTTTTGATTTCTCTATCAGTCTATACAAACCTCCACTATTGTAACAATGCAATCTCAAAATTTAAAATGAAAACCAATAGATGCATTTAAAGTTTTTTCGCTATTTCCCAAAATTTGATTTTTTCGATAAAGAGAATTTTGAAATTCATGTCTTCAGTTATTTTAATAACCAATCTAGAAGTTAATTAATTATAATTAACACTACCATAAAACTTATATGGTGACAGCGCCTTCAGTTAAATCGCTCATTTAAAACATTTTGTAATTGGAACTATATGTCTGTGACAAATAGTTCAGGAGGCAGCCTTTGAACAGCGTTGGAAATCAACTCCCTTTATAATACTTTAAGAACTTAGTGTACGTTCCCTTAAAGCTCAGTCGAACTCATCCGTTTTCAGCTATAGAAAAGTGGTTTAAGTCATGAAATTTAAAGTTTCATAAGTCGATCAATTTTAATGTTACATGAATGGGACCTTTTCTCTATTACTTGCTAGAGTATTGAAAAATTTTTACTAAATATCAGTTATAGGACCGGGGGACCGTATAAAAATTTAATTTTCGTAATTTTTTAGTAAAACATTTTTTTGACCAAAATCGCTTAAAAAACAATTCTTTGCCTTTTTTAAAGCATTTTTGCAATTGGAACTATATGTCTATGACCAACGGTTTAGAAATTAGCCATTGGCCACCGTTGAGAGGGGACACCCTGTATATTGACACTAATCAATGAATATATGGATACAACCCCTCTTGTTTTTGCTTCATTTTGAGAATGGCGGATTTTCAACTTATTCAATTGACGATTATTTTGATAATTTTCAAGTTATGATTTTGCGACTTTCACAAAAGTTGCTCTATACATTTAGCTAATATAATATGCAAATGAAATTTTAATATCTTTGACGCATGCGCAGTGAAAAATTATTTAGTAAACCTACTCATTTTTCATACAATTTTTATTATTTTTTAATTCTGATTACAGGGTATTGTGTGCAATGTCGTTTGTCATATTTTCAGAAAAAAATATTATTTTATATTGAGAACTCTGAAAATTATAAGGAAAAAACTTGGAAAAATTTGGGGCCATTTTTATAAAAACTTTGATTTACTCTGTGAGTATGCATGCTATTTGCATAAAGATGAACACAGTGTATTACAATAAGGCATTTAGTCATAATCTACAGTTTGAGCGCTTTTGCTACATTAGTTTTGACAGGTTTATTCAAAAGATATTCATTCTTTTTTAATTTGTTGACGGTCCCCTATGGAGTTTCGGGAAAAAATCTTGACAGAGATGTATGACTTATACTATTATATTTATACACTAAGAGTTTTGAGATGATTCCTCATATATCTTTCTAGATATTTAACAAAATGTCTAAAATCGCAAGTGAACGATATTCAATGGCCAGATAGTGTATGCCTTTACTTGAGAAGCTATACATGAGAGTATATGGAGTATTTTTAAAAATCAGCAGGTATAAGTCAGATATTAAACTTATACCTCCCCTATAGTCTTATTTGCTTGAAATTCTAATGAAATTTTCAAAATAAAAACTAATATGTATTCAGTAGTAACCTTCAAGTTTGTATAGATTTATCTGGCATTAGATTGGCTTTTATAGGCAAAGACTACATATGTCTTTACTTGAGAAGCTATACCTGAGAGTATATGGATTATTTTAAAAACTCCAGCAGGTATAAGTCAGATATTACCGTATACCTCCTCTATAGTCTTATTTGCTTAAAATTACAGTGATATTTTCAAATTAAAAACTAATATGCATTCAGCAGCAAAATTCAAGATTGTATAGATTGATTTGGGCTTTGCTTGGCATTTATAAGCATAAGATACATATGTCTTTACTTAAAAAGCTCAAAATGAGAGTATATGGAGTACTTTTAAAAATACAGCAGGTGTAAGTCAGATATTACCGTATATCTCCCTTATAGCCTTATTTGCTTCTAACTATTTAGAAAACTGAAGAAAAATTTTGTTGTAATAATAGAATATCAATTATACGCCATTATTAGCCTTTCCCCCCACAAATGCAATAACATTGCAAAATCAATTTTCTTGTGCAATTCACTTTTCATACAATATTGAAATATTGAGTCTAAATTAAACTGATAACATCATAATCAGCATCAAACGAAAAGATGATTTATTTAAAATATTTCATTAATGGCAATATCTGTCGAGAAATACTTCACTATTATTCCAGTTTCTTCCGAATATTGGATACATTTTATTGGGAAATATATATTCCAAATTTTAAAATTTCGAATAGGCATGTTAGCGTAAAAAGTTATGATGCAATATTGTGTAAACTTTTGCCTAAAATTGAGTTTTATTAATCTATTGCAAATTCTACTTTCGAAGAAAAAAGAAACCACACTAAAATTACTGATATTAAATTGCAGCGGTGTCTGTGTGAAGTAAGTATTACAATAGCAGCATTCAGATAAATTACCTCTAGTAGTATATTTCCATTTGTATTTGACTTGAAATTATTACGCATACAAAAATGCTTACTGAGTGAAAAAAAAATACATCACCGCTAAAAGCCACTTTCCCAACCAACGACCGTGGGAAGAGGGTAAAAAAATTAAAATAATGTATCAAAAGATAAAATAAATGGGCGGTGACTGTAACCCCCACTCTGTTATTTTCTTTACCCTGAAAAGGGCCACAGACCACTACACTGTGCCATTACCCGTTTCGGACAATACCATACATGTGACTCTATTTTAGATTTACGTCTCCGAAAGATTCCGAGTCAGAAAGAATCAAATAAATAAAAACGCCGAAGGAGCACTTAAGTACAATTTGGAAAAACTCTTTCTCTGCCATCCCACCCCAAAGTGCCCCTTGTGTACCTGTCGCTGTGGTAGCAGCAACATCAGCTGAAATGATCCTTGAGCCATCCGAGCGTGGCAATCCGAGATTGCATGTGCCGTAGCCTGTGGATTAGGAGTGAGAGCTAATAGCCCATAATTCGAGTCCAGAGCTTCCAAAGCGTACATTAGCATACAAGCCATGTAAAAGCTTTTCAAAGCTGAGTATCTTATAAACCGTTTGTTTGTCTTGGAATTTGACACAGTGAAGATTATCTCTGGACTCTCTCGGTTTGTTTCATGAACTCGTAGCTCCCAAGGAGAAAGTGTGGTACTTTTAGTCTTCTTCATTTTCTGATAAAAGGACTTTTTTAAAAATTAAATCGGGTAACGACATAAAAAATGTGTAGAGATTGGCAACTTTTTTGTTTCGTTTCGTTCTTGAACGTTATGGAGTTTTCATAGTTTCATCTACAGTTTTTTCACAAATTTATTTCCATGTAATCATGTAAAGTGCACTTTGCGTAGTCATATATAACCCCACACATGTAATAGAATTTAGATCATATACAAGTATATTTGCAAAAAATTTCAAGTACAAATGATAGTAAAGTTTCATCGGAATTGCCAGGTATAGTAATCATTTCTAAAAATGTTGTTATTTTCAATATGAATGATTGCTTTATTTATTTGTTTGTTAAAAGAAGATTAGATTTTTAGACCACGGGACAAGTGCTTAAAAAGTAATTAAAAATTAAGTTTCGTTTATCACATTTGGGGAATCTATATTATAAAGGCCAAACGTATCTGTGCGTAACGCATACGTCATTTTGCGCTTGGCAACACTTTCAAATTTTAAATGAATTTCGGTATTGCAATTTTTGCTACAAAAATTTTATAAACTTCTTAATGTCGCATATTTTCAATTTTTACACCATCGTGTAGAAAAAAAAATTACTTTTAAATGAAATTTGTTTGAAACCTGTATCTTAATTTGTTTTTGAAAAATTAATTTTTTTGTAATCGTGGCAACAGGAGTACTCCATTTCTATTTAAAGCAAAGGAAAAAAGGGAAAAAATTGAGTGCTGTATCGTGATGTTGCCATTTTTTCATTAAAAGGGAAAAAATAGAAATTTAAATATCTTCTATTATAAAACCCGGTGAATTTTGACTTCATTTACAAAATTTTATTTACACGTAAAAGAAAATCAACAGTTTAATGTCTATTTCAGCTAACAGTATTGAGACTTCAAGTTTTGAATCAAAATTATTATATTAAAATGCCAATTTTTGTAAACGTGAATACAAATGTGAAATTTACATTTGTAAATTTTGATATGATAAAAATGACGCCGGGTTTAGATTTCACGGGAAAAAATTCTATGATTGAATCAAAGTTGAATAAATTTTGCTTTTTATCATTTTTGGCATAAGAACTTTAATTGATAACTTTATCATAATAACATATCTTTATTATATTTTACTGCTTACATATCTATATTATAAAGGCCAAACGCATCTGTGCGTAACGCATACGTCCTTTTGCGCATGGCAACACTTTCAAATTTTAAATGAATTTCGGTATTGCATCTTTTGCTACTAAAAGTTTTTAAACTTCTTAATGTCGCACATTTTCAATTTTTACACCATCGTGTAAGAAAAAAAATATACTTTTGAATGAAATGTGTTTGAAAGCTGTATCTTAATTTGTATTTGAAATATTAATATTTTTGTACCTTTAATACCTCTTTTCTAATCGTGGCAACAGGAGTACTCCATTTCTATTTAAAGCAAAAGAAAAAAGGGAAAAAATTGAGTGCTGTATCTTTATGTTGCCATTTTCTCATTAAAAGGAAAAAAAGAAATTTAAATATCTTCTGTTATAAAACCCGGTGAATTTTGACTTCATTTACAAAATTTGATTTACACGTAAAAGAATATCAACAGTTTAATATTTATTTCAACTAATAGCTCCCATTGAGACTTCAAGTTTTGAATCAAAATTATCAAATTAAAATGCCAATTTTTTTGAAATGTGAATACAGATGTAAAATGTACATTTGTAAATTTTGATATGGTGAAAGTGATGACGGGTTTAGATTTCAGGGGAAAAAAAAATTCTATGATTGAGTCAAAGTTGAATAAATTTTGCTTTTTATCACTTTGGAATATTAACATAAGCTTAATTACAGCTTAAGTGATAACTTTATCATAATAATATATCTTTATTATTTTTTACTGCTTACATATACCATTAAAGTTTAATTTTAACAATTTCTACAACTGCGTTTTATAGAAATAGTATTTTGTTAATTTGACGATGAATATCGTTTGTTTAAGAGTTAGACGTACCAATATAAAATGCATATTTTACTATAACTAATTTTTTAGGTTTATTATAAGTTAATGAAACAGTTCCTTCTTAAACATTTTCTTTCGTCAAAATTTGACGGGTTCTACCTTGTATAAATAAATATGTTTTTAGCAATCGTTAGTATGTATATAATATATGCACGTTAGTACATATATCCAAATATAGTAATGCTATTATTTTCAATATCAATAATTTCTTTATTTTTTTTATTAACAGAAGATTTGATTTTACAGAAAAAAAATGTTCAGTTTGCGAAAATCTTCATTTTTTCACTAACCAAAACCAATACATATCCACGAGTTCAGAATACGTATCTATATTCGACTGATATTATAAGAAATGAAATCGAGAATTTTCTTTTTCTTTTAGAATCAGATCCCAATAATTCGGAATTTGAGCCAAAAACCCGCCAAAACCCGATAAAAAAAAGGCAAAAAATTTTAAATATCCTGTAAAATTTTTTTTCAAAATTAATTTTTTTATTAAAAAATATCTTCTTATGTAGAAATAAGTATTAATCCTAAATGCACATTTATGAAAGGTTTCCTGATTTGCATGACCATTCTAACACTTTCTGTGAAACTGCTTCGTGTGAAAATACTTCTGTGTCTTTGAAAGTGTTTCTAACACTTTTGAAAACAGATACAATGTATTTCCTTATGTTTCAGCAATGACTGACTATTCAATTGACTTTTCACAATTATTTCTGAAGGTTTGAAAAACATTTTTAAAGAAATATTAGACTATAATTTTGCATTTCAAATAGCAAGATTTTTCTTTTTCTTTTTTTTAAATTGCTAATAAAAATTTTACCCGCATCAACTGAACGAGCATCTGAAAATAATAATAATAATTAGCGATCAATCGAAAATTCAGTTTAGTTTTCAACTCAAAATCTGAGTTTCGCTGAAATTTGTTTAAGCAAGAGTGCTGTCGAAAATTCGCCCAGACTGAAACTGCACTGAAACTATCTGTATTCCAAATATCTCGTGTCTTCCTTCTGGAATTCCCAGCATTTGTCATTGATTAAACATGTATCGCCTCAAATGAGACAATTTTTATTTATTGCCATCAACTGCCATAGTTGACTCAAGACGATAGTTGAAGTTATAAAGCTAGCAATCCACACATGGCTAAACTTCGAAGACACTTTTCATGTGGTCATTAAAAGCTGCTGCAATAGAATATTTTTAGTTTGAAACTGCAGAAGTGTTTCGAATACTCTTCGAGAAAGTTCTAGTATAACGCATAAACAATAATATAAGTTCTAGTATAAAAGATGATCATTTCCAAAAACCATTATAAAAGATAAATCGAGGTTTGTAAACCTAAAACATTTTTAATTAGATGAAGTTTGCATAATTAAAAAAATAATTTTGTGTCGTTCATGAATTAATTATACTTTCTTTTATCTGAAAAAAAAAAAAAAGTTTTTGGTCAGAGAGCTAAATTGGGACATGCATCTAATTAATTAATAAATACGTATACTTATGTATGCGTAAATTAAAAACTTTTTGGACATTTTCGTTTTCAGAGGAAAATAAGACAATTATCGAAATTCAAAATTAAAAATCTGTTTCGGTCAATCCTTAATAACAATAAAACCGTATTTAACTGCAAATGCGTAAAGCGGGGTAAAACTTACTATTTATTATATGAATATTATATTATATTTATTATATGAATACTCTGTCATTACATTGATTTATATTAATAAAATCTATTGCATAAAAAAAATAAATTATCTAAATGCAATCTTAACTTTAGTACGTGTACTATCATCCCCCCTATCATTTATAAATTTCTTAGACATTAAGAGTTCCCCATAAAATTCCAACATTAAGCTCTAAAAACAGATAATTACGAATTCATTAGGGACGTTGTAGAACAGTTTTTCTTCTGGAAACCGGCCAATAGATTCCTGCTGTGATCTTTTTGCTCTTATCTTTTCAGCCATTACCACTAGCGTGAGGTAGGATGCTAATAAGTAAAAAGTTGTAATTTTTATCGCGATAGACAGAATTTAAAAAGAATAATATTTTGCAAGACAACTGTGAATATTTTTTTTACAGATTCTCTTCAAGATTTTTCATTCCCGATGTATTATAATATTCTGTGTCAATACACTCAATTGCTTCTCCTCTAAAAACAAACTTGTTTAAGGGAGCTCGGGACACAAAAATCTTCAAATTTTCTTAAAAAAAAAAAAAAAAAAAAAAAAAAAAAATATATATATATATATATATATATATATATATATATTGCATTAAAAATTTCTCTCTCTTTTTTTTTTTTTTTTAAATACTTACAATGACGTTTAAATCATGTTTCTAACTCAATTAAGAAAGGGAAGATTAGTGATTTCTTTTCGGTTTGTTTTCATAATCCAACTTTCGAGCAGCGATTGTCATGGAAATGACTCCTTGTGAAAATTTGTTTTTCTTCATGATGGCTTTTTTCACAATTTTTTAGATTTAAATTGTCATAACATAAGAACCGTTAAATATAAATGCCTTAAACTTGGAACGATGTATTTTTTTTATTGTTTTATTTTAATTTTGATTCAGCAAATTTGAAAAAAAAAATATTCGCCTTTAAAAATGTGATTTTTTAAAAATGAGTTACGCATATTTTTTTACTTTTTATTTTAAATATTTGTAATTTTTTAAAAATTAATATTTTTTAAAATGCTGAATTAAAATTAAAATTTAGATATTTCTTCTGTATATTTAAATGTAAAATAAGTTCTACAAATAATATTTTGAGTTATAAAAATTTTAAATCGCTCCACTTTTTTAATAAATTTTGAATAAAAAAAATTATGGGAAGTTTAATTATGTGATTTTATTTACAAATGATGTGTTTAATCATTAAAAAAAAATTAAAAATTTTAGCTCAATAAATAATTTTTTAATGTGTTTTGGACCTCCTAAATGTAAATTAGTAAGTCATATTTTGATGTAAAAAATGGTAATTAGAAATGTTAATTGCCGTTTACCTTATTGTAAATACAAAATAATTTAAAAAAAAAACAGTAATTTTAAAACTGTAAGCAATAGTACGACACGGTTTTCACATACTTGCACAGAAAGACATAGAAATTTTTGCAGGAAAATATATTTACCATTTATATATCTACCATAAATTCCTAATAAAGCGATTTTATGTAACAAATTTGCGTAACAACTTTAGAAAAGGACTAATATATGAAATTAATAGATGAAACGGATGTATTAATCGAATACATGAAACGAATTTATGAGAAATTTAAATTAGCAATTTGTAGTATAATTTTGATATAGAGATAGTAGATAGATAGGTAGAAAGAAAGACAAATAGATAGATAGCAAGACAGATAGACATACAAAAAGACTGGTAGATATAGCGGGGGGGGGGAGAAATGATAGGAACGATACAAAAAACAAAGAAACTGCGTCGTGTTTGCTATGTAAATGCGCAAACCTTTGTGTTAAAATTAAATACTACAGGTACTACAATTAATATTAAAGTAATCGTTTACAAAAATTATATATATATATTTTTTTAATCTTTTCAAAATATCTATTTTGCTAAATTTACGCAGTAGTAAAATGATAAGAACGCAACTGATATTCTAAAACCGCAAAACGTAATTGGCGGATATTTTCACATATCATTTAAAAACGCATTTAAAAGAGATTCTGAGCCCATTCATCCAGTTTGCAAAACATGTGGATTACAAGGTGAATCAAAATGCTTTGTAATTTTGACAGAAGGCAAATTGTAGCTTATAACAACATCGGAATGTATTTCAAAGAATTTCTGATGAAATTAAACTTTCAAAGACTGACATTTTTAATTTCTTACAGAATCCAACTATTTATATTGCAACACAATCAACAGGAAGGCCAAAAATGTTTTCGAAATGATCATTAACTTTGATTATTCACACGATTCCAAGTACAATAAAGACAGCAAAAAAGTTTTGTAAGCCTTTTGTAAGCCAGGTAAAGAAATCAGCATGAATATCTACCAAATAATAAAAATGTCGGGAGTTATTAAAAATGCAAAACCGCGTCAATATTTGCATTTTACATCTGGCAGTAAAAAAGCCCGCTTTCTGTTTACAGAGAAACATCTGAAGCAGCATACAAATCGATTTAAAATTATCTTCAATGCTGAAAAGAAGTTTAATTTCGATATTTCAGATGGTATTAATCCATATTTGCATGGTTTTCAAAATGAGAAAGATGCATTTTCCATGTGTCAATTAAATGGAGATTTCTTAATAGTTTAGACGGACTTTTCCTCGGTAAATAAGCTTATAATTGCTTTTCCGGATGAATAAACAAAATTGTCGTACCTTTAGTTGCATGTTAGAATATCATTTGTTGAAGCTAAGCGAAAAAATTACCAACTTTTACAAAATGTTTAACAAGACGATTCCTAAATTCACTCAGAAAAAGACTAAAAAAAGTGTTTTGAAAATAAACAAAACTCTCAAATTTGAATGGCCAGCCAACGGTCCAAACCTAAATCCCATTCACAACGTTCAGGGTATTATAGGGCATAATTTATAATGAAAAATGTTCAAATTGTCCCGAAAGCAGTATTAAAATCTCAAATTTGGAGCCTATCACTTGTTTTATCACCTCGACAAATTCAAAACTATGTAAAATCTATGCCACAATGTTGCATCGAAATTAATAAACACAAAAAGAGCCCAATTTACATGTAATATTTCTAAAATTTAGAAAACTGTTTCGTTCTTATCATTTTGATCCTAGTGCATATCAAGTAAAAATGCAATGTATTACATTATATTTCTAACAATTGCTTTAGAATGTTTTCTTTATGTTTATGTTGAGTATTTAGTATGATACAATAAATTCAAATGGTTTATATAAAGATTAATATAATTATATTTTTTTATTTAGGCAATTAAATTATCGTTCCTATCATTTTGCACCCCGATATAGATATGTAAGAGAAATAGACAGACTGGTAGAGAAACGGCTAGATGAATATTGAGACGTGTATTAAGATTGACATACGTATAAAAAGACATATAGACACCCAAATAGGCAAACAGTCAGGTAAAAGAAAATCCGGGAGGAGTCGAAGCTCACAAAAAGCGCAGGAGGCAGAGCCCCCTACATTTAATTCCCCGTGTGGCAGGAAATACAGCATAAATCCCTTTTCGATGTTCTGCGAAGTGGTTTGTTACCTCTCACACATATTCTCACGAGTGGTATTCTAAAATTTTAACATTTGAGTTGAAAACTGCGCTAGATTTCTGCATAAAAAGCTGAAACTAATGCAATGCCAATGATTTTTAGTGCTCCGTAACGTAGCCTGGTAATACCTAACATTTCTTGAAATTTTCTTTTTTAACGAGTCCACTTTTGAAAAAGATTCACCCGAATCGGTGGAGTATTTTCTCATGTCAGAAAACAATCAAATTTAAACTTCTTAAATAAAAATCTCATCACTAGTCAAATACTTACTCATTATTAAATTCTCGCCAATTCATAAAATAGAAGGTCCCAATTGGGAAAAGAATCCCATTCCAAAATGTGTTAAATTACATTCTAGTGTACAAATTTTATGCGAGTCTCACAGCGTAGTATAAAAAATGACATGATGATATATAATTTTTCCAGGAATGCAATTAAAGATATTTAATGGCAAAATTAATCAACACACTCAATAATCTTGTGAAATTTTTTTTCTTTAAAGCAAACTGCCTCTTATTTCCCATTTATTAAAATTGTGTAATTTTAAAGGCACCATGCGGAATGTATTTTGAAAGTATTTTACATGTGTTGTTTCATAGTGTTCTAAATTGTGTAGTGTTTACAATATGTTGTTAATTTTGTGATAAAGTGATGTGTAGCTCAATACTATTGTAAGAATATATTTTTATCGACATTATTTACAACACTATTTAAATACAATTAACAACACTATTTTTGGAACATATTCCTAGATAGCAAAACTTTTCAATATATTAAGAACACAATCACAACATAAACAGGGTTCGCACAACTCTACCACTAAATTTTTACAGTATTTTCAATGTATTTCATTGTAGAAAAATAATGCGGAAATTGTGAATTGAGGAGGTATTTGCAAATTATGTTTCTTAAAAATTAAATATAAGTTTTCTTATCATTAATAGTGGTGTCAGAGTCCTTACAAAATATAAGGAGTGTGCGAACCCTGATAAAAAATGTTTTGTATATGAAGTTCTCTAAATCGCAACACATTAACCTTTCTATCCTGTTCAAATTTTACTCAATCTTGATAAAAATCTTTCACACCAGAACTATTATTTAAAATATTTTAATAGATTTAATAGACTTATTCTAGACCTGTTATTTAAATTTCTTTATGAAAAAAGTCTTGGTTCGGATTGTATAAAACAAATTATAGTTGTGGGTCGATTAGACCCATTCAGGGTAAGAAGGTTAATGTATTGTAAAATTGGTGACAAAAAATGATCTAAAATGTGTTTATTTTCGTGTGTTGAGAATTTGCAGTTTTTGTGTGGTGAGTTTTCTACATAAATGTTAAAACTAATATTAGAGATATAATTACTAAATATTTTGTTAATTATAAATTAAAAATATGAATTAATATTCTTTTACTCGAGTTTCGCGGCAATATTTCATTTGGCTTGAAATAAAATTTTAGCTTTTAGGTTGGGCATATCCCGACCCATGCTGTGGGGTCAACAATATAAGTTTGTTACAAAAATCGAAGGTAAAAGTTTTATTTTCTAAAAACCACTTGTAATTTATATATATATATATATATATATATATATATATTTATATTTAAGTACACCAAAACTTTAGAATTAAACATTTATATCGCAAAGGTCTTTGGCGTGCCTGAGTAATCGATGTTGACTACATACAGAATTTTTTTTCTTGAAAGATCCGAGTTTGTAGTAGTCGGAAAAAATTCGAGTTATTTTTCATCGGGGCAAGGATTTCAGCGTCGCCGAGTGCTGAATCCAGAAAACGTCTTTTTTATATATCGTCCTGTCAGAGATAGGCAGTAGGCAAAAAAGAAGCGTGATCCTCTCGAGGTCTTTAAATATATTAGAAATGGATACCTGCCGGCAGAAATTGGAGTACGTCCCATCTTTTTTGTTGGGACTGCTGGCAGACTTGGCAAGCTCTCCTCGCTAAAGCGGCTAAATCCGTCAGCCGCTCGCTCACCGCTCTGCTATATCTGTAGGCGAGATATACATTTTTTTTTTTTTTTTTTGTTCTCCTTGCTCCGCGTTTTCACCCTTCCAAGACGCTTTTCCTTCGGTGCTCTCTCTCTCTCTCTTTCTCCGTGTGTCGGGAGGAGGAATATCGGGGAGATGCTGAGACACAGAAATGGCGTATTATGCTAAGTGTGGATATAAATGCGGGGAAAACTAGGATATTTTCCAGGAATAGCGCACCGAATTCCCGTATAAGATAATATGACCTTATACAGGATGATTCTACATTCATTGTACAAACTTTAACCCTTCACTGCACGATGTTTTCTATCTTTGTAAAAAAATTATTTGAAATCTATCTATTGCTCAAATAATGAGAAAAATAGTAAAAAAATTAATTTTAAATTTTCAGTTAAAATTTTATATTTTATGGTGTGTACCTACATACATAATTAAAGTTTTTAAATAATTTATTGCTATATTTCGCAATTAAATGGGCTTAAATTAATTATTTTTATCTGCTTAACCCTCTTCAAGTTTATTTATATTGATATTTTTAAGCGTTCATTAAAAATAATAAAAGTAAAACTTGCCTTAATAACTTGATCGAAATTTTTTTTCTTTTCATGGGAACAAATTCGAATTTTTGTCAAATACAGCCATCCTAGATGTACAAAATAAGTGATATTCTATTCTTTGGGCCGTTCTTGGTCAGTTACAGCGATCATATTGGCAAAATTCATGGCAAAAAGGAGAATTATTGTGCTTTTAGGTATGTGTCAGATGTGGCACCCGGTGCAATGAAAGATTAAAAGTTGGCACAGAATATTCTAACAATGATTTATTGTACAGGAATGTATGGGCGCGAGTGGCGCGGGACAGCCAGGGAGCTCATTTGTCCCTTTTTTATTTCAAAATTTCTCACACCAAAAAATTCCTATGCTATTTTATTGCTTATTGTAGACAGGCGTTTCATGATTGCACAAAGAAACAATTCTTTGAAATTCCGGTGTGAAATCAAAATTTTTGATTTAAAAAAATACACAGTACTGTCAAACACAAGATATGCATGAAAAGAGATAGAAATAGAGTTTTTTTAATTAAAAAAAAGTTCGATTTCATACCGGAAATTTTCAAACAGGAATGTTTTATTTGTCTAATTATGAAACGCCTGTCTATAATAAAGAAAAGAATATTATAGGGATTTTTCAGTGTGAATGATAAATTTTGAAATAACAAAAAGGGTCAAGTTGGCCTCCTGGTTGTACCTCAACGCACCATTTAGGCAGATCCATTCTTATACAATAAATTATTGTTACAGTGTATGGTACCAAACCTTAAATTTTTTTACCATGAATTTAGAATAACCCTGTATATCAGAAAATACTTACTGAGTATAAAATAGCTGAAAGTATCAGGTACCTTTTAAACAAACTTACCTTGCAAACTCTCGCAGAATATTTGCAGCTTGTTATCTTAAAAAATTATCAGACCACTTGTATAAAACTTTAAACAAATGTTTAAGTAATCCTGTTCTTTTAAATATTATTGATTAGAAATTAAATATGTAATTTTTATCACTGTTTGTTCGAAACACATGTACTTTTTCCTTTGTTCACACAAAATATAGCAATCACATAATTCAACCATAAGGGTATTTCTTAAATACTAAAAAAAATTTAGCCGAAAAAAAATTGCCATCAAAACAAAATTTGTGATTTTTGAATGAAAAAAATTAAAAATTTCTTTAAAGTCGCAAATTTGGAAAATTTCAAAAATCTAAACAGACATTATTAATTAAATAAATAAATAAAGGACTAAAATCTTAAATCATGCAAGTACACATTCAAGTATACAGTTTATTCACAAAATTAGATAATGATGATGACGATACACCCTGAATTAAGTGAATTATTTTTGCAAATTCATACGTACGAGCTTTAAAAAAAAACTGTTTTGATAAACAGAGCTTAAAAATGAGCACTTAAAACCGTATACATGATGATTAGCTGAAATGTTCTTACTTATTTTTATTGTTGATTTGTTTTTAAACCGTAGCTTTTGTTTTGCTATAAATCATCAATTTTTAATGCAATATGTATAAAACAATAGGACTAGAAATCTTTACTACAAATGAAGATGTCTTGAAAACATTTGTTTATAATAAAGGACTCTCATAAATGTAATGAACCAAACAGCATTAAATTAGAATAAGCCATAAATTAGAATTATTTTAAATGTGATACGTATAAAACAATAAAATTAGATATCTTTATTACAAATGACGATGGCTGGAAAATATTTGTTTTTAATAGAAGACTTTCATAAATGTAACTAGCCAAACAGCCGTCTTTTGACGGCATAACTTATCCCTTTGCATAAAATAATAACAATGTAATTTTCTTACAACTGCGGATGTTTAAATTTTAATATAAGGACTTTTAGAAGGTAATTAAAATAGAAAGTACGATCACTGTTTAACTTAATGGGTCATTGGGAAAGTCGTGTTCGTTTGGGAAAATTAATTATTACCGAATGATTCTGTAATTTAATTACTAGATACTACTTCCGATATCTAATGTCTAGTAATCAATGGGCAGAATTTTCCGGTACGAATTGATTTTACCAAACGGACAGAACTTTCCGAAAGACCCAATATCGACGACGTAAAAAAATAAACATTTCCAATATTTATAATGTATGCAAGCCTTTTCATCTGAATAACGAACTTTATTAAGACTATCTATTAATTCCTTATTAAATCATTTGATAGATACCTCAGCCAAACATAAATGTATGTGGTATATGCTAAAATACAATGCAAAGAAAACAATTGATAAGTCATTTGACCGGATATTTACATATTGTGATCTGAACTTATAAGTCGGCGACCTTCAACTATAGGCACGCGATGTTATTTGTTCAATTTTTTCCTTCCTTGGAACATGCGGATTCTTGTCATTCTAAGCATTTCGTTGCATTACTTATTTCACAAATAATTGCCGTCTTCGTCTTGAATGTCATATGCAAATTTGGCTTATTGCTTATGCGATCTCCGATGACGAAACTGAACATGCAGTTCAGGATATCTGTCCAGATATTGAGATGGCAGCATAACTTATTAATTCGAAAACCGTTGTAAACATTGATGGGTTTCGGTTCGTGTTACATAATCAAATGCAAAATAAAAGACTTTATTCTTTTTTTGGAGATTGCTGTGATAATAAAGTTTGATTTATGTTTCAATAAATAGAAATAAAGAAAGGCTATATTTTGAAATTATTTGCCGTTAATATATGCGAATTTATGCTTTGTTACATTCTTAATTTTTTTAAAGATTTATTTTTAATAATTAACCAATAAGAATATTTACTATTTCATTAATACATACATGCATATACCGGGTGTCCCAAAAATGACTGATGGATTTTAAAATTCAATAACTTGCAAACGGTGACAGCTATTTAAAAAATTTTTGCAAAAGGGTTATGTATAATGTCAAGAGTTTTTTTACCGTAATTTTTTATTTTAGTTCGCATCTCAAACAATAGGTGGCGCTGACGGCGATTGAAGGCCTGGTGATCAGTGCTGAGTGAAGCGTCGACCTGGCCTTCAATCGCCGTCAGCGCCACCTATTGTTTGAGATGCGAATTAAAATAAAAAATTACGGTAAAAAAACTCCTGACATTATACATAACCCTCCTGCAAAAAATATTTTAAATAGCTGTCACCGTTTGCAAGATATTGAATTTTAAAATCCATCAGACATTTTTGGGACACCCGGTATAAGGAAGTATTAGAGTCCTACACGGGTCTGTTTGTACCCGACCCAAAATTGAAATTTCATTTGAAGTTAACACGAAGCACGATTAAAATCTACCTAATCTAGTGCCCGCCCTTATTCCGAAATGAAAAAAAGCATAAAATAAAAATCCATAGTTTTAAATAGTCTAAGATCCGGCTGCAGAATCAGTGTACCCATCGAGTGTTTGCTGAAAACCAAATTTTTACACATATTTATGATTAGGAGAATTCATATCTACCAGGTTGCCTATCAAAATGTGGCCGCTAGTATTTTTAATTAAATTATTAATAATTCATAATCCGTAAGAAATTTCACTGACTTGTTTTTTCAATAAAATGTCGTCTACTTTACGGCAACATCTATAAAGATTCTGAAAAATCATGGTTGCCGTTGCGCACCTGGCCGCACCTCTTCGCAGCCAGGTATACACAGGTATGATTTTGTTACATTTATACACCCACAATGTACATTCATAATTTATATATCAAATTAAAGCTAATTTTTTTCTGTTTATTATTATATACGGTTGCCTAATTAAATCTGGCCGCAAATAAGGGTTGCTGGCTGTTAAATATAGTAAATATTAAAAATAGAGTGAAGGAGAGCTAGCGCGTAACACCAGGGCTACACTAGATACCGGGCTTGCTCATTCCTTATCACGACGTCACAAAAGGTGGCTGGCCGCTATCTGTGATTGGTAAAAACAGGGCTCAAAGTGACGCACACATCGTTTTGTACCAGTCACTGAACGTCTTTCAGCCACCTTTTGTGTCGTCATGAAAGGAATGAGCAAGCCCGGTATCTAGTGTTGCCTTGGTAACAGCTACAGCACTAGTCAGACGAGGATAGCAATTGCCAGCTGTCGGACGGTTTAAAGCCATTGCGCATGCGTCAGATGCTAGTGTTCTCAACGGATCAGTTGCGACTTTTATTCTAACAAGGAAGGTCTCCATACGGGCATACTCACAAAAATCTGAAAAAAATAGAGAATGTTCTTCTCATATAGTTATATACGTTTATAAAAAAAAATTCGGCGGAACCTCCTTATAACGTCCGTAAAAAAAAATAATAAAATTATCGTTTATTTGGCGATTTATCTCCGGTTGGCGAAAAAACGAAATTTTGAAAATATGCTTTTACGCTTCGAATTAGCGTTGCAAAGGTTAGAAAAAAGCCGGTTTAAACCAGGGAATAAACCGGGATTTTAGGAATAAACCTGGAAAAAACCCCGGATTTTTAGGAATAATTCGGTTTTTTGGGAATAAACCGGGGAATAAACCGAATTTTTACAACTCTACTTCGAATACTTTTTAAAGAAAAAACTTTCTATGTTCAATTTATTTAAATAAGTTTAGTTTAAGTAATTTTAGTTTTGCATTTTTACTTTCCTTTAAGTGTAATTTTGTCATATACGTTTATATGTACTTATAACAAAATGAAACTAACATATTTTATCATTTAAAACACAATTTAAATTGATTAAAATTGTTCCAAATTGAAAAATACACTGTTAAAAAACTACTGCATTTTGTTGCAACGCACTCCCTTGCTTGTATAGAAAACGGTTACTTGGCCGTGAAACGGAGCTTTCTCATTGGTTGGAATAGAGATATTATATACAAGTGATGGAGTGCGTTGCAACAAAATGCAGCAGATTTTTAACAGTGTATGAAACAAACGATTCTGCAGCGTCACTCCACCGCTTTTATAGAAAACGGTCAATTCACCGTGCTATGGAGCATTCTCATTGGTCAAAAGAGAGATAATCTATAAAAGTAGTGGAGTGACGTTGCAGTAAATGCTGCAGCTCTCCTTCACTCTACTTTTAATATTTACTATATTTAACAGCCAGCAACCCTTATTTGCGGCCAGATTTAATTAGGCAACCGTATATAATAATAAACAGAAAAAAATTAGCTTTAATTTGATATATAAATTATGAATGTACGTTGTGGGTGTATAAATGTAACAAAATCATACCTGTGTATACCTGGCTGCGAAGAGGTGCGGCCAGGTGCGCAACGGCAACCATGATTTTTCAGAGTCTTTATAGATGTTGCCGTAAAGTAGACTACATTTTATTGAAAAAACAAGTCAGTGAAATTTCTGACGGATTATGAATTATTAATAATTTAATTAAAAATACTAGCGGCCACATTTTGATAGGCAACCTGGTAGATATAAATTCTCCTAATCATAAATATGTGTAAAAATTTGGTTTTCAGCAAACACTCGATGGGTACACTGATTCTGCAGCCGGATCTCGTACTAAAACAGTTATGGAAAAATAGTCCGCAATTACAACTCTAATATTA
The DNA here is from genome assembly GCA_964019185.1 of Maratus speculifer. Taxonomy (NCBI): domain Eukaryota; kingdom Metazoa; phylum Arthropoda; class Arachnida; order Araneae; family Salticidae; genus Maratus; species Maratus speculifer. The sequence goes on from OZ025296.1 coordinate 26,029,322, forward strand.
ACTTTATATTTCACACACAAAAATGAATATGTCAATGTGTATTGATGTTCTAATACAAGTTCTTGTTTTATCTGAAAAAAGATTTCAGATTTTTTGACAATCGAATTAAACTTAATCTGACTCTACAAGAGTAAAATTCAGACCCGAAAAAAAGTAGAGTCAATCAGGCCTGAAAAGAAATATCAACTGGATTCCACCCAAATTACGAGTCAATCGTAATCTAAAAAAAAAGAAAAAAAAATCGGATTATTTTACCCGATTAAGAGCATAAAATAATTAGGAATGTAAGGAATTGCACAAAAGGAACTAGAAAGGGGTTCAATTTGACTAAGCCTAAAAAGTAATAATCAACATTTGACCTTTTTAGGTGCGTTCGTAATTATGTGAATACGTAGCACCTATTGTTGTTGTCCAGTCCGTCCGTCTGTCTGTCTGTCTGTCCGCATATAACAACGCAAAAAACTACCCAACTGAATCGTTTGAAATTTAAAATACATAATTATTACATAACTTTGTCGAGTCATTTCAAAATTTATGAAAATCGGATGCATAGATCAATTACAGGGACAATCAAAAGGATTCCGTTACATTACGGTCAATGGGGAAAAAAGTTTCAAATGCATTTTAATCGTTTGAAATTTTAAATACATCATTATTACATAATTTTGTCGAGTTATTTCAAATTTTATCAAAATCGGATGCATACATTAACTACAGGGACAATCAAAAGTTTTCCGTTGCATTACGGTTAATGGGGGAAAATGTTTCAAATGCATTTTGATGGTGTTACACTCATTCAAACGTAATAAAAATGATATGCATCTATAAAGTACATATTATAAATACATTTTGCATAATTTGTGGTGCAAAGAATATTTGTTATTGATTTACAAGGCCACACAAAAGTATTCCATTGTATAATGGTATAGAAAGAACATTGTTTGGTGCGCATTTTAATTGTAATTATTTACAATTTTATGAGATTGATACATGAGAGTGATATTTTTAGAACTTCGTTATCGCACCTCATTTGCTTCGCTTCACGTGCAATTTCCAACTTGTTTTTTCTTCTTTTGAGAGAGAGATTTTTATTCATTAGTCATTTAACAAATAATTGCCGCTTTCATCTTGAACGTCGTATGTAAATTCGGGTTATTGCTTATGTGATCTTCGATGACAATCGTGGAGACATGCAAGACGAGGATAAATGACAAAAGACTTTTCAATTGGCAGCATAACTTATAAATTCAAAAATCGTAGTAATCATTGATGGTTGTCGGGTCAGTATTCGGTTATTTTTATTTTTATCTTATTTAGAACAATCAATCATATATGTATAATAAGATGCAAAATAGCGCATTTTTTTTTTTGATAAATTTTTATACTAATCAATTTTTAATTGTATTTAAGGAAACAAAAATAAATCTAAGTTAATACTTCGAAAAAAGAGCACCTATAAGAATCCTTTGCACTGCAATCCTAGAGATTGACTAATGCTACGTTTATCCATTAATTTTTATTTAACTCAAATTTTTAATGAACCAACGTTTCTTAACGAAATGTGAATTTATTCTGTCGATTGTCTATTCAGAGATCTTTTTCATGATCGATTTGCGCCAGAAAAAAAAAATATGATGAAGTCTGAAATAACATAAGATTATTTGCAATTAGCAAACATTTTAAGAGAGCTTGCAAAAGTAAAATTTTAATCTTCTTGTTTACAACAAAACGCTAATAGGCAATAAAATGTCAAAGAAAAGTGCAGAAAAATTATCGAAAAAAAATAATAATACTAATCAGACCTTAAAAGAACATGTCGGAAATTGCACGTCAAGCATAGCAAATGAGATGCGTTCATACTATAACGAAGTTTTAAAAATATTTAGATTTTCGTATAATATTCAGTATGCAGTACTTCGGATACAGTACAGTAGGTGAAAATTTATGTGCGTCCCTGTAAATATTATCTGCTTTCTTTAATGCAGAAAGTAACTTGTAGTGAACCCCAGCAACGTATATCAATTTTGTAAAATGTAAAATTTTTTAATATAATTAAAATGCGTCCCAAACAATCTTTCCTTATACCATTATGGAATAGAATACTTTTGTGTGGCCATGTAAATTAATAACAAATATTATTTTTTACCACAAATTGTACAGAATGTATAATTTAGTATATACTTCATACATGCATATCAGTTTTATAAAGTTCGAAAAAGATGTAACATCATTAAAATGCATTTGAAACTATTTTTTCCCATTGAGTGTACTATTGATTGTCCCTGTAATTAAATTACACATCCGATTTTTTTTTAATTTGAAATGATGATGACAAAATTGTGCAACAATTATATATTTTAAATTCCAAACAATTTGGTTTGGTAGTTTTTGCTCTGCTATATGCGGATAGACAGACTGACGGGCGCAGTGGCGCCAACTTTTGAAAAATATTGGGTTGGCTCAAAAATATTGGGTAGTCTCAAAAATACTTTTGTAAAATTGTGCGGCCAGTTTGTTTATCTCCAAATGGTTGTCATATTTTGAAAGGTGAGAATTTTACGTCAAGTTATCATATTTTAATAAACAAGGTTCGCACACTCCTTGGAATTTCCAAGGACTCTGGCACCACTATTAAAAATAAGAAAATTTACATTTAATTTTTAAACCACAAAATTCGTAATCCCCACCTTCATTCACAGATTTTACGATAGTTTGCTGTAGTGAAACACTTTGAAAATATTACTTACCCATCATACGTAGTATAGGGTAAGTCTTGCAATCGTTTTGAAAATCGAAAAATTTTTTTGACGGATTTACACGTTTTAGATAGTGGAGATTCTGAAAAACATATTTTTAGAAAAAAAATTTTGCCGCCCGTCTGTCTGTCTGTCTGTAAACGCTCTATCTCCCGAACAAATTGAAATAGAGACTTGAAATTTTGTATGTAGTTAGTATGTAAGAATGGGACGAACCCTATTTAATATCAGCAACCTCGATTATCCGGAACTATTTTTTTCGGACTCTCAAAAAACTCGTTCTGATGAAAGGTATATAAAAATTTTCGAATTTTTTTGTTCTAAGGAATGGACGTAAAAGGCAATAAAATAACACACACTTTGCATATAGAACGAAGTCGATCGGATTATTAGTTGCCGAGATATTTGCAATCCTGTTTTCCACATTCTTTGATTTTTCATGACCCTGTATTTCATTCAAATTTCAATTCAGAGGTATATTTCAATTGAAAATGAGACGCTTAATCCGACGCAATTAATTGTTAGTTAATAGAATTATTATTTTTGGAGTTATAAGGATGTTTCTTTTACGCAGTTTGGTACTACTTGAGTAGTTTGGCGTTTTATATAATTTGTCGAAATTGGTACATCAACAGTTCTTTAATAAAGCATTACTATGTATATTAACAATATTTAAATTTTGTTTATGAATTGCAATGCATTGTATAAATAGTTTTCATATGTTTTATTTTCATATACCTATACGTATATGACGTATAGGTATAGGACGTATATACGTAATACTTACCCATGATGGATAAGTATTACGGTGGCCCCCAACGACTAAGTTTACTTACCCATCATACGTAGTATAGGGTAAGTCTTGCAATCGTTTTGAAAATCGAAAAAATTTTTTTTGACGGATTTACACGTTTTAGATAGTGGAGATTCCGAAAAAACATTTTTAGAAAAAAAAATTTGCCGTCCGTCTGTCTGTCTGTCTTTCTGTAAACGTTCTATCTCCCGAAAAAATTGAGATAGAGACTTGAAATTTTGTATGTAGTTAGTATGTAAGAATGGAACGAACCTTATTTAATATCAGCAACCTCGATTATCCGGAACTATTTTTTTCGGACTCTCGAAAAATTCGTTCTGATGAAAGGTATATAAAAATTTTCGAATTTTTTTGTTCTAAGGAATGGACGTAAAAGGCAATAAAATAACACACATTTTGCATATAGAACGAAGTCGATCGGATTATTAGTTGCCGAGATATTTGTAATCTTGTTTTCCACTTTCTTCGTTTTTTCATGACCCTGTATTTCATTCAAATTTCAATTCAGAAGTATATTTTAATTGGAAATGAGACGCTTAATCCGACGCAGTTAATTGTTAGTTAATAGAATTATTATTTTTGGAGTTATAAGGATGTTTCTTTTACGCAGTTCGGTACTACTTGAGTAGTTTGGCGTTTTAAACATAATTTGTCGAAATTGGTACATCAGCAGTTCTTTAATATAGCATTACTATGTATATTAACAATATTTAAATTTTGTTTATGAATTGCAATGCATTGTATAAATAGTTTCACATGTTTTATTTTCATATACATATCCATGATGGGTAAGTATTACGGTGGCCCCCAACGACTAGTTTTTAAAATTTAGTGGTACAACTGTGCGAACCATGAATAAAGTTGCAATTTTGTTAAATTTTGTTCTTATGCGTTTTTTCTTATAATAAGATTGATATTTACTGTAATGTCATGATATCATGAACATGACTACAAATTGAATTAGCAGAAAGTTAAACATGGAGCAAAACGTTTCAGTCATTTGGGACTTATGGGTGTCAGTCGGATTACAACACGTGGTCAATGGCAAAATAAATTTTATTTTAAGGGAAAAAATTAATAGTAATGAAATAAATAACTAAAACAATAAAAATTGGATGCGCTAATTCAAGTTTTTTATGGCATGCTAAAGATATTTTTATGTCTTCATATAATTCACATCTGTTTCAACTTATTTTCAATGAAATTTAAAATTTTGCTTAAGGAAATATTTAGAATGGATTGAAATGATAACATTTTAATTTTTATTGCTGTTCAAACATTTTAAATAATCAGATGTAAAATCAAATATCTTGTTTTCTTTTCACAAATTGTTATAAGATACATATAAAATGTGCAATGAAAATATATTGGAATTATTTGACTCTTTTTTTCTGAAAATTTTATATAATTACATGTAAAACCAAATAATTTATATTTTTTCGCAAAATATATTTGCAAATTATATTTAAATAAGCATAAGATTCACCAAACAAAATATGTTACGACTATTGGCTCGTAATGTATATTGATGTATGAAATATCTCTTTTTCATATATTTGTGCCATATTCGAATTTTTCAAATTATATTCAAAAATATAAACCATGTAAACATATTTTTAAAACAATTTGCTGGATATTGCGTTTAGCAATTGTTTATATCCTTTTTATATTTATTTCATTTAATTAAGAATTTTCCGATGCACAAAAGGGAGTATAAAATCAAGAAAAAGGAAAAACAAAGATGGGAATGTAATTAAATTGATCGAAAAAACAAACAAACAAATGAAAAAATCAAGTATTATGAAAAGTTTGGTGCTTTTTTTTATACTTTCCAACAAACTTGAAAAGTGTTTTTGATTATAGAGCTCCTACAAATGCTAGGATCATTTGAAGAAAAATCAAACGCCTTACAGTTTTTTAAAAATAAACCTGCTGAAACAAATTACATTTATTTGACGTCGAAGTGCAGAAACAACTTAAACGAAAATGAAGAACAAAATGAGGGAAAGAAAATAAATCAAAATCAACACTTAAGCCAGGCATATAAATTCGCAAAATGCAACGTTGAATTTTTTTTCTTAAATTATTATTGCTGTGAGGGGTATTTAACTTAAAAACATATTTTGAGAGAAAGATAAACTGCAGGATAGATTAAAAAAATGCAAAAAAGAAATGTATGTAGTTCAGATTTATGAACTGTTTCTGATTTAAGAACAACTTCAAGTGCTACGATCAATTCGAGAAAAATCAAACTACTAACAGTTCTTTAAAAATAAACCTGTTGAAATAAATCACATTTATTTGCTCTCAAAGACCACCAACAACTTAAACGAAAATGAAAAACAAAAGCGACGGAAAAGAACTAAATTAAAGTTAACACTTTGGGATAAGTCAGACATCTAAATTTCTCGCCTCCACCGATCGTTTGTGTACTTTGGCAGCAGACAGTGTTCTTTCAAAAAAAAGGGGGGTTTGTCAAATATCTATGTTCTCACGCGTTCTCTTGTCATATGCGGCCTTCTGTAATGACCCTATTTTTTTTTTTTTTCGCTTTGTTTCCTGGGACTCCATAAAAAATTATGTTTACTGGAACAAGTGTTGTTTTCCTAGATTAAAAAAGTTTGCTTTCATGAAATAACAAAAATAATGCTGAAAGAAATCTGCTATTAAAAAAAAAAAAAAAAAAAAAAAAAAAAAAAAAAAAAAATACAGGCTTGCTCATTTGCTTCTTTTTTGTTCACCGATGAACTATGAGTAAAAATAAGTAAATAAATGTAAGGAGGATTTTTGAACAAAATTGCCTTCTTTGAACAAAATAGCCTTAACCCTTTATTGTTCAGCAGTAAATTTAATCACCATAAAATAAAATTTAATATTTCCAAATATTGCTTTATGCCTAAATAGACATAACTGTTGAATAAATTATTACAAAGAAGAAATTTCTGCTCTCTGTTGCAATTCTATTCTTAATGCAAAAAAAAAATATATTACTTGAAATATGATTGAATTTCCTTTTGGAATAATTATATCTCAAATAGACTTTAAATGTTTAACATGCTACTAGAACCGATTGTTGTATGTACTAGAAAAACCATCCACAGAGTTCCAAAGTGTTCCGGAGTTCAATGGTTTTTCATAGAATGATATACTGTCGTCTTTGGCTTATGATGTAGTGCCTCAGTTTCAATAATTTAATATAAATATCATATTAAATAATTAAAGATGGTATCAGATATAATATTCATAAAATGAAATTTAAATTATGAGAAATCGAATTAAGGACCTGGGAAAAAATTACCCGAAGCTTGTAACTAGCCGGTACCCGAACATAGAACTACCTATTGAATAAATTATTATATTCTAAAAAATAAACTTCTGCTCTCTGTTGCAATTCTATTTTTAATACAAAAAATTAAATTGTTTGAAATACAATAAATTTAAATTTCATTTTCAGATAATTATGTATTATACCATCTTTAAATGTTTAAAATGCTATTAGAACCGATTGTTGTATATACTGGCAAATCATTCATACATCTATAGAAGTTCAATTTTTTTTTGATAGAATGATATACTGTCGCCTTTCGCTTATGATGTAGTGCCTCAGTTTGAACAACTTAATATAAATAACATATTAAACAATTAAAGATGGTATCAGATATAATAACCACAAAATGAAATTTAAATTGTGAGAAATCAAATTAAGGAGCTGGGAAAAAAATTATCCGAAGCTTGTAACTAGTCGGCACCCGAACATAGAACAACCTTTTGAATAAATTATTATATTAAACAGAAGAAACTTCTCCTCTCTGTTGTGCTTCTACTTTTTATACAAAACTTAATTGTTTGAAATAACTCAATCTGACTTGTAATGTATTCATTGAAATACGTGAGCTGAATGCTCGCAACAAAAGTTTCTATCAGGTTGTATTAAATGAGAAAGTAGTGATGATAAAGAGAGAGAAAAGAAATTAGAAAAGAAATAAATAATAACAAAAAAAAGCTTATTGCGGGTTAAAACCTTGTGCGTATAAAATGGAAAAGTGGGTTTTGAAAAGTTGTTTACATGATTACACGCCTTATCAAAACACTTTAGAGTAGCGGGGTGTGTTCGTCAGAAAATTCTTTTTTTTTCTTCTTCTAAAAATAAAGAAGTATTGCAGAGTTCAATTTAGATAAAATAACCTACGAAATTATCTTCGTAAGAAGTTGGATGAAAAGTTGTAAATTTGATATTACAAATTGCCTCCGATTTAAGTCTTGCTTCATCTTCAGCAAATTTACTTATAAATAAAAAACAAAACTAACAAAATAGTCTGTTGCATTTTAGCCCTGCTGATGTATCGCAAGCCTATAAATGTATGCAACACACACACAGACTAAAAAAAACCAGCAATTTTGTGATATTAATATCAGATAATAACAAACAACACATTTCCACTCACTATTAAAAATAATTTAAGTTTTATATTTTATAGTTAAAAAAGGACACTTTAGAGCAATTTTGTATTTTCACGTATTTGTCGCTGCTCGAAAGTGCACATGAAAGAATATACAATCCAAAAAGATGAATATAGTAGAATGTCGTTACAATGGATGCCATAAATGCAATGATTCTTCTAGTTTGACGAACATTGTTTGGATTATTAATTGTAAGCATAAAGAGTTAACTGCTACACGGGTTACAGATAAGATTTTTGTTGGATTACTGGTGTGTTGATGTTGTTTATGCCGGCCGATTACCTGCATGAGGGATATAGGTCCGAAGGAGGTGTGTCCTTCATATACCGTTTTTGTAAGGAATTTAACCCGTAATAGCCTGTAACGCAAGGCTATCCAAGGCTCGAAGATAACAATGGAAAACTTCGAGCGGTTAGGCTGACGGGCGTGATTGGGTTCGAACCCAGCATCTCCTGTCTACCAGCTTTGAGAGCAGAAGCTATCAGGAGATGGTGGGGCTAGTAAGATTAGCGTAATTCTAGTAGGTTCTTTTGTAAAGCTACAGATTTCTGTAGCTTTATACCCCATTTACAGATTTTTGTGACTCATATCTGTAGAAAGCACGAAATGGCAAGAAAGATCATGCAAATCCTAAGTTACTCTATGCATTTGAGGGTTAAGGGTATTTGTTAGTCAATGAAAACTCCAATTCTAAAGTTAAAATTATGAGCATGAAATGCATTTCTTATTTTTTTAAATATCTCTTCGAAAAATTAATATTATTAACACTTTAAGTATAATAAAGTATATGTTTTAGAACTATTTTGTCTACTAAAGAAGAAAATATATATCCTTTTAGAAAAGTACACAGAAAAAAATAAGTTTAAATTAATAATTTGATAATAATATAATATAAAAAATAAGGATGAATTCCATGCCCACAGTTTTAACATGAATGAGGGGAAAATGAAATTTGATTAATAAACACATATAACTGTATGATGCTGCCTTTAGTTCCCAAACTAACATGAGATAGGTTTTCATTATACATGAAACATACAATTAATATGAGTTAAATTAACTGCAAGATACGTTGCATCAGAATTTGCTCGGAGTTGCATTGATATTCTGCTTTATTTGGTTTGTTTCTGAATTTGGAATAAAAAAGAATTAATTTATCGGTAATTGATAGACATAAAAAAAATTTGCCAAGCCAGCAACAGTTGTACGAAGAATTTCTCTCAGCACTCACTCTCCATCACTTGCGTACGGTCAGGGCCGGAATGATTTTTTTCCTCGCATGGTTCGCTCTGATGCAGGAGGGAGGGTCGCAGATGGTGCGTGCACCAGGTGGTATTCAGCGCGCGCACCTGGAATACGCAGAGGATGGGATGGATAGATTTTTTCAAGTACTCAACGGAAAAATTAGGGCCAAAGGTTTGCAGAGTCGTTAGGAAATTGAGTGCGAAATGAAACACAGGAAAAGACAGGAAAACCATCATTTATTCACTTCCTTCAGAACTGCTGTCAAATATCCAATCCCGACATCATTTTCACCCTGGATTGAAAGCTGTCGAAGATTGAAAATTTTTGATATGTTTCCTATGGAGAAGGAAACCACACATTTATTCCAGTATTTGCCTGGTCTTTTGGTCATCCACTTTGCATAAAAAGAAGGGCGTAGATTTGAAAAGGTGTTTAATTACTTTGAATGCTTAGTTCTTTCAACTGTAAACACAGCCAACGACAGAGAACATAAAAATACAAATATTAACATCTTAATTTTCAAATGTCACGTAATTGGTGTCGAAAAGGAGTGAAAGTTAAGGTCAATTTTTAGATATGGAATGGGAAAATAAAATGTAAATACTAAGGAAAATGGAATATTACTTGTGTTATGTTTCTTTAAGTATGAACTGATTTTCGACACCAGCTATGTGATGTTTCAAATTTAAGAAGTTAATATTTGAATTTTTATATTCTCTCGATGATTGTGTTTACAATTGAAGGATTACACTAAGGATTAAGTACTAAGGATTCAAAGTAATTAACACCTTTTTAAATATTTTTGTCATTTTTCAGTAATTTGTACATAGTGTAGCTTTAAGTTTACCCTTTTTAAAGATGAATATAGTTTAGCTGACTACTACTTATTTATTTGATGAGCATAGATTTGGTAAATATTTATTGATACTTATTTGCATCGAATGAAAAAACTAAAGAATACTAATTTATATCAGGGATTAACTGAATTTGAAGTTTGTTAAAAAATTCGTGCTTTAGTTCCTGAAATAGACCTATTGCGATAATCATGAATAATGCCGCATAGCATCGCCACCTGTTGAGAGATTTATTCCAAAAACTAAAGAATACTCATTTATATCAGGATTAACTGAATGTAAAGTTTGTTAAAAATTCGTACATTAGTTCCTGAGATAGAGCGCTATAGAGATAATCAGGAATAATACCGTGTAGCAGCGTCACCTGTAATGCGATTTACACCAAAACGTAATCAGAACCATATTATATGAAGGACTAACGAAATCTGAAGTTTTGTGAAAATTCATCCAGTATTTCTTGAGATATAGTTATTGTGGAAATACTGAAAAAGGCAACATAGTAGCACCACCTGTTGGCCGATATACACTAAAAACTAATCAGATCAAGTTTATGTCAAGATCTAACTGAATCTAATGTTTTGGGAAATTCCGTGCATTAGTTCTTGAGATAGAGAGCCCCCAAAATTTATGTCACACGCATACAAACAGATAGACATTTTGTAAAACCATTTTTTTTTTTTTTTTTTTTTTTTTTTTTTTTTTTTTTTTTTTGTTCTTTTACCCCTAAAACCTGTAAATTCGCAAAAAACCAAAATTCGAAAATTTTCACGAATCCAATATTTTCTTCTTGTAAAAATAGAAAAAAGTTTAAAAGGAAACCTTTTTGCGGCATCAATGATTGAATATATAGTCAAAGAATGCGTCAAGAGTCGTACTGGAATATATTTCTGAAATATGGATCATTGTTTCAAAACACAAAGGGAAATAATGATTTATGCGTTTTAAACTTCACTATTTCCGACTGTGCATAGTAATTTAGCTTGAAATATAGGAACGACTTTCTTAAGCGGAAGTTCATTCGCAGTCGGACTGAGTATAGCATTCTTAAGTTGTGGTATTAATAATGTATTTCTAAGCATTTATTCAAGTCTTCATTTATAAGCATCATGATGTGAAATTAAAAAGACCTGAAATGACTGAAATTAAAACAAGTCGGAAATTGCATGTAAAACTTAGCAAATGAGGTGCATTCGTACGATAACGAAGTTTTAAAAATACTCACATCTTGGTATAATAGTATACAATACTTCGGATACAGTATAGTAGCCAAAATCTTTTGGGTGTACCGGTAAATACTATCTATTTTCTATAATACAGGAAGTAATTTGTAGTAAACCTCAGAAATGTATATATACTTCGTAAAATGTAAAATAATTTAACATAATTAAAACACCCCCCCCCCAAACAATGTTTTCCCTCTTTTGTATTGAAATTCTTTTGTATGGCCCTGTAAATTAATAACAAATATTCTTTGCATCACAGATTGTACAGAATATATACTTCAGTATATATTTCATAGATTCATATGAATTTTATTATGTTCGGAAAGAGTGTGACTATTTTTCCCCATAGGCCGCAATGTAATGAAATATTTTTGATTGTCTCTGTAATTAAACTATCTATCCGATGATCATAAAATTTGAAACGAATCGACAAAATTATGCAACAATCGTATATTTTAAATTTCAAATAATTCGGTTGAGTAGTCTTTGCTCTGTTATATGCGGATAGACGGACGGATGAACTGAACGACGATTATAGGTGCTACGTATTTACATAATTACGAAGTTCACTTAAAATTGAAGTTTGGTCGTGGAATAAACAGAATTTTTTTAAAGAAAGAAGTATAACCAAACAAGCTCAATATAGAAGTATGAAATTAAATAAATAATGTTAAAGGAAATAAATTTTATGATTCGTAACTTGATCGGATTAGGCCAGAATCGTTTTATTATCGAGTATCAAACATCTTCAAAAAGGATTTTTTGTGACCCTGATGTGTGAACTATTAAATAAATAACTAAATAATAATAAAAAGAAGATAATGAAATCTAATTCATTAATTGCATGAATCTTTGCTTATTAGGATTAAAAAAAAAGGTTAAGGCAAGTGCATATTATATTGTAATAACTACAATAACATAAAAAATTTAAAAAGTAATAAAAGTAAATTCAATTTCTTTTTTTGTTTGAAACCCAAATAATAAATATTGTGTTCATATTGAGTTACTTAAACAGGAGAAAATGCGAATTAAAATTACATGACAACGCATGTTCGTTTCCGCATTTCATATAATTTATTTTCGAAAATAATGACCTACAGGCAAACGTATAGAGAGAAATATAACAAAATGGCATATTTCATACCACGTCATTTTAATTTTATCATTGGCATTATTCCTTATAATGCGTTAATATTCTACTTTTTAATATTATTCGAATCTTCTCTTAATTTGATAAAGTATAGCGCTTCTATTAAAAAAGTTTGGATTTCGATAAAACTGCGAATTAATTTATAACATCTGAGGAAAAAATTAAAAAAGTTAAAGAATTAACTTTGTTCAAATTAGTGGATTTTTAAAATTTAATTATGTCTGGCTTTTCAATCTTAATGAACGCTATTCGACAGCATGCTATTTATGGCATGCATGTCATAAATACGCCATCAATATATAAACCGCATTTTGTGGACGAATTGCCGCAGGTTGGCAAGTATGATACTTGTCTAATCCTGGATTACTTTGACAAAATACAAGGTAAAAACTAGGACAGTAGTACATTTACAGCAAAATAAATGAATAAAAAACCAAACAATGATAAAATAAGTAAATAATGAAATAATTACATACTTACATTAAGAATTTCTAAACATCTATAATTAATATTAAAAAAATTCATTTTTATTTATCTTTAAATAAATGTATACGTATTCTCTAAAAAGGGGACAGTTTTGTAAGTTAGACTTGCTTAAAAATTTTTTATTAACCATTTGTTAACCATTTAACTTTTATTTTAATCCACTAAGAGTGCTATAATAGTTTAGAGTTTGTTTACAGGAACAAAATAGCTATGCTGTATAAGGAAAATCGTTGTTAGGAATTTTAATTATCCTATTTTTGTTTTAATGGTGTCTTAAAAATGATTGAAGTGGACATCAACATAATTTCCATTGACTATAGAATGCGTAGTATTTACCATTCATTTCACATTTACACATAAAATTGGGTTACACAACTAATTATAAGTGATTAATTGCTGGAACTATGTTTCAGTTGTGGCATGCACTAAATTTTTCATTAGTGTATTGATGGTTGTGTATAAATTTTAGATAGCATATACACACTTAAAAAACTGTTAAAAATCTTATGCTAGTTTGAGCCAAATTTGGGGCTCAGTAGCTACTACCATTAACCACCTGAGGAGCGGTGAGACACATTTCATTATACCTAATTTAAACGAGATTCTCGCCAGAAACTTTTAATGGAATTTTATATTTTGAACTTTGGTAGAAAAATGTTGAAAAATTCTCTCTTCTTATTTTAAAACAATTTTTTTTTTCCGGTGAGAATTCTATACTATAAAGACATTATTGCTTGCCCCTCAAGGGGCTAAGACGGTGAAATCTCGTACCAACATTTGGAGCTTCCTATTTCAACCTCGTTCTAACTATTGGAAACATCTTCAACAGAGGCTTCAAATATTGGTTCAAGATTTCACGATTTTACACTGGCAGCTATTGAGCACTAAAATTTGGTTCAAACTAGGACAAGATTTTTAACAGTGTACAGGGCTGCATTCACCCATATTACATATGTGGACGCTTAATTGATAAAAATGGATTTTGCGTGTTTTTTTTTAAATTTTTACTTGGGTTCTTCATTTCATTATGTGAAAAAAGAAATATGGAATATCTTAAAAACATTCTGGTTGTATTGAAAATTGCTTTATAATATATGGCTGATTCATGATTTATCATTCTTGTTATTTTTAAAATTGGCTTTGTTGCTTTTAAATGGTGTAAAACTGTAAATAAATATTCGCTATACGCGTAAAAATAATGAAACCAGTTGATGTCACCGTGAGAATCGGTAGGAGTGAAAATGTTTGAACGTTGGATGGATATATTTTTGCGTGTTTCAAAATCGTTTCCACTCACGCAAGCAATAACTTTTTGGTGTTTAGTAAAGTCATAAATAGTAAACGATGTTTAATAAAATAGCACCCATGTAAATATTTGTTATTTATTTTATATATTTTGAGCATTAGTTTTACGTATTCTTACTTTTGTGGAACAATGTCACAGCATAACGAATTACATTTTTAAGTTTGAAAAAAGTTGGTAATATATCCTATTTCTATATGCAACATTGTCAAAAGTCCCAAAGGAAAATTCTAAACTGAAACATCCTGTCAGAAAACTAAGCTTTGCAAATAATTGCGTTGCACAAAAATTTTTGTCTAAACTGCGAGAAGCATATAATCATCAAATTCATTATTAGAGGCTACCTTTTTCACCACAATGATTCTGAAAGCAACAAAATACATAAATAAAAATTATAACGTATTCTAAAACATAAGAAGCATCGATTATTACTTTTTTATTGATGACAATGTGTTCGATTTCATATTTAGGCAAAAAATACAAGCAAGTTTATATATATATATATATATATATATATATATATATATATATATATATATATATATAAACTTGCTCAATGGTACATAAACAAGAGCTTTATATGAACTTGTACAAATAAAATTAACGTTAAACATAAAATCGACGTTTTGAACTGATTCTGCACTCGTCTTCAAGATAAATATGATATTGGAATGCTTAAAATCCGAAAAAGAAAGCTTCTTGTAGAGTCGTGATTAATTATATTAATGGAAAACTGCAGTGGATAAATCAGAAAATTAAAAAATGAAATAAGCTGAAATGAATCGTAAGTTTGCGTGAAAACCAAGGTGCATCATCAACTAAGAAGGGGAATTGATTACTTTCAAGCAAGTTCATGGTAAAAGACATAAAATGGAATGTTGCAAAAAGTTAAATAATTAAGATTTTTTCATTATATCAGGCCAGATATTTGGTATTTTTAAGACAGATTACCGTTACAGGCATTATGCCCATGTGGAATGATTTAGAGTGATTCTCTGATCTTGCTGTGGATGATTATTGTCCGGAACTATGACTTTTATCTCCTGAAAACTAATATAGCAGCTTTCATTATTCAAATTGAAACGAGAAAAAGCTGTATTCTATTTAATCCTTTCAGGGGCAGGGCTCCCAAAATGGCCAAATAATTAATTCGCACCGCAAGCCAAAAGCTGATATTTACGTATATTATGAAATCAAAATTGTGCTAAAAAATTACTGGTGTCATTTGGCAGTTTGGTCTTTAAAATTAAACGTTTTCTGACTGCGAACGGTGCCCTTGAAAGGGTTCAATTGTTTAATGTCCCTACGATGCTCCCTTATTCTTTCAGATAACTGTCGTTTTGTCATGCCAATAAAGCCTCTTTTATCATTATTTAGTAACGTAATAGTTATTTCAAAATCCCATTTGAATAAAAATCTGTAATAATATTTATGTTATTGAAATAACTAGAATTTACATGGGAGGTTTTTGCGCTGCCAGAAAGGGATAGTTATTTCTATAATTTATTTAGAATAAAAAAGCTTAGAGTTTAAATAAAATTGAATGCAATATTTAATGTAATTTAATGAATACCGATAGAAAGGAACATTTAATAAAGTATAAGGAGGTCATTTAAAACTATATGTGATTTTATATCACGAATGTTCGTAAAAAATGTAACATAAAATTAGCATTGGAAATAACTTCAACTGATTGATGGTTCCATTGGTGACAAATAAAAATAAACAGCTAAACGTAAAAAATAAACATATCTATTTCGATAATTCATCTCTGATCTTTCAGTTTTCGATGAACTGCCATCTGCTTCAATTTCAAGAGTTCCGCAATAGAAAGATTCTTCTGTAGAAAGAATGTTTTCCAGAGATCAAAATACTTATTGATGAAATGTCTGATAAACCAAATACGTTACTCAAAACATCACATCCAACATCGACTCAGACAAAATAAAAAAAATTTCAAACAAAAGTCTTTGAAGTGTTTACAGATTTTTTCAGGTGTCAGACGTAAAAACAAAGATGATTCATTGGCACATCTATTTTTGCGGAAAATGACTTACTGTTTTGAACTTCGCCCAGTTTTGTAACACACTCATCCTTTTCTAAAAACATTATTTTCGAGCTTTTGAAGTAAAAAAAGTCTTGGGAATAATTTTAGGCAATAAAATCAATAAAAGAATTAATCTATAGTAGCAGAATACAGAAAAAGAGATTATATTGATTATATTAAGTCCCATTATTTTTACAATATTGCATTTGTCTAATACATTGTAAATGTATAAAGTTTGTACTGGCTATTCTGAGACCGATAATTTCTCTAATATTACATTCAGCTGAGATACGTCTAATGAAAGATAGGTTGAATATTTGCTTTGTGTTGTAAATATCTGGAATGAAACCCAACTATTTCAGAAATATTGAAAGCTACAAAATAATATTTTCATATATTAGTAGAATCTTAGAAAAATATAAATACCCCAACGTTGGGCAACATTGCATGTCAATGTTTCTCACGATGTTAGCAAATAAGAGCAATATTGGCCAAGGCATGGTCAATAGAAAGACTAATGATGCAACTTTCTTTCTTTACTAAGACTGTATCCTAAGTTAATTTAAATGCCATATTGCATAAACATTACACATTATCGTTTCACTGAAAAATATTTAAAAATTACATAATCATTAATATAATTGAGATGCACGTTATTTCATCACTTACTGCTATATATTTAAAATTCTCTCGTTGAATCAAATACTCTACAGACTTAGTTTATCAAATAAATACATTTAATTAACATATAAAATTTCCTTGGGCATTGTTTGTAATAATGCATAAAAATATTTCCAGTAGTTATATAAAGTCGCACATTCTTTACATATTTCTCCCATTTCATACCTCAAGAATTCTTCATTTCGATTCCCCTATACTGAAAAAAAAGTAGCCATAAAGATTCATTCAACCGTTCCTATAGCAGCAATCCAAACGAAACAATTGCTATCGGAGGGGAGGGATAGAAAATATCTCATCCGACAAAAGTGTTCTCAAGACAAATGTCTGCCATCCCTCGTTGAACCTCAAGGTGTCACCACTATTGTCGAGAACGTTCAACCGCACAAGTTGAAGACCTTTGCTGATTTACTGCAGCGTACTGCAACTTCCATAAAACTTCCCTCATGCAACGAATTTTGCACTCTAGGTTCTTAGAAATGTGTTTCTCTTCATACATTTTTTTTCTTCAAAGACAAAGGTTATTGGTGCACCAAAAGTTTCAGGTATGTCCTGAACACGGCAAATAGATGTGGTTCACGAAAAAGTGGTAAACTTTTTTCCCGGGAAATATATTAGTAGCTTATGGTGATTGATCCTCCAATTCTTTTTGATGACATGATTAAAAGCAATTGTTACAGTTTGGTTTTACAATTTTACGGTGGATTATAAACATTTTAGTTGAAAGAAGCTTCCACTTTAATAGAAAATTGTTCTACTTTATAATTTCCAGCGTTCCGAAAGCAAAACCATGGCAAAGTTCATAAGCTTTTCATAAACACTTTACAATAAGATGATTCTTTCGCCAGCTCTATTTTGAGGTTGTGATTAAAGGGAATGTGTAATAGTTCATTTTTCATGCATTATACGATACACAAATAAAATTTTTGTTAATGAAAGTTTTTCTATTGCTACCAAGAAATGTATTTATCTTCATATATTTGTTTTCCTTTTTCAAACACAAAGGTTAATAACGTATCAAAAATTTTAGGTATGCCAGTGACAAACAATTATATGCTTCAGGTGAAGGTGGTGAACATTTTTAGAGGAAGTATATTACTAGTCTATTTCGATTGATCCTACAATTCTTTTTTTATGACATTATTAAAAGCAGGTATAGCAGTTCAGTTCTCAAATTAAGAAAAAAATACATGTGCACTCAAAATTTTACTTGAAGAAGTTTTCCACAAAAGAAATGTATTTTTTATCTACGGCTTGTTTTGATTCCAAAGTTATTGGCATAGCAAAACTTTCAGGAATTTTCCTTACTATATCAAGCACTTCACGAAACGGAAGTAAACACTTTAATAGGAAATATATTAGTAATCTACGTTTAATCCTCCAGTTCTTTCTGATAGCGTGGTTAATGAAAAAAGTAATAGTTAGTCAATATTCTAGCATAGTGTAACTAATACTAAAGGTTAAGACGTTTTCCATGTTAAATACACATTATTACCACACAAATACGTACGTTAAGTGTGTTTCTATTTGTATTTTTTTTTTAAATAAAAAGGTTGTTTGACGAGCAAAGCATTTTTGTCATGTTCGTATGGTCATGGCCAAAGAATATTTTTCATGCAATGGTTTAATTTTTTGTACAAGAAATGGAAAAAAGCTTTACAAGAAATGCAAAAATGTATTTTTCACAAGAAAGTTAATGTGAATTTGTTCTGAAATCTGTTTTGATGTTATAATAAAAGAAAGATTAAAAAAAGAAAAAAAAAAAAAAAAAAAAAAAAAAACTCGACAACTACTAAAGTAGTTGTCGAGTATTTACAGTACGTAATTAAATTCCAGTTGAAATTTCCCAATCTAGGTACTTAGAAATATTTTTCTCTTTATATATTTCTTCCCTTCAACGACAAAGGTCATTGCTTCTCCAGAATTTCCAGATATGTTCTGACCATAGCTAATAAATAACTCTAATTATTCCCGAAATGAATAGCGTTTATATTCATTGTATTACCATAAGTCTTTCTTTTTATGGCTCCTCTGAGATGCGTTACACAAACATTCGCCTACGGTGCATGGAGTTGCTTCGCAACTGGGACGGTCCTGGCATGCACTGACCTGTTTTATTTTTGTTATTATTAATAAATAAAACAATTAGTATATGTTTATACATCTATTATGATGACTCCATTTATCTCTTCTCATATAGTAATAATAATAATAACAATAACAAAATTTTGCGTAATTCTCTTTACACCATTGACACATTTTTTAATGTCAAATATATCTGTCACCCTTTGGATTTAAAATATTCGACTGGAAGAATAATTTGTGATAAAACATAAAAAATGCCAGTAAATTTTAATACTTGTGTAATGCGACATTTTTCAAACGCATTAAATGCCTTAGCCTATTATAATATAAATAAAACGTAAAATAAGAATAATTCATAATATTTCAATACAAGCCATATCTGTTAAATTTCAGCAAATCTAAACTTTTATGGTTTGGATAGTTATTTTTTAAATTATTAGGTGCGCTCTTATTTTATAAATACGTAGCATTTTTGATGGTCTTGTACTGTCTGTACGTCTATCCGCGTATAACAGCGCAAAAATCTACCAAACCGTATGGTTTGAAATTTAATATATGTCGGATCTTTACAGATTTTTGTCGAGTTACTTCAAATTTCACGAGAATCGAATCAAAATTTATAAGGATATTAATGGGATAGGATAAAAAAGGATATTAATATTTTTGTCGAGTTATTTCAAATTTCATGAGAATCGAATCAAAACTTATAAGGATATTAAAAGCATAGGATAAAAAAGGTTATTAATATTTTTTTTTCATTCTATTAAACTCTATTATACACAATTAATTTAATGATATCCCATCATAAATAATGACTCTAAGTTACTGTGATGATGATACTGTTAATTATTATCGTAAGTAATTAATTCAGTGATATCCCATGGTAGGTAAAGATTCCAGGATGCCGCTGTAGTGCGTCTTATTTACTATGGAGTTCTATTATTTCCAACTGAATTGAATATATTGAATCGAAATAAATTTCCCATTCATGCATTTTTTTTCACAAAAGTGCGACAGCTATTGCATCAAGATCTGAATATTTATGAAACTAATCGTAGTATAAACACGCACCTCATTTGCCATGTTTGACGTACAGACCCCGACTTCTTAAAGCAAAAGAAGTAAATTTTAATAATTTTAAGTAATGTAACTTTTTTTCTAAAAATGAAAATAAAAATATAGTACTTGACTGAGTTAAAAATATTCAATGCATCGCAAAAAATTTATTATAACAGGATAAAAAATATGTTGTGATGTATGCCCATACTTAGTATGCAGATCGAGAGTAATAACCATAACGAAACATTGACACCGACATCGCTTCATTTAAATTTAGTCATAAATCATGCGTAAAGAACGCCAGGTGGGTCTCTCAGTTCGAAAAGGTGTTTTCACCGCAATACACGGATCTACACTGACGCTATGTAGAAGGTATATGGTGGAAAAAAATTCTGGTATATGCATAAAAAAGACCTATCATGTGTCTTTTTAATTGATTTGTATATATTGGAGTATTCAAAATATATCTGTATTGGCGATTTTTTCTTAAACCGTTGGTAATAAAAACATGTTTTTTAAGCACCTAATCCGAACAATTCTAAAACGTAATTTTCGATCAAAATATCGATTTTTCATTTTTGCACTAATATTAAAATTGATTCCTTTATCTATTGAAATCTGCATAAATTTTGTCTGTATCTAAAATAGAACACGAGTTACAGTCGTTTAAAATTACATCTATTACAGCTTTTGAATTGTGTTTTTAAGTCATTTTTAGCTTTTTTTTTTTTTTAATGAAGTTTTTCAGATTATTACTATACGCAAAACATCCTAAAACAAGAAAACAAAAAATATATGCTTGAAATTCCACGAAATTTTCTGTACTTCTTTTACAAATGTCTTTTGAGGGATTAGACTTACACTCATGATAATATATTAAATAGTTTTATATTTACACTGGTATAAATGACAAACCTTGGGAGACAAATTTTGCGAATTTTTCATTATGTTAGTGCTTTAGCTGCCATACCATCTGAGATAGAGATGCGATTATAATGTGTGTAGGAATTTTCCGGGAATAAAAATGCATCTTTCCGTCAGTATAACCTTATTTAATTGTAATGGAATGCTTAAAATAAAAAGTGTTCGAAGCAAACTCAACAGTATTTTACGAAAGACTAAATATTTTAAAAATTAAAGTGCAGAACATTATTTTACTATTTAAAGATATTTACAATAATACATGCAAAATATCAAATTTATATCAAACATGATATAGAGCAGCGCTGTACATTACAAAAACGAAATAAAATACCAAGATTTTTTTTTCAATTAAAAATACAGTTATTAATGTTTTAGTGCACATTTCTTAATTTTGTACACACACTATAAAAAATAAATAATTAAATTAAATTAAATTAAATTAAATGTTTATCTAAAAATCCTGTTAGCAAAGCTACAGAACTCTGTAAATTTACAAAAGAATCTACGAAAGTTATGCTAATCATACTAAAACTTTGTATAACCTTATTTGCCATTATTTAAAAAATTCTAGGAAACCGATTTTCTTAAAAAATTCTTTGTAACCTTAAAAATGTTTTGATTCACGATGCAAATCTATATCTGTTACATGAGTTTTTGTTAATATAAACATAACTATAAACATTTGTTAAACATATAAACATTTGTTAATATTAATGAAAAATGTTTTTGGAAAACAATTTTCCTAAAAAAAATTTAGTATCTTTCCAAATTTTTTAAGTGCACTTAACTTTTTTATTATGATAGACTATTTGAAGCTTAAGATATTTATGTTTCTTATTATTGCATCCATGTAACATTTTTACTATAGTAACCTTGTCTGGAGTTCAGGACCCCTAAAAGATTATTCCTAGTTGATTAAAAAACATTAAACTCAATTTAACCATAGATAAAAAAGCCAAAAAATGTTTTTGTGAATATGAATTTTTGACACTATTGGCTTCAACGATACACCCTCATTTTAATTAGATTATTAATGTCATTTTCAATTCTCCGTGAAAGCACTTTTAATAAAAATAACAATGCATTTTATCTTTGGTAACAATAATGTTGCATGTGGTTGTGATAAAGAAGCCAACGATAACTATTGTTGCACACATGTGGTGGCGTTTAGGGAATAATTTAAGTGCCTTTGATCTTTTAAAATTGCGCTAATTAAGAAGTCTCTAAAGGAAGTCATTTTAATTTTAGCATTAAGATTGCTGATTTAGACTAAAATAATATTTGTGCGTGCAGATGGGAATTCTGCCATACTTCATGTAAAATCTGAATAAAAACAGTTAAAAACTTAATGAGAGGTTTGCTAAAATGAGAATTTAATTTAAAAAGCATAACCAGTTGTGTGTTACAGTTGTGAAAATTGCCAGTTGTGCGAAAAGTTACAAGATTTATTTTAAGAAAATTTGTAATTTTTCATTTTTAGAATTTTTACAGGAAATTCTATTTACTTATTTGCGGACCAAAATTTGGTTAAATAATATAAATGTTATCAATTTTACTTTGAAAAAGAGCCTGTTTACTAATCTAAAAAAATGGATAAATTATATCAATTTTGTTTCGAAAGACAAACTATTTTTTTTAAACTATTTCCAATACATATAAAGTATTTGAAACGCAATAGGAAGGGCGCCAGAAGGATTTCGTTTTAAACAAGTTTCTGTTTTAAAAAATACATCATCTATTGTTATTATACAGAAACCGCTCCTTGAGAACTTTAAAAATTTTTCATTACATTTTCGTTGCAGGATATATTTTTAGGTAGGTTCTATTTACACAGGTATCACAAGGTCTTTTTTTTTCAACATATATCTAACTAAAAAATGGGTAATATATATCAGTTTTGTTTTCTCCTGTACTTTCTAATAGAATCTACTAAAATTATAATTATTTTTTGAAAATGTTTTTTAAAATCCGCGGAGCAGTTACATAAAAGTTTCTAGGAATCCCAATTTTCTAGAGAAATCTTAGTAACTTTACAGAATTTTAGATTTACAGTAAAAATTTGTATTTGCTACATGAACTTTTGTTGTCGTTACATACAATGTTCTTAAAATCCTTCTTTTTTTTCTTATTGTACAATAAAATATTTTTTAGATGAACTAATATTTTAATAAGAATATGTTTATATAAAAATTAAATTTGTTAATATAAAATTAAGATATATTTTTTTTAATTATTTTTCAAACTCTATTTGCATATTCAAATATTATTCATTTTAATAAAAACAGAGTCCTAAATTACCCAAATTGAATGTTAGTTTTGTGATGTAAACTCAGAAAGTTTTCTGTAAAAAGCGTTACCCTAAATCGAATGCTACGTATTACTTATCTCTTTTTAAATTTCTTGTCCAAGACAACACTTTCTTTTTTTTTCAAAATCAGTTCATTTAACTAAGTTTAAATGGATTAATTACAAATTTTTCCAATTAAAAGTTTAAAAATTAATTACAAATTTCAAAATTTAGTAAAATTGTTAAATTATTTATTAAATCAATAGCAACAATTTAGCTTATATAATTAACCGAAATCAAAATTTTAACTGCACTAAATAAAAAATACTTAATAAAGTAATTTGTCAATGAGTCAAATGTATATTTTAAGATTTACAAAGCAATTTGTGTCACTTTCAAATCACTAATGGAAAATCCTAAATTTATGAGGGATTTTCAATACGTAATTGCAAATAATGTAAACTTTTATATAAAAAATGTTTTACAAAATTGAATACGGTGTTTCCTTTCATGTTTTAAAATCTCTCCTGAAAGATAACAATTTCTTTTTTCCAAAATCAATTAATTTAACAACCTTTAAATTAGATTAATAAAAAATTTTCGAATTAGAAAATTTTAGTGATTTAAAATTATTAAATTAATAGGTTACTTTACAATACATAAAAGCAGTTTAGTTTATATAATTAATTAAAAGCAAAAATTTCAAATTAATGTAAATAAAAATAGTTAAACAAATTATTTTTATCACTTGCAAATAATGCAAATGGAAAATCTAGAATTTTATATACAATTTTCCGTGCATAACTCCAAAACTTTTAAAATATTTTCAAGGATTAAAATTATAGAGCTGAATTAAATTCTTTTAAATCAAGAAATCTGTTTTATCGGCAAATAAAATTTATTTATATTCACAAACAAATTTCGTATCATATATCGCGTATATTTTCAAAGTTTAGCTCTATGTGAAAAATGTAGAAAAAAAATATTTTAAATTTAGCCAAATTGCAACGCATGATACAATACGAAAAAAAAAAAACTTTTTAGAATTTTACAAGTCTCGTTAAAAAAATTTCGTATAATATCCGGACCATGTACATTTTCAAAGTTTAGTTCTATGTAAAAAATGTAAAAAAAAAAAGGGGGGGGGATTTTCAATTTAATATTATTTTTTTCGTTAAATTTTATTTGTTTTTGTTATTAAAAAAATAATTTTTAAAAATCTTCATCAGTGCAGATATCCAACGGAATTGCAACACACGATACAATACGGGAAAAAAATTTCTAGATCTTTACAAATCTCATTAAAAAAGGGATTTTCCTCGAGAATTAAAGAAATCATTGTAATTTTGTCCAATTACGTGACTATCTCTCTGCGATAAGTTATGTCAGCGACCTGCTATTGTGAAGAAGCTCCTGAGACATTTTCTCTTCGACAATCTTCACCTCTGTCCCACAAATGCAGAGATAAGAACAATCGTGTGACATATTGTAGATCAGAGCGTGATGCCAACTTTGAGTGGAAACTGACTTGAGAAATTTAAATGAGAATGAAACTTCCTGGAAATTGACATATCGTTAAAATAGAGATTGATTTTTTAAAATTTTGCAACATTGTATGGAGAATAGAAAATTTGCTTATAGGAGGAAATTTTGATGCAGTGCACTGAAAATATCAAAATTCTACTAGCAATCGGGTCGATGAAACGATTTCCGTATTTGCCACAATTTGTTTGTTTAGAGAAAATAGCTTTTTAACTACAGTTTTCGAAGAGACTTTAACTAGAGTTGATACCGACTATCTTTTCACAAAATGTGTCATTACTCATTATCTCATGTATCATTACTTTATGACACATTTAAGATTTCATTTTCACCGGATTTTTTTTTCGGCAAAATACAGAATTCGTAATAACTATCGGGTTACATGCAAGTACAATATCTGTATTTCACAAAAATTGTTTGTATAGAGAAAATAAAAATTAAAATGCACTTTTAACAGTCTTATCAACTGACAATATTTTTATGACTGGTGTCATGACGCGTACTAAAAATATGAAAATTGTACTAGTAATTGGGTTAAAGATAAGATTTCCATATTCTTCAGAATTTGTTAGAGAAAATGGCAATTTAATTTGAGTTGTAGAATATTTACACACCAACTATGTTCTCAAGAAATGTGTTATTACTCATTATTTCATGTGTCATTACTTTATAACACATTTAAGATTTGGTTTTCACCTTTTTTTTTCGGAAAAATCATAACTATCAGGTTAGGAGTACAATATCTGTATTTCACGAAATTTGTTTGCATAGCGAAAATAACTTTAAGTGTACTTTAGCATCCTTATTTACCGACAATATTTTCATGACTTGTGTCATGACACATTGACTCATTCGCATTTTTTTTTTTTTTCGGAAAACTCTACTAACTGTCGTCTTACCAGTATGAAATCAAAATTTTTTACATTTTTTTGTGAACAATTTAATGAATCGAATTTATTCTTGCCATGTGTTTGCATTAATGAAAACTGATTCAATAACTACTTACCACAAAAATAGGGGTTTCACTAGCACAAATGTCTATATGGAAACTGTGAATATGCCTTAAAATGAAATCGTCTAAACTAGTTTATAATACATTTATTAGGTTTATGACTGTTCTATTACTTATTTACCACATTCATAATTAAAATGTGAATTTTCTTTGAAAGCTTCCATTTAGAATACGAGGAAATCCTAACTGATAGTAATAACTTTAGGATATTATTCCTTAAATTATATTAAATATCATTCTATCTTATCAATTATTAATTAAATTTTATCGAATAATAGAGGCTTTGTATGTAAGGTTTATAAGTGTATAATATGAATATCAATAGACTCCATTTCACAAGATAGTACACACTATTATTTAGTATATTTTTCACACTTGAAACTTTTTAGAAAAAATAAATAATAATAAGCATGGATTAGTCAGTAAAAAAAGCCTCAAAAATAAATAGCTCCCAAGCCTAGCATTTTCAATTTTGTTTTACAATGGCTACAAATTTACATTAATATACTTACATTTCATCTGTCGTCAAAAACTAATTAATTTTGCGATATCATGAATGCTAAAATATGACAATTGTAGCAAAACTCAGTCCTAGAAAAACTAGATTTTTATCATTCTTATGTATCGCCATAAGTCTCAGAACTTGTGTAATTACTCATTGTCTCACTTGTCATTTTTTTACGCATCTATAAAATCATATTCAATGTTTTGATGTCGTTACTTTGTTTCAATGTTTTGAATGATGTGAATTGAAACCTAACAGATAGCAGAACTAAACAAATAGCTATTTGTTCTTAAAACACTTTTTTAGTGATATATGTGTTAAATTAAAATGGCTTGCAGAAAAAAGCATGTGTATTTATGCGAATGGTACAAAAGAGAAGGCGTAACTAATTTTACTGCGTGTTAAGATACCACCTGTAGAGTCTATTATTAATTAAAAAAGATATATAAATATTTGCTTATTTTATGTTATTCAATATTTATGCAGTATAAAAAAGTAAAATAAAATAAAAAAAATCATAAGAAATCGTCAAAAAATGTATTTTTTGAGTCCCCGTGTATCATTAAGTATTATTTATACGAAATAAATGTTAATTTTTTTCGCTGTTCAATCTTTCTTAGTTATCAATCTGTTAGCGTAAATCCATAACTGAAAATTTAAAAAGTATATAAATAAACTCTGGGGTCTGAAGAAGTTATGAATTACGTGTAGGTAAGATCGTCTAAATTTTTACGACTTTTAAATTAAGCTAGCCTGCACTATAACAAGATCAGATAAGAGTAGCAAATGAATCTAAAAGAATAGTGAATTTATTATAATTAGATTTCTATTATAACGGAATTCTCATTATAACTCAATTGAATTGCATTTTCCATTGTCTCATTTCTTCTTAAGATATTTCAGATAGATGTAATCTTTTCTAAAAATATAACGGAACAGGGAAATATAGTTAAGCTGACAAGGCAAAAATAAGAATTTTTATTTTATTTATTACTTATCAAATGAAAAATCGATATTTTAAAATAGCATTAAAATTTGTCCGCATTTAAAATATATAATTGTTGTCTAATTCTGTCGAGTTATGTCAAATTTTATGAAAGTCGGATGCATAGTTTAATTACAGGGACAATCAAAAGTATTCCGTTACATAACGGCCAATGGGAAAAAATAGTTTCAAGTGCATTTTAATGGTGTTGTTAAACATTTCTATAGTTGAACAAATTTAAAGATGGAAAAAATATCACCATAAATGGATGCGCTTTTAACCCCTTGAGCGCGTGTAGGCTATTTGATAGATAAGTGTACGCTATTTTTTAAAAGTCAGATTGCTTGATTGCCATCTCTTTTTTGAAATTCTATTTCAAAAAAGTGGTTTCAAGTGGCTATTTTAATAAGTTTAAGTTATTTAATGGGGGATAAAGTGATGAGAAAATAAAACCAAAGTCCCTAATCTAAAAAACTGGTGGATCAAACAATCTGAATTTTAAAAAATGGCTACATTGCCCCTGGGAGTCACGAGCGCGAGAATTAAGGGGTTAAATATTGAAATTAATGTTAATAAATACAGCTAGTCAAATGCAAATTCAAATATTGCGAAAAAAATAGCTGAAGACTTTTCTCCCAAGTTGAACTGATTATTTTTATTAACAGTAATATAAAACAAAAAACCATTTATATTAAAAAAAAAATCCATTTCGTTCAATCTCTTTTTATATAAAAGTTACATTATATGAATTTTCCTGACTTTTAAATGAATCTAGTCTACATCCTTAGACAAGAATGGAGGAAAACATCCAATTAATCTAACATAATGTTGAATGTCTTACAACTAGATTTCTATTATTATGAAAAGTCCTATTGTCGCTTTATAACTCATTTGAATTACCCTTTGTCTGATTTCTTGCAAAATATTTCCGATAGATATTAACTTTTCAATAAATGTAGAGAGTCTGGAAAATATTTTTATGGCGATATTATAAAAATTACAACCTGCATTTTATTTCCGACTCACCCCAATGAAAAATTGATGTTTTTAAAATGTAGTAAGTTGTATAAAGAAATATCACCATAACGTGTACACTTTTACCGCAGCGGATCAACACTTTAAGCGGCTTTAAATACTTGCGGCTGATTCTACAGTAAGCGCTAAGTTCTATTTGAACACCGGTTAGATATGCATTATATATCAGTGAAATCGAATATGCAGACACGAGGTAAGAGATAGAAGGAACTAGTGCAGATAAAAAAAGTCCTGAATTGTCTTTTAATAGATGAACTGATAATTTAAGAAATTGTTCACTGAATTTATAGTAGCTACATAAAATAAGTGAATAAATATAACAATAACAAGTATAAAGCTATAAAATCTAATTATTTGATATTTTCTGTTACAAAGCATTTTCTGAATATGCTGTTCATAACTAGAAAACACAAAATCTGGATAAGAAATCAAGCAAAAATTTTTGACGTTATTGAAAAAATTAAACTGCTAAAATAGAAATGTGTGAAGCATATCGCGAGAAGATAAGACTATAAGTGTAGCACAGACACAATACAGTGGTATCCTATAGAGATGTAAACGACCCAGTAGACAATCCCAAGTAAGATGGAGAGATGAAATCAGAAATAAGTTAGTATTTAGAATATCATATTGATTTATTTAAGACTCTTATTACATTTAAGCTCAATGCAAATGAAATATTTATGTTTAATTATACATTAGAACCAATCCAAAATTAGACTTTTTTTTTTTTTTTTTTTTTTTTTTTTTTTTTTTTTTTATGAGCAACATTTAAGCATAATTTGATATTTACGAAAAACATTGTCAAACACAAAAAGATTAATGTACTGAAACATTTTTCGGTCTACATATACACAAATTACGCCTGCCAATGTAATTAAATAAAATCTAAGATTTAAAAACTTTAAAATATATGCATTTTAAATCAAATTTTACTGGATTGTTGAAACATTTTCCAAACTATATTTTTTAACACTTCATGCTCGGGTGATATGTTTAAGCATAGTGAATATATATATATGAAACTGTTTTATTGCGTTGCTATATATGTGTTATGGAGGCCAGTTTTGTTTATCTTTGTAAATTCGTTACTTGAGAATATTAAGATTTTAATAATCGCTTAAAAAATGACTTTTTGGCATCTGATTCTAGCTGCTTTTGACAATTTCTGATTAAAAAAAATTATTATGTAATGCAAGTTGAAATAAGTTATATATAACTTCATTTCAATGAAGGGATGCCTTCATAGATACAAATATAACCTTATAATGCCAAAAAGTAATTTTAGAAAAAAAAGAAAAAAAAGCTGTTCGAACCTTATTATTCTTAGATAACGAATTGCCAATTGTGTTCAATATAACAATAAACGTGAACAATATTTCTGTTCGGTAAACTTTAAAAAAAATGTTGAATATATCACCTGAAAATTTGCTCAGGTGTCAGAAAACACACTATTTGAGAATAATAAGAAACGATTTTAATCTTGGTTTAAAAGAAACAAAATCAAAAATATTTTACTAAAAAACTTTGCACTAGTAAAAAAATGTTAAGAACTTTTTTTTTTCATTATTTTAAAACATTTTTCACTCAGACCTATAATGTTAAGTATTTATGAAGAAACGTATTAGCTGCACAATGAATTAATTTATAATCATAAGTCTATTTTTGATACATCATTTTAAAGGATAACTATAGTATCTGGTGCATTTTTTCTTACATATCTATAGTGTTTAAAATAGTATATTATTTAAAAACCTTCCAGCACCATAATCTTTTCTGTCCATAATCATTTCGTAATATAATCTTTTATCTCTATTTTTTAGGCAGATATTTAAAAATTCGAAAATTTGAACCATTATACGTTCCATGTGCCCTCAAGATACCAATCTCATTTCATATGCTTCATTTTTAAGCATTTATTTTTGTACACCGCGTATAATGTGCAGCTGTGAATTTAATCAATTTTTTTCTTTCATCAGAGCGCATTACATGCCGAGATATAAGGTATTTGTTTTCAGACAATAACTCTCGACTGTAAAGAAATATCTAAATAAACATTTCGATTTATTTCAACGTAGTGAAAAATTCCACTGAACAACAAATACTTGCTCATCTATCTACCAGCTGTACGTGGACGTGGACTCTGACACGAAAATCTTTGGACAAATGACGTTGGTTGGGCTGTAAATCTTTGGCTTAAGAGATTTTGCAAATCTCCATACCAAAGAGGACAATGTTGAACACAAACTGTTTTGTTCACATTTACAATTTCAGACAAATTTCTGATTTAATATTAAGTAGAAAAATGCTCTTTCAAATTCCTACTACACTGAATATATATATATATATATATATATATATATGTGTGTGTGTGTGTGTGTGTAATTCTATTTATGTAAAGTTACAGAAATTTGCATGCTTACTAAAATTTTAGCTGTACACTATGTAAAAAGAAATAATAATCTACAAAACTAATTTTTTAAAGCTGCAAAAATCTGCAGTTTTACAAAAAAAAATCTACAAAAATTACAGTAATCTTACTTAAATTTTATCTGCAACTAGGGTTGCAGTTACATAAAAATTTCTAGGCACCCCAGTTTCCTAAATAGCTCTTAGTAACCTTGCAGATTTTTTGATTTGCAGTACAAACGTGTATCTGTTGCATGAGTTTTTTTTATTCCCATTACATAAAAAGTTCAGGAATCCCAGTTTTCTAGAAAAATTTTAGAAACGTTACAGATTGTATTTTGTAATGTACTACCATTCATTATTTAGATTAAAGGGACATAATATCTTGGCATCTTCAAAAAATTGATTTTTTTAAAGTATTTAAAAAATAATATGGAACTTAAATTACATTTTAAAACGCAATTGCTCGAAATTGGACAAAAATGACACTAGCGCCAATGAAAATGATAGATGTTATCAGCGACTTGCGTTTTATGAAAATAAATTTTTTTAATTCATTCTTCCAATTTCCTGATATACATATCCACAATAATAATAAGAACTTTATAATTCTGAACTGAAATTTTAGAGTTATGTTGTATGTACAGATTGTTAGGATGTGAACCCCGATTTGTTTGTTTATGAGACCAAAATACTCTATTTTATAGGCTATTTAATTATTAAAATTTTAATAATTTCAAAATTACTTGAAAATTTTAATTTATAAATATTGAAATAATAAACAAATCTAACGGCAGTACCCTCTACGACAATACTCACTGCATATACAGATAATGATAATTAAATATAACGCGGTTTGTTTTAGCTTCTGCACGCTTTTTTACATCTATCTCTATTTGCGTAAAAAGTTTTCACATTCTTATACACATACTTTATTAATCAGGCAAATATTTTAGAATCTTTTTTTTTTTTTTTAATAAAGCACACTATTATAGAAAGTTCAGTCAGTTTACTCATTTAAATTGATAATTTGGAAAACAAAATCACAAGAAAAAAGATAATAAATTTGGTGTGGAACTATAATCAAAGATGTATCTTAGAACACTGATTGGGAACAATAAAATTTACTTCCTCAATCAACCAAGAAACCACTAAAAAAGACAATCAAAGAAAAAAGAAAGAAAGAAATCGTTATTATTAGAAAAAAAAACCAAAAAAAAACATGTTATTAAATGAAAAGAAATGAAATATTTGACAAAGCATTAAAACATTAATTTTATAAGAAAACTTCTTTTAATTTAAAATTTGCTGGATCATTTTGAGTGACAATGAAAATGGACAAAATTTTTCTTTAATGATTTCTTAAAAAATGTCTTGAGTTTTTTCTAAAGAATTTTCTTACATCTCTTGTGTTGAAGGGGGGGGGAGGGGGGTATGTGTGTGTCGTCCGTGTTCGTGAGAGTTGGGACCCACCAATGGCTCGGAGGTTCTGCTCTCGAAATTGGTAGTCGGGAGGTGATGGGTTCGAACCCAATCACGCCCCTCAGAACTAACCGTTCGAAATTTTCCGTGATTTTCTTTGCAACTTAGATAACCATGAATAAATACGATTTACGTTTCCTTAGTAAGACTTCCCACGGAGAGCACTTTCCCTAGAGTCCGTATCACTCAGCATAATAATCGGTAGATAATCGGCCATCACATATAACATCAACATTTCGTGGGAGTTAACGGATTGAGGGGATTGCTTTAAATAAAACTACTTTAAAATCAAAATTGATCATTATTATGCATACTGAATTTTTTTTTAAATATTTTCTTCAAAAACTTTTAAAAAAATAAATTGTATAATTCTGAATCAAATTGACCATGCTCGAAATTCTGGATTGCTAAATTGAAAATGACAATTACGACACAAAACGACTGTTCCGGCCATGATTTGAAATGATTTATCGCTGCTCTTCAGTAACTTATGTTTATCGTCATCGTCTCTCGTCAATTGCTGCGGGTGCAGTCACACCGTGAAAACGACAGACAAGAGAGAGAGGGGGAGAATCTCTACGAGAGTACCCACTGTATATACTTATAACTAAATGTAAGGTGGTGTACTTACAGCCTCTGCACGCATGCTAAGGTCCGTTGCATCATTTAACGGAGGAGTGAAACTTATCGAAAAGAGAATGGAAAAAAATATCCACAAAACAACAAAAAAGTGAGCAAAGATTGCGGTGTTTTCGCTTGAGCAGCGGTTTGTGAATTCGAATGGGGTCTTCGAAGTCTGTTGGCACCCGTTCTCGAGACACAACAGTTCTCGGAAAACTGAGACAAACAGCTCAATAATGATTCAGGTAGTGAAGTTTTTCTGCTTAATTGCAGCAAAAATTTGGTTTAATTATTTTAATATGAAAATCAAATCATTGGAGATTAAAAAGTGTATGACTAAATTACGCTGTTAAAAAAACAAATAAATAAAAATAAAAACTGTAACTCTGCACATGTAAAAAGATAGTAATCTGTTTGCTTACTAACATTTTTTCTAAACACTATACAAAGAAAAAAAAAGATCTAAATCTACAAAACTAGTTTTTGTAAAGTTACAGAATCCTGCCGCTTTGCAAAAGAATCTGCAAAAGTTACAGTAACCTTACTAAAATTCCATCTGTAACCAGGGTTGCAGTTAC
Source organism: Maratus speculifer (assembly GCA_964019185.1). Classification (NCBI taxonomy): domain Eukaryota; kingdom Metazoa; phylum Arthropoda; class Arachnida; order Araneae; family Salticidae; genus Maratus; species Maratus speculifer. Next base: position 26,062,863 of record OZ025296.1, read on the forward strand.
ACAAAAAGTTCAAGGCTTCCCAGTTTCCTAAACAATTCTTAGTAATCTTATAGACCTTTTGATTTACAAGGCAAATGTGCATCTGTTATATAAATTTTTGTTGTTGCCATTACATAAAAAGTTCTAGGAATCCCAGTTTTTTAGAAAAATTTCAGTAACTTTACAGATTGTATTTTGCAATGTAGTATAATTCATTATTTAAATTTAAAATTAAAAAAAAGATTTTTTTCTTTCTTTTTCAATAAGAAAAGAAAAAATTCGGGGTAACTTTTTAAAAGAAAAATGCATTTCTTCTGCATCCAAAAGCAACGGTTCATACAGGGTGAATTTGAACTCATGGTCAAAACTTTAAGGTATGCTAGTACACATCAAGGCAAACAATATTAAATTGGAAACTAAGGGTCCCAAAAGTCTTATCCCAAAAGAAGAATGGCACTATTAAATTTTAGGGTTCAAACGTTAAAATGATTATAAATTTGGAAAAACTGGTCAATTCATTTGTGGTTTTTGCTAAAACTATTCTTCATGTCAGTATTTTGTAGAAAATAGATTTTTTAGATTACGTAAAAAAAATAGCGATAGAGAATGTTTTAGACTTTTCAGTACTAAACAATTATCGTTTACCCTTATTTCTGGTATCTCATGCAATGCTTTCAAAAGCTTAGACTTAAAGATAAATTGTGTGCTCAAATATCTGAATTGTTAGGAATGGTTAAGTAGTGAATGGTCTTGAACACAATTTGAATTGTGTTCAGGAGTTGGAATTTGACTCCCCTCTCCCTTTCTGAACACAGTTCAGTTTTCGCTACTTGATTTTCATTTAATTCATAATTATTTTGAGCTCAAAATTTAAGTTGAAGTCTAAACTTTTGAAAGCATTTAATAAGATACGAAAAGAAAAAAAAAAAAAAAAAAAAAAAAAAAAAAAAAACAGTTGTTTGTTATTCTAAAGTCTAAAGCGCCTTTGACATTTTAAAAACTTAATCTTTAAAATTTATTTTTTAAAAAAATGTGTACATTTACTTTTTGGAATACTTTTAGCAAAAACCGCAAGAGAATCGATCAGTTTTATTTGATTTTATAATGATTTGAAATTTTGGAACCTAAACTTTAATGGTACCTATCTCCTTCGGAAGACGTTTGGGACCCTTACTTTTCCATTTAATATTATATATCTTGTCTTGATGTGTATTATCATCCCTTAATATTTTGCACAAGAGTTTAGATTCATCCTGTATATCACTTATATATGGATGCATTATAGGCCAAGTATAAAACTATTTTCTCTTTCAACTCCCCATTTCTTAGATCCTGGAAGTACAAAAGTGCGACTTAATCTTTTTCTCCAGATAATGAAAAGGATTTTTCGTTGTTTGACTTTCTCTTATCTTTCATTGAACATGCACGGGCCATATTGCTTCTATTCAACACAGATCACTATAATTAACCGTTTATATGAAGCCTATCTTTCCACATTTGCATCAATCGTGAATCGGGAATAATCGTGTTATTCTAATGCCTCCCACATTCAGGCATGACCATAAAAATTATATCGCTTCCTGCGGTATTTCAGGTTGTTTGGACAATAGTTACGAAGATCCACTTGCGATATTAATAGATTAGAAGCCTAGAATGATGAGGAAACGTTCTTACAGCTGCACAACTACGTGTAGAACAACAGGTTACTCTTTTTTATAAACTTACTTCACAGAAATATATTTAACATTACATAACTAGGTATAGAAAATTCATGAACACACTGCATATGATTGGTAAAACATATATATATATATATATATATATATATATTTGATATGATAATACATTTTAAGACATTCCAGATGATATTTTTTTCTACAGATTTCATTTTCTATGAAATAGATAGTTGTATTAAGGATATCATTTTTCAAAGCCTGGCTCTTTAAATTTGTGTCCCGCAGTGGTCAAATAAAAATACAGTCAATTTCGTTACGATACTTATATGCTTGCAGTTTCTCAAATAACAACTCTAAGATGAATTATTATCCTTACGACCAGTAAAATTTGAATTCTAAGCAAATATAATATGCTTTGGGATACGTACTATTATACTGTTAAAAAAAATTGTAAAACTATTAAATTTTTCTTGGAAGAACTTCTTATGTAACGGCAATAATAAAAAATTATGTAATAGATACACGTTTGTACTGTGAATCAAAAAGTCTATAAAGTTACTAAGAATTTTTTTAGGAAATTAAGATGCCTAAAACATTTTATGGACTGAAAGTTGGGTTACAAATAAAATTTTTGTACAATTACTGTAATTTTACTAGATTCTTTTGTAAAGTTACAGATTTTTGTAGCTTTTATAAACTAGTTTTGTAGATTTACTTTTTTTGAACAGTGTACAGATAAAATTTTAGTAAGCATGCAGATTTATCTAACTTTACATGCGTAAATATAGAGATTTTAATTTTACAGTGTACATTTTATTTGGAGCTGGTAATTGTTGATATTGCATTAGCTTACCTAAATCATTGCTAATATTCCTAATAAAAGTGTTTTTGCATAAAAAACTTGCTTTGACGTTGGTTTAATCCTTTTTTGCTTAAGCCCACTTATACAGATCAAGTACAACACTGTAAAAGAAAATCGGTACAGTTATTAAAAGTTTTCTAGGAAACTGGGATTCGTAGAACTTTTCCTGTAACGGTAACAGCAAAAATTCATGTAACAGATGTACCTTTGTACGGCAAATCAAAAAATCTGTAAGGTTACTAAGCGTTTTTAGGAAACTGGAAACTCTAGAGTTTTTATGTAACTGCAACCCAGATTACAAATAAAATGTTAGTAAGATTACTGTAATTTCAGTAGATTATTCTGTAAAGCTACAGATTTCTGACCTTTACAAAAACTAGTTTTGTAGCTTTGGATATTTCTTTTATATAGTGTACAGATAAAATTTTAGCAAGCATACAGATTTTTGCAACTTCACGTCTGTAGAACTACAGGCATTTTTTTACAGTGTATCCAAAACCTACTTCGTGCACAGCATGTCTATCGGGGACTTTTCGAATTACAACTATTAATTTTTTCAAACATTCTTCCATCTTTATAAAGTATAAAGTATAAAAAGTAATTGATTCACGAGAAACTTTAACTTCCAATTTTCTACAGATTTATACATTTCATAGGGTCCTGAAAACAACAACAAAAAAAAGTCTTTGTCAGCCTCGATCTCTTTGTACCTAAGTGACGTTAATTCTGTGGGCAGTTTAAACTCACGAACGACTGTGTGCATTAGGATGAAATTTTATAAGAAGTTATATTAAGACGTGGTGTGGTTCTAATTAGTTTCTGAGAAAGCTCCCCCAAGAGGGGCTACCGCAAACCGAGGATATATTCAATTTATCTGATACTTATATCTCCAGTTTATGTATACGCATCGAAACATCAACAATAAAATCCTCATGATAGGTATAAATTTTCATTCAATTACGATTGCGGTCATCAAAGAAGAAGTGTTGAAATTTAATTATATAATAGGGATTTCCAATTACAACAATATGCAACTTAATTGTCTTTTTTTTTTTAATTAATCTCATCTCTTAACGATGCCATTTGTACAAACCGTGGTCGTATATCAGCAATTGTTCTTTTTATTAAATTATGTTTCTGAAATTGAAATGAGCATTTGCGCCCTTTTTATGTCTAGAATATTTAACTAGACAGTACAATTTCATACTATAACTGTAAGTACAAATACACAAGCAGAAGTTCTTTTTTTTTTTTTTTTTGTCTTTTATAAATCAATCAACCGGGGGTTGAAGCCTAGTTATCTTTATTTATAGGCATATTTTAAGGAGTTTTTTTTTTTTTTTTTTTTTTTTCATGCAAAGGATCCTTTCATAAAAATGATTATCAGTGAAAAGTTTTTGAAAGTATTGAAATTTTATTTAAAAGTTATGAAATTTTAAGTTATTTAATTTTTGATGTAACTCATGAACCATTTGCCTGATTTTTTTTACTGTTGTGTGCAGAAAAGATTTCTTTATGTTTGTCTTCGGGATTTATATAATAATATTACTAAATCTATATTAAATTTAAAAGTAAAAAAAATAAAAAAAGATTTTTTTGGGCGATTTTTACATTGAAGACCATATTTAAAAATAAAAAAATACATTAAATTAAAAATCTTGAAGACATTTGAAGAACATAATTTAAAAACTCTGTAAAAATTTTCATCCATGTATCTTGCAAGAAAGTGTACAGATATCCTTTTAAACATGACAAATTATGGCAAAATTCATTCCGAGATAAACTTTTTTAAAGTTTCAGTTACAAAGTGCATCAGAACTGTAAGTATATGCGCATCAGAACTGCTATATCTGATCATATAATCACTTTCGAAATACGCCTTTTGCTTTATGTAATTTATTAACTTTATAGTATTTTATTATTAAGAAAAATAAAAAAAGCAGTTTTTGTGAATTCTGATCTCTGGAACCCGTTTAAGCTATAGGACAAATTTAAAAAATGTTCTGCAAAATCGTATTCATTGCAAGTATACAAGCATTTTTATTTTCTCCCTTGTACTCAATTGCTATCTTTTATGCGTAAAAATATTTTATTATACAAATATAACTTTAAATAATGTAAAAAAAAAAAAAAAAAAAAAAAAAAAAAAAAAAAAAATACAATTAAATAATTATACAACTAAAAAAAAAGTTAAAATGAGATAGTTTAATTTGGCCCCTGGTTAATTCGATTCCTCAGTAGAATGTGCTTAAACTAGTGAATTTGTAAAATGTTACAAATTTTCCTTGTTGTTCTCTCTTTATTTATTTATTTATTTATTTATTTATTCTATGATTTATCAACATTAAATGAAAAAAAAAAAAAACTTTAAATCACCTATTTAAGATTTTAAAATTGTTTTAATTCTTGAAACTACTTATTAAAAAAACGTATATTTAAAAAAATATCATTGCACTTTTTTTTTATATACATAGCCTTTAGTGTTTAAAATATTTCACTGTTACATTATTATATTCTGATGGCATGTTTTACGGATGCTTATTAATCATTTAACTGATTTGCATGTACGTCATACGAGCAATCAGAGTTTGCCTGATCCATTACTTAAAGCTTTTTGACACCACTAAATTTTAAAAATACAATTCCATGCTGTTTAATAGCAGAAATGTCCAGATTAAATATTAAAAATATTTTAGCTTAAAAAAAGAGGTATTTGGCTCATATTTTCAATTTATTTTATGTAAAAATAAGTTAAGTATTAACTGCATGGTTGTTATTATCCGTACCAGTAAATAGTCATATTTGGCAATTTGAGACCGACACTCAAGTAAAAGAAAAATGCCTTAAAATTAGTATATTAATCTGTAATTGAGTTTAAAAATATTAAACGGCGTATTGCCATCAAAAACACAATTGTGATCGAATTTTTATTATTATGACCTATCAGAAAATGGGTTTAAAATCGATTACGAAATTCCATCTTTACATTCTTGAACAAACGTAAGTAGATTAAAAAACATATAAATATATAATACAAATAAAAGGTTTAATTAGCATGATTTTCTGATATTATACAACCATTAAATTTAGAAGCAAAACAACTGTTTGGTTGAATCGCACTACATTTTATATTAAGAATATTTTTCACACTTTATTTTTTAGTTAAAATTTTAAAATGGATTTAACCATTGTTTTAAAAAGTACAAATAATGCAAATACGTAAAATTGAATAGTTGAAATATCAGATTTATGCTAGATATTTTAAATTCCATACTTATCTCTATAAAAAATATCTAAAAAATGAAACACTTAAACAAAATTTCGTATTCATCTGTGTTGTACTGAACACAAATGAGTCCATTAAGTGCAATATGCCGCTTAAAAAATAAAATCATTTTATGTTCTTTTATCACACTTAGTTTCATATATATATGTTAGTTGAATGTTTGATTATGAAAATAAATAAAGTAATCCATAAAAATAGTCTGTAGAACTACCAAATAAAAATCTTCAAATCTTGGAGGAAAATGCAAATGATTCTCCACTTTATCAATGCATATACGAATTGCATTTTATAAACATCTTAGAATATATTAGTTTTAATATTAATTACACACATTAGTTAGTTTCATCAAAAGTGAATGATGCAAAGTAAGTTTTTCATTTGTGCAACTGGAAAAATGCTTCGAATTTAAAGTTTTGACTTTATAATATTTAGTTACTGGAGCTAGAAAATTTTGTTATTTTGCGAAGTTTTCTTTTTTAATAATAATAAAAAAAAAAACACTTTAAGAAATTCACTTTACATATTTAAAAAAAAGAATAATAAGGTACCCTGGGGTAATAACGCCAGGCGGGGTAATAACGCCAAGTGCTTATATTTTGCATAATTATGAAATAATCAGGTAAATGACACCCATGTGCTCTGCGCAGAAGGGTTTTGAGTCATATAAATCGCAAAAAACAGCTTCAAGTTAATTTGTTTCATTTTTAGGTCTTATTGTTTTTACAAACAACTAAAATTAACGCTTGATCTAAAATTTGCGAGATACGTGTTGTGATGTGAAGACTATCTTTTATCCGGAAATACTTTGTTAATTACATAAATTTGTAGTGCATTTCATGTACTTTTAAAATATTGTTGAAGATTTTGGATATCTTCTCGAGATAATTTGTAATTTAAAATGCACTGCGCAATAACTATACCGGGGTAATAACGCCAATCTTTTACATTAATACCCCGGTTGATTCCCTACAGTGGCCGAGCTACATCCTAAATACTGATTCAAATAAACACAGTTAAAACTGTGCAATGTTTCTCATATTTCTATTTAAGCGGTCCTTTTTAAGCAAAAAGAAGCTCACTGTCTGATATTCTTTTGCCTCATCCCCCCCCCCCTCCCAAACCACACCTTTATTTTTCTTACACTTTCACAAAAAAATGAACATTTTCAATTGCTTAGAATGCAATTTGACAATTTCTAAGTTTGTAAAGTTTGTATTTTTAGAATTGGGCTATCTACATGCAATTATTCCATCTTATTTCATAGTTTTGTTTGCATGGCGTTATTACCCATACAGGTGGGTAATAACGCCAAATAGCATTGGTCAAGAAAAAACGCCATTACATTTTATGAATACATATCTGTTAAATTATTTTATTTTATATAGATAGGCAATGAGTTGCTGTATCAGATCCTATATTTGTTTGAAAAATACAATCTAAAACTAAGCCGTGAAAATTGGTAGAACCTTAACGTGGCGTTATTACCCCAGGGTACCTTACTTGAAATAATAATTTCAGACGAGAACATTTCTCTTTCCAGTTTATTTGTTTATTTATATATTTATTTATCGTTTTTCCCTTCCCAGAGTAAAAGTGATTTATAACAAAAACTCTTGATTTCGTGGTATGTGGATCAGGAATAAAAAAATTTAAAATCAGGAATTAATAAAGTAAGTAATAAATATTTAAATTTTTTTATTTGTTTCCGATGATTTAAAATAATCTACGGCTGAAAATTAATTTTTACATGTAAACTACTCTTAATAGCATAAATCCGAAACAATTTAATCTAAAAAAATGTGTAGAAAAAATCTTGTAACTATTAAAATGCTAAACAATTTTATTTTCAGATATACACTGAAAATTAAAAAAGCATTGAATATATATAAACACTTTTATATATTCAGTGTAAAATCGTTTTAAAATCAAATCATTTAAAATCAATTCATCACAATGTAAAATCAATTTTTATGCATTCATTGTAATGTGTAACTATCGCTAATATTTTTTGAAAATGGGAAAGTCGCCTTAAAACGAGAAAATTATTATTATTACAAAATCGGATGCTATAATAATGTCATAAGAAAAGTGTGAATTTTTTAGAAATGGTAATTTTTATACCACTTGTCAGTTGCTAAAATCATAAATTATATTAATAAATAAATAAATAAATAATAGAGTATCAAGGAATGGTAAGTTACAACTCAAAGGATAAATGCTACAAAAATAAATATTTTCTCGTAAGAAAATTTTCAACAGTTACATTTTTACTTAACAGTTTTCTTTGATAATTTTATTTTTTACTTTTATCCAATAGAACAATGCAACTGTTTGATGGACTTCCTAGTGTCGGTGTAATGTTACCTTCCCGAGAAACGTAAAGCTATTGCCGAGACAGTTAAAAATTATGCGTTTTTTCAGTTTAAAAAACAACAGACCACAAATACATATAGACAATTTTATTAATTCATGTTTTCATCAACTTTATGCAAACTTTCCTTATAAAAATTTTAGTGTATAACTAAAGTTTCTTTTTTTGTTTGTTTTTTGTTAATTTAAATCTATTACAATTAAAGAATTTATCAAATTTTAAGAAATAATGTATTTCATTATGTACTAAGTTCTTAACTTGCAATTGTGCATAATACCAACAATTAATAAAATAAATATCAAATTCAGCAGCTTTTATTTTTATTTATTTATTTATATATTTTATTATATTTTTTGTACTTTTATAATAAAATGTCAATCAACTGTGATTTAAGAAAGCATTTTTAAATTCAGCTTTCACAAAAGTAGAATTTTGCATTTATCTCATATACTGCTCTAGATCGTTATTATAGTAATTATACAGTGAAGTATAACTGTCGGAAACATTTATATGTCTTTTAATTAAATATAATTTAACACATACTAATATGCTTACACATCTTAATCTTCTTTGTATTGAAAATATTTACTGCTTTATATTATCTGCTCTTTCGATGACCATGCATTTCTATATGAGATGGAACCTATATAAAAGGGTTCCCATATATAAATGAATTTAAAGTATAAAGTTAAAATTACTACGCGCACGTGATTTACACAAATATTTTTTTAGAAATATATGCAAAGTGACATGAAGCAACAAACTGAGATTTTTACAGTTCTTACATGCCGATAGCAGAACCAAATCAATGACTTATGTGCATTTTTGCAATTTAAAACTTATCTTTTTCTCGCATGATACTAACCAGCAATATAGTAATCGATATACTGCACATTGCGTATGCATGCTCATGTATAACAATATTTTAACATCAACAATCATTCCTTAATATTAAAAATATTTAGTAATATGGTAAATTTATTATATAGTAATATAGTAAAAAAAAACAGAATCTTAAAACATTTTAGAAATAGTTAAGAAAATAATTTTCTGACAAATTTTTAGCAATTTTTCCAAGTGTTTTGTAACTAATCCCGGAAATCACGTAGGTCTCCACCCAACTGTTCTTCTACCCTTAACTTTCATAGGATCGCTTACCGAGCATTAATCGCCATTTTTCAAACTAATTCATTATTGAAAGCTTCATTTTTTTAAATTCAAATTTGAGTAAACACGTAAAATTATATTTTAATTATTTCAATAAATATTATCGTTATTTGTATAACTATAAAAAATAATTTAAACTAAATGTATTGTGAACATTCAGTATTTATGTATCTACATGTAATATAAATACATAACTTTTATGCTCCCGAAAATACGGACAGAAATACAAAAATCAGGTATAAAGAATTTTTTAAATCAAATTTAAAAAGTTTTTTTTTAATATTATGATGTATAATTTTTAGAAGAAAAACTAATACACGTGATATTGTAAATTATAATTATGGATTTAATTACTAACAAGGAATATTAAATATTAAATAAGTAACATATTTGGTGTGTAATTTCTATTTTGTTTGCTGTAATAAAAGATTCTTAATAATTATGTATAGAGATATGCTCTGAATATTCAGTATTTTCGATTTCTCTTCTTTTCTATGAATATGTTTAAAAATTAACAGAATAGTTATAATTAAAAATGACTGTAATAGTTTATGATTGTTCAATACATGCATTGGGAATATAAATTTGAAACATGCCTGTTAATAGTTCCAGATTTTATTTAAGAAATGTAAAATATTGTAAAATATTATTTCTGATCCAAATACACATAATTCAATGAACTCTTACACAATAACTTCAATTTTAAATATTTACAGTAAAAGTGTTTTTTATATATATACAGGTTTAAAAAACAATAATCATAATATATTTGAAAGTTTGTATTTTCATATTTGGTTCACGTCAGCAAGTTTCATGTTTTTACTTTTAAATATGAGTCTGAAAATGTGTCAGAATATTTCGATCTGGTGAGGGTGGAAAAATATATTTTCGCGTTCACCCTTAATAATAATAATAATATAGAAAACATAAAAGAATATTTTCTATACGGGCTTGTTATTTTGTTTCCCTTGAAAAGCATTTTTTTTAGATAATATCTCGTTTATATAAAATTTCATTGAAAGAAAAGCAGACATTACTTTGTTTCTTATCCTACTTAGAAAAATGTATATGTGACTTTAAAGATAGATAACGTAAAATTGGCCATAAAATGCTAAGAAGCAAAGTTGCTTGAGATCGCAGTTCTAAAAATATTCAGTGGGCAAAAAATTATTTGAAAATTTAAACACTTGCGGTGCATCATTTAGTTTCGTTTCGCACATCAGGATAAATCAGTGATCTAAAATAAATTCTTTTTTAACAATTTTATAAATAAAACATCGATAAACAGTATATGTTAAACCAGATGATTTCGAAATTAAGTATTCGGTAGTATAAATGCAGTAATTGTAAAAAGAAAATTTTTCATCGAAATTTGAGATAAACGTTATTAGTAGGTCAATGTTTAATACAGATCTTAAATGTATGCTCCATTCATCTTCATAGTATATTTAAGCATATTTGAAAAAATTAAAAAAGAATATTTGCTTAAAACTTTAAAGAAGGAACAAAATCAATGTACTCAAATTTAGATACAGTCAAATTTAATATAAAGTAGCTTAAATGATATTGCCATGAAAATAGTTTATCAGAAATGTCGGCTAAAAAACTTTTCAACAATTAAAAGTTAAGTAAAAATATAAAAATTTTTGTTTTATCACATAGTTTTACCTTTATATATAAATATATTTCATTGAATTAAATTTCTGTGTTTCTTTTTCTAATTTTATACAATGATAAAAATATTTTTTATAAAGGAAAAGTTAAAGCAATAGGTCATGGATATCTACATAACACAGTCTCAAGACAGTAAACACCAATAAATACGGTATAAATAAATACGAAAATAATATGAATATTCCCCAGTAAAAAATGCTCTGTTAGATTTAGAATGACAAAATGTTGTTAAGAAAATTACTTTTTATTTTATATTTCGTATCAAGCCATAAATTATTTTGATTGTCTTTAGTTATAAACAAGTGCTTCCATCACCCGCAGTATTTACCCCCAGAATTATTCACAGCATATACAAAATTTTTCACGTGTCTTCCAATTTTATCGAATTGTGAATTTTGTGATTACTTATCGCTGTTTTTTGCGTTGTTTATTCATTAATACTGTCGCTTGATGTTTTTATTTTACAGATCATTTTTAAATTGGCATAGTTATCATAATTTAAGCTAACACTGGCATAGTTAGCATAATTTAAGTTATGTCCGGCAACTGTATGTTAAAAAAATGTCATTCAAAATAAAATTTATTCCACAACTAATTTTTAAATTTTGCTTTTTAACACTTAAATTAGGTGTTTCATATGACGTTCAGGAGAGCGAAAGGGTTAAGAAATCGTTTCAACAATATGCTCGTTTGTAATAATTTTGGTGCAGCAGTATTTTCAATTTATTTTTACAATTTCTGTAAATTATTTAAATTAAAGCAATTTGGAAATATTTTTAACAAATTCCTTATTACTTTCTCGTTGGTATCCATATTTCTACATGATAAATGCATACAAATAGTAAAGTAGGCGTGCACAACCTGTAGTCCCCGGCTTACTTAGTTTATCACTGTTTTAGAAGGAAATAATTTGCCTCATTTAATGACAGAAACATTGCGATTAAATAAAGCGAAGATTGAAATTGAGGTGGTAAACGACTAGTAGTGGAAAAAGTTGTGCAGACTTAGTGTGAAACAAGGCTCATAAGGACTCACCTAGCATTTTGCTGAGGTCAGCATTGTGCAGATCGGGATTTTCGTCTGCCAGCCTTTTTCTTTCAACTTTAGCCCACACCATGAATGCATTCATGGGTCTTCTGATCCTTTGCTCATGGCTGGATCGGCCTTTGCCACCTCCTGCCGTTGTCCCGGCTCCCGAGTTGGCTCCCGCCGGTACTTCGGCAGGCGATCCAGCCGGTGGTGACTGGCAACCCGTGCCTTCCTCTGATACCTCACCGTAACGTACACCACCTTCCATAGAGGACAGATCCCCAGGAGCTGAGCTAATCCTGGCCATGTACTGAACACCATTGTCCATCCACGCATCTTCTGGCACATTGTAAGGTACTTGATAGTCCTGCTGTGGCCATGTCCTGGCCGCGCTATAGGACGAGTCCGTTGGTAAATAAAAACCAGCAGGGCTGGATGGCTGCTGCCTGGATGCCGGACTGAAATCCTCGGAGCATCCGGGAGATCGGTGGTACATGTCCTGGGATGCGATCATCGGCTGAGAGTCATTATTCAGTTCCATGTTTAGGGAAGAAGAAAAAAAAAAGAGATAACAATTAGCTCACTCGGCACTCACATTCAGGCGGCATACGTTCGCACGCAACAGGTACAGGACTCCGTCTGAAGTAGATCTGCGCGAGTGAGTTAGAGGGGGAGGCCGCTGGGGATGACGGGTGGGAAACTTGTCGGCCAATGAGAGGAGATCTATCCCAGGTGATGTTGGAGGTTTCACTCTCGCTTGCTGATCTCTCGACTCCGCGGTGTTGGTTTTTAATGGACGTAGGAGGAAGATTAAAAGTGGAGATGAATTTCGGCTCAAACACGTGGATCGGGAGGGAGAACAGTGCTTGTCAGCTGACCTTAGGTGGTTTTGCATCCATTCATAAAAACCTCAGGATGACACTCATGATTCAGGTGTAACATTTCTGCGTTCCTCATTGACGGATTCCATTTTTTATTTATTTATTTTTATGTAAATATGACAGAAAGATGATCCTTTTAATTTTTTATTGGTTTTTTTTAATTAATGGCTTTTTTTTTCTTTTTAATAGTTTTGAATTATTCAACTGTTTAACTGTGATTATCAAAAACAATATCGATTACTTTTATAATCGATATTATTCATGATGAAGAGTTATGTATTGAAAGAGTGCATCGAAGATTTTCTCTTTTAGATTAAAATGCAGAAATTGCAATAAATATAGAATTCACTGTACTGTTATATTTTGAATTTTCTAATGAAACTTTTTTTCTTTTTTTTTAAATGTTATCACTTGATATTAGGTATAATTTTGCATTCATTAATAAAAATCTCATTAGGACAATCACTGACTTAAATTTAATATTTCTGCATTTCTCATTGATATATTTTATTTTCTTTCATTTATTTTTAGGTAAATGTGATATAAAAATTATCATTTAAACGTTTTGATTGGTATCGGTCATCCTGTTTTAATTAATAGCATTTTACAAGTTATTTCTTTATAATAGCTGTGTCTTCATTCACTTGAGTTTTGCAGAAATAATTTTGCAATTAATATTAGAATTGATGTTGTTAACCCTTTTGAGTCCGAGTTTTTTCTTTCCATTTTGAGAACAAAATTATTATTACTTTAATAATATTAATCGTATCAATCCAACTAGACCTTCTTATGTTTAAAGATTATCTCGATGTCTGAAATGCAACGATTGTACTTGTTTTGTGTAGTATTCAATTAATATTTATATGATAATAGGCTAAGGAAGAATTTTTGCAGACGTTTGGAAAATATCGTATTACAACAGGGTTTAACAGATATGACAACTTTCTAATATTTTTTTACGTTTCATCACACATTATTCGCTCAGAAAAGTAACTTATGTTTTAAAAAGTGAAATAGATGTATAAAATCTATGTGTGGAACTGTGCCTATGTATATGTGAAACCAACTGTGCGAAGAGAATTAAGTAAACTTTTATTATTATTGTTATTACTAAATGTCAAAATATAAATAAGGACATAATAAGAAAGGCATAGACATATACTATCATTTCTATATGTAGAGGGTAACAAAATAATCGTTAAAAAATAATAATATTCCATGAAAAGCCATGTACTATTGATAGTACATCTGGCCCGAAAGGATTAAATAATGAACTATTATACAATGGAAAATTTCTTTTGAAAGAGGTTATTACAAGTTTGCTCTTTTAGATTAAGATATATGGTTTTAATTGTAAGTTTTCCAAAACTGCATGTTACAGTGCATTAACACAACAATCAGTGCGAAACAATAACCTGTGATAGTTTTGTATTTATAAATTTCTTATTATGTCATTCATTGACTCGGATTTAATATTTCAGCGCCCCTCATTGATAGATTTCCTTTTTGTATAGATTTAGATAAATATGATAGCAAAAGATTATCATTTTAATTTTTTAATTGCAGTGTTTATCTTGCTTTTTTAATCATTCTCAAAGTTCTCTAGTTATTTTGACTTCATTCATAAAATTCACAGTATTATGACATCTAGTAATATAGATTTAAAATTACTGCTTTCTTCATTGATAGATTTCAATTTTGCATATTTTTAGATAAAAATAACATAAAAAGATTATCAATTTTATATATTTTAATTGCACGAATTAATTTGCTTCTTTAATCAATGCAAAAGATTTTTAGTTATTTTGACTTCATTCATAAAATTCCCAGTATTATGACACCCATCGATGTAGAAAAAAAGGGGCAAAATTGCTGCATTCTTAATCGATAGATTTTAATTTTGGATAAATATGACAGATAAATATTATCAGTTAATTATTTTTTTTGGTATGGTTTATCCTTACTGTTTTAAATTATATAAATTTTTTTTCTGGTTGTTTTGACTTCGTAAATAAAATACTCTGTATAGCAGCCTAAGAATCAGATTTAATATAACTATGTTTTTCCCATAGATTTCATTTATATAATATATTTTTTAAATAAATATAATAGAAAAAAACAACCATTTTTATTTTTAAATCGGCATAGATTATTTACGTGTTTTAATACAGCTAAAAGTTATTTATCTAGTTTTTCTGGTGTTTTTTTAGTTGAAGCTGTCAATAAAAATATCAATTATAATTAAAATACCATGAAGAATTGAAGATAATCTGTGATTTTAAGTGTAGATTTTATCAAACTAAATAATGCTCGACACTTTCGATAGATAGTTAAATATTTCGGATTCTGGAAGGAAATTACTGACATTTTAATCTGATGCATTGACTTATTATCGAATATTATTTAAAGGGATCCAGGACATGAAAATCTCCAAATTTTCTTTAAAAAAAATTATCGTATTAAAAATTTCTCTGTTTCTTATGCTTAAAATGACGTTTAAATCATGTTTCTATCTCAATTAAAAGATGAAACATTCATTTTTTCGTTTACATTTTTTTTTTTTTCAAAATTTTGCTTTTAAGCAATGATTGTCATGGAAAACATACATAAAGATACATGGTTTAAACTTGGAAAATATCTTTTTTGATTGTTTTACTTTAATTTGATTTCGCTAATCCGAAAAAAATATTTACTTTTGAAAATAAGGTTTTTTGAATAGAAGTTACAAAATTTCTTTTCAAATTTTTACTTTATTTTTTTTAAATTAATCTTTTAAAAAACTCCTAGTTAAAATTAAAATTTAGATATTTCTGTTTACTTGAATGAAAAAAAAATCTGCAAATAATATTTTGAATTATAACGATTTTAAATTACCGCACTTTTTTAATAAATTTTAAATTTTAATTAAAAAAAATCTATGAGAAGTTTTACCATGTGATTTTGTTTACAAATGATATGATTAACCACCACAAAATAAAATCAAAATTTTAACTCAATAAATAAAAATTATTATAAAATGCTTCCCGGATATCTTTAAACATTAATTTATTTGTTCTAGATTAATATAATGTGAGGATGATCATAGTCGCCCCAGTGGAGTGGTCAGTAGTGGTAGCTGCTGCCACATCGAGGGGTCTGGTTCAATCGAGGCAGAAGCCATAGAAGCATAGGCCTCAAAGTAATGTCAAATCAAAGGGCGGTCATATGAATTTATTACTGGCATAGGTTGTTTCTCTTTTCCAGTTTAATTTTTTTTTTCACTCTACTTTTAACAATATATATTATCTTATTATTTAATAACGTTCTAAACAAAAATTCAATTTTCAAATTTACCCTTTTAATGTTTTAATGTATGAATTCAGACTTTACAAAGTTACGTTACATCCTACACTGTTAAAATATTTTGTGTGAAATCACAATGAATCTACGGGTAATCCATTATCATAAATCCTACGTAAAATTAGAGAGATTCTGTTAAATAACAGAGGCGTTATTCGGTAAATTTACAATAGACTCAATAAATTAACATAGTTAAAAGTACACAAGGCTCCGAAAATTTATTTTTAATGATAACAATTTAATTTAGTTTTCAAAATATTTGCTAATTTAAAGTTTAACGTTAATGCCAATTAGGTAAATTTATCATGTTTTTCTATAAAACATGTTTGTTGAACTTGAAAAAGGCTTGATTGAAATAAGCTTGATATAGCTTATTTACCGAAAAAGCTATATTCGAGATTCAGAAAACTGATTTATACTTTGTAAAAATTAGCCGGAATTGTTTTCCAAAATCGCTAGCAGCAAAAGAAACCTATAAATGAAGAGCTCAGTTGATAAAGGAGGTAAGTGATGCAATCATCCTTTTGGGAAAATGAGCTGTAAAGTTCCTAACATCTATTTACGTTTTTTCTCAAATGCCTGATTTATCCATTAAAATCACTGTGGGGATAAGATTTCTTTCAAATAGTTATTTAACAAATAATAGAGAATTTTTGATTATCTGCAATCATTTGATTAATTTATATTTTTTGGGATGCACATACTACCTTTATCAAATGCTTCTTAAAACTTCTAAAAAATGTTATTTTCTAAGGAACGCTTAACCTCTTCGGACTCCAGGGTTTATTTATGTATGCTTTTAACACTTTTCTACAAAGTTGAAAAGTGTTAATGCATTCGGTTTGTCTGTCCATCTGGCCGCGCTTTAACTCCTGTAAACATTTTTGGATTGCTATGAAATTTGTATATGTTATTGATGTTTACCCGAGCACGAACCCTATTGAAAATGAAATTTCTACTATGAATAGTCTTTTTACAGGGATAGTCAAAAGTTTTCAACTAATGGGAAATTATTAATAAAAATTTAATAATAAAACAACATTTATAAATTTTCTTTAACGTTTGCGTCAAAAGTTTCAATGTTCGTGTGCATTTGTGCAAGCCTTGTAAGCATGGCATTCATGTTCGGGAAGATCTTAACGTGTCTGTGAAAAATTCAAAAGTTTTTTGTTTGTAGCATACAGAGATTTCAATCAAAATTAATCAACACTTTTCCTAAAAATTGCAAAGAACACAGGAGAAATAGTATACTGCAATTAAAACATGATTACATTGAATATTTGATGAGATAAGAGTATTTGTATGAAAATTTTTTAACTGAGAATGTATGAAAAAAAAATTATTTCATAATTTGGTAGTTAGCTATTTAACCCTTTCCGGCATGGGCAAAATCTGTAGTAAAATGAGAAATTATCGACTGACGCCGGAATTCCCAAACGAATATTTTAGATACTTTGAATTCCTTAATTTAAGCTTCTATTGTAAAAGCCAAATTTTACTAATATATTATTGGTGCCGTTTGCAAGTTCGGAATTAAATTTTCTAACGGACCGTCCCGGGCCGGCAGAATTAGAATAGTTTTTTCAACGGGCCGGGCCGGCAAAAAATTGGACGAGCCATATGGGCCGGGCCGATAAAAAAATTGTCGGGCCTGACGGCCCGTTCTGAAGATTTATGTAGAAACGGTAAAATAGACCTATTTTCAATGAAAAGGTTTTTAACGAGAATAAGTATAAATGTGCGTCACGAGCCATACTAGTTTGACAGCATCAATATAAAAATGTAACTTGTACAGTGTAGAGCAGTGATGCACAACCTTTTTACCAGAAAATCATTTCACACCAGAATATTTGAGAAGTGTAGTTTCTTTTCTTTAATAGCCAAGTTTCTGTCGTTACTATAAGGAAAATTATTCTGCATAAAAATAGTGGTATTTTTGTGGCCCGCGGGCCAAAGGTTGTGCACCCCTGGTGTAGAGACATCGGACATCGGGCAGTTACATTGTGTGTAACCCGTTTTAATATTTTTTTTTAGCTGACTCGTGCCGGGCCGAGATCAAGCTTGCATTATAATTCTACATATAGATTTACCGGACCGGTACTAGACTTAATTGTTCTCATGATCTGTAGGGCAGACAACATGATTTGTAAAATTATTAAAGGCGATAAAAAACTTATGTTAGCTTAATCATTGGATATATACTTCTTGATGGTTTTTAAATTAATTTCTCAATAATGCGAAAGTTTCACACATTTTCAGATTAATTTTTAATTGTAAAAGCATAAAAGTAAAAAGCCTGACTAGTGAAGGTATTTGGAATCGAATAGCGTTTTTCAGTTTTGGTAAATAAAATACTTGTATAACCTGTTTGAGATACAATAGTTTCTCAAATGGCTGCACTCTCTTAAAACGAAAGAGTGGATTTGGCTGCTCAAGAAAGAGTTCTAATTTACTGGATCGTGAATGAGCTGATTTTTAAGTGGTCCACTCTTCTTGACTTGCTTTCTTCTATTTCTAATGCACTTATTGAGATCGGAAACTAAGCAAGTGAACTCGAGAAGAAAACAGATCATTACCGCGTTATTTTCATCCACCGCTGGCGCTGCTGTCGACCTGACCTTGCAAAATACAAGATGGAGGATTTCCGAATGCACTGCACGCTGATTTTCGATGCATCTTAAAAGTTCGTGGTTTCCTCAAGATTATTTGCTAAAGAAGCCGATATTTTACGAAGTAAGTACTATGAAAGTATTTTATTTACATTATACTATCCTTTTAATAGATTTCACTTCTCTTTTTTTAATAAACAATTAATGTTAATACTCATACGTATCCCCTTTTATGGAAATAGGGTAGCTATCAAATTATAGAAAGGGAGTGAGGAACTCATGCAAATAAATTAAGTTGAAAGTATTAAAATCTGGTTTCATCTGCAAACTGCCATAATATTGAAAAACATTTTCTCCATTTTATATAAAAATTAGCTTAACAATAGATGTGTTTCAGACAAAAGGAATTTGAAAGAAAGAATATTAATGAGGACATTTTAAAACTTCTTTTTTTAGTCTAATTGCAAAGTTGGAGAAAAAAAACTTTTTTTATTTTTTTTTCATAAAAAACTAAAAAAGTTTTTTTTTTTTTTTTTTTTTTGGTTTAAACTGGGTTTTTTTTTTTTTTTTAACATCCTTTCTTATTACATATACATGCATATATATTGATAAAAATAGACATTGGATTATAAACTGTAACTTCATTTTAAAATGATTTAAATTAAATATTTACAATGAATTTATGTAAAAAATAAAAGAAATTAAAATTTAATTTAAACAGTATTAGCAAACTGTCTTATGTTCTAAGAATAAAGTGCTGTATACAGTGAAGCATTGATACTCTGAAAATCTTTATAACTAATCTTTTAATTATTCATAATAAGCATTTGAAAGTAGTCTGATAAATAAAATATTCTTCTCCATAGCTATCCAAATAATAAATTTCAAATACTTCTTGACATTTTGTTTCTTGAATGACAATTTTAAGTTAACATTTTTGGTCATAGATTCAGCAGATAACTAACAGGGGGGGGGGTGAATCACTGTTATTAAAATGCTATAAGTAGCATCCAATCTTTGAAAACTCTCTTATTCGACTTCATATTTTGATTTTAATGCTTAAGATAACCTCCCCAATTAAGATTGGGGATTTCTTTTACAGCTTGAAATCTTATAAATTGTATTATGTTATTGCATTAAATAATCTGCAGTTTTCAAAAAATTAAGATATTTTCTATTAAATATTGAATATTTTTAATCTATTTTATATTAGATCAATTCACATGTTCGAAGCTTTTTCTAAAGAGAAATAAATATATTCACCATTGCAGACTGATTTTAATCCTATACCCAAAAAATGATCTGAACCTGCTACATCCAATGCTTATTGCTGATATAAAGTGTTAAAAATAGAAGTTATTTATATTCAATAATCTGACATACATAAATTATTAAGAAAAAAAGAAAATGTCATTAGATTTCTTCTTAAAAAAAAAAAAAAAAAAAAAAACCAAAAGGAGTAAACAGTTGTTTAAACCATAGTTAAAACCAATTGGTTTAAACCGTGTCAACCCTGGTCTAATTGTTGTAGGTTCTATCTTGTATTATATAAATATGCAAATATATAGGAAAACAACTAAAAATCCACAAAAACCTGTATTGATTGGGTATTTGCCAGAGCTGATACATTTTGAAAGTAGCAACAATGGTGAATTTTCAACAATATTTTATAATGTTGCTTTAAGAACTTTCATTTTAAATTTGTTTTTAAAATGGTGATTTATTTTAAGATTGTATCAGAAGTAACACCATGATTTAAAGAAGCGGATAAGTGTAATCGCACAGGATTTATTTATTCTATTTCCATTTTATTCATGATTGGCTGAATTTTCAGTAGTGTAATATTTATAAAGCTAAAATTTTAAGTGTATGGTTCATTTTTTGTTTAGACTATGGATGGGAAATTTTATAAAACATTTAATCTGAAAGCTGCAAAATATATTAAAATATTTTGCAGCTTTCAGATTAAATGTTTTATATGTGTTTGTATATGTATTAAATGTTTTATACTAAATGTTCATAATCATTCCTTAACATTATATTTATTGTTATTTAATTTAATTTCAATATTTTCTTTTAACACAGGAAGATGGTGATTTCATGGAGGAGTAAAATTCTACTATGAGGAGTCAAATTCAACAATCTTATTTAATCTCAAGGATCCTCAACAAAGTGTCTATTTTGCCTAAGATTTTAAAAGTTGGACAAACCAGTGGACAGATTACAATATGCTCTTTATGTATTTAATGTTTAATGCAAATGGACTGTTATATTTATAAAGGTCCTGTTAAAGATGTTATTGAAACTTGTTTATCTGATGTTGGAAAGAATTGTTATCAATTAATGTTAGGTTTGTTTTGTTCTTGCTAAATAAAATGTTTTTGTTGTTAAATAAAATTAGTTTTTTTTTCTTTCTTGCAACATTCTAAATTGCACATTTGGCTCTAACTTTTGACACAAAATGCTGCAGTCTTATGCTTTTATATTTATTTAAAAGTTAGTTGATTTAAGAAACATTGAATAAAATCAAAAATTAAAAGATTAATTAAGAAGAAATAAGTTATTCTTGAATATAAATTCAAGTTTTAACAAATGTTTTAAATGATATAAAGAATAATTGCACATGGTCAATAAATCCATTTCTCAGTTATTTCTGCATTTAACTTTTGTACTACAATATTTAGTGGAAGGTTTTTCATACAATAAAATAATTGTCCATAATCAAAATTTTAGCTA
Source organism: Maratus speculifer (assembly GCA_964019185.1). NCBI lineage: Eukaryota > Metazoa > Arthropoda > Arachnida > Araneae > Salticidae > Maratus > Maratus speculifer. The sequence continues at coordinate 26,084,472 of OZ025296.1, forward strand.
TACAAGTTTTTTAATAGCATTCCTCCACATTTCCCAATTGCAATGTGCTTATATAAATGCTATGGGTAACAATTATTTTATCTAAGATTTCAAAGCCATTTCAGATTTCAAACTAAACAATTAAAATATTTTTTTAAAATTTAGTCAGTTTAAGAAATATAAGATTTTGATTGAGATTTAAATATAGGAATAATTACAAGGTATCATGGGTTGATGTTTATCCATTTAAAATATTTTCAATTTCATTTATTTAAACCCTGCGCTGGCCATGTGTGTGTGTGTGTGGGGGGGGGGAATACTTTTTTAATTTAGGTTTTATGTTTTTTAATACTTTCTTTTTCAAAACTGGTTCTGAAACTCGTATTAATATTAAAAAAAAACTAACCAAAATTGCAAAATAAAAACTAACCCACTTACAGATCATCCTCAAATATTCTATGCCCCCCCCCCCAAAAAAAAGGTAAACATTTTAAAATCCACGCAAGATATTTGAAAATAACTTCTGCATAGGATTATCTAAACTCTCAAGGGGAACAATCAGCTTCTGACATTGTGGTGCTGAAGTTGAGTCGTTGGGCTGATATCAAGTTTATTTTTTCAATATTTTTTTAGTAAGATGCCTAAGATTGGTTTATTTGATTGAAATCATAAATTTTTAATAAAAAAATAGTTATTTACGATTAAATCAGAAGCTAATGAAAAAATTAAAATTGTATATAAGCATATCTGAAGCTATAAGTATCATTGGAAAATATGTAAACTTGAAATTGCCCAAGAAAGGAAAGGAAAAATCCCATTAGCACCACAGCATCAGAAGCTGATATTCTGTTTAATGTTGTTCGGGTGCTGTTGTACAGTTATGCAAATTTAGGCAGTTTGCATGAATAAGTGTTTTCAAATTTACAATTTTGAGATCACCAGTATTTTTAATTTAATGAATATATGTACTTTTAAATTTAACAAAAGCAAATACTGATGTTAAAAATTTCTGATTTTACAGAATAATAAAAAATTCATGTAAGCTCTATTTAATTTTGTATAGCGATTCAATGCCTTTTCCCCTAAATTGACATAGGAAACAGTTTCATTGAATTAGAAAGAAAGAAAAATGTTTTTATGATTCATTAGAGAACTTTCAGTCATGTAAATTAGAATGTTTTAAGTCTTGTTAATTAAAGACTTGGAAGAAATATTGGAGAATCCATGTTACAGTTTTTCAATCTCTCTCTCTCTCTCTCTCTCTCTCTCTCTATATATATATATATATATATATATATATATATATATATATATACCCTTGTAATGTCAATAAACAGAAATTTAAATCCGAAATGAGAATTTAATTGCAACACTTGAAAATGTGGCAATAATTCCATGTTATATTGAATTTCATTGATAAAAATTAATCGAGGATTACTGAATTTAGTTTTAAATGATGTGATTTTATTTAAACGATTTAAAAATCACTTGAAGATTTTTGTAATTTTAAGCAATTTTGCTTTTCTTAAGAGTGAATTTATTCAATTCTACAAATTCAAGGAGTTTTGGATTAACTCTTAAATGAGTTGATTTCATTCATGTATGAATTGGTTACAAATCGCCTAAGTGCTACTGGATTAAATCAAAAATGACAACATTTCACTCCAACTTGAAGTGATAACAAATTTCTCAAGTGCTACTGGATTTGCCTTAAATTAGTTCACTTCACTCAAATACGAGTTGGCTGCAGCTAACTCAAGTGCTACTCGATTTAATCCTAAAGACTTCATTTCACTCAAGTATGATTTGGTTACAAATCGCTCAAGTGCTACGAGATTCAGTCTTAAATGACTTCATTTCACTCAAGTATGACTTGATTACAGATCACTCAAGTACTACTGGATTTAACCTTTATTGATTTGATTTCACTCAAGTATGAGTAAAATGGAGATCACTCAATCATGAGTTGATTAAAAACAACTCATTCACTTGAGTTCTTTCAGCTCTTCTTGAGAAGGTTCCTTTCAACATGGGAAAAGAGTAGATTTCAGCTCAACTTGAGTTATTTCAGCTTTTTCGTTTTAAGAGAGCAGGTTTTTCTTCCTTCCTATGCTATCGTTTCCGGAAATTCTATTCAAAACTCTAACTATGACACTATTTTATTTGCTTGCAGTATTCCTAAATTGCTTGAATCAAAAAATGGATAACGCCATTCGATTATATAGTTGCTAAAAAAGACATTTGCTAATCTTATGCGCTTCTGAGAAAAAAAAAATGAATTTAGAAATGTATCAGAAAGGAGCTTCTTTGAATTAACGAATGAATATGGATTTAAATCTTTAATAAAATGATATAGAAATATTTTTATAAATCTTCTTTTATTAAACAGCTTCAAAAGTTACGATGTTTTTAACTTTTTTGTTTTTTCTTTTATTCCAGGCCATATTAATTTTTTAATGAATCTTTATTTGAATGTTGAAAGCCTAGAATCTAAGTAATCATTAATGTTGCTAATGTGTATTTCCTGTAAAATATACTGTAAAATCATTCCATAGATAAGTATGCAGTAAACTTTAAAAGAATCTTAATTATATACTAAAAATCTGAATTTTAGAAAATTACAACGGGCCAAAACGGGCCGGGCCTGTCCGGGCCTAAAACAATTTCCTACGGGCCGGGCCCGGTTCTGGAAATTCCGGCCCGTGCAGACCTCTAAGTGTGCCGGAAAGGGTTAAGGGAACTTCTATAAAAAGTTTCTTTGATTATCACCGGATATATTCAGCATTTAAAATTGAGTTAAGTCCTGACGTGTTCAGAAGTAAGATGTCTTATTGTCAGATTAAGACCCAATACGAATATTGTTAATGCTTTTCCTAATAAATATTATTAGCAGCGCCTTTTTATGAAGCACATTCTCTCAAATTGTACTGTTGGTGGGTTAAAAAAAAAAAAAAAAAAAAAAAAAAAACATATCTAGAAAATTATTAGGCAGACTTAGTTGAGATTCTGATGTACATAGATGCCGCTTAAAATCGATGATGACACATAAAAAACCTTTAGACTGAAATTCAGCATTTCGTCGATTTTGTTTTTTAATGTTTTATATTATTATATGAAACACTAATGGATCCGACAGACGTTGTCCTGGCACCGACAAATGTACACATATATAATAATACGAATGGCAAATACTACGCTCTTAATTTAATTTCTTATTACAATTATATAAGGAAATTATTTTTCACTTTTCAGTAGTTTTTGAAGTCGGTTCAATTTTTGATAGAAAAGTTTAATTTTTCTTTTTAGTTAAAAGTTAACGATTTTCTGAAGTCGGTTAGTTAAAATTGTAATACAGGGAAAATTACTGTAAATCATACACTTGTATCAGGAGTGGGGTTCGAACACACTATCTCTTTCCAGAGCTCTGGTGTAAACCAGAGCTTAAATCTGGCACGTTAGACCACTCAGCCATTCTGTCCACACTCTATTCAGCGAAGTTATTCAACACTTTTAATTAGCGAAAAATCACTAATTTTTATTAGTTTTTGCCTAATAACTAAAAAAGTACTGAATCAATTTCGATGAAATGTAAATCTAAATTCCATTCTAGAATCCACTGGAACACACACAAAAAATTTCATTGAAATTTTTGGTCATTGAAATTTTCGGTCTAGGCATTTAGGAGGAGTTCAGTGGCATACACACGCACATAAGAGTTATATATATAAAGATATATACTATATATATTATATGATAAATTATGAAAGATGCAAAACTGAAGTATTTGAGGTTGGTATTTTAAACAGTGTGCTCATACAATATAATCATCATTATAAAATTGTTATTTTGATAAACATAAATAACCATACGTAAAAGTTAAAAAAAGAGGTTCAAAATGTATAATTTTGATTCTATAACATTTTAATCCAAATAATTTCAACCCTTTCGTGTTCAATTTTTTTTTTTTTTTTTTTTTTTTTTTTTTTTTTACGTTAAAAACAAATTTTTTTCGTTTAAACATTAAAAAGTATTGCTTTGAAAGACAAAAATTATATTTTATTAATATATTATAATTATTTATGAATTACATTATGTACTATTAATAGTACAGTGGTCACTCGAAGAACAAGTTGCCATTTACGGGTTTTATATTATTAGTACAATACGCTGAAAAAGATAAATGTAGTACAATTTGAAATCGAAATATTGGAAGATATATGAAAAATGTAAAAGATATATTTAAAAATATGCAATTAGCATTATATAATTCGCAATAGTTGACACTCAATTTTCACTTCTAAACAGAAAAAACCGAGTAAAAATTGAAAAAAAAAATATAAATAAATAAATAAATGAATAAAATAAATAAATAATAATAAAAATAAAAATAACATTTTCATTTGTTGGTATATTCTGGTCATCTCTCTTATTTGGTATGAAAAGTTTTGAAGTAATTTTTGTCACCATTGAAGTATAGTAGACGTTGCATTTTTCACAAAATGATGTTGTTCTAAAGTTACATCCTCCTAATTTGCACCTTTGTTCCACCATGCTTCTCTCTGTTATATGGACAGTATCATCATATCTTACGCCCTCAATTGGGCGAAGTGATGGTTTCAACTTTTTCATCCCTTTGAGCTCTGGTGGGTAAATTTGTTCAAAATTCCAAATGTCACACTGGCACCAGTATTTTGCAAAGAAATAAAACGGTTAACGATATACACGAAAAAATGCATTAAACCCTTTTCAAATAAATTTGGTCGACTTTTCTGGTGCCATTTTGACATTTCAAAATTAAAATTACGTGGTAGAAAATTCTACTATCAGAGCTCAAGGGGTTAAAGAGGAATAGCCACGGTGGGTGAGTTGCTTGGAAGACCACGTTTCACGGAGATTGTGGTTTGATTTCCGAAAGCCAGCGCTTTCAATTGATTTTAAACTTTAACAAATTATAGGCTAATAATATTGCATAACAGTAGTATATGACAAAAAGAATGAGAAATATTATTATAAAACAGAAATATTCAACTTAAGTTACTACAAATTTCATTTCTAAAAATTAATAAATGCAATGTGTATATTTTAGTAAAATTAATTCCTTTAAATACCACTGTACTACTAATAGTACACATATTCAAAGATTATAAATCATAACTTTTCAATGGTTTTTATTACAAAAATTATATCAAACATTAGCTACAATAACTTATTTTACGGAAATAATCTCAAATAATAATTCTAATTATATATAATATCAATAATGAGAGCAAATAATAATAAAAAAACCTCCCCTGCTTTCGAAGTTTCATCCAACTTGAATGAATGTTCCTGTATTTGTAGGGCAATTTTTTATTGAAACGGTTCCAATCCCTAATCCATTCGTAAAACTAGTCGTTGGGGGAGGGGGCGGCACCGTAATACTTACCCATCGTGGATATGCGTAATATAAAATATGAAAATAAAACGCATGTAAACTATTTATAAAGTGCATCGCAGTTCCAAAATAAAATTTAAACGCATATTTAAATAGTTTTACTATACATAGTAATACTCTATTAAGAATTGCAATTATGAGTCAATTTCGACAAATTGTACAAAACACCAAAATACTCAAGTAGTACCGGATTGCGTGAAAGAAACATCCTTATAACTCCAAAAATAATAATAATAATAAGTAAAAATTTACTGCGTTGAAGTAAGCGTCTCATTTCCAATTAAAATATATCTTTGAATTTAAATTTGAATGAAATACAGGGTCATGAAAATCGAAGAATGTGGAAAACAGGATCACACATATCTCGGCAACTAATAACCCGACAGACTTTGTTCTTTAGAAAAAGTTTGTGCTATTTTACTGACTTTTACGTCCACTCCTTAAAATAAAACATTTCGAAAAAATTTATATACCTTTCATCACAACGAATCTTTCGAGTGTCCGAAAAAAATAGTTCCGGATAATCGAGGTTATTGATATTAAATAGGCTTCGTTCCATTCTTACATACTAAGTACATACAAAGTTTCAAGTCTCTATCTCAATTTGTTCGGGAGATAGAGACAGACAGACAGACGGACGGAATTTTTTTTTTTTCTAAAAATATATTTCTCGGAATCTCCAGTAATTGAAACGTGTAAATCCGTCAAAAAAATTTTTTTTAGATTTTCAAAACGATTGCAATACTTACCCTATACTACGTATGATGGGTAAGTAATTAAATAGCAGGCATAATTTAAAAGCGACTGCCATCAATCTCAGATTATCTCATCGTAGGGAGGTATTTCTTATCCTCCTCAGAAAATTACATAAAATTACTTTTGGACAACATTTATGTTTGCATTCCTTACCTCCAATCATTTACTTAAAAGAAAAAAAAATCTCAAGAGATCGGAAAAATTATCAATCTTCGATACAATCGAGAAAATGTATTATTCAAGTTATTAACACTATTCCAAGACTGAATTTTAAGTAGAGATCGTTTAAAAGGTAATTAAATATGGAGTTCTTCCCAGAGTTGTCAGAGTGGACGGTACATGTGGAAATATTCATTAACCGCCTTGTCAGAATATCATCATGAGTTTATTAAATTTTATATTTGAGTATAAATGCCTGTATAAATTTTATAATTATTGGGATTGCACGCAAAGTAACTCTCACGCATCTCTCGGAAATATCATGCTGAAAAACAATTCTGAGAACCAGCTGTGAAAAAATTTTGATATATATTTATATGTAATAATAATAAAAAAAATTTAACCCTTAATTATTTCCAAATCTTATAATATTCAAAGTTTCCCTGTTTCTTTTTTTTTAAATTATATTTTAACATATTTATTATATTTTAATTCTATACCGTTAATCTACGCTTTATTTATTTTATTTTATTCTTTAAAAAAAAAAAAAAAAAAAAAAAAAAAAAAAAAAAAAAAAAAAAAACATTATTTTGTTAAAACAGAGGTTTTTTAAAACCCTATTAATTAATTTTATTCTTTTATCTGTTTCAGAATGCCTTTTTTTTCAGTTTTAAATATTCCTGGGAAACGATTTAAAGTAGCATTATATATATATGTGTGTGTGTGTGTGTATAGATATATATATGGTTCTTTCAAATTTAAAAATTAATTACCATTACTGACTATTTAATCATTTAGTTTAACTTCAGGAGGAAAAAAAAACAATAAAATTACATAATACGCGCTCCCCCTTTGAATTCAAAACAGAGCCTAACAAGTAATTTGAGGTTGTAAGACTTTTTCTCTTTGCCTTTTTTTTTTTTTTTTTCTTGTTTTTCCATTCTTCGTCTGCAAGTTGTCTGGCTACTGTTGACAATCGCATGAATATATTATTCTTGTCTTTTAAGATGAAGGTAGATAAACGAAAAAAAACTTTGCATTTTAAACATGCGTAATTTTGGGTTGTTTGAAACTGTTCAAAAAAGATTTATAATTTCTTCGAAAATAATAACAATAATAATAATAATGTAAGCAGTTAGAATTAAATTACGTAAAATTTAATCAGCAAGATTTGAGAAAAGAAAAAAAAAGGTAAAAAGAAATTTTTAAACAGCAATTTAGTTTTTATCGGTTTTACTGTAAAAACGAAAAAAAAAAAAAAAAAAAAAATCTTTGGAAGTATTAAATATAGCACAATGCCACTTTTTTACATAAGTCGTGTCTTTAAATTTTTATTTATTTATTTATTTATTATTTTTTTGTTAATGTTGCGCCAGTTTTTGGCTCAGGGACTTGCTGCTTTATCTAACAATAAATATTGCACAAACTATTTAGATATAATACTTTTCAAACGATTATTTATTTTATTTATTTGTATAATGAAAATTATACAAATACATAAAATAAATAAATAAATAAGCTGAATTTTACTCAGAATGTATCCTTTTTTTAAATTAATTGTTAGGAAGAAAATATTTTTTGTAAATATTTAATACATTTTTTTTTATCTATTGCGATTTGAGGTAATAATTAGGTTTATGTCAAGCTGTTACCTTCTAAATACTGACTTTTATTTTTCTTTCATAAACAAATATGTAATAAATACATATTTTTTTTACAAAACAATGTTAGTGATTTTTTTTTTTTTTTTTTGAAACTTTTTTCTATTATTTTTTTTTCTTCGTGTTGTTCTTTTATTTCTTAGAATAACAAATAATGTTTAGTTAAAAAAAATCAGATTTTATTTTTATTTCTGCATTATATCTACTACTGTCTTTTTTAGTTGCCCAATTATGCTACCTAAATTTCTTTGGAAAAGTTGGCAACCAACACTGAAGACCTACTTTCAGTGGCACGCAGAATGGATTTTTATTTAATCTCCATTACCTTTCTGTCCGCATTTCATATTATCTTAGAAAAAAAAAATACATTATTAACGATTTGAAATGCTATTTTCTTTAATTTAGATTTCTTTAATTTAGATAAATGCATTTTTAATTATGATTAAAATGTTATTAATTTAACTATGGTTTTTAAGTTTTGCTAAATGTATGCACATTTTATAGTGCATTTTGAAATGCTAATAGTTACACAATTTAGATATACAGGGTTACACAAAAGAGCTCGGAAAGTTTACTGAAACGAGCCTATTTTATTTAAAGATGGTTTTTAAATAAATTATACATTTTTATTTTGAACTTTTCTCAGAGTAAGAAATGTTTGTAGAATATAGATAAAATGATACACAGGGTCACGCAAAGAATTTTCCAAGTGGGCGAAAAAAATCCGGGCCAGAATTCGAACCAGGGATGCAAAGCCATCAATCCAAAAATATGTAACGAATAGAAGAGGCATTCTGTAAAAAACAGATTTGAAAACCTCTAAAATACAATTTAAATACCTATTTAAGCTTCGAAGAAATATCGCTTGTGTAACTCCTACAATAAACGAATGTATCAAAGACACGTAACGAGGGTATACCAGGATGTTATTTTATTGGTTTTATATGTTAATCGAAGCATCATCAACAAATTTTAAGAAAATAAGCTTTAATTAATTTTCGCTGAGCATTATCTCAGCTGAGTTTTTCTGAAATAAACTGTTGGATAGGCTTGTCCATATTATATTTAGAAATATTGTGAATTAAGTTTGTGTTAAATTTGAATAAAGTTTATATTTATAGTAAATAAAATGTGTATTTTATGTGAATAAAGTTTATATTTACTGTGAATTAAATTTACATTATTTGTGTATAAATTTTATATTAATTGCGAATAAAGTGTGTATTTCTTGTGAATAAAGTTTATATTTATTGCAAAAAAAGTGTGTATTTCTTGTTAATAAAGTTTATATTTATTGTGAATGAAGTTTATATTATATGTGTTATGTTTGTTTGTCTTGTACAAGAGTTTCCGTAGGTGCATTTAAAAATGTTTTCCACGTAATATGACAAACTTTAGGAGACTAGAAAAATTTGAAATGCTGAAAGTTAATTAATGTTAATCATCGGTTACAAAGTCTAATTTGAAGTATCACTTTTTTTTGGTATTCATTTATTTTAATTTTATTAACAATTTGGCAAATAGTTGTTGTCGGTAGAGAATTGGAAAATCTGAAGTATATTTGAATCTTTTTATTGGTTGAATTCCGCAACTTATTCGTTTTCCGATTAGTCCATGTTTAATGTCCAAAAATGGAATACTTCTGTTGCCACAATGACAAAAAAAATTTTTTTTTCAGTTTTAAGTCTATAACTCTAAAATTATAAAATTTTTGTATTCTAAACTTATTCACAAAGAGGAAGAAAATTAATCTCTCTACAAATTTCATGCGAAAAGCGGTATAAACTCATTTCTAAGCGCTCTACATTTATCGGAATATGACAATCTTTTACAACTTGGCATGAAATAATTTATTTTTTCGCCTCCCATCCCAAAAAAAATTTCTTTTCGTCACGACAGGAGGAAATGAAATGTACCTACTGACGAATAAATGAGGAGGGAAATTTACAAAGAGGGCAGTCAGAAGGTAGGATTGCCAATTTGTACGTTTTTCTCGTAAGGTGTCTGTTTTTCAGCGCTTTTTAGATCTATGGAGGTTTTTAGGCACTAAATGTATCTTTTAATGTATCCATACGACGAGTTCTTCCATTTTTCTACCACATCTAACTTTTCATAGTTAAAAAATAAAAATAAAATTGTAGTTTTCTTTAAAATTTTCTCTTTTACCAAAAATAAGTTGTAAACGTGCGCATCAAATGTAAACAAGTTGGAAATTGCACGTGAACGTAGCAAATGAGGTGCGTTCGTACGATAACGAAGTTTTAAAAATATTCAGATCTTGCTGATATAGTAGAGTGTACTCCGGATACAGTATAATAGTCGAAATCTTTACGTTTCTGTAAATATGCAGGAAGTAATTTTTATTACACCTCAGCAACGTATATCTTATTCATAAAATGTGAAATAGTTGAATATAATTAAAACACGTACCAAACCATGTTTCTCCGCATAGCATTATATAGTGGAATACTTTTGTGTGGCCCTGTAATTTAGTAATAAAAATTCTTTGCATCACAGATTGTACAGAATGCATATTTTAGTATATATTTCATAGATTCATGCCAATTCTATTATGTTCGAATGAGTGTAACATCATTAAAATGTATTTGAAACTTTTTTCCCATTGACCGTAATGTAATGGAATACTTTTGATTGTCCCTGTAATTGATCTATGCATCCGATTTTCATAACATTTGAAATGACTCGACAAAATTACGCAATAATTATATGTTTTAAATTTTAAACGATTAAAATGCATTTAAAACTTTTTTCCCTATTGACCGTAATGTAACGGAATCCTTTTGAATGTCCCTGTAATTGATCTATCCATCCGATTTTCATAAAATTTGAAATGACTCGACAAAATTATGTTATAATTATGTATTTTAAATTTCAAACGTTTCGGTTGGGTAGTTTTTGCGTTGTTATATGCGGACAGACGGACGGACTGAGCGACAACAATAGGTGCTACGTATTTACATAATTTAGAACACACCTAAAGATTAGCAATGTTCACTTCTTGGGCGAATTGTGTATTATTAATGCGCATTTGCTGAGGCATTAGATCATGTAAACTTGACCTTATTATAAATTATAAATATTGAATTATTGTATTGTTTATTTAGTATAACTAAATTCTTATTTTTAGTTCTTATTTTTCATAAAATGTTTAATTTAGTATAGTTGTTAACATATTCTAAGTTTAGATATTTTGTTCTTCTTATTATCCCCTTTGTGTATAACTTCTAATCACCACGCCCGCTATATTCATTTGCAGTATGTCCGTGGACGTATCAGGCACGGCGATTACAGGTTTAAATAAAAATATTTATTTTCGTAGAATGTCCATTATTAAAATTTTCATAATCATCATTAAATCGTAGAATGGTCTGATTTTTTTTCCTGTTATTGATTTTTGAAAACATTTATGAGTATTTTTTATAGTGGATTAATACATTTTCTCAACCAGGAAAATCGGTTTTGAAGATGGTATCACTTCTTAGTTAAACAGTTTTAGTTGGGTATTTTATACATGCGCATTAAGAAAATAAAAGATATTTTAATGCTAATGTTAATGTTAATATTGTAAATTTATCCTGTATGTTTGTAAAATCAATTTGCTGAAGATGAAAGTATCTGCTTGAGGATTGATAGCATCCAAAAAATTTATATTCCGGGTTGAGAAGACTATAAAAACGTGTTGGAAAAGTTTAAGAAAATCAGTAGCAGGAAATTAGATTTAGTTTTATAGATGCTTCTTAAAATCTCGAAAATATATTCGTTTTTGAGATTTCTGAAGATAATGAACGTTTTTTAGAATTGTAAGTTATTAGGAAGAATACATGATATATTTTTGCTTGTGGTCATATTATATTTTCTAAAATTAACAAACATTTGTCTTTTTTTACTGACACAAGATAACATAAAAATACAGGGTGTCTAGAATTTTTCTGTTCCAGTTTCAATGGTATACTATAACGATTTAATTTAGACTATTAACAACAAATCGAACATCCAACTGAAAGTAAACAAACCTACTTTTTCTTACAAATGTTCAATATGTGTATCTTTTATTTGTACGGTACAGATCCAATCTAAAATACAATTCTTCCTACACGTCGCTTCATAAGTTTGGAATCATAGAAACAATAGCTTCTTCTATTCTGCATCTCAACTCTGGCAAATCATTAGGTAGCGGCGGAATTTAGACACGATCTTTTATAAAACCCTAAAGGAAATATTTGAAGGCATACACCGGTAGTGTATATACTTTTAAATCTTCAGCAAAGCAATAATACTCAGGAATTGCCATTTTTGTAAATGTACTCGGGTATGCATTTACCTAAAACTGTTTGAGTTACTCTTTATTTGTAGCCTAGAACTAACATTTTACAACACTTACAGTTGACATTATTAATTCACAATTAGGAGATTCTTTTATAGACGCCCTGCCCTTTATTTGGATTATGAGTCAAGTTTTTTTCCAACGGACCGAAAAAATGGCCATGCCGAGATCCGAATCCAAAATCTTTGATTTGAATGCTTTCCTAGTGCTTTACCGATTGAGCTCAGTGCTGACAATTTGCGGGCATATTTCGCTTTGATAGCCATATATTGATAATAGAATCTGCTGTGCTATGTTGACAGCTGCACAGAATATAACCACAAATAATGAAACATGATGATGATTATTAAATTATGATGTACAGTCTTGAGAAAAAAGGTAAACATCCCTTACTAACTCTGCTAAAAATTATCGTATAAGAAAGTTACTGGTACCAAGGTACTGGTGTTATAAACAAGGTCTACTTTCAAATGATGTACATAAAATTTGAGTAGATGGCCATCTACATATTAAAACGAAAACTAACTTTGCTTTTTTCAATAGCAGTGCCAAATTTTGACAGCATAAATGAACTCTACACCCTTCAATTAGCCTAAAAATCAATTTTCATGCAATTCGTAAGATATGTTTCCTAGAAACTATTTATTTTAAAACAAACATATTTTAGGGGCCGTATTCAAATTGAAGTTCGATACTCGATTGTTGACCGAGAGAGCCCTCTTCTTGATCAAGGTATCTTAGACGACACTCAAACAGTCATTGAAGACTGCTGGATTACATGATAGTATAAGAAATTTCGAATTATCTAATCACTTCTGTCGTATAGACAGGTCCTGGAACCATCATTTTGCCTTTGTTTACGCATAATTTGAAAACTACTTGGAAGAAAAAATATGAAATTTTGCATTTCCATAAAGCAAGACTTAATAAATATAAATATATTAAAAAATGTAGGTTGCAATTCATATTTTTTTAATATTAATTTCACCATTCATAATTCAAATCATAAAATTATAAAAAATGCAAATTCAACGTATTCATGCTTGGATATTTTAGTACTATTGCTACATAAAAAATTAGCATATTAGGAATACAATTTCAGGAGATATTAATAAAAAAAAATGAAAATATAATTTAACATTAGAAGCACTAAATTTTGAATGTTTGTAATTCAAAAATTTATCATTCAAATGACTTCAAATTTGGTGTATAGACATAGTTTGAACCGAAAATTTGAAATACTTGTTAAAATTTGGTACTGCTTGTGAAAAAAGGAAGTTTGGGTTTGTTTTAATATGTAGATTACACCCTAAGCAAATTTTATATACATCATCTAAAAGTGGACTTTATTTTCAATCGTTTGGTACCAGTAACTTTCTTTTATGATTATTTTGTTGAGGAGTTCGTAGGGGGTGATTACCTTTTTTTTCCATGAATGTACTGTTTTTTTTTCAATCATACTGTTAGGATAATACATCAAACGAATTGGATTTTTATCAATTTATTAATTTTTATTTTAATAATTAGATTATCTGAGCGAAATGTGTCCTCCGGTTGTCGGCATAATTGATCAAACGGTAGAGCATTGTCAATTTTAGCCAAACGTTTTTTGTTCGGATCCCGGCTTGCGTATGTTTACGCTCAGTTGGAAAAATTCAATACATACGATATATTTAGGAATTAATATTATTGGGAAAAATATAGAATATTTGCATTATTTATTCTGGCATAAGTTTTCATCTGTACTATTTTTATTTAAATACATCTTAGATGAATGTTTCTGTATTTGTCGCGAAAAACTTTTCTACGACCCTTAATTTGAGTTTTTTCAAAAAATACAAGTAAAGATAAATCTTTAAAATATATAATTTTTTCGGGTCACTTACACAATTTTGTTTTTGGAAAAGAAAACAAGTTATCAGAAGATGCGCAATTTACAGTGTTTATCAGTTTAGAAAATTAAACACGGGAGAAAAGGCTTTTTTGTTGTTGTTGAAAAAAATAAACTGCTTATCATATCTTAAAGTACTTGAATATTTTTAGTAAATGTAAACAATGAAAACAAATAAACATAAGCCATATAACCTACCTGCAAACATTTTCATAAGAATTAAAATGCGAATTGCGAATTGCTTTAAATTTTTTTTTCGCCTTTTAGTAAAATAACCTATATTCATGAAATTTGAAATACTTTTGCAAATAAATAAATAATAAATAAAAATATCTACCACACTGAAAAAAAAATCTGCATTTCCACAGACGTAAAGTTGCCGAAATCTGTATGCTTACTAAAATTTTACTAATAAATAAGTATAAAATAATTAAATACAAAAAAAGATGCAAATCCGCGAAACAAATTGTTGTAAATCTACAGAAGTTTGTAAAAACGACCATACTAAAATTGCAGGGTACTACTCTGATATCCCGTCGACCAAAATACTATCGCCAAATTATAATATTAAATGCCAATAAGAGATGATCGTGAATGTCAATTCAATGACATTAAATACGATACACATGTTTAAAACGGCATTAAGGGATTTTTATTTCGACTTTTTATTTGTATTTTTATTACTATTCTACTAATTATTATTTTTTTATTATTATTTAAAATAAAAATTACGTCAATATCGATAATTTGGCTATTAGTTTGGCGATTTCGTATAATTTGGCGAAATCGGTCGACGGGATAACAGAGTAGTAATAATTTCAGTAATCTTACTGACATTTTATCTATAATTCGTATTACAGATCCTTGTTTAAAAAAAAAATCCTAATATCCTTACAGATTTTTTTTATTTATAGAGTAAGCGTACGTTTTTTGCATGAATTTTTGCTGTTGCAGTTGCATAAAAAGCTCTAGAAATCCCAGTTTCCTAGAAAAATTTTAATAACTTTACAGTTTTTTTTTGTTTTTTTTTTGTTTTTTTTTTTTTTTTCAGTGATTGCGTATTAAATACCGGTCAAAAATTAAATTCAATACATAAAATGTTAAAAAATAAGTTTTATAACTACACATCATATGTTACTTCTTGAACATTATATTGTTTATAACAAAAATTATGTCAAATGATTGAAGTGTTAGAAAATGAAAGTTTTCAAAAGAATTCAAGTTTTAGTGATTTAATTATATAAACTTAAATGCAAGTTAATTCTGTGTGTTTCGGGTTAAGTTTCGATTCTTTCAAATGAGGTACCAATTTATCAGAGTTTTCAAAAGATATTTTTGAATATTTTGAAATGATAAAACTACATGTTTGTATGTTAATGAATATCTTCGTTCATTTTTATACAAAAAAAGATGAGTTGGTATTAAAGATGTAGTTGTAAACTATTTTTTCAAAATTTATATAAAAATATAGATAAATTTTCTTTCATTTCTGATTCCAGTTGGATCCCATTGGATTTGTCTCAAGTTTAACGTTGATTCTTTTTTTTTAAATCGAGTTTTAATCGAAATCAATTGAGAAAAAAATTGCGATAAATAATTTTTCTATAGTTAAAAGTTTTTACTTTTACGAACCACAAAGGACAACACTTCATTTTATATTAAATTTTTAAGAAATATAACGGGTTGTTCTAACTTATTACAATGCTTTTTAGTTATTAAATGATATTTCTGCATATTTCCATAGGTCTTACAATGATAATAGAGTTTCTTTCCACGTTAACCTTTTTCTTTTTTATCATTAAAATTTAATGATAAATTTTGATTAATTTACTGCCAAAATCAGCAAAATCAGCAATTAATTAAAGCAAAAATTTCAATAAAATTGTAAAAAAAAAAAAAAAAAAAAAAAAAAAAAAAGAGTAAACGTATACCCCAAAATCGTGCAGTGTATTAATCGTTTTTACATTGTAAATAAATATCACCCTTTTTAATGAGAGACAATTGTTACAAATTCTGCGATAAAATGAGTTGAAGATTATTTAAAAAAAAAATAGTGTGACAATTGTAGCATAGAATGCATAATATACATTTATTTAAACCACCAGAACGGGCCCGGGGTATTTCGATATCCAAAAATCGTGTAGTGTATTAATGATTTCTACATTGTAAATAAAAATCATCGCCTTTTTTAAACAGCGGCAATTGTTACAATTTCTGTGATAAAATGAGTTGAAGATTACTTTAAAAAAAAGTAGTGGTGACAATTGTAAAAATCATACACACGCTGGATGTATCAGCTCCGGCTTCCGTTCTTACAGGTTTTTTTTAATGCATTGTAAGATGGTAAAAATATTTTAAAATGCATAAAAATAACGTTAAAATCCCTTATCGCTTTCTATCATTACACGGCCGTCATGAGCGGGGATTTAAATGTTTTATTACTTTTCTTTCTGCTTATTCAAGATAAATAACATAATTACTATTTTATTGATAACCGATTCTTTTATTTAATGATAGCATGGAATAATATTTTGCACTAATTGTTATAGAAGGAAAACTGGGTATCTTAAACGCTTTAACAAATAAAATATTCCAGGAAGTATAAGGACATTAAGAATCGCGAGCATTTAAAAAATAGATGATGCCAAATAACAAAGGAAAAAAAATAGGATTTAATTATGAAATGGAATAGTATGTAACAAGGAATATGATGATGGGAAATCAAAAACAATGTGACATGTGAGTGTTCAATTATCCGTCACTTAGAATATCCGTGTGCCCTGAAAAATACATTATTTTATATAAAAAACTAGCAGTTACCCGTGACTTCGTTCACATAACATTTAAAGAAGAAATAATTGATCAATCAAGCAAAAAATTTCGATGATGAAAAGCATGTGTGATTAACTTTTTATCGCGAATTTATGGTAAAAAACTTCTGATAATCCCTATTTGCTAATTTTTTGCTGGTTAAAATTTTCCTTTCAGCGATTAATACTAATAGATAGAAACATTCTTGAATACTTTTGTTCAGCCCTGTAGTTTTCCAAGTGCCTTTAATACACGAAAGTATCTTTCTAAAATTTAGTTCAAACAAAAATATTCCTTATTACTACCTAAATTACATTTTCAGAAATTATCATCCGAAGACAACCTTGTATCCAGTTCTTTGCGGGACCCTGTATATCATTATATATATATATACTACAAACATTTCTTAGTTTACTGAATGTAGTTCAAAATGAAAATGCATATTTTATTTAAAAACCACCTTTAAGTAAATTACGCTCATATTCAGTAACTTTTACGAGATCTTTTGTGTAACCCTGTATATCTAAATTTCACTATTTATACTATTACCATTTATACTCTCCATTTAATATGCATACATTTAGCAAAACTTAAAAGCACATATCATAATTCAAAATGCATTTCATCCATGCAACAGTCATCATCCATGATATACAGTACTTCGGATAGAATACATAATATTTGAAATCTTTTGTGTGTCCCTGTAAATGCTATGCACTTCATATTATGCATGAAATAACTTACATTAAGCCTCAGCAACGTTTATCAATTTCATTATACATGAAATCGTCTACCATAATTAAAATATGTCGGAAACTGTTCCTCCCTTTATTCTTATGCAATGGAATTCTTCTGTGTGACCCTGTAAATGAATAGTAAGTACCCTTTTCATTACATACTTTACAAAATACATATTTTAGTGCACTTTGTAAATGCATATTAATTTTAATATGTTCCACAGGCTATAACATCGTTAAATTTAATTAAAACGATTTTTCCCCATAATGCCGTAATGTAAGGAAATTTTTTGAATATCCCTGTAAATAAACTAATCATGGTAGAAACTTCATTTTCAATAGATATTCGTGCTAGGTAAACGTTAATAACGTCCAAAAATTTCATGGAAATCGGGGTATATTTACGAAAGTTGGAAAGCGACCAGACAGACAGACAAACCGAAAGCATAATAACTTTTCAACTTTGTTCGAAAGAGTTAAAAAATCGAGCCAAAAATATATTAATCAGTGATTTTATTTTCCGCCTTTTCCCCACAAAAAATTTCTTCCATTGATAATTATGAGTTTTGAATAAAAATATTCATTTGTATGTAACTTATAACTTATTAATTAGTATAAGTAAAAAATATTTCTGATTCATTTTAAATATGACGTCATTATTTATCTAGCTCCATTAGCTACTGATATTCATACCCCTTATATTTTTAACGACTGCTATAAAGTACCTGTTTTATTTCAACTATGACGTCACATTTTCGTAAGTGAACCATTTTATTAAAAATATAATCCTTTTTCATTCTTTTTGCTTTTAATTTATGTCACCATATTTTACACAAAAACTCCCATTAACTAAACAAATATCCTTGTTAAACATATTATAAAAAATACGCCTTTTATTTTTATTTCAAACATGACGTCATATTTATTTTCTTTTAAATTATTTTATTATAATTTTTCGCGTGGAAGTTTTTTATTAAAAATTCATTGCCGCTGACAAATTATTATTCCAATTTTTTATTTTCTTGGCAACAGGAAAGGAAGATGGTTAAATTTTATCTGAAAAATGCCTATTGATTTTGTATGAAAAATAATTAAATTTTGAATTATTAAGGAAAATATTTGAATAAAATAAATAAAAATTAGCCTATGTTCATTCCACTCCTATAATCTATCTATATGCAAAGATTCAAAGACATTAATCCATCCGTTTTGAAGCCAAGTTCATTCCAATTTTTCGGACACGCTTTCACATTTATAATATATGTAATGAAAGGATAGCAAGTAATTCAGAAGTGCATTACTACCGATATAATTCATTGAAATTGAGTAAAAAAAAAAAAAAAAAAAAAAAAACTGAATTTACTGAAATAATTTCGTATATCTATGACAAAAGTAACCTCTCCGTTTGAATATTGTTCACGAACGAAAGTGGGATAAATTTCGTTAGATAGAATATGTTTTTCGTAATATGTAGATTAATTTACAGCGTTCAAAGTCAAGATTCAACAAAAAATTTCGTTAAGTACAAAACTGCGTTAGATAGGGGTTTTGTTAAATGGAAGTTCTACTGCATTTCATTTTCAAGGATTTTTCATCGTCACGTAATGTTATATGTTAGGCTCGAAAGCCGCTACCCGGCGATTTTCTTCCTTTTTTATAGTTCCGTTTTGAGGAACGGTAGTTTTGTAATGAAAGTTTTCGTTTTGTAGTGAGAACCAAAAAGCAGTGCTTTAATCGTTAAAAACTATTATGTCGTAAAAATTCAGTAGAAAAAAAAAAAGCGAAAACCTTTTTTTTTCAGCCACGATTTCGATGATTCTTTTCTACGACATATACTCATTTCAACTCACTTCACGATCTTTACTTTTTCAGTGGAGAGATTTGTTTGCTAATATAGGATGGGCTAAAAATCTCTGGCAAATTTTTAAATTTAATGTAAAATCAAGTAGTGGAAGTCATTTTTAGGCACAGATGTTTATATATGCACCAGATACAAAATTAGGTGTCGAAATAGCGTTATTTAGCCTGACATGGTAATCCGGTCATTTTGTTTATTTACTTTTATAATCTTTTTTAAAATTACAAAAATTCTTTTATTCTGTAGTTATTAAATTAAACTTTTTTTTTATTTATTGTTATTTTTTTAATCCAATAGAAACCTATATATTAGGGAATCGAATTATCTTAAAAGGAGAATTAAAATATGGACCTATATGTCATTTAAACAATCACCACTTCAATTAAAATATAAATATCTTTATTATTTGATGAAACATTAACATTTATATAAAATAATGTTTAACTATGCATGTGCGAACAATAACGATTTCTTTTCTTTTCTTTTCTTTTTTTATATAGCACAATTTAGCAGTCAGTTATGTAAGAAAGATATTATATAAAAAGTAAAAAGTTCAATTGAAAATCTTTAACATTACGAAAATTTTAGAAGGAGGTGATTCGGACTTACAGTGAGCTCAATTTCAGTAGTTTTCTAAACGCGGTTGGACATTCCGAAAATGGCTGTTTTTAATTTCTCTCTCGAATGATCATCAAACTGATACCACTTGAACAAATAAATAAATTCTAAGTCGAAGCATTTTTAAGCATAAATGTTTCACAGCTACTCGTAAACTCACGTTATATTAATAGAAGTCAGCAAACATTATTATTAAAATTGGCCGAACCCCAAACATGCCATTAAATAAAAAATAAAAAGAAGAAAAGAAAAAAGAAAGAAAAGAGAGAGAGAAAATTTTTCTGAATGATTAAAGAAATCTTTACATTTTCCTGAATACACATACTTTTATTTTTACATAGGATAGGATACAAAATGTATCACAAAATCCACATTTTCACTGAAAAAAGGAAGCTCTCAAAAATGAGTAAATCGATTTATGCATGTAATAATGAAAATAATTTCGCCTCGATTGTAAATTAATTATTTCCAAAATCTTATAACATTTAACTTTTTTCCTATCTTTTTATAATATCTTAACATATTCATTTTAATTCCATATCTTAATCAACGTTTTCTTTATTTTACTTTATTCTAAAAAACATTAATCTGTCATAGTATTTCTTTTCCTAAAACCCCATTATTTAAATTTATTCTTTTATCTGTTGCATAATGCCTTTGTCTTTACGTTCTAAAAAATCATTCGACTACCTACAGTTCCCTTTAAGTGACGCTAGACCGGATTGCATCAGATAACTTTCTGACAGTCTGAGAGAAATCTTTTTCTTTTTCGAGGGGGAAAATTTTCGTATTAGTTGGAATCACTAGTTATAAATTTGTAATTGCCAACTTAGATCTTAGTCATAAAATCCTGTATTTTTTGCAGAGTTTTATAAAACCTTTTTACATTGACTTCGGAGTGATATTTCCACGTTTTCTCTTGTGCTAATAAATCGAATGTCAGCTGGTGAGAAGAAATTATCTGGTGAAGTTTCTATGTTAAATAGCATCTTTTATTTATGATGACGACGTATTTTACGACGTTAGTGGAATTGTTTCCCTGTGAAGTGAAGTATGAATAAACGTAATTAAAAATATTCGACGCTTCTGATTACTTTAAATGAGAAACATGTCAAAGGATATTATTTAATGTTTTACTACCGGGCATCATACGACTGCGAATCTACGAGTGTTCCTCATGGAATTTTCGTACTAAGTGTTATGACTGAGAGCAGTATTACATTCGATCGACAAGATTCTACATAATTACATCAGAGGTTTCATGTATATCGAACTGAGTATTTTGCATCAAATCTTAACATTTGCTTTCCCAATTTAGAAAGATCACATG
This sequence comes from Maratus speculifer, assembly GCA_964019185.1. Taxonomy (NCBI): domain Eukaryota; kingdom Metazoa; phylum Arthropoda; class Arachnida; order Araneae; family Salticidae; genus Maratus; species Maratus speculifer. Next base: position 26,106,051 of record OZ025296.1, read on the forward strand.
TTATCAAACCCATTAAGAGGATAATTTTTTACTCTTTAATGGTTTATTTCACTTATGGCAGCATAAAAGATGTTTTTTAATGTAAATATCAAATTATGCACAATATTTTAAAATAATTTAAAATTGCTTGCAAATGATGCTCCTATCATAAAAGAATTTGATTTGGATATCTTTCAAGTATTTTATTGTACAAGGTGACCGTAAATATTACTTGTTTTAATCTATATTTTTCCCTTACTTGCACTCGCGTAAATTTTCACTGAAAAATATGAAGTCAAATTTTCTATTTGTGTGAGTGCATATCACTTAACAAGTGGCACTGATATGTTCTATTTCATGATTTCAGCGATGGAAACTAATACACAGAATTTCATCAAATTTCATATTCTGCATACTTTCATGTTTTCATATTCTGCAAGGCATTGATATATATAGATGCTGTTTCGACACTGACTTTGGTCGGTCAATAAAGGCACTTCTAGGGGAAAGATTCCTTAATTGATGCAATTTAGTGAGCGGGATTTAATTACTATTATTACTTAATGACCGTTCTAATTCTACATTAAATTCAAAGGCATTATGCTTTATATCAATACTAGTTTGTGAATGCTTTCTATTTACATAATGTACTTCTCACGAAGCTCAAAAATAATTTGTAATACAATACGTAAACATATTGATTTAGCAACTTATAATATAATTCTGTACAATACTTAAGTAGTAAAAATATTTTGTCTCTGAGGCACCTTTAAGAAACTAACTAAAGGAAAATGATATCAATATACCATAACTCATAGAAGAGATAACTAAAGCAAGCAAGCTTATCTTTTATTTTCAAAAGTATTTTATAAACAAGTGGTATTTCGCAATTTATTTTTATAAGAATTTTGATTGAATGGGGGTGTTTTTTCATAAAAGAAATAACTATTATCATATCTTTTGTGATTGCTGTTTTTGAATTATTTCAGAAGCTCTTAAGTATCATAATTCAAATTTTTTTATCGAAAAAATATAAGAAGTTTCGGACATTGTTATCAGTTGCATGAAATGTAAAATAACAATCATGTTAAAATAAAATGAAATAAAAATATAAAATAAAGAATATGGTAATAATAAGAAGACATATTATGATGTGGTTAAATACGTGTATTATTAATTATTAATATAACACTTGCAGCTGAATAAAATAAATTTTAAAAGAACATAAAACTAGTCGTTGGGGGCCACCGTAATACTTACCCATCATGGATATGTATATGAAAATAAAACATGTGAATGCATTGCAATTCATAAACAAAATTTAAATATTAGTAATATACTTAGTAATGCTATATTAAAGAACTGCTGATATACCAATTTCGACAAATAATATAAAACGTCAAACTACTCAAGTAGTACCGAACTGCGTAAAAGAAACATCCTTATAACTCCAAAAATATTAATTCTATTAACTAACAATTAACTGCGTCAGATTAAGCATCTCATTTCCAATTAAAATATACTTCTGAATTGAAATTTGAATGAAATACAGGGTCATGAAAAATCGAAGAATGTGGAAAACAAGATTACAAATATCTCGGCAACTAATAGTCCGATCGACTTCGTTCTGTATGCAAAATGTGTGTTATTTTATTGCTTTTTACGTTGGTTCCTTAAAACAAAAAAATTCGAAAATTTTTATATACCTTTCATCAGAACGAATTTTTCGAGAGTCCGAAAAAAATAGTTCCGGATAATCGAGGTTGCTGATATTAAATAGGGTTCGTCCCATTTTTACATACTAACTACATACAAAATTTCAAGTCTCTATCTCAATTTGTTCGGGAGATAGAGCGTTTACAGACAGATAGACAGACAGACAGACAGACGGACGGCAAAAATTTTTTTCTAAAAATATGTTTTTCGGAATCTCCACTATCTAAAACGTGTAAATCCGTCAAAAAAAATTTATCAATTTTCAAAACGATTGCAAGACTTACCCTATACTACGTATGATGGGTAAGAAAAAACGGAAGAATAGTTAAATTTACAAGGAAGGTTTCTATACGGATATGCTCCCGAAAATCTGGAAGAAAAAAATACAGAATGTTCTTCTCATGAGGACATGTATGTTTATGGGGGAAAAAAAGGTCGGCGAACCTCGATGGAGCGACCGTAAAAAAATAATAAAAGTTTTGTTATTTGGCAACTTTTCATCAGCAGGCAATGCAATGCAATTCCAAAAGATACTTTTTATATAAGAACAGTTTAAGGAATAAAATGAATCATCTTGAATTTGTTTAGATAAATTTAATTTAAATAACTTTAGTTTTTTTTTTAACTATAATTTGGTCATATCGATATTTATGTGCCTTTACATTGAAATTTAACTATAAAAAATACGATTAAAAACGAAATTGAAAATTTAAATTAGTTAAAATTCTTTTAAAACTCAAAATTAAGTCTAGTTTAGCATTGTCATTTCATTTTTTTTTGTTATGTTAACGGTTTCTTGGATATTTAATGGTATAATTGCAGGGGAATTCCTTGCCGGATTTTCATTTTGAATAAGCTTAACCCTTTCCGGCGCAGTGTGTCCAGTTTGCACACACTTAATTTTAATTCTAAACTTGCAATTGGTATCAATAATATTTTAATAAAATCTTACTTTTACAATAAAAGCTTAAACTAAGGGAGTTCTTGATTTCTTAAAAAGTCGTTTGTAAATTCCGGTGTTAGTCGATAATTTTAATTAAAATTTTAACAAAATTTGTCTGCGCCGGAAAGGGTAAAGTGTATGAAATTATTTTTTCAGTGTGAATTTTTTTACCTACCTGAAAATATTGTTTCCATTCATAAATTAACTAACTGTTTCAACAAGTAATATATACTATACATATTAAATTCGCTCATTGTTTAAGTTTTAAATTCATTAAATACCATATAAACGCATTCTAAAAATAAATTAACAAAACATTTTCAGTTACATTGACATCTTATGATTTTGGCGAGGAAAAATGCAGCTAAACAAATCGCATGACGCTTTTGTCTTTTTACGCCAAATGTTTGAAAATATTTTTTTTTTTTTACAGGCTTTCTACTTTAATTCTGCTGCTAAATTTGACAGTTACTTTATTAAATACATAAGTAGTTTAATTAGTATTTTTTTTCAAAATATTCTAAGTATGCCCAGTATGATGATCTTCCTTGTTAGAGCAGAGTAATTTTCGAAGCTTTTAGGTACCGTCCTCAGTGCAACTTGACTTGGACAAGATAGTTGTCAGAGTACCTGGAGAGATCAATTTCTTACCTCTAGTAGAGAAATGATACATGGAACAATTCAAATCATAGCCAAAGTCTGACAAACAGAACGTCAGAAACAAAGGGGGGGGGGGATCCGGGTCCCCTCCTAAAACCAAAGACCCTTTATGGGCACCATACAAAATAAATAAAATAGATGAGAGTATATATAAGAGAAATAAAAGTATTTAGATATATATACAAAAGTAATTACGAAGTATTTACAAAGTGCAAAGAATAAAGGAAACGTGTTCAGATATATAGGTGGAATAAGAGGATTCAAGTAAGTAGCTCATGGACCAATAGAAAAACAGTAAAATACGGAAACCATCCAAAAGGAAAACAGAATAGGTTATGCCATCAAAAGTGTGAAAAAAGTCCGGTAGTAATTATGAAAAGGATCTGATAAATGTCTGATAAATGAGGAATTGCAAATTTACAATTAACAATATTATCTGAATTTACATAAATATGAAATACGTCAAGAAAGTTCAGTTCATGTATAGAACTGGATTTAGAAACGATTTTAGCTGAATTGAATTATTGTTTAATTATTCTTATTTTGCTATCCGTATTATTTCGTCTATGTATTTTTTATTGAAGTTACTCAAACTTAAAAGTCTAAGTTATTTTAGCCTTTCCTAAATAATAATGTAAATTTTATTACAGTTTTCTCGTGTTTCATTATCATTAATTCATTAAGTTACTAAAGATTTTTATTAAATTAAAAAAACAATAGTTTATGATCATATGCATATTTAATTCCTAGAAAAACTGCATCCAAATAAATGTAAAATCTTCCCAAATTGATTTTGAAAATATAATAATTCCTTTTTACTCTTCTTAAAAAAAAGGGAACAAACCGAAAGGGGAAAAATGTTTGTTTTTCAGATTTCACAAATGCTCGTATTTACCATTTGCTTCAGTCTTTAAAAACGTCGGTCGAATGCTCAAATGAAATTAATGATAACATTTGATTATACATTATCAAAGATTTCAGATGATTATACATTATCAGCACTGTCCAATCAGAATTAAATGTGAATACCGTTAAAGCGTTCGAACCAGATTTTCAGTGTAACTCGGGATCGAAGTAGTTGCGGCGAATACGAGCATTAATTATTTTTGTATGAAAACATGTTATACAGGGTTGCTAATCATTCAACTGCCGAATTTCTCTCACTAATGATAAGTTTATGGGTATGAGATGTATTTGTATATTTAAAATATCTCCAGATTAAATTCATGTTTTTAATTGCTTTTTTCTTTGTACCCTCCTTAAGCGATGTCTCCTTTTTCCTTAGTTCTCAAAGTATTTCTAAAATCCATGCTTAATTTAACATTTTATTTGTTAAAAGCTGACGAATTGCGAGTAAGATTTTAACACTTTTTATAAAATTAAGTATATATTTTTGAAATATTTTTTTATTTATTTATTTTTGGAACTAAGGAAAAAACAGGTGTTCTTTAAGAAGATTGCACAGAAAAAAGAAGTTAAAAATGTCAGTTTCCCGAGGCGATACTTGAAAAATACGAATGCATCAAACGCTTATAGATTTAATATTACTGAGAGAAAATTGGAAGGCAAGTAACTAGCAGTCTTAAGAGACTATTTCATTCAATTCAAAGGAAAATACCCGTTCGCTATTACTAATCTTATGGAAGAAATTTATAAAGATATCTCGATTGCATTTCAATACATTTAGGTGTTTTTTTTAATTGGATACTGAGATCAATCTGTATGCAGGCCATTTTTTCCTTTTTGAGTTTCGATACAGGTATTTTTTATGAGGACGCTTTCATTTTCGGAACTGGTTTGGAAAACGAAAGCACTCTCATAAAAGATGTCTGCAAATAAAATTGAAAAAGTAAAAAATGGCCTGCATTCAGACCAACCTCAGCTATACAGTGGGAAAAAATCATTTAAAAATATTAAAATGCAACCGAGATATCTTTATAAATTTCTTCTATAAGGATTAGCATTAGGGAACGGGTTATTTCATTTGACTGAAGTATCCCCTGAAAGCAAGCTTCTCGTGTTTCATAGAATGAAGAAAAGGTCGTCAACCAGTGGCCAATCAGAAAAAAATGAATGCAATTTCAGAAGAGAAATATACATGCGTTATTTGTATTTTTTTTTTTTTTATTACTAATAAAATCAGAATGTAAAAGTGTAAAGATCATATTTCTAAAAAATAAATTAGTTTAAGTATAATTTATTAAAATTCCTGCAAGCATGTAAAAATCACTGTTAATTTATTTTCTTTATTATTTGTTAAAAATAAACAATGATAACTTGAGGTGAGATACCGTATTGTACAAGACGCCGTATCATGTAGTTTTCATATGCCCAGGTGCTGTAGGGAATTTCCGAAACCACTTATTTGTAAGCAAAAATATTCCCAACTAATACTTTAATTTACGTTTGTGTTCTTTTTACAATTTTATTAATAATTTCTTTTTTATTATAATTTTAATAAAATGCCGAACATAATTTTTAATCGTTTCTATAATATCTGTAAAATGAAATATATTTTAAATCATACATAAAAGTACAAACTTTAACAAGAAATCAATAAATAACAATTTAATCAACAGCCTTTTAAAATAATTTAATCAAAAATTGCGGCATCATCTTCACCTAATTTGCCTTATTTATACACTGTTAAAAAATTTTCTCCAGTTTAAACCAAATTTTGGTGCTCAATATCTGCCACCATAAGATGGTGAAATATCGCACCAAAAGTTGGAGCTTCCTATTTCAATCTTGTTCAAACTATTGGAACTATACTTCAACAGAGGCGCCAAATATTGGTTCAAGATTTCACCATCTTACACTGGCAGCTATTGAACACCAAAATTTGGTTCAAACTAGGACAAGATTTTTGACAGTGTATTGCTGAAATTTCCATTCGTACGTTTATGAACTGCACTTGCAAGAACCGTCCATTAGAAAGAATTTTGATATTTTGGTCTTTTTCTGCAATAAATAAAAAAATTGCTATCCAGTCTCCTTAGAAAATGACAAGAACGTATAATCATGCAACAAGCATAGGTTATGAAACATTTTCCAACACATTTTGATTAGTGTAACAAAACTTTACTATTTAATAAAATAAAGATATAAAGCAATAATTTGCAGCAATACTCTATATTCAATATGAACTGAACTTTTACCACTAACTGATAAAAAAATGCATAATTTTCAAAGAAAACATTTAAAAAAAAATAACGGCTTAATATGTTAAATCAATAACTCTCTAGTTCAAGGGAAATATACATTTTATCTTGTAAAAGGCCGGGTAGAAGGTTTGTTTAAATTCTGTTTATATTGAGGCCAGCATGGAAAAACGAAGTTTTGCAACAAAATTTCTTAAAACCATATTTTCTGTGGCTAAAAAAAGGGGGGGGATTTATTTATTTATTTTTAATGTCTCGAGATTCGTTGCAGTAGCATATTATTTGTCAACTACAATGTTAAAGAAAACAAAATTCAGTACAACTTTCCAAAAGCAGTACACCATTTCAAAAATATAAAAAAAAAATTCATTTTATTTAAAAACCGTGAAAAACGTAGTTCTTCCCCCCGACTATTCAAATATTCCCTACGGATTTAATGTATGTCAACTTCTAAAGTTTGGTAACTGTAAATTATCTACTATTTTCCCATCCACATCTTTATTTTCTACTTAACATACATTTTATAATAAATAAATTTATATTATTTATTTACTTTAAAAGTAGGAATGCTCATGAATAAGACAATTTTCATATTTAGACAGTAACTTTAAGTGTATACTGTGTTAAATTCAAAGCTCTGTTTAAAAGAATTCTTCAATATTTAATAGATTAGTGGCACGATGGTTTCAATTAAGAAAGAATTCATGTTTAATTTTTATAATTTTTATAATGCATGCATGTTGTTTTAGGGATCAATGTAACAAATATGAAAATTTGCGAAAAATATAACAATTGCTAAGATAGGTTTTAATGTTTTACTGTTTTAATGATGGTAAATTTTGGACTGTAGTTCCATATAAATACGGGAACTCAAAACATATATCTATCTATCTATCTATCTATCTATATATATATATATTTTTTTTCTTTTGTAAGAAATACTTTTACCTCATAAACTAGCTACGATAAAAATAACAACAGATTATTTCACTACGAAATTTAGAAATTCTGTCAATAAAATATTTGAGATCACTAGTTTCATAAAAATATTTAGTACATTATATTAGTTTTAGTACATATTGTCAATTTTTTTCCACTTATATCAATAAATGTGAGAAGAGATTAGATACAAATTGAAGGTCAACAATTAGGAAAACTATCGAGTCCTGAATGATACACAAAAAAATTGATCTTCATATCTTCAAAACTTGCAGAGTTATATCCATTTAAATAATTCATCAGGTTTTAAGGGATTAGATAAAAATTGAAATGCGCGCAATTCAAGAAACAATGTTGCTTTGACAGTTCTAGGAAACATGTAAAAAATCTATCTGTTGAGTTAGAATTTCGATTATTTTTACTTTCTTCTATCTTTACAAGAAGAAAGTATTGGATTCATGAAAATTTTCGACTTCCGGTTTTCGACGGATTTATACGTTTTAGAAGGTCCTGAACACGTTTTGATTATTTTTAGAAAATGTCTGTCTGTGAGTCTGTCCGTCTGTCTGTCTGTCTGTCTGTCTGTCTGTCTGTGTGTCTGTCTGTATGTGACAAAAAATTTGTGGGCGCTCTATCTCAAGAACTAATGCTCGAAATTTAATAAAATTTTATATTCAGTTAGACCTTGATATGGATTAGTGCCTATTGGTTTTTGGTGAAAATTGGCTTGCAGGTGGCGCTGCTATACTGCGTTTTTCATGATTTTCAAGATTGCTATATCTCAAGAACTAATGCACAGAATTTCACCAAACTTCAGATTCTGTGACCCCTTGATATACATAGATGCTGATAAAGTTTTGGTGTAAATTGGCCAGCAGGTGGCGCTGCTATGCCACGTTTTTCATGATTTTCATGATAGCTATATCTCAAGAACTAATGCATAGAATTTCACCAAACTTCAGATTCCGCGATACCTTGAGATACATAGCCGCTGATAAGGTTTTTGTGTGAACCGCCCAATAGGTGGCGCTGCTATGCTACATTTTGCACGATTTTTGCGATAACTATATCTCAAGAACTAATGCAGAGAACTTCATCAAATTTTAGATTCTGTTACACTAGAATATATAACATAATTAGACGCTGATTACATTTTGGTATAAACCTTGCAACAGGTGGTGCAGCTATGCTGCATTTTGCACGATTTTTCCGATAGCTATATCTCAACAACCAACGCACAGAATTTCATCAAACTTCAGATTTTCTTACAAAATGACATATAACATAATTACACGATGATTACGTTTTGTTATAAATCCTTCAAATGATGGTGCTGCTGTGCTATATTTTACACGGTTTTTTTTAAACTAGCTGTATCTCAAGAACTAATGCACAGAATTTCATCAAACTTCAGATTCTTTTACACCATAACATAATTAGACGCTTTTTTACGTTTTGGCATAAATTATCCAAGATATGGTGTTGCTGTGCTCAGGGCCTGATTACTAACGGGGCACTCTCCCACCAGGAAAAAGAAATAAAGAATTTTTCCTTATTCATGACAGTAATCTTGTATGAAAAGGGCGTTTAAAGAAGACGAAAATTTCTATAAATTTTTTCTGGTGAGAGAGTGCCCCGTTAGTAATCAGGCTCTGGCTGTGCTACGTTTTGCAAATTTTTTATTATAACTATATCTCAAGAACTAATGGACGAAATTCCATCAAATTTCAGATTCTGTTAGGTCTTGACATAAATAGATGCTTATTACGTTTTAGTATAAATTACCCAACATGAGGCACTACTAAGCTCATTTTCTCAGAATATTAATTAAATTTTGCGTTTTAGGCTTTTCGGATACCAGAATCTCATTAGGCTTGGTCAAATGTTCGAGGAAATTCGATAGTGGGTAACTTTGGGGTCACCACGTTTTTTTTTTTTTTTTTTTTTTTTTTTTTTAATATTAAAATGTACTTATGAGATAGAAGAAAGTTTTGGGATTGACACATCCAACTAGTTTCTTTTTTGTGATGGTTAGCCATATAATGTGCTAAGAAAATCACATCCTAAAATTTATCATAAAATTTATAAAAATTTCAAATGCTTAGTACTAATTTAAATGGGATAATTTAAATCGTTATAACTCAAAGCATGATTTATCCGATTTCAATTTCTTTCCATTTCATTAAAGATAAAAATCTAATTTTAGTTTTGTTCAGGGTTTTTTTTTCAATATTAATTTAAAAATTGTTAAAAAATATTTATTTAAAAAATGGTATATTTAAAAAAAATCATACTTTTAAAAGTAAATATTTTATCAAATTTGCCGAAAAAAAAACTAATGTAAAATAATCAGAAACGACATGTTTCATGTTTTTGCAATTTCTTTCTTCAACAGTTCTAGACTTTTAATTATCCAAAGACGAGAAATAGTGGGGAAAAAGCTCATCATGCAGAAAACGAATTTAAAGTTTTAAATAAAATTTGGATCATTATAAAATGTTTTATGCTTTAAAAAGATTTGAAAGTGTAAAGTAACTCCACCTTTCTGTAGCTCAAATTTCCGACTGAGTTTGACTTTCCTCATTTCCATCTCCTTTCTGTGCTGTTTAAATGCCGTCATTTATTTAAAACAATGCTTTTTCTAAGATGCAGAATAAATCTTTTTTTAATAAATTTAGCTCTCACAACATCAGGCTTTTTATCGTAATGGAGAGGCTGTTAAAAAATCTGTATTCTGGGCCCAGACCGGGTCAGGACCAAGACATTACTTTTTTCTGAAGTCTCGCCTGGGCGGATCTAATGTATTTTTTATACCAGAAAGGACTGCTTCTTTCTTCCTAGGTCTGCACTGGACGAAATTTTCAATGCCGGCCTCGACATAACCCGTATTAAATCACTGTCACTAACTGACCTAATACGTGCATAAAATAAGTAAAATTTGGCTCAATCAAAATTTTTACGAAAAACACATAGATTTTTAAATTGTCTTTAAAACTTAAAAAAAAAAAAAAACACCTTTAAAATTTATTTTTTAAGAGTAGCATATTTAAAGGTTGAAAAATTAAATACAATAAATCCAGTGAAAAAAAATCTGTCTATGACTGAATACTGTGTTAAACGGCATTTGTTGATCCATGCAAAATAAATATAATAATACCTGAGAAAAAAATAAATTCCATTTAGACACCTCCTATGTAGGGAATTTGTCTATAACTTATTTTTTCTGTCTTATGTGATTCCGTCTTAAAAGGTCTTACTGTATAACATTTATCAAAGTCACCAATGTATCGAATATGGATTAACGATATTAAAATATAAGTGAAACATTTACATATAAATAAAGATTCCTTGATAAAATAAATATATCGCAGCCTTTGGCGATTCTTTAATAATAAAAAAGTATAACTATGAAAAACGAAAAGCTATAATAAGTATGTTTGGTCAGAACTCCTCCATACGAAACAATTTTTAACCATACCGAAGTAAAAAAATGATGTAGAAATTCACGGCTGAGCCGAGCTATGATTTAAACTTTTTGCCAGGCTGGTTCGGGTTATAATTTTAACATTTTTTTGACCGGGTCGAACTTTTTTCCCTATGGGTCGGTTTGCAACCGGACCTAGATATTTCGTCCCATCCAGACTCCAGAGCAGACTACAAACACATTTTGAAAACAAGCTTAGCTTTAAATCAATACGCTGCTTTTTGTTCCAAATAAGAGGCCCTATCTTAAATCGACATTTAATAACGGAAAATTTGTGGGCGATCAATCATTTGCTTTGAAAATGAGTTAAGAACTCTTCGTTTACAGGTATGGTTAAGTAGTGTAAGTCCCGAATTTTGGAGAATTTTGGATTTTTATATCTGTGTGAAGTTTTTAAATATGGAGATGAATTTTTTTTTGTTAAATTTAGGAAGGGATAAGGAAAAATTTCCTAACTGGAAATTTTGCCCTACGGAGGCCGTATAAAAATTTAATTTTAGTATTTTTTCAAATAGATTTCCCATGGAGTTGCAATTTATCTTACCAAAAATTTCCCCTTTTTTATGAATTTTTGCAGTTGGAAGTATGGGTCTAGGGGCAATATTTAACGAGATAGTCTATTGTTTCGATATTTATGACTCACCCTGTAAAGAAGTTGACATAAGTTGGAATTTCAGTGACTGGATTTCCTCTTTCGTTAAAAAACGTTGTTTATTCACAAAAGTATAATAAATTTCAAAAAAATAATTTTTTTTTCTAAAATTGAATTTAAGAAAGAATTTTTGCTGTGATCCCTGGTTTTTATTATTAATCGTACAATATTTTTCCGACATGCCACAAGTAACTCTAAAAAACTATCGGAATTCACACTTCTAATATTTTAGTAATGATTCATACTATATATTTCTGTTCCTAATATGTACCTATTAAAGAAATTCATCCCTTATTTGTTTTTACTTTCTTCTATCTTTACAAGAAGAAAGTATTGGATTCATGAAAATTTTCGACTTCCGGTTTTCGACGAATTTATACGTTTTAGAAGGTCCTGAACACGTTTTGACTATTTTTAGAAAATGTCTGTCTGTGAATCTGTGTGTCTGTCTGTGAGTCTGTCTGTCTGTATGTGACAAAAAATTTGTGGGCGCTCTATCTCAAGAACTAATGCTTGAAATTTAATAAAATTTCATATTCAGTTAGACCTTGATATGAATTAGTGCCTATTGGTTTTTGGTGAAAATTGGCCTGCAAATGGCGCTGCTATACTACGTTTTTCATGATTTTCAAGATTGCTATATCTCAAGGACTAATGCACAGAATTTCACCAAACTTCAGATTCTGTGACCCCTTCATATAAATAGATGCTGATTACGTTTTGGTATATATTGGCCAGCAGGTGGCGCTGCTATGCCACATTTTCCATGATTTTCATGATAGCTAAATCTCAAGAATTAATGCACAGAATTTCACCAAACTTCATATTCCGCGATACTTTGAGATAAATAACCGCTGATAAGGTTTTGGTGTGAACTGTCCTATAGGTGGCGCTGCTATGCTACATTTTGCACGATTTTTGTGATAGCTACATCTCAAGAATTAATGTAGAGAACTTCATCAAATTTTAGTTTCTTTTACACTAGAATATATAACATAATTAGACGCTGATTACATTTTGGTATTAACCTTGCAACAGGTGGTGCAGCTATACTGCATTTTGCACGATTTTTCCGATACCTATATCTCAACAACCAAAACGCACAGAATTTCATCAAACTTCAGATTTTGTTACAAAATGACATACAACATAATTACACGATGATTACGTTTTGTTATAAATCCTTCAACTGATGGTGTTGCTGTGCTATATTTTACACTTTTTTAAAACTAGTTATATCTCAAGAACTAATGCACTGAATTTCATCAAACTTCAGATTCTTTTACACCATAACATAATTAGACGCTTTTCTTACGTTTTGGCATAAATTGTCCAAGATATGGTGTTGCTGTGCTACGTTTTGCAAATTTTTTGTTATAACTATATCTCAAGAACTAATGGACGAAATTCCATCAAATTTAAGATTCTGTTAGGTCTTGATATCAATAGATGCTTATTAGGTTTTAGTATAAATTACTCAACATGAGGCACTACTAAGCTCATTTTCTCAGAATAGTAATTAAATTTTGCGTTTTAGGCTTTTCGGATACCAGAATCTCATTAGGCTAGGTCAAATGTTAGAGGAAATTCGATAGTGGACAACTCTGGGGTCACCACGTTTTTTTTTTTTTTTTTTTTTTTTTTTTTTTTTTTTTTTTTTTTAATATTAAAATGTACTTATGAGATAGAAGAAAGTTTCGGGATTGACACATCCAACTAGTTCTTTTTATCTGCATTTAAGGACACTTGTAGGAATCCACGAATGTACTGCATAGTTTTCCTCTTATATATTTTCTTCTTTTTTTGTTTATTGTATCTATTTTAGATATCTCCTGGTTTCTCGAGAGGAATTTTTTGTCCCCTTGTGTATTTTGCTCTTTAGATAAAATTTATCCACCAGATAAAGTAATGCAATACAGACGAAGGGCCAACAAGTGTAATTTTCAACTACCATACCTGCAAGTACTATTTAGGGCGATATGGTCCAGCCTAAGAAATCTTATTATCAAAGTTGTTATGATATTACACGAAAGAAATTAAAACTTCGGTTATTGTATGCATCATCTAAGTTATAACTGTACACTGTAAAAAAATCCTACTAAACTTTTTCTAGGAAACTGAGATTCTTAGATTTTTCATATAACGGTAACAGCGAAAATTCATGTAACCGATTCTGTTGCATGAATTTTTGCTGTTTCCATTTCATAAAAAATTCCTAGCCTCCTAGAAAAAGTTTAGTAATTTTATAGAACTTTTTAAAAGTGGAGATAAGTCTGTATTCACATATCGTTTTATTTCTTAAAAAGTCTATAAGAATGTGATGATCTTTAGACAAGTGTGTATTCACATTTTGATTTGATTTTCTAAAAAGTCCTTCCGGCAATGCCGGGAGGAAGAGGTAGCTTTCATATACTTATATATTTATTTATTTATTTTAAGGTAAGTTACATTGTTCAAAAACACTAAGCTCAAATTAGTGGAAATAATCTTATAAAATTAGTGATTTTATAAGATTGAAACTAGTTTTTGTCAAGACTGAATATTAATAGGAATTTTTAGAAATTAGTCATCTTTTATTCAACCTGATTTTATTTTAAGGGATTTAGAGAGTCACCAAATTTTACGATATCATAAAGTGTATGCCATTTTAAAGCAACATTGTGGATCGTTCAGATCAGACCGTTTCAAAATGTCAGCCATAAGCAAAATTCAAAGTGCTATAACTCAGTCATTTTATAAGATATAGACAAAATAAAAAGTGTTCTGGAATCGTTGTTTAAAGTTCTAACACGAAAAATAAAAATATTTTTCAATTTTTAATTTTTTCGCATTTAATTTTAAATTTTAAAATTTTAAAAAAAATTAAAATGGCCACCATTTTGAAACAAAATGGTGGATGATGCTGGCCAAAGAAACTAGGTCGAGACATTTGTATGTACTATGTACATCCCAAGTTTCATTAAAATCGGTTGATAAATACGCGTGTTATCACGTGACAAAAATCAGATCGTTTCAAAATGTCAGACATAAGAAAAATTCAAAGTGCTATAACTCAATCATTTTGTAAGATATAGACAAAATAAAAAGTGTTCTGGAATCGTCGTTTTATGTTCTAACACGTAAAAGAAAAATATTTTTCAAATTTTGATTTTTTCGTATTTAATTTTAAATTTTTAAATTTTTAAAAAATTTAAAATGGCCACCATTTTGAAACAAAATGGCGGATGATGCTGGCCAACGAACTCGGTCGAGACATTTGTATGTACTATGTACATCCCAAGTTTCATTGAAATCGGTTGATAAATACGCGTGTTATCACGTGACAAAAATCAGATCGTTTCAAAATGTCAGACATAAGAAAAATTCAAAGTGCTATAACTCAATCATTTTGTAAGATATAGACAAAATAAAAAGTATTCTGGAATCGTCGTTTTATGTTCTAACACGTAAAAGAAAAATATTTTTCAATTTTTAATTTTTTCGCATTTAATTGTAAATTTTAAATTTTTAAAAAAAATTAAAATGGCCACCATTTTGAAACAAAATGGTGGATGATGCTGGCCAACGAACTAGGTCGAGACATTTGTATGTACTATGTACATCCCAAGTTTCATTGAAATCGGTTGATAAATACGCGTGTTATCACGTGACAAAAATCAGAACTCATCGTTTCAAAATGCCAGCCATAAGAAAAATTCAAAGTGCTATAACTCAATCATTTTTTAAGATATAGACAAAATAAAAAGTGTTCTGGAATCTTTGTTTTAAGTTCTAACACGTAAAAGGAAAATATTTTTCAACTTTTAATTTTTTCGCATTTAATTTTAAATTTTAAATTTTTTTAAAAATTTAAAATGGCCGCCATTTTGAAACAAAATGGCGCATGATGCTGACCAACGAACTCGGTCGAGACATTTGTATGTACTATGTACATGCCAAGTTTCATTGAAATCGGTTCATAAGTACACGTGTTATCACGTGACAAAAATCAGATCGTTTCAAAATTTCAGCCATAAGAAAAATTCAAAGTGCTATAACTCAATCATTTTTTAAGATATAGACAAAATAAAAAGTGTTCTGGAATCTTTGTTTTAAGTTCTAACACGTAAAAGGAAAATATTTTTCAACTTTTAATTTTTTCGCATTTAATTTTAAATTTAAAATTTTTTAAAAAATTTAAAATGGCCGCCATTTTGAAACAAAATGGCGGATGATGCTGACCAACGAACTCGGTCGAGACATTTGTATGTACTATGTACATACCAAGTTTCATTCAAATCGGTTCATAAATACGTTAGTTATCGCATGACAAAAATCAGATATATATATATATATATATATGGTTATATATATATATATATATATATATGTCAACATTTGAACGGAGGGTGGTTTTGGGGTCTGGGGGTCATGATCGGTGAAAATATACCAAAATTTTCCGGAAGTGTTTTCCTCCGGACGGCTGCAATAGGTAGCTTTTTACTTTTTGTAATGAAAGCTACCTAAAAGAGTCTGTATCAATGTGACGATCTCCAGACGATTGGGTAGTCACATCTGTGTTAGCTTTCCTAAAAAAGGTCTGTATATACCAGATTACCAATATTAAAACTAATAATCTTATAATTTAGTTCACTGTATCTTCCTTATTTTCTGATAAAAGAAAAAACCATCTAGAAAATGCGAAATTAGAAACAAATCGAAATAATTATAAAATACTGATTCAATTGAAAACATCTTATACTTTGAAAGTGGAATATAAATTATACAGGACTATGTCTAGACTGCATAGTAAATACTGCAGAAATTCCTTATATATGACATTCCCACCTCTTTTTTAAAACTGAAAATCCACTTATTGTATATGTAGTGCAAATTTTCTTTTTCACTGCGTCTTGATTTATACAGTTGTACTTATTGCCCTCGTATGAATTTTACTTTTCCTATAAAAACTACTTATAAAATAAAACACAGGAGGCCTCACAAATAGATATGCAAATAAATTATATTCTTTTATTTATTTATCTCATATATATATATATATATATCTAAAAATAAATACAAACTAATTATAACGCACTTAAATAAAAAAAGAAGGCAAATTCTTTGTAAGAAATAACTTCTTTAAAGGAAACAAATTGCGAACTTTTGTCACATTATTTTTAAAAAATAGTAAAATAGTTATGCAGTTTTAAATCTAGATTTGTGTCAAGAAAAAAAATGATCAACGTCCTCGTAAGGATCGAGTCCATATTCATTCACTCACTGCTTGGTACAGAAATATGGCGCATTTATTATAACCATGCCATGTTTCGATCGAAGAAAATCGGATTTTTTCTGACGCAATCGTTAATATTTACATGATCATTGATTATAACATTTGCGTACTCTTATTGAAAAAAATATTTTTGCCCCAGAGGGATAGTTTTGGCACATTTCATATAAATATACACTAGCAGGGGTGACAGAGCTCAGCTCGGTCAAAATTAACTTTGTGTTCAACTCGATATAGTATTATTACTTTAAAATATGTTATTAATAATAGTATTATTTACAAAAACAATCAATAAGAAAACTATGTTTGGATGCACATGTTCATAAATTTTACTTTATTTTAAAATTTACAGTGAAAGGGCATCCAAATCACTTTTTTAGCTCGACTCCGATTAGTTTAACTATGCATCTCGAAGACTATTAAGAATGCATAAGAAATTTCTTCACATTCTGAAAGACAATATTTTTTGCCAGATATAACCAAATTTGGACACATTCTTTCATTTGGCGAAAAATATGTGTTTTGGTTTAGTAACCTTAATAGTCGATTTTTCGGCCAAATTTCGCCAGTATTTTGTCAAATATCGCCAACTTATTGGCTTTTGCCATAGTCTCGTGATCCTGACACTTATTACCCAAATGATCTACTAATCACATATGATCAGCATTAGTGCGATATGACCCACTAATATAATTTTGTTTAACTAGGGGGGCCCCGCCCCCCTGCTCGCTATGCTCGCCAACCCCCGCGTAATCGCTTCGCGATTCCAAATTATTGGCTACCCCTGCTTGCTGCGCTCGCCAATACCCCATGGTATGAATAAGCAGTTGCAGATCTTTCAAATGATGTGTCACACGACTGGTGGTGTAAAGAAATTAAAAATGTGCCCCCTGGGGGGCAGAATGGGAGGCGACACAAAAGACATCCATAATATGAATAAGCAGCTGCAGACCCCTCAAATGATATGTCACACGACTGGTGTTGTAAAGAAATTAAAAATGTGTCCCCCTGGCGGGCAGAGTGGGGGTGACACACAAGACATCCATAAAATGAATAAACAGTTGCAGAACTTTTAAATGATGTGTCACACAATTGGTGTTGTAAAGAAATTACAAAATGCGCCCCCTCTGAGGGCAGAGGGGGGGTTACACACAAGATATCCATAATATGAATAAGCTGTTGCAAACCTCTCAAATGATGTGTCGCACAATTGGTGTTGTAAAGAAATTAAAAATATGCCCCCCTGGGGGGGGGGGCAGAGTGGTGGATGACACACAACACATCCATAATATGAATAAGCAGTTGCAGACTTTTCAAATGATGTGTCACACAACTGGTGTTGTAAAGAAATTAAAAATGTGACCCCCCCTGGGGAGAGCAGAGTGTGGGGGTGACACACAAGACATCCATAATATGAATAAGCAGTTGCAGACCTTTCAAATCTTGTGTAACACGACTGGTGTTGTAAAGAAATTAAAAATGTGCCCCCCCTGGGGAGCAGAATGGGGGATAACACACAAGACATCCATTATATGAATAAGCAGTTGCAAACCTCTCAAATGATGTGCCAAACGACTGGTGTTGTAAAGAAATTAAAAATTTGGCGAAATATTACAGTTATCGCCAAGTTGGCGTCACTTTTGACAACTAATTTTGGTCGCCAAATCTGGCGATATATCGCCAAGTTGGCGACAAACTTGGCGATTGTTGGCGATGGTAATCTTTCCTCTTTTTATGGTAACCCATACGGCGATGCATAGACGGAGTCCTTTCCTGATTGGTCTATTCGACTCATGGAAGGAGTGGACAACCCGGATTCGTTAGTTCCGGAAATCTTCCACATCAGCATCATTCTAGGAGTCATTCCTTTTAAGGCTAGTTTTTTTTTACTATAGAAGGATATGCAACTCAGATCAATAGTCTTCTCGTGACAAAAGACGTTCCGTTGCAAAATTTAGGTAAAATCGACTGAGTCGTTGTTATATATAATTAGAAGGACCCGAACCCATTAAGACTTAAAACGACCCACTAACTGAATTGTTACGTGCATGTGTCCTATCTCAATGGTTTTCTTTTGCCCGAAAACGATATAATAGAAAATATACTCAAAATGGTGAGAACAATTTTCTAGATAAAATTAGCATGACCCACAAATAACCCTTATATCAAAATCTTTCGAAAATGTGACTTAGTTCATTAATTTTTGCGTGCCGAAAAACGTTAAATGCAAAATTTAGATAAAATCGATTGAGCCAATTTTTAGGTATAAATAGTTTGACCTTGACCCATTATGATCCAAAATGACTCATTAATCGAGTTTTCTCAAACATCTGACCTAACCCAATGATTTTCTTGTGTCCAAAAACGATAGAATTTAGTCAAATTTGCGCGAGACATTGTCTAGATAAAATTAGAATAAAAAGTGACCCACTAATCGAAATTTCTCGAACATGTGACATAGCCCAATGATTTTCTCGTGCCAAAAATATGCTGTATACAAAATTTCGTTAAAATCGATTCACCCATTCTTTAGATATAGCTTGACCATGACCCATCATGACCCACAAATGACCCTTATAATCGAAATCTCTCGAACATGTGACTTAGCCCATTAGTTTTCTCGTGTATAAATATTTTTACACTGAAAATTTCGTTAAACTTGATCCTGCCGTTCTTTAAATATAAATAATTTGACCCAAACCTTTTATGACCCAAAATGACCCATTAATCGAAATTTCTCGATCATGTGACCTAGCCCAATGATTTTCTCGTGCCAAAAAATGTTGTATACTAAGTTTCGTTAAAACTGATTCACATGTTCTTTAGATATAGCTTGACATAACCCGTTATGACCCATCATGACCCATAAATGACTCTTATAATCGAAATCTCTCAAACATCTGAGATAGCCCATTAATTTTCTCGTGTCAAAAAACTTACATACAAAATTTCATTAAATTTGATACTGTCGTTCTTTAGATATAAATAGCTTGACCCAGACCTTTTATGACCCAAAATGACCCAGTAATCGAAATTTCTCGAACTGAGACCTAACCCAATAGTTTTCTCGTGCCAAAAAAATGTTGTATACAAAATTTCGTTAAAATCGATCCACCTGTTCTTTAGGTATAGCTTGACCATGGACCTATTATGACCCATCATGACCCACAAATGACTCTTATAATCGAAATCTCTCGATCGTGTGACTTAGCCCATTAGCTTTCTCGTGTCAAAAAACTATTACAGGCAAAATTTCGATGAAATTGATTCTGCGGTTCTTTAAATATAAATAGCTTGACCCAGACCCTTAATGACCCAATATGACCCATTAAATTTTTTTTCGAACATGTAACCTAGCCCAATGTTTTTCTCGTGCCCGAAAACCATAGAATGCAATTTTTGGTCAAAATTGCGTGAGGAAATCTCTAGATAAAAATAGCATGACCCACAATGACCCCAAAAATGACCCACTAACCGAATTTTCTCGAACATGTTACCTAACCCAATAGTCTTCTTGTAATCCAAAACGATAAAATATAAAATTTGGTCGAAATCGTTAGAGCCGTTTTTTAAATAAAAATGGCTTGATCCACAATGACCCAAAAATGACCCACTAATCAAATTTTTTCGAACATGTGCAACAGTCCAATTGTTTTCTCGTGCCAAAAAACGATTAGATACAAAATTTCCTTAAAATCGATCCAGCCGTTCTCTAGATATAAATAGCTTGATTCTGACCCATTATGACCCAAAATGACCCAATAATCGAATTTTCTCGAACATGTGACCTAACCCAATGGTCTTCTCGTGCCCGAAAATGGTAAAATCCAAATTTTTGCGAAAATCGTTAGAGCCATTTTTGAGATAAAATTTACACACACACACAATTTTTGCTCGCATTATAGTATAAGATATATTTATTTACCGATTTTCTTTTTTTTTTTTTTTTTTTTTTTTTTTTTTTTGCTGCAGGAAATACCTAGTGGTACCAAAAATTACGTTAATTGTTCGAAAGAGCTTGTGCTTCACAAAAGTGTCCTTAAATTAGATTTCAAGATTTAGGCCGAACGGACCTAGAAGGCCAGTAAAGTGATAGCTTGTAACAAGAGTTTGATTTCAATGTATTCTCCAACTTTTTCTTCCTTCTGCACAAGCACCATTTAGGAAAGTAGAATTCCAATTAAATAATCTCATTATTCCACTTGCTATACTAAACGCTACATAAATAAAGTTTTTTCAATTATTGTATGTATTACTGAAGCCCTTTATTGACGAATGTATGTACAAACTTGGGCGTGATTTTAGTCTACATGTATTATGTTTAAAGTTTTTATAAGACAAAAATATAAATATATAAATATTATTCATCATTTCAGTAACATCCAAATGTCACATCGTTTCGAGCATATTTTTCAAAATTTAGTGTCGGGTTTGAATAAGCGAATTAACAATTTTCACATGCACGCCCATCCAGTTTTGCACCTACGAGCTGCACGCTTTCTGGAGCACGGTCAGTTTGCGAGCGTAACTAAAAATGCAATTCCTGTGCGCACTTCTAACAAGGAAGATCTCCATATTGGGCATACCCAGAATTTTATGAAAAAATACTAATTAAAGTACTTATGTATGTAATAAAAGATCAGTCAAAATTAGCGGCGGAATCACATTTGATATTGTGTAAAAAAATAAAATATTTTCTAATATTTGGCGCGAAAAGACTAAAGAGTCACTCGATTTGGCGAGCAGCCCTTTTCCTCGCCAAAAGCAAACGATTATAACGAAACTCAAAACTGTTAAATATTTAGTTTGCGTGTAAATGGTATTTAATGAATTTAAACATAAACAATGAGAGACTTTAATATATTATATACATCTATATACATATAGTACTACTACACCGGGTGTCCCAAAAATGACTGATGGTTAGTTATACCTTCAATTCAATAACTTGCAAACGGTGACAGCTATTTAAAATTTTTTTGCAGGAGGGTTATGTATAATGTCAGGAGTTTTTTTACCGTAATTTTTTATTTTAGTTCGCATCTCAAACAATAGGTGGCGCTGACGGCGATTGAAGGCCAGGTCGACGTTTTACTCAGCACTGATCACTGGAATTATGAAAACTGGTTTTCATAGTTAAAAAAATATATTGAGAAAAATTATCTTCATACATTTAAGCGTATTCAAAGATAGCAACAAGTATGTTTCCATAGCAACAAAATCTAATCGACAATTCTCAATTGGACTTTGAGCTTGAAACAAATTTAGTTAAATTTAAATTATGAATTTCGTTTTAAATCTCAAATTTTGATGGTTAAATTTGAATAAAAGTACATATAAATTTCGATATAACAAAATTATACTTAAAACAAACTAAAACTTACAAAACTAAAATTATTTAAACTTATCAAAACAAGTTCAACATCAAACTTTTTTTTTTCTTGAAGTGTATTTGACATAAAGTATTTTTTTGAAATTACATTCCATTGCCAACTGGCGATAAAAGCCAAATAACGAGATTTTCATTAATTTTTTAAGGTTACTGAATGGAGGTTCCGCCGAAATTTTTTTATAAACATATATATCCACACGAGAAGAACATTCTGTAATTTTTTCAGATATTTCGGGGTATGCCCGTATGGAGACCTTCCTTGTAAGTGTAAAAACCTCAGTGGAAATAAAAGTACACTGCAAAAAAAAAAAAAAAAAAAAAAAAAACATGAGGTTACTAAAAAATTTTTAGTATATTTGTATTCCACAGAATTCTTTAGTAACCATTACTCACAGTACAAATAGTAACAAATTCAAACTTTTTTTTTTGCAAGTGAAACAAACATTTCTTTTGTAAACTGAACAAAAGAATTTTTTGCATAACTAACTTAAAACTTTTTAGTATTAACCACCAAGTAAATTTTAGTAACAGCTCCAAAATTATTTTTATTAACCGTTACTCACAGATTTTTAGTAACTATTGCAAACGCAATTTTAGTAAGTGAAACGAACACTTATTTTGTAAACTGTATTAATGAATTTTTCGTATAACTAACTTAAAACTTTTCAGCGAGAACCACCAAATGAGTTTTGTTGTTGACGTGTGCCCGAAGGGAGGAGCTTCCTTTGAACCGCATCCAACGGGTAAGAAGAGAGACTTCTGCAGCGGAAGATTTTCGGCAAAGCCTCAATAGATGGTAGCACCAAACACTGCCACATACTCAATTTGGATATGCTTCTGAATGAGAAGGAAAGTCCTGAGATCATCACCCATGGTAACTGCTATGACAGGATTTTCATAACCCCTTTATTTAACGAGCACTTACACTACATACACTCGGTGCAAGTTTGGTGGTGTCGAGCATCGAACCCGGGACCTTTTAGCCTGGAGCTCGGTGCTATGACCACTAGGATAGATATCACGACCACACTAAGTGAATTTTTGTAACAGCTATTAAAAATATAAAACTATTAACTCTATTCGTTTCTAGCTTTTTCTAGTAATTTTTACAGATTTTCTTGTAACTGAGTAAAATTACAAAAAATTTTTTAGTAATTGCAAGGATCACTTAGAAAAGCTAAAATTTTTTTTAGTAGATCGACCCTTTTTTTTTTACGCTGTACTACGTGTCCAGATCCATGAATCTAAAGAAATAAAGAAAACTAGATGGAACCCGTCAAAACTTGACGGCACCGAAGAAAGAAAAAGGTATTTTCCAGCTATTAAAGGATTTTTTAACGACTAATCTTCAGCAAAAATTTCAATAAATAAAAGAACAACCTGCATTTTACATCCAGGCAAATGACCCGCAATTGGCCGAGTTATATTCAAACATGCTGTCATGGAATTAGAATCTCTCTCTTTTGATAATTTTTCATTTACAAATACAACACCAATAAATTGTACATAACATGAATAAATCATAAATTACTGTCATCACTCATTTCATACAAAATATACATACTTCACTTACTTCGCAGCAAAATAAGATTGAATTTATAGTTTGCCATTTAGCAACAACTATAACAATGATCCTCTCCGTGGTTAATTTGTTGTTACATTACCCACCCCATTCAACAAATAAACATTTGCATTTTCAACTACTTTTCTATTACCTTTTCATAAATCAAAAATACATGTAAATTTCACATATTAAAAAAATTAATGATAATATTTATTCTGGCTAGGTGAAGCCCGTCAAAACTTGACAGCAACAATATGAAAGAATCAAAGAAAAAAAAAGTATTTTGCCACTATAAAAAAATTTTCAAAGAAAATTTTTTTTTAAAGATTAATATTTATTGAAAATTTCAATATGCTTTTCCATTTACCAACGTAACACCAACATGACATGATCCCGGGTGCAGAATTGGTGCAACGCTGCGACACACGTCACAGACTTGAAAATGTTTGCAGATTATTTTTCAACTGTTTAAGTTTAAAAAAAAAATGCTAGAAATCATTTGCTATGTACCAAAGTTTGTCTAGGTACCATAAAAAACACAAATTCTGGCAAATAATCACAAAAATTAGAAAATTTCATCAAAATACTCCCCCCCCCCCCAAAAAAAAAAAAAAAAACATTGCCCGGAAATTTTATAAATAGATGTGGGAAAATAAAACAGCAAATTTCTTCAACAGATTGCAAAAAACAACAAATTTCTTCAAAAGATCTCTAAAAAATTTGTCAAAAAACTGAAAAAAAAAAAAAATTGTCTAGATATCCCAAATAAAACAAATTTCGCAAAAGTATTGCACAAAAATAAAAATTTTGCCAAAATGTCTAAAAAAATGGCAATTTTCATGAAAAATTTTTAATAAAAAGGCAAATTTTGACAAAAAAAAATCCCTAAAAAATGGCAAATTTGGAAACATATTATGAAAAAAAATTCAAAATATTGTGAGAAAACAACAAATTTCGACAAATGATTGTGAGTAAACAACAATTTTCGTCAAAGGATTGAAAAAAAAAAGCAAATTTTATCAAATAATCACAAAAAAGATAAATTTTGCAAAAAGATCTTCAATAAACGGCAATTTACATTGAAAAATCATGACAACACGACAACTTTCATCGAAAGAACTCGAGAAAAACGATAAACTTAACCGAAAGACCTCAAGATGATGAAGTAATCGCAAAAAAAGGTAAATTTAGCTAAAAATAGTGGAAAAAAATGACAAATTTCTAAAAAAAAATAACAAAGAACAACAATTTCGCAAACAAAAATCACGTAAAAAGGATAAATTCGATAAAACAGCAAATTACATTGAAAGATTGTGAGAAAAAAAATGACAAATTTCATCGAAAATCCCTGAGAAAACAAATAAATTTGTCCTGGTACCATAAAAGATGTGAATTTCGTCAAAAGATCTTGAAAATACTTTAAATTTGTCTAGGTACTTTAAAAAACGCAAATATGGGTAAACAGATCGTGAGAAAACAACACATTTTGTCAAAAGATGAAAAAAAGAGGCACATTTCATCAAAAGATCGCAAAACAGGTAATTTTTGCAAAGAAAAAAAAGCGAAAATATGACAAATTTCTGAAAATAACGAAAAAAACGACAAATAAAAAAAAAATCATGAAAAAAGCATAAATTTGATAAAACGGCAAATTACATCGAAAGATAGCGAGAAAAAAAATGACAAATTTCACCAAAAATCCCAAAGAAAACAAATAATTTTTTCCTGGTACCAGAAAAGATGTGAATTTCGTCAAAAGATCTTGAAAAAATACTTTAAATTTGTCTAGGTACTTCAAAAAACGCAAATATTGGTAAACAGATTGTGAGAAAACAACACAGAGAGACTGCATTTTTGCTATCACTGTTTCATGCAATGCTATGATAATTATATTTTTTTTCTTTACTTATCTTATAATGATTGAAATACATTGGTTTTTTCACTTTACATAAGTTATTTTATTTCCAAGTGTTTATTTACGTTCTTGGCCGATAAAGCATTTTCTATATTGTAATTTTCAAATCATCTAGGTACCACAAAAAATGCAAATTTTGCCAAATAATCATAAAAAAAAACCCAGCAAGCAATGAATATGGTATATAAAGACTGCTTTATCATGATTGAAAGCTATGCAAAAAGAGGGATCTCTTCTGATAATTTTATTTTTCTTTGTTGATTATAATGATCTTCATATTTCTGAAAAAACATTGTTGAGAGATCAAGATCAAGCGATTAAAAAAAAAAAGAAAAATAGCAAATTTCATCAAAATATTCCCTCCTCCTTCTCCCCAAAAAAACTCAGCAAATTTTGTCACGGGAACACTTTTTAAAAAAGTGTACTCAAAAAAAAGTGAAACATTAAAGAAATATTAATGATTTACAAAGCTGTTTATAACTGGGATTATTTTCATTTCATATGCAATTTTCTATTATTCGGCGAGACTATGAGATGTAATGTAAATACTTCCTAAACGTTATGAATTTGCTCAAAAATGAAATTATAAGTGGGAAAAAAATCACCGTTTTTTGACATGAGTATAATAAGAAACTGAAGCAAAAAATAAATAGTGATTTGCGAATCTGTTTACATCCATGAAGTCAAACTATCCGTCGAAAATCGCACCATCAAAACACGAAACAAAAAACAATGTGATTTCCAGCCTTTTTTTTTACACATACTAATAGATAAATTTGAAAATTACAATATAGAAAATTATTTATCGGCCAAGAACGTAAATAAACACTTTAATCATTAACTTATTGAATGTTTCAATTTCATATGAAACATCTCTACAATTAAGCCTAAGATTGCCGGCAATAACATTGCAAAAAAAGAATACAGATGGAAATAAATTAATTAACTTACGTAAAGTGAAAAAAACAATGTATTCCAATCATTATAAGATGACTAAAGTTAAAAAATTAATTATTATAGCATTGCATTAAACAGTGTCAGCGTTCTTATCCCATATTTACAAACGCGCTTTGCAAATGCTCTTACAGACAGTAACTACTCTCCTCCGATTAACCAATAGGAGGAGACTCTCAGAGACCGGCGCAGGGTATCGATGCGTAGAGACGCAATTAAACCACGATTACTTTTTCTGCCTTTCGTTTTAATATATAGATGATACAGGCATAAGGAAAGTAACATATGACAGAACTATTTTTACGAATCTATTTATCTTTATCAATATTTTATGAAATTCAGATCTATTTTAAACGGTAGCCTATGAAATGAGTTTAAAATAAAATACTGATCGCACAGAGAAACCTTAATGTTGTGAAGACGATTAATAAAATATGTAAATGTTTCTAACTTTCAAATATTACCGAAATTCCTGCAGTACATGCTAGGTAAACCGGAAAGTTTTGTCGTATAATGTTATTTCACACCTACCTTTTTAAAAGTCATATTTCTTCATTGGCATCACTTTTTTGAGATGGTAAAATTCGCATGGTTTTCACGATTCAAACAAATGTGAAAACAAAAGGAATTTTCACCAAATCCACAAGGACTCACATCCATTTCATATGGTTAGACACATTAACGATGATTAGCTTTTAAAATATTATTCAAGAGTTAATAACATAAAGAAACACAAATTCAATTTGATAGTTTTAGCTCTGAACCTCATAAGTAGTAACATCAGTACATTACATTGACAGAATTTAACTTACATTGACAGTTCTATTTATGCATTGATAAGTACAAGACATAATTTTTGAATTTTAGAGTTGTAAAATATTTTTTTTTTGAAAAAATTTTGCGCCTGACAAAAAAAAAAAAACAAAAAAAAAAAAAAAAAAAGACTCAGTTCTTTCGAAAGGCTTCGTGCTTTTTTAATATACAGGGTGTTTCTAAATTCATGGTACAAACTTTAAGGAGTGATAGTACACATCAAGACAAAAAATATTAAATAGGAAACTAAGGATCCCAAACGTCTTCCGAAGGAGATAGGCACCAATAAGTTTAGGGTCTAAAAATTCAAATCTATATAATAAAGGCCAAACGTATCTGTGCGTAACGCATACGTCATGTTTTGAATGGCAACACTTTCCGATGAAATTTCGGTTTTGCAATTTTCGCTATTGTAAATTTTTAAACTTCTAGACATTGCACGTTTTTAATCTTTATACCATCGTTTAGAGAAAAAAATACACTTTTAAATGCCGTTTGTTAGAAAACTGTATCTTGATTTGTTTTTGAGATATTAATTTTTTTGTAGTTCTTGGTTCAATTTCTCTAATGGTGGCAACTTGAGTATCGCATTTATGTGGGAAAGAGAGGAAAAATATCCATAAGGTAAAAAGGAAAAAAAAAATAGAGATGCAGTTTAATGGCTGGAGGTGACGCCAAAAATGTAACCCTAAAACTCGCTGCATTGCATCAAACACAACCGCGTGCTTTCACAAAAAAGTAATCGTCGGCTATAAAACCCGGTGAATGTTGTTGGTTTTATTTCGTTTTTATCTATGAATTTAATCGATGCAATTTTAATTTTAGCAATGCAATTTTAATTAATAATACAGTGAAATGCTATTTTATAATGCTAAAATATAATCAAATCTTTTTCATTTAGAGAAAAAATTATGTTAAAAAATTCGGTCTCTGTTCCATGTGATTGTTTTGTTTGCGTCGAATGAGAGACTTAAATTGGAAGAATAACGCCCATCAAACCGTTTTAATCGCATACTGCACCTCCATCTATCTCTTTTCTCCATGGAAAATAACAGACCACTATATTTTAGTTGTCATTTTTTCATAGCAACTGAAAAAAATAGTAATTAAAAACCTGTTATGTCAATATATCGTCGGCTATAAAACCCGGTGAATGTTGTTGGTTTTATTTCGTTTTTATCTAATGAATTTAATGGACTTTTAGTTCGTTGTAAACTTACTTTACAAAAGATACATCAATTAACCTTTACAAAAATGTATTTTAAAGAATATCTGGGTGTCATATTTTCTTAGTTGTTTTTAAAAACTGAGAATGCAATTTTATTCTTTGGCGAAAATTTTGGCTAATAACTTCTATCTTGCGTCTAATACGGAAGTACCGATAATTTTTAAAGCTGTATATGATTACATAAATAATGTTTCATATAAAATTGCTGTTTGGAATTAGTTGGCAGTTTAAAAAGCCTAAAAAATTTATTAGACTTTCCAATTTTAAATTTTAAGAATGTTTTTCACCTTTATTTTGTGACCCAGGAACCCCGGGTTCGGTGTACTAGTGATTATAAAAAACTGAAAATTTGGTCGATTCGTTTATGGTTTTCACTAAAACTATTCTTTATGTCAGTATTGTCTTGAAAATAAATTATAAAGATAAATTTCAAAAAATGCCGATAGTGGGCGCTTTAAACTTTGGAGTAACGAACAACTATTTTTTACCGTTATTTTTTGCATCTCATTAAATTTTTTTAGAAGCTTAGACATAAACTTAAATTTTGAGCTCAAAATCTAAATCGTAGGGAATGGTTAAGTAGCGCAAACTGAACTGTGGGGGGGGGGGGGGGGGGGGAGAGGTTCAAATTTCAAATGATTATAAAAAACGGAAAAATTGGTCAATTGATTTGCGATTTTCACTAAAATTATTCTTTATGTCAGTATTATCTTGAAAATAAATTATAAAAATAAAATTCAAAAAATGCCGATAGAAGGCGCTTTAGACTTCGGAGTAACATGCAACTATTTTTTACCGTTATTTTTTGCATCGCATAAAATTTTTTTAGAAGCTTAGACATAAACTTAAATTTTGAGCTCAAAATCTAAATCGTAGGGAATGGTTAAGTAGCGCAAACTGAACTGTTGGGGGGGGGGGAGGGAGAGGTTCAAATTTCAAATGATTATAAAAAACGGAAAAATTGGTCAATTGATTTGCGATTTTCACTAAAATTATTCTTTATGTCAGTATTATCTTGAAAATAAATTATAAAGATAAAATTCAAAAAATGCCAATAGAGGGCGTTTTAGACTTCGGAGTAACATACAACTATTTTTACCGTTATTTTTTGCATCGCATAAAATTTTTTTAGAAGCTTAGACATAAACTTAAATTTTGAGATGAAAATCTGAATCGTTGGGAGTGGTTAAGTAGCGCAAACTGAACTGTGTTCAATAGGGGATGGGGACGTTCAAATTTCAAAAGATTATAAAAAAAAGGAAAAAATGGTTGGTTTTCGCTAAAACTATTCTTTATGTCAATATTTCCTTAAAAATAAATTTTAAAGATAAATTAAAAAAAATTCCTTTAAAGGGCGTCTTAAACTTTAGAATAACCAACAACTATTTATAACCGTCATTTTTTGTATCTAATTAAATACTTGAAAAAGCTTAGATTTAAATTTTGAGCTCAAATTCTAAATTGATGGATAGGGGTTAAGAAGCGCAAACTGAATTGCGTTCAGGAGTTGAAATGTTACCCTCCCCATCCCTCGAACGCAGTTCAATTTTCTGCTACTTAATTACTCACAACGATGCAGATTTTGAGCTCAAAATTTAAGTTTGAACTTTTACAAGCATTTAATTAGATACAAAAAATATTGGTTAAAAATAGTTGTTGGTTACTCTAAAGTTTAAGGCGCACTCTAACGGAATTTTTTGAAATTTCTCTTTAAAATTTATTTTCAAGGAAATATTGACATAAAGAATAGTTTTAGCGAAAACCGACCAATTTTTCTGTTTTTTATAATCATTTGAAATTTGTACCTCCCCACCCCCATTGAACACAGTTCAGTTTGCGCTACTTAACCACTCCCTAGGATTCAGATATTCATCTCAAAATTTAAATTTATGTCTAAGCTTCTAAAAACATTTTATGAGATGCAAAAAATAACGGAAAAAATTGTTGTACGTTACTCCAAAGTCTAAAGCGCCCTCTATCGGCATTTTTTGAATTTTATCTTTATAATTTATTTTCAAGATAATACTGACATAAAGAATAATTTTAGTGAAAATCGCAAATCAATTGACTAATTTTTCCGTTTTTAATAATCTTTGTAATTTGAACCTCCCCCCCACAGTTAAGTTTGCGCTACTTAACCACTCCCAACGATTTAGATTTTGAGCTCAAAATTTTAGTTTGTGTCTAAGCTTCTAAAAAAATTGAATGAGATACAAAAAATAACGGTCAAAAATACTTGTTCGTTACTCCAAAGTCTAAAGCGCCCTCTATCGGCATTTTTTGAAATTTATGTTTATAATTTATTTTCAAGACAATACTGACATAAAGAATAGTTTTAATAAAAACTGCAAATCAATTGACCAATTTTTCTGTTTTTTATAATCATTTGAATTTTTGGACCCTAAACTTTAATGACGCCTATCTCCTTCGGAAGATGTTTGGTACCCTTAGTTTCCTATTTAATATTGTTTGTCTTGATGTGTATTATCACCCCTTAAAGTTTGTACCAAGAATTTAGAAACACCCTGTATTTTGTGGTGTGTTTAAAAAGTTTTCATAACACTTCGATTGATTAACACCAGATAAATCTTATTATCATGAAAATATAAAATGCATATGTTGTCTATAGATGGCATCAAACGGAGAAATAATGATATAATCAGGTACAGAGCAATATTCTTATAAAAATGAAGTAATTATTTTCGTATATTTTGATAATTTGCCGGTCTTTCCTAGAAACTATAAAGTATTAAAAGAAGTGGTCATTTGAGTCTTAATACACAGTTGTGAAAAATTAGCGTAGACGTGAAGCCTATCGACATCACCAAATATTAGTGATATTTTTCCACTTATTTAATGACAGAATTTCCGAGTTATTAGCAAACTGAAGAATACTATAAAAAATTGTAATGTCAATAGACTCTACCTATGTGCCTGTTTGTCACCATAGAACGCATCTCTACTATTTCAGTGTTGCCAAAATTCTTAGACCATAACATTTTTCTGGAAATCAGCTAGTTTGATTCCGTGTACATGTCCCACATATTTTCTCTTTCAAGATCTCACGATGTTTCGAGAGGCTCTTTTTGTCCCCGTATGGATTTAGTTCTTCAGATAAAAACTATCCATCCGATAAAACACAGGAATCCACAAGAAGAGACATACAAACAAGAGTTGATTTCAATGTATTCTTCACCTTCCTCTCCCTTCTCCACAAACACCATTTAGGGTATTACGATTCCAACTGAGAAATCTCATTATCGCGTGGCAAACGTCAAAAGATTACAGTACTTTTTTTTTTTTTTTTTCATTTTCAAGAGTTTTACTCTAGCTTTTTAAAAGATAGAAGGAAAGAGAGGCGCCGAGACATAAACCGTCGTATCTGGAGGTGTAGGTGCAATCTCGAAGCATCAACGTAATCTTAAAGACCGCATTTCACTTGTACCTTATAATTTTACTTTTTATGTAAGCGTTTTGCCCATATTTTTTTCCCTTACAAGTGTGCTGAATTTACAGTAGATAAGCTTTGTTTCTAGCGTTTTTATTTATTTTTTCATTCGTGGTAATGTATAGCGTTGTTCATCAGATATTGAAAGGTCATTAGTGGTCAGGTTTGTGGTGATTTTTGTTTGAAAAAATAAATAAAAATCAGTACAGTCTTTGCGGTTGAGCGAGCGAAGTCCAGACCTAGACTCGCGGGTCAACAAATGGTGTTGCAATAGCAAAATTTCGCTTATATACTTTAATTTTTTTAAACTTTAAAATTTTAAAACAGATATATTTCGATTATTAAAACGTAACAAAATCATAATAACAGTAATGACAAAAATCTATTATTACTTCTAGTAGTCGTAGATAGTTTTAAAACCTTCTTATATTTTCAAATTGAAATAAACATATTTTAAATCACAAAATTTATTTAGTAAAATCTGCTTCCTTTGTTGTTATTCTTTCAATTTGATTTATCAATTAAATTTTCGCATTAACTTTTTCAATATATATATTGAAATATATAAATTTTCAATATATAGTCGTTTTTATATATATATATTAATATATATATATAAAACCGACTTCATAAAACGCGCAAAAAAAAAATAATAATAATAATTCTTTAAAATTCTCTAATGACAAATCGTTATACAATATCCACACATCGGATATCATGTACCGGCATAAAAACGGTTAATTTAATATATAGAATTTAATATCCACCAAACATAGGTTTTCCAGAGAACATTTTTTACAAGAGATTAATTTATATATTTTTGATTTAATTTATAAATATATACATATAAAAAGTAATGAATTATTTTTTAAAGTTTGCGCCAAACAATCACAATGATTATCCCCATTTTATTTATGGTACTAGGCATAATATAGCCACAATTCTTACTGCTCTTAAGATTAGTTTGGCACAACTTCAAAAAATAGTTTGAGAAATACCATGTATTAGAGAGGACTAATCCAATAATTACTATACTGATACGTTGTATCTAATTATTGCACTAAAATTGAATAAATTAATTTTAAGAATTACTTGGGAAAATTTGTAATGTATCATTTATTAGAGCTTTTGGATCAAAGAAGTACTATTTGGAATGTTATTTTTATTATTACACTAAAATTGACCCAATTATTTTTGGGAATTGCTCAGAAATTTGTGATACATCATTTATTGGTGTGGGCAAATCAAAAAAAAAAAATACTACATTAGAATGTTATTTCAAGTTGTTGTACTAAAACTGAACCAATTATTTATTAGAATTATTCAAGAGCTTATAAAATACCTATTTATTAGAGCTGACAGATCAAAGTCAAACTATATTGGAATGTTATTTCTAATTATTGCTTCAAATTTACCCAATCATTTTTTTAAATTTCTCAGGAGTTTATGGAATGCATATTTGTTAGACCGTATAGATCAAAGAATTACAATATTCGTATGTTATTTGGAATTATTGCACTAAAATTGATCGAATTATTTTTGAGAGTTATTCTAAAGTTTATGAAATACCTATTCATTAGAACAGACAGATCAAAGGAACACTAAATTGGGATGTCATTTCTAATTACTTCATTTAAACAGAACCAATTAATTTTGAAAATTATTCAGAAGTTCATCATTTATTAGAGCAGATGGATCAAAGAAATACGATATTGGAATGCCATTTTAAATAAAGATATTCATAAATTGTTTTAAAATTTTAAACTTTATAGACAGTCATTGTATACAAATGCGTCAAAAAAAGAAAAAAAAAAAAAAAAAAAAAAACCATTTACTTTCATTTTATTTTTATAATTGTGTCTGCGTTGAGAAATCAATACTAAATAGGCAGACTAATGATGTGGTTGTAAAATTCTGGTACTTTTTCCTGTGTTGCAGACCTAAAAGAAAGCACCTAATGATACATAATACCTGGGATAAATATACGTGTAATTTATTTAGATTGTAACAAGTTACAGAGGAATCGATATACACTTATAGATAAAATTATGAACAATCCATTTTACCTTGATAGAGTCGTAAAATTTCAAGGCCTGCTATTTATTTATGTATTTCGAAGGAAAACGAAGAAATTAATTTCCGTATGCATCAATTGTTGAAACAATCTGATTAAGATGACCCGAACATGTTTTTCTTTATAATTTATTTTCTATTCCTGCTTTGTGCTTAATATTATTTCTTGAAAAGTACATTTATATATATATATATATATATATATTTTCAAATGTAAATTTCTTAAGAATATATATTTTCTTTTTAATTAAACATAACAAATTTTATGCATGATTAAAATTTAACCTATTGTCTGAAAAGGTTATTCTTTTTTACACATTTATTTCAATCTTTAATGAAGAAAAAAAAGAATATTGCCCATTTAAACTGATGGCATTGAGCTCACAGGTTATGCTCACTAATTGTGTATTACATACTTAGTTTTTCAAGGAATAATGCCCATCAAAAAACAAATTAAGGGGGTGGGGGATTAGGTCTCTCATTTTCCCTTTTTTATACTTAATCACTCGGCCTTAAAAACTAATCAGGGATACACCTTATCATATAATAAACATATATCCAAAATTCAAAACAAGTCGGATAATTCAGCATAATTTTTTATATTATTTAAAAAGAGTTATCGCCAACTATTCAGAGATTCGCCTTATAAGAAAATATCTATATCTAAAATTTAAAACAAATCGGATAATTCTGCATAAATACCCATATATATAATTTAAGAAGGGTTATCCGTCGTTCCTTCCTTTATAATTAACCATTAAACATCTAAAACCATTCAGAGATTGCCTTATCAGAAAGAACAAATATTAAAAACTTAAATCGGATCATACTGCATAAAAACCCTTTATTTAATTAAGAGAGAACTAATCGCGCGTTCTCCTCATTTATACTTTCAAAAAAGAACTCCAAAACTAATCAAATAAACGTCTTATCACTGTGAAACTACTCTAAAAATTAAAGCAAATCGGCTAATTTTGCAAAAAACATTTATCTAAATTAAGATGAGTATACTTAACTAATGAACACCCAATACTAATCATGGAAGCGCCTCATCAGAACGGTCCTATGTCTAAAATTTTAATAAAATCTGATAATTCTGCCTGAAAAAACACGTAAATCTAAAATAAGAAGTGTAGTCCTCGAGTTACCTCTTATATTTATCCAATGAACTCCCAAAACTAATAATAGAGGCACTTCATCAGAATGATCCTTTAGCTAAAATTTGAATGAAATCTGATAATTCTGCATGAAAAACCCATTTATATAAAATCGGGAAGGATTGGCCCCAGTCCCCCACCTTATACATATCCAATTAACTCCCAAAACAAATCATGGAGGCACTTCATCAGAATTATTCTATATCTAAAATTTGGATGAAATCTGATAATTCAGGATTTGATAGCCTGTGAGCTAATAAAACTTAATTCATTTTCGGGATTTACAAAAACATTTATATATATATTAAAAAAAAAAAAAAAAAAAAAAAAAAAAAAAAAAAAAAAAAAAAAAAACAAGTTGAATGTAGATTCTGCAATTGCAGAATTCAGTTTCGCCTCCGATTGAAAAAATAAAAAAAAAATCGATAGAGGTCTTTTAGAATGGCGACCCCGTTTAGAATGCAATGAACTAACTTAAATTTTTCTTGTGTATATCAATATAATAGCAAACAGAACGGCGTGAAATACCCAATTGGTTAGCAATTTCTCTCTGAGTTATTGGAATTGCGGAATAATAAAGAGATACAATTTGACGTGCTACTTCTTCATTGACTAGATTCATCAAAAACGGATTTTTCTTTAGTTTAAACGCTTTTTTATAGATTCTGAATAAAAGGAAGTGCATTTTAACAATAAAATTGTATGAATGTATTATTTTAACGGCCAGATTACGAAACTAGTCGTTAGAGGCCACCGTAATACTTACCCATCATGGATATGCATTACATAATATGTGAAAATAAAATATGTGAAAACTATTTATAAAAAGCATTGCAATTCCAAAACAAAATTTTAACGTATATTTAAGTATTCTTAATATACATAGTAATGCTTCATTAATGAATTGCTGATGAACCCATTTCGACAAATTATGTAAAATACCAAACTACACAAGTAGTACCGGATTGCGTAAAAGAAACATCCTTATAACTCCAAAAACAATAATCATATTAACTAAAAGTTTACTGCGTCAGATTAAGCGTATCATTTCCAATTAAAACATATTTTTGAATTGAAATTTGAAGAAAATACAGGGTCATGAAATATCGAAGAATGTGGAAAACAGGATTAGAAATATCTCGGCAACTATTAATCCGACTGATTTCGTTCTTGATGCAAAATTTGTGTTATTTTATTGCCTTTTACGTCCTTTCATTAAAATAAAAAAAAATCGAAAAATTTTATATACATTTCATTAGAACGAATTTTTTGAGAGTCCGAAAGGAATAGTTCCGGATAATCGAGGTTACTGATATTAAATAGGCTTCGTCCTATTCTTATTTACTACGTACATACAAAATTTTAAGTCTATCTCCATTTGTTCGTGAGATAGAGCATTTACAGACAGACAGACAGACGGACGGCAATTTTTTTTCTGAAAATATGTTTTTCGGAATCTCCAGTATCTGAAACGTGTAAATCCGTCAAAATGTTTTTCGATTTTCAAAACGATTGCAAGACTTACCCTATACTACGTATAATAGGTAAGTAAAAGTGGGCCACAATTTTTGACACGACACTTTTTAGCTTGTAAAAAATTGCATTTTTTAAAAATATATAACTACCATAAAATTTTTTAGCATTTATACACTCACCCTAGTATGTAAAAGTATTCTTAATCTTAAAATGCAAATAATAACTGAAAACATATTTATAGAAATTATCGCTGATAGGCAATATCTGAGTATTATGTCGGATACAAATTGTACCCAAAATCCTTTATATGTCTCAGTAAATGAAAGAAAAATGCGACGTACATAATATTCTACTACAAAATTCTTGTAATAAAACCTCAGTAAAGTTGTAGCAGTTTCCTTATGTTTAAAATAGTACAAAATAATAAGCTGCGAACGGGTTCTCTTTGTAGACCATTACAAAACGAAGCTCCCTCGTGTGATTTAGAAAACGAATGATTTACACTCCATATTCTACAGAAAACACATTTAGTGCATCCCAGAAATTAATGTGAATTTCATTTTCTTTGTAGTGCTAACATCATTAAAATACGCTGCAAATGATTTTACTTTATAACGGGATACCTTTGAGTTCCTCTGTAGTTGTACTCTAAGTGATATACATAAAATATAGTTCAAACGTCTATAATAAACAATCTTCTAATGCAGTTCAATAATATATATAAATTTCAGTATGTTCAAAACTGTGTAACACTATTAAATCGCACAGTAAAGTATTTTATTCTAATAGACCATAATATAGCGGAATACTTTTGAGTTTCTCTGTGTGTATACCTTAAGAGTTATACATAAAATATATAGTAGAAACAATTTTCTATTGCAATGCAATAATATAAATAAATTTCAGAATGTTCAAAATTTCTCAACAATATTAAACCGCACAGTGAAGTATCTTTTCCAACAGACCATAATGTAAAGGAATAGTTTTGAGTTCCTCTGTGTGTGTATTATAAGTGATATACACTAGTGTGCAAAAATTAAGGACGAGAGGGTTTTTCGAATGTAGTGTCGCCCAAAAGTTTTCCACATCGGCAAATCATACCTAAGATCTTCAAGATATCCAAATATGGGACAAGTGGTTAAAAACCATCAAAACAAAGGATCAAAAGGATGCTAAACCACTTTATTGAAAAGGTCACTTGGAGCACAAATGCAGAGAATGTAGAAACGTCCATCTTACAGGCAGCTGGCAGGAAAAATTCAGTCTCTAGTAGGGGATAAGGTCATCCCGGACTGCGATGAAGGATTTACAACGTTTGGCCATGCTGAGGACGAAGTTATCTAGAGGCTGTTGAGGCATCGAGTCCCATTCTTCTTGTAACGCAAATCTCAACTCCTGAATCGTTGATGGCGCTTGGTCATGTGATTCTAAGTATCTCCAGAGAAGGTCCCACGTGTGTTCTATAGGATTCAGTCTCGATGACCTTGCAGGCCAATCTGTTGAATATCTTCACTCTTCAAGAGCTCTTTGACAATCACTTTACGAATCTCGGCGTAATAGCGGGCATCAGAGATTGAACCTCCTTCGAAGACGTGGGGGCTCGTACGGCTACCAAGCATGATACCATCCCAAAAAAGTAATTTAGCGCTCCCAAAACGGTCCCTTTCAATGATGTTGGAGAGGGGATTACGTGTTCTCTGCTCTCCCCAGATGTGTAAACGTCCACAATTGCTCGTCATACCAAATTGGTTCACACCCGTAAAGTGTTCTCGAGCCTACTCCTGTTGTGCCGATTTCTTGTATTCCTGGCACCACAGAAACCGGCGTCTCCGATGAGCAGGCGTTAATGGTACATACTGTAATAGTCGTTGTGTATATATACCATCTTTGTGCAATCTTCTAGCCATGGTTAAACTTGATATCCGACGTCCAGTAGTCTGCTCCATCGGCGTTGCACTTTCTACAGCAGTCTGCCGCTTGTTTCTTTTTACCTGTAGGACAAGAAAACGATCGTTTGCTATTGTTGTTGGCCATGGACGACCACTCCTGAGTGCTCGGACAGCTGATCCCTTCGTTTGAAATGCACTTCAGGCTCATAATACGATGCTGTGAGCAATACCAAACTCTTGTGCCACACTTGTCACACTTCGACCTTCTTTCAATGATTCGACCTCATGAAAGGTCATCCAGATGATATCTCCTGGATTTCCTCTTGACCATATTACACAACAGCAGTTAAAAAACGTCGTTTAAATCACTTTATACAGTGCAATAGATTTTGCCAAATTTCTGAACGACCACCGCCTCCGTGCTTTATCTCCCTTAGCACCCCATCCTTTTACGACATATGCCATATATGGGCATGTCCTACTGCATTTGTTTCAAGTCTCCTCATTCTCTTTCATTTCGTTCTGTTGCTTTTTTCGGCTTTTATGCCAATTAACTGCTCCGCCCTTAAATTTTGCACACCTGTGTACATAAAATATACAATAAAAACGATTTTGTAATGCAATTCAATAATATATATAAACTAGCCACCCATGGTGACCAGTTTGACCTTCTTTAATTATTTTACATGCATGCTAATCTTTGTATCATATTACTTTTATTCATAATTTGATTAACTTGCTCAATTGTTTGCCAAATCAGAAGATTCTGCTAGAGAAATCAAGAACTTGGTACTTTTATGTTTATGCTAGCCGGGCGCAGGTGATAAATCACCAATATTGTTCCCGTGTCATTTTGTCGTCTTTCATTAATTTCATTTAAAATATAATCCTTTTACTCATTTTATTTATAATACACAGCTTTAAATTTAAACTGAAACATTTAAAATTTATGACTTATATTTATTTATTTTTTAAGTAAAATAAACAGAAAAACAAAAATGATGATACTTTGAAGCTCTATAACTGCAGTGAAAAAGAGAAACATAAACAAACACGATGTACCTCGTACACTAATGAGAAACGTTTCATTCGGGCGTTGCCATTAAACAATTAGCAAATAATCGCGATTTCTGTGTCATGTACGATAGCATAATATACACATAGATTTCAATGCGTTCAAAACTGCGCAACACTATTAAACTTTACAATGATGTATTCTTTCCAATAAAACACAATGTAACGGAATACTTTTCAGTTCCCCTGTGTGTGCACTATAACTGATACACA
Organism: Maratus speculifer; assembly: GCA_964019185.1. Taxonomy (NCBI): domain Eukaryota; kingdom Metazoa; phylum Arthropoda; class Arachnida; order Araneae; family Salticidae; genus Maratus; species Maratus speculifer. The sequence goes on from OZ025296.1 coordinate 26,146,053, forward strand.
TAAAATATACAATAGAACCATTTTTCTAATTTAATGCAATGAGTAAATTTCAATGAGGTCAAAATAGTGCAACACCATTAAGGCACACAATAAAGTATTTTTTCCAATAGACCATAATGTAATTATGAGTTGCCTGAAAATGAACTATGAATGCTACACATATCATTTTCAATAACAAACATATCTATGCGAACCTCAGTAACGTATATCAATTCCATGTCAACCCGAATACCATTTAATTGAATAAGGGTATGGACAGACAGACAAACAACTATATTAGAAAGAGTTAAAAGAAATTAGAAAGTGCTGCGCTATGCATAAAAATGGGCCGAAAAATTTTTTTAATTACTTTTCGTCGAAAATGAAGTTGTAATACAGCGAAAAAGTTGCAAATTCGGTAGATAAAAAATTGGGTTAAAAAAAAGAAATAAAATCTGTGTATATCTTCGGTTGCGCATGTGTTGTAAAGTTTACCGAAATGTGGAAAAATTCCCATTGTTACAAATTATTCAAAATTATCCTTTTCACGAATGTAATAGCTGAAATTCTTATATATTTGTTTAACAAAATATAATGTTGAAATGTTATTTAAATCCACCAACATCTTCCAGTCGCGTGTGTGCTCTAAAACTGTAAAGAGTTATTATCCTTAAATATTGACAAGTTAAGTAAGAAAAAAAGATTATCGTAAAAATGGGGGTTTTGCCAAAACTTAGAGCATTTGTGCAATCAGAAGATGTTGATGGATTTAATTAATATATCAACATTATATTTTGATATTATAATACATATATTCTAATACATAAGAATTTCAGATATCACTTTCGTGAGGAAGTTAAATTAAAATTGTTGTTAACATACGAATTTTTATCTTTCCACATTTAGGTAAACTTCATAGCACATGTACGATCGGAAGATATAATCCAATTTTATTTCTTTTTTAGCACTTTCCAACAAAGTTGAAAAGTGCCTATGCATTCGGTTTGTCTGTCCGTCTGCCCGTTTGGCCTTATGGCCGCGCTCTAACTCTCGTAAATATACTCGGATTGTCATGAAATTTTTGGACGTTAATGACGTTTACCCAGGCACGAACCCTATTGAAAATGAAGTTTCTGCCATGATTAGTTTATATACAGGGACAGTCAAAAGTTTTCCATTACATTACGGCCTATGGGGAATAATCATTTTAAATGAATTTTAAAAATGTCCCTGTCAAACATCTTCAAATTCATATGCATCTCCGAATTGTACTAAAATATGCATTTTGTAAAGTATGCTGCGAAAAGAATACTTATTATTCATTTACAGGGCCACACAAAAGAATTTCAGTCCATATTAATAAAGGGGGGAATTGCTTGCGACATATTTTAATTGGTAAAAACGATTTCATATATAATCAAATTGATAAACGTTGCTGAGGATTAATATGAGTTATTTCATTCATAATACGTAATGCATAGCATTTACAAGGATACACAAAAGATTCCAAATAGTACATTCTATCCAATGTCCTGTATATTATGGAAGATGGCTGTTAGATGATGAGATGTATTTTTAATTATGATATACGCTTTTAAGTTTCACTAGATGTATGCATATTATATGGTTTATATAAACACTAATTATTACACAATTTAGATATACAGGGTTACTCAAAAGATCTCTGAAAGGTTACTGAATATGACCGTAATTTACTTAAAGGTTGTTTTTAAATATGGCATGCCATTTTGCGTTGAACTGCATTCAGTTTACTAAGAAATGTTTGTAGAATATAGATAAAATGATATACAGGGTCACGCAAAGAACTGCATACATGATCACCTTTGGTTGATAATTTCTGGAAATTTGATTTAAATATTTTAAAGATTTTTTTTCAAACTAAACTTTAGCAAAATACTTTCAAGTATTAAAGGTACTATGTATTTTACAGGGCTAAACAAAAGTATTCAAGTATGTTTCCATCTATTAGTATACATTGCTGAAAGGAAAATTTCAACCAGTTAGGCGTTTTCTTTTAGGTAAACTAAAGTTTACCATTATAAAGTCTATATATTAACCGACAGAGCAAATACAGGGCTTTTCAAAAGTATTGGAAAACATATTTGGATAGGACAATAACCCATATAGTACAAAAGCTCCTCAATACCTCCCCAGGAGCACCAAGTCATCCCATATTCCTCCTAAAACTAAAATGACAAGATCAGGACGTCCTGGGGAAGAGTCTTTTACGATGTCCTAAGGAATGAGCTCCCAGCAACGTCTCACGGAGCAACTTCCCAGAGAAGCTATTCCTGAGGAAGTACCTGGGAAATCACTCCTGGGGTACCCGGTTAGTGATTTCTGGGGAAGTGCTCAGGAAGTCACAGTGCTGGCGCCATCTTATGAATGATTCTGGAGTACAATATTCATAATTGCTTTTTATTAAAATATTGAATTCACTTTCATCGGTATCGATTTTAATGAGTTAATTTTATTTTATTATTAATTCGATTTCTTATTTTTAAGCAAATTAGATAATTGTTATTAGATTGTAATTATTTTTAATGACTGCTATAACTTTTAATCTTTTTTAGGTAAATTAAAAATTTTAATTTATTATTTCAGTTAATTCCTATTTTTATATACTAATTACTACTATGTATCTTTTAAACCAAATTTTGTTCATTTATCAATCATACAAAAAACTGGTGGAACTAGAACGAAAAAGTAGAGCTCTATCTAAAAAAAAATGTTATATAGTAAAATTTGGGAAATATTTCATTGTGCGAAAGGGAATAAGATGATCTGTAAAGCTCATGAAATAACCCAAATTTTTGTTAGCTGGAAATGTGGATTAAGCTGTACTGGTGCCTTATATTCAGAATTATACTATAATCCAATCAAAATTGTTACTGAGGAAAGTAGTCAATAGAATATATTGTTATGATGTCTCAAATCGGTTAAGCCCCACAACGCTAAACAAATATAAACCATGATGTGATAATTAAAATATAACATTAATATAATAAAGTTGTTGAGGAATTGATGTAGATAAATATGTTTGAACACAATTATTTAGTATATGATTGAATCGTATCTATTCAAAGTTTCGCCAGTTTTTTGTATGATTTCATAGCTTTTTCAGATCCTTTCAGGAACTTTATCAATCACCTTCAACTAACAAATCTAAACTATTATTAGTCTTAAAGTTATTAGTAGGCATATTAGTTTGGTGAAATACTTGAAATGACGTCAAGTTGGTTTCAATTTTGGCGAGTAATTTTTGACGCCAAATTTGGCGATATATTGCCAAGTTGGCGAAAAACTTGGCGACATTTGGCGACAGAATCGCCCCCTCCCAGATGCTAGTCCCACTGCAGTTTCGCGGATCTACGCAGATTTTCTTTCGACGATAGTTATCTACACAGATTTTCATGGCTTAATTTTCAAATAGTTATTTTTATAAATATAGAAGAATTTTTTTTCCTAATTATCCTTTTTAATTGAATATCTGTATCGTAGTAACTGTTTTACTTCGAAAACACTCAAATAAAGGTGCGATGTTGTTTTAACACATATTTATTACAGTTTATATATATATGTTTATGAAAAATATGCATTTTTTGTTCCGAATGACGTCAATTTCAAAGGATCAAAACTATCAGGAGAATCAGAATTTTTATTGATCTATATAAAAAAAAGAACACGTGTTATCGTTTCTTTTTTAAATTATTGAATTGCTTTATAGTTGATGGCAATTCGAAAGTAACAATTAAATTAGCAATTAAAAAGGAGAGATTTCTATTGTGTTAAATTATGAAAGGTATAGTGTTACATAAATTTTAAATGGGTGCCATTTCCTTGATTTTTGATATTTTTTTACCGGACCTTCGAAAGGCACATCCCTAAATTAAAAGCTCTCGAACAAGCTATTACACGTCGCTGAATGTTTCCTGGTTTGGGTTATAATTGAGTTATTTCTCTTTTTTTGTTGTTTCACGAGCAAAAAGTGCCAAAACAGGGATTCTGGATCTCCGAAATCAATCGGTGGATCTGGATGAATTTTTTTAAACTTTGAGATCTAGGATAGGACACTCCCCCTTTTTAATTTCGTCGCGATCCGATGATTGGGTCCAAAATTATTGAGAGGTAAACTTTGGACTTTAACATTAGAGATGCAGCTGAGCTCTACTATACAGCACTATCGTGCTGTATGATGCTTTATTAATTATTAATAAATAACCTATTGCGTTTTGATTTTTTATTATCATTACTTTTCTATTAATTAAGAAATTAATTTAACTTGTTTAGATGAACAAAATAGTAAATTTCTAAATTAGTACTCTAAAATCTTTAAATAGAAGACAATTCTAGTTCATATATTTTTTCTGAAATTCAGAGGTAAAGGTATGAATGCAAAGAAGAAAAAAGGGATTCTTAACGTAAGTTTGTTCATAAGTACCCGTTTAAAACTTTGTTGTGAAAATTATCTAAATCGAGTTCTGATGCATCTTAATATCAGATGTTAAATTTATATATATATATATATATAATTAGTTAACATACTTACTAAACCCTATTTAAAAAAATAAATAAATAAACAAAATTCTCGCGACGAAATAAGACATTTTTATCACAGCACATAACATCAACTCAAAGACAGTGCAATTCACTTTAAAATGCAGAGCTGCCAACTTCTACGCCTATTTAAATCTTATAAACATGTTTCGAACCACAAAAATATTTTAGTAAAATGTATACTAAATATATTCAATGTTATGTATTACAGAACATTTTCTTAATTATTTACTAAACTTTCTGCTTCTAATGTGTTTATTTGACTGTAAATAGGCGTAGTAGTTGGCAGCTATATAAAATGGTATATTTGGATTTAAAATAAATAAATAATGAGCCGCACCTCCCCCCCTTCCCCAAACACATACCAATACTGATGTACCACGTTTGATGGAAACCTGGACAGATATGCGCATGGGCAAAAAGGACTAGTCCATGTCGAAAATGGGAAAGTCAGTATCATCCTGAGATGAGTTTGTTTATTAAACATCCTAGATATGTCCAATATTTTTGGCGAATACCTTTTTGTCTCTTTGATTGAATTAAAAGTTTTTAAATATTACTTTGTAATTCTCTTATTAAAAAAAAAAAAAGTATAAAAAATCAAATATAATAAAAAAGATGATTTAGAGGTATGATTATTAAACTTAGCGTAATAACTTTTGCCCCTCGCAATATAGCGTATGTAAACATTTTAGAACTAACGACTGCGTGGCATAATTTAAAAAATTGCCAAAGGAGAGATTTTTAAAAATTATTTTTTACATTATTGTGTACATTATTTATTTATATTTGCATGAATTGGATATGAATATGGCGCAAATATCATATACTCACTGGGTTTGGTACGATTTTTTCCAACGTCAATTTGGCAAAAATCTTATTTTCGAATACTAGTTACATATACATTTTTAAATAATTTTCTATTATTAAAAAAAAAACAATAAATAAAACATTTTTTAAATATATTAAATTTTAAAAACTAATGACTACAGAAGTAAAACCATTTTATATAATTTGAAAAAATAAAAATTAAAGTAAATAAACAGTTTATCAAAAAATAAACAACAATAGCAGGGTTGCCATATTAGGCAAAATAACGCCATTTTGACGCAGAGTAATAAATCCCAGTGAGTTTGACATACATGTGTCCTAAATATTTAAATTCTTAGAATTGGCGAATTTCTCACACAGCCGCCAAGTCAGATATCAAGCAATATCTGACTGCGTTTACAATCTGCGTTTTACCCATAAATATAAAAGTAACAAAAAAAAAAAAAAAAAAAAAAAAAAAAGAGAGACATGTCTTTATTAAAATTCACAAAAATGTAGGGGGGAAACATATACTTAGGAAAGGCTTATTCCGAGAATTGATAGAAGCTGCACAATCTATTTAATTTAAAATAAAATTTTACTCAGAAAAAAAAAATAGAAAACAATATTTAATGTCATTTCCATGAATACGTAGAAGTAATCTCGGCCTCCTAGGCTATTTCCCCTAAAGTCTGAATGGAATCGGCTTGGCATTCTGCCATATGAGGATCTTGCTAAGATGGTTTATCAGTACGTGGTTTATTTGAAAAGATTTTCTGTTTACAAAATATACATTCTTATAAAATCAGTTAAAAAATATAATTCACGCAAATTAAAAGTTTAATTCAAGTTATTATCAATTACCTACCGAGTGTAATTTATATATGTGTTGAGGATAAGAAAATGTTAGCTAAATAGAAGCATCAATTTAAATGTCATTTCTGAAGGTTTAACCTATTTTCTTTCATTTATCAGTAATTAATTTTTTTAAATGTAAGTTGGATTGATTAACAATTTATTTTTCTAATGTCTTTTAAAGATTATCAAACATATTATTATTATTATTATTATTTAAATTCTTAAAGATAAAATGAAGTTTTCATCTAGAAAACTTCTGAAATATCAATAACATTATAGATTTTGAAATAACAGATAAATATTTATCTGTATTTCCTAAGTAACAAATAGTTTAATACAATTTTCAACTGAAGAGTATTTTGCCATTACTTAAAACTTTCATTTAGCAAATCTATCTTCTATTCTATTTCTTTAGTTTCGGATAGCCTTAGTTAGGTGAAAATGAATATATCATAATATAAGCATATCATAGTATAATACTGCATACAATACTCTGAATTAGCAGTCACCGTTCCAACAATTAGACAGTCAATAGCTTATCCCGCCTCTCCAATCAATTTTGACAGTTGAGAATGTGTAAGCAATTTTTGCGGAAATCACTGAATGAGAGAGAGAAAAAATGAGTGTTATTCCAAGAATTAAAGTCAGACTATTTGTGAGTTAGTAAGAAAAGGCGTTAAAAACAAATTTGTTTGTAGGTGTAAAAGAAAAAATATATACATTAGTTTGGGATTTTAAAGCAATAATTCGTTGACAAAAACATCTTATATTTTAAATAAAGATATCAGTTCTTTCAGGTTTTTTAAATTGCCTAAAATCTTAGTTACGAAAATTACATTTCAAGAAATCAACAAAAATATTTCCCGTCGTTAATTAAATGAAAAATGGTGCATATTGTATTTTTTATGCACATAAAGATTTCATACAATTTTTAAAGACTGCTAAATGGAGACTTAACTGCCAATTAATTTTATTTAAAACAATAAGAGAATAAAAAGGTTTTGTAACAGATTCAAATTTTATTAATAGTTTCTATTTTATGTAATTCAAGCTCAGTGTTTCAGTGTAATGATGTAATTTTACAATTGATTTTCACACCAAATCCTGTTACAATAAAATTATACAAATTTGCACAATGGTGTGTTTTCGATGACAATGCAGAATTTTAATATTTTTACAATGTTACAAAATAATACAGTGCTTTTACCATATTTTTTAATCCCGCGACAAGTAGTAAATTTCCAAACATCTGCAACTCGTACCGTCATATAAGAATTTCATAAATAACGGATTTAATTATTTATTTAAAATACTCGCCAAAATATACCAGATCACTTTGAAACTGGTTGGTTGATTGCTTTTATTTATGACAACCAGTTTTCAACATGAGGAACATATCAAGGGAGGGGGAGTTGCCCTCCGTTAGGGTCTTTCTAAAGGAACTTAACCCGTATTTACGCAAAGAAATCCAAGATATGAAAAAAAAAATGCGGAAAACTCCGAACGATTAGGCCGACGAGCGCGATTGGATACAAACTCAGCACCTCCAATCTAGCAGTGTCGAAAGCAGAATCTCTTGACCGCTGGTGGGGCACACTATTAAGCTGCAACAATTATATATTTCAAAGAGTAAAATATTTGGAAAGAAATGACTTAAGAAAAGACTAAGCAAATTTATATATATTTTTTCATAAATTCATATAATAAGAGCACCTTTTACTAACCGTAAAAAGAAATAAAATCGATTAAAATTTCTGTAAAAAAAATAATAATAGTAATAATAATAATAATAATAATAAGAGAGAGAGAGCAAAAAATTTTATTTTTGAATTGATTCACTTAGACTTTATTTGTCAATCATAAAAAAAAAGTCTTAATTTTAAAGAAACTATGTGTTTTAATCTCTTGCCTTTTTAATATCTGGAAATAATATTTTTATTAACTAAAATTAAATTTTATAGGGGATATCACCAGCAACGTTTTGCATCATTCATTGTGTGTCAAAATATAGTTCATAATCAATTTTGTAACTACAGAATGATTTTAATGGTTTTTAAGCATTAAAAGTTTAAAGGATATTTTTATTATTTAAAAATATATTTTCACGTAAAAATTTTAAAATTCGAAGATATTTATGTTATAACAAATAATTATTGATAATTTATTTGGAGTTATTAATTTAAATTTATGTCGAATGTATGCAAAAGGCACAAAAAATGAGGACATTTCCGAATTTTGAGTTTTAAAAGGGGAGAAAAAATGCATGAATATCCTAGAAACCTATTTCTTTTACTGACATTGTAGCGTAACGGTCAGGGCGCGCGTCCAGAATACCAAGGTACTTGGGTTCAATCCCGGCAGGAAAAATGAAGGTAAGAAATTTGTTCCCGAATGCTTTCAGTTATATGACAATCCGTCCGAATAATATAAAAAAAAATTATCGTTTTCTTCTAAAAAATAAATAAATCATTTATTTATTTATTTATTTATTTTTGAACAAATTACTGACCTTGAAGTTTCCCAAAATCCTCCTATATCACTTCCTCAAATCTTCCTCAGAACTTCCCGGGGAGGACCGTGAAGGAGGGCCTGGGGAGCTCCCCAGGATGCTGTAAAGCGGTCATTTTCGGTTCCTGGGGACCTCCTGGTGGTAATTTTCTGCATCCTCAGGGATGTTTTGGGAGATGACGGTCCTGTGATATGAAATCCTCCCCAGGATGTCCTGGGAAGGCATGTGTGCTATATGGGAATACGTTATTTCCATGGATAAGGAAGTTTGATAAAGATTTCGAGAAGTGTTGAAGAGTGCTTCATAATCTTAGCTTAAAGCATGATTTTTCTTACATGTTTACCATATTTTCAGTCTTCCAAATTTGCAACATCTCCGCTGTATTACGACTTGAGAATCCATTTTTGAATTTTTTCGGTCCATCCTATTAAATATTAAAGCATTGGGCGTCGATATTTTTAGTGTTGCATGAAAGTGATTCTTTTGCTGGTTTGGCTTGGCTTAGTTTTTAATTTAGCATGTTTGAAGCATTTAGCCTTTTGAAATCTATTTATAACAGTTCTGGACATTACTGAGGGTTCTAGAGCAGATTTTAATAATCTAAGAATACGTACAATCTTGAACTACTTTTGTAATAACGTTCCGTTTACACCGAGCAGAAGTTTTGATGGTCATCTACTTCTTTAATTTCTTCATCGGATCGTAAAGAAAATTGTGCATTATAGTTTTAAATATATTTAACTTTAGGCCAATTTGCCTTTCATTCAGCCGGTATTCTGAAAAAGCCCTGATTTTATTCATTTCTTCTCCAGCCAATGATTTTCTGCACTCTATGCTCAAAGAAGCAGTTACATCCCCCTATCTTCTTTTTAAAGCAAAATCAGCACCAGAGACTGGCTCAATTTACATTTCAAGAGGATACAGGTCCAAGTAGAATTCTTTCGGAGCTAACAGTTCAGGTAACAGTGTTGAATATAAGATTCCGATATTAATGTTCCACTCATGTGTCCCTGTTGACAAAGCATCATCTCTAAATACTCCTACACTAGTCAGGAGCATCATGACTGGATTATGAAACATAGGGAGAGAGTTGTCTCGTCGGATGAAACACGATTCATATTTCAACACGTCGATGGCCGTGTTTGGTTACGCCGTCTTTTATGCGAACTGTTACTCCCACTTTTACAGCAGGTCATATACAGGCCAGTTGAGGCAATATTAAGATTTTTGAAATGTTCTCATTGATGTCCCTAAGACTCGTTGTCATCGTAGAGCATACCATGAACGCCACGCATTATCTGAACATTTCGGATCATTTGCACCATGGTATCTATCTTCCGAAAGAGAAATGGAGGCTTTGTGTAACATAGCGCTCTGTGTCACATGACTCATCATCACTCTGTGGCTCATAATACTGAATTCCAATTAACGTCCTGCTCGCCTAACTCGACATATCTTAATTCAACACAGCACATTTCGGATATCTTTCAACAGCATTCCAAAGCTCAAACACAATCATTTTGGAATACCCCGGATATGAATAACTACTGCTTGAACAACTATACAATTTGTCTCGATCATCTGTCTAGAGCTTGTGACATTGCCAACGCGGTTTGTAGTTATTTTGCAGGTCCAATTATTAGGTAGACGGTCATAATGTTTTGACTCTTGTATGTTGTTAACTTTTTTCAGAATTCTATTCAAAACAACAAAATGAGCATGTAGTCTTACAGTTTTTACTACACATATACCAGTGAATGTACATGCAAAATTCAAAATCATTTAAAAATGGCAGCAATTGCAAAGAGATTTTTTATTTAAGAAACACAGAAAAAGTGAATTTTTAAGGAATCAAATATAGAAAAACCTCTGAAAATGGAACGTGTCAAAAGTGGAATTTTTATTCAATGTAATATTGTCATGATCTCAAGAGAAACAATGAAATACAATTACGAGAGACAGTGTATTTGCTAACGTGAAAAATATGTCTAATAAGGGAAACTTTTACTGGTACTTTATTACTTATTCCCTATTGGCAGGTAACTAAATTATTAAGAACTTATCATTAAATTACTATTAAAAGTTACGCCTTAGGTTTTTTTTTTTTTTTTTTTTTTTTTTTTTTTTTTTTTTAAACTTTTGTTTCCTATCTGAAAGATTTTCTCCGAAGTCAGCTAAAATATGTTATCAATTCTTGCACACTGCGATATTGAATTTTAGAAATAGTTGCAAGAAAGTCCTTTGTCTTTAGTCGATCATGAGATAGCGACCTGTCAGTATCACTGGCGCCGAAAATGAAACGTAAAAAGGGCATTTGAAGTACGTTCAAGAAAAGTAAATTTAAAAAAAGAAACTTAAAAAAATACAAAAATATCCGTAATCCCACAGAGAAAATTGTTACAATAAAAGGTTTCAACAGAATATATTTTACATTCTGAAAATATTAAAATATAATCGGTGCAAAAAAGTTCATAAAATTAAATGCTATGCAAATCAACTAAAATTCGTACCAGTTGCGCGGATATGTGAAATGACAACGAGTATAATTCAATTTAAAATTAACAATGCAGTTATGTGACAGTATTTTAATCAGAAGGTGGTCCAAAGAAACATCCCCCTCCTGAAGATTTGAAAGATGTCCAAATTCAACCCTGTTTCCTAAATGTTCCATTTGAAATAACTAGTGCAGTAATTAATTTTCTGATATACGAAATTAATTTTTTTTTTATATTTCTTAACTTGTTTGCAGGATTATATAAATATATATATATATATATATATATATATATATATATATATACACGGTGTTTCTAAATTCATGGTCCAAACTTTAAGAGGTGATAGTACACATCAAGACAAACAATATTTAAATAGGAAACCAAGGGTCCCAAAGTCTTCCGAAGGAGATAGGCGCCATTAAAGTTTAGGGTCCAAAAATTCAAATGATTATGAAAAACAGAAAAATTGGTCGATTCGTTTGCGGTTTTCACTAAAATTATTCTTTATGTCAGTATCGTCTTGAAAATAAATTATAAAGATAAATTTCAAAAAAGGACGATAGAGGGCGCTTTAGACTTTAGAGTAACGAACAACTATTTTTTACCGTTATTTTTTTGCATCTCATTAAAGGTTTCGTAAGCTTAGACTTAAACTTAAATTTTGAGCTCAAAATCTGAATAGTTGGAAGCAGTTAAGTAGCACAAACTTAACTGAGTTCAGAGGGTTTTAATTTCAAATGATTATAAAAAACGGAAAAATTGGTCGATTGATTTGCGGTTTTCACTAAAACTATTCTTTATGTCGGTATTTTATTGAAAATGAATTATAATGATAAATTTAAAAAAATGCCGATAGAGGGCGCTTTAGACTTTGGAGTAACGTACAACTATATTTTACCGTTATTTTTCGAATCTCGTAGAATTTTCTTAGAAGCTTAGACATAAACTTAAATTTCGAGATGAAAATCTGAATCGTTGGGAGTGGTTAAGTAGCGCAAACTGAACTGTGTTCAATGGGGGTGGGGAGGTTCAAATTTCAAATGATTATAAAAAGCGGAAAAATTGTTCGATTCATTTGCCGTTTTCGCTAAAACTATTCTTTATGTCAATATTTCCTTGAAAATAAATTTTAAAGATTAATTTTAAAAAATACCGTTAGAGGGTGGCCTTAAACTTTGGAGTAACCAACAACTATTTTTAACCGTTATTTTTTGTATCTAATTAAATGTAAAAGTTCAAACTTAAATTTTGAGCTCAAAATCTGCATCGTTTTGAGTAATTAAGTGCGGAAATTTGAAATGTGTTCGAGGGATGGGGAGGGTAACATTTTAACTCCTGAACAATGTTCAGTTTCCAATTCTTAACCCCTCCATCGATTTAGAACTTGAGCTCAAAATTTAAATCTAAGCATTTGCAAGCATTTAATTAGATACAAAAAATAACGCTTAAAAATAGTTGTTGGTTACTCTAAAGTTTAAGGCGCCATCTATCGGCATTTTTTGAAATTAATCTTTAAAATTTATTTTAAAGGAAATATTGACATAAAGAATTGTTTTAGCGAAAACGGCAGACGAATCGACCAATTTTTCCGTTTTCTAAAATAATTTGAAATTTGAACCTCCCCACCCCCATTGAACACAGTTCAGTTTGCTCTACTTAACCACTCCCAACGATTCAGATTTTCATCTCAAAGTTTAAGTTTATGTCTAAGCTTCTAAGAAAATTTTATGAGATTCGAAAAATAACGGTAAAATATAGTTGTACGTTACTCCAAAGTCTAAAGCGCCCTCTATCGGCATTTTTTGAAATTTATCTTTATAATTCATTTTCAATAAAATACCGACATAAGGAATAGTTTTAGTGAAAACCGCAAATCACTCGACCAATTTTTCCGTTTTTTATAATCATTTGAATTTAAAACCCTCTGAACACAGTTAAGTTTGTGCTACTTAACTGCTTCCAACTATTCAGATTTTGAGCTCAAAATTTAAGTTTAAGTCTAAGCTTACAAAACCTTTAATGAGATGCAAAAAATAACGGTCAAAAATAGTTGTCCGTTACTCCAAAGTCTAAAGCGCCCTCTATCGTCATTTTTTGAAATTTATCTTTATAATTTATTTTCAAGACGATACTGACATAAAGAATAATTTTAGTGAAAACCGCAAACGAATCGACCAATTTTTCTGTTTTTCATAATCATTTGAATTTTTGGACCCTAAACTTTAATGGCGCCTATCTCCTTCGGAAGATTTTGGGACCCTTGGTTTCCTATTTAAATATTGTTTGTCTTGATGTGTACTATCACCCCTTAAAGTTTGGACCATGAATTTAGTAACACCCTGTATATATCATAGTCATAAATATCGAAACAATAGGCTATCTCCTTAAATATTGCCCCTAGACCCATACTTCCAAATGCAAAATTTCATAAAAAAAGGTAAACTTTTTGATAAGATAAGTTGCAACTCCATGGTGGATCCATTTTAAAAATTACGAAAATTAAATTTTTATACGGCCGCCAGAGGATAAAACTTCCAATTAAAAATTTTTCCTTATCCATTCCTGAATTGAACAAAAAAAATTCCATCCTCGATTTCCATTTCGACATCCTCAAAACTCAGAGAGTTATGACAATTTTAATAAATCGTGAGGTCTCAAGGGATCAGACATAAATTGAAATGCTTGTAATTAAATAAACAATGTTGCTGTAATGTGCCTAGGAAACATTTATTTTATTTATTTATTTATAGGGTTAGAATTTTGAATGTTTTGTGATGGTTAACCATATAATTTGTAAACATTATAGCATATAAGACTTCTTAAAAAATATTTTTTTTTTAAAACATTTAGAGTAAATTAAAATATTATTTGTCGTGTTGAATTTTTTCTTTTGATTAAATAAAAATGTCTAATTTTCAGTTTTGATTCAGCATTTTAAATAATATTTAAAAAAAAAATAAAAATATTTAAAATAGCAATATAAAAAAAGATGCACTTTTTCGTACACAAATCATATTTTTAAAAGTAAATTCTCTGATGTGAAAACTTCTTTCGGCGCGTTAAGCACTTTTTTTTTTCTTGAGATGTTAAAAAACTATTGAACTCGCTGGACTGTTACCGTAACCGACGGTTATTGACTTATGTCAGTTTAAAAATGAGAAATACTGAAATAAAAACATTTGATTCAGAAAAGTGCATTTAATTAAACAAACATGGACTCCTAACGTTTAAATGCTTTTTAAAAGATTCTAGGTGATTAACTCCATCCTGTATAGTTTCGATTTCAAATTTTGTTTAAGTTTTGCCCTTCTCACCTTCTTTAATTACTGTTTAAATGCGTCAGTTAATTAAAACCTCATTTTTTATTACGTCGATTTCAATTTTTTTTCATTGTTTTGGCCTTGTCAACTTCATTTTTTTTTTGTTAAAATTGCTATTGTACGATGCGTAAAAGTTGCCTCTAATTATGGGCGACACTAGGCGTATAATTCTGAAGATACAGCTATTGCGGAAATCGCACAAAAGCCTGTACAGTAGTGTTCCCTGGTAAGCGATTCATAGCAAAAACTAATCAGCTCCAATTTATATCAAGGACTAAGTAAATATAATTTTTTATTAAATTCCGTGGATTAGTTCTTGAGATAGAGCGTTCGAAAAATGTATGTCATATACAGAGATACAGGAGCAGTGATTCACAGACAGACATTTTGTAAAAACATGTTTTTTGATATCATTGAGCCCTAAAATGTGTGAATCCGTCGAAAACCAGAATTCAAAATTTTCCTGAATCCAATACTTTCTTCTTGTAAAGATAGAAGAAAGTAAAAATAGGTTTAAAACTTTCATAAATTTTGAAGCTGAAAAGTAATAAAAAGAATATTGCCCAGTTAAACTGATAGCATTGAGCTCACAGGCTACGCATACTAATTGTCCATTACAGTCTTATATTTTCAAGGGTTAATTCCGTTCGAAAAAAAAATAAGGAGGGGAACAGCTCCCACTTTTCCCATTTTTATACTTAATGATTGAACCTCCTAAACTAATCAGGGACATGCTTTATCACATAAAAAATCTGTATCCAAAATTCAGAGCAAATCGGAAAATTCTTAAAAACCCATTTATATAATTTAAGAAGAGTTATCCCCTTCTTTTATATTTAACCATTAAACTTCCAAAACTATCCAGAGATTTGAACGAAATCTGATAATTCTGAATGAAAAACCCATTTATATAAATTAAGGTGGGGGGGGGCATTAGAACCCCCGTTCCCACTGTTTATACTTATCCAATAAACACACTTAATACCAATCGCGGACGCGCCTCATCAGAATGATCCTACACCTAGATTTTGAACGAAAACTGATAATTCTGCATGAAAAACCCATTATTAATATCAATTAAGGGGAGGAACATGAGCCCCCCGTTCCCCCTTTTATACATATCGAACGAACTCCAAAAACTAATCAGGGAAGCGTCTTATCAGGATATACCTATATACAAAATTTCAAGTGGACCCGATGCTTTTATCATGAGTTATCGCATTACGCACGTACGCACGGACGAACGAACGAACGTACATACATACAGAACGGGCGGGCACATAAGCTCTCAGACTATGATAGTCTGTGAGCTAAAAAGCAGATTTTTGAAAATATTTCTGTGTAATTTATTAAAATATAATTCCATTGATTCCGTTAATAGAAGTGCAATTATCGCTATTACTATTTTTACTAAATTTATTGCCTGCGGCAATAAGTTTTTAAGACACTTTTAATGAGAGTTTAATTAATATCGCTTAATTTAATAACATTTTTAATAAGTGTTTAATAAGACGGTCCGGCCAAAGAGTCGTGCAAGTTACGAGGCTGACGACTACGAGGCCAACCAAACTCGAGATATTGAAGACATCTAGCATATTTTAAGGTAGTTTAAAGCAAAAACCTATATGCTTCAATTTTATATCTAAAAGTTAAAGTATTGTATTTGATCGACATTTAATAATGCGTAAATTTTTGGTCGATCCCTAAATTGTATTTCAAATGAACTGATATCGCTGCGCTCAGAGGAATGCTTAAGTGTACTCAGAGGTATGCTTAAGTCACGAATTTTGAAAAATTTTGGATTTTAATATCTTTCGGGGATTTGTAGATATCGAGATGAATTTTTTTTTTTTTTTTTTTTTTTTTTTTTGTTCAATTCAGGAATGGATAAGGAAATTTTTTCTAATTGGAAGTTTTATCCTCTGAGGGCAGTATAAAAATTTAATTTTCATAATTTTTAAAATAGACCCCCCATGGAGTTGCAACTTATGAAAAAATTCCCTTTTTTATGAATTTTTGCAATTGGAATTATGGGTCTAGGGGCAATATTTAAGGAGATAGCCTATTGTTTCGATATTTATGACTCACCTTGTATACATATATATGCATATATATAGCACGAAAGTTGCTGTTATTTTCAAACATTCCAAATATTGATAATAATTCATATAAAAGGCAGAAATAAAATGTGTTAAAAATGCCCGTAAGTACTCATATGTGATACAATGCCATTTAAACTCCTTTAAAATACCTTAAAAACACATTTAAAATACATTAAAACCCAAAAAATTTTCAGCCGATTCAAAGGTCATATTCAGTGATTATTTAAATGATGTTAATTCCCTTTGCGCTTATTCGTCTAGAGGAGATTGACGCGTGCGTGAGCGCTGCTCGCCCATTAAAACCAAGAAAACATCACTGGATCCACGAAACTTGCTGTGCAGGAATCACTAAAATATACGAAACTCATCCACACCGGAATCACTAACGCGTGTATAAGCGCTACGCCCCCATTAAAAAAAAAAAAAAAAAAAAAAAAAAAAAACGGATTTTTGAAATTTGCTGTATAGGAATCACTAAGATGTACAAAACACGCCAAACCCGCGTTAACTAACGACACTAAAACAGAAAAATTAATCCTGTCAAAAACATGAATGTGAAAGAATGCCAAGTTCGTTAAAGGTTTCGCTAATAAAAGAAGTGAGATCTAACTGCAAACCAAGTTCTTTCGGAGCTCTTTAAAACATAACTCCTGTCATGCATAATATTATTCAATCCCTTAAAATGATTTGTTATGTTACTTGTTATTCAATAGAGCGACTAAGCAAGTTTTCTCTTATTCAATTTTTTCTATTTAGTTGATCAGAAATTAAAGTTGATCCCTTCCTTAACTTATCAGCACCTTAACTTCAATATACTTATTCGAACACTCGATTGACTAGATCTTTGCCAATCAGATTCTAGATTAAATTATACTCCGACTCAAAGATTAAAGTTGGTAGCTGAAAACTTGCGAAGTCGCTCTATTGAATAACAAGTAACATAACAAATCATTTTAAGGTATTGAATAATATTATGCATGACAGGAGTTATGATTTAAAGAGCTCCGAAAGAACTTGGTTTGCAGTTCGATCTCACTTCTTTTATTAGCGAAACCTTTAACGAACTTGGCATTCTTTCACATTCATGTTTTTGACAGGATATCATTGTTTTTTTGTCAAATCACTTCTTTTATGAGCGAAACCTTCAACGAACTTGACGTTTTTTCACATTCATGTTTTTGATAGGATATCATTATTTTTTATTAAATAAGTAGGTATTTGTTTCCTTTTTGAAATAAATTAGTTAAATTAGTTTTATTTAATATTAATTAATCTTTCAGCTTTTTCCTGCATTTATTCACTGTTTTTTTCAGTCAAATTTAAAAATTTAACATTAGGACTGCTTATGTTCCTTTAAATTCCACTAATAAGGATGTTTCTTTTACATTATTGGGTACTACTTGATTATTTCGTCGACCAAAAACGTTTGTAGTCAACTTGGCGAAATATCGCTATATTGACGACAAAAATTACGCACTAAAAGTCATGCTAACATGGCGCTATTTCTGGTATTTTGCCAAATTCCCATAGATTCCCATTGTAATCTAGTAATTTATCCAATAATTTGGTTAGAGCAAGGACTATCGCCATCATTTTGGCAACTTTTTTTTTTCTTTAAATCGGTTCACTAACTACCCAAGATTGCTTAAATATTGCTATTTAGAAAGTTTTTAGAACGCTTTTAGCGCATTTTTATCCCTTTTAAAATTTGTATTTGTTAACAAATGTTCTTAGTAATCATTTATATCTTATAATTAATGAACATGCCAAATTTTATGTTTTTAGGCCCTTAACATAGAGGCATCGCATTTTTAGAACGCTTTTTGCTCTTTTATACCCTTTGGATTAGTGGAATCGACATAAGATATAGCCTATATTGGAGCCAAGTCTATCACCATCATTTTGATATCATTACTTTTAAGATCGGTTTGTTGTTTGCTGAAATTGCTTAAAAATTCCAATTTAGAACATTTTTAGAACTCTTTTCGCACATTTTCACCCCTTTTGAATTCCGTATTTTTTATCAAATGCCCTTAGAGATCATTTATAACTTATAAATAATTAAAATGCCAAATCTTATAGTTCTAGGTCCTTCAGTAACACAAAAGTTGCATTTTTAGAATGTTTTTTGCTTCTTCACCCTCTTTTGGTTAATGGTATACGCATAAAATATAGCCTATGTTTGAACCGGAGCGAATACCATCATTTTGGTATCATTAATTTTGAAATCGGTTCGGTGGTTTCAGAGATTAGCCCCGATACTCGCCAAAAGTGTCGCCAACTTGGCACTATTTCTGACATTTCGCGAAATTCCCATAAACTCTAAAATGCCAAACTTTATGTTTCCAGTCCAGTCCCTTAATGTACAGACATCGCATTTTTAGAATGTTTTTTGCTCTTTTACCTCCTTTGGGTTAGTGTAATCGACATAAGATATATCCTATGTTGGAGCAAAGACTGTCATCATCATTTTGATATCATTACTTTTAAGATTGGTTTGTTGTTTGCTGAGATTGTTTTAAAATTGGTATTTCGAAATTTTTTAGAACGCTCTTCGCGGATTTTCACCCATTTAAATTGGATATTTTTTTTTTTTTTTTTTTTTGCAAATGTCATTAGTGATCATTTGTATGTTATAAATAATTAACATGCCAAATTTTGTGCTTCTAGGCCCTTCAGTAAAACAAAAATCACATTTTTAGAATGTTTCTCGCTTCTGAACCCTCTTTTAGTTAGTGGCACAGACATAAGATATAGTCTATGTTTGAACCGGGACGAATACCATCATTTTGGTACCATTACTTTTGAAATCGGTTCGGTAGTTTCAGAGATTAGCCCTGATACTCGCCAAAAGTGACGCCAACTTGGCACTATTTTTGGTATTTTGTGAAATTCTCATAAACTTCCATTGTAATCCAATAATTTATCCTCTAACCAACCATTAATGTTTAATTAATGATGATTTCTGATTTTTTCCTATTTATACATCCAATAACCTACCTCCACACCAAATTTCAACTTCCTAAGTCATCTGGAAGTAGTCAAACATTTCTATGAGTGAGTCAGTGAGTCAGTGGTAAAAACAGTGGTTTTCAGACGTCAATTTCTCGTGAACGTTAAAAGATTTTAAAAAAAATATTTAGGATTCGGAAATTAGAAGATGGTCTTACACGACACAAAAAATTACAAGTGTGTAGGTCAAATAGAATTTAAGTTATTGAGGGGTCAAAAGTGGCTCGAAATGGTTTGGGTAATATAACCAACGGCCGGTGTGTCGCCTTTTACTTTGTGAACTTGGCTGACACACTGCCGTGTGTCTAGATTCCTCGATGCACGAAAGTCGCATGGAAGAAATTTCTAAAATGAGCAAAACTGTTGTTATTAACGCAGATATCAAATTATTAAACCCCATTTTCGGCAGCATGGGGAATTTCTTGGGTGCATTTGTGATAAAAACCGTTGTTTGGGGCGGGGTTTAGACGCTACAGATTTAATTTAGGATATTATTTATTTTTAATTATTATTTTTAATATTATTGTAATGTATTTTAAATGAAATGAGTGAAATAAATGTATTTGAAATGTCTTTATTTTAACTTAAAGTTATGCGTTGTAAATAAAAAATTATATTTAAATCATAACAGTCATATTTTAAACGAAATTAATGAAATGGTAATGGCCCGGATATTAATCAAGAAGTCGGGAAGATTAATATTGTGTGAATTATCATGTCGAGCCATTATATGCCGACAGTTGGCGATACTGGTCCAGCAAAAATAACTGGAATCGTAAGCTGTGTCGCATCGCAAATAGTAACTTTTAAAATGATATTCATCTTTTCAAATTAAAATGTTTTATAATAATTCTTTGCTAACATAATAATTTAAAATAATGTTTCTTTACTTTAAAATGCATTTCTAATATTTAAAATAGTTTTTGTAAAATAGTTTGTATTTTTATATTTCATTTATTTAACTGTGTATTATTGTGCATCTTTTTGACTGTAACTGTACCTTCTTGCAGTTAACATATTTTTTGACCTAATAAATTTTGCGTGCTTGTTCTAAAAACTTAATTTTATCGTTATTTTTATTTAAAAAGTATGTAGTGTGAATAAGATTGGTTTTAAAGATTAGTTATAAAAGTTATTACTTTTGTTAGCTACACGTACTAAAATCGGTAGCTACAATTGGTGACCCTCGTTAACATAACTTATTCAAAATGCCTCTTACCGACCAAAACTCTGGATCAGCAGAAGCTAGCAAAGTTAGCATCAAAATTCCCCCATTTTGGACAGAAAAACCTGAAATGTGGTTTGTTACAATTGAAGCGCAATTCAAGATAGCCGGAATCACGTGCGACGAAACTAAGTTCAATTATTTGATCGCACAGTTGGACCCGAAGTTTATGGAGAATATATGGGACATAATTCAAAATGACACTCCAAATAAGTATGCAGCCGCGAAAGACAGACTTTTAAGCACTTTTAAAGAAAGCGAAAATTTGCGCATCAAACGACTTCTCACTGGACTGGAATTAGGAGATTTGAAGCCCAGCCAACTCTTACGTAAGATGCAAGCATTAGGCGACACGAAGGACGTTTTCAGACAAAGTGCTCAGAACTCTCTGGTTAGAAAAGCTCCCGGATTCAGTGAAAAACATAATTGTTGTCAGTGATGAAGATTTAGAAAAATTGGCCAAAATGGCTGATAAAATCACTGAACTGAACCCTAATATGGAACTTGCCAAAGTTGATAAAGAGACTTCCAGCTATGCAGCCCTCTTGGATAAGATCTCCAGCTTGGAGCAGCAGATTGCAAGTTTGCATGTTCAACGATCTCGTAGTCGTACACCTCATCGCCGTGCTGGTAGATACAGAAGTCAATCCCGCAAGCGTTATGATCCTAATGGTAAGCTTTGCTATTACCACTTCAGATTTGGAAAAAAATGTCTTCCTGAGAAATGTAAACAACCCTGTAGTTGGCAACAAGCGGAAAACTCCTCCCAGCAGTGGAGTCAGCGGCAAGTCCTGCTGCAAAGAACATAGATTGCCGCAACTACAGACTATTTGTTCATGACAAAAAAACTGGTGTGCGCTTCTTAGTCGATAGTGGTGCTGATGTGTCCTTGGTTCCAGCAAACGTAAAAGCAGAACAACCATGCTCATATGTGTTATATGCTGCCAATGGTACTGAAATACCAACTTATGGTATAAAAACACTGACACTAGATCTTGGTTTACGACGTGCATTTCAATGGCCATTCATAGTAGCCAAGGTGAGTAAAGGAATCATTGGTGCTGATTTTCTGCATCATTTCCATTTGCTTATTGACATACATAAACGTAAATTAATTGATGGCATCACACAGTTGTCTGTAAAAAGTAAAATTTCAACAATTTCTGATGAGTGTTTTATAACTACGTTTGATCGTACATCCCAATTTAGTGATTTATTAAATTTATATCCTGATATTACGAAACCTAATATTTTAAATAAATCAGTTAAACATGAAGTTAAGCATTACATTGAAACAACAGGTCCACCAGTGCATTCCAAGGCACGACAACTAAATCCTGAAAAGCTTGCGTTGGCCAAACAGGAGTTTCAATTCATGCTTGACAATAACATAATCCGACCTTCAAAATCCCAATGGGTCAGTCCCCTTCATTTGGTTAATAAAAAAGATGGCACCCTAAGACCTTGTGGGGATTATAGAAAATTAAACGACAAAACCATTCCAGACAGATACCCCATACCCCGAATCGAAGATTTTCATAACATATTAAAAGATACAGTTATTTTCTCTAAGCTTGATTTAATCAAAGCATATTATCAAATTCCAATAGCTGAAGAAGACAAGCCCAAAACTGCAATAATTACCCCATTCGGATTGTTTGAGTTCAATGTCATGAGTTTTGGCCTCCGGAATGCTCCTGCCACGTTCCAGCGATTTATTAATCAAGTTTTTCAGGGGTTAGATTTTTTGTTTCCCTATTTGGATGATGTGCTAGTTCCTTCGAACTCAGAAGCCGAGCATAAGGAGCACCTAAAAATAGTATTTGAGAGATTAAATAAGTATGGCTTGCGCATTAATGTTGCAAAATCAATAATGGGAGTTAACCAAATTGAATTTTTGGGATACCTCATTAATGAGAAAGGTTCCTCACCCCTTCCAGCTAAAGTCCAAGTTATCCTAGATTATAAATTGCCAGAAACCCTGCACGATCTACGTACCTTTCTTGGTATGATTAATTTCTATCGCAGATACCTGAAAGATGCAGCACAAACCCAAGCACTGCTTCATGAGATGTTAAAAGGTGCAAAGAAAAAAGATCGCAGAAAAGTCCCTTGGACAGATGAAAGTATCCAGCAATTTGAAAAGTGCAAAGCTGATCTAGCTAATGCTGCACTTCTGTGTTTTCCAAAACCTGGACTCCCATTATCTCTATGCACAGATGCTTCAGATTGGGCAATTGGTTCAGTCTTAGAACAATTTGAAGACAACATGTGGAAGCCAATTGGTTTCTATTCGAAAAAACTTAACGAAACTCAGAAAGATTACAGTACGTATGACCGTGAGTTATTGGGAATCTATCTTTCCATCAAACATTTTAAATACCTTTTGGAAGGTCGCGAATTCACAATTTGGACAGATCATAAGCCTTTAATATTTGCTTTCAAACAGAAAAATGAAAAGGCTTCTCCAAGACAGTTGCGCCAGCTCCAGTACATCTCTCAATTCTCTACCAACATCCAACATATTAGTGGCAAGGATAACGTGGTTGCTGACACCTTGTCCAGAATAGAAACAGTCTGTGTTATCGACTATGATGAAATAGCTCAAGAGCAAAGTAACGATGCAGAATTCAAAGAATTATGTTCTAGTGACACATCTTTGGACTTCAAACCTTACACTCTGGCATCTGGAAAAACATTATGGTGTGATACCTCCCACAACAAGATTCGCCCATATATTCCTCTCAAATTCAGGAGAGAACTCTTTCATCAAATCCATGGCTTGTCACACCCAGGCATAAAATCTACCGTTAAAGAGATGGCTGACAGGTTCATTTGGCCAGGAATCAACAAGCAAGTAAAAGAATGGGCTCAAACCTGTATTAATTGTCAAAAGACCAAGGTAAATAGACATACCAAATCTAAATTTTCTACTTTTCAAGAACCTGATGAAAGATTTAATGTTGTGCATATTGATTTAATTGGACCTTTGCCTCCATCTAATGGACATATTTATTGTTTAACTTGCATCGATAGATTTTCTTGTTGGACAGAAGTTGTCCCTTTGCCTGAAAGTAGTGCTGAAACTTTGAGCAAAGCATTTTATGAACATTGGATTTGTAGATTCGGTGTGCCAGGAACAATCATAACAGATCAAGATAAACAATTTAAGTCTCGGTTGCTCAAAAACTTAGCAGAAATTTGTGGTGCAAAACTTCGAACATCAACACCATACCATCCACAGTGTCAGGGCAAAGTTGAACGCTTTCACAGAACTTTAAAAACAGCTATTAAAGCACACAGCAATGTGAAATGGACTGAAATTTTACCAACAGTGCTTTTAGGACTAAGATCAGTTATCAGAAGTGACACGAATCATTCTGTAGCACAGATGGTTTATGGTACAAATATTAGACTGCCAGGTGAATTTTTTGATAAACCTACAGTCAGTACAGATTCTGACACTTTTGTGACTCAGCTACAGAATTATATGGAGCAATTAAAACCTATGCCTAATAAACAGGCAACACAAAAAACAATATTTGTACATAAGGATTTAAAATCTTGCTCCCAGGTGTTTATTAGGGTAGACCGAGTAAAAAAACCGCTAGAACCGGCCTACCAAGGACCCTTTTTGGTAGTCCATAAATATGATAAATATTATACTTTGAAAATAAAAGGCAAAAATGTCAATATCTCAATTGACCGGCTTAAGCCAGCCTATATGTTGACACATGATGAAATTCCAGAGAATACTAACATGCCTAGTCACTCCCATACTCCACAAGTCATTTCTGATGATCAAATATTGCCTTCAACAACACGTTGTGGCAGAAAAGTTAATTTGCCAGTTCGCTTTAAAGATTGATTGTCATTTTTTATTCTTGATAAATTTATGATTGTGTTATAATATTTCTTAAATTCTTTTATATATACTTTTTATATTTCTCCTATTCTTGCTTAGTTTATGATATGATTTATAATATTGAATTACATGTTTATATTAGCATGGTTTCATATAGTATTTAAGTCGAGTAAATAGTCTTCAATTTTAGTAACCATTAATATTTATAATCTTATAGATTTCAGATAATTTTCTTTTATATGAGATTATTTAAGCTTACTACAAGACGTTACTCTGAGTAATAACAATTTTATGATATAATTTATAAATATTACTTTTTTTTTCTTTTTCTTCCCCCAATGGTGGATAAAGTTGCATTTATAGTTGTTGCATTTAAATTAATAACAATTCTATACTAGTTTAAAATTAATGTCTCACTGAAAACAGAAATAGATTTTTGTGGATATAAACGATTATTATTATTATTTTCATTAAATTATTTCCATTATTATTTTGAAATGTAATTAATTATTCTCTACTATGATTTCTGTTATCGTAACTTAGTTACTGGTAGGGGAGTAATGTCGAGCCATTATATGCCGACAGTTGGCGATACTGGTCCAGCAAAAATAACTGGAATCGTAAGCTGTGTCGCATCGCAAATAGTAACTTTTAAAATGATATTCATCTTTTCAAATTAAAATGTTTTATAATAATTCTTTGCTAACATAATAATTTAAAATAATGTTTCTTTACTTTAAAATGCATTTCTAATATTTAAAATAGTTTTTGTAAAATAGTTTGTATTTTTATATTTCATTTATTTAACTGTGTATTATTGTGCATCTTTTTGACTGTAACTGTACCTTCTTGCAGTTAACATATTTTTTGACCTAATAAATTTTGCGTGTATCACATATTATTTTAATATATGAACTAAATATCGATTTAATATCATTAGCAAGATATATATACTTTGGAAGAATAAAACTTTCATCTTACTAAAAGAACTTATTTAATACGGACACATTATTTACAGCAGACGATCACAGATACACACAATCGGCATAGCACAATTGCCGCTTACATAAAAACATTCTATTTACATTTTTACTTAAGTTGCGGTTACAGTTAAATACACCACATCTCCTCCCTTCCTAAACTTCTACTACAAGTCCAATCGCTGAGGAGGTCTCCGGATTCTAGTAGATCGGCGAACTGGTTGTGGTGTTGGAGTTGAACCGTGGACACTGAGTGGAGCATGCTCTGATGTAGTAACTGAGACTGGCGTTGCATCAGTCGTCTCCGCCTCCACACTAGTGGGTGATTGTGCTAACTCAGCACTAGTTGTCGGAACATCAGCATTTTGCACAGGAATGGCAGGTTTTGAAAACGATCGGCGGAGATCGCTTTCTTTTTCCTCTATGTCTCCTCCATCCCGTATTTGATCGACATGTCTACGCCACAACTGGCCATTTACATCGACAGTATAATGTAGCTGTCCATCTTTTCGAACGACTTTACCAAACCTCCATCTGTTGTCGCCATGTCGGTAATTTCGTACAGCGACATTGTGGCCAATTTCGAATCCCCTATCAGAGAATTCATAAGTTCCTTTACGAACTTTTTCTTCCACTCTGCGTTTAAGATCAGGACGCAGCAGATCGATTCTCGTCCGAATCTCTCTCTTCAACATAAGCATGGCTGGACTATGAAGTGTCGTGAGGTTCGGAGCTTTTCTGTATTGCATAAGGAACGTACTTAATTTTTGTTGTATTGTGCCACTATAATTTTGCATTGCTCTTAGAGATTGTTTGACTGTAAAGACGTATCTTTCGGCCTGCCCATTGCTAGATGGTTTAAATGGCGCAGTGGTCTTGTGTTTGATACCGTTATTACGCATAAACATCTCAAATTCCAATGATGTAAATTGTGGACCGTTGTCACTTACCAGCATGAGTGGCAATCCAAATCGAGCGAAACAATCTCTTAAGCATTCGATGGTTTTGGTTGCTGTGGTGGATTTCATTGGATAAGCTTCCAACCACTTGGAATGAGCATCTACTATAATCAGGAACATATATTCAAAGATAGGCCCAGCAAAATCTATGTGAATACGTTGCCACGGTGCACTAGGATACTCCCAGCAATGCACCTTTACTCTCTGTGGGTCGGTTTTGTACCGAGCACAGTCTACACAATTCTTTGAGCAATTTTCTATATCCTTATCGATGTTCTTCCAATAAACATACGATCTAGCGACAGCTTTCATCTTAACAGCACCCAGATGACCATGATGTAACTCTTCAAGCACTTGAGCCTGGTACTTTTTGGGAACGCACACACGCTGGCCTAACATGACACAACCATCTTGTAGACTATATTCTGTTTCTCTCCCTCTTAAAATTCCTCCATTCTGTAAAATATTAAGCAATGGGGCGAGGTCTGCATCCAACAGAGTTTCTTTGGCTAAGTCTCTAGCTGTGACAGGAAGAGTTTCGATTTGTGCTAACTGAAATAGATCAATTTCATCTTTAACGTCTAGCTGTTCAGAGGTGTACGGCAGCCTAGACAGAAAGTCAGCGTTACCATGTTGTTTTGTATTACGATACTTAATGTCAAACTGGAAAGATTGTAATACTAAAGAATAATGTAACAATCTTGTCGCTGCCAGAACTGGAATACCTTTCTTCGATCCGAAGATGGCTACTAAAGGTTGGTGGTCAGTTAATAATGTGAATCGTCTCCCTTTTAGGTAAAGATAAAATTTCTTGACACCCCACACAATTGCTAGTGCTTCTTTATCAATCTGAGCATATTTTTGCTCAGTTTTTGTGAGGGTTCTGGAGGCGAAAGCTATTGGTCTTTCCGTTCCATCAGGTAAAGAGTGGGAAAGAACCGCCCCTACTCCTACAGGAGATGCGTCAGTTGCCAATATCAATGGCAGTGATGGATCATAATGCATTAGGACACGCGGAGAACAAATTTCATTTTTAATTTTTTCAAAAGCTTCCTGACAATCCTTTGACCAAACCCATTTCACACCTTTCTGTGTTAATTTATACAAAGGATTCGCTATTGTAGCCAAATTAGGACAAAATTTTCCATAAAAGTTAACAAGTCCTAAAAAACTTTGTACTTCCTGTACGTTAGTAGGTCTAGGAGCTTTCGAAATGGCAGAAATTTTCTCATCAGTCTTATGTATACCGTTTGCATCGATTTTGTGCCCTAAAAATTGAATTTCTTTTTGAAAAAATTTACTCTTATCTAAATTTAATTTTAGCCCATGATCTTTACATTTCTGAAAAAATTTTCTTAAGGCCTCTAAGTGGGATTTATCATCTGATCCAGTCACTCTAACATCATCCATAAAAACTTTGATTCCTTCCATCCCCTGAAAAAGACCATCAATATATCTTTGCCAAATTGCTGGAGCAGAATTTAAACCATACATAAGTCTTTTACATACATATAATCCCTTATGTGTATTTATCGTTAAGATCTTTTGACTATCTGGATGTACTTTCATTTGTAAATATGCATGTTTAAAATCGATTTTTGAAAAATGTTTACCCCCATTTAAGCTTGAAAAAATTTCCTCTAATTTTGGTAAAGGATGTTGTTGTACCATAATATTTTGGTTTACGGTAACAGAATAATCTGCACATAAGCGTATAGACCCATCTGTTTTTACAACCGGGACAACTGGTGTTGCCCAATCAGAGGTCTCTATTCTCTCTATGATGCCTTCCTTTTCAAGCCTATCAATTTCTTGTTCAATCCTGTCTTTTAAAGAAAAGGGTACAGGTCTAGCTCTACAAAATTTTGGCACTGCATCAGGTTTAAGTTCCAACTTTACTTCATAATTATTAATTTCCCCTAACTTATCGTCAAAAAGCTCTTTATACTCTTCTAACAATTTACTCAAATTATAGTCATAGGATGTTCTTACAGCTTTTATAGAATTCCAGTCCAAATTTATACTATATAGCCATTCGCGGCCAAAAATTGTATCCAAATTTTCCTTAACAATATACAAATTTAATTTAAATGTTTGATTTTTGTATTCAACATCAACGGTGACAAAACCCAAAGGTACAATTATTTCACCTTTATATGTTTTAAAAACTACTTTTGTGGGTTGAATTCTTTTTTTCGAAATCTCACGAAATTTTTTTATGCTCATTACCGAGACGGCCCCTCCAGTATCAAGTTCCATACTCACAGGTTTATTTTCAATATTTACTGTTAACATAATTGGAGGTTTTCTTTGCTCCTCCTCTTTCAGCGAGTTCAAATCAAAAGAATACATTGGGATAACATTTTCACTAGAATACAGGGTATCTACCTGCTTTTGTTTTACCGTGTTCCCTTTTAACCCTTTTTTCGCTGCAAAACAAGCTTTTCGAATGTGCCCGATTTTTTGACAAAAATGACACTTAGCTAATTTAAATCTGCAGGAATATTTATCGTGATCCGTTGCTGTACACCGTGTACAGCTCGTTTTTACTTTCTTTCCCGAAAGATTTTGTCTTCCAAAGTTTTTCTTTTGCGAAACAAATTTTGACTGCTCATTATTTTTCCTCACGCTAAATTCTTTAATTTCTAAAGATTTACCCATTATCTCATTTGCCCCTTTCATAGCTTTCTCCATAGCTAAAGCAATTTTCAAAGTATTCTCAATATCTATATCATCTTCCTCAAAAAGTCTATCTAATATTGCTCTATCCCTTAGCCCGCTTACGAAAACATCCCGTAACATCGTGTTCAACATTTCTTGTTTATATTGACAAGGAATTGCCAAGGAGCGAAGTTCAGCCATAAAAGCACTGACACTTTCCCCCTCCCGTTGCTTACGATTTAGGAAAACATGCCTACTAGGAATTATAAGCGGCGTCGGAGTGAGATGAGCTTTTAATGTATTTTTTAGAATAAGGTAATCTTTATCGGAAGGATTGTCAGGAGCTAGCAGGTTTTTCAACAAATTATATAATTTTGCTGACAAATTAGAAATAAAAACTTTCCCACGTTTGCCATCCGGAACATTTTGAATATCCATGAAAGCTTCGAAGCGTTCTAAAAAAGAATCAAAAGCTTCATCTGTTTCATCAAATTTTTCAAATTGAACTGAAACTTTAGCTTCTTGCGTTTTCGGATCGGCAAAAGTGGTTAATTTCTCTAATAAAATTTTATTTTGTTCTATTAAACTTTGAACCAACTGCTCCATTTTAAATCTTCTTTAAAGATAAATACAAAAAGAATTTTTTACCTTGGCAGTCTTCAGCATCTAATGTACATGGATCCGATACTTTTTCATTCCATACATCGTCGCCAGATATCACATATTATTTTAATATATGAACTAAATATCGATTTAATATCATTAGCAAGATATATATACTTTGGAAGAATAAAACTTTCATCTTACTAAAAGAACTTATTTAATACGGACACATTATTTACAGCAGACGATCACAGATACACACAATCGGCATAGCACAATTGCCGCTTACATAAAAACATTCTATTTACATTTTTACTTAAGTTGCGGTTACAGTTAAATACACCACAGCGTGCTTGTTCTAAAAACTTAATTTTATCGTTATTTTTATTTAAAAAGTATGTAGTGTGAATAAGATTGGTTTTAAAGATTAGTTATAAAAGTTATTACTTTTGTTAGCTACACGTACTAAAATCGGTAGCTACAATCACTTAATTTCGGCAGACATAAAATTATGGTTTTTTTTCTATACTTTACATAAGGATATATATAACGCTAGAAATTGAAAAAAAGTATCACAAACTTACTGGCGAAACATGCCAAAAGCTGCTAAAATTTCCACGAACTTTCTATAGAAAATCTGAGTTGCGATTACATCATACAAGTTTATTTTTTTCCCCAAAATTGGAAAATAAAAATAAAAAAATAAAAATAAGATTTACCTTTCAATAAAGTTATCGTGTAAAATATTTTTGCTGCATTTGCTCTAAACTTGAAGTTGTTGATAAGGCCATTAAAATATTTCTTTATCAAATATTTCTCTTTTAATATAATTTTTTATTCTTTTTAATTTTTAAAGTAATCGTTTTGCTTTTGGTTGCCATACCATCCAGACAAATAAAATTAATTTCAACAAGAATGAAAATGAATTTTCACAAGTCCATGGAGGCTAAATCATGTGGTGCTCACCTAAATATCTGTTAACAAGGCTACTAAAATATTTCTATGAACCTTGTTACAAA
The DNA here is from genome assembly GCA_964019185.1 of Maratus speculifer. NCBI lineage: Eukaryota > Metazoa > Arthropoda > Arachnida > Araneae > Salticidae > Maratus > Maratus speculifer. The sequence continues at coordinate 26,177,031 of OZ025296.1, forward strand.
AATAATACAATCTATGAATATTTTCTGCTGATGAAAATGTCGTACTTTAAATTTCTTTGACGTATGCAGATAAAATGTTTTTTTTATCAGTTTTTAGCACTTTCCAACAAAGTTGAAAAGTGCAGTAAAATTAAAACAAGTAAGAAAAATCATGCGTTAAGCATAGATTATGAAGCACTTTCCAACACTTAATGAAATCTTTAACAAAACTTTGTTATATAGGGAAATAATAGTGTATAGCCAAATATAGCCAAATATGTATTCCAGTACATCAGAACAGCCCTGTATTTCATATGTAAGTTCATATAATGGGAAAATTTAGCTTAGCAAGAAAATACCCAGTAGCTTGAAATTTCTTTTTCAGCAATTTATACTATTAGATGGAAACATACTTGAATACTTTTGTTCAGCCCTGTAGTTTACATTGTACCTTTATTACACGTCAGCATTAGGCTAAACTTTATTGTAAACTAAAACACTTTTAAAACAACTGAAATCACATTCTCATAAATTATCATTCATAGGCGTCCATGTACCGAATTCTTTGCGTGGCCCTGTATATCCTTTTATCTATATTCTGCAAACATTTCTCAGTAAATTCAATGCAGCTCAGCGTAAAAATGCATAGCTTTTTTAAGAACCACGTTTAAATAATTTACGCTCATATTCAGTAACGTTGGTGAGCTCTTTTGGGTAGCCCTGTATATCAACTATAACATTTATACACACCATATAATGTGCATATATTTAGCGAAATATAAACGCGAATATCATAATTAAAATGCATTTCATCCCTCCATCAGCCGTCATCGGACACATATACGGTACTTCAGAAAGAATATACTATTTGAAATCTTTTGTATGGCCCTGTAAATGCTATGTACTTCATATTATGCAAGACAGTAGCGTATAACTTATATTAAGCTTCAGTGACATATATCAATTTTATTATACATAAAAAAGCTTAATATATTTAAAATATGTCACACACAATTCCCCCTTTTACCATTATCTAATGCAATTCTTTTGTGTGTCCCTGTAAATGAATAATAGCTACATTTTCACCTTAAATTTTATAGAATGCATATTTTAATATGTTTGACAGGGTATATCATCTTTAAAATTCCTTTGAAACGATTTTTCCCCATAAGCCGTAATGTAATAGGAAACTTTTGATTCGCCCTGTAGATAAACTAATCATGGTAGAAACTTCATTTTCAATAGGACTTGTGCTAGGGTAAACGTCAATAACGTCCTAAAATTTCATGGCAATCCGAGTATATTAACGATTTTTCCCCATAGGTCGTAATGTAATGAGAAACTTTTGATTCTCTCTGTAGATAAACTAATCATGGTAGATACTTCATTTTCAATAGGGTTCGTGCTAGGGTAAACCTCAATAACGTATAAAAATTTCATAGCAATCCGAGTATATTTACGGGAGTTAGAGCGCGGACAGACGGCCATCCGGACAGACGGACAGACGGCCAGACAAACCGAATGCATAAGCACTTTTCAACTTTGTTGGAAAGTGCTAAAAAATAAAAATAAGATTTACCTTTCAATAAAGTTAACATGTAAAATATTTTTGCTGCATTTGCTCTAAACTTGATGCATTCGGTTTGTCTGTCCGTCTGTCCGTCTGTCCGCGCTCTAACTCCCGTAAATATACTCGGATTGCTATGAAATTTTTATATGTTATTGAGGTTTACCCTAGCACGAACCCTATTGAAAATGAAGTATCTACCATGATTAGTTTATCTACAGAGAAAATCAAAAGTTTCCCATTACATTACGGCCCATGGGGAAAAATAGTTAATATACTCGGATTGCCATGAAAGACGTTATTGACGTTTACACTGGCACAAGTCCTATCGAAAATGAAGTTTCTACCATGATTGTTTAGTTTATCTACAGGGCGAATCAAACGTTTCCCATTACATTACGGCCTATGGGGAAAAATCGTTTCAAAGGAATTTTAAAGATGTTATACCCTGTCAAACATATTAAAATATGCATTCTATAAAATATAAGGTGAAAATGTAGCTATTATTCATTTACAGGGTCACACAAAAGAATTCCATTAGATAATGGTAAAAGGGAAAATTGTGTGTTACATATTTAAAACATATTAAGCTGTTTCATGTATAATAAAACTGATATATGTCACTGAAGCTTAATATAAATCATACGCTACTGTCTTGCATAATATGAAGTACGTAGCATTTACAGGGCCATACAAAAGATTTCAAATAGTATATTCTTTCCGAAGTACCGTATATGTATCCGATAATGGCTGATGGAGGGATGAAAACCATTTTAATTATGATATGCGCGTTTATATTTCGCTAAATATATGCACATTATATGGTGTGTATAAATGTTATAGCTGATATACCCAAAAGAGCTCACCAACGTTACTGAATATGAGCGTAAGTTATTTAAACGTGATTCTTAAATACGCTATGCATTTTTACGCTGAGCTTCATTCAATTTACTGAGAAATGTTTACAGAATATAGATAAAAGGATATACAGGGCCACGCAAAGAATTCGGTACATGGACGCCTATGAATGATAATTTATAAGAATGTGATTTCAGTTATTTTAAAAGTGTTTTAGTTTACAATAAATTTTAGCCAAATGCTGATGTGTAATAAAGGTATAATGTAAACTACAGGGCTAAACAAAAGTATTCAAGCATGTTTCCATCTAATAGTATGAATTGCCGAAAAAGTAATTTCAAGTTTCTGGGTATATTCTTGCTAAACTAAATTTTCCCATTATATCAACTGACATATGAAATCAGGACTGTTCAAAAGTACTGGAATACATATTTGGGTATATTTGACTATACACTATTACTTCCCTAAATAACAAAGTTTTGTTAAAGATTTCATTAAGTGTTGGAAAGTGCTTCATAATCTATGCTTAACGCATGATTTTTTTTACTTGTTTTAATATAATTTTTAAACTATTTGGAACTTATGTTTCATAGCAGGTGCTTTCAGTAGTTTACCCTAATAGATGGTTTTAGTATAATCAGTATCGAAATGCTATGAATTGTTCTTGAGTTTTTCTTCACGAAAGGTTGACTTAAGTTTAATATTGTTCGTAATTGCTTAGATCCAGAAAATAATATAGCGCTTTGTATTAGCCATTGCTTAGCTCAGACGATTAAAAATATAATTTGCTAACGGACACAAATATCTTTGAAAGAATATAAATAAATTTATGATGTTCGTTGCTAATAAAAAATGCATTTTCTGGTTAAAATGAAAAATGCATTAACTGAAGAATTAAAATAAAATGCTTTTCAGAGTCTGCAACTTTTTAAACTGGCAAATAAAAAAAATAAAGCATGTTTTTATTTAGTACAAAATCTGCATTAAAATAGAGAGAAAAGTTATCAAACTATTACATATTTACAAACTTAATAGGCACGGGTATTTAAGTGTGAAGATTCAATTATAAGCGGAGGGTGGATGTAGATATGGGGTTTAATAGCCATTCAGAACTTTACGCTTGCGTTGAAATCCGATATATATTAAAGTGAGTGGAAGTAGTACGTGCGGAAATGCCATTATAAGTAATTGTTAAGGAAATAGTTATTGGGCAACAATAAAATGGAACACTCCGCTTAAGAATTTTAAAATGCTAAAAACAGATGGGGATGCTGTGTAGTTATTGATAAATTTTTAATTTCTTAGGTTAAATACAACTATATTTACATAAAGGGTACTTCTATTTTATCCCGTCGACCAATTTCGCCAACTTATACAAATCGCCAAACTAATAGCCAAATTATATGTGTTGACATAATTTTTATTTTAAATAACGAAAAAACAAATAATTAGTATAATATTAATAAAAATATTAATAAAAAGTCGAAATAAAAATCACTTAATGACATTTTAAACACGTGAATCGCATTTAATGCCATTGAATGTGACATTCACGATCATCCATTATTGGCATTCAATCTTATAGTTTGGCGATAATTTTTTGGTCGACGGGATAACCTAGAAGTACCACAGAAAGTTTCAAAGGATTCAATACATTCGATGCTTTAATCTGTTTTACACCAGCTTCATTATATATTTATAAAATATAAAGATAGCTTTTTTTTTTTTTTTTTTAAGGCGATTTGTATTATTGACCGAAATTTCGATGCTATAAACAAATTAAAAATGATTTCAGATGCAAGTGGTAAGAGTGAAAGTCATGAGACAGGTATAAGAGTAAACATGAGACATTTCAAGAGATTATCGGATTTCGGAAAGATACGAGTGTATGAGATGGTACTATTCATGTTTGATTACAAATTCCCTTTTTTCGTGAGAGCCATTGTGAGTCGAGTGCTAAGATAGCAATTAGCAGTTATGCGTACCAAATACAAACATATATACAGTAATCTCTTAACGTTCGCAAGTTTTAATTATTAGCGAAATAAAAAATTCGCTAAATTTCAACATTCGCGAAGATTGAACTTGGTTATTCGCGAATTTCGTTTTATAAAGAATATTTATTTACAAAATAAATTCACTCTGTTTTACCAATTTAATGAATAATCTGACACTGGATACTTATGTACTGTATCGTGTACTGTATAACTATATGTCCTGAGTTGTGAGAACTTCTGTTGAAGTATGAAAATAATGATCAGTAATTTCCTTGTTTTTTTTATGCCGATTGTTTTTTAATTTTCTTGAATTTTAAATTTTTATTACAGGTGAAATATTTTCTGTTAAAATATCGCAAAAATTCTAAAACATCAACAACAAATTGTTGAAAAAACAATAGAATGCCTTTCTTCACCAGTGACGAATCTTAAATTTAAAATAGAAATCTACTCAGCAACTTTTCCTTACGCGGAAATACATAAACATAAGATCTGCTCTGCCAAAAAATTACACATCACTAATTTTTTTCACCATACACTAGTAAATAAATTTTGTACAATATGCTTATAATTATTCAAATTTATTTAAAGCATGTACTATTAATGTATAATGTTTAATAAATATATTCTATGAACTTCCATTGCTCTTTTCCATTAAAAAGGGAAAAATAAAAGTTAGAACCTAATCCCCTTAATATCTACGGGAAGATAGTCTCAACGTATGTTTTCGGCAGGAACCGATTTACAATTTTGGGGGCCCTGGTCACAGATGCTTATGGGACCCCCCTTGCATGCATACTTGCGGGGGGGGGGGGGATAAAAAAAATGAAATAAAGGTCGTTACTAAAGAAACCGTTTTTTATTTTTAAAATATCTATTTAAAAAATTAAATATGATAATCAATAACTTACTTTTAAAATATTATTCCACAATTATGAAATTCAAATTAGTAGACGTTTTATTATAAATTGCGCAGTGCTAATTATCTTTTGACAATACCAAGCTACAATTATTCAAAATATTAGTGAGCTCTGCAGCCTGCAAGCTATGCTCATAACACACAAATAATCTGACGATAACAGGAAATGGATTAAACAAAAATTAAAAATGCAATATATTTTTAAAGTGATTTAAAAAATATATATTCACTATAATAAAGTAATAAATGGTTTTAGACAACATATACGTTATAAAAATACGATAGATAGATACGATAATAGAGTGTAGATTTAAATGTAAATTTTCATTGAATATTAAAACTACATGAGATTTTAGACATTAATTGAAAAACCTTCAGCACCATTTGGGAGCCCCATAAAACCTGAAGTACTGGGCATGTGCCCCGAATGCCCTGTCGTAAATCTGACACTGGTTTTCGGGAACCTAACACTCGCAAATGTTAAAGGATTACTGTATATATAAGACTTCATATACGAATTGAAGCGGGGAATTACGGAATTTTGTAACAACATTTCTCAAGCTACATTTAAAATAGCTCGAAATGAATTTATGCGACGATATTATGATTACTAAGAAATGATAGGCAACCGTATATCTTGGATTAAGTTAAATTGGATTAAGTTAAAAAATAGCTTTTTTATTAAACTAAGAATAAAATTTTAATTAATCATAATTCGCTTTACCAAATATAGTAATTTTTTTATTCAGAAATTTTATCAAAAAATTTCGAATAGTGATTCTTTTTAGGTGCGTTCGTAATTATGTAAATACGTAGCACCTATTGTTGTCGCTCAGTCCGTCCGTCTGTCCATCTGTCTGTCTGTCTGTCCGTCTGTCTGTCTGTCCATCCGCATATAATAACGCAAAAACTACCCAACCGAATCTTTTGAAATTTAAAATATATAATTATAACATAATTTTGTCGAGTCATTTCAAATTTTATGAAAATCGGATGGATAGATCAATTACAGGGACAATCAAAAGAATTCCGTTACATTACGGTCAATGGGGAAAAAAGTTTCAAATGCATTTTAATCGTTTGACATTTAAAACATATAATTATTGTGTAATTTTGTCGAGTCATTTCAAATGTTATGAAAATCGGATGCATAGATCAATTACAGGGACAATCAAAAGAATTCCGTAACATTAAGGTCAATGAAGAAAAAAGTTTCAAATGCATTTTAATAGTTTGAAATTTAAAACATATAATTATTGCGTAATTTTGTCGAGTCTTTTCAAATGTTATGAAAGTTGGATGCATAGATCATTTACAGGGACAATCAAAAGGATTCCACTACATTACGGTCAATGGGAAAAAAGTTTCAGATGCATTTTAATGATGTTACACTCATTCGAACATAATAGAATTGCCATGAATCTATGAAATATATACTAAAATATGCATTCTGTACTATCTGTGATGCAAAGAATTTTTATTATTAAATTACAGGGCCACACAAAAGTATTCCACTACATAATGCTATACGGGGAAACATTGTTTGGGGCGTGTTTTAAATATATTCAACTATTTCACATTTTATGAATAAGATATACGTTGCTGAGGTGTAATAAAAATTATTTCCTGCATATTTACAAAAACACAAAGATTTCGACTACTATACTGCATCCGAAGTACGCTCTACTATATCAGCAAGATCTAAATATTTTTAAAATTTCGTTATCGTACGAACGCACCTCATTTGCTACGTTCACGTGCAATTTCCAACTTGTTTAAATTTTATTCATAAAATATCTATCGCTATACAGCGTGTTGCCGAATTCAACCGACAAACTCAGAAAGATAAATAGTAGAGATCAAAAGGGTGGAAAATTATCATAGAACACGGAGTTGAAAAACACTTATTCAGTCACAAATACAAGATGTTTCATCCTAACTGAACTCTCGAATTAATGATAGTAATTTTGAGAAAAATGAAATCATCGCAATGAAAAATGAAACGATATACCCCTTGTTTGTGCTAGATGTTACGGCTTCATGAAAAGTTCCGGAAAAACTAAATATATATAATATTACAGAAAAAACTGTTAAAAAAACAGTTTTTTCTGTAATAAAAACAGGATTTTGCCATTTTTGCAGAATAATCAATATTTTTTATAGGAAAAAACTTCTTTAATGAAAAATTACAAATATTTTCTGTAAATTAAATTGTTTTATACTGGCACGAAAATTGTCGGATTTTTCCTGTCAATTTCAGGGATATTTTTTTTACAGTGGGAGTACTGAAGCAATCGATGATACCGTATGAACTGGTAATCGCAGTCCAAAATGTGGAACATCAAATGCGTACTGTTGGCGCGTATAATGGGAGCTTCTACCGTTTTTTTAATACTTCCAACAAAACTGAAAAGTGTTTATGCATTCGGTTTGTCTGTCCGTCTGGCCGCACTCTAACTTTCGTAAATATACTCGGATTGCTATGAAATTTTGGAAGTTATTGACGTCTACCCTAGCTCGAACGCTGTTGCAAATGAAGACGTTTACCCTAGCTCGAACTCTGTTGCAAATGAAATTTCTTACATAATTAGTTTATTTACAAAGACAGTGGAAAGTTTTTCATTCCATTACGGCCTATCAGAAAAAATCATTTCAAATGAATTTTAAAATGCTACACCCTGTCAAACATATTCAAATTTATATACATTTACGAAGTGCACTAAACTATGCCTTCTGTAAAATATTCGGTGAATAGGATTGTTATTATTCATTTACTGGGCCGTACAAAATAATTCAATTTCATAATGGCAAGGGGGGGAGGGATTTTCTAAGCGTATTTTAATTGTGTTAAATTATTTCATGTATAATAAAATTAATATACGTTGCTGATAGTTCAAGTGCCAACAGCACAAAAGCCTATGTCATCGAGCACAAGGAGAAAACCTTTATTTTCTGGAAGAGTAATAATAGGGGAATCTAAAGATCCATGTCTGCCGGAAGTGAAGTGGTGCATAAGCTAAAATTTAATACCACTAGAGCTTCACTCATAGGTTTAACATTATGTTTTCCTGCTCCCAGTTTTAACTTCTTTCATACCTTTGTTTGTAGGACAAGCAGAATGATGAACCTACGAGTGAGCCGCTAGTGGTATTAATTTTTGGCTTCTGCACCACTTCACTTCCGGTAGATATGGATCATTCTACTCTTCCATAAAATAGAGGTTTTTTTTCCCCCTTGTGCTCGATGACATAAGATTTTGTGCTATCGGCTCTTAGACTATAAGGCTCAATAAAAGTATTTCACGCATAATACGAAGTGCATAGCATTTACAGGGACATATAAAGGATTTCAAATAGAAGTTCCATTCGAAGTTCCATCCGAAGTACCGTGTGTTATCGATGATGGCTGATGGATGGATGAAATGCATTTTAAATTATGCTTTTAAGCGATGCGTACTAGCACCCTTCTTTTTTTGTAAAAACAATTTAGAATCACCCTGCAGTTACTCTGCAATGCTCTCTGGGTCTCAAATTCGATAATCCTATCCATTTGACACGAACACGATTTATTAATAAGATGTTACGACAGCATCTTTTCTCTTTTTGCGATACGTGCGATCGTCTGAAATCCCGGCGCCATAAACAAAGCAAAGGGATTTCTGCTGCGAATGGTAATAGAACAGAAAAAGACAAGAGACCAATCTAGAAGAGCGACAGGTATGCGGAGTAAACACAGGGCACGTCAAGAGATAATCGAATCCCGAAAAGATACGAGTGGAGGAGATGCCTCTATTCGTCTTTTTGTTACATATTCCTTTTTCATGAGAACCATATTATTGTGAGTGGAGTGTTGAGATAACAGTTATAAGGAAAGATCTGTCTGCTTTTTATTTTTACTGATGATATTTACTTTTGGGTGATAGAGTGTTAATGCTTTAGCTGATAGGCTATTGCAGATTTATTTGCTCAGATATTTTTACTTTATGATCTGTACAATTTTTACTGGTCTAAAAAGATGTAGATTTTCTATACTTTTTTTTATCCCAATTATACTTTTAATCTGGGTTCTGGATTTTAAAAAAATTTAATTTCAACAAAATGTTTATTTTACATTACTTTGTAAAAGTTTCTCATTTTTTATTTTGATATAATTTTGCTACCGAAACAACTGAAATGAAAAAGCTAAACATAAAAAGGAAAAATTATTTTTATATAATACTTTGATAAAAAATTTCCTTTTTACGGTAAACCAGTGATTGTCAACCTTTCAACGTTGCTCTTTCCCCTAAAAAAATAATTAAGATGTTGTCTCGCTCACAAATAATGCAAAATTATTGTTTTTTATTATTCTTAGTTCTGAAATTAATGTAAAGTTCAGAGTAAGTTCAGTTGCACATAAAATATAAGGAAGCCTATAATTTAGCAAAACAGTTTTTTTTTTAAACCAATATTTAAATAGAGATTTTAGCGCAATTATGTACGTCATTTTAATATAAGAAATAAGTTGCCCACTTCAAAGGTTTCTAGAATGCGTTCTATTTGTCCAAATGAGATAAAATTGAAACATTTTGTAATCTAGTTAATACATTATCTAATATCCCACAAAGATATCACGCTCATATATTTTCTGTACCTTCATGCATTTTGGGAAAAAATACACGATAAAATTTATAATTAACTAAAAAAAGGAAAACTTTTACAGTTAGACATTGGCTAGTTAGGATCAGAATAAAATATTTTGCAAAGAGATAATTATTTTTTGCAACAATTTTCGGAAGAATGATTCGAATCGTCGTTACATAATTTTAAAATCATAGTTTCAATCACCCCAGTTCAACTTCAGGAACTACCGTTTAAAATTTCTCCTTGTTTTGTAAGGTAAAAAAAAAACTTCGCAAAGATAAGTGTTAGCTTTTAATACTTTAATTATCTTCGACGCGGCTAAAAAATTGCGTCTGAAGTATAATAGACTTTTTTCCATCAAAAAAGGAAAAAAAACAATTCAAGCATTGACTGATAAAATATTGTTTTTTAATTACATAACCTTTGTAGACATTTTTAATTTCATAATTTCCTACCGTAATCAATCATTTGGGAAACAAAACTTGCGCATGAATAATTATGCTTTTTTTCCCCTATCTTTCTCTTCCATGCCTTTCCCCCAGTGTATACTTAACAATAATATTAGGGCATTTTTTAAAACATAGTAGATGATTGTTTTCGTATTCATAATAGGGATATTTTTGAACTACAGTTTTCAAATATCTTTCAAATCTGCCGGAAATACAAACAAGAAATTCCCGATATTGATCTTGGAGTGTACACAATGAAATTTTTTCTGTAATTAAGACATATCAGACTTAAATCTCCCAATGCATTTATGGAATACTTCGGTTTAAACAACCCGCAATTACAATAATTAAATTGAAGATAAGACAATAACTCCGCATTGATTGGGGAATTCCGTCTAAAAATTTTTTTTTTCTTGTAAATGTTTCACTCATATTTTCGCCCGCAGCATACGTAAGCGTATTTAGTGAATATATCAGTTTCTAATTTGGGCCAATTCTTTCTCACGTTTTCACTGATGTAGAACATTTGTTATATTTTAATTTGTTGAAATAAACATGTAACAAGAGATAATTAAAACTTCAGTTATTTTTAGACTAATACAATTACGAGAAAATTTACAAAACGAGTTTTAAAAAATATTACTATTAAAATGTAAGGAAATCGTGATAAGGGACTTTTCGTTTTTGCTTGACTGCCGAATTTTTTAAGATTTTAAATGTCTTTATTTTTGCACAAGAAAGTTAACTGATACTAAACTCCTGATCAGCTAGTGTTGCATTTATACAATGGTAAAATATAAATGCGCATGCCCAAATTAATTATAAAGTTATCATTAATCTTTGAATTGAAAAATTTAGCTATTTGACTATTACCTGAAGATTACCTTTTAAAATTTGTTATGGCAAATGTTTCTCAGCAAAATAGTTGAAGATTCCTGTATGCTATATTACATGGTTTCGACAGTTAATTTAAAGCAATAGTGGGGAAAAATTATGCAAAATAATGGTCACGTAAATAGCACAATGCTATTTCATTGGTGACTTTACAATGCGATCTCACTGTAAAATCACCTGATGATTCATCATCAGCCGTCACAATTCTCAATAGTCTATAGGGTAGTCGTTTAAGATTAATATTGACAAAAATGAAAGATATCACATTTAAGTTTACTTTAGCGACTGCGAGATCTGTGACCATTTATGACATCAAAAACACATCTCCAAGTTGTGATGTTAGGGTAGTATCTATTTGCTATTGATGGAATTTATATCATTTTCATATGAGTATTCACAATTATATTATGATAGAAAATGAACATGTTGTGGTTTCTTTTGTTGCCTAAGTTTTTTTATGATGGTGTATATACAAATCGTGGAGTAGCATGCGCTAAATGTTCATTTTAATGATGAATTTTCGATGATGCAAATATTCTACAATTTTACGGAGGTTTTAATGTTTTGGTGTGTTAGATTGGAACTTAACATAATGGGCTTAAAGGGATTTATAGAGTTACAAATCCCGTAATTTTTTTATTCAGAGATTCCAAAAACTCACCAGAAATTTTGAATAATAATTTTGCTCCTTTTATGTAACAATTGTTATTTCCCGGCGGTGATATATATTCAAATTTTTTTGGTCAAAAAAATTCTATTTTAGAATAAAAAATTCACCAATTTAGCAACATTTTTTGTAAATAACACATTGCAAATAGGATGCGTTTCCAATTCGGACCCATATAAGACTGAAAAAGAATTTCAAACACGTAGATGTTTTATTTTAATTATTAAATGTCTGTGATTGTCTGTGCGGCCGCCTCCCGGTGCATAATCTAGTTTCTCTTACGTATGTACGTTTTTAGTTATACAGCAGCTATTTAACAAGGTCTACCCACAACTCGGTTAACAGGTATAAAGCCATAGAAGCAATAGCCATTTCCATTCTGAGTTTTAACTCTTGAAAATCATTAATTAGCGGCGGAACATAGACACGATCTTTTAACTCCCAAAGGGAAAAAAATCTCATGACTGTAACAGCCTTTAAATCTTGACCCCAACAATAAACCTTTATGTTCAGGAGTTGGCATTTCGCGTATGTGGCACTAAGAGCAAGGCAATAACAAAGCAGTACTCGTACAAGTACTTAATTAAAACTGTTTGAGTTGCTCTTTATTTATGATCTTGAGACAACATTGTACAAAGCTTTCAGTTGATAATATAAAAAATTATAACAGGGACATACTCTTATGAACACCCTGTATAATATATTATATTTTTGCTATTTAAAAACATTCAAAAGCAGGCGAGAAATTTGAAAAAACGTTGTGATTGGCTTAACATTAGTTTGAAAGTGTCTTTGCGTAACAAATATAGGCTCTTAATAATTCTTTGTCCGTCGGTGGTATATTTTCCAAGTCCTTAGGCCCAATTTAATCCTGTAAATGTTTGGAATGTAATATTCCATTCACTAAGCTCCAGGTTTCACTGCAATGTAAGCAATATTTAAGATAATATAATTCTATAGAATTAATGAATTTTCAGTGCATTGAAGAATGATTAATACTCTCAAAGATTACATTAAGTTTTTTTTTTATAATAATGTTGAAAGAATCATATTTTCTTAGCATTTAAAACAAAATGCAGAGCAAACAACACAACAATTTTACCCTTTTGCAAGACATTCAGAGGGTTAAAACAATGAGTAATCTACACAATTATGACGTTAGCTCCTTGGGGCCGTGCAACCCTTATACGTGCCACTTATGGTGCTCAGAATCCATCATTATTCCTACTCGTTATTTTTTATTGTAAAGTTTACCTCACTAAATCAAAGCATTTTCACAATTCAACAGTGAATTATTTTGTTTTGAAGGAGCGGTGATTAAAGATTAAAAACTAAGCAAAGGGCTTTCGTCGCGGAAGGCTTAACCCATTACACGCTGATATTGTGTTGATGCAAAGGTAAAATTAAATACGCATGCTTAAATTAACTGCTACTAACTCTATTTTTCGATTAAAAATTTTGCCGTATTAAATAATAGAAACTTTCACCATTAAATACAAAGCAAAGAATATTTTTTTTTTTTATTTTTTGGTAGGATACGTTTGTCAGCCCAAATATTGAAAATCTCATTCTTATAATTTCGGCGGTTAATGGATTAACAGGCTTACTTAACGCTGTATAATTTTACCACAGAAAGTTATAATTTGATGCATAATTATCTTTGATATTATTTTTGACTAACATTCAGGTTAAGTTTTAAAATGATGTGTATACGAGAAAGAAATAAGAAACCCATTTTCACTTTCTAATCTTTAATAAAAAAAATTTCGTCAAGAACAGATTAAAAAATAATTAATTCTTTTTTACTTCTGTTTTATTTAACGCAGGGTAAGAGAAAATTTCCCACAAGAACTTTTAATCACCGGGCATTATCCGACTATTTTAAATTTATGATGATAGACTTTAATAAGAAATCTTTTTCATATCTCTGCTTGTATGCGCGTGTTTGCTATTCATTTAAACAGTGCTGAATCGTGTGCAAATAGATATAAAAACAAAACATTCTTTTCAATTTATCCTCTTGTATCGGGGTGAGCATCTAAATCAACCCTCGTCCGATCCTGGATCAGTGTGTTCTCACGTCCGAATCGCCTCGTAGCAGCTTTCTCTCGCTTTTTTTCTCACGTGGCGATTACACTAAAAGAAATAAGAGAAATAATAACACCGAATTGATTCTATAACTGGTTTGATTAATAGCGCATTAATCGCCTCTTTTCGTACCTTCGGCTTTTCCCGAAACAGCTCCTCAAATTTACGATGTGTGGAAATAAGCATTCGTCCGCAATCAATTTGCAGCGCGCACATTAATAATTTGGACAAGAGAAAATGGCGGATAGGATAGAAGAACATTTTATTCGCAGCCTTATATCTCCCCCCCCCCTTCCCTTTTATTTTCCTAATGATGGCTTTCCGTCACGGCTGCCAAATTCCAATTCATCAGAGATAGATTTCTTTTCCCCGCTGTTATAAAAAAACCCGAAGGTGTAATAATGAAAATCGGAATAAATAGGCCGATTGATTTTTGCGGTTCGGACGTGATTCGCTTGTTCTCGCCTAAATGTGCCGACCGCTGTCGGCCCAACACTGTTATTAGCTCGAATGGATGAGTTGAGGCGCCGAAAAGCGCACTTAAGGAGCCAAAATTTTAATAAAAGACCCGACACCAAGGAATAAAAACTATAATAAAATGCGGGTTTCTTTCCTTTTTATTTTGGCTATTCGTTTTAATCTATTTTTTGGCTTACTTTTCTGAGAAACTGGAGGACAAGCTAAAAGTGCTAAAATATATTATATATTTAAAGGTGATTTTTAAAACCAAAATATTCATAAAAAGTTGACTTAGTGGCATAAAAGCTGTAATGAAACGCTCAGTTTACAGTATTTTTTCGTGTGAACCTGATTTTTAAAAACCTCATTTCACAAAAAAAGATGTTTTGATTAAACACAACAGAAAAACACATAAAACATATTTTATTTTGTTAAAATAAAGAAGTTAGTTACTAAAATTGAACAATATTCTCTATTGCTTTAAAATTTCACAAATTTAAATGGAAATTTGGTGTTTTCCGAATTTACGCAGACCAATGCTTATAAGTGCAAAGACAATTCGAATCCCAAATGCTGAACTATTATGACTCCATTACATATATTAGTCTCACATATCGACTCAATTTTTAAAAAAACTTTGAGAAGTGGAGAGAATATTTATTTATTTATTTTAAAATATTTTGTTTCATTTCAAACTCACTGGGCTTATCATTTTTTATTTGTTTCTCTGATAAATGGAAAGCGAAGTAAAACGATTTATTCACATTTTTAGAGTTAATTTTAAAAGAAAAATTCTAAGAAAAGGCTAATACCTTAAAATAAAATTTTTAATGTAATACATATTTTATTTTTATACATTTTTTTTTTTTTTTTTTTTTTTTTTTTTTTTTTTTTTTTTTTTTTAGTCTACAAACAACTTTTTTGAAAATACGATTTTCAAAAATAAATTTAAAGTGAATTTTAAAAAAACCTTTGATTGGTAAATTTTAAATGAAAGCACGCGCAATTATTAACATAAATGTATCCTGAAAATATTATTAAGAATACTGATAATTTATAATTTCTTATGATACATATGTGTGTATGTATAAATTATGATATTTGAAGAACTTTTATGCATCAGAATTTCGAGTTGCTGTAGGCCAGTAGGGTAGAGTGGTGTAAGAATGTTCCAATATACTGCTGTGAAGCAAGTTGTTCTGAATTAAGCAACTGTGTTTAATTATGTTTCGCATTTTTGTTTAAGAAAAATAATTGAGATTAAAAACACTGAAAACATACAAACGCATGAACATACAACGCAAACTACAACACATTGAAAACATACATATTAAGTGAATTCAAGGTTTCCAACTACTATTTGATTTGATTTGATTTGATTCTAATTTAACCAGTTATTTTGAAAAAAAAAAAAAAAAAAAAAAAAAAAAAAAAACTTTCAAATAATGTCTGTTTTTCATGTAATTTACAGAATTTTAAATCTTTTATCACCAGTTTTTCAAAACATAAATTTTTGCCTAATTGAATCCGAAAAATGCTCGTATTAAGTAATACAAAACTAGTAAATCTGCAGATCAGGAGCCTCAACGTCAGCTTTTCACATCTTTTTTTTAAAACACACTTTGGGTAATATTCAACTCCCTGGAAACTGTAATTTAAAATTTTCAAATTGCGTAATTATTTATAAGAATAAAATAGGAATTAGAAGTTTTCAGCCATCAAAAGCGGTAAATTAAAAATTTAGTTATGTTAGGATATTCTGAAATTTTCATGATCTATTATTTTTGTTTTCTTTATTATAACATAGTAGATTTCTTCAGGGAGGCGGAGCCCCCCTGAACCCCCCGAGCCTCACTTAATTTAAATTTGTCACTTTCTAATAATTGTGCTAATGATTATTGTATATTTTGCATTTCTTTATACATTTTGATTTATAAGAATAAGTAACAGTTTGGGCAAATATTTTTCTTTATCTACATACTTCTACATGCCTGCCAGCCACAAACACCTAAACCTGATGCATCAGGAACTTTTGTAAGTGTAAACTCAGTAATCTAGAGTTTTACAATTTTGTTTCCGAATAAAAAAAGTTTTGATTGCATTTTGCTGCAGTTATGGCGGGACAGACATACAGAAGAAGAGACTGACATATGAAAAAAATAAATTTCGTGTCTCCAAAGTAAGCCTTCACTGAAGTTTTGGCAATGACCTCATTATTCACGAGTTATTGATATTCATGTTTCTTGTATTTTTAACGGCTACTATAAAATGCCTGTTTTTGTTCAACTATGACGTCATATTTTACTTAGTGAAATATTTATTAAAAATATAATTCTTTTTTATTTCTTTTACTTCTAATTATGTCCCCATTTTTGTGAGAAAAATTCCTATTAACGAAACGAATACCCGTGTTTAAAATTTAGCAAAAAGTACTATATCTATAGTTATTTTAATTCTGACGTCATATTTATTTTTATTTTTTTTCATAGTTTAATTTTTCGAATGGAAATTGCTCAATTGAAACTTATTGCTGTTAAAAAATTATTATTCCAAATTTTGATTTTTTTTTGGCAACGATAAAGGAAATTGCTTAGATTTTATTTTAAAAATCCCTATTGATTCTGCATGAAAAAGAAGGAAATTTTGAATTATTAAGGAAAATATTTGAATAAAATTAATAAAACATAGCCTATGTTTTTTTTCTGGGCTATGCTATATTTATACGCAAAGATACAAAAACATTAATTAATTCATAAGTTTTGATGTTGACTTCATTTAAATTTCGCACACGCTTTCAAATTTATAGCATTATAAGGATAAGCATTAAGATGAATGGTTGCTTAGCAACCATTAAAAGAAAATAAAGAAAATGAAATAAATACATTTCATATAAGTAAATCTCTAAAACAAATTAGTCTATATTATTGGAACACATTTATAAAAAATCTCCAAAATTTACAGTAATAATTTAAAAAATCTGACAAATAAATAGACAAAATTTCAAAACAATACGAATAATTTAACCGGTAAATTTTAGCATCCATTTATCATAATGTGACATTTTCTCTCAAGAAAAAAAAATGGAAATCATTGGATTTGCCATAGGAAAAAATTATTGCGCAAAATAAAATATTCTATATTTTTCGAACGAATGAACCAAATCTTACAAAAAACTATACAGCTTAATCCCAGTGCCTCACTAACATACCCACTTAATTTCAAGCCAATCGGATGGTTTTTACGGAAGTTATCGCGGAACAGACAGACTGACTGACAGACAGACAGACTCAAAAAAATTTCGTGTCTCCAAAGTAAGCCTTCACTGACGTTTCGGCAATAAACATATAAATTTTACTGGTGAGAATAATAAACTAGTAAAAGCCGTGCTTTGTTTGGATTCGCGAAGCATTATTTCATAAGATAAATATTTGAAAATAACATTATTATTTTATATTATTTTTGCATCTTTATTAAGCAAAAACTTTATCTTATGTTTTGGCGTATTTAAATTTTAGAAATGTAAATTCAGCCAAATAATTAAGAATTTCCTCGGAATTTTTTATCTTTGATATAAGACTGGTATAAATAAAAATATTTTCGAAGCAAAATTTTACAAAATATTTTTTTAATTTTTAATCAAAAGTTTTAAAGATGTTTTTACATTTCCCAATAACCTCTGGAGTTATCTGAAATGATTTGAAATAGGTATGTTTTCAATCTTTGTAATTCACATCAAATAATCTTTGATAGTAATCTATACATATAATAAAACAGTAGGACCCGGTGTGTCTGTACATTGAAGATAATTGACAAAAATGGAGTCAGGGCGATAAAAGAAAACCAATGAAACACAAAAAAAATTTTTTTGAATTTTTTGTCTGTCTGTCTGTTTGTTCGAGGTTATCTTCGTAACTACTGAATGGATTTTTATGCGGTTTTCACTAATGAAGAATGCACACTCCCGGGCAGTGTATAGGCTTTGTTTCATCAAAATCGGACAACAGACAAAAAAGTAACAAAAAGAAACAAAAGAAACTATTAGGTGCGCTGCTCACGTTTTTTAGTACATAACGTTTTTTAGTACATATAAAATCCAATAGATGTCACTGTGCGATTTTAAAACGCGCTATCGTTATGTTTTCGCCAGTCTACTTAAGTATGAGAAAGTTTCAAGCTGGCTGTCGTTCCATGTGGTTTAGTCGGTAGAACGTCAGTGCGCCATACTGATGGCCCGGGTTCGATTCCCAGCATGGAATTTTTTTTCACTACGTTGGCATTAACGCCTATAAGCAATTAAAAGAATTTGAAATATTGTATTCAAGGCGAATTTTCTCTCTGGGAAAATTTCCTTGCATTAATATGTCAGTGTAATTTTTTTTTCGATTTAATTTTTTTTTCGAAACTTTGTTTTTCTTAAAAAATTACAGTAAATATTTGATATTTCCCAACGTTTTTTGAATGATCGACTTGCTTTTTTTTTTTTAATGTATGTCTGAACCTTATCTAACTACTTCTTCAAGATTTCTTTAGATAAACCGACCAGCGTAGCGGGCGAAGGCCGCTAGTCTTAGAATAATACATTCAAACAAAATATTTGGAAAAACATTAAAATCTACTCTCGTTGATACTAAGAACTATTAAATGTAATTTTTTTTATTCTAATTTCTTCTTTTTTTCTGCATACCAGCATATGAAAATTTTTTATATTGTAGAATCTCTCGTAAGGAAATTTTCTATTAAATGATAAACCTTGAAGGAATTTCACTCTCGACAACGCTACGTGCGTTAAGCAAACTGGTGTCTCTTTACCCCCAATATCTACTACTGCTTTATCTGATGTCAAACCTTGAGATTTATGAATTATAACTGCAAAAGTTGATTGCAAAGGAAATTGTTTTATTGAGCAATTTATGGTGAATTCCATGAAAATGTGACATGGACATCATTTTTTAAATTTGAACTAAATTAGTATTTTTTTGTTCCAATTGATAGAAAATAAGTCAAATTTCATGAAAATAACAAGATATAATAAGATAATTGTAAAAATAAATTTTTATAGTTAATTACTATCAAGACTAACTTTGAAATCAAAAATCTGCTATTTTTATCTCTAATTTAATGTCCCTTGAAGCATTTAAATATCACATAGATTTTTGAAACAAATATATCTCTTAAAAAAATGGCTAACAGTATATGTTTAAAAACACCAAAATTTTCACCTGAAACATTTTAGTTATTTTGCTATTGCCCCCAAACTTTATATTAGTCTTCATGTCATGTCTGTCACAGAAAATGTCGATTTTTTTATTTTCAAGAAAATCTACTTGATAAAAATTAACACTTTATTTTCTCTTTTTATATTTCAAAAGGAACACTTCATAAAAAAATTGAAAGATAAAATTAAAATTTGAGTGAAATATAAAGCATTACATTTTGTCATGTCTGTCACATTTTGTCATGTCTGTCACGCTAGTCATGTCTGTCACAATTAGTTTTTCAAGCAACTTTACCTTAATCTCTTTCCTAGAAAGTTATTTTTGTAATTTTTAGGTGCGTTCGTAATTATGTAAATACGTAGCACCTATAGTGGTCGTTCAGTCCGTCTGTCTGTCCGCATATAACAACGCAAAAACTACCCAACCGAATCGTTTGAAATTTAAAATACATAAATATTACATTATTTTGTCGAGTCATTTCAAATTTTATGAAAATCGGATGCATAGATCAATTACAGGGGCAATCAAAAGTATTCCATTACATTACGGTCAATGGAGGAAAAAGTTTCAAATGCATTTTAATCGTTTGAAATTTAAAATACATAATTATTATATAATTTTGTTGAGTTATTTCAAATTTTTTGATAATCGGGTGCATAGATCAATTACAGGGCAATCAAAAGTATTCAATTACATTATGGTCAATAGGGAAAAAAGTTTCAAATGTATTTTATACGTTTGAAATTTAAATTGCATAATTATTACATAATTTTGTCGAGTTATTTCACATTTTATGAAAATCGGATGCATAGATCGCTTACAGGGACAATCAAAAGTATTCCGTTACATTACGGTCAATGGGGAAAAATGTTTCAAATGCATTTTAATGGTGTTACACTCATTCGAACTTAATAAAACTTATTTGAAACTATAAAGTACATATTATAATATACATTTTACATAATTTGTGGTGCAAAGAACATTTGTTATTTATTTACAAGACCACACAAAGGTATTCCATTACATAATGGTATAGAGAGAACATTGTTTGATGAGCGTTTTAATTGTAATTCACTATTTACAATTTTATGAGATTGATATATGAGAGTAATATTTTTAAAACTTCGTTATCGTACGAACGCATCTCATTTGCTACGCTTCACGTGCAATTTCCAACTTGTTTAACTTAATGTTGATGCCAATAATATTTCTTTACAACTCAACTCAACAAAATGCCTAAATTTAGAATGCATGTAATAGTTACCAGATAATTATGTTGATACCAACTTCTTTGTTTCAGATATATTATCTGTCATAATTATTTTTTCAAACAGTTTTGCTTTAATCTTGTGATTTGAAAGTTATTATTATTTAACTTGGAATTGATGGCTATGGTATTTCTTGATGTGAAACGTACACAATCTAAAGTTTTCTACTATTTAAAAGAAAATCTGCGAAATAGAAAATTTCTGGTACAAACTCATTTCAGTGAAAACTTCCAAGGGATTTTATACATTTTAAATATATTTTTTTGAGATTTTTTTTAACATAATATACCGTTATATCATATTGTAATCTCCAAGTTGTGATAAAAGTAAATAAAATAATATTTAAGAAAAAAATACTTAAATTCATAGAAAATTGTACACGTGTCATGTCTGTCACAAAACTTTGTCGTGTCTGTCACGCTGATAAATATTTAAAAATATTTTTCTATTTACAAATTTTTCAATATTTTTCTTTCTGCTTCACATATCCAAGTCTTATTTTGTTTCCTAAAAAAATTCTGGTCTTGGCATGCATGCCAATTAAGAGCAAATGATAATAATATGTGTCTAGTCAAAATCTATGTCTAAATTTTGTCATGTCTGTCACGGCAGATTTTAACCCTCAATTAAATTAAGTTTTTCCTTGAATTAAAATTTTTGTGTTTTTTTATAGCATAAGGCCTATATTTACATCACCCCATGCAATTTTTTAACTATCAATTAATATTTAGTACTTAAAGATGAACAAAAAAGTTCTCTCAGTCATGTCTGTCACAAAATGGAATTCACCCTATGCTTCCATTTTTCCAGAATTTAATTATTGGGGGAATTGGTACGCACCAATTCTTATAAGTTAAATTACTGCAGTATTCAAATTTATCCATGATTATTCGCGGTATCTGGTCTGATGGCTTGTGATTTTCTTTAATACGCGCAACAAAGTCTAAAGTACCGTTCACTAAACCTTTTTCGGTCCACAAATAAGAATGTAACATTACTTTAAATCCAAATGATAAAGTAAGAAATGATTAAAGTCCATTTATAGTTTCTGAATCGGCCAACTTTGCTTTAGTACATTTATAAAGAGCTTGAATCGAGGCAACAACTTTAAGCAGTTCTTTTAATTTTTCATTTATATGGCAAATTTAAAAATTAATTTTATTTGCTTACAATTCTTTTGTTGCCACTTTACTAAAAAAAAAAAAAAATCCATAATACAATTCTTTTAAAATGTTTAAGTGTCATCTGTGCAAACGATTTTGCGGAGTGATGAAAACATATTTCATTTATTAAATTAATCATGATTCTATCTATAATTATTTACTCCATGATTTATATTTTTTTTCTGAAAATATACGCGATTCATTTTTTATTTATTTGCTAAAATGCGTCCGCATTGGAAATGCATGTAAAATAAATTAATTAAAATAATAATTTTTTGAAAAGTATTTCTGTAAAAAAATAATATTCTGCAAATCTACAGATCATAATTTATATTTGTGTTTAATTTCAAGTGAAAATACTGTATAGTTTTTTTGTAAAGTGTATGACAAAGTGTCATTTGAGTGGACTAGTAGAGGATTCGCTTCGCTCATCCTAATTATGATTGGAGTATGGATGTCCGTACGTAGTACGAGCGAATCAGGAAGGCTATTAAATTTGTTATAGTTTCAAAAAGTTTTCATACTTCTAAAGCTTTCGTGATGGTATCAGTAACAAAAATATAAAAATGTCCAAATCAAACGAGAAAGTTTCTTATTTAATTTCTTCAGACCTGATATATCCTACCATCCCACTGCCGCGACCGGATATATCCGTTCACTAAGCTGCAGGTTTCACTGCAGTTGAAGCTTTATTTAAATTAATATAATTCTACAAATATAATCCAGTTTTAAGAAATTAAGTTATGATTGATACTTTCAAGGCTTATAAGCATATACGTAACAAAAAAAATTAAACCATGTTAGAAAATCCCTCTTTTATTAACATTTAAAATAAATTAAGGAGAAAACAATATTACATTTTTGCCCTTTTGTTCAGCGGTCAAGGGGTTAGGATGCGCATTTTTACATATCTTTTCCACGAACGTAAATAATGTTTAAAAAAAAAAAGACAAATTGGTGTGAATACAGCCTAACAGATAGCAAAATCAAGCAAAAAAGCATTTAGTTTCTTATAGCACATTTTTAGCGAGCTACGTGTTATATAAAAATGGCTTGAAGCAGAAATAAACGAAATGTACAAAAACAAAAATGTAAATAATTTTACTGTGCGCTAAGATACCACTGGTAGAGTCCATTAGCAATAAAAAATTATAACATATCTATTTGCTTTATGTTTTGCAGTAATTTTTTTAAAAAATCCTAAGAAAATGTAAAAAAATGTACTTTTTGAGTCTGCATGTATATCATTCAATTTTATGTACAAAGATAATTTTTCATTTTTTTTTCTCTGTTCAATCTTTATTCGTTATTAGTTTGTTAATATAAATCCATAACTAAAATTTAAAAAAGTATATAAATAAACACTGGCGTTTGAAGAGGTTAACACGTTCGCTGCCGTTTACGTGAAAATGTGATGATAGTTAATGCCGCACTGTAGAAATGGATTTTCCCCAGAAACCGATTTACTTTTTATAACAAAAAATCAGTGAAAGATTTTCCCGCGTCAGCGCGTGGCTGGCTATTGGACATCACCCCACATCACGCGCTGGCACGTGAGTGGCCCCATAACGGTGGCGCCATATCACGCGCTGGCGCGTGATCGGTAGCGAATGTGTATAAGAAACGGCACTGACATTTTTTTAGAATTTAAATATTTCAAGATTATGCGCACTTCGTTGGTAAAATGTCAATTCATAATTCTTTACATCAGTTCGTTTGCGTGAAAACGGATGAAATGTAGCATCACAATTTATCATATGACAGAATTTATTCAGATATCTGCACATTAAGATAATGGAATTCCTTTTTTGGCTGTTAGCATGATAAAGGTTAATAGATGAAATAAATTTTGATTCATCTACCCCCCCCCCCCACAACAGTAATCAAAATTAAACTTTTTTGTTCATGTAATTATTGTTATTATTATTATTATTATTATTATTATTATTTTAATTATATCTACAGCTCGAGGGTTTGTTTTAAGTTTAAAAAAAAGTTTGGTTCCATTTAATAATTGTTCAATTTTTTTACTCTTATATAACTCACGCTTTTTTATATAAAAAATAAAAAACAATTTTTTTTCTTGCAAAATTACTTGTTTTCTCGGAAAATATATTTTTTCATTAATATTTATTATCATTCATTGCATCTTTTATATTGAACTGAAACATGTCAACATATTTAAGATTTTTATTTTGGTGACACCTATTTAATTAAATAAATATAAAATGTTTTTATTTATATGTAAACGCAGATTAAAAGTATTTTGTTAAAATTAGCTTTTACTCTTGAAAACTAAAAAGCAAATATTGTCTCAATATGTAGAGAAATACTCTAAGCTTAATTCATGTGTATAATTTAACAGAGGATGTTATGCTCAATTTATTAAAGCCAGTATCTGTTTTATTCAACGATTTGGATAAATGAATTAGATTGATGTTAAAGGGAGGGTGGTAACTTTTTTTAGCACTACACGCAGGGAAGGCAGAAATGTTCAATGCCTGATTAATATATATATATACATATATTTTCATTAAAGAAATATTTATATTTTTCTTTAGATTTAAATTAGATTTTGTTCTTGATCCCAATACACGAAAGTGTTATATCAGCAGTATTACAGGACGAATGTATGTATTTTAAAAGGATTATTATTTACTAGCGGCCTTCGCCCGCTACGCTGGTCGGTTTATCTAAAGAAATCTTGAAGAAGTAGTTAGATAAGGTTCAGACATACATTAAAAAAAAAAAAAGCAAGTCGATCATTCAAAAAACGTTGGGAAATATCAAATATTTACTGTAATTTTTTAAGAAAAACAAAGTTTCGAAAAAAAAAATTAAATCGAAAAAAAAATTACACTGACATATTAATGCAAGGAAATTTTCCCAGAGAGAAAATTCGCCTTGAATACAATATTTCAAATTCTTTTAATTGCTTATAGGCGTTAATGCCAACGTAGTGAAAAAAAATTCCATGCTGGGAATCGAACCCGGGCCATCAGTATGGCGCACTGACGTTCTACCGACTAAACCACATGGAACGACAGCCAGCTTGAAACTTTCTCATACTTAAGTAGACTGGCGAAAACATAACGATAGCGCGTTTTAAAATCGCACAGTGACATCTATTGGATTTTATATGTACTAAAAAACGTTATGTACTAAAAAACGTGAGCAGCGCACCTAATAGTTTCTTTTGTTTCTTTTTGTTACTTTTTTGTCTGTTGTCCGATTTTGATGAAACAAAGCCTATACACTGCCCGGGAGTGTGCATTCTTCATTAGTGAAAACCGCATAAAAATCCATTCAGTAGTTACGAAGATAACCTCGAACAAACAGACAGACAGACAGACAAAAAATTCAAAAAATTTTTTTTTGTGTTTCATTGGTTTTCTTTTATCGCCCTGACTCCATTTTTGTCAATTATCTTCAATGTACAGACACACCGGGTCCTACTGTTTTATTATATGTATAGATTTCATTATAGATATAATTATTCAAATTACAGTTGGATTTTTCTATGTAATTCAGTAATGAAAGTATTTTTCTTGTTTATTTTCCTGTTATTTTTTCCTGAAAATTAGCCTTCTTTTTTAATAACTGCTATTTACACTTAATAATAAAAAAAGTTGTGACCACTCGTATTTTTCAAAGTCATAAACTGTTTTCCTTATCCTCTTTTTCTGCTTATTTATTTAATTTATTTTATTTTATTTATTTATTTATTTATTTTTTACAGAAAGTAATTGGCAGTAAATTTAAACACCTGTACTTGTTTTCGTCTACTGCACCTGCGTAATTGTTTTGACCGAAAATCATTAAAAGCTAAATATTCATTTCTTATTCTCTACTTTTTGCTTTTGTTTTGCTATTTCAAATTCAACTTAAGTCTTTGATTACAGAAATTTCGAATGCATTACATTCACTAAACGAAAAATGTAAGAAAGTTTATAATCACACCTGCATCAATTGATTTTTGTGAAAATTACATTTATAAACAATTTTGTTTTAGTATCAACAACTGCAGGGTGTAAATACAATTACATCTGTTTTTCGTTTTTTAATTTCTACGGCAATTATATAGTAAGAGGTCATCAAAAAAATTATATCACATTTCAAAAAGGGGGGAGAGGACTCACAAAATGCGAAAAAGGGGGGGGGAGGGGATATGGAAGGGTTTTGGATTAACATGTGGTAATATCACATTTAGAAGGTGAAAACAATTAGGAACAGGCAACATAATAATGTTTATCTGAAATCTGCATTTTTACT
The DNA here is from genome assembly GCA_964019185.1 of Maratus speculifer. NCBI lineage: Eukaryota > Metazoa > Arthropoda > Arachnida > Araneae > Salticidae > Maratus > Maratus speculifer. The sequence goes on from OZ025296.1 coordinate 26,203,449, forward strand.
CGGGTAAGTGTTAAAGTTCATGTATAAAACAATCAGGTAGGTGTCTTCAACTTTTTTTTATGAATGTCGTTTGAATTCCGAAAAGTAATCTTTGCTTTATTTAATTTTAAAGTTTTTGTCATTATATAAGGCGAGTTTTTTAATTCAAAAATAGTAGTAGCTTGGTAACTAATATAACGAAACAAATTTTGAGACTGTTGCGTCAACATAACACCAACAGTAATGTGTTAGGGCCTTTTCTTCCTTTCCAACGTACTGGTCCTAGGTCCGGACAACCTAATTTTATTTCGAAACTTACAAACGGTACCAAAAATATCTTAATAACATTTTGCTTTCATAGCAAATGCTTATAATAAAGTTTTTGAACACATTCCAACAAAATTGAAAAGTGTTTATCATTTCTTTTTGTCTGGCTGTCTGTCCTCACTCTAACTCCTGTAGGGAAATTTCGGATGTTATTGACGTTTGCCTCAGACTAACCCTATTTCAAATGAAACTTCTAGCACGATTTGTTTATTTACAAGTATAATCAAAAGTTTAACGTTACATTGCGGCCTACGAGAAAAAAAAAAAAAAAACGTTTCAAATGAGTTCTAACGATGTTACATCTTGTCAAACATATTAAAATTTATATGCATTTACGAAGTGCACTAAAATATGCATTCTGTAAAATATGCCGTGAAAACAATTGCTTTTGTTAATTTAGAGATCCACACAAAAGAATTTCAGTACGTAAAGGTAAAGAGGAATATTGAGTGCAACATGTTTTAATTATACTGAACTATTTTATGAATAATAAAATTGATATATGCCGCAAAGGCTTAATATAAGTTATACAATATAGTCATGCATAATACAAAGTACATAGAGTTTAGAGGAACACAAAAAAGATTTCAAATAGTATATTGTTTACGAAGTACTGTATATGTATCCTATGATGGCTGATGGATGGATGAAATGCATTTTAATTATGATATGTGCTTTTAAAGATACACTAAATTTATGCATATTATATGGTATGCATAAATGCTACAGTTGATATACAGGACTACACAGAAGAGCTCGCAAACGCTACTGAATAGGAGCATAAATTACTTAAAGGTAGTTTTTAAACAAGTTATGCATTTTTACGCTGAACTACATTCAGTTTACTAAGAAATGTTTGTAGAATATGGATAAAATGATATGCAGGACATAGATGATATACAAAGAATTGTATATATGACTGCCTATGAATGATAATTTTTGCGAATGTGATTCCAGTAGTTTTAAGAATGTTTCAGTTTAAAATAAATTTTAGCTAAGTACTGGCGTGTAATAAAGATATTAGGTAAACTACAGGGCTGAACAAAATTATTCAAGCATGTTTCGATCTATTAGTATAAATTGCTGAAAGAAAAATTTCAACTTGCAAGGCATTTTTTTTTTCTAAACTAAATTTCCCCATTATACAATATATATATATACAGTGCGTGTCAAAAGTTTAAGCACAATAGCAATTTTAAAATGAAACTTTAAATATTACCTTTAATTTCAATATCTATATGTTAATAATATCTATTTTTACACCATATTCATTTAAATTAACTTTTAAATTTTATTTCAAACCATGGAGTTTAAGAATAGAAAAAAATGACCGTGTCAAAAGTTTTAAGCACAAAATCGTTTTTATGCAAACTTTACAGTCTGACGTAAACGGTTGCGCACACAAACAATTTCTGGGTGTATAAGAAGCAGTCCGCTGTTGTTTTTGAGTTAGTACAAAATGCCCAAGTCGAAAAAATTTTCAAAGGAGGAGATGATAAAAATTTGGAGTGCATTAAAAAGGTCAAAACAAGGTATTATTCATCAAATTTTGGCTCGTGATAATGATTTTAAACGAAAAATTCTTTCAATGGTCAGACATCTCTAGCATTCATCAGTGGTCGTGAAAACTTTGAAAACTACCAAGAGACACTTGCCAATTATTTGTTTCCCGTTGCCGAGGTTTTTAGGGGGAGAAACATGGTTATTTCAACATGATAATGCTTCCATCCATACCTCAAACTCAACTTCAGCGTGGCTTAAATCGAAAACAGTGTCTGTTTTAAAATGATCGGCGATTAGTCCTGATATAAACTTTTTAAAAAATATGTGGGCTATTCTCACTGATGCAGTTTATCCAATTCGAAAGCAGTATTCTTCAGTTAAAGATTTGAAAGATGCCATTGAGAACGCTTGGTTTAAAAATGAACCAGAAACAATACAGAATCTCATTTTAACGATGGAAGACCGTATATTTAAAGTAATTCAGCAGAAAGGAGCAATAATCAAGTATTAATTTTTTTATTCTTGTTCTGCTAAAGACTAAAAAACTACTGTGCTTAAACTTTTTACACTCATTTTTGTTGTTTCGATAAATTTTATTATTTAAGATAAATTTTATAGCACGAATCTGTTAACTATGTTTTTAAAACTACAATTTGTAGGCTATGTGAAAAGGGAAGTAACTTTCACCCATTAATAAAATTTTATTTTGAAATTTTCTGTTGTGCTTAAACTTTTGACACGCACTGTATCAACCGACAGATCAAATGTAGGGCTGTTCAAAAGTATTGGAATACATATTTTCTATAGACAGTAACCTTATTTCCTTAAACAAGGAATTTTGTTCAAGATTTCAGGACGTGTTGGAAAGTGTTTCATAATCTAAGGTTCACACATAATTTTCTTACTTGTTTAATTTAGTTAAAAAAAAAAAAAGTTTGCCAATTTTGTGTCATTTAATCATTTTACCATTTTTCGAACAGAATTTTTGTGTGTCAGGAAGGGTTAAGGTTGATATTTATTTGTTGAGCTGTGAAAGATTTTAAAAATAAAATAAAAATAATGGAAATTTCTTGTAAAATAAAATTACAAAAGTGTGACATCACAAAGTCTTCATTCGCGAGAGAAAAATTCTAACATGCCATTAGGGAAAAAAATGGCAAAGAAAAAAACTCAATAACGACAGTAAATATAGAAATACAAAGTCTTGGAATTTATCTACTAACTGAAAATTTTGTTTTAATATGAGTTATTCAAATTTAGAACTGATTAGAAAAAAAATGAATGCACATTTTTTTTTTTAATTTTATGCTTGTGATTCACTTATATAAAAACTAAGCTTCGAAACATTTATATGTTCGTACAACTGAAATGAATCATTATAATATGGTTAAATATTTTCAAATTATGATTGCTGCCAATCGCAGTGACAAATACAAATGAAATAGGAGGTTTCATACAGTAATATGTCGAACTTCAAACGTAATTCGTTACAGAGACCTAATTGTTCGAGACCCAATTTAAATACACGAAATAATAAAAAATATGATTAATTCATTCTTACCTCTCAAGTTGCCCTCTTTATTCATATGTTTCAAAGAAAACGCAATGTCGGAAAATACATTATAATATTAAAGTACATTACATTATTCAAAATTACCTTGAGACAACGAATGTTATGTACTATTTAATATAGGTTAACGAAAATAATACCAGTATCATTATTTAAAAAAAAATTGAACGAATTGAGAATATAGTAAGACTAGTAGGAATTAGAGCCACTAAATAAAGTCACCGTTTCAAAATAGTAAAATGCATGAAATTCATTTCTATTAGTGGAATTATACGCATAATGCATGTCTATCAGAGATGAGACTGGTTCAGTTCAGTCAATTTTGATACCAGTCTTTGAGCTTGAAGGGTTTCGAGTTCAAAGTGAAAATGTTTATTCATAAATTAAATAAAAGAAAGAAAAACTCTCGAATTGTGAGATATCCCATGTCTGTCCTTGCTTATGCCCTCGCTTATACCCATCGAATACCCCAATTATCTAATCGATCAATAGGCTGCTTAAAACAACTGGGGTATTTACCAAATTTCTTGCCCATGAGGTCATTCTTATACTGGCCAGATTAAATATATTCTTAGATTTCGTTTAAAAGAGAAAAATAGAGAACTTAAACACTCATCTACTGCTCAACATTGTTGGTCTTCACAATATAGGTTCAACTTTTCTTCAGCAACCATTATCCATAAGTGCCTTTCTATTCTTGATCGTAATTTTTGGAAAATTTACCACATCATTAAAAATTCTCACTCCTAACTCAAACTTATCAAGTACTTATATTCTAAGCATTTGGAAATCTTTAATTTAATGCTTTTTTTTTCCGGGTTTTGTTTTGTTTGTTCTCCGGTAGATATCTTTACATGTCCACCCAGTTGTTCATGCTGCTATCTTCTCATTAGTTGCTTTTTTTGGCATGTTCACTCCCGTGACGGGTGTTGCGAATGCCTCCTTGGTTTCGAAAACCAATTTTTGTTACTGTTCGTTGCTGTTGGCAACGAACCTTTTGTTTTTACTTTGTCAGACGATTTTTATTCTCAGAAGTAGAATGTTTTTTGGAACCGAGTTGTTCGGTAAAAATTGAACTCTCAATGAGAGTAATAATTGATATTCGCTTTTGTAAATAAATATGTATATAGTCCTTTTTTTAATCTGAAGTTAATTTAATTGCTTTAAGTAAGATTCACTGCGTTTTGAATTTAATATTTGAACTGACACATTAATACGAATTGTATTCGTCAATCTAGACTTTATTCGAATGAATTTAGCCTGCAATCTTAGATAGATGTTATGTAACATTTTGGCGTCCGCGACAGGATGTATGATGAAACACTTGAAGTCTCTGTCTGAATGATCTGATAAACGAAAGAATGAGGTAAGTACCTCAAATTTAATTATTTGAAATAAATTGAATTATTTATTAATTGAATAAAATAGATTTAATTTACTATGGATCTTGAACTGCTAAAGAAAAAAAGAGCAGTTATTCGTACTCAAGTTACGAAAATATTTGATAAGGTTAAAGATTTATTAGATGATACACAAACTTTAGAAATCGAAAATAAGAAAACGCAGTTAAACATTTTAATGCAGCAGTTAAATGATAAATTGAAAACGTTAAAATCGTTGAACTCTGAGATAGAACCATTGGTTCCTGATGCTGAATTTGAAAAGGAAATTGAAAAGTCCGAAACATATAATGGAAATTTAAAATTTCCAAATTTATAAATGATAATACAGTTACTTCTGAAACTAAGCAAGATGCTTCAGATAATGAAAGTGATAGTAGTAGTAAGAATATTTCTCTTCTAAAAAGTCAAAAAACTTTGAATCAAAATATAGTTAAACTACCAAAACTTAACATATTTAAGTTTTATGGTGATCCATCTTTATGGCTTGAATTTTGGAATCAATTTTCGAACTCAATTGATAATAATGAGCATTTAACTCCAATTGATAAATTTTTCTATTTAAAGTCACTTTTAGGTGGAAGTGCTGCGAATTCTATTGCAGGATTTTCGCTGACTGAAGAAAATTATGCTCATGCTATAGAGATATTGACAAGTCGTTTTGGTCGTAACGACCTTGTAATTAACAGTCACATGACTAAATTACTTAATTTAAAACCTGTGAGAAATTCAAGTAACATTAAAGCTCTTAGAGAACTATATGACGAGTGCGAAATTCAAATAAGAAATCTGAATTCGTTAGGTGTAGCATCAGGTTCATATGGACATTTATTATGTCCTATTATTCTTAAAATTATTCCATCTGATATTGCTCTGGAATTTAATAGAAATCGCACTAAATGTACCGACTGGGATGTAACTGAATTAATAAATTTTTTAAAAGAAGAAAACGAATCTCGTGAAGCCACTATACAATTGAATGGTTTTGAAAAAAACAATTCATGAAAATAAATATGAGCCTAATAAGAAAAATTTTAACACTTATAAAAGAAGCGTTCCAACAACCTCAGCATTAACAACAAATGTTAAGAATAACTGCGTTTTTTGCAATAAAAGTGAACATAATACCGAAAATTGCAAGTCGCTGACCGTTCCAGAAATGCGAGAAAAGTTGAAAAGGGAGGGGAGATGTTTTAAGTGCTTTAGAAAATTTCACATTTCCAGCTTTTGTAAGTTTTCAAATGAAAATTGTAAAATTTGTGGCAAAACATTTCATAATACAATACTTTGCAATTCTCAAAATAAAAAACCAGAAATATCAGAGCAGAAAAGTAGCATTGTATCCTCAGTATCCCACTATAATAGTAATATAAATAATTTAAATAAGGAAGTTATATTGCAAACTATTCATGTAAAGGTAGAAGCAGGTGAAAATTCCGAAATCGCACTTTGTTTGTTTGACTCTGCTAGTCATCGTACCTTCGTTACAGAAAATTTAGTTTCTAAACTAAAACTTGAAATCATTAGAAATGAAAATTTAACTGTATATACTTTTGGTTCGAAAAGGTCTGAAGAACGATGTTATGATGTCGTTCAGTTGAAACTAACTCACTTGAAAGACAAAAAACGTAGTATAGTTGTGGAAGCTTTAGTCACTCCAATTATCACGAATTCTTTGATACAAATTCCTCCCCTTCCAATCAATATAAAGAGAAAACTTTCTAAATTTCGTCTTGACAGATGGGAAGATTTTGATAATCGTAATGTCGAAATTTTATTAGGTGCAGATTACATATATCAGATTAACGGTAGAATATATCCAATAAATAAATCCTTATTCGTGTGTGAAAATTTATTTGGTCATTCACTTTGTGGGACAATTGACTCAAACAAAAATAGCGATAGTAATCAAGCTGGTGTCTTATCGACTCAGGTTATGAAACCTATTGAAAATGATTTAAAATCATTGTGGGAGTTAGAAGCTTTAGGAATTAATACAGAAGGAAACATTTCAGAGTTAGATAAAGAATTAATTAAAAAATTTGAAGACAATTTGCATTTTCTTGAGCACCGTTATGAAACTAAATTATTATGGAAAGGTGATAAAAGCGATTTTGGTAGCAATTATAATAATGCTAGACATAGATTTTTTAACTTGAATAGAAAATTACACAAAAATAAAGAATTATTGCAGAAATATAAAGAAATTGTAATTGAACAGGAATTAAATAACATAGTAGAAGAATCCCCCAATAAAATTATAAACAGCGGATATTTCATGCCGCACCGCCCTGTCTTGCGAAATGATAAATCCACAACTAAAGTTAGAATAGTATTCGACGCTTCTTCAAAAGAAAACAACAAATCATTAAATGATTATCTGTACAGTGGCCCTAATTTGAATCCAAATTTATTAGAAATTATTCTTAATTTCAGAAAATTTAATACTGCATTTTGTGCAGATATCGAAAAGGCCTTTCTCCAAATTTCCGTAGCAGAAGAAGACCGCGATTTCCTTAAATTTCTTTGGTTCGATAATGATCCTAACAACTTTTTCAAAATTTTAAGATTTACTCGTGTACCATTTGGCGTTTCATGCTCACCATTTATTTTGGCTGCCACGATTAAACATCATCTTAAAAAATATCGCGATCAACATCCAAGTGTTGTAAATATGCTAGACAATTCCCTATATGTTGACGATTTAATTTCAGGATCAGATCTAGATAATGAAGCATATTATTTATCAGTTACAGCTTCTAAAATTCTTAAAGATGCAGGAATGAATTTGAGAAAGTTCAAAACTAACTCTATTGAACTTAAGAAAATGTGGGAAACTGATAAATTAGGCATAAATGAGGAAAACACAAACAGCATCTTAAAAGTGGTAGGAATAATTTGGAATACTGAATCTGATGTTTTGATGTTAGATGTGCACCCTTTTGAAGAGTGTCATAAAGATAATCCCACCAAGCGAACAGTGCTTAAAATGTTATTGAAAATTTATGATCCAATCGGATTTTTGAACCCATTTATGATACGTATAAAAGCCTTGTTGCAAGAAACATGGCAAAGGGGTTTAGAGTGGGATTGTAAATTACCCGAAGATTTGAAAATCGAGTGGGACACTTGGTGTTTTCAAGTTTTACATTTAAGAACATTTGAAATACCCCGAAAATATTTTCCTAGTGGTATGAACATTTTTGAAAAAACACAAATACACATATTTTGTGACGCTAGCCCTAAAGGATACGGAGCAGTTGCTTATATGCGTTGCATTTCTTTAGCTGATGAAATCCATACAAGTTTTGTTTGGAGTAAATGTAGAATAGCCCCCCCTCAAGAGGTTAACCATTCCACGACTTGAATTGATCAGTGCGGTAGTTGCTGCTAGAATGTGGAAATACCTGAAACAAGCTTTACATATTCCGAATTTAACTGTAAAATTATGGTCAGACTCTGAAATAACTCTCTTTTGGATAAAGGGTTCTACCACAAATTGGAAACCCTTTATAGCTAATCGAGTCAGAGAAATTCAGTCATTGACGGATCCAAAGGACTGGAATTATTGCCCTGGAAAAGAAAATCCTGCAGATCTGCTTACACGAGGGGAAAACTTATCGAAGTTAATGAACAATAATGTATGGTGGTGTGGCCCAACTTGGTTATCACTTCCAGAAAATATGTGGCCTTCGAAAAAATCTTTTAAAATTGATTCTGAAGCTGTTATTGAAATGAAAGCAAAATCAAATCTAACTTTATTCTGTAATGCTTCTCCGAAACCCATATTTGATGTGGCTAAGTATAGTAGTTTAAATCGCGTGTATAACATTACCGCTTGGATAATGCGTTTTATTCATAATGCCAATTCGAAAAACCCTAAAATTTTAGGACCTTTAACTACTTCAGAAATAGAAACAGCAGAAAAATACTGGATAAAACAAACTCAGGAAACTTCATTTAAAGTTGAAATAGAAGCACTTAAACAAAAAAAAATCCCTTAATAAAGATTCTTCTTTATACAATCTTAATCCTCAATTAGATGAAAATAATTTACTTGTTTTATCCGGAAGACTACAGTTTTCAGAAATTACAGAAAAAGAGAAACATCCTTGGATTCTCCCTAGTAAATCTTATTTTGTAAAATTGCTCATTAAAGAGGGTCATGAAAGACTACATCATTTTGGTGTAGCTGTCACCTTAGCTCATCTTCGTGAAAGATATTTTATAGTGAAAGGAAGAAGATTTGTGAAATCCGTTATAAGGTCATGCATGATATGCCGAAAACTTAATGCTACTCCTGGAAAGGTGGAAATAGCTCCCCTACCGAGAGACAGAATCATCCAAACACCTGTTTTTGAAACCTCTGGCGTTGATTTTGCCGGTCCGATTTATTACAAAACTTCTGAAGGATCTAAAAAGGCTTATATTGCTGTATTTACGTGTGCTGTAATAAGAGCAGTACATTTAGAATTGGTGACCAATCTAAGTACTCAAACCTTTATCTTAGCACTACGAAGATTTTTTTCTAGAAGAGGTTTTTGCAAAATAATGTATAGCGACAATGCTAAGACATTTTCTAAGGCTGATTTGGTGTTAAAAGATGCTTGGGATAGAATTTCTAAGCAAGAAGTTTTTTATTATTTAAGAAGAAATCGGATAAGATGGAAGTTTATTATTCCTAGAGCCTCCTGGTGGGGCGGTTTCTGGGAAAGAATGATTCGATCAATTAAAACACCTTTGAAAAAAGTTTTGGGCAAAACTTGTCTAAGTTATGAAGAACTAGAAACAGTACTTACAGAAATAGAGGCTGTGATCAATTCACGTCCCTTAAGTTATCTCTACGAAGAACATGCTGAACCATTACCTTTGACGCCCTCTCATTTTTTAGTTGGTAAACGATTAATGTCTTTACCTTCTTATGGATTTCCGATCTGTACTCAAGAGAATTCAAACAAGATTCTGTTGACGAAAAAATATAAATACAAGCAACAAATTACTGACCATTTTTGGAAAAGGTGGAGAAACGAATACCTATTAGAACTTAGATCTGCTTTTCAAGTTAAAAATGTGAACTCATCACCCCAGTTCAAAATTAATGATATCGTTTTAATTCATGATGAAAAACTTCCGAAACACATGTGGAAATGTGGACGCGTTAAAGAACTTATATATGGTCGTGATTCGAAAATAAGATCATGTGTTTTACAGACTGCAAATGGCGATCTTAAACGACCTGTGCAACTTTTATATAATCTCGAATTGGATTTGAATGACTAATAGACTCTATAAACTTTAAACTTTTACATTTCTTTGTTGATATAATTTACCTTTATTATTGTTTAATTTGCATTTATTTTACATGTTTTCTTTTCTTTTCTTATATAGAAGATTTCTTATTATCTTTCTTTGTACCTGTATTTACGAATGTTATCCAAAACTTATGTAAAGTATGTAAGTATATTCTTATATTTATTAAAGTGTTTAATTTAGATGCTGAACTAAATGTTCAGCCGGGGGCAGTGTGTTGCGAAGCCGCCTTCGTTTCGAAAACCAATTTTTGTTACTGTTCGTTGCTGTTGGCAACGAACCTTTTGTTTTTACTTTGTCAGACGATTTTTATTCTCAGAAGTAGAATGTTTTTTGGAACCGAGTTGTTCGGTAAAAATTGAACTCTCAATGAGAGTAATAATTGATATTCACTTTTGTAAATAAATATGTATATAGTCCTTTTTTTAATCTGAAGTTAATTTAATTGCTTTAAGTAAGATTCACTGCGTTTTGAATTTAATATTTGAACTGACACATTAATACGAACTGTATTCGTCAATCTAGACTTTATTCGAATGAATTTAGCCTGCAATCTTAGATAGATGTTATGTAACAACGGGTATTTAAGCTTACGCTTCTCTAACGCGGAGTCTTGCACTGATGAAGAATCTCGATAATAGATTCGAAACTGCTGTTTGCTACCTTTTCATGCATTACTTGTGCATTTCTAATCGTTAGTTTTTTTCCTTATACATTTTTGAACAAAGGCTTTATTTGCTATTTAAATGTGTGATGTATCTGTTCAAACATATTTAAAATTGCATAAGAATATAAATGATTTAATTTTTTTTAAATAAATGCATATTTTAAGAACTAACCTTCAAAACCAGATAAAATTCTATTCAGGAAAAGTCTGTACTTGAACAAGAATCACACGCACAAATATATCTTCAAGATAATCCAAGCACAGTTCATCAAGATAATATCATGCACAGTTTTACCAGCAAATCACAATTCAATCAAAAAAGCGAAAAGCTACAAGGGTTAAAATTTGCTGAATGTTTAACAACAGGTTATACATTAATTGCGGATGATAGGGTTTAGTAGAATGAAGAAAACTTTTATCATTACTTTTCATTATTATTGCTTTTTTATTATAACTTACCTTTATTTAATTTCTGATTTACTTTCATAAATTTTGAAATGATTCGACAAAATTCTTTAACGATTATACCGTTTACCTATATATAACGGTTTGGTAGATTTCAGCTGTTATATACGGATAGATCAGATGTCGATCATAAGTGGAACATATTTATATAAATGAAATTCCAGCTAGACCATAATGTAATGGAATACTTTTGAGTGTCACTGTAAATAAACTATTGAAGTTATGTGCTTTATTTTCAATACCGAACATAGATTAATAAATCTCAATAGCATGTATCAATTACAGAACAACCCAACAATACTAACGCAAGTTAGAATTTGGACTGAATTCTTAAATACTTTCAACTATGCTGGTAAGTGTTAAAACGCATAATAGGTTAGAATTTGTCTTTCAGAAATTTATACCTATAGACGGTAGCATATTTGGTTACTTTTGTACAGTCCTGTATTTTACTCACTTTCTTTATATTGCATATCACTATTTAGATAAAATTTAATTCAGACTAAAACACGCTTAAATCTAGTGAAATCACATTTCCAGAGATTATCTTCCCTATACGTCCATGTATTTAATTTTTTGTGTGAGCCAGTACGTCATTTTTTTTAATATTCTGTAAACATATCTTAGTGTATTAAGTGTAGTTTAGCGTAAAAAAGGTATAACTCATTTTAAAATCACCTATAATTATTTTCGTTCAGACTCTGTAATCCTTATAGATTCTTTTGTATTACGCTGCATATGATCAAAAGTCTGTAACAATTATATACTTAAAATTTCAAACCATTCGGTTAAGTAGTTTCTTCTCTGATATATGCAAACGAACTAATTGACCGACAGGCAGACGGACGAACCTGTCGACACTCGGTGATACATATTTATATAATTACGAAAGCACATAATCCCTTAAAGGGTGGTGATTCCCCTAAAACATCTCATAATTTCAATCTGGAATTGCCACATTTTCACCCGAATTGTTTAATAAAAATTTCTTTTTTACCAAGAAAGCGAATATATGCTTTTACATGTTTACAAATTAATTTTCAGGTAAAAACTGGTGTTATTCAATTATTTCAACACTAGATGGAACCGTCAAAACTTGACGGCACCACAGAAATAAAAGGTATTTTCCAGCTATCAAAGGATTTTTTAACGACTAATCTTCAGCAAAAATTTCAATAAATAAAAGAAAAACCTGCATTTTACATCCAGGCAAATGACCCGCAATTGGCAGAGTTACATTCAAACATGCTGCTATAGAATTAGAATCTCTCTCATTTGATAATTTTCCATTTACAAATACAACACCAATAAACTGTACATGACATGAATAAATCATAAATTACCGTCATTTCTCATTTCATACAAAATATACATACTTCACTTACTTCGCAGCAAAATAAGACTGGATTTATAGTTTGAAATTTAGCAACAACTATAACAATGATCCTCTCAGTGGTTAATTTGTTTTTACATTACCCACTCCATTCAACAAAAAAATATTTGCATTTTCAAATAACTTTTCTATTACATTTTCATAAATCAAAAATACATGTCTATTTCACATATTAAAACAAGTTGGAAATTGCACGTGAAGCGTAGCAAACGAGGTGCGTTCGTACGATAATGAAGTTTTAAAAATATTACTCTCATATATCAATCTCATAAAATTGCAAATAGTGAATTACAATTAAAACGTTCATCAAACAATGTTCTCCCTATACCATTATGTAATGGAATACTTTTGTGTGGCCTTGTAAATCAATAACAAATGTTCTTTGCATCACAAATTATGTAAGATGCATATTATAATATGTACTTTATATTGTATATAAATTTTATTAAGTTCGAATGAGTGCAACACCATTAAAATGCATTTGAAACATTTTCCCCATTGACCGTAATGTAACGGAAACTTTTGATTGTCCCTGTAAGTGATCTATGCATACGATTTTCATAAAATTTGAAATAACTCGACAAAATTATGTAATAACTATGTATTTTAAATTTGAAACGATTAAAATGAATTTGAAACTTTTTTTCCCATTGACCGTAATGTAACGGAATACTTTTGATTGCCCCTGTAATTGATCTATGCATCCGACTTTCATAAAATTTGAAATAACTCGACAAAATTATGTAATAACTATGTATTTTAAATTTCAAACGTATAAAATACATTTGAAACTTTTTCCCCATTGACTATAATGTAATTGAATACTTTTGATTGTCTCTGTAATTGATCTATGCACCCGATTATCAAAAAATTTGAAATAACTCGACAAAATTATGTAATAACTATGTATTTTAAATTTCAAACGATTAAAATGCATTTGAAACTTTTTTCCCCATTGACCGTAATGTAACGGAATACTTTTGATTGTCCCTGTAATTGATCTATGCATCCAATTTTCAAAAAATTTGAAATGACTCGACAAAATTATGTAATAATTATGTATTTTAAATTTCAAACGATTCGGTTGGGTAGTTTTTGCGTTGTTATATGCGGACAGACAGACGGACAGACGGACAGACAGACGGACAGACGGACGGACTGAGCGACAACAATAGGTGCTACGTATCTACATAATTACGAACGCACCTAAAAATTAATGATATTTATTCTGGCTAGGTGAAACCCGTCAAAACTTGACGGCAACAATATGAAAGAACCAAAGAAAAAAAAGTATTTTGCCACTGTTAAAAAATTACTATTTCTTAAAAATTTCAATATGCTTTTCCATTTACCAACATAATACCAACATGACATGATCCCAGGCGCAGAATCGGTGCAACGCTGCGACACACGTCGCAAACTCTTGAAAATGTTTGAAGATTATTTTTCTACTGTTAAAGTTTTTTTAAAAAAAATGCTAGAAATCATTTACTATGTACAAAAATTTGTCTAGGTACCATAAAAAATGCAAATTTTGGCAAATAATCACAAAAATAGCTGTTTTTGTCAAAATACCCCCCCCCCCCAAAAAAAAAAAAAAAAAAAAAAAAAATCACCCGGAAATTTTGTAAATGGATGTGAAAGAAAAAAACAGCAAATTTCGTCAACAGATTGCAAAAAACAACAAATTTTATGAAAAGATCTCTAAAAAATTTGTCAAAAAAATGAAAAATTGTCTAGGTATCCCAAATAAAACAAATTTCGTGAAAGTATTGCAAAAAATAAAAATTTTGCCAAAACGTCTAAAAAAATTGGCAAATTTCATGTAAAAATTTCGAAAAATAAAGCCAAATTTGACAAAAAAAATCCCTAAAAAATGGCAAATTTGTAAACATTCTGCAAAAAAAATTCAAAATATTGTAAGAAAACAAAAAGTTTTGACAAATGATTGTGAGTAAACAACAAATTTCGTCAAAGGATTGAAAAAAAGCAAATTTCATCAAATAATCACAAAAAAGTAAATTTCGCAAAAAAAACCCAAAAAATTTTGCAAAAAGATCTTCAATAAAACGGCAAATTACATCGAAAGATCGTGACAAAACGACAATTTCATCGAAAGAACTCGAGAAAAATGATAAACTTCTCTGAAACTGTCCAGGTATCATAAAAGACACGAATTTCGTTCAAAGATCTCAAAAGCACATAAATTTTGTCTAGGTAATCGCAAAAAAAGGTAAATTTCGCAAAAAATAGCAAAAAAAGAAAACAACAAATGTCTCAAAAAGATAACAAAAAACGACAATTTCTCAAAAAAATCATGAAAAAAGGATAAATTCGATAAAACGGCAAGTTACATCAAAAGATTTTTAGAAAAAAACAACAAATTTCAAAAAACAACTTTCATTAATTGCAGGGAGAAAAGATGCAACATTTCTTTGTTCATCAGAAAAAAAAAAAAAAAAAATCACAAAATTTCTCGATCTATCACATGAAAAATAGAAAATTTGTCAATCAGTTGAAGAAAAAATACAAAAATCGACAGTTGGTCATGTGGGGTAAAAATTATAAAATTCATTAATGAATCATGGATAAAAAGTCATTTAGTTATGTAAAAAAGCTCACAAAAATCTTGTGATTGATCGAGACATTTCAGAATGTTTTTTCTGGGTAATCTTACGATGGGAATACTGCAGTTCAGTGTACCCATTGAACTGTGTGCTGAGTGACATATGTTTATTCCCTCATTCTGAAGGCAATTAAATATATGTATGGAATTTTTTATCGCAACGTAATAAGTACTATATTTTTAACATAGGATCAGAGTAAATTAGTCTTTTCAACAAATAACCTGGTAAGTGAGAACTAACTTTTTTATTGATAGGCAATGTAACATCGGGTTGATCGAGTTTATTTTGATTATGACCTTGTTTTTGAAGGACATAATTTAACCGTTTTTTCTATTGCATAACACTTCTTATTGTGATCTTCATTTCTGTCATATAAAAAATTCACTTCTATTTTGCCTATAGCATTTACATAATGCTATAAAATTTCTGAAAAAAAAAAAAAAACGAAAAAACAACAACAAATTTAAAAAAAGGATAAATTCGATAAAACGGCAAATTACATCAAAAGATGGCAAGAAAATACGACAAATTTCACCGAAAAACCCTGAGAAAACAAATAATTTTTTCCTGGTATAATAAAAGACGTGAATTTCGTCAAAAGATCGTGAAAATACTTTAAATTTGTCTAGGTACTTCAAAAAATGCAAATATTGGTAAACAGATTGTGATAACACAACACATTTTGTCAAAAGATGAAAAAAAGATGTACATTTCATTAAAAGATCACAAAAAAGGTAAATTTTGTAAAAAAAAAAGACAAATTTCTGAAAATAACAAAAAAATGAAAAAATTCACAAAAAAAGATAATGTCGATAAAACAGCAAATTACATCGAAAGATCGTGAGAGAATAACAAATTTCACCGAAAATCCCTGAGAAAACAAATAATTTTATCCAAGTATAAAAAAAAAACATGAATTTTGGCAAATAATCACAAAAAATAA
This sequence comes from Maratus speculifer, assembly GCA_964019185.1. Lineage (NCBI taxonomy): Eukaryota > Metazoa > Arthropoda > Arachnida > Araneae > Salticidae > Maratus > Maratus speculifer. The sequence goes on from OZ025296.1 coordinate 26,219,633, forward strand.
CAAATTTCATCAAAATACCCCCCCCCCCCCAAAAAAAAAGAACACCTGGAAATTTTGTAAACAGATGTGAAAAAAAAACAGCAAATTTCGTAAACAGATTGCAAAAAACAACAAATTTCTTCAAAAGATCTCTAAAAAATTTGTCAAAAAACTGCAGAAAAAAAAATTGTCCAGGTATCTCAAATATAACAAATTTCGTGAAAATATTGCAAAAAATCAAAATTTTGCCAAAACGTTTAAAAATCTTTCGAAAAAAAAGCAAATTTTGACAAAAAAAACTAAAAAATGGCAAATTAAACATATTGTGAAAAAAAATTCAAAATATTGTGAGAAAACCACAAATTTTGACAAATGATTGTGAGTAAACAGCAAATTTCGTTAACGGATTAAAAAAAAACCAAATTTCATCAAATAATCACAAAAAGGGTAATTTCGCAGAAAAAAAACAGCAAATTTTGCAAATAGATCTTCAATAAAACGGGAAATTACATCGAAAGATCGTGACAAAACGACAATTTCATCGAAAGAACTCGAGAAAAACGATAAACTTCTCCGAAACTGTCCAGGTATCATAAAAGACACAAATTTCGTCCAAAGATCTCAAAAGCACAGAAATTTTGTCTAGGCCCCACAAAAATCTTGTGATTGATTGAGACATTTCAGAATGTTTTTTGCATGTTCAAATTAAAAAAAAATACATATATATATATAGATAGCTGCAGATTTAAAAAAGTAAGTTATTTATAAGGCATCTATTTTGATCTCTTATTATTTTGTTTATTTTTTGCAAGACTTACGTTTATTTAGTTGAGTAATACGAATTTAGAATTTGCAATGTTTTGTCTTTTGTTATTTTTTATCAATTTTCAAAATGATAATGCAATAAATGTAAATGCTATAGGCAAAATAGAAATGAAATTTTCATATGACAGAAATGAAGATCACAATAAGGAATTGCTTTAGAAAAAAGAAAAAGATTGAAAACAAAATAAGAAGTGTTACGCAATAGAAAAAAAGGTTAAATTATGTCCTTCAATGAAAACGGGCGAAATCAAAATAAATAATATTATGAAATATAAAATTAAGCATCGATCGAAAAAATACTATCCGAGAAAAGTTTTCGCGAACATCGTAAGGGTGATATTTTATTTCAGTGTACCCGTGGCAAAATAGAAATGTATTTTTCATGTGACAGAAATGAAGATCACAATAAGGAATTACTTAAAAAAAAAGATTGAAAACAAAATAAGAAATGTTATACAATAGAAGAAACGGTTAAATTATGTCCTTCAATAAAAACGGGCAAAATCAAAATAAATAAACTCGATCGACCCAATGTTACATTGCCATTCAAAAAAAAGTTCTCACTTACCAGGTTATATTGTTGAATTCCTATATTAAAAATATACTAATTACATTGCGATATAAAAATCCGTACATATATTTAATTGCACATTTTAAAAGCATAGAATAGATCCATTGGCTCTCTGCTACAACAAACAACGAACGCGGGCATACCACGCTAACATTTAGAGACAGTAACTATCTCTTCCCTCATTGGTTCTGTTGTCGGATCTGCGCCAGCAGGAATGCGCAGAGAGCAGTTTGATTCAATCTCGCCGAATATCCTCCATGGTGCATAGAAAACTCGTCATGTGAATGAATCAAATCCGGCCTTTGTTTACATATATCCAGCTCTCGAACGCCGGAAAAAAATGACTTTATATCTCAGAAGATATTACAATTAGGGAAAAACCGTAAGCAAAAAAAGCGTTTATTTTTGAAAGCTCTTTCTAATAACATAACATTTAGGTTAGTGCAATTAAAAAAAAACCACCAAAATTTCTAAAACATGGCCGTCAGAATTTCTTCTTTAGCGGATGAGTACAACCCCGGAATCGTTCTACATACGGGGACAGAGAGAGAGAGTCACAACGGCTATTATTATAGAGGATTTTTAAATACAAGTATCTTGAAATCTGAATGGGTTAACAATAGAGTAAAAGAGAAAACAAATAAAAAGACAACATTAGAAAAGAAAACAAAAACTCAATTAAAGCTGTAAAAACAAACAGAATAATTAAAACAAAATTCACTCAAATCTTGAAGTCTATTCCTAAAACAATTCAGAAGTAAAGGTGCAGCAGAAACAGAATTTACAAAGAAATTTAAGCCTCAAATTTATCGAGATCCATGCCATTCGGGGACCAAAAATAAACAAACTGAAAATTACACGAAAGATGAACAGCAAAAATGAATTACAAGCAAGAGATTTGATAAAACTCAATTAATCATTCATTGTTTATTTTCTTGTTTTTTATTTTATAATCAAAGTTAAAAGTGTATGAATAGAGCCTGTTTAATAACTGGGCACTCTCTTACCAGTAAAATCTTACAGAAATTTTAGCTTTGTTTAAGTGCCTTTTTTTCATTCAAAATTACTGCTATGAATAAGAAATTTTTTTTTCTTTTTACTGGTGGGGGAGTGCTCAATTGATAATCAGGCTCTCTAAGAATGGTTAAATATTGCTTGAAAAATTATTAGAAATGGAGCACCTGATAGGAATACATAATTAATTATTAGAAAAATTAATTATTTATATATATACTGAAAACATTTGAGGATCTTTCATAGGCATCATCAGGTGAAGAAAGTATCATCGAATTGTCAATAGATCTACACTAACATCTGCGAAATGATTAGAAATTAAACATGATGCGTAGCTGCAGTTAATTATAAGTGTTGTTTCTCAAAATGGACACGTATTAATAAAATGGCGAAACAGAATGAGAAAAACCCATTTTCGATTCTCACAAAACTGCCAGGTAATGACTACCATCTAAGTTTTATAGAAAATATTTAGAAAGCGAAATTAAAATAATTACCTCCATCCTGTGAAGTCTTCTTGGATATATATACTTCTAAATGAAACATCTATCATTTTTATCGATTTCTAGTTATCGAAAGTAAAATCTATCAAAATTGAGCTGTCATCGATTGAGCGCAACGAGAAACGTATAAAAGGGTTCCTTATCAATTTGATAATTGGGTGTATTTTAAATGAATTTTTCGCTCTCACTCATTTAATAACACCAAATTGACCTTTTTTGAGCTATCCTTATAAAAATTCATTTTCTATCCTGCAATTAAATCCTGACAGGTAATTTTAACATATAACTGAATATTAACTGTATCATCTGGTTCTCAGCATTCAACTTGAATACGGAATCAGCGGTACGATAATAATAGTTCTAAATCGAAGGCACAGGATTACTGATAAATTCCATTTAAAATGGCCTATGTAATAACGAAAGAAAAACTGTTATAAGTCTGAAGCAGCTTTAAGTAATATAAAGCATTAATTTGAACTATTTCTAATTTATGAATTGTTAATTTGTACTTTGTATATAGCGTGAACAAAAAAATTAAATTTTCATGACGCCTTAATTTTTAAAAGGGAAAAGTTATGCTTAATTTTCGCTATTAGTTCAAAATCTTCTTATAAGAACTATTCAAATTAGGAATGATTCCGTCATTAAATCTGTGTAAAGAAATCATATCTACTAAATCCGCTTGCTTATCTATAGAATACATGATCACCCACTTTATTTGAAATTTTCTTTATTCATGAAGAATGCAAGCATCAACGTCCTTTTAACCTGGATTTATGTTTTTTTTCTTAAAAACCTTGCCTTGGACTGCTTGATGACGAGCGTCTATTCCTCCAAAATTCGCAATTTGGCTTGGGTCTATATATATAACTTTTTTCCATAATATGATCTTACACGGGAAAATTCTTAATATCATTAAAATTTAAAATAAAATCCACTGCTAGTCTATCAACTTTAGTAAAAATATAAAGGAGCAAAACAACAATGCATAAGTACATAAAGCAGTGATAAAGTCACCATTAACATCATCTAAAAAAATAATTTCCAAAAACATTGATTTTTATAAGTCTAAAAACGCTCGGTTTGTTTGTTTGGGTAAGAAGGGGGGGGGGCATTAAGTAGAGGCATTGATTGTGCTGAGGGGTGGTGTCTGCTAAAGAAAGGTTTTATTCAGAAGATGGGGGTTTAAGTCTTTCACCCTCATGTTATAGTAGAAAAAACTCTAAAAATGTCATTTTACCCGCTAGGGGACGGTGCTGTGGTAGCGACATTGGTGGCGGAGGAACGAAAAGTGGTGATATAAGTAAAGGTCCTCCTTTTTCCGAGGCAGAAGTCGCATTATTTACTACTAATGCTCTTAAAATTTATTGTAGAAAGAAAAGTGAGAACAATACAACTAACTTAATTTGGAATTTTCAAAATAATAATAATAGTTAAATAATGCATTAAATAGTGAAAATACACCGATATAACTGGCGATAGTTATTAATTACTATAAAACACTTTGTATAAATCACCATTAAACGAAAATAGCAAATCAGGAAGTGTTTCGAGCTACAACAATTACAGCTCGTCATCAGATGAACTAACACGTGTCCGTAAGGAGACAGAGTTAGAGATAAACTAAAAGAAAGAGGGTTTTTATTTATTATTATTTTTATTTTATTTTATTTTATTTTTCATTATTTTTATTGTTTTATTTTTATTTATTTATTTTTGATTATTATTATTTGAATTTAATTTATGTATTATTATTGTTTTTTATTTATTTATTTTTATTATCATTACTTTATTTTATATATTTATGTATTTATTTTATTATTATTACTGTTATTCCACCTTTTCTCTTTCTTTTATTATTTTGGCGTCACTTTGTCTTCCACCAGCGCTCTTTCAACTAGCGTCACCTGTCGCACTGTTTGTAATCTTTACTCTCTTTCTTTGTCTCCTTACGGACACTTGTTAGTTCAGCTGCTGACGAGCTGTAACTGTTGTTGCTCGAAACGCGTCCTGATTTGCTATTTTCGTTTAATGATGATTTATACAAAGTGCATTATTGTAATGCATTAAATAGTGTATTGAAAAGTACTTACCTAATTATCAATGACAAAAAAAATTATAAAAATAAACATTTAAAACATACATGAATTTTAATATAATGGAAAAAAACATGAAATATATAAGCATGTTATTCTCAATCACAAAATGTTTTAAAATGTTGAATTATGGTAATACAAGTTTTGGTACAGTCCTATGGGATATATGTGAACTGAAATACCGACACGGTGAAATCTGGAATCCTTATTTACTATATTATGTTCAAGACTTATAGCAGTTTGTTCTTTTCTGCGACTAAAACTCTCTATTTTAAAGCAATTTTTTCATTTTGTTATTGCATTTTTTTTATAATTTTTTTTTTCTGAAACTAACTAAAATAATTTTAAAACTGTTTGCCACATATGATCTTAAATTTTTGCTGTACCACAAAAATTTTTTATCGACACCGCTCGAGCATTCCTGGAGTTAATACAGTGGAGCATCGTTTATACGACGCCGAAGGGAGTATCGAAAAACGTCGTATAAACGATAACGACGTATAACCGATTTTCACTTCCAAAACTAGAATTAATTTTGATTTCACTTAATTTTATTGTTTAACGTGATGATTTGCATGAATTTGTAAATTAAACAAACCAAAAAAACGGGGGGTGTAATTAGTAAGCAATTTTAATATGCGTACCTTTTTTTTATGTTTCACCGAAAGGTTCCTCATTTGCAGTACATCATTTCCTTTCCATTTAAAGTCAAAGATCAAAAACCCCGCGTGACCAACTAAAAGTCGCCAATACTGGTAACAGTTAGAAGGATAGTCTATTTGCAACTTAAAATAGTTCGGGAAAGCCGACCATCCCCGAAAAAAGAATGACCCCTCCCAGTGTAATCTGTTACACGTAAGCTGACTTTTCAGATTAATCGAACACAAGATCCCATTTTTATAATGTGGAGTGCATTAAAACATGCTCTTTGGTGTCATTCATATCTGCCAACTTCTGCTCGTTCGTAAAATGCCCAAGAAAAATAAACAAAAATAAACCGATACAAAATCAAAAAATCGACGTATAAGCGATTTTGGGCATCGTATAAAAGATATATTTTTACATTAAAATCAATAGGAATAAATCGTGACCACATTAAAACGTCGTATAAATGTAAACGTCGTATAAGTGATCGTCGTATAAACGATTAGTTGAATCATATCAATAAATTATTACAAATTTTCGGAGAGCTAAAACACTTATAACTTGTTTGAAGTTCTTGTACTATTTTATCAAACACATAAATTAAAAAATATATAAACATTTACTAAAATTTAGTTGCATATACAAAATGAATATAAAATGTTAGAGCAGTGTGAATGGGTGTTGCGTTCTACTCGTGCGTTCCCTTAAATCAGAGTTGCCAACCTCCGGCTTTTGTTAATTCATGAAAACGTACTTTGAACCAGAAAATTTATTTAATTAGAAGTGTCTAGTATTAACTCAGATGGTCATTTGCAATTTATTTAATGTCGTTGACTCAATAAATTTCTGGTTAGAAGTATGATTGTTTAATTTTTAAAAAGCCGGAGGTTGGCATGTCTGCCTTAAATGTATTTACCGCTATCCGTGACTAACAATTATGCGTAACGAAAGACATCTTTATTAAAAAGTCTACACTAAAATCTGAAACTTACTTCTCAATCTTTTCAGTATCACATTGATTAACACTTTCCAGTGCTTTTTTTTTTCTTTTCTTTTATGAATTCGGTTTATGCGTCTGCCTGAAAGTGCTCTCTTGTAAATATACTTGGGTTGGCATATAACTTTTATATATTATTGCTTAGCTTCCAACTCGTTTGACTTTTTTGATCAGAAAAATTAAACTGAATTTTTTGCCTTGTTTATTCAACGCATACGACGATTTATAATAATAAAATATATTATAAATGTTTTGTGATACATAATTGCAGAAGATGTTGGCAACTATGGTTATTGAGGTTTAGTATAGAATGTTTGGCATTAAAAATGTAAAAATAAAGCAAGTAGCATTTATTGTTCGTTTATAGAAACTCCGTTATTTCATGACTTATCGGGAAAAAAAGAAAAAAGTTTATGCTTTAGCAGGTTAAGCTTTATTCCAACGGTTCCGGGTTCGATCCTCGTATTGGACATTTTTCACCATGTTGGTTCTATGTTTAGTTAGCAAGCGATAATTCCCATATTAAATAATCAAATTTTTTGTCATAAAATGATAATTAGAAATAATTTAGTGTAATTAAGCATAATTTAGTGTATATAAACGAGTTTTTCTAACAGTGTATTTCTAAATTAATCTGATTAAGTTTTAATTTTAAGATAAAATAACTTTACCATTTATAAATTTCGATATGTGTTTATAATTTTTTTGTGTGTGTGTGTATGTGTGTGTGTGTGCGCGCGTGTGTGTGTGTGTATTCGCTTAGTTATTGTCAAAATGTTTTAAAGAAAAAAGTTAATCTTTAAATACCGATTATTATTTGTGGAAAATCTATTTAGAGTCAAAATCAGAACGATTTTTCTTTAAATCCATTAAAACTGTTTGATAGTCTTAGTGAATACATATTATGTGTAACTTCATACAAAAATCAAACAAACCTTCCGGAAACAATCAGACTAAAATAGCAGCAAATATTTGGAATGTAAGGTAATTTTCATATTAGGTCAAAAAAAAAAAAAAAAAATCTTTCTTTCTGAGAAATTACACGTTATTTTAGCGCCTTTGATTTCTCAAACAGTAGTTAACCCTGTTGGCCTGTGGGCATCATCAAGGTAAACATTTTTACCTCGAAACCTCTCATCTAATCCATCAAGTGATAAAACTACCCCGAAATGCCCGATTCTCACTTTATCTGACCAGACATTTATTTTGAGATAAAGCGAACGCAATCTGTAAAATCTCTCAACCACTTCACACCAAAGATACAAAAGTCGTGAGCAGAATCTGTCGATTTGTTTTCTCGGGTTTTTTTTCCACATCATCTCTTATATATTTAATAGCCCAGCCTTTTTGGACACCTAGCATGTAATTATACAGAGTGGGCTATTTATTTGCGTAAGTATTTTGTGGGGCCGACGTGGTAGCGATAGGCTAATAGCCGAATACAAACGTGATCCAGTGGCGATTGCCCTTTTTTTTGCTTAACCGCTGTTCCTATGATTGGGAAACTACCACCATCATTATTATTATTGTTTTAATGTTTTGATGCCAGAAAGGAGGTGTTAAGGCGAAAAAACTTGCCAGCAGATATGGGAGGAGAGAAAGCTTTTGGGTGTTAAGTTAGCCGGGAGGCATTCAACGACCTAGGGTTGCAATTTTTACACCTTCGGAAACGGCCATCATTTATCACCAAGATTTGAAGAAATATAAAGCCTGTGCCTTTAACGATAAACATTCCTATTTCTGCAATTGCATTAATTTTCCAAGAAATGTATTAAATATAAATATAAATCGAATCTTTCTATACCGATTGCTTTTCACCGAGAAGTCTGTTTTTAACTAGAATTTTGATGTTTTTAAAACTTCACTTTAAATTGCCGAACTATATTCGACAGGTTTAGGGAATTTTTATCGATTATAAATTTGTACATGATCTAACAGATTATTTGTAAAGTAATGGGGCAAAGTAACGTCCCCATACACTAACAGAAAAATTCGTCAATATATAGTAATTTTTTTTTTTTTTTTTTTTTTCACAAATAATTTCCGTACTCCCAGGAAACGTATTTGATCTGTGAATTCATTCCGAACGTCGAAAAATGAGGAAGAGATTCCGTTTATTTCTAGCACGCATGCGTATTGGGTCTGTTAATAATAAATTCGAATTTATTTTTAAAATGAAAAACAAAATATTCTATAGATTAAAATGTCTAATTTAATTTAAAAAGACAAATGTTTCGAATTTAAAAATAAATAACAGTTACTTTCTTCATTCATTCAAAAATTCTTACAATTTGTTATTCAAAGTTGGATAAGTTGAATGAAGTTGAATTTACTAAGTTATTTATGTAATAAATATTCGCATTTAAAATATACTTTAAGTGAACACATTTAAAAGATATTTTAATTAAAAAATAAAATGCAAAAAAAAAAAAAAAATTATATTAATAAAAAAAATCTTATCGAATAAAAATAGAGCATTCATATTTTTCCTTTAGCAATCTACGTATATATATTTAAAATTCACATTTTTATACTATATTAATATAAACGTATAAAAACCCCAGACACAGTTTCATTAAAGATGAAATATTACCGAAATTAACTTCAAAACTAAAAGCTCTATAACAAAATAGACCAAACCACACTCATATGAAATAAACGCTTCTACATTAAAGCAGTTTCCTCTTGTACAACCGTGGCGCCAAGGCAGGGCGCTCACCTTCTAATATGTGGTGTAATGATAAAGGTCCTGAGTTCGATCCTCACGTCACCTGCATTCATCTTTTCCAAACTTTTTTGAAATTACGGATATTTTACCTCTTTTGAAGGAGAAAAAAATAAACGAATGTTCGTCAATCTACAGACAATTACTGGCAGCAGTGCTGCCAGTACATTTTCTGTGAAAAGACGGAGGTTTTTTGAGAGTGTACGCAGGGTAGTAAGAAACCAGGGAAAAACACAGAGAAAATAAAAATGTTAACTACCAGTATTTTTATTTAAGAGTAATCCGACTTCGTTAATTCCTATATAATATTTGAAGTATTTTCTAAAAGAAAATATTGACAGAGTGATATATATAAACAGTGATATTGTCCTTTTTTCCCCTTACTGTGTTTTCCCGTGACCATCCTTATATGCCTTTGCCGACATTTGAACAGCGTCCAGATGCGAGATAAAATGCCCCCCCCCCCCCCAGAAAGAATTCAAAGGAAAATAACTGTGAAATTTTTTCATCGGTCGCTTCCTTAATATAACATACTTTTCCGGCAGAATAAAGTTTGTCATACTGAATTTTTCTGAAAGAGCACAAAAAATTTCTATTCTCTACGAGTTATATTTCTAATAATAAAAAAAAATCATTATAGATTTTAAATAATAATTACTTTAAATAAGGCTGTTCTTAAACCAAAAGGGCTAACTTTATGACATAAGTTGTAATTTATTGCACGAAACTAGCAGGTGTTGCTGTTCAGAAACTATGTTATCGCATTCAATTTCCAGTTTTTTTTTTTTTTTTTTTTTTTTTTTTCAAACACAATAGGTTTTTTAGAAAAATAGTGTCAAAGTCGGCACTTTGAAAATACTTTTTGCGAGAGAGAAGGAAAATCAGTTTACAAAGGGAGAAAAAAGCCTTGTTACGTGATAAAAAAAACTTATAACTCAACAGGTAATGGATTGATCACTAAATGGAAAACTTAGTTCGATTCCAAATTGCTTCCATGGTCAGGCTTTTCAATTTTATGTCTTTCCGTTGCAAAATGAGTTTGTAAATGTGCCAAAAGGTTTTGCGCTTGTTAAGAAGAGCAGTTGAGAACAGCCTTAAAGGCATTTTCGGCTTGTCAAACGTAATGATACCTTTTACAGTTATGAGTTTTACACAAAAACTTTCAATTACAGGAACACGGGGCTTCCGATGTTACCGGCTCTTTAACCATGATACTGTTAACGAAGAAACTGTTAACTAGCATTGCAAAGCTTAGCCATGTCTGGTTTTCTCCTGGTCCAAAATGACTACTGCAAGAAATATGTTTTGGGGGACTAGATTTTTTTTTCAAAGGTTCTTCAGGGGTCTCTTAGTCTTGTAGTCAATTATAAGAACTGAGCTAGGTGGAGGCTCTGATGCAAACAATTTTGGGGCTTTTTTTTACTTCGAAAGGTGGAAAATCAGGCTTTCGGTATCGATGGATGACCTTATATGCGTTAGGGTCGAGTACATTGCATTTACCACATCTCCTTTATTGGCGGCTTTGATTCGCGATATAAGTGAATGCAGCGCAAAATTTTCTTTATCAAATTAAAAAAAAATTTTATTATATCTTAAACAAATAGATAATTATGGAATTTTCATAATCAAATTCGAAACATTTATTCGGTTACTTCAAAAAAAAAAAAAAAAAAATGTTAAATTATTTTTGTTTTTGTTGCTATTAATTCTTTTTCAGCTATTGCTACACTTGAGTTTTTTCTCCTTCAAAATTTAATTTATTGAAGATCTAAAGCACTGATGGATAATTATTACGCTTTTAAAATCAACATAGGCCCGTAAATTTTTTAGCATTTTTTTCTTTTTTTAAATAAAGAATAAAAATCCTGAGCATTTCACGAAACGTGAACTGATATGTGAAGCAAACATTAACAAACAAAACGTAACTGAACAAGTAGAAAGATAGATAAGTCATAATTCCACTAAAACAAAAATTAATGCAGAAACATTTTTAACCGCTTGAAACATGTTGGTATATTATGTATGCTGTTTAATTTTAATGCTCTAGCTCTACACATGGCATCAGAATTTTGGAAAAAAAAAGAATTCACTTTTAAAGTGCTAATTAAAAAAATCTTTTACTTATTTTAAAATAAATGTGTTCGTAAATCCTGATGACATTCAATCATTTCGACATTTCAGCAACAGAAGTACTTTGTCCCTAAATGTTTTTAAACGTTTCTAAAATCCCTCCAAAAACGTGCTGTGTAATCAACGCTTCAATATGCATAGCTGCCAACTTTTACGCATTTTTCATACCACAAAAATTTCATAGTAAATATTGTCTTATTTAATCGTCGAAACCTTATGATAAAACAGATGGAAAATATCTGTATAATTTTAGTGGTAGTAAAAATGCGTAAAAGTTGGCAGCCATGAATATGTATTGTGAAAAAATCATTGAACATACAATCTTACGCCAAACTAACAGAGTTGTCACCGAATCCAAAGTCATCTTTGTTGTGATATTATAATAAAATATCACAGCATATGTATTGTGAAAAAATCATTGAACGTACAATCTTACGCCAAACTAACAGAGTTGTCACCGAATCCAAAGTCATCTTTGTTGTGATGCTATAATAAAATATCACAGCATATGTATTGTGAAAAAATCATTGAACGTACAATCTTACGCCAAACTAACAGAGTTGTCACCGAATCCAAAGTCATCTTTGCTGTGATATTATAATAAAAGGAGCAGAAAGGTCTGAGATTTGAACCAGTTCATCATACAAAAGGCAGCTCGAGAATGACGCTACGTAGAAAAACCAAAAATTCTTACCACAAGACTGTAAAGGTGAATCCAAAAAGCCAAAAACTGCAGTAAAGAAAAAACTGTGAATAACTAAGCCTCATTCATATAGCGCTAAAATTGACATAGTTATGAAAATTAAAAAATGCAGGAGTTAAAAAAATGCATGATACCACTTTTCTGTATATGAACATAAATGAGTTCAACCATATTTTCAGGGATTATATACTGAGTGCTTAAAAAATTCGTAGAACATATTTCACATGTATTTGCGCTGCGAAAAAAAATGTACAAATATTATGATTAACTTTTATTATGTTTCAGATTCAATAAAATAATTGTATTTTATCATATGGTTCATTTTATAAGGTAAAAGATTTTTTCATGATTTCTTTTAGTAAAAATTATGTCATTTTTATGTATTTTTTTTATTTCAACGATCGTATTTATGTTAGTTCCAGTTTGAAATTTGTACTCAAAATTTAACTCACTGTCAAATATCTGATCGAGATTAAATTTTATATACTGCGGAAATCCGATGACAATCTATAGTATTACGATTTTCAGTGGTCACCATTTTTATGTATTTTTTAGCACTGAATCTGAAATGACCACCATTTTTAACCATCACTTTAGAATTAGTCAAAATATAGTAAAAATCTGATGCTATAAAAACGATATAAAAGTTTTTGGCTTATACATGGATTCTTACAGCTATACAGCGTAGGTGTCCGATGAGGTAGAAGAGAAGACTCAATTATAACTTTGAACTTTTTAACTTTGAAATTTACAATTTCAACAAAACTCTTATTGCTCTGATGGTTAAAAATGAAGATCATTTTCCCATTCAGCGGTAAAAAATACATAAAAAACAACTATCGAAAGTTAGAAACTCGACAATCACACCTATTTTATAGTACCAAATTTTCGCATATTGTTTTCTTTTTTCAAGTTTAAAATTTACGATTTTCAAAATATCTTTATGTGATGGTAAAAAATGAAGACCAATTTCAGATTCAGCGGTACAGAATACATAAAAATCAATTATCAAAGCTAAAAATATGACCTAACTCAACTTTTGCAGGCTAGTGTAATATAATAACGTTTTAAAGTATGTATAATTTTGTAAAGAAATGAGGTTGTTGATTTTCATCATTTCATTTCACGAAAATTTTGCTTTTTTCCCCTTGCATGTTTATTACAAATTATGAATTTTGCATTAATGTGTCAGAATGATTAACTATTTCAAATTCATATTGCAATATTAAATTTACGCTTAACCAATTTTTTTTTTATAAATACATCTCACAAAAATATATTTCTACTAAATTTGTGAATGACCCCTAATTTGCAGCGAAATTTTCCAACTTTAAAAAGCTATTTCTAGGTGCATTTTAATCGTAGAATTAAGACCTATTTTAATAAAGTTTTTTGTTTGTTTCTTTTCTTTTTACTTGTCAGTGCAACGGGAATATTTTACTAAACATAATTTACAGGACCGAGGGACCATATACAAATTTAAATTTCATAACTTTTTAAGAAAGGTTTTTATTAACTCAAATCTCTTTTAAGATTTTTTTTTTTTTACTTCATTTTAAAACATTTTTCTAATTGTTTCTGACTAACGATTTAGGAGTTAGCCATCAAACACGGTTGAGAGGAAACGCCCTGCATAGGAGTGAAGTTGAAAAAAAAATGGTAAGAAGATGTTTTAGAAAATGTTTTAGAAGACTACATTTATTTATATTTAAAAATTAAAATATAGTTAAATTTTAATACTTTATCCTTATAAAATCATTGATATTTTTAGTACTTTCAATTTATAGCACAGTTCTTCATAATATTAACTTTTCAGTGTGCCTGAAAAACAGACAAGACTTTTTATATAAAGCCGTTAAAGCCGTCCTATTTAAATAATTTTGGCATCATACTGTACGATCTAACTCTTCCTGCAGATGCTCTTCTGAGGTTAAAATCCAGACTTTCGCTTTTCCACTCTAGAATCTCTACTTTTCTGCGTTTCGTTAAATCCCTAACGTACTTGGATTTGTGTTTCGAGTCATTATCTTGCCGAAAGCACTATTGAGCAGGCGTGTTTTGTTTATCGTATGGTAGCATATCAGTCTATAATGTATCAGCAAGCATGAACCCATCCATATTCCCATCAATTCGAACTAAGGGTCCAACTCCGCTGAGTGAAAAACAACTCCAACCTATCACATTGCCACTTTATGTTTGACAGAGGATATTTACTACATCGAACATCATTTTATTTTGTTTGTTTTTAGGACGTCGAATGTACTCGATTCCATTAGATGGCACTAAATTATAGTTCACCCTTTCATCGCCTCACAAAACATTAGACCATACTACACTATGCCATGATTTATGCCGTTTTGCAAATGCAACTCCAGCCTTCCTATTCTTTGGACGCTTTTTTGGCTGGTCTTATGTCATGTAAACGATAGTGGTTTAAACGTCCTTTGACAGTTGAAGCGCATTTGTCTATGCCACCATATTCTTTAAATTCATTTTTTATTAATACACCAGATTTACGGCAATCCCTTGTAGATATCATTTTTATAATACAAACAACATTGCAAGCAGTTTTTTTTTCTAGATGACCATTTCGGTGCTTCATTTTCGATGTATTTCCGTTTATTAAAAACTGTATTCCGTATATTAACATAAGTTGCTGAGACACGTTAAAAAGCGAGCAACTTGTGCTTGCAGTCTTCCCTTTTTAAGTGTACTTGCAACGGTTTTTCTAAAATCACTGAAATATTCTTTATGTTTCGGCATTTAAAAATAACGACAATTAGTCAATATAAATATTAATTGAAGCCACTATGCCATTAAAGCTTTTAGCAATTAAATGCAAATTAATTGGCAAAATACTTTTGAGCTAAGGATAAGTCATATTTCTTCGGTGGCGTTGAATGGAAACAAACAAATTGAGCATAATGTTTTTAATTATAAAGAAAATATTTCCTTTTATATCTATATTATAAAGGCCAAACGTATCTGTGCGTAACGCATACGTCATTTTGCGAATGGCAACACTTTAAAATTTGAAATGAAATTTAAGTTTTGCCTTTTTTTCGTCTGCAAATTTTTAAACTTATAAATAACGCACATTTCCAATTTTTATGTCATCGTATAGGAAAAAAAAATTACTATTTAATGTAATTTGTTTGAAAACTGTATCTTTATTAGTTTTTGAGTTATTAGTTTTTCGTAGTTTTTTTACACCGTTTTTGAATTGTGGCAACATAATACTTCATTTCTATTAAAAGTAAAAAAAAAGCCAAGAAAAAAAAACACAAATTAATGTATTTGTTTGTTGCCATTTCTTCAAAACAAGTTAAAAAAATTCGTTTTAGTTCGTTTTTATTTATTATTTAGAAGATTTTTAGTTTACTAAAAACTTTCTTTGAACTCGATACAAACATTTCTTTTTATGCTCTAACGTCACAGGAATATTGTTTATCGTATTTATTGCATGCAGATTATTTCAGAAATTTTAATTTACACTTAAAAGAATATAAATGAAATAGTATATCTGTTTATAGCTAATAGTAATCGAGATTTCAAGTTTTGAATTAAAATAATTTTGAAACGATCAAATTAAAATACCAATTTTTTTAAACGTGAAAACGGATAAGAAAGATGCATATGTAAATTTTGAGATGGTAAAAATAATGTCGGATTTAGATTTCACGGAGAAAAAATTCTATGATTGAGTCAAAGTGGAGTACATTTTGCTATTTTACATTTTGGAGTACCGTGCATAAGAGCCATAATTGTTAACTTAATAATAATAAAAGATCTTTATTGTATTTAATTGTTTACATATCGATTAAGTTTAATTAAAAAAAAAATTCTACAATTGAGTTTTATAGAAATAGTATTTTGTTAACTTTAGCTTATATGTCATTTGCTTAAGAGTTAGACTTTCGACTAATTAAGTAGATTTATTATAAATCAATGAAACAGTTCCTTTTCAAACATTCTCTTTCGTCGAAATTCGACGGGTTCTACCTTGTTTTTATAATAAACAAAATAAGAGCGAATATAAGATTTTCAAAATACAATTGAGCGGTACTGTATAATCGAATTCTTTTGATTGTTTCTGTTAACGAACTATTAATACTATACAGTGTGTTCACTTTGAACTATTAGTCATAGACATATAGTTCCAGTTGCAAAAATGCTTTTAAAAAGGTAAAGAATTGTGTTTTAAGCGACTTAGGTCGAAAGAAAAAAATTAAAAAATTACGAAAATTAAATTTTTATACGGTCCCCCGTCTATAAGTGATATATAGTAAAAATTTTCCATCATTCTAACAGGCAATATGAAAAAGGTCCCATTCATCTAACACTAAAATTGATTGAGTTATGAAACTTTAAATTTCAGGACTTAAACCCCTTTTCTGTGAGTGAAAACGGATGAGTTGGACTAAGCTTTAAGGGAACGAACGCTAAGTGCTTAAAATATTACAAAGGACGTCCGTTTCCAAAGCTGTATAATGGCTAAATCCTAAACCATTTATCACAGGCAATAGTTCAAATTACAAAAATGTTTTAAATGAGGTAAAGAAATATTTTTATAACCATTTAATTGAAGTTGCAGCCACCGTACAGGTAGCATTAATTTTACTGCATTATCTTCTAGACTGGTTAAAATAATTGAAAACGCGAGTTTTAAAATTCTCTTTATCAAGGAAATCAAATTTTAGGAAATCGTGAAAAATCTTTAAATGCGTTCATTGGTTTTCATTAAAAATTTGGAGATTGTAGTATTATATTAGTGCATATTGGTATAGACTGATAGAGAAAGCAAAAGTGATAACGTTAGTTTTGTAATTCACATCCTCAATTGTATTTTTACACGTGTTGTATTTTGTAAGGAAATTAAGCTATTTCTTTTCATGATTTTATTTTTAAAAATTGTGTCATTTTGATAACCTTTTATTTTACTTATGACGTTTGTACATATGTTTTCCTAGCTCAAAATTTTGTTTCAATTTTAACTCACTTCCAAATATCTGATCGAAGTTCAATTCACAAACTTATTTATATCCATGTAATATTAATACGATTTTAGGTGCTTACCATTTATTTATTTTATACGACGATACTAAATTCGATTAGATTAAGTAATGTAATAGAATTTTAAACACGTTTCATTTTGCAACGAATTATGACTGTTACTTTTCATAATTTAATATAACAAAATTTCTGTCATTTTTTTTTTACTTATATTTTTGGTACAAGTTGTATATTTTTCTTTAATATGTAAACATCAACATAAATTTTAAAATAATATTGTAAAAATTATTTTACTCTCAATGTTTAATGATAAATTTTATATCTGACATTTATTTTTATTTCCAATAAATTTGTGACTGACCCCTATTTTGCAGCAAAAAAGATGCTTCAACTTTAAAAAGCTATTACTTGGTCAGTTTTAATCGCAGAGGAACGGGACTTTTTTTTTTTTTTTTTTTTTTTTTTTGTCTAACTTGTTAGAGTAAAGGTAAAAATTTACTGAATATCACTTATAGAACCGAGAAACCGTATAAAAATGTAATTTTCGTATGTTTTACTAAAATTTTTTTGACCTAAATCGCTTAAAAAACAATTCTTTACCTTTTTTAAAGAATTTTTGCAATTGGAACTATGTGTCTATGACTAACGGTTTAAAAATTAGCCATTGGCCACCGTTGAGAGCTGACACCCCGTATACTTCATTTTAAATACCAACCATTCCATATTAATTCGAAATAAAATATATCAATTTCATAGCAACCGGACTATATTTACGCAAGCTAGAGGACGGACATAAGGACAAATTAAATTCATGAACATTTTACTTCAACTGTGTTGGAAAGTGTAAAATATTATGAATTTTTAAACTTTACTTTTTAACAGTATTCTGTCTTTCAACATACTACTCCAACTGTTGAAATTTACTTTGGCAATATTTATTTCATATTAAATTGCTATTTCCGAGCATATATTGGAGTTACATACTCCATATTTTCAATGAAACACCCATATGTATTAATATTATTGTATTTACATTGGCTAAAAATATCTTTCTAATATTACCAAAATTTTGTCATCCAATGCTGGGATAATATTTCATTCTAATATTTATTCATTGTCGCATCATATAATCAAGATGACATACAGATTATAATGGCTCAATAGTCTTTTGCTGTTAAGTTTCATCTCTTGAGAGACGGTCTTCAAAGGTGTACCTCAATTAATATCATCAAAGTATAAAAAAAGATATACCTTTTTTTATATTTTGATGATATTGATTTGATTTTGTTTGTTCGATACACATTTGTTATATAATTTATTATAGTGTTTTTATCAAAAATGTAAATTTACATTGCTCTGTCTTTTTTTATTTATTTTTTTTTAAAGAAAAGAAAATGTCATAAAAGAGTTAAAATGTGTCTGGAAACTGTCTCAAAATGAACATAGTTTGAAATTTGAATGAAAGGGATGGTATATATATTAGAATAAACAAATAAGCATACAGAGTGATTCAGAACAATCTGTCATAAATATAAAGGCAGGTAGAGGGGATCTAAATAAGCAGCTTTCGTACAGGAAAATGTCGGTGTAGAAACACAGCGTTGAGGCAGTAGAGATCATTATTAAGTTCGGTGGAGAAAGCACTTCGCTGTCTTAAATCGTCATTCCCCCCTGGGTTCCGAGTAACATGCATCATTCCATCAATGCTGAGCTTGCCGACATATATTTTACGTATGCTCTAAGCAAGGAAATGTTTCACACTCAACGTACGTCCAATAGCTTTTGAGCTTTTTGAAAGACTATCCCCTTATCCTCTACTGGGCGTAATATAGCTTCTTCCACTGCATGACGTCTGCTATATCCTACAGTGATTTTATCAAGCACGGAAACATAAAACAAGTCGGAAATTGTATATCAAACATAGCAAATGTAGTGCTTTCGTACTATAACGAGGTTTCAAAACTATTCAGATCTTGCTGTAATACTATACAGCATTTTGGATACTATATAGTATTCGAAATCTTTTGTGTGTTCCTGTAAATACTATCTGCTTTCTATTATACTGGAAGTAAGTTGTAGCAAACCACAGCAACGTATATCGATTTTATAAAATGTGAAATAGTTTAATACAATGAAAACGCGCTTCCAATAATGTTTTCCCCAATACCATTGTGTAATAGAAAACTTTCGCGTGGCCCTGTAAATTAATAACAAATATTCTTTGCTCTACTGACTGTACAGAATGTATATTTTACAATATATTTCATAATTGCATATCAATTTTATTATGTTCGAAAGAGCATAACTTCATTAAAATAAGCTCAAAATTATTTTTCCCATTGGTCATAATGTAACGCAATATTTTTTATTGTCCCTTTAATTAAAGCATGCATCTCATTTTTATAAAATTTGAAATGACTCGAAAAAATGGTGCAACAATATGTATATATCTTTGAGCAGCCAATCCATTTCCTTGCTCAATCCCATGCACGAAATACAATTCGGTAAGTTCTGCATTGGTGTAATAATTGGTGTAATTTCCTGAAATCCGTGCGGGAAATCACGATTCAAGTCAATGTTGTTTGTTGTTGTCTTGTTCATGTAGCGCAAGAATCAAATAGCACCCAATGTGTCCAAAACAACCTTGACAATGTCAAAGGCCTTTGGCGAATACATCAGATGACAATCAGTCGGGTTTAGGTCTAATGAGTAAAGTTTAGCCAATATACAGGAACAGTTAGAAATATCAGTAGGGGATAGTTGGGTATCAGGGCAATGAGGACAAGTATTGTAATTTCTTTAACCGTCTGGAGATATTTTCATTTCTTTAAAGTGTCTTGTGCGTAGTCTGGCTACGGTGGTTGAAATTTTACGATTGTAGTTTAGCTCCGGAAGGGAATTTCTCTTAGCTGGTTTGGGGGCAGATTACTTCTGTCTATTGCATCAGCGTCGATAAGGGTTAGGCATTGGAAAGTTGGCAGGAATTACGGGCTTCTTTGGCTAGAATATCCGCTTGCTCATTGCCAAAGATGTCTACGTGAACCGGTATCCACTGTAGAGTACAAACTCTATGGGCTGTAACTATACTGTCAATAAGAGCTATTATTTCTTGAGTTAACCGGGAGTTGCTTCTCAGGATTGCCTGGAGTGCAGATCTAGAATCTGTGAACAAAAGGATGCCAATTGCCCTGCTGTAGTAGATATACAAAGCACTTTTAATGGCTATAAGCTCGCTCGTATAATTTGAGGAAATTTCGACCACTGGAATACTATGAGATTCATGTTCACCATTTGGGTGAATGAAAAACATTCCAGCACCAAGGTCATTCAAGTCAATGAAAAACATTTATACATCGGAATCAACAGTGCCCTCTACTGCCGCCTCAGCAATGCATTTTCACACCCACATTCCTGTACGAAATTTGTTTATTTAGGTCCCCTCTATCTGCCTTTACTCTTTTGACACATAGTTCTGAACCATTCTGCACAATGTGAAATTCCCATTAACTGAAACATTAAAAAAATAACTGTAGGCAAAATAATTATATTGAAAAGTATACTTTTGAATATTATAATTTTTTATTATTCAAAATTTGTTTTTTAAAACGTATGTTCAATAACTCCAATAACTGACACCATCCTTATTTTGTAAAACCAGTAATTGAAACATAAGTTATAACAGTTAAGACAAATACATTATACTACAATAACAATACTTTGTAAAATTTTACCATAGAAATTACACACATAGAGTAAAAAAATTGTTCTCATTTTGTTTGGGCCGAATGAAAGTATGTAAATTTGAGCGGTAACGCTCATCATATTGCATACCGTTTTTAAGGTATACTGTACTTCCATCTATCTTTTTCCTCCATGAGCATACATGAGTTAGATTTTTACCGAAGTGTCAGTTATTGGTTGTGTGTCAATAAGAGAGATTTTCACCCTAAACATTATTTCTTAACAATAGGAGTGTTGTTTGCATGATATCCGTATAAACACTGTTACTTTGTATTACTTACAAAGAAGGTCTCCATACGGGCATATTTCAAAAAATCTCAAAAAATTACAGAATTGTTCTTCTCATGAGGATAAAAAAACATTAAAAACTTTAACCCAGCCATTAACAAAACGGCTATTTAAAACATTAAACCATCCATTATTTAGTTATTTAGTTATTTAAAACATTAACCCAGCCGTTTGCAAAAAAAAAGTTTCGGTGGAATCTCGATAGAACGTCCGTAAAAAATAATGATAATTTCGTTATTTGGCGATTTTTCATCAGTTGATGATGGAATACAATTTCAAACAAGTTGCAAATTGTACATAACGCGTAGCAAACGAAGTGCGTTCGTACTATAACTAAGTTTTAAAAAAATATTTAGATTTTGCTGTCATAGCATACAGTACTTCGGATACAGTATAGGGGTCAAAATTTTTTGTGCGTCACAATGTTTTCTACTATACCATTATATAATAGAATATTTTTATATGGCCCTGTACATTAATAAAAAATATTCTTTGCACCACAAAATGTACAGAATATATATTATAGTACATACTTTATAGATGCATATCAATTTTATTATATTCGAAAGAGTATAACATTAAAATTCCATTGAAACTTTTTTTCCACTGGCCGTCATGTAACGGAATGTTTTTGATTGTCTCTCTAATTGAACCATGCATCCGATTTGAATAAAATTTGAAATGACTCGACGAAATTGTGTAATAATTATATTCTTTAAATTTCAAACGATTCGGTTGGGTAGTTTTTGAGTTTTTATATGCGGACAGACGGAAGGAATGAACGACAACTATAGGTACTACGCATTTACATAATTACGAACACACCAAAAAATAACTTTTAAGCCAAATGCAATGAAGAAAAAATGTTTCAAGTTGAACTTGTTTAAATAAATTTAATTTAAATAAGTTTACTTTTGTCAATTTTAGTTTGTTTAAACAATAATTTTTATTTATATGCATTTATATTGAAAATTGACTATTAAAAATTACGATTTAAAACAAACTGCAAAAAAAAAAAAAATAATAATTAAAATTGTTTCAAGCTCAAAATTAAGTTCAATTGAACATTATGGATTCAGTGATGTTGCTATGGAAACTATTTCTTAGGTATTAAAATATACAACTGAGGCATTCTTCATCTGGCTTTTATTTTTTAATATGCTTAAATGCATTTACACGCGTTCTAAAATTCCATTAACAAACAATTTTTAGTTTCATTAAAATCGTTTGCTTTTGGCGAGGAAATGTGCTGCTCGCCAAATCACGAGACGCTTTCATCTTTTCACGCCAAATATTTGAAAGTATTTTATTTTTACAGACTTTCTACTGTAACACGCAGCTAAATTTGACTGATACCTTATTACATATATAAGTAGTTTAATTATTATTTTTTTTAAATATTCTGAATATGCCCAGCATGAAGACTTTCCTCGTTAACGTACCTCAAGTACCAAGGAATAGATTTTATATTTTAATCAAATAGTTAGGAATTGGCAAATTAATATTTTTTTTTAATGTTCACACGGTTTTCGCAAATGCATCTGTGATATTTATTTTATTTTATTTCTTAAGCACATTCGTTGCTATAGAAACGAAGATATTATTTTCCTTTCTTTTACATTTCTCATCTCACTAGAAGACAAGCGTCTGGGGAGAGAACGGCTGCTAATGATAGGACTTAGAAAATTTACTAGCGTCTAGACCCCGCCCCAAACTTTGGCTCTTATCACAAATGCACCCAAGAAATTCCCCATGCTGCCGATAATTTCCCTTTTTTTAAACGGAAGATATGGTTTCTTGACGATATGGTTTCTTGATTTCCGTTTTTTGACGATACTACAAATAAACAAACAAACAGGCAGAGAGGCAAACAAACAAACCGACAAACAAACATACAAACAGACAGAAAAACAAACAAATAAACAAACAAACCGACAAACCGACAAACAGACAAACAAACAAACAGACAAACAAACAAACAGACAAATAAAAAACTGACAAACAAACAAACAAACGTAAAAACAGACAAACAGACAAACAAACAAACAAACTAACAAACAAATAAACCGACAAACAAACAAACAGACGTAAAAACAAACAAACAGACAAACAGACAAACAAACACACAAACAAACAAACCAACAAACAAACAGACAGACAAAAACAAACAAACATACAAACAAATAGACAGACGAAAAAACAAACCGACAAACGAACAAACAAACAGACAGACATACAAAAACCGACAAACAAACAGACAAACAAACAGAAAAAAGAACAAACAGACAGACAAACAAACAAACCGACAAACAGACAGACAAATAAACAAACAAATCAGCAAACAAACAGACAGACAGACAAACATCGCTGGATCCCCGAAATTTGCTGTGCAGGAAACACTAAAATGCACGAAACTCGCCAACGCCGCAATCACTAACGTGTGTATGAGCTCTGCGCGCCCATTAAAACCAAAAAAACATCGCTGGATCCACGAAACTCGCTGTGCAGGAATCACTAAAATGTAAGAAACTCGTCAACGCCGCAATCACTAATGCGTGTATGAGCGCTGCGCGCCCATTAAAACAAAAAAAAAGCATCACTGGATCCACGAGACTCGCTGTGTAGGAGTCACTAAAATGTACGAAACTCGTCAACACCGCAATCACTAACGCGTGTATGAGCGCTGCGCGCCCATTAAAAAAAATCACTGGATCCACGAAGCTTGTTGCGCAGGAATCACTAAAATGTACGAAACTCGTCAACGCCGCAATCACTCGCGCGTGTATGAGCGCTGCGCGCCCATTAAACCAAAAAAAATCACTGAATCCACGAAACTCGCTGTGCAGGAATCACTAAAATGTATGAAACTCGTCAACGCCGCAATCACTAACGCGTGTATGAGCGCTGCGCGCCCATTAAACCAAAAAAAAAATCTCTGGATCCACGAAACTCGCTTTGCAGGAATCACTAAAATGTACGAAACTCGTCAACGCCGCAATCACTAACGCGTGTATGAGCGCTGCGCGCCCATTAAAACAAAAAAAAATCACTGGATCCACGAAACTCGCTGTGCAGGAATCACTAAAATTTACGAAACTCGGCAACGCCGCAATCACTCACGCGTGTATGAGTGCTGCGCGCCCATTAAACCAAAAAAACCATCACTGGATCCATCAAACTCGCTGTACAGGAATCACTAAAATGTATGAAACTCATCAACACCGGAATCACTAATGCGTGTATGAGCGCTACGCCCCCATTTAAATAAATAAATAATAATAATAAAAAACACTGGATTCAAGAAACCATATCTTCCGTTTAAAAAAGGGAAATTATAGGCAGCATGGGGAATTTCTTGGGTGCATTTGTGATAAGAGCCAAAGTTTGGGGCGGGGTCTAGACGCTAGTAAATTTTCTAAGTCCTATCATTAGCAGCCGTTCTCTCCCCAGACACTTTTCACTAGAAGAGGTTAAAATTTAGGGGGCAAAGTTGGCATCTATACTTTTATCGAGTAGTTAAAAAAATTATTTAGGGAGTGTTTATCTTATCGTCTGTGACTAAAAGTTTTAGAAGAATTTTCAATTTTTCGAATTAGTATAGGGAAAATTAAAGTATTTATTTAAGTCATCTTTCGATAAAATAGAATTTGATGAATCATTTTCAAGGTAAAATTATTTTTTTATGTACATAATTGTAAATTCAACATGTTTTCGAATGTCCCCCATTTCTACTATTTTCTATGCATGCAAACAGATTTTGTGACCAAGCAAAAGAAATTTAATCTTTAGAATATTTCGAACTCATCATTATGTTTGATAACACCACTGTTCGTATTTTTGCAATTTTTCTAAAGCCTGATTATGGGCTACGCAAGGTAGCCCTTGGATTTTCTAACTTTGAGAGCTCGAAAGATATTTGAGAGTTTTAATTTTACTATATTATACTAGACGTAATAACCAAAAATACTTTTTAATTTTTCAAATGCAAGTATTTCTTCAGCCCTTTTTTGAAATTTTCTATGAAATGAACAATAAAAATTCATTTATCGGAGCCTCTTGTTATGCACGAACTTTTATCGGAGATTTATTCAATTCTAAACAATAAATCTCTTGTAAAATCACCTTAGCGAAGTTTTATAAGGAAAATATGTAATGGTGAAACTTAAATGCTTTCTTATAGTTTCCTGTTATGATTGGAAATATGCTGCTTTATATATAATTATTAAAAGAATATTTACTGAATCTGGAACGAAAATACTTTTCTTTTCCCATTTGAATTAAAGGAACTACTTGGTTATCCCGTCGACCAATTTCGCCAAATTATGCAATTCGCCAAGCTAATAGTCAAATTACACGTATTAAAATAATTTTTATTTTAAATAATAACAAAAAATAACCCAAATAATTATAAGAGTATTAATAAAAATACAAATAAAAAATCGAAATAAAAATCCCTTAATGACGTTTTAAATACGTATATCGTATTTAATTTCATTGGATATGACATTCACGATCATCATTTTTGGCATTTAATCTTAGAGTATGGCGATACTTTTTTGGTCGACGGGATAACCAAGTAGTACCGAATAAAATATTAAGTCTTTTAATTTCATTCAGCACTGAAGTTTTATGCCAATCGTGTATAAAGTTTGGATTCGTATTCAAAAAGCTACAGGTTTTTGTGCAAATTTCATCGTTTTTAGATAAGAAGGAGGAGGTTGATATGGGATTAATGATGAGATTCGCATTCACCTAGTACAGTGATCGGGAGGCAGGAAAGGAGCTGTGTCTAGGGACCCGAATACAGCACTTTAATATAGCACTGTGTTTCCCATATTTGCGCATAATATGACGAAATGTCATACGACATGTGATAAAGAAATGTAATGTCAGAATGGACATGAAATTTGTTTTTGGTGCTTCTAACAATGTTGATTCAAAAAAAATATTTTTTATAAACATATACTGGACAATAGGGTGGGCCGAAAAAAACTTTTTTTCGATTTTCGATTATGGCGGGTGCGGAAAATTGGCCGCTGGTGGCACTCAATTCACACAAAAAATTTGAGATTTTTTGGACTTTTCTTTTCCCTGCCGCAAATGACTTGAAAATTTGCAAAAATGCTGATTTTTGAACTTTTTAAACTAAAAAGTCAGAAATGTTAAATTAAATTTATTTTGGTTGTATTTACTTGAAAAAGCAGCTTTAACGTGCCAAATGCTTAAATAAGTTCTGATAATTCATTATTTAATTGCTAAGTGTTTTTTTAAATAAGCCGATTTTAATAGTTTTTTCACGTATAACAAGCAAAATATGTATTGGTTTGAATCGTTCGTTAATTTCTCTCTTATTTATGTTCCTTGGTCTTAAATTTTTTTCTGTGCGTCAAAGGTCATATATTTGGGCAGCGGACAGCAGTATAGCTCAAAAACAAAGCTGGAAGGTAAGAAGGGGATAAAACAGGACTCTAAGCGTGCGCAGTGTCTCATCGTAATGTTGAGGGAGTTAAGGAAGATATAAAAGAGAAGAGAAAATTGCGGTAAGGGATTGTTATTATTTTACCATGCTCAAAATCTGCGAAATTTGTTCAGTGTGGATGTGAAACCTTTTCCTGGAGAGATTCAGTACTTTTTGGATCGTTTGACGTATCATTACAGTGTTTTGTACGTTTTATTACGACGAGCTTATAAAGGGCTATTATGAAGGCCCATGGCAATGTAAAAAACACGCGACAGAATGAAAAGTATCCTTTTTAGGCACCATGCTTGTTGAAAGACATGCAATTGCCAACTCATACTGATATCATATGCCACTACTACTGGTTGCGAAGCGATATGGCAGAAAAACAAAAAATTTCAATATTAGTCAATAGATGATGTTATTCAAATGGTAGATAGTTACCAAAATCTGAATAAAAGGGAGTGTTTTCCCAACGATCAATTTACAAAAAGATTAAAAACTATGAAAAGAAGCTTAGATCATTAGAAAAATCTTGAAATCGTATGGGCTTGGAAGTAAAGACAACCCCAGAAGAATTTGTACGAAATGCTGAAACCTTTTAGTAGTTTTTAATCTTTTTGTAAATAGATCGTTGGGAAAACACTGGTATGGAAGCTTTTTTTCAGATTTCGGTAACTTTTTCACCCGCCATTAAACTATTATTCTAAACTATCACTATTACAGAAGTGTAAATCATTGGGGAAATCCTGTAATCGGATGGAGTTGAAAGTAAAGACAACCCGCGAAGAATTCGTACGATATGGTGAAACCTTTTAGTAGTTTTTAATCTTTTTTGTAAATTGATCGTTGGGAAAACACTGGTATGGAAGCTTTTTTTCAATGGTAACTTTTTCACCTACCATTTTAATAACATCATCTATTGACTAATTTTGGATTTCTCGATTTGCTGCCATATCGCTTCACAACCAGTAGTTGTGCCACATGATATTAGTATAAGTTGGCAATTGCAACTCTTTCAATAAGCAAGGTGCCCCAAAAAGTAAAGTTTTCATGCTGTTGCGTGTCTTTTACATTGCGATGGACCTTCATACTATCCATTTCTAAGCTCGTCGTAATAAAACGCAAAAACAATGTAATGGTACGTCAAATGATCCATAAAGTACCAAATCTCTCTAGGAAAAGGTTTCACGTCCACACTGAACATATGTCGCAGGTTTCGAGAAAAGTAAAATAATAACAATCCCTTATCGAAATTTTCTCTTCTCTTTTATTGCCTCCTTAACTCCCTCAATATTACGATGAGGCATTTCGTACTCTTTGAGTCCTACTTCACCCCTTCTCACCTTCCAGCTTTGTTTTTGAGTTATACTGTTGTCCGCTGCCCAAATATATGACCTTTGACACATAGAAAAAATTTAAAGACGAAGGAAGATAAATAAGAGAGAAATTAACGAACGATTCAAACCAATACATATTTTGCCTGTTATACGTGAGAAAGCTATGAAAATCGGCTTATTTAAAATACACTAAGCAATTAAATAATGCATTATCAGAACTTATTTAAGCATTTGGTACGTTAAAGCTGCCTTTTCAAGTAAATACAGCCAAAATAAATTTAATTTAACATTTTTAACTTTTTAGCTAAAAAAGTTCAAAAATCAGCATTTTTGCAAATCTTCAAGCCATTTGCGGCAGGATTAGGAAAAGTCCAAAAAATCTCAATTTTTTTGTGTGAACTGAGTGCCACCAGTGGCCACTTTTCCGCACCCGCCATAATCGAAAATGGAAAAAAAGTTTTTTTCGGCCCACCCTACTGGACAATCGCACCATAAAATTTAACTACTAAGAATGTATTTATTAAAAATACAAAACATTGCTCAATGGTGCACAAAATAAGAACTTTAATATAAACTTGTACAATTAAAATAAATAAAATATCAACGTTTCGCGCCGTCTTCGGGAAAATATGATAATGCAATGACTAAAAGTTTGTTTCCTGATCGAGAGATAATATTTCTAATAAAATAAAATCGAAAATCGTTACAATGTTGGTGTATTAAATAAAATAAAATCGTTTTCGATTTTATTTTATTAGAAGTATTATCCCTCGATGAGGAAGCAAACTTTTAGTCATTTCATTATTATATTTTCCTGAAGACGGCGCGAAACGTTGATATTTTTTTTATTTTAATTGTACAAGTTTATATTAAAGTTCTTGTTTTGTTCACCATTGAGCGATGTTTTGTATTTTTAATAAATACATTCTTAGTAGTTAAAAATTTTTTTAAATAGCTTTCATTACAAAAAGTAAATAGCTACCTATTGCAGCCGTCCGGAGGCACTTCCAAACAATTTTGGTATATTTTCATCGATCATGACTCCCAGACCCCAAAATCACCCTCCGTTCAAATGTTGATATATATATATATATATATATATACCAGCAGGCTATGCCCGCTGCGCTGGTCAATATTTCAAAATCAACCGTGGATGAAACGAACTGGTGAATTTAAATTTGTATTTTAAATAATTTGGACCTCCAGCAGCACCTTGCTCATTGCTGAAAACGATTTAGACACGATTGTGATATTAAATTATCCTAAACGTTGCGCAAAAACCAGCTATTTAGAAGTAACTATTTTAGTTTATTACTAAAAGTGCACATTTGCAAACGAAATGAGACCATTATGGCAACAGGATTTAAAATTTTCCCTTATCTGAAAAAATATTACAGTCGTTACCATGGTACAACTTCTGAAAAATTTCTTCATAACTTTTCATTATGTGAAGCCAGGAACCCAAAGCTACTCCCACCTAAAAAGTTTATATATATATTAAATTTTGTCCGCGCGATAAAAGGCACAATTATGCAAGAATCATCTTCAAACTCGTCAAGTACATTGAGATGGTTAATATCTCAATGGGAATTGCAAATGAGCAAAATCGGCCCAAGGGGGTGGTAATTGGGAAGAGTTCAAAAATTTGAATACCATCTTAACATGGCTTTCACAAAACCAGCTCTTACAAAACAATAGCAGGAAAAAAATAAACATTTTTCGTTACAGCAAGTTGCCAACGATAAAAAAAAAAAAAAAAAAAAAAAAAAAAAAAAAAAAAAAAAAAAAACATTAAAATTCTCACTACAACAATTACTTTATTATTGCAAAATTTCCTCCTGAAAAATGAAAGCAAAATTATTTACTCTTTCGTATTTAAGCATTTTCTCTTTAGTTATTTAAGATAAAATTATGTAAAATTGTATAATTTGGCGAACGATTTGGCGAAATTGGTGACGTGATAATCAAGTAGTAGCCAATTTACATTTTTCATATTTCACAAAAGATTCCTACACAGACATCATATACGCAATAGGTTTAGCACGATTATCTTGCAACTACAATGTGGCAAAATCCTCGTTTTAGAATACCAAAGAAATTTATGTATATTTTATTATTTTCTATCATTTTAAACAGTAATTAACAATAAATAAAAAGTAACTGTAGAACAAAACAACAAATATCATTTCAAAAAAGAAAAAAAAAATGAAAGTCCTTCCGGCAATGCCGGTAGGAAGAGGTAGCTTTCATATACTTATATATTTATTTATTTATTTTAAAGTAAGTTACATTGTTCAAAAATACTAAACTCAAATTAGTGGAAATAATCTTATAAAATTAGTGATTTTATAAGATTGAATACTAGTTTTTGTCAAGACTCAATATTAATAGGAATTTTTAGAAATTAGTCATCTTTTATTCAACCTGGTTTTATTTTAAGCGATTTAGAGAGTCACCAAATTCCACGATATCATAAAGTGTATGCCATTTTAAAGCAACATGATAGATCGTTCAGATCAGACCGTTTCAAAATGTCAGCCATAAGCAAAATTCAAAGTGCTATAACTCAATCATTTTTTAAGATATAGACAAAATAAAAAGTGTTCTGGAATCG
Organism: Maratus speculifer; assembly: GCA_964019185.1. Lineage (NCBI taxonomy): Eukaryota > Metazoa > Arthropoda > Arachnida > Araneae > Salticidae > Maratus > Maratus speculifer. The sequence goes on from OZ025296.1 coordinate 26,250,275, forward strand.
TTGTTTTAAGTTCTAACAAGTAAAAGAAAAATATTTTTCAAATTTTGATTTTTTCGCATTTAATTTTAAATTTTAAATTTTTTTTTAAATTTAAAATGGCCACCATTTTGAAACAAAATGGCGGATGATACTGGGCAACGAACTCTGTCGAGACATTTGTAGGTACTATGTACATACCAAATTTCACTGAAATCGGTTCATAAATATGCGTGTTATTACGTGACAAAAATCAAATCGTTTCAAAATGTCAGCCATAAGAAAAATTCAAAGTGCTATAACTCAATCATTTTTTAAGATATAGACAAAATAAAAAGTGTTCTGGAATCGTTGTTTTAAGTTCTAACACGTAAAAGAAAATATTTTTCAACTTTTTATTTTTTCGCATTTAATTTTAAATTTTAAATTTAAAAAAAAATTAAAATGGCCGCCAATTTGAAACAAAATGGCGAATGATGCTGGCCAACGAACTCGGTCGAGACATTTGTATGTACTATGTACATACCAAGTTTCATTCAAATCGGTTCATAAATACGTTAGTTATCGCATGACAAAAATCAGATATATATATATATATATATATATGTCAACATTTGAACGGAGGGTGGTTTTGGGGTCTGGGGGTCATGATTGGTGAAAATATACCAAAATTTTCCGGAAGTGCTTTCCTCCGGACGGCTGCAATAGGTAGCTTTTTACTTTTTGTAATGAAAGCTACCTAAAAGTAAATAAACAACTTATCATCAGATAAACAACTATAGCTGGGTTACCATATGAGGCAAATAATGCCATTTTGGCGCCAGTGAGATACCTCGATAAGTATATGACCAAATCCGTGACAAAATTTCCATTTGGAAAAAAACTTTAATGGGTATTTATACTGCATTTTCCCTACTTATGTATAAGAAAAAACTTTGACACAGATGTCATATATCCACCACATTGGCGCAATTTTTTTCTGGCGCCAATTTGGAGGACTTGGTTTTTAATTACCAATTTCATAAATATTTTTTAATTATTTTGTATTATTTGAAAAAAAAATAATAAATAAAAAAGTTTAATTAATAGCTATAGAATTAAATGATTTATATTATTTTAAAAAACAAAATGAAAGTTAATAGATAGTTTATTAATAAGTGAACAACCATAGTCGGTTTACCATGTGTGGCATAAAATCGCCATTTGGTTGCAATCGTGCGAATGGGGTGCGTATATGACATCTGCGCCAAAACTTTAAAAAGTTGCAATTAAATTGTTTTACAGTTTGGATGAGGAAGACATTTATACTAAAATTTAAACATTATATGCATTTTTTTTTTTTTTTTTTTTTTTTTTTTTTTTTTTTTTTTTTTTTTTTGCTATAACTGTTATTTATATATTTACGATTAAACATAAAAAATATCCTAAAAATGCTCTCACACATTTAAAAGATAGTGAGAGAATTTAGTAATTGTGAACATCGCTCCAGCTTATGCCTTCTGGGTATAAAATCGCATTTTTTGATGACAAAAGTAAATTCAAACACCCAAATAAACAGATAAAACCATTTTTAAAAGTAATTCTGCTATTTTGTCCTGTACGACACATAATTAAGGAAAAATTAGATTTTAAAAAAAATATTTTTTTTTTAAATAGATGAATGTTATCTACGTTTTATCTAATAAAATACATTTTTGTTATCCCGCGCGAAAGAGAATAGCGAAAGTTTGATTGAAGAATTATTGAAGAGGAAATGGTCAATTAAAAAAGACTTGTAAATTTTATTCAGCGGGAATTTTTCATTTCAAAATGTTGAATTTATCTATAGTAATAACGCATAATTGCATAAATTTACTTTGAATTGCAAAAATTTTCCTTCAGTACTACTTGGTTATACCGTCGACCAATTTTGCTAAATTATACAAATCGTCAAACTATTAGCCAGATTATATAGATTAGCATAAATTTTCATTTAAATAATGAAAAGCAAATTAGCAGAGCATATATAAAAGTAGAAATAAAATTTCGAATTAAAAATCACTTGATGACATAATTAGTATTTATATTATGCTTAATGTCAAGTGAATGTGACATTTTCGATCATCCATTATTAACATTTAATCTTGGAATTTGAGGGTAGATTTTTAATCGATGGGGTAATCTTTCCTTCTTTAGTTTTTAAATTTTAAAACTGAAAATTTTCCTGTAAGTGAAATTGACGAAATGGCGCAAGAAAAATTAAATTAACAATGAAAACATTTGCAAAAAGAAATAAAAGAGTTATACTCATATCTATATAATTTACGATTGAATATTAAAATATACTCTAAAAATTATCTTCACTTGAAAAAAAAAACAACATTATTGCGACCATTAAGAACCGATTAAAAAAAAGAGTTATAGAGAAAAATAATATTTGATGTTATTTAATATTAATATCATTATGAACTTTTCCAACCCCATGTTATTTAATTTAATATTCTATTAGTAACGAAAAAACACATTTTTTGGCGGCAAAAGGAAGATGAAAATGGTATAGAAACGAATAGTAACTCACAACTTACAGTGTCTTTTACAATCAGATCTGCTTTTTTTTGCTGTAAGTTATATTATACGGAAATTTGATTAAAAAAAAGAAAGAAAATAATAAAAAGGGAAATAACTATCATCCAAAATTCATTTAATCAATTTCTGAAATTCATGTTTTTATTCTAACACCAGGGATAAGTCGCCAAAAGTTGAACCAATTGTTATAGTTCGCGTTAATTTTTTTTCCTAAGCAATACAGATAAATATATTTTCACAATATAACGCATCATTTAAGCGGTCTTTCTTTATTATTATTATTATTATTATTATTATTATTATTATTATTATTATTATTATTATTATTATTATTATTATTATTATTATTATCAGTAGTTATTTTCTGCTATTATTTGCAAGATATTTGTATTATTTCTAATAGATATAGCCATTTTAATTCTTTTAGCAATTATAATTTTCACCAAAAACAGATACTGGCAACCCTTTTGTCAAAAATAACCGAAAAATACGAAATTTACTACGAAAAATCAGAGTTATTCCTGTAAATTTGAATCATAAACCTTCGGAAAAATATTTCCTATCGAATGATACAATCGGCAAAAAAATCCATCGGGTAGTTTTTGAAAACACTCGTTTGGAAGTTTCAGAACTTCTGCTTTATAATATACTAGCAGGCTGTGCCCGCTGCGCTGGTCCATTTTTCCAAACAAATCTTGACTGAAACAAAATGGTGATTTGAAATTTCTTTTTTAAAGCAGTGTAGACCATCACCTGGAATGTCCTTCCGCAATGCTTAAAACGATACCAGTGCCAATATCATTGCGATATTGTACTATTGTATGCCTTGGACAAAATTTTTTTGTAATTAAGTACCATCTCTCTTATTTGATCATTTATAGTAGAGTTTGATATGAAAATGAGACCGTTGTGACAGCAGGAATCAAAATGTTCTCTACTCATCACATTATTTTGTCAGAAAGCATTGCAATGATTATCAAACTTTATTAATTTTCAAATAGCACATTATTATTTGTTAGTTCTTAAACTCCCGAATCTGAACTTGCACTATGTGCAGATCTGGTAGCCTAAATGCAATCTCATTACATGCTGCATTACATTTTTAATAACCGTCCTCTTCTGGCAACTCTATTATACAGTTTTCTATCTACCTTGGTCTGTTCCAGCAAAGTACATAGCAAAAAAATGTGAAAAAAGAGTGTTTAACTTATATATTTATTAGAACAATGAAGCATAAAATGTGTGTTTTAAAGCTGAATTATTTGGGTAAAATTAAAATTACATCAGTTTCACTGCCTCTTCATTTTTTAAAACCAGTTGCAGGGCTGCCACAGGCGACTATTTTTATATTCCGTTCGCACCACTATTTTTCTAATATAAATTCAAAAAAAAAAAATTTCTTGCAAGTGTTGTCAAAGTGTATGTTAAGGATTTCTGTTTAAAGAAAGTGGTGCCAGTTAGAGTTAAAAAATAGTCGCCTGTGGCAGCCCTGCAGTTGCAAACATGTAGCTGTTAAATCGGGAATAATCTTTATACTAAATTTTGTAGAAAAATAAACCTTCAGCTTCAGTTTGTAATCAATTCCATTATGATTTTTGGCGTCAAGCATTAGTACTGCTTTTAACGATTTGTTAAAAATGTATCAAACTTATTTCGTGTTAATTGTCAAATGAAAGTGAAGTTTACAATCATCTATTATTGGCAATTAATCTTATATCTTAACAATAGTTTTTTTTTTTTTTGACGGGGTAATAAAGTAGTATTTAATAGTTAATTTTTGATAAAATTCTGTTGATAGGGCTTAATGTTAATTAAAACTGCAACATAAACATCATAAACAAATTTTTTTACTGTCGGTATTTAATGTATATTTTTTTCTTAGCCAATTTTAAAGTATTTTTTTTAACCTGAATGATTGATAAATTAATTGCAAATATTTTTTTTTATTTCTATATCATTAATATTCCGAATATTTTTCCTGCACGTTGCAAATATTGCTTTTTTAGGGATAGTAAAATAACTACAGATAAAAAATACATAATAAGACTAAAACACAGAATTAACGACAACTTGGCGAATGCCTCTACGGAGACTTGAAAAGTACGCCAGTTCTGTCAACTTAAATATCCAGATAGAATTTTAATAAATAATAGGTACTACTTTATTATTCCATAGATCAATTTCGCCAAATTATACATATTGCAAAACGATTCACCATATTATACAAACGAATATAACTTTTATTTTAAATAACCAAAGAATCAATAAATTACGAAAATATTAATAGAAATACAAATAAAACTTCGAATTAAAAAGTACTTAGTGACGTAACAAACGCATATAACATATTTAATTTCAAATGAATGTGGCACTTATGATCATCCATTATTGACATTTAATCTTTTATTTTGGCGGCAGTTTCTTGGTCGAAGGGATAATCAAGTAGTACCAAATAATATAAAAAAAATATAAATAATAATATAGCCAATAATATTTTGGTCAGGTGTCATGTATGGATCACGTTGGTGTGATTGCAACAAAATTGTGATTTTATGGATTGCGTGGTAATCTGGTTGTTGTTGTTTATTTACTAATAAACTTTGTTTCTTTACTTTTCCTTATTTTTTTCTTTCTTTATTGTTTTGTTCGATAATTATTAATTAAACTTCACTTATTTAATATTGTTTCCTTTTTAAAATAATCGAAAATAATTAAAAATAATATAACATATAACTGGTATTTGAAAGCGCAGTGTTTGCCAAACTGATGTCAGATTAAAAAAAACGCGCTAAGGTTATGCGTATATAAAAATGGAAAAATGTTTATAAAAATGTAAACAAAAAAATAAACAAATAATTAAAAAATCGCCTTTTCGATTTTTAAAAAAAATAACGCCAAGCAGTCGTTAATTCTGTAGTTTCATCAACAGTAAATTTTCTTTTCTTAGTTTGTTTCATAATGAAAAACCATAAATTTAATAATCTCAAATAAAATAATCTGACAAATTTTCTATGATCTCGTTGATGATCTAGAAATCTCCTTAATACATAAACAAAAAGGCAAAGTGTCATATGCGCCGAGTTTGGCGCGATAATTTTTTATGCTAATTTGGCGGAAACATTGTTTTCGAATACCAGTTACATGTGAATATTTAAATTATTTTCTATTATTTAAATGGTAATAAAAATTTATAAAAAAAGTTTAATTAATAAGCATATAACAAAACAATTTATACAAATATAAAGTAAATAAGCATTTTATTTATAAATAAATATTAATAGTCGGGTTAATATATCTCAGACAAAATAATGCCAATTTAAAATCTATTAGTTACCTCGGTGATATATAATATCTGTGCCAATAAAACTTTCAATAATATAGTAAATATGCTATTTGGCGGTGCTCAGTTATTGAAGATTAGTCCAACATCATTTTAAATATTATCTAACACAAAAAAATATGAAGAAAATTGAAGAAGAAAGGACTAATTAAAACAAACTTGTAAAATATTTTGGCACAAATGCCTTATGTGCACCACATTTGTGCTTTTTCCCTCTTTTTACGCCAATTTGGCGAAAACTTCATTTTAAAATATCAGTTATATATATATATATTTTAATTGTTATCTATTATTTTAAAAAGGAAATAAAAATAAATAAATAATGTTTTGTTAATAATTATAAAATAAAACAATTTACATCATTTGAAAAAATAAATAAGAGTAAATAGTTTATTTATAAATATACAATAGCCGAGCTACCATATGAACATAAAATCGACGTTTTGTTGCAATCGCGCCGTGGTGCATATATGACATCTGTGCCATTTTTTTCAGCAGGCAATTTTTACTTCAAAATGTTGAATTTATCGATAGTAATAACGCAAAATTGCATACATTTCATTTAAATTGCATAAATTTCCTTGTTCAGATTGTAAATTTTAAAACTAATTTTCCCTGGAAGAGAATTTGAGAAAATGGCACAAAAAAAGTATGTTTGTTGATTACAATTTTCAAAATTGCGGTGAAAAACTTTTGAAAAAGAATGACATTATTTTACAATATATATGTGTGTGGCAGAATTTCACACTAAAGCTAAAATTTAAATATTAGATTACAATTTTTAAAATATTAACTTATGTTTATTGAATTTACAATTGAATACTAAAATATACTCCAAAAATCATCTTCTTTTGGAAAATCAACATTATTGTGACCTAATGTTAGACATATGCATTTTTGGCTTAATTCTTTGCCGACAAAAGTAAAAAAAAAAAAATCTCAAAGAATCAAATATATAACTCACAATTATTTTTATAATTAGATCTGCCTTTTTCTGGAGTAAGTTATATACTATCGAAATTTGATAAAAAAGAGAAAGGAAATAATAGAAAGGAAAATAAATATCGTTCAAAATTCATTTAATCAAATTTTCAAGTTTTTTTTTTTTTAATTCTAACGCAAGGATAAGTCGCCAAATGTTGCATCAAATGTAATATTTCACGTTAAGTTATTTTTTAAGCGTTACAAATATTTCTTATATTTTTAAGATAAATATTTTTGTTATAATATCATGCCTCATTAAATGTTTTTTCTATATTATTATTATTATTATTATTAATAGTTATTTTCTGCTTTTATTTGCAAGATGTTTGTAATATTTCTAACAGATATATCATTTTTAATTTGTTTAGTAATGATAATTTTCGCCAAAAAATAACTACTGGCAACCCTTTCATCAAAAATAACTGAAAAATACGAAATTTAGTACGAAAAATCAGAGTTATCCCTGTATATTTGTATCATAAACCTCCGCAAAAATATTTTCTATCGAATGATATAATCTGCAAAAAGATCCATCGGGTAGTTTTTGAAAACACCCGATGGATCAGAATTTCTGCTTTATAATATATATGATATGATATGATATATATATATTTATATATATATATCTGATATTTGTCATGCGATGACTAACGTATTTATGAACCGATTCGAATGAAACTTGTTATGTACATAGTACATACAAATATCTCGACCGAGTTCGTTGTGCAGCATCATCCGCCATCTTGTTTCAAAATGGCGGCAATTAAAAAAATTTAAAAAAATTTAAAATTAAAAATTAAACGCGAAAAAATTAAAAGTTGAAAAATATTTATATGTTAGATCTTAACACACCAATTGCAGAACATTTTTTATTTTGTCTGTATCTTAAAAAATGATTGAGTTATAGCACTTTGAATTTTTCTTATGGCTGACATTTTGAAACGATCTGATATTTGTCATGCTATAACTAACGAATTTATGAACCGATTTGAATGAAACTTGGTATGTACACATTACATACAAATATCTCGACCGAGTTCGTTGGCCAGTATCATCTGTCATATTGTTTCAAAATGGCGGCCATTTAAAAATTTAAAAAAATTAAAATTTAAAATTGAATGCGAAAAAACTAAAAGTTGAAAAATATTTTTATTTTATGTATTAGATCTTAAAACACCATATCCAGAACACTTTTTACTTTGTCTATATCTTAAAAAATGTTTGAGTTATAGCACTTTGAATTTTTTTATGGCTCACATTTTGAAACGATCTGCTTTTTGTCATGCTATAACTAACGTATTTATGAACCGATTTGAATGAAACTTACAAGGAAGATTTCCATACGGGCATACTCAGAAAATTCTGAAAAAATTACAGAATGTTCTTCTCATGTGGATATATATGTTCGTAAAAAAATAATGAACACTTCATTTATTTGGCGATTTATCATCGGTAGGCAACAAAATAAAATTTCAAAAAATACTTTTTTTATGTCAAATTCTTTTTAAGGTAAAAACGTTTCATCTTGAACTTGTTTAAAGAAATTTTACTTATATAACGTTAGTTTTGTCAACTTTAGTTTGTTTTAACTATATTTTTGTCATAATGTATTTAGAATGAAAATTAACTGCGAAATTTTAGGAATTAAAACAAAATTTAAATTAATTAAAATTGTTTCAATCTCAAAATCAACTCCAATCTAATTGATCTTTGTCGATTCAATTTTGTTGCTATGGAAACTAAAACTTCTCCGATATTAAAATGCATTACTGCAGCATTCTTCATCTGGCCTTTATTTTGTTATACGCTTAAATATATGAAAAAATACTTTTCAATATGAATGTATTTTTTATATAAGAAATTATTTTTAAAGTGATAAAATTAAATAAATGCAGCAAGAGCAACAGAAATATGTAACGTATATGTCAAATTCTCTAATTATTCAAATTTAAATTCATTAAATACTATTTACACGTATTCTAAAATTCAACTGACAAGGAATTTTCAGGTGCATTAAAATCGTTTGCTTTTGGCGAGGGAAAATACTGCCCGCCAAATCGCGTGACGCTCACGTCTTTTTCCGCCAAATACTCGAAAGTATTTTATTTTTTTACTGAGTTTCTTCTGTAATTCCGCCGCTAAATTTGACGGATCTTTTATTACATACATGAGTAGTTTAATCAGTATTTTTTTCAAAAAATTCTGAGTATGCCCATTATGCAGACCTTCCTTGTTAGTATGTACATAGTACATACAAATATCTCGACCGAGTTCGTTGGCTAGCATCATCCGCCATCTTGTTTCAAAATGGCGGCCATTAAAAAAAATTTTTTTACTTAAGATTTAAAAATAAATGCAAAAAAAAAAAAAAAAAAAAAAGTTGAAAAATATTTTTATATTATGTGTTAGATCCTAAAACGCCGATTCTAGATCACTTTTTTACTTTATCTATTTCTTAAAGAATGATTGAGTTATAGCACTTTGAATTTTTCTTATGGCTGACATTTTGAAACGATCTGATTTTTGTCACCTGATAACACTCGTATTTATAAATCGATTTGGATGTAACTTGGTGTGTACATAGTACTTAATAAAGCCTGGACCGAGTTCGTTAACCAGCTTCATCCGCCATCTTGTTTCAAAATGTTGCCATTTAAATTTTTTTTTTTTAAATTTCGGTACAAAAAAGTGAGAAATTGAAAAAGATTTTTCTTTTATGCATTTGACCTTGACACAAAGGTTCCAAAGCATTTTTTGTTTCGTCTGTATCTTAAAAAATGTCTGATTAATAGTACTTTTAATTTATAGTGTTGCTCACATTTTGAAATGATCTGGTGTTCGTCACGTGATAGCACGCGTATTTATACACTGATTTGGATGAAACTTTGTGCGTAGATAGGACATACTGATGCCTGGACCGAGCTCGATGGCCAGTTCCAACCGCCGTCTTGTTTCAAAATGGCGGAATATTATTTTTTTATTTAAATTTTAAAATTAGGTGCAAAAAAGTAAGAAATTGAAAAAGATTTTTCTTTTGTGTTTTGACCTTGATACAAAGATTCCAGAGCATTTTTTGTTTCTCTATATCTTGAAAAATGGCTGAGTTTTAGCACTTTCAATTTCCAGTGAGATTGACATTTTGAAACAGTATGAAATTTGTAACGCGTTAATACGCATATTTATAAACTGATTTCGATATAACTCCGTGTGTTCATGGTACATACCAATATCTTGACCGAGTTCACGGGCCAACTTTATCTGATATCTTGTTTCAAAATGGCGGCCATTTAAATTTGTCAAAAATCTTTTAAATGTATAATGATGTATAAACAAAAAATTAGAAATTGAAAAAAGGTTCTTTCTAAACTATTTATCTTAAAAATGAATTCCGGAGTATTTTTTTGCTTTGTCTTTACCTTGAAAGACGCCTGGGATATAGCAGTTTGAATTTCTAATGTGAGTGACATTTTTTTTTTTTTTTTTTTTTTTTTTTTTTTTTTTTTTTTAAGCCAATTTGCTCGCGACAGCCCTCTTATATATTAATCGATTTCGATGTGAGTGTGCATGTTCACATGAATTAAGATTTCTATCAAGCTCATTGCGATTTTTATCCATCATGCTGCTTTAAAATGGTTATATATTAAATGGATATAAATGGATAATATGTTTGATTTATATAACTTAATTTAAAATAAATAAATAAGTATATGAAAGCTACCTCTTCCTCCCGGCACTGCCGGAAGGACTTTTTAAACTTTGCTTTTTGATTCGTGAATTTTTAAGTATTTCATTATTAATTAATAATTATGTGTTAATTAATAATTATGTATATCAGATTAACCTAAAATGTACATTTGCATTGTATTTGAGTATTTTACAAAATATTATCGGAAACGCAAAAGAACAAACCAAATAATTTTAGAACTTATGTGTAAATAACATGCATTTCTTTTTAGTTGGCTTCCATTCTCATCAACTCATATTACACTAATCACGGATTTCTCATTTACAGTAATTTACATTTCCATGTTTTTTACATACTAAATTTGAATGTGTAATTAAATAACGGTTTTGCTATTAAATTTTCAAAAAATAAATCTAATTTTAACATAAAAACAGGATTCGTTACGCTTCAAGAACTTTCAATAACCTTTTATCAGAATTGTTGTAAAGTAATATTTGCCTTATATAATGAAAATAAATTATATCCCCAGATATAGTAATCAGTACTTTACGAAATTTCAGGTTCTTAAATATTTAATATACCCTGAATCCTTGATGCGTCATGCATGCTAATCTTAAAATTATCACTTACGACGAAGTCATGGGCGCTGTGCAAATATAACGTTATTATTTTATGGGGAAGAGGGGGAGGGGGAATGTCTTTTTATATTGATTACGATTCTAATCCCATCAAAATTTTCTTTTTTTATTTGTAACAAAATTTTCTTTTTTTATTTGTAACAAAATAGCATGTTATATTTTTCTAGCCTGTTATAAATGTATATGAAAATACAAAGTTATTAAAATAGCTAAATTATTATAAAATAATTTAATTTTAAAATGTGGAGTGCCCCAACGTTTAACATTCATTTTCGTCTTCATATGTCTATGCATATATAATCATGGTTCGAGAAAACATAGGTGAAGTGTATTTGAAATGAAGCTTGTGTTTATTAATAAATAAAGAGAAAGAGAAGGAATGTTGTCAAATTGTTTTGTTGATAAGAATTTATATTTGCCACCCACCCCTCCTTAGTTCGGTGCAAGTGCAACAGATCTTTATTAATGTTGAATGCATTATGTAACTAAAAGCTATTATAAAATTATGATAAAAAGTTAATTAAATCCAATTGATTTTTTAAATCATCAGATTTTAAAATATTCACCTTTTATATAAAGGTATACCGTTTCTTTTAATATTCCTAAGTTATGGTTAGGATTAATGAGATACCGTTTCTTTTATTATTCCTAAGTTATGGTTAGAATTAATGAATAAATTCCTCGTGAGGGCTTGAATACGGTGAACCAAGTTGGAATTTCTTTTAATCATGGTCTATTTTTATTTTAATTTAATTTTTTACAATAGCGCGCGTGTTTTTTGGTGTTTTTTATATCTCTTTGTCGCGTGTCATTTGTATTGACCGTGAAATAGTTTGAAATTTTTATTTTTATTTATGTTTTAGATCATGGTCTATATTTTAATTTAATTTTTTGCAATAGAGCGCGTGTTTTTTTTTTTTTTTTTTTTTTTTTTTTGTTATTTATATCTCATTGTCGCGTGTCATTTGTATTGTTCGAGAAATATTTTGAAATTTTGTTTTATTTATATTATGACTATGGAACTTATTTGACGGTTCCGAAACATGTCAATGTATTTTATTTTTACTATAACACCTTTCTTAAGAAAAATTAAAATTGTTATTAAAATATTATAAAATTATTTTAAATAGAAACTATTTCTTTTAATTGTTGTTTGATACAAAGTTTTTTCATATGCAAAGTGATATTTTATAGACTTCTCTTCATTTGAGTCATAAAAGTAAGTGAAAAATAAAAGTAATCAGTTTAATTCATCGCTCCGGAGAAATAACAAAAGAAATAAATTCTAGAAATCAGTTTTTTTTTTTTTTTTTTTTTTTTTTTTTTTTTTTTTTTTTTACAGTTTGATAACGATATCATTAATGGGGGTGGGATGGGAGGGTTGAAGGATGATAACGTATGATATCGGAAAAGGAGTTGGAGGGGACCAAAATTACCAAAAAGTTGATAACGTTATATTTGCACAGCCCTATATTATATTTATTAAGAACCCTTAAGAAATTGAAGGGTTACTTTCTTTCTTGCTAGCATCTATTAGAGATAAATTACAGCCTGAGTTTAGATTCCTTCTTTTATTTTTATTTATTTATTTATTTATTTTTTACTATACATGCCTATATAGAAATATCACACTAAAAATAAAACAAGTTACGTAACATAGTTTAAATAATTAGCAGTTTCACCTCTTCTTCAAACTCAAAATCAGTAACACTGCAATCTTTTCTTAATTAATAGTTACTTTTCTCTTCCACAAAAAATAATTCGTCATTATTCTTCTAGCATGACTCCAAAAAATAACATCAGAGATTTCTGTCAGATTTCGTAAATTAAAAGAGCACTTAAAGCTTTAAAATTCTCGAAAATCGTGCTGTTTACTTTATCTTTAAACGCTTACATATTCTGCGGGATAACACAAACGTTATCTGGAGAATCTTCAGCACTCCTAATTTCATATCCCAGAAATCGTGAGTCCCACGTCTTTTTTTATATTATTATTATTCCCTCATTTTAATAATATGACCCTTTACGAATGGAATCCGTAATTATCTCTTGTAGATTATCATTTACATTTCTTCGGAAAATAGGAAGAGGGAAACTCTAGAGTTTAGATAGATTACATGTATTTTACTGTAAAAGTTTTTTTTTTTTTTTTTTTTTTTTTTTTGTGAGTAAACATGGTTATACAAATCTGTAATATGAGTGATGAGATTGATAGTTCTTAAGTTTATCAAATATTGTTGGGGTGCTACTCAATCAATTACTGTCAGTCCATTGTCATATCTAGACATTATTTCGGAGGGGACCGAGATACAATGAAAATTTCTAAGACGGAATACAAGAAACCGGAAAATTTTCGTTTTAAACAGGTTTTTATCATAGGTGGTAATGCATCTATTACGCAATCAAACTTGTTAAGTTAGAATCGCATCGGATTGTTAAAAGATTAGTTTTAAGCAAGTTTTGGTTTGAAAAAGTTTAATTCCATGATTATACCATTTTTTAAACGTAATAGTGAAAATTATCAACTAAATATACACTGTAAAACATTTGTGTAACATTACTCCATAAACTGTTGGCAGCTTTGCTGCCACCAGTGTTATGGTGTAATTTTTTTACGTATATAATGGTGTAATTGAAACATATGTTACACTGGTTATCTTCGTTAAATCGGTATTATCGTTATTCCACCATAAAATTGGTGGAAGCTTGGCTGCCACCAACTTTGTGCAGTAACGTTATACAAATGTTTTACAATGTATCTTGAAGAACAGTAAATGAATTCTAAGTAAACCACTGTATAACGGAAACTTGGCTGAAATAGAAAATTTAATGGTGTCTGTGAAATAACACACTTTCTAAGATTAAAACATGCCTAAAATGGAATATTTTTCTAGTTCCTTTTAGATTTCATCTTAGCAAGTTTCATTATATTTTTTAAACATTCGTAATTAAACTTGACATTTTCTATAAATTTTGCTGGGGGCTGTAGCCCCATCAAACCATCCCTTGGATACGCCTTTGTGTCAATAATATACTTAGATCGGAATTTTCTGATTGTTAATTAAAAAAATTCTTATAACAGTAATTTAAAAATATATATGCCGTGAAGCTTCAAAAATCCGCTATTTTGAAATCAGGCAGGTTAAGAAATCCGGCATCAAAATCACCCAATCCCCTACGTTCTTTTTGCACTTTAAACTCGGGAAAAAAATATAACAATTGTTTTCGATTTAAAAAACTAGTGGTCGAAAGCTATGGATTAACAGACAGTGAAATCACTTAGGCTATGCTAATTGGATCGGCTGATAGTATCGGTAGCACTCAGCCGGACCAAACACTGGCAGAAATTAAAAGTGTCACAGGTAAAATTATTAAATATGACTGGGAAATTAATATTTGCTTTAGAGATACAAGACTAAATTTTACGAATCTGATATTCGATGACGAATATGATATTTGATAAGATCGAAATAAAACTTGTTAAAGACCAGTCAAAAAAATCCAAGTTAATTCGGATTTTTTTTTTTTTTTTTTTTTTTTTTTTTCATATTCTTTCAGATATTGGAGATTTACAAAAATCCGATTTAGTCTCGGTCCCGACGATTGGATTTTATAAGTTAGACTGTAATAAAAATAAAAAAATTATAACGACTTCACTCTACTTTCCGAACACTAAAGAACATTAGAGATGACTTAGAACTCTTATTATTATAATTATTATTATCGGGATCTCGAGCAAAACGATTTGAAATCCGTGTCCGCCAGTGCCCCAAAAATTTTGTGTCAGGAAAACCCTAGGCTATTTGAACCAGATAGCAAAAGTACACAGAAGAAAATTATTAACAACATTTTAAAAAAATTCAAGATTAATTTTCTCTGATATTCAAATTTTAACTGTTAAAAGGCGTACAGTCAACAGTGTGAAAACTTGTCCAAGCCGAGACTTACAAGAAAGGTCTCCATACTGAGTATGCCCAGTATGAAGACCTTCCTTGTTAGTACACCGACATTCTACCAACTGAACCACTTGGAACGATACCCAGCCTGGCCTTTCTCATTATCACATGTTTGCAAGGCTGCATCTACAGCACAAGATGCTATTTTTTAACATATTAAAACTAATTTAAAAGAAATATTAATATAAAAAGAATATACGTATAATATTTTGTGCTGTGTTTGTAGCCTTGCCAACATTTAATATAGAAATTTTCCTGGTTACCTATCATTCTAAGTGGTTCAGTTGGTAGATCATCGGCGCCTATGACCCAGGTTCGAGTCCCGACTTGGAGATTTTTCCCTCTGTTTGTCTATACTCGTTTTAAGCAATTAAAATTTTAATATTGTTAAATGCAAGTCGTGAGAAATTCTCTACAGGAAAATTTCCAAGATATGTATGTAGATTGATAGATTTATTTAATTTTCTCATTAACAAATATATTTTTTACTTAACAGTAAATCTAAATATTTTCTCAGAAAAATGTTTTATGATTTTCATGTCCTTGAAACTTGGTTTAAAAAACCAAATTTTTAATTTATATCTAACCATGGGCAGAAATCTGACAATATATCAATTCTTATTCTGTTTAAAATTTCATTATACAACTGTAACAATAAGATGTGAGTTCTGCATCAAGTAATTTAGGAAAAGAATTTCAGACGAGAAACGAGGATATACGAGGGTTATCCCACTACTGCTTTATGTTACTAACATTGATCTTGCGATGGCTTCATAATGAAATAGAATGCTTCACCTTATATCCCATCAGTATCAATTAAATTCCATTCCATGTTGATTTTTAAAGAATTATCTGTGCTACCGCCTCCCAGTCTAAATACTTTTCTTGCATTTACGTGCTGGAAAAGAAAACAAGTAGGAAATTGTACGTTAAACGAGGCAAGTGAGGTGCGTTTGCAGGGCCGTAACTATAAACTTGGGGGCCCCGGGGCAAACTAGTGGGGCCCCTCCTGCCCGGGGAAAATTAAAACTTTGCCCCGGGCGCAGTTTTTTTTTTCGCAAGCCGCTATTTAAACGTACACAGTATGATAAACCTATAAAGATAAAATATGGATTTCGATTTTTTTTTCGATTTTATGTATTTATTAACAGATAAAAAAGAAAGATTTTCTAGAATTTTTTTAGATGCCTTTTAGCTCACAGGCTATCATAGCCTGAGAGCTTATGTGCCCGCCCGTTCTGTATGTATGTTCGTTCGTGCGTAACGCGATAACTCATGATAAAAATGTCCGATCCACTTGAAATTTTGTATATAGCTATATCCTGACAAGGCGCTTCCCTGATTTGTTTTTGGAGTTCATTCGATATGTATAAGAGGGGGAACGGGGGGCTCATGCCCCTCCCTTTAATTGATATAAATGGGTTTTTCATGCAAAATTAAGTTTTCGTTCAAAATTCAGATAGAGGATCATTCTGATGAGGCGATTCCGTGACTGTTATTAGGTGTTCATTGAATAAGTATAAACAGGGGGAACGGGGATTCTAATGCCCTTCCCCTTAATTTATATAAATGAGTTTTTCAAGCAGAACTGTAAGATTTCGTTCAAATCTCTGAATAGTTTTGGATGTTTAATGGTTAAGTATAAAAGAGGGGGATAACTCCTCTTAAGTTATATAAATGCTAAATGTGTTTTTATTAAGAATTATCCGATTTGCTCTGAATTTTGGATATAGAATTTTTATATGATAAAGCATGTCCTTGATAGTTTAGGAGGGTCAATGATTAAGTATTAAAAAGGGGAAAGGAGAGAGCTTTTTCCCCTTCTTAATTTCTTTTTCGAACGGAATTAACCCTTGAAAATATAAGGCTGTAATGTACAATTAGTATGCGTAGCCTGTGAGCTCACTGCCATCAGTTTAACTGGGCAATATTCTTTTTATTATATTATTCAACCGATCAGAGACCCATATTTTCTTTCTTATACTAGCTTCGGTGGGATCGGCAAACATGCTGGCGCGGCATGACACATTCGGCTCCAGAGCCCGATCAATCTGAAGTTGGGCCCATGGCCTGTTGAAAAGTTGGGCCCCTTATACCTACCCATTTTTGGCGACACTTTCAGAAAAAAATAATTTATTTGATTAGTTGACAAAGTTGTTTGGTGAAAAGTGCCTAGGTTAAAAGCTTCTAATAAAATTTTATTGAGTTATTCAGAATATTTAAAGTTTACGTTTCGCATTTTATAGAACAATATTATTTGAAAAGTATTTGATTAAAGAAAAATATCAGCCACATAATTTGTGGGCCCCTGATATTTTTGGGCCCAGGGCCGAGACGTCGGAGGTCAATGCATTAATCAGGTCCTGTTTGACTCGGCATTCTGCTGTCTTCTCTAGAGCTGCTTTTGCAAACGAAGCGTATGGAGTATACTAACGGACACGCAGAAAAATTTACTCCAGCACTTCGATTTTTTTTATCATTAATTTTTAGCTAGTTGCTGGGCATCTTATAGAAAGTGAGACGAGAAACTAAAATCAATAGTTATTTTAAACTACCAGTTTGGGGCCCTTCAGGTTTGGGGGCCCGGGGCAGTGCCCCGGTGGTAGTTACGGCCCTGTGCGTCCGTACTATCACAAGTTTATTCAGATCTTGGTGCATTAGCTTTTGCATTCTGAGGCATAAATGCACAAATACAAAATTTATTATGAATGATTAAATTCAGCAATAAGGATAAAATGGGACTCCATCCTAAATCGGACGTAATCATCATGGCAACTTAGAATCATTACCTATCGTAGAATATCATTACATTAATGACGTATGGTAAAATTTGAAGAATTGAAGAAAACTTTTATTAATATCTTTATAAGGTTTGATTCGATTTTCATAAAATTTGAAATGACGCGATAAAATTCTTCAAGCATTATATGTATTTAATGTTCACGTCGTTCAGTTGGGTAGTGTTTGAGTTGTTATATGCGGTCAGACAGACAGAGGAACGGACCATAGGACGACTATAAGTACAACATATATATACACTATCTACCAATAAGTGTTTGAAAATTTTCAATTTTTGACATTTTCTCAGATATTTAAAAATATATTTGTCAGATTCTTCTGAAACTTCAGGATTATGCAGATTATATCTGACCTCATATTTATCAACATCCATTTGATAAGCAGGGCAATTAGCGGGCCGACAAAAAATTAAAGATTAACAGAAATATTTGAGATCACCCTATACATGAAAATGCACGAAACGATTTATCGCTGCAGAATACAAATATGTGGATACTGTACAACATGTTCACTGATTTTTGTAAGAATAACATGGAGCATATTCATGGAGAAAAAGTGATTTTTTTTTTTAATTCAAAAATTCTGGTATGCTTTTTGTTTATATCATGCAGGGTTTTCGACCAAATTTAACGCAAATTTCAGAAATATTGGCAAAATCTATTAGAAAAAACATAGCGCAATTGGAATATAAATATATTAAATATTTTATGAAATATGAGTAGTTTTATGAAATAATTTTTATCTGCGCATGCGCGAACAATAAAAACGATTCTTTTACATGATTTGGTACTATTTAATGAATACAATATCTAATACAATATTGCTGCTAATAAGTATCTTGACACCTGTGATAGAAAAGGAAAAGAGCTTTTATTCTTTTCTATCACAGATGTCAAGATACTTATTAACAGAAATATTGTATTAGATATTGTATACATTAAATACTAATTTTTTCCTAAAAGTCAGTTAATAAAAAATGTCAATTTGTGGAGAATTCCTTATCATTCAGCCGTTTTTAGAGAGCAATGTAAAAACAGCTTACTTATAATAATGATATCTTTTTGAATTTTCACGATATTTGATTGGATTTTTTTTATAAGTTACTCCATAGAATTGACTATTAAATGATGTAAAAGAATCGTTTTTATCGTTCGCGCATGCGCAGATAAAAATTATTTCATAAAACTACTCATATTTCATAAAATATTTAATATATTTATATTCCAATTGCGCTATATTTTTTCTAATAGATTTTGCCAATGTTTCTGAAATTTGTGTTAAATTTGGTCAAAAACCCTGCATGATATAAACAAAAAACATACCAGAATTTTTGAATGATTTTAAAAAAATCATTCTTTTTCCATGAATATACATGCTATTCTTACAAAAATCAGTGTACATGTTGTACAGTATCCACATATTTGTATTCTGCAGCGATAAATCGTTTCGTGCATTTTCATGTACAGGGTGATCCCAAATATTTCTGTTATTCTTTAATTTTTTGTCGGCCCCCTAATTGCCCTGCTTATCAAATGGATGTTGATAAATATGAGGTCATACATAATCTTCATAATCCTGAAGTTTCAGAAGAATCCGACAAGTGTATTTTTAAATATTTGAGAAAATGTCAAAAATCGAAATTTTTCAAACATTTATTGGTAGATAGTGTATAATTACGAATGCAGATAAGAATGGCGACAGGCATTTGAAACTTCTAGGCCGATTTTTTTCCAGACGTTAATTTGACAAGATGTGGATTAGCGCTATACTTATCTCAGAATAAGTGATTCTTCAAACCAGATGAAACCGGTGGTAACGACGGTCATATATTTTAAGAAGTGCTCTGTCTGATACTCATATTTGCACAGATTTTACGCAGCAAAATATTTACGTTCATTCTCTCTTTATCAACTAAATACTTCAAACATCGCGTAATATAGGCACGTGATATTACTTTTGCTGTATGAATTCTAATTTCTCAAAAACTAATTGGTAATTTGGTTTTTTTTTTTTTTTTTTTTTTTTTTTTTTTTTTTTTAAGTCCATGTTTTCATACGCCAATCGAAATTTGATTGTTGCTTTCATTTCCTAATGTAAAAGCTAAATAAAAACTATATTTTTTATTTGCATGGTATATAACCTTTATATCTCTACACATTCTTAAGATTATTTTTTATAATAATACATCAGCTTCTATTAGCTTTATACTGTGCTGTGATGAAAATATGAAGCAACTAAATTTTAATATTTAATAAATACATTCGGTTCTATGCAACTGTTGTATTTAAATAGAAATATTTGACTTAAAAATCATTGCAGTCTGCTAATAATTAAAGTGAAAGAATAGTCGGTACTTTTCAGTTAGCCAGGCGCCAATGTATATACAGGGGTAATATACAGGGTGTTTCGCTACCAGACCGACAAACTTTGAGGGATGATAGTACACATGAAGACAAACATTATGAAATAGAAAACCATGGGCCGCAAACGTCTTCTGTAGGAGCTAAGGGCCATTAAAATTTAGGGTCCAAAACTTTAAACGATGATAGAAAACGAAAAAAAGGGTCGATTCGTTTGCGGTTTTCACTAAAATCATTCTTTATATTAAGATTTCTTTAGGAAAAAAATTTAAAGGTTACTTTCAAAAATTATCGATAGAGGGCGCTTTAGACTTTAGAGTATCGAACAACTATTTTTTACCGTTATTTTCTGCATGGGGTTGAAATTATTTTAAAGTTTAGAATTTAACTTAAATTTTAAGTTCAAAATCGGAAACATTCGGATCGGGGAACTAGCGAAAATTTAACTGTGAACAAAGGGGTATATTTTAAACGCTCATAAACATTGGAAAAACAAATCAATTTTATTGCGGTTTGCATGTAGATCATTCCCTTGGTAACTATTTTATTCAAAACGACGTACAGCTTTGGTGTCCTCATTTTTTGATACAGGGTGCTTCCGACACATCTCCGACATTTCAATGGCATTACTCCTGGGTGTTTTACTACCAGACCAACATACTTCCAGGAAGTGTTATAGGTGCAAAGATGATTCGGAATTACATAGGAATGTAACGTTGAAAATGTCTCTTTTGCGAGTTACGGTTAAAGTAAGTAGAGAAAAAAAGGCAACAGAAACAGCAGAGAAAGAGCAACACGTTAATGTGACAGAAAGCAGTTTATTTAAATGTTTTACAACATTAGGTGTTCGAAATTACGACCAGAAGTAGTTTGGCATGCTTGTCAGCGGCGTCGCATAGAATTCCTCACTCTTTGAAAGATTCCTGGCATCTCTGATAGCTTTCTGGCAAGCTACAGAAATACCAGATGCGAGGTCTTTAACTCATGGTACTGGAGTCTCATACACCGAACTTTTCCATTGAACCCAGCAGAAGAAGTCGATACATGATAGGTCTGGCGATCCGGCATGCCACCACGACTTATCCACCGTTGCCCATATGTTACTTTGAAGTGTCGGCAAACGTCATTGGTAAAATGTGGAGGAGCCCCATCGGGCTGCTCATCTTTCAAGTACTTAATTCTGCTACTTTTGGAGTCGGTTCGCGAATGATCACTTCAATGTGATCGCTGTTCACATGCATTACCGTTTAGAGCCATCTACCGCAAGGAAACCGCGGCGCCATCTACCGTCGCTGTTGAACTTGCCGGACTACTTCTGGTCGTAATTTCAAACACCTTTTGTGGTAAAACCTTTAAATAAACTGTTTTCTGTCACATTAACGTGTTGCTCTTTCTCAGCTGTTACTGTTGCTATCTTTTCTGCTTCCTTTAACCTTAACTCTCAAAAAAGGCAATTCCAACGTTACATTCCTATGTGATTCCGAGTCATCTTTGTGTCCCTAACACTTCCTGGAAGCTGGAAGTAAGTTGCTCTGGTAATAAAACACCCAGGAGTAATGCCATCGAAATGTCGGATATGTGTCAGAAGCGCCTCTATCAAAAAAGGAAGACACCAAAGCTGTACCTCATTTTGAATAAAATAATTACCAAGCAAATGATTTTCACGCAAACCGCAATAAAATCGATTAGTTTGTCTAATGTTTATGAGCGCTTAAAATCTCCCCCTCTGTTCACAGTTCAATTTTCCTAAGTTACCCCACCCCAATGTTTTCGATTTTGGGCTTAAAATTTAAGTTAAAGTCTAAACTTTAGAATAATTTCAACCCCATGCAAATAATAACGGTAAAAAGTAGTTGTTCATTACTCTAAAGTCTAAAGCGCCCTCTATCGATAATTTTCAAAGTAACTTAAAAAAAAAAATTTCTAAAGAAATCGTAATATAAAGAATGATTTTAGTGAAAACCTCAAACGAATCGACCATTTTTTCCGTTTTCTATCATCGTTTGAAGTTTTGGACCCTAAACTCTAATGGCTCCTAGCTCCTACAGAAGACGTTTGCGCCCCATGGTTTCCTATTTAATAATGTTTGTCTTCATGTGTACTATCATCCCTCAAAGTTTGTCGGTCTGGTAGCGAAACACCCTGTATACATATACAGGAGGGTTCAAAATGTCATGTCTAAACGGCATGTGTGGGTATGTCAGGTCATGAGGAGCAAGAATTACATAGGAACTGTGGATCGGGAACGCGATCGTGACAATTGCATCGTGGCCGTGACGCAAAGAAAATATAATAAAGAATGTAAAAAAAACCCTTTATTTTACAAAAAAATTAATCGAAGAACAAAATACAAATGAGAAATGTTACAACTCATAACAAATGCCCAAAATGTGCCTCATTAGCTGTGATTCATGCTTCACATCGGCGTCGCATGCAATCGCAAACAAGTTCCAAATGGCCAGAAGTCTTCCGAATTCTGCACACATGCCTCAGTATCAGAGATTCATGCCATGAAATCCATGATCGAAAGGACGGGTGTCTCGTACACCAGAATTTAAGATGTCAGCAGAATCCAGGGGAGTTAGGTAAAAGGATCGTTGTGACCAAGGTACGGAACCAACTGTAATGTGTCCACGATTCCGTGCGTCACCAATGTGAGGCATATATAGGTTGTATATAGGTTCATTTTGATAAGGCGCTTCCTTTATTAGCATTGAGTTCATTGGTTAAGTATAAAAAGGAGGGGCTGAGGGAGACATACTCTTTGAGTCTTTCATACAGAATTATCCGATTTGCTTCACATTTGGTATACCGGTTTATTCTGACAAGATGCTTCCCTGATGAGATCTGGAGGTTCACTGGTTAAATAAAAAAGAGAAATGGGGAAGATAAATCCCTTTCTCTTTAATTTATTTTTGAGCGAGGCATTATTCTTTGAAATGAGAATATCATATATACTTAGTGTGTATAATATGTGAATTCAGCGTCATCAGTTTAAGTGATCACTTTTCTTTTTATTATTTCTGAAAAACCGTTTTTAAGCCTATTCTAAACAAACAAACAAAAATTAAATTTTATCCGGTAGATTTCATAAAAAATATTACCTATTGCAGTTGTTACCCATGGTAAGACTTTTGAAAAATTTCTTCATAAATTTTCATTATATGACCCCAGGAACCCAAAACAACCTCCATCTAAAAAGTTTATACATGTATGTATGTATGTAGGTAGGTACAAAATTTTGTCCGCACGATAAGAGTTGCAATTACGCATGAATCACCTTCAGATTCGCCAAATACATTGAGATAGTTAATATCTCGACGGGGATTGCAAATGGGAAAAATCAGTCCAATAGGGTGGAAATGGAGAAGGTTCGAATATTTGAATATCGCCATAGCATGGCTCTGACAAAAACAGCTCTTACACAACAATAACAGAAAAAAAAACATTTTTTGTTTTAGCAGTTGGCAAAAATTAAAAAAAAACACACAGTAAAATTCTTGCTACAACAATTACTTTACTATTGCAAGATTTGCCCGTAAAAAATGAAAAAAAAAAAAAATGATGAATTTAAGAAAAATTGAATATTGCGTTATAACTTTTCTATAACAAGATTTCCACATGAACAAACGGAAAATAAAATAGCTTAATGGATTTTTATTGTTGTTGTTTTTAAGCAAATATAACGTCATATTGGAAATATAATGGACGAAAAGCAGCTAAATACATAACGTCATGTGAGTTTATAAAAGCATATTGAAATACGATAAAAATCAGACTATGTTAATATTAACATATTTTAACATTTTGAAGTTCTCTCATTTTGTTTTCACCATTTTACATCTATTCCATATATATATATAAGCGTGTGCGTATGCGCATATATCAGAATTTTCTCAAAAGGTTTAGATTCCTAGAATTTGTTCTTAGTGATGAAACCGGGTTTATCTTTTATCTTGATTTATTCTTTGTTAGTGAAATTTGCACCTAACTTCGAAATCTACTTCCGCCTGTAGGCCGAGCCGGCAGAGATTTTTTTTGCTATATATCATGTAAATAGTTAAATGATCTTAGAAATGGGTGTTTTACTGAAAATTATCGTCAGACACTCTAATTTTATATATTACATTAGAAGATCATTATAAAGTAATTTCACATATAACGTTTATTTTCTCAATGCAAACAATGAATTTCGCAGTTAAGAAGCACCGGCAATCCACATTGTAGCAATATTGCTGCTATTTAAGGACTACGTTTCTTAATACAGTAAAACCTCCGAGTAAGGGGCACCAATGGGACCAGAAATTTTGTCCCTTAAATAGAGGTGTCCCTTATTTGGAGGTTTTACTGTATTATCTTTATTTCTTTATCTCTCAAGTTTTTAATGAAAAAATGTCCATTTATTATTAATCAAACAAATTTTTAGGAATGAGTATTGAAATGATTTTGATCTTGGTACATTTGCATCATGTTTATAAGGCGATTTAACAATGTGTGAAATGATCTATGTGGTGAATGAAATGTGGTGAATATAATGCAAAATTCTATTACACGCATAATTTCTCGTCTGAAGTTTTGCTTTACAAAGCTGTTTTACGATAGTATAGATTTTTAAAGTGCACTAAAATAGATTAATAGATTTAGATTTACGATCATATTAACTGAACAATACGCATAAAATAAATCAAATAATAAAATTAAAATCTTAAATAAATCAAAATCTTGAAAGGTGTCTTTAGCATCGATAGTAATAGCGTGAAATCGCGTATTTATGATGGTTGATACTACGAAAATTGCGACTAAACGCAGCATAATGCATATAGAAACAAAGTAGAAAGATTTCTGAAAAATTTCGATTTTTTTTTTTCTTTTTTTCATTACCCAGAACAGGTATTTTCAATACCATGTTTCCATAACAATTTGATATTAGTCCCAAAATTTCCTTGTAAAGTTACTTTTTTTTCTTTGTTTTATATCTACAGTCAATTATAGATTCATAAATTGATCTATGAATGATTTGTGATTCTGCAACAGATTTGAAAATTGTCATTAAATTCAAGTATCCTAAAGATTAGATAATTTAAAACTTTCTCCCTCTCTCTCTCTCTCTTTTTTTTTTCTATTGGCTTTTTTTGACCAGGCGTTGTGAATAGATTATATTATCGAGACATAAAATTGCCTAAAAATTTCATTGAACTTCTATATTTTTGTCGCTTATCTATATGTTTGTGTTTGGGAATAATAGTTCATTATTGCAATACAAGAAATATAAATGTTGAAGTGAAAAAATATCATACGTTTAAATTACATTAGTTTATCATGCTACAATAGATATAAAAATATGATTATATTCAAAAATAAGAAAGTTATTAAAATGCATAGGAACAATCTTAAGATATTGGTGATTTCATTCTTGTGTTTCTTTAGTTTGACCTGACATTATGGTAAAATAATGTCAAAATATAGTTAAATAAATTTCAAACAACCAATTTTTCAATTGTCAAAAACTTGAGAAATAACTGCTACATCTGAAGAAATTTTGCAATGATTGGGATGTATAAGTAAGATTCGTAAATGATAATAATTACATTTTAATGCATAAATTATGCATCTATTTTAAAAACTTTCATTTTTTTACCCAAACAATTACACAAACTTTACAAAATACAAATGGAACTAACAGGTGCTATGCAATTAGGCAAATAAAATAATAATAAACACAACTTTTAAAAGTTGCATCGGTAGAAAGAGTTTTAAATCGATTGAACACTGCATCGTAGCTTTTAGATTCTTATATTGCAGTCAATGAGCCAATATAGAGCATATAAAAATAAGCAAAAATAATAATACTCATGGAAATTTTAAAACGAATGTCATATTGCAAAGCAATCTAACAATGACAATATTTTCAAATAGTAACAAAAAACGAAAAAAAAAAAAGAACGAAATTTTTTTGAATTTACCCTACAAGAGGATTGTTTCAAAGTTATTCTGCAAGAATTTTTCCATAGATTTCTATTTCCAAATTTGATCACAGTTTTTAGATACAAGAGAAATCTAATCAATCAAACAACATAAATACAATTTATCTCCTCTAAACTTTATTCTAATCATTACTCTTTGTATTACAAGTAGGGGAGATAACAAAGTATGCGATAAACCTGTATTCCTATGTACGTAAATGCGTTTAAGTAATATTAGTGTTCTTTTATTTTGATTGCACGAGACCGTAAGATGTTTTAAAACAGATAATATTTAGAAAAGAGTTGATGAATAAGCAGAAAAACTTAAAAGTCATTTGCTGATAATTATTTCATGCTCTTTTCGTTAGATACTATTGTCTCGTATATGGAAACGCCATAAATTCCCTTTTAATATCAGAATTTTTATTTTGTTAGATGCATGCGTGAAATACATTTCATTGTTGAATTCAATCAAGAAATATATCTAACAGTGTATCTTTCATACGTAACCGAAGTTTTACTTTTTTTTTTCTTTCAATAGAATAAGTCAAAATTAGCTATCACTGTTTTATGTTTTACGCAGTTAAAGAAATAAATTTAGCCAATGGAAAAGTTTGAAAGAATTAACATCACCAAGTTTTCTCCCTCCTTTATGCTGATGGCTTGTTAACTATTTGGAAAAAAATAGTTGTTGTTCTCGGTAGAGAATTGGGAAATCTAAAGTATATCTGAATCTTTTAATTGGTTGAATTCCGCAACTTATTTAACTTTATTCGTTTCCTGATTGGTCCAAGTTTAATGTCCAAATATGGAATACTTCTGTTTTTTATTTTATTCGTTTTCTGATTGGTTCAAGTTTAATGCCCAAAAACTGAATACTTTCGTTGCCACAATGACAAAAAGAGTAATAAAAACTTGAAATAATAATAATAATTTAAAAACAAATTGTGATAGAAATTTTAAACAAATTTCGTTAAATAACTTTAAACTTTTTAATTTTAAACAAATTTCAAAAAGTGCATTTTTCTTTCTCTACGCAACGGTGTAAAAATTTTAAATGTCCGATGTTAAGAAGTTGAAAATTTTGCAGTTCCAAAAATTGTAAAGCTGAAATTTCATTTAAATTTTTTTTGTGATGGTTCTAGGAATATTAATGTTTAATCCATGTCATGCGTAATATGAGGCATTTTCAGAAGTCATCTGATTAACTCCATCAAATAAAAATGCACATTATAAACAGTTAAAGTTGTCTATCTTTAAACTACTGTTTTTTTTTTTTTTTTTTTTTTTTAATTATAGATCTATGAATATTAATGTTTAGGGCACGGTGTACGTAATATATGACTCAGTATCATCCTAAAAATAATGTTTATTATTATTGTTATTAATTTAAATATAGAATTTATTTATAAGTCTTTAAAATTTGAGTCTTTGAAAATATCCTTTTTTAAATAGTCGTTGTAATTTTTTAAATTACATTTTTTTCTTTTTCTTTTTCTTTTTTTTCCTTTTTATTTTCCTCTTGCAGAATTTTCCCCTTTTTCTTTCGTATTTTTGTAAATTTTTTAATTTTTTTTTTAATATAATTTTGAGTATGTGTGTGTTTTTAAATTTATTTAGTAACATATTACAGTGCACCTACATCTATATTTCATAAAGGGTGTTCTATAATTCGCTCAACTGAATAGTTTTTACACTTACAAAATTTGAATCGAAATAAAATTTGAATTGTAAAATATGTTTACAAGTATAAAAACAAATAGGATAATATAGATTTGTTAGGATTTTTTTAAAATACAGTTTCTATATGAAATACGGTACACACCTATCTCAGAGTTTTAAAATTCTTTTAATAGACTTAACTGAGACACCGGTGGTTTTGATTTTATCTCTTTTTTATTTTTTACTTTCTGAGGGTTTTTTTTTTAAAACGTAACACGCACACACCTGTTGCTTTTCAGGTATTTTTCACATAAATACCCATTACCTTCCAGTGATCATCACTTCGGTTATCATGATATTCAATGCATTCTTGTATGGCGTCCAATGATTTCCAGTTTTTTCTCTAACAAATTTCTCTAAATGATTGCTCCCAAAAAATTCTTATCTAGTTCAGTAAAGTTCCTGTATTATATAGTTAAATTTCTATTAATCTTGGTTTGACAGTCCATTTAAATAAAAATACAAAAAAAGTAAATAAAACCAGATAATTGACGAATAACAAATATAGAAAGCGACTTTGAGTCAGAGATCTGCACGGGCCGATATCCATAAACGGCACTCGGGTTGGGTCGGGCCGGGCCTTATTTTTCTTTAGTATCGGGCCGGGCCTAACTTATTTTTTACGTACGAAGCTGAGGCTATTTCCTAGTTTTCACGGACCAAAATAATCAGTTCTGGTTGAATTATCCCGTATTGAAAATCCTTTTCTCGATGTGTCCAAATCTGTTCAAAATTCAGTAAAATTTGGTTTGGTCTAAAAATTTTTGCAAAAAAGACATATACTTTTAAGTCGTTATTATTCTACAATTGAACATTAGAACTTATACTTTTGAAGAATCGTAGATTTCGCGGCTTATTTAAATATAAAACATGAAATAAACCTGCTTATGACGGAATTTTCTTTTAAACTGAAAATTGGGAATTTCTTTTAAACTTCTTTTAAACTATTCATCCATGCAAAATGAATACAGTAATACACGAGAAAAAAATATATTAAACATTTACACATGCTAAAAAGTGAACGCATTTTTTCTTTCTTATGAGATTTCGTCTTAGAAGATTTTACTTTTACCATATGCCATTTTTTAGATTTTCATGTGTCCATTACTTGGAATAAAGAAATAAAATTACTAATGATTATTAAAACATTTACATACAACAAACAAAGGTTCATTAAAAGCATAAATATCGCAGCCTACGGCACTTCTTCATAAATGGAGACCATAAACATGGGGGGAAAAAAGATTAATATAAATTTTTTCGGTCAGAACTAAAATGTATTTTTCTCTGCTGAACAAAAGTTTCTAAAGAGATTTTCTGATTGTTTTTCAAACATAAAAGCAAAACACTTTCATACATATTTACTAGCACGGTGATAGAACAATTTTTTTTTCATTTCCCAATAAATAAAATTTCATTTTGTAAGCAATTGTTGTCTCAAGACATTTTTTTTTATTTTGTTTCATTGTCTTGTCAAGAAATTCTTTTCTAAATGCTCCTTTCACAGCATGATTATTATTTTTTTTAATCTTTTGCCTTTACCTAAAAACGAAAAAAAAATAATTCGATTACATAGATTTTTAATAAGACCATCTTACAAAATGATATGTTTGTGGATCTACTCTCTTACAGCAGTTAAAAATTAATCGTAACCGGTCAAATTTCAAAAATATATTTGAGAGATTTTTTTACATTCTCGTTATAATTCTTTTTGTATAGAAGTTAAACAAAAAGATTTGAATTTCTTTTTTAAATGTCAAATAAAGGAGTTGCATTAAGCACATAAGTCGATATCAGTTTTAACTTTATTTTGCTATAGAATTTATAAATATGCATTTAAGCATTGATTTAAAATTCATTGAGAGAAACAAAATGCTGAGTTATTTGTGGATCACCTTATGCACGTATTATTCTGCCATTTCAATGCAAAAACTGTTTAAAGCAATATCATAAATATTACGAATATTAAAATATTGATGAAACAGGCATTTTCACTTTTTATAAAAGAAGAAGAAATGAAACGGCACTATATATATATATATATATATATATATACAGGGTGATTCTAAATTTTTTTACAATAAAAGAGGGGTGATAGTACACATCAAAACAAACAATATTAAATAGGAGACCAAGGGTCCAAAACGTTTTCCAAAGAAGATTGCTGCCATTAAAGTTTAGGGACCAAAATTTCAAATAAACATAAAAAACGGAAAAATCGGTCGATTGATTTGCGGTTTTCACTAAAATTATTCTTTATTCCGGCATTTTCTTGAAATTAAATTATAACGATAAATTTCAAAAAATGCCGATAGTGGGCGCTTTAGACTTTGGAGTAACGAACAACTATTTTTTGCCGGTATTTTTTGCATCTCATTAAACGTTTTCTTAAGCATAAACTCAAACTTAAATTTTGAGCTCAAAATCTGAATAGTTGGGAGTGGGTAAATAGCACCAACTTAACTTGTTCAGAGGGTTTAAATTTCAAATGATTATAAAAAACGGAAAAACTGGTTCATTGATTTGTGGTTTTCACTAAAACTATTCTTTATGTTGGTATTTTCTTAAAAATAAATTATAAAGATAAATTTCCAAAAATATCGATAGAGGGCGCTTTAGACTTTGGAGTAACGAACAACTATTTCTTGCCGTTATTTTTTGCATCTTATTAAATGTTTTCGGAAGCTTATACTTAAATTTTGAGCTCAAAATCTGAATAGTTGGGAGTGGTTAAGTAGCACAAAATGAACTGTGTTTAACGGGGAGGGGGAGGTTCAAATTTAAAATAATTACAGAAAATGGAAAAATTGTTCGATTTGTTTGCGGTTTAAAATAAAACTTTTCTTTAAGTCTCAAAAATAAATTTTAAAGATAAATTTCAAAAAATTCCGTCAGAGAGCGCCTTAAACTTCAGAGTAACCAACAATTCATTTTAACCATTATTTTTTGGTTCTAATTAAATACTTGCAAAAGCTTTTTAAATGTTTTCGGAAGCTTAGATTTAAACTTAAATTTTGAGCTCAAATTCTGAATCGTTATGAGGGGTTAAGAAGCGCAAACTGAAGTGTGTTCAGGAGTTGAAATTTAACCCTCCTTCCTCATCGAACACAATTCAATTTTTCGCTATTTAAACACTCCCAACGATTCAGAATTTGAGCCCAAAATTTAAGTCTATGCATTTGAAAGCATTGAATGAGATTAAAAAAAATAACAGTTAAAAATAGTTGTACGCTACTCCAAAGTCTAAGGTGCCCTCTATCGGCATTTTGTGAAATTTATCTTTTAAAAACAATTTCAAGAAATTGCTGATTTAAAAATTAGTTTTAGCGAAAACCGCAAACGAATCGACCAATTTTTCCGTTTTTTACAATCATTTGAAATTTGAACCCTCTGAACACAGCTCAGTTTGTGTTACTTAACCACCCCCAACTATTCAGATTTTGAGCTCAAAATTTAAGTTTGAGTCTAAGCTTACGAAAACGTTTAATGAGATGCAAATAATAACGCCAAAAAAGAGTTGTTCGTTACTCCAAAGTCTAAAGCGCCATCTATCGGCATTTTTTGAAAATTATCTTTATAATTTATTTTCACGAAAATACCTAAATAAAGAATAGTTTTAGTGAAAACCGCAAATCGATCGACCAATTTTTCCGTTTTTATAATCATTTAAAATTTGAACTTTCTGAACACAGCTCAGTTTGTGTTACTTAACCACCCCCAACTATTCAGATTTTGAGGTCAAAATTTAAGTTTGAGTCTAAGCTTACGAAAACGTTTAATGAGATGCAAATAATACCGCCAAAAAATAGTTGTTCGTTACTCCAAAGTCTAAAGCGCCCTCTATCGACATTTTTTAAATTTATCTTTATAATTTAATTTCAAGAAAATGCTGACTTAAAGATTAATTTTAGTGAAACCCGCAAATCAATCGACCAATTTTTCCGTTTTTTATGTTTATTTGAAATTGTGGTCCCTAAACTTTAATGGCGGTTATCTCCTATGGAAAACATTTTGGACCCTTGGTCTCCTATTTAATATTGTTTTTCTTGACATGTACTATTACCCCTCTTTTATTGTAAAAAAAAAATTAGAATCACCCTCTCTCTCTCTCTCTCTCTGTATATATATATATATATATATATATATATATATATATATATGGTGATTCTTCTTTAAAAAGTTCTTTTGAACACATAAGTAAATAAACTCGGAGGTAAATTAAATTCTGACACCGTTTTTAAACTTTTAAATGACTTATATTAAACGTTAATATTTACAAAAAAGATATTTACATAAGACTATTTACAAAGCAAACAATCATAACTCTAATTAATCAATTACATCTTATACGGGAACTCGTCTTCATCTTACGTTCTTTTTACACCAACTTAAAACTAAAAACATTCCATTCTCCTTTCTTCCGTTCAGTTCTTTTTTCTACCGCTTAAATCGTCTGGCTTCTTAGGAATTTAAAGTTTCTTCAAAATCGTCTGCCTCACTGAGAGCCTGTTCATCAGAGTTGCGATGCGTAGAAAATAATATGCAGATCTAATAGTGGAGGAGATTTCCCATATTTCGGCCATACTGATGAGATATTCGTCCTCGAATGTATTCTTGTTGGCTGGAAACAGCAGCTGGATCATCTGAAAAGATAAAGAAAAAAAAAAAACACAGCAGCATCCAAAGTCTAAATTGAAAAAAAGAAGTCATCATTCAAATTGTTTATCAAAGCTTAGATTATTTCTTGAAAAAATTCATATATTTTTTTTTCGCGTCTTTTCGTCTTCTCTTTCTTACGTCCTTTCATCTTCTTTTATCTTACGTCTTTTCGTCTTCTTCTTTCATACGTCTTTTCATCTTCTATTACCTTACGTCTTTTCGTCTTTTCTTTCTTACGTCTTCCGTCTTCTTTTATCTTACGTCTTTTCGTCTTCTTTCATACGTCTTTTCATCTTCTTTTACCTTACGTCTTTTCGTCTTTTCGAGAATAAAGTTAAAATTCTATTAGTTGTCAGTCCAGAGGTTTGTCATAGTTGGTATAGTGTCACAATCGGTGAAATTCTTTTTTTTTTTTTAAGCTTCGTCCGTCCACGGCTTCATGTACTCTGCACATGTACTGGTGACCATGGGTCCTTCGTTGAATCCAAGTTTCTTTACATCGTAGGTGTCATTATTTTTTACTTTTATGACTTTGTACGGACCTAAATATTTTGGTTTTAACTTCAAACCTGGACCTTGTTGTGTGCGTTTTATAGCAACCACATCATTAATCTTAAATTTGTTAGCTTTCTTTCGTCTGAGGTTGTAAGTTTTACGGTTCTCTTCTTGGACTTTTAAAATCTGTTTTTTAGCATTTTTTCTCATATCTTCGCGATTATTTGTAAAATCAGATTGTATTTCAGCATTCAGAAGACTAGTAATTTCAATGTTATTTTTTAGTTTCATTTTAGTACCAAACATCAATTCAAAAGGAGTTGTGCTTATACTTCTCTGAAAAGTCGAATTTATCACCTGTTGGACGTTGCTTACATGTGTATACCATTTTTTAGGATTATCGACAGACAATTTAGACAGAACAGATATTATGACAGAATTTAGACGCTCAACTTAGCCGTTAGACCTGGGTAATCCAGTGGTAATCGGGATATGTTTAATATTTTCATTGATGCAATAATCTTCAAAAGCTTTAGAGGTAAATGCAGGACCTTTATCTGATATAATTCGAACTGGATTTCCAAAGATAGATTTTTGGATTTCTAATTTAGAAATTACTTCGGCAGCATCGGTAGATTTTGTGGGATACAACCAAACAAATTTTGTGAATGCGTCAATGACCGAAAGGATATGTTTGTAATTTTTATTAGTGCTTTCTAATGGACCTAAGTGATCAACATGGTACGTATGTAATGGAGCTTCTTCTTTTTCTATTGGGTGAAGTAAGCCTTCTTGTTTACTACATTTTCTATTAACTAAAATACAGGGAACACAATTTGCTATACATTTCTCAATTTTTTGTTTAACTTTAGGGATGTAAAAATCATTTTCTAAACTTTTCTCTGTTCTTGCAACTGCGTAATGGCCTTTTTCGTGAGCGGCCTTGATTATATTCATTTGCATGTCTTCCGGTACAACTAATAAATCATTACCATTAACACATTTATAAAGAACATCATTTTTAACTAGATAATCATCAAAAGATTTCACCTTTAGGATTTCTTTTATTGTTTTAATATGGTCATCGGTTTCTTGAGCTTGGATAATTTTTAAAGTTAAGCTATCTTGGATTACCATGCAAATAGGATACCTACTTAATGCATCGACATGTCTCATACTGCTACCCTGTCTATGTTCAATAACATAATCAAAATCGGATAACATTATTGCCCATCTAGCTATTTTTGTACTCATTTCTTTTTTATCC
Organism: Maratus speculifer; assembly: GCA_964019185.1. Taxonomy (NCBI): domain Eukaryota; kingdom Metazoa; phylum Arthropoda; class Arachnida; order Araneae; family Salticidae; genus Maratus; species Maratus speculifer. The sequence continues at coordinate 26,284,684 of OZ025296.1, forward strand.
ATAGTCATTTTAAATGCATTACAATCGGTTACAATTTTAAATGGGATACCTAGCACATATACTCTAAACTTTTTCAGAGCTTCAATTACAGCTAAAACTTCTAATTCGTAACTAGTGTACCTCCGTTCAGCTTCGGTGGTTTTTTTACTTGCGAAATAAACTGGATGAAATTGATTATCTACTGGAGATTGTTGCATTAAAACAGCTCCATAGCCATCAATACTGGCATCACAATGGATTTCGGTCGCACTTTTGGGATTGTAAATTAAAAGTACTGGTTTTGACGACAAAATACGTTTGAGTTCATTAAAAGCTCTTTGTTCTTCTATATCGAATTTAAATTTTGAATCTTTTCTTAGCAGGTCACTTAACGGTTTAGCTATAACCGAATAATTTCTTATAAATTTTCGAAAGTATCCTGTCAATCCTAAATAACTTTGAACATCTTTGGTACACTTTGGTTCGGGAAAATTTATTACTGCTTTAGTCTTCAGTGGAGAGGGATACAATTTACCATTTATGATTCTATACCCCAAGAAATCAATTTCACGCTTCAAAAAATTGCATTTTTTAAGATTTAATTCTAATCCATATTCCGATGCAGTTTCGAGTACAAGTTTTAATTTTTCTAGACCTTCAGCTTCGTTTTTAGCAGGTATTATTAAATCATCCATATAAATGACAACAATGTGATCTTTTAATAGGTTTCGAAATACATTATAAATATACTTTTGAAAAACACTAGGGCTATTGGTCAACCCGAATGGACATTTCAAAAATTCGTATTGTCCTTCATGAGTAACAAACGAGGTGTACTTCCGCGAGTCTTCTTCAACATCTACATGAAAGAAACCGTTTTTCAAATCTATGGTGGTAAATACTTCGGCAGAATGTAATTGGTCTATTACATCATCAATAACTGGCAAGGGGAAATGCTCGCGTACTGTCTTTTTGTTAAGACATCTGTAATCAACACAAAGTCTCATTGTGTTATTTTTTTTCTTGACTAAAACAACCGGCGAAGAAAAATTAGAAGAACTTTCTCGAATTATTCCCTGAGCTAGCCACTCCTCAATTTGGTTTTCGACTATTTTTTTCTCGCATGGCGGTAATCTTCGAGGAGAAGAACAAACTGGGATTTCATCAGTTAAATTAATTTTCATTTTAACATCTACTGTTTTAGTTTTAATTGGTACATAATTTTCAATTAACCCTTTGATTACGGGGTTGGGATATATGTCGTCCCAAAGACTACGTCTCTTCTCTATTCGCACCACTTTTTGAAAATGATTTTCTTCCTTACGCTTATATTAGAATAATTTACAGTGAAATCAACCAATGAGATTTTTTTCTTAATTCTGGCATGAATAAATTTAAAAATAGTTGTTATTTTAGCCCGTAATCAAAAGGTTAAAGAGTATAACTCTGAACGTAATTTTTTGTCAGCAATGTGAGTTAAATCAATTTTAGGCTCATCCAAAACATTTACAATATTAACTAAAAAGTCATTAGACTGAACTTCAGCTTTAAACAGTTTCACTTTATTCTCCGAAATAGTTAATGTACCTTGATGAATAACATCAGTGCCAATAATTAAATCGAAATTAATGCAACTGTCCTTAACGACAAAAATAGTAACTTTAAATTTTGAACCATCTACTTCAATTTCTGAATTGAAACAACCTTCTGGTTTAATTGAGGCTTTTCCTAGACCGGTCAAAGAGATACTCGTAGGTTTTAATTCTACAAAGTCCTTCAAATTATCATAAATACTTTTCTTTAACAAAGTCTTTTGGCTACCAGTATCTATTAAAGAGATTAAACGCAAAGAATAAAGCTTTATCTCTTTCAGAATTAAATCTTGGGATGTAATAATGTTTACTTGTGACTGAGCATTTTTAACACTTGTATCTTTAGATTTATTACATTGAAATGATTTATGACCATAAGCGTTACAAGCAAAACAAAGCGGCCCTTTATCTTTATTTACACAGTTAATACTCTTATGATTATTCCCGCCACAATTAAAACAACGCATATTTGGCTTTACAGGCTTAAATTTGTTCTTAACTTCAACTTCGGATTTAATTTTAGGCTTAGCTCCTTCATATTTATGAAATTTTGCATTTTCATACTCCGACCTTATTTTTTCATAAATCTTTAATTTTTTTTTAAATTCAGCAATATTGGGACAACCATACAAAAAAGATTTTTTAGAAATGGGGTCATTAATTCCATTTATTACATACTGAATAAGGGCAGAATCTTCAATATTGCCTTTTGAGCATAATTGTTTCATATTTAAAAAATATTCATCTAACAATTCATGTGGTCTAATTTTTCTTTTGGACAGCAATTCGTGTAATTCAGCTGAATTGCACGTTTGACCAAATTCAGATATGAGTAGGGCTTTTAATTTAGACCACGAATTAATATTTGTTTCACTTTCAAGAAATAATTTTGCTTTGCCTGTCATACGGCGTTTAGCCAAAATCAATTTGTGCAAATCACTAACGTTAAATAATAAAACAATATCTTCAAAATCGGCAATCCATTTATTAATATTTTGTACTTGAGTACCTTCAAACATTGTAATCATACTTTCAATATCATTAATAGAAATGCTTGGTTTAATAACATAATCAGGAATCAGAATTTTCTGATTTTCATTACTTTCACAATTAGAACTACCAGAATCATTTCTCATATTATTCTCAAAAACAGTTGAAATATTTTTAGTTTTATCTTTTAAATCATCATTAAATTCATCGACACTTTCGTCATCACTAAGAGTACCTACATCGGCTATCATATTAATTTTTAAAATATTAAAATCACATAAACTAGAAATTATTCTGGCAGCAATTTCATCAAAAGTTCCCGAATTATTTATACACAAAACATTGCAAATGTTAATTAAGTCGTTAACAGAAAAATTATCTTTAATTTCTTTGAATTTAGTTTGATATTCATCGGAATCTACTTCAAACGTAAACCCAGTAAAATTCCGAATTCTACGTCGATTATTTCTGTCACCGATTTCTCCAAAAATTAATTTGTGCAATATCTTAATACTAGCTGATTTTTCAGTTTTCAAAGAAAACTCTAATTCCTTTAAATCAACTAATTTTTCCATTATTGAAAAGAAAAATAAAATAATAAACTCACTTCATAATTAGACGTTCAGCTTCACACACTTTGATAGCACTTTCGTCGCAAAATTTTACCTCTTCTGAATTAGCTTTGTGGGCTTGACATTCCATCACAGTTCTAAAAAATATCGGCTTCCAAGATATTAAAAAATATATATTTCCATCTCTGTGGGCGTGCGTCTGTATCTCACTTACTGAGACCATTATTTATGGTGATTCTTCTTTAAAAAGTTCTTTTGAACACATAAGTAAATAAACTCGGAGGTAAATTAAATTCTGACACCGTTTTTAAACTTTTAAATGACTTATATTAAACGTTAATATTTACAAAAAAGATATTTACATAAGACTATTTACAAAGCAAACAATCATAACTCTAATTAATCAATTACATCTTATACGGGAACTCGTCTTCATCCTACGTTCTTTTTACACCAACTTAAAACTAAAAACATTCCATTCTCCTTTCTTCCGTTCAGTTCTTTTTTCTACCGCTTAAATCGTCTGGCTTCTTAGGAATTAATAGTTTCTTCAAAATCGTCTGCCTCACTGAGAGCCTGTTCATCAGAGTTGCGATGCGTAGAAAATAATATGCAGATCTAATAGTGGAGGAGATTTCCCATATATATATATATATATAAGGTTAATGCACTTTACAGTGGACATCTAATACTTTAAAATTTAAAAACAAGGCCAAAATGCATTTGAAAGAAACTACTGGAAGACATCTGATTGACTAATATCCTTAAATGTTAACTTTTCACAAAGTGCTCGGAATATTATTTTTCTTCTGGTAAATTTCTTTATTTTCTAGAGTGTATTCAAAAACAGAAATTTTCTGGTAAATTCTTAGAGTAATCATTAAGAGATAAGTTTTTATTTAAAACATTGTCTCTTTAATATTATGTCTTGTTTTAAATGAAACTATTGTTAATATATACTCTATTGCATTGAAAAATAATTTGTTGGATAAGTTGAAAACTTAAAGATTCATATATCAGAAATTTACTAGGCCTACTATTAGAGCCAAGTAAATTTTAAAAGGAGCAAGGTAGCATTTTTTGTTTTTCATTTTTTCCAAAAAATATATTTTGAAAGGGTATGTGCAAATATAACGTTATTTTTTTTTCTTTTTTTTGTAATTTTGGACCATATCCACCCTTTAGATATCATACGTTATCATCCCTCGAACACCCTCAGCCCCTAATAATGTTATCGTTATCAAAGTGTAATTTTTTTTTTATTTCTAAAATTATTTTCTTTTGTTCCAAATGATATGCAAAACTGGTTACCTTCTTATTTTCGCATACTTTTATGATTAAAACGAAGATAAATCAATAAAGTATCACTAAAGTCAATCAATAAAGTCATCAAAAAGTATATGAAAAAACATTATATCAAATAACACTTAAAAGAAATAGTTACTATTAAAAAGAATTTTATAATAGCTTTTTGTTACTTAATGCATTCAACGGTAATAAAGTCCTGTTGTACTTGCCACGAACAGAGAACTGGTGGGAGGCAGATAAAAATTATTATCAACAAAACAAGTGGACAGTATTCCTTCTCTTTCTCTTTAATTTATTAGCAAATGCAAGCTTCATCTCAAATATACTTCACATATGGTTTCTAGAAACGTAAGTATTGTATAGATATATGAAGAAGAATAGCAATGTCAAATGTTGGGTATTCCATATTTTAGAATTAAATAATTTTATAATAAGTTAACGATTAATAATAACTTTGTGTTTTCATAAAAAAAGATAACAGGCTAAAAAAGATAACATGCTATTTTTTACCTAAGACCATGTTACGAATAAAAAGAAAAAAAAGTGACTGAATCAAAAATAATATAGATATCAAAAAGCCATCCTCCCTCCCCCCCAGAGTTATCTTACGAAAGCATATGCCAGACCCCCCCCCCCTCTCCCTCCTAAAAATATAACGTTATGTTTGTACAGCCCCAAAGCCTTCAATCACAGTTTTTAGCTTTCATTTTGATGCATGAAGTCTCGGAATGGGCTAAAAAACATATGTAACTTTTGAAAATCATTCATACTTTAATAATAATTAGATAATTGCTTTTAAGTGGTCCACTTCTGGTGCGTTTATCTTACTAACGTAAAATGTTGACCGTTGTATTGAGGGAAAAATGTCTCTAATAAATATTTATTTAAATTCAAGAATCATATAGAATCGCTAATTTATTTCAGGTGCAATAAATTTTACAAATTTTGGTAAAAACGGTTTTCAATAATTGAAATAAATAGGGATTACCATATCACTACAAATTTATTGCGAGTTATGCTAAACATCTTGCTCATCTTTTCTTATGCTATTATGAAATTATGAAATTCAAAAAATAATCCCAAATTATTTATCATTATTTAGGAATGTCTTATGTCATTATTTAGGAAAAAGCAATATGTCGCTAGTAAATATGCTTTTAAATTCAAGAATCCTAGAAGTGCTAACTTATTTCAGGTAGCAATATAGAATTTACAAATTTTATAAATAACAGTTTTCAATAACTGAAATAAATAGGGATCACGCTATCTCTAAAATTTATTGGGAGAAGTGTCTTGATTAGGTTTTCTTATACTATTTCAAAGAAATTGCATTCAAAATTAATCCCAAGCTTATCATCGTTTAGGAAAAAAGTAATATGTCGCTAATAAGTGTGCATTTCAATTCAAAAAGCCTCTAGAATCGCTAACTTACTTTGAGTACAACAAATAGTTCACAAAGTTTGGTAATAACAATTTTCAATAACTGAAATAAGTAGGGATTATACACTATCACTAAAATTTATTGTGAGGTGTGAAAAACATCTTACTTATGTTTTCTTACAAAAAAAAAAAAAAAAAAAAAAAAAAAAAAAAAATCTCAAAATAGCCATTGTTAAAAAATATATATATATAAATAATAAATAAAAATAATAAATATGCATTTAAATTCAAGAATCCTCGAGAATCGCTAACTTACTTCTTGGATAACAAATAGTTTACAAATTTTTGCAATAATAGCTTTCACTAATTGAAACATTTATTGTGAAGTGTTTCAAAACATCTTGCTTACCTCATATTATGCTATTTTTTAAAAAAATCACATCCAAAAAATAATACCAAGTTGGTTATTGTTTGAAAGGGGAGTTGTATGTCGCTAATAAATAATTTAAATTCTAAATTTTAAATTGAATTTAAATTGAAGAATCCTAGAATCCTAATCTTGTACAAGAAAGAACTTACAATTTTAGTAATAGCATTTTTCAATAACTGAATTAAATAAGGATTTCCCTTCATCACTAAAACTTACGGTGAGGTGTGTAAAACACCTTGCTTATCTCTTCTTATACTATTTCGAAGAAATCACATCCAAAAATAATATGTTTTGTTGTTTCTTTTTGGAAAGCTGGACGCTTCAGTGCACTTGGTTCTGTTGACAGGTATTCTGTCAAATCAGAGGTGAACCGTTTCTTGACCCGTTATAAGTGGAATCAAAGGCGTCGTTTAATTTATATATTTCCGGTAATAGTAAAAACGTCTGAGTTAGCGTGAGAAGAGACCGGCGAAAGGTGTTGCTTTCTGCATGTTGTTTTTTGGTGCCGCTGCTTGCTGTCAAGCATCTTAACGAGTGACGTAGTCATAAAAAAGCAGAGAGTATACTCTGAAGGCAGATCGTATACCCTAAAATATACCTTACTATAGCTTTCTAGAGAAACAGAATGTATACAGCGTATTCCTCGGTATACCCTCCTCTAAATCTCTGATCTTAACCCTTTATAGCCTGATAGTGTATTTAAGTATCATACACCCCTTCGCAATGAGCGTCTTTTTTAGAATATTTAATCTTGTATCACCAGTTTTTCAATACAATAATAATTCTTTGCATAGTTGGGAAAAGGCTTTTATCTAATAATACAAAATTTAGTATACTCGAATTGTTATGCAATTGATATACAGCTGGCTCTCGTTAATTCGAACTTGTCGGGACCACAAGAAATGTTCGAACAATTCAAAGTTCGAATTATGGAAAGTATGAAATGCAAACATGCTTAATATGGTACTATTACAAAGGAATTAATGTTATAATGTTTTTTAAATTTATTTCGTCTGTTATCATTAGAATAACACTTATTATTAAATTAGAATGTATAAATACATAAACTAATTAAAAGATTAGAAAAAAGCACAATGAAAGAAAAATTTAAAGCATTACTGATGGAGAGACGGGACACTAATAAAATGGATATCAAATGCATGAGATTATATGTCTACTCGTTCGGAACAATTTTCACAAAAATCAAAAAGAGAAAGTTATTTAAATGATCTGAAATCTATGACGAAGAAAAGAAAAATGAAAAATCGGAATTCTCGTTAGTTTGAATTAAACAAAGTCAAGAGAAAAGGAGTTCGAATTAATGAAAATTTTAACGTTGCCTTTAAAAAATTTTCGGAACTTCATGTTTAGTTCGAATTAAGCGAAGATTCGAATTATCCTTTTGTGAATTAACGAGAGTCGACTGTATGTTATTGAGGTTTACTGTGAAATGTTTGCTATTTAAAATGGAATGCTTGGCATTTTTAGTTTGTTTAGAGAAAGATACCGTTACATTATAATCAAACCGGAGGAAACCGCTTGTGGATATTTCACTGATGTTATATTATTTCAAGCCTAATAAAATTGATATGCATTTCTGATCTGTATTAAAATATGCTTTCTGTAAAATATTGTGTTTAAGAGTTTAAGTTATGTCATTCATTTACAGAGACACATAAAAAGAATTCGGTTACAGTATCGTCCATAAGTGGTAATCATCGGAAGCGCATTTTCTCTTATGGTTTTGAAGTAAAAGGATTTTTTGTAGATACTTCTAGTCCAAGAGCCGACAGCACAAAACTTAAAGTATCGAGCACAAGAAAAAACATTTATTTTATGGAACAGTAGAAATAGAGAAATCTAATGATCCATGTATGTCCAAAGTTAAGATTTACATAAGCCAAAGACTAACACCATCAGTGGTTGATTCGTAGATTTATCATTGTATTTTCCTGCTTCATGTTTTAATACCTTTAATTGTAAGACAAACATGATGATAAACCTACGAGGCAACCAACCACTGGTGGTATTAGTTTTTTGGCCTATGCACCACTTCACTTCCTGCTGACATGGATCATTAGATTCCCCTACTTCTACTCTTCCATAAATAACGATTTTTTTCTTGTGATTGATACCTTAGGTTTTTGTGCTGTCTGCTCTTGGACTATACGCGTTGTGTAAAAAATCCTTTGATCTGCTATAGGGCTGCATTAAAGAATTCGTAAGCTTTTTCTGTTTGAACGTGGATAGCTTAAAATTATTTTTTATTTGAGCCTTGCATTTTCCAGCTAAAAAAGATATAAAGTATTTGAAGCGATGTTTGTACAATATAAATAAATTCAAATGCAAGTTGCACAAAGTACTGGCTGTATTGCCGTTTATGTATGGTTATGGTTGAAAATACGTTTTCTGTTGCTATGAATTTTTCAAATTGTTTATTTAAAATATCTTCATTTATCTTATTAAATAGAGAAGTGTCGTTACAATATCCTGAAAAGGGATGGAATGTGTTTCATAATCTATACTTGTAGCACTGTTTTTCTTTCTTGGTTATAACTATTCTTAATAAATGATAAGACATACAAAACAGTAACTTAATTTATTCTATTGAATTATTAAACTATTTTATTGCACTAAACTGACGAAGAAATATACCGAAGAAGTTAAATCAGTGAAGTAAAAAAGTTACATTTAACTATTTTTAAAATAATAGTTGGGTTGTTCCTAAACTATGGGGGGAATGTTTTTCTGTAGAATTTTTTCTTTGAAACTTTTTAAAACGTTTATCTATATATTTAAATTAAATCTCTACATAAAAAAATATTTATTATTTATCCACATATTGCGTCAGTCCCACCTTTGATTTCCGTAAAAAAAGTACCTGATTCTTACTATTCTGCACTACTTACAATGAACAACTCCCCCCCCCTCCTATTACCTTTACTGACATATATATATTCAATACATTTTTGCAACATTTATATTTCAAGAAGTTCTTTTTTTATATCTAACTGTATATATTTGATATATGTATGAGGATACCAGTTTCAAAACTCGTCTTAAATCGAGTTTTACTTATCAGTCTTCTCTATAGGCAAATCTTAAACTAGTTTTATCGTGTATTTCTGGCATTGTAAAATCGTGGTTTATAATGAAAAGCAATGGACACAGTCAGAGATGTTCTGTCTTTTCTCAAAATCTGATTTTCTGGATAAAGTGAGTTTTTGAAAAATTTATATTTCAAGCAATCCTTTCTTTTATATCTCATTGCATATATCTTATATATGTATGAGGATGTGAATTTTAAAACTCACATTAAATTGAGTTTTCTCTCCGATAAAATCATTCTCTATTGGCAAACCTGCATAGAAAAAACACTACAATCTATTAAAAAAAAGTTTTATATTGTATTTTTAGCATTGTACATTGGTTTACAATGAAAACCAGTCAGAGGTTTGTCGCGGTTTTCCAAGACTTGATTTTCTAGATTAATCGAGTTTTTAAATTCACGTTTTCATATACACATATATAATAACAAAAACTAAGAAATAAACATGTAGTAAAAAAAAATAGATATTTAAATATGGGTTCTTTCTGACAATTTTACTTCCTAAGTATTTTTCTTTTCTTTTGTCTATTTTTTTTCTTCTTGTGGTTATTTAAAGCAAAATATAATGTACAACGAGGTTCCACGTCGTTGGTCCACGCTCTAATGGTCTCCGACTAATATTATTTAAACATTCGTTAAAATTTAAGAGACCGTATCTAAACCTTTAAATTAATTACAAATAAAGATTACTATTACGTAACAAAATTGAGCTTTAGATTACAATTAATCGATATCAAACGATTATATCAATGCATAAGAGGAAAACATTGACGGAAAAAAGCTATTCTTGTGAAAGCTTATTGATTAAAATTTATTATTCCCAAGTTCTTTTACTTGAAATATTTTATGTAATTTACTTTTTTAGTCTATTTCAAGTCTATTTTTTAATAATTTTATTTCCAAGATAAAATTACGATTGTACAGATGTAGCATCAAATTACAGTTAAGCAGTATAAAATTGTTGTCAAAATTTTCTTTTAATTTTTTATAATCAAAGTTTTTACTTGAAATATTTAATATAATCTATTTTTTTTTATGTTTATTCTTGTGTCTATTTTAATGTCTATTTTTCGATAATTTTTTTAAAGAATAAATGTACACCTCCTCCTCCTTTAAAAAAAGAATCAAAAAAAGAAAAAAAGAATCAAAATAATAACAGAAAAATGTTACATTTTACTATTTAAAGTATTATCCTCGAGAACATGATTTGTTTCTTTTAATTCAAATTAACTCTAAAAAATCACGCTATTGCGCAAGTATAGGTTATCCGATTACAATTAATCGGTATCAAATGTCCATCCCCGCGTGTGTCGGAAAACATACAATGTCAAACTCTGTCAGAGCTAGTTCACTCCCAAGAGGATGATGCGGGGAGCAAGTCTTGCGGCGAAGCCAAACCAAAACAAGAACCTGGGGAAATGCCAGTGGCACAGGAAGAGCAGACCAAGGTGGGAGGAGAGAGAGAGAGGGAGCGACAGGTGCTTCCGGTGATGGGCGAGATACCTCGCAGCGTGGGAAATGGACATCGCCGTCTCGTCCATCTGATTCGGAAAGAGGAACAGGTTGTTTGGAGGCGCAGACGATCTCGAAACTGGGGCTTGAAAGTTAAAGAAACGTAACATTGAGATGTTTTGTACTATTGAAAATTTGCAGATTGGGCATTAAATAGTTATTAATAATGATAGCATATTAATAAGATTACTACATAAATTCTAATATATATTGTTGGTAATTGTGAATTTATGAGTACTTGAATATTTTAGCTATAAAAGTTCTCCTTTCGAAAATCATAATAATAATAATAATAATAGTAAAACAGTTTTTAATGCATAATACAATAAACTGCCACTTTAGAATTCTTGAATATAAGCAGATCATTTTCATTTGTTGAAAAAAACCACGTGTGATGGCAAAGAATTTGATCCCTATGCCATTAGCTTGTTTTGTTTAGGCCGAATGATTGCATTTAAATTTGAACGCTAACTCGCATCCTATTACAAACCGTTTTTGCGGCATACTGCGTCTCCATCTATCTCTTTCCTCCATGATCTTACATAACAATTTTGCCAAAATAAATAAATAGATAAATAATAATAAAAGCTGCCACCAATTGCAAGTTACTGAACTTTAAAATTTTTGAGTCCATCTTAGGACACTAGGTATAATTTTATAAATTAGATTATAACCTAGCACAGACAATTTCTAAATTATAGCTAGAAAATTGAATAAATGTGTTGTTTAAATAGTTATTTCGTGAAAATTTCGTAGAATGGACGCTAGATAACATTAAAAATTATAATTACTATCATGGCATATGTATCTTTAAGATACTGAGATAGCCCATTTTTTATAATTATAGTATGAGAGTATGATATTTATTATTAGTGACAGAATGGTTAATATTTTTTTTAGGTAGTGAACATACCATTGTCATTTTTACTATGTAATGTAAGATACTTGTTAATTCATAAAATTTGCTTTTACTTTGAATCTTTATTTATTTATTTATTTTTACTGTTAACAATTTAAAAGATATTTATTAATCTTCACACTAATTACTTTTAATTCTTTTGTATCTGATTTTTTTTTCTATTTTAAGAGAAAAAACATTTTTACATTAACAATGTTAATATTAACTATGCAAATAGATTTATTGAAATTTAACGAATTTTCCATTACCTGAAATCTAACTAATGTAGTTATTTTGAATACTATTAAATTCATTTTCATATGAAAATAGACTAAGGAAGAATTTTTGAAGATGTTTGGAAAATATCGAATTACAACAAAATTGAATAGATATTATAACTGTCTAATCCTTTTTTTTTTCTCGTTTTATTACACGTTATTCTTTCAGAAAAGTAGCATATATTTTTTAATTCAAAGGGTGAAATATGTGCTTAAGGCCCCACACTAGGCACAGAAAAAGACCCGGATTTTTTGCACAAGATAGCTGAGGACGATCCACAACCGGCCTAGTTTTTACTTTTTCGATTTTTATTATATATTTTTTGTATTACGATAGTATCAGTTTCAGAACTGGTTTAAACCGGTTTCGAAAGTTAAAGTATTTTTTTTTTTTAATCTGAAATTAAAACTGAAAAAGTGAAAATTAGGCCGGTTGTGGATCGTTCTCAGCTATCTTGTGCAAAAAACTCATTTAAAAATATTAAAATTTGAGCGAGATATTTGAAGAGAACGTCCCCATAGACTTTACATTATCATCCGGGTCTTTTTCTGTGTCTAGTGTTGCGCCTTAAACTAAAAGACTCGCCGATGATGCAAAGAATATTAAGTAAACTATTATTATTTTTATTATTACTGTTATTGTTTTCATTATTGTTATTATTTTATCAAAACGCAAATGAAATCATAATAAAAAATTCATAACTATATACTGTCATTACTGCATATAGATAGCAACAAAAGTACATGTTAAGGTAGAATAATACTCAATAAAAAGACGTGCACTATTAATAGTAAGCCAGATCAAAAAGGATTAATAAGTGAATAAAATCCGCCAATAGAGTCATTTTATTTTTCATTTGATTTCCGTTCTATAATAATTGGAAGTATTAGGGTCTGATAATTATATCTTTAAAAAATAAATAAATAATTGCAGAATGAGTATTAAATATTTTGAAGTTCCTCACTAAAAAAATGCTGAAAAGGTGTAAGAATGATTTTAAAAACAGAAAAATAGTTTTAGTTAACCATTGATGTATTTCATTTCATCCCGGAGTCATTTTCAAAACAATTAAAAATGATATTACAAAGTTGCACGGTCTATAATGCATTAGACTGAAATACCATCATCCAGGTTTCCATGCGATACATGCTATTTTTTTATTATTGTTATTTTACTTGGATTTTTATTTATATTTTTTGAAAACTGAGCAACTCGTGTCACAGTTTTGGTAGGTTGAATGATTTTGTATCGTTACATGTGGAATTTTTATTTGTTAAAATCTCTATTGTTTCTCTTATTGTTTGGATAATATTGTTTGGAGGGAAAGATTATTTTACTCTCGTTGAAGTTTATATGGATATTTTCTTCTTGATTTAATTTTGCCAGAGCTGTTGTTTTTCTATTATATTTAATATTAGCAATATGCTCCTTCTTTCTGTATTAAAATTTCCTGCTTGTCATTCCGATGTATTAATTCTTTGATCCATCTGCTTTAATTAAGGGTATTTCATGAATTCCTGAATAATTTTTGGAATTAATTGGACCAATCTTAGAGCAAATTATATTCCCCAATTTCTGAAGTAAATTGACTACTAAGCAGATTTTGAAACTTTAAAGACAGTATTTTAATTTCTCAAAAAATCTTGAATAATATTAGATGGAATGAAAAGTTTGTATTTTTGCAAATCAAATTTATGATCGGACTTCTTATTATTGGCAATACTCATGATTAATTTATTAATCTGTACAGCACTAAAACCAATATTAAAAGCAATTCTATAGATGTTCTCTAATTCACTATTCAAACTGTTTTTAGTACATACTATAGAAAAGCCACGTCTTATGAACAATCTGTAGGTGGAGATTTTAGGTAACTGGAGAATCTGCATTATATGTTATTTATTTAAACTCAAGATAATTAAGCAGTGTGCTCTTAACCAGTGGTGTAGTCGTAAAACGAACAGAAGGTTTATGTTCTAAGCAGAGGGTATACACTCAAGACAGAGGGTATCCGGGAGTGCCTATGCTATAAGTTTCTTGAGAATCAGAGGGCATACGGGGCTCCTTAAAAAAATCCAGAAGGTCTACGGCATATAACCCCGTATATCCTCCACTACATCCCTGCTCTTAGCCCTTTGTCTACGGCTCGGAACAAATACTTCCGAGTAGAATGCTATTTGAATATATACCGGGTGTCCCAAAAATGACTGATGGATTTTAAAATTCAATAACTTGCAAAAGGTGACAGTTATTTAAAAAAACTTTTGCAGGAGGGTTATGTATAATGTCAGGAGCTTTTTTACCGTAATTTTTTATTTTAGTTCGCATCTTAAACAATAGGTGGCGCTGACGGCGATTGAAGGCCAGATGATCAGTGCTGAGTGAAGCGTTTACCTGGCCTTCAATCGCCGTCAGCGCCACTTATTGTTTGAGATGCGAACTAAAAAAGATTACGGTAAAAAAAAAACTCCTGACATTGTACATAACCCTGCTGCAAAATTTTTTTAAATAGCTGTCACCGTTTGCAAGTTATAGAATTTTAAAATCCATCAGTCATTTTTGGGACACCCGGTAGATATATATATATAGATGTATATAACTGCATGCAATTATACTAGGATATTTGCAAGAGGAATTTACCACAAAGAGAATTTTTTGTAAACTATGATGTGACTGAATATAAAAATGTTGCCACTCCTGTCTGGTAATCAAATTTGTTGATTATTGTTTAACAATACTACTATTAGATGAAGATCCAATATAAGAATCCGATTAGTTCAACATAATAAATTTTGCTCCATGCAATTTTTGTCATTTTAGCAATTTTTATGCGATTTCTGGCTTTCTCTTTGGGATTTCATTTTATTGTTTTCATATTAATGAAAGGAATCCCATTTCAATCTTATGGAACAATTTAGTATTTTTTTTCTCTTTTCAATAATGTGTATCTGTAATTGCGCAATGATTTTTTTTTATGTTTTGGCGATTTTTAAAGTTTTTGTTAGCTTATGCGCTTCTTTGACGGAACAGGCAACGCCGCGGAATCAGCTAAAAAACGTGACAGTAAAATAAACGAAAAAAGAAAAAAAAAGAAATAAATAAAAAGAAACAGCAGAACAAGAGGAAAAAAAAACAGAAATGATAAAGCGAAATATAGAAACGCATTGGGCTACTGACATATGCTGATACAACTCAACCAAATATTTGTTTATTGCATAGTAAATATGATTGTATTCGAATTATTTCTACAACATAATTAGATGAAATACATCCCTATTCCAGTTTAATGAGTGCTTTCAAACATACAAGGCATAAATCGACGTAAGGCGAAAAGCGTATGAGTTTGGAAACGCTAACTTAATGAAAATTTTTTGAGTGATAGTTTTCCCCTAACATAGGTTATTTCAGAAAACATTTCCTCAGTCTTAAAAAAAATAAAAAAATAAAAAATAAAAAACGAAGCTTGAATATCATAATTATCTTTCCTTCAAGATCATTTCGAAAGATTCAATTTCGCTCATCGAAACTTAATAATACGAGGTATTACAATTCAATTAAAGAATCTTGGCACATTATTACTTAATCTGTCTCTGATATTTATAAAGTCGCACTATTCTTTTACAGCGTACACCTTTACCTGTCGTTGAAATAACGGTGGTAAGTGAGAAACAATAAAAAATAAAAATAATAAACGTTATAAGACGGCAGAATAAACAAAGGGAGATGAAAGAGAGAGGTAGATAAACAGGGAGACGACTGAGACAAATGACGACACAATTCAACAAGATTTTACTTTTTGATTACTAATATAATTTCATTCGAATTAAGTATATGTATAATCATATAAAATATTACTTTACTGCAATTTTTTTCGAGGGGAGGGGTGATAATAAAATCATAGATGTAAACATCTCCAGACATTTTGGAGTTTTCAGGAACGGTTATTAAGTAAAACATCAGTCGAATTTCAATTTCAATATCCGAGCCGTGAAATTCCCCAATCCTCGGCGTGATTTTTCTGTGTATATACGTTTCATATTTTACCGAATTGTGCTAATTATTTATTTATGCATTTGTTTATTTAAAATCTAAAAATATATATTTTGGAATTAATAGGGGCAAAGAAAAAAGTACTAGACAAAAAATATATAGTTGGAACCTTTTAAATTTCTCAAAAATTTAATGTCTACTGATCATAAAACAAATTTGCAAATTTCCTCAACAGATCATTGGGAAAAATACCAAATTTTGCCAATCAGTCGCTTAAAAAATTGCAGATTCTGCCAATCGGTTACAGAAGCTGCCAGTTTCATCAATCGGATGCAGTAAAAAAAATTAAGAGTTTTGTCAATAGCTGATGTAAAGAAATCATGAGTTTCCCCAATCGTACACGAAAATAACCGAAATTTTCGTCAGGTGATTGCAGAAAAAATCTCACAAAATCCGTCAGTTCGTCGCGTTGAGAAAAAATTCGACGTTGAGAACATCGTCAATAGGCTGTGAAAAAGAATCTCGGATTTCCAGAAAAAAATTTGGAATTTCGACAGTCGTCGTTCAAAAAAAGGATTTTGTTGATTGGTCACTGATAAAAATCAGAAATTTCGTCAATCACTTGCAGTAAAAAGTCGCAAAATTCTTCAACAAATCAGGGCAAAAATTATGGAAATTCTTCAATTCTTTGCAACAAAAAAAATCATAGATTTATTCAATCTAACATTTTAAAATATCGCAAAATTCGTCTGTCATCGTTGATAAAAATTTCTAATTTCGCTAATCAGTCACTAAAAAAAATGTATATTTTTCCAATTATTCGGCGCAAAAGTAACCGAATTCTTTAATCATTCGCTGAAAAATATTGTGAAATTCGTCAATGATAAAAATAGCGAATTTTTCAATCACTCGCTGCAAAAAAATAGTGAATATCATTTATCAGCCGCCCCAAAAAATTGTGGATTTAATTAATCGGTCACGCAATTTCACATTATGTATATCGATTACGAACTTTTTGCTCTGCAGGGATAGAAAAAAATCCCTTTTCATAAGTTTATTACAAAAATCTTTTATACTTGTAAAGTAAAAGTAAATTAAGTTACCTTTAGTTTAAATTTGTTTGTATGGATAAATGCAAATGTAATGCAGGAGTGTAAGACTGAGGACCGCCGATCCTAACTATGTATAGAAATAATCGACTTCTTGAATTTGAAAGATCAATGATTAGATAAAGCAATAATTATTAGAAAGGTATGGTATAGAACTTAAAAGGTGTAGTATTTAATGGTATAGAACAGGGCACAGTTTGACACCGGTAAGGAATAAGGATTAAAATAATATATTTTTTAAAATATCAAAAAGTTTAGCTTGGAAAAAACTTTGTATGTCTCCTGAAATGATTTCCGAAACGCTAATATTTGATTCCAAAAGAATGTTCAAAAATCCTGAAAATTAACTAGTAGACACCTAATACAGTTTTTATGAAGTTGGCCTTCATAGAAAAAGTTGTAAATTGACGAAAAGGGGTAGAAAAGGTAAGTGGTTAAAAAAAAATGTTTAAAACTTCATCAGTATTACCCCAATGTTAACTTTAACTAACGTAGGTTGTTTTTACAAAGTCTTAAATATCAAGAATTTTCGAAAACTCCAATTCACTCACTAAAATTTAATAACACATCCCTTTTTTTCACTGTTATTATGATCCTATAAAGTTTCTTGGCACTTTCCTACTTAAACTCTCTCAGTTATTAATAAAGTCGTACCATACCCTTACACCTTTACCTGTCGTTGGGAGAACGATGGTAAATCATAAATAACAAAAAATAAAAATAAAAAAGACACGGAACGACAGAAAAAAAAATGGGAACGAACGAAAGAGGTAGAGAAACGCGGGGGCGATTGACATATGTCGCACGACAACTCAACGGAACCAACTACGATGTGTGGCTGCAAAGGGGAGGGTAGATGAAGTATCACCACCTGTGTTCGCGTGGGTGGAGACGAATGATGGATGCTTCAGGTGCGTTTATGAAGATGATTCCGACAGATTGCGTTGGTGACATCCATCGAATGATTTTTTTTTTCGAACGGAAAAGAGCGTGGTGGCAGGTGCTTGTTTACCGGGATTTGAATGCAATATTCTGCGTAATACGCAACTGTTTCTGGATGTTTAAACTATTACAGCACGTTGATTCCGCATTGGGAACTATATCGGAATATCATTAATCCCTGCATGATATATATGTGTGTACGTGAAGTATCGCAAGATTTCAATTACAAGCGAATATTTTTTTTTTTTTTTTTTTTTTTTTATGTTTTTTCGCACCACTTTTTAAAAACAAAGATTTTTCACATACGCTTTGAGAACATACGCAAGAGAAATATGCCAAAAAATGTAGTTTTTTTTTTTTTTTTTTTTTTTTTTTATGCGAATACAATATAAAAATATTCGTCTCTAATTGAAGCTTTGTGATGCCCCCACGAATACAGGGTGTATCTGAAATGCATGAACAAACTCTTAGAGGGATATGAGCACTCATAAAGACAAACAAAAAATGCAATGGAACACGGGGTCGCAAACGACATTTATTATTTTCCGATGCGGTATCCTTAAAAAAGGACATCTTATTTTACTTTCACTGGCACCAAGAATATTTCATTTAAATTTTGCTTTTATGACATACCTGAAAATAGACAAAATCTTGTTTTCTAATAAATGTGTTTATAAATTCTGGTGTGAATTAATTATTTGAAACAGATTTATTCCGCGCTAGAAAGGGTTGAATGATGAAAATCGAGAAAATGCGTCTGGAAATCAAGAAAAAAAAACACTCCAGAAAATTATTTGTTGGACAGAATAGGTACAACACAGTACAAAATGTTTTCGCAATGATACTACCTATCGTCGGTGGAGGTTCATGTACTTACAATGCAGGCTTTCTACAAAGCAGCATTTATTGGTATGTTTCTAAGATGGAAAATTTACATACCTGGATTCCTTGCTCGCAGATTTGTTTGTCTTTCTTCTAAGTTTTTGTTATCTCTTTCTGACCGGAAATGCACAAAGTGAAAGGAAAGGCAGCTTCGTGCTACCAGCCAGTTTTGCAGAAAAGCAGCTTGCGAGATTTCGCGAGATATTTTTTATTAGTTTTGCGATTTTCCCTTTTTAGCCGTCATTTGCGGCCCCATGTTCGATTGAATTTTTTGTTTGTCTAGATGAGCACTATCATCCACCTAAGTTTGTTGAAGAGTTTCAAATACACCATGTATATACAATGACAGATCTTAATAGGCTTTCTCGAGGGCACTAAATGCATGACTACAAATTTATTATCTCTTAAAATTATTATTTTTTTTAATCTTTACAGCGTTAAATGACAGGTGGTTTTGATTAGATATAAGTCAACAATTATATATATATATGTATACACACACATACCTTTAATGTAATTTCAAACAAACAACTACCGAAGTATTCTGAAGAGAGTACCTACAGTAGAGAATCCTCTTTGCTTACAGCTTTTCGAAACATATTTATTTCATAGCTAGTTGGCCCGTCCAGCATTGCCCAGGTGCATCAAAATAATCTTACGTAAACCTCATATGTCTATAATTTTATATCTTTAGTCCAATTTCGTATGAATTTATATTTTTAAATTAAAATTTCGCGAAACAAATATTGATAAATATGATAATTGATATTTTCAATATTAATTATCATTAAACATTTCTCCAAAATCACATCTTAAAAAAGGTGTAACGGAGTATCGGTAATTTTACTCCGAGTTTAATTAAGATCTCTCTCGATTTCCTTAATTTGAAACAGAATGAAACAATCTTAACGAGTCGAAACGCACTCTTTGATCCTGTGGACCTCCAATGGTTCACAGATATACTGATATCTTCATCAAATTTTCAAGTTATCCCTTCTGAAAATATATTAAATCTTGTCTAGAAATGATATTAGCATCAACTTTGCTTTTATGGAGTACAATCTAGAACCCGGCAAATTTTGACGAAATAAATTTGTTAAGAAGGAACTCTTTCATTGATCTATAATAATAAAGAGGCAATTATGTGTGTGTGTCAATGCGATTTTTTATGGGATTTTTAGCGATTTTTTGTGCGTTTAGCATCGATTTTTTGTCATTTTTGTCAAAATTATTGTTATTTTTTATGCATCATGATCTTATCTATTCTTGAATTGCATGTAAGAAAAGCAAAAAACATAAAATTAACGAATGAGCAATAAAATTATTAATTAGAATATTCACAGTAATCTATAATAATAAAGAGACAAGTATGTGTGTGTGTCAGCGCTGTTCTCAAGAGACCGCTGCATGTAGAGTTACGAAATTTGGTGGAAAGGTACCTCTATAAATGTATTTTTGCACCTCGAAGCCCGATTTTTGATTTTTTGATTAGAATTTTTAATTTAATTTTTATGCGATTTTTAGCATTCTTATTATGTTTCAAGGCGATTTTTCCAATTAGTAAAAGGAATAGAGTTTCATTCCTTTTACTCAATTTAGTAAATTTTTTTCTCTTTTCAATAAAGTTTATTGAGAGCTCTTGCTGCGACTTTTGGAACGTTTAACGAATTTTTTATTGCGATTTTTATTATTTTTTCACATTTTGAGACTATTTTTTGAG
The DNA here is from genome assembly GCA_964019185.1 of Maratus speculifer. Lineage (NCBI taxonomy): Eukaryota > Metazoa > Arthropoda > Arachnida > Araneae > Salticidae > Maratus > Maratus speculifer. The sequence continues at coordinate 26,305,376 of OZ025296.1, forward strand.
TATCATAAAACTAAAATTGTTTCAAAGCGTAATTAACTAAATTTTGTCGGTTATGATTTTTCAATTTCAGTGATTTTTTTATTGCAATTTTCAGTGTGATTTTCGATGTTTTTTTAACGCTTTTTTGTGATTTTAGCATCGGTTTTTTGTCAATTTTGTCAATATTACAGATTTTTGTACGCATCATGGTCTTATCTATTTTTAAATTGCATGTAAAAGAGGCAAAAACCAAAAAACTAATGAATTAGCGTAAAGGAATTATTTTGAATATCCACAGTAACCTACAATAATAAAATAACTAAACGCACTGTCTGAGCGCATGTATGTTTTTGTGCAATGGACAGCACTTACGAGGATCCAAAACTTTCTTGAAAGTACTTCAAAATCTGTCCTGATGTATCTGACATTGAGATTTTCAAAATTCTAATTATTACTTGAGTAGTTCCTGTCTCGTTCCCCATTGCAGTCCTTTTGAACATTTTTACCGCTAAATATTATTTGTTCATTTTTAAACCAATTTTTCAAACAGTCAGTGGCCGTGTATTTTAGACAACGTAACTTCACATATTTCGAGTTAGAGATAAAATCACAAATTTCATGTTCCTTTAATATTATTATCTCGGAACCGTGCAACGCCGGGCGGATCAGCTAGTTTATAATAAACTAACAAAATTAGTTATATTAAAAAATACACCTTATAATGGCAAGTCTAACTAGTGGACAAATCATATTCAACTTAAAGTTAAGAAAATACTACAGTGGGTTACCAAATTATTAGGGACAGTCATGGAATATAGGTTTTTTGTACAATATTAGGATATAATGTGAAAATAAACATTGTTTTTAAGTTGAAAAAGCTTCATTATTAGAGTTTAAGTATTCACGTATTATTATATGAAAGAAAAAACCCAGCAAAAATATAATATAGTCAATTTACCAATGTTAAGTAAAGAATATTAATATTTGGTGACATTTCCTTTAGCTTCAAGAAGTGCTTCGATACGTCTCGGCATGCTCTCTTCGCAATTTCTGGCACTTTCTTTTATTTTAGGGTTATCATGCCATACATTTATTAGTTTTTGGATGAGCTGTACCTTGGTTGTAATCATATTTTTGGCGATTTCGCCTTGGTGATCTTCCATAAAATTTCTGTGGGGTTCATGTCAGGGGAATTGCCAGGCCAAGGTAAAACTGGGATATTGTGGTCTTCCCAAAACTTTGAAATGCTTCTAGCTTTATAACAAAGCACTGAATCATGCATAAACATAAACTCTTCACCACCTGGGAACCATTCTTCATTTTTTGGAAGAAGCCGAGTCTCAAGACCATGCCTGTACTGATCTTGTCTCATGATTCCCTAGACATTTTAGAAGCGTCCAACTCTTTTAGCGCTTATGACAGACCACACCATTACTTTATCAGGGTGTTTAACACTATCCACGATGCAGTCATGGCGGTATTTTGCGCCTGGGCGTCGCCTGGCAAAGCTGCTTTTATCGGCTAAAATCTCAAAAATTGATACATCTGAGAAAAGACCTGAAAAAAAATTAAATATGTTAATAATTTAGAAATGAATTACTTTAAATGACATAAATAATAATTATCTTAACAACTCACCTTACTCCCGTCATCAAATGTGTTCTGGCAGTGTTCACGAGCCTAGGCAAAGTGATTCTTTCAACTAGGGTTTCTTGCCTGGCCAATGCAAATCCTGTCAACCCTTCCTCCGCTAATGTCCACAGCACAGTTTTCTCAAAACTGGCATTCCAGATTCTTGAATAATGTAAATAAGGAGTCCCATCTTTTTCTTTCTGTTTCCTAAACAGATATCCCTGATTTTTCTATCGGTATGTGGAGTTCTTATGCATTTTCTTCCACTTTTACCTCTTCATTTGGTTGGAAGTGGCTGGTTTTTGTCCAGATTTATTTTTATCTTGTTGACTACTGACTTGGAAACTGAAGCAAGTTCTGCTATTTTCTCTTTTAGAATGCCTCGTATGCAGAAGAAGAGGTTTCACCTCAGATTTTTTTCCTAAGGGACAAATCAATCCCTCAACCCATACTGAAATCATTAAAAATTAAAAATAAATTAAATCGTAAATAATTTTCCAAAAAAAAAAAAAATATCTAATCAATAAAGAAAGATAATACTCACATATTATTCTTAAGTTTTCCAAAAAAAACCAAAGAATTTTGTTTAAGTTAAAGGAAAGCATGTTCCACTATTGCGTGTAAAAAGACTTAGCGTCTTTCATGTTATTAAAATATCTATAGAAAGCAAACAAACTTTGTAACATACTAAAAGTACTTAAAAGTTGAGTTATAGAGATATTGACAATGGTAAAATACATTCCTGCAACACTTAAACCATATACAGCCGCAGCCAAGGGCACCCAAAGTGTATGACTAGCAATAAATGTGACTGTCCGTAATAATTTGGCAACCCACTGTATTTATATATAAAAATCAGTTGTAGAAATTGTTAAAATTAAATTTTAATTGTACATGTAAGCAGTAAAAAACTACAAAGATCTGTTATCTTATACTATAATGCGAGCAAAAATTGTGTGTGTGTGTGTGTGTGTCTGTGTGTGTAAATTTTATCTCAAAAATGGCTCTAACGATATTCGCAAAAATTTGGATTTTACCATTTTCGGGCACGAGAAGAACATTGGGCTAGGTCACATGTTCGAGAAAATTCGATTATTGGGTCATTTTGGGTCATAATGGGTCAGGATCAAGCTATTTATATCTAGAGAACGGCTGGATCGATTTTAAGGAAATATTGTATCCAATCGTTTTTTGGCACGAGAAAACTTTTGGACTGGGTCACATGTTCGAAAAATTTCAATTATTGGGTCATTTTTGGGTCGTTATGGGTCAAGCCATTTTTATCTAAAAAACGGCTCTAACGATTTTGACCAAATTTTATATTGTATCGTTTTGGACTACAAGAAGACCATTGGGTTAGGTAACATGTTCGAGAAAATTCAGTTAGTGGGTCATTTTTGGGGTCATTGTGGGTCATGCTATTTTTATCTAGAGATTTTCTCACGCAATTTTGACTAAAAATTGCATTTTATGGTTTTCAGGCACGAGAAAAACACTGAGCTAGGTTACATGTTCGAGAAAAAATTTTAATGGGTCATATTGGGTCATTAAGGGTCTGGATCAAGCTATTTATATTTAAAGAACGCCGTGATCGATTTTAACGAAATTTTGTATGTAACAGTTTTTTGACATGAGAAAACTAATGGGCTAAATCACATGTTTGAGAGATTTCGACTATAAGGGTCATTTGTGGGTCATGATGGGTCATAATGGATCATGTCAAGCTATATCTAAAGAACAGGTGGATCGATTTTAACGAAATGTTGTATATAACATTTTTTGGCACGAGAAAATCATTGGTCTAGGTCACACGTTCGATAAATTTTGATTAATGGGTCATAAAGGGTCTGGGTCAAGCTATTTATATTTAAAGAACGGTTGGATCGATTTTAACGAAATTTTGTATGTAACATTTTTTAGACACAAGAAAACTAATGCGCTAACAAGGACTACGTTACATGTTCGAGAAAAAATTTTAATGGGTCATATTGGGTCATTAAGGGTCTGGGTCAAGTTATGTATATTTAAAGAACAGCGTGATCGATTTTAACGAAATTTTGTATGCAACAGTTTTTTGACATGAGAAAACTAATGGGATCGCATGTTTGAGAGATTTCGACTATAAGGGTCATTTGTGAGTCATGATGGGTCATAATGGATCATGTCAAGCTATATCTAAAGAACAGGTAGTTCGATTTGAACGAAATTTTGTATATAACATTTTTTTGGCACAAGAAAATCATTCGGCTAGGTCACACGTTCGATAAATTTCGATTAATGTGTAATAAAGGGTCATAAAGGATCTGGGTCAAGCTATTTATGTTTAAAGAACGGCTGGATCGATTTTAACGAAATTTTGTATGTAACATTTTTTAGACAAGAAAAAACTAATGGGCTAACACGGGCTAGGCTACACGTTCGACAAAAAATTTTAATGGGTCATATTGGGTCATTAAGTGTTTGGGTCACGCTATTTATATTTAAAGAACGGCGTGATCGATTTTAATGAAATTTTTATGCAACAGTTTTTTGACATGAGAAAACTAATGGGCTAACATGGGCTACGTTACATGTTCGAGAAAAAATTTTAATGGGTCATATTGGGTCATTAAGGGTCTGGGTCAAGTTATGTATATTTAAAGAACAGCGTGATCGATTTTAACGAAATTTTGTATGCAACAGTTTTTTGACATGAGAAAACTAATGGGCTCGCATGTTTGAGATATTTCGGCTATAAGGGTCATTTGTGAGTCATAATGTGTTATAATGGATCATGTCAAGCTATATCTAAAGAACAGGTGGATCGATTTTAACGAAATTTTGTATATAAAATTTTTTGGCACGAGAAAATCATTGGGCTAGATCACACGTTCGAGAAATTTCAGTTAAAGGATCATAAAGGGTCTGAATCAAGCTATTTATATTTAAAGAACGGCTAAATCTATTTTAACGAAATTTTGTATGTAACAATTTTTAGACACGGGAAAACTAATGGTCTAAGTCACACGCTCGAGAGATTTCGATTATAAGTGTAATTTGTGGTTATGATGGGTCATGCTAATTTTAAGTAAAAAAATGGCTCGTACCATTTTGACTATACTTTGTATTATATCATTTTCGGGAAAGAGAAAACCATTGGGCTATGACACATGCTCGCAAAAATTTTATTAGTGGGCCATTTTGGGTCATAATGGGTTAGGGTCATTCTAATTATATATAAAAACGACTAAATTAATTTTACCTAAATCTTGTAACGAAACTCTTTTGTCACGAGAAGACTGGGCTGAGTCGCACGTTAAGCAAAATTATATTAGTGGATTATTTCGCTTTATTGCTGAATGCTGTCAAGCTAATTTTACCTAAGAAATGGCTTAAACGATTTTGATTCAATTTTACATTCTATTATTTTTAATTACCTGAAGACCATTGAGCTAAGTCACATGTTTGATCAAATTTGATTCGTGGGTCATTTTGAATACGGGTTAGAGTTAAGAGAATATGGCAACAGTCAATAAGTTGGCGGTATTTGACACAATATTAGCGACATTTGGCCGAAAAATCCACTATTAAGATTACGAAAGCTAAAACACGTATTTGTCGCCAAATTAAAAACTGTCTCCAAATTTGGCTACCTCTGGCAAAAAAATATTGTCTTTCAGAATGTGAAGATATTTTTTATACATTGTTAATAGGATTCAAGATGCATGGTTAAACCACTCAGAGTCGAACTAAAAAACTGATTTGGATTGATATCCTTTCGTTGTAAATTTTAAAATAAAGTAAAATTTATGAACATGTGCATACAAACATAGTTTTCTTATTGATTGTTTTTGAAAATACTACTATTATAAATAACATGTTTTACAGTTATAATATAGAGTGAATGATACAGTGCTAATACTATATCCAGTTGAACATAAAGTTAATTTTGACCGAATTTAGCTCGGTCACTCCTGCTAGTTATGATAAAGTTATCAACTAAGGCTCTTATGCTAGTATTCCAAAATGAAAAAAAAAGTAAAATTTATTCAACTTTGACTCAATCACAGAGTTTTTTTACCTTGAAATTTAATTCCGACATCATTTTCACCATATCAAAATTTACAAATGCACATTTCGTATCTGTATTAACCTTTTCAAAAAAGATGGTATTAATCATTTTGATTCAAAACCTGATGTCTCGGTGCTATAAGCTGAAACAGATCTTAAACTGTTGATATTCTCTTAAGTGTTCATCAGATTTTGTAAATAAAATCAAAATTCACTGGGTACGTATTTAAATTTCAATTTTTCCCTTTTTATAAAAAGATGGCAACATAAAGTTACACGGATAATTTTTTTTTCTTTTTTCTTTTTCTTTTAATAGAAAATGAGTACTCCTGTTGCCACGATTAGAAAAGCAGTATTAAAAACTACAAAAACTAGTCGTTGGAGGCCACCGTAATACTTACCCATCATGGATATGCATATAATATATGAAAATAAAACATGTGTAAACTGTATACAAAATGCATTGCAATTCCAAAACAAAACTTAAACGCATATTTAAATATTTTTAATATGCATAGTAATGCTCTATTAATGAATTGCTGACGAACCAATTTCGACAAAACATATAAAACGCCTAATTACTCAAGAAGTACCGAAATGTGTTAAAGAAACATCCTTATAACTCCAAAAATAATAATCATATTAACTAACAATTTGCTGCGTTGGTTTAAGTCTCTCATTTCCAAATAAAATACGTCTTTGGATTGAAATTTGAATGAAATACAGGGTCATAAAAAATCGAAGAATGTGGAAAACAGGATTACAAATACCTCGGCAATTAACAACACGATCGACTTCGTTCTTTATGCAAAATTTGTGTTATTTTATTGTCTTTTATGTCCTCTCCTTAAAACAAAAAATTTCGAAAAAATTTTTATACCTTTCATCAGAACGAATTTTTCGAGAATCCGAAAAAAATAGTTCCGGATAATCGAGGTTTCTGATACTCAATAGGCTTCGTCCCCTTCTTACATACTAAGTACATACAAAATTTCAAGTCTCTCTCAATTTGTTCGGCAGATAGAGCGTTTACAGACAGACAGACTAACAGACAGACAGATTGACAGGCAGACGGACGGACGGCAATTTTTTTTTTCTAAAAATATGTTTTTTAGAATCTCCAGCGTCTGAAACGTGTAATTCCGTCAAAAAAAAATTCAATTTTCAAAACGATTGCAAGATTTACCCTATACAACGTATGATGGGTAAGTAAAATTAATATTACAAAAATAAATTAAGATGCAGTTTTCAAATAAATTGCATTTAAAAGTATATTTTTTCCCTATGCGATGGTGTAAAAATTTAAAATGTGCAATGTTCAGAAATCGTAAAAATTGAAAATGTTCGATGTTCAGAAATTAAAAAAATTGCAATAACAAAAATAGCAAAACCCAAAATTGCATTTAAAATTTTAAAGTTTTGCCATTCGCAAAATGACGTATGCGTTACGCAACGTTTGACCTTTATAGTATGGATTCTCTGTGACTTTGACTTACATTCAAATCTTACTATTTATCAGCATTTATTATTGATCATTGCCTGTGAAACTAGTTTCACAGCAGTGAGACAGTTGTCGTGAGGAAAAGAAGTTCTCATATTGCACAACAAAATCTGGATTACAGTTATGACTTAAAAAAAAAAAGTAATAATAATGAACAAGGAAGAAACTAGTCGTTGGAGGCCACCGTAATACTTACCCATCATGGATATACATAGCATAATATATGAAAAATATGTAAACAATTTATAAAATGCATTACAATTCCAAAACAAAATATAAACGTATATTTAAGTATTTTTAACACATAATCATGCTCTATTAATGAATTTCTGATGAACCAATTTCGATAAATTTTATGAAACGCCAAACTATTCAAGTAACACTGAATAGCGTAAAAGAAATATCCTTATAACTCCAAAAAAATAATCATATTCACTAACGGTTTCTTGCATCGAATTAAGTATCTCATTTCCAATTAAAAGATATCTTTGAATTGAAATTTGAATGAAATACAGGGTCATGAAAAATCAAAGAATGTGGAAATTAGGATTAGAAATATCTCAACAACTGATAATCCGATTGACTTCGTTTTTTATGCAAAATTTGTGTTATTTTGTTGCCTTTTACGTCCACTCCTTAAAATATAAGAATTCGAAAATTTTTATGCACCTTTCATCAGAACGAATTTTTTGAGAGTCCGAAAAAAATAGTTCCGGATAATCGAGGTTATTGATATTAAATAGGCTGCGTCCCATTCTTACATACTAAGCACATACAAAATTTCAAGTCTCTATCTCTATTTGTTCGGGAGATACAGCTGTTACAGACAGACAGACAGACACACAGACGGACGAACGGCAAATTTTTTTTTTCTAAAAATATGTTTTTTGGAATCTCCAGTGTCCGAAACGTGTAAATCCGCCAAAAAAATTTTTTCGATTTCAAAACGATTGCAAGACTTACCCTATACTACGTATGATGGACAAGTAAAAATCATGCGTCAAGCATAGATAATGAAGCACTTTCCAACACATTCAGAATAATGAAACAGAATTGTAGTTTTGTTTAAAAAAAATAAAAAATATTCCGTATCATTTCAAAACCGAATTTCACTTGTTCACATCTACAATTCAAAAGTTATCCGAATATTTTAGCAGCCCTGTGCATAATATAAAGATCTGTATGTATTAACAACATGCATTCCAAAATTTAGTTCACTTAAGCGATAAATATATTTCAGTTGAAAATTCCCTTTCAGCAATTTTCTCTAATAAGAAAAATGGTACGCGAATACTTTTGTACAGCCCTGTATATGAGGTATAGAATTTATATGATAAAAAATGCTATGAATGCTCTGTTTTAACTTGATCTTAGTGAAAGTCAATGATTTATATCAGTTTTAATAGTTTTGAAATAGCGTTATCTCGTTAAAATACTTTGAAAACGATTTTTTCCTATAAGCTGTAATGTAACAGAATTCTTTTCAATACCCCTTTAAATGAACCATTAATCGTACAAACTTCATATGCAATACCACACATGCTTTGGTGACCTTAAATAGGCTTTATCAATTGCATGAAAATCATAGTATATTCATAGGAGTTAAAGCGTGGCCAGATGGCCAGACAAACCGAATGCATAAGCACTTTTCAACTTTGTTCGAAAGTGTTAAGAAAATCTATAAATAAAAATAAAAACTTGAAGAAAACAATGATGATTAATAAATGAGAGTTTTAAACAATAAGTGAACAATTTCTCAAAAATCAAAATCTTAAAAATAATGTAGTGCTATATAGAGAAACTTACACAGATATTAACTAAGAAGATCATTCTCGATTTACTTAATACAAAACAAACAAGTTAGAAATTGCACGTGAATGTAGCAAATGAGGTGCGTTCGTACGATAACGAAGTTTTAAAAATATTCAAATCTTGTTGATATAGTAGAGCGTACTTCGAATACAGTATAGTAGTCGAAATCTTTTTTGTGTTCCTGTAAATATACAGAAAGTAATTTTTATTACACTTCAGAAATGTATATCTTATTCATAAAATGTGAAATAGTTGAATATAATTAAAACACGCCCCAAACAATGTTTCCCCGTATAGCATTATGTAGTGGAATACTTTTGTGTGGCCCTGTAATTCAATAATAAAAATTCTTTGCATCACAGATTGTACAGAATGCATATTTTAGTATATACTTCATAGATTCATGCCAATTCTATTATGTTCGAATGAGTGTAACATCATAAAAATGCATTTGAAACTTTTTTCCCATTCACCGTAATGTAATGGAATACTTTGATTGTCCCTGTAAATGATCTATGCATCCGACTTTCATAACATTTGAAATGACTCGATAAAATTACGTAATAATTATATGTTTTAAGTTTCAAACGATTAAAATTCATTTGAAACATTTTCCCCTATTGACTGCAATGTAACGGAATCTTTTTGATTGTCCCTGTAATTGATCTATCCATCCGATTTTCATAAAATATGAAATGACTCGACAAAATTATGGTATAATTATGTATTTTAAATTTCAAACGATTCGGTTGGGTAGTTTTTGCGTTGTTATATGCGGACGGACAGACAGACAGACAGATAGACGGACAGACAGACAGACGGACAGACGGACAGACTGAGCGAAAACAATAGGTGCTACGTATTTACATAATTACGAACGCACCTAAAAATTACAGAGCCATTCAAATATCTCATGTTCTCTCAAACCAAATAATTAACTTAAACAAAAGTTTATTAAAAAGCTAAATGTGATTAGCTGATTGTAATAATTTTAATCATTGTCTAAAACATAAATCCAAAATCTGGATTTTTGGAACAAAACAGATGAACATATCTGAATATTATTACTAGTAAATCTGCAGATCAGGGGCCTCAACGTCAGCTCTTCTAATGACTGCTTTCTACCACACTTTGCGTATAATTTAACTTTATACAAACAGCAATCGAAAGTTTTCAAATTACAGAAATTTATAAATGAATAAACAAGTCAAAAATTGCGCGTCAAACCTATCAAATGAGGTTCGTTCTTACTATAACGAAGTTTAAAATATATTCAGATCTAGGTGTAAGAGTTGCTGCACTCCTATGAAAAAATGTATGGATACAAAATTTATAACGATTTTATATATTAAATTCAGTTATACAGATATGATATCAGTTATACGGATAATATTACTACTTTTTAACTGGGGCATAATCACCATAGCAACCTGTAATTAATATCTATCATGGTATATGATTGTATTATTTAAAAATGATAAGATTTGATAGATTGGAATGGTGTATTATTGTATTATTTAAAAATGATAGGATTTGATAGATTGGAAAAAACTTTTATTAAGTTGTGACTGGATTTTCTTAATTTTGAAATGATGCAACAAAATTTTGCAATGATTTTATATATTTAATTTTAAATCATTCAGCTTGGTAGTTTTTGCGCTATTATATGTGAACACACCGACAAATAGATGGTTGGATCTGGTAACGACTATAAGTGCTACAAAGTTGAAAAATTATGATGTTTTCCCACGAACGATAATGTAATAAAATTGTTTTAAGTGTCTCAGCAAATAAACTACAAGCTTTACGCACTTTATTTTCAATAACGAACCGGGCATAGTAAATCTCAATAAAATATATCAATTACAGATCAATCCAACGATATTAAAGCAAGTTTGGAAAGACAGCCAGACGACCAGATGGACCGACAAACATAACTCACAAACTAATTTTAACTTCTTGTAATGCTTTAAAAACGAATGACATATTTAAATTTCACTTTCAAGAAATTATAAATGGAATCATACTTGAATACTCTTATACAACCCTGTATTTTTCCCACTTTTTATTTACACGATACTAATTGGCTGTTATTTAATTCTAATTTGCAATTTAATTAAGACTTATACACACTTAATTCTACTGAGATCATTGTTCCAGAGATTATCATCCATAGAAAACCTTGTATTTTAAGTCTTTGCGTGGCCTTGTATATTATTTTATCTACATTGTACAAACATATCTTAGTGTACTAAATGTAGTGTTCAACACGAAAATGCATAATTAAAAGAAAAAAAACTTTTAAGCTATTTCCGTTTATACTCAATATCCCTTAGAAATTCTTTGTATAACCCTGTATATGAATTATAACATTTATACATAAAATGTCACATGCAAAAGTTTAGTTAAAAGCCCATATCAAAACCAAAATGAACCATCAGCAGTCATCGATTATATACACTTCTTTATGGCAATATCGCATTAGAAATCTTTTGAGTGTCCCTGTAAATACTATATGTTTTCTGTTACATAGAAAGTAACTTGTAGTTGCCCTCATCAACGTATAGCAATTTAATAAAATGTTAAATAATTCAATATAAATAAAATACTCCCCAAACAATGTTTCCTCGTATACCATTATACAATGAAACACTTTTGTGTGGCCCTGCAATTTAAGTACAAATATCCTTTGCACCGCACATTGTACAAAATATTAATTTTAATCTATTTTAATTTATTTTAATGCAAGTCATTTTCAAAATGTACGAAAAGTGTAACATGTTTAAAATGCATTTGAAGATATTCTCCCCATTGGTGTTATGTAACGGAATATTTTTGACTGTCCTTATTATTAAACTATATATCCGATGCCCATAAAATTTGCAATGACACGACAAAATTATGCAACAATTATGTATTTTAAATTTCAAACCATTTAGTTGGGTGCTATTTTCATAGTTATGTGCGGACAGAGAGGCATACGGACAGACCAGACACGACTATAAGTGCTACGTATTTATATAGTTACGAACACATTTAAAAATACGTAGAAGTTTTCAGAAACTTGGTTCATTAAATTGATCCCGTTTTTATGCAAAGATATTCTTAAATTTTATGAACTGCATATTAGTATAATTTTTTAGACAATAAAGTACATTTCTTCAAGGGAACCTTGAACATACAGGTACATTTCTTCAGGGGATTTCTTTCCTTGAAGCCCTCGTTGACTCATTAAATTTACATTCGTAATTTTCTATTAAACGTGCGGCAATACTGATTTTTTTTTTTTTTTTTTTTTTTTTTTTTTTTTACTTATCAACCACAAAAACCTGTATTTGATATATAAGTAATTTATAGAAAAGGAGATATAAAAATTTATGTAAAGGATTTATCTAATTTAGAATTCTAATAATTTTACAATTTTTGTTTCTCAAAAATTTCACTTTTATTATGTTTCTATAATATTTAGATTTGAGATTTTATCTAGATATAAATCCAAATCTTTTTGATAACTTTATTTCGCTAAAATCACCCAATAAAGACACTTATTTCCTGCTAATCTTGACGTCATTTTGACATCGATATCTATGCTATGCAAATTAATGGCATTTATATCTATGTGGGACATATTATTAAAATTTACTATTCAACCACTTGCTTAACAACAAATTTATTATTATTTTAAATATTTTAAAAAAATCTTTATTTTAACGCGCTTCCGACAATTTAAAAATTTTGATTATAAATTTCTGTAAATAAATAAGGATTAATATCATAATCAAAGACCATTTAATTTAAGCGCCAAAGTGCATTAGTTTTATTTTCGATATATAATGTCATAATCGCTTGTTTTCGTGTCCTAAAATCAATCTACTTTTATCTTTTATTATTAAAAGATATTTGAAAATTTCCATCTTCTTTCCAATATGAAGTTATATTAATTTTCTTTTAATTCATATATATATTTTCCTTTACCTTTATTTACATGAAAATTCAAACATTACACTGACGCACTATACATGCTTTTAATATTATGGTGATAAAGGGTTGCTTGGCAACTATAAAAAGTAAAAGAAAAAATGGAATAAATGGATTTGAAAAGATTAAATCTCTAAAACAAATTGTTTTATATTATTGGAACACATTTATAAAAATTATCCAAAAAATACAATAATAATTTTAAAAATCTGACAAATGCATAGATAAAATTTCAAAATAATTTGAATAATTTCAGCCTCATATTCATTAATTTCAGCATCCAATTTTTCATTTAATGCCATTGAGCAAGTGAGCCATTTTCTTTCAACAAATGAAAATTTTCAAAACGTCTGAATTGCCATAGAAAAGCATTATGGTGCAAAATTAAAATTTCAAAGTAATTTGAATAATTTCAGCCTCATATTCAGAAATTTCAGCATCCAATTTTTTGTTTAATGCCATTGAGCAAGTGAGCCATTTTTTTTAACAAATGAAAATTTTCAAAATGTCTGAATTGCCATAGAAAAGCATTATGGTGCAAAATTAAATGTCCTGTATTTTCCGAACAAATGAATCAAATAGAACAGAAAACTATACAGATAAATCTAGGTATCTCAAGAACATACCCACTTAATTTCAAGTTTATCGGTTTTTTTGTGGCAGTTATCGCGGAACAGACAGACAGAAATCAAAATATTTCGTGTCTCCAAAGTAAGCCTTCACTGACGTTTCGGCAATTAAGATTATTATTTTAAGAAACAGCAGATATTTATGTTCGCAGAATTCCCTAATGATAATATAGATTATTATTTAATTTTAAATCAAAATAAGCTTATTGTAAAAGCTATTTAAAATTCCTTTTTTATTTCTTTTTATATAAATACTGGGTGAGTCATAAATATCGAAACAATAGGCTATTTCCTTAAATGTTGCCCATAAGCACATACAGTAAAACCCCGATTATTCGGATTAATTGGGACCAAACCCAATCCGGATTATCCGGAGAATTAGAAAAAAAATGAAATAATATAAAACATACTTACAGAAAATCACCTTTATGTTAAACTTATTGAATACTTACAGACAGGAAAAATGTTTAATTTTCTTAATTCTTCCAAAAGTATTCCACAAAAAGTTTTTTTTATTCAGAATACAACGACGAAACAAGTTAATGTTATGAAAATTAGCCGAAAGCTTCCCAAACTTGAAAAAAAAAAAGACCAAACCGATCCGAATTTGCGGGGTTCTACTGTACTTCCAATTGCAAATTTTCATAAAAGAGGGTAAAATTTTTCATAACATATGTTGCAACTCCATCGAGGTCTATTTAAGAAAAAATACAAAAATTAAATTTTTATACGGCCCCCGTATGATAAAAATTCCAATTATAAAAAGTTTCCTTGTCCAGTCTTGAATTAGACACAAAAATCGTATCTTCATATCTGCAAAACTCACAGATTTATAGCCGTTTAAATAATTCATGAGGTTTTAAGGGATTAGACACAAATTAAAATGTGCGCAATTTAAGAAACAATGTTGAACAGTTCTAGAAAACACATAAAAATAAAATCATTTGAGTTAGGATTTTGATTATTTCTCTTTTTTTGCGATGATTAATCGTATAATTTGCTAACAGAATCACATCCTAAAATTTCTCATAAAATTTATAAAAATTTCATATGCTTAGTACTGGTTTAAATGGGATAGTTAAAAATCGTTATAACTCGAAACATTATTTATCGGATTTCAGTTTCTTTTTATCTATATTATAAAGGCCAAACGTATCTGTGCGTAACGCATACGTCATTTTGCGCATGGCAACACTTTCAAATTTTAAATGAATTTCAGTATTATAATTTTTGCTACTAAAATTTTTTAAACTTCTAAATGCCGCATATTTTCAATTTTTACACCATTGTGTAGGAAAAAAACATACTTTTAAATGAATTTTGTTTGAAAGCTGTATCTTAATTTGTTTTTCAAATATGAATTTTTTTGTGGCTTTCAATATCTCTTTTCTAATCGTGGCAACATGAATACTCCTTTTTTTAAAAAAAAAAAAAAGCAAAGGTAAAAAGGAAAAAAAAAATTGATTACTGTATCTTTATGTTGCCATTTTCTCATTTGAATTTTAAATATCTTCTGTTATGAAACCCGGTGAATTTTGATTTCACTTGCAAAATTTGATTTACACGTAAGAGAATATCAACAGTTTAATATCTGTTTCAGCTAAAAGCATTGATACTTCAAGTTTTGAATCAAAATGATAAAATTAAAATGCTAATTTTTTTGAAAAAATGAATACAGATGCGAAATGTGCATTTGTAAATTTTGATATGGTGAAAATGATGCCGGGTTCAGATTTCACGAGAAAATTTTTTTATGATTGAGTCAAAGTTGAATATATTTTTTCATTCTGGAATACTAGCATAAGAATCTTAATTGATAACTTTATCATAATAATCTTTATTATATTTTATTGTTTATATACACGATTAAAGTTTAATTTTAACGATTTCTACAACTGCGTTTTATAGAAATATTATTTTGTTAATTTGGCGATAATTATCGTTTGTTTAAGAGTTAGACGGACCAATATAAAATATATTTTTTACGACAATTAATTTTGTAGGTTTTTTATAAGTCAATGAAACAGTTCCTTCTTAAACATTTTCTTTCGTCAAAATTTGACGGGTTCTACCTTGTTTAATTAAAGATGAAAATGTGACTTTAGTTTTGTTTCAGTTTTTTTGTTTTTCAATATTAATTTTAAAATTTTAAAAAATATTTATTGAAAAAAATATATAACTTTTAAAAAAATCATATTTTCAAAATTAAATATTTTCAAAGTTTTGCCCGAAACAAAACTAATGTAAAATAATAAAATATGATATTTTTCAAGTTTGTACTTTTTTCCTTAACAATTCTTAACTTTTAATAATTTAAAGACAAGAAATAGTCGGGAAAAAAATTCATTATGCAGAAAAACGAAATTTATTGCTTTACTACCCGTCAGTTATTTAAAAGAATTGTAATTTAACAAAAATACAACGACTATTTGGAAAATGATATTTTCAAAGAAATTCTATATTTAAATTAATAATAATAATCAACATCATTTTTAGGATGATTGTAACGAATCATATATTAAATACGCCATGCATTAAACATTAATATTCCTAAACCAATGAGTAAAAAAAAAAAAAAAAAAAAAAAAAAAAAAAAAAAAAAAAAAACGCGAAATTTGATAATTATTCGCGGGGGTTAAAATATACACTTCGCCATTCAATCGGGGAAAAAATGTCATAATTTTGCCATTTTCGCGAGGGAAAAAAAAATATATATATAATCCGTCAATCGGTGACAGAAACATATCGCAAAATTTGTTAGTTGATCCCATGAAAAACAATTGAGAAATTCGTCAGTGGATTGCAGAAAAAAAACTTAAAATTCTTCATTCGCTTGTTGCAGGAGGATCACTTTTTCGACAGGGGGAATCACTTTTTAAGTTTTAAGGATCCGCGATTTTAATCAATTGATCACGAGGGAAAACACGATTCTTATTAAACAATCGCGAAATCAAGCCGCGATTTTTACCAGACTATCCTGGAAAAAAAAAACGCAATTTCCACCAAATGATTCAGAAATAAAAATGCAGTTATTTCCAAACGCTTATGAAATAAAATCTCGATTTTCGGCGAAAAAAAAAGAGCGAGATTTTTATCAAACGATCCCAAAATAAAACCGCGCTTTTCGTCAAATGACTGTAAAACTAAAAAGCGATATTCTTCGAATGATCGCGAAATAAAACAACAATTTTCATCTAGCGATCCTGAAATCAAATTCCAATTTTCGCGAAGCAAAACCGTGATTTTCGCCAAACGATCGTGAAATATAACCGAAAATTTGCCAAACGATCGCAAAATAAAGCCGATATTTCCACCAAGTCAGACCAAAATAAAGCTATCTTCGTCAAAGGATCATGAAATAAAATCGCGATCTTTGTCAAGCGGTCGTGAAATCAAGCAGCGCCACCTTCATCAAATGATCGCGAAATAAAGCAGCGGTTTTCATTAAATGATCATGAAATTAAACCCATACTTTCGTCAAACGATCGCGAAATAAAACCTCGATTTTTGACAAATGACCGCGAAATAAAGTCTCGCTTTTTGCCAAACGATCCCGAAATAAAACGCGATTTTCGTGAAACGATCCTAAAATAAAATCTTAAATTTTGTCAAACTATCGCAAAAAAGCTAAATTTTTCTACTAGCTAGTAGAATAAAGCAGTAAAGTTCATTAATCAATTGCAGAAAAAATTTTGAATTTCATCAATCGGTGACTAAAAAAAAAAATCATTTTATTAATCATTCGCGAAAAGCAAATCGTCAATTTGTCTCAGAAAAAACCTGAAACTTCATCCATCAGCTTTGTGAAAAAAAATACCACAAAACTTAATAAATCGCTAGTTTCGTGAGACGATTGCAAAATAAATTCTAAATTTTGTGAAAATTTTTGGAAAAAATCACGAATATCGGCAAATGATCTCTGTTGAAAAATTGCGTATTTCGGCAAACGATGGCAGAAAAAAATCGCGAATTTTGAATAGCGATAGCGAAAAAATCGTAAATTTTGTGAAACGACCGCGGAGAAAAAAAAATCACAAATTTTGGGTAATTAAAGCGAGAAAAAGTGCAAACTTCGGCAAACGATCGTGGCAGAAAAATGCGATTTCCACCAAACGATAAACAAAAATCCGAAAGTTTTGTCAAACGTTTCTGAGATAAAATTGCAATTTTTGTCAATCGACCGCTAAAAAAAAAAAAAAAAAAAAAAAAAAAAAAAAAAAAAAAAAAACCCTTGCAATGACTACTAGCTCATAGAATAAAACAGTAAAGTTCATCAATCGATTGCATAAAAATTTATGACTATTGTTGAGCGATGACTAAAAAAATCCTCGTTTTATTAATCATTCACGAAAAGTAAATCGTGAAGTTCGCCAATTGGTAGCAGAAAAAAGCATGAAATTTCGTCAATCAGTAGTGTGAAAAGTACCGAAAATTTCGTCGTACAAGGGCAGCAATTAATCACGAGTTTCGGGAGACGATTGCGGAATAAATTCCCGAGGTATGTCAAACAATTCCGGAAAAAAATCGACAATATTGACAAACGAACTCGGGAAAAAATTGCGTATTTCGGCAAACGATCTCGGAAAAAATGCGTATTTCGGTAAACAATCGCATAAAAAAGAAGTGAATGATGACTAACGATCGCTGAAAATTTGCAAATTTTGACAAACGATCCTAGAAAAAAAATCACGAATTTCGGCAAACGATCGCGTCTCAACATTTGCTATATTTTCCCGTGATCGGTAGTAAAATTTCTCGATTTTCTTTTGCAATCATTTACTGGAATACGGTAAACGTTACTTGAGGCCATTGTTTGCGGAAATTAGTAATTTTTCTGCATTTCTCTGTCAAAATTCGGGATATTTTCCGAGATCATTTGCCGAAATTCGCGATTTTTCGCTTTTATTTGCGGAAATTAGTTTTTTAGCAATTTTAGGGAAAAGTCGCAAATTTTGAGTAACGCTTGCAGAGAGAAAAAATCACGAATTTCGGTAAATGATCGTTAGTCAAAATTAGCAATTTTTTTCTGCAGTTGCGGAAAAAACGAATATCTGCAAATAAACGCGAAAGTCTTTTGAATTTTGTCAAACGATCGCCGAAAAATCACGAATTTCGGCAAATGATTACGGAAAAAATCACGAATTTTGTCAAATACACACAGAAAAAAATGTTAACTTCTGCAAACAATAGCCCAACAGAATTGTGAATTTCGACAAATGATCGCCGATAAAAATGCAGGGATGCCACTTTTCCGCCAAATGGCGGATTTCAGCTTTTTTTAATTTTTAAGAATCTGCAATTTTCGTTAAACGATCGCAAATAAAATAATGATTTTCCCCGAATGATCGCGAAATAACAGCGATTTTCATCAAACGATCACAAAATAAAACAGCTATTCTCATCAAACTATCGCGAAATACAAAAGTAATTTTCGTCAAATGATCGCAAAATATAACATCGATTTTTATCAAACGATCGCGAAATACAAACGCGATTATCCTCAAATGATCCCGAAATATAACGGTGATTTTCATCAAAATATCACAAAATAAACATCGATTTTCATTAAACGATCACGAAAATAACAGCAATTATCATTAAACGATCGCGAAATATGACAGAGATTTTCGTCAAAAATCGCAAAATATAACGGTGATTTTTGTCAAAAGATTGCATAAAACGCCAATTTTCATCAAACGCTCGCGATATAAAACAGCAATTTTCGTCAAACGATCGTGAAACAAAACGGCGATTCTCGTCAAATTATCATGGAATTTAACAGCGATTCTCGTCAAACAATCGTGAAATATAACAGCAATTTTCACCAAATGATCGCGAGATAAAAAAGCGATTTTTGTCAAAAGATCGCGAAATATAACGGTGATTTTCGTCAAAAGATCGCAAAATAAACATCGATTTTCGTTAAACGATCACGTAATATAACAGCGATTTTCATCAAACGGTCGCGATATAAAGCAGCGATTTCCGTCAAACGATCGTGAAACAATACGGAGATATTCGCCAAAGGATCGCGATGTAAAACGACGATTTCATCAAACAATCGCGAGGTAAAACGACGATTTTCATCAAACAATCGCGATGTAAAACGGCGATTTTCGTTAAACGATCGCGATGTAAAACGGCGATTTTCGTCAAACAATCGTGATGTAAAACTTCGATTTTTGTCTAACGATCGAGAAAAAAAAATGATGCAAATTTTCGTTGTTCACTCCTGGAATAATCATCGAATCTATTGCTGTATTACTTAAATTGATTTAAAGTGATGTAATACTTAAAATTCTTCATTGAACCTGTTGCTTGGTTACATTAATTGATGTGAAAGACTGTGGACTATATAAAAATCATTTCTATTTATTTACAAGGTATACACCCTCCCCCGCCCCCCCCCCCCCCGAAAAAAAAAATTCTTAAAAGAAAAAAATAAAACAGTTTTAATTCTTTATTTAGTTTATTATAAACAATATAGTTTACAAAATTCACGCACAAATGTTGTGAAAAATGTTGCAAATTTTACTGTATACGTAATTTTCTTTTCTTTTTATACTTTCTTCTATCTTCAATAGAAGAAAGTATTGTAATCGAAATTTTTTTCGACTTCCGGTTTTCGACGGATTTACACGTTTTAGGAGTCAGAGATTCCAAAAAACATGTTTTTACAAAATGTCTGTCTGTCCGTGTGTCTGTGTGTCTGTCTGTATGTCGCCCTTCTACCATCAAAAAGTGTATGAAGTTATGCATAGAATTGAACCAAATTTTTTGTGAATGTTTTTGACTGTGGCAAGCAGGTCCTCCTTCAGTTTTAAAACATTCCGCTAGAAGGGGGCGTTGCAATCGCGATTTTTGTGCCATTTTCAATATTGTACCGACCAAAAGTATATAAAGTTATGCATCGAATTTAACCAAATTTTTTGTGTATGTGTATGACTGTGGCTAGTTGGTCTTCCCTGAATTTGAAAAAAATCCGTCGGAAGGGGGCGCTGCAATCGCGATTTTTGTGCTATTTTCAATATTGTACCGACCAAAAGTACATGAAGTTATGCATCGAATTGAACGAAATTTTTTGTGTAAGCGTATGGCTATGGCTAGTTAGATCGCCCTGAATCTGAAAAAAATCCGCCAGAAGGGGGCGCTGCAATAGCGAATTTTATTCTATTTTCAATATTGCACCGCATAAAAGTGTATGAAGTTAGTTCTAGAACTGAACTAAATTTTTTGTATATGAGTATTTTTTGGTAAGACAAGTAGGTCCTCCCTGAATTTGAAAAAAAAAATATGCCTATCATTCTATTGTCCATCGGCTCGTGCAGACGGAAATTCGTTTTTACTCCGATTAATTGATTGAAGCAGAAATTTAACATGAAAATCAAAGTTGGTATGGTATTGAATTAAAATTAATAAAACATTAAAATGAGTAACTATTCTTTTTTTAAATATTAAAATGTACGTATGAGATAGAAGAAAGTTTTGGGATTGGCACATCCAACTAGTTTTTTGAGTGGCATCCTTGAAAATCACAAATTTCACTGAAAAAAATTGCAAATGTTGGCAAACAATCACGGAAGAAAAATCATGTATTTCAGTAAGCAAAGAGTGCGAGGGGATATCACAATTTTCATATTAAATTGTGTCAGTCGGTAGCGGTGTAAAAATTGCTAATTTCATCAAATGGTCATGGAAGAAAAAATAGTAAGCCGATTAAATGTGTCCTGAAATATTGAAAAAAGTTTGTGGTGAAATACCACTTGGCACCAGTACAATCCCTGATTTCACTTTTACACCAAGATCATTTGATGAATTTCACGATTTCTTCCTGAGATAATTTGACAAGCTTCTCTCTTTTATATTGCTGCCGATTGTCGCACAACATTGTAATGCAACCCATTTGCTGAATTTTATAATTTTAACACAAAACCTATTTGACTAGTATCGTAATTCCTTTTTTCTTTCTTTGAGGGCATTTGATGAATTTTGTGATTTTTATCTCAAGAATATTTGACTAATTTCGAGAATTTTTTCCCGAGATCACGTGACAAATTTTGTGACTTGTTTTCCGAGACAATTTGATGAATTTCACTATATTGCCTGGAAGAACGTTTGACGAGTTTCGGTTTTGTCCTCGTGATCATTTGATGAATTCTGTTATTTTTTTCCATGATGAATTGTCGCTATTTATTTTTGTGCAACCATTAACAAAATTCGCAATTCTTTCAAAATCGACTAAAATGCATTCTGCGGATGGTGTTAAATCTTATAGTGCTCTGTATCTAAAACATTTAAGTGCAAAGGAAAAACTGTTTTTTATTTGGTCTCTTTTTAGTCTCTTTTTTTACATTTTAGTCTCTTTTAGTCTCTTTTTCTTGCGATTTAGTCTTTTTTCTCTCTTTTTTAAGAGTGACTAAGTGGTCCTAGGTCTCTATATATATATATATATATAAACAGTTTCAAGTTTACACATTCTTTCTTTAACGATTTTTGATTTTAATAATTTAAAGACGAGAAATTGTAATGGTGGTGAGGAGGGGGAGGGGACCATCATGCAGAAAAACGCATTTAAAGTTTTAAACAAAGCTCGGCTACTAATAAAATTTTAAGTGCTTTTAAAAGATGAAAGTGAAAAGTAACTCTTTTCTGTAGCTCAAACTTCCGATTCAGTTTATTTTTTCTCATTTCCTTCTCCTTTCTGTATTGTTTAAATGTCCGTCTGTTATTTAAAACAATGCTTTTCCTAACATGCGGATTAAGAGCTTTTTCATAATTTTAGCTCTCACAACTTCAAACTTTTGTCCCGGAGAAGCTGTTAATAAAGTATGTATTCTGCTCCCAGGACGGGTCAGTACCCGGACGTTACTTTTTTCTGGAGACTCGCCTGGCCGCACCAAACGTACTTTTTCATACAATACTGGGACTACTTCCTTCTTCTTAGGTCTGCACGGGACAAAATTTTCAAACCCGGTCTCTACGCAACCCGTATTAAAATCACTGTCTCTGACTGATCTAATACGCATAAAATAAGTAAAATTTCGATCACTCAACATTTTAAAGAAAATCGCATAGATTTTGAAATTGCCTTTCTATATATATATATATATGAGGACCCCAGAAGCCAAGGGGTACAAGTGACAAAATTTCGATTTGGAGTAGATTGAGTTTAAAGATAAATGATGTTAAATTTGAACATCAATAACAATTGAGTGAATTGAAATAGGAAATTTCTGCTTGTTGCAGACTGGTCTTTGAACTCTTATTTCAATAACTGTTAAAAAATAAAGTACAATTTTCTTTAAATGTATAATTAATCAATATTTTTTGTTTTTCGAAAAAACTGGTTTGCCTCTACAACTCAGCAAATATGAAGAAAATCACATATTTCTTTACCTGAAATGAAAAAAGCATATTTTTAGGTCGTCTGTGTACTTAGTTCATTTTTTTCAATTTTGTCACTTATACCCCTTGGCTTCTGGGGTCCTCATATATATATATATATATATATATATATATATATATATATAAACAACTTTAAAATTCATTATTTTTTAAGAAAAATATATTTAAAGGCAAAAAACTTAAATGCGATAAAACCAGTGAAAAAAACCTGCCTATGACGGAATTCTGTATTCAACGGAAAATGTGCTGATCCATGCAAAATGAATATAATAACACCAGAGAAAAAATAAACTACATTTACACCTTTTATGTTAGGAAGTTGTCTTTAACGAATTTTTTTCCTATTTGATTCCGCCTGAAAAGGTTTCACTTAGTATTTTGAAAATGTCCAACACATGGAATATGGATTAATGATATTAAGGTATGAGTGAAACATTTACATATAACCAGAGATTCATTGATAAAATAAATATATCACAACCTTTAGCGCTTATTTAATAATGAAAAGTATGAATATGAAAAACGAAAAGATATAAATATTTTTGGTCAGAACTCCTCTATTCGAAACAATTTTTAACCATATCGAAGTTAAAAACCATGTAGAAATTGACGGCTGAGCCGGGTTTTTGATTTAAACTATTTTCCAGGCCGGATCGGGTTATGATTTTAATATTTTTCCAGGCTGGACCAAAATTTTTTCCCCATGGATCAGTTCGGGACAGGACCTAGATATTTCGACCCTCGCAGATGTCACCAGCATAGTTCTATACAAATTTAGCGTAAAATCTATACGCTGTTATTTTATGTCCCAAAAAAAAAAAAAAAAAAAAAAAGCGTTATCTTAAATAGATTCTTATTAAATTGTAATTTGTGAATTTTTCCTATCTAGTGCTGAAATTGACTCAAGAAATCACTGTTTAGCGGCAGGGAAAAATGGTATAAGTTAGGAATTTTTGAGGATTTTGGGTTTTAATATCTCAGTGGAATTTGCAGATATGGAAATGAACTTTTTTTTGTTTGTTTGTTTAATGGATATGGATAAGAAAATAGAAATAGATAAGACATTTTTTCCTAATTGGAAATTTTATCCTACGGAGCCGTATAAAAATTAATTTTTATATTTTCTCAAATAGGCTCCCCATGAAGTTGCAACATATGTCATCAAATTTTCCACCTTTTTTAATGAAACTTTGCAATTAGAAGTATTGCCTAGGGCTAATATTTCAAGAGATTAACTTTTTGTTTCGCTATTTATGGCTCACCCTGTATATACAGTCGTGCGAAAAAAGTAGACACTGCCTATAAACTCCCCAACAAATTATTGTAGAGGAAAGTTGCTGATACCAAATGACTGGAAATAAAATCTACTTTTAACTGATGCATATAAAATTTGCTTACGGGGTCATCTACATATTAAAATAAACCCAAACTTCCCTTTTTTTCAAAGGCATTATCCAATTTTTACAAGATATTTCAAATTTCCGGTTCCAAAACAATGCTAAAAAACTAAATTTCAAAGTCATTTGAATC
Source organism: Maratus speculifer (assembly GCA_964019185.1). Lineage (NCBI taxonomy): Eukaryota > Metazoa > Arthropoda > Arachnida > Araneae > Salticidae > Maratus > Maratus speculifer. Next base: position 26,329,892 of record OZ025296.1, read on the forward strand.
ATGCGTTTTTTTTTAATATAAACATTTAAAATTTAGTGCTTCTCATGTTAAATTGCATTTTCATATTTTTATTAATATCACCTGAAATTATACTCCTAATATGCTATTTTTTTTAATTTACCAATAAATACTAAAATATCCAAACATAAATACTTTGAATTTACAATTTTTATTTTATTATATGAATTATGAAATTAATAATCGAAAAAAATATGGATTGCAACCACCACTTCTTTTCGTGGGTTATAGATTTATTAAGTCCTGCTTTATGGAGATAGAAAATTTCAAATTTTTCTTTTTAATAGTTTTCAAATTATTCTTTAAAAACAAAAATAATTGTTTAAGGGGCCGTCTACGATAGAAGTGACTAGATGTTTTGAAACTTCTTATGCTATCCTGTAATTTCGCAGTCTTCAATGTTCGCTTGAGTGACGCCTAAGATGCCTTGATCAAGAAGGCGGATCTCTTGGTCAACAATCGAATAACAAACTTCAATTTGGATACAGCCCCTAAACATGTTCATTTTAAATTAATTAATTGCTAGAAAACTTACCGAATGGATTGCATGAAAATTTGATTTTAAGCTAATTGAAAGGTATAAAGTTCATCTATCTGAATTGAGTGCTGCTATTGAAAAAAGGATGTTAGGTTCATTTTAATATGTAGATGACCCCAAAAGCAAGTTTTATATATATCATTTAAAAGTAGTCTTTATTTTCTTCATTTGGTACCAGTAACTTTCTTCTACAATAATTTTTTCCATATATAGTGTGTGTGTGGGGGGGGGGGTCTTTTTTTCCCATGCCTGAACATTTCCAATATACTGGTACAGAAAAAAGAAATGGAAATAAATTTTATTACCAGATCTTTGCTTCATTGTTATCTGAAACAATTTTGTTCATATTTTCACTGCTAAAGGCAAAATAACACCATCTATAATACTTTTATTCTTTTTCCCGATGCGGAGCTATATATGTTAGATGTGATACAGTGCTCAAAAAATCGACATCAGTGTTACCAGACGGGCTACTTTTTTTAATTCAAAGTGGCACCGCATTTTTTGAATGGTAGAATTCGTTTTATCAAATGGTATATTAATCATTCAGAATTTTATCCTTTAATAAAAGTAGTGCCAATCAAATTTTTAAAAAAAGTATTTAGCAACACTGATGTCCAGTATATAGATTTTTCGGGCCCTGGTATGATATAATCACAGATGACCCATTGCGGATATTAATAGCGGACAGTTTCCGCACTCCGGAGGTATCCGCTATTTAGAAGTTTTACTGTAGTCCCGTAAGTGGGGAAGTACGTGCATTCAGTTGTTTGCTCGTTCTTTAGCACGAGATTTCAAAATGCATCAACACATATTTCATTATTTCATTATTTGTATGGAAAAAAAAAAAAAAACTTTTGTGAGAAATTTATAAAATGTTTTGAACATTTGTTATTTAAATATTAAAATAAGAATTGCTTATTTATTTATTTATTTATTGTCTTTCTATTAAAATAAGAAGAAAATATGAAAAAAATAACGAATTTATAATAATAACATATTAATGAATGTACATAACATATGTAATTAACATATTAATGACACGTGTCCCATCTTATCGGCTCACAGATTTTCACAACCACTCATTTTGTATAATAATATTCAGTGATTACATAATACAAATAATACCGTAAAATACAAGTGACTTTTAAAATTCCGGAAACGCAAATTTACTACTGAATCTCTAGGTTCGCTACTTGCCTTCCAACTAGCTATATATTCGTTATACGGAGATGACCTGCCCACCTTCTATACCTGGAAGAATGGTCACTCTGACATCGGCCGGAGATCGCACTTTCATCGGGTTCACTGATTTTCTCCGCACCCACACCCAATGCAAGAGTGGATGTGTGATTCTCGCTTGCTTTGGGGTGCCGGACCTTTGAACCGCCGAGGAAACAGAGCGAAACCGGGCCGACAGTTGGAGTTATGCGGACAGCATCTCTCTTGGTTCGCCGTAAGTCTTGGACGATAGCTGGTAGGAATCTTTATGTGGGACAAATGTCACAGGAAGTGAGAGGACAACGGCAAACCGAGAAAGTAGGGAAACGACCTGTGCCAGAGATAAGAGCGGCGAGCAAGGTAATTACAGTTCGTTACGGTTATAACTATATCGGAAGAATTGCAAATGATGTCTTAGAAGAAGCAGATTGTCCATGTGTTACATTATGTAAGAAGTAAAAGTCAGAGATCATAAGGAACAGAGTTCCAAAACATATGAAAATTCGTTTCTTATAGTTACATGACTAAAGTTAAATCATATTAAGGCTGCTGGTCACTCATTTTCCGAATTCGCCTCCGGAATGTTATATCTATGGCCGTTAGATACATTTTTATATTCAAAATATCTTCCCATGAAATGAATATTTTTAACTTCTTTTTTCAGTGTTCTCTTCTTAAATTATGGTTTTTTTTCTTAGTTCTCAAAATATTTTTTTAATGTATGCTTAATTTAATATTTTATGTTTTTAAAAATTAACAAAGTGGGAGTAAAATTTTAACATTTCATATAAAGTTATGCACAGCTTTTAGAGATATTTTGAAAAATAAGGAAAAAAAAACATAATTTAAGAAGAGAACACTGAAAAAAAAAAAATATTTATTTCCCGAGGAGATATTTTGAATATAAAGAACGTATCAAACGTCCATGGATTTAACATTACGGAGGGAAATTCGGAAAATGAGTGGCTAGCAACCTTAACCCTTAACGGTCGAAGTACTTCTCCCAGGTACAAGCATTTCTGACACGAATTTATTCGGTTAGCACTGCTTTTCTTTTAGAAACATTTTTATAACACAGGCAATTTTCTGTGTCATCATTTTTCCTAAAAACTTTCCTTTCCTTTTTGTTAAGGCCCCTGTCCTCGCTCGAGGAAACGCTAGCGAGCTAATGCTATTCCTATGGGGAAGCATTTTTCTAATAACTCTTTCGCATTTTGACATTTTTGAATAATTTTTTTTGCATTGGATAACTGAGGTACATGCCGAAAGCGCACCTTTTTTACTTTTTCGATTTTGGTTGCAGATATATTTTTTAAAAAGCACTTTCAGTTTCGAAACCGATTTTGAAAGTGAAACTAACTTTGTAAAAAATATCTGCAACCAAAATCGAAAAAGTAAAAAAGGTGCGCTTTCGGCATGCACCTCAGCTATCCAATGCAAAAAAAAAAAAAAAAAAAAAAAAAAAAAACTCAAAAATGTCAAAATGCGAAAGAGTTATTAGAAAAATGCTTCCCCATAGGAATAGCATTAGCTCGCGAGCGTTTCCTCGAGCGAGGACAGGGGCCTTAAGGAAAAAAAATGTAACAAATTATAAAACCAATCGAAAAATTATTAATACTATTTTACAATAACAGATGAGATTATATTTAAAATTCTTTTTTATTGAGTCATTTCTTTTTCACATATATCAAGTGAATCATTATTGGGAAACAGATTGGAAGCATATCGAGCGTAAATGAGCAAACGATAACTTGATACACTTTCTTGTCAAGGTGGGATTTGGCCTTTACAAATGTAAGAATAACACTTTTGCAAAACGATGCAATATCCTGCATCTTTTCAGAAAATACAAAATCATAAAACTTTGGTACATTGCTTTGTATTTTTAATAGCGGAACTTTTTTTATAGATGTTTTGAACCATAGTCAATCGCAACACTTGCACCTGTAAATGGGTCCATCGGACATTGAATCAGAAAATATTTTTCAAAAAAGTATCAAAAAAGTTTTTTCCTAGCAGACGTATAATGATTATCTGTTTTCTTTTCAAGTTGTAAAGAACAAAGAGCACTAGATAGTATATTTTTCAGCTTGTTAGAATTAATACTTGAACTCAATTTTCTCTGGCTAGACCGATTTGCAATCGACTGATTGCAAATCACCACGGCTAGTGGACTGGGACTCTTCCAGACATGTCTTTTACAACCAATCAGTTCAGCATTAGATTGTTTACTTTTTACTTGATCGTCGCTTTTTCTGTATTTGGTGGTGTCGATAACCAGATCACGTTTTCTGCTTCAAAAGACGATCTTTTATATGACGTCTTTCTTTGGATTCAGTTTTTTCCATATCTGATAATTTGCGTCCACCCGTTTTGTAACCTTTTCACTTTCTACTTTATTAACATCAATATTTCGACTTCCTATTCAAATAAAAATTCTTTTAAATGTAAAGAATTTCGTAAAATAATAATAATAATAATAATAATAATAATAATAATAATAATAATAATAATAATAATAATAATAATAATAATAATAATAAATATATAAATAAATAAACTGCGGACATTACTAGGTCTATTCTGACTGATAAAAACTTAATTATTTCATTATTTCATCATTTGTTTTCAGTGTGATGTCAGTCATTACGTATTGCTTAAAAGCTGACTCAAAAAAAAAAAAAAAAAAAGTTGCTACGTTGTATTTTTTTTTTCAAATTTATAATTATATATCACATCTACGTATTTGCTCTAATAATTTATAAGCAGCTGTAACATTTTCTACGATTTGCATTAAAAATTAAATGTACTTACAAATTTTTGCCGTGAAATAGATCTTATCAAAGGAAGGAATTAAAAAAAAAAAAAAGGAAGGAAGGCAGAAAAGAATACAATGCTGAATCACTAGGTCTATTCTTGACTGAAAACAACCATTTTCCAAATGATAAAAAAAGATTGTATAAACTTTGAGGAGAGGATATATGCTAGAGTGTAGGAATGTACTAGATATGGATTTTTGCCAGATACCAAATATTTGGCTCAAAATTTTAGGAATATTCGGTATTCGGAAGAATATTTTCTCGTTTTTAATTGCAATAACAATATGATATTTCTATTTTATATTTGCTTTATGAAAAAAAAAAACTTTATATTATATTTTATGTCATTCAAATATTAATGATAAATTTAAATAAACTTATTAAGTTTAAGATTCTGAAAAACAAATTCTTTATACCAATTTAATATTAATAAATATTAATATTTTATCCCCTTTGCTCAATTTCTTAACCTTTTTATCCTTTTTGTATAAATGATTGTCGTTTTGTCAACCAGTTTTTCGTTTGTTTGTTTATATGAATAAATTTTATTGCATTAGATTTTAACAAAAGAACCTTAGTTGAAGTTCCTTTTAGCTATCATTTTCTCATAAAGACTATAAGTATTGATAATTTGCTTAAATTTTCAATACTTATCGCAATTTTGAATTTATTTTTATTTTACCTTATATCCAATAGTTATATATCACGTAGATATTTCTCATATATTTTCCAACATCAAGGTAGAATGAGGAATTTCCTTATTTTTGCTAATATAATTTAAGGAAGAAATTTAAGAAAATATTAAATTTCTGACTTAAAGAGCTTCAAAATAATTTTATTATTTGTATGCACAATTTGGAAATCAATACTTTAAAACAGCAATACTCAAAATGCGGCCCGCGAGCCGCATGTGGCCTGGCGGTTTTTCATGTGCGGCTCGAGACACGCAATCATTGATTCATATTTATAAAAAAATTGAGAAATGCATAGAAGATAATTAAAATCTTTATCATTGTGTTATTTACCATTGGGACAAAAGAGGACAAAAAAAAAGAGGTCAAAATCTGTCTAGTTATTTAAAATTTAAAGCTACTATGTAATTAGTTTAGTCAATGTCTTCTTAAATAATCCTATTTGCATTGCAGTTTGCATATACAGGGTGTCCCAGAAGTAATGGGATAAACTTTAAGGGGAGGTAAAGGACATCACAAGGATTCAGTTTTACGTAGCAACCCATGGTTGGAAACGCTTTTCTGGCGCAGTAGTGACGACACAAAACACAAGAAAGAAAGGAAACGAACAGGGAAAGAAAACATGTTTATTATTTTTAATGCTGCAAAAATACTGAGACAAAGCTGTGAAGTGCTGTGAAACTTTGTACACACATCGTGGCAGCTGTTGTTGAAGTTCGGGACATTCTTGGTGTTTTAGAGATCATTAGATCATTCATGCGCCGGAGCTGCACTCCGTGAATCACGGCCCGGGCTCGTAATTTTGAACACCTGTTTTGATGACGATCTTTGTCTCTATAATGTAATTTTTTTTCTTCGTTTTTTGCTCTATTAAGGGTAATAAACATGTTTTTTTCATTTTATTCGTGTACTGTCTTTCTTGTATTTTGTGTCTCCCTACCGTGCCAGGAAAATGTTTCCGACCATGGATTGCTATGTAAAACTGAATCCTTGTGATGTCTCCTACTTCCCCTTAAAGTTTGTCCCATTTCTTTTGGGACACCCTGTATATTTTAATCTTTACCGATAACCAAACATTTTTTTTTTTTGTAATTAATTAAATTAAAAGTATATATTTTCATATTTTAAAAGTATATGAACCTTTTGCAGTTATCAAAAGTCAGATTACTAAAGATTTTTTTAAATCTCTAAAATTTGTGTAATTTCTACAGGATTACTTTATCTCGTATTATTCCTCTAATGCCCATGATAGGATGGATTTCTAGAAATTCCGAAATTCAGAGAATCGGCATTCTTACCACAAAATTTAAGTATTAAACTTAAGTTTCTTTAATGACAAAATGTCTGATATAAAATAAAGTCAAAAATTTATATTTTAAATTTCTGGTACGAATTCAGAATATAAAAAAAGAAGAAAAGAAAAACTAAATTGGGAACTCGGATGGTAGCAATTATGTTACCTTGGACATTAGAGGATAAATTGCTTTGTTCAATTTCTTTTTTAACTACATTTTTGTAAAACTATTGTGCATTGCGACCCGCCTAACGAAGTAAAGTTAAGTTTACGACACACGTGAAAAAAAGATTGAGTATTGCTGCTTTAAATCAATGAAATTTGTCGGAAAGAATTGATGAAGAAATCCAGTTAGAATCAATTACATCTACTTTAAAGGGTTTAGAAATAGTTTACTATTATGAACATGAACCATTTGGCTTAGTTAAAAGTGGATTAAAGAGTTTAATGTAATTTGAGCACTTTTATTAACATTCTGTTTAGAATCAATTAAATGGAGCTTAAATAACTTACATAACATTTATTTAATTACATAAATAATTCTACTTATAATTCAGGATTCGTGCAGGTCCTGGATTTTTCAGATCAGGAATTCTTTGGTACCAACACTTTCTTGTAGAAAATCTCAGATTAAATAAAGTGAAATTTTCTGCATTTGAATAATACATATATTTTTATGCAGATATACTGATATCTCACCTGGAAAATAACGCGACCCGTACGAACCCTGTAATCAATACATTTGTATTAGATTAATTTTAAACACGATCGTTCAATCGGTAAATTAATTATTACAGATGTAAATTTTAAAAATGGGCGAAAAAAGTCCGGGCCAGGATTCGAACCAGGGATGTATTGGCTGAAGCCGCCAATGCTGTTCTAATTGAGCTGTAATCATAAAGGTTATTTGGGTGAGAAAGTCCTCCAGAATTCGTTCGTGATTGCTCACTGGAAGAGCATTGGCGGCTTCAGCCAATACATCTCTGATTCGAATCCTGGCCCGGACTTTTTTCATTCAATTGGAAAATTTACATCTGTCACAATTACATTTGGCTTAAGGAGACGGTGGAAGTTAATTTTATTTTTCATCATAGCAATATGAAATTTTGTGCATATTTACATTTCACCAAAAGCATATAGAACAAACACCTTCAAAAAAAATTCCAATCTTATTAAAATTTTAAAAATGTTCTAAAAATTTTAAATTTTTAAACGAAATTTCAAAATGCTCCTCGTGTTTTAATTCTTGAGATATTTTCTTGCTTTTGCCTTTTTATCACTTAAAACTCTATTATAAACAAATTTGTGTAAGATTTTTTAAATCTCTTGAATAGTTTATATTTTATAGATTTTTTCTAAATTCCATATCAATTTTCATCAAAATTTTGTCTTTTAATAAGTAAAAAAATCAAATTTGACTATCTTAATGAAGACGAATTTTGAAAAGTTTACACAATTTCTTTTTAAACAATATCAGGATACTTCGTTATCAATTGATCAAAAATTACGTCGCAAGGAGCATTTCAAAAATCTAAAGACACTGAAAAATTAGTTTTGGGAAAAACAGATTTTAAGTATATAAATACACTTACGTATATTATTTACTTCTTAAAACCTTCATAAATGATATTTTAGTAAGAAAAAACTGTTTTGGTACTATTATACCACAGAAATAGTCCTTTTTGCGACGATTTTACCATAGACGATTTTGCTCAAATAAAGGTCTATTGTCCTCTTAAAGAAGTAATAAATAATATAAATATTTCTGGTTAAAATCAATTAAATTTCTTTAAATGCTATATAAATAACTTTATTTCATGTATGTATCATTCAATAGAAAGATAATGAATAAACAATTCGACTACTTAGACTCAATTAAATTTGGATCGAAGAAATAATTTCGTTACTTGTGTCAATAAATCTGCTCAGAATGAATTAAGTTTGACATAAAGAGTTTAGAAATAACTAAGCTACTTCTAATTCTTGTTTAGAAAAATTTTAATTAAATTTGAAGCATTTTGAAATAATTTGTTTATTTCTATAAAAAAAAAAAAAAAGTTCTTTAAAAATGAAATAAATTTGCATTAAAGAATTCATAATTATTCTGTTATCTTTTATAATAATTTTTCCTGGAATAAATTAAGTTTTATCTAAAAAATTTCGGAAAACTTAATTACTTGCATAAACGATTCCATTTACAATCAATTAAGTTTGGCCTTAAAACTTCAGAAGCAATTTGATTGTGTCTGTAAAAAATTCTGATTAGAATCAAATTAGTTAGGGATAACGAATTTAGAAATAATCTCTTTACATTTATGAGCGATTCTGCATATTTAGAATTTATTAAATTTGGCTTAAAAAATAATTTCGCTAATTGCAAGAAACAAAATTTGCTAAAATCTCCGCAGAATTGTTTTTTTTTTTTTTTTTTTTTTTTTTTTTTTTTTTTTTTTTTTTCTGAGAAAGTTCAAATATAACCGATGATCATTTACAATAATAATTAGATAAATCGAATCATGTATATCTAAAAAAAAAATTTAATTGGATGACATTGGTATAATACGAAAATCATTCTGTGTCATTGATGAATTCATTATATTTTATTTTATTTGACAATAAAAAGTTTTAGTCAAAGACAGCCAACTTGGACCACACGTATAATTGATTAATAATTATGTATATTTAATTAATGATTATGTATATTTATGTATGTATTTATTACTTAAAAAGTTTTGAGGACGTATTCGTATTTAACTTCAGTCGAAATTAGAAAGATTACAGAAATTTGTTTTCGGTCTACAAAAACATGTTTTGGTCGGTGCTTAGTTACATTATATTTTCGTGTCATTTTTTGCTAAATCAATCTTTTAACATTAAGTTAATTACTGTATACGACCAATAAATGAACATTATAAAACAAGTTTAGTATTTACCCTAATATTTCTTCTAAAATTCTTGTATATGGGATTTCACTTTCCTACAGTGTTCTACCCTTTGCACTGTCTCTTCACTAACTGTTAAATAATGCCTCCATTATTCTAAAAAGTGACATTAAGAGATCTCCTTCAGTCAAGCGAAAAGATCTGTTCGCTAATGCTAATCCTATGGAAGACATTAATAAATATATCTCGTTTGAATGTATATATATATTTTTTTCAATTTTTTTGCACTGAATAATTGAGATTGATCTGTACAAAAGCCTCTGTACATTTTTTATATTTTGTTTGCAGGTATTTTATTGGGTACATTTTCATTTTCGGAAAAAGTTTCATAAAAATAGGCATTCTCATACAAAAATAAATACAAAAAAAAAAAAAAAAAAAAAAATCGGCAATCAAAATCGAAAAAGTAAAAGACAGCCTGCATACAGATCTACCTCTGTTACCCAATGAAACAAAAATCACTTAAAAATATTATAAATGTAAACGAAGCATCTTTATAAATTTCTTCCGTAGGATTTGTGTTAAAGAGTGGTTCTTTCCGAGAGATTGAAGTAGCTCCTTAAAAAGTAAAATGGCTTAAAATGGAAAAAAAAAAGGAATCGATGCCACCATCCTGCCCCTGCTACAGATGCTGGATATATATTAATCAACCCTTCTGTTCCAAATTCATAACTTTCTTTTCGATCGTATTTCTTAGTCAACTGAGTGAAGTAAAAATCAAATCTACCGCAGTGACACTGGATATAATTCATCAAGTTTTGTTTTTGCCGAAGCTAGTTCGCAGTGAAAAATAATTTTGCATGGTCATTATAGATTCACGAAAAGAAAATTCTTTTATCGACAAGAGATATGCAAAAGGAATTGTTTCCGAGACAACAGATTTGAATAAAAATAGCGGCAGCATTATTATTCAACCCTGAAGCTAGAACGCTGAAAGTGAGTAATTAATGCACTTATTCTAATGTAGATTCCAGATAATTGTCTATGAACTGTGAATTCTAAATAGGGGGCAGTTTCATTTTTTTTATCTTTTATTTATTCATTTATTTAATTTTCTTTTTGCGACTGCGCTAAAAGCTTCAGTTTCATAAATAAGACATTTTATCTAAATCAAATTAGCAGATTAAATATTGTGTTTGCCTTTTTATTTCAATGTTTTGAAATACAGAAATGTTGGAAAGTCTTGGTTATTTCTTTTCGTTTAATCATATTCTATAAATCTTGCTAGTTATTAAACATTGTTTTAGAAACAATGTTTTTTTTTTTTTTTCTTTTTTTAAATCAGTTGGAGTTTTGTGTATCTCAAAAGAAAAAACAGAAATCTTATAAGATGACTTTGCTATCCGCATATTCTTCAAGATTGTTTTTTATTCTTTTTCAAGAAACAGCTGGAAATCTCAAATTGAAAAATAAAATCAAATAATAAGATCTGTGATCCTACTTTATTTATTTATCGGGTCATTGGGAAAGTCGTGAATTAATCCTTGGGAAAATCCATTTGGGAAAATTATTCACGCCGAAAAATACTACCATTCAATTAATAGATAATGTTTCCGATATCTAATGTTTAGTAATTAATGGAGAGAATTTTCCGGTACGAATTAATTTTTAAAACGGACACCACTTTCCGAGTGATCTGATATATACTTTGTAAAAATTTCGAATTTCTAATTTAGTATAATAAAAAATTATGTTCTTAAAACAACCTTTTTTCACTCATATAAAATTACTCTCAAAATCTAAAGGGTATTGTTGACCTAATATCTTAAAAATTGGTACGATAAAGATTTAAGCATGTGTAAAGGGAAAAATACGAAAAAGAGTCATTAAATTGCAATTTTGTGTTGATTTATTGCATGACTAATTTTACAATCCGTCTTTTTGTCGAGACCTTTAACCACGGGCGCCCATATGGCAGTGGGGGGCTTGAGCCCCCCCCCCCCTAGATTTCGATTTTGTCATACTTTTTTTAAATATAAATCAGTTGCAAGATATGAAAATTCTAACTTGATCCTGTAAAGAAGGCATCATAAGAAATTTCCGTTTTAAACAGTTTTCCATTTAAGCAGGTATAATTGTGTGGAATTTATTTACTCATAACCATGAATTTTATTTCTTTTAAAGCTAGATTCTGATTCAAAGCTTACCAAAATCGAATCTGTTTAAATTAGTCCTCTCAAATAGTTTGCTTTTTACAAAGAGGAAAAACATGAGATAGGAAACAAATTGTATTTTATACAATTTTGATTTTAGCAGGTGTTACTGTGTGTTTTTTTTCCTACTAGAGTATAATACTTTTTCTGCATAAGGAAGGATTTCGTTACAGACACGACCCATTTTCATAGGTAAAACTGATTTTGCGTGAACAAACCACTGAGAAATTAGACACAGATTCAACAATAAGATGTGAATGATACAGTTCTATTTTTTAATTGGAAAATTCCTTTTCCCGAATCTAATAAAGATTAGAACCCTGAATGTGTCAGATTGTAACCAGGGTCCAAGTTATGCAGGGGCTTGCGGGGCAATGCCCCCAGAGCCCCCCATGAGAGTAATTAGGATTTTCACTGAAAAGTGCCAAATGATTAAAATTAGCCAAAAGGGGATCAAATTTCATATATTTTCAAACATTTAGGAAGGTAAGACTGGTCCTTCCACACTTTGCTTCTAGTACCCCATTCATCTATGCATAAAACAAACTACATTAGAAAATTAATAATTGTTTTATTATAACGACTTAGTATTCTATTGTTTTCAAAAGAAATTCTTCATTAACATATTCGTGTAGAATGGCAAGTTAAAATCATTAATTATGACCTATTTGGGGCATTTTCTTTAAGCCATTTAATATTACGTACGTAGATAATCAAAGAATAAGTTTGCAAAATGATACTTCTGTCAACCAAACATTTTTTTTTTCTTGTTTTGCAAGTATCTTGCTAGTACATTTTCTTAAAGTTTTGACTATCTTTTTGTGATACCCTGTATACAAATGCGAATTCACCAAGAACAAAATTTACATATACATACAATACGTACGAAGTTTACTGTTAGCCACATCCATATTATTAAAAAAAATCTATCGATAGACAGATGGGGGCCTTCCCGAATGATGCTTGCCCTTCCCCCCCTCCCACCATAGTCTTAGTCGGGCCCTGATTGTAGCACAACTCAAAATCAAAAGATTTATCTCAAGTGAAGCAGAACAAGACAAAATAATTTTGGTCGACTTAAAACCTATAATTCATATAAATATCTTTAAAGAGTTTTTGTTTTTCATAAATAAAATAAATATTGGGCATACCATTGTTTGAATTTAGTTGTAAATTGTAAAGTTCTTGAGATAAGAACTACAAAGCAATAAAATCCAGTGATAAGATTTTTAGGGGGAGCACTCTTAGAATTTTTCTTTTCAAATATTCCTGGTGTATGAGAAACAATGTGGTCAGAAAAGTAATAAGTCCTTACCACATTTTTCTAATCATTTTACCACTGTCAAAGAAAATCTTTGTAATCTATCTCTAAACAATGATACGAATATAAAACAAGAAATACGCTCACAAGTCTTTAATATAGATGCTGCAACGTAGTGATTATTGTAGTAATGATTATTGTATATCTCAAAATAGTTTCTACATATTCTTTTTATCTATAGCTAGCTGTAAATAAATTACATTCTGTAAATTAACATTTGCATTCGGTTTATTAGCACCAACAAAATCTTCTGGAGATCTTTCTTTTGCACAGGTAAAATCAGAAGAATTTTTCGGTATTTTTCATGGAGCTAATAGAAAATTGCAATTTTAAGGAATCAATGTCAAAATGTGCAGATCGTTTACTAGATAATCTCACCGTTGGAACCGTCATATGGCCACTCCTTTAAAATATTAAAAAGAACCATTTTTATCCGTATTTGGACTCTTTAATTATATCCCTTGAGTTAAGGTTTATAAATCGAAATGAAACGTCATTCAAAGCGATATTTACTTCATTCCTGTCGGATGAAAAATATGGGAAAAAGTTTTTCCAAAAGAAATCAAGGAATTATCTCACTTTTATAAAATTCGGAATTTGGAGTTGGAAGCAAGAATATGGTTTGATTTGTGGAAAAAACAAGAACTGGTTAGAATGTTTGATGCATGATAAATGATCTAATCGCAGAAGCTACTTTCCCCATTTCCGCTAAAAAATTTCACTGCAAAAAGGTGATTTAGTACATCCATGCCAGTGACGATCACAAAAGAGCACCAATTTTGATCAGGATCACAGGAAAAATTCAAATTTTGCCAAAGAAATGCAGATAAATGCAAATGTTGTCAAATAAGAGAGAGAGAAACGCACATTTCAACAAAGAATTGCGGAAAAAACACAAATTTTGTCAAAGAATCCCGAAAAGATCTCTAATTTTGTCAAAGAATCGCAAAAAAGATCTCTGAATTCTTTCAAAAAGCATAAGAAAAAAACGAAAATCGTGAATAAAACACAAATTTCGTGAAAATATCGCGAAAAAACGCCATTTTTGTTGAAAAATCACGAAAAAATTGCAAATTTCACCAAAAGATTGCAAAAAAAGCAATTTTTGTCAAAAAATTACAAAAGAAACATAAATTTCATCATGAATTCATAAAAAAAAAACATATTTCTTAGAAGGATCGCGAAAAACGCATATTTCGTCAAAAAATCGGGGGGGGGGGGTTGGAAAGCTGAAAAGTCGCGAAAAAACGCAAAATACCTTAAATATTTACAAAAATATGTGATAGCTTAGGGGAATTTGAGATTTTCCTCAGCCCCCCCCCCCAAAAAAAAAAAAAATCATACGGGCGCCTTTGCCTTTAACACTTTTCAACGAAATTGAAAAGTGTGTATGCTTTTGGTTTGTCTGGCCTTCTGTTCGTTGGTCCGTGCTATAACTTTCGTATATATACTTGGATTGCCATGAACTTTGTGAAAGTTATTGCCATTTACCCTAGCTCGAGCCCTATGACAAATAAAGTTTCTAGCTTGTATAGTTTATTTACAGGGATAATCAAAAGGTTTTCCTTACATTACAGCCTGTGTGAAAAAATCGTTTCAAATGAGTTTTAAAGATGTTACACTCTGTAGAATATATTCAAATCTATATGCATTTACAAAGTGCACTAAAATATGCGGTGAAAAGAAGAATTAATAGTCATTTACAGGGCCACACAAAGTGATTCAATTCCAGGGTGCGTGTCCCACTCGCACTCCTTTTTAGTAAAAGTTTATTTTTTTCCAAACTTAGTTCTTGAATGATTCTTTTTGTTTTAATTTTTTATTCAACTAGTCTTTGAAAAAAAAAAAGTGTTTTTTTTTTCGAGTACTGATGCATTAAATTTGACAGCCATTTCATTAAAAATACGAAAAAATATCAGTCGAGAACTAAAAAAATAAGTACTATTTTGACGGTTTTTAAAATTCAGCATTCTTTCATGGGTTAACACTGAAACCGCGGAGACTGATCATTTTGACTGGTGACCAATAAATAAATGTCGATTCAAACCAGAAAATTTTAAATAAATTAGTATGTAACAAAAAAAAAAAAAAAAAAATTCAAAACAAATAAGTTAAGCAACTTTATAGAAAAATTCTGATGTGAAGTATTTTTATTTAACTTGAGAAAAATATCCCGCTGTTCTAGTGCTAATTTATAAGTCTAGTTACAATTTATGTAAAAATGTTTATAATTGTATCAATTTAATTTTGTCATCTTGTGGTTATCTGCAGATTAAAACCGAATTCAACATTTAAAATTGAACAGTTATGCCATAACTTTATTACTTATTTAAGTTCAGCAAGCCAAATCTAGTGAAAATACAAAATTGCATCGCTTTTCAGTAATTAGTTAAT
Organism: Maratus speculifer; assembly: GCA_964019185.1. Lineage (NCBI taxonomy): Eukaryota > Metazoa > Arthropoda > Arachnida > Araneae > Salticidae > Maratus > Maratus speculifer. The sequence continues at coordinate 26,345,284 of OZ025296.1, forward strand.
GAGATACAAATTAGTATGAATGGAACCAGTAAATGTTAAAGAGGAACATTGGCCATTTAGATGTGGCTAGACAAGTAATTTTGAAACAAAAAACAAAAAATAAACAAACACGATTTCAAGTGATTGCTTCTTTAACAAGTTGTAAATTGCACGTAAAGCGTAGCAAATGAGGTACGTTCGTACCGTAACAAAGTTTTAAAAATATTCAGATCTTTCTGTTATTATAGACAGTACTTCGGATATAGTGCAGTGGTCGAAATCTTTTTTGTGTTCTTGTAAATATACAGGATTAGTAACTCTTATTACACCTCAGCAACGTATATCATATTCATAAAATGTGAAATAGTTTAATATAAATAAAACGTGCACCAAACAATGTTCTCCTTATGTCATTATGTAGTGGAAAGCTTTTGTGTGGCCTTGTAAATCAGTAACAAATGTTCTTTACATCACAATTTGTGCAAAATGTATATTGTAATACGTACTTCATAGATTCACATCAATTTTATTATGTTCGAATGAGTGTAAACCATTAAAATGCATTTTAAATTTTTTCCCCCATTGACCGTAATGTAACGGAGTACTTTTGATTTTCCCTGTGATTGATCTATGCATTTAATTTTCATAAAATTTGAAATGACTCGGCAAAATTATGTAATAATTATACATTTTAAATTTCAAACGATTCGCTCGGGTAGTTTTTGCGTTGTATATGCGGACGGAAAGATGGACGGACGGACTGAACGACAACTATAGGTGCTACGTATTTACATAATTACGAACGCACCTACAAAGGAAGACTTTCTTGCAATTGTGCAAAAAATTAATTTTATTAATGATGTCTCTTTTTTAATTTATTATTTATCAAACGCTATTTTTTACCAAAAAAAAATTCACACCAATTTTTATTTATTTTTATTTTTTTTGTAGGGGGGAGGGGGGGTCTAAACCGTATGCAAAATCTAATATATGTTGTTGCCATTCCAACGATGTTATTAAACAAAAGAATGGTTACAAATGATGTCTGTATCAGGGCGATATACACTTAGCGAGAAGATTCTGTCACTTTCAAATAGTGATAACGTATGGTCATATTAGAAATTTTTATGTAAAGTTTCGCAGTCTACATTATGGAACTTGGCAATAAATTTAAAAAAAAAGCCACCGTTATTTTGTACCGTAATTAGACACGAAACAAATCCAGAAGAACGAAACAAATATATTAAGAAATTCGAAACAGAAATGCATATTTTCATTGCGTAACTCATTCCCTTCTCCACTTGGTCAGGAAAAAAAAAACGAAGGCATTGAAAAAGGTGGGGGGGGGGGGGAATGCCCCGGCGAAATAATGCCCCTACTGTTAATAGACAATACATCCGTGATGCTTACATATGACTTGTAATATTACATGCGACATATCATGTACCAATCCCTGGAAGAAAGTAGTGTCAATAATATTTCATTTTTTTCTCATCTGAGAACATAACAAGATGCCTCTAGTCCTTCCAGGTTTGTTTATATTCGGCCACATCGATTCTACTTTACTTGTGCATAGCTTTCAACGTAGGCTGATAAGTAGAGGCTTTTTAATGGTGCTTAGAGGCTTTGACTATAGTGATAAATTTAAACGGGCTTTTCACTAAGAACACATGTAGGTTGTCAATTACTGTTATTTGCAGAGAAAATGGATGGACTAAGTTGGACTTTCCAGCTGAACAATGCCCCCGTAATCTTTGCAAAATCCTCATAGATATGTTTTTTAGATAACTGGGTGCATGTCATGGAACGGCCTGTCCTATACGCTCATCCCAACTCTAGAGAAAATGTGTCGGGTATCCTCAGAAGACTTGCATATACCAATGGCAGTCAGTATGGGAGAACTGGAGGTCGCCATCATTCAAGCCTGGGATAATATCGATGCTACCGTCTTCCAAAGATTGGTAAATAGTGTGTCATATATATTCCATATCATATATAAACATGGTGGATATAATGGCTACTAACTACCGACAGTGGCTTTATTTCGATAGGACATTTTCATCCCCCCCCCCTTTTTCTATATATTATTTTTCTTTCATGCCCAGATGGGGAAAGCAGTGAGTTAATCCTTGTAAATATATATTTGTATAAACTTTCTTATTATATTTGTTTCGTACTCATTGATTTGTTTCCTGTTCAATTACGATACAAAATCAGGGTATCTTTATTTCGATGAGAAACACTATATATACAGTAAAACCCCGATAATTCGGATTAATTGGGATCATACCAAATCTGGATTATCAAAAATCCGGATTATCCGGAGAACTAGAAAAAAAATGAAATAAAATAAAACATACTTACAGAAAATCACCTTTATGTTTAACTTATTAATTATTTACAGTCAGTAAAAATGTTTGTAAGAAAAAAGTTTGTAATTTTTTGCTGTGCCAGTTTTCTATATCTTTTACGAGCCGTACGCATATTCACGGTATCCGCAAAGAAACTCTTCGGGAGGATTGAATTCTGATAGGGATTGGCCGACGCGTTTTCACGTAACTTGGCGATAATTATACTTGGCGTAGCGATAGACGCTTCCGTCGAGTTTGATTTCCTTCGGAGCCGAGTACAAAGTAAACCGAGTACAAAGTAAAAATTTGTGTTTAAAAACTTTTAAAGAGTACAGCTTTCAGTAAGACACGTTCCATCCAATGCAATGCTGCAAGAGAAAAGTTACTTTGTACTCGGTTCGGAAGGAAATCGAACTCCTCGACGGAAGCATCTATCGTTCGCCAAGTATAATTATCGCCAAGTTACGTGAAAATGCGTCGGCCAATCCCTATAAGAATTCAACCCTCTCGAAGAGTTTCTTTGCGGATACTATGAATATGCGAGCCGTACGATCACGCATACGCTTGAGCATAAATAGTTCGTTGGGTGTAGTTTAAGTAATAGTTTAAATAAGAAAGCTTAAGGTATTGTTCCGAAAAGATTTCAAAAAAAGTTTTTTTTATTCAGAATAAGACGATGAAACAAGTTAATGTTATGGAAATTAGCCAAATCGCTTCTCAAACTTGAAAAAAAAAATGACAAATCCGATCCGGATTAACGGGGTCCGAATTAGCGGAGTTCTACTGTATATATATACAATGGAACCTGCTAAAGTGACTACCTGGCTAAAGTGACCGCTTTTGGAAAATTTTATTTGTGCTCATACAAAATAACCCCGAAATATGACCACCTATTTAATATGTCCAAATGTGTAAAGTGACCAGTTAACCTGTTTTTGTCAATGTTATTTGAACCTGAAAAAATGTGACCATCCATTTTTCTGCATGCTGAAAAATTTCAAACAAAAAGAGTAAAATGGTCATTTTCTGAAATTTTATTTTGATCCATTAAAACAGTACAGGCATTTATCTCTTATAGTTACTATTTCCTTAATGTATAAAGAGATCAATTTGTCCCTTATTTTAATGATATTTGCACTTGTCTAAAGTGATTTTTACTGCAAAGTTTATTTCGCCAGTCATAGAAACGTTACCTTTATACAATTACAATGAAAACTGCGTATAAATTACAGAGTACCTTGTAGGTATGAGATATTTAAATCAATTACTGCGGAATCTCAACTGTATTCAAAAGAAATAATGTGAGTTTTAAGTAAATTATCCTTTATTCAGCATACTTTAATTTAATGAATCAGTCATTATTGCTAGTTAATCAGTTCATTACTTAATATATGGTGCATTTTTCCTTATTATATTTTCCATATTTTATTTTTTGAGATCACAATATTTTAAAGTGCCATTCTGAAAGACACTCCATAAAGTGACCACCTCTATATAGTGAATATTTTAGCCTGTCCCAAAGGTGGTCACTTTAGACAGGTTCCACTGTATATGCCAAAGGTGACCGGCCACTTGCGATTTTACTCATTTTGTTAAATATCTAGAAAAACACATAAGGAATTATCCTGCAGATCTAAGTGTGTAATCATAATAGTACCAGTCATACATTCCCGTGAAGATTTTTTTCTCGAAACACCACGAGGGACCGTCAACAATTAAAAAAAGAAAAATATCTTTTGGATAACCCTGTGAAAACTAATGTAGCAAAAGCGGTCAAAATGTATATTATGATTAAATATTACAGGCTGTATCCAAATATAGTCGTACATGTAGTATTGTGTATTCAATATTGACACTAATCAATAGATATATGGATACAGCCTAATCTTTTTGCTTAATTTCGGAAATAAAGGATTTTGAGCTTATTTTATCGACGATAATTTTCCGAATTTTCAAGTTATGTTTTTGAGATTTTCACTAAAGTTTCTCTAAGCATTTAGCTAACGCAATCTGATATTTAAATTTTGATAGTATTCAATCATGCGCAGTGAAAATTTATTTAGTAAACCTGTTCATTTTTCATACAATTTTTATTATATTTTAATTTTGATTACAGGCTATTGTATGCAATGGTGTTTGTCTTATTTTCTGAACAAAACATTTATTTATATATAAATACAAAGAACTCTGAACTTTGCAAATTATAAGCGAAAAACTGGGCAAAATTTGGGACTGTTTATATAAAAACCTCAATTTCTCTACGATTATACATGTTATCAACATATAGATGAACATATTTTATTACAATGAGCCATTTAATCATAATCTTCAATTGGAACGAGTTTCCTGTATTAATTTTGACAGGGTTATCCAAAAAGATATTCGCTTGTTTTAAATTTGTTGACGGTCACCTATGGGGTTTCGGAAAAAAAAAAATCTTCACGATAATGTATGAGCTGTATTATTACGCTTTAACACCTGGAGTTTCAGGATAATTTCTCATGTATTTTTCTAGATATTTAACAAAATGTCTAAAATCTCAAATGGACAGTCACTTTTGGCCTTATAGTATATGCGTGTGTTTGTATAAGATATATATATATATATATATATATATATATAGAGAGAGAGAGAGAGAGAGAGACTATGAATCATTTTAGCTTAAAATATTTATAGTTGTAAAAGTTATAGTGTAAAAGTTACATTTAAATCCACTCAGTGATTGTTGAGAAAAATGGGGACATACATGCTTATACATAACGACTAAAAACAGATGCGTGTTTTTAAAAGTCGCTATTTGTACATTTCTGTTTATCACATTCCTTAATGTATTAATGTATGAAGGAAAATCCATGTTCCGATTAGAATAGAATATCCTGTATTTTTAACTGAATAAATGCATTGTGACTGTAGTTTACCATACTAAATTCATTTATTCTAGTTCACTTTACCCCTATTAAAATTTATACCTATATTTTTGAGACACACCGTATGTCTTTCAACATTTTTAACCATTTGGAAAATGCTTGTTGTTTTCAGTCGAGAATAGACCTCGTAATGTCCGCATTTTACTTTTTTGTTTTGTTTTGTTTTTTAAGATACTTGTCTAAACACCCTAACATGTGTAACACCCAAACATTTTTCTCACTAAACTGTTTTTTTAACTATTAATTATTGATTGATATTATTATGGATTGGTTAATAATTACAATGTTTAAAATCTTTATAATTTATCAATCTAACTATCTATATTATAGTAAATTACAAATGCGTTAATTGTATCAAAGAAAAGATTAATTGTACTTAAGAAATTACGTCGCCTTAATTTATTAGCCTTTTTTATTCTTTGACATTTCACATCTACCCAAATTTACAGAGGTTTAAAAAATATAATAATACGTTCCGCAAACGAGTCTGCAAAGTAACTAAAACAGGAGGAGTTGTTGGGATAAAGACTCCATTAATAAAGAAATATAGCTCGGCTAATTAATCAGTCCGGTAATGAACTAACAAAAAAGAAATTTCGAGAAAAGAAAACATAAAAAGGGCAAATATATGACGAGCTGGAAGTAACACCTACAAAACACTTCTGGGAGTTAAGAGGTTGCGGACTGGAAACTATTTTTCATTGAAAACAGCTACTAAAATGTAGGTGTACCTTTGCTAACATCGTGAAATTTGTTTTAAGATTTATTTTCTTTATCTTGTTTTTTACTTTCTTCTATGTTCACAAGAAGAATTACTTGCTTCTTCCTGTTTTTGATGGATTTGCATGCGTTGGAATTTCTTCAAAACGGTTTGAATGTTTTAGGATCCACCTCTGTCTTACTGTCTGTGTTTTGTACAAAGTTTATGGAAATTGTTAAATAAAAAAATAATACACAGAATTTCATGAAATTTTTATATTTAGTTGACACAAATTGTTACTGGTTATAATTTGATGTTTATTGCCCAATAAATGGTGTTTCCACATTACATAGGAACGGGATAGCTTCCACTACTAATTTTAAAATGTTATTTCTGTGATTATTTTTCAGTACACTTGTTTGTCATTTTTGTGGAAGCGGACTGTCTATGCTATTTGAAAAACATAAAAACTCAAATCGAGTTCTGAATGGAATCACGCTTTTCATCTTGCATTTAAATTACTAAATAAAACTACTTACTAAAAAGGTGCAACTCGGCCTGACTTCATTGCACAATTGGATGACATTTTTGCTGCGATAATAATCTATATACTAAAGAATTAAATCGCATAATTCGGGGATCACACGTCCGAGTCGCCTAGGAGCTTCGGGTGTACCATACACTTAAAGGACCTTATCTTTAACCTCCAGTTTCTTCGAAATTGATGAACTATGATTCATATTTTGCATATTACATTAAATATAAAACATACATAATTTTATTTATTGTATTTCGTGTAAAACAAAATGTAAATCAAGCTACAAAATCAGTTACGAAACAGAGCATTAGTATATTTTTCAATTATTTTGCTATATTTGAAGCTTTTCCAAGCATTGATATACGTAATTTTTAGTATTTTTTCGTTATTAACTTAAATTTTTAATGTAAATGAAACTAAGAATCATAACTTTGCTATAAAGTTTTTACTATTCGAAAAACGTTTTTGCTTCGAAAAAACGCGATAGTATATTTTAAACTATGTTTAATTAATGGTTATAATTATTTCTCTTACAGTAAATAAACAAAAACAATTCTTACTGGTGTTTCTTCTATACTTTATGATGATTTACTTTTGCATTAATGGTTTCATGATGCAGATGAGACGTAGTTTATTGTAAATTATTGCTTAGATATCTTCATTCGAGATATAATCGTACAATTGTTAAAGTAACTATTTTAGTCTACTTTACTAAACTATTCAAACCTCATCAAAAATGGCATATTACTTTGTTATAGAAGTGCTAATATACTAGACAGACAAAGAAAATTTTCAAGTATTGTTTAATTTATTTGCAAACCTCAAAGAAAATCAAAACATCACCATTTAAAACATTTTTCCTCATCATTTATGCAAAAGCTAAGCTTAAACTCTTTTGTTGTCACTGTTCTTAACTCAACCTTTCCAATAGTTTTTCCAACAATTAGATAAACATAGGTCTATCATAATTTATTTTATTATTTGGTCCTTACAGTAAAAAACTGTTGTATTTACAAACGTCAAAATGAATCAAAACCAATTTGAAACTTCTTTTTTCATCCTTGATCAAAAAACTGATTTTTTTTATTATTGTCATTAATCTTGCATCATCCTTTTGAACATTTTTTCCAAAAGTTAGGTAAACATACAGTTGTTAAAATTAGTTTTAATATTTCGCTTCCGACATTAAAAAACTATTGTATTGACAAACGTCAAAACGAATCAAAATCAGTTTAAAACTTTCTTTCTCATCAAGAACTAAGCTAAATCCTTTTGTTGTCACTATTCTTAAATCTTTCCTTTTTTCTTTGAATAATTTATCTAACAGTTAAATAAATATAAAGTAATTAAAATTTGTTTTATTATTTGGCCTCCTGTAGTAAAAGCTTTTACTTTTACAAGCGTCAAAATGAATCAAAATCACTTTAAAACTTTATCATCGTGTATCAAAGAACTAAGCTAAATTCTTTTGTTGTCACTATTTTTAAATCGTCCTTTTGAATAATTTCTTCAACAGTTAGATAAACATATAATTATTAAAATTTATCTTATTATTTCGCCTCCTACAGTAAGAAAAAAAAAACAATTGTATTCCCATCATCTTTATTCCTTTTTTATTATGTATATTTAATTCCTGCTCTCCAGGTTTCATGCAGATGAGAAAGATACTGTCTTCGATTGAGACACAAATCAAACAGGCAAGCTGTCACCCACGCTTGGTCATTTAAATTCGTAATAAGTCAGCATTACCATTTCGACCGTCACGTGAGATGATTTGACAATGAAAAGCACCATATGAAACGGAAGCTTTATCAAGCCCAATGATTTTTTTTTTTTTCGAAAATATATTCAAAGAGGTTATCAGCTAATTTTCTGCGGGGTTATCCCACTAATTTTTTGTTGCACAATAATGTAAATTAAATCGCTAAAGAAATCGTAAAAGAAACAAAACCTGTTATTAAGTAATGCTTGTATAATCTAGTGATTAAAATCACATATAGTAAAGCTGGACAGAATAATATGTAAAATGCCTTTCTTTCTTTTAATTTTTATTCTGCCTCTATGGCACTCTGACCAATTGTCTTTCTGCGTTTTACCTGAACTCTAGTTGTGTGCATTTTTATGTATCTGTGTGCGTTTCTGTTTCAACCCAATTTATATTTGATCATGTTTCTCAAAAGAACGGAGAAAAAGACAAAAAATAAATATTTTAATTTTAGTATATGTATGTAGTCTTTAACTGTGGGTAATTCCATGAGCACATGTCGTGTAAGTCACATACTAAGATTTTGAATACTAATGTTTTAGAACGGGAAAATGTGACTTATTTTATCAGAGATATTTCATTAATTGAATAAGGCCATGCAAACCTTTCGAAAATAACGGTGGCCAACAATTTAGCATTTACTAAAAATGTGACTTACACGACAATTGCTCATGGAAATACCCCTGTGTAATTTAATTAAACTTTTTTTTTTTTTTTTTTTTTTTTAAGAGCGAGCAGAATTTGTATGCGATCTTATGGTACACTACACTTTTTAAAAGGATATTTCATCTATGAATTTTCTTTACTCTATAATATCAAACTTTCTGACGCAATTACAAAAACGTTACACGTACAAAATTTTCAGCTTAAGCCGTTACGTGACATTAACTATACTAAATTACGCTAGAATCATAAAATTTACATGTAGTACTAGAATTAAAATATTTCCTTTTTGTATTTTTTCTGTGATTTATTTAAATACTATTAATTATAATTTACCTTGTAATTAAAATAGTGTATAAAATTTACATAGAACGCACAAAGCCAATCGCGTAGTATACTAGAAATACAGAGTCAAAATTAAATAAGAAAAAGATGCTTCACACACCCTTCTGATCAGTTTTCGATGTCTAAGCAGAATCTGAATATTTTATCATATATCAGTCACAATAATTCAATAATATATAAAATTGTTAATTGTGGAAATCTTATTAAAAATCAGAAAGCACTGCTTAATTCTTTAGTCTCGGAATGATATTAGTAGAAAATTGCATGCATGCAACGTTTTTGTAATTGAATCAAAGAGTTTTATATTCGAGGGCTTCCACACATAGAAAATATTTCGACAAATGTTCTTGTTTGTTCAATATATACATATATTTATGTATATACATACTCAAGAGCCAAAACATTATGACCACTTTACATTTTGCAATGAAGTCACCTATAGATTACGTGGAAGGCACATAGTCTGGTGGGAATGGTATTTAAATGCTAATAGAGAGTCTCAGAGATCATTTTTGCGCTTGAGTGTACTTGTGAGGATAATTGCTGCTGAATTAAGTAACTTTGACGGAGGGCACAAATTAAGTCGCCCGATGACTTAGAATGAATAACTTTGAAAGTACACATTTTGTTGGTTATTCGGGATATATCCTTGTTAGTACTTGTATAAATTGGATGAATGATAGTGAAACCATCACTAGAAGCAATGCCGTTAAATGGCCAGTTGACATCAAACAAAAAGGACGCCGAAGACCCCGTTTCCCTCCTTGGCAAAGCAAAATTAGCACCAGAGATTGGCTCAATTTACATAACAAGAAAATACAGATTCAAGTGGAATTCTTTTAGAGCATGCAGTTTAGCTGACACTATTAAATGTGAGACTACAGGCCTAACGTTCCACTTATATGCTCATATTAATCAAGCATCATCGCCAAATACGCCTGCACTAGGCCCCGAAATATCATGACTGCACTATGGAACATAGGGAGAGAGTTGCTTCGTCGGATGAAACATGATTCATCCTTCAACACGTCGATGGCCGTGTTCGAGTACGCCATCTTTTATGCGAATTGTCACTTTCCCTTATACAACAGGCCAGTTGTAGCGATACTAAGCTTTGAGAAACGCTGGCATATATGTCCCTGGGTTGTTGTAGAACAGACCATGACCTCTACAGTCTACCTGAACATCATTGTGTATCATTTGAACCATTACATGTTATCTTCCGAAATAGAAACTGAGTCTTCGTGCAAGACAACGCTTCATGTCATTTGAATCGCACTGTGTTCGACTTGTTCCCGGAACATAATACTGAATTCCAGTTAACGTCCAGGCAGGGCCTTAGCTAGAAGCAATCTATAGGGGGGGGGAGGCTGAAGAGATTGTAGTGGGGGCTCATAATTTTTTTTCTCATTCTGACGCAGAAAGATAAAATAGTGCCTATTCACATTGAGGGTACTAAGTTTCTTATGAAACTGTTGTAATAACTTCATTTTATACTAAAAAAGTATATGATGATGAAAATGTTGAGTGTATAACTGATTCAAAATTAAACAACATGTTAGCTTCATATGCTCAAACAGGATGAGGGAGTGTTGAATTACTTATTTTAGATGCAATTTAGTAATTCTGGAAAACTATGAAAAGGTCTCAAAACTAAATTGGATGTTTGAACAGAATTTTATTTGAATTTTCAAAGCAGAAATTCATTTATTGACCTTGGAATCTTTTCCAGGGGGGGGGGGGCTAGAATATTTTAGGGCCTCCTTAGCTACGGCCCTGCGTCCAGGTCACACAGCCCCAGGACGGATCTTAATCCGACAGAGCAGATTTCGGGTGTCATTCAACGGCAAACAACCATTTTGGAATATCCTTAATAAGCATGACCGCTGCTTGAACAACTAATACAATTTGTTTCCGGTCATTTACCGAGAATTTGTGGCATCTATGCCAAGGCGGTTTTCAGCTGTTTTGCGGGTCAAAGGTGGGCCAACACATTATTAGGTAGGTAGTACTTTCTTTGTAATTGCTAATTCAATTTTTATATCTGCTCCCAAGTAGCACTGCCCCATAAGAAACCCATAAGAGATATTATCAAGATGTCTATTTTCGATAATCATAAGTGCAGACATATGTTCGATGTTTTTGTCATTTTTCAAACATCATAATTTCTCGACTACTTCAAATCCCAAGTAACTCGCAACATGTCAGAAGTAACTCGCAACATGTCAGAAGTAACTCGCAACATGTGGCCCAATAATCAAGTATGTATAATTCTTAAGCCTAAGAGAGTGTAAACACATAACCTATACTAAAATGAATGCCAATTATTCAAAATTATTTACAAACATCTAATATAAAACTGTCTAAGGCGACAAATTGTAATAAATTAGTTTTTTCAAGCGTGATTTTTTCTTAGAACTTTAATTTCACGCAGATTCCCACGAAATGCTTTTATGTTCGGACACGGGATTGGGACTGCTAGGATTGATCTAGACACAGGCACGTAGTCAGGGAGGGGGCTAAGGGGGCTGAAGTCTCTCCCGAAAGTTTAAAAAAGCAAGTTTGATCTAATATGATAGTAAAAACTGTCACGATTTTCTTTTTTTTTTCTTCCATTTTATTATAACTACGTATATTTTTATTTGTAAACATACTAATTTATTTAGCTAAAATTATAGCAATTCCTCATTATGCCTCTCATTCGGACATATTGTTTTTTATTCGTATCTACCACTAAAAATATCAGTTTTTCTTAAAATGGAATTTTTACTTTATGCACAGTAAAATTCAATGTGTAATGCATGCATCATATCATTAATTTGACTTGGAAAAAAGAAGTTTAATACGTGTATGACATAATAATTTAACTTTAGGAGTCAAATTTAAAACATTTATTTGTGTGTTATGATCTTTCTTAATTTCCTAATACTCATTATATCACAATATAATAAATACTTAGATCGATCAGTGTTAAAATCAGGGTTGGAAAAAAACCAGGTTTTTTTAAAAAAAACCCCAAAAAACCGTTTTTTTTTTTTTTTTTTTTTTTTTTGTTTAAACCAGGTTTTTTTTTAACCGGGTTTTTTTTTAACATCCTTTCTTATTACATATACATACATATTTACTGATGAAAACAGACATTATTGGTTTATAAGCAGTGTAACTTCATTTAAAATATTTTAAATTTAATAATTATAATGAATTTATGGTGAAAATTGAATAAATTCATTTTTAAATTTAAACAGTTTTAGTAAACAGTCTTATGTTGAAAGTTTTAACTGTTCTTTCTACACAGTGAACCATTGATGCCCTGTAAATCTTTATAAGCAATCTTTTGATTACTAATAATAAACATTTGGATTTAGTTTAATAAATATTCTTTTCCACAATTATTCATATAATAAATGGCAAATACTTCTTAAGTTTTTTTTCTTTCTGAGTGACAGTTTGAAGTTAACATTTTTAGTCGTTAGATTTAGCAGATAGCAGAGGGAAAAAAATTATTAAAATGCTATAACTGGCAACCAGTCTTTGCTTTTTTTAATTCTTCGAGATAATCTCCCAAAAGAAATATTTCTTTTACAGCTTGTGCAAAATCTTAAAAGATCATTGTGTTACATTATTAATTGCATTAAGTAATCTGCATTATTAAAAAAATTAAAATATTTTATACTAAATATTGAATCTATTTTATCTTTGATCAATTCACATGTTTGAAGTTTTTTCTTTAAAGCAATAGTTATGTTCACCAATGTCTACTGATTTTAATCCTATACATAAAAAAATGACGTAAACCCAATATAACTAATGCTTATTGCTGAAATAAAGTGTTAAAAGTAGAAATTATTTATATCCAATAATCTGAAACTCGTAAATTATAAAGAAAGAAAATGTCATTAGATTTCTTCTAAAAAACGATAGAAATTATTTATGTCTAATAATCTGAAACTCGTAAATTATAAAGAAAAAAAAAGTCATTAGATTTCTTCTAAAAAACGAATTGCTTTTTTTAATAGAAAAAAACAATTGGTTTAATCCTATGCATAAAAAAAGACCTAGACCCACTATTTATAATACTTATTACCTACTGAAATAAAGTGTTAAAAGTAGAAATTATTTATGTCCAATAATCTAAAATACGTAAATTATTAAAAAAAAAAAAAAAAAAAGAAAGAAAGAAAAAAATGTCATTAGATTTCTTTTAAAAAAACCAATTGTTTTTTTTTTTTTTTTTTTTTTTTTTTTGAGAAAAAAACCATTTGGTTTAAACCGTGCTAACCCTATTTAAAATGTTTTGTAGAAAAAGAAGCCAAAACAGTAATGGACCTTGTAATGTAAAATTATATAAAAATAATGATTTTTAAAAAGCTTTTACTATAAGATTTTTTATTTAAAAAAAAAAAAAAAACTAGCAGTAGCAAATTTCTAGAAGAAATGGTGCGAACAAAGATGATAGGGTATCAACAAATTTTCAAAGGCACAACTGTGCCGGCATTTCCCGGCTCTTCACTGAAAAATATTGAGTTAAATTGTTTGCATATGAATCTTTAATAGAAAGAGAATGTGCACAGACTACTCTGTGCACATTCTCTTTCTATTAAAGATTCGTGAGAAAGTTTCTTCGACTTTTATAGAGTTACCAACTGCGGGGATAGATACTCCTGAGAAGGGATTTTTTGGCGGTATTTCACAGTGCCTCCTAAAGAATTTTCTAGGAAGCAACATCTAACTTCCTAGCAATCTTCTTTTCTGCAGAGCAAGAAATGCTACAAAGAGTTAATCATATACCGGTCCTCTAATGTTAGAGAACAAATAAAAAAAGATGATAGGCTGAGAACTCTTCAAAGTTTTATAGAAAAGCCTGAAGATGTGGAATTGAAACGTTATAAACGCCCTTAGAAATACTACTTCTTACTTCAGGCCAGGCCCAGACATTCAGAATGAAATCATTTAAACATGATGGGATATAGTTACTGAAGAACTAATCACCAAAATAAGTAACGCGATCTGATTTAGGTTGAATACTGATGAAACTATGAGCATTTCAAGTACAGAATAGTTTGCACGTTGAGTTAGATTGTGGAATAGTATTTATAAAATGTACAAACCCTAATAATTTGGGAAATTACTTTAGATTCATTCAAGTAAATGATTTGTCCGCCGAAAATATAACAGAAGAAATAGTACAACGTCGTAATGAACTACATAATGATATGTTTAAATGCATCACAAGGCATACGACAGAGAATAATATGGTTGGACATGATAATGGGATCCAATCTACAATTCATCAGAAATGTCCCAAAATGAGATACCTCCTATTTGCAAGCCACTGTTTGAACCATACATTGTCCAAAAACACATGCCGATTTCTGCCATCCAAATCTCGTTTGGAACAGTTAACGAATTGATATATTTTTTAGAAATCACCCTAAGGTAAATTTGATCCTACAACAAACAGTTCCCTCATATGCCCCAAAATGACTTCTCTGTGTTTGAAACGCAAGATTTGTAGAAAATCATGAAAATATAGTAAATTTTGTCAAGTTGTTCGAATAAATTTGCATTACTTAGAAAATATTTTGGAAAATACATGAAATATTTCTTCAACAGCTATAGACCTTTCTTGGCAGTCATGGAATTGTAAAGAATGCTTTTTTCACATGCCTATTTGTTTGTGACAAGCTTTTCAGTTTGACAAAGCCATTTTCAGCTCACGTCAAGAAAAATATCATGTCACAATTTCGGCCGCAACTCATGCTAAAGATCTCCTAATTATTTTACAAAACATAGAGAAAATGAAATGTGCATGGAAATCTTTTGAGAGACATTTAATTCTACATCAAAACTTAAAAAAAATCTTTCAAATAAAAATAAAAATCTCAAGACCAAAATTTAGACAGACTACAAATACAAACCCTGTGTAGAACATTTCCTGTGTAGAAAGTATTTTTCAAAATTTGAATGACAAATTCATTTCAAATGGAGAAATTTAACCCGATTTTCAAATACTTTTTTCAGGATATGTTTCTCTGGAATAAGCAAGAAAATTAGAGAATCTCTCTTAACATTTCGAACATAAGATGTTAATGTCGTAAGTGAAAGTTTAATATGAAGTATGGTTGCGAAAAAATTCATAATATTGATAGAAATATTACGAATTTTAGTAAGTAGTAAGTATTATTGTAGTCGTAAAAATTTTAGAGTACTGTAATGCAATGCATTACAATACAATGAAACACTGCACCACAAGCATTTCTGATGTCAAAGAACGTCACGATGGATTAAAGCTAATCAGCTTCTCGATTTATCCCACAAGCGTTCCCCAAAAGCCAATCAAATACCGCAATGCTTGTGGGAAACATTGTTAACCCTTGCCAGTGCTAGTGGTCATTTGCTGACAGTCTTGGCTACTATCCCGGTAAAAATAGCCAGCGCTGAAAGGTCTTTTGCATCTATGAGAAAATTATTTTTTGCCTCAAAGCACTATGGCTGATGAGAGACTACTGTTAGTGTTGTTTATGACGTCTAGTTATTTACACGAGGAATATAGAGCCGAAGGGATGTGGGGTGCCTTCCATAGGAATTGTTGAAATAGAACCTAGTCCCTAACTATAAAATTAAATCCAAGGTTCGAAGAAAATTATAGCAAACTCCAAACGATTAGGCTGACCGGCGAGATTGGGCTCGAAGCCAAAACCTACATGAGAGACTGGGCAATGATATCCATTAGCTGGGACATCACTCTACAGATTAATCATTTTACGATCCCGCACCTGCAATGCAAGACGTTAATATTAATCCTACGTTTAAAATCCATTAAAATTACTTGCTTGAATTTCAATATATATATTTTTAAATTCTCATAAAGATACATGAGGTTCATCGCAAAAAAGGTCAGTTTGTGCTTTTTAGCTCACAGGCTATCATAGCCTGAGAGCTTATGTGCCCGTCCGTTCTGTATGTATGTTCGTATGTACGTAACGCGATAACTCATGATAAAAATATCCGATCCACTTGAAATTTTGTATGTAGGTATATCCTGACAAGGCGCTTCCCTGATTAGTTTTTGGAGTTAATTCGATATGTATAAGAGGGGGAACGGGGGGCTCATGCCCCCCGTTAGTTGATCTAGATGGGATTTTCATGCAGAATTAAGTTTTCAAAATTTAGATTAGGATCATTCTGATGAGGCGACTCCGTGACTGTTATTAGGTGTTCATTGATTAAGTATAAATAGGGGGAACAGGGGTTCTAATGCCCCCCCCCCCCTGTTAGTTGATATAAATGGGATTTTCATGCAGAATTAAGTTTTCAAAATTTAGATTAGGATCATTCTGATGAGGCGATTCCGTGACTGTTATTAGGTGTTCATTGAATAAGTATAAGTAGGGGGAACAGGAGTTCTAATGCCCCCCCCCCCCCGTTAGTTGATATAAATGGGATTTTCATGCAGAATTAAGTTTTCGTTCAAAATTTAGATTAGGATCATTCTGATGAGGCGATTCAGTGACTGTTATTAGTTGTTCATTGAATAAGTATAAATAGGGGGAACAGGGGTTCTAATGCCCCCCCACCCCCGTTAGTTGATATAAATGGGATTTTAATGCAGAATTAAGTTTTCGTTCAAAATTTAGATTAGGATCATTCTGATGAGGCGATTCCGTGACTGTTATTAGGTGTTCATTGAATAAGTATAAATAGGGGGAACAGGGGCTCTAATGCCCCCCCCACCGTTAGTTGATATAAATGGGATTTTCATGCAGAATTAATTTTCGTTCAAAATTTAGATTAGGATCATTCTGATGAGGCGATTCAGTGACTGTTATTAGTTGTTCATTGAATAAGTATAAATAGGGTGAACAGGGGTTCTAATGCCCCCCCCCCACCCCCGTTAGTTGATATAAATGGGATTTTAATGCAGAATTAAGTTTTCGTTCAAAATTTAGATTAGGATCATTCTGATGAGGCGATTCCGTGACTGTTATTAGGTGTTCATTGAATAAGTATAAATAAGGGGAACAGGGGCTCTAATGCCCCCCCCCCCCGTTAGTTGATATAAATGGGATTTTCATGCAGAATTAATTTTCGTTCAAAATTTAGATTAGGATCATTCTGATGAGGCGATTCTGTGACTGTTATTAGGTGTTCATTGAATAAGTATAAATAAGGGGAACAGGGGTTCTAATGTCCCCCCCCCCTTAATTTATATAAATGGGTTTTTCAAGCAGAATTGTCAGATTTCGTTCAAATCTCTGAATAGTTTTGGAAGTTTAATGGTTAAGTATAAAAGAGGGGGATAACTCTTTTTAAATTATATAAATGCTAAATGGGTTTTTATTAAGAATTATCTAATTTGCTCTGAATTTTGGATATAGATTTTTTATATGATAAAGCATGTCTTTGGTAGTATAGGAGGTTCAATGATTAAGTATAAAAAAAGAGAAAAGGGGAGAGCTGTTTCCCCTTCTTAATTTTTTTTTTTTCGAACGGAATTAACCCTTGAAAATATAAAGCTTTAATGTGCAATTAGTATTTGTAGCCTGTGAGCTCAATGCCTTCAGTTTAACTGGGCAGTATTCTTTATTTATTTTCTTTGCGGTTTTTACCCCTAAATACACTTTCGGTTTTCAAACAGGTACTCAACGTGCTCTTAGAAACATAAATTGTAATAGAAATTGAAAAAAATAACAGTTTTTCGAATGGACAAGTATATTAGGCAAGATTATATCATAGGTAAAACCTTGTTTATTTTTTATCTACATTTTAAACTACAGTCGAATCCTGTTATAACAAGCTTCAAGGGACCGAAAGTTCTGTTCGCTATATCCGTTCCGTTTAAAAAAAGTTAATCACTCACAAAATGTGCACATTATTATATGCTACTTATATACTCAATAATGAAATGTATTAAGGGAAAAACGTAAAATCTATTAAATATAATCATTAATGAATTAAATTGACTAAAATCTAATTTGCACCATGTTTCAGTAGCCGGCATGCATTTTCGAATTTTCTTGTAAATTTAAAGTCGAAATCCTATTTTCACAACTACGAAAAAGTTAAAAAAAATCAAAAAATCATGAGTCGACTGGAAAAAATGTTCGTTATAACCGATTCTTAAGATTTCGGAGGTTTGCTATAAAAGGATAAAGTAGCATTAAATACAATAGGAAAATCGCAGGGCCAAAATTTTTCTTCGTTATATCCGTGAGTTCATTATAAAAAAAAATCCAAAATTGAGCCCCTCCCGAAAGGAAATCCTGGCTACGGGCCTGTCTAGACAGTACCACCTTCAACGACTGTGTTCCCGTCTAATATGTCCTCTATGCCCAACAAAGCAATGTATAAACGAGCTCTTTTTCTATTTTTTATTTATTTATTTATTTGTTTTCTTTTTTAAGTAAAAATGTATCTAGCCACAACTTTAAAACCTAGTTTATAGCATATATATATACAGGGTGTCCGAAAAGTCTGGAAACGGCCGAATAACTCGAGAAATACATATGAGATTGAAAAACGTAAATATACGTGTTAAATATTTTTAAATAAGCTACTCTGTGATACCAAATTTGACCTTCGAAACCGACCCCCTGGGGGTCAGAGGGGGTCCAACTTTGAAATCTTAAATTATAACCCCCATTTTTTATTGCAGATTCGGATTCTACGGACAAAAATACGTAACTTTTGTATTTGATGTTTATTTCAAATCTTCGTTTATCACGGTGTAATCGAGCATCTTAAATCGATACATATTCCCGCTTTTCCAACAGGATTTTCCCTAATCGAAACTGATTGGACAGAATTTTTGACGTCAAATTCCTCGTCTTTTGTAGGAATAGCGTTTCCTGAAAATCACCCGTGGCGATTATTTCAATAGTGCTACACTGTTAAAAATTTGACCCATTTGCTGCAGCGTCACTCCACAGCTATTATAGAATATCTCTTTTGTGACCAATGAGAATGCTCCATAACACAGTAAAGTAATCGTTTTCTATAAAAGTGGTGGAGTGACGATGCAGCAAAAGGGTCAATTTTTTTACAGTGTACTTTACTGTGTTATGGAACATTCTCATTGGTCATGAAAGAGATATTCTATAAACGCTGTGGAGTGACGCTACAGCAAATGGATCAAATTTTTAACTGTGTAGCACTACCGAAATAATCGGCACGGGTGATTTTCAGAAAACGCTATTATTGCAAAAGACGAGGAATTTAATGTCATAAATTCTCCCCAATTAGTTTCGATTAGGGAAAATCCCGTTGGAAAAGCCGAAATATGTATCGATTTAATATGCTCAATTACACCGTGATAAACGAGGATTCGAAATAAACATCAAATACAAAAGTTACGTATTTTTGTCCGTAGAATCCGAATCTGCAATAAAAAATGGGGGTTATAATTTAAGATTTCAAAGTTGGACCCCCTCTGACCCCCAGGGGGTCGGTTACGAAGGTCAAATTTGGTATCACTGAGTAGCTTATTTAAAAATATCTAACACGTATATTTACGTTTTTCAATCTCATATGTATTTCTCGAGTTATTCGACCGTTTCCAGACTTTTCGGACACCCTGTATATATCTATAATATTATTAACTTTACCTTCACGATATTTTCTTTTCTTATGGTACATTACCGCCATATTCACTAATTTCCTATTACTGAATAATATCTGTTATTAATCTGATTAATGATAGCTGATTTCCCTTAAACTAATTATTATCTTACTCAATTTACTTAAATATAAAATTTTTAGTTTATTCCTAAATTGTATCATCCTTTTTGACCATTTCTCTTATTTTGTGTGAATTCGAAAATTTTTTAAGGAAAGACATTTCTGTTTCTTTTTTTTTATTATTTTTTTATTCCGAGAACTTTTGCGAGCTGGGTGGGATATCTTTTACTTTAAAATTCTTACACTTCCAAATTGACAGAACTCTTTACAGAATTAGACGTGACATGGACTTAACTCGTGGCTTATTTTTCTTCGTTTGCCAGAGAGCAAGCGACGTCAAGATTTGTGTTCGTGCGAACTTTTGACAAAAAGCTGATGCAATGGAGTGAGGAGATAGATTTCTTCGATTTTTCCCTTGCCACTATCCTTGCTGTCTGATAATTTTCTGATGTAATTTTCTGATATTTCTCTAAAAACTATACTAGGTATAAATTATTTGAGGATGACAAAAATTATTTTAAAACGTGCTAAATTATTTTAATCCTTAGCACTTTCAACTGTAAACAGAGCCATTGACAAGAATATAAATAAAATAAAAATACAAATAGTAACATCTTAAATTTCAAATGTCACGTAATTGGAGTGAAAGTTAAAGTCAATTTTTAGATTCGGAAAACAAAATGTAGATATTGAGGCACGTGGACTCTGACTTGTATTGTGTTTCTTTAAGTAAAGTGATCCAAATTCTTGGTATGTTGGAGGATAAAATAAATAGAAATTATTACTACAAGAAATATTGTTTGTAATGACGTTTTGCCCTACAACAATTGATCAAAGAATTTGGGTAAATTTACTTAAAGAAACATAATTTACACAAAGTGTTGTTTGAACTTTACCTTTTCAAAAGATAAATATAGCATTCCACTTATTTATTTGCTAATATCTTTCTCATCCTCATTTCTTCTAAAATCAACAATGGCTTCTTACCATCATAAGTCCTGAGTTTCTCACTTGAATTGTGGTAAATATTTTTGATGGCATGCTGCTATTAAAAATGTGAAGGTTAAATATGATATTTTTTCATGGAGATACCTCTTATTAAATTTATTATATTGCCTGTATACGTCTACTTCACGATCTGCGCCAACATCAAAAAAGTATCGTCTGTTTACTAATTATGATTTGAAACATGATTAAAATGTTGCACTGACTCTGTAGGAGTTACAATGCATTCAATTGAATGATTTACAATAAGCACGCCTGAATTACTACAATCTTTCATATGTAGGGTGCAGCATATTATCTGTCGCCGACCTTTAATTTCGCAACCGTTGGTCTTACGTATATTGTTGCTGTTGCAAAAACGTTTCAAATAAGATAAATATTCATGTTAAGGCATTATTTAAAGTAAAAAATCAGTTTAATAAAAAATACGAGCTTTTTATACGGTTTCTAATCCCTACAGTTATATTTAGTAAAAGTTTACACCTATCATAACAAATATAACACAAAAAGTTTCATTTCTGTATTACAAAAATTGACATAGTTATTAAATTATAGAGTTGAGATTTTTTTTAGATGATTTTGTCTTCCATTAAGGGATCAGTTAAAAATAAATTAAGTAATTGGAGATCGAGAATATGATTTAATTAATGTCCTTTTTACGACGAAACCATCTTTAGCAGGTTTTGCCGACTCGGTGTATCACCAAAGAGGATTATTTCATTTAAATATTTTAGCTGGCTTTTAGGGGTAGTATACAAAGTGAAAAATAAATGAATGAAATGAAACAGAAAAATAAATATCAATTTATTATTATACCAGTAAACGGTATATTTTAAAAAACGAATACATGAAATCCCGAAGTCTACTGCAGATACTTTTAGGAATCGAACAGCATGTTTTGTCTTACGACCAACGACTGAGAAATTAAAAGTCGTCGATATATAACATAATGCACCCTGTATATACGTCAAAATAAGGAAAAAATAACAGAAAAGAAATCTTTTAATATTTGTATACGTAGATTAATCTTTGACTTCATATAATTATCGGGATGTGATTTTAATTGAAAATTTTATTCATGCAGAGCTTTTGCAATTGCTTTAGTATGTTTCATATTATTGAAGGAAGAAAACTCTATAATCGAGGACTCCCATGTACAGGAAATATTTCGACAATTTTTCTTGTCTGTTCAATACATACGCATATGTTTGCATGTATTTTAAAATAATGGAAAATCACAGGAAGGAAATCTTTTAATTTTAGTACACGTACATTAATGTTTCACTTCATATTATTACAGCCGAATAATTTCTGTCTGAAATTTTATGAACGTAGTGTTTTTGCAATTACATCAGTATGTTTCATATTATCGAAGGAAGAAAATTCTGTATTCGAGAACTCCTGTGCACAGGAAATATTTCGATAATTGTTTCTTTCTGTTCGATATATACACATACCGGGTTCCCAAAAGTGACTGATGGATTTTAAAATTCAATAACTTGCAAACGGTGACAGCTATTTAAAAAAATTTTGCAGCAGGGTTATGTACAATGTCAGGAGTTTTTTTTACCGTAATCTTTTTTAGTTCGCATATCAAACAATAGGTGACGCTGACGGCGATTGAAGGCCAGGTTGACGCTTCACTCAGCACTGATCACCTGGTCTTCAATCGCCGTCAGCGCCACCTATTGTTTGATATGCGAACTAAATTAAAAAATTACGTTAAAAAAACTCCTGACATTATACATAACCCTGCTGCAAAAATTTTTAAATAGCTGTCACCGTTTGCAAGTTATTGAATGTTAAAATCCATCAGTCATGTTTGGGACACCCTGTATGTATGTATATATTTCAAAATAATGGAAAAATAACAGAAAGGAAATCTTTTAATTTTATTACATGCAGATTAATTATATAATTATCGCAGAGTGACTTTAGTCGAACATTTTATGCATTTGCTATGCTTTTGCTATTGCGTCAGTATGCTTCATATTATCGAAGAAAGATTCTATATTCAAGGATTCCCATGTGCAGGAAGTATTTCGATAATTTTTTGTGTATGTTTATAGAATGTATGTATATATGTATATGTATGTATTTCAAAATAATGGAAAAATAACAGAAAGATACCATTTTAATTTCCGTACATGTACATTAAAATTAATTTTTGACTTCATATAATTGCCGTAGAATGATTTTAGTCAACAATTTTATACATGTAGCGCCTTTGTGATTGCGTCCGTAAGTTTCATATTATCAAAGGAAGAAAATTCTATATTCGAGGGCTGCTATTCACAAGAAATATTTCGACAATTGTTCTTGTCTGTTCAATATATTTTTTTATATATATTCATTGCTCTCCAGCACGTTCTTTGACGTTAATGGGCTCATAGGGTTAAGCTCCCACGATGGCGAGTCGATGAGGGAGGAAGGTAAAAACAGGCTTGAAAAACGTCGTTAACATCCCCCTGCTGGCTGTTTGTTGTTACCTCCTGTAGCAAAATTAAGCTGTGTTTGCTATAAACCATGTTTTTTAATTTACTTTGCACTTTCATGGCCTTAGCTCCTAAACAAACGTAACATCTTTTCACTTTGCTCACGTTCCAGGATGAAAGGTGGATTTTGACGACGATTTTTCATCATTTTGCTGAGTGGTTATCCATTATTTGAGTTTAAAAGTAAACAGCGGTTGATTGTTTTAATATATCATGGTTAAAAAATTCTTTTTCATCTAAAAAGCGACAGAATTATTTTAAGGTTCTCTCGCTAAAAGCCTTCTTTTTTAATTAAAAAAATGTTTTATGTGCAGATTTCGTTGCTTTTGTTTTTGCTAATTTCAATTATTATTATAATCAAATCCTGGTTATTGTAGAGGCATATGGGACATGTGAACCGGGCCCACAATTTCAGAGAGCTTCAAAATACATTTGTTTCATTCTCTGAAAATATAAGTGAGTACAATTTTTCATCATTTATATTTCACAGAAAAAAAAAGTCATTTTTATCAGCCATTCAAACATAACTATTGCTTTACTAATGACAATAAAATCTAATGTAAATTTAGAAATTGATAAAAGAAAAAATATAACAACAAACATGTTTTATGCACTCCCTTAGGTATAGAGCTATAAACATTCGAAATAACATGCAATGCAGAAGAATTTATGTTGCCATAGTTTTAACGCCTTTTTACGCATGTCTATAACGTATTCTTATTTCTTTTATAGCTTTATTGTTATACTTACAATGCAATTTTCTTGAGAAAAAATAGCCTGTGTGCCCCAAGTTCCATTTGAAGTTGATCAAGTCCCGACGCCCAAAGTATATTGTAAGAAATGCATTTGGCTGTAAATTCTGCAAATTCTTAAAAACAACTGTTGAATAATTTTTCTTTAGCCATCTCGCGATGAGCATCATTTACACTTCTTTTAGTTCTTCGCCAACAGTTTTTTATGTTATAGTTTTTTTATTCGTAAACAACTGAAGAATTATTATTAGAAATGTTCAAATTTAAAGATTTCGTGCATCTTAAGTCACTCAATCGTTCTGCCTGTAGCTCAGAAATTAAAACAAAATTATCAACATTTTTTGTAGAAATTAATTAGCACCTGATTCCATTGATCTTTTTACAGGGAGGGCCAAATAATGAGCAACTGTGAGAAATATGTGTAGCTTCACTTACATTCCGATAACTTATCACTTAACTTAAAATAAACTTTCAGGTCTGAAAATTTTAGCCTATACCGATCTTTAGAAGTGGGCTACATAAAGTGCGTAGAAAAATTTTTTGAAACTTTGGTTACGGTATAAGGATACTGTTGCTCACTACTTAATTGGTATAGTCATTTACTGCCAACAAGCGTGTACCGGAAACCTCGAGAAATATGGTTTTCAGATAAATGAGTTCAATTATTAAAATATTTTCATTAAAATGTATCTCTCATACTTTTTTTTTTTTTTTTTTGTAGTTCACAAAAGAACGGGAATGCACGTTCACTTTCGTGAAACTTTGGTTACGGTATAAGGATACTGTTGCTCAGTACTTAATTGGTATAGTCATTTACTGCCAACAAGCGTGTACCGGAAACCTCAAGAAATATGGTTTTCAGATAAATGGTTAAATATGGTTTTCAGATAAATGAGTTCAATTATTAAAATATTTTCATTAAAATGTATCTCTCATACTTTTTTTTTTTTTTTTTTGTAGTTCACAAAAGAACGGGAATGCACGTTCACTTTCGTGAAACTTTGGTTACGGTATAAGGATACTGTTGCTCAGTACTTAATTGGTATAGTCATTTACTGCCAACAAGCGTGTACCGGAAACCTCAAGAAATATGGTTTTCAGATAAATGGTTAAATATGGTTTTCAGATAAATGAGTTCAATTATTAAAATATTTTCATTAAAATGTATCTCTCATACTCTTTTTTTGTAGTTCACAAAAGAACGGGAATGCACGTTCACTTTCGTCAAGAGAGACTTCGCAGTAACGAAACTGAGAACAGAGCTGCCATAGGTGACTAAATCTACCTCACACTACTGTCCCAAAACAAAAATTACTGGCATTCTGTTCGAGAACATTTGCAGATCTATAGTACAAAATGTTTTTTTTTAAATAGTGGTACGAATGGAATATAAAAATAGTTACCTTTGGCAGTCCTGTGAGAATTTCCAGTACGAACTCCATATCTTTGTTCCATCAGGATAATAATATGACAGAGGGTGGCTTCATGTAAATTAAAATATCTGAAAATTTTCTGCATGGATATATGAAAATTACTTTGCATTTACAGTCGAAAGTAGTGTGTGCAGATTTAAAATATCCTTTTTAACCCTTTAAGACGTAGAGCACTTCCATTGCGAAAATGTTGAAATGACTGAATGACACCAGAATTTACGTACAATTTTTTAAAAATAAGAAAAAGCAATTTTCCTCATACATATAAACGCAAAGAACTTATGCTGAAGTTCTCATGTCATTATGGCGTTTGATAATCAAGTTGGGTGTTCCATACAATGGAACTCTGAGCCACAAAGGATTAAAAGAAAAATAAAAAAGTTCCTCCAACATTTAATCGATTATGTCTAGCCTTTAACTTTTTATATCTATCTTCGTAATTCAATGACAGGATAGTAGAAAATAAAATAATCGATTTCTAATCCAAGTTCATGTTTATATACGGCAGTTTTCCATGCGTACTCACGCAAATTACTTTGTAATTATAAGGGGTTTCGATTTAAAATAGTCTTTTAAAAGTAAAGATGTCTAAACCTCGCCTCGCAGCATGCATGTGGCCCATTTGAGAATTGAAAATTTCTTTAAAATGTCGAGATTTGTAACAGGGTTCGTTAATATATAATACATCAATGATGTAAAGGGTGTTTTACTACCAGACCGGAAAATACAGGGGGTATAGGGAGCATAGAGACTTCTCGCGATCATATAGCAATGCAGAGTCCCTAATTAGGAGTTATGGAACGAAATAAATGTTACCAGTGGGCTACTTTTTTAAATTCAAATTTTTTGATTGGTATTTCTTTTTGAAAATTATAAAGTTTCTCCTAATAAAATAACATAATAATTAAGGCGAAAATAAAGGGAATTTAAAAAAATTGGGACCAATTAAGAAATTTCAAGAAACAGAAACAGCAACACATTTATCAGATAGAAAACATTTCATTGAAAGATTGTACTAGAGACCCTTTCTGATCGAAACTATGACCAAAATTCGTTAGTCAGGCTTGACAGCGTATGTAGATAGTGTGACGTAGAATTCCTTAGATTTTGGAAGATTCCTGGCGTTTCGTATATCCTCCCGGTAGCTACATATATTCGAGTGACGAAGTTTTCAACTAAAGGAACAGCAGGTCGCTGTCAAGCCAGTCTAACAACTGATGGTCATAATTTTGACCACCTTCTGTAGTACAACGTTTGAATAAAATGTTTTCTGTCCCATTAATGTGTAGCTGTTTCTGTTCACTTTCTCTGCTTCTTTGTGCCATTGTTGCCAGTGGGCTACTTTCTTTAAATTCAGATTTCTTGACTGGCACCAGTTTTCGAAATTCTAAAATTTCACCTATTTTTGCCTTAAGTAATATGTTACTTATTAAGGGGGATTTTACCATTTTTAAAAAGTGGTGCCAATCAAGAAATCTGAATTTTAAAAAAGTAGCCCACTGGCAATATTGCTTTGTATCGTAACTCACAACTACGGCATGTTGGGCCCTGCATTGCTATGCCATTCCGAATTGCATCTGTGCACCTTCTGCAGGTTTGTCGATCTGGTAGTGAAACACCCTGTATATCATAATATATATCTGATATTTATTTTTAAAATATCAATATTTTGGTATTTTTGATATTTTCAAATATTATACATAAATTTCCAATTTTGAAGAAGTTTCATATTCTCTATATTTGATATTTATTTTCAAACTATCACTGTGCAAGATATTTTTGATATATGCAATCCAAAACAAGCGTAGTGAAATTTCCAACTTTTAATGACTGTCATTCTGTAGATAAAAAACTTTTATCTCAAAATAAATAAATAAATAAATAAATAAATAAATAAATAAATAAATAAATAAATAAATAAATAAAAAATAAAAAAAATCATTGGATTTTTCTGAGACGAGAATAAGTTGTAAAAGCACTACCAACCCAGACAACACAAATACATCCTAAAAACATCCAGAAGATATCACGTTTCGGATATGCATGATATCCTGTGGACCGATGAATTGGTCCTGTCGACAGTTACAGAACATCCCCTGGGTTTCGAAATGTCACACCTGTCAACATCCTATGGATGTCACTTCATGACACCTTTGGGATGGTTATAGGACGCTTATATTATACCCTCTGGACGGTCCTAAAATCATCCTAATAATGTCATATTCCAGATAAGCCAATATCCTATGGATGGGTGAATTCGTCTTGTGGACAGTTGTAGGACATCCCATGAAGTTCGAAATGTGAAACTTGCCAATAATGCATGTTTGTCAACATCATACAGAAATTTAATATGTCTAGCGTAGGGATCTGCATTGTGCAGTTACATCCGTGTGTCTGTGGTTAATTTTGTCGGGGTTCAGGTTTATACTTTTTCTGATACATAAGACCAAGCCCGTATTTAATTGTTCGAAGGACGTATTGGGCAGGCAATTTTATTTTTCAAAATAATAGTGTTAGTGAATTTTTTTAACTTAATCTATTTATATATACTTTAATGAGTTACAAAGATATACTTTTTTTTAAATCTTCTTCTTTTTAAATATACGCATTCAAAAGTTATGCTATTTTAAACCATCTTTTTACTAAGCTACATTATTGTTTTTCGACGAGCCTTATTAAAGTAATTTTCAAATAATCTAAGCTACCAATATTCTGCAAGGTATTGCTTGCGAAGATATAGTTTAAAATATACGATGAATTTTTCGTCTTAATCTATATACAGTATTCTTAAAAATAATAATAATTGTACATTAAGAGAAATCGGAATCTTTTTGTATAAAATTGCCCAAGCTTAGCTTGATTTCTTTGTTTTTTGCAGGAGTCAGCTGGGACATTTTTAAACTAGGCGGTGAAAGGCAATTTGAACGGGGCCGTTTTAAAGCTATAGCTGCCGTTCAAAAGGGGCAAGACCGTAAATTTTGGTGTCCTAGAAATTCCTACTTTGAATTCTTAACTAAGCACTTTTAGCTCCCTTTTCAACTAGAAAATAGAAAGCATGGGAAATGTTTTGCGGTTTCAGTCGAGTCAACAAAACACAGTATTGTGTGACTAGACCCAAAATAGTTGTTTGTGTACACTGGTGTCCAAAAGTTAAGCATAATTGGTAATTAAGTAATTATTTTTAAGTAACGAAAGAAATATGAATCGGAATTCGCTGAAACTCCAGGTGTGTAAACTAAATAGTACGCGTCACATATTTTCGCGAAGAGTTTTCCCCGAAATCGGACAGGGGACCGTCAACAAATTGAAAAAGAACGAAGATCTTTTGGATAACCCTGTCAAAACTAATGTAGCAAAAGCGTTCAAACTGCACATTATGATTAATTAGCTTATTGTAATGTACTGTGTTAATTTTTACAAGGATAGCATGTATACTCGTAGAGAAATTAAGGTTTTTTATAAAAACAGTCCTAAGTTTTTTTTGCTTATAATTTGCAGAGTTCTTAATATAAAATAATGTTCTTTTTTGAAAAAATGACAAACATCATTGTACATAATACCCTGTCATCAGAATTAAAAAATTATAAAAATTGTATGACAAATGAGCAGGTGTATTAAATAATTTCTTACTGCGCATGCGTGAACGCTATTAGAATTTCATTTGCATATTATGTTAGTTAAATGTATAGAGCAACTTTTGTGAAAGTCTCAAAAACATAGCTTAAAAATTCTGAAAATTATCTTTGATAGAATGAGATCAAAATCCTTTATTACCTAAATGAAACAAAAAGATGAGGAGCTGTATCCATATTCCATTGTTTAGTGCTTACACAATATTGCACGTACAACTATATTTAGGTAAAACCCCTGATTTTTTTGCTTCCTTTAGGAATAACGGATTTTGAGTTGATTCTATAGGCGACCATTTCAGAATTTTCAAGCTATGTTTTTGAAACTTTTACAGAAGTTGCTCTATACATTTAGCTAACACAATATGCACATGACATTTTGATATCGTTGACGCATGTGCAATGAAAAATTATTTACTAAACATACTCTTTTTTCATACAATTTTTATTATTTTTAAATTCTGATGATAGGGTATTGTGTACAATGATGTTTGTCATATTTTCAGAAAAGAACATTATTTTATAATAAGAATTCTGCAAATTATAAGCAAAAAACTTGGAAAAATTTAGGACTGTTTTTATAAAAACCTTAATTTCTCTACGAGTGTACATGCTATCCTTATAAAAATAAACACAGTACATTACAATAAGCCAATTAATCAAAATGTGCAGTTTGAACACTTTTGCTATATTAGTTTTGACAAGGTTACCCAAAAGATCTTCGTTCTTTTTCAATTTGTTGACGGTCTCCTGTTTGATTTCGGGGAAAACTCTTCGGGAAAATATATGACACGTACTATTTTGTTTACACATCTGGAGTTTCACCACATTTCGATTTATATTTCTTTCATTACTTAAAAATAATTACTTAATTACCAATTATGCTTAACTTTTGGACACCAGTGTATATCAGTAGCTATATAAAAGCACTCCTGTTAAAAGGAAAATCAAATATTACAGGATATTTTATTAACAATTATTGTTAATATTACTAAAGTGCATATGCTGCCAGAGTTCGTAATTTTTCAGATTCGAAAACGAATTTTTCGTAGTAATTGTAGCCCAATCAAATCAAAAGGTTGGACACCCCTATAATAAAAGAAAAACCTTTTAACCTAAAATGGATTATTATTTTTTTATCTTTTGACTGATACGTGTATGGATTCTTAATCAGCTGTTCCTGCATTAGAAAAACGCTTTTCTATCATATTTAAACATACGAACAGAATCTTTGAAATATGTCTACAAGCAAATATGAGTAATATTTTGTAATAAGAAGTATAATTAACTTATTTTATAGTAAAAACAACCATTAAAAAAACACTAAACTGTTTTCGAACTTGCATTATGTAAATTTTCTAAAGTATTATTTTTACCACTTGCTAGAAAATGTATTTGGATTTGCAATTTGTAATACAGCGATTAGAAAAACGTTTTTCTAATTATAAGCATGCATTGTATTTGAAATATCTGAAAATTTTCTGCTGGTATATATAAAAAAATTATTTAGTAATTAGGAAAGGAAATTCCTTGTTTTCAGTTAAAAGCAATCCTTTTGAAAGGAAAAGAAAGGCATTTGCTCTAACCGCAATGGATTATTTTTATTTTCAAATTGATATGTATCTAGAACCGTAATCCAGTGTCTCGGGGTTAAATAAAACCTGTTTCTAATCATAGTTTAAGCTTACGATTGCAGATCTTTACTTGCTTAATTACTTTGCTCAGTCTGATAGTAAGCCATAGTAAGCGTAGATTTCATTCCATTCACAAGCAAGTCGTGAATGAACTTATCTCCCCTCTTACTATCACATTATCACTGATCAGTGTTCCCATCTCTCTTCCGCATGGCCATAATGATCGGCGATAGACCGTTCGTGTTTGTCCTCGTAACTTACGCGGACTTTTAATTACCGTGCATGTCATCCAGTGCGCCCTTTCGTTACCTGTCCATTGTCTTTTGCGGCAAAGGACCCAGTTCCTTCCTCCGCAAAAAGAGGGCCTCCTCTCCGCAAATGTCTCGTTCGCGTGATGCCAGCTTAGCAAAAAGAAGGACACATCAAAACACTCTTGGAGAAGAAATATGTTCACCCGTTCGCAGATGAGATGGTGGAGATAGGCGATAATAATGCGAATAGGGTGTGGAATAAGTTCGCATGCGAGGGACTTGAAATGTTAATCGGAGATTTCGTGGAAGTTTCGCTTGTAGATGGTTTAGAAAAGGGTTAAAACCGCATATTATTTTTGGTTCTTGCACGATATACGAGGAACTTGAAATGTTAATCCAAAGAGGAGAGTGTGTGCACTTGGAAATATAAAAAAATTTCTCATAAAAATTCAGTGTTTATCTTAAAAAATGGATAAGTGTGATTGAAGATCACAGACGGTTCCATTTTATATTCCTTTCAAAACACTTTATCCTCTAGGTACAATATTCCAGGCACAAATTACGAGTTAAAATTAACTAGAATCCGACACATTCAAAACCAAATCTCTTTAAGACTCATTAAATCCAAATCATATAGCTCATTAGGTAGAATGTTGGCAATTTAAGCCAAAGGTCTGGGGTTCAATTTCCGGCATAGACACTTTTACCTTCAGATGAAAAATTTTTAATCTGTTTTAATTAATAAACACATGTTTTTACAAATATTTGTTCGTTATCCTTGTTACCTATAATCTGTTTTCAATTTTTTAGTGATTAAAACATATCATTGTTGCTAATTTACAGTCAGTTGGCATGTTTTAATGAGCTTAGTATTGTAATTCAATTAATTCCATTGTTGTCATAACTCGTATGAATGGTCAATACTATAGAACATTTGGCGATTTATCATCTGTGTTCGGCTAACAGAATAATGTTTAAAAATGAAGATATTACATATAATATAAACATCACTTTAAAATATCAAATTAGTTTTAAATGCTATAATTGATCTATTAAAATAAAGTGACATAGCAAATAATACCTTTTAATTTTTAATTTTGCATTTTTTACATTTTTTTAATATACGTAGTGACAATATTTGCCTCCATGGAGCTCCCTAAAATTTGGAAGGAAATGCTTCAAAGGTTTTTAAGACAATAATTTGTAATATTTCACGTTCACAATTATTTTTATTCATTTTAATTTTTTTTTCCAGTTTACTTCACTATGCTCATGGTCACGTGATTTATGTTTTTCTGTTTTATTTTTAATTTGAAGCTATTTTAGCGGAAATTTTCCTTTTTATCATTTATTGTTTTTGAAAAAGTTGCCATCAGAGCAATGAAAAATGTAAAATTAAAAATTAAAATGTATTATTTACCATATTATTTTTTTAATAGATCACTTATAGCATTTTAAAATAATTTAATGAAGACATTAATTTAAAATTAATTTCTAAACATAGGAAAAGATTGTATTAATACTTATGTACATTTTTATATATCAGGAAGTGACAGAAAATAGATTACAAAATTCCTCCTTTACATACAGTACAGGGGTCGCAGCGTCTCTAAAATTTTTACACTTTCCTACCACAATTTTTGAACGATAATATTTATTCTAAGATTTCATTGTACATCGTAAAGGAATATGAATGGAAGATATTTTATTTAAAATACTGGAAGAAAAATGTGAAAATTTTAGAGACGCTGCGACCTCTGCATACATGAACAGGGTTAAGTTAAATAAAAGACCATAAGAAGAACGAAAAATTATGCATCAGGCATACATTACAAAACCCATTCCAACACATTAAAACTACCATAACAAAACTGCACAGTTTTGTAAAATGAAAGATAATGCTAAAATTTCGAAAAAGCTCTACACATTTGAAAATCAAATGTCAGCAGTTAAATTCAATAAATAGATGATATCCAAATTCTTTTGTGCCGCCCAGAATATATTTTACAGATTTACATGTGTACTACGTATTCATATACATTTTCAAAATAATGTTTGTACATTTATAATTTGTTGACAAGCAATTAGTATATTGCTTGAAATAAATGAAAACTTTCATTTAATATTACATAAAATAAGGAACAAAGAATTATAAAAATAAATAAATAAATAATAGAATGAGGTCAGTTGCCTACTCTTGCCTTCTTTTATATTTAGTATCAATTTCGCTTGAGGGTTGAGGGTAATGCTTAAAACAAGGGAAGACACTCGTAAGCTGGGATTTTAAACTATCTCGCTTGCATTTTGATATTTTTATTTATTTATTTGTTTTATTTTATTTTACTTTACTTTATTTTTATTTTTATTTTTATTTTATTATTTATTTATTTGTTTGTTTGTTTGTTTTATTTTATTTTACTTTATTTTTATTTTTATTTTTATTTTTATTTTTATTTTTATTTTTATTTTTATTTTTATTTTTATTTATTTATTTATTTATTTATTTATTGCATTGAACAGTTAGAGATGATTTCTCGAAAAGCTTTCTAACGTTTTCTATTTTGGTTGCAATTTTCCATTTCAATGTTCATATTTTTACTTTCGGAATCGGTTCCATTTTCCCGTTTCTTTTCAGGTTGACTTTAAATGTTTCGGGATCATGTTGGTTTCCATCTACGTTTTCATTTTTGTTTTAAGTCGACTAGTTCCGATTGACTCGATTTTTCAATAGAATATCCTAAACATTTTTCAAATGCAAACAAAGAAGTTATATATTTTAATGTTAATAAATGGTAAAAATGGGTGATAATAAGTGATATTTTTATGCAAAAACTATAAAACTGATATTAGATATATGATCGTAGACTTTATTTTCCTAACTGTATTAAATTATTCATTAATTTTATTTCACTTTGGGTTCGATTCGGATTTGGGTTCATGTGCATCCTTTTCGGGTTGATGTTTTTTTCGGGTGCGTGTTGGATTTCGGTTTGAGTTGAAGTATATCGAATTTAGGGTTGGCCAATTTTTTTCTATGGTTTGAATCGGATTTCGGTTTAATTTTAAGTACAAATTACGGGTTAAAATTAACTAGATTCCGTCCCATTCAAGACCCTGCTACGAAGATGAAAAAAAAAAAAAAAAAAAAAAAAAAGTTTTAAAAATAATACTCAAATTTTGGTGCAATAGTATACAGTATAAGTATCCAAGATCTTCTGTGTGTTCCTGTAAATACTATCTACTTTTTATTATACAAGAAGTAACTTGTAGTAAACCTCAGCAACGTACATCGATACATAAAATGTCAATAGTTAAATAGTATTAAAACGCGCTTCAAGTAGTGTTTCCCCCTATGCCAGTGTGTAATGGAATACTTTTGTGTGACCCTATGAATTAATAATAAATATTCTTTGCACCACAGATTATGCAGCATGTATTTTTTAGTAGTATACATCTCATAGATGCATGTCAATCCTATTATGTTCGAAAGAGTATGACATCATTAAAATTCACTTTAAACTATTTTCTTCCATTGATCGTAATGTAACGGTATGCTTTTGATTGTCCCTGTAATTAAATCATCCATTCGATTTTCATAAGGTTTGAAATAACGAGACAAATTTATGCAACAATTATATATTTTAAATTTCAAACGATTCGTTAGGGTAGTTTTTGATCTGTTATATGCGGCGGACAGACGAAAGGACGGATGGGTTTGAACGGCGATTATAGGTGCTACGCATTTATATAATTACGAATGCACCTAAGAAAAAAAAATGATCCAACAATATTATTTTTCACTGTAAACGATTCACTATCTTAAACCCAAGTCTTCTCCCGTGAGGTCTACCGATCGCAGATACACGTAGCAGATACAACGAGCAAACCGGCCTACAAATAATCTAGCTCTCACACATCGCTTTTTTTTTTTTTTTTTTTTTTTTTGCATCTTTAGAATTTTTAGGACAATTCAGCTAACCTCTTTGTAGCATAAAGTTGAATCAGATACATAAAAAACCAAGAACTATTGAATAACTTTGACATTTATCAAAGAAAAAAAGACAACATCAGACGATATGTCTTTATAAGTCGTAAACTGGCTTTAAGAGGACGCTTTGAACTTTTGAAGAAGAGTAATGATTATAAATTCTTTCCCGTGGGCTTTGTAAACAACTATTTTTATAAAGGAAGGCCGAAATTTTTCCAACTTGTCAAAAAATAAATCCGTCATGATGTTGGATAAACTATATTTCATTCATTTTTCATTTTATTTTTGCTTGTGTTTAATCCCCTAATTGTCGAGGCCATTGGGCTATAGTTTTTACTTCAATACATGCATTATTTAAATTCATACAGTCATTGTTGTTTTAAAATATTGAATTGAGTAACGGTTGTTCCTCTCAAACTCTATATTCAAGTACACAGTTAAGTTTTCCGTATCATTTTGGGAAAATTATCTTTTATAATGTTTGATAAAATTGCATGTCATGATTGAATGGCAATACAATTTTTCTATTTTTAAGAATTTTTATCTCCGACGAAATGAATTTGCTTCAGCAATTAGCAAGGCGGGCAAGGGGGCAAGGGGGGCTTCAGCAATTTAAGGGGACCCTTCACTAACGTGGAAACGCATGCTCCGAATAACGAATTGACAGGTTATTTTCGAAATTCTCATTTAAACATTTTTTTTCGATTTTGGTTGCAGTTTTTCTTTTAAGTAAGGTGTTCTGGTGTAATAACGCCAAGTGCTAATATTATGCATAATTATGAAATAATCCAGTAAATGACACCCATGTGCTCTGCGCAGAAGGGTTTTGAGTCATATAAATAGAAAAAAAATAACTTAAAGTTAATTTGTCACATTTGTAGGTCTTATTGCTTTTACAAGCAACTAAAATTAACGCTTGATCAAAAATTTGCGAGATAAGTTTTGTGATGTGAAGACTATATTTTTTATCCGGAAATACTTTGTTTATTACATAAATCTGTAGTGCATTTCATGTACTTTCTAAATGTTGTAGAAGATTTTGGATATCTTCTTGAGATAATTTGTTGTTTAAAATGTTCTGCGCAATATGTATACCGGGGTAATAACGCCAATCCTTGGCGTTATTACCCCGGTTGATTCCCAACAATGGGCGAACTACATCCGAAGGGGGTTTATTTATTAATATGGGACAGCATTATTATCATTGTTGAAATGGTAAGATTAAGTGGGGTTGGGGGGTCCAATACCCAAAACTAATCTCTCTATTTTTTTTAACACTAATGTAAAAAATATTTTTAAACTCTTATAAATAAAACTAGATTAAAATATTTTCGATATTCTTAATCGAACTGTTTCTATTAAATTTCCACTGGATTATTCAATTGAGTTCTAAATTTTAACTGTTCGCTTTCTCAGCGTTCGGTTTTTCAAAATTTTACAAATTTAACCTTTAACTAATGTGACAGAAATTGTAACGTAACTAATGTGAAGCGGTTTGTGAGACCGCAATATTGAAAAATGAATAAAAGGCGGGAATAACTCATAGGGTTGTGTTTTTGTACTAAACTTTTTATACAAGACTATTATACTTAATATTCACTTATTTAAAAGTCTCTGGTGTTAATACTAAAAGTTCCAAATGAAATAAAATCGGTAGTGTTTGTAGTTAAACTGAAAATTACAAGTTAAACTATATAAATTAAAAGAAAAACAGTGGTCTGTGAGACCGGTAACATTAGTTAAAGGTTAAAAGGCGATCAATGATTAAAAATCATCCGTTCCTGAACTAAACTATTTGATCAGAATTATTTCTAATTAAATTTAATCTATTCAAATATTTTTAACAATAGTACGAGGACTCCAAACGAAAGAAAATTTCAGTTGTACCTATAGTTAAACTGGAAAATACAAGTTAAACTCTAAAATTTGGAGGACAGCGTTCAGTGATATTGCTAACAGCAATTAAAGATTAATTTTGTTGCTAATATAGAGATAATGATATAAAACCAGATGAATCATGTATAAAACTTAATAAAATATCGGGACAAAAAAATATCCCAATAAAAGATTGGGATAATATTTTTTATCAAGAATCTTATTTAATTAATTAAAAATTTATTAAAGCATGTTTTATATAACGCCGACAATTTAACTTTAGGTTTGGAGAATCCGTATTAATGCGGAGTTATTGGTTAAAAACTATTTACAAGAATACTATAATAGTATTAACAAGAATATTTATTACATATAACTCTAGTTATTATAAAATTTCACATGATTGAAATATTACATAATAAATAGTTAAAACTATGCAATGTTTTTTATAATTATATTTAAGCGAGACTTTTTACGCAAAGAGAGGCAGAGGATATTTATTCTGTTGAAGCTCCCCCTCACTCCTTTTTCTTTCACTTTGACAAAAACTTGAATTTTTTTTATCGCATAGAATGCATATATGGGAATATAAATACTGATTCAAATAAACACAGTTAAAACCGTGCAATGTTTCTAATAATTCTATTTAAACGGTCTTTTTAAAGTAAAAAGTAGCTTAGAATCTGATATTCTTTTGCCCCTCTCCCCCCTCCCAACCACACCTTTCTTTTTTTTTTTACACTTATACAAAAATATTGAACATTTTCAACAGCTTAGAATACAATTTGTCGATTTACAGAGCTGCAGAGTTTGTATCTTTAGAATTGGGCAATCTACATGCCATTATTCCATCTTATTTTATAGTTTTGTTTGCATGGCGTTATTACACACATAGGTGGGTAATAACGCCAAATGGCATTGGTCTAGAAATCACGCCATTACATTTTATAAATGCATATCTGTTAATTTTTTTTTTTTTAGATAGTTAATGAGTAATGAGTTTCTGTATCAAATCCTATATTTATTTGAAAAATACAATCAAAAACTAAGCTGTGAAAATTGGTAGAACCTTAACGTGGCGTTATTACCCCAGGATACCTTATTTTCAGTTTTCAAGCCGTTTCCGAAAAAAAAAGCGCTTTTATTTAAAAAAAATAATAATAATAAATAAAAAAAAAAAAAAAAAAAATCTGCAACCGAAATGGAAAAAATAAAAAAACAGCCATATCAAGCCAAGATCAAACTCAATTATCCTATGCAAAAAATAAAATAAAATAAAATAAAAAATAAATAAATAAATTTAAATGAGAAATTCGAAAACAACCTGACCATTGGTTTAACATTACGTAGCGAGTATTTTCAAGTAAATCAAATAATAGAAATAAAAGTCCAATTAATTTATCATATTCGCTAAAGCTTTGCTATTTTTAATATTTTAACACACTAAGAAGAATTCCGTATTTTGACAATACAATTTCTGCATTTTTATGGATTTTCTTCCCCGAGACTAAAACTTAAAATTGATCCGCACAGCTTAAAAACATAAATAAAATAAAATAAAATAAAATAAAATAATAGTAACATTCATTAAATATATTGTCAAATCCATATTTTTCAGCACATTCAGAGACTAATTTTCATAGAAAAGAAAAATTTCCTAAATTTTCCTAGAATTGGGAATGAGATTTTATTATTATTATTATCATCAGGTATCTATATTAATAAAAGAAAATTTTGCTCTTTGTGTGCGCGCGCAACAGCTTGCAAAATTTACTTTACGTAGGAGACTCGAAGTTTTTGAAAGGCTAGCCCAAAGTGTCTCATCATGCATCTGACACTCAGAATCTTAAAATTATTTTAATTAATCGAGTTATTAATTAAAAACAGCAATTCAATCTCATTAAAAAGTCATATCGTTTCTGGAAAGAAATAAAAATAACTCTGACGCATGCGAAGACTTATTTACGCATCAGTTGAAAATGAAAAACGAGTAAAAGAAATTTCCAGATGTTTTATCATTACTTATCGTCATCATTGTCATACGTCATACATTGTCATCGTTCAAACAGTTTAGTAAAGTTAAAAGTGGGAGACTTATTCTATAAGGTCATAAGATCTGTGAGATCTGAAATGCTGCAATCAATTAAAAAATATATCGCAGTTAATCCTTTTAAAGGAAATTTTCTAGAAATATCTTTCTCTTCTAAAAAGCTTGTTTCTCTCTTATTTCAATGTATTCGTAATTTTAGAAGTATCGATAACCCAAATAAATTTTCTTAAAGCTGCAACCTTCGCCTAATCGATGTTGTAACTGGTTTTAAAAAATATTAGTTTTAAGTCTTTCAAACATACCAGTGAATACTATTCACTTCGTGCTTCTCGGAGACTATATCTTTTCAGTGCTAAAAGTTAGTAAACATCCGTAAGTTAAGATTTCATCAGATTTACATCAACTATAAAATTTTTGGGTACTTTACTTCTAGGTTATCCCGTCGACCAATTTCGCCAAATTATACAAATCGCCAAACTAATAGCCAAATTATGCATGTTGACATAATTTTTATTTTATACTAGCCGCCTATGGCGACCAGTTTGGTCTCGATTAAAAGTATTCTACGCATTCCATCATGCTATTTTTACTCTTAATTTAATTTACTTCTTCAATCATTATCCAAATCGGAAGATTCCGACCAGAGAAATAAAGAACTGTTTGCAATCATGGTAGCATTTCATAATTCATTATTTCAAAATTTAATAATGAAAAAGCATGCTTTTTTTTTCATTAATTTCGTTTCTGAGTTCATAAATATGACAATAAAAAACGTGAATTCAAACTGTAAACAACGCCGCAATTTTACCTAGTATGATGTCTTAAGACATAACAAAACTGTCACGTCATTATCTACTATGATGTCATAAGAATATTGTCCATTTATTGTTGAAAAACTTGCTTTATGAACCTCTATGATTATTTTTTTTACCGTTCGTGATTGAATGAATCTTTTACGGCTTATTTATTTTTTAGGAATGCGATATTAAACTATGAATGTCAATTTAAATTCAATGGATGTTATCTCAAAATATACATACTTTTTTAAAAGTGTAAATTAGAAACAATTATTTTATGTTGCAATAAATTATTTTGGTTTAGGTTATTGATAATACTATTAATTATTTATGTATGTGATTGTGCATATGAAAAAAAAAAAAAAAAAAAAAAAAAAAAAAAAAAGGTTGCGAGAAAAGATTCTGTCAAATTTCTTTTCTCGCCAAGCACTCACTTTCTTTTGCCAATTACCTATGCTGGAAAAATACATTTAATATTGTATTTTAAATGAGATGAATGAATCTTATATACATATTTTTTAATCTGTGTTATAAATAAAAATTATGTATTTTAAATGAAATAAGTTATAGTTTTATGTTTCAAATGAAACTGGCATATGGCATAAAATTTGGCAAACCTGCACTCGGCTAGCATAAAAGCACCAAAATGGCAATCATGCGTATAAAAATGTGAAGTGCGGAGACTTGGAAGTGTTGATGACATTGGGCTTTTATAATATAGATTGGCGACTTATCACCTGCGCTGGCTGACATATAAAGAGCATATAAAGCGTAAAGTGGGTAAGCCCGGAGGTGTTAACAGTCACATGACTTAGGCTTTTATTATATAGAAGATAACGAAAAAACAAATAATTAGTAGAATATTAATAAAAATATTAATAAAAAGTCAAAATAAAAATTACTTATTGACATTTTAAACACGTGAATCGCATTTATGTCATTGAATGTGACATTCACGATCATCCATTATTGGCATTTAATCTTATAGTTTAGTGATAATTTTTTGGTCGACGGGATAACCTAGAAGTACCAATTTTTGTAACGTTCAGAAATGTAGAAGTATTTTTTTCAAAATAAAATGCGTGAATATGTCAACGAAATACGTGTAAAATTGAATGTTTCGTCTCTGTTTTATACCTTCAGCGGGCAATTTTGAACCAAAAATATATTTTAAAGCTGAAATTTTATTCTAAAGAATAATTTAATATGTTTAAAAAAATATTAACACTAAAACCGCCGGGTATTTTACTCAAGTTTTATCAAAAGCGTTTCGCACCAGAATTTTAATTTTAAACTATTTAACTTATTTAATTCGTCTATTTTTCTGCTGCATATTTTTAACATATCTTATAAAGAAAATTCTAGTTCGAATCGGCTATTATCAATCTAGCAGGGGTCATTTTGACCCCAAATGGCGGTTCTAGTTTTAAATTTAATTCTTTGCAATATACCAGTGAACTCAGGAGAGTTCGCGCTTTATGAAGATGATATTTTTTCTACGTCAAAAGTAACCAAAAATCCATATTTTAACACAATCTTTTTAGGGCTTCTCAACAGATAAGATTTACATTACTTACAAAAATTTTGAAACATTCGGATCTACAGAAATGTATTTTACAAAATAAAATGCATGGACTTTCGACGAAATCCGTAAATAAATTTAATCTTTCGTCGCGGTTTCACTCCTCTAGAGCCCAATTTTAGATGTATCTGTAAACCAAAAATATACTTTTAAAGCTGAAATCTTCTTCTAATCGATGGTGCAGTTGGTTTTTAAAAATACGCAGGGGGTATCTCGTCTCACGGAGACGATGTGATTTTTACACTAAAAGTTACAAAAATTCGTATTTTAAAAAAATATTTTTAGATTATTATTAGTTTATTAGATTTACACCAACTACAAAAATTTGTAAAAGTTCGGATGTGTAGAAATATACTTTTTAAAAAATTAATAAAATGTATGAAATTTTGATGAAATCAGTAAATACCGGAGATTTTCCTCCTGGTTTTGCTCGCTCTCTATGCGCACAAACTCCAAAATTCAATGTAAACAGAAAATAAATTATCAAAGAGCATGTATTTTCATCTATATTTTATACACTGAAAAATATAAAATTAGAAAAAATATATTATTAAGATAGATAGTCATACAAGTTTGAGGTCAATTTAAGGGGACAAGGACACAAAAATCTTCAAATTACAAGAAAAAAAAAAAACATTAAAAAATTTGTCGCTTTTTTCTGCTTAAAATTACATTTAAATCATGTTTCTATCTTAATTGGAACAGAAAATACTAAATTTTATGTTTTGTTTTATTTAAAAA
Source organism: Maratus speculifer (assembly GCA_964019185.1). Lineage (NCBI taxonomy): Eukaryota > Metazoa > Arthropoda > Arachnida > Araneae > Salticidae > Maratus > Maratus speculifer. The sequence continues at coordinate 26,387,461 of OZ025296.1, forward strand.
ATCTAACTTTCAAGCAATCGTTTTATGGAAACGACTTTTTGTGAAAATGCGTTTTTCTTCATGATAAATTTATTCACCATTCCTCCTATTTAAATTGTTATAAATCCAGTACCGTAAAAATTAATCTCAAAATTATGTTTTAAATTAATCTTTTTTTTTTTTTTTTTTTTAAATGAAATACTACAATTTCTCATCTTTCCTATTTCTCTCAATAAATGAAATAACTAATTTTTTCTCTTTTTTTTCTACATTATTATTATGTATTTCTTCAATATCGTAATCAATCATCATATTAAATCAAATAATTTTATCTCTTTCAAACTTCACAATTTAAATGGTAATACACTAAAAATCCAATTGACTGCTAACTCGAAATCATATAAATCCGCTTTTCGTCAATTGTTAGTGAGCAACGATTGGCAACAACTGAAACAAATGATGATGGACGACTCTTTCAGTGACAGATACAGTTAATTCATCAAAACTTTCACGGATTTGCGTGTTCCTTAATACCTGCTGGTGTTTCACAGTCGAAATCATGCATTACGGAGTAGTTATGACTTCCACTAATAAAATACATATCTTGAGTAATTTAAAATCTGATTGATTGTCTTAAGTGATCGTTGTATCGAATTTAAAAGTAATAACTAAGGAAAAAACGAGGCTAATATGTGCAGCAGAACTTATAGTTACAGTCGTGAGTTAAATTAGCCCCTAGTTTGAATATATCAGATTGATGAACTTCGAATACATTTTAACATCTCGTTTCCAAAGTTGAAACAGCAATGATTAATCATAAATCGCAATTGTTCAATTAAGTTGAAAAATAGATTTCGTGTAAATCTATTACTTTAGACTATTAAAGGGATCATCATTCACAATTGAAATAAGAAATTCAATATTCATATGAATTTTAATTGTTTTCTAACAGAATGAATGTTAAATAAGTTGAAGAAAAATACATTTAGATATTCAATTACCTATAAGCTTTTGTAAAGAGAGAATCATTGAAATAAAAGATATTCCTGATTTACAAGCAATTTTATGAGGTTAAACAATCATTGTGGGATTTAAAAAAATGAGAGAATTTTAACATGTAGAATTAAAATCAGATCTCTAATAATGATGTATTAAAAATAAAAACAATATTTTATCAAATGTGAATTTTAAAATGATTAGACGATATATAAATTCTAAATTAAAAACAATAATTCTGATCAACATAAAGTGTATAAAAAATAAGCATGTAAAAATTGCTTCACCTTAGATTTTGCTAATACATCTATACCTATATGATAAAGAGATAAAGTTTGTTTATTTGTAGGAGCTAATCTCTGAAACTACCGAACCGATTTCAAAAAAAAAAAAAAAAAAAAAAAATGGTACCAAAATAATGGTATCAGCCCCGATTAAGACATAGGCTATATCTTATGTCGATGTTCCTAACCCAAAAGAGGTGCAGACGCATAAAACGTTCTAAAAAATAGGATTTTTATGTTACTGAAGGGCATAGAAACGTGAAATTTGGCATGTTAATTACTCATAAGAAAAAAAATTATCACTAAGAAACACTTTCTGAAAAATACAAAATTTAAAAAATATGAAAACAAGCGAAAAATATTCTAAAAACGTTCTAAACAGCGATTTTAAAAGAATCTCGGGAAGTAACGAAACGATTGAAAAAATAATGATGTCATAATAATGGTGATAGTTCTTGCTTCAACATAGGTTATTTCTTATGTCGGTGTCATATATGTGTCATGTGTCGGCGTCAGTTCTTATGTCGGCTTCTGACCCGTAGAGGGTGCAGGAGTAAAAAACTTTCTAAAAATATGACTTTTGTGTTACTGAAGGACCACAGAAACATAGAATTTGGCATGCTAATTTTTATAAAATATATATGATCTCTAAGAGCATTTTCCAAAACATACAAAACTAAAAGGAGGTGAAATTGCACGAAAAGCGATCTAAAAACATTCTAAATTGAGTTTTTTAACCCCTTATCTGGTTTGCCCGAACGCCGTTCGGGCAAGACAAGTTTGCTTATTTCATCATTTAAAGCTTTATGACACCACTATTATTTTTAAGAAAATTTTCATACTATTGAAAAACGGAAATCTTTAGGCTAAATTTTACGAATATTTTATTTAAATAATAGTGGTGTGAGTCCGCTATTTTCAATTTATTGAAAAAAAAGAATTAACCAGTTAAGGAGTTAAGAAATCTCAGGAAGAAACGAGTCTTCTCTCTCATATTTTCAAAAAAATTAAACATAGCAGCATCACCGATTAGGTAATTTACACCCAAGTCTAATCTGCAACAACTTATTTCAAACTCTAACTAAAATTGAAGTTTGATGAAAATTCGTGCATTAGATCCTGAGATAGAGCTATTGCGATAATCATGAATAATGCCGCATAGCAGCGCCACCTGTTGGGTGATTTACACCAGAACATAATCAGAATCATATTATATCAAGGACTAACGGAATATGAAGTTGTATGAAATTAGGAAGTATGAAGTTGTATTAATTTTTGAGATTGTGGAAATCCTGAAAAAGGCAGCATAGCAGTGCCACCTGTCTGACTATAGACACCAAAAACTCATCAAGCCCAGTTTATATTAAGGTCTAGCTGAATCTAAAGTTGAGTGAAATTCCGTGCATTAGGTCTTGAAATAGAGCGCCCACAAAATTTATGTTAATACAGACTGACAGACTCACCGATGGATATTCTGTAAAAATGTGTTTTCTGGAATCCCTGACCCCTAAAACGTGTAAATCCGTCAAAAACTGGAATTCGAAAATTTACACGAATCCCATACTTACTTCTTGTAAAGATAGAAGAAAGTAAAATATTCGTAGAAAGCGTCCTGCAGATACATTACGAACCCTTTGGGGTCGAACAAATTTAAGAACAGCCAATCTAAATCCTTTTCAGTTAAAAAGTAAAATTATTTTTATTCTCATTATCTTTGTACCACGTTTCTAAAATAGAATATTTGATGAGTCTCTCCTTTTTTTTTTTTTTTTTTTTTTTTTTAACTATTTAAACAATTAATAAGTGTATCTGACAATTTGTGTTTACATCATTTTGTTTCGAAACAGATCTTGAACCGATCGCTTCCAGCGTTTTTCAAAACACTGGTTTGACTCCGATCGCCGTCGATGATAAAACATCGAATTGTCAACTCGTCAAGTTCATTACAGACTTAACATGATGCATCCGAAGTAATAATGATTGTGTCAAGATGCCAAGCATTCACGATGATTACAGAAGTTCAACACTATATTTTCTCATAATAAATGTCATTAGCCATGATATTAGATTTTTTATGAAAGTTGACCGTGATTTAAGAAAACTTTGGATGACCTTGTGTGAGAAATTTTGTTCATTTTAATATCTTACAGTTATTTATTTATTTATTTATTTTAAGTGATGATTTATAGTACACTGTAAAAAAAGTTTGTAATTTTTACAGCAAATAATTGTATCTTTTACCGAAATTTTTTTTTAAAAAGAAAAACAGTTTTTTATCGCAAAAAATGGATTCCATTATTTCTACAGAATATACAGGGTGATTCAGCTCGTCGGTGACAAACTTTAAGGATCGATAGAGCACACCTAGACGAACATTTTTGAATAGGGAATGTAGGGTCCCTGACGCGATGGTAAGGCGCTAGGCGCTTTCGAAAATTTGGGTGCCGAAATTCGAAACGTCATAAAAACTAGGAAAATGGTTAGATTTTCTTGCTTGTTGCGTCGAAATGATTCTGTTTGTTTAGACTTTCTTCAGTACCAATTTGATAAGCGTATCTCTTAAAACATGGATAGGGGGCGCTGCAGACTTTGGAGAGCTAGACAACAACTTTAAGCCCGTTATTTTGATAATTTAACACATGCTCGCCAAAGTTTATACTCTAACTTAAAGTTTGAACCCAAAAGTAGAGCCCTGCAAAAAGCGTAAGAGCCGGAATAAAATGTCAAAGTACAGGGTGGTCGAAACTCGAAGGCTCCTAAGAGATAAACAAACAGATTTCTTGACTTATGGCATGCATTTTCATGATTCTGTTTGCTGGGGCTCTCTGAAACTCAGTTGAACGGTACAAAAAGAAACATCGATAGGGGGCGCTTTGGGCAAGAAACATAATTCGTTGACATTTCGGACGCTAACTGGAAACGGGGCGCTACGATCAGTTAGTAATAATGAAAACACATTTTCTACCTCTGCTCAACACTTCTGAATAAATTTAGACCAAAAACATCAATGATACTGGAAATTTATTTACAAAAAATAACACTACAGAAGATGCTCGAAATTTCGACCTTGGGCCATGATGCAGGCTTCGCACCTCCGTCGCATTGAGGAGTGTGTGTTTCCAACAATGCCAGGAGTATCTCTGATCTGCCCTGCAGCTGCCACAATGCGCGCCACAAGTTCTTCAGCACTGCTGACAGGTGTATGGTATACCTCGGCCTTCAGGTAACCCCAAAGGAAGAAATCCAAGCAGGTGAGGTCTGGTGATCGGGCAGGCCAGTGAACTGGACCCCCCACGCCCGATCCACCGCTGGCCATACCTTGCGTTTAGATGGAGACGCACGTCGTTCGTGTAATGGGCCGGAGCTCCATCGTGCTGGAACCACATCTGGCGACGCGAACCTTCGGGTACGTGCGCCTCCTCCAGAAGCTGCGGCAGCACTTGATCCAGGAAAATCAGGTAATTTCCACCTGTCAGCCGTTCAGGTAACAAATAAGGGCCAATGAGGCAATCCCCCAGAATGCCGGCCCACACATTTACTGAGAAACGCTCCTGGGCTGCTCGGCTTCTGGTTTCATGTGGATTTTCATCACACCACACATGACTGTTGTGGGCGTTCCACATTCCCTCCCGGCTGAAGGTGGACTCGTCCGTAAACAAAATGCTGTTTACAAAACGGGGATCCCTGGATCTCATCGCCAAGTACCATCTTGAGAATTCCACTCGAGGGCCAAAATCCTGCTCTCTGAGCAACTGCACCCGCTGGATGTGGTAGGGGTGCAGATTCCGGGAACGTAAGATGCGCCACGCAGTTGCTTGCGAAATGCCAACATGTCTGGCGATATCTCTCGTGCTAAGACCTGGGTTGTCCTCAACCAGGTTAAGCACAGCCTCTTCGTTGTCGGGGGTGCTCACAGATCGCTCCCGTTCAGGCCTGCCTCCGTCGAAAGATCCCGTTGTGGACAACCTCTGGTGTACTCGAGCGAAGAAGGCATGGCAGGGGATTTGCCTGTTGGGGTAACGCTCGGCGTACAACCGCTGAGCGGCTCGTCCATTACAACCAGCAGCGCCATACGCCAAATGCATGTCAGCCAATTCAGAGTTTGTGTACCGTTCCATCCTACTACCGATCTGCAGACAAGTAACCCGAAGCTTAAGTAGGTACCGCACGTTCAAAAGACGTGTCTGCGCATACAACTACGTCATCTCGCGTTGTCGTCTACGCATTACGTATCTTTTGCATATCGATATGGTACGATATCTTTTGCATAAATCAGCAAAAAGCACCTTATGTAAATTTTATTGCGCGCATTGTGCATGATTGAAACCAGCTATGTTTGTTAAAAAAAACAAACAAACTGCAGTTTTAATAGCTTCTTATGATAAGTAAATTACTCTCTTGTTTTGTTTCTAACTGATCGTAGCGCCCCGTTTCCAGTTAGCGTCCGAAATGTCAACGAATTATGTTTTTTGCCCAAAGCGCCCCCTATCGATGTTTCTTTTTGTACCGTTCAACTGAGTTTCAGAGAGCCCCAGCAAACAGAATCATGAAAATGCATGCCATAAGTCAAGAAATCTGTTTGTTTATCTCTTAGGAGCCTTCGAGTTTCGACCACCCTGTACTTTGACATTTTATTCCGGCTCTTACGCTTTTTGCAGGGCTCTACTTTTGGGTTCAAACTTTAAGTTAGAGTATAAACTTTGGCGAGAAGTGTTAAATTATCAAAATAACGGGCTTAAAGTTGTTGTCTAGCTCTCCAAAGTCTGCAGCGCCCCCTATCCATGTTTTAAGAGATACGCTTATCAAATTGGTACTGAAGAAAGTCTAAACAAACAGAATCATTTCGACGCAACAAGCAAGAAAATCTAACCATTTCCCTAGTTTTTATGACGTTTCGAATTTCGGCACCCAAATTTTCGAAAGCGCCTAGCGCCTTACCATCGCGTCAGGGACCCTACATTCCCTATTCAAAAATGTTCGTCTAGGTGTGCTCTATCGATCCTTAAAGTTTGTCACCGACGAGCTGAATCACCCTGTATATATATATATATATATATGTGTGTTTTTTTACAAAAAAAAAAACTGTTTTAATGGAAAACTACAGACATTACCTGTAAATTAAACAGTTTTAAACTGGCGCCAAAATTGACTGTATTTTCCTATCAATTTGAGAGAGTTTTTTTTATTATTATTATTCAGTGTGCCTTTTGACAAAATTCTCATCTAAATAATTTTGTGAAATGTGAGAAATTAGCGAATAAATATTTAAGGATGTCCTTAACAGAGCTAAAAATCTAGTTAATTTGTTCGTTAACAAATTTGGGATTTTTATATTTTTACATTCTAAAATGAAAATTTACATTCTAAATAAAAGGCCATTTGGCTTTTCATATTTTGACAGTAAAATTTCCGTATATTTATGTTTTTTTTTTTTTTTTTTTTTTTTTTTTTTTAATTTTGCTCTGTAATAATAATAAATATAAATCCTATAGTTTTTAAGGAAAAGAAAATTTTGCATTGACTGTCGATGACTGACTGACTTTTTTGCATGAAATTTTCCGTATTTTGTCTTATATAAAAGAAAAAAAAATAGAAAAAAACCACAGATTTTCCAGTATATATATATAGATTCCAGTTGATGTGGATAAACTAACAATAACTGCCTTTTGTTTCCAAACAATATTGTTGTTTTAATAAATTTAAGAACTAACGATAAATATTAATTCAAAGGAGTGATAGAAAGCAGGCATGAAGAGGATGAAAAATTGTTGTTGATCATGGGATGGCAAACAACTTATTTACTCACAAATATAGGTGCGTTGCCATGCTAACTGAACTTTGGTTGACGGTAATAACATTGAGAAGAATGAAAACATTGCAATGAAAATACGACGATGTGTACCTCGTTTTGTGTTAAATGCTGTAACATCACGAAAAGTTCTGGAGAAACATTTCTCAAACAGTCGATGATACCGTTTGAACTGGTAATAGCAGTCCAAAATGTGGGTCATCGAATTCAAACTGCTGGCGCGTATAAAAGAAACTTCAATAGTGAAGACAATATTATGATTAAATTGTGTATTTCAAACATATCAGATAAAACAAAATTTTATTTTTACTTATTCGATCTCCAGGTATCAAATTACGTCAGAAAGCAAAAAATCGTCTGCCACTTCAATCGTGGAAATAAATTTCATTGATTTAAAAATCATTAAAGAAAGAGATAGATAGAGATGCAGTATGCTGTAAAAGTGGTTTGCAATATGATGCACGTTATCACTCAAATTGAAATGCCCTCAATCGGACCGAAGTCTTTGACATTATCCATGCTTTTTTTCTCTAAATGAAAATGATCTACTTATATTTAAGCATTTTAAAGTAGCATTTCATTGTATTAGAATTAAAAATAGAATTATTAAAAGTTTTCTTTTCTTTTTTTTGCAAAAGCACGCGTTTGTGTTTCGGCTGAATGAACAGACTTTAGGGTTACTTTTTTGGCGTCACCCCAGCCACTACACTTTATCTCTTTTTATTCTCTTTACCCTATGCATAAAAATAATAATTCCAAAGTAACTTTTTTGAGATTTGGTTGGGTGGTTGGCTGACAGCTTGAGATTTGTGCTGCGCGATAGGTGGTTTCTTGATTATTATTTTTTTCTTTTGTCATTTGAAAATAGCGCATAAACCAGAAATGGCTTAAAGAGGAAATTTTCATTTTTCTAAGCATTTTTTATTCCCATACTGGAATTAATTTGAATCGCGAAATTTGAATCTTCGAAATGACGTTTTTTATGCCAAAACTAAAGAAAAGGGAAAAGATAAACCCTTTGATAGTAAAGATGAAAATAAGCACTCGCCAGTCGCCACTCGGCGACTAAATGTGAAAAACTGGCGACTGAAAATGTAGAAAGTACCGGCCAAATGCAGGATTTTCCAAAAGATCTTTTGTCAAGAAATTGCGGAAAAAACTGCGAATATCGGCAAAAATTTTAAAGAACACGAATGTCGTATAAGTATAGTCAAAGAACCGCGAAAAGAATGCAATTATCATCAAAGGATCGCGAAAAAACACGAATATCGGCAAAGAATTGCGAAAAGAATGTAAATATTGCCAAAGAATTACGAAAATAACGTAAATATTGCGATAGAATAGAAAAAAACACAGTTATCGTCAGAGAATACCGTCAACATTCGCGATAGCAAACGCGAATACCGTCAAAGTTCGCAATAAAGAACGCGAATACCGTCACAAATTGCAATAAGTAACGCGAATACCGTCAAAAAATAGTGATAATGAACGCGATTATCGTAAAAAAAAATCATGATAATAAACGCGATTTTCGTCAAAAAACATAAAAACGAATGCAAAAAGCTCGAATTTTATCGTAAAAACATGTGAAAAACAGTGGCGGATCCAAGGGGGGGGTCATGGGGGTCATGACCCCCCCTGGAGCTCTTCAAAGAGGGATGTACAGTGTAAGTAAAAAGTGCTAAAACAGGAACGCAAAATTTTTTGGGTGTGATCGACGAAATTTGAAAATTTTCCATGAATGGTCTGCGAAATTTGCGATTTTTCTTCACTTGATTAGCAAAATTCACGATTTTTTCGAAATCGATCGGTGAAATTCGCGACTTTTGCGAAGCCGATCCACGAAATTCACAATTTTTCCATGCCTAATCGACGAAATTCACGATTTTTTGTGTGTGATCGACGAAATTTGAAATTTTTCCACGAATGGTCTGCGAAATTTGCGATTTTTCTTCACTTGATTGACAAAATTCACGATTTTTCCGTGCCCAATCCACGAAACTAGCATATTTTTCCGTTCTTGTTCGATGAAATTTCTTCAACCGCTCAAAGATTTTTTTAATTTTTCTGCGCATCATCGACAAAATTAGCGATTTTTTCGTCCCGAATCGACAAAGTTCGCGAGTTTTTTGTACTCGATCGCCCGAATCCGTGCTTTTTACGAAGCCGATCTACCATATTCGCGATAATTTCTTTCCCGGTCGATGGAATTGTCAATTTTTGTTCGCCATATCAATGTAATTCTCGATTTTTTTCATTCCCGATCGACTGTATTTGCGCTTTTTACGAAACTGATCGACCATATTTGCGACTTTTTCGTTCCCGATCGACAAAATTCGCAATTTTTCCGTGCCCTACCAAAAGCGATTTTATTGTTCCTGATCGAATAAATTCGGGCTATTTACGAAAGCCATCGACCATATTCGACCATCGGGATTTTTCCGTGCCCAATCGACGAGATTTGCGCCTTTATCCGTTCTTGGTCCCTGAAATACCGCACCGAACAATAAAATTCGCGATTCTTAACTGATTGATGAAATCTATATTTTTTCCCCCGCCGTAAATTGATGAAATCTGTAATTTTTTTTTCTCGCGATAAACTGATAAAACTCACTATTGTTCTGCAGCCGCTCAAAAAAAAATTCGATTTTTCTGCGCATCATCGACAAAATCTTCGATTTTTCCTTGTCCTATCAACGAAATCTATATTTTTTCCCCCGCCGTAAAACTGCCCGATCGACAGTACCGATTTTTTGTACCGATTCGACAAAATTCGCGAGTTTTTCGTACCCAATCGCCCGTATCGCTCTTTTTACGAAAACAATCGACTATATTCGCGATAATTTCTTTCCCGATTCACGAAATCGGCAACTTTTGCGTTCCATATCAACTCGAAATTCGCGATTTTTTATTCCCAATCAACAAAATTTGCAATTTTTCTGTTTCCGATCGAATAAATTCGCGCTTTTTACGAAGCCGATCGAAAAAATTGGGATTTTTTTCGTGCCTTATTAAAGAAATTTGCGATTTTTTCGTTCCAGATCGACAAAATTCGCGATTTTTCTGAGACATACAGAAAAAATTCGAGATTTTTCCAAGGCCGATAGACAAAACTCGCGATTTTCCAATGTCCAGTTGACGATATTCGATTTTTTCGCGCTCGGTCAGTGAAATTCGCGTTTTTTTTCGTGCGGTAAACAGACAAAACAGGCGACTTTTCTGCAACCTATGAACAAAATTTGCAATTTTTTCAAGTATTATAAAAAATTTAGACTTTTTTTCCTTGCCCGATGAACGAAATCTGAGATTTTTCGCGTCCGATCGACAAAATTCGTGATTTTTCCGTGCCTAATCGACAAAATTCGCGATTTTTTCATGCCCGATCGGCGAAATTTGCTATTTTTTATCGTAATTCTGTTTTCACAAGATTTACTGTATTTTAAAATTGCTTCATTAAATCATCATTCAAAAGCTGTGACTCCCCCCTGGAGGTTGGGCTGGATCCGCCCTTGGTGAAAAAGAGCGAATACCATCATAAAATCGCGAATATCGTCAAAAAACGAACTCAAAAAATGCGAATTTTATCAAAGAAACACGCTTCCACGTGTTTCTTAGCGAATATAGTCAAAAAATCGCGATAACAAACGCAAATACCGTCAAAAAATCATGATAACGAACGCGATTTTCGTTAAAAAGTTGCGAAAACAAACGTCAAAAAGAAAAGAAAATGCACATTATGTCAAAGGATTATGGAGAAAACATATAATATTTCAGGATACTCACCCCCCCCCCCCCTCTTGTGAATTTCAGTTTTTATATTTTGAGTCAAATGTGCTAGTCTGTGAATAACCATTTTTTTGGGTCACATCTTAATTCTAGACAAATAATTATAAAGAAGAGGGTAGGCGTTTATTTAGTTTATTTCGTTAGCTACAAAAGTGCATAAGCATAGTTGGACTTATTTAGCGAACTACATATGCATGTTACGTATATATAACTTTGCTGTTAACTTTATTAAAAAATTTAAAATAGATTGGAAATTAGTATTTCAAGTTTATTCCAAACAATATAAATTAAAATATTTTTATCTAGTTCATATATTACTTATTCATTCTAAACTCGTATATATTTTGTAATTAAATTAAATTAATTCAGTGACATAAATGTACTTACTGGCTACTAAAAAAATTATTCTCACTAGCTAATAACTGGCTACTAAAAAAAATCAACCTACTGGCCAGTGGCCACTAAGCAAAATTCCTTATTTTCATCTTTATTCGATAGATAGATATTATTACTTATAGATATCATTTAACATAAAAAAAAAATTACACCCGTATTTCCGCAGGATACGAAGATAATTTGCGGAAGGTTGTACGTCACGTGAAATTACTCTTTCATACCCTATGTATTTTCGTAGCTAGCGAAAAGTGCTATTCTCTTAAAACTAATTTATAAAAGCAATAATGAAACAAATGTATGGAATAATAGTGAACATTATCCCTGTGACGTCACAATTGGTAAAATGACGATTTTTAGACTCGAACCAAATTGCCAAATTGAAGAATAGGATTTATTTCTTTATTAGGAATTATTAGCTGGAAATAAATGCTAAACTGCTCATATTCTTTTAAGTGTAAATGAATTTTTTTTCTTATCGTCCTTATGCTGTAAGTCAAATAAGCAGTATTCGTGTGACATCAAAATTGGTAAAATGGCGATTTTTTATAGTCTCGAACCGATTGGAAGAATACAATCCATATTGCTCAACTGAATCTATGGTGGATAAAATTTCCTGTTTGGTTTTCTCTCCAATTTTAAATAAAAAATGACATTATTTATGAGAAGATAATATCATTTGCAATAAAAAAAAAATTAAAGCTATAAGAGAAAATTTGAAAAAAAATTAATATTTCAATAATATTACTTTTTTTAATATTTTGCATTTAGAAAATTTAAAAGTTGTTAAATTTCCTTTAGAACTGTTCTGCTATCTGAAACGAATGTATGAAAAAATAATCACCCAAAAAACTATCAAGAAAAAAAATTCGTTCTTTAATTTTCTTTTAAATTTTAGTAAGAAAATGACAAATCTGATGACATCAATTCATCAATCTGAAGGAGAAAAAAACTTAAAAATAATAAAATTATTTCACGCAAATCAAATTTGAGGTAAAAATTAAATTATAAAATAAAACAATGCATTCAAAACGATTTATTTGTGGAAAATATTCATTTGACGTCACATTAGGAATAACATGATGTAAAAATAGCACGGCTAGCAGATTTGTTTCAATATATGTCATGAAACATATATGTCAAGTATATGCCTGCATTGAAGGCCGCATAATTGCAGGTTCCCTGCGACAAATATTTTGAAGTTTTCAGTACAAATTACTATTCGATACTTCTTTAAAAATTTGTAAATAGTTTAATAACTAAAACAAACAGTTTAAATTTTAAAAATAAAATTAATATATGCATGATGGTGCATTAAAATAGAGAAAATAATTGAAACCTGTGAATAACAATACCTAAAAGTCGATTAAGACATAACATACAAGCGTAAAATTTCAATATTCGGTACAATTCGTGGTTTAAAATTATATTACCAAGGCAGATGGAGTTTTTAAATGTGTGAATCAAACGGATGAATATTGTCTATAGTGTCGTTATAAAAGACTAATTGGCAGCGATGTCTTAACTTTTACATGGGGGCTCGGAGAGAAAAACATCTGTCCAAGCCTCTGGGTAAAGGTTAAATACAACCATACTTTTAAGTGGATTTTCAAATTTGTAACTGATTTTAATTGTCAATTTCCAAAGCAACCGTCACCTGTCGCGACAGCGGCGGATGAAACTATGGTAATTAAAAAATACTCCATTCAAGACTGAATGGTGACCCGGCTACAAAAAATTACCGGTGTTCAAAACAATCTTCCGAAATTTAGAAATTTTTTCCTTTCTCGTTTTAAAGACAAATTACCATGTTTTTAAACCCTGAACGGGGGTTGGCGGGCATAGCTCACAGGGGGCAGAGCCCCCTAGTAGTCTATATAACATGCAAATGGGATTTTCGTTATAGTTGAGTATGTCTCGAGTTATTTTAAAATCAATTTATTTAAAATTATTGTTTTATTAAGATATCTCTGTGTCTATTATAATATTTCTAATAATTATAAAACTATAGTCTATAATTTTAGCTGACAAAGGATGGTTTTCGGTATCTAGATACCTAAAAGTTTTATACCAAGTTTTATTTTTAGCCATCTGGTGCCTGCTAAGACGGCTACATTTAACCCCAGTAATATTTTTACCGCACCTAATAAGATCAATGGTACCTGAGCGTCACCTTTCTCTTCGGTAACATCGTATAAGAAATATTTGAAAACTCCAATGCCACCTAGAGTTGATTAAATGACCATTTTACTAATGAATCAATTAAGCATTTCTCCTGGACAGTTGCTCCTGATTATGTAATAAAGTTTGGAAATACCGAGTTTGACTGCTTCATAAAGTTCATCTATTTTCCTATTGACATAACCATCCGGTCTACAGCCTGCGTGCAACAGTAAACGGAAACCCAGATCAAAATCGATTTTTGCCACCTGCTTTATTAGCTCCAAAGTGTCACTTTATCACGTATATAATTTATAGGACCCACAAAGCGCATAAAAACATTAAAAGTGTAACTTTCTGAAAAACTAAGCCAGGCTATTTCATCAATCTAATTCCTTGTTTATTTCGAACACTTTTGCAATTCAGATGCTCTACGCATATCCAACAGTTAAAAATGTAAGTCTTTTTTCAATCTCTTTTTATTGTTATTATTAGACAGTATATGTTTAGCAGTGTAATGGCTGTGTAAGTATGTAAGAACGAACGAACTGGATTTTTCCAATCGAATAAAACATAATACCCGGCCACGAATTGTATCCAAGACCTTGGACTTAAATTGCCAACGCTCTGTTTATTGAAATACCTGATCCAGTAGCGGTGGGCATAGTTCAGTCAGATAACCTTACTGGCAATAGCATCTGGTCTGCCATGTAGGCAGTTTGACAGAATATACCGCAGGTAATGGAACTTAACTAAACAATGAATACGTAAATGCACATTTTTCATTGTTTTTTAATTCAGTCGTACGGGCTACTAAGATAAAATATGAACGAAAGTTTCAAACGTAGCGAAAAATTTCCCAAGCCAGGAATCCTACTCAAAAGTTTCATCTTAAATCGTCAATGATATTGCTATTGAATTCCCTCTTATTCAACAGTAATATCAATATCTTGAACGGACAATTGGCGGATACATTTTACTCAGGTAACTTTATTGGCAACAGCATGTGATCTGCATGTGTGCACCTCAACAGAATATACCGCAGGAAATGGAGTTCTATTAACCCTTTGCGGCGCAGTGGTTTCATAGATATACCACTTAATTTTAATTCCTAAACGCTACATTGGCACCGGAATTTTGTTAAAAAAATTATTGTTTATTGAATGCGTGAAATATAGTGTTTTCTAATTTACAAATAAAATTGTTTTCAAATTTCGGTGTCAGTCATTATTCTCCACACTTAAGCAATGAATTTGTCCTGCGCCGCAAAGGGTTAAACGATGAATACTTAGATATTATTATTAATAATTTTAATTCAATCATACGAATTTAATGGTAAATGAGATAATGGCAAATATTTCGTACGAATTGTTTTTTTTTTTTTTTCAAGTGAAAAAATGTCTACATACGGATACGAAAGCTTCAACAATTATTCATTGAACAACCTGAGCCCGTCGATCCAAGTAAGTCCAGGTAGGTCAATAAACAGACCGATGGAAATTTAAGGCAAGACAATACTGGGTGCAATTCTATGGGAAATATATGCGAATTTTAATCGCTCGGAAATCACCAGACCAATTTTAATGAAATTCAGAATCCATATTTATTGAATTATGATTTATGACTGACAGGTTTTTAGGGCCGTTCATAAATACTTAGCACCTATAATCAGTCCGACCGTCCGTCTGTACGCATTTAACCGAACAAAAACTACCCAAGAGAATCATTTAAAACTTAAAATATATAATTATTGAATAAATTTGTCGAGTTATTTAATTTTTTTAAAAATCGGATGTATAGTTTAATTACAGGGCCAATCAAAAGCATTCTGTTACATCACGGTCAATGGAAAATATTAGTGTCAAGTGAATTTTAATGATGTTATACTCTTTCGAACATAATAGAATTGATATGAATCTATGAAGTATATACAAAAAATACATTTTGCACTATCTGTGGTGCAAACATTTATTACAAATTTACAGGGCCACACAAAAGTTTTCCATTACACAATGATACAGAGAGACACACTGTTTGGAGCGCATTTTAGTATTACTATTAAATTATTTTGCATTTTATGAAATTGATATACGTTGATGTGGTTACTACAAATTACTTCCTGTATAATAAAAAGTAGATAGTATTTGCCGGAACACACAAAATATTTCGGCTACTATACTGTATCCGTTGTACTGTATACTATTAAACAAAGATCTGAATATTTTTAAAACTTTGTTATAGTATTAATGCACCTCATTTGCTACGTTTGCCGTGCAATTTCCAACTTGTTTTTTTCTGCGACTAAAACTTTTTATTTTAAAACAACAGAAAATTTTCAGAAATTTAAAATTTAATCAGGATTTTTTTTTTCTCCATTTAATTATTATTATTATTATTTAAACTGTCTGCCACGTATGATCTTATATGTATACTCTACCACCAAAAATTTTTTTTATCGAAATCGCTCTAGAATTTAAAAAGAAAATAGAAATAAGTATAAAATGTTAGCGTAAAACTAATGAGAATGGTCGTAACGTCCGAATCGTTGTTTGAACTTTTAAAATTTTTTCTAATGATCAGAAAGAAAAACAAGCATACCAATGAATTCAGGAACGTTCACAGAATATTTTAAGCCAATAAAAATAAAAGCAATTTTTTTTTCAAAAACTTGCACTCATGTCTTCACTTAACACAAAGATTTTGGCTTCGATTCCGGACGTAGACATTGTTTCACTCACTTGAAAAAAAATCAGTTCGTATGATATGTTTACCCATCAATATAATTGAAATAAAAGATAATATACAAAAATGTAGGGAAAAGCATGTTCCCGTTTTGATAATTCCTGTGGATTCCTGAATTGTACAAATGATGACAAGGTGTCAGAGATTGTAATTCGCATATAATTAGTAAACATTAACAAATTCGTATTGAACATTCATTTCCTTTCTTATACTATCGATAATTTATAAATATGTTTTTGCAGTAAAGATTTTAAAAAGAAACAATGCATGACATTCTCAAAAATGTTTTGGTGCGTGAAAGAAACATATAATTTCAAAAAACAAATCACAAACAAGAAACTTATATCATGCATTAAAATAAAAAGCATAAGATGATAACACTTTTTAAAAAATTACATTCCATCCCTTAAGAGTGAAAATAGACATCCATCCTTGATTAAACATTTTTTTCGGGTTTACTTCATTTAATTATCAGCAATTACCTTTAGACACTTATCTTTAGTCTATAAATCTCAAACCATTTACAAAACATAGCACATCATTTGTTTCGCATTTCATCTGCTGAACACAGTCTAAAGAAACGATGCAAAATATCATTAAATCAATTTAAAATTCATCACGTTTTAATCTCTTTCATTTTGACTTAGTACATTTTGCAATAAACCTAAGTATCTCCTTCGGCCATTTAAAATGGTTTCTATAGATTGACGCACTATTTTAAATTAAACCAAAGGAAAAAAAAGTGAAGCCATCCCAAATGATCAGTATAATTGCTTCAGTCGGAAACGAATAAGTAATGAAAGTCTAAAGTCGCCCCTTCCGAAATCCCCTCCCCCCTTTAATAATTCCTTTTAACATTTCCTCTCTTCCATTTCAAGTGCTTTTTAGTTAGAAATGAATTAACAGACCATCTCTGTCAGGAGAAAAGAAACAAACCACTTTTGAAAAACGAATCGTGATCGCCCCATGCAAATCGTGGGGCATCAGCTTACGAACAGGTTTGTAAAACAAAAAAAGCAAACAACAATGGAGAAAAAAAAATTAAAATGTAGAAAGTGGTTGGTAGTTTCGTGTAATAAATAGGGGGGTGTCATGTAAGAGTCTTTCTTAAACCGTTGAATCGTGAAATGCTACTGGATTTCTTATTTTAGTGTTTTGTCAGTAGCACTGTAGGAGAGACCTAGGGTCAAGAATATTTATTTTCTGACTCCTTCAGCTTTAAAATGATGGAAGTTTCTGTTACTTGCATGGCCTTTTTAAACTGCTGAAAATTGTAATTCATTTCAAACGTGACGTTTTGTTTGAAAGTTCTGAAATACTTTTAAAAAGATTATTTAACCACGTTAGGCCTATTTTGTGCATTTGACCACATTTTAAAATCAGTTTAAATTAAAAATTAATAAGTACTATATCAACGCAAAGATGTATCTTAGACTTTTTTTAAATCTAAATTATAACATATTGGCTGGAAAATAATACAGCAGTATCATCATAACATACATTTTCTGCATTTAGCCATTTTTTTAATTAATTTAAATTAAAAAGTAATATATCAACATGATGATGATTTTTAGAAAATTAAATGATATCAGATTAATTTGAAAAATAATGAATTTCTAGAAATCCCCATTTTTTCATATAGCAAACATTTCATAATTTAATTCATATGACACCCAAAAGATCCAGTACCAGATTCAACAAAATACTGTGAATTTAACATGTAAATTACATAAAATTATTGGGAAATGTTGTACACTTAGTGATGTGGTCAGCCCAGAACTGTTGATGGCAGTCACATAACTTAGACTTTTACTCAATAGATAGTAAATAATGACATGCATGTAATAGAAAACTTATTTTTTTCATTTCATTCAGGTTGAAGAACTTTTTCTCACACTAAATTCGCATCCACTTATCCGAATAACTAACTTTATAACAGCAAAACATACAACCTGATCAAAATTGCCTATTGTATACATGCTGTGAATGCAGGTTTTCACCGTGAGACTTTTCTAGCATCCTCGTTGCAAAACTAATTAATTTCAAACTAATTAATATCAGATGTCTGACATGAGATATTTTCAATTATTTTCATACAAATGGACAGAAATTAATTAGTTATTTAACATGAGTGTATAAAACAGTATCACCTCTGTGCACCAAGACAATATTCAAATCATGTCTATTTTTATTAATGATTGTGTGATAATATCCCCTCCGTAGTATTTGCATAACAGCGATTATGTAATTCGTACTATCATCGTGAAGATACATCTTAATGATTAAAAACAAGGGATTTGTTAATATATCTTCTTATAAAAGTAATATTAATATTCTTTGCTGCTGTTTTAGGATATATTTAGCATATCCAAAAATAAGTTGATTAGTTTTTCAAATTATTTCCTGAACAAAGATTTCTATAATCACTTTGATTTTTATAACTAACTATGAAGTTCTATGACTAAGATAAAGTGATTTAAAATAAGATAACCTGAAAATTGTATGTTAAATGTGTAGATAATCATTCCTTCTTCTTATTTTAAAAATGTAAAAAAAGAAATAAATAAATAATATGTTTTGTTGTAAAAATCTGATTGTCTTTAAAATAATACAAACTTTGCGATTGTATACAAAATCTACTAAATTTGAAACATTACACTGTGTGCTACAAAAATCAAAAATTTTAAAACATATTATTTGATGAATTATCAGGATCTGTAATATATATACACTATATCGCCAAAAATGACTGGCTACTTACGATTTTAGACATTTTGTTAAATTTCTAAAAAAAATACATGAGGAATTATTCTAAAAGTCAAAGTGTGTAAACATAATAGTACAAGTCATACATTTCCGTGAAGATTTTTTTACCGAAATTCCATAGGGGATTGTCAACAAATTGAAAAAGAACGAAAATCTTTTGGATAACCCTGTGAGAACTAATGCAGCAAAAGCGTACATTTTGGGAATAATGGATTTTGAGCTTATTTTACCGACGAACATTTTCGGAAATTTCAAGCTATGTTTTTGAGACTTTTACAAAAGTTATTCTATATATTTAGTTAACATAATATGCAAATGAAATTTTGATAGCGTTTACGCATGCGCAATGAAAAATTATTTAATAAACCTGCTCATTTTTTCTACATTTTTTATTATTTTTCAATACTTATTACAGGGTATAGTGTACAATGTTGTTTGTAAAATTTTCGGAAAATAGCATTATTTTTTATTAAGAGCTCTGCGAATTATAAGCAAAATACTTCAAAATATTTGGGGCTGTTTTTTTTTTAAATCTTAATTTCTCTATGAGTATACAGTACACATGCTATCAACATAAAAATGAACACAGTTTATTGTAATAAGCCACTTAATCATAATCTACAATTTGAATACTTTTGCTACATTAGTTTTGACAGGGTTATCCAAAAGATATTCGGTCTTTTTCGATTTGTTGGTGGTACCCTAAGGAGTTTCTGGAAAAAAATCTTCATGGATATGTATGACCTTTATTATTATTTATGTTAACACATTTGGAGTTTCAAGGTAAATTCCTCATGTATTTTTCTAGATATTTAACAAAATGTCTAAAATTTCAAGTGGCCGGTCACATTTGGCCATATAATGTATGTGAGAGATTGAGCAATAAGTACAATACATAAGATAAATTTCTTTTTAATATTGGTATTTGAAAAAATGGTATCGTGTTCATGTTCGTTAGCTCGGCCTTCAGTAACACAAAACTCGCCTTTTTCGAACGTTTTTTTTTTTTTTTTTGCTTTTGTACTTCCTTTTTTGTAGTGACACCGACATAATATATAGCCTAAGTTAGAGGAAGGAAAGTCACTATAATTTCGATATCATTACTTTTTTAATCTGTTCGTTAGTTTCCGAGATTGATTAAAAATCGCAATTCAAAACGTTTTTAGAACTCTTTTCTTACACTTTCACCCTTTTTAAATTTTGCATTTTTTAAGAAATGTTCTTAGAGATCATTTATATCTTATATGTAATTAGCATGCCAAATTTCATGTTTCTAAGCCCTACACTAACACAAAAATCACATTTTTAGAACTTTTTTGCTCTTGCACTCCCTTTTGGTTAGTTACATCGACATAAGGTATAGCCTATGTTTTATTCGGGTCAAACAGCATCATTTTGGTACCATTACTTTTGAAATCGGTTCGGTAGTTCCAGACACTACCCCTACAAATAAATAAACTTTAACTCTTTATAATACTGGTATAGATAAAACATATTCTTGTCCATCAGTTCTAGTTAATTCATGCAAAGTTCTATAATTTTTAGCTTATGGATTTATTTGTCTCAGAAGTTCACAGAAATGTATTTCACATAAATATACTGGCATTTTGTGAACAGTTTGTGCTTAAAAATATTAATAAGCATATTGTCCGCTTAACTGATTTCTTTTTTACGTATAATAAATTGAAAATATTTAATGTACACCACTTATTTTAAGCTAAAATATTTGTAACATCTATTCTAAATAATTTTGCCATTAAATAGCATGAAATTGTATTTAAAAAATTTAGTGGTGTCATCACTTAAAAAAGGCTTTAAGTCATGAATAAAGGAAACTCTTCTTGCCTGTTTGACGCACGAGTAAATCAGTTGAGTGGTTAAGCTCTATTTATGAGCTAATATTAGTTTTTGTTGCATTAAAATGTCTCAATTTATTGATTTCTATACAAGCAAGCAAATCTATTGGTTTTCATTGGATGTCTATGGGAACTTGGCGAAATATTAGAGATATCGCCAAGTTGGCGTCACTTTTGGCGAATAATTTTTGTCGGCACATTTTTTCGATATACAGCCAAATTAGCGATAAAACTTGGCTACATTTGGCGACAGAACCGGGCTCCGTCTCTTGCGGTATTTGCGTGATTTTCATTCGTCCATTTTCAAACCGTTAAATTTTTTTTATATATAAGGATTCACGTGAAAATATTTTTGTAATTAGAAAGGAAGTATTATTTGCTTTGTCTTATTTTATTTTTTAAATCTGACGTAATTTTTCACCATTTACGACTTTTAGCGTATATTAATGAATTTATTATTTTTTTTTTTTTATTATTGTTATTCTCCGGTAGATATAGTTTTTATGCCGTTATTTTCAGTATTTTCCTCCTTTAATTAAGTAGTTTTCATTTAAGTTTAATTCAAAAGTGTTTTCTATTTATAATATTTACGTGTCAGTAATTTTTTAATGGCAGGAACTTTTATTCGTTGAGTTCTTTTAATAGTTGCCAACAGGTTAAAATAATTTTCTTTTCTGAAATATGTAAAAAATATGTTTCGAAATGTTGAAAAATTTTAACTTAAAATGGAAATAAATACCTAAAAAATGAGTTAAATTAAAAAAATAAATGCAGAGTCTGCACACCGCGACATTCGAATGAATAAAGTGACCTAAAAAATAAATTCCCATGAATATTTTTTGCTCTTATAAAACTTTTTAATGGAACAATTTTGATCAACTTTAACATTAAATATCTCTTAAAATAATTATTCGATTTAAAAATTGTCTTTTTATATCAAACATTTTTGTATAAAACCACCAATTTACATATTTTTGTGTGGAATTGCTCTCTTAATATTAACGAAAAAAGACCTTCGGTCATGAAAAATTCATTGCAGCGGCGGCAACAGCGGGAGTTATTTTTATTTATTTATTATTATTATTATTATTATTATTTTAGAATAGAGATACAGCTTATAGGACCGAGGGATCGTATAAAATTTTATAATTCGTAATTTTTTAAGAAATGTTTTTATTGACCCAAATCCCTTTTTTTAATACTTCTTCACCTCATTAAAAACACTTTTATAATTGGCACTGTATGTCTATGACTAATGGTTTAGGAATTACTCATTGGACACCGTTGAGAGTGGACACCCTCTATATAAGCAAATATCATATCACTATTTTAACCCATTTAAAAATTTTATTCAACTTATACCTATATGATTTATACTAATTTTATTTGTTTTATTAAAATTTTTATGGTTTGAATAAAAATGTTTTCATATGCTCAGTTGACCAGTTATTTAGTTTTGAAATTGTACTAGATTTAAATATAATCTAAAAAACCTAATAACAAAATTTAACATAATAGCTTCCGGTTATATGAACATTATTCATTTTCACTAAAAGAATTTTTAAATTCATGTTGCTGAAAATTTTAAATAAGATTAAAGCTAAACAGATTTGCAATAAAATAAAATAAAATAACTTACATTTTAATGGAGTTAAGAAGTGTTAATGTATCCAATCAGGTTCACTTATGAAATGTTTTTCTTAGGTTAACAGACGATATTGAAACATTGATTGTTTTATTAATTCTTATCTGGCATCAATGTCGGCTCTAATTGTCAGATATGATTTCAACAGATTGTTTTAACAATTTCAGATAGCGGTGATACAAAGACAGACAGAATAGCCGATCACATTGTTAGGAAAGAGGAACTAATTTGTCTGTAATTGGGATTTTATATTTCCTTTAGCATTTAGCATGCATGTTTAGCCTTTCGAATTCCTTGTTCTTTTCTCCAATAAGATTCTGTAATTTATGCAATAAATAAGTATTTATATGATTGCTTAGGATTAATAGGAAAAGCATTTTTTGAAACAATTTATTGAGCTTAATTTATTTAAAAGAAAAATATTATAAAAGTATTTCTTGCTATTTTAACCCTTCATGATCCGTCGGTACTTTAACCCTTTATTTACTGCATTATGATCGACTGCAATTTTTTCATGTATTTTTTTTCCAGTTACTGAAATGAAAATTAAAGGATTTGCACTAAAAATCTCACCTGTGAGAAATTTAACTTGTTAGACGCAATTAATTAAAATAGTACTTTAAAGTATCGCTAGTATGTTATGCCTAAGATATTCTCGTAAGAGAAAACCCACATGATATTTCCGTTGCCATTACTTTTTCGATTCCCTGTAAAAATAATAATGAAACAAAAACAAAAAAAAAAAAAAAAAAAAAAAAAAAATAGGAAAAACATTATTACACTACAATTTAGTAAATACATTGTAAAGCAGATAAAAACGATGGATAAATATAGAAACGAAATATAAACAAGAATATTTTCTCCACCACTCAGTATATTGGGGTGGTGGTACCGTTGAGTTATAAACCAACTGTTAAATCAAATACACGCATCGTTCACTTAAAATAGCTAATCAAATCGCATTCAAAGATCATAGTAAACTCATAAAAACAGTTTAACTCTTATCTTATGTCCATTATTATGCTTGCAGCAATAGAAAGACAGGCGTGACCTTCTATTTTAAATGATTGCATAAAATATATCGACTGTTTCACAGATACCCCCTTTCTGCGAAAAAATAACGAACCTAGAACAACTACTGCCATGTATCTTTAAAAAAATAGAATTAAAAAAGTTTTTTTTTTTTTTTTTTTTTTTTTTTTTTTTTTTTTTTTTTTTACTATTATTAGTACATTAGTAATATTCACTATTAGATGAAATTTTAAAGTGGGTGGTACCTATAAATACCGTCAGTAGATAAACGGTTAAAATAGCATTAAATTAATTTGCTACAAGACTCATTTAATGTATTGATTAGTATTAATACATTTTAAAATGAGTTATAGGTACTTTAGTTAATTCAAAAGCATTATTCGTTGCACAAAATAAAAATATTTTTTAAAAGATGATTTTTTTTTCTTTTATTTTCTTTATTTTTATTTTTTTTTTTTATTTTTTTTTTTTTTAAGCTTTTTTGACATTGAATGATTTCGGATGAAAAGTTTGAGTTCGGAATTATGCTTACATTTCTATAGTACGAGCATTATATTTGTATATTTCCAAATTCTATGAAATATTAAAAGATGATTTTAAATAAAAAATTTCAGCTGAATTATAAATATTGCACAAAATCTCTATAAATATAAATTTAACTATTTTTAATTGGCAAAATCCTTCTAAAATATATCAAATGACTGTGTAAATCTTCTAATGTAGTTTCAAAATTTCACAAAAAAAAAAAAAAAAAAAAAAAAAAAAAAAACTTTAAAAGATGAAATTTACATATGTTCATAATTTGGTGCATAAAGGATTAATATATTTTCCCAAATTTTTATTATTACATTAGTAGAAAAAGATATACAATCCCTTACAAATAATTTATTTATATTTTGTACTAAAATAAACGTTACATTGATTTTATTTAAAACCTTTTAGCATCATAAGAGGAAATAATTTTTGGTTCCGTTTTTTTTTTTTTTATTAATATCAAACACGAAAATTTTTAAGCGGAATACCTTTATTTTATTTTTATTTTTTTTTTTTAAGTTTACTTATTCATTTAAAATTATGTATATTTATTTATATCTATTACCAAGTATTTTTATAATCATTACTTTATTTCTACTGAAATATTTGAATGACATATTTTTAAACCAGGCTTGTAGTATAACAGAATATATTAATACAATGAATATAAATATTAAGTCTAATGATGATAGTATTTGACGAAATCTTAAAAAAAACCGAGATATAAACAAAAAAAAAAAAAAAAAAAAAAAAAAAAAAAAAATTCATGCAATATTGATTTCAAAGTTTCTGTTTATTATTACTATTTCTATTACTATTGTCATTTTCTTTACGCAATTTAAAATAAGTATGAAAACGTTTAATTGGTATGCAAGTTTAACATTGTAATGGTATTTAATGAAATCTTGGTACCAAAAATAACTAATTAACGAAACAATTTATCATCTTCCTTTGGTCATTAAGCAGTAATCGAAAATAAAATATCAGAGTTTTAGTAAATAAAATATATAAGGAGATAATAAGATATTCAGTAAATAAGATATATAAAGAGACAGTAAAATATTTTATGTCACGCGATTATATTAATTTTTGAAAATAAATTTCGATAATTTTCCAGTGTTTATATTTATAACTTTTTACATACATTTTTGTGCAAATAAGTGCAATCCTTGCAGAATTCTAATATGCGCCTCAAAACTTAAATTTTATTTATTTTATTTTATATACACGTTTATTTATTTTATTTATTTACAAAAGCAACAGTCTCCTGATTATTAACATTTAAAAAATGCTACAGTTAATGCCAATTGTCTTAAGTGTATGCTTAGGGCATATTTTACTCGAAATGTCAAAAAAATTTTTGATTACTAATTTGTTTTGCTTTTACAGAATCTAAAACTAAGACTGTACATTATTTTTCTCTAAAAAACTTAATAAATAAATAAATAAAAGTTTTGTTGCACAGCTTGTTATATTGGTTGTGGGTCCTTTCTTCCCCATTTCCTTCTTCCACAAATTAGTTGAGTAAAGAAATAAGCAAAATCACCAAAACAATTTTTTTTTTTTTTTTTAAAGAACTCTCCGTATGTTCCATCTGTTTTATGTTCGTTTGTTTAATTCTTACCACCAATGAAGATTGTAAAAGGAGACGGCGGCACTCTAGTATCAAATCGGATCGATAATTCAATCACAGAAACTATTCTACTTGACTACTGAACAAAGAAAATAAAAAACTACAGGAACCATTAGTTCCATTTTCGAGCCCTGAAGCCGTGTAATTGGTCACGATATTCGACTGTGGACGAGCAGAACGATGGTCTTCCAGAGAGGGGGATGAAATAAAAGGACAATCATCTCTTCCCAATATCAAGTGAAGATGATAGATTTCATGCGAGCAACAGTTGTATCTTTTTTGAATTTCGAAAATCATTAGGGATGATTATGAAGAATATTGCCTGTCATGATGTGTTAAGAACCATTTCATCTAAGATGACATCCGGGTGCATCCGAAGGCATTTTATATGACAGCTAAAATGTTAATCGATTACGCTGCTGTTTAAGAGATTTGTATGTTCGTAACTAATAAGAACATTGATATTCAGTTCTTCGATTCGACTGATCAAATAACATTTGCATTTTGAATGGGATCAATAAATGTCAATGGGAATCGATGACAAAGATCAGTATTAATGATGAGTACACTGCATTCAATGAAATCTTCGACTTGGGCTGTAAAAATTTATTGATTAAAAACAAACTTTGATACTTATCAGCGTACAATATAATTATAAACAGAGACATTAATAACATTTTATTGTAGTCAGTTTATTGTATGTCAATGTGTTGTAGTGTGTGTTTTTTCTCCTTCAATGTTATATATTTCTTCTGAAAATGACTCATTGGATTGAGTACGAAACGTTGGGTAATCACATTCAACACATATCATGCTTTGAATGTGATTAATGTATGTTTTTAATTACATTGTTACGCTAATAAGTATCAAAGTTTGCTTTTAATCAATATATTGCATTCGTTCAATGAAATTGAATTTTTTTAGAATCTTGACAGTTAAAGATATTGATTTGTTTATAATCAGATGATAAATATAAAAATATATTAATTATCAACTAGGAAAGCTTAAAAGTGTATATTTATGTCTTAAATTTCAATATAAAAGAAAAAACCCAAACATTTTTCGGTATATTTTTAAGTATTTATGAAATTGTAAATAATGTGATCAACAATTTAATAAACATAAACGACAATGATACATATAAAAAGTTAACGATACTACTATTATTTCAGAATAAAAATCAGATTTAAAACACTAGAACGACCAGCCGGAGTCAATTCGACACCGATAATATGAATAAATGTTATATCGAACCAGAAATTCATAAAATTATTTTTATGCATATACCTTTCTTTTGAGTTTATTTTACATTTTTTCTTTTACTTCTTAAGTAGCTTTAAATCTAGACTTGAAGCGGATAAGGTCAATAATAATGGATTTTTAAGGATCAGTATCAGTAATAGTTATAAGTATCAGTAAGAGTTATATCTGTTTAATGATTTTGAAAACAGAATGAGATTATCGGAGCGAGAAATCCCAGCCGGTTATCGCCCGGTAAGCTTAACAGGTAAAGCGTTGACCTTGTAAGCCAAGTATCCGGGTTCGATTCCCGGTCTGGGCAATTTTTCGCTCAGTTGGGAATATTCAATTTGCAGTTAAATATTACTTACAAATAGCTTACAATTACTTACAATTAGATAAGCTTACAATTAGCGGCTCAGTAAGATATAAATAAAAAATTATCGCAAGGCACAACAAAAAATATTAGTATTGACCTTTGTTTAATCACAATCTTTCAGAATAACGTATTGAAACATTTTAACATTGTCAATTTGACGATAATAGTAATAATTTTAGATTAATAAACTTATTAAATTAAAAAGAAAAATGTCCCATACTTTCCTCATGTGAGTGAGGGATGGGACACGTTTTTAAAATGAAAATTCATGTTTCATTTTCAAAAATATAGTGAAAAAAATGCTAAGACACTGTGACATTTGCATTAATAAGGTTTATTGTAAATAACAACATTTATTTTATGCTATATTATACTTTTGTAAAATCCAAATCAAATGAAAAATATGCTTGTGCCCGACTTAATTTTGGTGGATGTAGATTTCCAATTATGTTTTGTTCAACAATAATGGAATAGCCAGTTTCTTGCGGGAAGATGAAATTTATGTTTTTCATTCCTTTTTCCTTTTTTCGCTTTTCAACACAAATAGTGTATTACCATGTAAAAAAAAAAAAAAAAAAAAAAAAAAAAAAAAAAAAAAAAAAAGGTTGCAGTTTGAGTTTAATGATTATTTCAAAATAGTAATATTTTATTTAGACAAACTAAAAAAATGATAGTATAGAAATAAATATAAATATTTAATACTAATGGCTGATATTGCTAAATAATGCATGAGTAAGAAGTGAATATAAATGAAGTCTTATAAAAGTAAAATACCAAAATATTTTACGTTTTTAAACATAATTATTTGAATAGAGATATCTTTTGAGAAGGATGTGACACTTCCTATCCCTCCCTGAGTTATAGTGCGACATTAGCAACTTAAAGAAAATAGGTTTTTACAACAAATATGGAACTTTTAGATTTAACATAACTGTTCATTTTTAAAAGATTATATTCTACTGAGTTAAAAAAATATTTAAAACAATTCAGTTAGCAACAAAGAATCATATAGAAAATTTACATTAAAATCAGAGTAGTTACTTACTTTATACTGTAAAAAAATCTTTTTAGATCACAAATCCATAGTTGCTTGCAAATAAAAAATATTATATCAGCAAGCATAATGAAATGATAATTCCGTATGATGGCAAAGCCATAAATTAAAAATAAAGCTTATTTTAAGAATTATTGTAGGTGTCCTATCCTTCCCAGTGTCTCACCCGTCCCTAATCTTCCCTATTTATTCCATTTTTCTTTCTTCATGGGTCCAGTTCCCATAAAAATAGAACACCTGTGCTCCACATAAGTTTTTTTTTTTTTTTTTTTTTTTTTTTTTTTTTTTTTTTAATATGGGCAATCAGATTCTGTTTGAAAAAGTGCAAAATACTTAAACTAATTTAAACCAGAGGTATCGTGTAAATTATATATCAACTAAAGAGGGAACCTAAAAGGAAACCTTTGCTGTAAAAGTGTCTAAAAAATGCACCAAATGTGAAAATATTAGATTTATTAATACAAAAAATATAAAAATTAAGTACTTATGTACTTTAGCATAGGTACTTAGAAAAATACTACATGAGTATTTCGAGAAAGAAAGGAACAAGATAAATCTATGAACAAACAGTGTGTAAGTACTTAAGTATCGCATTTACTTTTCTATTTACCCAAATGAAAGTTCAATACATTCAACAAATCTGCACGGAATTTAACGATGTTTTAATATCGAAGAGAACTATTTTTTATTGGTTTCGATAATTTTCTAATAATATCACTGTTCCAGCTAATTCTCTAAACAGCTAATTAGCCGACGCATGCTCTGTTTGAAATGCCCACTTCTGAACTGAAATAATTTATTATTGATGTTGGAATTCCTTAGATGTGTCATGCCAAAAGGCTTTTAATAGATTATTTTATATTCAGTTTCGTAATAAAATATTTGTTTTCTGTCGTAAATATGGTGATTATTTGTAAATTTAAAATCATTGAACCCATTAAATTCATCAGATTAAATTTGAAATGATCATTTAGAATAATTTGAATAGAACAGAACAATTACTTATGTCTGGGACTATGTATGAACAGTTACTTATGTATGGGGTTTTATGCATTCTCACTTAATATATAATGTATAATTTGATAACCGTCCAGCTTTTTTTTTTTAATTTTATTATGTAATTTTAATAAGGTATAATTAGAAGAAAAATAAAACAACGAAGAAATTAATGTCCTTAGCAAAAGAAACCCCAAGAAATTATTTAGTTGAAGTAACTTGATCCCACATGTTCCCGTTATCCCTAACCCATGTCTCAGTTATCCCATTCTTGAAAACTTTATGGGATAACTGTAACACCTGCCTTACATTTAAAGCATGACGTAAATATGTATCTAATAATATTAATGTATTTATGCGAGTTGTGGTTTTGAGTTCTCAAAACACATTCATGCCTGGTAACAAATATTGTCAGCGATTCCCCACAGAAGAACGAATGACGTAGTGCCCAACCTTACAAATATATTAGTTGAGTATAGCTTTTATTAAATCTGATCTGGGAACAAGAAGAGGTGAGAAGAGAATACTTTTAGTTCTGATACGGGAAAGACTTTCCGGTCAAGTTCTGCGAAGCTGATAGCCAAAGAGCCAGCTAATGTCCGGTAACTGATCCCAAGTGCCCCTTACTTTTAAAATGTAAACACTGTAATTATTTCATGTAACAAAAATTCATTAAATAATTATTTATCATAATCCTTAGATATTTTTATCTTACATTTATATGCCTAATTTTTTTTAAAGTTTTTTTAATAAAAGTACTTAACATACTTTAACAAAAAGCCGAGGAAGTTCAACCAAACTGACATTGTTTGTAAAAAAAGAACTTAAATTTTTAAAAACCGCAAAATTTTTACAGCAAATATATAGTAATGATTGAATTTGAACACGTTTTGAGAAGTAGATGAGATAGAGGTACAAGTTGATCAAAGATATCTCGTCGGTTCAATTACAACATACCTTAACTAGCAATGAAATAAAAATTACCGATATAATCGGGTCTTGCTAACTGTCATAGAAAAGTAAAGGAACAATCAAAATATAGTTATTTTGAAATAAATATCAACGACGATACACGTTTCATGAAAAAGAGAAGCCTTCATATCGTAAAGTCATTAAGAAGGATTATGACCTGTCACTATGCGTTGAAAACATTTTCATCTAAGATAACATCCTGGTTAGGGATTACAATCCCGAGACTAATTTCCGATCCCGGGATTTCGGGATTGTTTAGATTCAATCCCGGGATCCCGGGATAATCCCGGGATTACGAAAATTAAAATTTCTCCATTATTACCAATTTTCACACTAGCTAAATTTCATAATATTGTACGAAATAATTAAAGCAAAAATACAGCCTAACTTAAAAAAATATTTCAAGTTCAAAATTTATTAATTAATAATAAAATAGTATAGGATAAATTACAACAAATATGCTGGTAATGTTTGACAATGTAACAACAACAGCAACAAAAGTCTATGTTTTATCTTCTATATAATTTCTTTCATTTGGTGTTGAAAAAGTCTTTGAATGGGTAAATATTTACAATATGGAAAGATAATTAATAAATTAATAGTACTAATTAAATTTTGAATTATTCTCATTACCAAATAACTAAAGAATACAAATTAGGGATATCGGAAACACACGATTTTCCTCTACATAATGCTTTTTTTCCTTGAAATAAAAGTACTTAACACATACTTACATATAATAATGAAAATTTAAATAAATATATTTAAATTTCTAATTAGTGATAGTTGTTAAAATTTGAAAACATTGCATAACATAAAAAATTATTGCATACCAAGATACAAAAAGAACATTAGTTTGAATAGCTCAGTGTTTCTTAACTAATTGGTTTTCCTTTGAAACTATGATCTAAGAAATATCAAAGCATCTAAAGTATCACCTCCAAGTCGACTTCTAATTTTGTTTGCAATAAATCCTCCTGCCGAAACTGCTCAATCTGTTTCAACACTCGCGGGAGGAATAGTCAGCAAATATAGATAAACTAATTTTGAATGATGACCGCATACTCCTCCATTTTCAAAAAGAGACATCTCATTTCTAATTTGTATTGATAAATCTTTTTGTTTTGGTGTTTCAGGTTCAACAGTTCGCATGTTTTTTTCTATTTCGTGTTGTAATTTTTCCTTAAATGTTCGGTTATACTTATGACGTTTCGCAGTGGGCTCAATATGCGTTATTTCTATATCTTCAGACTTGCTATTGTCAACACTGTTATTCACTCTTCCAAATATTTCTTTTACTTGCTTCTTAATAACAGTTTTGTTAGGAAAAGAAAACATACTGCTAGTTTGCACTCAGGTCATCTCATTAAGGATTATGCAAATAATTTAAAACACCCAATAATTCCATACGTCAGCGTTCTCTAATGCATAGTTTTAGCACGTCTGTCATTTTATAAGCAAATTTTTATTTTTTTCTCCGACAATTCGTTCCAATTCGTTTTCGCCTTTATTCGTTAAGATTGCGTCTGCGGCTAACAAATTAGAATCCCTGCGACAGATTGCTTCTACTATGTGATTTGTGTCGGTTTGAGGACTTCAACAATTTCGTTTATAAGTAGAAAATCAGAATCGTCAATTCAGATCTTATGCTCTAAATCGATTAAAGGCTTTCTGTATGCAATTTTTCAAGAAATAAAATCGTTCAAGTATAGTTACCAGCTATTCCATCTAGTCTTGCAATCTAAAAGAAGGGAAAGTTCTTTCTTTTTTTCAGATTTAACATACTTTTGAAGAACTTCATTCCTTGTTGCAGATAGCTTAAAATAAATTACTAATTTTTGAACTTTTTTAATAAGGTCATTGATATATTCATCAGAGTATGAAAAGCCGTTTTCATCTTCAAAATTTAAAACAAACCCCGATTCTAAACTTTCGGAAGATTCAATATCTTCATCTTTATCATCTTTTTCTAGGGCTAAATTTTCACTTCCGCAGCATGATTCAGCTATTGTTTTATTGGAGGAAGTTTCTGGTTCTGTATTTCGTTGATTACAATATAAATCATCACAAACTGCTAAAAGAATGCCATGGGAGAAACAAACTGTTGATCAGCTTCAATTTCTTTTACGGCTTTCAGCATTACATTTTGTTCATCAGTTACGATAGCAACTACATATTTTTTCATTGAAATGCAGTGTTAGCATTTCGATACACTTTTTTTTCAATGAAAGATCTATGTATAGGCACAAGCCCTAAATTAAAGAATTTGTTTAAATTTATATTTCTTGAATGGACATTAATATTCACAAATCGCTTGTTTGCAGTAGATGTCCATTCGTCAAAATCAAACTAATTTTTCCCCCGAAGTTTTAAAAGTTTGTATTTCTCTTGCAATTAACATCTTTTTTATGAAACTATAGTTCACTACACGATTTCGAGCTGATACTACAGATTTTGGTAAATCATTATAGCCTTTAGCTATAAGTGAATTTCTTAAATCAATTGAAGCGATGAAAACATTAAATGAAAAACCATCTTTAGCAGTCATTCTCGATAGAATCAAATCCAGTGATTCCTTATCACTACTAAAATTGTAGTCTATTTTTTTTAGAAGGCAATTTATCTTCTGTGCAATCTTGACTTGAGGATGGAATAGAGTATGTAATAAATTCTGCAATCCCTTAGTCGATCCACCTAATGTTTTAAGCACTGCTTTTATATTTAGCGCTTTTTCCATCTTTTGGCGTTAAATAGTAGTACCAAATTGAAGCTGTATCATTGTCTTTCCGATGAACCACGGAATCCTTTTCATTCGACATCTTCAAAGCAAAGTAAGTCTGAATGCACGAAAAACAAAGAAGTTAGCCCATAATGACTATCATACACAAATGCGACGCTTATCAGTAAAAGCTAATTCAAAAATGATCTACGAAGTGAAGAAAATTTCGACAAACGCAGTAAAATCGAAATAAACAAATGATTTCATTTTTCCTGTTTAAAAGCTGTATGTGTTACATCTGTTTGCAAGTCAAAAAATGTCTACTGTAAAAGATTTACTCGCTTAGAAATATATGTAAAAAATATTTGAGGCATATATTCTTTTTCAATCATGTATAAATTTCATGAAAATTGATTTTTTCCCAATCAAAAGCGAAAGTTTATAAATATCTTTTTAAAATTCAGCTGAATATTATTCCACTAAAAAACCAGACAATCCCGTAAATCCCGGGATTTTTTTCTGACAAATCCCGGGATTTTCGGGATTAAAAATACACCGGGATCCCGGAATCCCGGGATGCGGGATCCCGGGATTGTAATCCCTAATCCTGGTGCATCCAAAAGCATTTGTTGTGACAGTCAATGCTAGTAAAATAGTAATCGATTACATTTCTGTATAAGAGATGCATACGATCGTAACTAATACTTAGATAACAGTTAGTGACGATGTTCTTTTATATGTTGGACAATTCATATAACTCGTAAGTTTGAAACAAGAAGATATGTAGCCAGAAAAATCTATGACAAGGATCATCATCGATAAAAAAATTTGAATATTTATCTTTTTAAGCAATTTCAAAAACAAAATAGCGTTCTGACAGTTATAGATATTCGCATGTTTACCAGATGATAAGAATAAAAGGAATTCGTGTCAAGAATCAGCAGCGATGAAAACGATCAGTAATAGATCTATTTAATTAATTTCAAAATTGTCTAGATGTTTGACATCTAACGATATTCATTCGTTTACATTAGTTAAGATTCTTAGATTGAGTTGATAGCATTCACTAATATCTGAGCTATCTTCTGGCAGCTGCGTATATTAATGTATTTAACAAAGGGAAAGATTTCAAAGAGTTTCCCCTCGAAAGAGATTTATAAAATTTTAACTATTCCTGTGATATATATCAATGAGTAACAATATATGAGGACCCCAAAAGCCAAGGGGTATAAGTAATAAAATTGAAAAAAAAAAATTAACTATGTGCACAGACAACCTGAAAAAAGTTTTTTTTTTTTTTTTTTTTTTTTTTTATTATTATTATTATTATTATTATTTTTTTTTTTTTTTTTTTTTTTCCAGGTAAAGAAAGTTGTGGTCGTCTAAGATGATTGTTTCAATTTCAGTTTCAGCAGAATGAAAAAAATATTGGAATGCAAAAGCATTAAAAGTATCTATTTAATTAATTTCAAAATTGTCTAGATGTCTGACATCTAACGATATTCATTCGTTTACATTAGTTAAGATTCTTAGATTGAGTTGATAACATTCACTAATATCTGAGCTATCTTCTGGCAGCTGCGTATATTAATGTATTTAACAAAGGGAAAGATTTCAAAGAGTTTCCCCTCGAAAGAGATTTATAAAATTTTAACTATTCCTGTGATATATATCAATGAGTAACAATATATGAGGACCCCAAAAGCCAAGGGGTATAAGTAATAAAATTGAAAAAAAAAAAAATTAACTATGTGTACAGACGACCTGGAAAAAGTTTTTTTTTTTTTTTTTTTTTTTTTTTTTTTAGGTAAAGAAAGTTGTGGTTGTCTAAGATGATTGTTTCAATTTCAGTTTCAGCAGAATGAAAAAAATATTGAAATGCAAAAGCATTAAAAGTAAAAAGTGTGTTATTTGTGTAACGACGTCATTTTCTATCCGATTAATTGTCATACAAAGGGACATCTGTAGTAGTATGATAATTCTCATTGTCTCTTTCCTCTCTTCATCAATGTGAAGATAATTAAATAAAAATAAAAATATATAAATGCGATTTAAAAAAAATAACAAATGCAGACACATTTGCAAATAAAGCATTTTCATTTAAATAACAACTATCAAAATCAGTTTAGTAAAAAGCTTAGGACAGATGACTAAGAAACAATTTTATCTTTTAAGTATAGAGATTGTGATTAAATGGAAATAACGTAATTTTCAGAAATATTTTCACTTGGGCATACCAAGGATCTTTAAATAAATAGTTGGAGTTCAGTTTATTTAGATGCACGAATAAAGGTCAGTGAATATGTCATCACTGACATAGTTATAATAGCATATATTTCAAAGAGTAAATTTATCTATTTTCCAAGTAACTTCCTTTTCTTCATCAGAAGCATTTCGCTTTAGATATAACATTTTATTATGGATTATTTTCTGTTATTATTCATATGATTTATCAATAAATATTTTTTCCTTTCATGATTGATACATAATTACGTGTAATTATTTTAATATGGTTAAATTTTGTGAAAAGCATTTTTTTCTTTTAAATTCGAAGATACTGATGAAATCCCGCTTCTAATTGGTGGAATGTGATGAAACAATATAAATATATATATATAGAAAAAGAGAAAATGTTAGCCCGATTGTCACCACTTTGAATAAATATCATACAAAGCTTTTAAAATTAAAAATATATATAAAAAAAAATGGAAATAAATAAATAAATAAACAAAACAAAAACGGGCACATCTACAAATAAACAGCTTTTATTTAAAAAATATTTTCAAAATCAGTTCAGAAAAAGCTCAGGACTGATGAGTAAAAAAAACAGCCTGGTCTTTCAAATATATAGATTTTCAAAATCGTTTTAGTATAAATCTCAGGGCTGATGATAAAATGGTTGCCTGGTCTTTTAAATGTACAAGGTAAAATCCGTCGAATTTCGACGAAAGAAAATGTTTCAGTAGGAAAAGTTTCATTGATTTATAACAAATCTACGAAATTGGTTACAATAAAAAATGCACCTTATATTTGTAAGTCCAACTCTTAAACAAATGATATTTCACCTAAAGTTAAAAATACTATTTCTATAAAACTCAGGTTAAAACTTTTATTGCATCGTCACTCAACGGCTTTTATAGAAAACGCTTACTTTACTGTATTATGGAGCATTCTCGTTGGTCAAAATAGAGATATTCTATAAAAGCGGCGGTGGAGTGACGGTAAAGCAAAAGTTTCAAATTTTTAACAGTTTATGTAAGCAGTAAAATTTAATAAGGATCAGTTATTATGACACAGTTATTATGACAGTTATAAATTAAGGTTCATATGCTTGATATAAAACGCCCTCCCCCTCAAAAAAAAAAAAAAAAAAAAAAAAAAAAAAAAAAAATTATTCCGTTTTGACATAATCATAGAGTTTTTTCCCTTATGGAATTTAAACCCAACATTATTTTCATCACCTCAAAATTTACATATGCAGTTTTCATATCCATATTCACCTTTTTAAAAAAATTGGTATTTTAATTTGATCATTTAAAAATGATTTTAATTCAAAATTTGAAGTGTTAATTGTTATTAGCTAGAAACAAATACTAAACTCTTTATATTCTTTTAAGTGTAAATGAAATGTTCTGAAACAATCTGCATGCAATAAATACGATAGACAATATTCTTGTGACGTAACAAAAGATAAAATGGCTGTTTTTAAACTCTTGTACTCGAGTGTTTGTCTAACTTGGCAAAGTGAATTTATCCAGTCGAGAATCATGAAGTTCTATAAAATAAATCGCTATTTTTTGTACAAAGATTTTTTTGTACAAAGACACGCTTTGCACTTGCGCATTGTATGGTGCTGTTCTTTTATAAAGACATTCTAAAATTTTGTAAAACATTGCGTTTTATCATTGTGTGACTAAGTTATTTTCAAAGGTGAATTATTTTCATCTGTGAAGAATTTCGAAGCAGCTGTGGTGAAAATGCCGGAATTTCAAATTTTATACAGCTTGATATAAATTATGTAAGCAGTAAATTGTGTAATATTGCAGTAATATAAATTATGTATAAAAATATTATGTAAGCAGTAAAATATAATAAAGATCATTTATTATGACACAGTTATCATGACAGTTATAAATTAAGGCTCATATGCTTGGTATTCTAAAACCCTTCTACAAAACCTGTTTCAGTTTCAAGAATTAAAATACACGCTTTTTCTTAATACTATATTATAAAGTCATTTGCATCCGCTTAAATAATTCTGTATTATGATTTATTCTTGAACAACATCTAACATGAAGGTGCACATATGACATCCTTATCACAGAAACCCAGCAAAAATGTAATGTCGTCATTCCAGAAGCAAATTGGATATCTAATGATTCATATATGTTCATTTGTTTATAATAGCTATATTCTTTATCCGAAATCATTCATTTATAT
The DNA here is from genome assembly GCA_964019185.1 of Maratus speculifer. Lineage (NCBI taxonomy): Eukaryota > Metazoa > Arthropoda > Arachnida > Araneae > Salticidae > Maratus > Maratus speculifer. The sequence continues at coordinate 26,424,875 of OZ025296.1, forward strand.
TTCTTCAAAATTGGTAAAAATATTTTATGCACGGATTAATAATTTTGAATTTTTTCAGCTACTTGATACGAACTAAGTAAAAGCGAAAAAAAATAAATCACACAACTATTCTTTAAAATACATTTTTCTAAAGAAAAATGTTATATCCTGCGTAAAGTAAATTTCTGATAAATTATAAATCATTTAATTGACAAATAAAAACGATATAAAATCAAAATTCACCTGGTTTTATAAAAAATGATATTATAACATAGCATATATTTTAATTTCAAAAATTTTCACTTTTTATGAGAAAATGGCAACAAAAAAATACAGTAATCTCAGGCTTTTTTATCCTTTACTTTTAATGGAAATAGTGTACTTCTGTTGCCATAATTAGAAAAATGTTATTAAAAACTATAAAAAAAATAATCTCCAAAAACAAATTAAGATACATTTTTCAAACAAATTGCATTTAAAAATGCATTTTTTCTCTATTCGACGTTGTAAAAATGGAAAATGTGCGATCTTCAGAATTTTAAAAAACGAGATACAACCTTTCAAAATTCGACGACAGAAAATCTTTAAGAAATAACTGTTTCATTGATTTATAATGCATCTAAAAATTTAATTAAAATAAAAAATGCATTTTATATTGGTCAGTCTAACACTCAAACAAATATTTTTTAAGCTAAAAGTAACAAAATACTATAAAATTCAACTATCCAAGTTATTAAACGAAATAAAACCGAAATTCACTGGATTTTATAACCGTCGATATTTTTCAAATAATATGCACATTTTAATTTCTGTAATTTTATTTATTTATTTATTTATTTTAGAATTTTAATAGAAAATGGTGTGATTCTGTTGCTACAATTACAAAGTTAGTACTTAAATTTATATATAAAAAATTAATCTGTCAAAAATAAATTGAGATACAGTTTTCAAATAACTTGCAATTAAGAGTACATTTTTTTCTTTATACGACGGTGTAAATTTTTAAAATGTGCGATGCTTAAAAGTGTAAAATTTGTTGTAGCGAAAATTGCAAAGGAAAGTGTTACCATTCGCAAAATGACGTATGTGTTACGCGCAGATACTTTTGGTCTTCATAATATAGATTGTAGTAACGAAAAATGCAAAACCGAAATTTCCTTTCAAATTTCAAAGTGTTGCCATTTGCAAAATGACGTATGCATTACGCATAGTTACATTATAATATAGATAGATGGATAGACATTTAAATTTTATCAAATTTACCAAAAAACTTTTAATGAATTATGAGCGCAATGTTATATATATATTAACATCTTTTTGATAAATTTTATAAAACTGTGATACTGAATATCACTTGATTATAATCACTATTTCATTAATAACATTTTGAGTTGCAACTTTACTCATATTTAATTTTGTTTGTGCTTTAAAAAAATTATTTGTTCTTCGTGAATATGCAATAATATTTGGCCACATTCTTAAATAAAAGATTATGAGATAAGAAAAGTCCAACAAATACAGTGGTGTAAGGCAAGAAAATTAAGAAAAAACCAAGCAATATCATTGTATTGAAATTTTAAATGATATCAGTGGCGTAGCTAAGGGGGGGGGGGGGGGCAAGGGGGCGTCCGCCCCGGGCGCCGAAGCCTAGGGGCGCCAAATTCAGAGAAATTGTTATATATCTATTTGGGGTGGGGGCGCAAAATTTCTTGCTGGCCCCGGGTGCCAAAAAACATAGCTAAGCTACTGAATGATATGACTACTTAAATGAGTACCTTTTAATATCATATCATCATATATATTATAAAGCAGAAGTTCTGAAACTTCCAAACGGGTGTTTTTAAAAACTACCCGATGGATCTTTTTGCAGATTATATCATTCGATAGCAAATATTTTTGCGGAGGTTTATGATACAAATATACACGGATAACTCTGATTTTTCGTACTTAATTTCGTATTTTTCGGTTATTTTTGACGAAAGGGTTGCCAGTACTTATTTTTTGGCGAAAATTATCATTACTAAAGAAATTAAAAAGGATATATCTGTTAGAAATTTTACAAACATCTTGCAAATAAAGGCAGAAAATATTTACTGATAATAAAATAACTATTAATAACAATAATAATAATAATAATAATAATAATAAAGAAAAACCATTTAATGAGACATGATATCATAAAAAAATATTTATCTTAAAAATAAAAGAAATATTTGTAACGCTTAAAAAATAACGTGAACTATTACATTTGATGCAACATTTGGCGACTTATCCTTGCGTTAGAATAAAAAAAAATAATAACTTGAAAATTTGAATAAATGAATTTTGAGCGATATTTATTTTCCTTTCTATTATTTCCTTTCTCTTTTTTATGAAATTTCGATAGTATATAACTTACTCCAGAGAAAGGCAGATCTAATTATAAAAGTAATTGTGAGTTATATGTTTGTTTCTTTGAGTTTTTTTTTTTTTTACTTTTGTCGGCAAAGAATTAAGCCAAAAAATACATATGTCTAACATTGGGTCGCAATAAAGTTGTTTTTTCCAAAAGGAGATTTTTTTTGGAGTATATTTTAGTATTCAATTGTAAGTTCAATAAACATAAGTTAATATTTTAAAAATTGTAATCAAATATTTAAATTTTAGCTTCAGTGTAAAATTCTGCCACACACATATATATTGTAAAATAATGTCATTCTTTTTCAAAAGTTTTTCACCGTAATTTTGAAAATTGTAATCAACAAACAACCTTTTTTTGCGCCATTTTGCCAAATTCTCTTCCAGGGAAAATTAGTTTTAAAATTTACCAACTGAACAAGGAAATCTATGCAATTTAAATGAAATTTATGCAATTTCGCGTTATTACTATCGATAAATTCAAGATTTTGAAATAAAAATTGCCTGCTGAAAAAAATGGCACAGATGTCATATATGCACCACATTGGCGCGATTGCAACAAAACGTCGATTTTATGTTAATATGGTAGCTCGGCTGTTGTATATTTATTAATAAACTATTTACTCTTATTTATTTATTTTTAATGATGTAAATTGTTTTATTTTGTAATTTTTAACAAAACATTATTTATTTATTTTTATTTCCTTTTTAAAAAAATAGAAAACAATTAAAAAGTATATATGTAATTGATATTTAAAAATGAAGTTTTCGCCAAATTTGTGTAAAAAAAGAAAATAAATGCACAAATGTGGTGCATATATGGCATATGTGCCAAAATATTTTACAAATCTGTTTTAATTAGCCATTTCTTCTTCAATTTTCTTCATATTTTTCCTGCGTTAGATAATATTTAAAATTATATTGGACTAATCTTCGATAATTGAACACCGCCAAGTAGCATATGTACTATATTATTGAAAGTTTTACTGGCACAGATATTATATATCACCGAGATAAGTAATAGACTTTAAATTGGCATTATTTTGTCTGACATATTAACCCGACTATTAATATTTATTTATAAATAAAATGTTTATTTACTTTATAAATTGTATAAATTGTTTTGTTATATACTTATTCATTAAACTTTTTTCATTAATTTTTATTACTATTTAAATAATATAAAATAATTTAAATATACACATGTAACTGGTATTCGAAAACAATGTTTCCGCCAAATTAGCATAAAAAATTATCGCGCCAAACTCGGCGCATATGATATCTTGCCGTTTTGTTTATGTATTAAGGAGACTTCTAGATCATCAACGATGTTATAGAAAATTTGTCAGATTATTTTATTTGAGATTATTAAATTTATGGTTTTTCATTATGAAACAAATGAAGAAAAGAAATTTTACTATTGATGCAACTACAGAATTAACGCCTGCTTGGTGTTTTTTTTTTTTTTTTTTTTTTTTTTTTTTTTTTTTTTTTTTTAATCTGACACCAGTTTGGCAAACACTAAGTTTTCAAATACCAGTTACATATTATATTATTTTCAATTATTTTCTATTATTTTAAAAAGGAAACAATAATAAATAAGTGAAGTTTAATTAATAACTATAGAACAAAACAATAAAGAAAAGTAAAGAAACAGTTTATTAGTAAATAAACAACAATAACCAGATTACCACGCAATCCATAAAATCACAATTTTGTTGCAATCGCGCCAACGTGATACATACATGACACCTGGCCAAAAATATATTGGCTATATTATTATTTATATATTTTTATATTATCTGGTACTACTTAATTATCCCATCGACCAAAAAACTGCTGCATTTAAAATATAAGATTAAATGTCAATAATGGATTATCGTAAATGTCACATTTATTTGACATTAAACATGTTACATGCGTTTGTTACGTTATCAACTATTTTTTGATTCGACGTTTTATTTGTATTTCCATAAATATTTTAGTAAATTGATTCTTTTGTTATTTCAAATAAAAGTTATATCCGTTTGTATAATATGGTGAATCGTTTTGCAATATGTATAATTTGGCGAAATTGATCTATGGAATAATAAAGTAGTACCTATTATTTGTTAAAATTCTATCTGGATATTTAAGTTGACAGAACTCGCGAACTTTTCAAGTCTCCGTAGAGGCATTCGCCAAGCTGTCGTTAATTCTGGGTTTTAGCCTTATTATGTATTTTTCATCTGCAGTTATTTTACTATCACTAAAAAAGCAATATTTGCAATGCGCAGGAAAAATCTTCGGAATAAAAATGATATCGAATTAAAAAAATATATATATATTTGCAATTAATTTATAAATCATTCAGGCTAAAAAAATACTTTAAAACTGGCTAAGAAAAAAATATACATGAAATACCGACAGTAGAAAATTTTGTTTTTAATGTTTATGTTGCAGTTTTAATTAACATTTAAGCCCTATCAACAGAATTTTATCAAAAATTATTTATTAAATACTACTTCATTACCCCGTCGAACCCCCGCCCCAAAAAAACTATCGCCAAGGTATAAGATTAAATGCTAATAATAGATGATTGTAAACTTCACTTTCATTTGACAATAGACACGAAATAAGTCTATCGTTATAAATGTTTGACGCCAAAAATAATAATGAAATTGATTACAAGCTGAAGTTTTATTTTTCTACAAAATTTAGCATAAAGATTATCCCCTATTTAAAAGCTACATGTTTGCAACTGGTTTAAAAAAATGAAGAGGCAATGAAACTGATGTAATTTTAATTTTACTCAAATAATTCAGCTTTAAAACACACCTTTTATGCTTCATTGTTCTAATAAATATGTAAGTTAAACACTCTTTTTTACATATTTTGCTATCTACTTTGCTGGAACAGGCCAAAGTAGAGAGAAAATTGTAGTAGACCTGCCAGGAGAGGACGGTTATTAAAAAAATGTAACGCAACATGTAATGGAGATTGTATTTAGGCTACCAGATCTACACATAGTGCAAGTTCAGATTCGGGAGTTTAAGAACTAACATATGATGATGTGCGATGTGAAAATTAATAGAGTTTGATAATCATTGCAATTCTTTCTAACAAAATAATGTGATGAGTAGAGAACATTTTGATTTCTGCTGTCATAACGGTCTCATTTTCATATCAAACTCTACTATAAATGATAAAACAAGAGAGATAGTACTTAATTACCCAAATTTTGTCCAAGGCATACAATAGTGCAATGTCATTGGCACTGGCATCGTTTTCAGCATTGCGGAAGGACATTCCAGGTGATGGTATACACTGCTTTAAAAACGAAATTTCAAATCACCATTTTGTTTGAGTCAAGATTCGTTTAGAAAAATGGGTCAGCGCAGCGGGCATAGCCTGCTGGTTAATAATAATAATAAAAGAATTATTAAAAGCTGGACAAGAGACCCATTTAAACTTTATGGATAGACATACATTTTCAAGTAACATACAAAAGTATCGCATAACCTTCGTTGTTGGAAGTCGGTCAAAAAATAAAAAAAGGTAGTCAGAATTTTCTGATCTTTATTTCTACGTTTCTACGTGATTCCTTTTCACTCATATTATTACTATAATACCATTTGATATGCTCTAATTTCATGTCGACTCCAAAAATCTGCTTTAATAGCCATTTCTAGATAATCAACAAGAGCATGCGGTAAATGTAATTCAAAATTTCATGGTATAACGCGGTTAATATGCATAAAAAGCGGTTAAACGAAAAATAATGTAATGCCGACTCCGTGATTTTCAAGAAGAGACGCTGAATATAAAAAAATGAAACTTGAATAAAACAAAACAAAATATTTCTCCTAGATTAAGCATCCACTTAAAGAACATGTTGGCATGAATTATGGATAATTTTCAAATTTGCATTATGTTTTTGAACCTTTGTGAAATTGGTGTGGTTTTCATAATCACACCTTACTGAAAATTATTGCGTTACATTATCTAAGAGTTTTATAAAAAATTTTGAGCATATTCTATATTTGATAATACTTGTTTATGTTTTTAGACTATTTTAAGTTGCTCGCAGTAAATTTTAATAACCAAAACGAGCACAGATGTCACATACGCATATAATTGGGTACGTAACTGGGTATTTAACTGATGCCAGAATGACATTATTTTGCTTGAAATGGTAATTCGGTTATTCTTGTTTGTTTATTAATAAATTGTTCATTTACTTTTATTTTCTTTTAAAATTATGTAAATTATTTTGTTCTATAGTTATTAATTATACATTTTTTATTTATTGTTATTTCCCTTTTAAAATAATAAAAAACTATTTAAATAAATATATATATATATAACTGGCATTCAAAAACGGTGTTAAAAAAATCGCAAAAAAATTATCATTATAACAGTGTGCGACAAAATTCTGATAGTGTTTTCTCGCTGAACATTGGTGGTCCACGGTTGTACCGATTAATGACCGCTGGTTTATATCAGTGGCTTTTATTTCTATTCCCACTGGGTACATGCAGTCGTTGAGTACATTGCCTGCATGTAATCATTTGGAAACTTGGCCCTTGGAAACATTAAAAGCTCGATTTCTGTTGCGAGTTACCGAAAGAAAAACAACACTGCAGCATAGGAATGTAATATGAAAAAAAAAAAATAACGTGCATGTAAAATTTCACCTCTACTAATACATAAAAGCCGCTGAGCCGAGTGTTCACTTGTCACTTTGTCGGTAGAACACATAGAAAGATGTTTTCTTAAAAGGGACAGATATACATTTTTTTCCCTTTGAAATTGCAAATGAAAATGGATCAGAGGCTCAACGATTGTGCGAAAAACGGTTTTTCAACTTACTTTTGTCACTTTACAGCTCTTAGTGTGTTTTTTACCCGCATAACGACATCATTTTATGGCACTCTCTAACATTTTTCTGTTTTAATTTCGAACATGCATTATTTGATGATTGTTTGCTCGGATGTGTGCTGTCGTTCCTTAAAGTTTTCCCTTCTTCTATGAAACACCCTGCATATTCAGATAAATTTAAAAAATTGCATTTTTTAAAAAGTATTTCGTGATTGTTTTCAAAATCTATATATAATAAAAATAAATACAATTAACACGTCTATAACTGTTTTTCTAAATAAACTCCTCAGTCCTGATGTCGCCTGTAAGAGACACTATAAAACACTCTTTATACTAATTTAAATGCTTGCAAAATTGTTAAAATTATTTATAAAGGTTTTTTGTAAATATGTGCACATTATAACAATCGATATATAGTCTAATCTTTGTAATACATCTTTAGAGATGTTTTATAGTAATTTTAAATTGTTTTTTATGGTCCCACTTAAAATTTGTCTCAGAACTGCGGGGGATAATAATCCCAATACTAGAGTTGAATGTTGCAATTTTGATCTATAGGTTATCATTTCACCTTCAGGGACATCTAATATTATTTTAGGGACCATACACTCTAAAAACAAATCTGTAAAGCTACTAAACTTGTTTTAAGAAACTCTTATTCCTAAAACTTTTTATGTAATAATAACATTAAAAATTCATGTAACAGAATCTGTTACACGAATTTTTGCTGTTACCGTTATATAAAATTTTTTAGGAATCGCAGTTTCCAAGAAAAAGTTTAGTAACTTTAGAGACTTTTTTGCAGTGTATTCGCCATGCACTTAACGTTAAATTCATAAAAATTAATGTAAATGGTTTTAATATTTGCGTATCAACCCTATCGACATGATTATTTTGTTAAAATACGCTTTCATTTTAACCAGTTGTACTGATTTTTTTAATTCTGCAGCTGCAGAATATCTTGAAAGTTTACTATCATTCCCTAAAAAGACTTTTAGAAGGATTTTAAGAGGTGAATCTTTTTAGATTAACACACTTATGTTAGACAGTATTTAGTAGATTAAAAATAATACTAAATAAATAAATACAGGTCTTGCTTATAAAAGAAAATTTTCAAATCCTAGAGAATTGCTATTATCAACAAATTTTTAGAAAGGGATAATTTTTTTTAAAGAAAAAAAAGAGATCTATCAAACTTTGACGATTTACTTCACAAATTTAACAATATAAAAATGTTATTAAGTATTAATTTTTTAATAATTATGTATTAAATATTGGTAATATTCGCATGTAATAAAATTATTAATAAATGCATTTAATACTAAATTATTAACAATAGTTTAAATTAATAGCTACCGTAAAATGGGGTGAATAGGAACAGTGGGGTGAATAGGAAGGAAACTTCCCAGTCATACAAATAAATTTATTATAAATATGTGTGATGATATTTTTAGTTGCTAATTTTTTTATAAGAAGGTAATAACATTAAGAGTTGGAAAATTCAGTTTTCACATGTTTGCACCACTACTGGGGTATATAAAGAAACTTCAAGAGGATCCTCAAAAACCTCATTTTTTCAACGTTTTCAAAACTTTGTATGTAACTACAGTATTTTAGGACTCTAAACCTAAGAGAGGGGATTTTTAATTAATGATAGACCTGTAAACGATATGCTGTATTAAATTCTACTTATTTCTTAACTACATAATGAAAAATTGAAAAATGGCGTGTAACATCAGAGGTTTAAGAATTACGGGGTGAATCGGTACACGTTTTCTTTCATGGTTTATTTTTCTATACAGTAATAGTTTCATGTAATATATGAAAACATAAGTATGAATATGTATTGTAACAATCTTTTGTTTGTTCTAATTACTTGAAGAGTTTAAAGGTGTCAAGAAATTACTTGGTTAAACAAAAAAGTCAACGCCTCGTCCAACAGAAAAAGAACACACAATAAAAATAATTTAAAATAGCAAATTAATTAGAACAAGTTGGAAATTGCACGTGAACGTAGCAAACGAGGTGCGTTCGTACGATAACGAAGTTTTAAAAATATTCAAATCTTGCTGATATAGTAGAGCGTACTTCGGATACAGTATAGTAGTCGAAATCTTTGTGTTTCTGTAAATATGCAGAAAGTAATTTTTATTACACCTCAGAAACGTATATCTTATTCATAAAATGTGAAATAGTTGAAAATAATTAAAACACGCCCCAAAAAATGTCTCCCCGTATAGCATTATGTAGTCGGATACTTTTGTGTGGCCCTGTAATTTAATAATAAAAATTCTTTGCATCACAGATTGTACAGAATGCATATTTTAGTATATATTTCATAGATTCATGCCAATGCTATTATGTTCGAATGAATGTAACATCATAAAAATGCATTTGAATCTTTTTTTCCCATTGACCGTAATGTAATAGAAACCTTTGATTGTCCCTGTAAATGATCTATGCATCCGACTTTCATAACATTTGAAAGGACTCGATAAAATTACGTAATAGTTATGTATTTTAAATTTCAAACGATTAAAATGCATTTGAAACTTTTTTCCCCATTGACCGTAATGTAACGGAATACTTTTGATTGTCCCTGTAATTGATCTATACATCCGATTGTCATAACATTTAACATGACTCGATAAAATTACGCAATAAATATATGTTTTAAATTTCAAACGATTAAAATGCACCTGAAACTTTTTTCCCCATTGACCGTAATGCAACGGAATCCTTTTGATTGTCCCTGTAATTGATCTATCCATCCGATTTTCATAAAATTTGAAATGACTCGACAAAATTATGTTATAATTATGTATTTTAAATTTCAGACGATTCGGTTGGGTAGTTTTTGCGTTGTTATATGCGGACGGACAGACAGACAGACAGACAGACGGACAGACAGACGGACAGACAGACAGACGGACGGACTGGGCGACAACAATAGGTGCTACGTATTTACAAAATTACGAACGCACCTAAAAACTGCACAGAATTATTCTCTGACATCGACGGCATTACACAAACATCTCAAAATGAAAAACCAATAAAAAAAGAGAGGGATGCAAACAGTACAAAGGGCTGGGGATGAGGGCGTCTTAGTAGCTCATACTAATACATGCAGCAATTGGGGCTCAATAGATTCACTTACCCAAAGACTACTAGTAAAGGATAACACAGAACAGGGCTGAATTTGTATTAAATTCTACTCCTGCAATTCGAATATAATTTCTTAAAATAAATTTTAATTTCTCTTGATTTCAAAGTTGTTTTCTAATTTTTAAAAAAGCATATCTTTAATTGTATATAAAACAAAGCCTTGGTTTTACAGTAACTACGTGTTCCTATTCTTTCCTTATGATTATTACCGGTTTTTATTAACCCTATTAAAGCTTGAATCGGAATAAATAAAGATTATAACTTTTGTTCCGATTCACCCCTATCTGAGGGGTGAATCGATACACCATTAAAAAAGTAAATTATATATATATATATATATATATATACAGTAATTTTTTTTTCGTTTTTGCTTAAAAAGTAAAGAACAAAACAAGACCGAAGTTTCTAGCAGAAAAATATAAATATTAAAAAATCAGTTGTTGCTTTTTTTTTTTTAACGTTAAAGTTGAAAAGTGTTCCGATTCACCCCATTTTATGGTAATTATGAGTAATTAGTTTATATTAAGATTTTATTGTAATATAGAAACATATCATTGCACAAATGTAAGTGGACCCTGGAGCTCTTTTATCCACCGGAGCTTGGCTCTTATATAATTTTTAGTGCAATATCTCTTATTTAAATATTTATCGAAGTTTCTTTTCAATGTGTACTGTGTATTTTGCACTGTTCAAAAAGACATTTCAAATACATATATTTTTTATCATTAAGATGAAAATTCCACCTTTTAATATCAAAAATTTTTGTAGCAAGATGACCCAGAGAGAGACAGAATAAAGAGTGATAAGTAGCTTAAAGCGTAGAGAAAGTAGATCTTGAACAAAGTCTTCGGGCAAGGTAGACAAAGAGGTGAAGAACCTGCCGAAATGGTAATTATTAACAAGGTTGAGAGAGAGAGACAGAAGGGAAGAGAAACAAAAGGGCGGGCCGCATCAGAACCTGGGGCAAGATTGAAGCTACTAACAGCTGCAATCAGACGGATGCTATCCAGTCCTCGAGGAGACTCGGAATTTCTTCTTTTGGACGAATTATTTTTCTAAAATTTAAGCACATACTTAAGTTGATGTCTCACATGCCTCGGAGATTTTTTTTTCGCATCTGCTTCATAGAGTAATACCATCCTTTTCTGCTCAAATAGTAAGATGTCTCTCTAGACTTATTTACTTTTGAGGAGTTCCAGTTAATAATGCTAGTTTTTAGTGAAAGTTTTATCCAGCCATAAGTACCATTTAAACTCATTTGTTTACTACTCTTTTCCGAGTGAATATGCGAAATTCTCAGTAAATAACCGGTTAAATTCATTTTTTTCTCATTCTTCATTTAACTTCATGTTGTTGAACTTCTGAGTTTTCAGCATAATGGGAATTAAACCGTAAAGGACAACGAAGTTGAATGGTTGCGGTTGCTGGAACCTTATGAATACGTAATAATTTTCAAAAGCGAATTAGTCAGGTATTTCAGTTGTTTCTTCATTAAAAAAAGAAAAAAGAAAGCATATTTTAATATAAGAATTAAGAAAGTCGAAAAAATTATCAAATCTTTTGGGGAAAAAATCGTTATTTGCGCTTGATAGTTCTAAATTATCAATCATTTTATAAAATACGAATGGTTGATTGTGAAAACAAAGTTATATTTTCTTCAACCATTCTTTTCAGAATAACGAGCCAAAAGTATCGCTTTTCATGGATAACAATTTAGTTAGAATACAGTTGAACTTCGTGAATGTGAATCTCAACGGAAATTAAAATTTAGCTTACCTTAATATTAATTGTTGTTAATTGTAATTAAATCTTTACATTAATATTGGACTGAAGTTGTGAGAACAAGTCATACTCATATTAAAAGGATTCACGTTACTTTTTTAAATTTCTAAATTTCGAAATATTTTCAACGCTGTTTAAACGTTTAGTTCAAAATTGAACCATTCTGTAGTGCAAATTAATTATAATATAAATGATATTCTTCTTAACATTAAAAGAATAGTTTTAAAGACACAACCTTAATAATGACTTATGTTTCACCAAAAACTGAAATTAATCAATTGACAGTTAGGAAAAATAGTTTATAGATTCTGGATATACAGAGTGTCTACATGAATTCTCCCTGAATTCAAATATTAATTGTATAGAAACAATGAGTCCTAGAAATTTGCGGCTTGCATAATAATGCGTGATTTTCCCAAAACACCTGCGGAAATCATTCATTCAGTCGCATCTGAAAAGCTACTTAATACGTGCACTGAGAATGTATATTTACCGGACAATTTAAGAGCTACAAACGGAGCCCGTATCGAAGTGCATACGTAGATAAAACATTAACTTTTCCAGATAAATAAACGTGTGCAGCAAAATAAAGTTGTTACATTGCTATGCATGATACCGTGAACCGTAAATCTCTAGGACTCATAGTTTCCGCGCAACTAATCTTTGTAACTAAATAGGCTTTAAGCGTACTCTGTACTTCTTTAGTTCACAAATGCACTTCTAGCTTTTCTAGCAATTAAAACTTTGGGTACAAGTCAAGAAGTACCAAATTCAAATCCTTATTCAAGCTTGAACGATTATAGTTAGACATAATTCTAATTTAAATAAAGATTCCAGTTACTCCTTATTACCCCAGTTAGTTCTAGTTACTCCTATAACACCTTGTTTGCAAAGTATAACCGTAGCAACTTTATGCAGTTTTTTTTTTTTTTTTTTTTTTTTTTTTTTTTTTTTTTTTGTCATTATACCATATTATGGTTGAACCGGAAAAAAAAATACGTCCACGTCCCGAAATTTTCTTTCTAAACCGTTATAACAAACAAATTATCTGAAACAAATGGTGGCTGTTTTTTGCTGAATCTTCTGCAGTTTTTAAAGTTATAAAAATGTAACAGTATCAATGTTAAAAGTACCAATTATATTAAATTATAAGCATAAGCATACTAGCTTCCATACCATATAGCTTATTATCCTCAGTGCCGTAAGTTGTACAGTACTGAGAACGGCAGCGTATGCTTATAACTTAACGTAATTGGTACTTTTAATGTTGATATTTTTACATTTCTATTATATTGCACCAAGCTCTATCTCAATAATTTTAGTTTCTAAAATTTTTTGAAATAGTGGTTTTAAATGAAAGAAGACGATTCTCAAGTCTATATAGTTATCTTCTGTGAAGAAGATATTGAAAGACCCATTCGCAATGAAAAGTACTGAACTTTGGGAGAATCTTTCTTTTTTGTGCTTTTGTTGCATAGAAGCCCAATTATACGAAGGAGTTTCGGTCACTTTTCTGTATTGCTTCTATTACCAAACAATAATTTCGTCACAGAATTTTGCAATCTTTTCAATACATATATATCTCAAAAAATGTTACTTGGTACCCAGATTGAATATAAATAGTAATAGTCAATAAATAGTAATATCGGTAGTCAAAAACGTGACCAAAAGATTTTCTTGATTTGAAATAAGACATATATTTATAAACATATTTTTTTAGGGTATCATTCATCTGACGAAACACTGTTCGTCTCTGTCTTCTATCTGTCTGTCACAGAGTCTGTACACAAAAATTATACAAGTCAGAGACTTCAAAGTTCATGTACTTACAACTGAATACCTCATATTACACTACAAATAAAAAAAAAATCTATTACTTTAATTAAACCTTTATCTACCGACAGTACTTATAAGTACCATTGAAATAACTTATTATAAAATTCTTTTGATACGTCTATTAGCAAAAGCATTAGCTGAGGGAGGGGGGCTGGGATTTTTCAATACAGTTTAGAATGAGTTACAGATACATTACTTTATCTTGTTCCAAAAGCATTAGTGATTACACAAAACAAAAAAAGGGTGATTTATTTTGCCTTTGAATCTTTTCAGCTGTATTGGCGCTGAGGGAGGGGGATGGGGATTTTTCAATGCGGAAATATTTCTATATTTATATTGTAAGAACATCATATTTGTACATTTTATAATTTTACAAAATACTAAAAAAAATAATTAAAAATAAATGATTTGAGTGGAGTTATAAATATTGCACAAAATCCTAATAATTCAAGTTTAATTACTCCTTCTAAACCTTTCAATCCTTCTAAAATCCTTCAAATATTTATTAAATGACTATGTAAATCTTTTAATTTAGTTTAAACAATTTGTGTAAAATACTTTAAAATATAAAAATTTCATGAATTCATAATGCAGTAAATAAAGGGTTAAATTAATTTTTTCAGTGTCACCCATTCATTTTTATTCATTTTTGCTGTTTAAATTTTAAAATTAAACCTTAATTTCAATGGCTTTCCTGTAAACATTATAGCTTAGAGATGAAGCGTCTCGCTAGAAAACAGAAGGTTCTTTGGTCGAACCTCGATGATGAAATTTGAAATTTTCATATTAAGATGGATTTAAAAGAAAAAAAAGAATACATATAAAATATATGACGGAATAAAATTTCGCCTTGCTTTTAACATAAAATGAATAATGCTTACTTAAAAGGCGATTAAATAAACAATTATAGATGTTAAAGTTTTATTTTATTTAAAAATCTTAGTACTTTCGAACCTTTTCCAAACAGGTTCTTCCTCAGAGAACTCGTTCATTTTTCAAAACAAAATCTCATATTTGTATTTATTAATGAAAATATTCTCTGAGGAAGAACCTGTTTGGAAAAGGTTCGAAAGTACTAAGATTTTTAAATAAAATAAAACTTTAACATCTATAATTGTTTATTTAATCGCCTTTTAAGTAAGCATTATTCATAAAGAAAAGAAAAAAGAAAGAAATTTCGCATTTTTAAATAATTTAAGGGTTTATATTATTAGGATTTCGTGCATCTGACATTCATAATACTTTCTGGAATTCAAATTTCTTTCTATTTTAGGAGCTTTTCGATTTATTAATGGTTCAGCATTTTAAATTTAATTTTAAACGATTTTTTCGTTTTAAAATTTTAAAATTTTATTTAAATTAGAAATTAAAAAAAAATTCTTATACATCCGCTATTTTTTTTTTTTTTGGATTTTTAAAAAAATTAAAATTTTTAATTTTATTTAAATAATTTGATCTGAACATTTTTAATTTGTTTAAAATAAATAACTTCCTTTTATAATTATTTTAAAATTAAACTTATTGGTGCTATCATCTATGTAAGAATTTATTAACAATAAATTAATTAACAATTTAGATTTATTAATTAAAGCACTAGTTGTTTTAAAAGAAATATTAAACGAAACCCACTGTGTGATCTGCGATCATACTTACCCACGTATTTTTTGTTATTAGTTCTTTCATCCAAAACCAAAATGTATGCATGCATATTAAATTGAATTTATGTAACTTACAGAGAAGGGAATAAACGACCTCCCGGGTCCCACTTGCAAAGATGTTTGAAAAAGTTGGATGCATCCACAGTAGTATATAAAATTTAATAATCGAAGGATTTAGGATATTCTATATTTGACGTTAGTTCAGTTTAGTCGGTTTTGTCATCTACTTTTTACTTATCAAAGATACTGCAGTTGCTATTAATAAATGTTTAAATATTTCGAAAAAAAAAAAAAGAATTAAATAAAAGAAGTACAGGTGATGACATATAAAGTTTTTGTACTTCTAAATATGTAAAATATTCAAATAATATTTTATACGATAAAATAATTTTATTAAATTAATTTCAAAAATAGTTTTTTAAAATAATTGTCTAAAAGTGAAAATTAAATCGCTTTTACACCGTTGATTGCTTTATTTTAGAAATATTTCAAAAAATAAATGAAAAATTATTGGGGTTGAATTTTAACGGTATGTCAATAAATTTACTATAATGACACAACACTTTATACAATGTAATGTTGGTGTTTCTAGGGCGTTATATGTAATTGGTACATATATAATAAATTTACTATAATAATACAACAATTTAACTTTATACAATGTAATACTAATGTTTCTGTGATGTTATACGTTCATTGTAAAAAATTTTTGAATAAACCCAATCTTTGCAAGTAACACTCACACATTATAGAATTAATATAATTGCGATTTCGTAAATTGTAAATAATTGTATATAATTTGGAATTAAATAATATACTCTCGACTAATTGGGGTCTTATTATTCTGGTTATGAATTAACTGGAATGGTAAAAATACCAGTTTTGCATGTAATTTATCACAATGATGGAATTTTTTTCAGTTTTTCATTATGGAGGGATTTACACAGGCATTTGCCCAGGGACCTCGCTCTTAAAGAGTTTCCAGTAATGCTAAAATAGGGACGATAAAGAAATTGAAATTAAATAAGAGTTGTTATATATCTTTAGGAAGGTGTATAATAGAACCCTTAAGTTAATAGATCGTTATCTCTCCCTTTCACTTGACATATTACAATAATCATTTTTATTTCCTGATCACCATAACTTTTTTTTCATTACATCACCAAACAGTGCACAAATCATGCGATGAGCTTCGAATTTGTTTAATAACTAATTTACAAACTTTTTACTTTAATTAAAATTAAAATTATCAAAAATAACTAATACAATTTCAATTGAAGTTGCCATAAGAATCAGGGTACTTCCTTTCTTTAAAAAGCTTCTATTATTCTGTTTTAAACATTTCATTTTCATGTTTTACATACATTAAAGTTATACATTTTCTAAAATTTGAGTTTCTATTCAGAATTTAGTTCTAAAATTAAAAAAAATTCAGATTCAGCACTTATTATCAAACTTCATCGCTACAGAATACATTTTTTAAGTAATTTGCAAGAAATCTTAAAACACGACAAGAAGAAAAAAAACAATTAATTAAATAACATTTATTAGATAATTCTGATAAAAATATTCCAATATATTATCTATAATTGAATCAATCCTAACTGATCTATCAGCATGACTAATATTAACAACTGTAATTATTAATAATTTTTGCATAACACATATTTTATGTTTCGACCTCACACGATCTTTGAAAAATAAATTTGTATATCTTTCAGCAGTTTTAACTGTAACTTTGCCTTTTACTTCTTCGGCAAGCCATTTTTCTCTTTGAATTGTAAATCGGCAAAGGATTTGAGAATGCGACTTTTCCAAGGGAGTGGACGATGTGATAAGGGAGGAGTAATTGGGGCCGTAAATCTTGGCGTGTCAATTATCTTTCCTCCTTCTAATCTATTTGCATGCCAAGCAGTGTGTAGCGCCACTTAATTAGAACATATTAACTTAATGGGAGTATCTGATACCGCATCCACAAGAAAGAACGACACCGACATTAGTGGCAGCTTGCGAATTAGACTTTCATAAGCAGGTCCGGTGTAAATGATCCGTGCACAGGTGGAATGTGTATAACTTTATCTGTCTGCAAACATCTATCTAAGTTAATCTATTAATGGTATCTTTGAGAGATCTAAATTAATATCTGCATTACATTCATCAATCTGTTCCATATTAGGATAGAATATCTTCCTCATCTTTCTTGATATCCACTTTCCTGCGTATCCTGCCACAATCTTCATTACTAATTAGTCAAAATATTTTTTTTATTTTTTTAGTGCCTGTAATTAACAAAACTCTCCGTTTCTCATACCGGTTTTCTTAAAAAAGAGTTTAAAGGATCAGTTAAACGCCTCATGGAAAAAAAAAAAAAATCTTCATCCAACTAAAATTATTATGTGATTTTGATCTGGGATCCTTTTTATTATTCTATAATCTTGACCTATTTTTATAAAAACGACAGTTCTATGCATTAAACATAATGCACGCAATCTAATGTTTGTGAAAGTTTTATCATTTTGCTATCATTTTTGTAAAATTTTAAAAATGCATTTAAACAGGATTTTTTTTTCAGGGACATGCCATTTAAGATTCGAAAGATAGCCACTTATAATTACGAATAGCTTAAAGAAATCTTCTCCAATTTGTATTAATAGTTATAAAATTTAACTTTCAGGGTCAAATGACGGACATTTCATTCGAAAATGTGTATAGTAACATCTCTGGAGAATACTGCATTGAAATCGCACATTTAATTGGATAATAATTTTTGCCACAATCATGATTCTATTAAGTAGCAAGTATGTACTTCGGTTCATGCGGAAATGAAGCCAAGATTAAAATAAACCATGTTTTTATTTTTTCTGAATTCATTTAATATTAACGGAAATTTACTTCAAAATAAGGTAGTTACATCATTTTTCGGAAAATATCTAACAAGTGCTCCTGCTACTAGCATTTGCCATCAAAATATTTCAGATCAATCTATATTGTTTTCAGTTCCTTTTAGTTCAAAACACAAGGTATACATATTCTAATTTACACTGTACTGTAAAAATATGCAAAAAAGAAACATTCATAGTATTTATTGACTCTCCGCCTCATAGTATGACGGAAAGAATAAATTTGTCAATCATAATTGAAACGATAAAATTATAGTTAAGAGTACCTACTACACATGAAAATAACTTTGATGCAAGCAGAAGTACGTCTCTTTTTAGAAAATATCATGGATATAAAGCACAACATTACTCTGTTAAATAACTTTCATTATATACAGGGTGTAATAAAAGAATAAACTTACTTTAATTTTAATTTTACACATTTGATGATATGCAGACAATGGAAAATGCAGAACTCTTCAAAATGAGGTAATAATTAAGATTATGTTAATGAAACAGTCTTATCGTTAATTTTAAATAAAAGTTAAGCCTTTAAGTTTTGATACGGCTCCATAACCAATAAGTTACATGTACATAGATCACTGACAAAGTGCTAAACATCAATTGTATCAAGCTTGTCCAGATAGAAAAAAGGTATCAAAATACGCACCGACAGTAAATTGTATTGAGATAATGCAATGCAAACGCATGTTCGAAGAAAGAAATAGGCCTCATCGTAAACATTATTGTTAGTTCTCGCTGAAAGTCTATTTTCTTAAATTATACATTTCTTATTTTTTTTTATATACATAGCACATGCATTCTATTGCACTGCATTAGTTATTTTTATGGCATTGGATCAGCTGTTTGATGCAAGGATAAAAGTCACAAAAACACGGGAATTCTTAGTCATACATTTAGGAAATGGGATAGTTTAATTGAAACGCATAAAGTAATTGCATGATTGAAGGGTTTGTTGTAAAAAGAAGGTAGCTCCATATTTTGCACTTTTGGGAAAATTTAAGAAAAACCCTTTTATTATTTAAATTTTAAAGTTTTGACAAAAGTGTTTCTTCAACTCATGCATTACTCAATACATTTATAAACGTTTGCCACCAATAATATCCAAAAATAGCTGTTCTGAATGTCTTTTTTTTTTTAATCCCTTGAAGGGCAATGGGATATATTTTATCCCATCTAATTTAAACAAGATTCTCTCCAGAAATTTTTAACAAAATTTTACATTTTTAACTTTGGGGGCAAAACGTTGAAAAAATATTTTTTCTTAATTTAAAATAAAATTTTTCGATTATTCCGGTGAGAATTCAATATTACAGAAACACTATTACTTGCTCCTCAAGGGGTTAACAAGAAACTGGACATCTAAAAAATGTCAGAATGGAGCTACCTCCTTTTTTCAGCAAACCCTTCAATTTACAACAGGACAAACGAAAAATAAAAATGATGGTTAACGGATAAACATATTGTCTTACCAGATAAATAACTGACTGTGAAACAAAAAAAAAAAAAAAAAAAAAAAAAACCTTAGAATTTGTAAATGGCTTATCATCCTAATGATAGCCACAGCAGTAACAGGGATACTAATAAAGTTTTCCTGTAAAGTGGAGTCAAAACAACGGAAAAATTTTGTAAATTAAAAAGTGTACTTCGTTCGAACGATAAAATTATAAGGAGTGCTCCTAAATCAGTTCAGATTTCGAAAATTTATTTTAATAAAAAGGTAACAAATTGTCGCGTCGAACGTCGGATGTTTTGAAGTAAACTAAGAAAAGTGTTCAAATCCCCCCCCCCCCTAAAACGTTTTCGAACCATTTGCCAAATCATTTCGTGCTCCAATACGATAAATATTTGAATTCTCATGAGTTTTTGAAACGTGAACAGCCTTATGGAACTTTTACAACCACTTTATTTCCTTTGTCCCAAAAAATTCCAAGTTTTGACAAGTCTTATGATCTAAATTATATTCAAGTACTACAGTTTACTAAGTTTTCGTGTTTTTTTTTTTAAACTGGACTTATTTTTGAATGTCTTTAAACATTTTTTTATTGCCACAAAAAAAATTTCGCCTTTTTGATAAACTTAATGGCGATCCATTTCGGTAGCACAGTTTGTTATTTCTTCTATGAATTTTGAATTGAAATGAACTTTTGGAATACCTTGTATGTCCAAATAGTGAAGCTGTAAATGATCTAAGTATTTGCAAAAGGGATTTTTTTTATATATATAAACATGTAATAGATGTTAATAATTTATTCCTTCAAATGTGCTTTTGTACGGAATTTTTAGCTCTGCCTCAAGGCTGCAGAGAAAATTTTTTGAAGATGTAGTGTCTCTTATTACCCTTTAAATCCCTACAAATTTTCGTAAGACCAATGTATCACAGCACTAGGTAAAAATTCCTTGTTAGTTTTTATTTCAACTTTTTCATGTTATACAAGTGCGTGCAACAATGAATTATATTAAGACCAATTCATTGACTTTTATGAAATTTCTAAGCTTTCTGTAATTAAAAATGAACAGACGATATTTTTAACACCCGGAAGTTCTAAAATTTCATGAAATACAAAATGTCTTAATTCAATGGTGAAAGAAGAGAGGATTTGTATTATTGTATACTTCTCAAAGCCGGGAGAAAAATGTTCTAAATATAACTTATGCTACCCAAGAACCGTACAAAACTCAAAAAGTGTAACTTGTTTAACATTTATGTCAGAATTATTTCATCGAGCTAATCTGAATTTCTACCTTACTTTGATACATTCTATTTTAATATACATTGCATGTGTTATCTCTAGCAGGTAAAATATTAAAATGCCTTTCAATTAGGATTACCAGTTTGCCCTCCAATTTAAATGAGAAATTCAGATTTCATACCAGAAATTAAGAATGATATTGTTTGCTTTACTTAATGACAGACCTTTCGTGATTAACCCAATAACGCCCAGTGTCCTTTTTTAAGGACGGTTACAAAAACAGCAAGAAAGCGTTTTTCCCACCAGTATAGAGGAAGATAAATATATACCTTATTTCACGAGACAGAATTCTCGATAAATTTAAATAAAAGTTAATTTGCTTTTAAAAGTGGTGGGAAATACAACATTTAAATTTTAGCGAAGCATATACTTCGGGCTTTAATGGGTTAAGGTAAAAATTCTTAAGTTCTTCCTTTTGCAATTTCTGTTTGAATTTGAAATTTAGGAATAAAAATGGTGGCCAGACTTGCAACGTTGGTTTCAAATTTTTTGACATAACTTGTAAAAAAACTGGCAATACATGCCTGCGGCACAACCAGGAGAGTTTCGTTCCCCACTCAAGTCGACAAGTTTGGTACAGACGTCCGAACACTTCTATATGTTAAACTGTAATTGGTTTACAGTCTAATTTTTTTTCAAATGAAGCTTTTGTAAAACTTGCTACAATCTCGATATTTTTCGTAAATGACCTAGAAACCTTAATTATCACGTAACGTGAGATTTCAGCTCCTGTAAACTTTCTATATAATTAATATAAAATATTTAGCTATGAACTTCACTAACTCTATATGTATGTATGTATATAAAAGACTGAACTTCAATTAAAAGGAAAAAAAAAGAAATTAATATCAAAATGAAGTTCGAACATGTTCTTTCTAACCTATTTCTAAAAAGATTAAAAAGAATGATTGTTTTAAAAAGGAACGCTTATAACTGACAAATTACACGTTGGTAAGTAATTTTAAAGTTTTACAACGCCCGAAAATGCTTGACATGAAGAATGTGATTTTGATATCATCAGAAAACTTTGCTTCAGTTACAAATAATTTTCAGAGATTTTTTTTAAACCAAGCCACATTCATTTTACATTCGATATTAAAAATAATTATCTTTATAACTATGCTTTGAAAGACACAGAATGAAATAAAAATTCATTCTTCAAAGAAAGAAAGAAAGAAAGAGAGAAAGAAAAAAAGAATAAAGTTATCAATAAAACGACTCACGGAATCGATTAAAAAAAAAGAAAAGAAAACTGGAATGCAATAAAATCAGAAGCTATTAGGCAGTTTGACCATTGCTTGGGGAACCTGTTTACTGCTGGTCAATGAAAAGAACAGTGGCGGATTATAACCTGAGCTGGTAGAAACAGAAGGGGGGGGGGGGAGGTGAAGTGAACTATCCCGGTAACGCCTTCGAACATGATTTCATAAATGCTCCACAATTAATTGAAACCATTTATCACACACACGCGTCGACGGCGGTATGATTCCGAACAACAAATACATGTTCGGGAGGCAAAAACCCAAAACCTGTAATTACGTTGAATGCGGTTGTCATTTGAACCCTAGAGAGACACTCTTTCTGGCCTAGGGGCACTGTCGGTTGCATTAATTCGCGGAGCAGATGACAAGAACGAAAATTTGAATGCCTACCTGGTCTGTCAACGCGATGCTGTCGGTTAGTTTTGTGATACGGGATTAGTCGACAAGCAGTGGCAGCCAGAAATATTGGCAGCTATCATGAAGTTTGGTTTGTAATCTCGTGTATATGCCAGATGGCGCTATCGTGCAATGTTTTATAGCGGTCCGACATAAGCGAAATTTTGGACAGAGTCTAAATATATCTACCATTTTTGTCTAAAACAGGTAGATCTCTTTGAAGCCTATTGCAGTTTAATCAGCGTTTAATAATGTTTCAGGCGCTTTTGCAAGTATGCAAGTAAGTTGCATCTGTAGTCTTCGTCTGGCTCGACCGTCTGTTTATATATGACAACACAAAAACTATCCAACCGAATGGTCAAGTTCGTTGTAGAATTTTGTTGAGTCATTTAAAATTTTATGAAAATAGAATCAAAACTTAAAACGATGTAAATAAAAGTTTTCTTTATTCTATTAAATCCTATCGTTCGTAATTAATTTAGTGATATCTCATGATAGGTAATGATTATGGGTTGCCATGGTGATTATTTCTACGTAAAATAGAGCTTTATTATTTCTATATTACTAAATTTAATGTATGTAATTGTAATAAATTTTGCATTCGTGCATGATTACATAAGAGTGCAACAGCTATTGCACTAAGACATGAATATTTATAGTACGAACACACCTCATGTGCCACATTTGATGTAGAATTTCCGTCTTACATTCTTTCAAAATCGTGGAAAATTCTTTTGTATGCTTTTACAGAGTCATAATCGAAGAGCATCAATATAAGTGCATTTACACTTTACTAAATAAAAATTCTTTTAAAAAAATCATTTTATCAGAGTTCTTCGTCACTAAAGTGAAAATGCACTTATTGTTATGTTTCACATAACTCTATGAAAGCATTAAAATGAATTTTTCATTATTTTAATGGAATAAAAAGCATTAGACGTTGATAAAAATGTATTGTGGTTTACGGCGATCCATCTGTTTTTGAACAAAATTGGTGGTTTTATTTTCGTCAATATCCAGTCTCTCTTTCTAACGTTTTAATGTTTGACCACACTGCTCAATGTTCATCAGACCCTGACAATCACACGATCAGTTGGGGCCCCTGCTTAGGCATAAAATTTCTCTGTCCAATCTCTAGTGCCAATTTTGCTTTTCCACGAGGGAGCACTTACCGACGTCCTTTATATTTGGCAACACCTGGACATCCAACGTGATGGTTTCTACTGATAATTCACCACCATTAATTCACTTTGTGCAAGTACTAACAACAATATGTTCCGAACAAGCCATACACTGTTAAAGATTTTGCTCTAGTTTGAACCAAACTTTGGTGCTCAATAGTTATCACCATAAGATAGTGATATCTCGTATCAAAATTTGGAGCTTCCTTTTTCAACCTCATTCCAACTATTGGAATTATGCTTCAACAGGAGTTCCAAATATTGGTTCAAGGTTTCACAACTTACAGTGGCAGCTATTGAGCATCAAAATTTGGTTCAAACTAGGACAAAATTTTTAACAGTGTAGAACGTGCAATTTCGAAGTTAGTCATTCAGAGTGGTTAAACGACTGAATTCTTCCCTCTACTGTAATAGCTTTGCTTAGATCAGCAGTCTTTGCTCTCAAATGATGACGTAAGCACAAAAATGATTCCTGAGACTCTCAAGCATTATTTAAATGCCGTTATCTCAGGTTTATGTGCCTTCCACGTAAACCAGGTGACTTCATTGCAAAATGTGGGGGGTAGTCAGATTGTTTTTGTTGTTGAATGTATATTTTGAAAAAGGGTTCGTTAGAAAAGTAAAGTGTACAGCTAGAAGTACTTTTGATTATGTGCGAAGAAGTTTCCGTCTTTTGATAGCATAATTTAAGGAAACTTTGAGCTCCGGTAGGTGAATTTTTTGGATTTTTGGGGTGAAAAAAACACACGTAAAAATTCGTTTCTAATACGAAAAAGTAACACGCAACACAGTTGTCAGAACACTTCTGTAATTTGTGAAAAATACAGCTTCAGACTGAAAGATTTTAGCTAATTTTTACATTAAATTTATGAATTTTCCGTAATTTTGAGAAAAATAGTTAAAGCAAGTTTGGAAATTTTGTGTAAAATAAACCAACGAAAATAAGCCTGCAATTATATGTTTTTCTTTTTTCGATTCTTGTTCTTGTTGTTTTCTAAGCATTTTGGAAAATTGTTGTCGTTTTCGGTCTAAGAGATATCTGAGGTACATCTCAGTGCTTGTGATGCCCGCATTTTATTTTTGTTATAATTGCTCCAGGAATATTGATGTTAATCCACGGTGTACGTAATGTTATTATGTAAGCCACGATGAGATCATCATAAAAATTATTCTATAATTGAACTCAATCGGAAACATTCAAACATTTTGCATTGGGCGTTTGCTGTCCGCATTTTATTTTATTGTTTTATTTGCTTTTTTCTTATCTTTTTATTGATTTATTTTATATAAACTGATTGTAAGCAAAAAATTAAACTATTGGATCATTCGGAAAGTCGTTTCCGTTTGGGAAAATCAATTCGTACCGGAAAAAATCGTCCATTTATATCTAAGTATTAGATATCGGAAACAATGTCTAACAATTAAGTAACAGGATTTTCCGGTACGAATTGATTTTCCCAAACTGAAAGGGCTTTCCGAACAATCCAATAATTTATTTTATTGAGGAACGAGTTACAGATGATTTAAAATTGGTTTCGTTTTGTATATAAGAATTAATACACTGTTAAAAATATAGCAAAAAATTAGTTCTGATTTTTAAAACGATCAATTTTCTGACAAATGAAAATGCCTCATAAACGTTTATGGACATTTTGATTGGTCAGAAAATAGATAGTATTTAAAAAATGAGGCAGTTTTTCGCTATATAGATATACATATTTATTTATATATTTTATAGCAATTTAAATTCTTTTCGTGGACAAAAGTTTAAGTTCTGAGATAGTCTTACGATTAGTTAAAACGAATCATTTCCAAATGGCCGCTGTAATTTGTGAAATTACATTTTTTTATTTATGTTTTTGAACTTTAGTAACTTTATAATACTCCATCACAAAAAAATAGTTTTTTTTTTTTTTTTTTTTTTTTTTTTTTTTTTTTTTTGAGCGTGTACTGGGAATTTTTTTTTTCTTGGAAATAGGAATGTTCCAAAAATAGACCAACAGGAGTTATGTACAAGGGGAAAAAATATTGTACCTTTTATTGAAAAAAAAAAAAAAGAAGAAGATAAAAGAAAGAAAGAAAGAAAAGAAAGTATTTAGTTTTAAAGATTAAACTCTTTTTCGAAAAAACAAAACAAACTAAAAGACAGAATAATAAATTAAAAAGCTGTTCTTTTAAAGAAACACGGTATAAACCATATATGGTAAAATAGATATCATCTATGCCTAAAATCACTTTTAAAAATTTATCAACAAACCTCTTTTTTTTTTTTTTTTTTTTTTTTTTTACGAAATGTGTGTTTTATGTTCGATGAAGTCTAATATATTACCAAGCCCAAAATTTTCTCGATGAAAACAAGTTCTTAATAGAGATTGAATTGATGAACTTCCAAGCAAGTATATATCCATAATATTCGGCATATAAACGCGTATTAACGGTAGCACTAGATACGTTAATCAACACTCCTGATTTATAGAGCAGCATCTGCTTGTGGACAAGGGTGTGGTTATGCTCCTATAAACTTTCTATTGCGAAAATCGATGTGTA
This sequence comes from Maratus speculifer, assembly GCA_964019185.1. Lineage (NCBI taxonomy): Eukaryota > Metazoa > Arthropoda > Arachnida > Araneae > Salticidae > Maratus > Maratus speculifer. The sequence continues at coordinate 26,451,591 of OZ025296.1, forward strand.
GGAGGTTCGTAAAGAGGTAATGACAACTAGTTCATACATTGGGGAAGTTTGTTGAACTCAGAATTTTGAATGTTATTCCATGAATATCATTTTTATACGTATCTCTCTTACATATTAAAAAAACTTGGAGGAAAATGATAGAAAACTTTTGTGAGTAGAAAGTTACAGAATGCAGAGCTGCGAAATCTCCGGATTTTTGAATACCAGAATTTTAGTGTATTTTTTTTAAAATTTTGATTGAAGCATTTGGGCGATTTAAAAGCACAATATTTTCTTTAAAATAATGATGGTGTGTAAATAGCCGTAAAATTCTATACAAATAAGTAAAATAAGTAAAATAAAATGCTGACATCCATTGTCTAAAGCAAAATGTTTGAATGTTTCCTATTGAGTTCAGTAAAAACATTATTTTTATGATGATCTCAACGTGGCTTACGTATTTGGCAACTTTGCAGAATGGTTAATATAATTTTAGCTACTACTAAAAATGTATTTGTTAAAAATACATAAACTTGCTCATTGAGGCACAAAAACAAGAACCGTAATAGGAATTTATACACTTAAAAATAAAATATAATATAAAATCAACGTTTTGAGCAACCGTCTTCAGGAAAATATGATGATGAAATGACTAAAAGTTCAAAGATGAACGCTTCTTGCATGAGAGATAATATTTCTAATAAAATAGAATGGAAATAAATGAAACGATTGAATTTGTTGTCATCCACACTCGAGGAAAAACTAAAGTATTGCAGACAAATACAAATTTAAGGGTGTTCTCAACTGCTCCGCTCAACAAGCGTAAAACGTTTTGACACATTTACAAATTCATTTTGTAACAGAAAGTTATAAAATTGGAAGGCCTGACTATGAAAGCGATTTCGAATCGAACTTAATTTTTCATTTTATCATAGTTAAATTACTTATCCAGTTCTAAGCTATTTCGATCATGTGATCACCCATTTCTCTCCTGCTTTTCGACCGGTTTTTCTGCTTTCGTCAAGAGATGTGCTCAAAAACGTCAACTTTGAAGGCTTGTTATAAAAGATCTATAGTGTTTTTTTTTTTTTTTTAAAGACATTTGAGTACAATTAGACAGTTTCTGAATAACAACATTTGCTATTTTCATGCATTTCCGAACAAAAATAAATTAATGCATGTGTCACAAAGTAGTCCTTTTTTATTTAAGAACACCCTTAAAGCTTTATGGTTTTATGCCAAACGTTTGGTATATTATAGGATAAATTATTTTATGATGTACCAAAAATCCGATGTAACACCAAAAATCTTAAATCTGTATCTGTTTGCAATAATTAAGTTTTATCCCATAATAGACCAAAAATCTGACGTAACGCCATAAAGTTTTAAATCTGTATCTATTTCCAATACTTTAATTTTTCCTCGTGCTTAGATGGCAATACATTCAAACTTTTGATTCATTTCGATTTTATTTTATTAGAAATATTATCTCTCACGCAAGAAGCATTCATCTCGCAACGTTTAGTCATTTCGCCATCATATTTTCCTGAAGATGGCTCGAAACGTTGATTTTATATTATATTTTATTTTTCATTGTACAAATTCCTATTACAGTTCTTCTTTTTGTGCCTCAATGAGCAAGGTTATGTATTTTTAACAAATACATTCTTAGTAGTTATAGTTTATAACGCAATTGTCCCGTATATGATTATAATCCGATGTGGCCTTTTGGGAAAAACATGTTATTATAAATTTTCTCAAAAATGGTTTTATTGTATGGATAAAAGTTTTATATATCATATGCTAAAACTAAAATATTGAAATTCTATTTAGTATTGAAGATATGAGACAGTATTTTTTAATACTTTTATGCTTAAAAATTTCAATGGTGAAAATATTTTCTATTAAAGGTTAATAGTTTTCTCTGGGAGTTTCATATCACCTGTTAACCCCTACACGACGGGAGTCTTTTAAGAAATTTCTAATTTTTTGTCACCGATTTTTAAATTTACACCTTATTCAATCAAGAAAATGCTCCTGTTAAATAAGGCAAATTTTACAGTAAATATTTACTATTAGGGATATACTACAAAGATTCTGAACGCTTCATGCGGCACATAAACCGGTCGCTCGTCCCGCAAAGGGTTAACTTTCAAACATGTGCGACTAAAAAGGAAGGCGTCCATACAAGCATACTCCAAAAAATCTGAAAAAGTTACAAAATGCTCTTCTAAAAAGGATATATACGTTTATAAAAAAAATCGGAGTAAATGCGATAGTGAGTTCGTAAAAAAAAATAATGAAAATTTCGTTATTTGGCGATTTTTCATCGGTTGGTGATGGAATGCGATTTTGAAAAATAATTTTTTGTATCAAATACGCTTTAAGGAAAAAAATATTTCATGCTAAACTTCTTTAAATAAATTTAATTTAATTAAATTATAAAATATTTCATGTTAAACTTCTTTAAATAAATTTAATTTAATTTAATTTTTAGTTTGTTTTAACTACAATTTTGTCATATCGAAATTTTACGCATTTATATTAAAATTTAACAAACAAAAATTATGATTTAAAACGAGATTTAAAATGTAAATTAACTAAAATTGTTTCAAAATCAAAATTAAGTCCAATTGAACATTATCGATTTAATTTCATTGCTACGGCAAAGACTTTAACTTTTATTTTTGAACACACTTAAATGTATTAAATTAAAAAAAATAACATGAATTTCTTTTTTTTTATATCCAAAGGCATTTTTCAGTGACAAATTAAATAACCGCAAAAACAAGTAATGCATAAAAGTAATACAATATACATGCATATTAAATTCTTTCAATTTAAGTTTCAATTTATTAAATGCTATTTATACGCATTCTATAAGTCCATTAACAAACAATTTTCAATTGCATTAAATTCGGTTGCTTTTGGCGAGGAAAAATGCGGCTCGCCAAATTACGTGTTGCTTTCGTCGTTTCACACCAAGTATCCGAAAGTATTTTATTTTTTTACAGACTTTCTACTGTAATACTGCCGCTAAATTTTGCTAATCCATTATTACATACACAAGTACTAGTTGAATTTTTTTTTTTTTCTTCAAAATATTTTGAATATACCCCCTATGGAGACCATCCTTGTAAGAAGGAATTAAATGAATATCCTAATTAAAACAAAAAACTTTCATATCAAATTTCTCGAATTCTAATTTTTGTTCCATAACATGTTCTTTGATTCAATACTTCATATAATATTAATTCCTTCTCATCTGAATTTACTAATGTATCCGAAATTCTCGGCATATTCTTCAAAATCTACAAAAATACACAGGAATTCATTTTCTAGTGTGATTTTTGTTTCTTGGACAATTTTTATGCTTTTAATACGATTACGCTAATAAAAAAGAGGCTGATAAATAAAACGCTTATAAATAAATCCATACTTATATAGATGAACCTAAAATTACTATAATAACAACTGTCAACAAGAAATAAATATACGTACAACAATAAGAAAAAAGTATAGCAAACAAAATCTTAAGAACTTTAGTTTTTCCAACTAGATGTGTAAACTATTTATAAAATGCATCGTAATTCCGAAACAAAATTTAAACGTGTATTTAATATTTTTAATACATAGTAATGCTCGATTATGGAATTGTGGGTTACTGTTGGATTATCCCGGCTTCCTTTCTTTCTAACCGATGACCAGGCCCCTACCTGCCGAGTTAATAATCTCAGCTTAACGGGGCGGACGACCGCCTAATTGCCGCGAAGCGGCAATAAATGATGAACTGCACATGGCAACCGCAAGATGGTCTCGTAATTTAGAGCCTTGATCAGATGACGAGACCTTCACCTGGCAAGGCACCTCCAGAGGTGTAATTCATAGGTAACTTGGAGGACTTTGCACCCACGACGGATTTTGCATGCACTAGGTGCCATTAGCGTACATGATGGAATTTTAGCTGGCAGAGTGGGGGCGATCGACGCAGACAAGTGCCGAGGTCGGCTGATTGTGGCTAACGGTTGCTGGACTTAGTAGTTTATTACCTTTTTGAAAATACTGAGTTTGGCACCGCACATCACTCCCACTTGCCGTGCCAAGTGAAATGGGGCTGGAGCTAAAATTTTTGAGCCGAGACGGTGGCATGTCCTTAGCAGACAACAGGGGGAACAATTCAGATAGAGATTTAAAAAAATAAATAACCAAAACTAAAATGGCCGAAATGCTAAGTAATGCCAGAGAAAGGAGAATTTTCGGGCCGAAATGCAAGGCAGTCGAATCGCTGGTGGTGGTGACGAGATCCCGCCTTTCTACCGTACCCAAAAAAAAGAAAAAAATGCTTCATGGGCTGTCCCATTGGAGCGGGTCCGGTAGCTCGTGCGGATAGAGTCCAAATGCACCTAATAAAGAGGCGTACTGTCACTAGAAAAAAAAAACAAGGGAAAAAAGACCCGAACACGTTTCGGACAGCACAGAGTCCCTTCAGTCTCTGCGTCGATGAGGTCAACGTGTGCGGTTCGGGGCAGGTGGGCTGGTAGGTTGCTTCCCATTGCTCATCGGACCGCACAGGGTCCCGTGGACCCCTGCGTTAATGAGGTCAACTTGAAAGCCTGAGAGGCGTTATTCCACTAGGGAGGGGGTACCAGAACGGTGTCGGACCGGGCAGAGTCCCTTGAGTCTCTGCGTCTATGAGGTCAACCTGTACTGTTCTGGTGCAGTGGACATAATTGATGCTCCCGAATCTCTTCGGACCGCACTGGGTCTCTTAAGTCCCTGCGTCGAATAGGTCAACTTGAAAATTTCGGGACCCAGGTCCAAGGGGAGGGAAGTAACAATACTATTGTTTACTGTACTGCTTACCTGAGAAACCTGTTAACGTTAACCTTTCTAAGTTGTAACTGTTGTCTATTTGGCTTTTATGGAGGTGAGGATTAGATAGTTGACTTTTTGGCTGTTGATAGGTGGGGGAATGGCTGAGCTTGTGGCTAGAGTGGCTAAGCTAGTATTACACTAATTATCACTGCTGCCACAAGCTGCCGTCAGTTTGAATAATCTTTGTACTAACCTTAAATTAACCAGTGAGTTTACTTAAACCAAGCACTCCCCGTGAATTTCCTTTTGATTTTTTTTAAATATATAACTTATGTTGATTAGAATTGGACGGACAAGCAATTAGGCGGGGGCGGATGAAGCTTTTTGATTTGTCATAATGTGCAGCTTGCAGATCCAAGATGTCATTCGACGTGCTTGCAATGGTATTATTGCGGGCACCTGTTTTGGGCCGTGGATACTGCTGTTACTGCACGACTACCGCTTACTGCTGAGATCATAAGGTATATCATTATTTTAACATTTTATGATTTTTTATTGTTGACCGTAGGTTTTTAGACCTAGGCCATTTTTCCTTTAATAACATATAGGACGGACAAGCAGTGCCGGAGGCGGGTGAAGCTTTTTACTATGTCATGGTGTGCAACTTGCAGATCCGTGATATCTTGCGACGTGCATGCAGAAAGTTCCTGCGGGGCACCTGTTTCGGGCCTTGGATACTGCTGCTATCGCACGACTACCGCACACTGCTGGGACATAAGACAAAATACACTATTTTATAATTTTTTTTTTTGGCGATAGGAATCCTAGGCCATTATATATATACAGGGTGATTCCAAATTTTTTTTTTACAATAAAAGAGGGGTGATAGTACACATCAAGACAAACAATATTAAATAGGAGACCAAGGGTCCAAAACGTTTTCCTAAGGAAATAGCCGCCATTAAAGTTTAGGGACCAAAATTTCAAATAAACATTAAAAAACGGAAAAATCGGTCGATAGATTTGCGGTTTTCACTAAAATTATTCTTTATGTCGGCATTTTCTTGAAATTAAATTATAAAGATAAATTTCAAAAAATGCCGATAGAGGGCGCTTTAGACTTTGGAGTAACGAACAACTATTTTTTGCCAGTATTTTTTGCATCTCATTAAATGTTTTCGTAAGCTTAGACTCAAACTTAAATTTTGAGTTTAAAATCTGTAGTTGGGAGTGGTTAAGTAACACAAACTGAGCTGTGTTCAGAGGGTTCAAATTTCAAATGATTATAAAAAACGGAAAAAGTGGTCGATTGATTTGCGGTTTTCACAAAAACTATTCTTTACTTAGGTATTTTCGTGAAAATAAATTATAAAGATAAATTTCAAAAAATGCCGATAGAGGACGCTTTAGACTTTGGAGTAACGAAACACTCTTTTTTGGCGTTATTTTTTGCATCTTATTAAATGCTTCCGTAAGCTTAGACTTGAACTTAAATTTTGAGTTCAAAATCTGAATAGCTGGGAGTGGTTAAGTAGACAAACTTAGCTGCGTTCAGAGGGTTCAAATTTCAAATAATTGTAAAAAACGGAAAAAATTGGTTGATTCGTTTGCTGTTTTTGCTAAAACTAATTTTTAAATCAGCAGTTTTCTTGATCAATCAGTGTTTTCTTGAAAATAATTTTTAAAGATAAATTTCACAAAATGCCGATAGAGGGTGCATTAGACTTTGGAGTAGTGTACAACTATTTTTAACTGTTATTTTTTTTAACTTATTAAATGCTTTTAAATGCATAGACTTAAATTTTGGGCTGAAATTCTGAATTGTTGGGAGTGTTTAAGTAGCGAAAAATTGAATTGTGTTCCAGGAGGAAAGAGGGTTTAATTTCAACTCCTGAACACACTTCAGTTTGCGCTTTTTAACTCCTCATAACGATTCAGGATTTGAGCTGAAAATTTAAGTTTAAATCTAAGCTTCCGAGAACATTTAAAATGCTTTTGAAAGCTTTTAATTAGAACTAAAAAATAATGGTTAAAATGAATTGTTGGTTACTCTGAAGTTTAAGGCGCCCTCTGACGGAATTTTTTGAGATTTATCTTTAAAAATTATTTTCAAGAAGATACTGACTTAAAGAATAGTTTTTGTTTAAACCGCAAACGAATCGACCAATTTTTCCATTTTCTATAATTACTTTAAATTTGAACCTCCCCCTCCCCCTTGAACACAGTTCAGTTTGTGCTACTTAACCACTCCCTACTATTCAGATTTTGAGCTCAAAATTTAAGTCTAAGCGTCCGAAATCATTTAAAGAGATGCAAACAATAACGGCAAAAAATAGTTGTCCGTTACTCCAAAGTCTAAAGCGCCCTCTATCGTCATTTTTTGAAATTTATCTTTATAATTTATTTTCACGAAAATACCTAAATAAAGAATAGTTTTTGTGAAAACCGCAAATCAATCGACCAATTTTTCCGGTTTTTTTTTTAATCATTTGAAATTTCAACCCTCTGAACACAGCTCAGTTTGTGTTACTTAATCACTCCCAACTCAGATTTTGAGCTCAAAATTTAAGTTTGAGTGTAAACTTACGAAAACATTTAATGAGATGCATAAAATACTGGCAAAAAATAGTTGTTCGTTACTCCAAAGTCTAAAGCGCCCTCTATCGGCATTTTTTGAAATTTATCTTTATAATTTGATTTCAAGAAAATGCCGACATAAAGAATAATTTTAGTGAAAAAAGCAAATCAATCGACCGATTTTTCCGTTTTTTATGTTTATTTGAAATTTTGGTCCCTAAACTTTAATGGCGGCTATCTCCTTAGGAAAACGTTTTGGACCCTTGGTCTCCTATTTAATATTATTTGTCTTGATGTGTACTATCACCCCTCTTTTTTTGTAAAACAAATTTGGAATCACCCTGTATATATATATATATATATATTTAACATTTTGTTAGAATACCTCTCTAGATATAAGTGTTTTGTGACATACCACTAAAGAACTATTTATTTTCTCTTTTTTGATATAAATATTAATCAAGACACTTTATCTATACACCAGATGGCAGCAGTACAAAAATTTTCCAGTATATCTTGCCATCTCTGAAATATACGCACAAGATACAAGAGAAGAAAGGATTTATGCAATCTTGCATTTTTACTTTCCCCCCCTTGTGCAGGAAAGATTCATCGTGCGCCTACGTCACTAGTGTGCTTGTTTGGAGTCACGGAAGCTGGTTGTTTTCAACCAAGCTGCGATCTTCAAACTGATTTTAAAACTATAATATTTAAGCACCTCTTCTATTATAAATATACATTATTGTTACCTGTGCTTTTAACCTATATAATCAACATTTTTTCTTCTTATAGTATACAGTATATATCCAAGTGTGTGTGATATCCTTTTAAAGATTTAAATAAAATTATCTTAACAGTGATACGGTAGTGTCCACTTCATCTCGCCTCTAGATAATAATTTTTGCACGGATAAGCAACATCTCGGTGAACGCAACGCTCTGCTGTTTTCGGGTGGCTTACCAGTAAAGGTAAGCAAATCTTTCTTTTTATGTACTGTCATTTCATATTAACTATTGCAAATATAAATAATATCTGGGTAAAGTATGAGAATATTATGAATCCAATTACATATTGATTAATTAACATATTTCTCATAGATTATGAGACTCATAAATATTAAATGCCCAGTAAAAATAAATATGTATATTGCTCACATTAATTGATATATTATTGCACAGTTAACATTACTTTATATGAGCATCAAAGATTGAAATATATCTATATTTATATCCATATAACTATAAAGAGAGTAGCATAATTAACTCAAATTAAAATAAACATGGCAGTAAATAGAGACATAGGTTCTATAGATAAGTTGAATGATACTAACTACTCCAATTGGAGTTTTAAGATAGAGAATTTGCTTATTAAAGACGATCTCTTAAAATTTATCAATGAAGAACCACCTAGTACGGCCGACGATGCCTACATGAAAAGGTCAGCCAAAGCTAAAGCAACAATCTGCTTATGTATTGAGGATTCTCAGATTGTGCACATACGAAACCTCAAATCGCCAAAGCAAATCTGGGAGAAACTGCGAAATGTCCATCAAAGAAAAAATTTATCTTCTAGGCTGTTCTTATTGAGGAAATTTTACTCCCAAAGGCTCCCGGAAGGAGGAGACCTCAGCCAACACATCAATAACATTCTCACGCTCCGCGATCAGCTTTCAGCTATAGGTGAGAATATAAATGATTCTCATGTAGTGGCAATCATGCTATGCAGTCTTCCACAATCCTACGCTCCCCTAATAACTAGTATTGAGGCGAGGGACGAGAAGGACCTCGATCTCGAAATGGTCAAAAATAAACTATTGGATGAATATTCCCATAGAGTGGAAAATAAAAATGCTTACTCCCGTCCCAAGGACACCGCTTATAAAACAATCAGTAAAGGAAACAAAAGCAAAAAATATTGCTCGTTTTGCCAGCGTGAAGGGCACTACCGTTCGGAATGTTATAAATTGAAAAACCAGCAAAGAATCAACTATCAAAAATCTACAAAAACAATACCCCTAAAAAACAAAACAACTCTACTGGTGACTCATCGAACTTTTGTTTTAACAGCAAAACTAGCAAACATGATGATTCAAATGAATCAATCAATGAATCAACCATTCCTCTCTTCCCAGTAGAAAATAATTTCAAAAATGAGTTAATAGAGGTGAACCAAACACAAACAACAGATTCAAACACCTACATAATAGATTCTGGTTGTACGAGGCACGTCACCTCCACGAAAGAAAATTTCGCCACATTCACAGCCGGTAATTTTGGCAACATAACTATTGCCAACGGAAAAAGGCTAAATTCACAAGTGATGGGGCACGTTAAACTGAAAACAAACAAACAACAATATATTACACTTAAGAACGTGTTATATTGCCCAGAACTAAAAAGCAACTTATTATCGGTTAAAAGAGCTACCGAAAATGACATAAAGGTAATATTTGAGAAAAACGAATGTTTATTTGTCAAAGACAATAAAATAATTTTGACTGCTAATCTAAATGATAATCTTTATGAGTTAAACCCCGAAGATGAATATGGTTACACATTAAGCGCTCAAACATTCTGTCATAATCCAAACTGCATATCAATGTGGCACCGGAGACTCGGACACAGAAATTTCGACGACATCAAATACATAGTCAATCATAAATTAGCTGAAGGGATAACAATTAACAATTGCACACATGACATACGATGCACCAAGTGCATTCAAGGGAAACTTTCTGTCCTACCCTACCCTAAGGCAGCTACCAACAGAAGTACAGAAATCTGTACTCTGGTACACTCAGATATATGCGGCCCTATGCAGACAGAAACGATAGGAGGTAAAAGATACTTCATAACATTTACGGATAATTATAGCAGGTTCACCATGACGTACTTAATTGCGCATAAATCAGAAGCCGTTATCAAATTAAAGGAATACATAGCGTTGACGAAAAATAAATTTGGCAGATCAATAAAAGCAATCAGGTCCGACAACGCAAAATAATATATAGGTGACGATTTCGAAAACTACCTGATCGAGAATGGGATACAGCACCAGTTAAGCGTTCCCTACTGCAGTCCCCAGAACGGTGTCTCTGAAAGAAAGAATAGGACGATAATGGAAATGGCTAGAACCATGTTATCAGATGCTAAATTACCCAAACAATTCTGGGGAGAAGCGGTCATGACCGCCACATATCTCCTCAATCGACTGCCAACGAAAGCGAATGAAAATAACTTAACTCCATACGAGCTTTGGAATAACAAGAGACCGGATCTCTCGAATATTAAAACTTTCGGATGTAAGGCATTCGCCTACATCGATAAGCCTAAAAGGGGAAAACTAGACGAGAAAGCCGTCGAGGGAATAATGTTGGGCTATGATTACAGAAGAAAGGGTTATAGGATTTATACGGGCGAAAATAAAATAATGATATCCAGAACTGTAAAATTTTTTGAAGATGGAATTAAACAAGAGGAATTTAAGTCTGATAAAGAAAATAACAATTGCGAAATACCCGCGGATAACATCCTAATTGAACTAGAAGAAAATGACCATGATCAAATAGATCCCCCAGTGAAAGAACCCCCCGAACTTAGAAGGTCGGAAAGGCAAAATCGCGGAGTACCACCCAACCGTTTCGGTATAAGTGCAAATTTATGCCAAATTCAGGAGCCAAAGTCATGGGCGGAACTGCAGGACATCAATGACGTGAAAACTAAAAATAAATGGATAGAGGCAACAAATGAGGAAATAGAGTCCCTAAAACAAAATAATACCTGGAGACTAATAAAGCCGATACCAGGAAAACGCGTCATTGGGTGTAAGTGGACGTTCAAAGCAAAAACGGGAGCAAACGGGTCAATAGAAAGATATAAGGCGCGGCTAGTTGCTAAGGGATACGCGCAGAAATATGGTAGCGATTACGACGAAACCTACGCACCCGTAGTTGCTCATACCACCCTGCGAGCATTCTTAAACGCAGCAGTATACAAAAACCTCGACATAACTCACTTAGACGTAAAAACCGCTTTTTTACACGGCGAATTAGAAGAGGAGGTTTATATGGCTCAATCCGAAGGATATGTGAAAAAGGGGGAAGAGGATAAAGTATGCAGCTTAAACAAAGCAATTTACGGTCTTAAGCAGGCAGCTAGGGCGTGGAACTTGAAAATAAGCAAATCTCTAAATGAATTAAATTTCAAAGAATGCGCGTCAGACAAATGTCTATATAAAAGAGTGCAAGATGGAAAAGTCGTCTACATAATCGTTTATGTGGATGACATCTTGGTCGCCGGAGATAAAGAAGACACGTGCGAAATATTTACTGAACTTTCAAAACAATACGAAATGAAAAACCTGGGAAAGGTTTCGCAGTATCTAGGAATTAATATTAAAGAAACAGCAAAAGGAAATCTAGAATTAGATCAGACGAACAAAATAATGCAAATTGCGGAAAAGTTTAATTTGTTAGACGCAAAACCAACATATACACCAATCAGCACTAATTATTTCAGCCTAGACCCAAATGGAAAATTACTGGGAGATAACAAAAAATATAGGCAGGCCATTGGGGGCTGTTATACATCGCAACCCTAACCAGACCCGATATAGCATCGGTTGTTAATATACTGGGAAGGAGGAATGAATCACCCAGAGAGGTGGACTGGCAAGCAGTCGAAAAACTAATCAGATATTTACTCACCACGAAAGATTTAAAGTTGGTCATTGACAAGTCAAAGCCGCCAGTGTTAACAGTTTATAGTGATGCCGACTGGGGTAACGACAGGGTGGATAGGAAATCCACCACAGGAAATAACTCCTTAGCGTGGTTGTCAAGAAAGCAAAGTTGCGTATCACTCTCTTCTACAGAGGCGGAATATATTGCCGCCTCCAGTGCATGCCAAGAGACCATATGGCTATTAGAATTACTAACTGATCTCGAACTAAATCAACAACTTCCAGTTACCCTCTATGAGGATAACATTTCAGCCATAAAACTCTCTGAAAATGAAAAGGCGCAAAGCAAAACCAAACACATAGAAATAATATTTCACTATATCAGATAATTGTGCCAGAACGAACTATAAAAATAACCTATTGCCCATCAAAATTGATGCTGGCTGACGTGTTAACAAAACCGTTGCCAAAACCTCACTTCGAATACCTCAGAAACCAGATGAACATTATACACTCATCGGTTTGTCACAAAAAGCAGGGGTGTTAGAATACCTCTCTAGATATAAGTGTTTTGTGACATACCACTAAAGAACTATTTATTTTCTCTTTTTTGATATAAATATTAATCAAGACTCTTTATCTATACACCAGATGGCAGCAGTACAAAAATTTTCCAGTATATCTTGCCATCTCTGAAATATACGCACAAAGATACAAGAGAAGAAAGGATTTATGCAATCTTGCATTTTTACTTTCCCCCCCTTGTGCAGGAAAGATTCATCGTGCGCCTACGTCACTAGTGTGCTTGTTTGGAGTCACGGAAGCTGGTTGTTTTCAACCAAGCTGCGATCTTCAAACTGATTTTAAAACTATAATATTTAAGCACCTCTTCTATTATAAATACTAGTACACCGAACCCGGGGTTCCCGGGTCACAAAGTAAAGGTGAAAAACATTTTTAAAATTTAAAATTGGAAAGTCTAATAAATTTTTTCTGCTTAATAGGCTTTTTAAACTGCCAACTAATTCCAAATAGCAATTTTATATGAAGCATTATTTATGTAATCATATACAGCTTTAAAAATTATACGTACTTCCGTATTAGCAGGGCCGTAGCTAAAAGGGCGCTATGGGCGGCTCAGCCCCCCTAAAATATTTTGAGCCCCCCATCCCCCCCCCTGGAAAAGATTCCAAGGTCACTCAATGAATTTCTGTTCCGAAAATTCAAATGAAATATTGTTTAAAAATCTAATTTAGTTTTGAAACCTTTTCACAGTTTTGCAGAGTTACTAAATTGTATCCAAAATGAGTGTTTCAACACTCCCTCATCCTATTTGTACTAACATGAAGCTAACATGATGGGCTATTTTGCACCAGTTATACACTCAAAACTTCATCATCATATACTTTTTTAAGCATAAAATGAAGTTATTTTAACAGTTTAATAAGAAACAGAGAACCTACAATATGAATATGCACTAATTTATCTTTCTGCGTCAGAGAGAGAGAAAAAAAAACTATGAGCCCCCTACATTCTCTTGGGCCCTCCCTATTGTTCACTACGGCCCTGCGTATTAGACGCAAGATAGCAGTTATTAGCCAAAGATTTCGCCAAAGAATAAAACTGCATTCTCAGTTTTTAAAAACAACTAAGAAAATAAGACACCCAGATATTCTTTAAAATACATTTTTGTAAAGGTTAATTGATGTATCTTTTGTAAAGTAAGTTTACTAACGAACTAAAAGTCACTAAATTCATAGATAAAAACGAAATAAAACCAACAACATTCACCGGGTTTTATAGCCGACGATATATTGACATAACAGGTTTTTAATTACTATTTTTTTCAGTTGCTATGAAAAAATAACAACTAAAATATACAGTGATCTGTTATTTTCCTTGAAGAAAAGAGATAGATTGAGGTGCAGTAGGCGATTAAAACGGTTTGATGGGCGTTATTCTTCTAATATAAGTCTCACATTCGACCCAAACAAAACAATCACATAAAACAGAGACCGAATTTTTTAACATCATTTTTTCTCTAAATGTAAAAGATCTGAATATATTTTAGCATTATAAAATAGCAATTCATTGCATTATGAATTTAAATTGCATCGCTAAAAGTTTTTGATGCAATGTGTTTGCCGTTGTATAGCCGTTGTGTTTGATGCAGTGATGGTAACCTCATCACTGAAATTTTCCCTCAAAATTTCCCACATGAGCTCAATTTTCCCCTCAAAATTTCCCTCGTGAGCTCAATTTTTCCCACACTGTTAAATTCAGCAGTGCTGCCCTCTATCGGCAAACCATCAAAATATATTTTATACTACTTTTCATTTTGGTTCTTCAAAACTAAAATCTTACAATCAATCGAAGAACATAAGTAATTTAATAAACATAAACATATTATAAAAATAAATTCTTAAGGTAATAATAATGATTATTTTTTTGCTAAAGAAATGCAGATAAACGAAAATGTTGTCACATAACAGCATGAGAAACGCACATTTCATCAAAGAATTGAGGAAAAAAACAAAACTTCGTCAAAGAATCGTGAAAAGATCTAATTTTGTCAAAGAATCGCAAAAAAAATCTCTGATTTTGTTCAAAAAACATAGAAAAAACCGAAAATCCTGGGAAAAAAACACTATTTTCGTCAAAGTATTGCGAAAAAAATGTTAATTTTGTTCAAAAATCATGAAAAAAATCGCAATTTTTGTCAAAAAATTGGGAAAGAAATAAAAATTTAATCAAAAACTCGTAGAAACAAGCACACATTTCTTAAAAGGATCGCGAAAAAGCATATTTCCCCAAAAAAATCGGGGGGGGGGGGGAACTCAAAAGTCGCGAAAAAAAGCAAAGTACCTTAAATTTTTGCAAAAATATGTGATAGCTTTGCGGGGGAAATTGTGATTTTCACAGATCTCCCCCTAAAATTGATCATATGGGCGCCTTTGTTGTCGCGACATTCGAGTCTTCTGCTTTATCCAAATCCATAGCTATAAAACACTAAAATGTAACTTTCGAGATTCTACACTATACGCATTCTAGAAAAATTTGAACTAAAATCTTAAACTAAAGAA
Organism: Maratus speculifer; assembly: GCA_964019185.1. NCBI lineage: Eukaryota > Metazoa > Arthropoda > Arachnida > Araneae > Salticidae > Maratus > Maratus speculifer. Next base: position 26,466,725 of record OZ025296.1, read on the forward strand.
CTGTTTTCGTTTTGCGCTTTTCTGAAGCAAGCGAGCGATCGAAACTGAAAATCGAATAGAATAGTTCCCACTGACGTCATAACCGTTTTTTCCCCTTCGAAAAATCACCCAGGTTTCTCTACTTTGTAGTCACGTGGTTGAATCTGATCTATTAACTTAGAGAAGTTAGTTGCATTACTGCTTCGAGAGTCAATGGAACGCAACAGCAATATTCAGCGAAATAGTTACGATGCAATTCGCCAGGAGTTATGAAAAACGAGTCGAAAAAAAGGATTTTCTAAAAAGTTTTGCAGAAAGAAACGGAAAAATGACGTTTATGAGAGTGGAACGGAAAATTCTCAAAATTTCCCACAAAACCTCAAGTTTCCCCTTTTTCCCACACAGCTCTATTTTCCCCACAGATGTGGGAATTTTCCCACAAGTTACCATCACTGGTTTGATGCAATGCAGCGAATTTTAGAGTTACATTTTTGGCGTCACCTCCAGCCACTAAAATGCATCTCTATTTTTTTTTTCTTTTTTACTCTATGGCTATTTTTTCTCTTTTTCCCACATAAATGCGATACTCAAGTTGCCACCATTAGAGAAATTGAACCTAAAACTACAAAAAAATTAATATCTCAAAAACAAATTGAGATACAGTTTTCTAACAAACGGCATTTAAAAGTGCATTTTTTTCTCTAAACGATGGTATAAAGATTGAAAACGTGCAATTTAAGTTTAAAAATTTACAATAGCGAAAATTGCAAAATCGAAATTTCATTGGAAAATGTTGCCATTCAAAACATGACGTATGCGTTACTCACAGATACGTTTGGCCTTTATTATATAGATACATTATTGTTACCTGTGCTTTTAACCTATATAATCAACATTTTTTCTTCTTATAGTATACAGTATATATCCAAGTGTGTGTGATATCCTTTTAAAGATTTAAATAAAATTATCTTAACAGTGATACGGTAGTGTCCACTTCATCTCGCCTCTAGATAATAATTTTTGCACGGATAAGCAACATCTCGGTGAACGCAACGCTCTGCTGTTTTCGGGTGGCTTACCAGTAAAGGTAAGCAAATCTTTCTTTTTATATACTGTCATTTCATATTAACTATTGCAAATATAAATAATATCTGGGTAAAGTATGAGAATATTATGAATCCAATTACATATTGATTAATTAACATATTTCTCATACATTTAATAACATATAACACAAAAATGCGCTCGGGTACATGAAGGATTAGTGGCTGTAGTAGAGGATTAAGAGTTTTTTTTTTTTTTTTTTTTTTTTTTTTTTTTTTTTAACTATTGCATAGCTTTTATCACGGGCTTTGAGCGCGGTGACCGAATCCAAAAATTCCGTAACGCGAAAATCCTAACACATCGGTAACGAAAAAAACCTAACACTCGGCTAACATCGTTACAGCTCGACAGACTTCGGCATGGTATCCTTCGGTAGACTTCGGCAGACATTGAAGCGGTATTTTTCAGATATTTAGAGGATATCAAATCTCAAACTTAAGTTTCTTATTTGTTACCATAAATCTATAGTTTCAATGATAAAAATTCCTGATAGAATGTGTATAGAAAAAAATCGTCTTAAGATAAAACAAGGTAGGATAATGTAGCTTTTGGTGATTGGAGACCCGCCCAATGGTGAGGATCGAAAAATTTAAAATGCTTATAACTCGCGATCTAATTTTCGTAGCGCGGCCAAATTTTGTTTGGTAATTTATTATGAGACAGTGTTAATTTTTGGTGACAAGAGACCCCCCCCCCCCCACGGTGAGGATCGAAAAATTTAAAATGCTTATAACTCGCGATCAATTTTCGTAGCGCAGCCAAATTTTGTTTGGTAATTTATTAAGAGACACTGTTACTTTTGGTGACAGGTGACCCCCCCCCCTACGGTGAAGGTCGCAAAATTTAAAATGCTTATAACTCGCGATCTAATTTTCGTAGCGCGGCCAAATTTCGTTTGGTAATTTTTAATGAGAAAATGTTAATTTTTGGTGACATTAGACCCCCACGGTGAGGATCGGAAAATTTATAATGCTTTTAACTCGCGATCTAATTTTCGTAGCGCGGCCATATTTTGTTCGGTAATTTATTATGAGAAAGTGTTAATTTTTGGTGACAGGAGACAACCCACGGTGAGGGTCGAAAAATTTAAAATGTTTATAACTCGCGATCAATTTTTGTAGCGCAGCCAAACTTTGTTTGGTAATTTATTATGAGACAGTGTTAATTTTTGATGACAGGAGATCCCCCATGGTGAGGGTTGAAAAATTTAAAATGCTTACAACTCGCGATCTTATTTTTGTAGTGCGGCCAAATTTTGTTTGGTAATTTATTATGAGACAGTGTTACTTTTGGTGACAGGAGACCCCCCACAGTGAGGGTCGAAAAATTTAAAATGCTTATAACTCGCGATCTAATTTTCGTAGCGCGGCCAAATTTTGTTTGGTAATTTATTATGAGACAGTGTTACTTTTGGTGACAGGAAACCCCCACGGTGAGGGTCGAAAAATTTAAAATGCTTATAACTCGCGATCTAATTTTCGTATCAAATTTTGTTTGGTAATTTATTATGAGAGAGTGTTAATTTTTGGTGACAGGAGACCCCCCATGGTGAGGGTCGAAAAAGATAAAATACTTATAACTCGTGATATAATATTCGTAGCGCGGCCAAAGTTTGTTTGCTAATTTATTATGAGACAGTGTTACTTTTGGTGACAGGAGACCCCCCACGGTGAGGGTCGGAAAATTTAAAATGCTTATAACTCGTGATCAATTTTCGTACCGCGGCCAAATTTTGTTTAATGATTTATCATGAAACAGTGTTAAATTTTGGTAACAGGAGACCCCCCACAGTGAGGGTCGAAAAAGTTAAAATGCTTATAACTCGTGATCTAACTTTCGTAGCGCGGCCATATTTTGTTTGGTAATTTATTATGAGCCAGTGTTACTTTTGGTGACAGGAGACCCCCCACGGTGAGGGTCGAAAAATTTAAAATGCTTATAACTCGCGATCTAATTTTCGTAGCGCGGCCAAATTTTGTTTGGTAATTTATTATGAGAAAGTGTTACTTTTGGTGACAGGAGACCCCCCACGGTGAGGGTCGAAAAATTTAAAATGCTTATAACTCGCGATCTAATTTTCGTATCAAATTTTGTTTGGTAATTTATTATGAGAGAGTGTTAATTTTTGGTGACAGGAGACCCCCCACGGTGAGGGTCGAAAAATTTAAAATGCTTATAACTCGCGATCAATTTTCGCAGCGCAGCCAAATTTTGTTTAATGATTTATTATGAAACAGTGTTAAATTTTGGTGACAGGAGACCCCTCCCCACGGTGAGGGTCGAAAAAGATAAAATGCTTATTACTCGTGATCTAATATTCGTAGCGCGGCCAAATTTAGTTTTATAATTTATTATGAGACAGTGTTACTTTTGGTGACAGGAGACCCCCCACGGTGAGGGTCGGAAAATTTAAAATGCTTATAAATCGCGATCAATTTTCGCAGCGCAGCCAAATTTTTTTTAATGATTTATTATGAAACAGTGTTAAATTTTGGTGATAGGAGATCCCCCATGGTGAGGGTCGAAAAAGTTAAAATGCTTATAACTCGTGATCTAACTTTCGTAGCGCGGTCATATTTTGTTCGGTAGTTTATTATGAGAGAGTGTTAATTTTTGGTGACAGGAGACCCCCCACGGTGAGGGTCGAAAAATTTAAAATGTTTATAACTCGCGATCAATTTTCGTAGCACTGCCAAATTTTGTTTGGTAATTTATTATGAGACAGTGTTAATTTTTGGTGATAGGAGATCCCCCATGGTGAGGGTCGAAAAATTTAAAATGCTTATAACTCGTGATCTAATTTTCGTAGCGCGGCCAAATTTTGTTTGATAATTTATTATGAGACAGTGTTACTTTTGGTGACAGGAGACCCCCCCCCCCCACGGTGAAGGTCGCAAAATTTAAAATGCTTATAACTCTCGATCTAATTTTCGTAGCGCGGCCAAATTTCGTTTGGTAATTTTTAATGAGACAATGTTAATTTTTGGTGACATTAAACCCCCACGGTGAGGATCGGAAAATTTATAATGCTTTTAACTCGCGATCTAATTTTCGTAGTGCGGCCAAGTTTTGTTTGGTAATTTATTAAGGTATTGCATAGCTTTTATCGCGGGCTTTGAGCGCGGCGAAAGAATTTAGAAATTCCGTAACGAGAAAAAGACCTAACACTCCGGCTAATGTCGCTTCAGTTTGGCAGTCTTCGGCACGGTATCCTTCGGTAGACTTCGGCAGACATTAAAGCGGTATTTTTCAGATATTTTGAGAATATCAAGTCTCAAATTTATGTTTTATATTTCAGCTACCATAAACGTATAGTTTCAATGATAAAAATTCCTGATTAACCTACATGTATTGTAAGATAATAAAAATATTTTAAACGATATTAATTTCTCATTTATTCAATAAAAGAAAAAAAAAGTTTTGTTATCGGTCATCATGCTCAAAAAGTATAACTTGAATTAACATCAAAGACAAAAAAAACTGCATAAATAAAAAGTAAATAAATAATTATGATTGCATAAGTTGATAAAAAAATGCTATGCAATAGCTTTACCGCGGCAGTCCCCGAGTGCCACACGTCTTTTTTTTTTTTTTTTTTTTTTTTTTTTTTTTTTTTTGTAAGTGTGATCATTTGTCTATGTGTTCTGATGTATGAGTGACGTAATGTTGTCGCAGTTGTCTTGGAGCCACCTTATTATGATTTTTGCCTTTCTTCGTACGTGTTTGTTTTTTGCTAATTGTTTATGCCATAATTTTTCGTTTTCTGTTGTTATGTTTGCTAGGTGATCTGCTTGTGTGAGTGGGCAGTGTAGCAGGTAGTACCCTCCGAACCGCAATCACAGTCCGGTGTGTGCGCCTTCTTGAATCTGTGGAGGTATTCTGCGAATGCTCCATGAGCTGTGTAAAGTTGTGAGAGTAGGTAGTCGCTAACTAATCTATTTTTGTCTACTTTTGGAAAGTACTGGTAAGTTTCCCTGCCTGTGTCCCCATAGTCCCATTCGAACTGCCACTGTTCAGTTGTTAAGTCTTTTAGTGTTCTTTTTAGTTTTGAAATAGGTTTTTTCAGGTAGTATGCACGTTCATTGTTCTGGTTTAGTGCTGCGTGTTTGGCTAACACATCGGCCTCTTCGTTTCCTTGGATGCCGACATGCGCCTTGACCCAGCTGATTTTAAAATTGTTTCTTGAATCTTTGATTAGGTTGTGTATTTTGTTGACTGTGTCACTGGTGTTGAATGGTTTGCTTAATGAATCTATTGCTGAGCGGATTATCCCGGCTTGGCACATCACTAAGACAAACTTTTGGCAATGACATTTGGCCTGTTTCCCGACATACTTTTGGCAATGACATCTAGTTTATTATTTGAAATAGTTCAATAAAATAAACCGCAGGCAATGGAACTTTCATAAAGGTTGGATGTGCCGTTGCAGGAGCGGCCAAATTTCATCCGCGACCTCTAGATATGTCCCGAATAATGCGATTCTCTCTAGAGGAATGGAAAAAAAATGAAAAAAAAATTGATACGGACACATTTAAAAGCAAAATTATACAAATTAAAAACAGTAGAAACTGAAAGGGATGGCCCAGATCAATGGAGCTACGAAACAACCCCAGCTATGTCTCGCTTAGTAAAACCTCTCAATAACGAACAAATCTATAGTGCGGAATTTGCCCACTATTCGGAAGTTTCACTATTCGAAGATTCTTTCGATTTCTTTGCAAACGAGCACGATACTGTTAAAATAATTAAGTCGACAAAACCTTTTTGCGTGTTACTCATATGACATCCATAGTTTTGCGTTGATGGATTAATGACAGTTTTCTTAGACTGAATTTCATTTATATAATATGCGTTTTTATTTCTTCTTCAGTCTTTATAAGATTAGCATACAGCAAGCAATATATATATATATATATATATATATATATATATATATATGTGTGTGTGTGTGTGTGTGTGTGTGTGTGTGTGTATTACGCAGAGAGAGAGGGGGAAAAATACAATAAAACCTAAACTACTTTATATAGATAATATATAGGGGAAAGTTGGATAAAACCGGATAGGTGGATAAAACAGGGAACCAAGCATTATGGCTTTATTTTTGGAGATTTCTAGCGGAATCTTCTAGAATAACGTCTAGGCAAGCGGCATGCCAGCTTCTAGTAAGCAGAAGTCATGTAAACCAACTCATTTCGCAGTAATGATTTTTTTAATATTTCGCGTGAAAAAGTTAAAAATTCGACGTCTTCAATGTCACGTTACCAATCCTAAGTACCTAAAGATTTAATTTAGGGGAGTATAATGTATGAAAGCCTATTATTTACTTGTTACTTTAACGTTTTGTATTGGTGACTATGAGTTGCCTGAACAAAGCTCGAGTATAACATTTCATCAAAATGACGTGGTCGGACAAAACTGGAATGCAAGTAGTCGGAAATAACACGGAAGTTACCGGTTTCGGACAGTCATTTATTTGCGTGATTGAAATATAATTAACTTGTTTAAAATACAAAAATTATTATTTAAATTAAGTTGTTATATGGAAAACTGTTTTTAGTCTTTTATATTCCAAATTAAGTTGAAAAAAAAAATACAGGAAATCATAGAGTTCAAGAATCATCAAGGAAATCATCGATTTTCATCAATTGAGAGGCCCATGGAAATGGAAAATAATCCTTTGGCTGAATTTCAGAAATTGCCTGACCAAAAACAAGATCCTAATATAGACCTGCCTGTAGAAAATTATCAGCCTCAATCTAAGAAACAGATGGGTCTATAGGAAAGCAGCCAACGCCGAATTCGAAGGCTCCAGTTCCTGTAGAAAACGACGATATGGACATTCTGGTTGATGTGCAACCTTCTACGCCTTCTCAAGGCCTAGGGAGAGATATCAGGCGTCCTTTTGCTGTCTCACCACAGGATATAAAGAATATTTTAGTACAAACGGAATCTAGGACCATCGGGAATTCCGACAAGTAGCGAGGGAAAATAGCTGTTCTAACTTCAACCCTCTACAAATTAGAACTCGAACGAGAAGAAAAAGAAAGGATGAAATAGAAAAACAAGAAGAACTTAGCTATGAAGAAAAACATTTTAAGATGACAAAAAAAAAATTTATAAAAAATGAATTGAAAAAAAAGTGGCTGAAGAAAAAAAACTTAATATCAAACACAAGGAGAAGGATAAAAGTGAAAACATGTTCTTTTGCAACGGCTTATATCAACAATCTAAACCTAAGGAGAGTTGGATACCATGACTTCAGTGCAGAGAGTGGTCACATGAAGCGTGCAGCAATGCAGATGAACAAGATCGAATTTTCCTTTGTGATTTTTGTGCCTAACATTTTTAACTCTTAAAACAAAACGTAGATTTAATATAGATTCACATTCTATTAGTATAATATGACAATTTCTGCACATTTTTCTTTAATAAATGGTATTATTGCTAAGTTACAATGCGCTTTTAATTATTTTTCCCAAGTTCCCGGTTTGCACACCCGGACGTTGCACACTTTTGAAAAATGTGTTGTTATGATTTCAATTGCTATTGTTTGCGACTGAATAAATATTTTTCTTCTTCGTAAGGAATCAATTTATCGTTTTAATACAAATTTTGACCGTTTTGTTCACATAGGGCACAATAATAAAAAGAAAAACATTAGGGTCCCGGTTTTATCCGACTTTTCCCTATGCAAGAATATTATTGTAGTTTGCTGATGTTTTTAAACTGTGGTCCACGGACCCCAACCAATACATAGTTCATCTTTAACAGGATACAAGAACGTTTCACGTTCAAAGTAAAATTCTTCAATTATCTAGTATCGGTGATTTTTTCCCCGTAAAAAGAAATAAGAATACTGTTAAAAACTGTTGTACAAATCATTTCTATGTGTCAATTAGTTTATATCCTGTTTACTCGGCATTTTAAATAATATCAGTCATTTCAGCCGCAAATCCAGAAGATCCACTTGAAAATCTTCTTCTTCTTTTTCTTTCTTTTTTTTAACAACTTTTTATTACTAGAAAAATAGGTATAGTATGATATGTAAGAATGATAACATTGCAAGGAAATAAAATGCCCGGCTATTAATGGCCGATCTCTGATGAACTTAATATCAAATTTTGGCCTGTAAGAAGAAAATAAAAGTAGTTGTATAATTTATTATATTTTATTGTCATGACTGAATGATATTGCTAATGAAAGGGTTAATTATAATTAAAAGCATCCCTTTAATCAATATACGCCCTCTATTCAGCATCTGATGGGTTGTCTAAGATCTGTAACGGTTTTATCTTGTTAGTTGAACTACATCATCATGTTGCTTACAATTTTAAGACTTTTGAATCTCTATAAGCAGCATTCGCAATTATAAAAATTCTTTCTGGCTATGAGTTTCTTTGAGACAATATGAAATACGAAAAACTGCTGTTTAATTTATTCAGTATTTGATATACGACTGATTATCTCCTGGCATGCGTAATATTATCATGTAGCATCATATATTATCGTGATATTAGCATAATTGTTGTTTTTGATATGGAACCACAAGGAAATGTTTAGCGATACAATCAAACTCGGTTACAACAAAAATGAAGATCTTGCATCGGATCGAGTTGAGTCGGGTTCGTATATTCATTTAAATATTCTATTTTGTTTTTATTTTTGCTTCGGGTCGTGTCGGATCGGGTTGTAAGAATATGATATAAGTAGTTACGCAATTTGTTACATTTTTATAATCATGGATGTGAATGATAATGCTAATGAAAGCGGCAATGCTAATTAAATACGTCCCATCAATCAATAAACGCCGGAAGGTATCTGCTGAGATGTCTAGATCTGCAACGGTTTTATCTCGCTTGGACGAAGTACCCACATTCTCTTGCTTAGAGTTTTAAGAATATCCTTTCTACATTTACACCGGTATTACGTTCGTAAAAGAAATAAAAATGATTACTGTTTAAATTATTTAATCTTAAATTTAATAATTAATTAATTAATTAATTAAACAGTATCTTAAAGTAAAACTGTATAATCACAGATTTATGAGGATTGTAAAACTTTTGAAAATTGTACCTGTCTCAAATGACAATGAAGATCGATTCATTCATCGGGTCGCGTTTAAATAAAATTTGTTGAGATTTTTTTTTTTAATCCGATCGGATTCGTTTCAAATCGACAATTTGCTTGTTTCAGACTAGAATTCACAACTTGTAAGTTGGCTTTAGACATATTCAACCTGAAAAAAAAAATATCTTAGAATATTTTTTAAATGAAAATTTATATAATTTTTATCGTTGGCCAATGTTTTTTTTTTAATCGCATTTAAATTTAGTATGCCTTTAAAAGCTTTTTACAATAGAAATCTCAACTGTTAGGGCATTTCAAAAGTTTTTCGAAAAAATACTTAAATTTCAATACATTTGAATATAAAATTTTCGGTACTACTTGGTTATCCCGTCGACCAAACAACTATCGCCAAACTATAAGATTAAATGCCAATAATGGATGATCGTGAATGTCACATTCAATGACATTACATACGATATATGTGTTTGGAACGTCATTAAATGATTTTTTTTCGACATTTTATATGTATTTTTATAATATTATACTAAATATTTATTTTTTCGTTATTTAAAATAAAAATTGTGTCAGTGTGCATAATTTGGCTATTAATTTGGCAATTTGTATAGTTTGGCGAAACTGATCGGCGGGATAACAAAGTAGTATCAAATGTTCAATAGTGATGATGTAAACTTTGTAAAAATAATTACATAATAGGTTTGTAACTGTTCTTGTGGACAAAATTGTTAATAAATCTGCTTATATTGAAAAAACAGAAAGTCAATTAAGTAATACAAATTTTTATGCAAAGGGCCGAAACTAGACTTTTTAGCGCCCAGGGCAAACAAGGATTTCGACGCTTCCTTCCCTTGGAAAGAAAACTTACAAAAATGAATTTTGCTAAATTTCCAATAGCCAATATATTTTAAAAGTCAAATAAATGTAAAATATGGTATCATAAACATATGTATTACTGAACTATGTTTTCAGCTTTGTTAAACATTTATTCATTAAATCCATGATAGGAATAAATAAATGTTCTGCCTTATACAGTTTTCCATTTTAGCAGGTATACACTGTAAAACATTTGTGTAACGTTACTCCATAAAATTGGTATAAAAATAGTGACATATACTGCCTCCAATTTCATGGCGTAATTTTTTCACATATGCAATGATGCCATTTAAACATATATTATTGGTGTAACATTACAATGTTACACCGGTTTTAACGGTTAAAATACTCCATAAAATAGGAGAAAGCAATACTACCACCAATTTTACGGAGTAACATTTCCACAAATGTTTTACAGTGTATAATTGTTGATATTCTTTCTATTGGAAAAATATATTTTTTTATTTAAGATAGGACTCTACAATGGACAAATAAAACATTATCATCTTAACTATAAAACATTTTCTAGATGCTTAACATATTATCTCTTTAAATGAAGAATGAAATTAGTGGCACGTAGGCAATTAATAGGAAATTAATGTTAAATTTATGGGAGCATTCTTGACAAATATCTCACTTGCATTTGATACATTTTTGTGGCAAACGACAAAAAAAAAAAAAAAATATTTGGCACTTTTTTTCTTTTTTATTTTTGCGCCCGAGGCACACACATCCTTTGCCTACCTCTAATTTCTTTCTCTCCAGAAGTTAATCTCATAAAAAGCAACTCGTTGTAAATGATCCCATTAAACAACAGATCTAAAACAAGAGTTCTAAAAAGAAGTGATATCACATAAAAAGAAGCTATGTGCCAGTGCATACTCTGAGGGCCGTGTAAAAATTAATCACTATTCACAATTTTTCCAAATACTTCAGAGTGAGGTACAATATGTGAAAACTGTTTGGCGAACTGCATGCTTTATAATGCTTGTCTTTTTTGCAGTAACGTGCGCCATATATGAAACAGTTTTCTTCTTCTCCAAGAGCTTTTAGGAAGAAACCCTAAGGTATCAAGCATAAGAAAAAAAACCTTTTATTTTATGAAAAAGTATAGACAGGGCAATTAAATAATCCATGTCTGCGGGAAGTGAAGTAATGCATAAGCCAAAAATTAATACCACCAGCAGGCACGTAGCTAGGGAGGGGGCTAAGGGGGCTGAAGCCCCTCCCGAAAGTTTGAAAAGACTTTACAAAATTATGTCTATGATAATAGATTTGTTTGTTTTTATCTTCCATTACATTATGATCAATTGCATTTTAAGCTGAAAAATATCCATTTATACAATTACAGTTACAGCAATCCTTCATTATATCGGTTATTTGGATATATTGTTTTTTAATAGTTATTTACCGCTAAAAATATAAATCACATTAAAACGAAACTTTAACTATCTATGCGCAGTAAAATTTGATCGAGTGTAATTCCATATCATTAATTTGGCTAAGAAAAATTAACTATAATACACATATGGCGTAATAACTTTAGAAGACAAATTTAAAACATTTACTTGCATGTTATGTTTTTTATTAATTTTCTCTATCTTCACGCACATAAAGAAAACTTAGAATTATCAATGTTAAGATGTTTTGCTGATAAAGGAACCAAAAAACTTTAATAGCCACCTACAATGTAAAATCGTGTGAAAAAATGCAATTTTAAAGAATCTTTGATAATTATGTTATAATTATAAAAAATTTTTATTGAAAATAAACTATTAGAATGTATGTTTGAAAAGAAATGGTGCAAAGAAAAACGATATGTTATCGAGACACCCCCCCCCCCCCCCCCAAAGAAAAGTCTTCACTAAACAACTTTTCTGCGAATTGTTTGCATCTGAATCTTTAATAGGATGCAAATGTATAAAAAGTAGCTGGTTTGTCTAAGAAATTTTCTTTATATTTTGTAGAACTATGAACTTTAGGGATGAATACACCTATGTCGGGATTTTTTTGGCAATTTTTCAGAGCAACATTGAGAGAATTTTCTAGCCCGTCAGCACACGTATTTGGATACTATTTACCACAATTACACTGTCAAGCCAATCTACATATGTAAGCGGGTGTACTGACAGACTAGGGGGTGGAGGGTGCTTTTATTATAATCAGTATAGGGACATAGTAAAAATTTGAGCAACAACACTTGCTCAGCTTACAGTCAGAAATTTAGTAATTTTAATGAAGTGTATTCAGAGATCAAAAAAGCAAATTTTATCAAATTTTTGAGTCTAAAATAAACTTTTCGGGCCGCGGATGAAATGACGGAAAATACAGTATTTTGTCAATTGACTAGATAAGATAGAAGCAAAAATGTTAATGTTTTTTAATAGAATCTTTTAAGTCTCTGTAAAATATGATATAAAGTGGCAAAAATAATTTTTCAAAGGTGTACAATTTTTTCAATTGCAAAATCACAAAACAGTTCCATAGATGTACTAAATCTTGAAATGAATTACATAAAATCAGTTCAAATAATATCAAAATTTTCTGACAGAAAGTCTTGTTTAGAAACTAGAATTGAAGATTGTTTTGATATTAGCGTTCGGAACAATTGGAATCTGGTGGGGATTCGTCAAGTATTCCATACAAGCTTACAGTATGGCAAGCAAATCAGTTTAATATTGCTATGTATCTAGAGATGACTTACAAGGAAGGTCCCCATACGGGCATACTCCTAAAAATCTGAAAAAAATACAGAATGTTCTGCTGATGTAGATATATATGGTAATAGATATATATGATTTCGGCGGAACACTGATAAAACTTTCGTAAAAAAATAATGAATATTTTGTTTGTGTGGCAATTTATCATCTGTTGGTAAAGAAATAAAATTTCAAAAAATACTTTTTTTGTTTAATACTTTTTCAAGGTAAAAATGTTTCAAGTCGAACAATTTTTAAAAATATTTATTTAAATAACTTTAGTTTTGAAGGTTTTAGTTTGTTATAACTATCGTTTCGAAAGTTAACAATAAAATTTTATGAATTAAAACGAAAATGAAATTAATTACATTTGTTTTAATCTTAACATTAAGTCCAATTGAGCACTGTCGATTCAATTTCGTTGCTATGGAAACAAAAACTTCTCCGATATTCAAATGTATTACAGCAGCATTGTTAACCTAGCTTTTATTTTGGAATACGCTTAAATATGTGAAAATATTTTTTAGATATAAAAATGTTTTTACATAATTAAAATTAAATAACTGCTGCAATAAGCAATATATACATATATATGTAATACAATATAATATATATTAAACTCTGTAATTGTTTAAGTTTAAATTCATTAAATACCATATACACGCATTATAAAAATTTATTAACAAACAATTTTTAGTTACATGGCAATCGTTTGCTTTTGGCGAGAAAAAAATCTACTTACTTCAGCCCAGTTACTTTAAATGAAATTATTTAAATACCCTCAATACAGTTATCGAAGTACTGATAATCAAAATTAAGAACGAGATATGTCTTAGCATAATTGTTGATAAAACTACGGATATTTCAAGCGCAGAACAGCTTGCTCTTTGTGTTACATATATAGACTATTAAAAAACCCAACAAACTCCAAAAATTTGAAAGAAAAATTTGGCTTTATTCCAATAAATGTCTTCGCTTCCAAAAATTCAAGAAAAGTGATATTATAACATTATGATAGTCTATGCCTTTACGTAATTCGCTTATATATAAATGCGTTGCATAGGCGTATGACGAAGCAGTCAATAAGTTTGGTCGCTTTAGCAGGGTCTTCTAGAATTTTTTAGAGTATCCAAAACTTAGATACGTCCATTTTGTGAAAGCCATTGGTTTTATCTTGCCTTGTCCAACAACATGATGATTCTCGTCATCCGAAATTATAATAAATTTGTTAAAGCAGTGACGAAAATTTTCAAAAATCACTTAAAGACAAATTTAAAGCTTCAAAAAGCAACTGCATCATATAAAAGAACATAGAGAATAAAAAAGACTTTTCCACATTTGTGACATAAAATTTATTGTGAGGCATGAAAATATATTAACTTTTGTTGTACTACTTAAATTCATTTGCATTAGCCCAGAAAATATTTCCAAAAACACATGGAAGATTTCTTCAACAGGTGGAACTTTTTTGGCGGTCAGCAAGAAAATTTATTTTCTCATAAGCCTGTCTGTCAGTTGTCAAAATGTTTTCTGTAGGACAAAGCCATAGTTCTTCAAGAAAAATCTCGTGACATGATATCGACCGTACCTCATGCTAAAGATGTCCTAATTGTTTTACATATAGACAGAGAAAAATGCAATAAAAATCTTTTCTGAGATATTTTATTGTGCATCAAAACTTTGAGAAGACATCTTCCAAACTGAAATAAAGGTATCAAGACTAACATTCAGACAAATAACACGTACAAACCCTCGAATTACATCCGCTGAAGAATATTACAATATCACGGTCTTTATTCCCCGTGTAGAAAGTCTTATTTAAAATTTAAGTGGTCGATTCATTTAACACTAGAACCGCGGCGACGGGTCATTTTGACCTGTGTCATGCTCAGAGATGTCAATTCGAACCAGAAAACTTTTAATAAAATAAGCTAAATATAAGCTGAGAATAAATAATTTCAATAAACAACTTAAACAGTTTTAAATGGAAATTCCGGTGAGAAATGTTTTTTATAAAACTTGAACGAATTTTTCCGCGGTTCTAGTGTTAAAATGAAGACATTCTAAGAGATTTCCCATTACATATTCCAAGGATTTGCTTACCTTGCAAAAGAAGCAAATTAAAGAATTTTTCGCAATATTTTCAGGATAAAGTGTTAATGCAGTGAATGAAAGCTGAATATGAATTAGAGTGTAAACGAATTCCTAATGTTGACATCGACACAAAGGTCCTAAAAAGTTTAATACTGTAATGCGAACTATTACAATAATATACTAACTGGCCAAAGATGAACATCCACTTGCGGTTTTAGATATTTTGTTAAATATCTAGAAAAATACATGATGAATTTTCTTGAAACTTTAAAAGTGTAAATATAATAGCAAAATTAATAAGTTTCCGTGAAGAGTTTTTTTTCCACAAAACTCCAAAGGGATCGTCAACAAATTAAAAAAGAATGAATATCTTTTGAATAACAATGTCAAAACTAATGTAGCAAATGCGTTCAAATTGAAGATTATGATTAAGTGGCTTATTGTAATAAACTGTGTACATTTTTATGTCGATGGCATATATACTCGTAGAGAAATTAAGGTTTTTGTAAAAAGAGTCCAAAATTTTTTCAAGATTTTTGCTTATAATTTGCAGAGTTCTTAATGTAAAATAATATTCGTTTTTCAAAATATGACACATAACATTGCACACAGAACACTGTTGTCAGAATTAAAAAATAATAAAAATTGTATGAAAAAATGAGTAGGTTTACTAAATAATTATTCCCCTGCGCATGCCTCAGATATATCAAAATTTTATTTCCATATTATGTTAGCTAATTATTTAAAGCAACTTTTGTGAAAGTCTCAAAATCATAGCTTCGAAATTCTGAAAGTAATCGTCAATAGAATAAGTACAAAATCCGTTGTTTACAAAATGAAGCAAAAAATGAGGGATTTTATCCAAACGTAGTAGTACATCCACTGGTGTCTGGTACTGGCAGTACACTGGTGTCCAAAAGTTAAGCATAATTGGTAATTAATTATTTTTAAGTAATGAAAGAAATATGAATCGGAATGTGCTGAAACTCCAGGTGTGTAAACAAAATAGTACGCGTCACATATTTTCGCGAAGATTTTTCCCCGAAATCGAACAGGGGACCGTCAACAAATTGAAAAAGAACGAAGATCTTTTGGATAACCCTGTCAAAACTAATGTAGCAAAAGCGTTCAAACTGCACATTATGATTACCCTAATTTCCTGCGTATAATCCGCGGATCAAACAATTCTTTTTCGACCCAGAATTTGTTTAAAAAGAAATGTAATTTGTAGGGATGCACCGAATAGTGATTTTGGCCGAATACCGAATGCCGAATATTCGGCCGACAGGTGAACCGAATACCGAATATTCGGCTAGCCAAATAGTAATTGTTGGGCCGAATACCGAATATTCGGCTTTCCAAATTCTTTTTATATTTTAAAATTTAAAGGTATTAAAATGTTACTTTTTAAAACAGTTTTACATAATATCCAATAAAAGAAACTTACATTTTGATAAACAAGAGCTTTTTATAAGAACATTTAGTATTAAAAAAAATCTGCCTTGAGTTATTTAAGAAGCACAATTATGAAACTTTAATTAATAAAATTTTCTACGAATCAAAACAAGCATTTTAAAATCAAATAATGAAAAAATGGCCGAAGAAAAATTTTACAGTCTGATAATTGTCCTTTTTAAATAACTCAAGGCAAATTTTTTTCAATATAAAGTACAAATACTTTCAACTTAATTTTGAATAAAGGCATGTTTGGCTCATAGTTCTTTTCTTATGAATGGTGGTATTTTCCACCCTTCCCATCATATCATATTTTACAGAAATCAAAGCATGTGAGTTGAAAATATGTTATCTTATTTATTGTTAATATAATAAATGAACACACAAGTTTTGACCTAGAGTGAGATGAAATACAATGTTCTTATGATTCAATAAGTTGATTATGATTATGGTTTCATGAACAAAAATTGTCTGCCTTGATAGCTATTACTAATCTCAAGAGTTGTTTTTTTTTCTTTTAAAGGACTTTTATTTGGGGGAAAGCAAGAAACAGATTATTTACTAAACAAAATTTAGAAACTTGTATCTGCACATAATTTATTCCTAAGGAGAATCCTAATAAATCACCATTTTTAGGTGCGTTCGTAATTATATAATACGTAGCACCTATAGTGGTCGTTCAGTCCGTCCGTCTGTCCGTCCGCATATAACAACACAAAAACCACCCAACCGAATCGTTTGAAATTTAAAATACATAACTATTACATAATTTTGTCGAGTCATTTCAAATTTTATGAAACTCGGATGCATAGATCAATTACAGGGGCAATCAAAAGTATTCCATTACATTACGGTCAATGGGGAAAAAAGTTTCAAATGCATTTTAATCGTTTGAAATTTAAAATACGCAATTATTACATAATTCTGTCGAGTTATTTCAAATATTTTGATAATCGTGTGCATAGATCAATTACAGGGGCAAGCAAAAGTATTCAATTACATTATGGTCAATTAGGAAAAAGTTTCAAATATATTCTATACGTTTGAAATTTAAAATACATAATTATTACATAATTTTGTCGAGTTATTTCAAATTTTATGAAAATCGGATGCAAAGATCAATTACAGGGACAGTCAAAAGTATTCCGTTACATTACGGTCAATGGGAAAAAATGTTTCAAATGCATTTTAATCGTGTTACACTCATGCGAACTTAACAAAATTTATATGCAACTGTAAAGTACATATTATAATATACATCATACATAATTTGTTTTGCAAAGAACATTTGTTATTGATTTACAAGGCCACACAAAAGTATTCCATTACATAATGGTATAGGGAGAACATTGTTTGATGAGCGTTTTAATTGTAATTCACTATTTACAATTTTATGAAATTGATATATGAAAGTAATATTTTTAAAACTTCGTTATCGTACGAACGCACCTAATTTGCTACGCTTCACATGCAACTTCCAACTTGTAATCCTTCTCATGTTTAATTTTCTTAAGTTATACTTTACAAACAGCAAATAAATAATGTAAAAACATTCTATTTTATTTAAAAATGATTTTGTTTCTAATTGTTTTAAATATAAATTAAAAAATTGACAGTTAAAAGTAGAAATAGTGAAAAGTTTTTAAAAGTTTTTATTAAGTATGAAATGGCCGAATGGTATGGCCGAATACTTTGATATTCGGCCATACCGAATATTCGGCAGGCCGAATAATTTCATATTTGGCCAAGCCGAATATTCGGCTCAACCGAATAGTTTAATATTCGGCCTAACCGAATATTCGGTAACATGGCCGAATAGGCCGAATACCGAATAGATACCGAATATTCGGTGCATCCCTAGTAATTTGTTAGATCGCCGTGAATATTTGTCTTCAATCACTAAATAAAATTTCTGGGTCCAAAAAGAATTGTTTGATCTGCGGATTATACGCAGGAAATTAGGGTAATTGGCTTATTGTAATGTACTGTGTTAATTTTTACAAGGATAGCATGTATACTCGTAGAGAAATTAAGGTTTTTATAAAAACAGTCCTAAGTTTTTTGCTTATAATTTCCAGAGTTCTTAATCTATATATATAAAAGGAATTCTGAGGATAATTGAGGCACAGGCGAAAGCAAATCTTGGCAATGCGCCAACTCGGTCCAGAGGAAGCAAATCTTGGCAATGCGCCAACTCGGTCCAGAGGTATAAAAGCAAGATAGAAAAATTTCATTAAATATCTTTCTTAAATTCAGAAACAGTTTTGTTGAGTTCGCCCCTTGGTGGTTAAATGTGAAACTAAAAAATTCCAGAAAATCCCTCCTCTCTCCACCATCTTTTTTTTTTCTTGCCGTGTGTGCACAGCACTTCTGCTAAATGGTACCATAGGCACCGGGGATTCGGTACGAGATTGGGTCTTTTTATGACATTTTGCAATACAAATTTCAGGTTAGTTTTAGAATATAATTACGGGCCCGGGCAACGTCGGGCATCTCAGCTAGTATAAAATAATGTTTTTTTTTGAAAGAATGACAAACATCATTGTACACAATACCCTGTCATCAGAATTAAAAAATAATAAAAATTGTATGACAAATGAGCAGGTTTACTAAATAATTTTTTACTGCGCATGCGTGAACGCTATTAAAATTTCATTTGCATATTATGTTAGTTAAATGTATAGAGAACTTTTGTGAAAGTCTCAAAAACATAGCTTAAAAATTCTGAAAATTATCGTTGATAGAATGAGATCAAAATCCTTTATTCCCTGAATGAAGCAAAATGATGAGGGGCTGTATCCATATTCCATTGTTTAGTGCCTACACAATATTGCACGTACAACTATATTTAGGTAAAACCCCTGATTTTTTTGCTTTCTTTAGGAATAACGGATTTTGAGTTGATTCTATAGGCGACCATTTTCAGAATTTTCAAGCTATGTTTTTGAAACTTTTACAGAAGTTGCTCTATGCATTTAGCTAACACAATATGCAAATGACATTTTGATATCGTTGACTCATGCGCAATGAAAAATTATTTACTAAACATACTCATTTTTCATACAACTTTTATTATTTTCAAATTTTGATGACAGGGTATTGTGTACAATGATGTTTGTCATATTTTCAGAAAAGAACATTATTTTATAATAAGAACTCTGCAAATTATAAGCAAAAAACTTGCAAAAATTTAGGACTGTTTTTATAAAAACCTTAATTTCTCTACGAGTGTAGATGCTATCCTTATAAAAATAAACACAGTACATTACAATAAGCCAATTAATCATAATGTGCAGTTTGAAAACTTTTGCTATATTAGTTTTGACAGGGTTATCCTAAAGATCTTCGTTCTTTTTCAATTTGTTGACGGTCCCCTGTTTGATTTCGGGGAAAACTCTTCGTGAAATTTGTTCTGTAAACAATCAAAACTTATTTGGGTTCAAAAATCTTCTAAATATTCTTGAATTTTCCTTTTAAAAATTTTATTACATACTTAGAATTATAGAATAAAGAAATATTGAATTCAAATTTTTTACATACTATGTACAAAATGTATAATATGTACAAAATATAAATGCTTTTACCTTGATAATTTTTTGATCATCATACTAAAAACTGGAAAGATGATCCTTTATGCATTTCTGCGTGCCTTTTCATAAAATTAACATAATTCTTCAATAAAACTCAAGACACGCACGACAAACAAAAAATATAAACATTCTCTCTAAAAAATTCTTTTACATTCCATCAAAAATTGATGCCAACTTTTTTATCTAAACTTTTAACTCACCTCGTAAGATAAAAAATATAAAAGCAAAGCAGACGAAAAAAAGCTTCGCTTCCATAGCAACGAGTTGCGTCTTATAAATAAATTAAATATCACAATTGCAAATATGCAAACGATTTTCTGTGAATAAACTGGGATAACTTAATTTATCAATTCCTAACATACTCCCACCTTTAATTTAGGCGGAAGCCAAATTAAACTTAAGATCACTTTTGATCAAATTAAGCCCTAATTCAAAATAAAAAATATGCAAATAAATAAAGATAATAACTAAACAATAATAAAATAATAATGAAACATTTAGAGTTCTAGAAAAGTCAATTCAGGGTTTTAGAAAAGTCATTTCAGCGTTCTAGAAAAAGTCAGTTCAAAAGTCTCTTTACTACTCTGCCACTTCTAGATGTAGTACTGTTTCTCACAGTCTGGATTACAGGGTCATCAGGACTTGATATCTCTAATGAGTACAGCTTACGAAGTGGACGCACCAAGGTCCCTGAACTTGTTTTAACTTCAGCCACTCTAGCTGCTCCATCTCGACTTGGGAAAATCTTTACAATTTTTCCTATAGGCCAATAAAGTCTCTTTTGGTTTAGTTCTATCAAGACTACTTCACCTAGTCTGACAGCTTGTCCTTTCTGTTTTGATTTTTGGACCAATTCAGCTAAATATTCTTTTCTAAATCTATTTCTAAGTTGTTGCCGAATATTTTGACAGTGTTTATATCTAGATTGAAGTTTCTTTGAATCTATTGCATCTAAATCAGGAACACCTATTTCTTCAATGTCTTGCAAAAATGATGATGGAGTCAAAGGTATAAATTTATCTGTTTCTTCAAAAATATAGGTTAGAGGCCTTTTATTTACTGTTGCTTCGACATCACATAGAACAGTCATGAGTTCTTCAAAAGTTGAAGTTGAAGTGCCGAGTGTTCTGATCAAGGGAATTTTAACACATCTAATCAGACGCTCCCACCATCCACCCCACCAAGCTGCTGCTGGAGGGATGAACTTCCATTTAATAGGAGACAGTTCTTTTGAAGAAACTATTGCATTCCAATCCAATGATTTTAAAAGGTTATTGGTTCCTCTAAAATTTGAGCCATTATCAGAGTATATAGTAGTCGGCCTTCCTCTCCTGCATATAAATCTTCGAAGTGACTGAATGAATCCTTCCGCTGAGAGACTGGATACGAGTTCCAAATGTATTGCCCTATATACTGCACATGTAAAAAGTACAACCCAAACTTTGGATCTTTGCTTTACGAAAAGAGGGCCAAAAAGATCAGCTCCAACAACTTCAAAAACTTTGGAATCTCTGACTCGATCTAGAGGTAGGTGGATTGGAGGTGTAGTATATGGCTTTGTAGAGTATCTTTTGCATCTGTAACACTTAGACAATTGACTTCTAATGATGCGTCTAGAAGAAATTATCCAATATTTTTCTCTCAAAATGGATCCAACTGTTTGAAGTCCAGCATGACAATTCTTTAAATGACATTCTTGAATCAGACAATTCACTACATGATGTTTCGATGGTAATAAAATTGGATATCTGAAAGAAAACTCGTCATCTCGCTCTAATATCTTTGTTTTTACTCTTAACAAACCTTCTTGATCTTTCATAACCTTTAATCCTTTTATTGCATCAGTAGTATTACCAAAACTTTCAGATTGTATTATTGACCAGAGCGACCTTTCCGCATCTTCTTTTTCTTCAATTGACAATTCTGATGGAAAACATATATTTCTGTTTCTGCACTTCATTATGAATCTCTTCACCCAACATACGACATTAATAAATCTACCAAATTTTGAAATTCTACTATATATCATAAATTCATGTGAATTAGAACATAAAAGAGTAGGTACTGAAGTTTTCTTCTTTTCCATCATTACTAATTCTTCGTTGGGGCTTGTTTCTGAATGTGGCCAATTTTCTTCTGATAACTTCAACCATTCTGGTCCCTCCCACCATCTCATCTTCAGCAGCTGTTTAGGACTACATCCGCGAGAAGGTAGATCAGCAGGGTTGAGATGACCAGGTACGAAGTTCCATTGTTGAGATTCGGAAAATTTACAAATTTCTCTAACTCTATTGCCTACAAACGTTCCCCATTGATCATTTCTTCGAATCCAAGCGAGAGCAGTCGAAGAGTCGGTCCAATACTTTACTGGTATGGAAATACAATTAAAGGCTTTCTGTTTGTTTTCTTCATCAACATTACTCAAATGATATCTTATAACTGCACCTAGCAAAAATGGGCTACAAGTTGCTCCAAAAACTACTCTATTGTGTTGATAAACTTGAAATTCGTCAGGACTCTTCCACCATAAAAATCGCAAGAAATGCCGATCTGATTCTTTGACTTCAATTTGAAGAAATGCTCTTCTTATATCGGCTACTACCCCAATAGCTTTCTCACGAAATCTTATTAACACTGCAGGAATTTGTTCGATGAGGTTTGGTCCTTTAAAGAGACAATCATTTAAAGAAGGAGACCTCCCTACCTTACACGATGCATCAAAAACTGGTCGAACACTTGTAGTAAGACTATCTGGTTTGATGACGGGATGATGAGGTAAAAAATGTCCTGGAATCTTGAGTGCTTCATCTGGTACTTTACTTATAACGCCTTCTTCTTCCCATTCATAGAAAACTTTAGCATATTCTTCAAACATTTTCATTGATTTTAATTTCTTTGTTGAATTTATCAATCTTCGTTCAGCTATGTGTCTATTTGAAGGAATCTCACGTTTGCCGTTAATCCAAGGAAGACCTACAATATAGCGACCTTCTATATTTCTATCAACTTCTTTTATAAAATTATCATGAGCGAGTTCTTCTTCTTCTGCTTTAGACAAAGTTTGACAGGGATCTGTTATACCAATTGTCTCTAACTTCCATAATTCTGGAATCTTCATATCTTTTAAAGCTAGGTTCGTGATAAACATATTTCCATAATTTAGGCAAGACTGTGATGTACTTTCTAAACGACCACAAAGTGTCCATCCAAACTTTGTCTCTATTGCTGTAAGACCGCTCTTTAACTGTTTTACTCGACCTGTAAGAAGTTGTCCGTAGTAATCGCTTCCAATCAAAATTTCAATTTTTGGACTTCCTGCTCCTAAATCTGTGATCCATAGTTTATTTTGTTTAAGCTCTTTAATTACTGATTCTTTTGGTATCCGAGGAATATAGTTACAAATTATATCTTGATCCAAAAGTTCTAAGACTTCTTTCGTTTGTTTCTGTCTATCAGAAGAACTTAACTCAACTTGGAATTTATTGTGAGATTTAGCTTCTGTTTGCGTACCACCAAACAAAGTGTGTACAATAGCTTCAGAAGAAATGGGATGTAAACCTAACTCTTCAGCTGTACCTTTTAAAATATAGCTCTTTTGCGACCCACAATCAAGTAACGCTCGTACTTTCTTTGTTATTCGACCTTTAATAACTATTTCTAAAGTCATAAGGGCTACTTCAGCAGAACACTGCTTACTTGCTATGGTGCTTTGAATAACTTCTGGGGTCTTAACTGTATTTTCTGGTTCTTTACACATTGAAATTTCAGGGCATAATAACTCGGTATGGGGTTTAGAGCAAACGTGGCAACGAATAAAAACTTTGCAAACTTTAGCGTGGTGACCAAAACGAAGACATTTTAAACAGCAATTTTTATTCTTAATTTTGGCCTTCCGTTCATTAAAGGAAAGAGATCTAGCCCTAACACAGTCCTTGCTTTCATGAGATTTACTGCAAAATAAACAAAGGCGTTCTTTTGCGCTAAATAGCCCTGCTGCAGTAGGTATTTTACTTTCTGCTTTTCTTAATTTTTCTTTAGGTTTGTCTTTAAAGCCCAGCTCTATAAAACTCGATTTGGCTAATTTGAATCTTTCCTCGTTTGCAACTTCTTGTTTCAGAAATTCCATCAAACTTACTATATTTGCTTTTGTTGACAATGCATTATTATTACTAACAGTGTTTGATGTGATTGAAATATTATATCGCTGCCATGCTTTTAATACATCTTCCGATAAGCTAGATTCTATCATGGGATAGAGCCACGCCGAATTGCTTTCTAAACTTAAACCCATTGATTCTAACGATCTTAAATATGCCTCGACTTTCGTGAATAAATCTGATAAGGGAAGTTTATCTTTGCCGTGCGCCTGTACATTAGCTACAATCAATTTTAGGAATTCTCTAACGTACACTTCTATTAGTAAATCTTTATTTCCAAAACGCTCTTGAAATGCCTCGACAGCTTTGGGGTAATTAACTGCGGTCATTGGATAGCTCTCTAACAAGCGCCTGGCACTGGTTCCAGGTTCTACCGATTGGATAAGATACTGAAATTTGTCACTATTATCCAAATCTATGTCTTCATGAATTTTCTGAAACTGAGACCAAAATGAAAGATAATTTATTAACTGCGAATCGAATGGCTTAATATTTAGTTTAGGTAATTTATAATGCTTTGATTTGGAATAACCGTGATCTGTGCTTTTTTCACTATCATCTTGATTACGTTTATTTGTACCCAATGCTTCGCTAACTTTACGCTTAATGGTAATAAATTGATCTGAATAACTTTCATTTTCCACTACTTCATTTTCAATAGCCTCTTCATCGCATTTATCATCATCTAACATGAGTTCAATTATAGCTTCATCAATAGCTTTAATTTCATGAATCAAATTTTCTAATTTACTAAAACCGTCTAAAATTTTGTCCTTATCTAATGACTCGCTGTTAATTTCTTCATTCAAAACATTTAAAGTTCTGGTAAATGACGAACGTAGTGGTGTACGCTTTTTCTTTAGCTTATTCATCTTAGAAAAATTAAGTAGTAATGCACAGCTTATGAAAACACTATACGCTATAAAAACAATTCAATATCTCAACAGTATTATTCAAATGTCCGTGCTCGGGGCGCCAGATGTGTTCTGTAAACAATCAAAACTTATTTGGGTTCAAAAATCTTCTAAATATTCTTGAATTTTCCTTTTAAAAATTTTATTACATACTTAGAATTATAGAATAAAGAAATATTGAATTCAAATTATTTACATACTATGTACAAAATGTATAATATGTACAAAATATAAATGCTTTTACCTTGATAATTTTTTGATCATCATACTAAAAACTGGAAAGATGATCCTTTATGCATTTCTGCGTGCCTTTT
Source organism: Maratus speculifer (assembly GCA_964019185.1). Taxonomy (NCBI): domain Eukaryota; kingdom Metazoa; phylum Arthropoda; class Arachnida; order Araneae; family Salticidae; genus Maratus; species Maratus speculifer. The sequence goes on from OZ025296.1 coordinate 26,491,989, forward strand.
CATAAAATTAACATAATTCTTCAATAAAACTCAAGACACGCACGACAAACAAAAAATATAAACATTCTCTCTAAAAAATTCTTTTACATTCCATCAAAAATTGATGCCAACTTTTTTATCTAAACTTTTAACTCACCTCGTAAGATAAAAAATATAAAAGCAAAGCAGACGAAAAAAAGCTTCGCTTCCATAGCAACGAGTTGCGTCTTATAAATAAATTAAATATCACAATTGCAAATATGCAAACGATTTTCTGTGAATAAACTGGGATAACTTAATTTATCAATTCCTAACAAAAATATATGACGCGTACTATTTTGTTTACACACCTGGCGTTTCACTACATTTCGATTTATATTTCTTTCATTACTTAAAAATAATTACTTAATTACCAATTATGCTTAACTTTTGGACACCAGTGTATATTCTATATTGACACTAATGAATGAATACATGGATACAACCCCTCTTCTTTTTGCTTCATTTTGGGAATAACGGATTTTCAACTTATTTAAATTCACGATTATTTTCATAATTTTCAAGCTATGATTTTGATACTTTCACAAAGGTTGCTCAATACATTTAACTATCATTATATACAAATGAAATTTAGATATCGTTGACGCATGCGCAGTGAAAAATTATTTAGTAAACCTAATCATTTTTCATACAATTTTCATTATTTTTAAATTCTGATAACAGGGCATTGTGTAAAATATTATGTGTCATATTGTCAGAAAAGAGTATTATTTTATATTAAAATCTCTGCAAATTATAAGCAAAAATCTTGGAAAATTTTGGGACTGTTTTTATAAAAACCTTAATTTCTCTTGGAGTATACATGCCATTGATATAAAAATGAACACAGTTTATTACAATAAGTCACTTAACCATAATCTAAAGTTTGAAAGCTTTTGCTACATTAGTTTTAACTGGGTTATCCAAAATATATCCATTTTTTTTTATTTGTTGACAGCCCCCTTTGGAGTTTTGGGGGAAAATTTTCACGGAAATTTATGACTTTTAATATTATATTAATACTTTTAGAGTTTCAAGATAATTCCTCATGTATTTTTCTAGATATTTAACAAAATGTCTAAAATCGTGAGTGGACGGTCATCTTTGGCGAGGTTGTGTATCGAAACTTGCTCACAGTCTTGATTGAAAGCCCTGAAACAACAGTCAGTGCTGAAAGATCTTTTTCGACAAAGAAAAGAATTAAATCCTTGTCTCGTAGCGTTATGGCCGATGAGAGATTGAGTATTTTTGCAATTATTTCCATATATTGGCACATTGCAGTAGATCTTGATAAATTAATCAGCATCACAGCTAAGAAGGAATCACGATGATTGCTAATGTTGCAATAGTAAATTTATTGTACCAAGAGTATTACATTTATAATTATTATAATTTCATTTATGCATCAATAGTTTCAAGACATCACACTCGTAATTCCTGACTCTCGCACGCTAATATTAATCCTGTGTTTTAAATCAATTTATATTACTTGTTTGCATTTTAATATTTTTTAAAGTTTTTCTCATAAGATACTTGAGACTCATTTCAAACATTATTAATTTGTGCTTTTTAAGTTTCAAGGAACTTTTTTTTAAGTTCCCGGTTTCCGAACCGGTTTCGAAACTGGAAGTGTTTTTGAAAGCCAAAAATTGCAACAGAAATTGAAAAAAAAAATAAATACGAAATAACAATATTAGACATGGTTATCAAGTATTCCATGCAGGAATACACTTTAGGTTAAGAAGGTTCGCACACTCCTTGGAATTTCCAAGGACTCTGGCACCACTATTAAAAATAAGAAAATTTACATTTAATTTTTAAACCAAACCATTTGCAATATCTACCTTCATTCACAGATTTTACGATATTTTTCTGCAGTGAAACACTTCGAAAATATTCTTAAAATTTAGTGGTAGAACTGTGCGAACCCTGGGTTAAGCCTTGATTATTTTTAATTTTTCTACTGTTAATTGTACAAATTACTTTTGTAAGATGAGAAAGATTTCCAAAATTGAGCCCCTTCCGAAAGGAAATCCTGGCTACGGGCCTGACCACCAGTGGCTGACTCGTAGGTTTACCATTGTTTTTTCTTGCTCCCAGTCCTCTATGTTCATATCTTTGATTATAGGACAAAAACAATGATAAACTTTCGATTCAACCACTGGGGGTATTAAGTTTTGGCTTATGCTCCATTTTTCTTGCGGTTGACATGGATCATTAGTTTCAACTATTTCTACTCTTCTATAAAATACTTTTTTCTTGTGCTTGATGCCATAGGTTTTTGTGTTGTTGGCTCTTGGATTAATATATTACTGCTCCCATTATACAATAAAAAGTTGAAATTTTTGGTGCTTTTATTCCCATTCTTATTTATCATTATGTGGGATCAATTTGTTGATTTATTTATCCTTATTTAAACAAGAAACACCACTTTTAGAAGGAACATTTTTTACGTAGACATCTAAACATTTTGAACTTGTAAAAGAATAATAAAAATTCATCATATGCGTAGCAGACGTTAACTAAACTAAGATATACTGCAGAAAAGCCTGTGTAATCAGAATTGCGCATAACTGTGGAAAAGTCTGATCTAGTAAGGCTTCTGTGTCAATAGCATTATATAATATACCTTACATTAAAAACACGACTTTTTACGTTTAAGAAATAATTCCGTCATAAACAGGAACCATCTTACCAGTTTTACCGCTAAAAGACTTTTTGTTTTTTGAAACAGAATACTATTAAAGGTGTTTATGTAATTAAAAATATTGAAAAGTATAATTGTAATAATAGATAGGAATAATTTTCCCTGCATGGCAGATATATTGATAAACCACTATGAACCTGGAAACGAGCAAAACTATATTTTAATTGTGAATAAAAAGCAGGGCGAGTCGATCTACCTGGAAAAAATAAAATAACGCGCTAAACAACTGTCTGTTAGAAATATTAAAAAGGAAACAGTAGAAAACAGATTTTATTTGAAAGAGACATTTAATATATCGACATTTAAGATCGAAAAGTGAAAGATCTCAAATAATAATAATAATAATAATAATAATAATAATAATAATAATAATAATAATAATAATAATAATAATAATTAGGATGAGCGAAGCGAATCCTCTACTAGTCCACTCAAATGGCACTTTGTCGTACACTTTACAAAAAAACTATATAGTATTTTCACTTGAAATTAAACACAAATATAAATTATGATCTGTAGATTTGCAGAATGTTATTTTTTTTACAGAAATACTTTTCAAAAAAATTATTATTTTAATTAATTTATTTTACATGCATTTCCAATGCGGACGCATTTTAGCAAATAAATAAAAAATGAAACGCGTATATTTTCAGGAAAAAAAAATATAAATCATGGAGTAAATAATTATAGATAGAATCATGATTAATTTAATAAATGAAATATGTTTTCATCACTCCGCAAAATCGTTTGCACAGATGACACTTAAACATTTTAAAAGAATTGTATTATGGATTTTTTTTTTTTTTTTTTTTAGTAAAGTGGCAACAAAAGAATTGTAAGCAAATAAAATTAAATTTTAAATTTGCCATATAAATGAAAAATTAAAAGAACTGCTTAAAGTTGTTGCCTCGATTCAAGCTCTTTATAAATGTACTAAAGCAAAGTTGGCCGATTCAGAAACTATAAATGGACTTTAATCATTTCTTACTTTATCATTTGGATTTAAAGTAATGTTACGTTCTTATTTGTGGACCGAAAAAGGTTTAGTGAACGGTACTTTAGACTTTGTTGCGCGTATTAAAGAAAATCACAAGCCATCAAACCAGATACCACGAATAATCATGGATAAATTTGAATACTGCAGTAATTTAACTTATAAGAATTGGTGCGTACCAATTCCCCCAATAATTAAATTCTGGAAAAATGGAAGCATAAATTGCTTAATAAAACAATTTCCTTTGCAATCAGTTTTCGCAGTTATAATTCATAAATCTCAAGGTTTGACATCAGATAAAGCAATAGTAGATATTGGGGATAAAGAGACACCAGTTTGCTTAACGCACGTAGCGTTGTCGAGAGTGAAATTCCTTCAAGGTTTATCATTTAATAGAAAATTTCCTTACGAGAGATTCTACAATATAAAAAATTTTCATATGCTGGTATGCAGAAAAAAAGAAGAAATTAGAATTAAAAAAAAATACATTTACAGGGCTTGAAATTCAATTTTCCAGAGGAGGGGAGTCTCCCTCCCAACATTTATAAATGGAGGGGAGTTTAGCTGTTTGGGAGGGAGAAAAAAAATCTTTAACACTTTATTTTATGTACTATTAAAAGAATTACACGAATACAGACATGACAAAATACCACTGAAACAATTTTTATCAACAATTTAGAATAATATAAAATGTGTTTTTTATTTAAAAAAAGAGTAAGTCAAGATTTTATATAGTCTATTTAGTTTTCAAAGGGATAAATTCCCTCCTTGTGCTGATTACTTTTGTTTAAGGTCTAGTAAACTCTGTTTTTGGTACAGGTTGATTTTAGATTGAGTGTAGATTGCTGCAAGTTGGGTTCCGGTTAATCTAATTTTTTAAAAGTTAGTTCAGTACATATCATTTCCGATTAAAGATTATTAGGATGAGCGAAGCGAATCCTCTACTAGTCCACTCAAATGGCACTTTGTCGTTCACTTTACAAAAAACTATACAGTATTTTCACTTGAAATTAAACACAAATATAAATTATGATCTGTAGATTTGCAGAATGTTATTTTTTTTACAGAAATACTTTTCAAAAAAATTATTATTTTAATTAATTTATTTTACATGCATTTCTAATGCGGACGCATTTTAGCAAATAAATAAAAAATGAAACGTGTATATTTTCAGAAAAAAAATATAAATCATGGAGTAAATAATTATAGATAGAATCATGATTAATTTAATAAATGAAATACGTTTTCATCACTCCGCAAAATCGTTTGCACAGATGACACTTAAACATTTTAAAAGAATTGTATTATGGATTTTTTTTTTTTTTTTTTTTTTTTTTTTTTTTTAGTAAAGTGGCAACAAAAGAATTGTAAGCAAATAAAATTAATTTTTAAATTTGCCATATAAATGAAAAATTAAAAGAACTGCTTAAAGTTGTTGCCTCGATTCAAGCTCTTTATAAATGTACTAAAGCAAAGTTGGCCGATTCAGAAACTATAAATGGACTTTAATCATTTCTTACTTTATCATTTGGATTTAAAGTAATGTTACGTTCTTATTTGTGGACCGAAAAAGGTTTAGTGAACGGTACTTTAGACTTTGTTGAGCGTATTAAAGAAAATCACAAGCCATCAAACCAGATACCGCGAATAATCATGGATAAATTTGAATACTGCAGTAATTTAACTTATAAGAATTGGTGCGTACCAATTCCCCCAATAATTAAATTCTGGAAAAATGGAAGCATAAATTGCTTAATAAAACAATTTCCTTTGCAATCAGTTTTTGCAGTTATAATTCATAAATCTCAAGGTTTGACATCAGATAAAGCAGTAGTAGATATTGGGGATAAAGAGACACCAGTTTGCTTAACGCACGTAGCGTTGTCGAGAGTGAAATTCCTTCAAGGTTTATCATTTAATAGAAAATTTCCTTACGAGAGATTCTACAATATAAAAAAATTTCATATGCTGGTATGCAGAAAAAAAGAAGAAATTAGAATTAAAAAAAAAAAAAAAAAAAAAAAAAAAAAAAACATTTATAGTTCTTAGTATCAACGAGAGTAGATTTTAATGTTTTTCCAAATATTTTGTTTGAATGTATTATTCTAAGATTGCTATCAAAGATTATTTGATGTGAATTACAAAGATTGAAAACATACCTATTTCAAATCATTTCAGATAACTCCAGAGGCTATTGGGAAATGTAAAAACATCTTTAAAACTTTTGATTAAAAATTAAAAAAATATTTTGTAAAATTTTGCTTCGAAAATATTTTTATTTATACCAGTCTTATATCACAGATAAAAAATTCCGAGGAAATTCTTAATTATTTGGCTGAATTTACATTTCTGAAATTTAAATACGCCAAAACATAAGATAAAGTTTTTGCTTAATAAAGATGCAAAAATAATATAAAATAATAATGTTATTTTCAAATATTTATCTTATGAAATAATGCTTCGCGAATCCAAACAAAGCACGGCTTTTGCTAGTAGTTACAAAAATGCTTTTTAGAATAAATGTTGAAAAAAATACATATAAACTAAGCATTTTAAATAGAAACGAATTAAGTTTTAAAAGCAATGATTAAAATATTTTAAAGATACGAAATACTTTAATAAACTAGGGTTACAGAATCTTACTGAACAAGAAATTTTTATGGCAGAATATTTCTATGAAGCACGAAAATTAATACATATCTGTATGAGGACGTGGGTTACAAAACAATTTTTATCCAGAAAATCAATTTTTGGGAAATCACGAAAAACCTCTAACTGCGTTCATTGGTTTTCAGTGTAAACCAAGATTTGGCAATATTTGATAATACTAAAAATACAGGATATATTTTTTTTTACATTGTATTTTTTCTGTAAACGTTTATTAACAGAATACATTCATAAAAAAAACACGATTTTCTTTTTCATAAGGTGGGTTTTGTAACTTACACCCTTATATATATACACATATATATTTATAGATATTCAAAAACTATACTATAATATACAATCTTTCTGAACCGAATCAAATATATATATATACATACATATATATAAATATGCACGATCAATAGTATATAAATATATATGTAATTAATAAGTATGTCTACATAATTATATAAATTCATTTTTCTACTTAAAAAATAGAATCTCTACTATAGATGCAATTATATGCTTATTTTTCTATATTCGCGTTATGACATAGATTTATTTATTTTATTCATTTCTTGTTGGATTTGGCGTAGATTTTCTTTCTTTCTTTCTTTTATAAGATTGGCTTGAAATAAAGTCATTGGACTCGGATTGGACCTAACTCGCCCTCTACAGGACCCTAAATCAGTGTTTATAATGGAACAAAATTATTTAATTTATATATTTTTATTTATCTGCGAAAATTATTTATTAAAATGCGCCTGTGGTAGTTCTCTAATATTATTCATATTGAATTTTCAAAAAAGGTCAAACTGTTTTTTGTCTCGAGGAAAAACTCTTCTGCTCTATATTACGTATAGTATATGTCCGCCTCTGAGATTTCAGGGTAGATTTCAGAGTTGCGATCCACGCCCATCCAGCCATACATACCAACACGCCAAAAAAGAAACATTTTCGGCACGCCTTTGCGCTAATGTGTTAAGGAAGGAAAACTGAAATATACATCACCTAACTTACCCTGCACAACCTAGAAATTACACATATGACGACTCAATCTATTTTCCTAATTTATTAGTTAGCTTCTCGTCTTATTTTAAACGTTCACTTTTACTTGCAAAATTCTTCAAAACCAGAACAGCAAATAAATAATACATAAGTTGCACTATCTTATTCTTAACCAATAATTAATCCCTGAACCATTAGTTTCAGGGGTGCCGTTGCAATTGCAAAACGTTTTAAATCTTGTTCTTGAACAAATGGAAATTCATAAAAAAAGAACAAATGTTTCTTTATTTACAAAACTAGAACATAAAAATGTACGAAAATACACAATAGCACTATTTTGAATTACTCACGACTCCAAAGAATCCTTCTTTATCTTTAAGTCTTAAAAACTACTATATTACCCATCCATAAGAAAACTGACACATTTTCCAAAAAAAAAAAAAAAAAAAAAAAAGTGTTACATTTTGCTAATAGGTCTATCATAGGTGCGTCTTGTTACACAAAAATTTATTTTTTATTATTTTTTATTTAATTTATACTTATATTAATTGTATTGCCCTGTCAACCTTTCTCCTTCCCCCGAGAGTTTGATTGATATATCAACCATTGTTATTGTTCCTGCAAGAACTCTGTTTAGCAAAGTTCACTTTGACTAATTCATCTATGCTTTTCTGAAAACGACTCATCAAATCTGGCATGAAGTAAATGTAAGCATCGCGACTCTTGTAAAAATTCAAAAACTCTGCATTGATCACTGATCAAGTGTAAGAAAATCACTTTTTTAACGCTATATGTCTAATCGTGGCCAAAGAAGAGAGTTGGCTTACAGAGTAGGTAAAAATATTCAACTTTCAAGCCTCATCCGTTTTTACTCCTATATGCTGAGCTAAATGTTATAGTTTGATGTTACAATAAAATCATGCAAATTTCCTTTTGCTTCAAACTCGATTCTAATTCTTTTTTTTTTTTCAAAATTTTATTTATTATTTATTATCTGGGAATCAATAAGGATATTTTTATGCAGTACGAATATTTTCAATGATTCAGTACCCCTCGAGTTACCTAAATTTTTCAAAGAAATGCTATGCAATAACAATAGCAGAAATTGATTCTCGCACACAAATATCCATTTTTTAAATATTTATATGTATAGGTATATATGTGTGTGTGTGTTACTGGTTTTCATTATACATGAAGACTCATGATATTATTTATCAAGTTCTTGTTTTTAAAATTTTTCTATGAAGAATGATCTAGAAAATGTGCCATAAAACGTATGTTGATCTAAATAAAGGTATTTTTATCACTATTAGCAATTTCTAGCTTATTTTGATTCACAAGTTTTGTTTCTCAGTTTGGTTACCAATTTGAAAATGTTTTCATGTACTATTTTGAAAGAAAAGAAAGCACAAACAAATTAATATTTATTTCTTAACATAGGCATTTTTTCTTTCAGACATGAATAATAATAATAATAATAATAATAATAATAATAATAATAATAATAATAATAATAATAATAATAATAATAAACACTTAAAACTTGATTATCCACAGTAAGAAGAAGTTGTATAATTATTATTCAATCGGTAAATTTCGTGTTTAAATATTAATCATGTTTGAAAATTAATCTAATATAATTTCGTATGCAGCGATTTTCTGCAGTTCCATATATTGACCTTCGATTTATTCTGTGGAGCTGATCCAGAGTATCAGACCAGATAAAGTGATCGTTGAGGTTAATTGAGTGAAATAGTCCTCCAGTGTTCGTGTCCGGGATAGCGCAGTGGTAGAGCATTGACGGCTTCAGCCAATACATCCCTGGTTCGAATCCTGGCCCGGACTTTTTTCATCCAAAATTCAAAAATAGAAAAAATTACATCTGTTATAATAAATTTACCGATTGAATAATCGTGTTTAAAAATTAATCTAATCTTATTTAATATTTGCTTCCTTACAAAGTAAAAATATTTTTCCCTTTAACTCTTTATGCCCAGACGGTTTTTTAAAGTACTATTAAAATGACTTGTTATAAAATTCATTTAATAGATCACTTAATAATAATATTGTTTAGATAGAGTTAAAGATACTTTATCTTGTTCCAAAAACATTATTGAATGCACAAAACAGAAATATTTTAACAAGTCGAAAATGAACGTCAAATGTAGCAAATGAGGTGCATTCGTACAAAGTTTTAAAAATATTTAGATCTTAGTGTAATAGTATACAGTACTTCGGATGCAGTATAGTGGTAGAAATCTTATGATCGTCTCTGTAAATAATATTTGCTTTCTATTCTACATAAAAGTAACTTGTACTAAATTTCAGCAAAATATATCAATTTCGTAAAATGTGAAATTGTTTAATATAATTAAAACGCGCTCCAAATAATGTTTCCCCCTATACCGTTATGCAATGGAATACTTTTGTGTGGTTCTGTTAATTAATAACCACATATTGTACCGAATGTATGTTTTATATCCTGCATAGACGCATATAAATTTTATTATGTTTGAATGAGCGTAACATCGTTAAAATGCACTTGAAACTATTTTTTTCCCAGTGGCCGTAATACAATGGAATACTTTTGATTGTCCCTGTAATTAAACTATACTTCCTATTTTCATAAAATTTTAAATGATTCTACAAAATTATGCAACAATTATATATTTTAAATTTAAAGCAATTCAGATTGGTAGTTTTTGCTTTGTTTTATGCGGATGGACGGACAGACTGAACGACGACTTTAGGTGCTACGTATTTACATTATTACGAACGTACCTAAATAGACGATTTCTTTTCCATTTGCGAGTTTTCAGCTTTCTTGAAATTGTGGGGGGGGTGACAAGATTGCGGGGGAATAGCTTCAGTTAGGACCTATTTTTATCTTTCTACTGTAAGAACATTATGTTCATACACTTTTTAATTCCGTAAAATACTAAAAAATATATTTAAATAAAGATTTGAGTGGAGTTTTAAATATTCACAAAATCCCTATGAATACAAATTTAGTTAATTAAATTTAATTGGCAAACTCTTTCTAAAACAGATTAAATGACAGTATTTTAATGTAATTTCAAATATTCACGAAAAATGCTTTAAGGGTGTATTTCGATTCAAACTGCTTATTTTCCGATTTATTTTTAAATTCATTTTTACTCTCAAATGCACCAAACTTTCAAATTCTCTTATTTAGAAAGTACACAAGGTGCCGTAATCATCGATTCTCTGATAAATGCAGAAAATATTGCAAAAAAAGCAATCAAAAACAGCATTTTGAACCGAATTTTCTGAAGCGGGAGGTCACGAACGAAAAAAAGGGTCGTAGTGAGAAGGTTATTGTTTATAAATCAAATTCTAATTAAATTAGCGTAAAAAGACATCTCACGGCACCTTGTACGTCCCTTCAAGAATCCCCTCAGCATGTTTCATGTTTCTACTTTTAAAAATTTGTCTGAAATTGTATCGGAAAATTTCGAGCTCTTGAAGATGGAAAACCGTTTTTTCGAATACACCCTTAAAAAATGAAATTTTCATGAACTCATAATTTGGATTACAAAGGTTAAAAAGTTTTCGCTACATTCTGTAATAAATGCATGGCAAAGAAGCAAATAAAACTTGATCAGCAAAAGTGAAGCTGAACTTCTGTAAGTGAGCTTTTACTTTCTTCAGCGGCAGGTAACCAACTAAAATAAACTTTCAGACACGTTTCGCTTCTCACTTCGATGATTTGTTTGCAAACATATTCATCCCATGATGCACTTTTAGAAGAAGAACAAGCTATTAGCTGAGTATCGATCTGTCCGTCTGTCTGTCAGCTGACCTCCAGTCGCCATACAGGGGGTGGAAAACACCGAAAACATTTTGACGTGGGTGTGGTCCTAAGATTCTTCGGACTGAGGTCAGTTGGCCTGTCCCCTGGCAGACCTTGACCAACTTCTGATCAAATCGGGGTAGGTCATCCACAATGGATTGCTGTACAGATCTGGCAGCTTACTTTCTAAACTTCCTGGTCAGATCGGTGCCTGTTTTGATTTTTGTTTTGGGGCACTGATCGATCCATTTGTATTCCAATTATGTAAAGCTGCTTTTGGGAAGGGAAAGAATTGTGGCTGGAATTTCGATGCGCTCCTTGTCATTGATAGATCGCTGAGTCATTGATTCTGACAATGGATATCTCTACTTAATTATGAACTCCCTCTCTGTGCATCCGAATTTGGTATTAACGAACACGATGTTACTGAAATTTTGACAGGTTTGCTTGCCCAGGGTTACGCAGAATAAATTTAATGTGTACATACTTTTACAAAAATGTTAAGCTTCTGTAACCGGAAAAAATATTTGAAACTTTTTTAATTATATTTTTTAACCCTTTAGCAAACAACACCTAGAAAAAAAATCTAATTAAGTACTGTACTGATATCAGGAATATTTAATTAACATATTTTTAATAAGCCGCGGAAAAATATGGATGTTCTTAGTTTTAATAAATTTGTAAATTCCGGTGTCAGTCCATAATTTTTATCATTTTACAAACAAAATTATTCCGTGGCGGAAAAGGTTACCATTTCGATATTTACAATTAAATCTTGTAAATAAATATAATTAGATCAAGAAGTTTTGATAGAATAAGGTTAAAGCAATTGTAATTAGAACAAATATAGAATATTCTTTAATTATTTTATTAATTATTTAATTAATAATTTAATATTTATACCTTTAATAATTATACCTTTCAAACATATACAAGTAACTTGAAATTTCAAGATGCACAGTCACTCACAGAACAAAATCTAGAGAGTTGGGGAAAGGAGGGATTCCGGAACAATCAATTGACAAGATCCTTATCCTCTTCTTTTAACCTTTTACTGAAAAATATAAAAAATTAAATAAATATAAATATAAAATTATAAAAAAAAATTACAAATATATAATAATTATAAGTAAATAAAAATAAACATAATAATATAAAATTAAGAGAGGTTTGTCAGAACAGCAATACAGTTTGTAAACATATAGACATAAAAAAATACATAAATTTAATAGCATACATTAGAAAAACAAAAATAGGCTTTTATCAGTATTAGTCAAAATGACTAGTTAAAATAATTTACATATTTTCCATTATTCAATATCATTTTTTAAGTAAGAGACCAAGATCTTTACCCCTGTTTTCAATAATATCAGAATAAAAAGGAAACAGAAATAAAAATTGCTTTCCACAGCCATTTGGAGGCAGCTGATGAAAAGCTTTAACTTTTTCTCTCAGTGTTTAATATAATAAAACATTTGAGAAACATATGTATATATTAGGAGCCTTCGCCAATCATGCTGGTAGGATTTTTTTAAGAAACTTTGAATGAAATGAAATATCTGTGTAAATTTGATCATGCACTTTTACATATAGACGGACAGACAGACACACGGACGATGACTATAAATGCTACGTACTTGTAGTGTTACACATACGCTTAAAAAAGAGTGCGCTGCTTGACTGATATTAATCATCAGATCTCTAACTTATCTAACATCACGATCATAGAATTTACTTTCTTAAAATTTATTTAATTAAACTAGTTTACTTTAGGCCATGCCTTAATAAGGCTTGAACCTCAAATTTTTTTCACTTTTTTTTCCAAGCTTATCTCAAAATCGATTAGCATCCAAAGACTTCTTCTCCTATTAGAGTCATGCTAGCCCATTGCTATTAATCTCGATAAAAAAGAAGAAGAGGATGAAAAAAAAAGCAACCTCTGTCTGGACATTTAAGGTGCTTAAAGCTTACTGTAAGACAATTTAGTCATTTACAATATATACATCAGAATCTCGATTATCCAACCCTCGTTTAAACGGAACTCTCTATTAATTGACATCCGTTTCTTGACCTTTTTTTTTCAACTTTCTTTACTTTCACATTCCTTGTGTATGCAAGCGGTACTTTCCGACCTATGAGTAAAGATAAATATTTTGTTTCCCCGTTCTTAGAATTCCTTTGAAATTGATTTGAGCTCTTGTTAACTCCAATCATAATATAAGTGTGACCAGCTGCAACCTATGGATCAAAACATTTTGGAATCTTTAAAATGGCACTAAAGAAAGGGCATTAATCAGAAAATTCCTTTTTAAAGAAGTTCTGCATCCGACGCAGTTTCAATAATCGATTATTGGAAAACAACCAACATTAAGAGCTGCATTTATATGATGAGTGAAGCATGAGAATTTATGTGGCAATTGACACTAAGGCAGACCCGCCATGTCTCCGGCTTTTTTGTATACCAATATTTTAATACAGAAAATGTGCTTTATTTATTTTGAACATTTAGGCCATTTAAAAGAACCCGATTTTCTCTAAAATAATAGTGGTGTTTAAAAAGCCGGAAAATTGGGAATACTGCACTAAGGTAAAATTGGCAAAAGTTTTTCCTGAATTTTTCAACTGGTGCAGATAAAAATGTTACAGACATTGAGATAGATGATGCTACAGAATTTTCAAATCTTTTTAGCAGAATTCCAGGTTTTAAGAAAGATGGGACAAAAGACAAAAAAAAAAAAAAAAAAAAAAAAAAAAAAAAAAAAATCAGATATTTATTTAATTGTGACGTGGAAGAAGCAGACTGCTACACTGCCAGTTGCTTAATGCTGTTGAAATTATCACATAAGTCCGACAGTTTCCAAAAGAAGACGAAGAAGAAGCTGATGATAAGGATGAGAATGATTCCCAAGTAAAGATTGGTAACAGTGATGCTTTTGAGAGTTTATCAAAAAGCCTTGCTTGGTTGAAACAACAAAAACAGTATGATTGTTTTGAAGTAAAGTTAAAAAAAAAAACTTCGTAACAGAGCAGTGCAGCAAAGTATGAATCATTGACGCCAGATGAAGCTTCCATTTAAATCATTGTAAGGATGTTTTTTTTTTTTTTTTTTTTTTTTTTTTTCTTGTAACGTTTTCTTTTAATATAAATTCATTTTCAATCATTATTTGAATTTACAGATTTATTTAGCAGTCTAAATAGTCATAATAGCAGTTCGATAACAATATCACATATTAAACTAGATGCTTATTAACAAATTCTTGATTATTCGAGACAGGTTTAGTCCCAGTTATGTCGGATAGTAGAAGTTCTATTGTATTTCCAGTAGTCACTTGCAACAACTATTTGCAATATTCAACTAAACAATTTTAATTATGATAAATAATGGACAGGTCAAAGAGTTTAAGTGAAAACCAAGGAACGTCTGTAAAGTCTTTTTCTGATTTCTTTTAATTTCTTTTAATTTTTTTAATTAATTATTTTTCTTTTGTATAAGAGGCCATGAACAAATAAATAGAATATCGTGATGGAAATAGTTGTTAATATCGAAAGCTAATTTAGCACACAGTTTTGTAGCAAATAGTGATCGCATTTCTTTTGATATATCACATTTTATACAAAAGTTTTTTTTTTAAATATGTTTGTGTATTTTTGTTTGAGAAAATGAATTCTTTCGCGAAACTCATAAAATCTTGTAATTCTAATACTATAGAGAAAAGCACGTGAAGAAACATTAATCATCAAATCGTAATTGATCTATATTTCGATTGCAGAATTAATTCCTTTTCATGCCATTTATTTCATTAATTCTTTTTTATTCCATACCTTAATCAGTCTTGAACGTTCAATTTTTATTCGTTATTCTTTTACCAATTCTATCAGAAACAAATCTATACATATAATAAAACAGTAGGACCCGGTGTGTCTGTACATTGAAGATAATTGACAAAAATGGAGTCAGGGCGATAAAAGAAAACCAATGAAACACAAAAAAATTTTTTTTGAATTTTTTGTCTGTCTGTCTGTTTGTTCGAGGTTATCTTCGTAACTACTGAATGGATTTTTATGCGGTTTTCACTAATGAAGAATGCACACTCCCGGGCAGTGTATAGGCTTTGTTTCATCAAAATCGGACAACAGACAAAAAAGTAACAAAAAGAAACAAAAGAAACTATTAGGTGCGCTGCTCACGTTTTTTAGTACATATAAAATCCAATAGATGTCACTGTGCGATTTTAAAACGCGCTATCGTTATGTTTTCGCCAGTCTACTTAAGTATGAGAAAGTTTCAAGCTGGCTGTCGTTCCATGTGGTTTAGTCAGTAGAACGTCAGTGCGCCATACTGATGGCCCGGGTTCGATTCCCAGCATGGAATTTTTTTTCACTATGTTGGCATTAACGCCTATAAGCAATTAAAAGAATTTGAAATATTGTATTCAAGGCGAATTTTCTCTCTGGGAAAATTTCCTTGCATTAATATGTCAGTGTAATTTTTTTTTCGATTTAATTTTTTTTTCGAAACTTTGTTTTTCTTAAAAAATTACAGTAAATATTTGATATTTCCCAACGTTTTTTGAATGATCGACTTGCTTTTTTTTTTTTTAATGTATGTCTGAACCTTATCTAACTACTTCTTCAAGATTTCTTTAGATAAACCGACCAGCGTAGCGGGCGAAGGCCGCTAGTAATGAAATATCACAATGAATATAAATGTCAATATCAAAAGCTAATCGGTCCCCAAATTTCGTTGCATACATAGGAGTCTTTTTTCCTTCTTTTTCTCTG
Source organism: Maratus speculifer (assembly GCA_964019185.1). Lineage (NCBI taxonomy): Eukaryota > Metazoa > Arthropoda > Arachnida > Araneae > Salticidae > Maratus > Maratus speculifer. The sequence goes on from OZ025296.1 coordinate 26,507,958, forward strand.
TTTCCATTTTTTTTCTTTTCTTTTTCTTTTTCTTTTTGTCACATCTAATACTAAGTGGAATTTTTAAAAAGTATTACTGAGTGTTTTCTTTTGACAAAATGAACTATTTTTTTTTCTTTATAAATGAATTATATATTTTTTTTATTCATCTCTGTTTCCATTTTTTTCTCTTTTTCTTTTTCTTTTTCTTTTTGTCACATCTAATACTAAGTGGAATTTTTAAAAAGAATTACTGAGTGTTTTCCTTTGACAAAATGAATTCTTTAGGGAAACTCATGTTAGATGATCATACAAACTTAAAATTAAAAACATAGAGAAAGACACTTGAAGAAACTGATCATCCAATCTATAGCCGATCAATAGTCCTATCGCAGATTAAATTCACTTTCTTGCCAATTATTTCATTATTTTTTTAGTCCATGCCTTTATCCCTTCGCGACCATGGGTGCATATGTGCATCCTCATACGATGAATAAAGCACTAGCTTTTCATACCACTAAAAAAGAAAAAGAAAATTTTTCTTATTGAATTAAGACATTTTCTTAAGATATTTCATTTACCGAATAAAACTCATGTAGAAGATGCTGGTCCCGAAAGTGTTAATCAGTCTTAAGCCTCTATTTTTTTTTCATTATTATGTTTCACAATCCTGTCATAAACAAATACTGGAAGGATATAGGATAAATAAAGGATATAAATGTTGATATCAAAAACTAATTTATTCCCAAATTTCGTTGTACATAGTTTTTTTTTATTTTTATTTTATTTTATTTTATTTATTTTTTTTTAGGTTACGTCTTATACCTAAGTGAAACTTTTTTAAAAAAAGCATTGGTTTGTTGAGAAAGTTCGTGGCAATTAATTTCAACTGGTAAATATTTTTATGTTCTATTCGTGCCCCTGTTAAAAAAGCATGTTCTACAGTATGTTTATTTTGCAAATGTTGTTAAAGAATACATGACAGATTTTCAAAAGGCAACGAGAGATGAATTTAAAAATGACACATGAATTGAGAAACAAACTTTTGGGACAAATTTTAATTGTCAGAAACAAACTCTTTCCATTCGTTTGAGGCATTTTTTATCTTCCCTCCTAGTCTAAGGCTCCTGTTCCTGCAAGTGAAGACACTCGTGAAACACATTAAACCTATGGGGACGTAATTTTCTAATGTCTCGTTTGCATTTCGACATTTTTACACAATCTTTTTTTTTCATTGTATATTTGTGGTTTATCTCTTCATCGCTTTTTTTTTTTTTTTTTTTTTCGATTTTGGTTTCAAATTTTTTTTTTTTTTTTTTTTTTTTTTTTACAACGTTACTTCTATTTTTGAAACTGGTTCCGAGTGCAGAGACAAACCTCAGCTATCCAAAGCGAAAAAAATGTCGAAATGCAAAGAAGATATTAGAAAATAACCTTTCTATACCTTTAGCTGGCAAGTGTCTTTGCCTGCAGCGCAAGAGCCCTAACGACATTGCTCCGTCCAACCATTCTTTGCTTCTTTTTCTCAAAAATTCTCTTTGCCAAGAAAAATTATCTCTTTGAATGACATAGAAAAGCATCTCGATAAGTATTTTCCCATAAAATCACAAATGTTTTGGAAAGAAGGCATTGTGAAAATTTCGGAGAAACAGAAGAAAGTTGTTGAGCACAATGTCACCTGTACTAAAATTTAAACTTTCTGCTTTTCAATTTTTCTTCAAAATATATTCGAATTTTCTGGACAGACTAAATATTGTTAAATATTTTCACATGTCAAAATAATTCCTTTCGTAAAACTCATATTGGAGGATCATAAAAAAATTTGTATTTATAATACCCTAAAAAAGACGCTCGAAGAAACGTTAATCATCCAATCTTGTAAGTGATCTATATTTTTATCGCGTATTTAATTCACTTTCTTACCATTTATTCCATTAAATCTCTTTACTCCATGCCTCAATCAGTTTTGAGCCTCCAATTTTTTCATTATTCTTTTTCCAGTCCTATTTTGAATTCCGCGGGCATCTTCATCTTGTAGGTACGGATGCTGGCTACAATTAACCTCGATAAAAAAAAAAAAAAAAAGAGAGAGAGAGAGAGGGGGGGGAGGATGAAAGAGCAAGGCTTTTTGTCTATCTAGGTGGCTCACTCCTTTCCCTCTCGTTTTCTGTTTGTTTTGTTTCTTTTTTTCATTTCCTCAGAGGAGGGGGTGGGGTCGAATCTGCCCATCACGCTTCTGAATCTCGGCCTCGCTGTTCCAAATCTTGATGACGAGGTTTTCTATTGCGACATTGAGATCAGCTTCAAGCGGTCAGCGCTTTTGCTTAATGAGCTGCTCGAGCAAGGGAAAACATGAGAAGGGGAAAAAATATAAAAAAATGGGATGAGGTATTTTATTTATTTTTATTTTTATTTTTATTTTATTTTATTTACTAGCAGATGATTAGTTATTGCATGCTTTTTTAAAAGTAAGTCTTGAGGGATGCACACATATAATGTTATCACTTTAAGAAGGTTGGGAGGGGGGGGGGGAGGCGGATAAGGTATATATTATTGTTTGATATCTTTGGGGAAAGAGAGGAGTTTATCTTTTGATACCGTTGTCATTTTTTATTCAACCAAAATTACCTTTACTTCGGTAACTTTTTATCACATCAATATAGACTGTTATTTTATTTTATTTTATTTTTAATCTATTATCTATTTTTATAAAAATTCTAACTTATTATTAAAACTATTAAATAATTGTAAAACAATTTCATCCCAAAATGTTTAATATCCCAACGTTCTGTCTTCCTATTTTTCTGGCATATGTGCATACAATTTGTGGTCAGAGAAACTAGCTTCGAAACGATACTTGCTATTTTTACATGAGGGGGGAAAATGAGTAAGAAAGCTGTTGTCTACTTGTATTGTCCTGCTTACTCACATTCAAAGGGCAAGTGCAAAAATGGAATATTACTGTTTAATCCATTACGTAATAATTGGCGCAGCATGCACCTTAAAGCCCCACACTGAAATATATCCGGATGATAGTTTTAAGTCTATGGGGGCGTTTTTTTTTTTTTTTTTTTTTAATATCTTGTTCAAATTTTAATTTCTTTACACCTTTTTTTCCGTATAGGACAGCTGAGGACGATCTACAATCGAGCTAGTTTTTAGCTCACAGGTTATCAAAGCCTGGGAGCTTATATGCCCGCCCGTTCTGCATGTGTATATGTGCGTATGTGCGTAACGCGATAACTCGTGATAAAAATATCCAATTAACGTGAAATTTTGAATATATGTATATTCTGATAAGGCGCCTCCCTGATTAGTTTTCGGAGTTCATTCCATATGTATAATAGGGGGAACGGGGGTTAATGCCCATAACCTTAACTTATATAAATGGGTTTTTCATGCAGAATTATCAGTCTTCATTCAAAATTTAGGTGTAGGATCATTCCGATGAGGCACTTCCGAGATTAGTGTTAGGTGTTCATTGGATAAGTATAAAGAGGGGGGACGGGGGGCTCAGGCCCCTTCCCTTAATTGATATAGATTGGTTTTTCATGCAGAATTATCAGTTTTTGTTCAAAATTTAGATGAAGCGCCTCCGTGATTAGTATTATTCATGCAGATTTTTTATTATAAATCATATCTCCGTTTAGTTTAAGGGGTTCAGTGATTAAGTATAAAACGGGAAAATGGAGGGAGCTGATCCCTCCCCTTAATTTGTTTTTCCAACGGAATTAACCCTTGAAAATATAAGGCTGTAATATACAATTAGTATGCGTAGCCTGTGAGCTCAATGCCATCAGTTTAACTGGGCAATATTCTTTTTATTACTTTTTCAACTTATGTTTCAGATAAATTTTTAAAAATTACTTTAACTTTCGAAACCGGTTAGAACCGGTTCTGAAATTGAAACTATCTTATTATGAAAAATTATATAAAAAGCGATTATTATAACAAATATTATGAAGTTATTTTAAATATTATAGGGATATTTTATTAACTTATTCTCTTCCTATAAATTGAATAATAAATGTATAAATATGTCTCCATATTACTGCGTATCGGTCTATTTTAAAAAAAAATAATAATTGTCACTGTCGCCAACAATGATTTTTTTGTGACCGGGGTCATAGTTCCTTAATATTAAGAAAACGGTTCGATACAAAACGATGAAAATTGATGGTATTATAGAGAAATGTTTGATAATACGCTGATTCAGCCAGTTTTTAAATAAAATAAGTATTTCAAGTTAAAAATTCAAATGTTTAGCATTTGGAGAGGTATTTTTTTTTTTTTTACATATTTTAGAAAAGAAGATTATTTAAAACTGTTGTCAATTGTAAGAACACCAAATTAATTGGAACATGTATAAATATGTCTGCATATTACTACTGAAAAAGAAAAAAAAATCAAATAAGAATTAAATGATTGCGTGTTAAAAGCAGGCAAATATTAAAAATCACGTCATAAAAAACTATATTTACAAGTGGACTTTAAAAGAGAAAGAAATTTTTCAAATAATAAGTTCATTAATAAGTTCATTATATACATTAAAATTGTAAATTGAAGAAATTACGCTATATTTAAAGTGGGCAATTAATTAACAGTTGGTAAAATAATTTTAATTTAAATATATATTTAGGCGATACATTTTCTTCATCTTTATAGATAATCCTTTCAACTATTATCGGGAATTCTAAGACAGCGCAAATAATATTTCCTTTCTAACAACAAAAGTATTTTTACGTAAATATTAAAATAAAAAAGAAATTTTGGTGAAAATTATACCAGGTTTAAAATGATACAGCAGTTTAAAAATATACTTACAGGAGACAATTCACATTGCTAGATGATCTTTTAAACTATTGTTACCAATCCTAAAGAAACGAAAATATAAATAGTTCCTTTCAAGCAACAAAAATAATTTCACATAAATATTACAAAGACTAATACAACCTTAAAATAATAAATTTAATGTGCATTAAAAACAATAAATAGAAAGAATTAAGTCATATTTAAATGATCAAACAATAATATACAAAACAGTTTAAATTTAAAAATATATTTGTGCAAGATATTTAATTCATGTTTTGAGATGATCTTTTTAACAATTGTTGTTAGTTCTGAAACAGCGTAAATAACATTTCCTTTCTAAAAATAAAAGTATTTTTACGTGGATATTTAAAAAAGAAATTATTAACAGAAAATTAATAACAGAAATTAATAACATAATAAATAACAACAAATATATTTTCACCTAAATATTAATAATGGTTAGAAAATTTTAATGAAAATTATATCAGATTTAAAATGATGCATTTAAAATTTTATTTAAAAAAACTCTCTTTTAGCGTTATTTTAAAAATACCGAGAGACAAAGACTCATTTAATTTCTCACTTAATTTTACATTAGCTTATTTTCAAAATTTTAACTCTTTTCTTTTTTTTAAATCAAAGATGAAAATAGACGTTGTGTCTCTTAACAGTGGATGATTTAGCCTTAAAAATCTAAAATCAAAAGTAAATGAGTGGAAACCCACTTACAGGGCGATCGCCAATGTTTTTTAAATCATGGTTCAATATTTTTATTGCCTATGAAATTAGCATGCTTTTAAAATTTCGTGTCTGAACGGTGGTCGGCAAGCGTAACTCGTAGGGGACTGATCCTCCTAGTAAAAAGAAAAAGAAAGAAAGAAATTGTTAAAATAAAAATATTTGGACAATGATAACAACATCTTTACCAGAACAAGAGGTGAACATTTAATTTAATTGGAAAATAAAAATTCTAGATCCAGATCAAAATACAAAAATAAAAGACAAGATTTTATCGTGTTTTAACTAGCCCAAAGCACACGAGGGTATTTAGCAACTACACTTAAAGGGTCCAATTTGTCAAAATCTTATTATATAAAGTATTTATAGGTTTATTTTAATGCATTTTTTCTCTAATGTATATTTCTATAAAAATTACTTATGATATAAAAAACTTTTTAAATTTTGAAGTTCTGCTGAATTCAGCCTATTAAAAATCATCATTTTTTGTAGTCAAGAAGAAGAATGGTCTTATTATCTTTGTACGAGCAAAACTTTACTCAAAGAAACACTATGTCTCTTAATGTACTATGTCTATAATTTTTTCATGTCTCTAACGTGAACTACGACTAGTAACAATTATAATTGTAATTCGGAATAAGTATCTAGTTATGATTTTGGGAATTTTGCAGCTCTTTCAATAAATATTTACTAAATTATTCATAATTTCCATTCACAAATATTACACTAAAACGTTGTTTTATTTATTTATTTATACTATATTTATTCATTCAATATTGCTGATGAATTCGAAACGGGGCAAAACTGCACACCATTTCTTAATAATGTCCTACATAAATAGTTGATTTTTCCAGTCATACGCTAGGATAGGCTGCTGATCTAGTTCTATATCCTAAATATTATCAGAAATAAATATATAGCAACATTAGGACAAGTGAATTTAATTCCTCTTCAATTATGTCCATAAATTTTTTTTTAGAAATGCCACTTGATATGTAACCAAAAGTACGGTAGTTATCAAAAAACGTTTTTAGCACATGAGCTACCACCTAAATTATTTAGCATTGTAAAATCGTCGGCAAATAGGATCTAATATCCCATATTAAAAATACAAACACGTGTGGAACACAGTTCTACCTGGTCGATTTACCCCAGTTTTATTATGGAGCAACTCGACCCATGAAGAAAGAAAAATAAAATATACATACCTATTTCATTTCTAGACATTAAAATGTAATTTTGAAAATTTTTGTCACATATAGGGAACTTAAATGAATACATTGACAAACGTTCAGGTTTTATTCAAATGGACATTACCTTTTAGAAGCTGAATTGCCAGAATCTCCAGAATCACATTGTAAAATCATGGCCCAGTTGCTCCATGAAAGCTTATGCCGTAAACATTGTTTGCAATATGAAGGCGGTTATTGCTCATGTAGCGACGTTTATTTTCCTGATCTGAAAAATGGAAAGTGAATCATAGTTCAGTTCAGTCTTGTAGCAGATAGTGAATGGAGCGGGACAAGAACATTTCAAAGTTTTGGCGGATAGCGAATGGAATGGGATATTGGCATCATCTGATTTGGCGTCCTCCGGTCCTGTGAGGCATGTTTTGGCGAGAATGCAGATTGGCTGGAGAACTCAGTGGAACTTTTTGAACACTTGATGTGAGACTTCATCGATGAAGCGTCGTGTTGTTAACGGCCGTGGATCGGTCATCAAATATAATATTTAATATGTTTAATTTACAATATGTTATTTATACAATTGAGTTTTTTATATGTTAATAAAGATTTATTTTGTTAAAAAGGAAATGTGTAATCACAGCTCACCTACAACTCACAACAAGTGGTGACCCGATTGTCACGCTTAGTGCTGTGATTTAAAATAAATAAAAAATAAAGTTATCCCCCAGAGTTCTGGTCAAAGCTACTGGAATACTTTTCAAAGTTTAAGGTATGAAATTTCATTTTGTTTATTCCTTTCGCATGTATATCCTCTGAGATTTTTTAGATAATTTAAACTGGTTTAGTTTATAATGGTTGTTTAGGACTTTATATTGCTGTTTTATTTGTTAAGATGTTTTAATCTTTGCTCAGTGTGGTTTAAACTTTTGTCTAGTTTGGCTTTTTAAGATTTCTGCTGGTTTTTAACTGTATACGGGATGCCGGACGACATTTCTAAGGAGACTGTGCAAGGGGGGAGTACAGTTTGTAATAGAGTGTCGGTAAAAGTTCCCAATTTCTGGCCAAGTAATGCAAAGTTATTTTTTGTACAGCTGGAGGCTAGTTTTAGGCTAGCGGGAATATCGGCCGAACAAACGAAATTTGAACATTTAGTAGCATCTTTGGATACGGAAACTTTATCTTTCGCTTGCGATATAGTGTTTAAACCGCCAGAGGAGCCGTATACTGCTCTTAAGACGCGTCTATTAACAGAATTTGAAGTTTCTCAAAATAGGAAGATTAAAACTTTGCTAGAAGATTTAGAACTGGGTGATAGGTCCCCCTCATTATTATTGCGTAAGATGAGAGAGTTAAGCGAGGGCCATGTTGATGAGGATTTTTTGAAAAATATATGGCTTCGAAGAATTACCAGTTTCGGTACAAACAATTTTGTCTGTCAGCTCTGAGAGTTTAAATAAATTAGCGGAGATGGCGGATAGGATATGTGAGTGTACGCAGGTAAACGTTCACTCTCTGGAATCGAGAAGGACTGAACAAACTCAGTTTAATGAGCAAAATAAACAGTTGGAGCAGTTGCAATTTCAGGTTCAGGAACTTTCAAAGTTGGTTAAAGCAGGTTCTTTTTCCAGGTCTCCCAAGAAGTCTAGCCGAAGGAATTCTTTTAACTCAGGGGATAGGTCACGCAAAGAGGGGTGGCTATGTTGGTATCATTTTCGATTTAAAGAAAAGGCTCGAAAATGTGTACCTCCGTGCGCTTATAAACCAAAAATTGACCTTCGCTCGCAGGAGTAGCGACGGCTACTGCACGTATGGGCTTAGGTCGCAGGTTGTATGTTACAGATAGGGTTACACAGTCCAGCTATTTGATAGATACAGGCAGCAATGTTTCATGTTTTCCGAGGTCATTTTTAGTTAAAAGTACTAAAAAGGGGGATTTTACATTGTATGCCGCTAATGGTACAAAAATCTGCACTTACGGTACTAAACTATTGACACTGGATTTCGGATTAAAACGTAAATTGCAATGGCCGTTTATCATAGCTGACGTGAATAAACCAATTATTGGCGCTGACTTTTTGCAACATTTTGGGTTGCTTGTTGATTTAAAAAAAGGCGTTTATTGGACCCCGTGACAAATTTTTCTGCTCGTGGTCGCGCCGGTCTGTGTGACATTCCTGTAGTTAAGACTATCATTGGAAACTCTCCATATGTAAAGTTGTTGGAAAAATATAAGGAAATAACGCAGTTAAATAATACTAATAAGCGTATCATAAAACATGATACAGTGCATTATATCCCTACGGTTGGTCCACCTGTTACTGCTAAAGCTCGGCGTTTACATCCAGCGCAACTTCGGATAGCTAAACAGGAATTCGATTACATGCTCGAAAAAGGTATTTGTAGGCCATCTAAAAGTAATTGGGCCAGTCCATTACATATGGTCCCTAAGGGCGTTTCAGATTGGAGACCAACTGGGGATTATAGGGCATTAAACCGAATTACTGTACAGGACAAATATCCTATTCCGCACATTCAGGATTTCACTTATATGTTAAAAGGTAAAAAAGTATTTTCTAAAGTGGATTTAGTCCGTGCCTATCACCAAATTCCGGTTCATCCTCCCGATATCCCTAAAACTGCTATTATAACTCCTTTCGGTTTGTTTGAATTTCCATTTATAAATTTTGGATTATGCTCTGCGGCGCAAACGTTTCAACGCTTCATAAATGAGGTACTGCGAGGTTTGGACTATTGTTTTCCTTACCTCGATGATATCTTAATAGCAAGTGAAACGCACGCTCAGCATATGCAGCACTTAGAGGAAATTTTTAAGCGGTTTAGAGATTACGGGATTATAATTAATGAATCGAAATGTGAGTTTGGTAAGGAAACTATAGATTTCCTGGGCCATACTATTGACAGCCAGGGATGTGTTCCACATAAAGTGAAAGCTATTCTTGAATTTCCAAAGCCGAAAACTGTTAGCGACCTTCGTAGATTTCTGGGTATGGTGAACTACTATCATCGTTTTATACCCCATATTGCAGCAATATTGAGACCATTAAATGCTTTCTTAAATGGTGCAAAAAAGAGGGATAAAAGAGAAATTCAGTGGGATGCGGATGCAGAGAGTAGTTTCGAGCAAGTTAAGCAAGCTATGGCTAATGCGACTTTGCTTTATCACCCCTCACAAGACGCGAAGCTTGCACTTATAACAGATTGCAGTGATTTTTCTATGGGTGGGGTGTTACAAGAAATTACGCCCGATGGTCCAAAACCACTTGGATTTTTCTCTCGTAAGTTGTCCTCTACACAATGCAAATATTCAACATACGACCGGGAATTGTTAGCTGCATATTCTGCGATCCAATATTTTAGGCATATGTTGGAGGCACGGGTATTTACGCTGTATGTAGATCACAAACCCCTAACTTTTGCGTTTCAGCAGAAACAAGAAAAATGTTCCCCTAGAAGGCTTCGGCAGTTAGACTTTATATCCCAGTTTACTACGGATATACGTTATTTGCCGGGTAAAGGAAATTTTGTTGCTGACAGTTTATCTAGAGTTTGTGAAATTCAGTTTTCTTCACTTGCAGATTTTGAATTGTGGGAAAAGCTGCAAACAGAGGATGAGGAGCTAAAGCATATTTTGGACGGAGAGGTTGAATTTAGTGGAAAGTTAGCTAAAGTACAAATGCCGGATGCCAAAACACTATTGTATTGTGAAACTTCTGGTGAGGTTAACAGATTTTATGTCCCCCAGACTTTGAGATATAAGATTTTTGAGTCACTACATGGTTTGTCGCATCCTGGTATACGAGCTACTAGGCAACTAATCAATTCAAAATATATTTGGCCAGGGCTAAATAAGGATGTTTCTATGTGGTGTAGGTCATGTATTCCCTGTCAAAGAACTAAGGTACACCTGCATACTAAATCTCCTTTGGTCCAATTTTTAGTTCCAGATGAGAGATTCTCTCATATACACATAGACATCATTGGTCCTTTGCCTCTAGTACATGGATTCAGATATTGCCTCACTATGATTGATAGGTTTACCCGGTGGCCAGAGGCTGTACCGATTGTGGATATTAGTGCTGAAACAGTTGCTCAGGCTTTTGTTCAGACGTGGGTTTCTCGCTTTGGTACGCCTCAGAGGATTACATGCGATCGGGGTAGGCAATTTGAGTCCATACTATTTGAAAGTCTGGCAAGAATGCTAGGCTCTAGTGTAGCTAGGACTGCTTCATACAGACCCCAGTCCAATGGATTGGTAGAGCGACTTCACCGCCCTTTAAAACAAGCATTAATGTGCTATAAGGTGGACTGGTTGGAGGCTCTTCCACTAGTTTTGCTTGGTCTACGGACTACAGTGCGCGAGGACCTGGCCGCATCTACAGCTGAGCTGACATATGGAACAACTTTAAGGCTTCCAGGTCAGTTGTATGAAGATAACCCCCTGTCAGACCCACCGGCTTATGTTTTGAAGCTACAAAAATTAATGTCTGCTTTGAGACCTTGTCAACCTTTAAAACATGGGCAGCAAAAGATCTATGTTCCAAAAGAACTGAAAAATTGCACCCATGTGTTCATTCGGAGAGGTCCTTTTAAGAGATCTTTGCAACCGACTTACGAAGGTCCATTTAAGGTCGTAAGGCGACTTGAGAAAAACTTTGTGGTTTCTGTTAAGAACCAGGAAAAGATCCTACATATTGATCGGTTAAAACCTGCATTTCTTTTACATGAAGACGGTGAGCCTGATTCTACGCCTTACATAACCCGATTCGGAAGGAGGGTTCGTTTTCGTCTCCCACGGCATGTGTGAGACTGGCGGGGGAGTTGTGTAGCGACGTTTATTTTCCTGATCTGAAAAATGGAAAGTGAATCATAGTTCAGTTCAGTCTTGTAGCAGATAGTGAATGGAGCGGGACAAGAACATTTCAAAGTTTTGGCGGATAGCGAATGGAATGGGACATTGGCATCATCTGATTTGGCGTCCTCCGGTCCTGTGAGGCATGTTTTGGCGAGAATGCAGATTGGCTGGAGAACTCAGTGGAACTTTTTGAACACTTGATGTGAGACTTCATCGATGAAGCGTCGTGTTGTTAACGGCCGTGGATCGGTCATCAAATATAATATTTAATATGTTTAATTTACAATATGTTATTTATACAATGGAGTTTTTTATATGTTAATAAAGATTTATTTTATTAAAAAGGAAATGTGTAATCACAGCTCACCTACAACTCACAACACTCATATTTAAATGTCTTCATTCGTACTAGCCGCATGCAAATTCAATGAATGTGCACGTGTTAGGGCTTAATTTTGACAGGTTTAAGTTTTAGAGTTGCATTCTCGGCATCACGCTCAGCCACTACACTAAATCTACATTTATCTCTTACCGTAAACCGAAATGCATCACCATGACATGACTTTCGTGGTTTTCATGCTCTGAAAATCTGTTTAAAATATCAACTTTATTACTTTCACCCAATCATGGCTAAACAAATGTGTTCTGCTTTTCAATAATTATGAAAAGGAATTTTAAACAGAAAGAGAAGATATATAGGGGCTATCCTCTACAGAGCTTTTGTATGTTACCAACACTGAACATACCCATATTTCACCAATTAGATAGATTATTTCTTTATATACCAATCAATAGCAATTTAATCCCTTACAAAGTAATTTTTAAATAGTTGTAAAATGTTTTTAAGAACTTTGAGTAGTTTCTCGTTTTAAAAATATCAAGATTTTCCGCCTAATTTCAATTTATAATGAAATGAAATAAAAATCTTGAACCAGAGTCCGTAGACTGGTATAAAATTCGAACACAAGCCCGAATACTGGTTTAAAATTCGAATACAAACTTAATGATTGGCATAAAATTTGATCCTGAACTAGAAGACCGGAATAAAATTCGGACAGAAGTGCAGAGAATGATATAAAATTAGAACACAAGCCCGAAGAATGGTATAAAACTCGAGTTCAAACAGGAAGATTGCTATAAAACTCGAACACAAGTACGACATGTGGTATAAAATTCGAACACGAGCCCGAATACTGGTTTAAAATTCGAATACAAACACAATGACTGGTATAAAATTTGATCCTGAACAAGAATAGGGGGAAAAAATCCAAACACAAGTGCGGAGAAGGGTATAAAATTCGAACGCAAACCCAAATACTGGTATAAAATTGAAGCCCGAAATCGTTTCAGCATCGGCTTCACAGGATCGGACTGAAATCGTTCTCACACCTCTCGTTACATTCTCTGATAATTTTAATTACTCAATGATTTAAAAAAAATCCTTTCAAGAAAGCAACTGAATTTCGTTCACCCTGCATGTCTTGAAAAAGCATTCTTGCCGCTGAATCAATGAATATTATCCCACGCTTTAATTCAGCTATTGTCAATGCCATAAAGCCAATTTCATCTTTTTTCCACTTTGCCAAAAGCGATCTCGATTAATGGGATGAACCCAAGGCCACTTGCTGCCTTCGGGAGAGGTGTTGGCAAGAGAAAAGTAAACAGACTGCTGTTTCCATAAGTAATCACCGTGAATCGTGACAAAGTTTGCATAAATGGTGTTAGTTTGCTGTCTGTAAATAGATAAAGTTTACCTTTCCCTTGTTTCTATGCTCGAATAAATACCGGTTACTGCTATTGATTATACTAGTAGCAGTCAATAATTACGCAGTATAATAGTCTAATTAAGACTTCGCTGTGAATTTATTGGTTTTGGTATGAACAAATCTATCAGTTTAGATCAACACATGAATTAACATTTGGGAATGTATCGAAATGAATTAAACTACGATGTGGGAAAAATTACCATGTGATTTTAAAAGCTAGTTACTCTCGATATTTGTACTTTTTATACTCACTGATGATTATATTTGTTATTCAAAAATCAAATAGTCTTTGTCGTTTTGCTACATATAAGCATCAAATACATTTCAAAAGAATATCAGAAATGGTGTTTTGAACCAATTTTCGGGATGTGACAATCGTCAGAAAGAAGCAATTGATTGTAACTCAAGATACAATGAACTTATTAGGAAATTAAAAAAAGAAATCATTAGTCTATTTCAAAATAGTTCAACAGTTATCCCTGCAACTTTGAAGATTTTACATAAAAATATTACTCCATGAATAGGTCATAAGTTGAACAAAGAAAAATATCGTTTTGAGAACAAGCTTTAATGTAAATAATTCTTTCTTTTAAACAGATTACAAGCATACACCAAATAATGAAAAGCAGCCCTTCACAACCACTAAGTAATGAGAAGAAAAAACAGAAATTGAACGTATATTCAGAAGTGCAAATTAACATGTCACCTTAATAGTTTTCTTACAATAGCCAGAATGGTCACACAGCTCGTAAAGGAAACAAGTCCTACTAATAAAATAGCTCATCCATTAGCATCCGTTATCCACGCTGAATACTAATTGTCACTCATTCATTAGACGGGAATAATAATAATAATAAAAATAGAGCTGTGTTGCGGTCCATTTACCCTCATTAACTACAGCGGTAAGGCAAAAGAAAAGAAAAAGAAAATGATCTGCAGAATATCCATTTGGCTAGTTTAAGAGATTGAGACTATTCCTTATCCCTTAACTGACGTCATCAGATCTCGACCTATGGCACAATTCGTGACTGCCCCAGATGACCAGTGGCGTGACCACCACTGCGGGAAAAGAAATAAAAATAAAAAGACAAGGTGAGTGGATGGAAAAAAAATCAGAAGTGTGTGGGCGTCACATAGGAAAAACATTGCCGGAACGCAGTAAAAGGGACCCTCTTGCACGAAATGACAAATAGAACACAGGAAAAGTACTTTAGCGGCATTGGTCCGATGGAAATCGGAGATTGGGATCTGATTGGATATTGTGAGGAAGCCTTTTGCGAAACTGCGATCTTCGTGAGTTGATGTCAAATGATAGAAGTGAGATACCGGAGAGATTTAATGAATGGTAATTGGACACGATGAGAGTCGAGTTTAGATGCGCTTGGCGGATCCATTCATAAGAAGAAGCTTTCTTTTTTAGTTTGATTTATTCGTTTTCCTCAGCAGTTCGTGAATGTGTTTGGAAAGCTTAAAGACTTCTGGCACGAAGAACAAAATGAGGATTTTGTTTCGCTGACTTCATCATTGAAACTTCCGTTTGTCAACAGTTTTATTTGCATGAGATTTAATATTATTAACAGTATTTAGAGCATAATCGTTGAAAGAGTAAACATGTGATTGAATAATTTTAAATCTGTGGTCATTTTATAATCGTTACTTTTGTACGTATCATCTCAGGCAGGCAAACGTACATTATTCTTTTGAATTCGAAATTCGAAAATGTACAAAACTATTTTCTTATGGTCGCATTATGTAGTGTCCAGTCGGGATAGAATGATTCATCCTTCAATTTCCACGTATAATGTACTATGCGATTTTAAATTTTTCTATTGTTTTTAGTTATATTGCCTTTAAATAAGAAAATTGTATGCAATTTTAATTCTTTTTTTTCATCATTATTGTTACAGTACCAAACATTACAGTATCTATTGAATACTGGAGAAATTTCTTGATAATTTTTATACACACTACTTCTAAAACAATTATGCTAACAAAGTATTAGAGAGTATCAGTATTCGTTTTTGTACATGCAATGGTAAACAAAAAACTTAGGAAACATCGTAATGCGAGAAAATTCGGAAAACTATATAAAAATTTGGTTATAATAGAGAGTGTTAATAGCATATAGGCACTCTCATTTCTTTCTTAAAAAGCCGACAAATAGGTATGGCTGTGATGTTTGATATTTTCAAGAATTTAGGTACATTTTCAAACAAAAAGCTGCATGCTGAACGGTGCATTGAGATCTAGTGGAACTAGAAGCTTTTAGTTAACATTCGAGTACGTAACATACAAAGTGAATCTAAACTCTTGAACAAAACTTTAAAGGGGGATAGTATATATCAAGACAAATAAAATTAAATAGGAAACGAAGGGTCCTAAACGTCTTCCTAAGGAGATAGTAAATACTTTAATAAGTTTAGTGTCCAAAAATGACGAAATGACAAAAATGATGAAATGACTTATGCTCGAAAGAGTGTAACATCATTAAAATGTACTTGAAACTATTTTTTCCCTATTGACCGTAATGTAACGGGATGCTTTTGATTCATTGTGTAATTGAACTATAGATCCGATTTTCATAAAATTTGAAATTACTCAACAAAATTATGTAACAATTATGTATTTGAAATTTCAAAGGATTTGGTTGGGTAGTTTTTGCATTATTATGTGCGGACGGACGGACTTAATGGCGACTATAACTGCTACGTATTTACATCATTGCGAACGCATCTAAAATGCTCCTGGATTATCATATTTTATTTTGTATTTTAAGTCTACTCAAGGTCAAACTGGAAAACATTATTTTCTGTATCGCCAAATCCAATATTGTGCGGGTATGGGCGAGTCTGATACTTTTACAGATAAATTAGCTTTGTACATTGAAGATATAATAAAAAGAATATTGCCCTAAGAAAAGAAAACTGCTGGCATTGAGCCCACAGGCTACGCATATTAATTGTACATTACATCCTTGTATTTTCGTTAATTCCATTCGAAAAAAAACTAAGAAGGGGAAACAGCCTCCTCTTTCTCCTTTTTTATACTTAATCATTTAACCTCCTAAACTATCAAGGATATGATTTATCATATAAAAAATCTATATCCAAAATTCAGAGCAAATTGGATAATTCTTAATAAAAACCCATTTAGCATTTATATACTTTAAGAGGAGTTATTCCCCTCTTTTATACTTAACCATTAAACTTCCAAAACTATTCAGAGATTTGAACGAAATCTGACAATTCTGCTTGAAAAATCCATTTATACAGCTTAAGGGGAGGGGCATTAGAACCCCCGTTCCCCCTGTTTAGACTTATTCAATGAACACCTAATAACAGCCACGGACTCGCCTCATCAGAATGATCCTATATCTAAATTTTGAACGAAAACTGTTAATTCTGCATGAAAATCCCGTTTATATCAATTAAGGGGAGGGGCATGAGCCCCCCGTTCCCCCTATTTATACTTATTTAGTGAACACCTAATAACAACCACGGTATCGCCTCATCAGAATGATCCCATATCTAAATTTTGAAGGAAAACTGTTAATTCTGTATGAAAATCCCGTTTATATCAATTAATGGGAGGGGCATGAGCCCCCCGTTCCCCCTGTTTATACTTATTCAATGAACACCTAATAACAGTCACGGAATCGCCTCATCAAAATGATCCTATATCTAAATTTTGAACGAAAACTGTTAATTCTGCATGAAAATCCCGTTTATATCAATTAAGGGGAGGGGCATGAACCCCCCGTTCCCCCTTTTTATAATTCAATGAACACCTAATAACAGTTACGGAATCGCCTCATCAGAATGATCCTATATCTAAATTTTGAACGAAAACTGTTAATTCTGCATGAAAATCCCGTTTATATCAATTAAGGGGAGGGGCATGAGCCCCCCGTTCCCCCTTTTTATACTTATTCAATGAACACCTAATAACAGTCACGGAATCGCCTCATCAGAATAATCCTATATCTAAATTTTGAACGAAAACTGTTAATTCTGCATGAAAATCCCGTTTATATCAATTAAGAGGAGGGGCATGAGCCCCCCGTTCCCCCTCTTATACATATCGAATGAACTCCAAAAACTAATCAGGGAAGCGCCTTATCAGGATATATCTATATACAAAATTTCAAGTGGATCCGATATTTTTATCATGAGTTATCGCGTTACGCACGAACGCACGTACGAACGTACATACAGAACGGACGGGCACATAAGCTCTCAGGCTATGATAGCCTGTGAGCTAAAAACCAAGCATTTACATCTACCAAGCATTTATCTTTAATAAACTTTTATTTATTATAATGTAGCAGCATCGATTTTCCAAATTATCATTTGCATACTTAACCTTTTCAGGTTCATATTCTTCACGTTCATTATAAAAGCAGAATTTTATTAAAATATTCCAGATGTTGTAAGGTAATTTGGAATTTATATTGGAGTTAAATTAAAGTTACATTTGTAACCACCGACTTTGAAAAGATATACAGAAGTAGATTTTGTGTCTTGTGGCGAACATCTATATTTGTTTTGGAAACTCGATGTTGCTAAATTACGAGAGATGAAGCTTAAATAAAAAAAAATATTTAATTCATAAGTTTGGTCTTTAACTCCTTTATATATAAATCTGCTTTAGATGTTAAAGTATTAGATGTGCCCCCATGGATTAGATGATAGCAAAGTAATATTATAGCCCACCTTTTCAATGCTTTTAAATTTCCATAGCGGAGAGAGTTAGAGCCTGTTCACGAAGTTTATCTTGATAGATCTTTCTCTATTTCCATATTCCCAATATGCTTTTTCTTCCTTTAATTTAATCGACAAAAAATAGTCTTATAAATATTTTCCAATTTTTTTATTATGTTGCTTTTATATTAGCTTAAATAAAGCGGTTATAAAGAAAACTTTTTCACTTTTTGAACCCCCAACGATTATCGGTTGAAGGAAATGGGGGGGGGGGGCATTTAGTATGCACATATTTCAAGTCTTGAGGTGAAAAGTGACGAATCAGCGGTACGGTTATAGTGACAAGTTTCTAAAATTTTAAACACAACACCCACGTTTTTACATCTCAAAAAGATCTTCAGAGTGAAAAAAATAATAAGTGACATTAAAACACATCTGTAGCACTAAAACTGATGACATAAAATAACGTAAAAATGTTCCTTTAGTGCTTCACGTGAACTGCCTAAAATTATATAACCACACGTCTATTCGACGTAGAACAATGTCGAATGATATAAAAACACTATTAAAGTATGTGTACTCTCAAATCGCTGTTTTTGCCCAAGATTTCGATTTATTATTATTATTATTATAAATTAAACGTCAACATTTAGGATTCATAAATGCTTTACTTTTGGTACAGAAACAATAAGAACCAAAGTTATAGCCCAAAATATAAACCAGAAATGAACATTCTGAAACAAGAAGTGACCATTTAAAGAGCTACAGAAAGATAAAGAATATATTTTAATACACAAATACACTCATAAGATCGCAAACATAAAATCTGTGAAAACGTATTAAACTTATTCACTGTGTTAGCACAGTGTTAGTACACTAGCACAGACAATCTAAGAAAGAATATTGCAACAAAACAATATGGAAAAGATTTCAATTGTGAGTTAAGAAACAATGTATATCAAAAAGTGTTAAATCTCAGGAAAAGTCTTTGGAGTGTGACCACCGTGCACTGCTATACAAGCCTCACAACGAGTTATTATACTATTTATGAGAATGTCATTAAATGTTTGTGGCAGCAAAACTTATTCTTCCAAAAGCGCGACTTTAAACTCCATGGGGAACTTAGAAAGCATGTTCAATAGACTTCGGATCCGTAAACCTCGACAGCCAATTCATACGGTGAATATCCTGTTCTTCAAAGTGATCATCATGATTGTGAGCTATCTTCACACTGTCATCCATAAACATGATACCCGCTACATAACAATCCAGAAAGACTAGAGACCCTTGGCGCGATAAAACGCAAAGAGCCAAGAGGGCTAAAACTTCACTTCTTTCTACCCTTTTTTCAGTAACCCATTTGTTTACAGGGGGAAGTGGAGTTTCAATTCATGTGCATGGAAGAGGGATGAAAGAAGAAACACGATTAACTTTCGGAGGGAGGGGGGATAGATGTACTAAAACAATTGAGTTCTGCGTCTAACATAAGATTACTATCTTAATTAGAAATCACAACTCTTGTGAAAAATGTTATTTTCAAGGTTTATGAAAATCTTCTGCATTAGTGCTTCCCAAATCCTAACCTTTTTTTTTTTTTTTTTTTTTTCCTGCTACCCTTTTATTTGGGTTTTCATTTCGAAATAACCCCATTTCTCATAAATACCACCCCCCCCACCCCACCCCCCATTTTCCAATCAACTAGATAACGTAAAAATTCTTTTGTTTGTAAGCAATCTTCTTATTTCAATTCTGCAATAAATTGATACAAATTACATTGTCATTTCTCTTATTTTAATGACTTTACTAACCCTTTTTGTGATTTCCGTCATTAGTATTGTTTTAGCATACCCCGCTTGGGATCCGCTGGTCTGCACTAACAAGGAAGGTCTCCATTGGGGGCATACTCAGAATTTTTTGAAAAAAATACGAATTAAACTACTCATGTAGGTAATAAAGGATCAGTTAAAATTAGCGGCGGAATTACATTATTAGATATGTAAAAAAATAAAATAGTTTGGAATAATTGGCGTGAAAAGCTGAAAGCGAGGCGGGATTTGGCAAGCAGTGCATTTCCTCGCCAAAAGCAGACGATTTTAACGAATCTGAAAATTGATTTTAATTGACTTCACTGTTAAAAATCTGCAGCATTTACTGCAACGTCACTCCACTACTTTTATAGAATATCTCTCTTCTGACCAATGAGAATGCTCCATAGCACGGCGAATTGACCGTGTCATACACTGTTAAAAATCTGCTGCATTTTGTTGCAACGCACTCCACCGCTTGTATATAATATCTCTATTTCAACCAATGAGAAAGCTCCATTTCACGGCCAAGTAACCGTTTTCTGTCCAAGCAAGGGAGTGCGTTGCAACAAAATGCAGCAGATTTTAACAGTGTATTTTTCAATTTGGAACAATTTTAATCAATTTAAATTGTGTTTTAAATGATAAAATATATTAATTTCATTTTGTTATAAGTACATAGAAACGTATATGACAAAATTACACTTAAAGTAAAGTAAAAATGCAAAACTAAAATTACTTAAACTAAACTTATTTAAATAAATTGAACATGGAAAGTTTTTCTTTAAAAAGTATTCGAAGCGTAAAAGCGTATTTTTCAAAATTTCGTTTTTTCGCCAACCGGAGATAAACCGCCAAATAAAAGAAATTTTTATTATTTTTTTACGGACGTTATAAGGAGGTTCCGCCGAAATTTTTTTTATAAACGTATATAACTATATGAGAAGAACATTCTGTAATTTTTTTCAGATTTTTCTGAGTATGCCCGTATGGAGACCTTCCTTGTAAGAGCTGTCAGTTATTGTTTGTTATAGTATCTTTTTGTTATTGTTTTTTAAGTGTATGTTCTGTTTACGAAACTTGTTTATATCGTACATTATAGCTAATATATGTTGCATAAAAAAAAATGATGGTTATTTAATAAAATGTATGTTGATTTATCCCATTAGTGCCTTGCGTCCCATTTTTGGGACGGTTATAAAAATGGCAAGTAAACGCTTTTCACACCCGTAAAAAGGAAGATGAATACTTTTTTTCGCGAAACAAATTCCTCGATAAGTTAAGATAAAAGTTGCTCATATTTAAAAAAAATGGTGGGAAATGCAAAATCTAGATTTTAACGAAGATAATAATTCAGGCCTTAATAAGTTGAATAGAAAAATATATTTGTTTGTTTATTAAGTAAAATGAAAATGAAAAAATAGCCGCAATATGTATGTTAAAACGGCCATTTTTCAAAGTTATTTTTAAAAAGAAATAATAACATTTAGAAAACATCCAAAAGTGAAATTAAACATTTTTTTACATGTTGTCACTATTATTCTTAACTTCATTTATCAACTAGATGACACATAACACAAGCAACATTTAAATTATTGTTAAAAGCGTCAACTGCTAAATATTCAAAGCTCTTTTTTAAAATTTGTAATCAGTAAGACAATTGTTTTTATTTGCTTTTATTTATTGACTCATACGTGAAACGAGTTTAAAAAAGAGCATGTGGTTAACCATTAGAACTATTGCATTTTAAATAATCATATTTTAATAAAATGAATTCTGTTATCATAAAAATTAAATACAGTGAAACCTACCTGAACGACCATTTTTTCATGGAACAAAATCATTCACTCATCATCCCAGTTGAACTCCCTCCATGAGCGACTCATTTCTTTGAAAAAACTAAAACAAATTCCGTTTTTTTTTTTTTTTTTTTTTAATTTTTTTTTTATTCTGGCTGCTTGAAGAACGTTTTATTAGAAAAAGAATTTTGTAGAGCGCATTATTCACCAAACTTCTAAACTAAGTTTAATTTTTATTATTATTCAGGTGACTTTTACGTGTATAACCTTTAACTGCTATGACAAAAATTGTCGCATAACTACTGTGAGCGGTCTGTCAGACCACTTAATCGAAAGATGAATAAAATGTTAAACTAACTCTCAGAATACTACTTTTGTATTAAACTTTATATACAGTACTATTATAAATAAAATTAAGCTGTTCAAAAGTTTCTAGAGATAGTAAAAGGGCTCCAAACGAAACAAAATTCGACCAATGTCTATAGTTAAACTAAAAATTAAGAGTTAAAAAAACTCAGCGGTCTTTGAGAGCAGTTGAGGGTTAAATCTCTTATTGTCTTTATAGGCAATGTATTTAACTCTGATGGCGAATTAAGAATGATTGTCAATAATCTCCGCTGCCCTGTTTTGTCAGGAAACTCTCAAAGAAATAGATTAAGTAACGGAATCGTCATTATTTGTTCTCGTTCATAAACAATGCATTTATTTACTGAATTTTGAAAGGACCTTAAAATAAAAGTTATAAAAGATAAAAGCGTAACCTCCAAACAAATTTCAATGAACTTTTTTTTTAATCTGGTGTAATTAACTTTTGTTCTGATAGTTAAATTTATTTTTCTGGTGTAAAAAATAAATTTTAGTAACGTTAATTGTTACCTTTTTCTAATAATTAAAATCTAGATATAAACATGACCTCCATCAAGAAACCACTTCTCGGAGCGACCACTTTTTATTTTAACGGAGCGTGGTCGCTTTAGAAAAGTTTTACGAACATATATATATATATATACATATATATAATAAATTTTAAACGCAGCGATATTAAATATGTTAATCATAGAGGTTTATTATTATTATTATTATTATTATTATTATTATTATTGTTATTTTGTATCACAAGTTGTCAAATTTCATTTTTAAAGTGAAAAAAAATTTTTTTTTATCTGTTTTCTTTTTTCTTTTCTGTTTCTTTTTTTTTTTTTTCGTGTATAATATGAGTGCAAAAATGTTTTTTAGCTATAAAAAGTTATATTGTCCCTACTCTATCAGATTATCTCAAATGTTGATTTTTAATTTTGTAGCGATTAACTTACAATTACTTACAATAACTTACCATTATTAACTTACAATTATATTAATCATTAAATTAATCATTTAAATTATTTCACTATAAAGTTTATTTTCTCAAAAGGAAACACTTATTCATAGGTCTTAATTACACAATACAGAATTTAGCTATGTATTTTAATTTAGAATAAATCTTAAATCTTATAAACAAAAAATATTACGCATAAAAAATTATTTATATGATGTTATTCAAATACAGAATAAACTATTTTTTTTCCTTTTCTAGTTTGACTTTTAATAGCATTTTTTAACAATCAACGTTTATTTGAATAGTCATTTTATTATTATTATTTTGTATCTGCTTTATCACCCAAACCAATTTCAGAACTTCTTTATAAAATTCTAAATTTACATTTCTGTTAGAAGATTTTTACGATTTTACAAAAACTAAGAAACTGTATAAACAAAACAGTAAAAAACAAATTAGGCAATTACAACAAATTATGTTGCAGTGTAGTACAAAAATAACAATGCGTAATAAAATCATTTAAAGTTGTAAAAATTTGAAAAATCTAAATAAATGAAATAATTTATTTGCATTATAAAAATCAGAATTATAAGTTATTTTTTAAAATAACAAAGTTTATCATTTGTTTTGGGAACAGAGGAGTAATTTCTATTTCAAAAGCATTTAACTATAGATTTACACAGTACCATGTTTACACGATACAAAGTGCTGCAATTCATTTCTCCTCCCCTAAAAACTGGTTTTTCTCTACCAACGAAAGAGCCAAAAGCTGCCAACTCCAAGCCGCCAAGGGCCTCTAGTCTTTCTGGATTGTAATGTAGCTGGCCGGACCTAGTGCACATAGGCTTCAAGAACCTCATCCCTATAGCGATGAGCGTTGACATATCCGCATCGAACAAGTGCAGTGGGGTACGACTGTCTAACATTATGCCACCACAGGCAAGGATTCCTTTGTCACCAAATCTGTCGATTTCTTTATATATATGCGTAGGAACTTTGACATCGGGCTCCACATTCTCTACGTATAATGATTCGACGAGAATCACTCTGCGTAGTTAATGCCGACTCATTACTGAAAAGAACATGTCCTAATTATCGCTGTGTCCATGAGTGATGTTTACGGCTCCTCAACAACCGGGTACCCCTGTTAGGTATAGTGAAAGTGACATACACGATTAGATGCCGTGCGTTGGGGATGAGGTCTTTGAAGCCTATGTGAAATTATTCCAGAATACTGTACGTCTGGACTTCATATTTATGGTCGATAATGTAAATCCAAACAGAACTCTCACTGATGATGATTTTCTAGAAGAGGATATTCACTGTAAGAATTGGCCCTCGAAATCTCCGGATCTCAGTTCTATTAAATTTGTTTGCGATGACCTAGGGAGAGCCATTGCATAACGTAACCGGTCTCCCGGGACACTCCAGGAATTCAAAGACACACTTTTGAAAGAATGGACTTTTTTGCCATAAAAGTTTATTGACACCGTTATAAACAGTATGAGAGCTAGTTGGGAGGTTTGTACAAAGTGCAATGGTCACACTTCATACCAATAATTTAAATGATTCACAGGCTTCTCCCGAGATAAATTCTTTATCTCTAATTTATGATTTAACGCTTTTTTGGTGTACAATGTTTTTTAATTCAAAATTAAATCTTTTCCATAGTGTTGCATTGCTATATTATTTCTCCAACTGCAATGTACATCTGTGCCAAATTTTGTGACAACACAGTGTCTAGATCGCCAGTTTTCGCGGATTTTATGTTTGTGACCTTAATCTTGGGCATGACTGTATGTAACATATAATATGTACACAAATATATAAACACCTACAAGTATGGTGGATTTTTAAGTTGTGAACTTTATACATAATTTTTTGTACTCTGTCAAAATCTCAATTTGAGTTTTCTGAAAAACTGCATTTTTCATTGTGTACGTTTACGAAGAGTATCATTTTTAAAAACGTTTTTAAGATATTGAAATAAAATTTTGTGTCCAGGTTCTGCTGAACTACAGGTAAGTTATGAAACAAAATATAGCTTGTAAGTTTGTATATATTAATTTAAGAGCCATTTTTATTGAAAAATACACATTAAAAATAATCATGATTTGTATACAAAATTTGTTTTATGTTAGTAAATTTAATAGGTATTGCGCTATATTTTTCAGGCAAGTGATTTGCTAATATAGTTTTGAAAAAAAAAAGCGAAATATATTGTATAGATTTCGTCATAGAAGGTTTGATATACACCCAATTTTTTAATAAAATTTGACTAAATATTGCCTAAATTGGAAAAGTTAATTAAAATTCCATCAAAAATTTATATGAATTCATAGTTTTATTTCCTGTTCTAACTAAAAACGCATGTGTTTCATAAAAGTTTCATATTTTTAAAAAAAATGCTTCGAAGGTAGGTACATACCTTAAGCTTGATATTCTGCATTGTGTTCTTGTTATATTATATTGTTGTCCAGACTCATCATCTATGACAGCAAAAACTTGCTAATTTTGTAATCAAACATAAATATTTTTTTTTGTTGTTTCTTTAATTATTTATTTATTTTAGCCGCCTTTGTGGGATTATTTGTTGCTTTCAACGCTTTTGTGTTAAATTCACTTTTTAATACTACATGTAACCAATACACTTTAGGGTTTTTCCTTATTAAAATCCTTTTCGGTAAAACAGTGGATTTGTGCATTATGAAATTTAAATTTTATTCGAAAATTCTGGGTGTCATTTGCCATTTAAAATTAAAATTAATTGATATGAATAATGTAGAACCATCCTTGAAAGATTTAATATTATTACAATAAAAGCTTTGCATGTTCGTTTGCACTGTCAACAACTTGTAAAATCAAATACATATTTTTCATAGCAAAGTGCATTAAAACTGGCCAAATATCAAAAAATAGATGGTGATAAACGCCATATGCCTTAGCTGCACAGATAAATTTATTAATAAACTTCGGCACTACAAAATTTTACTTTAACTTAAGACTACACTGTAAAAAGATAAATGTTTCTTTTTTTTTACAAAAATATCTTATAACCACAAACAAAAATGTAATTTATCTTCTTTAAAGTTACCCACGATTTCGCAAAACATTCTTTTACATTCAGAAACTTCAGAAATCAATAGATTGTTAAGATTAAAAGAACAAGCTATAAAAACATTGATTCTTTTGCTGCTCATAATTTCCCGAAACATTTCCAAGTAGTTTTTACGGTGTATTAATCATTTTTCTAAACTCGGAATGTAGGTTTTACGAATGCTGTCATTTCTCATGAAAAAATTTTATGGCCAATAAATATTCTTAACAAAGTTGTTAAATTGACACTATTAACGTCGACAATAAAATTACTATAATTGTCATACTCTTACATGTACAATTTACACTGCGCAGCTAAAAATGTTTACTTAATAAAAAGAATGATGCCCAGTTAAACTGATGGCATAGAGTTCACAGGCTATGCAGACTAATTGCATATTACAGCCTTATATAATAATGCCTTTCGAAAAAAATGAGGAAGGAGGTACCCCCCCCCCCCATTTCCTTTCATCATACTTAATCATTGAAGTCCCAAAACTAATCAGAAATACGCCTTATCATATAATAAACCTGTATCCAAAATTCGAAACAAGTCGAATTATTCTGCATAAAAACCCATTTATGTAATTTAAGAAACGTTGTCCCCCGTTCCCTCCTTTATAATTAACCATTAAACCTCCAAAACTGTTCCAAAATTCAACTTATAAGAAAGAACCTACATCCAAAATTTAAAGCAAATCGGATAACTCTGCATAAAACTATTTAGTTAACTTAAGGGGAAGGTAATCAGTCGTACCCCCTTTATAATTAACAAAAGAACACCACAACAAATGAGCAAAGCTTCTTATTACTATGAGCCTGTATCCAAAAATTGAAACAAATCGGTTAATTCTGCATGAGAAACTCTTTACATGGTTACTAGGAGTAGTTTCCCCTATCCTCTCTTTATACTTATCCAGTGAATTCCAAAAATATATCAGGGAAGCGCCTTTTCAGAATAAACCTGTATACAAAATTTAAAGCAAATCGGTAAATTTTGCGTGAAAAACCTAAAGACGGGGGAATTACCCCTCCCCCCATTTCCCCTCTTTAAATTTATCCAATGAACACCCAATGCTAATCACGGAGGCACCTCATTAGAATGATCCTACATCTAAGATTTGAACGAAATCTACTAATTCTGCATGAAAAACCCATTTATATCAATTAAGGGGAGGGGCAATAGCCCCCGTTCCTCTTCTCATACTTATCGAATGAATTCTGAAAACTAATCAGGGAAGCGTCTTATCATAATAAGCCTACATCCAAAATTTCATGTAAATCGGATATTTTTATCATGAGTTGTCGCGTTACGTATGCACGTACATACATACAGAACGGGCGGGCACATAAGCTCTCAGGCTTTGATAGCCTGTAAGCTAAAAACTAACAGCATCCTAAAAACTGATATTCTGGGTTTTTCTTTTTTTTCTTTTTTTTTAACGATTAATGTGCTATAAAAATTACTCTCAAACGTTTCGAAACCTATATGAGAAGCAAAAGAAAGTTTGTGTTTTATAAATGCTTCTTTAAATCTCAAAAATGTGTCATAAAGGAACGTTTTTCAGAATCGTGGATAACTCTGAAGACGTTATATTTTCGTTAACCACTTGGGGACGAGCGACACGTATACGTGCCGCTAAAAGGCTTAAGAATCCTTCTTTATCCACATTAGTAAAATTATGCTATAAAATCTGACTAATTTAATCGTAACATTTTCTCGATTTAATAAGCCACAAATTTCTGTATTTAAAAACCGGTGACAAAACATTAAATATTTCGTAAAAAGTTTCTACCCCGAAAGGGTTAATGGTTACAATGCATTTTCTTAGATTAAGAAATATTGTGTTTCTTTTAAATGTAATGGTGTATTACATTTTCTTCGTTGTGCACTTCTACATGTTGCCTTTATTTTCTTGAAAGTTTTATAAATATTATTTCACCTAGAATTAACTTCTTTAGTATAATAAATTGCCTAGTTGCTTATAAAATTCACAAAAAAGTGTCTTAATATATAAAATTTCATGTCATGTTTATGCTAAATTACCACTTTTGAAATTGACAAGATTACTGCCATCAACAAAAAGGGCCATTCAAGGATGAAAATTTATTACCGTTCGGATACATTTAAATCTTTTTCACATCATAAAATGAGGAAATGTAAAACACCGTCAAAGATGTTGCAACATAAAAGTCTTTTCTAAAACATAATCTATGATTGAAAAAAAGGAGTAGCCGCTTAAACGCATTAATATTGTATTCACCATCGTCAATGATCCATATATGCTGATTACAACTTGCATACAATCATTCATATTTTATTTTTTATTAGTAGCTTTTTCCCTCCTTTTTACAACCTTGGGCGCCCCATTGAAATAGGCTGTGTTTTAAAACGTGAGAATCATTTATCTCTCACACACACTTTGGAATTTATTTCTTCATAATGGATGGCAACAGTGCTTTGTATTTTTCCACTGTTTGGAGATTAACACTAGAACAGTTAATTATCATCAAAATCACCAAGTTTTTTCTTTTCTTTTTTTTTTTTTTTTTTTTTTTTTTGGCTGCAGATTTTTGTGCCTGATTAATCAATTGTCCATTTCTAGATTGATTTGCCGGATTTATTCCATCATATTTGACCGGATGAATATTTTAATTGCCCTTAGAAAAATAAAATTATTCACATTTGTTATTTTTATTTTATTTTATTTTATTTATTTTGCCTTACATAAAATAAATATTCTAAATCTAATTATATAATAATTACTATTCCTGTTCACAGAAAATATAAATTTTAACTATTCACAAGATTTATATTAAACAAAATGCTTTATTTATATACGAAATATTAGCGGTATTTTAAGATAGCAAAATCCTACAATATTTAACCTTTTCAGGGGCAGTGGTATATTTATGAAACTACTATGTATACCACCATGTATTTATTAACGCCATAATGGCAAGAAGAGTTTTGTTGAAATGTTTTCCAATCAATAGATATGTAAAATATAGGCTTTTTTTTATATATCTATACTAATAAAACAATAAAACGCTCTGTCTGTATGTGTATCTGCAGTGGCTAATAATATGCATAAGAATTTTGGGATGTTGTTTTCAAGAAATATAGTATTCCAAACATGCTGTCATTTCACTTTTCATGAAAAATGGCATTCACAACCTTGAACTTTGAAATTTTATTCCAGAAAGAGAAATTTTTTTCAGGGCTTCAAAACTGCACATTATTCATTTAATACCATTTACTTCAACATAAAAAAAAATCAAGCAAATCAAGAAATATAACTATCGTACTTTGTCTGATTTTCAAAATAATGGCTCTTAAATGCTAGAAAAATGTGCATTCATAAGATATTTGTAACTTTAACTTATATATAATTTTAGGTACAGAATTTAATGTTTCTTTTAAAATTGTACTGTGTACTGTATTACACTGTAATTATTTATGAAAAGTTTTAAGATTACATTTTTATTAAATTTTCACAAGAGTGAAAAACTTCATCGACTTTTTTCGAGACTTTTTTTTTAACGAAGACCACAACGAAAAAATTTAAATTAAGAGTTCTAAACTTTCTACCTTTATAATCCTTAAACTATCTGAAAGAATTTCTTCGTGCTTTGTATCTGAAAGATGAATTTATCGAATAATTCAAATATGATATCCAAAATAGGTGTTAGTATTGAAGGTTTTATAGTTTGTTACAATTGCTATAGGTAAGCAAGCAAAATTTAAGCATTAATTAGTAAACGGTGTTGTTAATCTATTGGTATCAACCACATTTTTATACAGTAAATTGTTGCAGTGTTGTGTACCGACTGTACATAATCGAAAAATGCTTTTTAAATTTTAAAGTTTGACAAAGAACTAACAAACTGAATGAAGTGAGATTCATAAGTAATAAAAGATTCAATACAAAGAAATTATCTATAGTTTTTTTTAAATGAACCACTTAATTATTTATGGCTAAGGGGACAGTTTACATTTTCAACAATTTTGTTTATTTTTTAAAATATGGTTCAAATGACGTCACTTTATCATGCTCCCAGTTCTGGCCGCTATTCAGAGCTTTTCTGTATTTCACTTTAATGTTACTCTCAAATGACCATTATTGGGTGTCCCCAATGAGATCTTTTCGAGACGTTTGCGTATAACTAATCACCATGTGATGATATAATGAAGTTATCTTGTGGCTATCATGTGATTTTCATTTGGAGAATCAGTTGTGAAATCAACATGTACGTTGCAATTTCAAAAGTCACTAAGTGACGTCAAATGAAGCCATATGCGGATGCTCAAGTGACTTACATTTGAAGATTCTATTTTAAAGTTCTCATAAGAATTGCTATGTAAAAAGTCATCTTGATGTCAGATGTGAATACACCACAAAACAAGGAAAAAACGTAGTGCAGTCTTCAAATTACCATAACACGAATGTCACAATCTGATCTCATTATAACGTAACCCGATTTTTTTTTTTTAAGTAACAGTCTTGATGACCTCGGCAAATGACGGCAATGAGGCGAATGAAATATATCTTAACAAAACTAAATTTTCCAAGTGGGTGAAAACAGTCCGGCCAGGATTTGAACCAGAGATGCATTGGCTGAAGCCGCCAATGCTCTTTCAACTGAGCCCTCCCGGACGAATACTGGAGGACTATTTCATGAAACTAACCTTAACGATCACAGAATCTGATCTGATACTTTGGATCAGCTCAACAGAAAAAATCGAAAGTTAATATATGGAACCGCAGAGAGCGCTATTTATGAAATTATATTAAATTCATTTATAACATGATTATTCAATCAGTAAATGAATTGTCTCATTTAGGACCAACGTAATAACTGTGAGGCTTGTGACCAATTGTGATAGCATAATGAAGACAAATTGGCCGACTGTTACTTTAGGGTAGAACGTATTTGGTACATCTAACATTTATCTCAGTTTCTGATCACTCAAGATTATATTTTATATTCGAAAATTAGCAGATTAGCTCTTAATTTCTCGACATTAGTGTATAAGCATTCTGTTAACAAGGAGTATGAATTCAATTAATGGATTTGACTTTCTCAAAATGTGTAATTTCCTATTATTTAATATTAATTAACAGACACATAAATTTATTGTATCTGCTAGTTTGTGATCTGGGGGAACATTTAATTATTTATTAAACTGTTTAAAATCTTTAGGTAATATGCATGAATGACTGCTACCAGTTAGAATAGTTTACATGGCGTAAAATTTTACTTCTGTAGTACAAGGTCAAAATAATTAAATATAACTTTTCTCCTCAACCTTGTATTGTTCTGCAGAAGCTGTCACAATTCAGGGAAAATTATTTTTCTCATAGCTCATATCTTGAATAGGTCTTTGAATTAAGGGTGCATTCAAATCTAAGCTGCTCATTTCCTGACTCATTTTTAAATTCTTCTAAGCTATTGAATAGCTTTTATCGCGGGCTTTGAGCACAGCGACCGAATGTAGAAATTCCGTAACGAGAAAAATTTAGAAATTCCGTAACGCAAAAAACCTAACACTCGGCTAACCATCGTTTCAGTTCGGCAGACTTCGGCATGGTATCCTTCGGTAGACTTCGGCAGACATTGACGCGGTATTTTTCAGATATTTAGAGGATATCAAGTCTCAAACTTATATTTCTTATTTCAGTTACTATAAATCTGTAGTTTCAATAATAAAAATTCCTGATAGAATGTGTATAGAAAAGAATCGTCTTAAGATAAAACAAGGTAGGGTAATGTAGCTTTTGGTGATTGGAGACCCGCCCAATCGTGAGGATCGAAAAATTTAAAATTCTTATAACTCGTGATCTAACTTTTGTAGCGCGGCCATATTTTGTTTGATAATTTATTATGAGACAGTTTTAATTTTTGATGACAGGAGACCCCCACGGTGAGGGTCGAAAAGTCTAAAGTGCTTATAACTCGCGATCTAATTTTCGTAGTGCGACCAAATTTTGTTTGGTAATTTATTATGAGACAGTGTTACTTTTGGTGACAGGAGACCCCCCACGGTGAGGGTCGAAAAATTTAAAATGCTTATAACTCGCGATCTGATTTTCGTAGCGCGGCCAAATTTTGTTTGGTAATTTATTACGAGACAGTGTTAATTTTGGAGACAGGTGACCCCCCCACGTTGAGGTTCGAAAAATTTAAAATGCTTATAACTCGCGATCTAATTTTCGTAGCGCGGCCAAATTTTGTTTGGTAATTTATTATGAGACAGTGTTACTTTTGGTGACAGGTGACCCCCCCACGTTGAGGGTCGAAAAATTTAAAATGCTTATAACTCGCGATCTAATTTTCGTAGCGCGGCCAAATTTTGTTTGGTGATTTATTATGAAACAGTGTTAATTTTTGGTGACAGGAGACCCCCCCCCCCCCACGGTGAGGGTCGAAAAATTTAAAATGCTTATAACTCGCGATCTAACTTTCGTAGCGCGGCCATATTTTGTTTGGTAATTTATTATGAGACAGTTTTAATTTTTGGTGACAGGAGACCCCCCCCCCCACGGTGAGGGTCGAAAAATTTAAAATGCTTATAACTCACGATCTAATTTTCGTAGTGCGGCCAAATTTTGTTTGGTGATTTATAATGAAACAGTGTTAATTTTTGGTGACAGGAGATCCCCCATGGTGAAGATCGAAAAATTTAAAATGCTTATAACAAGCGATCTAATTTTCGTAGTACGGTTAAATTTTTTTTGGTAATTTTTTATGACACAATGTTAATTTTTGGTAACAGGAGACCCCCACGGTGATGTTCGGAAAATTTAAAATGCTTATAACTCGCAATCTAATTTTCGTAGCGCGGCCAAATTTTGTTTGGTAATTTATTAAGGTATTGCATAGCTTTTATCACGGGCTTTGAGCGCGGCGAAAGAATCTAGAAATTCCGTAAAGAGAAAAAAACCTAACACTCCGGCTAACATCGCTTCAGTTTGGCAGACTTCGGCACGGTATCCTTCGGTAGACTTCGGCAGACATTGACGCGGTATTTTTCAGGTATTTTGAGAATATCAAGTCTCAAACTTATGTTTTTTATTTCAGCTACCATAAACGTATAGTTTCAATGATAAAAATTCCTGATTAACCTACATGTATTGTAAGATAATAAAAATATTTTAAACGATATTAACTTCTCATTTATTCAAGAAAAGAAAAAAAATTGTTATCGGTCATCACGCTCAAAAAGTGTAACTTGAATTAATATCAAAGACAAAAAAAAAAACTGCATAAATAAAAAATAAGTAAATAATTATAATTGCATAAGTTGATAAAAAATGCTATGCAATAGCTTTACCGCAGCAGTCCCCGAGTGCCACACGTATTTTTTTTTATTCTGAAACACATCAAATTGACAGATTATGTGATTCAGAAGCTATATAATGTGCCATGCTTGTAAATTTTCTGATATAAAAAGAATATATTGTAAAAAAAAAAATGCTATTAAAGCTGACATTTTGAACCGAATTTCCCAAAGCGATAGAGCTGAAAACGAAAAAAAAATTATCGACCTAAGAAAATATTTTTTATAGATCAAGCTCTAATTAAATGAGTGAAAAATGAAAACACACGCCTGTTATACATCTCTTAAAAAATCACATTAGCAAGTTTCATGTTTTCACCTTTACAAATGAATCTGAAAACGTTTCAGAAAATTTGAACTGTTGATGGCGGGAAAATATGTTTTTGAGTACACCCTAAAGATATTTTTAAAATAAGATAGGTGTACAAGCTATCTCATTGACTTTTTATCTACATATTTACTACTAATAATTAAGATACAGGACTAAATGTAATTATTAAATTAATAATAAATAGTAATTTCTATTGTTTTTCTTTTGAAGGATGAATTTGAAACATTAATATCATTAAAATGAGTTATCATTTATTTCTTTGCCATTTCTACTTTTTTTTTTCATTAAATTGCATAACCAAACGTCACTCCCTTAATTAATTAAATTCTTTCAAACGTATAATCATCCTGTTAACAAGGTTTATAATCTCATTTAAGGTGTTCGACACTTCAGAACTTGTAATTTTGCGCAAGGTAATATCAATTAATCTACACATATAAATGTATGCTTGATAAATTGCATGTTCATGAACTGCGGCAATATTTAATTATTTTTAAACAGTTTAAATTTGTCAGACGGCTTGCAAGAAATAAAGTTTCAATGGCTGGAAATTAACTCATGATGTGCAGAACGGTACCATAGATTTGACAACAATGGCTTGTCCAGCAAAAATAAATTTAAATCAGGAATTAATTCTTCATTATTCTAACAACTCCTATCTCAAATCTGCACATGAATTAAAGGCATTTATAAAAAAGATGGAAATAAACTTTACGATTACACAATCTATATACTGGCCATTTTCCTTGATCTGTAAATGACTATTAATAATTAGTACATTAGACAAATGTTAGTATAAATCTCAAGTTTATTATTAATATTCATTTCAGGGTGAAAATTGCAGCAATTATTATAATAAAAATAAGTTGCAAATTTCACTCTTATTGTTTCTAAATTTCTTTTTTATTCTTCATGGCATGTGATCATAAGGCTGTCACTCGTTACACTGTTATGAATATATAATCATCCTGTTAACAAGGTGTATAACCTCAATTAATGGGTTCGGCTCGCCGAGAACTTGTAATTTACCGCAAGGTAACACCTATTAATGCATACATATACATGTCTATTCCATGAATTGCTTGTTTATGACCTTTGGAGATATTTAATTACATTTAAAGTGTTTAAATTTGTTAGCTATATTACATGGATGAGTAATTGAATTTGTAATGATTTACAACTAATTCAATGTATGGAAAGTGTGATGCCTATAGATTTATTTCTCTCCAGCTTTTAATAAAGCAATAAAGTCTCACCTTCGATTCTGACTTCGAAATAAACATAGGCTTGTATTTTCTTTTCCTAATTTATGTTCAGCTAATGTAGTTATCAACAAGGAAGTAGGCGCCAGGAAAACTGAATAGCGAGTAAAAAACTGGATATGCATGATTATTATTTTAACTATGCTAGTCACTGTGGACAGTGAAGTATTTGCTAATAAAATCTATCCAAAATATTTAAGAGTCGTGAAAAAAACCGTTTTGTGGGTTTCGAAACTCAAAACTAAATTCTGGGGCTATAAAATCCATAAAAGATCTGAGCCGACAATGTCCGTCCATGTTTTCTTGATCCTACTCCCGAGGTACTATGCAGCATGGCTATAGGCAGCACAGGCTGGTGACTTACAGAAAAATATTCCATCTTGTGCAGCGGTTATAGCCTTGAAAACATATGATAATGAGAAGCGCCAGTTTGGGTATCGTTGCAAGTAGTTCAGTTTGTAGAATGTTGATGCGCTATACCGATAGCTCGGTTTCGAGTCCCGGCTTGGACGCTTTTTCACTCTGTTGGCTAACGCCTTTTAAGCAATGAAAGTTTGAAATAATATCGAATGCAAGGCATGAGATGTTTTCAACAGAGAAATTTCCAATAATTTGTTAGATTTAAAATGCTGGTATTTAGCACCATTTTTTACTGTGTTTTTCCCTGACCAATCGCCATCCTTCGACCATTTTAAATTTACATTAAAATTTTTAATTTTTAGATGAATTTTTCTTAATATTATATTATTGGATTTTTCTAAAATATCGTCTTAGTGGATCTTTATTATTATTAAATTTATTCAGTTTTACCTTTAACCCCATTCGAGCCAATGATTTATAACCTTTTCGGGATTGTATCCCTCACACAAAATTTATTCGTTTAGCACCACTTTTTTTAAATGCTTTACTTATCACAAACCAAACAAGTTGGAAATTGCACGTGAAGCGCAGCAAATGAGGTGCGTTCGTACGATAACGAAGTTTTAAAAATATTCAGATCTTGATGATATAGTAGAGCGTACTTCGGATACAGTATAGTAGTCGAAATCTTTGCGTTTCTGTAAATATGCAGGAAGTAATTTTTATTACACCTCAGCAACGTATATCTTATTCATAAAATATGAAATAGTTGAATATAATTAAAACACGCCCAAAACAATGTTTCCCCGTATAGCATTATGTAGTGGAATACTTTTGTGTGGCCCTGTAATTTAATAATAAAAATTATTTGCATCCCAGATTGTACAGAATGCATATTTTAGTATATACTTCATAGATTCATGCCAATTCTATTATGTTCGAATGAGTGTAACATCATTAAAACGCATTTGAAACTTTTTTCCCATTGACCGTAATGTAATGGAATACTTT
Organism: Maratus speculifer; assembly: GCA_964019185.1. Classification (NCBI taxonomy): domain Eukaryota; kingdom Metazoa; phylum Arthropoda; class Arachnida; order Araneae; family Salticidae; genus Maratus; species Maratus speculifer. The sequence goes on from OZ025296.1 coordinate 26,544,334, forward strand.
TGATTGTCCCTGTAAATGATCTATTCATCCGACTTTCATAACATTTGAAATGACTCGACAAAATTACGTAATAATTATTGTTTTAAATTTCAAACGATTAAAATGCATTTGAAACTTTTTTCCCCATTGACCGTAATTTAACGGAATCCTTTTGATTGTCCCTGTAATTGATCTATCCATCCGACTTTCATAAAATTTGAAATGACTCGACAAAATTACGTAATAATTATATGTTTTAAATTTCAAACGATTAAAATGCATTTGAAACTTTTTTCCCCATTGACCGTAATGTAACGGAATCCTTTTGATTGTCCCTGTAATTGATCTATCCATCCAATTTTCATAAAATTTGAAATGACTCGACAAAATTATGTTATAATTATGTATTTTAGATTTCAAACGATTCGGTTGGGTAGTTTTTGCGTTGTTATATGCGGACAGACAGACGGACAGACGGACGGACTGAGCGACAACAATAGGTGCTACGTATTTACATAATTTCGAACGCACCTAAAAATGAATCAAATTTAAAAGTACAAATATTACCTTTATTTGTTGACAGTGATAAAAACTATGCTTGTATCATACTATGCTTTTTTTAAACCAACAAAACATATTTTAAACCAGAATTTTTTTTTACTTAATTAAATCATGCATGTTCAATAGGGTGGAGCGAAAAAAATTATTTTTTAAAAATCAAGAACGGGTAGGTGCTAAAAATTGCCTTTATACTAGTACATGAACTGTGTGAAATTTTACCGCTGAGAAAAAATGGTTTGAGTCTGCGCTTTTGCTCCAAAAATCGAAATTTTGGGTAAAATTCGTCATTTTTTGACATTTAAAAAAAAAAATAAAAAACTTCCTACAGAGCTGGTTATTATTTAAAAGTGTAACTAAAACCTTTATATTTATCTGCTTAACATATTTAAACTATAAAACAATATCTGTAGTCTGTATAATTGGAGCAAATCTGACAAATTTTGATAAAAACCAGAGTTACCTCTCTATTGGAGCATATAACGAAATGCTGCTTTGAATGCATTACTTACCTATCTGCTTTCAAAACTATTCTATATATAACTGGTAGATGTGGCTGCATTTCATATCCCACCCGTCTCAGCCACCCAACAATCTAGGCCCAGTGTTTTATTTATGTATTGAATTGTTAATTTTCCCGAAGAAGTTTTCTATGTATGAAAATAGTTTACCTCTTCTTTGTTTTCACTGACATTGGATGCTACTGGTGTGACCTGCTTCACGTATATTTTTATATCTTATATAACAGAAGAGGAAGCTGAGTAATGTATTAGGTATGTTGTTAATTGAACCTATTCAGCAGTCTATTATCTTCATTAACTTTTCATACAATTAATACAATATGATTGGGAGTTCTGTTACCACAACATTTTTTCAATCAATTACATTATATATATAATGATATGCCTAAAAACTGATTGTATGAATTCAATTTCTAGTATGTCATCATTTACTGTACCTATTACCTTGAATATATTTTGAGAAACTAGCAGTTTAATATTATGACGATCGTCACAGAGGATTGCAAACAAAATTTGCGTGTGAAGCAAGAATATTTCGAAAGAAGATTTAGTATTTGTTTTATGGCGTTTCCTGTATTGTTTCATAGTCGAGTAATTTCTAATAAGTTTTTAGACCTATTCTTTAGGTGTGTATTACATTTGGTATAAAATATCCCGCGGTATAAACTTTGATTATATATTTTGTGAGTGAATCTATAGACTCTGATTGCCAATCTGTGTCAAATTGGAATTTGGAAATTTTTATTAACTTTATAGGCTGTTTTTTTTTTTTTTTTTTTTTTTTTGTGTGTGTGTGTGTGTGTGTGTGTGTGTGTGTGTGCGAGATGTTTTCTAAATTCCTATTCCCCATTTCTTCTGAGAAACAGCTTTTCTTATGAATTAGCTTTGCAATCCACGACGGAAATTTCTAGTCTGTTCTGAGTATCTTTTACTTAATTTGAGAAAATAATTTTTCATAATTATTATCAATTTTATAAAAAATTGCAATAGGAAGTGAATAGTACATTGACAAAGATTTTCTTATTGATCCAGTGAATCCATGTAGATTATAATGTTTTACATCGACTTCTCTAATATTTGACGCACAGGAAATTTACTGGAGTTGAAGTAGCATATGATCCATTATTATACACAATTCTAAGCTTACGCATGCAAAATGGTTCACAGCGACAAATAGAATTCTCCTAAATTTAAATGAGTACTTATAGTCGTTTAGAGTCTGTACATTCTCTCAAAAAGTACTATGCATTATAATTTTATGCCCAGGACAGTTCACCAACAAATATTGTTCACTTATAAAATGGGGATCTAAAAGTTAATGGGAAATTACTTGGCTACGAAAACACTTAGAAAACGGCATAAAACTAATTTTAAAAAAAAGTTATTTACAACAACGGTTGCTCTGCACGTGCAGGACAAATTCCCCTTGTAATTCTCTCTGACGATCACCAGAAATCACATTAAGCAGCTCACTTCTCAACATATAAAAAATGTAAAAGCAGAATAAATGATGGCATACTTTTAGATGAATAGATGAAATACCTGAAATCATCTTTGAAGCAGGTCATTACGTAAATAAATATAATTGACTGAAAAAATGTTGTGGTAACTGAACTTCCAATCACTTTCATCAACTGGATGCAAGTTTGATAAAGATAATAGATGGCCGAATAGATCCCTTTAATAATATTCTTGTACATTACTCTACTTGTCATTTTTTTGTATAAGCTGTAAAAAATATGCATTAAGATAGTCACAGCAGCATGTGGATACAAAGAACAGATAAACTAGGTGGATGCATCGAAAATATGCCAAATTTTGATAAAGAAAATCACAAATCAATATATAAATAAAACATTGTACTAAGATGATCGAATATTTGGGACGGGTGGTATATGAAATTTAGCCACCTCTACGACGTATGTCTAAGATAGTTTTGAAAAGAAGAGCTGCATAAAAAACAAAGTTCATTGTATGTCCCAATAGAGTGTTAATGCCGTTTTCTTATCAAAAGTTGTTTGTTTTGCTCCAGCTATACCGAATAAAGATATTGTTTTATAGTTTAAATATGTTAAGCAAATAAATATAAAGGTTTAAGTAACACTTTTAAATAATAACCAACTCTGTAGGAAGTTTTTAATTTTTTTGAAAAAATGTCAAAAAATGACAAATTTTACCCAAAATTTCGATTTTTGGAGCAAAAGCGCAGACTCGAGACATTTTTTTTCAGCGGTAAAATTTCACACAGTTGATGTACTAGTATAAAAGCAACTTTTGGCACCTACCCGTTTTTGATTTTTAAAAATTAATTTTTTTCGCTCCACCCTAATGTTTAATTAATTATTACCTAAAAGGAAGAAACATTTATTTTAATAAATTTTCTGCTTAAAAAAATTCTGCCTTTTAAAAGTTTTCATGAAAAAAAGAGCCACAGGTTGGAAAATAATGATGCATTTCTGACTATATTACACAGAAAATTTACTTCCCGATTTAAAATAAATTTTTCCAATATTTTCGTTTTATGTATATTTTTTTATTTTAACATCTGTGATTTTTATCATATAAATTTCATAAATTTGAGTCCATTTCTATTTAACGAATTTTCTTCATAACGAAGTGTTTAAATATAACTGTGGGGTTTCGTTAAATGGAAGTTTCGCTGTAGTTATCTTCAATAATAAAATTCATCAACCTACATTTAAATTTTAAAAATATTAAAATGCACTTTTCGCTAAGTATGTGGCAATGTATATTTAAATATTACCAAATTAATAACAGAAAAGATGAATTTTTGGCCGCTTTTTAACTCTTTGACAGGTAAGCAATTGCGTTTGTAAAATTCTGAACTCCCACCGGAAATTTGCAAAAAAAAAATTACTTCGAAGTAAGGAAAAGCAATTTCTCGACCTCTTTTTTTCCATCAAAATTAGAAAAGTAAAATTTATCGAAATCTTTTTGATACAAATCTTGACTCATTATTGTTGGGATAAAATATATTCTACAGCCCCTGAAGGGGTTAAATGTTTCAAACTATACCACCCCCTTAAACAAATAAAATACGCTACATTCTAAGCATTCTAACTTTCTTAGTAAGCACAGCAGTTATGGCAATCATGCTATCCAAAAACTTTCCAGTTAATTAATATTGTTGAAGGCAATCAATCGTTATCTTTCAACTTTGCATTTTTTATTGGCTTTAAATTGAAAAAATATCTATGCAATTTAAACTTTATTGGAAACGCCTCTTTTATTCAGGCGTTTGGAAAACGCCTATAATTTTGTTTATCTTGTAATGAATAAAAAACCGATATTTTTATTCTGAAAGACATGTTATGTGTTTATCTTTTGTATTTTGAGAACAGTTTAATGCATTTTGTTTACTGATTTTTTTTTTAAGAATTCAATAATTTGTTGTTTACAAAGTGTTAAATTGATACTTTGAGGAAGTTGTTTAAAAATTTTTCGGTAATCGAAAGTATGAGAAAGATAATTCCACGAGGCTTTCATCGCAGGGTTATTATTTAGAAGTGTCTAAAAATGATGAAGTCGCTATCAGGGTCGTAAGTGTTTAGAAAACCTGCATTTGAATTATTTATATCTTACTCCTACGCCCTTATATCAGTCATAAATGCAAAGTTGCCGATTTGACGCATTACAGCAGATATTAAAGGTGTTGCTCAAAAACTTTCTCTGTATGTAAAATAAAACAGATTTGTATATCTTATAGTAGGTAAATAAATTGTAATAGGTGGAGGAATAAATGCAAAACAATTTAAAAATATTACCTCCTTTTGGCCGTAATGGTCAATTGCTATTAAATATGCTTAAATTATACATAAAATCAAATTATAGTTGTGTTGTTATATTTATATTTATGATTTAAAAATCACATAAAACGAGATGGAACTCATCAAAATTTGACATTAATTAGTCGTTGGGAACCACCGTAATATTTACCCATCATTGATGTGCATAATGTAATGTATGAAAATAAAACACGTGTAAACTATTAATAAAATGCATTGCAATTCCAAAAAAAAAAAAAAAAAATTAAATGTATATTTAAATATTTTTAATATGCATAGTAATGCTCTATTAATGAATTACTGATGAGCCAATTTTGACAAATTATATAAAACGCCAAACTAATCAAGCTGTATCAAATTGCGTAAAAGAAACATCCTTATAACTCCAATCTTTGAATTGAAATTTGAATGAAATACAGGGTCATGAAAAATAGAAGAGTGTGGAAAATAGGATTACAAATATCTCCGCAACTAATTATCCGACTGACTTCGTTCTTTATGTAAAATCTGTGTTATTTTATTGCCTTTTACGTCCATTCCTTAAAATAAAAAAATTCGAAAGTTTTTATATTCCTTTTATCAGAACTAATTTTTCGAGATTCCGACAAAAATAGTTCCTGATAATCGAGGTTACTGATATTAAATAGGATTCGTCTTTTTCTTACGTACTAAGTACACACAAAATTTCAAGTCTCTATATCAATTTGTTCGGAAGCGTGTACAGACACACAGACAGACAGCCAAACAGACAAATGGCAAATTTTTTTTCTAAAAATATGTTTTCCGGTATCTTCAGTATCTAAAACGTGTAAATCATTCAAAAAAAATTTGATTTTCAAAACGATTGCAAGACTTACCTTATACAACGTATGATGGGTAAGTAAATAAAAAGTTTTAAAATGCCCTCATCAGTCATTCTTCGTTCGAATTTCATTTCTTCTGAAACGCATCCATTGTTTTAAGCTAATTAATTTTTATGTAAAAATGGAGGAAATATTTCTCAATAATATTAGGAAAATTTGCAGATGAAACAGTATTTTAATGTTTTCGACTGATAATTTTTTTGCATGGTTTCCTCCTTTCCTTTAAATAATCGGGATTGCTGCCCCATATCCACAAGCGAGGACACTTTATTTGTTATAAAGTAACACATCCAACGGATTTTTAAAAAGTATTGAGATATAATTCTGATTCAAAACATATTTCAAGTACTGTGACAAGATATTAGTTTTATATTCTACATAAACTGAATGGCTGTCTTTTTGGTCTCAGATTTCAATTTAGTGACAAAATGCAGAATTCTATGATTTAGGGTTTTTTTCTCTTTATTATTTAAGATGATTGAAATAGATTTGAAAAATAATAATTCATGCGTCAAAAATAATTTAAAATGTCCTAAACTGTGAGTAATTTTTAAATAAATTATCATATTTTGAATCGTTTATATGTTTCAAAAAGTCTGCCCTCGGCATACGCCATTTTTGTGTCAGTGCTTCGGCCTAGTATTGAGGGGATGGTACATTCAATCTCGATTGATACTTAAAACCTACGCATGCTTTCACTTTTTTTATTACTATTAATAATAATAATAATAAGGGCACGTTTACACTTTCAGAACTAATTTTGAAACTAAAACTTAATTATTAAATTATTAAAAAAAACTGCAACCAAAACCGAAAAATTAAAAAATAAATGTAATTCAATGATTTTTCACTTTCCTGATATTTTATACTTAAGTAATAGCGTTTCTTAGCCTTAACAAATATTCATTATAGCGGGAAAAAAAGACATTAACATATAACCTAGAAATTATGAGAATAATAAAAACATGATTTTGCAGATTAAAAAAAAAAATACTTGCAAAGCATGAAATTTAACTCAAATTCTCCTTATTTTGAAGTACACCTCTTTTTTCTCTCAAATCCATCTCTGACAGAAGGTTGAAGCGAATGCAGATCTGATTAGAATGATTTTTCACGCCTCCACCCACACGATTTGTCCTAATTACTCAAAAGAGAAGTCCGAATTACAAAGGCAGAGTAAATAATGTAGCTTAAGAACAGTCTATCAAAGTGATAACATCTCGACCGTGTTTCGGAATTTAAGAAACAGTGCATGGCTTGTTTTCGCTTTTCACGTTTAGTTGTATTGCATAAGAACACTTTAAAATCAGTTGTAAAATAAAATTATTAATGTTTTTATTCCATAAAAATTATAAAATACTGTGCAAAAGAGCTTCACAAACATATTATAGTTTGTTGACATCTTGTAGTTTAAAAGGCAGCAACATTTTTACTTAATAAACATACAATTAATTTTATCTAATAAATCACGAAATCAGCTGTTTCAAAAGTGATGGATGTGGCTTCGGGGACCGCAGCACCGTACAAGTTAAACAAATTGAATGGCATGCCGATTACTGGTGATCTTTACTGGTTACAGTAATTTATTTAAATCTTCCATAATCAGGTTTTCTTTATCTAGGCAGTATTTCAGATTGATACCTCGGCTGTTGAGACAGCTGATGACTGTTTTCCTGAGACAAGAGCAATTACATATCTACAAATCATCTTCATAACATAACTAGGACTTCCCTCAGAGGGATTAGTCTGAGCGATATTGCTGAGAATACACATTTAATAACTTGCGATAAGTAAAGAAAATGAGATGTTACCTTTAATTGGTCATTCATTGTGATAAAATATAATGATGAAAATAAGCATATCGAATCGTAGAACTACAAAATCTTGTTTACACATACTATTTTTATAAAAGAAAAGCAAACCATGCATGGATATAAAATTGGAAATATGCAAAATGTTAAAAGTAATACAGAAAAAAAAAACCCACCAAATTTTCCCATATTGGAAATAAAGCTCTTTGAAATGATGTCATGAGCATAAACAGAAGCTTCGCACCGATTTCAGAAACTATAAATAACATAAACGATTATGTTTGAAGAGAAATGGAGTGTATTTTATATGGTGTGAAATCCGTCCGAATCTATATTATAAAGGCCAAACGTATCTGTGCGTAACGCATACGTCATTTTGCGAATGGCAACACTTTCCCATGCAATTCGGTTTTGCAATTTTTGCTCATGCAATTTTTATATATCTAAACATCGCACATTCTCAATTTTTACATCGACGTATAGAGAAAAAAATGTACTTTTAAATGCAATTTGTTTGAAAGCTGTATCTCAGTTTATTTTTGAGATATTAATTTTTTTAATAGTTTTTGGCGAATTTTGTAATTGTGGCAACAGAAATGTGGCACTTTCTCTTAAAATGGGAAAAAAAATGAAATTAAAATTCCGTATGTAAACTTTGAGAAGATGAAAATGATGACGGGTTTAGATTTCAAGTGAAATTTAATGATATGTCAATTTGATTTTTTTTTTTTTTTTTTTTTTTTTCATTTTTACTAAGCATAAGAGTCGCAAACGATAACTTTATCATAACAAGTTGGAAATTGCACGTGAACGTAGCAAATGAGGTGCGTTCGTAGGATGACGATGTTTTAAAAATATTCAAATCTTGCTGATATAGTAGAGCGTACTTCGGATACAGTATAGTAGTCAAAATCTTTTTGTGTTCCTGTAAGTATACTGAAAGTAATTTTTATTACACCTCAGAAACGTATATCTTATTCATAAAATGTGAAATAGTTGAATATAATTAAAACACGCCCCAAAAAATGTTTTCCCGTTTAGCATTATGTAGTGGAATACTTTTGTGTAGCCCTGTAATTTAATAATAAAAATTCTTTGCACCACAGATTGTACAGGATGCATATTTTAATATATACTTCATAGATTCATGCCAATTCTATTATGTTCGAATGAGTGTAACGTTATAAAAATGCATTTGAAGCTTTTTTCCCATTGACCGTAATGTAATGGAATACCTTTGATTGTCCCTGTAATTGATCTATCCATCCGATTTTCATAACATTTGAAATGACTCGACAAAATTACGCAATAATTATATGTTTTAAATTTAAAACGATTAAAATGCATTTGAAACTTTTTTCCCCATTGACCGTAATGTAAAGGAATCCTTTTGATTGTCCCTGTAATTGATCTATCCATCCGATTTTCATAAAATTTTAAATGACTCGACAAAATTATGTTATAATTATGTATTTTAAATTTCAAACGATTCGGTTGGGTAGTTTTTGCGTTGTTATATGCGGACAGACAGACGGACAGACAGACAGGTGGACGGACTGAGCGACAACAATAGGTGCTACGTATTTACATAATTACGAACGCACCTAATAACTAATCTTTATCATGTTTTACTTATTACATATGAGATTAAAGTTTAATTTTAATAATTTGGACAACTGACTTTTATAGAAATGGTATTTTTTTTATTTTAGCTTAAAATAACGTTTCTTTTAGAGTTATGCATTTTTAGAGTCATGTTTAGAGTTATGCATTTTTTACTGCAGCTAATTTTGTAGGTGTATTAAAAATCAATAGAACAGTTCCTTCTAAAACATTTTCTTTCGTCGAAGTTCGACGGGTTCCACCTCGTAGTTTATAATGTTGAATATCTGTTTTCCACGGATGCAATGACGATGTCGATAAGAGTTAAGGAATCCCTTTTTAAAAATTTGTCCTAAACGAGCACTTACATCTTATAAGTTACTATGATGCCAAAGTTATAGTTTCTGACCCCAACAGTATCCTAGAAATTAAAATATTCTCAATAAATTGGGTTTAAAACTTTTTCTAGAAAAAAGATGTTTAATTTGTGAAATTAAATTGTCGAATGTTTTAGAAATCGTTCATAACGAGAATATTATATCTTAAAAGTTGCCACAAAAAAAAAAGATTTTAAATTTTTAGTCATATCAACATCAAAGAATTCTCAATTTTAGAACTTTTTTTGCTCGTGCATTGATGGTGATTATTGTTCCTACGCAAAATATAGTATATTTTGCAGCAAAGATGGTTACCAACATTTCTTGCCCACATTATTTTTTAAATCGGCTAGGTACTCCCAATGCTAACGAAAAACACACAAACGTTAATGCTTTATAGCATAGAAATACAGAATCAAAAGCTATATATCTCCTATTATATACACATACATAAATTATCTAATTAGTGCTAGCAGATGAATTTTTAAATATATATAGATCAATGTAATGCTTCATTTTTCTTTTATTAGTATTTCTTAGTATTCATTTTTCATTTATTTGTATTATTCAGTAAAAAACTCACTTTCTTAAGCCCGAATTAAGTCAAACTTTTTATAAAAGCGCCTAAGTCCATATAACAGCAAAGTATTGTGAAGAGTATTAAATACAAGGTAGTAAGACACTTAGCCAAACGCAGGTAATAAATCGCCAAATATTGTCCTTTTCGCCCTCTCTCGAAATGCTTTTTTTTTTTTTTTTTTTTTTTTTTTCGTATATTTAAAAAACACGATTTTGAGTCATCTTATTTAAAATTCAAATAAATAAATGAGAGGAAGCAATAATAGCATAAGTCAAAACATTCATAAGTCAACATCAAGGAATTGTATCGTAGTTACACATGTGGAAAAAAACTGCTTTTGGTCAAAAAACGTTGTCTTCACTAAATTTGAATCCGATTAAAAAAAGTACCATGATTAATTAAAATGTTATAGGCAGAACTGCCAAGTCTCCGGCATTTTGGGTACCGGTATTTTAATACAGAAAATGTTTTAATAAATTGGAACATTCTGCGGATTTAAAAAATAACTTTTTCTATAAGAAAATTCTGCTATGCAATAAGCGAGGGTTTGGCATCTCAGTATAGGAATATTATAGGAATATTTCGTAATCTACTTTTTAACCTTAAAAAAAGCAACGACCATTTTTCGGGTACAAAAAGTATTGCTAATTGTTCCATTTTGCATACAAGGTACTGATTGTAATATTGATACATCTATGGTGATAAATTTCCAATAATTTTTCAAATCCCATTTATTTCATTAAAAATATAAATCTTTTATTCATTTAGTTTAAAATAAATGGTTTTTAACTAATTTCATAATACTTTTGAAATATCACTTTTCATTGGCCATTTTTTAAAGCATTTAGAAAGTGGTTGTTGTTTTCCGCCAAATATAGACTTTGGTCTGTCCACATTTTATTTTATTATTATTATTATTTATAAATGGTAGAGAAATATTCATACTTAATCAATAACGTACATAATATATGACTCTGTTATTACATAAGTCACCTTTTTATTATCATAAAAATTATGTTTTTACTGATTTTTATTAACTCAATAGGAAAAATTTTGTGTTTTGAGCAATAGATGTCCGCATTTCCTTTATTTATTTATTTCAACAAAATTCTTTGTATTTAGAAGAATTTTTATTTAAATAGGAAATCCAGATGTCGCTGTTAATAAAGAAGAAAGTTACAAAAAAGAGTACAAAACGAGTAGACGCATATTATCAAATATGGAAAAATGACGAATCCCAAAAAGACGTCGTATGAAATATCATGTTTTAACCCTTTCTGGCACGGGCAAAATCTGTACTAAAATGAGAAATTATCGATTGACACCGGAATTCACAAACGAATTTTTTAAATATTTTGAATTCCTTAATTTACGCATTTAATGTAAAAGCAAAATTTTACTAAAATATTACTGGTGCCGTTTGCAAGTTTGGAATTAAAATTAGGTATCCCAGACCGAGCACAGTGTGCCGGAAAGGGTTAAAGCAAAAAAACGAGGTCTGATTATCGAGCCTACTGATCACAAAATGTGCATTACATTAAAAAAAATGCTGCAAATATTGATTATTTTGTCCTTTGTGCAGTTTTGGCTTCGAAAGGTGCGCTATGTTGCAAAAAAGATATAAGCGCCTATGAAAACACACCTGGTAAACGTTCATGCTCAGTTTTACAAATAAATATGGCACATATATGCCCTATATACACCAAGGTACCTAATTGGTGCCAAAATGGTGTTTAGTTGCCTAACATGCTGGTTATCATATAAATTGTTTGTTCTAAAAATATTATCATTTATTGATTGTTATATCTTTTTTAATAACAGAAAATGTTTCGTTTATTCCTTTTTTTTCAGTTTGATATAATTAAATAACGTATTGTTATAGCATGCTATATGCATCTAGTATATTATCTCAAGTATTTTATTTATGTATACTATAATTGTTTTTACATACCACTTACTTCTTCTGGTATATAAAAGGTATAGAAATAGGTAAGTGGCTCCTTTATGCAGTATAAATTGTATAAAACTTTAAAAAATAGCCCCGTTGCCCCTTTTTGGATCGAATAATAATAAAAAAAATCAATGTCTAATTCCAGTATTGCTCCCAGGTATGCATACATACTCCATATTTCAAAGTTGTATGCCAACAGGAAGCGGATGAAAAATGGGAAAAGATGTCACATATGCACCAGGGTACATAATTGGCGTCAAAATGGCATTATTTTACCTGAGATGGTAACCCGGCTTTATTTATTTATTATTTGTTTATTTACTCATAAAATGTTTATTTACTTTCACTTCCTTTTTTTAATTATATAAAATATTTCTTTTTATAGTTATTAATTATTATTATTATTTTATTTACTGTAAGTTCTTTTTGAAAATAGAAAATAATTTAAAAATGCGTATGTAAGCGTTATTTGAAAAGAGAGTTTTTGCCAAATGGGCTTTGAAAAAAATTGCGCCAAATCTGATGCGCTTGTGGTATTTGTGCCGAAAAATTAGTGACCAGAATTGACTTCCATACACAAACAAAATATAAGTTAAAAGAAAACATGCAATGAAAATAAATATAAAGGGAAAATGATGTCATAAAAGAAACTTTTTATTTAAAAACGTAATTGTTTCTAATTTTCACACGCGATGTAAAATATTCTTTTAGCGATCAAAAAGTGCTGTTAAGAGATTATCACAAAATCTCAAAATCAAAGTTTTTATGACATTTTTTAATATAAAAAAATAAGTTTTATTTTCCTGCATGATTAAATTTTAAAATGTTTTATTGCATTCAATATTTCTGTGTGCGAAAATGATTACTATTTACCCCATGTACTGATTCGGTTATCTACGAAAATGTCCAGCGGGTGAAAATCACGCTCACCAAATTTCTGTGACGTATGCACATAAATTGTGCTTTTTTATCAGTTTTTTTAATATAACTTTTAAACTATTTGGAATTAATTTTTAAAAGTAGGTGCATTCACCAGATTACCTTCATAGGTACCTATTGGTACAAACAGAATCAAAATCCGACAAGTACTTTTTGAGATTTGCTTGACGAAAGAATTTTTTTGAATTTTAATATCGTTACGTATCTCTGAGTATAAAGACTTCGCTTCGCTCAGACAATTAGGTAAAAAAATGTCCTGTTCTGGATTATTTTATTCGTAAATATTAACAGAATTCTGGATGCTTACCAATTTTATGCGATATTCAGACGTAAGGAAATATGCGACTTTTTCGGCTTCAAAAATGCTTTATTTTCATTGTCTGACGTGTAATAAATGTTCTTCTTAGTTATTTTCAATATTTTAAAGACATAATAAATGGCATAATAAAGGCCATTTAAAGACATAATAAAGGCCCAAAAGCCGGCAGTACAAAAACCTATGTTAAGCAAACAGTTTCTTATTAGCAGCATGCCAAAACTTAAATAATCGTATAAATTTCCAAAAAAATTACTAAATAACAGCCTTTTATATTAAGATTTTTTTAGGCGTTTTATCTGGGCATCTCATCTTAATATACATTATAATTTATAATAATAAGTGTTCGTAGCTATTGACGTACACACGTACAGTTCTAGATATATTCGGACAAATGCAACAGACATATAATTAGAGCTTGTCAACTGATCTAGGATCTATTTATACAAATCTAGGATAAATCTAACTGAAGTCAGAGTTTTTTTGACGTCAAACTCAAAATTTTTTCGACCCTAACACTAAACTTACATTTTTATGGTAATGAAAAACAGATAAATAAATAAGTAAATAAAATAAGAAATGAGCGACGTGAAACAACAGAAATTTATTTTTGGCTTCTAACAATTATGATAACCAGATGAGCTTTTTCATGCCACACTTTTCGAATTTCAGATATTCTCATGTCTTTTTCCATAAACATTTGACAACAAACATGCAAAGGGGGGTATCGTAGAAAACTAATTCGCTTATGCATATCCAGAAATAACCTCCCGTATCGGTTTTTTATTTTATTTTTATTTTTGTTTTGTTTTTTAGCCTGAAGAGAAACATGTTTCATATTATGCAAAGAAAATGTTTAAGCAAATACAAAAAAAGGTGATTATCAGATGTAGCTCAGTTTGGCTGCCTTTTGACTGAGTCATTTGACGTGGTATTATAAAATTACCCGAATGAAAAAAAAAAAAATACTCTCGCTATTTTTAAGAGCCATAGATGGAATTATCAGAAATATGAGTAGCTCAGTCTTATCAGTGTAAAAATACAAATAACTGCAAATGGCACTAAAATACTTAATTATAAAACAAATAAACAGAAATATTTTCTTTAGCATATGAACTACTATTTAATAAGTGTATAAGGTAATATTAAAAAACGTCTATTATCAAATGCATTTCAATTTGGTTGTTTTATGACTGAGTCATTTGACATCGTTTTAAAAACTATACAAATGAAGAAAAAAAAATTCTCGCTATATTTTTTTTAATTATAGATATAGATGGATTTATTAGAAATTGGAATAGCCGACTCCTTTCAATATAAAATAAAAATAACTGTAATGTGAAAAAAATAGTTATACGTAAAACAAATATACAAGAGAAATTTCCCTTTGAATAACAACTGAACTATTACCATAAAGATATGGAAGAAATGATGTGGTGTTTATGAATTTGAAAGTTAATTTTTTTGACAAATGATACGTTTACGACTTTTTTTCCTTTCTTTTTCGCCGCGTAAAATTATGAAACTGTCTTCATTCCGCCTGTTCGAATCGCGAAACTTTCTGACTTTGCCGATATTGAAATGTGTGACATTTCTTATAATGATAAACCATAGTGTAACTTCCACTCAGATATTGATCACTCAAATTTTGAGGACTTTAAATAGAAACTAAATAAGTAAGAAAAATCACGCGTTAAGCATAGATTATGAAACGCTTTCCAAGACGCTTTCTAACGCTTTCTTCTAAAGTCTTTAACAAAACTTCATTAATTAGGTGTTACTGTCCATAGCAAAATATGTATTCCTGGACTTTTGACAAGTCCTGTATTTGATCTCCCGATTTATGTATGTTATATAAAAGGGAGATTTAGCTTAGCAAGAAACGCTTAACTGGTTGAAACTTCTCTTTCAGCAATTTAAACTAATAGACGGAAATGTACTTGAATACTTTTGTTCATTCCTGTAGTTAACCTAGTCCCTTCATTACATGCCAGTATTTAGCCAAAATTTAGTTAAAACTAAAATACTCTTTAAATTATTGAAATCACATTTCCAGAAATTATCGTCCATAGGCGACCAAGTATCCAATTCTTTGCGTGGCCCTGTATATCACTTTATTTATATTCTACAAACATTTCTTAGTAAACTGAATGCAATTCAACGTAAAAATGTATAATTTATTTTAAAAATACCTTTACGTAAATCCTGCTCCTATTCAGTAACCTTTACGATATCTTTTGAACAATCTTGTATATCTAAATTTTGTAACTATATCATTTATACACATCGTATAATATGCATACATTTAGTGAAATTTAAAAGCGCATATCATAATTAAAAATTCATTTCATTCATTCGACATCTATCATCGATAATATACAGTACTTCGGATATAATATACTGTTTGAAATCTTTTGTGTATCCCTGTGAATGCTATGCACCTGGTATTATGCATGAAATAAATTTCATTAAGTCTCAGCAATGTTTATGAATTTTATTGAAATTGTTTAACATAAGCAAAGTATAACTAAACAAATCCCTCCTTTATTATTATATAATGGAATTCTTTTGTGTGACCTTTTCAACTTTGTTGGAACGTGTTAAAAAGGACTAACGTGAATGCGATGTTAAAAGCGTGTTAAGTTGCGCCGACCAATTAAAAAAAATAAAATACAGCTAAGGAGAAGGATCCGCGTTCGCATTATGGAATGTTTTAATACCAAATGGCGTCTTTTTAATCAAAGAAATTACATTAAAATACTTAAAGCCTGATTTAAATATTTTAAATAAAATTTTAGAATCTTAAGTTGTTAAAAATGAGGTAATCTAAACAGTTCAGAAAGCTTTGATTAAAATTAGTTCAACGAGACACTGTCGACAAAAATAGAGTTCCCACGGGTGAGGTGTAAACGAGGGGTGCGACCATTATGATATTTTTAACCCTTTATCTACTAATGGTACTTATAAGTACTACTCACTTTAAACTTTCATCTTGTAGTGAATATCATTAATATGCTAATGATACTTTGAAAAAAAAACACTCTTTAAACTCCAAGTTTTCAAGATACATGGCTATAGTAATTTTAAGGTCGTTATTTTAACGAAGAAGGGTGCTATTTCGAAACAGTCGATGTGTTTTATACGAGTTTGAAGTGTTTTAATGCGTTTTAATCAATGTGATTTTTTTATGAGTTCATTATAATCTTAGAGTACGATTTAACTAGCTGTTTAAAGTGAACGGGATATGTATTCGATTTAACAATTGAATTATTCGGCGGTATTTATAAGTACCTCCAGTATTACCTGTGAATTATACCTCTGGAGGTGCCTTTCCAGGTGAAGGTCTCGTCATCTGATCAAGGCTCTAAATTACGAGATCATCTTGCGAAGCCATTTGCAGTTCAAACAACAGGATGTACCATTAACAGGCGAAACAATGTATGCTCAACGACGAGCAAGTACTGCAGAAATGATGGCATGTGAAGCAAAGAAATCAGGTTTATTGCCGCTAAGCGGCAATTAGGCGGTCGACCGCCCCGATACCAGGTATCTAACCCGTTAAGCTGAGATAACTCGGCAGGTAGGGGCCTGGTCATCGGTTAGAAAGAAAGAAAGTACCGCCAGTACGCTGATGGATGGTGGAGAAAAGGTCGCTCTTTACTTTTCACCTGTCTAGACTGTCTGTCTCTCATTTTTACTTTTCGTCTGCCTATCTGTATTTCGTCTTTCAAGCGCAAAAATGATTTTTTCAAATTTGGCATTCACAATGAGCTGCAGACAAGAAGGGATCCCTTGCCCTCCCTCATGCTCAATTAAAAGCACTTGTCAAACACTTTTTCATACTTAAAAACATATTAACCTTTTTTCTTGCTCACCTGAGCATTTTTTAATACTTGTCATTTAAATTTTTTGATAGAATTTTATACTTTGAAAAGCAAAATGTTTGCTGCAGCCAAAATTTTATTGTTGTATTAGAATAATTAAGAAAGTCATTGCATTGTCACATAAAATGCATACTGTTTGAAAAAAAAAACCAAGGAGTCGAAGGAACAAAATTACTGTGCGCTCACATCTTTATTCAAAGAACTGAAACTACATACTTCGCGATAAAAACAAATAACCATGTTTTCACGTGATTTATTTAATTTGAATAAATTTTGTAACATACATACAAATTATTTATACAGGGTGTCCCTAAACTCATGGAACATACGCTGGGGGGTGATAGAACACATCAAGACGAGTAATAGTAAAAAAGAAATCAAGGATCCCAAACGGTTTCCGAAGGAGATAGCCGCCATTAAAGTTTAGGGTCCAAAATTTCAAATAAATATAAAAAACGGAAAAATTGCCCGATTGATTTGCGGTTTTCAATAAACTATTCTTTACGTCAGTATTTTCTTGAAAATAAATTATAAAAATAAATTTTGAAAAATGCCGATGGAGGGCGCATTAAACTTTGGAGTAACGAACAACTATTTTTGCCGTTATTTTTTCCATCTCATTAAATGGTTTCGTAAGCTCAGACTTAAATTTTGAGCTCAAAATCTGAATAGTTGAGAGTGATTAAGAGCACAAACTGAACTGTGTTCAGAGGGTTCAAATTTCAAATGATTATAAAAAATGGAAAAACTGGTCGATTGATTTGCGGTTTTCACTAAAACTATTCTTTATGTCGGTGTTTTATTGAAAATAAATCATAAAGATAAATTTTTAAAAATGCCGATAGAGGGTGCTTTAGACTTTGGAGTAACGAACAGCTATTTTTTGCCGTTATTTTTTGCATCTGATTAAATGTTTTCGTAAGCTTAGACATAAACTTAAATTTTGAGCTCAAAATCTGAATAGTTGGGAGTGGTTAAGTAGCACAAACTGAACTGTGCTCAGAGGATTCAAATTTCAAATGATTATAAAAAACGGAAAAATTGTTCGATTCGTTTGCGGCTTAAAATAAAACTATTATTTATGTCAATATCCTCTTGAAAATAAATTTTAAAGATAAATTTCAAAAAATTCCGTGAGAAAAGAATTCCGTGAAAATCGACCAATTTTTCCGTTTTTTATAATCATTTGAAATTTGAACCCTCTGAACACAGTTCAGTTTGTGCTACTTAACTACTCCCAACTATTCAGATTTTGAGCTCAAAATTTAAGTCTAAGCTTACGAAAACATTTTATCAAATGCAAAAAATAACGGCAAAAAATAGTTGTTCGTTACTCCAAAGTCTAAAGCGCCCTCTATTGGCATTTTTTGAAAATTATTTTTAAAATTTATTTTCAGTAAAATACCGACATAAAGAATAGTTTTAGTGAAAACCGCAAATCAGTCGACCATTTTTTTCATTTTTTATGTTCATTTGAAATTTTGGACCTAAATTTTAATGGCGGCTATCTCCTTTAGAAACCGTTTGGGACCTTTGGTTTCCTATTTACTATTACTCGTTTTGATGTGTTCTATCACCCCCCTAGCGTATGTACCATGAGTTTAGGGACACACTTAACTATTTATTTAAACTTGCATAAACACACATATTTATTTAAACTTGGTGGCAATGAATTAAAAAAAACTACAAAAGCAACAACAAGAAACAATGTACAACTGAAGCTTTAAGACACAAATTCGATTTCCTCAGCGATCGTCAAACATACAAATATGAAAAAAAAAATCTTATTTAAGTTTTACTAAAAGGATTAAAATAAACCAAAAATGGAGTTAATGCATCCATGGGATCGTTAGCTATCGTTTGTTGAATTTTACGTCTTCATTTTTTCGTGAAAAGTTAAATAAAAAACTACAGTAAACTACGATAATTTTTTGAATGCTGTCATTTTTTTTCTTTCTTTTTGTCTCGTCGAGTTCTTTCTTTTGAAAAAAAAATCCCTGTCGTACGTCAACTGGTTCGTCAGAAATTTGAAAAAGACGTTTGCATTTTCCATTTCTTAAACATACTATACCAAACGCTACCGCGTTTGCTATGATATTAACTCAGCACATTTATCTGTGTATATTTTTATTTTATTATAATCTATTTTTAATTTCCTTCTTTCTTATGTATGTACATTTTTAGCTATGTGTGTATGCATATCTATAGACACACACGCATTCATATTTATAATTTTTCATTTTAGTCGTGTCACTGTTTTCGTAGCAGACTTACGTCTTGTTTTCGCCTGACGAAGAAAGACTTAGTTCTTTTGAAAGGCCTATCGAATTTAAGTTTTTATGATGTGTTAACGAAGTTTTCATCTCTTCATATTAAATCACATCAATTTATATTTGTATTTATAAGGCATTTTTGCTCTATTTTATTTCTTGAAGAAATTTTCATCTTTATTTTACCCATTAAAGCCTCACTGTACCATATGATACCAGAAAAGATGCAACCAATTTTTGGTTTGAATACCAGTATATTTGAACGAAAGCATTATCTTCACTTGATTGCTTAAACTTCGTGATAAATGCAGACAAAAATTGTTATTTTAAAACTTGGCGTGAAATGAAAAGATTTTGCATTTCAAAGTGGATAATAATTCCGGCTTTAATGGGTTGATTATTGTTTTTCAGTTTATAATCATATTTTTATTATATAATTTTATTTTTTATTGAACTCATGAACCTATGTCGTAGACTCTCCCCCCCCTCCCCCACGCCGCCGCTCCTTCATTTTTTATGTTATTACTGCTGGCCATTGAAATGCACCTTGTTATTTATCCTAGTTTGTTTAGTATCTGGATGTGGGACATAGGTCCCAGATTCCTTGGGAAAAAATCTTCTCATTGTAGAAATTATATACTCCCTGCGTAAAATTAGTTGGTATATTTAAGTCGAAAATTTTGTCTCAAATTAATTGTTACATTCCAGGTAGGTGGAGCAATAAATAACTACAGATGCAGTTTAGTAAATCGCCATCAGTAAAATTATACTACTATGAATATTACATGGTATACTAAGAGTAACGAAAATGAGAAATGAGGCATTCAGAAGTCAATATGACTCACTCCCTTTAAAAAAAAAAAAAAAAAAAAAAAAAAAAAAGGTGATGAAATAATTAGGATAAAAAAAATTATATGTATATATATAGTTCTTATGAATTAAAATTATCCTTGATTATAAGATAATTAATGTGTATAAGCAAAGTATGGTGAAAAACGTAGTAGTTTTTCTTATAGATAAATAACTTTAAATGTTTAAAATGAGCATTTTTATTTGATGATGTTAAACGGATTGACTTCTGAACGCGTCAAATAATGTGACTCAACCTATTATAAAAGTGAAGATAATTGTAATTATGAATGATAATTTAGAAAGTAACGTAAAGAAGGTAATGAATAATAAAGAGTGTAAAGCTGTATTGCGATTTTACTGCAACATTTGAAAAATGATAAACTAAGCCACGATGCTATAAATGCTAGATGAAACTAAACATTTGACACACTGCAAAAGCAAAAGGTTCATTACATTGTATTGTTTATGGCAGCGATGGCAAGACCAAGATCGGTCTCAAATTTCCCAGTAATTCCAGAGTCAGAGGAGAAAGTTTAAAATATGAATGGAATTTGCAATTATAAATTTCGTTACAAAATGGGCGTGGCTTAAGAGCGTGCAAACGCTGGATTTTTTAAAAACTAATTTGGTACTGATTTACGAAGGGATGGTGTGAACTCTTGGTAAGGAAATGTTATTGATTGAAGCATAGCACCCTGAAATCTCTAAAAAATGTTCATACAAAATTATAAAATCATCAGTATCGATAATCAGTACAAAAGTATGCAGCTAATAAATGTAGCAACTAATTTTGTACAGAGAGAGTACTTAAAAAGAACTTTATAAAAAAGTGCTGCCTACTGAGTAAAATCTGTAAAAGAGAAGTCATTCCCGAAGGGTATCAAAAGCAGTTCTACTAATTATCTAGTGAACAATAAAATTAATAAATTAAGTAAATTGTAGTCTACATACTAGAATAGTACGTTTTTGTAGCTGTTGTTATTCTCTTTGCAATAGATCGACATTTATGGTTTTTTCCTTAAGAGTAGAAGAACAGATTTATTGGTATTTGGAAAGGTTTTTTTTTTTTTTTTTTTTTTTTTTTTTTTTTTTTTTTTTTTAGATCAGTAGAGTAGAATACAAAACTAAAAACATTCTCTACATCTCCATAGAATATTTCGACATTTTCATTTTTCAAACTTTAGTACTTGGTCATCAAATTGGTGTTATTAAAGTCATTCTATTATTAAAAAATTTCACTTCTAAATGACACGCATGAGTTTTTAAATCAACTGGTGACACAAAAAAATTTCAGCTCCTGACTCATGTTTTAGCGTGAATCCCCCTCTTCCCTTCCGGCATAGTGTTTTTCACTGCATTGCAGATAACTGATTAGCAAAGGCAGCTCTTATAGGCGGAGAATTATATTTTAAGCTGGGACGAAAAATGGAGCGAATGAGCTTTCCCGAAAAAACGAGCGAAATGGCTTTTAGAATTAAAAAAAAATTGTAAAAAATGAAATTTACAGATAATTTTCAAAGAATTGTTATTTTCATTTAATATTGTAAAATGAAAAAAAAAAACATGAAACAAATAATAAATGCGTAAAATGTTTTTTTAATTTAGAATTTGAAAAGAAGTAAACTATTAATGTACGCATTTTAAGTAGAAATTATTTTAATCAAATGAAATATTTAGATTATTTTTTAATGGGGAATAACTTAATAAACTAGGACGGTAGAATCATGTTAGATATAAAAAAAAATTCTGTAATATTTTTAATGAAACGCAGAAATTTAATTTTCGTAATATATAAAACTAGTCATTTTAAAATATGCAATATTTGTGTTATTACAAAATTTTGAGATGCATTTTATGAATACATAATATTTTTCATCATGTTTTCAAATCAAAATTTATGAAGCTAGAAAACTCCTAGATCAATTTACGAACACCCTGTAGTTTTCCATCAAAAGTTTGAAAACAATAAGGAACAATTGTCTTTTATTTTCAGGCATTTAATACTCCACTTTGTGTTGATTTACAAGAATTTTTTACAAATAAAATGCAGTTGATATAGTAGTCATTAAAAAGACTTGACCGAATGTTGATATGTTGGATATTCAGAAAGCATTATCTAACATCAATTAAAAAAAAAAAAAAAAAAAAAAAAATGAAAGCTATATTTTCTTTTAAAATGGCCGAAAAATTCAATGTTAAGTGTTCCAAAAACATATCATCTGAATAAAACATCGATTAAGCGTGTTTCTATAATTTGTCACGTCATAACGAGATCTTACCTTTAGATTACATCCGTCGAAGTTGCAAAACTTTCATGTTACTGTTAGCTTGACCGTGAGGGTCCAAGATCAGGATTTGAGATAACAAAATGCAGATTTATTTCTCTTTTATTTTATTACTTCAGGTTTTTCTTTTCTTTTACCTCAAAATTTTATCACTGCAGAAAGCATGCTACAAACACTTTTTGCAATTGGGTTACACATGAACCAGTTGCTAAAGATTAAGATTCAAAAGAGACCGGTTCCAGGTATATATTTATACGTGTATTAAAAATTTCTCCGTTTTTTTTTTCTGGTGATTAAGAACAATTTTGTTCCGTTAACAGAAAGATCTCGGATTATCGAGGTGTAATCGAGAAACATTTAGGCTGCTGGTTGTTGTACTCTGCTGACTGTGCCTTTCGGTTAAGATTGATGTGATGCATTGTTATTCTAGTTTTTGGATTGTGCAACATCTGAGTTTGTGTTTACTTCGACGGTGGTCGGAAAGAAAAACCCGAGGTAAAACTAGAAGATAAATGCCTTTGATATGTTTGATTAGCTCGAACACAAAAAACAAAACCTTCGCATTATAAATTTGCAAACCGCCGGAAAAAAAAGAATTTCTTTGTATAAAATTTATTGAAGAACATATATTTTAAAGTTGCAACATTTTAACCCTTAAATGCATGAATTCTTCTTTTAGAAATTGAATTCCTCTTTTTTTTTTCCTTATTACATTAAGGATTAGAAACCAGAAATTTTAAGATAGATTTCTAACCTTATTTACTAGCATAGTATTGTAATTTTTGGAGCATTAATATTTTTATATAGATATAGTGGTTATTAAGAAGTTAATTTATTTGTTAAGCAAGAAGTTATGAAAATTTACATCACTATATATTTAAGGGTTAATCGTAATACTATCATTCATTTTATATGAATGATACCAACGAAATTTTTGAAATTGCATCGAAATTCAAACTATAGATGCAATCTGAACTAGTTGGATCTGCCAATCGCAAAACTTTCTTCTATCACATACTTACATTTTAATATTTAAAAAAAATAGTTACTCATGTTAATTCTTTAATAATTTTAATTCAATACTCTACCAACTTTTATTTTCATCTTTCATTTATGCTTCAGTCAATTAATAGGAGTAAAAACGAGTTTCCGTCTCTGCGCGAGCAGATGAACAATAGAATGATAGGCAGATTTTTTTTTCAAATTATGGGAGGACCTACTTGCCATACCAAAAAAAAATCATACACAAAAATTTTAGTTCAGTTTTAAGCATAACTTCATAGACTTTTAGGTGGTGCAATATTGAAAATGGCACAAAAATTGCTATTGCAGTGCCCCCTCCCGGCGGATTTTTTTCAAATTGAGGGTGGGCCAACTAACAATAACCAAACATTTACACAAAAAACTTGGTTCAATTCGATGCATAACTTCATACACTTTTGGTCGGTACAGTATTAATAATGGAACAAAAATCGCGATTGCAGCGCCCCTTCTGGCGGTTTTTTTTTTTTTCAAATTCTGGGAGAACCAACTAGCCTTAGCCATACACATGCACAAAAAAATTTGGTTCAATTCGATACATAACTTCATACACTTTTGGTCGGTACAATAATGAAAATGGCACAAAAATCGCTATCACAGCGCCCCCTTCCGGCGAAATATTTCAAATTTTATGGAGGACCTGTTTGCTACAGTCGAAAACATTCACAAAAAATTTGATTAAATTCTATGCATATCTCCATACATTTTTTGATGGTAAAATGGCGACATACGGACACACACACAGACATATACACACACATACAGACACACACAGAGACACACGGACAGACAGACATTTTGTAAAAACATGTGTTTTGGAATCTCTGACCCCTAAAACGTGTAAATCCGTTGAAAACCAGAAGTTGAAAAAATTTCGATTACAATACTTCCTTCTATTAAAAATAGAAGAAAGTATTATAAGTACTACTACTTATATAAGTTAGTAATACTTTGTTCTATTGAAGATAGAAAAAAGTAAAAATATACTTACATTTTAAAGGACGGCAAAAGTTGCAAGTTGCTGCATCGCCACATCAAACAATATTCGCATAAAACATCATTTCACAAGGTTTAATTTAAAAATAGCACTTATTTTATTGATTTTATAATGCTGAGTTACATATGATATTTAACCATAACTATGAATGTTTACGCTTGTTTACCACTAAAATTTAAGAGAAGTTTTTTACTTGTGAAATAACTGAATTCTCTGATTAATTATGAAAAATTCTACTATTAAATTTTAGTTGTATGAAAAGAGCGCAAAAATGGGCAGATATATTTAACTTATTTATTATTAAGTTATAAGCTTGTACATTAATATATAATTTTTTTTAAATTTTAACAATGTATTAACAATTTAACACAAATTGTGAAGTATATACTTTGAACGTTCTATAGCATATGTTACAATGAAAATTTATTACAAAGAAAAGGGGAAAAAATCCCAAATGACCCCATCCTTGTCACAAATTGGTGTACCTGTCCGGAAAAAGAAAACAAAAATTGGCACAATGAAGCCATTTGGATTAAAACACTGAAACTACCGTTTTTAAATTGCAGACGTTACGTTAAAGACACGAATGTTTGCTCTGTCATATTTCCTTGGTGATTTTACCAACAGAATCGGTCACAAAAGGATTAAAAAAGATTACATACCTGATTCGTCGCCAATTTTCTGTACCATTCTTTGACAGTGGTTTACAACATCACTGTTCACTTTTGCTCTTGCTCTTACCACTAAAATTTAATGGACATTTTTGTCGTATTCAATTGCCATAAATTGCTAAATTAAAGATCTTTTTTATTTATTTATTTTAGTTCGTTCTATATCTAGTTTTATAAATATCCAGATCTTGATGCAATAACTTTTGCACTCTTATGCAAAAATGCGTCAATACAAAATTTATTACGATTCTATAGGTTAAATTCAGTAATACGGATGTAATATAGTTCCAGGGTTCGCACAACTCTACCACTAAATTTTTACAGTATTTTCAATGTATTTCATTGTAGAAAAATAATGCGGAAATTGTGAATTGAGGAGGTATTTGCAAATTATGTTTCTTAAAAATTAAATATAAGTTTTCTTATCATTAATAGTGGTGTCAGAGTCCTTACAAAATATAAGGAGTGTGCGAACCCTGAGTTCAATATTAAATAGGGTGTCATCACCATGGCAACCTTAAATCATTATCATGGGACATCATCTGAATTACTTACAAAATTACTTGCTTTGTACGAATAATACAGAGAGAATGATAGTGTGAGAATATTATATCGAGCTAAACACAAAGTTAATTTTGACCGAGAGTAGCTCGGTCACCCTCGCTGGTATTTAACATCGAAATAAATTGTGTATTCATGCATACTTCCAGAAGAGTGCAACAGCTATTGCACCAAAATCTTAATATTTAACCCTTTGTATCATCATTTTGTAGATGTGCAACATACCATAAAGTTAATTGTACATACACAGTAAGTTTCTAAATACGATTTTTTTGTTGTTATACCTGTTTCCCAACACACCAGTTAATACAAAATGATCATTAAAATTCTCAACAGACAATATAATTTGGGTTAATTTCTGATACAAAAGTTTTGTTTACCATTTCAGAAGCTTCAGGTTGATATTGCGAAAATTAACTAGTAAATTTTGTCAATTATAAAAACTGGAGAAATTTGAAAGAAGATTTTTCAAAGTAATTTTGTATACTTTAAAGTTTTGTATTAGAAAATGGACATTATTTTTGAGAAGTATATAAATTTCTATGTGTAAATGTAAAAAAAGTACCTTATATTCAAAAATTATTTTAGTTTTACTATCGAAATTTTTTAGTTATTTTTTACATGCTTAAAATGATGTATTCTAACATCTGAGTAATATTTTTCAAATCGGAGTTGTTGAACTACAAAGGGTTATAAAATTTGTTATATTACGAATATCATTTACCTTGTTTCAGGTACAATTTCCGACTTGCTTATAACTCGAATCTATTGACATTGTTTTCATTCGAAATAAAGTCATGGATACAATATATCATAATAAATCCGTAGAAAAAAGAATTCCCAATAAAATTAAAAATTTAGTGTTGAGAAAACATAATGTCAGTCTTTAATGGGTTAAATATATTAAATGGAAATTCTCTAATCAGAAATGCTAACGCCGTCCGAAGAAGTGTATGCATGCACCTTGTCAATATCTATTTAAAATTAAGTTGTTGAAATATAAAGAGTTGATAACAAGCGGCTATTAAAATTTAATACAAAAAATAACAAGCTATAAACTGTTAAAGCCTTTTACAACCTGCTGCAATAATATCTTTCTATTTATTGCGGGCATGATAGTTTGACGTTAACATTCATTTATATCTCAAACGCTTTATCGATCCAGTTAATCAAGCTCTATTCCTTTTACATTTAAATATGTTAATGCTTAGCCTTCCGACTTCCAGTTTATTTAATATGCAATTTAACCTCCATTTACAAATTTAAAATGTAAAATCAAAATTGGGTGTGACAACGATTTATATTTACCAACTACTTAATAAGAGCTCGCCGAGGTGACTTCAATCACCTGTCGCCAGTTAACTCACCAAAATTATATCGTTATTGAAAATGTATGCAGTGCTCGTGAGTAAGCGATATACATACACAATTAATTGCCTCCAATGAAATATGAAATAGCTTATTGTTAAAAGTAAATCTACAGTGCACTATCTTTTTTTGTGTGTGTGTGGTTATTGTTACTGCATCAATACGTAAGTGCGATTTAGTAATTTTTTTTTCCTATTAAAAAATTTCTCAATGTTTTTCTCAAACTGAATTTAACTAGAGTGAATTCACCCATAATTGACCAATAAATGTTAATTATTTTTCCTAATGTAATTATTGACAATTTTTTTCTGAAAAAAAAATGCATAAACACTAACTAGTGTATGAGTGTGACTAATTCGGAAGAAACTCCTATTTTCTTTTCTGCAATTTAAATTATGGATATATGTATAACACCTAGACCCAGCAATTGATCAGGTTGCAGTAATAACTGGCTACTTCTTTTACAGTATGCAAATCAAATTGTAAATGTTCGTATGAAAAACTATTTTAAATATATCCAGTGACGCCAACTTTTGAAAAATATTGGGTGGGCTCGTAAATATTTTACTAAAAGGGTGTAACCAGTTTGTTTTCTCTTTGAAGGGTTGACAGAAGGTGACAGATGAGAATTTTAAGTCAAGCAATCGTGTTTTAATAACGTTGCAATTTTATTAAGTTATATTCTCATACATTTTACCTTGTTAAATCACTAATATTTTTTATAGCAATGTCATGATAACATTAACATGACTATAAATTAGCAGAAAGTTAAACAGGGAGTAAAACATTTCAGTCATTTGGGATTTATGAATATCAGTCAAAGAATTAAAATACATTTCATTGGGGAATTAAATTTTATTGTGAGGAGAGAAATGAATGATAAAATAACGAAATAAATAACTAGAACAATAAAAAATGGGCACGATGTGATTCAAAATTATTGGGTGGCCTCGGGCCTCACGGGCCCATATCAGTTCGCACCGCTCGTGTATATATCTGCTGATCCTAAAGTCTAGAAACATTTCTTAAACAAATAATTTACGAATCAATGAAAGTTGAAAAGTGTGCCGATTTCAACATACTGCAAAAACAGAGTATTCAGTAAAATAATTTTTTATTGCTATAAGAGGCTATGAAGACACTCAAAAGCTAACGTTAAACATACACAAGTTTTCAAATTTATCGCTTGCGTTTTATTATTTTAAAATTATTATTATTTTATATTATAACCTGAGCATGTCTGGTGGTGTGTGTCTGCCTGTGTATGTAAATTTTATTTGAAAGCGATTTTTACAACATTTTGCTAGTTACCGTTTTCGGTAAAAGAAGACCATTGGGCTGGGTCACATGTTAAAGAAAATTCCATTAATAAGTCATTTTAGATCATTATCGGTCAGAGTCAAATTAATTATAACTAAAAAACAGCTCAATCTATTTGACTAAATTTTGTGCCATTTTCGGTTACGAGAAAACTTTTGGGCCTGATCACATGTTCGAGAAATTTCAATTAGTGGTTCAATTTTTGGGTCATTCCGAGTCGAACTTATAGTACTATCTAAAATATGGCCCTTACGATTTTCACTAAATTTTATATTCCACCGTTTTGGATTATGAGAAGACCATTAACCTTTTACCTTCCGCATTATGAATTCATGAAAATTTTACATTCTAAAGCATTTTACGCAAATTGTTTAAATTAAATTAAAAGATTTACATAATCATTTAGTAAATATTTGAAGTATTTCAGAAAGATTGAAGGATTTATAAGGATTAATTAAATTTGAATTTACAGGGATTTTGTGCCATTTTTATAACCCTACTCTAATATTTTATTTTTAATTATTTTCTTAGTATTTTGTAGAATTATATAATGCACAAACATGATGTTTTTACAACATAAATATAGAAATATATCCGAATTGAAAAATCCCCATCCCTCTCCCTCAGCGCCAAGAAAGTTGAAAAGATGCAAAGGCAAAGGAAATCATCCTTTTAAAAATATTTTTGATTTGTTTAACCAATAATGATTTTGGAACAAGATAAAGTAATGTATCTCTAACTCATTCTAAACAGTATTTAAACTAACTGACGTATTAAAATAATTTTATAATACGTTATTTTAATGGTACTTATAGGTACCGTCGTAGATAAAGCGTTCAGCTAAATCATATGTTCGAGAAATTTCAATTAATGGGTCAATTTTGGGGACATTGCGAGACAAACTAATAGTATTATCTAAAATATGGCCCTTACGATTTTCACTAAATTTTATATTCTACCGTTTTGGATTATGAGAAGGCCATTAAGCTAAATCACATGTTGCAAAAAATTTGATTAGTGGATAATTTTTGGGCCACTGTGGGCACGGTAATTTTATCTAGAAAATGACTCAAACGATTTTAACTAAATTTTGTATTTTATCGTTTTCTTGCACAATAATATTATTGTGTTAGGTCGCATATTCAAGAACAGTCGATTAGTGGGTCATTTTGGATTAAAATGGATCAGAAGCAAACTAATTCTATCTAAAAAACGGCTCATACGATTTTGGCAAAATTTCGTATCACATTGTTTTCGACAACGAGAAGATTATTTTGCTGCGTACCATATTTGAGAAATTTTGATTAGTGGGCCATTTTGGGGTCAATATTGTTCAAGTTATTTTTTTTAAAAACGACTCGAATTATTTTCATGAAATTTTATATTCTATCTCTTTCGGGACAAAGAAGACTACTGGATTACGCAGCATTTGCAATGAAATCTGATTAGAGGGTCTATCACTATGGGTCCGGGTCAAGCTAATTATATCTAGAAAACGGCTCAAACGATTTTCACAATAAGTTGTATTGGGTAGTTTTTGGGCACGGAAAAGATCATCGAGTTAAATCATATGTTCGAGAAATTTTGATTACTGAGTCATATTTTGGTTAAGCTAATTTTACCTAAAAAACAGTTCTAGCGATTTCTACTGAGTTTTGTATTCTACCCTTTTCAGTCTTAAGAGGATCATTGGCCTAGATCATATGTTTGAGGTATTTCGATTAATGGGGAGGTCACTGCAGATCAAGTTTATTTTTAAAAACGTCTCTACATTGTTAAAAATTTCAATAAAAACACAGAAAAAAATCTAGACTCACTGTAAATTTGCACTAATTTTCGGTTAAATGTATTCTACTCAGTTTCTTGGTCATTATTTTGAAGACATTTCCCTTATCTTACATCTAATTTACTGTAGGGATTTCCATGTCTTTATTTAAAAATACTTTTATCTTCCTTAAAACTTGTAATTCGAAATGCACACTTATAAAATTCTTTTACCAATTTTTAGAAATATTAGAGAAAAAATTGTGTAAAAATTATTTATTTATTACTTCAAGGGTAAAATCATCTCCTCGTAGAATTTTATCGACAATCAGTTGCTTTTTTCCCTATTCCACAATATTGGTAATATTGAAATTAAATTGCTTTGTATTATTTCGAAGCTGTTATTATTTCATTATAAGTGCACTATAAAAATGTATTAATGTTCAAAAAACATATTACACAAAATAAATAAAATAATGAAAACGCAAAAAATGACTTGTTAATAATAAATTACATTTTTTCTGTTTATTTTTCTCATATTTCTTACTAAAAAGAAATCTTTTAAAAATAAAAGCACATAAAAAAAATAAATAGTGGACGACGATTTCGGAAAATTCTTTAAAATATTATTGTTGTAAAAAATGAGTTAGATTCAAATTTTTCGCATTAAAAAAGTCCATTGATTTTATTTATTTATTTATTATTTAAAGTAGTTAAACTAAAATTGATTTTAAAAGTAATAATCATTATGCATTGCTCTAAAACAAATTAAAATAAGTTTACGAATTTTTTAACGAGCGAAATCGTTGACGAACACTAGATTTCTACCCTGTGAATCATAAAAGCCATAATTTGCACTCAGAGTCCACATATATTGCTCAGTCAGTTAGATGCTTGTCCAGAGATCTCGGGTTCAAACATCAAGATGGGTAGAATCAAATTGTGTAAAGATTAATGATACAGCTAAAGGGGGAGGGGGAAAGGTTCAAAATTACTCAAAGAATTGTTATACTTTGTAGTTCGTTGCAGTTTGAGTGATTCGCTAATTTTAAAAACTAAATTAAATTATTATAATTAAAAATAAAATTGCAGAGTCTTGTATATTTTCTACAATGTTAATTTAAAGTGTCTATTTTAAATTTACCGAATAACTTCTCTGTTATTTGACTGAATCTCGGTTTATCCAATCTCTGTAATTTTACACAAGATTTAAGATAACGAACTAAAATGTAGTTTCTCAGTAATTTCACAGAAAATATTTAACAGTATAAAGATTTTGACTAAATTTTATGTGTTATTTTTGTTTTCGGGTTCAAGAAGACCAACGAGCTACATTGCATGTTCATGAAGATTCGATTAGTGGGCCATTTTGGGCCACATGTGTTACTATACCAAAAGATCATTGGGCTGAATTACAAGTTCCAGGAATTTCGATTAGCGAGTATAATTTTTGGTCACTATGTGTCCGGGCCAAGCTAGTTGTATCTAAAAATGGTACAAACGTAATTAAAAATTTTTTTATACCATACCATTTTCAGGTATTATAAGATCACTGACGGGTAAGGTAGAATGTTCGAGAAAATTCGATTCGTGGTTCCATTTGGATCCCTATAGATCCGAGTCAAGCAAATTGTATCTAAAAAACGGGTCTAACGATTTTGAGTAAATTTACAAACTATGGTTTTAGGGCCAAGAAGACCATTCGGTTGCGTCGCATGTTCAAGAACATTCGATTAGTGGGTCATTTTCCGTCACAAGGAGTTTGGATGAAGCTAATTATATCTAGAAAAAGACTAACGATATTGACTAAATTTCGTATTCCATCATTTTCGGACTCAAGAAGAGCACTAGGGTTAGGTTGTATGCTCGAAAAAATTTGATTAGTAGAACATTTTGGGTCACTATGGCTCAGGCTTAAGTTAAATGTATCTAAAACAGCAAGAATAATACAATGAGAACGATATATCGATCTGAATACAAAGCTAGTTTTGACCGAACATAACTCAGTCATCTCCGCTAGTTATTATTGTGCATAAGGTAGTTGAGGTCGATCTCTAACTGGTCAAGTTTTTACTTTTGTGATTTTGGTTGCATTTATATATGTGTGTATATATATATATACACATGCATATATATACATACATATATATATATATATGCATACACACACACACACACACATATATATATATATATATATATATAACATATACATATATAAATTCAAGGTGGCTATGGTCATGAAAAACAGAGTCAACGAAGGTGTTAAATACCAGTATTTTGTTAAAGAAAAATTCGATTTCTTTAATCTCTTTATATTATTGGATGTATTTTTTATAAGAAAAACTGATAGTTCCCTCTCTTTTTTAACTATGTTTTTTCCCTGACCACTCGCCTCCCTGATAAAGATACTATCCCTTTCAATACCGATTGCCAAAAAAAAGCTTCGTTTAAAAAGTAAACTGCAACCAAAATTGAAAAGGCAAAAATCTAAATCTAGTCCATTTAGTGATGGACGTGAGTTATGCTATTTCAAAAATCCATTCAAAAATAAGAAAATACAAGCCACTTTAAATTACCACAAGAAATTTGAAAAGGAAGTTATTTTAGATTTTTAGCAATTTATGTACATAACTAGTGGGACTTGTCTGCGTTTGACTAGTTGCTACTTCGGCTACTCGCAAACTCGCATTAAATCTATGGGAGTTGTTCATTTGAAATACATCATTTGCATTCTAACAGTTTTAACGGAGTCTTTTCTCTTTGTATTAGAAAGCTGAGATCATTTTTTTTTTTTTTCTGGTTTTGATGCAATTTAGTTTTTTTTCTTTCGTTATTTTTTTTTCGGAACCGGTTCTAAAATTAAATGATTAAAAAACTTTATTTTTCATTGGAAAAACAAATTGTTCACTTTAATTGAAAATTACTGCTTGATCTCCCTTCAATAATTTCTGAGTTACTATGTCACTGCTCAAGTTTTCAGTTCCGATTACAACATGTTCAGTTCAGATCCATTGAAATCAAATATACTTCCGACGTGCTGAGATAAAAGCGAGAATTTACCGTCAAAATACAATCGCTGCTTTCGCTTGACAACATTTGTCACTGGTATAAATTGGAGGAGTTTCAAAAATATGACTGGCTGTTTTCCAAAGAGATTACCATGATTGGACTCGCATGAATAAATAGCATCCGCGCGCTAATTTATTGCTAC
Source organism: Maratus speculifer (assembly GCA_964019185.1). Classification (NCBI taxonomy): domain Eukaryota; kingdom Metazoa; phylum Arthropoda; class Arachnida; order Araneae; family Salticidae; genus Maratus; species Maratus speculifer. The sequence continues at coordinate 26,577,864 of OZ025296.1, forward strand.
GCTTCATTAACAATTGTCGTGCTCTGCTCTAACTCCCGGATTTGTGCTCATCGTATAGAATAGATATTTTTACCGCATCTATAATGGTTGCAGAGGCGTTTTTAATGCATTCCGAATCGCAAAGTTTGATTCATTTTCAAGGAACCTTTAACTATACACTATAAGGAAATTGATGATGACCGAAAACTTGAGATTTTGAAAAGTTTGTTAAATACCTAGAAAGCTAGTCAGAAGTGGCAATTCCAATGGCATGTTAATACTTCATGAAATATGCAGCACAGCAGCTCCTACGGTTAGGCGGTTTAAACCAAAATCTAGTCGGCAACAACTTATGTCACTTTATAATTGAATCTGAAGATTCATAAAAATCCGTGCATAAATTTTTGAGATAGAGCTATTGCAAAATCTTTCAAAAAATCTTCTTACCAGCGCCACTGTTGGGCGATGTACATCCAAAACAATCAAGATCAATTTTTTATGGGGAACTAACTGAATCTGAAATTTGATGAAAATCCATGTATTACTTCTTGCGATACATTTACTGCGAAATCATGAAAAATGCATCATAAAAGCGCCATCTCTGAGACAATTTACACACACAAAAAAACTAAACAACACTTATCTGTATCAGAGACTAACTGAATGTGAAATTTTATGAAATTCCGCGTATTAGTTCTTGAGATAAGGCTATTGTGATAATCACGAATAATGCACCATCGCAGCGCCATCTGTTGAGCGATTTGCACCAAAACGTGATCAGCACCATATTATATCAAGTGCTAACTAAATCTAAAGCTTTAAGAAAATTCCTGCACTGGTTTTTGAGATATGGCTATTGAAGAAATTGTAAATAATACATTATAGCAGCGTCACCTGTTGAGCGATATACACCAAAAACTAATCAAATCTAGTTTTTTTTTTTTTTTTTTTTTTTTTTTTTAAGGGTCTCACAGAATTTAAGGTTTTGTGAAATTCCATGCTTTAGTTCTTGAGCTAGAGCGCCCACAAATTTTTTGTCACATACAGACAGAAACACTGACTGGCTGATAAACAGACAGACATTTTGTAAAAACATGTTTTTCGGATTCTCTGACCCCTGAAACATGTAAATCTGTCGTGTAAAACTGGATTTCGAAAATTTTCATGCATCAATACTTTCTTCTTGTAAAGATGGAAGAAAGTAATAATAGAATTTAAACGGAAAATGAGTAGGATTACAAAATAATATTCCCTTGCGCATGCGCGATAGCAGACAAAATATAATGTGGATAATGTATTAGCTAGACATATAAAACAACTTTTGTGAAACTCTCAAAAAACTCGTTTCTTGAAAATTCTAAAAATACTGACAATAGTGTGCAACTTATACTATATTTGGTTTGGTTGGTTGTATTTGTGACAGCCAAATATCAGCACGAGGGATATAGGTTTTGAGGGATGGCGGGTGTCCTTCGTGGAAGTCTTTCTAGGAAAACCTTGCCCGTATTTTACGCATGAAAATTCAAGGTTCGAAGAAAACCAAAAAAAAGAAGAAAACTCCGAACGATTAGGTTCGAACCCAGCACCTGCCGGCTACCAGTTTCGAGATCAGAACCTCTCAGCCACTGGTGGGGCTTGCTGTATTTGAATACACTCCTCATGTTTTTCATTCGTTTTTCATTGGTTGTTATTCGTTTCGGAAACAACGGATTACGAGCTTATTCTATCAATGATGACTTTCAGAACTTTCAGGCTTTTTTTTAGACTTTTTAAAGTTTCTCCCGACATTTTGTCAATACCTAATGCACATTATATTTTTATTGCATTCGCTCATGCGCAGTAAAACATTACTTCACACTACTTAAATCTCTTGATTTTCCATCCATTTTTTATCATTTTAAAACTCTGATTCCAGGGTATATTATGCACAATGATTTTTGTCACAGTTTCTGAAAAGAACCTTTTTTTTATATGAAGAACACTGCCAATTATAAGCAAAAAACTTGGCGAAATTCGGCGTTGTTTTTGTAAAAACTTTAATTTCTCTATGAGTACACATGCTATCTTTTTAAATATGAACACAGTTTATTAAACTAAGCTTCTTAAATTGACGGTCCCCTTGGTTTCGAGATAAAAATCTTCACCGAAGTATATGGCCTACACTATTCTGTTTTCAAGATTATTCCTCATGAACTTTTTAAATAATTTAACAAAAGTCTGAATCGTAAGTGGCCGGTCATCATTTCATATATAGTGCATATATGTGTCTACTTATACTCGTATTTTTTCTTTTACTACATCTTAAAATTGTAAAAAGTAATAATTACACAAGTTAATACTTCATTCAATACTATATCAACTTCTATCTTCATCTATAATTTCTGCTTCAGTCAATTAATTGGAGTAAAATAAGAGTTAGTCTCGATCATGATTATTTATTATAAAATCAATAGTTTTTCCTTATTCCAGTTGTCACCAGCTGTTTTCAATTAGCCGGCATAGCAGACAAATATTTCCAATCGTCGCTGCACAAATATTTCCAATCATAGCCAAACATGCACAAAAAATTTAGTTCAATTCCATAAATCCCCGATGCTAAAGTACAGAAAATGCCATAAAAATCGCTATTACATCTACCCCTTTCGGCGGAATATTTTCAGATTCAAGGAGAAACTGTAGGTCATAGCAAAGAATATACACAAAATAATTGATCCAATTGTATGCATAACTTTATATACTTTTCAATGTTACAATAATGAAAATGGAACCGACATAGGTATTACAATTTCCCCTTCCGCCATTTTTTTTTTTTTTTTTTTTTTTTTTTTTTTCAAATTCATGAAGGGCTTGCTTGCCATCTCCATAAACGTACAAAAATTTTGGTTCAATTCTATACATAATTTCATAATTTTTTTGATGGTACAGTAATGAAAATGACTCAGACATCGCTATTACCACAGTTCCTTCCGGCGAAGTACTTCCAAATTGAAGAAGCACCTGCTAGTCATAGATAAATATATACTCAAAAAATTTGTTTCAATTCTATACATAACTTCATATACTTTTCTATAGTACAATATTGAAAATGGCACAAAAATTGCTATTACAGTGCTCCCTTCCGGCGGAGTATTTCTAAATTGAAGAAGGATCTGGTTACCATAGCCGAAAACACGCAAAAATTTAGTTCAATTTTATGCATAACTGTGAACGATTTTTGGTGGTACAATGGCGACGCACGGACAGACAGATTTTTGTATAAAACATGTTTTTGGGGATCTCTGACCCTGAAAAACCTGCAAACCAATGAAAAAAATTTCATTACAATACTTTGCTTTCAAAAATCAAATATTTGAATATAAAATTGTGGTATTTCCTCCATCTTGTTAATTTATTGTCTAAAGAGACGGAACGGTTAACAGGTTAATTTACATAAGCACAAACTTGATTATGAAAAATCTTTGCTTTTTTTACGCTTGGTAGAAAGCACAAGCAGATAAATTTATTAAAAAATATATCATTTTTGCTCACAATCTTTTTTTTAAGATCCACCAACTCTGGGAAAAGGAAATATAATTAAAATTATCAATAAGATTTCTAAATTGATTTCACAATGTATAATCATAAATTATTTAATTTCAAGCTAACATGCAAACATTTTTTTCCGCTTCATTTTTTATGTTTTATTTGTTATTTATTTTCTGCTGTTCTTTGAAATATTTAATTGTTGCAGTTTCACGTCCATTTGTCACAGTTTTTTCGAGAATTTAATGGATCATAATTAAATCCATCGTTGCCGCCATTCAGCTTGTATATAATTATAGGAGTTACAAAGAAAATCTGGTGATCTATGGTGGTATTAACGAAAAATACCTTTAAATTAGTGTATTAATATATAATTAAGTCCTTTTATTTTATTTATTTATTTTTGTTTAATGGTGTACTGTGATCGGAAACATATAGGTGAACGTATTTTTTATGATTCTAGCATATCAGAAAATGGGTTAAAAATCGATAACAAATTTCTATCACTACATGCAAAAATCAACATGAATTGAATATAAATGAGAATTAAAAAATATCAGATTTTCATTCATAACTACAATAATTATAGATAGCACAAGGGAAAATTAAATTATAGTAATTAAACCCAAATACGAAAAAAAATGCCTGAAAATTTCGGCTCGTGCAGACCTCTAATGCTAACTGATCTGTTTCCTCGGGAACTACCCGACCGATTTTGGCAAAATTTGAGATTCATATTCACAGGAGATTTATGGCCGACAATTTTTTTTATGCGACTAAAACATTTTATTTTAGAGCAATATCAATTTATGAGAAAATTTACAGTCTTCAGAAAATAAAAAGTTTGAAACTAATTATTATTTTTTAACAGTTTGCCATATATGATCTTATATTTATGTTCTACCATTAAAATATTTTTTATCAAAATCACTCGAGTACTTTATGAGATAATAGAAATTTTACCAGAAAAGTACGATTTTTAAGAGAGACAAAAATCTGAAGACACTTCTAACTTGTGTGAAATTCTTGGACAAGTTTATCAAACATATGAATTAAAGGTTAAAATTGGATAAAATTTAGTTTCATATAATAAATGAGGTAATCTTTCAACCTTTATCGGTTTTAAGTCACTTCTCACGTGATTTCCAGATCCGCATGTATCAAACGAATTTTATTCGGTCGCACCGCTTTTTTCTTAGAAAGACTCGTATTTTGACAGCTTGTCAATACTACAAAATTCATTTTTAAAATAGCCCCACCAGTGGCCGAGATGTCCTGCCTGTGAAACTGGTAGACGATACGGGCTGGGTTCGAACTCAATCGCAACCGTCGGTCTAACCGTTGAGAGTTTTCCGTGGTTTTCTTCGAACCTTGGATTTCCTTGCGTAAATACGGGTTAAGTTCCCTTAGAAAGACCCCCACGGAGGGCATTCCCCTTTAATGCCTATATCCAAAAGTGTAGATAAATGGCCGTCATAGAAACAAACAAACATTTTTTAAATATAGTAGTGCGATTAAGATTTCAAAAAGTAAATAAGTATGAGATGTTAGCTTAAAATTAATGACCGTAGGGTCCGAGTCGATGTGTTCCCTTGAATTTTACGATTATTTCTAATAGCCAGAAAGAAAATAAAAGATGGGCATACCAGTGGATTTAGGAATGTTCAAAAAATGTCCGTTACATGTCTTTCCTTAATGTACAGGGTGGTCATAAAAATAACTTTGACGATATATGGAGCTCTAGTTGCCAGTCCGTTCAACCGATCAAGGTAAAATTTCAGATATAGCTATTCAAAGGTATGAGCTCGAGATTCTGTGAACTGCAACAAAATGGCGTTAACGGTTACAGTTATAGTTACAGAAACTCAAAATTTTCTAATGGCAACACCCATTTTTTTTCATCGCAAAATCCTCAGCGCATGCGAAAACCCTAAAGAGAGTTAGAACGGTCTGGTTATTGCAATAAACGAACGTGTTATGCTCGCACAAAATCAGCTCTACGAACGGCCTAAAAAAACACGACCAAGGCGCACGAAGAAAATCTGAATATGACAGAGACAAAATACTAATCACGGAACATCATTTGCTAGGTGGTCAGCGTAGAAAAAGGATAAAAAGTAGGGTGGTAATGTTAGTTCTTCAGTCGGAGCTCACAGATGCCAACAAAATGACTTCGTTCGTGGTGAGTTGGTAAAACTATTATCAAAATGAGGTGAATGCTGCGAAAACCTGGCACGTTTACCGTCGAAACCATCGCCAAATACGTGGCCTATGCATTTCACAAGCTCTTCGTGATTTAGTAATGAAATTCGTAGAAACTGGCTGTACCTGTGATAGTCTTCGATCCGGACGACCATCTGTTCCTGGGGATACTGTTATCGAAGTGCATCACATAGTGACCAGAGGACGCATGCAAACTACAAAAAGTGCATCTCGTGTATTTCATATACCAAAATCAATGGCCTTAAAGTTACTGCGCTCTGTAATCCGAATGTTTATTTACCGCTACCAGCGCGTCCAGACGCTGGAAATGACAGACCATCAACAACATATAGACTTTGTTAATGAATTTCTTATCCAATATAATGGAGATAACGATCGGCCTCTTCGCATATTATGAACGGACGAGGCACATTTCATCTTAAATGGTAATGTCAACGGCCTCCGCGATCCTCCGACATCACTTCTATGGATTTCAGGCTCTGGAGATATCTAAAATCTAGAGTGTACATGTGCAATCCGCAAACTTTGCGGGACTTGAAAGATTCTATCAAACGTGAGATTTCAAACATCCCTCATGCGATGTAATGTTCGGCTGTATTGTCTATAGTCGCCACCATGCAATGTGTAATTGCCTGTGATGGCACCCATGTAGAAAATGTGTAGTGTAATCAAAATAAAAGTTTTCTCCGATCTGTGTTGTAATCAGAGATTAGTGTACTGACTCTGTGTCATATGCAAATTTACTCCTTGCACCCCGATCGTGTTTTTTTTATGGGGGGGAGAGGAATTCGCAGAACAGTTTTTTATACGTGCATAACGTGTCTGTTTCTTGCTATACACGTACGGATCCAACGCTCTTTAGGGTTTTCGCATTCGCTGAGTATTTTGCGATGAAAAGAAATGGGTGTTGCCGCTGGAAATTTTCGAGTTTCTGTAACTATAACCGTAACCGTTAACGCCATTTTGTTGCCGTTCATAGGATCTCGAGCTTGTACCTTTGAATAGCTATATGTGAAATTTCACCTCGATCGGTTGAACGGACGGGCCGCTAGAGCTCCATATACCGGCAAAGTTTTTTTATGATCACCCTGTAATTTATAAAATACTCTGAAGCAGTGTTACCAGAGGGCTACTTTTTTTAAATTAAGATTTCTTGATTGACGCCACTTTTTTTAAACGGTAAAATTCCCTCTGTTTTCACTTTTATTCATCCGTCATTAAATATGGCGCATTGTATTATTACAGTGTCTGAGAACACTGCTCTGAAGAAGAAAATGGATAATATAAAGCGCAACGCTGTAATCGAATGTTTTGCAGCGATGTTTCAAAAATGGTAAATTAAACCATAATGCAGTAGCTATTAAATTTAATGTTCATCGTCATATTCCGTTTGCAGAAGCAGGCAAAGACGTAAAAAATAAAATATGAGAAAATTTACAATGTAATTTTACAAAAAATGTGTGTGGCACTCAACGACTGCCGCTGTAAAGCTATTGCATAGCATTTTTTATCAACTTATGCAAAAATACCGCGTCAATGTCTGGCGAAGTCTACCGAAGGATACCGTGCCGAAGTCTGCCGAACTGAAACGACGTTAGCCGGAGCGTTAGGATTTTTTCTCGTTACGAAATTTCTAGATTCGGTCGCCGCGCTCAAAGCCCGCGATAAAAGCTATGCAATAGCTTAATAAATTACCAAACAAAATTTGGTCGCGCTATGAAAATTAGATCGCGAGTTATAAGCATTTTAAATTTTTCGATCCTCACGGTGGGGGGTCTCCTGTCACCAAAAATTAACACTGTCTAATAATAAATTACCAAACAAAATTTGGCCGCGCTACGAAAATTAGATCGCGAGTTATAAGTATTTTAAATTTTTCGACCCTCACCATGGGGGTCTCCTGTCACCAAAAATTAACAATGTCTCATAATAAATTACCAAACGAAATTTGGCCGCGCTACGAAAATTAGATCGCGAGTTATAAGCATTTTAAATTTTTCGACCCTCACCGTGGGGGGGGGGGGGGTCTCCTGTCACCAAAAATTAAGACTGCCTCATACTAAATTACCAAACAAAATTTGGCCGCGCTACGAAAATCAGATCGCGAGTTATAAGCATTTTAAAATTTTCGATTTTCACCGTGGGGGGTCTCTTGTCACCAAAAATTAACACTGTCTCATAATAAATTACCAAACAAAATTTGGCTGCGCTACGAAAATTGGATCGCGAGTTATAAGCATTTTAAATTTTTCGACCCTCACGGTGAGGGTTCTCCTGTCTCATAATAAATTACCAAACAAAATTTGGCCGCGCTATGAAAATTAGATCATAAGAAACATAAGTTTGAGACTTGATATCCTAATATCTGAAAAATACCGCATCAATGTCTGCCGAAGTCTACCGAAGGATACCGTGCCGAAGTTTGCCGAACTGAAACGACGTTAGCCGAAGTGTTAGGTTTTTTTCGTTACGGAAGTGTTAGGTTTTCTCGTTACGGAATTTCTAAATTCGGTCACTGCGCTCAAAGCCCGTGATAAAAGCTATGCAATAGCTTAAAAAAATTGTAAATGCGGAATTAAAAAAAATTTTTTTTTCAGCCACTGAGCAAAATCAAAGATGTCCCAATAAAATGAAGACAATCACTGCGAAGATTATCATATGCTGTTATAATTCGTAAATCAATATTACACAGGATTCTGAAGGCTGATTCTCAAGTGTTAGAGTGCATTTCATCCACCATTAAACCAAATCTAATAGAAAAAAATAAGCTCGACAGAATTCAATTTTGTTTGCAGCATGTTCAAACTAAAAGATACTTTTTAGATATGTTGGAATGAAATGTTCAGAAATAAATTCACGATTAATTAGCTTGAAGATAATTTTATATGATTACTGTTAAAAGAATCTTTACAAAATGGGGCATGGCGGAATGACAAAGGGAATGTTAGGTAAGTAAATGTTATTGATTGATAGTATAGCTCTCTGAAAAATATTCAAACAAAATCATAAAACCATAAATATCAATAATCAGAACAAAGTATTCAAATGTCGCAACTAATTTGGGACAAAGGGAGTTTAATAAATATTAACCTCCTGAACACCGAGCAAAAGGACAAAATTGTAATTTTTTTTTTCTCTCAATTTATTTTAAATGCTAATTAAAGAAAAATTTTCTATCATGGTTTAATTTTTTTTTTTTTTTTTTTTTTTTTTTTTTTGTTACGTATATGCTTATAAACCTTGAAAGTGTCAATCATAACTTAATTTCTCAAAACTGAATTGCATTTGTAGAATTGTGTTAATTTAAATAAAACTTCAACTGCAGTGAAACCTTCAGCAAAATGAACGGATATATCCGGTCGCAGCAGTGGGAAGGTTAAAGATAGATTCTTTTTTTATTTCCTGTATAATAGTATTTCAAATATAAATCTATATTTCATAAACCTTTTCTTAAAACATGATATATGGAACAAATCGACAACGTTAATTTTTATTATTATTATTATTTTAATTTTTTAATTTTTCTACCGAATGAATAATACAAAGGCTTCATTATAAGAACTAATCGTTGGAGGCCACCGTAATACTTACCCATCATTAATATGCATATGAAAATAAAACATGTGAAAACTATTTATACAATGCATTGCAATTCCAAAACAAAATTTAAATATTGTTAATATGCATAGTAATGCTCTATTAAAGAACTGCTGATGTACCAATTTCGACAAATTATATAAAACGCCAAACTACTCAAGTAGTACAGAACTGCGTAAAAGAAACATCCTTATAACTCCAAACATAATAATTCTATTAACTAAAAATTTACTGTGTCGGATTAAGCGTCTCATTTCCAATTAAAATATACCTCTGAATTGAAATTTGAATGAAATAAAGGGGTCATGAAAAATCGAAGAATGAGGAAAACAGGATTACAAATATCTCGGTAACTAATTATCCGATCGACTTCGTTCTTTATGCAAAATTTGTGTTATTTTATTGCCTTTTACGTCCATTCCTTAGAACAAAAAAATTCGAAAATTTTTATGTACCTTTCATTAGTACGAATTTTTCGAGAGTCCGAAAACATAGTTCAGGATAATCGAGGTTACTGATATTAAATAGGCTTCGTTCCATCTTTACCAACTAAGTACTTACAAAATTTCAAGTGTCTATCTAAATTTGTTCGGAAGATAGAGCGTTTACAGACAGACAGACGGACGGACGGCAAATTTTTTTTTCTAAAAATATTTTTTTCGGAATCTCCACTATCTGAAACGTGTAAATCCGTCAAAAAAATTTTTCGATTTCAAAACGATTGCAAGACTTACCCTATACTACGTATGATGGGTAAGTAATAAACATGAATTTAATAAACGAGTCGTTGGAGGCCACCGTAATACATACCCATCATGGATATGTATAACATAATATATGAAAACATAACGTATGTAAACAGTTTATAAAATGCATTGCCATTCCAAAACAAAGTATAAACGTATATTTAAGTATTTTTAACACATCTTCATGCTCTATTAATGAATTTCTGATGAACCAATTTCGATAAATTATATGAAACGCCATACTATTCTAGTAGCACTGAATTGCATAAAAGAAATATCCTTATAACTCTAAAAATAAATATCATATTCACTAACGGTTTCTTGCATCAAATTAAGTGTTTCATTTCAAATTAAAAGATATCTTTGAGTTGAAATTTGAATGAAATACAGGGTCATGAAAAATCAAAGAATGAGGAAAACAGGGTTAGAAATTTCTCGACAACTAATAATCCGATCGATTTCGTTTTTTATGCAAAATGTGTGTCAATTTATTGCCTTTTACGTCCACTCCTTAAAATAAAAAAATTCGAAAATTTTTATATACCTTTCATCAGAACGAATTTTTCGAGAGTCCGAAAAAAATAGTTCCGGATAATCGAGGTTACTGATATTAAATAGGCTTCGTCCCATTCTTACATACTGAGCACATACAAAATTTCAAGTCTCTATCTCATTTTTTTCGGGAGATAGAGCGGTTACAGACAGACAGACACACACACACAGACGGACGGACGGCAAAATGTTTTTTCTAAAAATATGTTTTTCAGAAACTCCAGTGTCCGAAACGTGTAAATCCGTCAAAAAAAAATTTTCGATTTTCAAAACGATTGCAAGACTTACCCTATACTACGTATGATGGGTAAGTAAAAATTATTTTTTAAGTTTAGTTTCATCAAAAATAATCTATGAAACCATCTTAATACAGCAACACTTCTTAACTTGTAGTCATCCTTTGAGTTCTATATAATTTTTTAAAAATATTTTCTTATGTTTAATGTAATTAAATCTTCCTCACTTTTTATGTAAAATTTTATATGTAATCAAATCATTAAAAAATTTTCAATACTTACAATTTTTACTTATTTTTAAAAACTTTCGTACTATTGAATTTTGTGTAAATGTAGTATTATTTGCAGCACTTTCGAATGTTACGTTAAATATAGCATTGACTATAATTGTTAATATTTTCGCAAACCCTTCCAAATGCAAATTTATTATTTAACAAAATTAATTTTACAATTTTAATAAATTTTCAGCTGTGGAATTACGCTTGATATTATTGACAATTTAGTACGAGATTCACCACTTTCTAACTAAGCCTAGAACCAAGAGGATGAAAAATTCCAAGCCCGAGATCGAATTCGAATTCGGAATTAGCGATCTAAGCTTAAATGATAGCCTCATAGCTTAAATGATAGAGTATTTGGAGCGCTGTTCCAAGAGTTCCGGGTTCGATCCCCGGCTAAAAAATTTTCACCCTGTTGGTTCTACACTTAGTTAGCAAGTGATCCCAATCACGTATTAAATATTCAAAATTAATTTTATTTAAGGTAACAACATTACGTCTGAACACAATATTAAAAGGTGACTATAGATAAACAATAGACATCTTAAATTAAAAAGTACACATAACACATATTAAAAACAATAAAGTCGACATTTCAGACGAAAATTCATCCGGTATCAGTACTACCCACGTAAAATCACGAAAGATGACATAAGTGAATTACAAACTGAAAACATGCATCAGAATATTTAATTCTAAAGTTAAAGTTGCAACAAAACAGAGTATTCAAGTGGGATTTAGCCTGCCTTATCAACTGGATTATTGGCAAAATTCGGATGCATGACTGAAAAAAAAAAATTAACCAAACAAATTAAAATAAATTTGGATTTATTTTCCCAGACAAAATGAGTTTTGATTCCAAATTCTTTACTTGGTTTAAACCAATACAACTCTACTTAAAACATGTTTACTTTTCAAGCTGAAAAAATTCCATAGCCCATTAAGAAATATTTCGGCTGTGACATTACGCACAGTCCAAGAACGTCGACCTTATCTTAAACAGGTAACTGAACTTGTATTAGAATTTAAACAGTGAACAAATTCAGCTACTGCTGTTTACCTTGTATTTAAATTAATGGAATCATCACGATGTCCTAAATCCCGTGTTGGTAATATTTCTAACACTACAGGATCATCATATCTGATGATAACGACTAATTTCATAAGAACAGCAAATATAGTTATTTTTTCAATGTGCTCTTTGATTTAATTTCCATAAACGAGATCTAATAAACTACTATGTTTTCCAATCAGCTATCTGAAGACTACAGTCACGCGATTACGCCTTATTCGATTTTTTTACTAATCATCGATATTTCGTTCTTCACTCAACTGTATTTGAATCTCCAATGGTAGTAATAATGAAACAAACACATTTCGTACGCTGCATTTCCTATAATGAGACTGTCACGAAATAAATATCAACAACCAACTTAATAAACGACTGCAATAAATCTACAAAATGGACTTGGTGTAATAAGCAAAGACAAATCTATCGCACTAAGTGTTGATAAGTTATTGATCACATTTTAATGCAATGGATTAATGCATTAAAGAACTGCGATTTCATTTTTCATCAGTAGCAGAAGTCAAATTAATGATCTTATTTCAATCGTGAATAGAAAATTATTCAAATATATTGTAAAATTTGTCAAAGTAGTTTTTTTTTTTTTTCCTTTCAGCTAATGACAATGCATCATCAAAGATAGTATGGAGAAAAAAAAAGAAATAATGTTGCAAGCTGTCTTTGACCTTATTTTAAATGAGCGTAACAATATTAAACGTTCGAAATGAAGCTTTAACACAGTTACGCACATGTTCTTTTTTTGAAGTAATACAGTTGGCAAAAAAAATATTTGTACACTCTAAAATGTTTAATTTTTAACTAAATAAAAACAGAATTTTTTTTTCAAAAATAGTTTTAATACAATCTGTTTACCATGCGTTTTAAATTACACAACAGAAAATTTCAATAAAGATGTAAAATAATTTTCTAATAGGAAAAGTTTAAAAATTTCTTGCAAAAAAAGTATTTGTACATTTCTCCATCCTGATATGTACTGTGTTTTTTAGTGTTTATGGTTCAAAGGACTACTTATACAGAAGCTGGTAATAATTTTTAACTTCATATTATATTTGTCTGACATTTAATCTAATTTGCTCTTGAAGTAATTGGGAATAGAACCTAAAACTAGAGAGGTACCTCTAGATATATGAAATCCTATTATTGAGCATAATAAAAATTGAAACTCGCAACAAGAATTTGTAAAAGCTATTAAATTACCATTTACAATTATTGGATGCATAGAGAGAAACTATGAATAAATCAGATGCATCGAAATTCAATGAGAACCAGGACTTCTCAGCAAACTAACAATGAGGGAAGAAGGGAGTGTTGTTAAAAAATCCTATGCGTTCGGTTCAAAAATTTGCTGGAGACCTTGCAACATCTTCTCACATCAGAGTAATACCTCAAACAATAAGAAATATTCTTCTCAATGCAGATTTAAAAGGAAGAACTTCAAGGAAAAATCCATTTATCACCGAAACAAATAGGCGAAAACGCATAGTATTCGCTTTCGCATACAGAAGTAAATCATTGGATTTTTGGAAAACAGTAATTTTTTCTGATGAGGGAAAATTCGGAATTTTCTTACCACCAAGCATTCGAAAAAGTTGGCGTAAAAATAAAACTGTTCTAGATCCAAAACGTATACGTCAAACTATCAAGCATGGGGGGGGGGGGGGGGGATATTATGGTTCTGGGGTGTATAGCTTCTAATGGAGCAGGACATTTTAAATTTATTGACAATGGAAGGACAGGTTTAACATACATTGATGTGTCAAGGCATAATTTATTAAACCGTGCTAAGAAATTATGAGTAGAAGAAGTTTTTCACTTTCTGCAGGATAACGACCAAAGCATACTGCTATGATCACCAGCACATGGTTACTACAATACTCGAAGACGACTGCTATAACTCCTCTAAAATCTCTAGACTTGAATCCAATGGAAAATTTGTGGATGCCATTGGATGCAAAAATCCGAAAAAAAAATATGTATCAGTAAAAAACAATTTTAAAGAAGCTCTTATTGTGTCATGGAATAATCTTAACCAGACCGCTACAAAAAAGTTGGTGGAATCTATGTCACACCATTTAGAAGTAGTCATAAACACTAAATGAATTCACACAAAATATTAATTTGTATAATTTTACTAAATTTTCATTAATTATATTACATTAATATAGTGTACAAATACTTTTTTTTCATTATATTTTTGTATATTTGTTTATTATAATGTAAAAAATCGATTAGTTTAATTTTGTTTTAGCTTGTATAATATTATATTGCATTAAATTAATGTATTACAGTATTTTTTGCTTAAATCTTTTGTTTAATTTCATTAGAATTTTAAAAAATGAAGTGTACAAATACTTTTTTTGCCAACTGTATAAACACATTTTGATTCAGAAAATTTATGTAGTAAACTGTTTCTTATTTCTATGTGAGCCTTCGAAATCGCACTTATTTTTATTCAATATTTTCATCGGTATTTAATCAACAAGAACCAGAAAATTGATAGCTATAATAATGTTTTAATAAAAAGGGTGTTCTTTTTCTTTGGCACCAAACAAATGAAAATAAATTTTATTTTTAAATGGTGTACATGAAATCTGCTTAGGAAATGAATATGGTCGAAAGATGCAGGAAGTAGATTATTCGAATTGCAGTTCTATACTAGGAGCGAATCCTGTTTTCTGAAGAAAGACTATTCCGGGTAGAACAATCATACAATCGTCAGAAGGATCGAATTTAGTCAACGACTTCTCCAAGCAAGTCTTCCATGATTGTGTCACGGTATGGACAGCATTTGTGCAACAAGAAAATTTCTGTCATTTTCGTCGATTCTGGCGTCAAAATCAACAAAAATGTGTATGAAAAAAATCTCTTGAAGTTATGATGTTCAGGGATACTTCAAAGTTTCGCAATTTGAACGATCTGAAGCGATGGTTGATTCGGGAGTGGAAGCGAATCATTCCGGCAAAACTCGCCCAATTGCTGAAAATATTTGCGTCTCTGCATCAAAGCAAAAAGAGAACACTTTGAGGAAAAGTGATTTTTTTTTTTTTTTAATTTCTCTAATACGTTTTTGTTAATAAGTATACAGTATTGGTTTGTGCAAAAGTTTGTGTTTTCATTAACTATGTTATATTAGCTGTTACGTTATTTCTGGTCACCATTGTGTTATTTTCCGATGTGAAAAATTATTTATTAACATCGTAGTTTTATTCTTATAAAATAAGTGATAAAATATCTTTTCAGCAATTTTGGTATCAAATAGTTATTGTTTGTTTCCTTTATGTTGTTATTTATTACATGATCTTTTAAATGGGAGATTATTTTGTTGTATGGTGCTATTTATTATATGATATTTCAAATGAGTGAATTAATCTTGAAGCACTTTTAAAAGGTTATTAACGTTATAATTATGTATCAAGTTATTAACAAAATCTAGTAAACAGTGTTGTCAAATCAGGAGCGTTTCTTATTCAGAAATTTCGAGTTCACACCCGAAAATTGCTTAACCTCCTCTGTCCTGATGTCGCCTAGAGGAGCCACTAAAATACACACTTAAAATAACTTTAAATGTTTTCATAATTGTTAAAATTACTTCTGGACTACTTTAATAAATGTTTACATATTATAATAAATTATATATATATATAGGATGATTTATCTTTAAAGATGTTTTATAATAATTTTAAACAGGTTTTTGTGGTCCTTCAAAATATTTGTATCAGGACTGAGGAGTCAACCGGCTCATGTAATGCGACTTTTCTCCTGCGTAATTTTAGTATCGAGCTTGGTTTGGGATTTCATAAAACTTTCCAGGCTTGGAAAGTGAGAAAGGTTGGCCGGGCTCTGAAAAGTAGCCCGAAATCATCTCTAGTTCGGTTTATAACCGAATTGTGCATTAAACAGAAAATATTTATAGTCCCAGCGCAGGGAGTGTTGTAAAAATATTGCTAATAGGGTAATGAGTTTAAATCAAGATTTTTTCGGGCTTTAACGATTACATTTTAATTTATTTAACAAATTTTTAAATCCATTGAATTAGATATTATGCCTTATACATACTTGCCAACTTTCATCTTAATTTCCGTAAAATGTAAGTTAATTTGATCCAGATTAAAGAAGTTCCGGGCCAGAATATTTATTTTAAGGAAATTAAATCAAATTAGTTCTGCTATGGTAATGCGAAACTAAGTATATAATGCTACATTCAATAAATTTTCTGGTCTGAACGTGACTGTAACCGGCATCAAATTAACCAACGTTTTATTGAAAATAATTTAAAAATTGGCACATATGCTAATAGTCAAAATTGTTCTCTAAGATTAAAAGAAATCTCAAAAAGGCTGTCAAAACAATCTATAATTAATAAATTGTATTTTGTTAACTCAAAATTCATTTTTTACTAAAAAATGATCCATATTTACATCTATAAAAATAATCAAAATTGTTTGACTTTGTAATTTTACATGAGAAAAAATACTGGTTTTGCCGTATAGTGCAATGAGTAAATTATAATATATAACAGATATCAATTACATGGCTGTCAATTTTTTGCTTTTTTCTTACACTCAAATAAACACATTTCGGGAAATTTAAACATTTTAAATAATACGGTGCTCAGCAAAAGTTTAGACACTAGTGTTTTTTAGCCTTTAAATAAAAAATACGAACATTTGAGTATTACAAATGCTATACTTATTTTTAAATATATTTTAAACAATGTAGGATAAAAATAATGGTTATAATATAAGATAATATTTAATTTAACTGAAAAAAGTAAAATTTGCATATTGCAAAAGTTTAGACACTTGTTTGATTTTTTACCAACTGTTCATGGAAAAATGCAAATGTTTAAGTTGTGATGTCACGTTTCTGAAGTATTTAAGTATACCTCAATATAGCATCAGTTAGTGAAGATGCCGTGAGCTAAAAATATTCAGTTATATGAAGTAATTGAAGTAGGAAAGCTGAAATGGAGAGGGAAGACTGTTGCAGAAATTTCAGCAGCATTGAATCGTCCAAAGTGATCTGTATATGAAGTATAGTCTAAGGATGACTCCTTCAAAACAAATCATAAATCTGGAAGACATTGTATGACCAGAAAATGAGATGATAAAGGATCATAAACTGACATTTGCACAAATGATGATTGCTAATCACACTAAAAGTAAGTCAGGACTTTCTGTGTCGACGGACATGATTCGTGGATGAATTAAAGAAACGGGTAAATCAATTTACATGAAAATGATAAAACAATCTGCTTTAAAATATCGCTACAAATTGCCAAGAATGCAATGAACTTGCAAACATATATCATATGGACCCAAATGGTAAGCTATGATATTCAGTAACGAAAAAAAAAGTGGATTTTGAATGGTCCAAACAGGTGGACATACTATTGGAACGATTTGCGTAAAGAGCCTAGGACTTTCTTAAATCGACAACAAAGAGGTGACTTTTTAATGATTTGGTCCTCACTTTTCTTTAATGATCAACTATCTCTGGCGTTATTAAATGGTTGCCAAGCTACACAAGATTACGTACATACGTTAGAGATTAATTTTTAGTCATTTAGGGAACTTTTAGCTGGTCCAACGTGTGGATTTTAGCAAGATAATGGATCTATTCATGTTGCATACAAAAGAAGAACTTCATTTAACTTTGAAAATACTACTGTTCTCAACTGGCCGGCGTGTAGCTCTGATCTGTACCCAATCGAAATCCTTTGTAACATCATATGTCGTAAGGTTTATGCAAATTTTTGCTATACTTTTCTGTTAATGAGCTCCGTGCTGCTGTTGAACATGTTTGGTACAAAATAGACCCCCAAGCAGTGTTCTCGCTGACATTTGACCAACGTTAGTAATTTGGCTAATTAAAAATAAAAAACATTCGCCAAATGAAAAAAGTATTAGCAAAATAAATTATCCGTGCAGCAAAAAATAAATAAATAAATAAATAAATAAATAAAATAATAATAATAATAATAATAATAATAATAATAATAATAATAATCTTTTGATGCACCCCTTTTTTTCAATTAATTTAAAATAACCTAAGTTTATGTAACTGCGACAACGATTGTTATTAATCTAATTTCAACTATCTGCTAAAAATATATTAAAAATATGTATATATGCATATGTAGAAAAAACGAAAAAGAAAAGAAAGAAAAAGCAAAAATTGAGCACTAGCAATTTGGCGAATCTAATCACTTGTTTACTTGCCAAATGAAGAATTTAATCGCAATTTGGCGAGATGGCGAGCGACAGCGAGAACTCTGCCCCCAAGTGATGGAGCACTTGGTTTCTTCGATGAAAAATCACATTCTTGCGCTAACTGCAGACAATGTGGGTGCAACTCGATTTTAATTTGTTGTTATTTTTTTGTAAATATACAAATTGTCTATACTTTTGCCACAATATTAATTTCGTTTTTTTTTTTTTTTTTTTTTTTTTTTGTCATTATATATTATCTAAAAAGTAAAATTCAAAATTTATTGTTTGTGAATAAAAGATAAGTCACAAGTAATGTATGACAAATGAATTACAAAAATTCGGGACATACGTCTGAATATAGAGGCGTAATCGATCATTGTCTAAACTTTTGCTGAGCACTGTAGTACATTTATATCTGATTGTCTTAAACATATTTGACATAAAATGTATTAGAAATATTTAAACCAAGTACTACCAACTTTATAAAATATGTAACAAATATCTACACAGGGCTCTTACACAATAAATGTTTTTCATGACATGTACCATTTAAATTTTAAAATCTAATATTAGTTAACTGCCGATTAACGCCAATGATGAACAGAAAACAGATACTAATATGTTTTCATGATAAACAATGGCTACTGAAAATTGATAACGAAGAGAATATATTACAAAATGTAATGCTAATACTGAATGTAAGAATTTCTCCAATAAAATTATGAATTTTACAATGCAGTCCATATAACACTTTTGTACAGTGTTGTGGTAACTTGGAAAGGAAAAACAAAACTGCTCTTATAAAGGTGGGACTTCATTATATTTCTTTATTATTCTTTATATTTCTTTATATCTATAGAGTATGTTAAAAACACATTTCTGACAGTTAATTCACCTTTTTCGATGAACTAAAGCATTGTAAAATGTATAATTATCGTAAATGTCCTGGATTTCTTCATGCGAATACAGCTTTCTTTATAAATAACTAGCTGTTACCCATGACGTCGTTCACGTAGCATAAAAAAAAGGATTAACGCTTTAATTAAACAAAACATTTCATTAACAATAATTTAAAATATATATAACACATATCTTATACCAGGCTATGCAGTAGTTTTTATTATTATTATTATTATTATTATTATTATTATTATTATTATTATTATTATAGGGGACTTAAAGAACTCAGTCAAAAAAATGGAAAATGTGTTAGATAATATTAACGATCGCGAAAATGAAATTGCAACCATTTATACTGTAGAACACCTGTAACGCACCCCAATGGTACAGAAATCATGTTGTAGTGCACTTCAGAATTCCATATCAAAGAAAGAAAAATCATGTGTTAAACCTAGGTAATAAAAAAAAAATATCCAACATTTCCATAATACATAACTTCGCCCGCCCATTCTTTTCTGCATCTGTGTATGTGATCTATGTGCTTGTAAATATTCTAAATACAATGTTAAAATTTTGCTTAGTTAGAAAAAATATAACGAAGATTAAAATTCACCTTGAGCAATTTCTAATAATAGACAGAAACGTACTTGAATTCTTTTGTACAGTCCTGTATATTACGTGCAAATATTTATACGACCGCATATTTAGCTTAAATTATTCAAGCAAAAAACCCGATTCAAATTATTGAATTCATATTTCCGGGAATCGCTATTGCACAGGTGACTATATATCCAGTTTATTGTATAGTCCGATACATGATTTATTTAAATTCTACAAACATCTCTTATTATACCAAATGTAGCTGAACTTCAGGATGCATTAGTTTTCCTTAAAATACATACTATAATTGAAAAAGCTCTTCAGCAATCTTTTCTAATAGACCACACTTTGGATACAACATCTGAGATCTGGACAGAAAATCTTTTATGCGTCTCTGTAAATGAACAACAAATGTGATGCAAATCATACTTTACTGCAAGCATATTAGTAAATTTCAGTATTTATCATTGTATTGATTATCTCAGTATATTAATTTCATCATGTTTGAAATCATATGAAAAACTGGTGGAACCAGAGAGAAAAGTAGAGCTCGATCTAAAAAATGTTACATTTTAAATTCGCAAACAGTTTCAGTCTAAAAAAATGCGTAGAAAAGTAATGGAACCAGATTATCTGTAAAGCTCATGAAATTACCCAAATTTTTGTTGATAGCTGAAAATGTGGACTGAGCTTTACTGGTGCCTTAAAATTAATCAAACAGAGCTGCCAAGTCTCCGGCTTTTTCCACACCAGTATTATTATACAGAAAATGTTCTTATGTTAAATTGGAACAATTGGGCGATTTAAAAGAACACAATTTTCTTTAAGATAATAGTGGTGTGAAAAAAGCCGGAAACTTGGCAGCTCTGATCAAGGATAAAGTGACATTTTTTACACATTCTACATTGAAATCATACATAACCAGTTTAAAAACTTGGGTTCATAACTATAGGTTACTGGGTGATTTGGTAAAGAACGAGAACCTGACGAATCATTCAATACAAAATGTGGAGTAAATTCTATTGCAAAGTTCTTTCATAAATTGAAGTTCAAAAGTCCAAGTATATCCGAAACCTGATCATTTACGATTTAACAGTATATTAAATATTTGTATTCATATACAAAATAGTTATCTACGTCAATTCCTCAACAACCTGATTATATTAATATTATACTTTAATTATTACTTCATGAATTATATTCGTTTAGCGTTGTGCAGCTGAGCTTCACATAATACAACACTCGATTTACTACTTTGACTAGTAATGCCATTTTGCGTGGATAATTTGATTCTGAAAAAAGGCACCAGTAAAGCTCAGTCCACATTTTCAGCTATCAACAAAAAATTGGGTAATTTCATGAGCTTTACAGATAATCTGGTTCCATTACTTTTCTACGCATTTTTTTAGACTGAAACTGTTTGCGAATTTAAAATGTAACATTTTTTAGATCGAGCTCTACTTTTCTCTCTGGTTCCACCAGTTTTTCATATGATTTCACAACTTTTTCAGATCCTTTTAGAAACTTTATCAACTAACTTCAACTAATGAATCAACCACCCCAATTGACCAAATAATAACCTATTTCAACAGGCCCAACCAATTGCTCCAAGCAAAAACCATCCAACTTAACCAACGAATGACTTCAATCAACCTGCCTAATCAATTGCCAAAATCAGAAACTAAAGCAACCGTTGATTCGCCAGTGTCAAAAGTTTTGGTGACCTCATACTTATTGTTAACCCCAAGATTAAGACCTCGTACTGTATTCTAACAAGCGCTGGTCTCCAAACAAGTCCTTAGTCTAAGCTTTATATATAGTCTGATTTCTTGAACTTTTCTGTTATGTCTATGCTTCGCTGGCTTAAAGGCCTACGGAACATTCTATGTCAACTCTCAAACATCCCAAAAAACCGTGGGTCAGGAAGAGTTATAAGGGATGACTTAAAATTTTATATAAACTGTTAAAAGTGAAATTTTCTATGTTTTGGCTATAATGGAAGTTTAAATTAAAAAAAGTTTAAAAACGACTCGTGCAGAAAGAAGATAAATAGTTATTGAAAATGCTATACAATACTGAATAAATTATAAATACATTATAAAATATATAAAATCAACAATACATTATAAAATTCCACAATTTAAATACAAATGTCAAATTGTTTTTCATATGCAAAAATACTTTTCAGTACTTAGGATATAATTACCAAATGGCGTGGGGCGGGGCATATAGTTATGCTGTCACATATTAAATACAATATAAGAAGAGGGCATGTGTTCAAGCAAACGCTTACTTCACCAATCTAACAATTACACTTTTCCTTTAGAAATCAATGCAGCAATATTCATGGCGATGTTGACAAATCGTACAACAGAGCTGTTATTTGTATATCAACGTTTGTGCTGTAGATTCACAATAAATTTTCTTCGAATGACATTAGCTGACTTTATACTGACAAGTAAAAATATACCCCACCACTCAACAGATGCATTAGCTTAAACAGAGAGTCCGTATCTGATATTCGTAATACAGGAGGAAAAATAAAATGCCATTGGTCACATTGTCATTAAAATGTCAAAACAAAAAATGTGACTTCAGAAAAGAAAAAGCAAGTATTATAATGGAGAATACTACATATTCCTTTACGTTCCTGTACCTAAGCACCATGAATCCAATATTATTAAAAATAGACATTAAAATTATCAATAAAAGACATCGAAGGTGAATCAAATCTTTGCTTTATTTTTCAAGTAATAAACCTATTAGATAGAAACGTAGCATTTGAAAATACACTATTGTATTTCAGTGTATTCTAAAGTCTACATGCATTCTTTAAAAGCACTATATGGTAAAATTGAAACTTTTTATGCTGTGAAGAGAGGTTTTCATAGAACATTTAAGAAATATGTTGTGTGGAGCACTGCATTCCTATGCAGTTCAAAACCTTCAAGCTATCTATTCAGCTGTGTAAAATGATGAAAACTAATCAGGAGTAGCAGAACTGACATTACTCTGGTATTTTTTCTAGTACAATCAATGAAATATCCTCTAAATCATTCGGAAAACTGTCGACTTGGGTAATCAAATCATCATTACATCGAAGCCATCCATCTGAATGTGTACGTATGAGAGCGATGTAATGACCGCTATGACTGCATTCCCCTAAGTGAATGATCGCACCAACAACACGATAATGATGAGGTCCTATTTTAGCATTGTTACAATTAAAATTTTGGATTTTGTTGCGATTGACTGGTTTTCCGGGTATATGGCGACGAATTTCTATAATTATGTTGTCCGGCATTTGAATCGTAATGGAATTACTTTCAACAAAACTTGAAATATGACAAGTTGGACACTGACGACCTTCAACCGGTTGCCAATCTAGTAGAAATTGGTTAAAATCTGTGATGTTATGAAGTATGAAAGGCAGTGCAAGTATTGGCATATATTCAACATTGAAAAAAAAAAACTGGGGTCACATGCTTTGCAGCGGAACCGATTTTCAACAGTAATTTCAAACATGTGTATTAGATTTAATCTGTCTAACAGTGTGCTGATGAATTCTAGCGCACATTGTTCCCCATCCTTATTTTGAAATGGTGAGCCCATTGCTTTTCTGACCTTTGATGTAAACAATTTGCGCTTATTACCTGTTTGTTTTCGGTTTTCGTATTGTTGGTACAAAGTGTACACAGCTTTGCAAACTGAGTTTCTACTATTCTGGTATGAAATACAGGCGTTTCGGAAGTCAGGCAATAAAAACAAGACTTGACAAGCAGCGTTTGAATAACATATTGTTCCAGGGTTTTTGTTATCGAACTTGGGCCATCTAATTTGACGATTGTTGGCTCCAGAATGTACGGAAAGATCTAATTTTGATCTTTTTGCTACTTGTAAAGTTTTATTAGCTTTTCGTTTTCGTCCTGGATTTTTTTCTTTTAAGCGATAAAGATCTTCAGGCGAAATCATTTTTGGCTTCATTGCTTGACACCAAATACGATAGGGTACCCAGACTAATTTTTCTTCATTTATAACTATATGGGGCTCTGTGGAGTTGAACTGTTTTCTCAAACGGTTAACTTCCATAACGCAAAACTTATTTGCATTTGCCTTGCTTGGGTCAAAATTCATCAGGTACAATCCAGATAACGTTCTTACCCTCGATAATGCCACATACATCATGCCATCTTCAAATACAGTATTTCCCACATCCGCAATAACTTGATCTAAACTCAAGCCTTGTGATTTATGGATTGTCATCGCAAATGAAAGAATTAATGGAAACTGATCCCTGATGACTATTACAGCGTTTGTCAAATTAAATCTAACTTTAACACGTTCTATTGGTTCCGGTTCCGAAATGTTATCAAATTTTACCATTATTTTTTCGACATAATTATTGCGAACTAAAAAACTTGAAATTGATCCTATAGCACCATTTACAAGGCCTGTATTAACGTTGATATTTCGCCTGAGCATTACCCTACAGCCTACTGACAATTTCAACAACGATTCCATTCCTGCTGTTTCCGTTACATTTTTTTCTCGTTTTTTTAAAAGCTGCCTAGCATAATCAAGATTATTTTTCTGCTGCTCATTGCTAAAGGTAAAGCTGTCTTCTGCTGCTAATTCGTAAATTTTGTTTTTTTCTTGGCTCATTAAATATTCGTTAAATTCAGAAACCATTGATGATTTTGACATCAAACAAACTACGCTTCTATCTTTTTTGCTTAACTGTGCATAAAAAATTGCGAATGCTTCAATTGGATTAATGTCATTATCAATCGGAATTAAACGGCTTTGTAAAACAATGACATCAGCATTTGTTAATTTGCCAAATCTTAGCCGGTTTAATAAAGCAGCGTATAGAGGATCGTCTTTCTGCCGCATACTTATGTGTAACTCTTCAAACGAAGTTAAAGCTTCTTGCCATAAATTTAAAGAACCTAATCCACCCAGTTTATTTGTTACATCGTCTGCTGATATTGTATTAAATATTGGACTGGCTGCTACAGGCGTCAATTGTGCTAGATCACCCATCACAATGATAATCACACCACCAAAAAAATTGGACATGTTCTTGAAAATCTGACACAGCCTTTTATGAATATATGCTAGCATTAGATTGGATACCATACTAACCTCGTCAATTACAAGGATCTTAACATGCTTGAGTGTTAAATTTAATTCCTTACAAGTCGAATTGTGTAATTCGATGTACTTTTCTGTACTACCATGCTGTACTGGCAATTGCAAGAGCCTATGTATCGTCATTCCGTTTATGTTGTATGCCGAGAGACCAGTTGGTGCAGCAACTGCTATTATTGTATTGTCAGAACAAAAAAATTTTTGTGCCCAAAACTTCAATGTGTTTATTAAGAAACTTTTTCCAGTGCCTCCTGCACCACTAATAAACATGAACATTTGTTCTTTTTTATTCTGCAACTGATTGGTAATTAGATTAAAAATACGTTTTTGATCAATATTCATTTTTGCCAAATTGCTATCTAAGCTTTCACTCGAAGTATTAACATTCATTGCCATTCGGAATTCAGCCATTGCATTGGCCACTTCGAGAGGTTCACCTAATGCATCTGGTTCCAGTTGCAACATATCAGTGTTGCCCTTATCTTCGGTAATTTCTCCGTGAATTTCTTTTCCAACCTTTTCAATAAGAACAGCGTATTCTGACATTTTTCTATGGTAATCTGCCAATTTTGAATTTGTTAACAGCTCTTTGATAAAAATTGGTTCAGATTTGCCAGATTCATCTAGAAATTCGGCATTTTCATCTCGAAATGGCTTAAACAATAACAATAAAGAGTAGCAATAGTCTTCCATTTGCTCTGGATACCGATATATAGGGTGGCTGATCAAAACCGGTTTTGTACGTTTAATAGCGACATAGGATGGAATCATGTTAAATGTTTCTTGCGGATTACACATATCTATGTCAACCTTTTTTTTACCCGACTACGGCAAAGCCAAAGGAGGGTTATGATTTTGACAGGCTATGTATGTATGTATGTATGTATGTATGTATGTATGTATGTATGTATGTTCATCTGTTCCCTCGTAACTTCTAAACCACTAATCAGAATTCGACAAATGACATATCATTAGAAGCGTCTTAATTGTCCGCTGGTTATAGGCTATATAGATTTTCACCAAATTCAATGTGGCGCCCTCTAGCGGACAAAATATACAGAGTAAAAATATAAAGTTAAGCTAGATATGCCGTGTTTGGTATCATTTTAAAGCGCTTCACTTGTACATTTCGAATATATATATATTACTAGCATTTGCTTGTGACTTTACTTGCATTTATGGGCTAATTGCATATAATTCACATCTTTTCGTTCTTAATTTCTTTGGTACTTAGTAATCAGAATAAGACCACTGCAGTGCCATTAGAAGGGTCTTGATCTTGATATTCTGTTGGTTGTGAGCTATAAAGTTTGTCACCAAATTTACTATTATGCCCTCTAGCGGACAAAAAGTATAAAATAAAAATATATGTAATGTGTTTGGTATTACTTGAAAGAGCTTCACCAGTATTTTTATATCACCAGTATTAGATAGATTAAGAAATCTTCCTAGGTCATCTTAATACATGAAACCTTCAATCTACATTACACATTTACACATTACACTAACGACCTCATCCACTAATCGGTCCATTACCCATTTGCTGCCATCGACGGATATGTGCGTCACTACTACCAAATACTGGAAGCGTCATACGTCAAAAAATAAAGTTAAGATAAATATGCCGTGTTTGGTATCATTCAAAAGCGCTTTACTTGTACATTTTGAATATATCTATATATTACTAGCATTTGCTTGTGACTTTACCTGTATTCATGGGGTACTTTTATACTTTTTCAGCGTAGTTTTTTGTCGTAGTTGGGTTTTAGTTTTTTTACTTTATCTTGTTATCATAATATTTTACAAAATCATAGAGGCAAACGTCTTGCAGATGGTCAGGCCAATTGGGATAATAATCCGATATATTGTTATTTTCGTACTTGTTTACTGCATCTGGATTTTGTTCCAAATCTTGTTGCAATTTTGTAATTGTTTTTAGTGTACGAGGACGTAAATTTGGTTTTCTTGCGCAAAGCCATACAGTTTGCCTAGACTTTTCATAAAGGTGGTGTCCTAGCAAGATGTCACAGGCCTCATATGCGCCACATTCCCGAGTTGACAAAATGTTCATACAAAATTTGAAAATTCATTTAGAAAGAGATTTGTCATTACTTATTTCTTCCCATAATTTTTGGAGACTGGATTTTTCTCCTTTTGTTATATATGAAGCAACATAGTTTACAACTGCTGATGTGTTTTCTCCAATAAACTGCACGTCAGTATTAGCACCCCAAATCAGCGATTGTATGGGGTTATAATCATTCACACGTTCTTCACCAGTAGTTCTGCGCAATTCATAGAGTCTACTTTCTAAATTACCCTTAGTCCGTTGCTTACACGTTACTAATGGGTTATGCAAAATGGCTTTATCCACTAACTTGCGAGGGAAACCAAACCTACATTTTGTGTAATATTTACCGTTAATAGTCCGTTTCCGCTGGCAGTAAGTATTACAAACTTTGTGCACTTGATATCTGCTGATAATTTTATGCAACAGTGGTTCTTTATCTTGATTTGGCATTCGACAAGTTATGTGCTTTTGAATAAATTTTAGCACTATTTCAGGACTATCTATACCTATGCGAGGTGCATTTTCAATCCATAGCAAAATATGATAATGTGGGGCACCTCTAGACTGGTATTCAACACGCCAAAAATAATCAACAACTTTTCCGAGAGGACCACCCAACTTGTTGCATAAAACATTTCGAAAATACGCCGAAAATCGATGATGAAAATGAATCGAGGTAAATACTGGATCCATTACACATCTATTACTGTTCCGCATTGATTCAATGCCATCAACATCAGAATTAAGCTTAATTAACACATCGGACATATCAGACCAATCATATTCTGCTGCGCTAAGTGTGACAAACCATGTAGGTGGACCTAATTCTCGAACCATAGTTTTAAGGTCCATACGCAACGATGCAAAATATTCATTGGAGCCCCGCATTTTCTTGAAAATGCTGAAAATATTTCCTTCTAGCTGTTGTTGTCCTGATTTCACCATACTTAAAAAATCCTTGACAGGCATGTCATTATAGCTGTAGGTATTTCGAAGCATTTGTAAAATGCCACCAGCAACTGCCCGAAGGTGATAGTCATGCAGTAAATTAAAAATGTATTGATGATCACATCTAAATCGGGAGTCCTTATTCTTTAATCTACTGCGGACCCATTCTGAATTCGTTAAAGGAAAATATCGTTCTGCATGTCGACCACCACGACCATTAGGAAATAATAAAGGAAAACACCAAAGGTCCAGCTTGGTTGTTCGATTATCGATCCTTTCTGCTGAAACTCGTTTCATTTGATACAAATCCAAGTCTGATTCCGCTGGTTTTGATGTATTCAATGGATGAACCGTGAAGGATTCAAAAATGTAATCTTGGTCGCTTTTATCAACTTTTTAAATCATCGGTTCATGCGATATAAGTTTGCATATATCTCGAAATTGCGGTTCTGGTTCTGATAAATCTGACGTATCAATGCCTTGCATTGGAGCCCAGTTTGGATTCACATCAGCATATTCGCGATTTATTTGTTTGAGCTTCAATAATGCCGATTTTACCTTTTCAATGTCAATTATTGACTGCCAAATTTGTTTATTTTTTGTAGGAACACCCAATAAAATTATGTTGAGGTTCTGATCAATGGGCATTCCTTCCTTGTTTGGAAGGTTATTCAAGGTTTCTGTCAACGGTAAGGGGTAATGGATAACATGCCCCTTCAAAGCTCTTAAACGATCAGTTGCTGGCAATTTTGAGCCTACTGTACCAAGCCTGTATACTACTTGAAAACACTTTGCTTTTTGAATCAGAATTTTTTCAAATTCGTTCAAGTTTGCAAGCTCATTTGGCAAATCATCAATTTCGAGGTTGTTAAAAACTGACAAATTACTATGGCGTTGACCATATTTTAAGCTTTGAAGACATTTTGTACATAAAAATAAATTGCTGAAATTAAATTTTTTCAGCACTAAATATGCGATTAATTCCATCCAACGGTCATTTGATGATTGTTTTGAATCTTTTCGCTTTTTATAGCCAATAAAAATGTCAAAATCATATTTTTCGTTACATTCTAATGTAATTTTCCGAACGTCACGCCTATAATAAAAAATATTACAGGAAACGCATGAAAAAAGGGGAATATTTCCCAATTCATTTAGAAAAACCTTATAATATTTTAATTTTTCCAACATGTGCTCATCTGGTAACTGTGGCGTTTCAATATTTGCCACACAGGTATTTTCTGTTCTGTCTGCAATTGCAAACTTTTCAAGATATTCAAAATTGCCTCTTATTAAAGCTTCATCCAACTCATGCAATTTTAAATCATATTGCCTAACAATATACAATTTTTTAAGCAGTAATCGAATTTTTGGAAAATGAATTGCCAAACGACGCAAAAATAACAAATTACTTTCACATGAATCGGGTAGGCAGAAAAAAGGGTGCCCTAGTTTTTCGGGATCTTTTTGATGCTCATGTGAGCATGTATCCATTTTACTGACCAAAAATTTCCGAAAATTTGTTGTTTTTTCAAATATTTTTAACAAGTGTGTAATACGCTTTATCATATTTTTTGGCATTCTACAGAGTGCTGGGTCACACGGTTTTGCATTTAACGATTTTGTATCATTTTTCTCTGAATACAAATGAATAACTTTGGTATCATTTTGAAATTCGTTTCCATCTCCGTTTGAATCGACTATTATTGTTTCTTTCTGATTTCTATTAGATTGAATCTGATGCTTTTTAGCACTTTTATTCCGTTTTTCTGCTATTAATTCATGAAAATTTCCAAATACTGAATTTATTCCCACGTATGTAAATTCCTTGAAGTACGGTTCAGAATATATACTGTGAAACCCTTGCGCACATACATCTTCAATATAAATTTTTTCCTTATTCTTAATGTTGGCTAATATTGTTGAACACATATTTTTTATCTTTGAAATATTGGATTTCAGCTGAAAAACAAAACGATTTCGTTTGCTAAGCGCCCTTGCTACAATTGTTTCTGATAGAAGCTTTTTGATATGGAACTGTGCTTTATTTTTATTATGTTTGTCAGAAATCTTTAAATTTGATAATGAGTTTTTAAACATATTTGGTTGTAAATTTTTTGCAAGGTTTTGCTCTGCGACCCTTCGACCCGTATTTATAAATGCAAGAATTTTTTTGTAATAATATTGGCGGTCTATCATTAAATTTGTACAATACCTTTGGCGCTTTATTGTTTTTTCCACTTGCCTTTTATTATCTTTTATACATTTGGCTCGAGACTGCAGCTTAATCATATACCGCCGGTACCATTTGGATTTAAAGTGGGAAAATTCCAAAAAATTTTTTCCTTTGCAAGTACTTATCAGAAGCTAAAAGCTTTTCCTCCTTTTTTTCCTGCAATTTTTTCTTTGAAGCACGGTGTTTTTCTCTCTTCTGTTTTTTCCAAACTCTATAATATACAAAACGATCTTCTTTGTTTTTTTCTTGCCATTTCCTAAATTTCAATTTCTTAGTTCTCTCTTTACTGGGCATCTTATAAGTTATAACTTTTTACCATTTAGTTAATAATTACGATAATTGCTTCATAATATTTCAAAATACTATCTGTTTAAGCATAACAAAAAATGTATTGATAACAATAACATTCTCTCGAATATCAACATTTTTAAAAATATCATATGTCAACTTCATCGTAAATATGACTAGCGGCTCTTTCCAAGAGTGGCGCACTACCTATCGGACTAGTCCATTTAGAAATCCCAATATCGAAGGTGGGGAAAGGTACGAGCGTCTAGAGATCACACTTTCTCAATTTGATCCCGCGGGGGATCGGCCATTGCGCATATCGTTCTCCGCATGACGTAGCGATTTTCGCGGATTTTTGCATACTGCACATATATTTCCGTGCATGACGTATATTTTGACAAATATGAGTTATATATATATATTTTAACCATTTTCTATTATTTTAATTAGGAAATAAAAATAAATTACAAAAGTTTAATTAATAATAATAGAACAAAACAATTTATATCGATTTATAAAGGGAAATACAAAGTAAATAAGCAATTTATAAATAACTAAAAACAATGACCGGGTTACCATATGAAGCAAAAAATCGCCATTTTGTTGCACTCTATTGATTAAAAAATATATAACTGATATATAACTGATATTTGATAACGAAGTTTTTGCCAAACTGGCATCAGAAGAAAAAATCGCGCCAGTGTGGTGCGTAAATGACATCTGTGTCCTGATATATATATATATACACATATATTTTAAATAATGTTATGAATAATAAATTCCAATATGTTGATGTTATGTAATTTTTCTATTACAATATTATTTCATATGTTTTTTCATTTATCTTTAAGTGAAATTTAAGTATACATCTGCTGAAGGGTTAAGCTGCTTAAAATGTTTAGAATTAGAAATTATTACAAAACTACGATATAAGGCAGTCTATTTAAAAAACAGTCTATAGAAATGTAATAACAACATGTACATAAACTGTAAACCTGAAAAAGAAAGATTTTTATAGCCTTTTTTCATGAAGAAGGAATTATTATATCAAAGATATTATAAAAAAAAAGTATTTGGCATATAGAATTAGTGAAACTTCAATTTCCATTAGCACAGTTTGGTGATGCATATGATTTTTTTTTTTTAATCATTACAGAGTATAAACAATTACTGTTATAACTAATTAAGTGTTTAAATGTTATTATAATTATTTTATTGCTATTAATACTGCTTTTCTGAAATGTCAAATAATGGTGAGTAATTTGTTTGGATACCAACTTGGACATTTTTTCAATACGAAACAATGTTTCAAAGTAATTTTCTACAAAAAATCTTATATTCGAGAAACACTCTCACTCCGGCAACATATTAAACACAAGTTTTGTTTATTTTTCAACGCTTTGCCTGTTAGACTGTAGAGGGCTCTGCTGTAGGACTCAGAGAACCCTATAACGCCCACCTATACCTGTCACCCCTGCTTAAAAAAGTGGAATCTTCCAAAGCATGCGCAGTTGTGATTTTTCATAGTGCGCCACTCTTCGAAAGAGCCGCTAGTGTAAATATGCCACACTCATCGTTTTATGTTTCAAAAAAAAAAAAAAAGAAAGAAAAAAAATGAATACATGGAGTAACGAAAAAAAATCTTTATTGTGAGAGGTTTCATCTTTTAATAAAACAATTTATTTATCGAAATGTGACTTTACTTAAAATGCTATTACACGTAAAAACTGCAAGCGACAAAAATCGTCTGCGTTTTTTCGTTTTCTTAGCATTTCATTGGCTGTTCGAGAAGAGTCTTTACCATCATTTGGGTTTCCAA
This sequence comes from Maratus speculifer, assembly GCA_964019185.1. Lineage (NCBI taxonomy): Eukaryota > Metazoa > Arthropoda > Arachnida > Araneae > Salticidae > Maratus > Maratus speculifer. Next base: position 26,610,309 of record OZ025296.1, read on the forward strand.
GCATTTGATTGGCTCTCACTGGCGACTCGCTTCGTTCCACGCCTAGTATTTACTGAAAATTTATTTCGTACGACTCAAATATAAAACTTCAGTTTTACAGATGATAGAATTAAGGATTAATTTCAGAAAATTAAGAGTTTCCACTCAGAATGAAAAATTTTTAGAAAGTGAGCAATATAAAATGACGTCACATCTAGAAAACTATTTTTTTTACTTTATTTTTCCTTACTTATCCCTTTGTAATTGAAAAATCTGTATTATAGTAGCTGTTTTGACTTCAAAAACATTCAAATGAAGATAAAAAAATTTTAAACAAAATTACATTTAGTTACAATTTATATATATATTTATTATAAATGCATTTTTTTTTAATCTTTCGAATGACGTCAATTTCAAAAGTTCAAAACTATCAGGAGAAGCAGAATTTTTATTGATGTATAAAAAGAAAGAATACGTGTTATCGTTTCTTTTTTAAACTATTGAATTGTTTTTTAGTAGGTGGCAACACGAAAGAAACAATTGAATTAGCAATTAAAAAGTAGAGATTTCTACAATGTTAAATTATGAAAGATATCGCGTTATATAAATTTTAAATGGGTGTCATTTCCTTAATTTTTTATATTTTTTTATCGGACCTTTGAAAGGCACATCCCTAAATTAAAAGCTTTCGAACAAGCTATAATACGTCGCTGAATGTTTCCTGGTTCGGGTTATAATTGAGTTGTTTCTCTTTTTTTCTTGTTTCACGAGCAAAAAGTGCCAAAACAGGGGTTCTGGATCTCCGAAACTAATCGGTGGATCTGGATGAATTTTTGTACACTTTGAGATCTAGGATAGGACACTTCCCCTTTTTAATTTCGTCGCGATCCGATGATTAGTTCCAAAGTTATTAAGAAGCAAACTTTGGACTTTAACATTAGAGATGCAGCTGAGCTCTACTATACAGCACTATCGTGCTGTATGATAGTGCAACGCAATTAAAATACGCTGGGAATATTTTTTCCCCGTAGACTATTATATTACCGAACATTTTTCTGTTATCTTGTAAAAGAATGTTAAACCTTTTCACCCCATTTTCTACAGAAATCCTGTTTTAGTGCACTTCAGAAACTGATATCAATTTTAATATTATTAAAATAACCTTAATAAAATAACATTATTAAAATATGCTGCAAATGGTTTTTCTTCATAGACTATGATATATTGAAATACTTTTGAGCTCACTGTACGCACACTATAAGTACTATACTTAACATATTCGATAGTAACCATGTTCTTGTGAACCTTAAAAATGCATGCAAATTTCATTACATTTAAAATTATGTAACATTATCAAAATACACCACAAATGATTTTTTCGCCGTATATCATAATGTAAAGTCTCCTTTTGAGTGCTCCTGTGATTCGGCTATAATTGCTACCTGGTTCATTTTCAATGCCGCACATGCTATAGCAAATCTCAATAACGTATGTTATTTTCGTATGAATTCCACTATATTTACTCAAGTTGAAACACGGACAAATAGACGGCAGACCCCAGGCACTCAGCATCCGGTATACAGACAGGTTGAAGTCGTAAACACTTTTAGACCATGTTAGAAAGTGTCAAAAAGGGGGTAGTTTCCGTAAAACGAAAAAAAAAAAACAGAATTTTTGAAAATTTAAAAACTTATACTTTGTTTCAGATATGACGTTACATTGATATTTTTAAAATTCTTAATGGAAAGTATTCCTGTGACGTCACAATTGGTAAAAAGTTGAATTTTATAGCCTCGAACCAAAAGAAAGAAAAAGGTTCATTTTTATTACGGATTAATATCTGGAAAAACTACTAAAATATTCATATTCTTGTAAAGTGTGAAGTTATATTCTTGTGAAGTCTTCTAAGTGTAAAAGAAATTTTATATAATCGTCTGCGTGATATGAGAAGAAAAACAGTATTCCTCTGACGTCACAATTGGTAAAATCGCGGTTTATAACCTCGAACAGAAAAGCAGAATAGGGTCCATTTATTTATTTCATTTTCTTTTATCACGTGAAAATCTTTCAGTTGAAAATCAATTACAGAAGAGAAATAATTATTCCGGTTTTTTTATGTTTTGGCAACGAAAAAAGAAAGTTGATAAAATATTATGGAAATTTTTTTAATTTATTCTGTATGAAAAATAGTGAAATGTTGAATTATTAAGAAGAATATTTGAATAAAATAAATAAAAATTAGCCTATGTTCATTTCAGACCAATAATCTATCTATATACAAAAATTCAAAGACATTAATCCATCCGTTTTGAAGCCAAATTCATTCCAATTTTCGGACACACTTTCACATTTATAATATATATATAAGGATAAACGATATGTGTCACAGAATACGGAATGGGGGGGGTCTTATATTTACATAAGCTTCAGAGGGGCGTGGCTAATAAAAAGTTGGGAGTAACTTGACTAAGGAAACTGTTCCTTGTTAGCGTTGATATCCACAGAAAAGAAAATCTTAGTCAAGATTAGTCAAGAAAATCTTGATAAACTTGTATAAAGCTTTTCGCTTGAAACGAAAAAAAAATAATCATTTTGCTTTAAAATTTTTATTATAATTTTTCTGGGAACTATTTAAATGGTCCTTGTAAGATCTTAATTTAATTTTTCTAAATTTATAGATAAATTTCTAATAAATGCTCGATTATAAGTCTTGAAAGGTTTAGGAATAGGTACATAAATTATATGTTTATTCGGGCTTCTTTTATCCAAGAAAATCAAATAAAGCGTCAAAAGTTAGTGTTACAATTTAAAAATAAAATCATAGTTGGTACAATTTTCAATCACTTAACTGATCAATATTTTTGAAAAAAAAATTTCAAATAATGCCTATTTTTACGTTTTTTACAGAATTTTTAATCCTTTATGATTTGTATTTCATAACAGAAATTTTTGCCTAATAAGAAAAATTCTGGGATTAATTAAAATTTTCAATAAAATTTTCAATAAAAATCTACTGGGTGACAATAATAAATCATGATTTGAAATCATTTGGTACGGACAAATCATGATTGGCAAAAACATGTTGCCCATATGACGTAGAGGCAAATCACGAAAGCGGTTAATATGTAAACAATTCCAATTTAAAAAAATTGCGTTCATGTTGAAAAAGTAGACATAATTTCCACCAGAATGGCTGAGATGCCAAGTCTCCAGCTTTTTGGATGCTAGTATTTTTATACAAAAAATGTTTTGTCATTTAATTGGAACTTTTCGGAGATTTAAAAGAACCAGATTTTCTCTAAGATAATAACAGTGTGCAAAAATCCGGAGACTTGCGAACTCTGGAATCGTACTTCTTGCGTTTCTTTGCGACCATTTCAAGATAAATTAGCATAAGATGGTGTTTTTTCTAGCACCTGTAATTTTATAAAAGTGATGTTTATACACTGGAAAGAAAGTATGCACTGCACCATGAGAAAATTTGCAGCGATGACTAGTGGTATTATACTTCGCTATCTTATGCGGAATGTAAAAACAATCAATTAGAAAACAATCATAGTTATTCAGCGTTGTTGATTTGGTATAAAATGATTGCCTAAACTATGAGCAGGAATAACATATACCCAAAATTGAAAAGTTAAATTATGATTGCCCGATTCTGGTTATTACTGCATTTTTGATTTTGTTGCAGAGTAAATTGAGAGAATAGAAGGAATCACAATCAAATTTTTATATCATGAATATGATTGATATCAAAGAAACAGGCCTTCATTATTTATGGTCGAACTACCTTCTAGGCGATTGGATGCAAATCGTTCGTTCTCGCCGGAACAATGAAGTAAACTGTACCAATCTGCTACTGCTAATCCGTACTGCTAATATCACTATTAGCCTTTTCCGTTTCAGGCTATTTATGCGCATGGAATGTGCATTTCCTACTAAATCGACAATACTCAAGAATTTCCTTCATGATTTTTGTTCACTATTTCCACTAGTTTACGAGATAATATCGTTAAGTTTCGTATTTCACTTCCAAAAGTCATTATGTAGCGCATACTTGCTTAGAAATTTTATTTTTGATTATCAGCATGTTAGAGGACGATTAAAAAAACAGTTGGTTTTAAACCGTATAAATCCAATGCCATGTTTAAATCCTCGTTTCTTACAACCATTCGTTGATATAAAACGAAATTCAATAGGAGATTGTTCTCACATATCGAATCAATACGTTGTATGCTGTTAAATCATTCTTTTGAAACCAAACTCTCGAAATGTCTGTCCTTCAAATCCATCAGGACAAAAAACGTATCATTCAACTTTTTTTATAACAGCATTGCCACCATTTTCTAACAGCTTAATTCTTTTTTTTTTCTTTTTTCAGTGATATCCATCGGGCATATTCAAAATCAAAAGTGATAATACTAAAAAATTCCGAAAATTTTAATATTAATCAAATTCTAAACAAACTTTTAGATTATTCTTCATATTCGCTGCTACATAAAGAAGTTATGTACACATTATAAAAGACGCAACAACAAGTAAATGTGTTTAGAACAACTAGTTTAGAAGAATTAGTAAAAGTGTCTTTCAATACAAAATTTCCGAAAATTTGTTTTTATAGGAGAAAATAATGAAAATACGTATTTTATTTATACAATTCGAATTAATTTGCAAACTGATTTCTTATTCCTTCACTCATCGATGCGCTTTTTTAAGATACAAGGAATATACTCCATCTAGTAGCTCTAAAAAAGAGATAATTTCTTTTAACAACACTATGTCTTCTAAATTATGTGCAGACCTCCCATAAACAGTCACTCGAACAAATTTAGTTGAATAATATCGGCCATTTGGACAGCTACAAAACACACCCGAGTTTCACCGATTGCAAGCGGCGATAAGGTAAGCATCACCTAGCGCCGTATATTCCAGAAGTTTTATAGCTCCATAATGCTTGAGAAAAACCTCTCTAATTTCTTCACATCCCTCAAAGTCATAGACGTATCACTTCCACATCTTGTTATTCTGACAAGCATGCTGACACGTTTGATAGTAGCAGATGATTCAGGTCACGTCGCTTCGGTGATTTGGTTTAGCCTTTTTTCTCTTTTCTTTTTGTACTTTTGCTTCAGATTTTCGCATCGTAGTCTACTAATCGACTTATGGACTTCTTGTTTTTTAACCTGTCGTTAGTTTTTATCTGTTAAATTTCAAAGTAGTGACCACTCAGGTAGTTAATGCTAAAGCAGATTTATTCACAGGTGCCATTATACTGGTAAATGATGCTGTTTACTTTTTCTTTGGCAAAGTGTTGAAAACATTTATGTAAAATATAGTTTACAATTTGAATTGAAATTACTGTAATTTTAAATGCTCATTTTCTTTGGCTAATAGATTGCTGATTATCTGTATCTTCTTAAAGGTTTATGGCATATTTGGATCATTATATCACATGCGCCTTTTATCTTGCAAAAGAACATAAAAGAAAAAAGCGCTAACATAATAACAGTGGCGTAACAACCCAAACAAAAGAAAAGCTAATTTAATAACAGTGGCGTAAATACTAAAAGGAAAAAAGCACTAACTTAATAACACTGGAGTAACTATTAAAAAAAAGCGCTAAATTAATAATAGTGACGTAACTACTCAAAGAGAAAAGCGCTAATTTAATAACAGTGGCGTAATTACTCAAAGGAAAAAAGCACTGATTTGATAACAGTGAGGTAAATACTCATAAAAAAAGCACTAACTTAATAACAGTGGCATAACTACTCAAAGAAAAAAATTCTAACTTAATAACAGTGATTTAACAAGTCAAAAGACAAAAAGCGCTTACTTAATAACTTTAGTGTAACTTCTCAAAGAGAAAAAAATGCTAACTTAATAACAGGGGCGTAACTATTTTCATATAGGTCCATAACATTGTGTTGGGGCCCTTCACTTAGAATATTCTTAATTTATACATAGAGAAAAATAGTGAATTTTAATTATACTGCGGCACTGATTCATAATTTTCTGTTCTTTTTAATAACAAACCAGGAAACTTTTTTAGCTTATATGAAATTATAAGTCGTCATCTATAAAACTATTACACGTGAATCTGACTGTGCATCTTCTCAAGATGAATCATGAGTTGAAAAAATCGCAATTATTCGTAAGGATTAATAGGTATCATAACTCTTAGAAATTTTGACATTTAAACGAGTTTCAGAATCATTATAGTTTTCTTTTTGTAATTTTCAATGAACTGCTCATGAAGTGACAGCTTAAAATATTCTATCGTTGTGAAAAAAGAGAGGAAGAAAAATAGAAAAGAATAGAAATATGGGATTATTATATCTTGTTTATGCCTTTGCTTTCATCAAACCTGAAAGAAAAATAGATTTTTTTTCCGTTTAAGTGATATTTATTCACTTTCTTATAAAAGTATTCTGGAATAATTCCATCAAAGTAAAGTAATTAACAAAATGTAATTTTCGTAATTTTCAGTCAACCTACATTGCAAATATGATGCTGGTTATAAAAAATTTAATAAAATTAATATTGAAAATCTTTTCTAAATACAGAATTAAATTGTATTCTTTTTTTTTTTTTCACTCAAAAGTCCAAAGATTTCTTAAATTGAAAAGGTCAATGTTTAATTATGTTTAGCATAAGAAAAAGCATTATCCCCTACAAGCACAAAAAATCAAAAAATCGCGATTTTTTTTTTTTTTTTTTTTTTTTTTTTTTTTTTTTTTACATTAACAAGATTACATTTTAAATGCAAAAGTGCGAAATTAAAGAATGATCCTTTTTCTAAGGTTTTGTGAGGCGCGCTTTATTGGCAATTGCTATTTAATTGCTGCTTTTAATTAATATATCGGTAATTATCAAAAAATGAAAAAACTGAGTTTCAGGTGCATTAAGACGTGTCTTGGACGATTCTTTTCCAAATTTTTACACCTCCATGACCATTAGATTTTTATAGCCTTCGCATACAGGCACATATACTAATATCTTTCTTTTATTAGTAAAGATTAAACCGTTTTCTCAAACCTGAATATCGTTTTATGAATGCAATCAAATCTAAATCAAAGTATTCAGCAGCATAATTAGATTTACACATTCAAGAGTAACATCTAATGTTAATCCCAACACTAATGTTAATTCTGTTAATTTATCATGTTTGTTTGTAAAACATGTTTCTTAACACTAGAACCGCCATTAGGTGTCAAAATGACCCCTGTCAGATTGATAATAATCGATTCGAACCAGAATTTTCTTCATAAGATATGTTAAATGTGTGCAGCAGAATAATAGACTAATTAAGAAAGTTAAATAGTTTTAAATTAAAATTCTGGTGAGAAACCCTTTTTATGAAACTTGAGTAAAATACCCGGCGGTTCTAGTGTTAAACATGAAAATATTTACCGAATATTTCCTATAACATGCGAAATATCTATATTCCAGATTCAGAAAACTGATTATCACACTATAAAACTATTCGGAAACGCTTCAGAAAATCAGAGTCAACAAAAGAAACACTGTATTTATAAATGCTTTTTTAAATCTCGAAAGTATATTGTTTTCCCTTATTTTTAAGGATAATTAATAAGAGTAATTTTTGGAATCATCGGTAACCCGAAGTGGCTATTGTACATTTTCATTCGTGGTTTTATTATATTTTCATAAATTAAAGAACATTTGTCTACTTTTACAGTGCAATTATGTACTGTTTTTTTCAGCATATAATCCGCAGATCAAACAATCTTATTTAGACCCAGAAATTTTATTTAATAAAGCTTAAGTTGCAACATCAGCCTAGATACAGATAATCCCTTATTTAATGCGGTTTTGGTTAATTTTATTAATTTAGTGTTTAGTTAGTAGTTATTATCAATTAATGCTGTAAACTTTTTTTAAGTGTTCTCTCGATTAATGTGCAAAGGATAAAATGGGAGATCCTTTCTTTTCAGCAAGATGATGTCAAATTTTTGAAAATAAAATTTGCAGAAATATCGAATAAATAAATGAAGCATTCTAATAAGCTTTTCAAAAAATAGAATTCCTCAGGCAGCATTTGAGAAATATTGACCTAGACATTGGAGGAAGTATACACATGCACAGTCGATTTGAAAAGTAAATTTTGCATTCCTCAATAAGCATTTTGGAAAAGAAGAAAAAAAATGTGCAATTAGAGTTTGATAAGTTTTTACTATTACTTAAATTGTATGAAAATTTAAATAAGAGGCGATCTATAAATGATGTCACACTTTTTTTCAATATTTTTGATCCCCCTTCCCTGCCTTTGTCACATAATGTCACACTTTATCATACTTCCTCTCCCCTCCCCTTCTCATATGTTACGCTATATTACATAAACATATATTTGCAGTTCAAAAACAAAGCAATACGTTATAGATCATATTTCGAATTTTATTTTTTAACTTTATCTATGTGTTTTAATGACATTTGTGAGCCTAACAATAAAAATGATTAATATACTTATTTTGTGTGGAATAATATTGAGGTTTACAACAAAAGCATAATTAGTATACAATAGTAATAAAATATTACCATGTAAGAGCAGTTGAAAAGCGTAGGATTTTTGGAATTATAAATGGAATTTAATATATATTTGGCTTTTTAAATCTTATCTTTATAAACACAGAATACTTTCATTTAAAAATAACTCGAAAATTTTAATTTTAGTCTTTTTTTAATACTTTTATTTAACCAAAATGTATGATGTCACATTCATTTTATCCTCCAATGTACCGCCTACGATCAGGAAGGATCTGAGACCTAGTAGTCTAGAAGATTAGGGATTGTTTCATTCAAAATTTTATATGAAGATTTGTAAAAAATTTTTAGTTCATTAATGCGTTTTTTGTGAGAAATGGTGTTTAAATCTCGGCGGATAACAGATATCTGAAATAACGATAACATTCCTGATGATGTCAAGATTTTTGCTGTGCAAAGAAGTTCGTGCTCCTTTTACCAGCATCCCCCCCCCCCTAGATAGGACAAGCGTATGTTAGTTTATATCCTGTATATATATATATATATATATATATATACAGGGTGATTCTAAATTTTTTTTACAATAAAAGAGGGTTTATAGTACACATCAATACAAACAATAGTAAATAGGAGACCAAGGGTCCAAAACGTTTTCCAAAGGAGATAGCCGCCATTAAAGTTTAGGGACCAAAATTTCAAATAAACATAAAAAACGGAAAAATCGGTCGATTGATTTGCGATTTTCATTAAAATTATTCTTTATGCCGGTATTTTCTTGAAATTAAATTATAAACATAAATTTCAAAAAATGCCGATAGAGGGCGCTTTAGACTTTGGAGTAACGAACAAATATTTTTTGCCGGTATTTTTTGCATCTCATTAAATGTTTTCGTAAGCATGAACTCAAACTTAAATTTTAAGCTCAAAATCTGAAAGCTGGGAGTAGTTAAAATAGCACAAATTGAACTGTGTTCAGAGGGTTCAAATTTCAAATGATTTTAAAAAACGAAAAAATTGGTTCATTGATTTGTGGTTTTCACTAAAACTATTCTTTATGTTGGTATTTTCTTAAAAATAAATTATAAAGATAAATTTCAAAAAATGTCGATAGAAGGCGCTTTAGACTTCGGAGTAACGAACAACTCTTTTCTGGCGTTATTTTTTGCATCTTATTAAATGCTTTCATAAGCTTAGACTGAGAATCAAAATTTTGAACTCAAAATCTGAATAGCTGGGAGTGGTTAATCAGACAAACTTAGCTGTGTTCAAAGAGTTCAAATTTCAAATGATTGTAAAACACGGAAAAATTGGTCGATTCGTTTGCAGTTTTCGATAAAACTAATTTTTTAATGACTAATTTCTTGAAAATAAATTTTAAAGATAAATTTCCCAAAATGCCGATAGAGGGCGCCTGAGACTTTGGAGTAGCGTACAACTATTTCTAACTGTTGTTTTTTTAATCTCATTAAATGCTTTCAAATGCATAGATTTAAATTTTGGGCTCAAATTCTGAATCGTTGGGAGTGTTTAAGTAGCAAAAAATTGAATTATGTTCGTGGAGGAAGGAGGGTTAAATTTCAACTCCTGAACACACTTCAGTTTGCGCTTCTTAACCCCTCATAACGATTCAGAATTTGAGCTCAAAATTTAAGTTTAAATCTAAGCTTCCGAAAACATTTAAAAAGCTTTTGCAAGCATTTAATTAGAACTAAAAAAATAATGGTTAAAATGAATTGTTGGTTACTCTGAAGTTTAAGGCGCCCTCAGACGGAATATTTTGAAATGTATCTTTAAAATTTATTTTCAAGAAGATACTGACTTAAAGAATAGTTTTATTTTAAACCGCAAACGAATCGACCAATTTTTCCATTTTCTATAATTATTTTAAATGTGAACCTCCCCCTCCCCCTTAAACACAGTTCAGTTTGTGCTACTTAACCACTCCCTACTATTCAAATTTTGAGCTCAAAATTTTAGTTTAAGTCTAAGCTTCCAAAAATCATTTAATGAGATGCAAAAAATAACGGCAAAAAATAGTTGTTCGTTACTCCAAAGTCTAAAGCGCCCTCTATCGACATTTTTTGAAAGTTATCTTTATAATTTATTTTTAAGAAAATACCAACATAAAGAATAGTTTTAGTGAAAACCACAAATCAATGAACCAATTTTTCCGATTTTTAAAATTATTTGAAATTTTAACCCTCTGAACACAGTTTAATTTGTGCTATTTAACTACTCCCAGCTTTCAGATTTTGAGCTCAAAATTTAAGTTTGAGTTCATGCTTACGAAAACATTTAATGAGATGCAAAAAATACCGGCAAAAATAGTTGTTCGTTTCTCCAAAGTCTAAAGCGCCCTCTATCGGCATTTTTTGAAATTTATCTTTATAGTTTAATTTCAAGAAAATGCCGGCATAAAGAATAATTTTAGTGAAAACCGCAAATCAATCGACCGATTTTTCCGTTTTTTATTTTTATTTGAAATTTTGGTCCCTAAACTTTAATGGCGGCTATCTCCTTTGGTAAACGTTTTGGACCCTTGGTCTTCCATTTAATATTGTTTGTCTTGATGTGTACTATCACACCTCTTTTATTGTAAAAAAAAATCTAAAATCACCCTGTATATATATATATATGTATAAAGAGTTTTGCTTTTAAGAAGTGGAGAGATACATTTTAAAATATTAGCAGCTTGGTCTCAAATCTGGAAGAAGAGTTTTTGCCAAATTAAACGCTTATCAAGGATAATCCCCAGATATTTGGTATGATTAGACCACGGTATAGTTGTGTTTTTAACTATGATACGATAAAAATTTGTTTGTTTTTTAGAGAAATAGATAGTAGCAACCATGTATTCTTTGAGCTTAATGCGCTAGGTGCTACACCAGTTAATAAAATCATCAATGTGTTTTTCAAGAAATTTCAATAAGGTGTATGGGTGTTCGAATTGAGATATATACTGCCATGTCGTCCGCATCCGGTCAAGAAAAGTTCTCAGAGTTCGCGGTATATCGTTAAAAAATTGTTGAATAATGTAGGGCCAAGGATAGAATCTTGAAGAATGCCAACGATTATAAGATATAAAATAGACAGTATATTATTAATGCGCACACAGAGAGTGCGGTCGCTAAGATAGGAATGTATTTGTATGCATCTAGCATAGATTTTGAGCTTAATTAACTTGTAAATAGGGCCGTCATGCACTCTATTGCTATGTTCAGAAAAACAGCAATGAGTTGAATATTCCAATTGAGGTTTTTGCTGAGGAGTTCCATGAGACGAAGTACTTGATGTAGTATTGAATGCTTGGTCCTGAAGACAAACTGTTCAGGTATCAGAATTTATTTTTCCTCCAGAATATCATGGATCTGGACCCTTATGACACTGCCAACGACTTTCTTATACAGGATAGCAGTGAGATGGAGCGAATGTTAGTTTGGTCTCGCAAATTATTTAATGATTTAAGAATAAGTGAGATAACAGATGTTTTTCGGGATTTAGAAAATGTTAAAAGTTCAGGATAGCTTTAATAAGATCAGTAAGATAATTTATACAATTTTGAGGAAGATTTTTTTAGAGCAATGTTATAAATTATGATATTCGGACTTGCATTTTTTAATTTTTTTTAATAGTATTTGAAATAGGACAGTTGGATTTCATGCAGTGGATCAACAAGATGGAAGAGGGGAGGATGGTTATTTGTATCGTAAGTTATTAATAGAGTTAAATTTCCATCTTCTTTTACGGGGGGGGGGGGGGGGGAAATTGCAGGGTAATTTTAAAAATTTTATAAATCACGATTTTTATGAAAGTTCAGAAAATACCAAACCGATTTCATAACCAGTGATTTCAAATGGATAATGATATTCCCAACTCTTTGACAATTAATGATTTCAAATTATCAAATCTTTAGAGGAGACCTTTTGATGCCATTGGAATAGGCTCCTCTCCCTGACCCATCCTTTTAATTCATCATTAGTTACTAAGATTTCGGTTGCTATCTTCGATATCTTGTCAGAGCACGACTCTAAAGGAATGTAGAAAAACTAATAGTGAAAATTTCCACATTAGTAACTCTTATTTAACTTAGATCAGATAAACAAAACTCGGCCCTGAAAACACACATTTTTTCTTTCTCGTCTTTCACTTATCAGCAATTTGGTCGCGTGTCCTTCACGTGAATCGTGCTAATCTACCTTCACGCAACATGCGTGAGACATGGCACAGGGGGGTGTCAGTTTCCGCCGGATGCGAATGACTCAAGACATGGTTCTTGTAAGAAATATTTTATATATATAACTTCTTGCGTTCAAGAACAAAATAATAATGAAGTCCTGCAGATTCGATTTCCCTTTTTTGTTGCCGCACGTAAATTGCCCCAAAGATGGACACTGGAGACGGCGTGAAATGAACCGTGAAATCAGCCACGGATTTTTCATTTAGCTCTTCCTTACCTGACCAGTAACCTTCGAAGAACATCCCAGATATCCGGCCAAGAACGATTTTTCATTTATTTACTGGTTTTTGAAACAGAATGTCTGATATCACGTACAATAATTTTCTTTTAAAGGTTGAAACAGTTAAATCATATCTTAGAGATGAAACTGATCTATAATAAGATGAATAGAAGAATGGAATAGGCATTTAAGCATTTCTCTGAAATCTACGTCATTATTGCTACTTTTGTGAAAAATCATTTTAAGTTTCAGATAAAATGAGATAAACTTCCACGCACTTTACAATACTTATATACTATTTTCATAAACTTAAGTACAATATAAGGAAGACTGGGGAACGTGTGAACAATTCCCATAAATGCAACTTTTTCTCATTACTGGGTTAATTTTTGTAAACAAAAACTATTGAATATAGTAAAACGAACTTTTTTTTTACATGGTAATTTCTTAAAAATCAATTTTATATTTCTTCATACAATTTTTAACTGCTTTGTAAATTCAAAAAAATTGTTCACATGTACCCAATTAGTAGGGCAGTTGTGAACACACGTGAGTAAAATGTGAACACAGGGAAAAAACATTCTTTGATATGCTTTTCATTCTGTTATTTATTTATCGGTATGATTATTATTTATATTCTGTGTTAAATTTACCATTAAAAAAAATATGCATTTTTTTTTTTTTTTTTTTTTTTTTTTGTAGGGGATATATTTTGCACAAGGTTATAAAATGAAAAATCAGTCAATTGGTCAAGGGGGAAGGGGGATTAGATAATTAAATTAATAAAATATTGCTGCAATTGAATAAAAAATAAAGAAAGAAACTTGAAAAAAAATAAAGCTTTTAAATTTTGCTTAAGTTTTTTTTTTTTGGGGGGGGGAGGGAGATTTTTTGGGTGGAGGCATTAAGATAATATTTATACAAAATACATTTACTTCTGTATTTATCTTATTTAGTTCTAAATTAATGATAAAGAATAGTTTTTTAATTATTTAAAAAAAATTCTCAATTATAAGCTCTTTCCCACATTTAACTCCTTTTGCTTTTGAAAGAAGGAGGGGGGGCTTAAAATCGGGATTTAAGATAGCTATCAGCTTAAAAATTTTAGTTTTTTAAGCCATTACTGACATCCATTTCCATTCAAAGCATCGAATACATAGTTTTTCTAGAGATGAAAGTAAGCCATCATTGCAAGTTTGGGAGAAATGAAATAGAAAAAAAATGTGCAAAGTTGTAACATTTGTATTAAAAATGTATAAAAAATGTTGTTGTAAACTATTTAGTAAAATATTGCATAACATTATTTCATTTTAGAAACTATATGAAATTTATTTAAATTACAATTGAACGTAATTGAACGAATTGTTCGTTGTATGACGGAAGTCTTCAATTTCAGCAAAATTATAGATATTGGAGTGACATTATTTCTCATGAAATTAACTGAAAAAACAGAATTATAGAATGATTATTGGGAGATTTATGAAGTGTTCATATCTGCCCCAACTTAGTGTTCACAAGTGCTCCACATGGTCATTAAAGTTAAATTGACAAATAATTAACATTTCTCAATTTTGAAGAAATTTTTTAATCAAAAACATGTGTTAGTTTTCATAGTATATGTTAAAACATTCAAATTTTAAAAAATGAATAAATAAATAAAGTTAAACGCTTAAAAGTTGGAACTGAGATTTTACTTTTGAGATCTGTAAACAATTTTTTTTTTGGGGGGGGGAGGGGGGCTATTGCGGAGAAACAAATATCAAAGAGCTTCAAAATATAACTTTTTTTAACTCTTTTCATTCCGCGTCATTTTACAAATTTTAATCGAATTTTAGTCGGTCGGCATCATTTTTTTAAAGAAGTTTCCTTCAAGTGCACAATTTCGAAAAATACTCTCATTAAATAAAGGCAAATTTTGTTTTGCTTTATTGCTGGTGCCAAAAATATTTTCTTAAAGAAAAGATGATGTCGTTGCAACGACGACAACAGAGTTTTGAACTTACCCTAGCATGTCGCAGCACCGGTTACAACGGAGTGCGAAGAGTTAAATTATTGCTGCCAATATAACATAAAAATAGGCGCAAGTGAGAGTTCTGGAATTAGTTCTCGATGAAGAATTAAAACAGGAACGTGAGAAATAGATAACAAAGATAAAGTACAGCATATAAATACTTTAAAAAAAACTGAGGATGAATTAACATCGCTGAGTTCATTTTGCAGTTCAATTCACTTAACTCTTGAATTACGGTGATGCATGGCATTACCTAATTTTACCTAAGGTCCTAATTTTTACCTAAATCTATTAGCTAATTTTACCTAAGGTCTACTATGGCATCACCTAATTTTAATCCCTAACTTCCACATTGGCACTGAAGTTCTTGAATTAAAAATTTAACTCTTATTAAGTGCGCGAAATATACTTTTTCTTGTTTACCAAAAAAAAAAAATTCTCGTAAATACTGATGTATGTAAGTCAGTTATTTCATTATTTTACGAATACAACTAAGAGAGACTGGGACACGTGTGAACATCGGGCAGATGTGAACGTTGCCATTTTTCACTAGTTATTATATGTTTTTTAATTTGAAGTAATTCACCAACGATGACAACATTTGTAGACATATGGACATATATTTAAAAAAATTTTGAAACTCTTTGACCTTTTGTTTGTCCTCGGTTGCCAAAACACTATTTATAGGTCTTAGTAAAATCTTTGTTCCAACTTGCTTAGCGAATAACTTAATTTATTCATTAATTTGATTTTTAATGATTTAGCATATACTATGTATACTAATAAATATTTTTGGTTAAAAAAAATTCTTGTAAAGTTGAGAAATGTTAATGGTTTGCCAGCTTAACTCTAGTGGGCACATGGGGCACTTG
Organism: Maratus speculifer; assembly: GCA_964019185.1. Taxonomy (NCBI): domain Eukaryota; kingdom Metazoa; phylum Arthropoda; class Arachnida; order Araneae; family Salticidae; genus Maratus; species Maratus speculifer. The sequence goes on from OZ025296.1 coordinate 26,626,133, forward strand.
TGAACAAACTAGTTGGGGCAGATATGAACAGTTCATCAGTGCCCCAATAATTATTCTGTGATTCTGTTCTTTTCAGTTACCTTTATGAGAAAAAAAAGTCAGTTTCAATATCTATTATTTCCTTTAAATAGAAGACTTTTCGCAAACATGCTACCTCCAGCTTTTTTTAAATGCAAAAATTATACTTCGAACTAGAAATTTATTTGATGAGTGGAAATAAACAGTTTTCAACTGCTAACTATACTTAATCGAAGACACAATTAATTGAACTAATTTTCTGGTTCAAAAGGTCCTTTTTTCTTAAAAAAAAAAAAAAAAAAAAAAAAAAAAAAAAAAAAAAAAAAACAGAGGTTGGCATGTAAGCTTTTCGTCATGCTACATTTGATTTCGTACTGGAACTTCCACAAAAACATCTATCAATAGGTACATAAAGAGCAATAAGCTCGTTTACGTTTAATTGTAATTTAAATAAATTTGATATTTTCTAAAATGCAATAATGCTATGCAATATTTTTTATGCATTGTTAATTTAAAATGTATTATGATAAACAATTTTGCAAGTTTTTCTATTTCATTTCTTCCAAACTTGCAATGATGGCTTACTTTCATCTCTAAAATAATTATGTGTATATAATGCTTTGAATGGAGATAAATATCTACTTATAATAATTTGCGTCTTTAGGTAGTGTAAGAACGGTTCCAGGTCATACCACTCGGGAATCCACTGAAGATCAACGCCACGTTAGGCTTAGCTGAAAATTGGTGCTAAAATGATGCTTTTAAAATTTCTTCCACTTGAAATAATGTTTGTTCAGCATATTTTCATATAAAACATGTTTATGATACCCAATTATAATGCATAATGATATCAGCGGAAGTTTGAACTGATAAGGTTTTTATCGTTAGTACGATTTCATTTTATGGAGTGAAGGCTGCCGACGTCTTCCTCACATCTAACACTTTTCAGTGCTGCCATCTATGAACTAACAAAGGGCTCGCAAACCTGTTTTTGAAGAGACCTTCTACTTTTCCGCGGAAACGCGAAACTCCGCTTTTTCGGCGACGAATTTTACTACCCCTGAGATCGATGCAAAGATACATTAAACTATATTGATATTTTAAGAGGGGGGGGGGGACATAACGGATGAAACAGAACAAAAAAGCCAGCACGAACTGCACCAAATTAAGCAAATTTCTGCAAATGATCACGCACACACACACAAAAAAAAAAGTTGAAAAAAATATTATTCTCTTCAGAGAATTGCGGGAGATAATGCGATTTCCATCAAAGGATTGAAGAAAAAAAAGAAAAAAAAATTCCGTTAAAGGATTGCGGGAAAAGACAGGATTATTGTTAAAGAATCACGATCAGGGCGCGATTTTCGTCAAAAGATTGCAGGGAAAACGCGATTTCCGTGAACAGGCTGCGGAAAATTACTCGAATTTCATCAAAAAATCGTGAAAAATACTCGAATTTTATCGAAAAATCGTGTAAAATACTCAAATTTTGCAGAAAAATCGTCCGAAAATACGCAAATTTTGAAGAAAGATCCGGGAAAATATCAAAATTTTGTAGAAAAATCGGGGAAAATACGCACGTTTTGTCAAAAAATAGCGGAAAATAGGCGAATCTTAACGAAAGATCGTGAGAAATACGAGAATTTTGACAAAAGATCAAGGAAAATATGCGAATTCTATGAAAAAATCACGGAAAATACGAGAATTTTGTCGAAAAATCGGGGAAAATACGCAAAATTTGTCGAAAAATCCTGGAAAATACGCAAATTTTGTCAAAAAATCGCGGAAAATATGCGAATTTTCTCGAAAAATCAAGGAAAGTAAACAAATTTTCTCGAAAAATCAAGGGAAATAAACGATTTTTCTCGAAAGGTAGTCGAAAATACGCGAATTTTCTTGAAAAACTTGCTATTTTCAAAATAAAACTGCTATTTAAAAAAAAAAAGTTGTTTTGTTTATATTAACTGCGTATAGATAGCACCAAATCCAAATTTAAAAAACAAAACACAAAGCTTCTTAATTCATGCCTAAAAGCATCGAACTAAAAGTCTATCATATGCCCATGATTAAAGCCACTGCCAAATCATACTTTTAATAAAAATAATGTATTTTAAAATTTAAAAAACGTCAATATTTAATTTTAATGCTTTGTGAAATCTTCAGAAATTGAATTTCATTTTGCTAATTATTATTATCGTTATTGTAATAAATACTGCTCTTTGTTTTGAAATTAAAATTTGTTCAAAAACTAAATATCAAGTAAAAAAAAAAAAACTTTATCATTTGTATTTGTAGAAATCTATTGTTATTTTTAAATGTGCTTTTCTACAAAACAAACTCTTCAATACTAAAATCTTCATTCTGTTTGTATTATTATGAAAATAAAATGCAAATGAAAATTCCGTCATTTTTGACGGGGTTATTATACTAGTCAGTAATATTTTAAGAAAGTAAAATTTTTAAATTGATAACTACTATGAAATCCCGATTATAAGCACCCCCTCTCCCTGTCATTCAAAATCAAAAGATGTTAAATTTGGGAGGAAGGAGGTTTGGAGATTTTTTAAATATTTAAAAAATCATTCATTTTCATAAATTTAGAAGTAAATAAGGCAAATAAAAGGTTGAGAAGCTTTCGTATTTCGCAGATTTTCGATAAATATTATCTAAATGCCCCTCCTTAAAAAAAATCTCAATTATAAGCCCATTCCTCACATTTAACTCTTTTTAATTTTGAAAGAGTGGGGAGCTTACAATAGGTATTTATGGTAGTTATCAGCTTAAAAAAATTATTTTTTAAGACATTACTGATATCCATTTCCATTCAAAACATCGTATACATAGTTATTCTAGAGATGAAAGTAAGGCATCATTCCAAGTTTAGGAGAATTGAAATAGAAAAATTTGCAAAATTGTCTAACATAATACATTTGTATTAAAAATGTATAAAAATGTTTTAAACTGTTTGGTAAAATATTGCATGACATTATTTCATTTTAGAAAACATTAAATTTATTTAAATTACAAATGAACGTAACGAGTTTGTTGCTCTTTTTAAAGTATTTATTGACAGATGTTGTTGTGAAAGTTTCAATACAAAATCAAATGCTGTATGACGAAAGTCTTCAATTTCAGGAAAATTATAGATATTAGAGTGACAATATTTCTCATGAAATTAACTGGAAAAAAAAAACACAATCATAGAATGATTATTGGGACACTTATGAAATGTTCATATCTGCTGAATTCCCTAAAATCTCCTGAAACAAAAACCCACAATCAAAATTTAAAAGCTTTTTTTTTTTACAGATTTATTTCTTTTTTATTTTATTTTATTGCAACAATAAATCAGTCTTCTAATCCCCCCTCTCCTGATCTGCTTATTTTATTTTTATAATCTCCTGCTTAAACATATTACTCAAAAACTTGAGAAATTTATGCATATAAGTATGCATAAATTTATGCATGCATCTTTGTAGTGAATTTAATACATAATATAACTAATGTTTATGCCAACAAATAAATAACAGAATAGAAAGCAAGGTCAGAGGATATTTTTCTCCTGTGTTCACATGTGCCTCACGAGTGTTCACGACGACCCCGCTGGTGGTTGATGTGAACAATTTCATGAATTACATGTGAACAATTTTATGAATTTATAAAATTGTTAAGAAAAGTAAAAAAAACTGTAAAGGTGATCTTAAAAAAATTAAGATGTGTAAAAGAAAGTTCTGCTTACAATACTGGTTAGTTTTTACTTATAGAAATAAACTCAATTATGAGAAAAAGCTATATTTTTGCGAACTGTTCACATGTGCTCCAATACCCTACGCCCTTGAAAGGATTGAGGCTAGAAAAAGCAGACATACCAAGACGTACGAATGGCTTTTAGTTTTATAGGAATAAATAAAGTTAATTGCTATAAGTACTACAATAAAGTTGAAAAATACTTTAAAAAATACTGGTGAGAATTGTAAAAATCATACGGTGCTTGACTATGTCATGCATGGAGAACCTGTTTCCGGAGTAAGGATTTTTACCTCTGATCTATGTTCTTATTGCTTCTTTTTTAAAAATCACCAGACTTGCAGAGAAAGTAAGATTGTACGTATATTCAGATTTTACCATTTAAAACACATTTTTTCTAAAAATATTACTTGCATGCATCATTGAATTCAAGAAGAAAATAATACTGAAATCTCACAGATTCGTTCTTAACTTTTTAGACTGTGAGCGACAGCACTGATCATCACATCATGGAGTTGTTGGCTGAAATTCCATGATTAACTAAAACTCTATTCGCATATTAATATGCAACTAGACCGCCAACTCATATTTTATTGAAAAATATAACTTCAAACACATTTTAACCGTTTAAACGCCAATGTTCCCAAATGGTAACATTGCATTATTTATACTGCAAAACATATATTTTCCAACATAATAACAATGTCTTTATTTTTCCTATAAATATAAGGTTGATTTCAACTTTTGAAAAAAATATATTTATGTTTAAGCATTTATCACAGGCATATGGAAAATGTAAATTCATTAATTTGCATATAAATAAATTATTTGTTTTTATCGTTTTCTCTATATTACTTACATTTTACCGCTAGGAATATAAATGTTTTAGGAATTCGAAAAAATACTCAAAAACAATTTACAATAGCATATAGCGGAAAATAATTTGTTATATTTGCATAGGTTGTCAATAAATAATCATGTTCCAAAGTGCGGACATTGAAATGAAAACAGACAAAAAGACCTGCAGAAATACTTTTTTTTGGTGTTGTTACTATTTTTTAAATTTGTATGCATAAATTAAAACATTTGAAGCTGTAATACAGGAAACACAAAATTACAATTACATTGCGACATTAATTCGGCGTGTATACGGTTAAGTGGCTGACTGATATGTTTATCATTCCGTTTTTCCTGTATCCAAAGGTATGAAAACATGGAGGACTGAGAGCAGGAATACACGATAGTAAATCTACTTGCCAATCATTAAAGTGTGATTTTTTTTTTCACCGCGATATGGCAGCGCCTATTTCTGTACTGAATGTATTTGTCTCAAATTGTCCTCGGGAGAAATTCTAATCTGAGTGGTGTGAAACGAACCGTAAAATCAACCACGGATTTTCCATTTGGCTCTTCATTTGCTGACCACTGACCTTCGAAGTGACCTTCTAAGAACATCTAGATATCAAACTAACACTATTTTTTTATTTGTTTATTGGTTTTTCAAACAGTCACTTTAAGATATTGCGTCGAATATGACGTACAATAAGCTCGACAAGTAAAGTTTAAGGACTAACATCATATCTTAGATAAGCAGCAAACTTGTAATAAGGAAAATGGGAGAACGAAAAAAACTTTGAGATTTACTTTTGATATGTATGTCTTTATTTCTGCCTATGTGAAATTCCATTTAAACTCACAAATTGATGCAAAAAACACAATTTTTTCTTCAATCGAGTGGCAATAGTTTTTTGAATGAATTGTGCCTGTCAGTCAGACTGAACTTCATATAATAGAGGAGTTTTTTGTCGGCTGTCAGAAACTTGCGAGGCAAAGATAAAAGAAAAATATTCCCCGTTATCAATTTTGGATATTAGTGTTCTCATTTACTATTATCCTATTTTATACTTCTTTAATCGAGTTACACTTATCACATTAATAAAGGATTCTCTAATCATGTAAAGGAATACGATAAATAGTATTTTTAGCGATAAATGCTAACCAAAGGTATCGTCACTGTATACTTCTGTTCTGATTGTTGAAAATCATGCACGGAAATAGGAAGACAGATCTTCTATTAGATATGGAGCTCAGTGGTCAGACATACCCACGATTGCTCAATTGGTTGAATATTGACACGTCAGAGGTTCTGAGTCCGATTTTTTGTTATGGACACTTTTTCACACAACCGTTGTCCAGGTCTGATCGAAATGACCTGGACTTATCTGTGAACAGTACAGAAGCCTACTGCTGTCTGGTCAGGAAATGTGTTCCCTTCCCCACATAAACGGGCGCTTATATCCCCTTCGTTCGGTATGGAGAAGGACGCACAACTAGTTGCCGTGCATCAAAAGTAGAATTGTGATGGCGTCTTTGCTTCGTAGTAGCGAATATTCTTGTCCCTGAAACGATAAAACGATCTGACTGGGACACAGTAGTTGGCTAACTCATGGTCGGTCTGGAAGCACATCTTCTAGACACTGAATCATCTCACGTAAGCTGATTCCACAATTGCTGAACAATATGCGAGGCACATTGAGGCATATGGTAACATCGGCTTGTGACAGTCCCAATTCCATCCATCCGATCGCTCGTAACTTTAAAGAAACGGGTAAAACTATGAGGTTTCCCGATCCAGAGCCGAGAGGCTCCATGCGGTCCAACAGGGAGATCACGAGACCTCCGATTCAAGAGGAACCAAGTGACGCCCGGCCACCACGATAGCGCCGCTGCCGGCCAGGAACAGCAAGCAGAGACACCAGAAACACGACCCAAGCGTCGCAGCCCGGCGGCTCACCAACCGCAGCCACCGAAACGACACCGCCCGCGCCCCACCAGGTTGCCATCGAAGTGAGCAAATGTAGCAAGCGATGTAGTAAAAGGTGCCTGAGCACACCGCCGATCAACGGACTCAGCTTTCAGGGACGACTTACAGGAAAGCTACTCGAATTCTCGTTACGTACAAGGAAAACCCTGAAAACCCTTGTACAGTCCTTCGTCCGAATCGCGCCCGCAAGTGGCCTCGGACTCTTCCTATAGAGTAGTGCGTTCGAACAATTTGGAAATCTGCGTTCGAAAAATCTTCGGAACAAGACGGCCGAGAGCTCAATTGCCCCGGCGACCCACCCGATCCAGTCTCTTTGTCAAGAGATCGCTGACTATCTCAATGATGCCCCTCCTGCAGTAATGATCAAAGCAAAGATCGGTAAGCGTTTGAGTGTGGAAGTTTGGTGGGAAATTATTTTCCCTGATGGACCTCCACAGGGGGTACTCATAGATACAATGTCTAATCGTACTTATCCCGTACCCGCAAAAGCACGTAGGGTTGCCTTTAAAGAAGCGGGCTTGGTGGTCGCCGAAGGTACCATGTCCGGTTAGAACGTGGTTTAGAAAGAAATCGCCCTTTACTCTGCGAGTGGAGACTCTCTGGAAGATCGCATGCGTCATCCGGCCCCACTACATCATCCATCACCACACCCTACGTCATCAGATCGGTCCCACCATTCTTGCCAATCTGTGAGTGCCCGGTGAATGAGCTTCATCTTGACTTGACGTCCTGAGAGAGGAACATGAATACCAACCATTTGACGACACGCAGACTCCTTAGCCAGAATTGTTCGACATGTTCGTAAAGGCGTATCCGACATGAGCCTTGATCCAGTGCATATGGACCCTGATTCCTGTAATGAAACGGGTAAACGATTTCTTCCACAGAACTGCTAATCTCTCTTGCATATTGATAATGAAATTGTGAACAACAATTGGAAATAAATAATTATGCCCAATATTTGCATACAAAATCAAAAAATTTCGATTTTTTAACATTTTCTGTTACTTTTAAATAAGTGACAATTTCTTTAAAAAACGGGGTGACAGAGTTTTTGAATAAGTTTTCTGAATGTTCGGTTCTATCATTCATATATACTACTCCCTCTGTCCCAAATTAGTTGCGACATTTAGGTTGAAATATTTGTCCCAAATTAGTTGCGACATTTCAAGTAGGCGGAGTCATAGATAACTTCTGATGCAATTTAGTAAATCGACACCAGTAAAATTATACTAGAATGAATATAATGATGTTTGCTAGGTGTTAAAAGCAATGAAACTCGAATGTAAGGTAATAATAGTAAAAAAGAAAATGAATAATAAGAATCGCTTTTTGTAATGGAATGTTTGCAGTGATGATTGAAAAATGGTTAACTAATCCATAATTCCATAAATACTGCAGCTATTAAATGTAATGTTCATCGTAATGTTCATCATCACATTCCGTTTGCAGAAGCAGTCAAAGTCGTCAAAAATAAAAGATGAGGATATTTGGAATGTAAGTTTACAAAAAAATTGTAAATGCTGACAAAAAAAAAAAAAAAAAAAAAAAAAAAAAAAGCTAATTAGCAAAATTAAAAATCCCAAATAAAACGAAAAAAAAAAAACCTCTGCGAAGATTATCATGGGCTGTTATAATTCGTAAATCAATAGTAAACAGAATTCTCAAAGCGAAAAAAGTTTTGGAACGTATTTCATCCACCAAGTCTAATAGAAAAAAAAATCGACAGAATACGATTTTGTTCGCAGCATCTTCAAGCTAAAGGATATTTTTCAGAAATGTTAGAATGAATTGATTGAAAAATGAATTTATGATTGATTAGCTTGAAGATAGTTTTATGTGATTACTGTTTAAAAATATCTTTGCAAATTGGGGCGTGGCTTAGTAGCAAGTGAAACGGGATTTTTAAAACTGATTCAATATTGATTTATGGAATGACGTGGGGAATGCAAGTAAATTTTGTAGATTGATAGTAAAGCTCTCTCAAAAACGTTAAACCAGAAACATGAAATCAGAAATATCAATAATCACAACAAAAGTATTCAAATGTCGCAACTAATTTGGGACAGAGGGAGTATGAATTTTATTATTACTGCCTTTATTTTAATGGTTACCTTTGAAAAACTTGATGTACCTTAACTTTTGAAGCGCAGTGTATAAAGTTTATATATACAGGGTGGTTAGTTATTAACGTCAGGTGTTCAGAGCTCTCTAGCGAATAAAGTTTTGGGCGAAACATAACCAAATTTGATCAGCATACATAGTAGACCATGGGATTTCGAATTCTTAAAAAAAAAAAATAAAGAAAATAAAAAGTTTAAAAAATCGCCACTAGGGGCAATTTTAGCTAAAATGCGACTAAAATGCATTAATTTGCGTAAAATCAGTTCTGTGTAGCGATAATGAGTAAAAGGAAAGAATGGGAGAGTTCTCAGACCAACTGTTTTGTGATGACTCTCACCTTACGAGATCATGCTTTGCTAGTCAAAAAAAAAAAAAAAAAAAAAAATCGCCGCTAGGAGCAATTTTGGCGCACCAAAAGTGTATTAGTGTAAATGTTGAATGATTAAATGGCAAAAAATACAGTAGAGATCAATTTTATACTGCTGGAATACTAACCGAGCGCTGATGGTAACTGCACATTTTTCATCTCTTGTTCGACAATAGCAGTCACAACTTCGTCAAATTGTTATTGACTAGTCACTTTGCGTCCTAGGCCTTGTTGCCGCATAGTTTCAAACGATGAATCACCTTTTGTAAATTTGTTATGCTCATCTGTTCTTTTGGCAAATTCTGTAATCGGTGAAATTCAGGACGAGCATCATTGCAATTTTCGTTCTGCTGATAACACAGCTTGATTAGCAAAGCATGGTGAGAGTTGATAATGATGAGAACTCTCCCAGCCTTTCCGTTTATACTCATGATTGCTATACACAACTGATTTTATGCAAATTGATGCATTTTAGTCGGTAAACAACGCTAAAATTGCCCCTAGTGGCGGTTTTTAAAACTTTTTATTTTAAATTTTTGTTTAAGAATTCGAAATCCCATGGTCTACTATGTAGGCTGATCAAATTTGGTTATGTTTTGACCAAAACTTTACTCGCTAGAGGTCTCTGAACACCTGACGTTAATAACTAACCACCCTGTATGTATCTGAAAAAATATCCTAATTTTTTTTTTTTTTTTTTTTTTTTTTTGAAAAATAAGGTTATCTCGGAGCTGATCTGCAAGAGTCGAATTCCGACTGAAACTCTGAACAACTAAAATCAACCTAAACCAAATACAGTACTCAGTGAAAAATTTAGCGTGAACCCGACTCGAACCTGACCGAATAGTAGGTATGGTAAAATCGGGTTATTCAATCCGATGCGGGCTTTAATTTGTGTTAACATAATTCGATTACATATAATGCATTGATTGGTTATATGCCAACATAGAAATAAAAGAGCCTGTAAATTAACAACGTAAAAGTAAAGCTATCATAAATACAATTTAATATATTCTTTCTTTCTCTAAAGCTATCAAATACTTTTTTTTTTATTTATTCATGATTTAGTTTTACTTAATGTTGTTGTCATTCTATTATGATAAATAAGTATATATGCAAACCTAGTTATGTTTCAAATCAGATCGTAATAAATAATTTTCTATAATATTTTAAGATTATATAGCATTAATTTTGTATAATGTACCAGTTTTTTGTTCGATTATTAATGATTCATTTCTATCTAAAATATATCAATCATGAAAAAGTAGTAAATAAAAACAATCGAGACCTAATTGATTGATTTCGCATTTAGTAGCCGCGTAGAGAATATCTTATGAAAGCATAGTAAGTGTAGCATGTCGGGAAATTTCAGGGCGTTGCCAGCTTTATCAAAGAAAAGATCTTGATTAAAGTAAAATAAAATGATTTTATTATGGAGACATTAGGCCATTACAACTAGAACGGTGAGACTTTATTAAACTAAACGCGGGTTTTATATACATTAACAACGATGAATAATGATCTTACCCCTTTTATACCGGAGTCAGAAAATGAAGTGAAATGAATGAATGAATATAAACTGTGAAAAAATATGATTATTAAAAAAAAAATCACGAAATATGGATGTTAGAAATTAGCTTAAAATTCTTCGAGTTAAGAGGTCTAGTGCGATTACATATGATTCAATCAAGCAATCTGTCTTTATCAAAGTCTGGCATACACTGTAAAAAATGTCAGATGTTTCTGAATATGTAAAAATGCTCTGTAATCAAAAACGAAAATATACAGTGACCTCTTCTAACTCATCTAAGGTTTCGAAAAACGTACCTTTACCTTTAAAAATCCCAGAAAATTATTTGTTTTCGAAATTTAAAGGAGAATTTATAAAAATTAATTTTTATTAGCTGTCCGTCCATTTCGGAAACGTTTCTAAGTAGCTTTTACAGTACAATAATAACTTTTCTCAAATCAAATATCACTTTTTGAGATGCTACCAATTTTCAAGTAAACATTTTCAGCTGCATAACTGATTTTGTGCATGCAATTGTAGCAAAATAATGTCAATTTTCATAACTATGTTAATACTGGTAATATTGTATGTTTGTCTATTAAACGTGCTCTCTGAATATCAAAATATTTTCGTATGAATTAGTAGCATCCGAAAAAGTAATATTTTGATTTGAGAAAAGTGATTATTATACTGTAAAAGCTACTTAGAATTGTTTCCGAAATGGACAGGCAGCTAACAAAAATTAATTTTTATAAATTCTTCTTTAAATTTCGAAAACAAATAATTTTCTGGGATTTTTAAAGGTAAAGGAACGTTTCTCGAAACCTTAGGTGAGTTAAAAGACGTCACTGTATATTTTCGTTTTTGATTACAGTGCATTTTTACATATTCAGAAACATCTGCCATTTTTAACAGTGTACGCATAAGTTTTATAAAATGGTACTAAAATAAGTGTTAAATTTGCACAGTAAAAATGGCTTCATAAACTTTTTAAATATTTATAAGAAAAAATTTGTTTAATGATTTAACTTACACTGTGACAAGGAAAAAAAATTATAAAATTAATACGTTAGAGAAATATTTCCAGCGTCATCTAATGCATGTCGGATATATTCGTATGTGCATAGCTGTAGATACACTATATGGCCATAGGTGACAGGCCACTTGCGATTTTAGAAATTTTGTTAAATATCTAGAAAAATACATGAGGAATTATCCTGAAACTCCACGTATGTAAATATAATAGTACAAGTCATAAATTTCCGCGAAGATTTTCTTTTTTTACCGAACCTCCATAGGGCACCGTCAACAAATTGAAAAAGTACAAATATCTTTCGGTTAATTCTGTCAAAACTAATGAAACAAAAGAGTTCAAACTGTAGATCAGGGCTGCCCAACGCAGCGCCTGCGGGTGCCATGGCGCCCTTACAAGATTTTTTAGCACCCTTTTGAAGGTCCCCTGTTATTGTATTTTTTTAAGCAAAATTCCATTATAAAGAAATTTTTCTTTAAATTTATTCTTGTTTTCATGAGAGATATTTTCAAAACCTGCGAAAACATATTAAAAACCAGAAACATGCCTTGAAAATTTAATCATGCATATTTTCACGATTTCTAGTTATTGTTTATAAAGTGTAATTAAGATGGTTAAATTTGGTAAGTATTGGAAATAGCTATTTTTAATATTTAAGAAATAACAGAAAAATAAACGTTTTTTTCTTCCCCGTGTCCGTCCCTTTGAAGACACATGTGCTGTTCGCAATGATGTCAGGATATGTTTTCGTATGGATCTTGCATAAGCAAAGATACATATGCACACAATTAAAAACAAGTCGGAAATTACACGTCAGATATAACGAATCAGGTCCATTCGTAGTATAACGAAACTTTTAAAATATACAGTACTTCGGATACAATTCAGTATCCAGAATCTTTTATGTGTCCCTGTAAATACTAAACGTTTTCTATTATACAGAAATTAACTTCTAGTAAACCTCAGCAACGTATATCAATTGCACAAAATGTGAAATAGTTTAATATAATTAAAGCGCACCCCGAGCAATGTTTTCCTCTATACCATTATGTAATAGAATACTTTTGTGTAGCCCTGTATATTAATAACAAATATTCTTTGACCATAGGTTGTACAAAATGTATATTTTAGTATATATTTCATAGATGCATATTGTTACTATTTAATTATTATTAAATCCTGGCCCTTTATGAAATACTATGATTTTCTATTTCATAAATAAATGAATAAAAATAATAAGCTTTTTACCTGAGTATTCCTTCAATAGCGTCGTATGTTAAGTGAGAAGTTTTTCAGAAAGCATTATACTTCTTTGTGGCTGCAAGATAAACTATTTAACTCTGATTACTTTATTTGAGGTAGTTATGTTTTGCTCGGTTCACTCATTAAACTGCAGATTTCTCTCTGTTTACTTAATTATAATCTATCCTTGGTTAAACATATTGATCCTGGAATACATACATAAGAAGATGTAACAATTGAATTATACTTATTTTAGGTTTAAAACACATATGAATTGTATTTTGTTCGAAGGAGCGTAACTTCATTAAAATGCACTTGAAGCAATTTTTCCCATTGAACATAATGTAATGGAATACTTTTTTTTTTTTTTAATTGCCCCTGTAATTGAACTAGTCATCCGATTTTCAAAAGATTTGAAATGACTCAACAAAATTATGTGATAACTATATATTTTTAATTTAAAACGATTCGGTTTGTTAATTTTTACATACAGACAGACACACGGATGGATTGAACGAAGACTACAGCTGGAAAGTATTTACATATTTACGAACGCACCTAGTTAAGACATTAATGAGTATTATAGGAAATGCGCAGAATACAAGTTTCTAAAATAAAGAATTAAACCAGATAATATTTTTAACAACAAGAACATAAAATTATGCACCATACATAAATTTTAAAACTGCAACATTAACAGAATATTATTTATGAAATTTATGTAAATGGTTTGCTTGCGTCAAACTACCCATTTCCACATTAGGGTGTATCACGAAAAACTTTTTTTTTTTTTTTATTCAAAATTTCAAGTTGATAAAAAGTTGTCACTGTGGTCACACGTTTATCTCCCAAAATATTTTTGAAACTGAAAAATATTTAGGCCTTCAGGAATGAGGATGAAGTTTAAAATTTTTGGCCTAAAATGTAGATTTTTATTATTATTATTTTTTATGTATGAACTAGTATATAACCCCATCAAAAATGACGGAATTTTTACTTGCATTTCATTTTCATAATACTTCATACAAACAAACAGAATGAAGATTTTATTATTGAAGAGTTTGTACTGTAGAAAAGCGCATTTTTAAGATAGTAATAAATTTCTACAATTACAAATGATAAAGTTTTTTTTTTTTTTTTTTTTTTTTTTTTTTTTTTTTTAATTTGATATTTAGATTTTGAACAAACTTTAATTTCAAAACCAAAAGCAGTATTTATTACAACAACAATAATAATAATTAGCAAAATAAAACGTTATTATTGTCAAAATAATTCGTTTTCAAATATGGCGATTACTTAAATATTTTAAAATTCTCTTCTGAAAAAAAACGGGGGCTTAGGGAGGCGGAGCCCCCTTGACATAGTGTAAATTATTCATTTTTTATATTTACAAAAATGCAATTTTTCAGGAGTTTTGAAAGTGATCGCTGTATTTGAAAACGGGTTTCTCATGCAGTTTCAGTTTGCCGATCGTTTTCGAAAACGGATTTTGGCGCGAAAAAAATCGCTAAGTTTATGGTGCACATCTATAAGTCATCTGTTACATATTATGCACTAAATATATTAATTACATCAAAGCAGATAAAATTTTGATTGAAGAGGATGTGAAAAAATAATTTTCAATTATACTAATGCAGCTATGATAATATGTGATATATCCATTACAACTTGAAGGGGGGAAAAGCTTATTTTATTTATAATAGAAAACAAAATTTAAAAAAAATAAGCGTCTTATGCTAGCATCTTAAAAAAATTAATAAAACTAAATTTAAAAAGTCCGCAATAGCTAAGTAGCACAATGGTTTAAAAACAGGTTTGCGAGTCCTTTGTTAGTTCATAGATGGTAGCACTAAAGTTTTGTGAGATCAGAGAAAAACAGCGCTTTGATCCGATAATATACAATCATACTTTTAAATGATTAAAAACATATCAGTTCACACTTCCGCTGTTATCTTTATGTATCATTATTGGGTTTATATGATTATATGCTGAATAAACATTATTTCAAATGGAAGAAATTTTAAAACAATCATTGTAGTATTTGTTTTCAGCTAAGCCTAACGTGGCGTTTAGCTGCAGTCGATATCCAAATTGGAGTGGCTCATGCCGGAACCGTTCCTACAGTCTCTGAAGTCGCTTTTTATTATAAGTAGATGTACAGTAATTTTTTTTCCAAGTCCAAAAACATAAAGTTTAGATAGTTATTTGACATTTTAAAAAATTTCATTTTTGTCATTAATTTTGTAAGTCTCCCGGAATCTAATTAAAATCTTATTATTTTATCAAATACATCAAATTTTCAATTTATTTTGTTGATGGTTTTAAGTTTGTTCTATGTTACATTTTACATTTGCAAACTTCCAGATATCATACAAATAAAATGTATATTCACTTTTAATTAGTTTATTAGTCTAATTTGTTTCATGTCATAACATTAGAAATATTTAAACACACACACACACGCACACAAGTAAAAATAAAAGTTAGAAAGTGTAATATTTAAATGAAAAAGGCTATGAATAGTTTGCTTATATGGTTATGAACACATATGAATTGTATTTTGTTCGAAAGAGTGTAACTTCATTTAAATGCACTTGAAGTATTCATTAAAATGCACTTGAAGTATTCGTTAAAATGCACTTGAAGTATTCCGTTACATTACGGTCAATGGGAACATTGACCGCAATGTAACGGAATACTTTTTTTTTTGTTGTCCCTGTAATTGAACTTATTCATCCGATTTTCATAAAATTGAAAATGACTCAACAAAATTATATGATAATTATGAGTTTTTAATTTAAAACAATTCGGTTCTGTAATTTTTGCGTATAGACGGACAGACAGATGGATTGAACGACAACTATAGCTACAAAGTATTTACATATTTATGAACGCATCTAATTAAGCCAATAATGAGTGTTATCGGAAATGCGAAAAAAAAAAACAAATATCCAAAATAAAGAATTAAACCAGATAATATATTTAACAACAAGAACATAAAATTATGCACCGTACATAATTTATAAAACTGCAACATTAACAGAATATTATTTAGGAAATTTATGTAAATGGTTTCTTGCGTCAAACTACCCATTTGCATATATTTCACTTAGTTTGGATACAATGACGCAAAGAAATCATTTATATAAATTTTACTGACAATTTTGAATTGTTTGACATAAAATATAAATTAATTTATGAAAATAAGTACATTTATTATATAAAATAGTACATACAATAAGTATATTTATTAAAATAAGTGCATAGAATAAATTCAGTTAATGTGATATATTTAATAATGAATTGGAAAATGAAAAGTATTGTTTGGATGTGTAAATACATTTTATCTAGGATGTAAAAAAAATGTTTAAAAATAGGATTTTTTAAAATTTTAAACAGTTTTTCAACTTAAATCTGATTTTTATGATTTTTTTCCCAATGTTCAAAAACTGAATTACTACCAAAACAATTAAATCCTATTTCCAAACAATTAAAAACTAATTGCAAACGTAATTTATGTTTTTACAGTTTCACTAAAAGAATTATAATTATTAGTTATTAATTACATAAACTGTAATAATTGCAAATTAGTAATTTTTTAGTACCGTACAATATCATTAAATACATTAATATTTTGTAATAATTATGTAAAAGTATATTAAATATTAGTGATATTTACATTTATTAAAATTATTAATAACTGCATTTCATATTAAATTGTAAACATTATAATTAGGAACACAAGATACATTTTTTTTCTTAGCACTAAAATGATAAAAAAAATTATTTTTTTTTCTTATTATTAGTTGGATATTTTAATTTGTTTCTGTTAATGTATTAAAATTTGCATGCTTATACCTTATAATCAACAGCAATATTCCTTTGCAATTATCACTTTTTAAAAAATGGATTTCAAATGGGGCGTGAGAAAAATCCAGAATAACTATGCCGAACGAAATAATTTTATGGACTCCAAGTAAAGACTAAAATAATGCCCCTGATTGATTTTGAGAAATTTTAGCATAACAACATCGCAGAGCTTGCTATAATGTGAAATGATTGGCAATTCGATTACTACTAATGTTAGACAAAATCAGTAATCGGGTTGAGTTTCATTTCATATTGTAGCAAAGTGTGCTAGATTGTTATGACAACACATCCCGCTGATGCGCCAGCTCTAATATTAAAAAAATAAAGACAAATCTTTTATAGGATGCCCCTTCAGTCACTCAGAAAAACCCAGATGATAATGTTAAGTTTATAAAAGCGTTTTTTTTTTTTTTTTTTTTTTTTTTTTTTTTTTTTTTTTTTTTTTTAATATTTCGCTCAAAGTTTCATATTCTTACATGATTTTTTTTTTCATAGGATAGCTGAGGACGATCTACAACAGCGGTAGTTTTTACCTTTTCGATTTTTGGTTTTATATATATAGGGTAACACCCCCAGTAATTGGCATGCACCAGTGATTGGCACATTTTACAAACATGTCCTAAAAAAAGATTTATATCGAGTCTTTTAAAAATTCAAGAACATATATCAGTTATATGCTCATTTACGTTAAAGATTATAACTTTGATTTATTTTACAAGATGACAATAGAGCTTAGGAAAGAGAAACAAATCTGGCTTGTATCAAATTAGCCATTTTGTTGCAAATTCTTGTTCTTTGGCTTAAGGAAGGCATGCTTTTAAATTCATTATTATCTGATTTATAATATATTTTAAATTTTAATTGACAACAGTTTTGTTTAGTTAAAAAGGGTTATTTTAATTGTGTAAAAGTATTTTCGACACAAATATTTGGATTTCTGAATTAATGGTAGTTGCCAATTAATGGTGCTTCAATTTTGCTAGTTCCGAGTAATTGGCACCTATTCCAATTACAAGGAATTGGCAAGGAATTTGAGATTAAACCATTTATTTTGGAAGTACTTTTAAAATTATAGACTAATTTTGTTTATCATTAATTTTTATTTGAAAATATAAATTTTATCAGTAATTGGAATCCATAAAGCTTAATACGACAATTACTGGGGACAGCATGCCAATTACTGGGTATTAATGTAAGTATATTGTATTGTTTTAAAGTGTTCACATTTAAGATTAATATGCTGATTTCTTACTCTCAAAAACCTGAAACATGGCATCTTCATCTACAGTAAATTAATTTAAAGCGGTTAAACCCAATGCAAAATGTAAAGTTTTTTTTTTTAATATAAACATATGCCAATTACTGGATCACAAGGTGTCATAGATTGGTGCTCTAGGTGCCAATTACTGGTGATTTCAGCAACTTTTTATAAATATATTTTTATAAAAATACTTTTTCAAATTTTTTGCTTTTAGTGGGCAAAATAGATGCACAGATATGCATTCTTTGATTTAAAAATATTTCCAAGTAAATAGCTTATTTCTTTGTAATGAAAATTTAAGTAAGTTTAACGACAAATTCTTAATGTGCCAATTACTGGGGATGTTACCCTATATATATATATATATATATATATATATATATATATATATATATATATTATGATAATTTTAATTTCAGAACCGGTTCCAACCGGTTTCGAAATTTAAAGTATATTTTAAGAAAAATCTGAAGCCAAAATCCAAAAAGTAAACACTAGCGCAGTTGTAAACTGTCCTTAGCTATCCAATGCAAAAAAAAAAAAAATCATGTAAAAATATTAAAATTAGAGCGGTAAATTTGAAAATAACTCCTGATTGAAGACTTAACATTATTATACGAGTCTTTTTGAGGTGAATAGTGTAGGCTCTTAACAAGGATGAAAGATATATTATGGTGGTATATGGTGATGGTTGTGGTGTAGGGAATGAAGGGTACATCCGTCTACCGTCTGGACTTTTTATAGCTAGAGTCTACCCTCTGTTACTCAAATAAAGTGATAGCAAATTGTCTCTAGCGTATACCTTCTGCCTATAGCATATGCACATCTTTTTTTTAAAGTTTACTTTACTGCACTTCAAACTTGAAACAAATAACCCAGAATGATTTGTAGGATTCTGCTTTAATGTAACCCCCATAATAATTAAAATAAGTTAAAAATAATAACACCCAAAACATTCGTCTTATCAAAAACAGGAAACGCATTGAAAATACTAAATCTCTAACATTAGTTTCATATCAATAACATAATTCTTCGTTGGAGGATATGCTATCAATAACTACCGACAAAAAACCTTATTCTCTTGAAGGCGTAAATACATCGTGTCAAAAGTTGACCGTGAGAAAAGCTGTAACCGCCGCTTTGCTGCATTATTAGTGTGAGAGCAAGTAGATCAGCCAGCTCTGTCCTTTTAGAAAAGAGGTGAGAGATTAAACATTGACGACTTCGCCATTAACCTCTCAGCTGTGGATGTGAAAGTTTTTTAAGACTAGAAATGCTCTTAGCGCCATCTCTTGCTGATTGCAAGAAAGACTTTTAATGCTGACATAGAAAAAGTTCCTAAAACGTGCGAAGACTCCTCATCAACCAGGCTAAAAATTCCCCTCACTAATACTACAGTGTCTGGCACTGTATTAATAGTAGCACTGTTCTAGGTACTATACTAATGCTAACCCTATAGCCTTGGGATGCATCTGTATTTTTTAAATATCTCCTCATAGTCTAAGAGCCGACAGCACAAAAACTTATGTTATCGAGCACAAGAAAAAAGCCCTTATTTTATGGAAGAATAGTATAAGGGGAATCTAATGATCCATGTCTGCCGCAAGTGAAGTGGTGCATAAGCTAAAAATTAAAACCCCCAGTGGCTCACTCGTGGGTTTATCATCGTGCTTGCCGTACAATCAAAGGTATGAAAAAATAGAAAACTGAGTGGGAAAACACAATGATATACTTACGAGTGAACTACTACTGGTTTTAATTTTTGTCTTATGCACCACTTCACTTCCGGCAGACATGGATCATTAGATTCCCCTTATACTATTCTTCCATAAAATAAAGGACTTTTTCTTATGCTCGATGACTTAGATTTTTGTGCTGTCGGCTCTTGGACTATCAGAAAATTACTTTTTTTTTCTTCTATTTTCTGTATAGTTTTTTGATGAATGTTTTTTTTTTCTTTTAATGGATGTAATATCTTAAAAACGCATTGTCAATTTTATTTAACCTAATATTGTCTGAAAGGCAATGCATGTTGTTGTTTCGCGTACTATTCAATTCAAATTCATATGAAAATAGGCTAAGGAAGGATTTTTGGAGACATTTAGAAGACATCGTCGTATTACAGTAAGATTAAATTTATATTACAACTTTCTAACACTTTTTGAGCTTTATTACACATGATTCTTTCAGAAAACTTTAAATTTAAAGCGTTACATATATGTTTAAAATAAAATAATCGCAAACGGCGCTAAGAGAATTAACCAAATAATAATAATTATTATTATTACTAAATGCCTAAACATAAATGAAGTCACATAATGCATGCATAGACATGTACTAACATTACTACATGTAAAGAGTAGCTAAAATATTTCTTAAAACAAAATTTTACTCCATAAAAAGACATGTACTATTAATAGTACACCAGACCCGAAAGGGTTAAACGTCAATACAAAAAATCATCTTATTTAACCCTTTCGGGTGTGGTGTACTATTAATAGCACATGTCTTTTTATGGAGTAAAATTTTGTTTTAAGAAATATTTTAGCTACTCTTTACATGTAGTAATGTTAGTACATGTCTATGCGTGCATTATGTGACTTCATTTATGTTTAGGCATTTAGTAATAAAAATAATTATCATTATTTGGTTAATTCTCTTTGCGCCGTTTGCGATTCTTTTATTTTAAACATATGTGTAACTCTTTAAATTTAAAATAAAAGTTATTTTCCTGAAAGAATCATATGTAATAAAGCAAAATGTATTAGAAAGTTGCAATATAAGTTAAATCTTATTCTAATACAATATTTTCTAAACATTTCCAAAAGTTCTTCCTTAGATTATTGCCATATGAATATGAACTGAATAGTAGTTAAAACAACAAGATTCGTCATGTTTTAGACATTAAAATATTCATTAAACTCTAATTAATGTATTTGGATAGTTAGTGTTAATGTTATTAGCGTAAAAGTAATTTTTTCTAAAAATTAAAAAAAAATCGGTCCCGAGAGGGTTAAACACCCTATTGATAGGAAATTTCTGTCACAAATGTGGTTCAAATTTTCTATTTATTATTACGTGTATCAGTTTGGCTAGATATTATAGTCTTTTCACTGACACTGACGGGAGGTTGTCTTGATTGTCACAATGTCGCGGAACTACTACCGCCAAAGTAAACTTCCACCAGTAAATATAAATACTAGTTTTTACCACTAATTTTTATTGAGATTTTTCATTAATGAGACGTTTAAATAAAGAAAAATTTTCTTTATAAAATTATTGGTTACCGTTTACCATGGTGGTAATGAGCACTCTGAAAAAAAAGGTTACAATTGAAACTTCACTTTTTGAAGGATATGTCAGTTAAACTTTCATAATTGTTTCATGGGCAAAACGGCTTTTAACAGACGATCCCGCCCCCCTCCTTAAACACACCCACACACTCTCAAATTATGTAATATTGTATTTCACCCTTTTAAATTTCGGATTTTTTAGAAACTGTCCTTAGAAAAGATTTATGTCTTGTAAGTATCAACCATGCCATTTTCATCGCTGCCAACACTTCCGATTGTTTGGCCCGGAAAAATTTTACGGTAAATTTTAATATTTCAATCGCCTTAATCTTCTTGATTGTATAAGACAAAAATTTCTATTAAATTTTTCTGAGCCAAACTATCGGAAGGGTTGACAGCTATACATTTTTACTTTCTTCTATCCTCAATAAAAGAAAGTGTTGTAATCGAAATTTTTTTCGACTTCAGATTTTCGACGGATTTACACGTTTTAGGGGACAGCGATTTCAAAAAATATGTTAATACAAAATGTCCGTCTGTCCATATGTTTGTCTGTGTGCCCGTATGTCGCCATCCCACCATCAAAAAGTACATCAAGATATGCATAGAATTAAACCGATTTTTTTGGCTGTGGCAAGCAGGTCCTTCTTCAATTTTAAATATTCTGCTGGAATAGGGCGCTGCAATAATGATTTTTGCGTCATTTTCAATATTTTTCTACCTAAAACTGTATGAAGTTATCCAGAGAATTAAACCAAATTTTTTGTATAAGTGTTTGGCTATGGTTAGTTGGTCCTCCCTGAATTTGAAAAAAAAAAACGCCGGAAGGAGGCACTGCAGTAGCAATTTTTGTGCCATTTTCAATATTGTACAACCTAAATTCCGTCATCCCACCATCAAAAAGTACATCAAAATATGCATAGAATTAAACCGAATTTTTTTGGCTGTGGCAAGCAGGTCCTTCTTCAATTTTAAATATTCTGCTGGAATGCGGCGCTGCAATAGTGATTTTTGCGCCATTTTCAATATTTTTCTACCTGAAAGTGTATGAAGTTATCCAGAGAATTGAACCAAATTTTTTGTATAAGTGTTTGGCTATGGGTAGTTGGTCCTCCCTGAATTTGAAAAAAAAAAAAAAAAAAAAAACGCCGGAAGGAGGCACTGCAATTGCAATTTTTGTGCCATTTTCAATATTGTACAACCTAAAAGTGTATGAAGTTATGCATTCGGGATTTAACCAAATTTTTTGTGTAAGTGTTTGGCTATGGTCAGCAGATCCTTTCTGATTTGAAAAAACTTGCTAATAGGAGGCTTTGTAAAAACAACTTCCGTACTAATTTCATTATTGTACCAGCGAAAAGTATATAAACTTATGTACAGAATTAAACCGAATTTTTTGTGTATGTTTTTTACTATAGCAGGCTGATCTTCCTTGAATTTGAAAATATTCCGTGGCAAAGGAATATTGTCATAACGTAGCGCTTTTTGCTCCATTTTCGTTGATTCTTCGTCATTCTATGGTTCATCGGCTCATTCAGAGAGGAGAATTTGCGTCCTGTTGAGACGGCTTTTTGCAAACAGCTGATGATTACAGAATAACGAAAAACTATTGATTTTAATAAATATCATGCGCCACAGTAATTCGTTTTTACTCCGATTAATTAACTGAAGCAGAAATTTAAAATGTAAACAAAGTTTGTATAGTATTGAATTGATAATATTAAAGTATTAGCATGTGTAATTACTTTTTGAAACATTAAATGTACGTAGGGGATATAAGAAAGTCTTGGGATTGACACATCCAACAAATTTAAGTCTTTAGACCTTTCAGTATCATAAAAATGGCAATTTTATTTAAGCAACATTTTTAGCTCTTGCACTTCCATAGGATTAGCGACACCGACATAAAATATTGCAGCATATATACAAATCTATCATCCTATACAGGGTAATACAAAAAACCGGATATTTTCTCAACATTTGATGGTAATGGAGAAATTGAGTTTGTAAATGCGTTGCGTTTTTCAACTTGTTTATTGAGACATGTTTCACCTTAATGGTAAAAGGCACTTACCGGAATAGTGGATCAATACAAAAAACCCTGTACGGGTTAAAAGCTTGTGACGCAGCACTTTATCTTACATCTCTAAGAATTTTTAATTTGGGATCAGGGATGAGATTTCCGCTTTTTTGGACACCAGTATAATCTTAGAGAAAATGCTATATTGTTTAATCGGAACATTTTTGCGATTTAACAGTCCAACATTTTCTCTTAGATTATACTGGTGCGGAAAAAAGCGGAAATCTCATCCCTGTTTGGGATTTAAAACTAATGATATCAAAATATGTGTGAAGCTATGCTATTAATATATATATATATATTAAAATTTATTCATTAATACTTTATCATTTACATCTTTCATAATTTCGAAATATGAATCTTAAAAGTTATGATATCAAAATTTTAGTGACGCCTTGATGAGGCTTTAAACGATGTTTTAAAATTCCATTTATTTATTTATTTATTTATTATCTAAATACATTTACATATCTAAACAATACTTTTCATTTTCCAATACACTGTTAAATACATCACTTCCACTGAATATATATAATGCACTGAAATGTTTTATTTGAATAAATTGATTTATCTTTTGTGCTACGCTATGCAAAATCAAAAGTAACATTTAAATAAATATTTTTGCACCATTGTATCTAAACTAAGTTAAATATATGCAAATAGATACAATGACGCAAAAATATTTATTTAAATGTTACTTTTGATTTTGGATAGCGTAGCAAAAAAGATAAACCAATTTATTCAAATGAAACATTTCAGTGCATTATATATATTCAGTGAAAGTGATGTATTTAACGGTGTATTGGAAAATGAAAAGTATTGTTTAGATATGTAAATGTATTTAGATAATAAATAAATAAATGAAATTTTAAAACATCGTTTAAAACCTCATGAAGGCGTCACTTAAATTTTGATATCATAACTTTTAAGATTCATATTTCGAAATTATGAAAGATGTAAATGATAAAGTATTAATTAATAAATTTTAATATGCATATATATATATTAATAGCATAGCTTCACATATATTTTGATATCATTAGTTTTAAGTCCGAAATTTAAAATTCTTAGAGATGTAAGATAAAGTGCTGCGTCACAAGCTTTTAACCCGTTCAGGGTTTTTTGTATTGATATCATTGCTTTTTTTAGGTTAATGATAAAAACGATAAAAACAAAAAATTAAAGACTAATGCAAAGAATTCATATTCATGATTTCCATTCACCTTTAATTACCCCACCCCCATCCACTTAAGAAAAAGATATTTCATATTTTATTAATGTATGCTGTACTACTTGATTTTATTAAAAACAACTGTGTAGTAAAATACGTTAGTAAAAGATAAGAAGGTAATGCACATTAAGCACCATACATCTCAGAAAGCTTTTCATAATCTATGCTGTATGTATCATTTCTCGTTCTTGTTAACTATGTTTATTCTTCACACATGATGATACATATACTGCAGATGGATTAAAATGATCAGGGATACAATATTCAGAATGTGCTGGAAAGTATTTCATAATCTATGCTGCGTGCATTATTCATGTTAATTATGTTTCAACCTTTGTATAGGTTGGTAATATTGCAGATTGATTAAGACTATATGCGTTGCAATATTCAGAATATGCTGGAAATATTCCATAACCTATGTTGCACACAGGTTTTTCCTTTTTGTTAGCTATGATTTGTTCTTTATACAGACTGGTAAAATTACTGCAATTGGATTAAAATGATAGGTTTACAATATTGAAAATGTATTGGAAAGTGTTTCTTAATCTATACTGTATGCGTAATTTTTCATTCTTGTTAGTTTATGTTTTGCTGTTTGCATAGGGTGGGAGGATCACTGTACAAAGATGAAAATTACAAGCTTAAAGTATTCAGAATTAATTGGAAAGTAAACATGCTGTATGCAAAAATTTTTATTCTCGTTAATTATGCTTTGTTTTTTGCACAGATTGGTAAAATTATTGTACATGAATGACAATAAGTTTACAGTATTCAGAATGAGTAGGAAAATGCATCATAATCGATGCAGTATGCATGATTCTTTGTTCTTGTTAGGTATGTTTTGTTCTTTGCACAGGGTGGAAAAATTACTGTATATGGATGAAAATAGTAGGTTAATAGTATTCAGAATATGTTGGAAGTTTACACATAATCTATGCTGCTCACATGACTTTTCGTTCTTGTTTGTTTTTTTCCCTATACAATGATAAAATTATTGCAGATGGATAAAGGCATTAACATATCTAAAAATGTGTTGTAAAGTATTTCATAATCTATGATGTGCGCATGATATTTCATTCTTGAGGGGTTTGGTAAAAATGCCCTTAAGGAGGCACATTAGGCAGATGAGAAAGGCAAGTGCATTATAAGAAAGAGTGAAGAAAAGACTGTCTAATGATATTGTGCTTTAAAATGTTATAAAAAGTTCTACCGACAAATTTGGATGTAATTTCAAAATCAATAAAAACAGCAAACTAAGTATGCTTATTTCTTCTTGATAACATCTATAACATATAATTAAATCAGGTTTATATTAAAATTGATAATGTGTATCCTAAATTAATCAATGCACCTATCATTCGTACAATGAATGTCCTGACTGGTAATTGATCCGGTGTAATCGATAATTACAATGTTCCCACAGTAGTGACCGATCATCGAAATTTTTTAATTAAGCAAACTTTAAATAATATTTTAATAAACTCTATATTTTATTGAATAGAAACATGGTGAATCATTAACCATGCTAAATTTGGTCACATCAATTGTAAACATTAAAAAGATATTTAGATGTTAGTGTTTTTTGATCAGGAATTACCCCGGTCCACCATATAAGTTTCATACTTCAATTAGGAAAATGTTTAACCGACAAAGAAAGAAAATCAGGACTCTGTTATTTATTAAATATTTTCATTTCATATGAAACTTTCCATTCTTGGGCGACTTAACTTTTAAAATAAAACTAATGTACTTTTATCGAACATTTCACTCACTAAGCATAAAACATGCAAAGTATGGAAATTTAAACATTTCATGTTTTTTAGATTTTAATTTTTTTAAACACAATTTTATGAAAAAAGCAAAGAGCTATTAAAAAATATTCTATATTTGCTTAGGGTTTCTTGCAATGCAATACATCAAAATTCGTTTTTAGATTTTCAACATTGTACGAAATATTTTGAAATTGGCGACTTGAAAAATTCTTATTTTTTTTCTGATAAATCATGTAAAATAATATTTATCCATTAAGAACTACATTTGATTTACTAAACAGCTATAAATACAATAAACAACCCAGAAAGCATCACAGGGATTTATGAAAAGAACTTGTATGTGCATATTTAAGCATTATTGAGATTTACTTAACTAAAACAGAATTAACGAATCTACTAAACATTTTAATTGTTAACACTATAGATTATTAAAAAGCATCATGAAAGAAATAATTTATTTAAGTAAAACTTTTTTATCCAACATTTCAGTTGCTAAAATATGCGTAGCTTGCGACTAATAATTGTGCAAATAAAATGTTGCAGACTGCTGGACACTGTTTACATTTTAAAAGCAGTAATTTGAATGCAATAATGAACTAGAAATCATAATAAATGCTTAAAATAATGTATAATAAAGTCAACACTGTGAAATCCACAAAATATATCATATGGAATCCATGATAGAATGTAAACATTGAAAATTGTCCTAACATTTAGGCTTATAGTTTAAGTTAAGAGATACTTCTTTTTCATGAAATAACAATTTTTTAATGAAATAAACTAGGATATAAAAAAATTCATTTATTTTGTACCTTGCATTTAAAAATAATTTATGAAAAGAATTTGTGTGTACATATTTAAGCATTATTCAGATTTATTTAACAAAAAATGAATTAACGAATCTAGTAAAAATTCTAATTGTAAACCCTATACATTACTAAAAAGCATCATAAAACAAATAATTTATTCAAGTGAAACTTTTTTATCCAACATTTCAGTCGCTAAGTATGAAGCAAGGAATATTTGAAAATTGTAATGTGGCTGAAATGTGTATAGCTTGAGACCAAAATTGTAACATAAATTGAGAACATATTGTGCAAATAGAATGATGCTGACATCTGGACATTATTTAGATTTTAAAAACAGTAATTCAAATGTAATAATGGGCTATAAATCATAATGAATGCTTATAATAATGTATAATACAGTCAACACTATTGTGAAATTCACAAAATGTATAACAAACAATGCATGTTAGAATGTAAACATTGAAAAATATCTTAACATTTCAGCTAACAGATGAGGATAAGCGATACTTCTTTTTCATGAAATAATTTTTTAATGAAATAAACTAGGGTATAAGAAAATTGATGTATTTTGTACCAGGAATTTAAAAATAATAATTTGAGCGAGGAAGTGAGGTTTCCTCGATTGCTTGATGCAAGCCTTCTTTAGTCAAGCAGAGATGAAATTTTAATTGATTTTATCTCTACAAATTTTGCAATATACATGAATATTTCTTTCAGTAACTTTTCCTGAAGAGCAAACTTTCATGCTAGTGCAAGAAGTAATCGCTCATAAACAGGATAATGGAAATTATTTATCTAACTCAGACTATTTTATTCAACATTTCAATCATTAAGCATAAAACATGCAAAATTTGGAAATTTAAACAATAAATATTGTTAAGATTTTACTTTTTTTTAAATGTGGTTTCGTGAAAAAGCATACGTCTATTACAAAAGTATTCTATATTTTTTTATGGCTTTAAATTTTGTAGTGCAATATATCAAAAGTCTTTAAATATTTCAACATTGTATGAAATCTTTTGAAATTGACGACTTGAAAAAGTCTTCCTATTTTTTTTTTTTTTTTTTCCCGAATAAATCATGTAAAATAATATTAATCCAATAAGAACCACTTTTGATTTACTAAACAGCTATAAATAAAATAAACAACTCAGAAAGCATCACAAGAATTTATGAAAAGAATTTGTGTGTCAATATTTAAGCATTATTCAGATTTATTTAACTAAAATACTTAACTGAAAACCAAATTAATGAATCTGGTAAAATTTTAATTGTTAACACTATTGATAACTAAAAAAGCACTATAAAAGAAATTATTTGTCGAGTTCCTCTCAGGAAGCGATCGAGCTAGCCTTTTGTTCGGCACATAAGATCACGCTTTCAGACCTTGGGTTCTCCGGTTCGATCCCTGCCAGGGCACATCGCCTTCACACTACTTAAAGTCCAACAATGTCCATTTTCATCAATAAATATGCATGCATTTGTAATAAGAATGGATGTTTTTAAAAAAAACCTGATTTAATATTTAAAAAAAACTTGGTTTAAGCCAAAAAAAAAACAGTTCTTTGGGAGGGGGGTTTTGCCAACCCTACTTCTGGACATTGTTTACATTTTAAAAGCTTCTGGACAGCTTCTTTTACTTCTGGACATTTTAAAAACAGTAATTTAAATATAATAATTGGCTAGAAATCAAAATGAATGCTTATAATAAAGTATAAAACAGTCAATACTGTGAAATCCACAAAAGGTATTATATGCAATGCATGTTAGAATGTAAACATTGAAAAACGTCTCAACATATAGGTTCATGGATGAAGTCAAGTGATACTTTTTTTTCATGAAATAACAGTTTTTTAATGAAATAAACTACAATGTAAGAAAATTCAATTATTTTTTACTCTGCATTTAAAAATAATAATTTGAGCAAGGAAGTGATGTATGCTTGATTAGTTATGCTTAATGCAATTCTATTCTTTGTTAAAACTGTGATAAAACTTTAACAATAAATTATTTTTTTCTCTGCAAACTTTTTGCTTATTTCACAATATACATGAATATTTCCTTCACTGAATTTTCTTGAACTAGAAAGTTTTATATTGGTTCAAGGAGTAATTAGTGTTCATAGACTAGAGGTAAAAATTACTGATAACAAACCAAAACAAAATACAGTACAGGGCTTTTAACTGGCAATCTCACAATATTTGGAATATGTCCCCCCCTCCTCTAATCCATAAGTTTTCAAAAACACAAACATAACAAAATTTTAACAATGACATGTAGAGTATGAACAAATTCATCTTTTGCAATTTTTTAAACAAAAATTCCTGCATTATTCAATGGGAGCAATCAAGAAATAAATATATATAATTGTACATAAGTGGTATTATTTTATCCTTTTACACAAATTTTCATTGATATCTTTAGAAAAACCTGAAATTTTAAATATATTCAGACCCGTTTTCTTCCTCCAAAATAACACTGGTAATTTTCAAAAACACACAATAATAAAATTGGAACAATCACATGTAAAATATGAATAAAAACTTACCTTTGGAATTTTAACAAAATTCTAAAGGTTGTTGTTGTTAACAATCATTTCATGATTTGTTTCAATGATCATTTCATGAAATGCGTGCTTATTCCCATAATCAATAGACAAAATCTGTGATTTTTTTCTGCAAACATTTGCCAAAGTTTGCATTATTTTTCTGTGACATTTTGCAAAAATTCACTCTTATACTGCAATCTTTTGATAAAATTTGCTATGAATTTCTGCCTTTTGTTGATGAAATTTACAATATATCTTTCCTCGACTGCTTACCGAAATTTACACTTTTTTCAGTGATGGTTTCACAAAACTTATTTTTTTTATAAGATCTGTTGACTAAATTTACATTTATTTTTGTGATCAATTTCCAAAATCCCCTCCCCAATCATTTCACAAAACTTTGGCTATTATTTTTCGAAATATTTTTTAATGACACATTTCCAAAATTTGGTAGGTGCTTCCAATTTTTGACAAAATTCATTATGGATACCATGATTTTTTTCACAAAATTTATAGTTTTTCTCAATTATTTACCAGAATTTGTTCTTTTCACCATCATATGCTGAAGTGTGCAACAATTTTTTCAACAAATAGTTATTGCATCATTTGCAATAATTTTCTGAAAAGATTCACTGTTGTTATTGCTAATTTTTATGACATTTTAAATTAATTTTTAAAATATTTTGATAAAATTATTGATTATTTCTCATAATTGTTTGTCAAAATTCAAGAATTTTCTTTCAACAGATTATAAAAAATTATGAAATGGGGAGTTATATGGCATGTTTTATGCATCCAATAATGTTTTTTGTTTTTAAGGCCCCTGTCCTCGCTCGAGGAAACGCTCGCGAGCTAATGCTATTCCTATGGGGAAGCATTTTTCTAATAACTCTTTCGCATTTTGACATTTTTGAATATTTTTTTTTCTATTGATAGCTGAGGTGCATGTTGACAGCGCACCTTTTTTTACTTTTTCGATTTTGGTTGCAAATATATTTTTCTAAAGCACTTTCAGTTTCGAAACCCGTTTTGAAAGTGAAACTTTGTAAAAAATATCTGTAACCGAACTTGAAAAGGTAAAAAAGGTGCGCTGTCGGCATACACCTCAGCTATCTAATGCAAAAAAAAATATATTCAAAAATGTCAAAATGTCAAAAATTATTAGAAAACTGCTTCCCCATAGGAATAGCATTAGCTCACGAGTGTTTCCTCGAGCGAGGACAGGGCCTTAATGGGCGAGTAGTGCTCATAGATGCATTAATGATTGCGGCATTGACGAGTTTACTGCATTTTAGCGATTCCTGCACAGGGAGTTTCATCAATCCAATGATGGTTTCTTTGATTTTCATAAGCATGCAGTACCAGAAGAATCACTAAAATGCAAGAAACTCGTCAACACCGCAATCACTAAAGCGTGTATGCAGGGACGTGCAAAGAGAAAACTGCAGCCAGGGCATAGTCTTAATTTGCCGCCTCCCTCCCCAAGAACTTTTTCTTGTGACAGGCCAAAAATGATTTTGGTAGTATAAATTTCGCACACTCTAAATTTCTGCACCCGGGGTGACCACCCCCTTTACCCCACCCCTCCATTTTGCACGGAGCTGTGTGTGTAAGAGGGATAAACACCATCATTAGATCCACGAAACTCGCTATGCAGGAATCGCTGAAATACACAAAACTTGTCAACTGTCAATATTGCAATCTCTAACGCGTGTCAAGCACAGTAATTTTTGTGGATCAAGCATGGGCGTAATCTGGCGGGGGCAAGGGGGGGCATCAGCCCCCCTAGTTTTTTAAGTGCAGGGGCAAGACATGGATTTTGCCCCTCCAGTTTTTTGTCTTGTTTTCTAGTTAAAAAACATTTTTGTATCTATTTTTTCCTCTTTTCACCCCTATAATTTAAAAATTTATATACTATCTTGCATATATATATTTTTTTTTTTTTTTTTTTTTTTTTTTTTTTAAGTCAGAAATAATGTTTGCCGTGTTTACATAAGTAATTTCTATTAAAAACTTCCTGGCATAGTAACATTTGCAATAAAAATATTCTTCTCTCCTTTTTTTTCCGTTTGTACAAAGTAGAAAGACTTTATTTCCCCTTTTTATCTAGCAGGGATGTTTGGACACAAACGTGAGAGAAGGTATCATGACTACTGTGTCTTACGTACATTTCACTGGCCCCGCCCCATAATGATTTTAAAATTTACCCTACACCATTCGTTTGTGCTACGTTTGTGCTCGTTTGTGCCGCAAAAAGTTTCGTTTGAGCCACTTCCGTACTCTCGCTATAGCGAGTATAATGGTGCGGGGCCAGTGAAACGGCAGCCCCGCCCAATCAACGGAATCAAATATTTCTTACTGCATTCGTTTGTGCTACGTTTGTGCTGGTTTGTGCCGCAAAAATTTTCGTTTGTGCCACTACCGTTCTACCGTTATAACGAGCACAATGGGGCGGGGCCAGTGAAACGGCAGCCCCGCCCCATCAACGGAATCAAATATTTATTACTGCATTCGTTTGTGCTACGTTTGTGCTGGTTTGTGCCGCAAAAAGTTTCATTTGTGCCGCTTTCGTTCACTCGTTATAACGAATTTTTGTAGTTCAAGGTCACGTAAAGAAAATCAATTATAAAAACCATAAATAAAAACGTATCAAGAAATGAAATGTGTATTTCTTTAGTTTCATGTAAATGTCGGTTTGTGCCGCAAAAAATTTCGTTTGTGCCACTTTCGTTCCCTCGATATAACGAATTTTGCACATTTTCAACAGAGGGCGACCATTTCAGTGGCCCCGCCCCATCAACGAAATCAAAATTTTATAACTGCATTCGTTTGTGCTACGTTTGTGCTGGTTTGTGCCGCAAAAAGTTTCGTTTGTGCCACTTTCGTTCACTCGTTATAACGAATTTTTGTAGTTCAAGGTCACGTAAAGAAAATCAATTATAAAAACCATAAATAGAAACGTATCAAGAAATGAAATATGTATTTCTTTAGTTTCATGTAAATGTCGGTTTGTGCCGCAAAAAATTTCGTTTGTGCTACTTTCGTTCCCTCGATATAACGAATTTTGCACATTTTCAACAGAGGGCGACCATTTCAGTGGCCCCGCCCCATCAACGAAATCAAAATTTTATGACTGCATTCGTTTGTGCTACGTTTGTGCTGGTTTGTGCCGCAAAAAGTTTCGTTTGTGCCGCTTCCGTTCACTCGTTATAACGAATTTTTGTAGTTCAAGGTTACGTAAAGAAAATCAATTATAAAAACCATAAATAAAAACGTGTAGATAAATGAAATGTGTATTCCTTTAGTTTCATGTATATGTCGGTTTGTGCCGCAAAAAATTTTGTTTGTGCCACTTTCGTTCACTCGATATAACGAATTTTGCACATTTTCAACAGAGGGCGACCATTTCAGTGGCCCCGCCCCATCAACGAAATCAAAATTTTATAACTGCATTCGTTTGTGCTACGTATGTGCTGGTTTGTGCCGCAAAAAGTTTCGTTTGTGCCGCTTCCGTTCACTCGTTATAACGAATTTTTGGAGTTCAAGGTTACGTAAAGAAAATCAATTATAAAAACCATAAATAAAAACGTGTCAATAAATGAAATGTGTATTTCTTTAGTTTCATATAAATGTCGGTTTGTGCCGCAAAAAATTTCGTTTGTGCCACTTTCGTTCCCTCGATATAACGAATTTTGCACATTTTCAACAGAGGGCGACCAT
Source organism: Maratus speculifer (assembly GCA_964019185.1). Taxonomy (NCBI): domain Eukaryota; kingdom Metazoa; phylum Arthropoda; class Arachnida; order Araneae; family Salticidae; genus Maratus; species Maratus speculifer. Next base: position 26,659,582 of record OZ025296.1, read on the forward strand.
TTCAGTGGCCCCGCCCCGTTAACGAAATCAAAATTTTATAACTGCTTTAGTTTGTGCTACGTTTGTGCTGGTTTGTGCCGCAAAAAGTTTCGTTTGTGCCGCTTCCGTTCACTCGTTATAATGAATTTTTGTAGTTCAAGGTTACGTAAAGAAAATCAATTTTAAAAGCTGTAAATTAAAACATGTGACGGAATGAAGTCCTTATTTCTTTAGTACACTGTAAATTTCGGTTTGAAACCCAAAAAATACGCTTGTGGCATTTTCATTCCTTCGATATAAGGAATTTTCTTCTTTTCAACAGAGAGCGACCAGTTCTAAATAAAAATTTAAAATGTGAGATACGATTGACTGAATTTATTTTTCTGCATTTTATTATATAAATTTTCAATCTGATAAAAGGTGTTACTCGTTTTTAAGGATATTTTGAATGAGAATATGACTATGTAAGTTTTATCTCCAATCTTTTTTATAGTTAAGTTACCTTGGCCTCATCAATTGCTCCGCTTTTGTATTTCCGCTTTTGTAGTTTGTGTCACTTTTTTTCCAATAACTTTTTTCTGGTCACTTTTTTTTTTCCGTTTACCGAAATGAATAATGGCATAGTATTTCTACACGGTGTTTCAGTTGAACACGAAATGAGAAATCGTGTAAAAAATAAGTGATTATTGTTAAAACTGCACTTTTTTTCCTCTTAATAAATATCTCATCTTTAATAACGTAGAAATTTCATGACAGAATAAGTTATGAAAAATATTTAAGACAATTTTTAGTTTAAAAATATTTTGTTTAGGTGTTGGAATTGTTTGATATATATATATATATGCAACAAGTAAAATACCTATTGATCATCATGTTATTAAAATTAAATATTAGTTTTCTGTTTTGAAAATTTAATTTTCTTGAAATTTATAATATACAGTCGAGTCTCTCTATAACGAAACTCCATCCAACGAATTTCTCTATTTAACTAATTTTTTATAGGAACGGTTATTTTTTTTCATGATTACATTAAAAATAATCTCCATATAACGAAATATATATCTCCATTTAACGAATTTTTTCGAAAATAGTCTATCATAAGTTCAGAAAACACTTCAGCATATTATTTGAGTAATTTTTTTCGTTGATATCTGGTTTATATTTCATAGCTACATTCCTCTACCTTTTCCTTCATGTCGAAAAAAAGGCATTCAACTCCCCCCCCCCCTCCCGCCAAGAAAAACATATTTTTGCATGGTTACACTTGACTTTGTTTTAGCCAAGATTAGCATGCGTTCTTGGAAAAGATTGAAACATTTGCTTGCTAATGGGGCGATTTGCAACTATCACAAAGCATACTAAAAGATAAAACTATTCCATTATTGTCTTTAAAATTGTGTTTGCTTCTTGGTTTGGATAGTAAGGCAGGAATACTGGGGGATTGGAAAAAGAAGTCGTTTTTCTGCAGGTTTTCATCTACCTAAATTAACTCTCATTACTTTAAGAGTTTAGCGAGGATGTTTGTTGTTTGTGGCGACTCCGAGCATTTTTTTTTTGTTGTGAGAGATCATTTGAATTAAGAATTGTTACTAAATGTCATCTTTGTTGGTGTTATTTTCTACGGCATTTGGATAAAATCGCTTCTAGTTAAACACAAATAAAATTTTGAAAACAATCAATAAGACACTGGGAAAAAAAAGGAAGTGGCGAAAATGTTTCAGATTCTGAAAAGAAATCTGTTAAATATTTCAAAAACTTAATAAAACACCTCAAAAACAATTCTGTTTCAAAATTTAAACATAAATGAAAAATTTTTGCCGTTCTCTGTTCAACGAATTTTTCTATATAACGAATTTTTTGTCTGAATGATGGATTTTGTTATATTAGAGACTCGACTCGACTGTATATGTATATTTGATATTGATAAGAGTGTAAAAAAGAGAAATAATTAAAAAAAAATTAAATATTTACGCTTTTGAGAAAAATATGTCAACATCTGACGCTCATAAACTAAACGCTCATTTATTTAGACGCTTTATGTATAATTGATAAGCGAATGATACATAAAAACTGAAGGTGATAAATAATTCGTAAATTACACAGGCCTGCAATTTGAGAGTCATAACTTCCTCTCTAGAATTTGAGAGCTGATTCTAGGGTATTTTGGTGCGCTGATTACGAATATGTACTTAGTTTTTTTTCCATCACCTTCAAATTTTTCAAAAAAGATACAGATTTAAAATAGAAAAAAAAACACAAGTTTTCACATAAAAAATATATATTTAAAAAAGTACATTACTTTTAACATAAAAAAACAACTAAAATATAATAATAACTTATTACTGATCTAAATTATATGTAAATTTTATTTGTGGAACCTGATCCTTTTTTCCTGGAAGCTTCGATTATACGATTTTCGCTTAAATTTCCGGTTTGGATCGTCGCGCTACAACAACCAGCAGTAGTCCCCCATCATGCTAGTATTCATCTTCCTTGATCCTGGACTTCTAGCTCTTTCAAATCTTGGTGAAATCTTTCGTCTTGTTCTTCGCTAACGGCTCCTAGATTTTCTGGGAAGTAATCTATGTGCGAATTTAAGAAATGAAGTTTAATGCTCATATTACAACCCATTGCACCAAAATTTTTAATCATTTTGGCCACTATTTGTTTATAGTCGGAGCTTTTATTGTTCCCCAAAAAGTTTTTCACCACTTTCTTAAATGACTGCCTTGCTTGCAACTCGATATCATTAAGTTTTTCATCTAACTTTTCGTCCGACATTAATTTTCTTAAATCAGGCTTAAAACGTATCCAAAATAACTTTTGTAAATACTTTTTACAAATTCTGTAATGCTGTTTCGTTGTTTTTTCACCATAAATTTCCCGCAAATATAACAAAAACAATTCGGAGAATTTAAACAGCTTGGCGATGACATTTTAAAGGTTATGCTGCAAGATTCGCACTTCAACTGTTAATTTTCTAAATCAGTGCGGGTACTTATACAAAAACCCTTTGGTTTATCTTTATTACACCCTTTTCGACTAATATTTAGAACAATTAGGTTATATTACCTAATCATTATGTATTAATGAGCTCATTACTAAATTAAGCCAAAATGACCCGTTTTCAACATGGTTAATGTGAATTACTTATACTTATTATGTAGTAATTAACAAATTACTGTTTTGAAGTAATTTCTATGTCACTTTACACTAATTAAATGCAATAAAAATTAAGCTGAAGTAATTTAATGATGTTTTATAAATTTTAAAATGTAGACGCTCAGACATTTTTCAGCAAAATCTTAAATATTCAATATCAAAAAATCCTGACGTGATGGAATTTTTTTATTATTTTTCTCGTAATTAGCACATCAGAAACTATAGAAAACGTTACTCAGATTTCAAAGAGGAAAACCATTGCAGACCTGTGTTATTTTTTACTAGTTTTTTTTAATTACATTTAACTCACTTGAATGTTTTAATAATTTGTTATATCGATCCTTTTTTTTTTCTATATTTAATACGTTAATAAACAAAAACTAAATGTGTTAAATAATTAAAAAATTTTAATAATTCTTCAATATTTTTAGTATTCATATCAAACTTTTTTTATTCAGGTGGTATTTTTTAATTTCCCGTAGTTGTGGAGAGGATTTTCACTAAAACACCATAAATTAACTTTAAATTAAAAGGGAAATTTTGTAGAAACTTTCCTGTGCGACCATTTCTTCAATGAAACTAAATATATTTTCATAGACTCAATATTAATTTTACCTCATTTTCGAAGTTATCCCATTTGAACTCCCTCCATGAGCGACTAATTTCTTTTAAGAAAATGAAACGGATTCCTTTTACTCCTTGTCGCTTGAAGAAGGTTTTATTAGAAAACTAATTCTGGGAAGCATATTATTCATCAAACTTCTAGATTAAGTTTATTTATTTATTTATTTTTTAATTGCGATAACTTTTAAGTGTTTAATTCTCTTTGTGCTTTTTTAGTTTTATACTTAAATCTGATGACGAATTAAGAAGGACGCTTAATAAATTCCTCTGCCCTATTCTGTCAGAAAATTCTCAAAGAAATATATAAAGTATAATGAAATCGTCATTATTTGTTTCCATTAAAAAAAAAATACATTTTTTAATTGAACTTTGAAAAGACAGGAAATAAAAGTTATAAAAGATAAAATCATAAAATCTAAGTATTCATAGCTAATGTATTTATTTTTTAAACTCTGCAGAAATTAACCTATAATTTTTGTTTTGATACCTTTCAATTTTTTTCCTAATGTGAAAAATAAATTTTAGTAACATTATTTGTTGCCTTTTTCAACAACTATAATCTGCTTTTAAAATTACCTTCATTAAGCGATCACCTCTGCAGTGACTAATTTTTATTAAAATGAAAATGGTTGCTTTAGGGATGTTTTACTGTACTCTGCTATCTGTTTGTTCGTGTGGTAGTATTATTGATTGTGCAATATTTCAATTTATATAAATGTATCACTTACTGAAATATTGTAGTAAAAATTTTAAATTATTTATCTAGATAATTTAATTAAGGTTATAAGGTAGAATCAACTTTCGTTAATTCGAAATCGGATAATTCGAATCTTCGCTTAATTCGAACTAAAAAGGAAGTCTCGAAATTTTCAATGCCAGAACAACGTTAAAAATTTTCTTTAATTCAAACTCATTTTCTCTTGTCTTCGTTTAATTCGAACTAACGAGAATTCCAGTTTTCCATTTCTCGTTTCTTTCTCACGGATTTCAGATCATTTGAATAAATTTCTTTCTTTGATTTTTGTGAAAATTTTTCCGAACGTGTATACATATAATCCAATGCATTTGATATCCTTTTCTTAGTGCCTCGTCTGTCTTATGAATTACGCTTTAATTTTTTTTTTTTTTTTCATTGCGTTTGTTTATCATCTTTTAATTAGTTTATGTATTTATACATTCTAACTTAATATTAAGTCATATTCTAATGATAATAGACGAAATAAATAAATAAAAAAAACACTATAATATTAATTCCTTTGTAATAGTACCATATTAAGCATGTTTTCAGTTCATTTTTTCCATAAATCGAACTTCGGATAATTCGAACATTTCTTGCGGTCCCGACGAGTTCGAATTAACGAGAGCCGAGTGTATATTTAAAAAAATCGGACACAATGTATGTGTAATACATTTTTTCCCCAAATCAAATGATTAAAATAGCTGAATCATAAAAACTTTAGCTCATAAAAAGTATTAAGGAAAAATAAAATAATATTAATATCTATTAAATCAAAATTGCTTTGAGTTGTATTTTATTCGATAAAATATTCCTCTTCATTTTTTTAAGGTACCTTTCGCTTGCTATAAAATTAATTTCGTTTCAGAGTGATTCATATTTTCAAAAATGATAAATATGAATAAACAAAACAAGCAAACAAACAGAAAGTGGGTTTGCGAGGGAGTTGACAAAAAATCCAAATATTTCAGAACGTGAGAGTAATTTTTTTAATTTTGAAATCAACTGGATTTCAAAATATTAAGTTAATAGCAATTAGGATGTCAGCGATTTTAATCAGTAGATTTAAATCAGGGATTAAATCGAGATTTAAAACAATCGATTTTTTAATAAAAAATTACTGCTTAAAATAAAAAAATTAAAAGGTTTAAAAGGACATAAAAGTATTAAAATCTAAGATTAATTTGGAAATTTTCTACAGATATTTTGCCTTATGACTAAATGGAAAAAAAATACTTTATAAACTTACCTTTAAACTTAATTCCTGAGAATCGTGACACGCGGGCACGTGTCTACCTCAGCTGATGACGAGCTGTATTGTTTTAGCTCGAAATGCGTCTTCTTTGCTTTTTATTTTATGGTGATTTTTACAAAGCCTATTATTTTAGTTATTAATTATCACTAGTGTAATCGGTATTCTTTCGCTCTTAAAGGCGTAAGATCTTTAAGATACAATTAAAATTAACTTTTTAATCGAATTTTTCGAAGCGATAGCACTGGAAAAAAGAAAAAATGTTCGTCACGTGACAAAAATCCCTAATAAACCAAAAAGTAATTTAATTATGATCAGGGCCGGTTTAAGCAATTTTGGGGCCCGGGTCCATCGGGAATTTTGCCCCCCCCCCCCCCTTACGCTATTGGAAATCTTAAGCCTCCTACCACGATACTGAATGTCACTCCCTCCTCAAATACACACACACCTTTGTTTTGTTTTTTTAACATTAAAATACAAATCTTAGATTTTGAATATGTATAATGTTAATAATTTTTCTTCTTTGTTATCTTTAAATTCGCCTTTTTTTCTGCAACCTTTTGACAAAATTTGCGCTTTTCCTGTGATCTTTTTCCGAAATTTGCGTTTTTCCTGCCAGTCTTTGACGAAATTCGCGTTTTTTAAGCGATTCTCTGCCAAAATTCATGTTTTTCAGCGATTCTTTGACGAAATTCGCATTTTTTTTCAAGCGATCCTCTGTAGAAATTTACACTTTTTCCGCGTCTCTTAGACAAACTTCGCTCTTTTCCGCGATCTTTGATTAAATTTGTGCTAATCTCGCGATCTTTTCAAGAAATTCGCACTTTTTCTGCCATCCTTTGACGAAATTCGTGTTTTTTACGGATTTCTGTCAAAATTCGAGTTTTATCGGCAATTGGCCGGCGTGTAGTTCTGATCCGGACCCAATCGAAAAATTTTTAACATCATATGTCGTAATGTTTATGCGAATTTTTTCAATAATTTTCTTTTAATGAGGTTCGAGCTGCTGTTAGGCATGTTTGGCACAAAATAGACCCCCAAGTGAGGCAGCATTTAGTTTTTTCGATGAAAAGTCACATTATTGCACTAACTGCAAAGAATGAAGGAGCAACTCGATTTTAATTTGTAGTTTTTTTTGTGTAAATACACAAATTGTCTATACTTTTGCCACAATGTTAATCTTATTTTTTTGTCATTATATTTTATGTAAAAGGTAAAATTCAAAATTTATTGTGTGTGAATAAAGGATAAGTCACAAGTAATATGTGACAGAGGAATTACAAACATTCGGTACAGACTTTTGAAAATAGAAGAGTAATCGATCATTGTCTAAACTTTTGCTGAGCACTGTATTAATGTTCAAATTACTATGATGCAAAAGCGAAAGTAATTATGAATGTGTGATTTTTTATTTCTATTTCACTTTGAATTGTAAAATTCATTCTGGAACTCTGATTCTTATTATATATATCTTATATATATTATTATAATTAATATATAATCGGTTAGCTATATGTTTAACATTAGCAAATGTTTTAATTTTTATTTGTGAAGTTTATTGCTGCATTGCGCATTTTCATAGTATATTATATTTGGATTTCTACTTTGTAGTCATTCTGCTTTCTTTGATTCATTAGATAAACAGTTAAACAACAAGTTGGAAATTGCACGTGAATCGTAGCAAATGAGGTGCGTTCGTACGATAACGAAGTTTTAAAATACCCAGATCTTGCTGATATAGTACAGCGTACTTTGGATGGTAAAGTTACCGGAAAAAAGTGACAAAGAATTGATTTTGGGGATTCATTGTTTAAGTATGAAAGGGGGATCGGGAAGGGGGGCTCATAGTTTAGGTAAATGGGTTTTTCATGCTAAATTAACTGTTTTGGTGCAATTTTTGGATATACGTTCATCCTGAAAATACGCTTGCCTGATTAGTTTTGGGAAGGTACGATTACTCCCCCTCCCATCCGTCCTCAATTAGATGAATGAGTTTTTATGCAGAATTGTCCAACGTGTGTCAAATTTGCATATAGGTTCTTTTCGATAAGTCTTATACATAGTATATAATGCCTGAAGAGATTTAGGAGTTCTAATGGTTAAGTATAGAGAGGGAACGGGGGATAACCTTTTTAAAATTAAATTAATAACTTTTTACGCATAATTATCCGATTTGCTTAGAATTTTGGACATAGGGTCATTATGATAAGACGTATCTCTGATTAGTTATGGGGTTCTTCTGCTTATTATAAAGGGGGGCGAGCAATTATATCCCCCTTAAACTAGAAAAATAGGTTTTTATGCAGAATTATCCCATGTATTTCAAATTTTAAATATAGATTCTTTCTGATAAGGTGGATCTCTGAATAGTTTTAAGGATTTAATATCTAAGTATACAATGGGAATAGAATATAACCCACCTTAAATTACTTTTTACGTTTTGGATTATAGAACCATTATGATAAGGCGTATCCCTGATTACATATGGGGTTATTTTGCCAATTAAAAATTGGGGCGGGTGATTATTCCCCCCCCCCCCATTAAATTAGATAAATAGTTTTTATGCTCACTTATCCGATATATTTCATATTTTGGATATATGTTCTTTCTCATAAAGTGAATCCCGGAATAATTTTAAAGGTTTAATGGCTAAGTAAGCACTGGGGGGAATGTTAAGAACCCCATAATTAATCAGAGATTCGCCTTCTTATAATGAATATACATCCAAAATTTGAAGCAAATCGGATGATTCTGCGTAAAAAGCCATTTATTTAATTTAAGGGGGTTTATCCCCCGTTCCCTCTCTATACATAGCAATTAAACCCATAAAACTATTCAGGAGTTCACTTTATGAGAAAGATCCTATATCCACAATTTGAAATACATCGGATAAGTGTGCATATTTTTTTAAAATCTAATTTAAGGTGGGTATATTAATACCCGCCCTCCTTTTTAATTACCAATAGAACCCCATAACTAATCAGAAATACGTCTTATCATAATGAACCCATGTCCAAAATTCGAAGCAAATCGGATAATTCTGCATAAAAAAGCCATTTATTTAATTTAAGAGGGGTTTCCTCAATCTCCCCTTTATACTTAGCCATTAAATCCTTAAAACTATTCCGGAATTCACCTTACCATAAAGAACCTATATTTAAAATTGAAATACATGGGATAATTCATGCATAAAAACATATTTATCTAGTTTGAGGGGGAGATTTGCTTATTCCCCCCTTTATAATAAGCAGAAGAACCCATAACTAATCTAAGATACGTCTTATCATAATGAATTTATGTCCAAAATTTTAAGCAAATCGGATAATTATGCGTAAAAAACCATTAATTTAATTTAAGAAAGGTTATCCCCCGATCCCCTCTATACTTAACCTTTAAACTCCTAAAATCTCTTCAGGCATTTTATACTATACATAAGTTTTATCGAAAAGATCCTATATGCAAATTTGACACACGTTGGATAATTCTGCGTAAAAACCCATTCATCTAGTTGAGGACAGATGGGGGGGGGGGGTAATCGTCCCTTCCCCAAACTAATCAACTAATTTTTGGATATACGTTCATCCTGAAAAGAGGCTTGCCTGATTAGTTTTGGGAAGGCAAGATTACTCCCCCCCCCCACACGTCCTCAATTAGATGAATGAGTTTTTATGCAGAATTGTCCAACGTGTGTCAAATTTGCATATAGGTTCTTTTCGATAAGGCTTATATATAGATAATGCCTGAAGAGATTTAGGAGCTCTAATGGTTAAGTATAGAGAGGGAACGGGGGATAACCTTTCTAAAATTAAATTAATAACTTTTTACGCATAATTATCCGATTTGCTTAGAATTTTGGACATAGGTACATTATGATAAGACGTATCTCTGATTAGTTATGGGGTTCTTCTGCTTATTATAAAGGGGGGCGAGCAATTATATCCCCCTTAAACTAGAAAAATAGGTTTTTATGCAGAATTATCTTATGTATTTCAAATTTTAAGTATAGGTTCTTTCTGATAAGGTGGATCTCTGAATAGTTTTAAGAATTTAATATCTAAGTATAGAATGGGAATAGAATATAACCCCCCTTAAATTAATAAATGGCTTTTTACGCAGAATTATCTGATTTGATTCAATTTTGATTGGGCGTTCATTATAATAAGGCGAAGTCCTGATTAATTGTGTGTTATCCCCCGTTCATCGCTCTATACTTAGCCATTAAACCCTTAAAACTATTCAGGGATTCACTTTATCAGGAAGAACCTATATCCAAAATTTGAAATACGTTGAATAGTTGTGAAAGAAAAAAAACTATTTTATTTAAAGAGTGGAGGATTAATCGCCCGCTTCCCCTATTTAATTATCAAAAGAACCCCATAATTAATGAGATTCGCCTTCTTATAATGAATATACATTCAAAATTTGAAGCAAATCGGATGATTCTGCGTAAAAAGCTATTTATTTAATTTAAGGGGGTTTATCCCCCGTTCCCCCTCTATACATAGCCATTAAACCCATAAAACTATTCAGGAATTCACTTTATGAGAAATATCCTTTATCCAAAATTCGAAATACATCGGATAAGTGTGCATAACTTTTTTTAAATCTAATTTAAGGTGGGTATAGTAATCACCCGCCCTCCTTTTTAATTACCAATAGAACCCCATAACTAATCCGAAATACATATTATCATAATGAACCCATGTCCAAAATTCGAAGCAAATTGGATAATTCTACATAAAAAAGCCATTTATTTAATTTAAGAGGGGTTTTCTCAATCTCCCTTTTATACTTAGCCATTAAATCCTTAAAACTATTCCGGAATTCACCTTACCAGAAAGAACCTATATTTAAAATTGAAATACATGGGATAATTCTGCATAAAAACATATTTATCTAGTTTGAGGGGGAGAATTGCTTGTTCCCCCCCCTTTATAATAAGCAGAAAAACCCATAACTAATCTAAGATACGTCTTATCATAATGAACTTATGTCCAAAATTTTAAGCAAATCGGATAATTATGTGTAAAAAGCCATTAATTTAAGAAAGGTTATCCCCCGTTCCCCCTCTATATTTTATACTATACATAAGCCTTATCGAAAAGATCCTATATGCAAATTTGACACACGTTGGATAATTCTGCGTAAAACCCATTCATCTAATTGAGGACGGATGGGAGGGAGGGTAATCGTCCCTTCCCAAAACTAATCAGGCAAGCGTCTTTTCAGGATGAACGTATATCCAAAAATTGAACCAAAACAGTTAATTCAGCATGAAAAACCCATTTACCTAAACTATGAACCCCCCCCCGATCCCCCTTTCATACTTAATCAATGAATCCCCAAAATCAATAATAAATCCCCCAAATCAATTCCTTGTCACTTTTTTTCCGGTAACTTTTTTCCTTGTCAGTTTTTTCCGTGTCACTTTTTTCCGCTTTTGTAGTTTATGTCACTTTTTTCCGATAACTTTTTTCCGGTCACTTTTTTTCCGTTTACCGATTAGTTTTGGGAACGACGGTTACCCACACCCCATCCACCCTGAATTAGATAAATGGGCTTTTATGCAGAATTATCCAACGTGAGTCAAATTTTGGATATAGGTTCTTTCTGATGAGGCGTATATAGAGTATATAATGCCTGAAGAATTTAAGAAGTTTAATGGTGAAGTATAGAGGGGAAACGGGGGGGGGGTAACCTCTCTTACATTAAGTGAACTGCTTTTTACGCAAAATTATCCTATTTGCTTGAAATTTAGGACATAGCTTCATTATGATAAGACGTATTTCTGATTAGTTATGAGGATCTTTTGCTATTATAAAGAGGGTGAGGCAAATATCTCCCCTCTAATTAGATAAAACGGTTTTTATGCAGAATTATCCGATGTATTTCAAATTTTAAATATAGGTCTTTCTGATAAGGTGAATCCTTGAATAGTTTTAAATGTTCAATGGCTAAGTATAAAGGGGGGGGGGTAGTTCCTCTTAAATTAAAAAAGTGGTTTTTTACCCAGAATGTCCGATTTGCTTCGAATTTTGGACATATTAGGACGGGCAATTATCTCTCCCTCAAACTAGATAAATCGGTTTTTATGCAGAATTATCCGATGCATTTCAAATTTTAAATATAGGTTCTTTCTGATAAGGTGAATCTCCGAATATATTAACGGGTTTAATGGCTAAGTATAGAGGGAGAACAGAGGATACTCACCCTTAAATTAAATAAATAGTATTTTATGCAGAATTATCAGAATTGCTTCAAATTTTGGATGTAGGTTCATTATAAGGCTTATCGCTGATTAGATATATGGTTATTTTGGTAATTAAAAATGGGAGTGGGCGATTATTCCCCCCTTAAATTAGATAAATCTGTTTTTATGCAGAATTTTCCGTTCTATTTCAAATTTTAAATATAAGTTCTTTCTGATAATATAAAAGGTGGATCCCTGAATAGTTTCAAAGATTTAATGGCTGAGTAAAAAGTGGGGAAACGGAAGATAAACCCCCTTAAATTAAATAAATGGCTTCTTACGTAGAATTATCCGATTTGCTTCTTATTTTGGATATAGGTTCTTTCTGATAAAGTGAATCCCTGTATAGTTTTAAGGGTTTAATGACTAAATATAGAGGGGTTAACGATGTATAACCTCTCTTAAATTAAATAAATGGCTTTTTATATAGTATTATCCGATTTACCGCAAATTTTGGATATAAGTTTATTATGATAAGGCGTACCGCTGATTAGTATGTGGATTGAATGATTAAGTATAATCGGGGTAAATGGGAGAGCTAATGTTTTTCGAGGAACATTATTCCTTGAAAAAATAAGGATGTAATATACAGTTAGTGTAAATAGCCTGTGAGTTCAGTGTTATCGATTTAAATGGGCAATAAACTTTTTATTTATGTTCTGATCACTGAAATCTACCAGACACCCACTTCCGTCAAATGGGGAAAGCAAGCTTCCTCCCCCGAAAGGTTTCCCTGAATGGACTACTGCATCCCTCCCTATTTTAACTATATTCATTAGCTTATACGCCTTATCATAATGATTCTAAATCCTTCAAATTTTTGGCTAAACTCCCAAAAATTTGATAATTCTTCTTAAAAAGCCATTCATTTAATTTAACTCTCTGAAGACCAGAGCACAAATTTCCCTTATACCTCAAAAGACCGGAGAATCAGCCCGAAGCCTGGAAAATTTCGCCCCTATTTCACTCCGTTTAGCGCAAATTAGTGGGTGGAGTTTCGTTTCAGAAGTTCCACCGATTACTTGGAGAGGGAAAAGACGATAGCCTTTTTCTCCGGCGAGAAGGTATTGGGGAAAAAACATTACTGTTATCAAGTAATTGTTATTTGATAACGCACATTACAAACTAGTGGATTAAAGAGAAATTCTGAAAAATTTTAATATGAACTTTTTCAGGAGTACACAAGTATTTAAAATATAAATTTAAATAAATAATAAAAACATCTAAAATGGTACTATGCGTGTACGACTTTTGATTTTCTTCGAAATGGAATGTTTTTGATCATTTGAAATAATGACAATTTGCTACATGATAATAACATATGGTGAAATTGGCCTACATGAGAATTAATGTAAAAAAAACACTATTTAAAAGAAAGAAAATTGTAGAGAAATCTCATTTCTTTCTACAGTTAGAAAATACTTATATTATTAATAATAATAAGAAAGAAATGATGTCGCATCTAATGTGATTTAGACCAAAAATTGCGACATTTCGTCACCTGAGAATAATAAGGTTCTATCCGTGTTTTTGAAAAAAATAACTTATTGATATAGAAATGTTCTATTTGTATCTTTGAAGACATTTCTGGATTAAAATCTCATAATATGATTGTAAGGTTATATTGAAATTATATATAACATCATTTTGATGCAAAAATGCCTTCATAGTTACAAATAGAACCTATCTATATCCATAAGTCAATTAAAAACACTGATAGAATTTATTTATTCTATGGTGACGATTTATCTTTTGATCATTTGAAATTCTTACTTTGCAGTTTTTGCATAAATAATGCACATTTTTTTAATGTCGTTTTAATGCGTGTCTTTTACAAAATTCAATCATCAATTTTGAAGCTGATTAAACATTTTCTTTATGATTATTAATTTTTTGCATTTCTAAAATATTAATTTACTTTTATCATTGAAAATGCATGTTTTGTTTTAAGAATGATAAAAAACATATTCGAGAAAAATATTCACTTTTATGGCGAATAATTAGCATATATTCATATGAAAAGTACACACATACAAACACAATATTCTTTTCTTATTATTATTTCTCTCAGAAAATGGCATCATTTTTTTTAATATTCATATGATTTCCTCTTTCATTAAAAAATAGAATAAAACTATTCCCATTATTTAAATTTATTAAGAAAGTATCACATATTAAAAATTCTGATCTCGTTAGTAATGTGGAAATAAATTTTATTTTTTTTTTTAATTTTCAGAATTATTTTGACACATTTTTTTCTTGTAAAGAAAAAAAAATCTTTCAAAGCAAAGTTTATTCTGTTTTGCCTACCCATTATCTCAAAGGAGTGCACGTATAGAAAATAAATAGCTGAACTCAGATTTTAATATATATTTCCTTAAATATGATGTATTAAAATTATTATTTAATTGGTTATTTATGCTGCATTAAGTTCTGCATAAAATTATGTTTTCAAGACTTCATTTTAAAAGGCTTTTATGTAAAAAAAAATGCGTGGTTTAATTTCCTTCCGGATATTCTAGAAAACTTTATATATATATATATATATATATATATATACATGTACACCTAAAAGATGATTTTTAATCACACGATATCGTAAGATCAAAACATTTTGATTTTTATATTATTAAATCCCGATTATTAAACACATTTTTTAATGGAAAATTACAAAGAACATAACTATTTTCATTTTTTAAAAATACAAATTTATTGTATTTTTTTTCTCATATAACTATTTAAATTGTTTAAAATATTTTATTGTGTTGATAAAATAAACCATATTTAGTATTAAATAGGTTTATTAAGAGATAGAAAATTCTAAGAGAATAAAAGTAAAAAATAAAATACAAGACCTTATATTGGCATGAAGAATATTTATACAGATCTAGAGTAAAATATCGCAATTCGCATGCTTTGATTATGTAATTATATCCTGGGATATAACATTTTTTTAGTTTGGGATGCTACGCCTTCCAAAGGAAATTTTATTTAAGTTAATTTATCTCTGAATAAGTTTTTCTTGATTTGCTAACTTTGAAAGTATGTATTTAAAAATCCTTATAAGTATGTGTATGACATTCTCGACAAGGATTCTGTGTTATATTTCTAATAAACTGTCTTCAAGATTTTTGTTTTTGTGGAGAATTGTGAAAATGTTAACGCAAATATTATTCATGAAAAAACTGTATTAAATGAGATGATAGGAAATAAATATAGCAGTTATTTAAAATAGAAAAAAATATTTAATTCTTTTGATATTTAATCAACTGAAAAACAAGAATGGAAAATCTAGAAATTAAATGATATTTTAAAACTAGTTTATTATTTGTTTATTATTATTTATTATTATTTTATATGCAATTTGAAGACGAACATTCAATAAAAATACCTATTAAAATGCTTTTCTTTTAAAAGTAAAAGAGGGGGAGGACTAACATTTGAAATAATAATACAAATATATAAAATAGAATATGTTACATCACATGGGTGCTTTCTTTTCTGCATTCCAACGAAAGCGTATATTTCTGATATGCATTTTAAAAGAAATATGTGATAGAATTGTGTTTTATTATCCCTTCAATTATGGCATGCTGACGAAACTCAAATATTATATTATAATATTATACAAATATTATAATAGTTTGAAATTTGTTATATTTTGAAAGAAAATTAGTAGATTATACCTATATAATTATTTACGAATTTAGGATGAAAAATACTACAGAGCATTGAAAATAATGCTGAAAGCACCTTGAAATCACGCAAGAGCAGCGCAAATGTTTTTTTTCTTTCTAACAACAAAAGTACTTTCACAAGCGTAGAAGCGCGCCAGGGTGTCCGCAAAATGGTCTTTATGTTACCGCTAGTGTGTACTTCAAAGGAATCTTTGATAAAGCGGAGAAAATGTAAACAAAAAAATTCCCCCAAGCGCTTTCCCATGCACCCTTTGAGAGAATAGACAGGGAGGATTTTAGGAAATTAGATTCTTTTAGTTGTGTTTATCTCTATCAGCATTGCGAAAAGAGCTGCATGTAGGAGCTGGGAGTTATCGATACACTATTTCCAAAGGAAAAAAAAAGCTAGAAAAGACAAGAAAATGAAAAAAGTAAAAAATTGTTTTAACTAAATTCGTAGAATTCGTCCTCGAAATTTTTATTAAGACTGTTCTCACATCTAAACTTGATACTTTGTGAAGCATTCATTAAATAATTTTTATTTTTAAATAGAGGAATTTTACAGATTTTCTTATTTATAAAATAATTTTACAAGCGCTTTCCTTTTCATTTATATAGACAAGATTAGTAAAATTGTTTGCAAGGAATGTTATTAAATTATATTTACCGTAATTTCGGGTGTATAAGCCGCGGACCAAACAATTCTTTTTGGACCCAGAAATCTTATTTAGTGATTGACGACATATATTTACGGCGATCTAACTAGTTATGTTTGTTTCTTAAAAAATTCTGGGTCGAAAAAGAATTGTTTGATCTGCGGCTTATACACCCGAAATTACGGTATTTATCTCCCTAACAAATCTTTCTTGAACTTTATAAAATTGTAGTAGTAATATTATCGCGTCTTAATTAAACTTTAATTCTTATTAATGCTTCGTTTTATACTAGAAAAAAAAATGTTTGCTCTGTTTTTAGCTTTATATTAGCTTTGTTATTAAATCACTTCTGACCAATATTTTATGTTAGTTCCATTAGTGACATTTAATAGTGACGAAATTTTTATGCAATGCAAAATATTGTTGATTTTACCAAGCAGATGGAAATACAGTTAACATACTTTCATCAATGAAAAATTAAATAATCAACTCTCTCTCTGTCTCTCTCACACACACACGCACACTTTATTTATTTATTTATTTATTTATTTATTTATTGATAACGTACATTTCATTCTAAAAATAAAAAATTATCTTTATAAACTCTAAATCTGCTTCAGAAAATTCTATTCAATAAAACCACTATCTTTATTAATTATATTTATTTTGTTAATCACCCCCCCCCCCCCCCAGAAAAAAGAAAAAAAAACTTGAGAAATGGATATTTTATTAGGAGTTAATGATTGATTTATTGGAATTTAACATTTAAATGAGGTTTTTTTATGTATAATGTATTACATTTTAGAATAATATCTTGTTTTTCGCAAAGTGGTTGAAATGGAAAAAAAACCGGCATTGACTTATACGCACACACATATATATATAATATAAATTATAGAAAAGTAAATAAAAAAAAACAGTAAACCATAATGTATAATTTGTTGACAAATATCTTTATACATATTATGCATAATTTTCGTTACATGCTGTGATACTTTGAATTTCAAACAAAAAAGTTTTTTCAAATAAAAAATCAGTTAACACGCATAGAAAATATCATTAAATAAAACTTTTTCATTAATACATTGATTACTATGCATAAAAAAACATGCATTAACTACATTAATATGTACACATTTTTTAATCTTTTAAGTACATGAATTACACTCATTTTAAAAAGCTCAACTAATTAACAAATCAGTGAAAATTGAATATTTTATAATGCTTTACTAGAATCAGCTAATATTTTTTTTTTCCTCAAAAAACAAAAAATCCCTGTAAAGCAGGGAACCTTTGCAATGAAGAATCACTTTTTCCTTGGAAATGGAGGGGAGGAACCAAATTTCAAGTAAACAAAGGGGGAAATGATTGACTGCTTTAACACCGTCCTCCTAAAAGGGGGTGGAAGTTGTTTGGACATTCGGCCGCCGGCCTTGGTCGCCTGAATGAAAAGCCGTCTGGGCCGCTTTGGTCTTCAGAGGGTTAAGGAAAGTTATCCACTGCTCCCTCTCTATACTTAGCCATTAAACCGTTAAAACTATTCAGGATTTCACCTTATAAGAAAGAACCTATATTTAAAATTTGAAATACATCGGATAATAATACATAAAAACCGATTGATATAATTTGAAGTGGAGATAACTGCCCGCTCCCCTCTTTATAATAAGCAAAAGAACCCCATAACTGATCAAAAATACCGCTTATCATAATGAGCCTATGTCCAAAATTCCAAGAAAATCGGATAAATCTGAGTAAAAAGCTATTAATTTAATTTAAGACATGTTACCCCCTCTTCCCCCTTACACTTAACCATTAAACTCCCAAAACTCTTCAGGCATATATACTACATATAATCCTAATCAGAATAAAACCTATATCCGAAATTTGATACACGTTAGATAATTCTGCATTAAAACCCATTTATCTACTTTAGGGAAGACGGGGGGGAGAGGGAGTACTCGTCCGTTCCCAAGACTAATAAGGCAAGCGTCTTTTCAGTATGAACGTATATCCAAAAATTTAACCAAAACAGTTAATTCAGCATGAAAAACTCACTTACCTAAATTAACAGCCTCCCCCAGATCTCCCTTTCATAACTATGGAAGATAGATATGCCAAAAATCAATTCCTTGTTAATTTTTTCAGGTATATCTTTTTTCCTTGTCACTTTTTTCCGGAAACTTTTTTTCCGTGTCATTTTTTCCCGCTTTTGTAGTTTTTCACCTTTTTTCCGGTCACTTTTTTTTTGTTTACCATTCATTAACCTTTACGAGCCCTTTTGTGTAACCCTGTACATCAAAATTGCATAACTAGCATTCATACACATAGTATAATATGCATACATTTAGTGAAACCTAAAAGCGCATATCACAATTAAAAATATATTTCATCCATCCAACAGACATCATCGATAATATATAGTACTTTCGGATAGAAATCTTTTGTGTGTCCCTGAAAATATTATTCACTTTTATTATGCATGAAATAATTTATATTAAGTCTTAGCAACGTATATCAATTTTATTATGCATGAAATCGTTAAAAATAATCAAAATATGACGCAAACAATTCTTCCTTTATTATTATGTAATGGAATAATTTGCGTGACTCTGTAAACGAATAATAAGTATTCTTTTCACTGCATATTTTACAAAATGCATATTTTAGTGCATTTCATAAATTTATAAAAATTTAAGTGTGTTTGACAGGTTGTAACATACTGTTTTACATTAACACGTAATGTTTTACATTAACATAAAATATATATTAATCATAGTTTTTGAATTATTGTTATTTTTTAAACAAATTGTTCATAATGTACTTTATTATATGAAATTTGGAAATAAAATTTTCTGTTTCGAATGTGCTTTTTGTTTTCATGTATAGCTAATGTGCATATATTTTCTTTAACTTATAAGGCTACATATTATTATTTTTTTTAATCTCACAACAATACAGGTTTCCATACTATTTCTCTAGAAATGATCCTCTAATAATTTAACTTACTTAACACATTAAGTTTCAAAAATCTTTATATTTGAATACATCTATATTATTTATGTCATATGTATATTTTGTATCAGTTTATTAAAGATATTTCTTATAACATAAAATTTGCGGATGCATACAAATTATTTCCGGTGTATAAATTTTGTGCATATATTTCTTCAATTTATCAAGCAGTAAATTATTCTTTTTTCATGCTATTTCATTCATTAAGGATTTGAAGAAAGAGAACTTTGTTTTAAATTAGTTTTTTTCTTTTAAAACACAAATCTTTATTTACTGTAAATTTCCAATGTTTTCACATTATGAGTAATATTTATATAAACGTATCAAATTAAATATTGTTTCACTTAAAGTTTGTACATTTTTATTTTTACTTTGATTAGGTGTTGTGCATATTTATTACGCACGTTTTATGACAATGTAAATTACTTTTTAGTTTGCGAAATATTGGAAGTATTCAGGTTTATGCTTCAGTAAAACAATAAATAGTATCTCTTATTAATAAAGTTATTTTCCTTATTCATACTTAAAAAAAAAGAAAAAGAAAAGAAAACTTGTAATTGTTTATGGTAAAAAACCACTTTTTATAGGATAAATATTTAAAATATCAATTAGCCATAATGCAATGCATTTATTTAAGTTTATGTTTATTTCTCTTAATACAGATAAAGAAACCTAAATATTTTGAAATATGAGTTAATTTTGCAGCTATTGGAGACAAATAGAAAATGTAAATAAAAAAAATTTCTAAAAATAAGATTTCTAAAAAAAAAAAAAAAAAAAAAAAAAAACTAGAGTGAAGACAGTAGCCTTAAAAAAAACTTCTATTAAAAAAAAAATAAATAAATAAAAAAAATGAGAACGTAGTGTTATGAAAATAAAGAATAAATCTTTTTTTTACTCATTTTATATATATCCAATAATAATTAAAAAAGGAAAATAAAAATAACATGATTACTGAATGGTGTACAAATTGGTGCGAAATTTAAAAACTATAGAAACATTAAGTAAATTTAATACATTTAACGCTTCGATCTTCGTCTGAGATCTTCATCAGGTATGTGCGTTTTGCACTGCAGTATTTTTTTAATGGTACATTTAGCACATATAACAATGAACAAGTAACAGGATTCGATGTCGAAGTTTGTGTCTTGATGAATAAAAAACGTTTATTTTTATCTAATTATATTATTCAAATTAGTTGAAACATTTATGTGTATATAAATATGTGTACAAAATATATTTTTTTTACGTACCTTAAAGTACTGAAAGTCACACTCTTAAAACGAAAGAGCTGATTTGGATTCTCATGAAAGAGATGTAATTTTTTTCGATCACAAAAGAGTTGTTTTTCAAACGGTTAAATCTTCTTGATCTAAATTGGTTATTTAAATAGCTCAGCTTCATTTAAATTGGTTAAATCTCGAGTTATTTCAACTCTTTTTTGAGAAGCTGCCTTTCAACATTGAGATGAGTGGATTTCATCTCAACTTGAGCTATTTTGTGGCTGACTTTTTAAGAGAGCAGCTCCGTTTAAATTTAAGCTTCCTCATATATTTTGCGAGCTGTATAAATCCTAAGAAATTTGTAAATTCCAAATATACCCCTCCCCACCTCATCGACATAACTTTACTTTTCTATTTCACAGAAGTTACAATTAAAAGCATCCTTTTTCCTGTCTGCTAAAGAGACGCTTATTTTACTTTGCGGTAATTAACTGATGTATTTTACTAAAGTCGAATTTTTAAAAGAAATTGAAGAAAAGAAGAAATATTTTGATATCAATACATTTTAATTTTTCAATACAATATAATTTGATTCCGAATATAATAATTCCCGTGAGCGGTTTTTGTGAGGAAAAAGTTGTGATGTACACAAATAATCATATGCATTAACATTTGCATGTCGCGAACTTCTAAATTTGCCTTTATAAAAATGAAAACACATTCAAAATAATAAATTCAGTTTTAAATTTTAATCAATCGTTGTATCTACTTCGTAAAATAATAATTTTAACATATAATACGTCTAAATAATACGTGCTTATGCTTATGCTGTACCTAAATGATTCGCGATTTCCGTATTTTTGTCGCATTTATGGTGTATTTCTTCTTAATGAATAGTAAATCAATACTAATAAAAAGAATTTTCAATCTGTCTGTATACCTTATCAGTTTACGTCAGCAAGCGAAATCTACTGCACAGACAAAGTGGAATATGTGATCAGACTAGTCAAACATGTCTTCTAGAGTACCGGAGGCTCAGAGATTTAATTTTTTAAGAGTTGGGGTAGTTTAAACTGTTTTGCCCTAAATTGATAATAACTTGCAACCTATGGTCCGACAATCTTCGCTCTGGGGACACTTCTCTATAAAATTATTCGATCACTTCCCCATTCCAGTTAAAACTCTGGCATCCTGGAAACTGCCAAAGGGTTCCTTCAAGTTTTAGTGCCGTAAATAAAGACAGTACACAAGGCACATAAAAGTAACAAAAGCGAAACATTATGTGCCACAAACTGACAGTTATAAAATTTTGATTTCGTTGATGGGGCGGGGCCACTAAAATGGTCGCCCTCTGTTGGAAATGTGCAAAATTCGTTATATCGAGGGAACGAAAGTGGCACAAACAAAATTTTTTGCGGCACAAACCGACATTTACATGAAACTAAAGAAATATGTATTTCATTTATTGATACGTTATTATTTATGGTTTTATAATTGATTTTCTTTAGGTAACCGTGAACTACAAAAATTCGTTATAACGAGTGAACGGAAGCGGCACAAACGAAACTTTTTGCGGCAGAAACCAGCACAAACGAATGCAGTTATAAAATTTTGATTTCGTTGATGGGGCGGGGCCACTGAAATGGTCGCCCTCTGTTGAAAATATGCAAAGTTCGTTATATCGAGGGAATTAAAGTGGCACGAACGAAATTCTTTGCGGCACAAACCGACATTTACATGAAACTAAAGAAATACATATTTCATTTCTTGATACGTTACTATTTATGGCTTTTATAATTGATTTCCTTTACGTAACCTTGAACTACAAAAATTCGTTATAACGAGTGAACGGAAGCGGCACAAACGAAACTTTTTGCGGTACAAACCAGCACAAACGTAGCACAAACGAATGCAGTTATAAAATTTTGATTTCGTTGATGGGGTGGGGCCACTGAAATGGTCGCCCTCTGTTCAAAATGTGCAAAATTCGTTATATCGAGGGAACGAAAGTGGCACAAAAATTTTTTGCGGCACAAACCGACATTTACATGACACTAAAAAAATACACATTTGATTTATTGACACGTTTTTATTTATGGTTTTTATAATTGATTTTCTTTACGTAACCTTGAACTACAAAAATTCGTTATAACGAGTGAACGGAAGCGGCACAAACGAAACTTTTTGCGGCACAAACCAGCACAAACGTAGCACAAACGAATGCAGTCATAAAATTTTTATTTCGTTGATGGGGCGGGGCCACTGAAATGGTCGCCCTCTGTTGAAAATGTGCAAAATTCGTTATATCGAGGGAACGAAAGTGGCACAAACAAAATTTTTTGCGGCACAAACCGACATATACATGTAACTAAAGAAATACACATTTCATTTATTGACACGTTTTTATTTATGGTTTTTATAATTGATTTTCTTTACGTAACCTTGAACTACAAAAATTCGTTATAACGAGTGAACGGAAGCGGCACAAACGAAACTTTTTGCGGTACAAACCAGCACAAACGTAGCACAAACGAATGCATTTATAAAATTTTGATTTCGTTGATGGGGCGGGGCCACTGAAATGGTCGCCCTCTGTTGAAAATGTGCAAAGTTCGTTATATCGAGGGAATTAAAGTGGCACGAACGAAATTTTTTGCGGCACAAACCGACATTTACATGAAACTAAAGAAATACATATTTCATTTCTTGATACGTTTCTATTTATGGTTTTTATAATTGATTTCCTTTACGTAACCTTGAACTACAAAAATTCGTTATAACGAGTGAACGGAAGCGGCACAAACGAAACTTTTTGCGGCACAAACCAGCACAAACGTAGCACAAACGAATGCAGTCATAAAATTTTGATTTCGTTGATGGGGCGGGGCCACTGAAATGGTCGCCCTCTGTTGAAAATGTGCAAAGTTCGTTATATCGAGGGAATTAAAGTGGCACGAACGAAATTTTTTGCGGCACAAACCGACATTTACATGAAACTAAAGAAATACATATTTCATTTCTTGATACGTTTCTATTTATGGTTTTTATAATTGATTTCCTTTACGTAACCTTGAACTACAAAAATTCGTTATAACGAGTAAACGGAAGCGGCACATACGAAACTTTTTGCGGTACAAACCAGCAAAAACGTAGCACAAACGTAGCACAAACGAATGCAGTTATAAAATTTTGATTTCGTTGATGGGGAGGGGCCACTGAAATGGTCGCCCTCTGTTGAAAATGTGCAAAGTTCGTTATATCGAGGGAATTAAAGTGGCACGAACGAAATTTTTTGCGGCACAAACCGACATTTACATGAAACTAAAGAAATACATATTTCATTTCTTGATACGTTTCTATTTATGGTTTTTATAATTGATTTTCTTTACGTAACCTTGAACTACAAAAATTCGTTATAACGAGTGAACGGAAGCGGCACAAACGAAACTTTTTGCGGCACAAACCAGCACAAACGTAGCACAAACGTAGCACAAACGAATGCAGTCATAAAATTTTGATTTCGTTGATGGGGCGGGGCCACTGAAATGGTCGCCCTCTGTTGAAAATGTGCAAATTTCGTTATATCGAGGGAACGAAAGTGGCACAAACAAAATTTTTTGCAGCACAAACCGATATATACATGTAACTAAAGAAATACACATTTCATTTATTGACACGTTTTTATTTATGGTTTTTATAATTGATTTTCTTTACGTAACCTTGAACTACAAAAATTCGTTATAACGAGTGAACGGAAGCGGCACAAACCAGCACAAACGTAGCACAAACGAATGCAGTCATAAAATTTTGATTTCGTTGATGGGACGGGGCCACTGAAATGGTCGCCCTCTGTTGGAAATGTGCAAAATTCGTTATATCGAGGGAACGAAAGTGGCACAAACAAAATTTTTTGCGGCACAAACCGACATATACATGTAACTAAAGAAATACACATTTCATTTATTGACACGTTTTTATTTATGGTTTTTATAATTGATTTTCTTTACGTAACCTTGAACTACAAAAATTCGTTATAACGAGTGAACGGAAGCGGCACAAACGAAACTTTTTGCGGCACAAACCAGCACAAACGTAGCACAAACGAATGCAGTCATAAAATTTTGATTTCGTTGATGGGGCGGGGCCACTGAAATGGTCGCCCTCTGTTGAAAATGTGCAAATTTCGTTATATCGAGGGAACGAAAGTGGCACAACCAAAATTTTTTGCGGCACAAACCGACATATACATGTAACTAAAGAAATACACATTTCATTTATTGATACGTTTTTATTTATGGTTTTTATAATTGATTTTCTTTACGTAACCTTGAACTACAAAAATTCGTTATAACGAGTGAACGGAAGCGGCACAAACGAAACTTTTTGCGGCACAAACAAGCACAAACGAATGCAGTCATAAAATTTTGATTTCGTTGATGGGGCGGGGCCACTGAAATGGTCGCCCTCTGTTGAAAATGTGCAAAATTCGTTATATCGAGGGAACGAAAGTGGCACAAACAAAATTTTTTGCGGCACAAACCGATATATACATGTAACTAAAGAAATACACATTTCATTTATTGACACGTTTTTATTTATGGTTTTTATAATTGATTTTCTTTACGTAACCTTGAACTACAAAAATTCGTTATAACGAGTGAACGGAAGCGGCACAAACGAAACTTTTTGCGGCACAAACCAGCACAAACGTAGCACAAACGAATGATGTCATAAAATTTTGATTTCGTTTATGGGGCGGGGCCACTGCAATGGTCGCCCTCTGTTGAAAATGTGCAAAGTTCGTTATATCGAGGGAATTAAAGTGGCACGAACGAAATTTTTTGCGGCACAAACCGACATTTACATGAAACTAAAGAAATACATATTTCATTTCTTGATACGTTTCTATTTATGGTTTTTATAATTGATTTTCTTTACGTAACCTTGAACTACAAAAATTCGTTATAACGAGAGAACGGAAGCGGCACAAACCAGCACAAACGTAGCACAAACGTAGCACAAACGAATGCAGTCATAAAATTTTGATTTCGTTGATGGGGCGGGGCCACTGAAATGGTCGCCCTCTGTTGAAAATGTGCAAATTTCGTTATATCGAGGGAACGAAAGTGGCACAACCAAAATTTTTTGCGGCACAAACCGACATATACATGTAACTAAAGAAATACACATTTCATTTATTGATACGTTTTTATTTATGGTTTTTATAATTGATTTTCTTTACGTAACCTTGAACTACAAAAATTCGTTATAACGAGTGAACGGAAGCGGCACAAACGAAACTTTTTGCGGCACAAACAAGCACAAACGAATGCAGTCATAAAATTTTGATTTCGTTGATGGGGCGGGGCCACTGAAATGGTCGCCCTCTGTTGAAAATGTGCAAAATTCGTTATATCGAGGGAACGAAAGTGGCACAAACAAAATTTTTTGCGGCACAAACCGATATATACATGTAACTAAAGAAATACACATTTCATTTATTGACACGTTTTTATTTATGGTTTTTATAATTGATTTTCTTTACGTAACCTTGAACTACAAAAATTCGTTATAACGAGTGAACGGAAGCGGCACAAACGAAACTTTTTGCGGCACAAACCAGCACAAACGTAGCACAAACGAATGATGTCATAAAATTTTGATTTCGTTGATGGGGCGGGGCCACTGAAATGGTCGCCCTCTGTTGAAAATGTGCAAAGTTCGTTATATCGAGGGAATTAAAGTGGCACGAACGAAATTTTTTGCGGCACAAACCGACATTTACATGAAACTAAAGAAATAAATATTTCATTTCTTGATACGTTTCTATTTATGGTTTTTATAATTGATTTCCTTTACGTAACCTTGAACTACAAAAATTCGTTATAACGAGTGAACGGAAGCGGCACAAACGAAACTTTTTGCGGCACAAACCAGCACAAACGAATGCAGTCATAAAATTTTGATTTCGTTGATGGGGCGGGGCCACTGAAATGGTCGCCCTCTGTTGAAAATGTGCAAAATTCGTTATATCGAGGGAACGAAAGTGGCACAAACAAAATTTTTTGCGGCACAAACCGATATATACATGTAACTAAAGAAATACACATTTCATTTATTGACACGTTTTTATTTATGGTTTTTATAATTGATTTTCTTTACGTAACCTTGAACTACAAAAATTCGTTATAACGAGTGAACGGAAGCGGCACAAACCAGCACAAACGTAGCACAAACGAATGCAGTCATAAAATTTTGATTTCGTTGATGGGGCGGGGCCACTGAAATGGTCGCCCTCTGTTGAAAATGTGCAAAATTCGTTATATCGAGGGAACGAAAGTGGCACAAACAAAATTTTTTGCGGCACAAACCGACATTTACATGTAACTAAAGAAATACACATTTCATTTATTGACACGTTTTTATTTATGGTTTTTATAATTGATTTTCTTTACGTAACCTTGAACTACAAAAATTCGTTATAACGAGTGAACGGAAGCGGCACAAACGAAACTTTTTACGGCACAAACCAGCACAAACGTAGCACAAACGAATGCAGTCATAAAATTTTGATTTCGTTGATGGGGCGGGGCCACTGAAATGGTCGCCCTCTGTTGAAAATGTGCAAAGTTCGTTATATCGAGGGAATTAAAGTGGCACGAACGAAATTTTTTGCGGCACAAACCGACATTTACATGAAACTAAAGAAATACATATTTCATTTCTTGATACGTTTCTATTTACGGTTTTTATAATTGATTTCCTTTACGTAACCTTGAACTACAAAAATTCGTTATAACGAGTGAACGGAAGCGGCACAAACGAAACTTTTTGCGGCACAAACCAGCACAAACGTAGCACAAACGAATGCAGTCATAAAATTTTGATTTCGTTGATGGGGCGGGGCCACTGAAATGGTCGCCCTCTGTTGAAAATGTGCAAAGTTCGTTATATCGAGGGAATTAAAGTGGCACGAACGAAATTTTTTGCGGCACAAACCGACATTTACATGAAACTAAAGAAATACATATTTCATTTCTTGATACGTTTCTATTTATGGTTTTTATAATTGATTTCCTTTACGTAACCTTGAACTACAAAAATTTGTTATAACGAGTGAACGGAAGCGGCACAAACGAAACTTTTTGCGGTACAAACCAGCACAAACGTAGCACAAACGAATGCAGTTATAAAATTTTGATTTCGTTGATGGGGCGGGGCCACTGAAATGGTCGCCCTCTGTTGAAAATGTGCAAAATTCGTTATATCGAGGGATCGAAAGTGGCACAAACAAAATTTTTTGCGGCACAAACCGATATATACATGTAACTAAAGAAATACACATTTCATTTATTGACACGTTTTTATTTATGGTTTTTATAATTGATTTTCTTTACGTAACCTTGAACTACAAAAATTCGTTATAACGAGTGAACGGAAGCGGCACAAACGAAACTTTTTGCGGCACAAACCAGCACAAACGTAGCACAAACGAATGCAGTCATAAAATTTTGATTTCGTTGATGGGGCGGGGCCACTGAAATGGTCGCCCTCTGTTGAAAATGTGCAAAGTTCGTTATATCGAGGGAATTAAAGTGGCACGAACGAAATTTTTTGCGGCACAAACCGACATTTACATGAAACTAAAGAAATAAATATTTCATTTCTTGATACGTTTCTATTTATGGTTTTTATAATTGATTTCCTTTACGTAACCTTGAACTACAAAAATTCGTTATAACGAGTGAACGGAAGCGGCACAAACGAAACTTTTTGCGGCACAAACCAGCACAAACGTAGCACAAACGAATGCAGTCATAAAATTTTGATTTCGTTGATGGGGCGGGGCCACTGAAATGGTCGCCCTCTGTTGAAAATATGCAAAATTCGTTATATCGAGGGAACGAAAGTGGCACAAACAAAATTTTTTGCGGCACAAGCCGACATATACATGTAACTAAAGAAATACACATTTCATTTATTGACACTTTTTTATTTATGGTTTTTATAATTGATTTTCTTTACGTAACCTTGAACTACAAAAATTCGTTATAACGAATGAACGGAAGCGGCACAAACGAAACTTTTTGCGGCACAAACCAGCACAAACGAATGCAGTAATAAATATTTGATTCCGTTGATGGGGCGGGGCTGCCGTTTCACTGGCCCCGCCCCATTGTGCTCGTTATAACGGTAGAACGGTAGTGGCACAAACGAAAATTTTTGCGGCACAAACCAGCACAAACGTAGCACAAACGAATGCAGTAAGAAATATTTGATTCCGTTGATGGGGCGGGGCTGCCGTTTCACTGGCCCCGCACCATTATACTCGCTATAGCGAGAGTACGGAAGTGGCACAAACGAAACTTTTTGCGGCACAAACCAGCACAAACGTAGCACAAACGAATGGTGTAGTTGAAATTTTAAAATCATTATGGGGCGGGGCCAGTGAAATGTACGTCTGTGTCTTGACTTTGATCATTGTCCTTTTCCTTAAAAGAGTATAACAGGACATTTTAACTCCCTGACCCCCAGGTCTCTCGAATATATACAGCTTCCCTCGAATATACCCATAGCGCCAATACGTCTGAAGAAATTGTCCGGGGTGTCTGATTCTGAACCTGATTCCTTCTGTCGCCCATTGTCACAAAAAGCGAGACAAGGAGATTGTAAGGCTGCGGGCAAACAGCACTACTTTTAGTGACACTAAAAGAGCAATAAATCTATCTTTGAAGATTCAGTTTCCGACTATCGGTAGGAGGAGAACAAAAGGATGTTAGTTTTCGAACCTCTTTAAATGATTTTTGAGAAAAGAACCCTACCGAATTGACAAAGGGAGGGAAAGTTTATCTCCCCCATCTTCAGTCGTAAAGCTGTCAATTGATTTCGAGTTCGATTTCTCTCTTGAAGTGCAGATTCAGTTCACTGAAATAGCAATTTTACATCAAAGCGCCGACACGAAAGATCAAAAATAGCGACGCCTGACCACAAGAAGTTAGTACCCGGTCATTAAAGGAGGAACAGTAACTTCTAAATCGGAAGATAAAAATTACAATAATTCGTATACAAATGTATTTGTTTATAACGGAAAATATTAATATTTCTTACGAAAGAAATAGCATACAAATTATACCTGTCAAGAAGGAAACATGTCTAAAACTGAATTTTCCTTTGGTCACTTACACTTGAAATTACGTCTAATAGCGTTTTACTGAATTAAATACGCAAAGTAATCTTCTTATATAGTATAATGCGTGTAAGCGGGATTGCTAAGGACTAAAAAAGGAAATCAGTTTATGGAAAATTTCCGGAGAAGCTCTTATAATTGTAAGATATTATGTAGAACTATGAAATTCTTAAGCTTTTAAAATAGGATTCTATTGTACACAAGTGCAGATTTTAAAAGTTTTATTAATCAAAATACAAAATACATAAAATAAATATACACCTATAAATACATCTGTAACCTCTTCAGACCTGGGCTGAAAATAACTCTACAAATATATGTTTATTGATTTTGCATAATGGAAATGACACCATAGATGACAGAAAGAGTCATTTTTATGAAATCAATACTTTAGAGGACTGGTAATTTAGGTTTACAAATATGGATATAAAAGTACTAACCCTCTTAAAACATCAGTTTAATTATCAGTAATATAAATTTACGCAGTAACAAAATTAAGGCCTTTAAACAAGTAAATGATCAGAAAATTCCCAAATTTTTTTATTGTAAAGCATTTAAATTAAATAATCATGAATATTTCTTACTTTTTTGGCCACAATGTCTTGAAGATATTTTCGGAATTCGGATGAAAATAATATTTACTTTATGAGGTAATATTCACCAGTGCTGATAGTTATTGGTTTTGTTTAAAAGCAAAAATCATTCAGCTATATAGAAGTAAAGAAAAGATGCAAAAATTTCGAACAGTTTAGTTTTTATGAAAAAAAGAATGGAGGTACACATTTGTGTACTTCGGGTCTGAAGAGGATAAAATAACTGAGAACACACTCCATTTCAGCAAGATTTGCCATTTGTATATTATTCCTTTCGGATGGCGTTATAATGAAAATGTTGCTTTATAGACAGGATTTCGCAGTTTGTACTGTATTAAGGTTCATTCGACACATACCAACGAATAACGAATAATATGGTAATAAACCAAATTTAAAAGAATTTATAGATCATGAAAAATCGGAACTCTTGGCGTCTCGCTCAGAGATTCAAGGGACAGGTCTTGGTCTTGGACCACTTGAAAATCGGGACATCGTACGTAAAACGGGACACCTGCTAGCGTGTGTCCCGTTACTCGTTACCCGTTATCTAAACACACTGTGCTCCGCGCGTTTACATAGAGACTAGAGTAAAAAAAAACCCACAAAATTCTGCTAAAGGTTTGCGAAAAAAAGCATAATCTCGTTATAGTATTGCAAAAAAATGCATATTGATTCATTTTGTCGGTGGATAGCGAAAAAGAAAGATTAACTTCGTCAAAAAGTTGCAGAAAATACGCATAATTATCATCGGAAAATGAATTTTTCCCTACCTCTTTTCTGTAACCTTTCAGAAAATTTGCTGTAAATTCACATTCCCCCCCCCCTCTTTTTTACTCAATATCATCCTTGAGAATTTAGTCGATTATACATTGAAAAAATTGCAAATTTTTTGAATTTGTCACGGGAGAAAATACTTTCCAGGGTCTTACGAATCGGGAAAATTCAGAAGTTTAGACAAAAACGCCAGAAGTTTACGCAGAAGTTTACGCAGCACCTGTCTGTCCACATATAACAGAGCTAAAACTACCAAACGGAATCTTTTGAAAATTAAAATATATAATTTTTGCATAATTTGTCGACTCGAACAATAATTTCGTGCATTTTAATGATGTTATACTCTTTCGAATGTTATAAAAGTAATATTCATCTGTCACGAATGTACTGAAATATACATTCTGTACAATGTGTGGTATAGAAAGAATATTTGTTAATAATTTAGAGGGCCAACGTATTCCATTGCATAATAGTATAGGGGGGAATATTGTTTGAGGCGCGTTTTAATTTCATTAAACTGTTTCACATTTCACGGACTTAGTGCAGACTAAGTTTAAATCGTTTATTAAAATGTCAAAACGTTTCGACGAATTGAGGTATTTTTTACAAAATAAAATATGTAAAAATTTCGACGAAAGAAGAATCACATTGACGCCCATGGAAATATTTCCTAAAAATGCATTTTCAACTGCTATACGCGTTTTTTCGCTTAACCAAATTTGACTGTATTTTTCATATATTGGCATATTATTATCTATTAGTAATTCCACAGAAAACTTTTTTACTTGTTTTATGAGTTTGTCAGCTTCATTTAAATTTTAGCTTGTTTCACTTATGGTTTATACGTATAGCTCTATAGATCATATATGCACAGTTGCAAAAAATAATTCACATACATTACTTGCTATGGACAGAAATTCGTGAAAATAGATTTATAACTGCGTTCCGTGTTTCTAAAATTTTAATTTAGATTGACTTCATTGTATGAAAAGATGACTTTTCTTAACAGTATTCTAATATAAGTGTAGGAAAATATTTCATAATCAATAACCGATACTCTACTTTTTGTTTTTGTTTTTCTTCATTTGAAACAATATGAAGGGGTGCAATTATTAATATTTTTTTTCAAGACAATGTTAATTTTTACATTCTTAATCTAAAATTATTCCGCATATCCTAATAAGGCGCTAAAACAAAAATTTCTTATTCATTCCAATCAGAACGTTAACCAAAGATCTTTTAAAAATAAAATTTTGTCTGGAATGAAAGGTTTAAACATATTTATCTCAACCTCCTCCCTATCTACTTACCACCATTAAATAAAACCTTTTAAAGTATGGGGCCGGATTTTGCCCGAGTCTCGTACACGACATTCGCGAACCGGGCAGGTGGAGTGGGGGCAAACTTCCCAATGGGTCGGCAAAAAAATCAAATGGGCCAACTGGCCTTAAGCTGGGCAGAGAAAAAAAATTTCATGGCTACCAGGGCGATAGAAAAGTTTACGCAAAACCGATAAAATATCAGCTACTTTCATTGAATAAAACTTTTGCGAGAATAAGTATAAATGTGCGTCACGAGCCGATGGTAGTTCGACAACATCAATAACACGTTCGAAAATATAACATGTCCACCGTAGAGACCAACATCGGACATAGTGTCTGAGATAGTTTATTTTATTTTATATTTATTTATTTATCTTTAGCAGACTTATGCCGTGCCGACCCAGTGGCGTGGTTGGTAGCGTCAGCTCCTCCCACACCGCTGAACTCTGGTTCGAGTCCAGCTAGCATGGGTGTCTGTGTTGTCCCTGTGATGTGTATTAAAATGTATGTACTGTATTTCCTGTAATAATAAAGTGTTCTGTACTTGTTTCTGTGCTTTCTGGATCATTCGAGGTAACAGCCATTGTAGCTATAGACCTCATAGCATTGTTCACTCAAACTCAAACTCAAACTTATGCCGTGCTGACATCAGGCTTTTTTGTTTTCCCCACACAGTCGAGCCGAGCCGGAGCTAAACTTAATTATTCTTAGGAAGTGTAGGGCAAGTAATATGTTTTGTAAAAAATATAATAGCGGTAATGGACTGTTGTTAACGTAATCTTTGGAAATATATCTTAACGTGGTTCTCAAATTCACAGCTCCATAACACGAAGTTTTAACATATTTTCTGGCTAACTTCTAACAACAAAGGTTTAAACTGAGAAGCTTGACTATTGAAGGGATTTGGAATCAATTGGCACTTTCTATTTTTGATTAATAAATTACTTGTCAGCAATTGAGAGATTTGTTACGGCTTCAGGTTTTTACAATTTCCAGTGATGTCGCTTCTGAAAATTCGATTCAAAATTCTATTTCTATTATTTCAAAGATACGTTGTCTTTATGAAAAAATGGATAACGCCATTTGATTACACAGTATCTGAATAAGATCACCTGCCAATCTTATGAGTTTCCGAAAAGAAATGAATTCAGAAATGTGTCAGAAAGTAGCTCTTTTGGATTTGAGAATAGCTTTAATAAATGGAATATTTTCTCAAATCAGAGAAATTTATTTCCACAAATCTACTTTTTATTACATAGCTTCAAAAATTACGGTATTTTTAACCAACCTTTTGTTCTTTTATACTAAACTACATTATTTTTACGAATCCTTATTTAAATGGGACCACCAGTGGCTGAGAGTTTCTGCTGTCGAAGCTAGTGGACGGGAGGTGCTGGGTTCGATCCAAATCTCGTCCGTCGGTCTAATCGTTCGGAGTTTTCATGGTTTCCTTTGAACTTTGCGTAAATATGGGTTAAGTTCCCTTAGAAAGACTCTGACGAAGGACACTCCCCCTAGGGCCTATATCGAACGTGCAGAAAATCGGCCGTCATGCATAATTCCACAAATACACCTTATTTAAATGTTGAAGCGTCTGAGAATTTAAGTAATCGCTAATGTGTATTGTCTTGTTTGCACATAAAAGTTTAAAAATATACAGTCAATTTATCCGATAAATATGCATGCAGTAGCTTTTAAAAGAATCTTTATTGTATGTTAAGTAAAATCCAAATTTTTGTAGAAATCGACTCGGGCCAGATCAAGCAGAGCCTGTTTTAACTGATTTCTGTACGGGTAGGGCTGGGCTCCTGCCGAAATTTTAATTTTTACATCGGGCCGGGCCAAAATAATTTTCGTTCAGACCGACCCGGAGTCAGAATTTCCGACCCGTGCAGATATCTAGAAGGCTGTGACAGTTTTTTATTAAGTTTGTTTGAACTTTTTTCCGGTTGAACAGTGCATCAAAACATAAGAGATAAACGGTTGTGAATCAATATTTTAAAATATCTTTTTAAAGACATAAAATTACTAATTTCGGATTTTTCCTTATTTTTTCGTATATGACTGAACATTTATTTTTTTTAAATATTAAATTTTTTAAATATTTAAGTGTAATGCGGGCACACGATAACTGGAGAAAGAAGGGGGGGGGGGTATAATTTTCTAAAAAAGTACTTCAAAACTTTTGCCCCCCTAGTTTTAGAGCCCAAGTTACGCCTATGGGATCAAGTGATGTTTCTTTGGCCTTAATGGGCACGCTGTGCTCATACACGTATTATTATTTGTGTTATTGACGAAATTTGTGCATTTTAGTGATTCTTGCACAATAATTTTCATAAATCCAGCGTTTTTTTTTTTTTTTTTTTTTTTTTTTTTTTTTTTTTTTTTTTTTAATTACACAGCGGTTATACAAACATTAGTGATTGTGCCGTTGACGAGTTTTGTGCATGTGCTTCCACGA
Organism: Maratus speculifer; assembly: GCA_964019185.1. Taxonomy (NCBI): domain Eukaryota; kingdom Metazoa; phylum Arthropoda; class Arachnida; order Araneae; family Salticidae; genus Maratus; species Maratus speculifer. Next base: position 26,694,490 of record OZ025296.1, read on the forward strand.
TCTTTTGACAAAATTCAATATGCATTTCATCTTTTCACAAAATTTACAATATTTTCCTTCAATTATTTAGTTTCTTTTTTTTTCATCATCATATTTTGAAGTATGTAATATTTTTCAAAAGATTGGCAAAATTTGCTAATGTTTATGCTATTTAAATAAAAAAAAAAAATCTGCGTATTCTGTTTACGAAAGGCAGTGTCAATGTTAAAGTTTGAAGATCCTTTTTTTGGGGGGGGGGGGGGGGGGATTGTCACCACTGGTCATATGTTTACCATTTCATACAAAATCTAAATATCGAGAAAATCTGCTGAAATAATTTTGTGCAATCAATCTTTTCTCAATAGTAAGTTGCAAAATGCTATGAGTTGTTTTTATTTACAGTAATACTTGATTATAATCCTTTTCCTTACAAATACATTTGTGTAATAGAGATCAATTAGCAATGCAGTTTTGTTTGTTTATATTTTAAAGAAATTAAACAAAAATTCACATTATTAAAGACATCACAAGTTAAATAAAAAAGTATGACATTGTGGAAATTTGGATATGTTTATAAAATGATATACTTGTTTACCGTTTATGATAAAATTACAGCGAAAATAGACATAAAATGGTGTTTGGTTTAAAGTACAAATAACTTTTGCTTCTTTTAGTTTTCGAAATTCTTTTTCACCTTCAAAATTTCAAACCTTTATTACTTTAATTAAAAACATTCTCAACGTTATTTATATCTGTAACGAAAAAATAAGAGTTGAAAATAAGGGGGGGGGGGAGTATAAGTAACATTAGAAATTCCAAAAAAATTTTAAAAGTACAATTTTTATATAAGAGAGTTAAATGACAATAAAAATTTAAATACTGAGATGCTTAATTTTTTTAATATGAAAAGATTATAAAAATCAAAAGTAAGCTATAGGTATGCATATTTCAAAAAAGATTTTTTTTTTTTTTTTTTTTTTTTTTTTTTTTTTTTTTTGAGGCAATTTTTGTTAGCTTAATTACAAACGATTCACTAATAAATTATTTTACACATGGGATTGTGAACAATTTTCTTACTCACGGGATTGGGAACAATTTTCTTTTTGTCATATCTTTAATTTAACCTGCATTTTCATTAAAAACGAAAAGTTTTGCTTATTTTTTTAGAAACTGTCGTAAATAAAAACAACTCTGGGCATAATTACATGAGATACTATCTCGATATTTAGATTTCGTACTTACTTTTGGGGATGCTTTATTAATTTTTTAATATTTCTAATCCCATGTTTACAGTTGATTTTGACGCCTCGCGTAGCTTTAGCTTACCGCCGATTCCGATTCAAAACAAAACTATCCAAACGCGCATGAATACATAAATATATAATTGCAAATAATTTAAAATAATTTTTGTTTGAAAACTTTAAAAAAATCATAAGTCGAAAGTATATTGAATATGTATAATTAAAAAATATTTTCCTATTATAAAAAAAGATTCAAAATATTTTTTCCGCAAAATGCAGAAATATGGAATGTAAGAAACGTAATATTTTCTTCTTTACAAAAAATAAAGGCACAAAAAATAGAAATTTGATTTAATATATATTTATTGAATGTTTTAAAGCACATGATAAACTGTTTTTGTAGTTTAAAAAACATTTGTTGCTTCGATTCGGGTGTTTTAACTGTGACCTTAACTACATAAGACTTGTCGCACCGGGCTTGTCTGCTAACCCATAGAATAACATGCAATCCGCGAACTAAAATAGTCCAATTTTCCAAGACCAATATATAACAAACAAGAGTTTTTCTAGAAACTAGGCAAGTCTTATTCACTGTATCTTAAAGAGATTCATATTATATATAAGTTTTAATAAAATCGCCCAGGCCGTTTTTTAGATTTCATTATTAGGAACAAACCCCATCGATTTCGGTTTAAAAATGAGTATCAAGATCTAAAAATATACGGTACGTAGAAATGTAAAAATTATAGGATAGGATTAGACTGGGAATATAAGACTATATTAAAAAAATTGGACCATTCTGACCAATATTTGCTGAGTTATTAGATGGCGGCTTTTCAAGTTTCCTTTGATGTTGAGTTAGCTCTATATATGAGTTCCGCATCTCCCTTACGTGGATACCTTATGACGATGGTAGGCTTAAAGCTGCGTCACTTGAAGGCTGCCGCCTTCTATGATAATTCAAAAGAGGTTATTGAACAATTTCGTCCGTGATCATATTATATTTCTCTTGGTTAAGAAACGTTTGTCCTTTTTTTAACACTTTGTAATAAATTCAAAAGTATTTATGGATTCGGTTTGTCTGTCCATCTTTCCGTCTGTCCACGCTCTAATTCTCGTAAAAGTACTTTGAACGATTATCATGCAGTTCATAAACTTCTTTTAGGGTCATCAACACATTTTTGGTACTGTATATGAGTGTAAGGGATTAATAGTTCATTTATAGAGGTACTCAAAAGCATTCTTTTACATTATGGTATATATGGGGAAAGATCGTTTGCAAGGTAGTTTAAAGACATAACGCTATTTCAAATGTATTGAAATTGAAATTAATATAAATCACTTACAGCTCATATTCAAAATATTAGAATAATTGAGAAAAAGTAATAAGAAAAAATTATTTGTCATTTATTTATTTTTTATACTAAGTAAATGCAATTAAATTTCTTATAAATTAAATCTGGAATGTTTAGATAAGATTTTAACATTTATAAAATATAAAATACAGCACAATAAATTAGGTATACAACTTCCTTAAACACACCAGAATATTAGAATAAAATTTAGATTGGTTCAAAATATTAGAATATTTTATTTTACGCAACAATATTACCTTATGAATATGAAGTAAATGGTAGTTAATATTTTGTAGCATCCCCTTTAGCTTTCATAACAGCGTACAATCGATCTTGCATACTATATACAAGGTGTTTACAAACATTTCTATCAATATTAGCCCAAATAGACTTTATACGTGCCACTAACTCAGTTTTACTTGAAGGAGGATTTTCTTGAAGTTTTTTCTTCATTATACACCATAAGTTTTCGATGGGATTAAGATCTGGTGAATTTGGTGGCCAAGGAAGTACCTTAATGTTGCGTTGGCGGAACCAATTCTTAGTTGACACCGAGGTATGCGGGGACGCTAAATCTTGTTGAAAGATGAAATCATCTTCAAATAAATCTTCTGATGATGGAATCATGTAATATTCTAAAATTTCTTGATATATCAGAGAGTTAACCTTTTCGTAGACGATGCATAACTTTCCAGGTCCTTCTGCACTCATACAACCCCAAACCATGACACTAGCAGCAAATTTTACGGAACGTTTAAGGCATTCTTTATCAAATGCTTCTTGCTTCATTCTCCAAACTCGAATACCTTGATTACCATATGAAACACAAAACATACTTTCATCACTAAATAATATATTTTTCCAATCTTCATTGCTCCATAAACGTCTTGATTTACACCAATTCAATCTTATACGCTTTTGTCTTGCAGTCATGAGAGGTTTTGTTTTCGGTACACAAGATTCAAATTTAAATTTATGGAGACGTCTTAATGTTGTCGATGTAGAAGCTTCAACTCCTTCTTCTTTCCATTTTCGGTGCAAGAATCGCACACTTTTAAAACGGTTTTTCTTAACTATGCGCTTCAGTTTCCTGTCATCTCTAGCAGATGTTTTTGGTTTTCGGCCACCATTTCGGCGATTATTTTGAAATTTTTCAATTTTTGAATATTGTGTTAGTATTTTACTAACGCTCGATTGCGAACAATGTAAAAAATTCGCTATAAAACATTGATTTTTACCGTGCCGATACAAATCAACCATACGAAGTTTAGTAGATTCAGGAATATCACTCACACGGCACATTTTAAGACGAAAAAGAAACAAACTGCAAAAAAGAATACTGATTTTAAATAAAATAGTCTGAATTTAATCAATGATGCCACCAGTTAATAATTGGTAATAATTAAAGGAGAATTAATGTGAAATATTCTAATATTTTGAACCACTTGAATAAATATTCTAATATTTTGACTTTTCAAAATAATTTTTTTTGCAATTAATCTTTTCAAAAATGATATTAAATTTAAGATAACAAGTAAGTTTAATCAACAATAAGTTCTTAATAAAAATATCGTTTGCATATTTTCATTAAAAGACATTAAATTACCAAACGATATTTTCAATTTCTAAAAAAAAGGTAATTATTCTAATATTTTGAATATGAGCTGTAATTTTATTAGAAGAATATTACGATAGAATAGCGCGTAGAAAAAAACTCATAGCATTTTATCGTTCCTTTTCAGGGACATATAAAAAAATCGGTTGCAATATGATCTTTGAGCATTAATTGCTGGAAGTTCATTTTCGATTTCGGTCTGTGCATCTACATTTAAGTAATTTTTTGGATATTATACATATATATTAATTCGATACCTCATATTCAGGGCTTTCCAAAGGAATTTACATAGAATTCCGCTAATTAGCTGAAATTCCTGAAATAGAATTTTCAACTGACATATGTATTTCCGGACCGAACAAAATTTTTGTATGCATGGTTAATAGATTCAAATCTATTTCATCCATATTTATACAAATCTTTCATATACAGGGCTTCATAAAGAATTCGGATCACTTTCAGATGGAGAAAGGGGGAACAGGGGAAATTTGGTTTCTATGTGGTCGAATTACACATAATATTTTAACTTACTAAACGATGAAGTTTTGTTATAGTATTCTGAATGTGTTGGAAAGTGTTTTATAATCTATGCTAGAAGCATGATTTTTTGCTGTTGTTTTTTATTATTATTACTAGTTATTGCAACCCGGCTTTCCAAATTACAGAATATAGGTAAAAAATATTTTTTTTATTGAAAGTTTTTTACATCTAATATTTTTCAGATTTTTTTTTTCCTAACAATGCCAAAAATCATTTTTATATGAAAAGTAACACTTGTGTATTCAAATAAAGTTTTTAAAATTATTGAAAGCTATACTTTCGTATTGGCCTTAGCCAGGAGTTAGCAACTCAAGAAGTTGTCAAATATCGTTATTTACTGCATCCTTTTTAATTCTGATAGTTTCAATAATTTAAGAGGGTAGTTCAATTACACAAGTTTATGCTTTATATCTGTTACAGGCCAAACCCGATTTTAGGCCAAACTAGATTGGCCTACGCCAAACTAGTCTATCCTAACGCCCATCGGATAAACTAGTTTTTCCTAGGCCAAACCGGTTTATCCTAACGCCCATCGGATAAACTACTTTTTCCTAGGCCAAACTAGTCTATCCTAAGGCCCATAGGACAGACTAGTTTTTCCTAGGCCAAACTAGTTTGGCCTAACTCTTATAGGATAAACTAGTTCAGCCTGCTGTTTATTGGTCTGAACTAGTTTATCCTAGGCCAATTCAATTTGGCGTGATTTTATTTGATTCAATGACTGCATCAGCGCCAAAATTCTAGTTTGTCCTAAGCTGATCTAGTTTATCCTAGGCCAATGAAATTTTACGTGTTTTTAGCTCATGGGAAAGAAGCTCATCCTCTGTGAGCTCATCCAAAGAAAAAATGAGCTCACAGGTTCTGTATGTATGTATGTACGTAAGTAGGTACGTATGTACGTAACGCGATAACTCTTGATAGAAATAATGTAATTTGACAAGTTTTTTTTTTTTTTTTATCAGCTACCAAAGACTGAGAACTAATGTGCCCGTGGGTTCTGTATATATGTTTGTACGTAACGCAATAATTTTTGATAGAAATACTCGATTTGCATCAAACTTTCAATATAGGTTTATTCTTATGAGGAGCTTTTCTGATTAATTTTGGCAAGTCATTGGAGAAGAATAAGCGCGGAGGGGACGGGAGGCTGATTCGCCTCTTCCCTTAATTCAAATAAATGGATTTCTATGGATTATTAGCATTTTTTATTCAAATTTTAGATATAGGAGTATTCTGTTGAGGCGCCTTCATTAGTTGTGGATGTCAATTGTTTAAATATAAAGGGAGGGGAGAATAGGGGTAACGCCCCATAATTTATGTAAATGCTTTTTTCACGCAGAATTTACTGATTTACTTCAAATTTTAGAAATAGATTCATTCTGGTAAGGCGTTTCCCTAATTGGTTTTGGGGATTAATTGAATAAGAACAAAGGGAAGAACGGGGGAATCCCGCCTAATTTTGTTAAATGGGTTTTTCATGAAGAATTAACCGATTTCCTGCAAATCTTAGATTTGTTCATTCTGATAAAGCGTTTCACTGATTAATTTTGGTGGTTCTTTGGTTTTTGGTCTGAACTAGCAATTTATTTCCTTCCTTAAAATATATAAATTTGTTATAATACAGAATTATCCAATTTGCTTAAAATTTTGGACATGAATTCATTTGATCAGGTGCTTCTTTAGTTAATTTGGGTCTTTTCTTATGGTTATGTATAATGGGTTAGTGGACGATTTATCGCCTTTCTTAAATTAGATAAATGGGTTTTATGCCGTATTATCCGATTTGCCGTAAATTTTGAATATAGCTTATAGTTTTTTCTTTAAAAGGCGAATCCCTGAATTGTTTTGAGGGTTTAATGATTAAGTATAAAGGGAGGAATGTGGGATTATCCTCTGTAAATCAGATGAATGGTTTTTTGAGCAGAATTATCTGATTTGGTTCAAATTTTGGATAATTATTTAATTTTATAATGCGTATCTGTGATTAGTTTTGGGGATTCAATGGTTAAATATAAGTGGGGGAAATGGGAAAAAGTAATCCAACTTACTTTATTTTTCGAGGGTGTTATTCTATAAAAAAAATAAGGCTGAAATACACAATGACTGTAAACAGCCTGTGAATGCAAAGCCATCAGTTTAATTGGGCAATATTCTTTTAAATATTGATCCCGACTACTGCTTCATTGCTAACCTTGTGCAAAGTGATTTTGTCATCACCATTATAATGTATTTTATTCGATGCGTTATAGAATACTGTTAGAGGTTTACACGGGCCAGAATTTTGAGTTCCGGGCCCCGCCTTTCCCGAAGGAAAGTTATTTTGCCATGACCCTGCGTAAAAATTAAAAGTTCAGCCCGAGCCCTGCCTCTACAAAAATATGCGAAAAAAGACTCACTCCCGCTCATTCTGGCCCTACTCAATTTCTGCAAAAAATTCAGATTTTACTTACCATACAATTAGGATTCCTTTAAAAAATACTGCATACATACATATTGGATAAATTTACAATGTATTTTTAAATTACGAGGTTTTCACAGAATAAAAAATGCACAATATATTATTATTATTTAGTTTCTTAGACCTTTCAATATTGAAATGGGGATTCATTAAATAATTAATGTAGTTTAGAACAAAAGAAAAAAAAGGAGAGTTATAAACATCATAACTAAACTGTTCAGTAAAAAGTAAATTTGTGAATATGTTTCTCTGTCATTCCTTAAGACTTTTCTCAAATCCAAAAGAGCTACATCTTAAAACATTTCAGAATTAATTCATTTTCGGAAAGGCATAAGATTAACAGGCATTCTCACTCAGAAAATATGTAATCGAATGGCGTTAACCATTTTTCCATAAAAGCGATGTACCTTTGAGAAAATACTATTAAAGCTACGTTTTGAATCGAATTTTCGGTTACGACTTCACGGAAAAGAAAAACTTGACGCCGTGACAAGAATAGCTTATATGTCGACAAGAAATTAATTTCTAAAAAATGTAAAACGCTGTTCGATTCCAAATTATGTTCACCTTCAATCTGTCTCGAATATGCAATAATAATAATAATAATAAATGCAAACCTGATCTCAGTTGGCACGAGTCTGCAGGAAAAAAAAAACATGTAAAATGCATTATGTCTTTAGGGTGGACATGTGAAATTCCTGTATTGATGTTATAAGCAATTACTCTTGACACACATTTATACTTATTTTAGTGAAAGACATGATTTTTACCGGCCAAACCCGATTTAGAGCCAAATTAGATTAGCCTAGGCCAAACTATTTCATCCTAACGCCAATTATATAAACTAGATTTCCTACGCCAAACTTGTTTATCTATATGCCCGTAAGAAAAACTAGTTTTTACTAGGTAAGAGGGAAATCCGTCATTTTTCCTTCATACTTTACCATTAAACCCTCAAAACTATTCAGGGAATTGCCTTATCAGAAAGAACCTATAACCAAAATTTGAAGCAAATCCGTAATTTCTGCGTTAAAAACCATTTATCTAAATTATGGGGGGGGGGGGGGTACCTACATTGCCCTTTCTTTAACACTTAAACAATAAACATCCACAACTAATCCCGGAGGCGCCTTGTCAGAATAATCCTATATCTAACATTTTAAATGAAAACTGATAATTCTGAATGATAAATGCATTTCTCTAAATTAACGGTGGGGGATTAGACTCCCGTTCGCCCCCTTTGTTCTTATTCAGTGAATTTCCAAAACTAATCAGAAAAGTATCTTATCAGAAGGAACCTACATCCAAAATTTGAAGCTAATCGGATATTTATATCAAGAGTTATAGCGTTACGTACATTCGTACGTACATACATACAGAACCTGTGAGCCCTTTATTTCGCTGGCTTTGACGCCCGTGAGCTAAAAACACGGATAATTACATTGGCCTAGGTCAAACTAGATCAGCCTAGGAGAAACTAGAATGTTGGCGCTGAGGCAGTCATTGAATTCAATAAAATCACGCCAAATTGAATTGGCCTAGGATAAACTAGTTCAGACCAATAAACAGCAGGCTGAACTAGTTTATCCTATAAGAGTTAGGCCAAACTAGTTTGGCCTAGGAAAAACTAGTCTGTCCTATGGGCCTTAGGATAGACTAGTTTGGCCTAGGAAAAACTAGTCTATCCGATGGGCGTTAGGATAAACCGGTTTGGCCTAGGAAAAACTAGTTTATCCGATGGGCGTTAGGATAGACTGGTTTGGCCTAGGAAAAACTAGTTTATCCGATGGGCGTTAGGATAGACTAGTTTGGCCTAGGCCAATCTAGTTTGGCCTAAAATCGGGTTTGGCCTGTAACATATCTATTTTTTTATTTATTTAATTATAGATGAAGTTTTAATTTCGTTATGGAATATAAGATACAGAAATAAATGCTGAACTGTTTGTATTAATTTAAGTGCAAACGGTTTTATCTTTTACACGTGATAGAGACAGATTTTTTAAAAAATTCATGTTTCAAAATTATTTTAAAAACCATAAAAAATGAGTAAATTGTGACACGATTTTCAAACATATTGCATTCCAAAGTATACCTATTTCTCGTATTCGACTGGTGTAAAAATCGAAAATACATGATGTTTAGACGGTTAAAAAATTGCAAAAGTGAAATTTAATCGTCAGGTGTTGCCAATGTCAAAATGACATCAGTGCTACAACACATTTGTCTTTTATAACACAGATTATTCATCGTATCTGAAAATTGCGATCCTTCCAATCATACTTCAAGTTTATGCTCATACCTAAACTTGCCATAAAATGCTCATTTAAAATACATGCAAATTCATGTATCGACCATTTCTCATTTTCTCAGACGACATAACTGGTGCCTTGTTCAGCGTTCGGTGGATTTACAGCTTCGATAAATAACTTTTTTATGCGCGCTGACGTTAATCCGTACGAGCTCGGTAACCTTTTGTAAGGTGAGTCGTATATCAATCATTTTTATGTCTAAAATGCCTCCATTAGCTGTAACAGTGTTTTTCGCACGCTGGGATACAAACAAGTTCAGCTACTTGACTACACGAAGGCAAAAGTTCACACGCGGTAACCATTATTGCACAATATCACGAATTACATTTTTTTTTCTTTTTCAAAATGAAAATCAAAAAGTGTTTATTTAGCGAGTAAATTAATCAGTTAAAGTGGTTATGTGGATAAGAGGTATTGTTCTAGCTTTCAACAAGGTGTCAGACAATTTGCTCTTGTTGAAAACTGGTAGACAATTAATCAGACATTTATTTTCAAATGGAATCTGATTTTTACAAGGGCAAACAAGCAGTTATTGTGAGTTTTTTGCTCTTTGATGAATTCCTAGGAATACATTATCCAACTTCTCAAAGATGTATTAAATATTATTTAAATAAATAAATAAGTTACTTTTTTTTTTCAGAAATAAAGTTGCAGCACCCATTACATTTATTCCATAGACCTTGACCATTAAAACGCTAAAATTGTAACAAAAGTTTCAGTATCAACGTCCATCCGATGCGAATTTTGCGCACCTTACTTTTAAAAGTTGAATAACTCCTTTTTTTTTTTTCTTTGCATTTTTATACTGCTAAAATGGCGCGTAACAAAAAAAAATCGTCGGCTTAAACAAATTTACTGAAAATTTCCAACACGGGGATAGTATAAATATTTAAAATGTATGATATTTAGAAATTTAAAAAATCGCAGTAACGAAAATTGCAAAAGCAGAATTTCATCGGAAAGTGGTGCCATTCACTTTGTCTATGTGTACATACATGTAGACTGGCAGAGCATGGAAATTAAAGTTTATAAAGTCATTCAAAGAAAGATAAAAATATTGATTATTATGGTAATTGTTCTCGCATAGTAAAAAAGTTTTTTGTTGAGTGGAATTCTCACTCCGAACAAAAAAAATACGTTGTATTTGTCAAAGACAGCTCAATTGCAAAGCACTAAGCAGCATACACTAAAGGCGCCTTGTTCGAATCCTGTCTGGGCACTTTTTTTCACTCAGTTGAAAAATTATAATTGGAATGGTTTGTTTATTAATTAGAATAATTCTGATAAAATTAATATTGTAAAATTACGTATCGAACATTTTTTCTGAATTTCCGTTGCCTGCGATTTATTTCTGATATCAGACGGAATGTCATAATCAACAAGGCTCTCTCTGTAAGAAAGGTACCCCTAATTTGTACAGGATAGTTCAATTGGCAAAACGCTGGCAGCTTACGCCAAAGGTTCCTGATTCGAATTTTGGCTGGACACTTTTTTCACTCAATTGGAAACCTTCAACTCGTATGGAGGTAATACTCAACTCGTACTTCAACTCGTATAATGGTAACTTCAAGTTTGTTTGGCAATTAGAATAAACATTTTTAAAATGATGTGGAGCAAAAACGCATCCAGCGATTTATTTATTTATTTAGTTAGTTTTGGTTATTAGGGATTTATTATGTTGAGCTGATTTAGGTATGAGCTCAGATGTTACAATCAACACTGTTCTCTCAGTGAGAGAGTGACAAAATGACATATGTCTGTTATTCTAAAAAATCACGAACATTTGCTGCACTCAAGTAAAAGAAAGTTATTTCATATCGATCTCATCAAGCCATACTGCCTTTCAAATTTTAGTTTAAACTTTTGATAAAATATTAATAACTGTAAAAACTATTGCATTGCATTTTTCATTAAATTATTTTTAAATCAAGATAATTTATAGACCGATAGACAACAGGACAAACAATTACCTTGTCGAATTGCACCCAAAAATATGAAAACATGGAGGATTGAGAGGAGGGAAACATAATTGTAAACCTATGAGTCAACCAATAAAATCGAGTTTTTAGGTGTTTTTCATCAAGATATGACTTGGCAGACCGATTGTGTTTTAATATGCGAATCAAAAAAAAAATAACTAATCCAGATTTTCACACGTAAACTCAATGAGAGGATTTTCTGTGCTGCTACCTCCCGATCTATTAGATACTATATTCTATGGTATTACTAAAAAAAATGTTATGTTATGGACCGTCAAACTTTCAATCCAAAAGGTTTCAATAATTTTGCCTATTATTGTATTTTCTTATGTATCCACTGTGATTAACGTTGAATAATATTTAAATAAAATATTTTTAAATTGTATTTATGTTTTTCTCAACTGCCTATTAAATTCCTCTGTATCGAAAAAAAAAGGTTTTTGTTTATTTGAAATAGGGCAGGTCTGTAAGGGTTAAAGGAAAAAAAGATTAATCCATGTGCTAAATTATTATGCAGGCCGTTGACTGAGATTTTCTTATGTCGATTATTTTCAAAGTCAAAAAATACAGATAAGATGTAAATCAGGTTTTCTATTGTCAAGCTTATTTAGAATAACAGAAGTTAAGGCTATCTTAAAACATGCCAGAGGGCAAATGAAACATTAAATATTTCTTTCCGGAGAACAAACAAAATCAGAAATTCACATCATACATCTGTTTTATTAAAAAGACATCCCCGGAGCATTTTGTTATTCCTTATTAATCCCTTCAGGAAAGCACTCGAGTGTGTAAAACCCTTTGCAACGTAATCGGCACCTTCACCCAAATTACGACCAACGTTTTCGGTTCATCCTTCGCTTTCCCACACTTTCTTTCGACTATTCTCAATCGTTGGACAGTCAAATCACGACTTCTTTCCCTCCTTCCTATCCTCTAACTCTAAACGCCTTAATCCGGCCGGACTTGTCGAAACGTCGCGTCGCAGAAATTCTCTTAGGAATGGACTCGCGAATTTCTGATTCATTTGAAACGGACGAAGGAATCACGTTTTTGCATCTGATTAAAGGCAGTGATAAATTTGATTTCTTTTTCTATCGAATCATTCCGGTATGAATAATCTTTTCCCACAAACTTAACGAACGGAAAGGCTGCAGACGCGAGCCAATTTCGGAAGTAACTAGAAAAATTTCGACGATGACTGTTTTTGCAAATAAGAAAAACACCCTATCGACCGGGGGATCTGAGAGATGAATTCGATCACAAACGGGAAATTGATTTTTTTAGACTATATTTTATTCGAAAAAAAGTTGCCGATAAGTCTTGTCCATCTCAATATTTTTTTTTTTTTTTTTTTTTTTTTTTCAGAAAATAAATAATTTTTTTCATGCTCATCGTGGGAAATGTTTATATTGAGTTTTTCTTTGAATGATCCATTTGAAAATGCTAGTATCAGTATCTAGTACACTGTTTTGTGTGTCATCAATGTAGCAAGCGAAGCGGCATATCAAATTTTATTTGCTTGATGATACACAAATTTAAATTATAACTGGTAGATAACAGACACATGTTTGATGAATATCGTGAAAAATAGCTCTTTTCAGTATAATCCGGGAAGTAGGTCTCTCGATGTTCTAGTAGTTTTCTGAAATGTAATATGGAATTTACGCTTTTTCAACGGATATTGAAATCATAACCAGAACGTACAATAAATATTCACATCCTTATAGGATCCGATACACTAAAAATAATTATTATTATTTTATTTTAAAAAAAATTGTGGGAATTTATTTTTTATTTTTTCTTACTTTATTTTTTTATTTATTTGAAAAGTCTATAAGTACACAAATATTTTCTCGTTCAAATAATAATTATTTGGAAGAGAAAATATTTGTGCATTTGTAGCCTTTTCAAAAGAATAATAAATAAATAAATGAATTCCCACAACTTTCTTTTTTTCACCTTCGTGAGTCCAATTGTCAGTAATGAAACAAGAGTGATGAAATGAAAGATAATGAAAAGGAGAAAATGCAAAGAAAGTAAGAAAGCATAATAATTAATTATTAACAATATATTTGCATGTGCAGTCGTAGTGGGAAAAAAGTAAACATTCCCTACTAACTCCCAAAAAAATAAAGTTTATTTTTAAATGATGTGCATAAAATTTGCTTAGGGGCCCCTTTACTTATTAAAATAAACTCTAACCTTTTTTTATAGCAGTACCCAATTCTGGCAGCATAAATGAACTCTACACCGTTCAATTAGCCTAAAAACAAATTTTCGTACAATTTGTGCGATAAGTTTCTAAAAAATTAATTACTTTAAAGCATACTTATTTTTTGGGCTGTATCCAAATTTTCAGTCTGATACTCGATTACTGACCGAAAGAGCCCCATCCTTGATCAAGGCGTCTTAGGCGCCACTTAAGCAGTCATTGAAGGCAGATAGATTATAGGATACCATAATAAGTTTCAAAATATCTACTCACTTCTGTAGTAGACGGGACATCATTACCGCTTTTAAGCATAACTTGAAAACTACTAGGAAGAAAAATTTGAAATTTTGGATATCTATAAAGCAAGACTTAATAAATCTAAATCCATAAAAAAAGTGTAGTTTGCAATTCATAATTTTGTCGAATATTAATTTCATAATTCATAATTCATATCACAAAATTATAAAAATTGAACGTTCAATGTATTTATGTTTGAGTATTTTAGTATTATTGCTACATAAAAATTTAGCATATTAGGAGTTTAATTTCAAGAAATATTAATAAAAATATGAAAAAGTACTTTAAGATTAGAAAGACTAAATTTTGAATGTTTATAATTCAAAAGACTTGAAATTTGATGTCTAGGCATAGTTTGAACCATGGAACTATTAAGAAAAGAAACTGACATATCCTTAAAATAATGCAGCTTCAACTATAACCGCTTTCGCAGGGATTCATTTCCTCAGCATAAAACGTCCACCAGTAAATTTAAGTAGAAAACGTTTCTTTATTTAAACGCCTCATTAATGAAAGATTTCAATCAGAAATCACAGTAAAAAATGATATCCCTTTTTACTGGTAGAAGTTTACTTTGTGACAACCGAAACAACCTTCTGGCTTCGTCAGTGAAAAGATTGCAATACTTGATGAAATTGATGCCAGTAAAAGAAACAGAGCATTTTCATTGTGTTCGCGAAATACATTTTCATCAAAGAGGCGTTTTTATTAGCTAAAGTTCCCTGTACAAGCAAAGCCCGATCGAGTTGAAGTTAGACCTAAAGCCTGTTAAAAATTGCCCGCCCCATTCCCGGAGACACTTTCAGAAAAAAAGTAGGTTTATTTGATGACTTGACAAAGTTATTTGGGTGAAAGTTTCAAGTTTTCAAAAAAAAAAAATTAACTTACAAGAATAATTAAGAAAATGAATTACTAATTGCTAAAACGGACGTCAAATACTAATAAAATACATAAAAAGATCTTAATAATTTGACATGTTTCGATTGAATTTACTCAATCATCATCAGAAAAAACAAAAATACAAATAAACACAAAGATGGAAAATGACAATAAACTGTTACAAATGAAATTTAAAAATAAATTTTTTTATTTTTAAATTTCATTTGTACAAGTTTATTGTCATTTTCCATCTTTGTGTTTATTTGTATTTTTGTTTTTTCTGATGATGATTGAGTAAATTCAATCGAAACATGTCAAATTATTAAGATCTTTTTATGTATTTTATTAGTATTTGACGTCCGTTTTAGCAATTAAATATTTTAATATATATTTTTTGAAACATTTTTAATGGACGTATAAGAAAACTGCTTTTTATAATTAATAAATGAATTCCTATTTACTTTCTCAAATAAGCATTTGTATAATTCGCAAACGTCAATGACCCACAGTTTATGTTGCAGAAATAATGAGGACATGTTTTTCAAAAATTGCCTTATCCAAAATCATAAATATTGTGTTTTCTCTAATATTCTAGTAATCATTTTAAACTATAATTTTGACATTGTAAAATCCTCGTTCTATTGAATCCAATAGACACAGTATGCAGTTTTTGGCATTTTCCCCAAATTTGATTTTCTGGATATGGCAAATTTTGAAAATTATAAGTATTCTCAAAATGAAAAACGACTTTTACAGAAAAGTACTTAGGTTAAAAGCTTCTAAAATTTTTATTGAGTCATTCAGAATAGTTCAATTTTATGTTTCATATTTTATAAAACAATATTATTTGAAAGGTACTTGATTAAGGGAAAAAAATCAGCCACACAATTTTTGGGCCCTTGAAATTGGTGGGCCCAGGGCCAAGGCCCCGGATGCCCATGCATTAATCAGACCGCCTGTGTACAAGTTTGCTGATGGAAATTTTTAGCCGCAGCCATTAGAAATTGTCGATCTGATTAATCGCCATCTTGTGACAACCCCCTAAGTTGCTTCACTCGCAACTGATATAGATAATGTACTATATGCCTCCTCCTATTTATTCATAACTGGCCCCAAAAGCAAATTTTATACAACTCATTTAACCACTTCTCTGCTTTTTCCGTACGTCATACGAGCAACGTGTTTTTGCAAATCATGATTTACCTGTACCACTTACGGGCATTCCAATCATAATTTATTGGAATACATTATGTGATTATTGGATATGATATTGTCTGTAGTGTCTGTTTTCTTTTACAATATGTAACCCGAACAATTTTTCTGATTCAATGAGGCAAAAATTTCTGTTTTTAAAAACCGGTGATAAAAGATTAAAAATTCTGGAAAAGACATTAAAAAAAAAAAAAAAAAAAAAAAAAAAAAAAAAAGCTTTTTTTTTTTTTTTTTTCTCTCCAAATTTTGATCAGTTAAATGGTTAAAAGTAGATTTTATTTCCAATTGTTCCGTATTTAACATTCTTTTACAATAATTTGTTGAGGAGTTAATAGGGGGTGTTTACTTTTTTTTCATGGTTGTACTTTCGAGAAAACTTTGCAACTTTTGGGCAAAACTTCGGACCTAAAGAAAATTCCGAATTCTTTTCTTAGTGGGAAGAGCATTGTAATAGCATTCAAATTTTCAAGATTTTCCTTATCCCATTAGCGCCTGGCGTCCCATTTTTGGGACAGTTTTAAAATATTCAAGTAAGCGCATTTCACACCAGTAAAAAAGGAGGATAAATAAATGCTTCCTTTCTCGAGACAAAGTCCTCGATAAATTAAGATACAAGTTATTATACCTTTAAAAGTGGTGGGAAAATGCAAAATTTGAATTTTAACGAAGAAAATAATTCAGGCATTAAAGGGTTATAAAAGATGCTTCAATAATTTCGTGTTTTGTATGTATCCCTTCTTTCGCCTAAATCATAGGTTTCCACACATTGCAATCACATTTTAATCACATTTTAATCACACATTGCAATCACATTTTTTGCAAATCCTTATAAAAAAAAGTTATACATTTATTATTAAAACAATTTTAAAACTGCTACGATCTTGTATCCTTTTACTTCAAGTTATAGTAGTACAAGGGAAAACATAAAATAGTATACTTAATATTACCAGAATTTATATTAATTTTATTAAATTACTGCTACGATGTTAGACTGGGTGTTAAGTTGATGTCAACCCGGCAACCTCTTAAAGCTGCCTTCTGTACTATTGCATGTACACTATCTACCAAAAAGTATTTGTACACTTTCAGTTTTTGACATTTTGTCAAATATTTAAAAATATACTGGTCGGATTCTTCTGGAACTTCAGAAATATAAAGATTATGTTTCACTTTATATTTATTTACATTCATTTGTTAAGCGGGCAATTAGGGGGCCGGCAAAAAAACAAAGAATAATAGAAATATTTGGGATCGCCCTGTACATGAAAATGCACGAAACGACTTATCGCTTTAGAATACAAATATATGAATACAGTAGAATATGTACACTAATTTTTGTGAGAATAGCATGCATATTTATGGCGATAGAGCGATTTTTTTGAAAAATTCAAAAAATTCTGGTATGTTTTTTGTTTATATCATACTGGGTTTTTGACCAAATTTAACGCAAATTTCAGAAAAATTGGCAAAATGCAGTAGAAAAAATGTAGCGCAATTGGAATATAAATATATTAAATATTTTATGAAATATGAGTAGTGCGCATGCGCGAACTAGAAAAACATTTTTTTTACATCATTTAATAGTCAATTCTATGGGGTGACTTATAAAAAAAATCCAATCAAATATCGTGAAAATTCAAAAAGATATCATTATTTTAGTGAGATGTTTTTACTCTGCTCCCTAAAAACGGCTGAATCTTAAGGGATTCTCCACAAATTGACATTTTTTAATAACTGACTTTAAAAAAAAACTAGTATTGAATTAATACAATATCTAATACAATATTGCTGCTAATAAGTACTTGACAATTGTGATAGAAAAGAAAAAGAGCTTTATTCGCATTCAGGGCCAAAACTAACAGAGGGGGGGGGGGGGGGGAGAAGGGCATGTGCTCCGGGCGCTAGGATGAAAGTGTTCCAAATGTATCTTTCGTTTGGCGATTTTTTTCATGGCTATGATTAGCATAATATTGTTAAAATTATTATATCTGGGCTATGCTAAAGCATAAAAAAATCTAATGATGATGGCTTAAGGTCCCTGCCCCTACCCGCGAAAATGCTCACGAGCTAATGCTATTCCTATGGGGATGCATTTTTCTAACTCTTTTGCATTTGGATATTTTTAAATAATATGTTTTGCATTGGATAGCGGAAGTCCTTTTCAAGATCGCTCCGTGATTGCTTTTTCAATTTTGGCGTAGATATTTTTATAATGTTTCTTTCACTTCCAAAAGCGGTTCTGAAAGTGAAACTAACTTTATAAAAAATATCTATGACTCAAATCGAAAAAGTAGTCAAGGAGCGATTTTGAGAGGGACTTCCGCTATCCAATGCAAAAAAAAAAAAAAAAAAAAAAAAAAAAAAAAATGAAAATTTCAAAATGCGAAAGAGTTATTAGAAAAATGCCTCCCCACAGGAATAGCATTAGCTCAGCAGTGTCTTCGCGGGCAGGGACAAGGGCCTTAAAGATGCTGTTGAAAGTAGAATTTTTTTTATTCGGTTTAAAGTATCAAATTGGAGTATTTTAATAAAGCAGAATACGTTATTTTATATTACATATTTTAAGTTTTAAAATAAGTCGGCTATTAATAAATTGGAGAAATTTTCTTTGTAAATATGCTTTGCGAAGGAGGGGGAAAGGAGTACCTTCAAAATCCACGTTTGCCTCGGGAAAAAAAGACTGGTTTTGGCCGTTCACATTTAATAATTTGTAGATCCTCCTCGAGAGGCAATTACAGCTGCGACTCTCCTGGGCATGCTCTCAACTAGTCCTTGTATTACATTTAATGGTATTTTATTCCACTCTGTTTGCACAAGGCAGGTAAGCTCTTTTACTGATTTTGGGCGTGTGTCACCCGCCTTAATTCGACGATCCAACTCGTCCCAGAGGTTCTCTGTTGGGTTCAGGTCTGGGCTCTGGGCAGGCCACTCGAGTCGATGCACTCCATTATCAGCATACCAATCCATGCTGGACCTCGCTACATGGCAGCTTGCGTTGTCATCCTGGAAATAACATGGGTCCAATCCATAGTATTGCCACAACGTAGGAAGTACACTGTTGTCCAGTATATTACAGTAGGCATCGGCATTAAGCTTACCATGAATTGGGACCAAGGGTCCTAGTCCGAACCAGGAAAAACAACCCCAGAACATAATTCCCCCTCCGCCAAATTTAACTGTGGGCACAATACATTCTGGCAGGAGGCGTTCTCCAGGCAGACGCCAGACCCAGACCCTACCATCAGAACGGTAGAGGGTGAACCTTGATTCATCACTCCAGAGAACCTGTTTCCATTGCTGTACAGTCCATTGCTGGCGTGTTTTGCACCAACTTAACCGAGCTGCGCGGTTGGACTTGGTGATTAAAGGCTTATGGGCAGCAGCACGGCCATAAAAATTAAGCAGATGAGCTTCCTTACGGATGGTATTCATGGAAACAACACATCCTGAAGCTTGTTGAAATTCTTGGCGTATGTGTAACATTGGTTGGTTGCGGTTCTTCCGAATTTCTCTAGACAGAACCCGTCGGTCTCTATCTCCCAGTTTCGTCGGTCTGTCTACTCTGGCCACATTCTGACAATCACCATTCTGCTTCCATTTTCTAATCACATAAGCCACAGTCGTTTTGGGGTAATTAAGCTCGCAAGGTATGTCGATTAAAGATCGGCTATTTCGGTGGTACCCGATGATCACACCTTTCTCAAAATCAGACAGCTCTGTTCTTCTTGGCATCATGCATGCGATTGATGTCAGTGTTGTTTTCGACACCACATTTAACAGTGGAGAACTTGACGTATTTCAGGATCGCAGATATCGGCATTTGCATAAGAGCCATTATCAATTATGTTTCAATGGGTAGATTTGACACAAATGCTTCGATTTTTTATAATTATTTTTATCCTGAAATAGGTTCGTTCTGGTAATTATCTAAGAAAAGAAGTAAATCACCAGTAAAAAACGTAAATGGAGATTTGGCAATTTGCGTAAAATCTGACGTCATTCAACTGCTTTCAGAGACCAATTGAAAATCAGTTCACTCCTATCCACAATAACTTTCTGAATTTCCACGAAATTCGATCGGATTTTTTTATGGGTAGCTCCATAGAGTTGAATATTAAATTATGTAAAATGATAAATTTTATCGTTCACGCATACGCTGATTAAAAAATATTTCATACAAATACTCATATTTTAGAAAACTTTTAATATATTTATATTTCAATAGCACCTTATTCTTTCTACTACATTTTGCGAATTTTTCTGAATGTGGCTTTATATTTGGTTGAAAATATTGCATGACATAGAACATTTTAGAAAATATTTAATATATTTATATTTCAATGAATTTTGGTGAACTCCCCCCCCCCCCCCTCCCTTTTCTTCTTTGCAAAGCATCTGCAAAAGTATTTGCAAAGAAAAATTTTCTAATTTATTAATAGCCGACTTATTTTAAAACTGAAAATATGTAATATTGATTAAAGTAGTCTGCTTTGTTTAAAAAAAAAATGATACCTTAAAATCGTGAAACCGAATCAAAACGAAAAAAAAAAAATCTGCTTTATGCGGGATCTTTATGCCATCATCATTAGATTCTTCTATGCTTTGGTATAGGAGAAATGCTTTGAATGGGACGATTTTGACAATATCATGCTAAACATAGACATGGAAAAAATCGCCAAACAAAATGTACATTTGGGACACTTTCATCCTAGCGCCCGGGGCACATGCCCTTTCCCCCAACCCTCTCTTAATTTTGGCCCTGAATGTGAATAAAGCTCTTTTTCTTTTCTATCACAATTGTCAAGTACTTATTAGCAGCAATATTGTATTAGATATTGTATTAATTCAATGCTAGTTTTTTTTTTTTAAAGTCAGTTATTAAAAAATGTCAATTTGTGGAGAATCCCTTAAGATTCAGCCGTTTTTAGAGAGCAGAGTAAAAAGATCTCACTAAAATAATGATATCTTTTTGAATTTTCACGATATTTGATTGGATTTTTTTTATAAGTCACTCCATAGAATTGACTATTAAATAATGTAAAAAAAATGTTTTTCTAGTTCGTGCATGCGCAGATAAAAATTATTTTATACAACTACTCATATTTCATAAAATATTTAATATATTTATATTCCAATTGCGCTACATTTTTTCTACTGCATTTTGCCAATTTTTCTGAAATTTGCGTTAAATTTGGTCAAAAACCCAGCATGATATAAACAAAAAACATACCAGAATTTTTTTAATTTTTCAAAAAAATCGCTCTATCGCCATAAATATACATGCTATTCTCACAAAAATTAGTGTACATATTCTACTGTATTCATATATTTGTATTCTAAAGCGATAAGTCGTTTCGTGCATTTTCATGTACAGGGCGATCCCAAATATTTCTATTATTCTTTGTTTTTTTGCCGGCCCCCTAATTACCCGCTTAACAAATGAATGTAAATAAATATAAAGTGAAACATAATCTTTATATTTCTGAAGTTCCAGAAGAATCCGACCAGTATATTTTTAAATATTTGACAAAATGTCAAAAACTGAAAGTGTACAAATACTTTTTGGTAGATAGTGTATATATCTGTGGCTTCCAGTAATAACTAAGTAAGGCACATTTTTAATATTTTGAGTAATTACCGTTTAAAGTTTTCAAAAAGGTCTTTTTATCATTACTTTTATAAAACAGATTAGAGCTTAATAATTTTCACTACATTCAATTAGGATATAAGAACCTCTTTTTTTGTCAAAATAGTTATATAAATATAGTTTTTATTAATTGAGAACCAATTAAAAAATATAACTTTATCTGGTTATTACCGTTTTACATTTATTTTTAATAAGTGTAAAACGGTAATAACCAGATAAAGTTACATTTAATAATTACATTTAATATTATTTTTAATAAATGTAAACAAAATTAAATATTTATTTACATTTTAAACAATAATTTCACAATACATTGTGAATTTTTTATTAAATTAAATTAAATTATTTCATTTATTATTAAATTAAAATTAATATATTTGTAGCGTTGTCTTTAAAAAATTAATATTTAATTTAAATTTATAATTTCTGTTCTAATTATGATAAAAAAAATTTCATTTTTATCAACTTTTATTATTATAATTGTTTATTTAAATTATATTAAAAGAATACATAGCATTAACCAGATCATTTACTTTGTGGGATTATTTTGCAAATTTATCCACTAGCTGGGTGCAGTTACCCGCCACAGATAGGTATTTTTTATAGTTTATTGACGTTGATTTAATTATTTAGAGATATTTATAAGTTATACAAGCCATTTTTTGTTATTTTTATAATTATAGACGATTTAAAAAAAAAAATAGAAATCTTATCTGGTTATTACCGTTACTTTATGCACCTACCCGATTATTACTGTTTTTTCAATTTGTAAATGAAAATTTACAGTCGCCCTATGACGGGAAGTATTCGATTTTCACTTTTCAATACTATGGCAGATGAAAATACTCTTTTAAAGCTACATTTTACCAAATTATCTCAATTTTTTCAACAATGTGCCTTGCCTGGTTATTACCGGAATACCACAGATATATGGTCTGTTGCTTTTGTAACGATTTTAAATATCTTCACTTTAAGTGCATAATCACTTTTTTTTTTTTTTTTTTTTTTTTTTTTTTTAAGCGAAAGTACAGATAGTGTCTTTGGTAGAATTTTTGCCAGCTTAGGAATTAAAAAAATCTTTTCTTTTAAAAAATAATTTTTTTTTTATGGTTTTTCTTTTTTATGGTTATTATTATTTAATTTTTTAATTCATTTATTTTATTTTTCATTTTTAAAAACTACTTTATTTATTCTTTAATTTATGTAAAATTTCTTGTTTACTACAGATGAACTTTAGCTTATTTAATGGCTCTCATTTGTCTCTGTAAATCTCTTACATATCGCCTAGATCTAAAGTTGGTCCGCAACTTGAAGTCTATCAAAAAGCTTAACGTTATTTAAATGTTTTTATATTTTAGATGAGATGTCACAATTGTTAACCAACCACTCCCCCCTGTCACATTGTGCCATATTTTGTGGAACTCAACATCTTGAAGTAAGGCTTCTGGTAGGAGCCCTATCTTGAAGTGTGACGTAATAAGTGATTGACTTCTAATATTGTGCAGAGGCTGCTGTTATCGACACGTTTCACAAGGTACAAAACAGTAACCACTGGTGGCTTTTTGCACCTATTGTTTAATCATCATCATCATCATCATCATCATTATTATTATTATTATTATTATTATTATTATTACTATTAAACTGAAGTATTCCTTATCCTAATTTCTTATCCTCACATATCCCATCTCATTGTTATTTAAACTTTAATGCTCGAAATGATTTATTTGTGTTTATGTTGGTTAATGTT
Organism: Maratus speculifer; assembly: GCA_964019185.1. Classification (NCBI taxonomy): domain Eukaryota; kingdom Metazoa; phylum Arthropoda; class Arachnida; order Araneae; family Salticidae; genus Maratus; species Maratus speculifer. Next base: position 26,717,963 of record OZ025296.1, read on the forward strand.
TCATTTTAAAACTAATAAACTCACCAGACGTTGCCCTCGATATATTCAAAATTAACTTATTGTTTTCAGGAATTACTTTATATATATCTGGTTACTCCCAAGCGCGAGGTTTCACAGAAACAGCTTTTGGTGATAAAGGGGTTACTTAGAAAATCATCACTAGAATTTTTTCACTTTTTGTTTGCTGTATTTCAGAAAAAATCCATGGCCTCACTTTCTTTATTTAATTTAAATAAAACCTATTTCACAGGGTTTTTTTTTCCGTTAACGATGGCGAAAAGTCTTCTCTACACAGACATATCAAATATAAGATGAGATAGATAAAGCATCAAATAGATATTTTGACAAAGAAGAAAACTGACAAACAAATACGCGCTACACATGCAAAGAATAGACAAAATTTATTTTATGAATATATATCGAGGGATAATAATTGCAGTAAGAGTATATGGGTCATTTTCTCTTAACTGGTCAATTTGGACATCATACATTTTTAAAAAATAATGTTAATTTTTTCTTTAAAATTGGTTTCCATTGTGTTCAGACAATGTCTCTAACTAATAAAATAGATATTAATTATAAAAAGAAGTTTTCTTTTATGTCCATTAAAAAGGTTTCAAAAATATATATTAAAATATTTAATTGCTAAAACGGACGTCAAATACTAATAAAGTACATCAAAAGATCTTAATAATTTGACATGTTTCGATTGAATTTACTCAATCATCATCAGAAAAAGAAAAATACAAATAAACACAAAGATGGAAAATGACAATGAAAAGATTGTGATAGAAGAGAAAAGATTCATGATAGACTTAAGCATGAAAATTTTCAGAATTTTGTCTCATCTGAATGAATAGTTTGGAAAATTATCATGAATTACCCATGATATAGAGACGTTTATAAAAGACTCGTGAAAGGGATTTAAGAATACTTTTTAAATGTTTGAAGGAAACCTTTAATACTGTTTGAAAATGCTCTCAATCATATGCCTCCAACTAAGGCTGTATATGTTTTTAAAGATCTGGTAGCCAGCAAAAAGTTTTATCGCGAGTAAAAGTTATTTATTTCTCCGCTTGCCACCGTCATTATTCTCAAAAAGCAGAAAATTTGTTTTATAAATTAAATGAGAAAAAATAGTAACAAACATAGTTCAGAATTATTAATTACATAAGTTAGAGCAGCACCTACTTTAGAAAGATAATATTAGAAAGAAAGATAAATTAAGTTTTATAATGAAACTTCTCAAAATTATATATAATTGAGAAAAAAAAGAAACTGTAAAAGTTGAATTATCCGGTATGTTCAGGAAAGTTGGCTTTATGATGAATGCTTAAAATGTTTAGGTATAGAGCTATATGTGGTATAGTGCTAATGTTTATATAGTGCTACAAAATCTATATCTGACAGTGGAGTTGTGGAGATGGGAGAGGGGGAATAAATTTAAAAAAATTGTAAAAAAATGGAGAGGGGAAACAATATTATTTCCCATTTTCTTGCTGAAGTCAGTGAAATAATTCTGATTTTATTATTTTAAAATTTTGCACTTAATGAACTTATTTTTGCAAAATTAAAAAAAAATGTCAAAAGTACTTTTCGTTTGAATATAATTTCAAAGTTTAGTTTTTACTATTTTGTAACGTTGCAACATCCGTAATAATGCATCTTATGATAATTTAAATTTAACACTGTGACTAAAATAAGTATGTGGTTATTCTTTGAAAACATTTGTAGCCAAGTAATGTATTAATTGAAAAAAAAAAAAAAAAAAAAAAAAAAAAGAATGTTTTTGCTTTCTTCTATTTTCAATAGATGAAAATATTGTATTCGAAATGTTTTTTGACTTCCGGCTTTCGACGGATTTATTCGTTTTAAGGGTCAGAGATTAAAAAAAAACATGTTTATATAACATATTTGTCAGCCCGTTTGCGTGTTCATCTGTCGCCATTGTACTACTGAAAAGTGTATAAAGTTATGCATAAAATTTAACTAGATTTTCTAAATTGTATGTATTTGGCTGAGACAAGCACACTGTAAAAAATCTGCGCAATGTTCTTGATATTTACTGTGTAACATTCCTGGGTTTTCTCGGATTATTTCTGCTCATACAAGAATACCGAGAAATCTTGTGTAATACCTTCCACAATCTCGTGTAACTTTTCGGAATAGTTGAGAAAGTGGAAATTACTGATAAACTGTGAAACGTTCCGAATATTTTCTGTGTAATATTCCTTAGTTTTAGTAGGCATACTTTTTGAGCTTTTGTGTAACTTTTCGGATTTATTCTAAAATAGAAATTATTGGTAATCTGCGCAAAGTTACATATGTTTTGCGTGTAATATTCCTTATTTTGTGATTAATATATTAATTACAAAAAAAAAATCGTTATTCTGCGTGTCTGTCATTTTATTATCCCAGTTGTGAAAACACTACGAGATCTTGCGCTCTAAAAAAATAACACGAAGGTGCGAATACCCTTCTAATTGTGCATCTCAAAGCTCCTGTTCAAATTTCTGCCCTGTACAGTTCCTGAGCTATATTTTACATGTACAAACTAATTTTTTGTGTGTTTATCATTTTCCTCGCTTAGTTATGTATCGAATATGGAAACTAGAGTCACTAATTTTTACCGAAGCTTTAACAACGCATTTAATTGTGATTATCGAATATTTTTTTTTCCAGTTTAGACTCTGAAAACTCTTCTTGGAATTTATTTCCATATGAACTGCTTTTTTGCGTGTGGGTCATTTTGTTGCCTCAGTCGAAGAAAAAGACTATGGTATCTAGAGCAACTAACTTTGGAATGAAAGTGCGTATGCCCATCTTATTGTGCATTTTGAAACCTATTTTTCCAAATTCTACCAAGGATTGTTTTTCGAAATTATTTTATCAGCGATTATTTGACGAAATTCTCGATCTTAGTACCGCAACTTTTTCTCCAAATACCTACTATTTCCGATTAGTAATATTCGCCTTATTTAATCAGCAGTCCCGTTTAGAGGATTTTTTTACAATGTCTATCACTATTTCCGAATGGTAATCTTTCTGCCATTAAATAAAACAATTATTACTATTCGGAAATAGTTTGATGCTCATATCAAAAACTTAATATCTAGGTATATGCATTCGCGTCGTAAGCGAGATTTTTTGTCCAAAGAATGAAAACTTTATCTTAAAATAAATGGAAATTTTTTACATTTGTTGTAAGAGCGATGTTCTGGTGATGTTGAAACTGAAGTAAATTCAGGTATTAATCGGTATCATGTCTTAAGGGAGTTCGACTGTTCCCCAAAACAATAAATCTAGCATAAAAATTATTATAAACAAAATCAACGCTTGAAGGGGAAATGGGAGAAGCTCTGGCCAACTATTTTTTTTTTCAAAATATTGAGTCTATAACATGAAACTAAAGTCATATCAGTAGAGAAATGTTTAAATTTTGTCCCCCTTTCCCCTCCCTTCTTTAGTATCTACAAGCTACATATGTCTATAGAGGATGAAAAGGTACAATTTTAAGTTACTTACTAAAAAATATTACTAATTTTGTGGCAAGGTTATTGTGCCTAAATGTGATTCATAAGCATGGTAATTTTTTTTTACTTTAAATCTTAATACAGGAATCCCAAATGCTATATAATAAGGCATTCGATTTTTAACGAAACTGTAAGCATTTTTCTGCATTGATAACATTTTCTTAGAGATTTTCAATCAAATAGACATCGTTGATTTTATAGCGCCCCCGTGTTTCTTAAATTTAGCGTATTAACCAAAATTGCCTCTCAAATTTTTAACTTTGAAGATCAAATATTCTCACTAAGAAACGTAAGGAAACTATGTCTGTTTCATTTAACTGACCAATAAACCGTTAAAAAAGGTGCTCAGTTTGTGGATTAGAATTTAAAAAACTACCAGGTAAGTTTGTATGGTATTCTTTATACAGTGTATAAAAATAATTAACCCGGAGAACACGCACTTACCCAGGATACGAATGGTTTAACTTCGTCACCAATAAAATCAAGTTATAACAGTTACTTTATTTAGACGGAGATAATTCTTAAAAATTTTGCAATAAAATAGGTTGAAGAATACTTAAAAAAACTAGTGATTGCAATTGTAAAAACCATAAGCACTCCGGGTCTTTTAGGTCCTGTGCGCGTCCTCCCGGGTTAAAGTAAATTTTATGTTTAATTAAGTTGTCGTAAGTCGCATAATCCCCCATTTAAAAATGTTCTTTAACTTAGCACTTAAGTATGTATTTAAGCAAGTTAATTTATATGCATAATCAGACTTATATAAAATAAAAAATTCTATGCATATTATCATAAGTTAAAAACTTTCTGTAAATTAAATGAAGGATTATAAGTGAAAACTAAACAAAATTTTATAATATCAATTTAAGAAAAAAAATATTACATAAATTAAGAATTGCTGGATTTTTATCAGGTTTTTAAGGAAGTCAATAATTCAATTATTATGCTGAATTTTTTAACATTTGTCAGGCATTTTTTTTTTATGTTATTTTCTTTATAAAAATTCTGAATAATTGAAATACTTTATGTGTATATGTCTTTATTATACAGATATGTGCATAATTACTTATAGCAATCTTTCATTTGTATGTTGATGCAAAATATAGATAAAAATTAACATTGGCCACTGGCCAGTTACTCAGATTTTTAATTATTGACCATTAACAAAGTTACAAACACTTCATATAAAATCATATGAAATGTTCGTACAATTCTAACTATCAACATTGTTGCTTATTAATATTTTTTCATTTTCATTCGGTAGGTTTACACTCAACTGAAAACTGAAATTGTATATCTAACAGAAAAATATGTAAGTAAGAAGTTACCGTAGTCAAACTAACAATATTTAAAATGAGCTCGGAAATTTTCATTAACGTGGGTCTATATTGTGAAGGAGAGGGGGAATTGACAAATCCCAAATTATATTCTATCTACGTAAACAGGCATCCATAAGTCTTAGACAATAACATTAAAATTAAAATTTATTAAATAAAAGCTACATTAGAAAAACTGCTCTGAATCCGCGTTAAAAGGCGGCGTAACATCGAGGATTTCTCAAACTTAATTTCCAAATTTTAATGTATTATGTACTCAAACTTAAAATACGCATTATGACCATATTGAAAACAAGAGCTCGGAAATCCACGTTAACAAGCCTTACAAAGCCCAACTAAAATCCACGCAAACGGAGCTTCTAAATCTCGCTTAAAAAATAACTTTCAAAATTAAAATTTATCAAATTAACATAAAGCTGCATAAAGAATAGGAACAGTACTCGAAACCACATTAACAAGGGATGGAGTAACACCGAGGATTTCTGTGATTTGATTTAAAATAATAATAGAAGTTTAATGTTATATAATTCAACAAACTTAGATACACATTAACTAGTTATAAGAAACTGGAATTCTGGAAATACGCTTCCAAAAGTAATTTTTAAAAAGCATACCGAATTATTTATTACCAAAAGAATTGAGAAAAAAAACCTGAAAAATAAACTCTTACTTAACATGCATAAGCTTACTTCCATATTTAAAGCGCAAAATATCACTTTGAATTTAAATCTTATTACATCTCTTGTTATGATTTGCTGAACATTTTCAGTGTCACTCAGTATATCTTGAATCTGACATTTTCATTAACGTCTTTATTTTGACAGGGTTAGCAAATGCATTTTGAAAATTTCACAACACTACTTTTATAAAACATCGGGACAAATTTTATGCGTGTTTCAAATGAAGGGGGAGTATGGGGGAAGTTTAAATTTTGCTGCAATTATTATGATAGTTAAAAAAATATAATTAAATATCCGTGAGATTAATCCATCTTTCTGTTAAATATGTACCCAAAATTTGAAACTATTCAAATAATTTTATGGAAGGAAAATGCAATAAAAAAATGAAAGTGGAGGATTCTACCCCCCACCCCAAATATTTGACCTATAAATTCCTGCATTAACACGTTAAGTGCCATGTCATTCACCGGTGACTGACATTGAAATTTCCGTTTCAGCCGCGTCAGTTGCCCGTGACCGACAGCGTAAAATTATAATATAAAACTAAATATTATATTGTTTTAAGGAATTGCTGAAAATTTATTTAAAATTTTCTTTTCATTTTATTAAAGGCGTCTGTATCATGTTCAAGAACCAAACTTAACTGTAACTCTAAGGCATCTTAAAACTCTTTGAATAGCATGCTGAAAATTAGAATTAAGTTATTGAAAATGGGCCTTAACATGCTAGATTATAGATTTCTGAACTTTACAGATTTGCATAATCTTCCAGAAAAATTTTTGGTAAAGTTCCTGTGAAAATCTGTGGCAGAATTGCTGCCACTGGATATCCCAGGAACATTTACCGTATTCCGTGAAATGTTTCAGATCTTTTCACAATGAAGAAATTTAACTGAGATTTTATGCGTAAAGTTCCAGGCTATAGGTTTCAGAGTTTTTCAAAATGAAGGAACATAGATGAATTTTCATCAGTAATGTTCCAGGTGATAGGTTTCGGAATAGCGGAACCTAACTGAGATCTTATGAGTAACATACCATATTAAAGATTTCGGAACTTTTCAGAAAGGTGGAACCTAACTGAGATTTTATGAGTGGTATTCCAGATTATAGGTTTCAGACCTTGTAACGTTACACATAAAAGGTTTCTAGACTTTTCAGAATGGTAAAACCTAACTGATATTTCATGAGTAACATCCCAGATTATAGATTTCTGGACTTTCTTGGCATATGTAAGTTTCCTGGCATTTCTTGGATTAAATTCCTGGGATAACCTGTGGCAGAATAGCTGCCACAGGTTTTCTTAGGAACCTTACGCAAAATTTTTTACAGTGCAGGTCCTAATTCGACTTAGAAATATTCTGTCGGAAGGAAGTGCTGTAATAGCAATCTTTCATTATTATACCATCGAAAAGCGTACGAAGTTATGCGTAAGAACTGGACCAAATTTTTTGTGTATATCTTTTTCTCTGTGGCCAGTAGATCCTATCTGAATTTGAAAAGCTTCCACCGAAAGAAGGTGCTCTAATAGCGATGTCTATAAGTGTTTAAAGTTATGCATCGAACTGAACCAAATTATTTGTCCAAAAATCGGTTGAACCGAATTTTTCGATTATTGCCAGCAGTTTCTCATGGAATTTGAAAAAAAAAATTACCTCAAGAAATCGCTTTAATAGCAACTAGATGGAACCCGTCAAAACTTGACGGCACCAAAGAAAGAAAAAGGTATTTTCAGCTAAGAAAAACCTGCATTTTACATCCAGGCAAATGACCCGCAATTGGCAGAGTTACATTCAAACATGCTGTCATAGAATTAGAATTTGATAATTTTCCATTTACAAATACAACACCAATAAATTGTACATGATATGAATAAATCATAAATTACTGGCATTACTCATTTCATACAAAATATACATTTACTTCGCAGCAAAATAAGATTGAATTTATAGTTTGCCCTTTAGCAACAACTATAACAATGATCCTCTCAGTGGTTAATTTGTTGTTACATTACCCACCCCATTCAACAAATAAACTTTTGCATTTTCAACTAACTTTTCTATTACCTTTTCATAAATCAAAAATACATGTAAATTTCACATACTAAAAAAATTAATGATAATATTTATTCTGGCTAGGTGAAACCCGTCAAAACTTGACGGCAACAATATGAAAAAACAAAAAAAAAAAAAAAAAAGTATTTTACAGCTATAAAAATTTTTTTAAAAGATTAATATTTATTAAAAATTTCAATGAAAAAAAAAAATCTTTGCTTTTTATATCCAGGCAAATTATATTCACAGATGCACTCGCAGAATTTTTCTCATCTGATGCTTTTCCATTTACCAACATAACGCCAACATGACATGATCCCGGGCGCAGAATCGGTGCAACGCTGCGACACACGTCACAGACTCTAGAAAATGTTTGAAAATTATTTTTCAACTGTTAAAAGTTTTTTTTTTTTTTTTTTTTTTTTTTTTTTTAATGCTAGAAATCATGTGCTATGTTCCATTGTAATATTATCTGCATCACATACAATTGACGAAGCTCTGATTCACATTAAACTATAAATCAAGGATGATTCGGTTTTGAATTTTCCAAAAAATTTAGGCAATCATTTCTAAACTTAAAAAAAAAAAAAAAAAAAAAAAATCCGTTTTAAATCTGAAAATTTGGCAATAATCGTAAATTTTGACAAATGGTCTGAAAAAATTAATTAAAAAAATAAAATCAATTTTGTCAATTGTGTGGAGAAAAAATCCCCAATTTTGCCAAAGAATCGCAAAAAAAGGCACATTTCAACAAAAAATCACAAAAACATCAAAAAATCGTCAGAAAATAACTTATTTTGAGAAAAGGTTGCAGGAAAATGCAAAGTTTGTCCAGATATCACGGAAAAACGCAGATTATGTCAAAAATTGGCCAAAAACATTTTCGTTGAAACATTTTGATAAAACAGCAAATTACATTGAAAGATCGTGAGAAAATGACAAATTTCATCAAAATACTTCGAGAAAATGAGAAATTTTGTCCAAGTATCATAAAAAACATGAATTTTGGCAAATAATCACAAAAAATAGCAAATTTCGTCAAAATACCCCCCCCCCCAAAAAAATAAAATAAAATAAAAAACACCCGGAAATTTTGTAAATAGATGTGGAAAAAAACACAGCAAATTTCGTCAACAGATTGCAAAAAACAACATATTTCTACACAAAATCTCTAAAAAATTTGTCAAAAAACTGAAAAAAATTGTCCAGGTATTCCAAATAAAACAAATTTCGTGAAATTATTGCAAAAAATCAAAGTTTTTCCAAAACGTCTAAAAAAATAACTATTTTTATGAAAAAATTTCGAAAAAAAGGCAAATTTTGACAAATAAAATCCCTAAAAAATGGCAAATTTGTAAACATATTGTGAAAAAAAATTTCAAAATATTGTGAGAAAAGAACAAATTTTGACAAATGATTGTGAGTAAACAACAAATTACATTAAAGGATTGAAAAAAAAGCAAATTTCATCAAATAATCACAAAAAAGTAAATGTCACAAAAAAACAACAAATTTTGCAAAAAGATCTTCAATAAAACGGCAAATTACATCGAAAGATCGTGACAAAACGACAATTTCATCGAAAGAACTCGAAAAAAAATGATCACCAAACTTCACCGAAAGACCTCAAGATGACGAATTTTGTCCAGGTATCATAAAAGACGCGAATTTCGTCCAAAGATCTCAAAAGCACATAAAATTTGTCTAGGTAATCGCAAAAAAAGGTAAATTTCGCAAAAAATAGCGAAAAAAACGACGAATTTCTCAAAAAGGTAACAAAAAACAACAATTTCTCAAAAAAAATCATGAAAAAAGGATAAATTCGATAAAACGGCAAATTACACCAAAAGATTGCGAGAAAAAATGACAAATTTCACCGAAAATCCCAGAGAAAACAAATAATTTTGTTCTGGTATCATAAAAGACGTGAATTTCATCAACAGATTGCGAAAACACATAAAATTTGTCTAGGTACTTCAAAAACCTCCAAACCTTGAAGCTCCAAATCTAATCAGGAGAGATCCTCATAAGAAAAAACTTATGTATAAAATCTGAAGAAAAATCGAATGATTCTACATGAAGAAAATCGTTTGTCTAAATTAAAAAGGATTAGTTTTTGTCACACTTTTTTTATTTAGTCAATGAACCCACAAAACTAACCAGGAAAGTATCTTATCAGAATGAATATAGAAAAAACACTGAAGCAAATCTCATATTTCTATTAAGAGTTATCGCTTTACCTACATGCATGCATACATACATACGTACGAACGTACGTGCGTACGTACAAACAGAACCGGCGAGCCGATTAGCTCTCAGGCTTTGATAGCTTGTGAGCTAAATATTAACCTTCAACACTACACAAAGTTTAAATTCAAGAACATGAAAACGATTCTAAAACTCTTCTCATAAATGAAAAAAGAAAATCATTTAATAACAACATAAAACAATCTATTAGAAGAATAATTTCCATACAATGGCAATTAAGTTTATTAACTAATGATACAGTTATATTAAAAAAGAAATTATACACGTCCAATTTTGCAATGAATCTTTAAAGGCCTAAATTGTTCAACGCAAGATTGCCACTGTAATGACACGCTTAAACAACTTGAGCAATTCCGTTACCACTCAGTTTGGAACCCACCTTTCATGAAGTAATCATCAATTTGAAAATCAGTGGACCGGGATGGCTTGAGAGAGAGATCTTGTCTAATTATGGTAATTACCGGGACTACGGCAACATTGATAAAAATAACTGTTAAGGAGCCCAAAGAACAGTTTGTCTTGTTCATCAAAGATTCGAGATAGAGTATATCGAGAGAACTCCATGTACTACGATCTAACACATCGGGCAATTCGGAATTTACGTCGTTACTATTTTGCAGTGACGAAAAGATTTAATTGGCCGTTGATGACATATCTTTACATAAAGGTGGAATGAGAGATAAATTTATTTATTTATTATTTATTTATTTATTTATTTATTTATTTTATTTTATTTTATTTTATTTATTTATTTATTTTTTTCTTATTTATTTATTTATTTATTTATTTATTTATTTGTATTCAGCGAACAGATCCTGTTTCATCTGTTTCTTGGGAGCACACAGGGAGCCCGGGTGAGATCTATCGCAAAATAAATATTGAAACAATAGGCGCATTTTAATAAAGCTTATTTTTATATTACTTGAGAGAGGTGTTACAAAAAGTTATATTGTTAAATATATATTACAATTGTATATTATTGTTATAGTGACTCAGTCACTGTTTCTTCCGAGCCATATATAGTGATATCTGATTATGGTAATTATGACAATTATGCTGTTATAATGTTTACCAATTTGATCATTGAAAAAAATCATGATAAATAATTCAAAGTCAAAGAGGTTGAATTCTTATCTGATGGAGCATCTCTACACTTCAAACAAAAACATATGATATTTTCAATAACACAAAACAAATTCCCAACAGTGGCATTTTTCAGTGACATCACATGGAAAAGGATTTATTGATGAGACTATTAAGAATCATTACCTTGATGCTACTCAAGCTAGAAGTATAAATCCTAGAGCATCATGTAAGTGTGCTGAAGCTGCGAGGAAAATTGGTCCTGGAATCTATTTCTTCATGAATCACAAGAAAAAAATACAAAGAATGAAAGCAAAACTTGATCAGACATGGCAAGTAATCAAAACAATGCCAGGAACAAGAAAGTTGCATTGTTTCCGATCATGTGTACCTGGCATATACCTCTTTTCAATTTCAATACTGGTACATGCACTGAAAGTTACCTCTTGGAAAATGCAACAAAGCAATATAGCCAATGGATGAATGTGCAATAAGACAATAAGGTTTATCATGAAATAATAACACAAATCACACAGACACAACAACAACATAAAATAAAATGCTTAGTACCAACTAAAATTAAAAGCATGTTTAAATTTGAACCTGAAGATCATGTTGTCTGGTATGAGAAGAACCAAATATTAGCAAATGTTTCAACTCCAACACTAGTCACTTCCAAGGGATTTTATAAATTTTAAATATTTTTTATAATTTATTTTGAGATTATTTTAACATAATATACCGATGTTATATCATATTGTAGTCTCCAAGTTGTGATAACAGTAAAGAAAGTAATATTTAAGAAAAAAATACTTAAATTCATAGAAAATTGTACACGTGTCATGTCTGTCACAAAACTTTGTCATATCTGTCACGCTGATAAATATATTATTATATTTTTCTATTTACAAATTTTTCAATATTTTTCTTTCTGCTTCACATATCCAAGTCTTATTTTCTTTCCTAAAAAATTCTGGTCTTGGTATGCATGCCAATTAAGAGCAAATGATAATAATATGTGTCTAGTCAAAATCTATGTCTAAATTTTGTCATGTCTGTCACGGCAGATTTTAACCCTCAATTAAATTAAGTTTTTCCTTGAATTAAAATTTTAGTGTTTTTCATAGCATAAGGCCCATATTTACATCACCCCATGCAATTTTTTAACTATAAATTAATATTTAGTACTTAAAGATGAACAAAAAAGTTCTCTCAGTCATGTCTGTCACAAAATAGAATTCACCGTTTATAAATTTCTAGAGATTTTAAGAAAGTCACATCTCAGTCACAATGTGACGTCACTGAGTGGTGACATTTTGGTCACAGATGTGATGTGACCAAAGTGACTCACAGTGACGTCACTGTGACCATGTATGCTATTAGGGAAATTATCGTATGGTAAAGTTACTGGTACCAAACGATTGGAAATAAAGTCTACTTTTAAATAGCGTTCATAAAAATTGCTTAGGGACTATCTACATATCAAAACAAAACAAACTTTGTATTTTTTCACCAGTCCAATCGATTACAGCTAAAGTTGTGTTAAATTACACTAGTAATAAAAAGTAACTTTTTTTTATATCGCAAATGATTTTATGTGATTCATGTTCTGTGTACTGGAAGTAGTCTATAAAGTCAAATAAAACATTTCTATCACATCACAATTTTATGATATATCAATATTTATTTTTTTACGTTTTTTACAAATTTTTATTTTAAACTAATTTATTTCGGATAAAAAAAGCTTCCTTTTTCATTTTTTTTCTTTTGTCGATGGTGCTTTGCAGTTGAGATTTCCCTAATTACCAATCAGCAGTAGTCTGCCAACATTGCAGGGTTCCACTTTCCTAGATATCGTTTTTCAATAACAGAAAATGAAATCGGTCTCCGTGCCCATCACTCATAGCTCCCATATTTTCGGGTGGAAAATCTAAATGCGAATCCAAAAAATGTATTTTCAAAGACATGTTGCAATTAATTTTATGAAAAGCTTGTAACATTTTCTCAACAAGGTTAACATATTGCGGGGATTTATGATTCCCTAAAAAGTTTTCAGTGACTGCAACGAATGATGTCCAGGCTTCCTTTTCTACATCATTTAAGCATGAAGTGAATGTTAGCTTTTTTATTATAATAAAGTACCATCGACAAAAAAAAAAGAAAAAAGAAAAAAAAAGAAATAGGAAGCTCTTTTTTATCCAAAATAAATTAGTTTAAAATTAAAATTTGTAAAAAACGTAAAAAATAAATATTGATGTATCATAAAATTGCGACGTGATAGAAATGTTTTATTTGACTTTCTACACTACTTCTAGCACACAGAACACGAATCACATAAAATTATTTGAGATATAAATAAAAAGAAGCCCAGTTAAACTGATGGCATTGAGCTCACAGGCTACGCATACTAATTGTACATTACAGCCTTGTATTTTCGTTAATTCTGTTCGAAAAAAAATTAAGAAGGGGAAACAGCCTCCCCTTTCTCCTTTTTTATACTTAATCATTTAACCTCCTAAACTATCAAGGACATGATTTATCGTATAAAAAATCTATATCCAAAATTCAGAGCAAATTGGATAATTCTTAATAAAAACCCATTTAGCATTTATATAATTTAAGAGGAGTTATTCTCCTCTTTTATACTTAACCATTAAACTTCCAAAACTATTCAGAGATTTGAACGAAATCTGACAATTCTGCTTGAAAAATCCATTTATACAAGTTAAGGGGAGGGGCATTAGAACCCCTGTTCCCCCTGTTTATACTTATTCAATGAACACCTAATAACAGCCACGGACTCGCCTCATTAGAATGATCCTATATTTAAATTTTGAACGAAAACTGTTAATTCTGCATGAAAATCCCGTTTACATCAATTAAGGGGAGGGGCATGAGCCCCCCGTTCCCCCTGTTTATACTTATTCAATGAAAACATAATAACAGCCACGGTATCGCCTCATCAGAATGATCCCATATCTAAATTTTGAAGGAAAACTGTTAATTCTGTATGAAAATCCCGTTTATATCAATTAAGGGGAGGGGCATGAGCCCCCCGTTCCCCCTGTTTATACTTATTCAATGAACACCTAATAACAGTCACGGAATCGCCTCATCAGAATGATCCTATATCTAAATTTTGAACGAAAACTTAATTCTGCATGAAAATCCCGTTTATATCAATTAAGGGAAGGGGCATGAGCCCCCCGTTCCCCCTCTTATACATATCGAATGAATTCCAAAAACTAATCAGGGAAGCGCCTTATCAGGATATACCTATATACAAAATTTCAAGTGGATCCGATATTTTTATCATGAGTTATCGCGTTACGCACGTACGAACATACATACAGAACGGACGGGCACATAAGCTCTCAGGCTATGATAGCCTGTGAGCTAAAAAAAAATTATTTTTTGTTGACTAGTATTATTATTCATGCTAAAAAATACTATACACCGGCAGAATTATCAAGTCTCCGGCTTTTTGAATACCACAATTATCTTAGAGTAAATGCTATTGCTTCAAATCAATCAAGTGTTTCAATTAAATAAAAGAACATTCTCTGTATTATAATACTGGTATCCAAAAAGCCGGAGACTTGGCATCTCTTCATCGGGACTGGCTGGGGTGAGATGTATCACAAAAAAAAATATTGAAACAATAATACATATATTAAATTTACAAAAGTTTATTTTCATTACAGGAAAATTAAATGAACTTACTTACAATTAAATTACTGACCATTAAGTTAACATGAATTATCATTTGACCTTTTAATCTGTACAGTACAATCGTGGAAAATAAAAAGTAAACATCCCTACTAACTCTGCAACAAATTCTCCTACAATAAAGTTATTGGTGACAAACGATTTGAAATAAAATCGACTTTTAAATGATGTGTATAAAATTTGCTTAGGGGACTATCTACATTGAACTGTTATAAAATCTTCTTTAAAACACCATAGAATATACTAAAATGCGCGACTGAAATGAAAAGGCGGGATTCAGTCGTGAGGCTGCTTTCATAGCAGACGGACGTCTTCTTTGCGCCTGACGAAGAAAGACTCGGTTCTTTCGAAAGACCTTGAGCATTTTAGTATATTAAAATAGCATTAAAATAACAAATAAAGCCTTTGTGCAAAATGTTTAAAGATAAAAAACCAACGATTATAAATGCACAAATAAATTAAGAAAAGGTAGCAAACAGCCGTTTCGAATCTACTATGGAGATTCTTCATCAGTGCAAAACTCGGCAAGCTAGAAAAAGCAAAACTGAGCTAAGAGACAGAGGTCAACAACAACTCTGTCTCTTAGCTCAGTTTTGCTTTTTCTAGCTCGCTGAGTTTTGCACTGATGAAGAATCTCCATAGTAGATTCGAAACGGCTGTTTGCTACCTTTACTTACTTTATTTGTGCATTTATAATCGTTGGTTTTTTATCTTTAAACATTTTAGTATACTTTATGGTGTTTTTAAGAAGATTTTATAACAGTTCAATTATGACAAAACAAAACAAAACCTTTTTTTTTTTTTTTTTTTTTTTTTTTTTTTTTTTTACAGAAAGACCCATATCCTAAATATACATTTGCATAAAAATCGCACGGTTAGTTTACAAGAAATTAATTATTTGATGATTTTAGGAGTTGTATCCATATTGAAGTTCGGTACTCGAAGGTTGTCGAAAAACTTCAGATTGGCTAAGTCACATCCATTAATGTACTATTCCTTGCCAACATGACAATTTCACTCACTTGGCATGCTCCGTCTATTGTTATATACCGTAAAATCCTCTTCAATATTCATTTTATAAAGCTTACAACAGAGTTTGGTGATATATACTACCTCTGACAATAAAGTTCGGTGAATAAATTTAGAACGACCGATCTGGCAACACTGGGGAAACAAAATGCTGCACCTGCATAGAGGCAAGCGTTGACCATCTTCCTCCACCGTTGTTCAGTTGAGCGTCATTTATGTTCTGTGTAAGACGTGCTTTACTAAGTGCTTGTTCACTGTGTTGGTTCTTAACCGAGAACAGAAAAATGAACGAACAAAAGATCAGTTTAAAGTTTGGTTTTAACTTTTGCAAGACACAAGAAATTCATGAGGGGTGGTGCAAATTGAACATTCACCATACTTGTCAGATCTCAATCCTCCAGATTTCTTCCAATTTTCACGACTGAAACTTTCTTTGAAAGAGATTTGACCCTATTGCTGACATCCATCGAAACGTGACGAAGCTTTTGAACTCCATCCCAAAAGAAGACTTCTTGCGAATTTTCCAGGACATGTATAGCAGATCTCAGAGGTGCATAGTTATGGGAAATGACTATTTTGAAAGATGGTTTGGTAAATTTCATTAATATTTCTTCTACATTAATGCTACAGCACTATTCCCCGAACTTTATTGTCAAAGGTAGTATATATCAATGAATATATATCTTGATATATATCATGCTGTATATCCGATATGTATTACTAAATAGATCACATATTAAAAGAACTTTAATCCTTTCCGACACACTGTGCTCGGTCTGGGATACCTAATTTTAATTCCAAACTTGCAAACGGCACCAGTAATATATTAGTAAAAGTCTGCTTTTACAATAAAAGCTTAAATTAAGGAATTCAGAATATTTTAAAAATTCCTTTGTGAATTCCGGTGTCAGTCCATAATTTCTCATTTAAGTACAGATTTTGCCCGTGCCGGAAAGGGTTAAATGACTAGAATCTCATTTTTAGATGATTCTCTATGGAAGAACGAAAAGTAAAAAAGTGAACTTTTTAATTGGGGTGATGTGCATAAATAGAGAAATCTTTTTACAGAGTTTTTTTTTTTTTTTTTTCATCGATTATTTTATAAGAACTTATTAAAATATTCTATTAAATTCAATTTTTATTGCCATATAACAATTGGAATCAAAATGCCTACATTTAAAAAAATAATTTGGTACTTTTCATTTATTTTTTTTATGTATCTAAATCACGGCAAAATATTTTAATATTAATATTTATACTTGAATTATTATTATCAAAAAATAATTTTGTAACCTTCATTTATATTTTTAACCATTACATAATATGATTCTAGCGTAATCCTTAGAAAATACGCATTTCTTTTCTCGCACATACTATATTTCTTTGAACAGAAATCATGCATTAGATTATTTCTTTTTTAATAGGAACTAATAAAAAATCTTATCATCAGCATCAAAGCAAAAGCCTTTTGATTCTTATTTCTGTCAAAAGAGTTCCACGCTCTTCCGAAACTTCGGATCATATTGCTAGAAGCTACACCATAGGTTTTCAACTTTTTCTGGTCCACCGCCCCCTTTACAAGAGAAAAAAATGCCAACTCTCCCTCTTCCATAATTGTTAATTATACAAAATGTTAAAATATCATTGCTAATTATCTATATTTTATCTGTTAATCAAAGCAGAAGTTAATTAAAACGATCATCAAATGTAGTAAAAAATTGTTTAATAAAAATTTAAAAATAAACAAACAAACAACAAGAATTTTTAAAAAATAACGAAATCCTTGAATCTATTAGAGTTTTAACAATTTTTTCATATCAGATTCCAATGTCTTCAACATCAGTCACAAATTTTCAGGTTTAAAGATGCATGTTCCTTTCCTTAGACAGTAAATTAGACACTGCATGGAACCCCCTTTCAGCCAAACCTGGTGAAAATAAAGCTATTAAAATTTTATGTACTCTCCCTCACAATCCAGATTAGAGACCTATAGGTTTTTGAAGTTCGAAATCTTGGTATCCATTTCTGAATTTTACTTATAGTTCTCGTTTGCTGCGAATTCCATGATTTCCTCCTCCAAATATGATAATACTGCTGTAGCTGCATTTGAGAAAGAATCTAATAAAAAGAATATTGCCCAGTTAAACTGATGGCATTGAGCTCACAGGCTACGCATACTAATTGTACATTACAGCCTTATATTTTCAAGGGTTAATTCTGTTCGAAAAACAAATTAAGTAGGGGAAACAGCTCTCCTCTTTCTCCTTTTTTATACCTAATCATTGAACCTCCTAAACTATCAAGGACAAGCTTTATCATACAAAAATCTATATCCAAAATTCAGAGCAAATCGGATAATTCTTAATAAAAACCCATTTAGCATTTATATAATTTAAGAGTAGTTATTCCCCTCTTTTATACTTAACCATTGAACTTCCAAAACTATTCAGAGATTTGAACGAAATCTGACAATTCTGCTTGAAAAATCCATTTATACAAGTTAAGGGGAGGGGCATTAGAACCCCCGTTACCCCTGTTTATAGTTATTTAATGAACACCTAATATCAGACATGGAATCGCCTCATCAGAATTATCCTATATCTAAATTTTGAACGAAAACTTAATTCTGCATGAAAATCCCGTTTATATCAATTAAGGGGAGGGGCATGAGCCCCCCCCGTTCCCCCTGTTTATACTTATTCAATGAACACCTAATAACAGTCACGGAATCGCCTCATCAGAATGATCCTATATCTAAATTTTGAACGAAAACTTAATTCTGCATGAAAATCCCGTTTATATCAATTAAGGGAAGGGGCATGAGCCCCCCGTTCCCCCTCTTATACATATCGAATGAATTCCAAAAACTAATCAGGGAAGCGCCTTATCAGGATATACCTATATACAAAATTTCAAGTGGATCCGATATTTTTATCATGAGTTATCGCGTTACGCACGAACGAACGTACGAACATACATACAGAACGGACGGGCACATAAGCTCTCAGGCTATGATAGCCTGTGAGCTAAAAACCAACTCGGTATAATCATGTATAAATATCTTGGAGTCGCTTTGAGAAAACTTCATGAAGAACATCCAAGTGTTGACAGTAAGTAAGTAAATATTCTAGTTTTAACAGACTGCGAATAATGTGGTAAATTGGCTGCAATTCTACTTAGATTTCCTTTGACCAAAAGAAGTTTACCCACAGAAGCAGCTATGGGGTTTTTGTTTTAATTAAATTCAACTCATCATCTTGCAATCATCTTATACCTTATTATAAGTATTTAAAATATTTAAAATTATTTAATTAAAGATTCTAAACTGGTCTGTCACATACTTGATGTCATTTTTCAATGCATTCAGGTTTTAGCGCATTTTTACACTTCTAGTTTAAGTTAAGTGTAATACTAAATCAAATATTTCGAAAAACGATCAGACAAATACCTTTTCAGGGACAATGAACTTCTGTATGCAACTGCAACCGATTGAATTCATTTGCAAGTCTGATGCAAAGTGATAGTGACAACTATACTACAAAGTAAAACAATTGTTTCACTTTGTTGTGAAATGATTTTCACCATAAAGTTGGCAAAATATCCTATCAATCAATAAATTGCTTCTATTCCTATTGACTGCTCTAATAATGTAATGAAGCGTCGTATACAGGTGTTCATTCCAATTTTCTAAAACCCATTGCTGGTGATGGGTGATGGAATGAACAAAAAGTACATTTAGTGCTGCTTGTTTAAAATGTGTTAATATGAAACCTTTCTGATATCCCATCGTTGTTCGAGCAACATCAGTAGCATTTGACAAAATATTATGATAAAAATCTATTTCTCTTGGACAAACTTCGTGGTATTAAATATCGGTTCTCTCTTTGTAACAGTTTCCAAATTTTTAACAAATAATAACTCTAGATTTTTTTTCTTTTATGAGTGTTTGTTATTTGGTAACGCTGATCCATGGAGTGGAATGGAAAATTTGTAGTTCTTTAGGTAACATCATAATGATGTTTCAATGCTTTTAGCTATCTATTCCTCTTTGTAACAAATTATTACTCAGGATTTTTTCTATTGATATCAGACGGTTTTTTATGAAGAAGAACAGATTTAATTATCTCTCTGATTGCAAGCAAGATTAATTTATCTCCGACCGTGTACAATTTTAACACTTTTGTTTCTAAAATTATAATGATAAATGAGGCTCATAGTCCGTCATCTTCTTAAAAAGGTTTGATGTAGTTGACTGTTTAATTTTTTTTTACAGTCTTTGAACTGGTCAAATGTGGCAATCCCAAAACTTTCTTCTCATGCAGTTAATACTTCAAAATTTGCTATCACAGTATCAAAATAAAATGGTAACTTATATTCATCGTAAGGATTCTAATGGTATGAAATTCTGTGCATTAGTTCTTGAAATAGGACTACTGTGACTATCGAGAAAAATGCAGAATAAAAGCGTCACCTGTTATGCAATTTGAACCGAAACATAATCAGGGCATAACATTTATCAAGGCAAAACTGGATCTGAAGTTTGATGAAAATCCATGCATTAATTCTTTAGATACAGATGTTACAAAAATCGTTAAAAAGACAGCATAACAGCGCCACATGTAAAGCGATTTTCAACAAAATGTAAACAGTATCTATTCATGTCAAGGAATAATCAAATCAGAAGTTTGGTGGAAATCTGTGAAATAGTTCTTGAGATAAAGCCGTAGCGGTAGTCGTGAAAAAAGCAGCATCAGCGTCACCTGTTGAGTTATTTACACCAAAAACTAATCAGCATCAATTTATAACAGAGAATTCGTGAATATAGATTTTTTATAAATTCCGTGCATTAGTTAATGAGATAGAGCACCTATAAAATTTATGTCAAATTACAGACAGATAGGCTAACAGACAGACTCACAAACATACATTTTGTAAAAACATGTTTTTGGTATCTCTGACCCCTAAAACGTCAAAATCCGGAACGCGAAAATTTTTACGAAACTAATACTTTCTTCTTGTAAAGATAGAATAAAGTAAAAATATGGCATATCTGTGTCTTTTCTACCAGCACGCATTTATTCAAATGCTCTTGTAGCCTAGAAGGCTTCATGGCTTCATTTGAAAAAAATTCTTGGCAAATTAAGCACATAGGTAACGATTGGTTTGTAGAAGAGTGCCTAGATCCATATTCCAAATACTCAATATTGTACTGCTGGCATGTCTTCTTCGATTAAGATATTTTGAAACATAAAATTATTCCCTATATAAGTTTAAATAAATTTACTTTTGAACAAATTTATAGATATAAAAAATTTTATCACTATCATCAAGATTAAACAAATTTCTTAAACTGATTCAAATCACGTGTTCGTTTCAAAGTCTTTGTTCAGGCATATGTCATCATATTTTAGAATTTTTCGAAATGCAGATTAATAAAAAAATAATTACGTTTAAAACTTTTAGCCTGTCAATTATCGCGAATTTTTTACACCACAATTTTTGAATTCGTAACGATTTTTAATTCGAGTCATAGCTCTTCTTCAAATTCCACGACTTTTTTTTTTTTTTTTTTTTTGACATTAGTAAAATAAATTCAACCCCCCCCTCTCAGATATAGGTTCGTCTGTATAGACTTCCTTTTAAAGGTGCAGTTAAGGTTTTTGTCTCGGACTGGGCAAGATATAGGAGATCAAATATGTTCACTATATTAAATCCTAAATAAATAGGTATGCCATGACCGCCCCCCTCGACTGTCCTACCGCCCCCCATTTTTCTCTAGACTCGCTACCGCCTCCCTGGAAGGCTCCAGCACCCACTGGGGGGCGGTACCGCCCCCGTTGGGAACCTATGAGCTACACAATACTCCTGCGTTCAGTGTTTTTTTTTTTTTTTTTTTTTTTTTTTTTTTTTTGTAATTAAAATATTTTTTTAACTATTTGGAAAATAGTTGAATAGAAGTCAGCCTGATTAAATCCATCAAATAAAAGTGCGCATTGTAAACAGTTAAAATTGTACATTTATAAACTACTGTTCTTTTATCATTGGTCTAGGAATATAAATGTTTAATGCATGGCGTACGTAATATATGATTCGTTATGATCATCATAAAAATTTGTTTATTATTAATAATAATTTAAACATAGAATTTATTTATCAGTCTTTAAAATTTTAATCTTTGAAAATATCATTTTCCATATCGTTCATGTAATTTGTTAAATTACCATTTTGCATTTTTTTTTAATTTAAATTAAAATGATTTTTTAAACATAACTTTTTTTAAAAATAGAAAACTTAATTAAATTTTTAAAAATACAAACTTTTTGTATTTGTTCATACAATTTATTCTTTACAATTTAAATAAATGTTTATTTAAATTGTAAATCATATTTGTTATTATGATGAATAATGCTCAACGATTTTTTTAAATATTTTTAAATTACAGTATTTTTTTTATTAAAATGTTTTTTTTCAATTTAATTAAAGTTTTAAAAGTAAAATCTTTGCATTTTTTCATCTTCCGCCGTTTCGAACTTACGATCTACCGACAACAACATAAAAACGGTGTGTCACAAAGATATTGGCAGTGAGATCGAAAAGGCGTAGAATAAAATTGAAACAAATCTCAAATCTGTTAAAGCATGGTTCTACTTCTTCACATCACCCTGATTAAATAATAGACTTTACCACTTTTCATTTTTCCATAAGGAACCATCTAGAAATGATACGCTATTCTTTTAATGCATAGCTATAACCATATTATACAATTATTTGACTTGCCCAAAGCGATACGTAATGATTTTTAATTAAAAAAATTATTACGTTTTTAGTGAAGCAGAAAGTTGCAAAATATCATTAAGTGCCTTATATTGTTGCACCATCTGTGAGATACCGCATTAACGAAACATTTGACTTGTCCATCTAACCCTTGTGGTCCATCTCTCTCATGTTTATGCTATAAAAATTCTGGTACTCCAGCAAAAGCATATTTTTTAAACAATCTTACTGAATCAGCCATACTCAATCTGTGGCCCGGCGACATTTTATGCGCGGCCCGAGGCACATTTATCAATGTTTATACAATTAATTGAATAGCCGTGTGGTGTTGTGGTCACAGCATTTGAATGCGGTGCCGCAGGTCGTGACTTCGACTTCCTACTGGGCACGGTTCACTCAGTCCTTCGGGGTCGGTAAAATGAGTGCCAAGCTTGTTTGGGAACCAAACACCTCGTTTTAGATGTTTGGGAACTAAGTCAGCCTCGCGTTAGGCTGACCACCTGGCCGGGGCGCATGCTGCATAGCACTTTGGGGCCCAGGGTCTAGTACAGTGGCGCCAACTTATATGGGCCCATGGGGCGCGAGCCCACCCAATAATTTGATATCTCCATCCGCCCATTATTAATTGAACCCACCCAATATTTTTGTATTTGTTCAAAATTTTTTTGAGCCCACCCAATATTTTTCAAAAGTTGGCGCCAGTGGTCTAGTAAACAGGGATATGCTGTCCGCGCAGATCCTTCATGGATTATAATGTGACAGAGTTCAGTTTTTTAATTTTAATTGGAATACGCATAAAAATGTATTTATGATCTTCAGCGTTGTTTTATATATTTTAATGAGAAGATAATTACGCATAAAAAGAAAGATTTTAACTGAAAATTGGGTTAAAAATTGTTTTCTTCGTCAAAAGTTCCTTTTGCATGTTAGTCCTATTTGTTCTACAGTAATGTACACTTTGTTTAATCTTCAACAATAATCAAACCTCATGCCAGATTTAATTTGGACTGTATATTTCTACAGTTATTATTATTATTTTTTTCATTGAGAAAAATATAAATTTATTAAAGAAAATCTCCATGGAAATTCAGCATAGTTATAATATTACGTTTCATATCTTCTATATAGCTAATAATTACAGGTCTATTGCGGCTCGCTTAAAGTCGGAAACTTCTGTTTCGGCCCGCGTGAAAAAAAGGCTGACAAGGAAGGTCTCCTTACTGGGCATACTCAGAATACGTTGAAAAAAATGCTATTTGTTTATTACGTACGTAATAAAAGATCAGTTAATTTAGCTGCGGAATTTCAGCAGAAAAGCTGTAAAAAAATAAAATGTTTTGTATATTTGGCGCAAAAATATAAAAATACACGCGATTTGACAGACAGGGATTTTCCTTGCCAAAAGCAAAGGATTTTATTGCATCTGAAAAAAATTGCGTCACTCAGAATCCTTCATTATTCCAAGCAGTTATTTTTTATTGCAAAATTTACCTTATTTAATCAGAGTATTTTCGTCATTCAATTACAATTTTTTTTGTTTCTAAAAGCCAATGATAAATGATTAAAAATTAAATAAACAACTTTTGTAGCGAAGAGGTTAAAGAGTAATCAGCATAAAAGAGTATTTTTGAATCTCTATTTCATTGCCAACCAGCGATAAATCGCCAAATAAACGAAAATTTCATTATTTTTTTACGGACGCTCTATCGAGGTTCCGCAGAAATTTCTTTTATAAAAAAAAATAAATCCATAAGAGAAGAGCATTCTGTAATTTTTTTCTGACTTTTCTGAGCATGCCCGTATGAAAACCTTCCTTGTGAGTATGTCTGTTACTGAACAATTCATCTTTTTGAACACTCGATATACGTGCCGGATTTTTGTTTGAGATAGCCCTAAAATCGATTGCTTGCAAAACAATTTACCACTCCAAAACAAATAATAAGAAAATTGAGAAAATTTGTAGTTAAGATAACTGATGTTTGTAGAATTTTTTTACTGTACGAAATTTCGGAGATTTTATTGAAAAGTTTAAAGTTTGTGTGTGTCTGTAAATGAAGATAGCGTCCTAAGAAAATTAAAGAAACATCAATAAAATGTAAACTTTGTTCCCAATCGATTGGACCTTATAATTTTTGTATCATCAATTATAACAAAATTCGAAAGCAGCGAATGCTTTTTTCTTAAGACAATAAATCATTTGTCATTTACTTCACAATTTCAAAATTTTTTTGCTGTTTTTATAATTTTTCTTTAACGCCTTTTAGTAATTAATGAGGGAAACTACCCTTAGTTCGTATTGTTATATATTTCTCTCAGTCCTCAGTTAGTCACAGCTTCCTGAACATTAGGTCTACGCGTTGCCTCAAAAAAATGGCTGCTATTATGAGAGTATTTTTCTCAACTTTCGCACAGTCCTATGTACTGCCATTTTCAAATAGCATAAGTTAATGGGGGGGATAAAAGAAAAATTAACATTTAAAAAAAGGTAACACTCGAATGCAAGAGACCGCACAAACGCTGAGAAAACCCTATGACAATAGCCTTTTTCAATTCAGCTCGTAGTCCTAATCACTCCCCCTGAATACTAACTAAAGCCTAAATGCTGACATAAAAATGGCAACTGTATTAAATGGATTTTTTTTTTTTTTTTTTTTTTTTTTGAGGGTGGGGATAACATTTTTTAATTTATTCAGATTTATTGGTTATTATTTTATTGATATTAAAAAATACCAATAAATTCCAAGAGTTTTCTTCGTTTTAGTTTTTAAAAAATTAATCCTTAACCGCTGTTAGCGGTCTCACAGACCACTGGCTTTTTCAAATTCCAGAGTTTAACTCGAAATTTTTAGTTTAATTATAGATACTGGTCAAACTTTGTTTCTTTTGGAGCCCTATTACTATCTCTAGAGACCTGTGAATAGCTGAATTTTATTTATAATAGTCCTGTGTATAAATTTTAATATAAAAATAGTATTTTGAGAGTTAATTTAACATTTTATTCATCTTTAGATTAAGCGGTCTGACAGACCGCTCACAGTAGTTATGCGACAATTTTTGTCATAGCAATTAAGGGTTAAGTAACGACAAAGAAAATAACGGTGCAAAAAAACAAACCATACGAATGCTGAAAAAAAAACTACCTATATGCCGCCAGTTTTGTGTAAACGCCAGGTCACGTATTCAGAGGCGGTGACCTAGTGATCAGAAGACTATAAGGCAGTTTACTGAAGATTTCAAAGTTTTTTATTTCAAAGTGTTCAAAAATTCATAAAAGTGTCATATGTTCAAAAAATTTGAAGCCTTACTGAAAGATTTAAAATTAAATAGACGTTGGAAAAAACAAAAAATTAACGCCAAAATATTTTCACTACAGGCAACCATGAATCAATGTGACTACGAGTCAATTCAATTAACTCTTAAATGTTAACTGAATTCACGTTTTAGACAATTATTTATATTATAATAGATAAAAATAATTAATTTACTTCTCAATTTCTAAGCAACTGTATTTAGTCACGAATAAAATTTAACCTTTGAGTATTAACGTGTCTGACCTCGAATATCTAGACCATAAATTCCTGTAATTAAAGCGAATCTCAACTTTAAGTACTGTTTTTCTAAACCCTTAATTGGCAATAATAAAAAATAACTCCATGCGTATAGAAGATTTTGGCAATTTTTTTTCTTTCCTCATAGCAACTTGACAATTGTAATTCATGTCCTTCACTGGTGATGTTCTCTTTCTAATATATTTTATGCGATCTGATAAAGTAATGTATATAAAAGAAACTGGTTCACAATTAACGTCGTACCAAAGTATGACAGTCTATCAGTCATGTTCAAATTTAAATTCCAAAACAGAGAACTCTGAGATATGATGTCTTCACTACTTTCATTTCATTTTCTTTCTTTCTTTTTTTTTTTTTTTTTTTTTTTTTTTTTTTTAAGTAAAATATTTTGGATATACGCTTGCGTAATTAGTTGTTAATGTTGCTTAATAATAGATAGATAACAACTTGTTTAACAAGAAAGGGTACAAGTATTTTTTATTAAATTATGTTACATTTATCAAATTTTTTTCTTTCCTTCAAATTTTTACTTTCTCCAATCTTCAATAGAAGAAAGTATTGTAATCGAAAATTTTTCAACTTCCGATTTTCGACAGATTTATGCGTTATTTAGGGGTCAGAATTTCCAAAAACCATGTTTTTACAAAATGTCTGTCTGTCCGTGTGTGTGTATCTTAGTGTGTCCGTACATCGCCAAGTACCATCAAAAAGTGTATGAAGATATGCATAGAATCGAACCAAATATTTTATGTATATTTTTAACCGTGGCAAGCAGGTCCTCCTTCAATTCCTTCAATTTTGAAATATTCCGTTGAAAACGGACGCTGTAATAGCGGTTTTTTTTTTTTTTTTTTTTTTTTTTTTTTTTTTTTTTTTTTTTGCGAATGCCATTAGCGAATCGATTTAATAGCGAATGCCATTTTCAATACTGTGCCATAGAAAAGTGTATAAAGTTATGGATAGAACTGAATCAATTTTTTTGTGCAAATATTTGGCTATGATGGCTAATTGGTCCTCGCTGAATTTGAAAAAATTCTGCCGGATGGGGGCACTGTAATAGCGATTTTTGCACTTTTTAGGTAGCTTTCATTACAAAAAGTAAAAAGCTACCTATTGCAGCCGTCCGGAGGAAAGCACTTCCAAAAAATTTTGGTATATTTTCACCGATCATGACCCCCAGACCCCAAAACCACCCTCCGTTCAAATGTTGACATATATATATATATATATATATATATCTGATTTTTGTCATGCGATAACTAACGTATTTATGAACCGATTTGAATGAAACTTGGTATATACATAGTACATACAAATATCTCGACCGAGTTCGTTGGCCAGCATCATCCGCCATCTTGTTTCAAAATGGCGGCCATTTAAAAAAATTTAAAAAATTTTAAAATTTAAAATTAAATGCGAAAAAATTAAAAGTTAAAAAATATTTTTATTTTATGTGTTAGATCTTAAAACACCAATTCTAGAACACTTTTTATTTTGTCTATATCTTAAAAAATGACTGAGTTATAGCACTTTGAATTTTTCTTATGGCTGACATTTTGAAACGATCTGATTTTTGTCATGTTATAACTAACTAATTTATGAACCGATTTGAATGAAACTTGGTATGTACATAGTACCTACAAATATCTCGACCGAGTTCGTTGGCCAGCGCCATCCGCCATCTTGTTTCAAAATGGCGGCCATTTAAAAAAATTTTAAAAATTAAAATTTAAAATTAAATGCGAAAAAATTAAAAGTTCAAAAATATTTTTATTTTATGTGTTAGATCTTAAAACACCATATCCCGAACCTTTTTACTTTGTCTGTATCTTAAAAAATGATTGAGTTATAGCATTTTGAATTTTTCTTATGGCTGACATTTTGAAACGATCTGATTTTTGTCATGCTATAACTAACGTATTTATGAACCGACTTGAATAAAACTTAGTATGTACATAGTACATACAAATATCTCGACCGAGTTCGTTGGCCAGCATCATCCGCTATCTTGTTTCAAAATGACAGCCATTTAAGAAAATTTAAAAATTTAAAAATTAAAAATTAATGCGAAAAAATTAAAAGTTGAAAAATATTTTTATCTTATGTGTTAGATCCTAAAACACCTATTCTAGAAATCTTTTTTACTTTGTCTATATCTTAAAAAATGATTGAGTTATAGCACTTTGAATTTTTCTTATGGCTGACATTTTGAAACGATCTGATTTTGTCAAGTGATAACACTCGTATTTATAAATCGATTTGGATGTAATTTGGTGTGTACATAGTACTTAATAAGGCCTGAACAGAGTTCGTTAACCAGTTTCATCCGCCATCTTGTTTAAAAATTGCGGCCATTTAAATTAAAAAAAAATTAAAATTTGAAATTAGGTACAAAAAATGAGAAATTAAAAAAGATTTTTCTTTTATGCATTTGACCTTGATACAAAGGTTCCAAAGCACTTTTTGTTTCGTCTGTATCTTAAAAAATGTCTGAGTTATAATACTTTTAATTTTTAGTGTTGCTCACATTTTTTGAAATGATCTGGTTTTCGTCACGTGATAACACGTGTATTTATACACTGATTTGGATGAAACTTGGTGCGTAGATAGGGCATACTGATGTCTTTACCGAATTTGTTGGCCAATTCCAACCGCCGTCTTGTTTCAAAATGGCGGAATATTATTTTTTTTAATTTAATTTTTAAAATTAAGTGCAAAAAAGTAAGAAATGGAAAAAAGTCCTTCCGGCAATGCCGGGAGGAAGAGGTAGCTTTCACATACTTATATATTTATTTATTTATTTTAAAGTAAGTTACATTGTTCAAAAATACTAAGCTCAAATTAGTGGAAATAATCTTATAAAATTACTGACTTTATAAGATTGAATACTAGTTTTTGTCAAGACTGAATATTAATAGAAATTTTTAGAAATTAGTCATATTTTATTCAACCTGGTTTTATTTTAAGCGATTTAGAGAGTCACCAAATTCCACGATATCATAAAGTGTATGCCATTTTAAAGCAACATTGTGAATCCTTCAGATCACACCGTTTCAAAATGTCAGCCATAAGCAAAATTCAAAGTGCTATAACTCAATCATTTTTTAAGATATAGACAAAATAAAAAGTGTTCTAGAATCGTTGTTTTAAGCTCTAACACGTAAAAGAAAAATATTTTTCAAATTTTGATTTTTTCGTACTTAATTTTAAATTTAATGTTTTTTTAAAAATTTAAAATGGCCACCATTTTGAAACAAAATGGCGGATGATGCTGGCCAACAAACTCGGTCGAGACATTTGTATGTACTATGTACATACCAAGTTTCATTGAAATTGGTTCATAAATACGCGTGTTATCACGTGACAAAAATCGGATCATTTCAAAATGTCAGTCATAAGAAAAATTAAAAGTGCTATAACTCAATCATTTTTTAAGATATAGACAAAATAAAAAGTGTTCTGGAATCTTTTTTTTTAAGTTCTAACACGTAAAAGAAAAATATTTTCCAACTTTTAATTTTTTCGCATAGAATTTTAAATTTTAAATTTTTTAAAAAATTTAAAATGGCCGCCATTTTGAAACAAAATGGCGGATGATGCTGGCCAACGAACTCGGTCGAGACATTTGTATTTACTTTGTACATACCAAGTTTCATTCAAATCGTTTCATAAATACGTTAGTTATCGCATGACAAAAATCAGATATATATATATATATATATATGGTTATATATATATATATATATATATATGTCAACATTTGAACGGAGGGTGGTTTTGGGGTCTGGGGGTCATGATCGGTGAAAATATACCAAAATTTTCCGGAAGTGCTTTCCTCCGGACGGCTGCAATAGGTAGCTTTTTACTTTTTGTAATGAAAGCTACCTAAAAGATTTTTCTTTTGTGTTTTGACCTTGATACAACGATTCCAGAGCATTTTTTGTTTCATTTCTATCTTGAAAACTGGCTGAGTTTTAGCACTTTCAATTTCCAGTGAGATTGACATTTTGAAACGGTCTGAAATTTGTCACAATACGCATATTTATAGACTGATTTCAATATAACTCCGTGTGTTCATGGTACATACCAATGTCTTGACCGAGTTCACGGGCCAACTTTATCGCCATCTGGTTTCGAAATGGCGGCCATTTAAATTCATCAAAAAATTAGAAATTGAAAAAAGGTTCTTTCTAAACAATTTATCTTAATAATAAATTCCGGAGTATTTTTTGGTTTGTCTTTACCTTGAAAAACGCTTGGGATATAGCAGTTTGAATTTCTAATGTGGGTGACATTTTTTTTTTAAAGTCATTTTGATCGGACAGCACTCGTATATATTAATCGATTTCGATGTGAGTGTGCATGTTCACATGAATTAAGATTTCAATCAAGCTCATTGGTTTTTTTTTTTTTTTTTTTTTTTTTTTTTTTTTTTTTTATCCATCATGCTACTTTAAAATGGATATCGTGGAATTTGGCGACCCTATAAATCGCTTAAAATAAAACCAGGTTGAATAAAAGATGACTAATTTCTAAAAATTCCTATTAATATTCAGTATTGAGAAAAACTAGTATCCAATCTTACATAATCGTGTTCCACTATTTTGAGCTTCGTATATTTGATTTGTATAACTGAATTTAAAATAAATAAATAAGTATATGAAAGCTACCTCTTCCTCCCGGCATTGCCGGAAGGACTTTTTCAATATTGCACCACCGAAAAATATATGAAGTTATGTATAGAATTGAATAAATTTCTTGTGTAAGTATTTGGCTATTTCTTGTGGGTTCTTTTGGGTTTGAAAAAAAGTCCCCCGAGAGGGGAGCGTCGTAAAAATTATTTTCGTGTTATTTCCATTATTATACCACCAAAAAGTATATAAAGTTATGAACAGAAATGAAGCAAATTTTTTAGGTATGTTTTTGGCTATCACCAGGAGATCTTCTTTGAATTTGGAAATATTCCGTGGGAAAAGAGCATTGTGATAACGTAGAGCATTTTGTATCTTTTTCTCGATTCTTCGTCTTTCTAGTGTCCATCGGCGGAGACGGGAACTCGGCTAAGCCGGCTATTTTCAATAGGATAATAACAGAATAAGGGAAAACTATTGATTTTTATAAATAACATGATCCACGTTAACTCGTTTTTACTCCGATTAATTGACTAGAAGTAGAAATTTAAGATGAAAACCAAAGTTGGAATAGTATTGAATTAATAATATTAAAGTATTAACATGTGTAAATACTTTTTGAAATATTAAAATGTACATATTAGAAAACTTTTTGGGGATTAACACATATACAACTAGTTTCATCACTTACTTTCAGAATGTATCACGTAAAGAAAATATTGTAATAATGATTAGCATGATTCAAGATAATTTCCAAATGGTACATCCGACTCCGCTCACATTTTTTTAATATGTTTGTATTAATATTCATCTTTAATTTTCCAATTTATTTCACTAGGCTTATGTTCGCGTGACTTTTGTAATCTGTTTACTATTTTTCAATTTGAAACTATTTTAGCGAAATTTTTCTTTTATCGTTTTCGTTTTGAAAAAGTTGCTGTTAGAGCATACAAAACATGTAAAATAAAACGCATTTTTTACCATTTTTATTTTAATGTTTCACTTATTGTATAATAATAGTAATTAGATGTTACAAAAAATCGTATAGATATTTGTAAAAATCGGTCGATGACTGGATTTAATCCCTTTTTAACCCCTTTTCGCGCACAAATCTATGGGGAAAATCAACAAGCAAATGTGACCAAAGTAAAAGGGATAGTGTGTTATAATGTGATCGAACATCCTTGTGCAGATGCAACGTATCCAGTTTCAAAACGAGAAGTTTGATGTTCGAACCCTGTCGGTTCCTGTGTATCTAAAGTTGATATATATACAACGTATACAGGGCTTCTCAAAAACATTGACCTCGGCTTGTATTCCT
Organism: Maratus speculifer; assembly: GCA_964019185.1. Lineage (NCBI taxonomy): Eukaryota > Metazoa > Arthropoda > Arachnida > Araneae > Salticidae > Maratus > Maratus speculifer. Next base: position 26,749,964 of record OZ025296.1, read on the forward strand.
TAAACATTGCACATAGACATCCGTTATAAATTAAAATGTACATTAAAAAGTCCTTCCGGCAATGCCGGGAGGAAGAGGTAGCTTTCATATACTTATATATATATTTATTTATTTTAAAGTAAGTTACATTGTTAAAAAATACTAATCTCAAATTAGTGGAAATAATCTTATAAAATTAGTGATTTTATAAGATTGAATACTAGTTTTTGTCAAGACTGAATATTAATAGGAATTTTTAGAAATGAGTCATCTTTTATTCAATCTAGTTTTATTTTAAGCGATTTAGAGAGTCACCAAATTCCACGATATCATAAAGTGTATGCCATTTTAAAGCAACATTGTGGATTGTTCAAATCAGACCGTTTCAGCCATAAGAAAAATTCAAAGTGCTATAACTGAATCATTTTGTAAGATATAGACAAAATAAAAAGTGTTCTGGAATCGTTGCTTTAAGTTCTAACACGTAAAAGAAAAATATTTTTCAAATTTTCATTTATTCGCATTTAATTTTAAATTTTAAATTTAAAAAAAAATTAAAATGGCCACCATTTTGAAACAAAATGGCGGATGATGCTGACCAACGAACTCGGTCGGGACATTGGTATGTACTATGTACATACCAAGTTTCATTGAAATCGGTTCATAAATACGCGAGTTATCACGTGACAAAAATCAGATCGTTTCAAAATGTCAGCCATAAGAAAAATTCAAAGTGCTATAACTCAATCGTTTTTTAAGATATAGACAAAATAAAAAGTGTTCTGGAATCTTTGTTTTAAGTTCTAACACGTAAAAGAAAAATATTTTTCAACTTTTAATTTTTTTGCATTTAATTTTAAATTTCATTTTTTTTTTAATTTAAAATGGCCGCCATTTTGAAACAAAATGGCGGATGATGCTGGCCAACGAACTCGGTCGAGACATTTGTATGTACTATGTACATACCAAGTTTCATTCAAATCGGTTCATAAATACGTTAGTTATCGCATGACAAAAATCAGATATATATATATATATATATGGTTATATATATATATATATATATATATATATATATATGTCAACATTTGAACGGAGGGTGGTTTTGGGGTCTGGGGGTCATGATCGGTGAAAATATACCAAAATTTTCCGGAAGTGCTTTCCTCCGGACGGCTGCAATAGGTAGCTTTTTACTTTTTGTAATGAAAGCTACCTAAAAGGTATAGGATTTTGTGAAATCGATTAAAATTTTTAGAGGATTTAACTTGATGAAATACAACATTTAAATTTTTATACGGTCTCCTTATGAAAAAAAAATTCCAGTGAGTAAAATGTGCTCCATACACTGATGTACTTAACTCTACAGTGTAATTGAAATAATAAGGTCATGTACAAAATTTGAGTAGTTTATCATGAAAAGTCGTACGAACATGATTAAACAAAATTTAATGAGGGGTTAATAAAAAAAATTTTATACTAAAAAATGCAATCATCTGACATTATTTTTCCCCTTTGCGAATTCATATTCAGACGTCGAAGAGTGGTTTAAGTCAGCATTAATGCATATTCATATCGCTGCTAATTTTTTAGATCGACTGCTGGAATTCTGTACATGACCTTATTAGTATATGGGGCACATTTTACTCATTAAAAAAAAAAAATGTACGAGGACCGTATTAAAATTCTGTATTTCTTGCCAAATTTCATCTCTAGAAAATTATAATAAATTTCATAAAAATTCTGTACCTTTTTTTACGTAACTTTGTAGTTTATAATATATCTCTATGATCGATATTTAACAGGTTGAGTGCCACGCCAGTCACCGGTGACTGACAGTGAAGTTTCCATTTAGGCCTCGCCAGTCATCGGTGGCTGAGAATCTAAAATATGACATAAAACTAATACATATATTATATATATACAGGGTGTTTCGCTACCAGACCGACAAACTTTGAGGAGTGATTGTAGACATGCAGACACACATTATTAAATAGGAAATCATGGGGCGCAAACGTCTTGTGTAGGAGCTCAAGGGCCATTAAAGTTTAAGGTCCAAAACTTCAAACGATGATAAAAAACGGAAAAAAGGGTCAATTCGTTTGCGGTTTTCGCTAAAATCATTCTTTATATCACGAATTTTTTCTAAAAAAAATTTAAAGGTTACGTTCAGAAATTGTCGATAGAGGGCGCTTTAGACTTTAGAGTAACAAACAACTACTTTTTACCGTTATTTTGTGTATGGGGTTAAAATTATTTTAAAGTTTAGACTTTAACTTAAATTTTAAGCCCAAAATCGAAAACATTGGGATGGGTAACTTAGCGAAAATTGAATTGTGAACAGAGGGGGGAATTTTAAACGCTCATAAACATCGGGCAAACCAATCGATTTTGTTGCGGTTTGCATGTAGGTCACTCCCTCGGTAATCATTTCATTAAAAATGATGTAAAGCCTTACTGTCCTAATTTTTTGATAGAGGGCGCTTCCAACACATCTCCAACATTTCAAAGATATTATTCCAGAGTGTTTTTCTTCCAGATTAACATACTTCCAGGAAATGTTAGGGATGCAAAGACGACTCGGAATCACATAGGAATTTAACGTTGGAAATGCCTCTTTTGCGAGTTGCAATTAAAGAAACCAGAAACAAAAGCAACAGAAACAGCAGAGAAACAGCAACACGTTAATTTGACAGAAAAAAAATTATTTAAAGGTTTTTTTTTAAAAAAAAAGGTGTTCGAAATTACGACCCGTACCATCAGTTGAAGACCTCGCAGATCTTATTTCTGCAGCTGCCAGAAAGCTATCAGAAATGCCAGGAATCTTTCAAAACATGAGGAATTTCATGTGACTCCGCTTTCAAGCATGCCGTACTATTTCTGGTCGTAATTTCGAACACTTTTTGTAGTAAAACCTTTAAATAAATTATTTTTAGTCACCTTAAAGTGTTGCTGTTTCTCTACTGTTTCTGTTTCTTTTATCTCTGCTTCCTTTAACCGTAACTCGCAAAAAAGGCATTTCCCAACTTTAAATTCCTATGTGATTCCAAGTCGTTTTGCATCCCTAACAATTCCTGGAAGTATGTTAATCTGGAAGAAAAACACCCAGGAATAATGCCATTGAAATGTCGGAGATTTGTTGGAAGCGCCCTCTATCAAAAAACGAGGACATCAAGTTGCATGTCATTTTTAATGAAATGATTACCGAGGGAATGACCTACACACAAACCGCAACAAAATCGATTAGTTTGCCCGATGTTTATGAGCGTTTAAAATTCCCACCTCTGTTTACAGTTCGATTTTCGCTAGTTACCCTATCACAGTGTTTCCAATTTTGAGCTTAAAATTTAAGTTAAAGTCTAAACTTTAGAATAATTTTATCCCCATACACAAAATAATGGTAAAAAGTAGTTGTTTGTTACTTTAAAGTCTAAAGCGCCCTCTATCGTCAGTTTCTGAACAGACTTCGAGTCGATTACAGAGGACTGTAATCGATTACGATTACGATTATTTTCAATTTCTAAAAACCGATTACGATTATGTCTCTTTTTATGTCAGTTGGATTACGATTACATTGAGATTACGATTAATATTTTTTGTTGGATTACGATTACGTTTAGATTACGATTACAATTTTTTTGTTGGATTACGATTACATTTAGATTACGATTACGGTTGACATTTTTGCAGGTCATGTTGACTTTAACCCTTAACTATTGTTAGCGGTCTCCTAGACCGTTGTTTTTCAGGTTTTGGAGTTTAAGGGTGTATTCGAAAAAATTATTTTCCACCTTCAACAGCTCGAAATTTTCAGATACAATTTTGGACACATTTTTAAAAGTAGAAGCATGAAACTTGCTGAGGGGATTCTTGAAGTGACGTGCAAGGTGCCGTGTGATGTAATTTTTCGCTGATTTAATTAGAATTTGATTTATAAGCAATTATTTTCTCAGCGTGACCCTTTTTTTTCGTTCGCAAGCCTCCTGCTTCGGAAAATTTGGTTGAAAACGCCGTTTTTGACAGCATTTTTTGCAACATTTTCTGCATTTATCAAGGAATTGATAATCACGGCACCTTGTATAGTTTCTAAATAAGAGAATTCGAAAGTTTGGTGCATTTGAGAGCAAAAATGAATCTAAAAATAAATCTGAAAAAAGGCAGTTTGGATCGGAATACACCCTTAACTCGAAATTTTTAGTTTAACTTTAGATACTGGTCAAATTTTGTTTCGTTTGGAGCCCTCACTATCTCTAGAGACTTTTGAATAACTGAATTTTATTTATAATTGTCCTATATATAAAGTTTAATACAAAAATAGTATTCCGAGATTTAATTTAACTTTTTATTCATCTTTATATTAAGCGGTCTGACAGACCGCTCTCAGTACTTATGCAACAATTTTTGTTACAGCAGTTAAGTGTTAAATCTGTTGGCTTGTGTCTCAGCCGTTTGTGACTCTTATTAGGATTTACCCAATTTTTCACAAAACAAAATATTTTTCCGGAGAAAAAATTGTATTATTAAATATTAAGGTATATTATATTTTTGCATATGCGCAATATCGCGTACATTTCTTCCATTATAAAAAGATAATTTTCTTATTAGAGTAATTAATTAGAGCAGCGGTTCCCAAACTTTCTTTGTACTCGACACACCTTTCAGGGAAAAAATTTTCGTGACCCACTTTTCAGTAAAAAAAAAATTTCGCGACCCACCCAAGATAAAGTTGTATGTCAGTATAGCAATTTTTGTACGATCTCCATACGTTCAGCTATCCTATCCAAAGAAAAACGCAAAATTTCGTATGGAAAATAAATTATCAATAGAAACCAGAATCGGTAATCTCAATGTGTGTAAATGAATATCGATTAAAACAATACACAAACTATAAAGATGGTTAAAAGTATGTTTAATTATCATGAAATCATAACTTTGTAATCAATGAGATTTCTAATTGCTGTTTACCAATGTGGGAACATATATTAACACACAGTTTGTCTCAGTACTTGTCTTTCAAAAACAGCAAAGTAGAAAAAACATGTTCTCATTAGCACAAAGTGTTGAATTTCATCAAGGATTTCAAAGTTGATTTAAATATTTCTGGATATTCTGTTCGTATATTAATCTAAAAGGAAAATAAGGATACTCCCATTATTTCCTTTCGAAATTGTCTTATCTTTTTAAACAGAAATAAAGTATTTTTATGACAAACTTAGATTATTCGCGAGCCACCAAAACAATAGCCGCGGCCCACCAGTGGGTCGCGACCCATAGATTGGGAACCGCTGAATTCGAGTATCTTATTATAGTAATTTCTTATTAGAGTTTCTTATTAGTTTCTTACAGGCTAATATCATAATTGCATTAAATTAAAAAGTCAGTCTGAATCAGTTTCGAGTGGAAGTATGTTGAATTTGAATCGGGTTTCGGGTTGACTAAAAATAAAATTCCAGGACTCTGATGTGGTTTAACCCGAGTTGTGCAGAGTTCTATTACGAACAACTCTTGTTTCGAATTCATTGTTTGACTATCTATATGCAATATTCACATTTTGTAATACAATTTATAACCATTTCAAATTTCCCATGTTTTATGGTTATTATTATTTTTATTGAATTTTGATGATTTAACTTTACTGATTTCCTAAGAAAAATTCAGCCTAAATCACATTTTTTTCATATTAATATTCGATATTGGGAAAATATCTCTTTAAAGAAGTCTGAGGTTTTGTTTTGAACCTTCTCATTCACATTATAAAACATTAAATTTCCTTATTTTTGTAAATTTCTATATGTGTGCCTTTTAATATGCAGTGCATAGCATACAGAAGCTACTTCAGTAAGGCAAACACACCCATTCACTAATGTTAATCCTTTGGAAGAATTTTTTTTAAATATCTTCTTCGCATTTTAGTCTGTTAAACGTTTTTTCTGCATTGTTTAGCTCAGATCGATGTATATAAAGACCGTTTTCTACTTTTTTGATTTTGTATGCATTCTTTTTATTATAGGTGTTTTTAAATCAAAAAGGTAAACTTTGCGACATAAGTTTTAATTTATTTTTCTTCGAAAATGCATGAAAATAGCAGGTGTTGCTATTCAGAAACTATCTAATTGCACTCATTTATCTTTTTTTTTTTTTTTTTTTTTTTTTTTTTTTGCAAACGCAATGGATATTTTAGAACAAGCCATCAAAGTTTACATCTCGAACGCATTTTCCGGCGAAAGCAGAAAAACCAGTCAATGAAAGGGAAACAATCGTGAGATCACGTGACCAAAATAGCTCATAATTCGGTTGGTAATTTAATTGTTACAAAATTGAAAATTCAGTTCGATTCAAATTCGCTTCCATAGTCAGCCTTCCAATTTTTTATCTTTCCGTTAAAAAATGAATTTGTAAATGTGTCAAAATGTTTTGCGCTTGCTGAGCAGAACAGTTGAGAACATCCTTAAGATGTTTTTACTTTAGGAACCGGTTTTGAAAATGTAAATATACTCATTAAAATAAATAAATAAATTAATTAAAAACCGTAGTGGAAATTGAAAGGGTAAAAAAAAAATCCGTTATCATACAGATCGACTTTAGTTGTTCAATGAGAAAAACATTTAAAAATATTGAAATGCAAGTGATCGTAAATTTGTTATCATAATTTTTTTGCCCATAAGATTAACATTAGCGAAGGGGTGTTTTGGGATTACTAAAGTAACCCTTTAATAATTACATTGCTTTTGGAGAAAAAATGAAGAAATACAAACTAAAAAATATATACTGATATTCCTGATTTTCAAATTTCATAAATTTTAAAATAAATTTCAATTACATGAACAGCGGCGTAGAAGATGGGGTTGGGGAGATACAGATGCACTGGTTTCACTAATTTTATAAAGTTTTCTTTGCCATATCTAATCAGAGAATTTGAAGCTATTAGTCAAGGCGGAATCAACTTTTCGATTTTAATGGTATGAAGAGCATTTGGACCCTCCCCCCGGCTATGACTCTGTACAAGAACATTTAAAGGAAGAAAAGGCGCATTGTCTTTTGCTAGGACAGAATTTAAGGGGTGTGGGAATGCAGGATATAATGTTCAATAGTAAAACCCTAAATAAAATTATTTTCTTTCTTTTCTTTTTTACTTTTTATCCTTCACTACTTCCAATCAATGACCCATATCTCTGGATTGACCACATGTTGTTTTATTTTCTCACTTCCCATATCTCTGACAAACTCAAGTCAAATACTATTCCTATATCCTATTACAGTGTGCGGTATACATTCAGTTTCACTTTACCCCATTGAAAGCTATCTCTATCTCTTATGACCTCTGACCTTCACACTCCTACTTTAGGGCCATTTAATGAGTTGAAAACATGAACCGAACTCTTCCTTTTCCGGTGGTACAATGTTCAGCAAACCAACCAAGTATATTTTGGTTTGGAAGAGAAAGGAAGGAAAAAAAGAAGACGTAATCCTAACGTAATCGCATTTTTATTTAAGATTACGATTACATTGCAGTTACATTAGGGTTCGATTATGATTAGATTATGATTATAATCGAGATGAAATCTCTTGATTATGATTATACTGCGATTATTTCAAAAACCAAAATCTATGATTACGATTACAGTGAGATTACACGGTTTTTGTAATCGATTATAATCGACTACGATTACACGATTACGATTACTCGAAGTCTGTTTCTGAACGTAACCTTTAAAATTTTTTTAGAAAAAAATTCGTGATATAAAGAATGATTTTAGCGAAAACCGTAAACGAATTGACCTTTTTTCCGTTTTTATCATCGTTTGAAGTTTTGGACCTTAAGTTTTAATGGCCTCTAGCTCCTACAGAAGACGTTTCCGCCCCATGGTTTCCTATTTAATAATGTGTGTTTGCATGTCTACTATCACCCCTCAAACTTTGTCGGTCTGGTAGCGAAACACCCTGTATATATATATATATATATACCGGGTGTCCCAAAAATGACTGATGGATTTTAAAATTCAATAACTTGCAAACGGTGACAGCTATTTAAAAAAATTTTGCAGGAGGGTTATGTATAATATCAGGTATAATGTCAGGAGTTTTTTTACCGTAATTTTTTATTTTAGTTCGCATCTCAAAAAATAGGTGGCGCTGACGGCGAGGCCAGGTCGACGCTTCACTCAGCACTGATCATCTGGCCTTCAATCGCCGTCAGCGCCACCTATTGTTTGAGATGCGAATTAAAATAAACAATTACGGTAAAAAAAAAAAATCCTGACATTATACATAATCCTCCTGCAATTTTTTTTTAAATAGCTATCACCGTTTGCAAGTTATTGAATTTTAAAATCCATCAGTCATTTTTGGGACACCCGGTATATATATTGTTTTAGGTAATTACTTAAAATTTACTTAAATTTCATTGAGTACTGGTTTATACTTTCTTAATAATTACTTAAAACAATATATTTTTCAGTTTTATATCATATTTTACCCTGTCAGTCACCGTCGCTCCGTCGTTACAGGAATTGTAATGTTACAATTATATACATTAAAATTCTATAATTGTAATATTACATAATGGAACGCGTTCTTCGATGGAAAATGAAGATAGAGAGAGTGACAAAAAACTGGAGCAACAAATGTTCTCACTACGGGAAATATATGCTTCTGCTGGGGAATATGTTTCATTTATCAAAATATAGAAATTGATGTTACATCTCTAAATAATGATAAGATCCAAAAATAAACAGGCAAGCTTTTTTTAGCAATACAGCTTACACTGTTAAAAAAAATCTGAAATTCACGGATATATTTTTCCTGAATTTCACAGAAAAAAACCTTTTTCGCACCAAAAGGGCATTTTCCGTTACAAATCTGAAATCTCCACTATATTTCCTGAAAATAACGAAAAGGATGGAAATAAAAACAAAAAACGGAGACACTCCGCTGATCGGGGATTTCCGTGGCCGACTGGTCAAAGCACCACGCCTCTAAACACCTGGGGCCCCACCAGTGGCCGAGAGGTACAGACCTCTCAACTGGTAGACGGCAAGTGCTGGGTTCGAACCCAATCACGGCTGTCGGCCTAACCGTTCGGAGTTTTCGTGGTTTTCTTCGAACCTTGCGTAAATACGGGTTAGGTTCCCTTAGAAAGACCCCCACGAAGGGCACTCCCCCCGGTCCTATATCCCTAGCGCAGATAATCGGACGACAAAAATAAACCAAACCAAACCAAACTAAACACCTGGGAGCGTAGATTGTGGGTTCATATCCCACTAGCGCCATAATATAATGAACGCACAAAAAGTCCCTTTTAATTACTTTTTTCTGTTAATTTTTCTCTTATTTCTCATTAAAAAATCTTTTAACTAATTAGCCTCCCAAAAAATAAATAAATTGCGCGCAATAATTTCAAAAAAATTGTCTAATTTTTGTAAAAAATGAATAATTTTTTTTTCATACATTCATTAAAAAAAAAAAAAAAATGTTTTAAACAATGATTTTTTTTAATTTAAGCTAGTTAAAAAATTTAAATTGGTTTTAAAAATAATAATTATTATGCATCAGTCTAAAATAAAATAAAATAAACCGCTTACGAATATTCTAACGAATATATTTGAAAGGAAATCTTTGAAAGGCACAACAGATTTTCCCAGTAACTCATAAAAGACATACTTTGTAAAGACTGGTATCAGCAGCTTTGGGTGAATCAGTAAGGACTCTTTCCGCTGTCCAAACGTCCCGAGTTCGATCCTCAGGGCGACTTGAAGTAAGTTAAGCAAAAAAAATAAATAAATAAAAATAAAAAATAAATGATTTAAATTAATTATATGGCCACTTGGAAAGTTCGAGTTCTTTGACGAATGTTCTGTTTACTAATTTTATAATTTAAATCGCATTATTATCACTACAAAATGAAACTTTGTAACGGAAAGTTGCCGCTTTTCCATACGGAAGTTTTCCTTTCTTTTATTTTCCAAACGGTAAATCTACTAACGGAACGGTGAAAGCTCGGCTACATTGCTGCCGGTAGTTTCACCTGGAATTCACAGATTTATTTTTAACAGTGTAGGTCCACCTTTATCATATATACAGGTTAGATTCACCTAGGAAAAAATGGAACGTAATGTGTAACGTAAAATAAAGAAAGGGAAAAAGAAAAAGCAGGTGTTCTTACTACAGACGTACTTACTACTATGTGCTTTTCTAGTTTGTGTCCAACAGTCAGAATTTGAAAAACTTTAGACGAATATGGATCTTATAAATTTTTACAAATATGACTTGGGACAATTTTTACTTCCTTCTATCTTTACAAAAAAGTACTAGATTCGTGAATTTTTTCAAATTCTGGTTTTTGACGGATTTATATATTTTAGGGGTCAGATATTCCAGAAAACATGTTTTTACAAAATCTGTCTGTAAGTGACATAAATTTCGTGGGCTCTCTATCTCAAGAACTATTGCATGGAATTTCACAAAACGTTAGATTAAGTTAGACCTTGATATAAATTAGGTTTAATTAGTTTTTGGTATTTATCGCTCAGCAGGTGGCGCTTCTATGCTACCTTTTTCACGATTTCCACAATAGCTATATCTCAAGAATTAATAGAGTTCCATAAAACTTAAGATTCCGTTAGTCCTTGATGTAATATGGCTCTGATTACGTTTTGATGTAAATTGTACAATAGGTGAGGTTGCTATTATACAGTATTATTCATGATTGTGGTAATAGCTCTATCAAAGGAACTATGCATGATTTTTCATCAAACTTCAGATTCTATTAATATCTGATATAAGTTAGTATTTTGCAGTTCTTGGAGTAAATCGTTCAACAGGTTACACTGTTATGCGGCATTTTTCATGATTATCGAAATAACTCTATCTCAGAAACTAATACACGGATATTCATCAAACTTCAAATTCAGTTAGGCCCTGATATAAATTAGTATTCTTTAGTTTATCCCTTTCCGGCGCGGACAAATTCTGTTCGTAAAATAAGAAGTTGTTGACTGACACCGGAATTTACAAAACACTTTTTTAGAAATTAAGAACTCCCTGATTTAAGCTGTCATTGTAAAAGTAAAATTTTACTAAAATATTATTGGTGCCGTTTGTATGTTTGAAATTAAAATTAGGTGTACGAGGGAGTGGACACACTGCGCCGGAAAGGGTTATAGAGTAAATGATTCAACAAATAGCGCTTCTATCCAGTTTTTTGCGATTTCTACGATAATTCTATCTCAAATTCTAATACACGGATTTTCATCAAATTTCAGATTCAGATAAAATTTGAAGTAAGTTGTTGCAGATTATATTTTGATGTAGTAAATTACCTAAAAGGTGACGGTGCTGTATTTCATTTTTTTGGAAGTATCAACGTGCATAAGATAGAAGAAAGTTTTGGGATTACCACATCCGACTAGTTTTTCCAATTAGCTAACAAATTTTCTCAGAAGCGAATCGCAGATTTAATTAAGCCAGGAAGTGATATCTGAAGTACTAGAATAGATTGATGGCAAAGTAAAAAATATAAACAAGAAAACATCTTCTTAGTGTTAATTTGCCTTTTATCTTTGTTTTGCGTGCCCATGCATATGACCATACATCATTGTTGAGAGGTTTCAAACACGTATTTCATTCTTTAAATTTAAAAAAAGGGGCTATTTGTTAGAACCAGAAGTTTATGATGAAGAAATAAAAGCGTATTGGAAATCTGTTACAATGCTTGTTAAGTTGTGCTGTAATGAACTTTCAAAACGTTTTAAAAAATTCTTATATAGTTTGACTATTATTATATTAAGTTTTTCCCTGTTTTGCCCGTAAATCGTACGGGCAACGTGTTTTTGCCAATTCTGATTTGAACGTACTACGTACGGGCATCCATACTCCAGTCATAATTTATTATTCTCACCAATAAAAATTCTGTATTGTAAATTTTGTACTATATAATCCGAACAGAACAGTATTATTTTGATTCTAATAGGGAAAAAATTCTGTTTCGAAAAACCAGTGATAAAAGTTCTGTAAAATACAGGGAAAAAATAGACATTATTTGAAAGTTTTTTTTTTTTTTAATCAAAAATATTGATCAGTTAAGTGGTTAATATCATGCAAAATCGTTAAAATTTAGTAACCTAGGCATATATAGTGAAAGTTAAATTTTAAATGCCCTAATTTTGGACATTTGTAGGTAGCTACTTCCATAGATGCCAATTTGTATGGATTTTTCCTACCACTAAAATTTAACAAAATATTTCAACTAAAATAATCCCCGAAGTGAACGATTTCCAACGATGAAAAAAGATTAAAAAAAAAAAAAAATATTTAATTTTAATGGTAGGAAAAATCTGTACAAATTGGCAACGATGGCTACTTCTAATTTTTAAATATAAAATACATTTTTCCCCAAAATTAAAACAAAATTTTGACCCTAATGTCTTAACCATAGCTACCAATTCTTCCGATTTTTTTGGCCAGGAAAAATTTAATAGAAAATTTTTCACTTATTTTACTGCCATATTAAGGCGATTTAAAATGGTAACATTTTCTATAAAATTTTTCCGGGCCAAGAAAAGCGGAAGATGTTGGCAGCTATGGTCTTAACCCTTTCCGGCACAGACAAATTCTGTCCGTAAAATAAGAATTTATTGACAGACACCGGAATTTACACATGCCCTTTTTTTAGAAACTAAGAATACCTTTATTTAAACTTTCTTTGTAAAAACCAAATTTATTAAAATGTTATTAGCGCCGTTTGCAAGTTTCATATTAAAATTAGGTGTATCCGGAATGTGACCACTGTGCGGGAAAGGGTTAATATTCATATCTGGAAAAATATTTCTGAAACACAAAATCTTCCCGTGGTTCTTTCGGAAATGAACACTGGATATTACGTAGCTAATTACCACGAAAAGATAACAAGACCCAATTCGTGATGTATTTTTACAATTCATCATTCGCCTTCAAGCAGTTAAATAATTCATTAAACATATTCGCAACAATGTTTGCCTTTCTACCTAAACCCCACCCAGAACTGAAACGAATATAAAGTGTTCCGTAATGCTGTTCAAGAAAAAAAGAAATAAAACTAACAAATAAACATATTCACATCACAAAGCAGATTAAACATATTTGCTTTCTCACATATTAAAAACGCATTTAAGACCTTCAAACACAGTTCTTTTTTATCTACGAGCCGCTAAAAATATCTTCCAGATTAATCTCTACTCATTTCGTAGAAGGTTAGCCTAATAATCCTCTCTCCACCTCATTGCGTATTCAAGAGCCATATGCCTACCGATTCGGACCACATACATCACACCGTTTAAAAACGCAACACGTATGCGTCTTCACCGCGACTACACCGCCTGCATGCATATGTATGTATGCCTGATGAGCCGTCATATCCCGCGATCATCCGTGACATGTGATGGGAAATTCGTGAATTCTTAAGATTGAATTTCATTTCGCTGACTACCGTTTTATTTCCAGTTCTTGTTTGGTACATTCATGTCGCTATGTACGGGAAAGCGAAAGTGAAATTTTTGTTTTTCGTCCGACTTCATATCCGAGAATTGGCTGTCAAAGGTTTTATTTACTTTGTTTTCGATATGCAAAGACAGATTACAGTATAGATACAATGGCTTTTGAAAAATATTGAGTTGGCTCAAAAAATTGGGTGGGCTCAAAAATATCTTGGTAAAATGGTACGACCAATTTATTTTTCTTTGAAGGATAAAAAATGGTGAAAGATGAGAATTTTAAGTCATCATGTTTTAATAAAGTTGCATAAATATTTTAACAAATTAAATTTTCATGCGTTTTTCCTTATAAAGGCACTAATATTTCTTGTAATATCATCATGTCATGAACATGACTACAAATTGAAATAGCAGAATGTTAAACATAAACATTTCAATCATTTGAGATTTATGGGTTTCAGTTGGCGAATTAAAACACATGGTCATTAACAACAACAACAACAAAAAAAATCTACGAAGAAATATAATAATGAAATAACTAAATAGAACAATGAAAATTGGATATGCTAGTATTCAAAATTATTGGGTGGGCTCGGGCCACATGGGCCCATATAAATTGGCGCCATTGTATGGGTACACGGAGCCGAGTACCACTATTCTTGAATACAGGGTCGTAGCTAGAAGTAAGTAATAGGGAGGGCTTAAGAAAATGTAGGAGGTCTCATATTTTTTTTCTCTCTCTCTCTCTTTCTGACATAGAAAAATAAATTAGCGCATATTCACACTGTAGGTACTATATTGCTTATTAAACTGTTGTAATAACTTTGTTTTATGGTAAGAAAAGAATAGGATGATGAAAAATTCGAGTATATAACTAGTACAATGTTAAACATCATGTTAGCTAGATATGTGCAAATAGGTGAGTGTCGAAACATTTATTTTAGTTACTGTAAAACTGTGAAAGGATCTCAAAACTAAATTAGATTTTTTCAATAAAATTTCATTTGGGTTTTTGGAATATAAATTCATTTAGTAACCTTGGAATCTTTTCGGGGGGAGGGGGCGCTCAAAATGTTTTAGGGAACTGAGCCACTCGTAGCACCCCCTGCTTGAATAGTAATCGTCGCCTTATTAAAACGTAGAATTTCTGTCACAAATGAGGTAAAAATTGTATTCGTAAATTATTATTAATGTGTGTATAAATTCCGTAAATACTTCAGTTGGACCCGCTTGATGTACTTCGATGTACAAGTAAATATTTATCGAATATCAGTGCAGAATTCGATTTTATTCAACAATCTTTTTTTTTAAATGATTCTTCGAATTCGTCCTTATTTAAACGTCAAATTTCTGTCATAAATAAGGCAAAAATTATTTTCGGAAAGTGTGGTGAATGTATGTCTTCCTTTCTTAAATGCTTTTTCAGTTCCTGTTGATGTATTTCGATATCTAAAATATAATTTAGAGAAGATCAGTTTAGAATAAATCGTATTAATGAAAAATTATAGTCTGTAACAGGAATCAGCAACATCGTTAGATCGTCGACGTCGATTAATTTGTGTGTAATAAATTACAGTGCCGACGGACCCAGTTCGGGCAATTCAACTCGGTAACATTTGTATTTGATCTTTATTTCCCAAATTTTGAATTAATGTATATTTCAACCTTCCATAGCAAATTTATGGATTTTTTTTTTTAATCCATAAACGATTTGACCAATCATTAGACGAAATTTTGCAAATATTTCGTTTTTAAAATCAGTAAGGGGCCGTTTCATTAAAACTCCCCGATTGCAAAATCCTATGCTAACCATATGGTAAAGTTTAAATATGTGACAATTCATTACCGATTGTAAGTATCGAAAAATCGTTAACACAAAGATAAAATGCTAATGAAAAGTATTTTTAAAATCTGTTTCCTTAAATTCTAAATATTTTTAACTTCTTTACTTCTAAACTTCTAAATATTTTTAACTTCTTTAACCCGGGAGAACGCGCGCTTACCCAGGGTATGAATGGTTTTAGCTTTGTCCCCAATAAAATCAAATTAAAACAGTCGCTTTATTTACACGGAGACAATTCTTACAAATTTTACGAAAAAATAAGTAGAAGATTACTTTAAAAAAAATTAGTGGTTGCAATCGTAAATACCATTCGCACTCCGGGTCTTATAGGCCCTGCGCGATACCTCCCAGGTTAATCTTATATTAAAGTCATGACCTTTTATTTATGTGACGGAATTTCCGGAAACGCTACAAACTATTCTAACACTTCATGCTAGGGCAACACAACCTTTTTGCCTGTAAATTGTTTGCACGACAATTACCAAAATGTGAGAAAATTTCTGTTGTTATATAAGGATTTTTCTTTTCCTTTTGTAAAATAGTGGTAGCTTGTTGGCTCAAGGGCCAGCGGCTGTGTATTCCGAGTTTATGTCAATTTATACCATCGTTTTCGCCCTTTATTACTCGTATAATCCTTTATAAAAATCAATGTCCCGAAAACAGGACGGTTTTAATTGGAAAAGGGGATATTCAGTTAATTATACAGGGTGTTCCAGAAATAATGGGACAAACTTTAAGGGGAAGTAGAGGTCATCACAAGGATTCAGATTTACATAGCAACCCATGGTCGGAAACGTTTTCTTGGCATGGTAGTGATGACACAAAGCGGAAGAAGGACAGGACACGAATAAAATCAGAATATATTTTTATTATCATTAGTACAGCAGAAAAGTAAGAAAAAAGAACATTAAAAAAAAATCGATCGTTATCAAAGTAGGTCTTTGAAATCAAGACCTCGGGCCCTGATACATGCAGACGCACATCTCCGGTGCATGGAAGATCTAATGTTCTACAGAAAACACCAGGAATGTCCTGAACTTCCCCAGCAACTGCAACGATGCGTACAACTAGTTCCTCAGAACTTTCCAATGTTATTTCGGTATTTTTGCAGCACTAAAAATAATAAACATGTTTTCACCCTCTGTCCGTGTCCTTTCTTACATGTGTTTTGTGTCGCTACTACTGAGCCAAAAAAGTGTTTCCGACCATGGGTTGCTATGTAAATGTGAATCCTTGAGCTAACCTCTACCTCCCCTTAAAGTTTGTCCCATTATTTCTGGGCACCCTGTATTTTTGTTGGCTACAAGAAATAATGCTTTAAGAACATGATATAACTAATCTTAGCCCTTTCGTGGAAGGTGTCTTTTAAAAAAGAACACCTAATTTTTATTTTACTGACATCCAGAATAGTTAATTAAAATTTTCCTTTTATAACATACTTGAAAATAAACAAATTCATATTTTCTAATAAATTCGTTTATAAATTCTGACGTAAGTTAATTACCGTATTTACTCGTGTATACCGCGCATGCGTGTATAACGCGCACCCCTACTTTACAAGAAAAAAATGGCGATTTTTTAAAATCTCGTATATAACGCGCATCATACATTAGATATGCAAATTAATGAATGACTAAACGAATTTTAGTAAAGAAAGTCGATAAAAACATTATATCAGGCCAAAAACAAGGCAAAAATACATTTTTAGACTTCTGGTTGGGAGTGAATGCCGGGGGGGTAGGAGTGAGTGACGGCAGTGAGAATTGCTAATTAGCGTTTATATAATGTCAATGTATAAAAAAAATGCAAGGAGTGAAATAAAGATGCAGTAATACTTCAATTAAATTAGATTTTCCGAGCAATTATCTCTTCTTTGAATACATTTCTTGATTCATATGCATATCGTGTGATTACATCCAGTAGCAAAAAATTATTCCGTGTATAACGCGCACCTAGGGGTTTTTCCCTATTTTTTTTGAGAAAAAAGTGCGAGTTATACACGAGTAAATACGGTATTTCTAATTGATTTACTTCGCGCCGGAAAGGGTCAAATTGTATCAATCCCAATATTAATTGAATTTTAAAAGACGTTTTTTACATGGTATTTTAAAAACCCACCGGGGCATGAAGAGTCGAAGCTTCACAGCAATACACGTTGGCCAAGCTTGTTGAACTCCTTATTATGTATTCTGTCTCGGACAGTGGCCATTCTCAGGCATTTATATAAATCACACAGTGTGTCGGGCCTGGGGGCAAACGTTTACGAACTCATGTGAGTGAGATTAATAGTTTTTGCCCCCAGGCCATTGCTGAATTATTCAGACGGAAATGATGGCGTGTAATGTCATCGTTAGGAAATAGGGATTGGAAGATTTAAGAAATTCAAATAGCCAACCACAACCTCTTTATCGATCTCCTAGACGAGATTATTCATGAAGTAAAAGTTGTTCGAGTATTTAGATGGCCTGTTTTTAAACTTCTTTTAACGCGAATTTAAAGGGGCATAGTAGTGGGACAAAAAGGAAATGTTTGAATGAATGATTTGTTTACAATTGCAGATTTTTAGTACGATTTTTTCTTTTTCTTTCATTGTTTATTTTTTATTTGTTTATTTTATTTTGTGTGTGTGTGTGTGTATGTGTGTTCAAGAACTAGATAGAAATATCTAAATCTTTTTATAAAAAACTCCTGTTTTGAAACTTCAGAAACCAAATACATCCTTTGGAAGGTCTTTTCGCTCTCTTATGAATATTGCCCGACATTCTATTTAGCTTGCTCCAAACATGGGAAGATGGAAGTTTTTGATCTTGTTTTCACTCGCTTTCCGATACGCTAGAATTATAAAATTTGTGCATACAGGTATGTTTCTGATGATAATACAACATTTAAGTATTTTTAGAATTTAAATTAATGTAATTTTAAGGTACTTACCCGTTAATTTATCGCAGGTGATAAGTCACCAAATAATCTCTATGGTTTGAATTGTATGCGCGTTACATGAACAATATTTTTCTTAAATTATATCGTCCAAGATTAAGAAATTGTTTTCTTTTCTTACTGTACAGTTGAATGTCAAACTAAAATTTCAAATTGTTTAAGAATATCTTTTTTTTCTATCAGTGACAGGATTTATGTAAATAAGAATTGTCTTAGTAAAGACTTTTTATCTAAACTCATGATATTTGGACTTTTAAATCCGGGATGTTATTTTTGTAGATTATTGCCATAGTTTTATGTGGATTAGAATTATTTGCAGCTCCGTATATCGATGATATAGTTATATTTTCCTTGACGAGGTTAGCAGCATTTAACAGATGTGGAAACAGTTTTTAAACAGTTAAAAGAAGCAAACCTGATGATGGAATCTTCCAAATAAAAATTTGTACAAGATTATGTAAGATGGTCTTATACCATGAATTTGGGTTAGGGAAAATATATTCTAGTGAAACTAAATTGCAGAGAATTAAAAATTTTCTTATTCCAACAAATAAGACATCTAAGACCGTAACTGGGAACGGTTGGGTACTATACATAAAGTACATAAAAAATTATGCTACCATAGCAGTTCCATTAACCGTTGGATTAAAAGAGAAAATTGGGTATCAATATCTTTCTTACGTGAGATTTTATCCAACTTCTTCAGGAAATTCAGATGTTTCGTGGTTGAAAGTAAGTAAGTATTTATTGTTAGTAGAGTAACATAAAATCTTCTGCCTTACAGAATATTTACGTTTATGAAATTACAGTGCAATGCATATCCGCAGATATGTGCTCGAATCGTAAAATTAATAATGACACAATGGTGGGTACAAAGTGGGTTGACCACCCTAATGAAATGAATATTTTATTCTAAGAGTAATTCCAACTAATTGTGTTCAGTGTAGGAATTATTTAATAGCATATTTCCTGAATCTCCGAGAACTTTGACAAATTTAAGAATTTATAGTAATTAAAGCATTACATTGCAGATTATAAGATATTAGACACCATGTAAAAGAAGTTAAAAAAAAAAAACTAAAATGAGTAGCAGAGCTGATGTTGAGAGCCCTAATCTGCAGATTTATTAGTTTAATGTATCTTGAAAAGCATTAAATATATGTATATATATAGCATATTAAAAAATCGGAACTAATCGGATAAGTTTATTTTTGTATAAAAATCAAGCAGATATAAGAGGTGGGGCGTGGGACATCATTGGGAACAAAAAACTGTTTTTCAAGCCCGATATAATCTAGATCAAGCCCTGTACAAGCCACACAAAATTTACAAATTAAGCTAATCTGAGGCACTGTTGACAAAACTAATGATAAAATCAAACAAAACAAACTCTTTCAGTCCCCATTCAATTAAGAATAGAGATAACTAAATTACAAAATAAATAAATGCCATTCCAAAAATAACGGCGTCATAATCTACTTAAGAAAATCTTTTTTTTTTTTTTTTTTTTTTAATTGTGCTGTTATCACCGAACGTTTGATCTTCCACAAATAAAACCTATTATTATCTAAATATGCGAAATCTCAGAACACCTTTCGCTGAGATTACTCAAACGAAGCATTACTACATTTTTCATTCGGATAAAGACAGAACACGATCAAACATGGAGCACAAAAGCAGGCACTTGACGTCAGCTTTATCGGCATTATTTGTTGTGTACACAGACTTTTTAATTTTGTTATGATTATTTATTTTATTTTTTACTTTTCATCTCAATGACGTCTGTCAAATGACAGTCAGAAATCGCTAATGCCGGGGGGTCCCACGAGCGACAAAACGGCGCCGGATAATCGATAATGTAGTTTATCACTGAAAGACCAGTGATACACTGATAACCTCCGATTAGAAAGTGAAGTGAGATCACTTGTAATGAAAGATGACGACTGTTGGAAGATTAAACGACATGAAGTCGCAGATTCTTGCTGATTCCAATGGATAGATGCTATCCGAAGGAATTAGTTTAAAACTTGATCAAAAAGCAGGGACCCTCGATGGCTCGATTTTAAAGGGATGGGTTCCATTGGACTTTGTGTACGTTAACCTGAGGTTAAAGCTAAAATTCGTCTGTTGGCGGTGTTTACTTTTAAAAATAGGCTTAGTTCTCTATAGAATACGTCTTTTTAATACTGCCTTTACATGTTAAAAATGCCACAAAAAACTTCGTTTTTATAGAAGTAGACTCTCAACCAAGTGTAATAAAATTTCAAAATGCTGTTCTGTATCCTAGAACCTTCGCTAAATTAACAAAATTTCGGTTAAATTTTATGCGCGCAACCAAAGTCCAGGCTAAAGCTCGTCTATAGACAGTATTTGCACATGCGTATACGGCTATTGTGCTGAGAAAAAGTCTAGAATAACGGATCAAAATACTGCCGCAACTCTGGAATGTGACGTTACTTGCATAAAGTCCATTCTCCATCGAGTTCCGATAACATTATTTTATACGAACCTGAACCCTGATTCTGATTAATTAATACCATTCACGCGTAAGATCCTGTGACATACATTAAGTAAAGCAACATGACATTTTTTTGTAGCTGGAATCTGTATTCACTTTAACACTTAACGGGTGGGCTATTTTTCGAAAAGGAGCACAAAATTTACGTTTATTAATATCACTACAAATTAACCCTCTATTGCATGATTTTTATAATTTTTTCTTTTCAAAAATATATTCCATTCCTTAATAGGCATACATTAACCCGTTCAGGATCAGCCCCTTTTTTAGATGAATTTTGTTCCACTTTTTCTCAAATAATTAAATTTAGCTTATTAGTCAAGAAAGTATCTTAATTAAATAAGACAAATTTTACTGTTCTTTTTTAGTGGTATCAAAAACAAGTACTTTAACCACTTAATGGTCGCATTAAATTACGCTTCAAAAATTCAAAATCCTTATTTCCACCACTTTTTTGAAAAAAAAAAATATTCTTCTTATTTAATGACAAATAAAATGATACCAGAATAAAACGATTTACAGTATTTTATAAAACTGGTGAGAAAATAAAACAGTTCTGAATAAAAGCCGTCAAATCTGCAGCCCGTGAATGCGACGATTAAGTAGTTAAGCATCTTTTGGGGATGTATATAATATATATGCACCCACGGCCCCGAAATTGCTAAAAAAAAAATATTGAAAAAAATATTAGTCTTCTATTTTTCAGAACTTTGGATTTTTTTAAATGGTTGTCGTATTGCAACACCATGCTTTAATAACATGCATACAATATTTGTTGCAAAAAACCTTGTTGAAAATCAGGCCCTTATTACCGCATGGGCAAATCGGGACTTTGCCCATGGGCCCCAGACCATAAGGGGCCCCTAAATCCATACATTGAATTATAAAATATTTAAATTTTTTTTCCATTTCCAATTCTTCCATAAATTGAAGTTATTAATTTCATCTTTAAAGTGATATAACAAATTGTTAAAGTTATATAAAAGAGTTTTGTCCTGTATAAAGGAAAAAAAGCATACTTTTATTAATTAAGGTATTTACTAAAAATTGACGGAGCTAAGAATTTTCTTCTATTTATAACCTAGGGGCGAAAATATGTTTATGTATAACGCATACACATATGAGTGACCATATGTTCTATTTGAATAACATTGCAATAATTCAAAGGGGGCCCCTCTACTTTATCTTTGCCCAGGGCCCCAATTAGTCATAATCGGGCCCTGTTGAAAATTACTTTAAATAACTTTTAAAAACATACTATTTTGAAAAAAGATTTTTTTAAATGAAATTTTGCATTTTAAATATCTTTTTTTTAATTTTTGTTTGTCTAACCTTTTATTTTTCTATCTATCTATGGCTAGAAAAATGCAAGGTTTCAAAAATATTTTTTATTTGCAGCTCATAAGCAAATATTATTACCTATGGTATTTTTAATGAACTAAACCTAAATATAGGGTCAAAATGAATACATAAAGCATAAAGTTATCAAGAAGCAACGGTAAATAAACGATAATGAGAGAAAATTTAATTTGTTACCAGTTGGCAACAGTATGCACTATAGAGGGTTAAAACCTGGTCAAAACCAATCGGAAGTAAGCATGTTTGGTTTACTCCTTTCTATTTAACTTACAAATTTTCCAATATTAGAAAAAAAAATAATTCCAATCAGCAAAACCTTAAATTTACGTGTCCCGTCCATAAAGTATTAAGGCGGAATAAAATTGACTTTTGACTTTAGGAACTCTCTTGTAAGTAGAAGACTGACACGGCACTCGCATCCAGTGATGAATTCGAAGAAGGGGGGAGGAGGAACATTCTCAGGGGTCGCAGCGTCCCTAAAATTTTCGCAATTTTCTACCAGTATTTTAAATCAAAAATTTCCATTTCAGATGCTTTTTAACATCTACAATGAAATTCTACAATAAATATTATCGTTTCAAAATTGTGGTAGGAAAGTGCGAAAATTTTAGGGACGCTGCGATTCTTTCCCGAAGGATCAAAATCCTCCCCCTTTCTTTACCTAGAAAAATATCTTAGGCTTTATGCTTTCTAATGGTCAAAAATACAAAAATATCCCTACCACACACACCTGAGCCACAAGAATATTCCTTCTAAAAAAATGTGATTACAATACTGCACGGAATTGGGTTTTTTTTCTCAATTAAGACGACAGGATTAATTTGCATACTAGCATAATAGTTACAATTGAACAGCATCTTTATCATTGCAAGCATTATTATCTTGTACAAGTAATTTTACGTCAAGCAGGAAATTCCTTACAATTAGATTTATCACTTAAATAATTGATTAACATATCAAGTTACGTAGATAAATAAATGAACATTAAAGATAAGCCTGATAAAATAGAAAATAAACACAATTTTAGAGATAAAAAGATAATATTTCCGTGTACAACTTTAAAATAATGCTTTACTTATATTGAAGCAATGCTTTACAGAAAAATAAGTTCTCAAGTAGTTAAGATACAAGCAGTAACAGTTGAGAAATCCATAAAAACTTGCCGCCCTTGGTGACCAGTTTGGTCTCCTTTGAATGTATACTAATCGTATTGCTCTTATTCTTAATTTATATTTTAATTGCTCATTTTTTTTAGTTTTATTTTTATTTATTTATTTATTTTTTTTTTTTTTTTTTTTTATTTTTTTTTTTTTTTTTGCCAAATTAGAAGATTTTGCTAGAGAAATAGACACAGCTGTCATATACGCACCACAATGGCACGATTGCAGCAAAATGGCAATTATATGTGCCTCACATGGTAACCCAGCTATTGTTATTTATTTATTAATAAACTGTTTGTTTACTTTTATTTTCTTTTTAAAATGGCATAAATTGTTTTATCCTATAATTATTAACTAAGCTTTTTTTGTATTTATTTTTATTTTCTTTTTAAAATAATAGAAATTAGTTTAAAAATATGTATGCAATTGGTATGTGAAAAAGAAATTTTCGCCAAATTGGTGTCAGAAAAATAACGCGCCAATGTGGTGCATATATAACATCTGGGCTGATAAATCAAGAACTCAGTATTTTTATGTTGTCTTGGCGCAGATAATAAATCGCCAAATATTGCACCCGTGGCATTTTTTCGCCTTTCAATAGTTATTTAAAATATAATAACATAATCCTTCCTCTCATTTCATTTATAATACATAACTTTAATTTGAAACTGTAAAGTTTAAAATTCATGACTTTTATTTATTTTTTTTAAGTAAAAAGAACAGAAAAAAATAAAAATAATGATATTTTGATGCTTCATAATTGCAGCGAAGGAACAAAACATAAATAAATCCAATTTATCACAACCTAAATCTTGCCAAAAGATTTTGCATTGTAACCAATAAGATGCATTTCATTTAGAATTTGCCATTAAACAATTAATAAATAATCGTGATTTTTGTGTCACGTACATTAGCGTAATACATATCTAGATGCTCATTCAAAGATACATCTAAAATAAGCTTTGAAAAAGGCTGTTAATCTTTCAAATTGGTCTATATTTGTAGATCGTGTCAAAAATGGTATTCTTTATTGTAAATTTTGTATTTATCACAAATTTTATTATTACTGTTAGAGACCCACTATCATTAAAGATAGAAAAAAATCTCTATAGAAAACATTTAAATCCGCATGGTTATTTTATTCTTCAACATTAGTTTTTATTAAATTAATCATTTAGTTTTCAACTAGTATTAAAAAACTCTCTGACGAGCACCAAAAAAGGTTAATATGTTTTTAAGTATGAAAAAGAGTTTGATAATGCTTAATTGAGCATGAGGAAGGACAAGATATTCTTTCTCGGCTACAACTCGCTTCAATGCCAACTTTGAAAAAAACCATATTTGCGCTTTTTTCATGAAAAGAAATCAGTCACAGTTACAATAAAAATGCGTAGTATAAAGACGAAATCAGTAAAGACGCAGTTTGATTAGATGTAAATGTAAGGCAAGGCTACATAGTACCAAAAACCTAGTTCCTGCAGCGTATCACATTCATGCACTGCCGCCAAGCACGCCCGCAGTGTAGAATTGCACAGAAAATTGATTTGTAGTACAATGCAGAATGAACAGTACAGTTAACATGTAAAGCAAGGAGAGAAGTTCCACTAAAGTACCGCAAATTATTTTTTCTATGGAAAAAGCGCAAATATGATTTTTTCCAAGTTGGCATTGAAGTGAGTTGTAGCCAAGAAGGGATCCCTCGTCCTTCCTCATGCTCAGTTATTTATAGAAGCACTTGTCAAACCCTTTTTCATACTGAAAACATATTAACTTTTTTTGGTGCTCGTCAGAGCATTTTTTAATACTAGTCATTTAACTTTTTTTTTAACTAAGGATTCTCTAATATCTTTAAAAAAAAGCTTTCAAAAATTTATAAAATTTTGTTGCATTAAAATAAAAAATAAAAAAAAAAAATCATTGAGTTGCCATATAAAATGCATGATATGAAAAATAAACCATGGAGTCGAATGAAAAAAAAAACTACATAACTTTGAAAGGTATACCAATTAAATGCATTTAAAGTACTTTCTCGAATGAAATATTCCAGTTTAGAAAAATTTTAGAAATTGAATAACAATTAAGATAAAAAATATAAGAATTTCCCAAAGGAATAAGAAACAAACACAAGAGCATTTCTAAACAAAAATGAGTTTATGTAACTTATACATCTAACGGGATTCGAACTCACAACCCGCTGCTCTGCAGCTAAATGCCTTACCTCGGGAGTCCCAGTTTCTTACCAGAGATGCTGACTGTTTTGCTATAGTACCTGTATAGTAGCCTAAGTCATGTGACTGTCATCAACAGTTCCGATCTGACCGCTCAAACTGACTGATCGAACATCTTATCACGAAGAAAGTTTTATATATTTCCATACAAAAATGTATCTATTCTATAGAAGAATCGCCACTACTTTGGAAAAGCAAAATACTCTGAAACTCTATCCAGTGAATAGTATAAATTTATAAACTAATAATTTATTCGGATCGACAAAACTAAGTGGCATATAAAAAGTCTGATTATTCAAAAGACAAACGGGGCAGCTAAGGCCTTCTAATCAAAAAGGACCCCAATTGATAATAAAACAGGGGGAGGGGGTTAATAGAAATTGTGATCAAAAACACGCTAATTAGTCCCAGGTACCCATGCAGTTTTAGATAGACCCCGCATGTAGCAAGAAAATGATGGAAAGAAATTTATTGTAGAGTAGGTTAAATGCATCTGAGGTTCTTATCTCCGCTATTCCTCACATTATCATGCAGTGCAACAAATTTCCCAAATCAAAGAGGATGACAAATGCAAGAATTTCTGTTGATTTTATGTGGAGCAAACTAGAATATTACAACTAACCACTAGGTCATTGAGAAAAAAGTCCAGGAAAAGTATGCAAGACACTTGTTGCAGAATTTGACTTGCACCCAGACTTAAAGTGATCTAGAGTCAGCAAGCCATTTATGAAAAAAAGCTTGCTATGGGTCTGCAGTTCGGGTGTTGAATCAGGAATGTCATCTCCCCCATACCACCCCCCCCCCTCTCACACGTTTTTACTTACATCCACTCATGATTGCTAGTTTGCGGAAAATTTAGTGGAATTATCAAGAATTTTGAACACCCTAACCTTGAAACACAGAATAGATGCGTTTCAAAATTTAAAATCTATATGAAAATAAACTTTCAATATCATTTCGGTAGAAATTTTTGAAAATTCTCGTGTTTTCTTTATTCACGTTTCATAATTATCTCACCTTGCTGTTTCTTTTGTTTTAAATTCGATAAGAATTATTTTGTTCCAAATTCCAGATCTCTATTTTATCTGCGGTTGCGTTTATCTCTCAAAACTATTACCAGTAAATATTACAACTGGCGTAGTCAATTTTAAAATATCACGTGAACAAAGTACTTGAAATTCAAATTACTTTAACAAAGGATAAAGAAAAAAAACACAAATGATATAACAATTTGATTAAAAATTTATCATAAATAATAAAAACTTAAGATTCGAGAAAGTACAGACACACTGCTCTAATTCACAGTACAAGGCCCGATCAAACTAATGTAGGGGTTTTGACCAAATGGTCAGAAAAAATACTTTATTTTTGCCAACTAGAACTATTTTACCGAAAATATAGTTTAATGTAACTGCATGTTTTAAAAAGTAGCCACTAAAAGTGACTTCTTAAAAATTGTCACAACTTTCAGATTTGGTCAAAGATCAACGCTTGAAATTGTCGACGCGGATTAACTAGTACAATGTCTGCTCGTTGTATAGTTTTTGAAGTGATATAATCAAAAAAAGACAAATTTTATTATGGAAAGAAAAAGAAATAAACTGTAGACATATTTTTCTGAAGCATTAAATGATAAAGCAAACTGTGATTTATATTTATGTCAAGCGAAGTATTCAGTAAAAAAAAAAAAAAAAAAAAAAAAAAATATTGGTAAAGCATTGTTCATAATATGCAAAGGCAGATTCAATATTCAATTTAGAGGGGAGGGGGTCATAACACGTTTTCTTTGGGAAGGGGGATTACATCGCTTCATGATCAATTATTAATTGAAAATTATTCTTAAATTAAAAATGACAATTTTTTGTGAAACTTCCACTAATTTACTTTCATTTATTTAAAAAAAAAATGTGTTAGTATTTTTAAAAACAAATTATTTACACAGATTTCATTTAGATATGAGGAAATTGAAACAGGGCATAAAATAACAACGAAAGTAGGCTACACTAGTGTTGCCCAGTACCAAGATATTGTGACAGGTGATTGTGGCGGCAATTTTTTAATATAAAACTAGGGAATAGTTATGTGACTCGGAGATGATAAGAATAGCAAGATTCGTCATAGCAGTAAAATAAAACACGGTAACAAAATGCTGATTGTTTTGTTATTCAAGTAGATGGCTTCACTGAACCTTTCGGAGTTTATAATAAGTTTGTTATAACACAATTTGTTTGCAGAAGTACAAGAAATGAAATTGAATTTTCTAGGAAAATTTAATTAAGTAAGCGATGAAGAGAAGGCTTCATGAGTTCTACCATGATTGTATTTGATAACTTTGGTTCTTGAGAATGATGCAAAAAATAAATTGGCAGACTTAATTAGAAATGGAAGAACTGCAAATAAAGGCAAGAACAGTGGCTTCTAGATTCGTATAAAACAATATTTGGATAGTGACTTGCTTTAGATGTCCTGCGTTACAAGTCCGACTTAGATATGTCTCATTTGTAATTATCAGTTATCAAAGTTCAGCACTGGAAATTGAATAGCAACACTTTCTTGAGTTTCTGACCCACGCTTTGGAGATTTGCAAAAATAAAAGGAACAGAAAACTAAAGTACCTTTCGTTTCCCTGTTTTTTATAAGTTCGTCGAATACTTAAAAATCTTAAGACACAAACATTCTCTCACTCAAAGCATTAGGAATCAACCTGACTTATCAAACCTAAACATGCATCTCAACCTGTGTTTCTTCGATTATAGATGGAAGATAATGAACAAGAACTACTGACTTGCCTAATGCCTGGATCTTATGAAGCATTTTGAAAAACTTTAAAAATACAATCAGAGATCTTTTATTATATTGCCTGATATAGAATTCATATAGAATTCTTAAAAACACATTTTTATGAATGCCTTAATTCTTATCGAAAATGGATGTCATCCCGGTGGATACGAAGAACAGTAGGCGGAAATAATGCAGCTTTGAGGAAGAGAGTGATTTGAATATTGAAGATAATTTTCACAGACACAAATTTAACAACTCGCTATCAAGAGATGCTTGTCAGTAAAGAAAAATAAAACTGTATTATGTTGTAAGGAATGTTTTCAAAATATTACAAGAGGTTCAAATGAATATCTCCAATGGGCTAGATGTTTTTTAAATGTTTAAAAACAGAGGTTGTTAGTGCGGCCTGTCTGGATGTTTAGAACTATTTTAGTTCTATTTTAGAACTATTTTTAGAAAATAAATCACCGAATTTACTGATGGCTTTGTATGCAACTGAAAAACTGTATCCTTCTCATTGACAGCAAGACTGTAGTACTATTTAAAAGACTTCAACTCACTCAATTTTTAAGAATTCGTGCAGTCATATGTTCACTTGACACCTCAAAGAAAGAAAGAGTTGTGTCCATACATACAATACTTAATTCCACCAAAGAGACTCGCAACAAACTATCAAGAGAAACCTTAAAATTTAGAATGACCATTGTTCATAATGGACTGGAACAGAATTTTATGATCCAAGGACTGTTGTTGCAAGATTTCTAAAAAATAAAGATGGGGGGAAAAAAAGAAAATTGAAAATACTGATTGCGATGTTTAGAAGTTTGATAAAAATTTATAATACCGAAAATTGTTAAACTGAAATTTCATTTAATATTTGTTTATGGTTGATGCAGGAATATTAATATGACTCTAAATATCCAAGCATATTAATATAACTCTGTTATTATGTAAGCTACGTTTTGATCGTTATTATTGTATTTTAAATATAGAAATCATTTATAAGTCTAAAATTATAATCCTTGAAAATATTATTTTTCCAAATAGTCGTTGTAATTTGTTAAAGTATATTTTTTTTCTTTATTGTAAACAGACGTTTCATAGTTACGAGAAAAAAAAAAATTGAAAATTTTCGGGTGTGAAATCAAAATTTTTGCATTTAAAAATACACAAAACTGTCAAATCTTTAATACTCAGGATACACATGAAAAGAAATAGAAAAGAAGTTTTTTTTTATTTTATTTAAGAAATTCGATTTCATATCGGAAATTTTCAAAGAGGAATTTTTGCTTTGTCTAATCAAGAAACGTATGTCTTTAATAAAGGAAAGAATAGCATAAAAATTTCTAGTGTGAATCATGAATTTTGAAATAAAAAAAGGGCCAAGTTGGCCCCTTGGTTGTACCTGAACGCGCCATTGAACCAATACATTCCTATACAATAAATGATTATTACAGTACCCTGTACCAACCCTTACAGTTTGTACCATGAATTTAGAATCACCTTGTATATACCACAGTAAAAGTTTTTTTTTAAAGGTACAAAAAAGAAAAATAACTGAAAAATAATCACAATAAGTTTTACTGAAGACTGATTTAGGGCAAAAAATATTTCGAAGTTTTCTTCGTACATAAACATCTTAAAAAATTATGGTGGATGATGTGCAGCTTAAAGACCTCCCACACACCGAATGACTCACATTCGCATATTATTCTATCAGATGCAGTTGCACAAACATAGATATGATTTATTTGTTTTAAATAGTTTTAAATTTGCACAACATTATTGACTTTAGATCCACTCGTTTTGACATCTTAGTTCAAGTTGACACAACGGTTCCACGTGTATTTGCTAAAGTGAAAATTGTGTAAATATATATTAAAAATATAAGTGAATTATACTTCTTAGCAGTGATAAAAAACGTGATAATGTTGTTGTTGTTGTTGTTTTTAACCGACAATAAAAATCACGAAAAGTAATTAATTTTGAGTAATCTTTCATTTAAACCAGGCGCAGTTTTATATTTTTATTTAGCTGATATTTTAAATTATGTTATTTCAATTTGAACTATTTAAAATTTCCAATTTTTAAATTATAGGGGAGATTAGCGGCCTTTCAAGTATTAAGTAGGCATATTTTTAGTCATTTTGTACTCTTCCTCCCACTTGTAAGGAAAAATCAACAAATGATGTATTCCCTCCCCCGCCCGCCGTCTTTGCTTAAGTAAGATTTTAAGATAGTTTAACATTAACATGTTTCACATAAAAAAAGAGTTGGCGATAAACTGTATTATTTATCTATCAAATTTACACAAAGAGACATGCAGGAATTGTGATCGATTTAATATATTGTTGCTTGTTTATTGCATTTAACCTTTCATAGAATACAAAATAGTTTTTATTGTATTGGTAAATTATCGTACTGAACAATACTAGCCCTTCAAAGACAAACTCCCTCTCTATGAAGCAGGATCATTCCATTTTTTAGTAGGTGGGTAAAGGTAGGAGGGAATGATCACGGGCGCGGCATGCGGTACGAAGGCAATGAATGTACAGCAAAACCTCCGTAACGGGCACTCCTGAATAGCGGACACCTCTATTTAACGGACAGTTTTCCGATCCCCACTTCCAAAATCTAATTTTTTGTATGTTTAATCTCTGAATAATGGACATTCCAAATAGTGGACAGTATGAGAAATTGTTATTTAACGAAGAAACAAATAAGTAAAAATCCTCTAAATTCGTCAGGGCAATGTGTCGAAATTTAGTGATCACATATAAATGTAGAGAGTGAGCCGGGCCTTCCTTCCCACGACCAGTATTGAATTCCGAGGAACATTACCCCCCCCCCCCCACACACACACACACACACACTCCCCTCCAGAAGATTTGAGATTTTAAGCTTTTAAGAAGTGGCAAATCAACTTGAAATTAAAATACATTAGCGAAACATTGAAGATGTCATTTTTGTTTTATGTTTTATTTATTATTTGGTTATAAAATAAAATAAAATAAAATCTTTTTTTTTCTTAAATTGAAATTGAATTTTTAAAATTCAAATCTCACTAATTTTATCTAGTTTAACTGCATTTCTTTATTAAAATTACAAATTTTTTTTGAAAAATAAAAGTAACGTTATGCAGATTACTAAAATTTTTACTAAATAAAGCAGGCTTAATCAAATTATCAGAAGGAGGCAAATCAAAACAAATCCTAGTACAGTAAAACCTCCAAATAACAGACACATCGGGAGAGCGGAAACTGTCTGCTATTTCGGAGGTGTCCGCTATTGGGAAATACATCAAAAAATTGCTAAGCTTCAAAAATTGCTAGGAAATGCTTAATGTTTCATTGACTTTTATATGTCCTAAAATTCTAATATATGATTAATCAGAAATTAAAATTATTTAAGCAATAAAATTTAAATAAAATCATACGTATCATTTTATTAATGTATAAAGCAATGTACATTGCTTTATACATGGTTTATTACATTCTTACTAAAAAAAATGCATTTAAAAAGTTTCCTTTAGCATTTAAAGATTACACTTTTTTTTTCAATGCGAAGTTTTAACCATGTCAGTAGTTTTAATTTTCCTAAATCATCTTAAGGGGACAGTGGATCTTTATTTGAGCAAAATTATCTATAGCAAAATCGTTGCAAAAAGACCTATTTTCGTGGTATAATAGAACCAAAACTTTTTTTTTCTTATTAAAATATCATTTATGAAGGTTTTAAGAATAAAGGTAAATGTATTTTAAATCTGTTTTTCTCAAAACTAATTTTTCAGCGTTTTTAGATTTTTGAAATGCTCCTTGCGACGTAATTTTTGATCAATATTTATAAAATTGATAAGAAAGTATCCTGATATTGTTTAGAAAGAAATTGTGCAAACTTTTTAAAATTCGTCTTCATTAGGATAGTCAAATACGATTTTTTACTTATTAAAAGGAAACATTTTGATGAAAATCGATATAAAAGTCAGAAAAAAATCCGTAAAATATTAATTATTCAAGAGATTAAAAAATCTTAAAAAATTTGTTTATAATAGAGTTTTAAGTGATAAAAATGCAAAAGCAAGAAAATGTCTCAAAAATTAAGACGCGAGGAGCCTTTTAAAAATTCGTTTAAAAATTTAAAATTTCGTTTAAAAATTAAAAGTTAATAAGATTGGAAATGTTTTCAAGCTGTTCTATATGCTTTTTGTGAAATGTATATATGTATAAAATTTAATGTTGCTACGATGAAAATTTAAGAAAAAAAAATTTCAACGTCCACTGTCCCATTAAAAAAGAAAGAAAAAAGTGTCACTACTGACTGTATTTTGCCACTTCTTAAAAGCATAAAATCTCAAATCTTCCGGAGGGGAGTGTGTGTGTGGGGGGGGGGATGTCCTTCGGAATTCAATACTGGTCGTGGGAAGGAAGGCCCGGCCCACTCTACATTTATCTGTGATCATGAAATTTCGACACATTGCCCTGACGAATTTAGAGGATTTTTCCTTTTTATTTTTCTTCGTTAAATAACAATTTCTCAAACTTTATCGCAAAAATTACTGTCCGCTATTCGGAATGTCTGTTATTCAGAGATTAAACATACAAAAAATTAGATTTTGGAAGTGGGGATTGGAAAACTGTCCGTTAAATAGAGGTGTCTGCTATCTGGGAGTTCCCGTTGTGGAGGTTTTACTATACATTCATTGCCTTCGTACCGTATGCCGCGGCCGCGATCACTCCCTCCTACCTTTCCCCACCTGCTAAAAAATGGAATGATCCTGCTTCATAGAGAGGGAGTTTGTCGTTGAAAGGCTAGTCTGAACAATAACAACAACAAAATAACAAAACTGTAATTTAACAAATTACAACGACTATTAGGAAAATGATATTTTCAAAGACTAAAATTTTAAAGATAAATAAATTCTACATTTAAATTAATAATAATAATAAGCATCATTTTTAAGATGATCATAACGATTTCTATATTAGGTACGCCATGCATTAAACATTAATATTTATAGACCAATGATGAAAAAAACAGTAATTTATAGATAGAAAACTTTAACTGTTTAAAATGAGCATTTTTATTAGATGGAGTTAATCAGACTGACTTCTGAACGCCTTCCATTACGTACGACATTCATTAAGCATTCACATTCCTGGACGCATCACAAACAAATTTTAAATGAAATTTCGATTTTACAATTTTCGGAACTGCAAATTTTTAAACTTTTAAACATCATTTAAAACTTTTACACCATTGCGTATAGAGAAAAAATGCACTTTTTAATGAAATTTATTTGAAATCATTATCACAATTTGTTTTGAAATTATTATTATTTTTTTAAGTTTTTATTGTTCTTTTTGCCATTGTGGCAACAGAAGTATTTCATTTTTGGACATTAAGGATAAATCAATCAAAAAACAAATAAAATAAACAGAAGCATTCCATTTTTGGACGATAAACGTAAACCAATCAGAGAACGAATAAATAAAATAAGCTGTGGAATTGAACCAATAAAAAGATTCAGATATATTTCAGATTTCCCAATTCTCTATCGAGAACAACAACTATTTTCCAAATAGTTAAAAAAGAAAGCCTCGAGATAAAAAATAAAAAGAAAATCTATGAGAATACTGACTTGGTTAAAAATATTTAGCGAAGACAGTAACTTGTAAAAAAAACTTCTTATCGATTGCAACTATTTTTGTAGAATTTTGAAAACATTACAAACATTTAGCATTTTGAAAACAAAAATTTTTAGACGCAAAGAACAAAATTGTTTTCCTAGCCTGCATAATTCCACTAATACTATAAGATAGCCCTATGTATAAAAATTTTGATCCATTGTTATTATTGTTGTATCATTTAGGATATATTTTATGTAGTTTGATTTTTTAAAACACTAAGGGCTCTGTCCCCTATGAACTATGCTCGTCAACCCCTATCCCACTTCTAAAAGTAATAATCTTAATTTAATCGACTGTTAAAATAAAAACAAGAAAAAGAAGAAAAACGGAAATTTAAATTAAAATTTTAAATAAAAAACAGTGGCAATCGCCCTATAAAAGGGTATTTAAAATTTCGTTTTAAGTATTCCGTTTCCCGGAGAAGGTATAATACCGAATGAGCTGCTGCTAATGGCTGCTTTCATATTTGATTAAATAAGAATATTTAAACATTTCAGAATCAGCTAATATAAAATGAACTTAGTCAATAGGGTCTTAGTTTCTCGGTATTTTTTAACAATGCAATAAGGTAATGGGTTTAAATAAGTGATTCTTAAATCTATCCTTTAACACATTCGCTGCCGAGCACGCGCCAGCGCGTTATGTGGGGTGATGTCCAATAGCCAGTCACGCGCTGGCGCGGGAAAATCTTTCACTAATTCTTTGTTATAAAAAGTAAATCGGCTTCTGGGAAAACCCACTTCTACAGTGCGGCATTAACTATCATTACATCTTTACGTAAGTGGCAGCGAACGTGTTAAATCTGACGTAATTTTCACCAAACATTTTTTTCCTTTTTGTAATATTTACGCAAAAATATTTTCGCCTTTAGTAAAGAAATATTATTATTTACATTGTCTTATTTTGTTTTTTAAATCTGACGCAATTTTAATCTATTTACGTCTTTTAAAGCTTTTTAATGAATTTAATATTGTTCGATTTTCTTTTCTTTTAAAATTCACGTGTAAATATGTTTTTATGCTGTAATTTTCAACATTTTCCTGTTTTTAATACGTAATATTCATTTAATTTTAATTTAATTTTTTTTTTTTACTTATAATAATCACGTGTCGATAAATTTTTAATTTGAAGGAACTTTTGTTCTTTGCACTGTTTTAATAGTTGGCAACAGTTTAAAATAATTTTCTTTTCAAAAATATGTAGAGCATAACTCTCGAAATGCTGGAAATTTAAATTTAAAATTGAAATATATTTTCATAAAATGAATCAAATTAAAAAAAAATCAGTCTGCACACTGAGAACTTTTAAGGTATTAAATGATCTAAAAATGATTAAAGTCTTATGTATAGTTTTTGATCCTATAAAATTTTTTCGACGCAATGATTTTGACGAATTGTAACATTAAATGTCTTTTCAAATAATTATTCAATTTTTAAACTGTCTATCCCAGCGTATTTATCAAACATTTCTCGATGATACCACCAATTTTCATATTTTTGCATGCAACAGCTCTTTTAATATCAACGAAGAAAGACCGGTGCTACTTTGATATACCCCCCCCCCCCCCCAAAAAATTACGCGCCAAATCTGGCACTCCCTACACACTTTTCCTACGGACCTTTTAGGTTTGCTGTTACTCAGCTTCATTCCTTCATTTGTATTTTTTATGTATTCATTGTATTTTTTAGGTATTCCTTTTTTGTATTTAACTTAATTTTAATTAATTTTATTTTTTGTATTTAACTTAACTTAATGGGTATTTTGCTTGGCGAGAAAAAAAAGTCGCCAAATTTACGATTTGGGGGGGTATATCAAAGTAGTTCCGAAAGACCTCCTGTCATAAAAAACTCATTGTCAAAGGCGGAGACAAAGTTAGTTGCATTTCTTTTCTTTTCTTTTTTTTTTTTTTTTTTTTTTACTTTTTAAAGAATAGATAACGTACAAAATGTTTTCTGCTTTAGTTTTACTCTTTGCAAAATACAGTAACTTGCAAAAGTCAAAAGATATTTAAACATTATAAACATAATTGGTTTTTCTATTTTGGAACCGTTAAAAATATAAACATGGTATTTTTTTATTTCATGGTTTTATGAAACATTAAGAAAAATGTGGGTTTTCATGACTAGTTTTCCAATTTGGGTCTAAAACTATGGTTCTAGTAATGTTTCATTAAAAAATATTTAATGATTCAGGGTAAATTTACTTTCAGAATTTATTGGAGTTCCAATTTATCTAATAGTCTGACTTATAATAGTTATAAAAAACAAGCAAATGTTCAATTAATAAAGACTAACATTTTAACATGAATATAGATGATAATTTGTCACTTAATATTTTAATTAGGCATGTAAATTCGGTAGATTGGATCTTATATTTGGTCTATTACTAACGTAATGATTGACAATTTGTTTAAACTGAAAATGCAGCCTTTTTTATGTTACCTACCTATAAATTATGGGATTTACATATTTACATGATTCGGTAAAAGTTATGTAGTTTATTAACCAGTAACAGAAGTACAATATACATAACAAATAAGGTGCAGAAATTTGTGAACCATTGAATAGTCTTTTTTAATTAGTTTTCTATTACCACAGGAGAGGGATTTTATCAACATTTGTTTGGGACAAAAGAACAAACCCAATGTCGCCCAGTGAAAATTTCTTAAAATATGCTCTGAATTGAAATGTTTCTTATTTTCTCATAAATGTAAGAAATGATTTTGAAATGATTTTAGCATTTTATGATACTTTTTAGGACTTCAGTAATGTCGTCATTAGGGAGCAATTAGCAGTCACGTCCGGAAATTTATGCTTAAAATGCTGAATTTCAAGAGATTTTTTGAAAGTTTTATTAAAAAATTCGATTTTATTTAAAAATGGAAAACACTTTTTAATCAGATAGGTTCTGAATAAGTACACTTGCAAATTTTTTGAGATTAAAGAGGTGCATTGGTCCTTAATCATCTGATATGCAGACTAGTGTAACTTTTACTTACTGTATTTTTTATTTAAGAGTTTTAATTTTATCACATTTTGTATTATATACAAGTAGGATTTTGTTATTTAATGTACCTATTTGTAGAGTTTTTTCTATCATTTCTTTTTTACTTATAATTATTGAAACGCTGCAACAGATTTCAATTTGTCAGGAAAGTACTTCTATGGCTTGCAGGAATCCATTATTGGCATTCCTATTAATTCTCTTTTTTACAGGAGATTCCCCTTTTTTAGCCACATTAAACATACATATTTGAGTAACATAAAACCTTATCAAACTTTTGGATGTAAATATGTATGATATTTCTGGTAATAAAAGAAATAAACTCATTATCTTGCATTTTCTGTTATTGGGAAAAGTCAGTAAAATTGAATTTTATTTTTTAAATAAAAACCTGTGAACCGCCCATTAAATTTTTTTATCAGTCATCAAAATACAGCTTGAGTTGCCTGTTTATGCAATTAGATGAAAACTGAAGGGGGAAAAAAGCCATTGAAGTTGCACTTTTTTTTACTTAAAAAAATGACAGAAAGTCATTTTCTGACACCCAAGGGCGACGACAGAGGTAGGTCCGGGGGTGCATATGCCGCCCCGTTGGGCATACCTGGCTCCCCCATCGGGGTCAAAAATGCAATATCGTCGGGGAAAATATTTTAACTTTTGATTTTCAACCCTTTTTTTTAAAGTTGTATTCACCAAACAAATTCTTTTGGTTAAGAGTCGGTTTCTGATAGAATTTTAATTCTTGCAGGTTAGGTTCAAAGATCGGGTTGATACCCGATCTTTCGGGGGGAAAAACCAAATTTCTTAAAATAAAAATCTAAACGGATGATCTACATTCACAGGATGATATACGAATGACTCTGTACAAGTTTATTTTTCAACAAAAAAGGCAAAATGTATACTAAAGTTATGATCATATACTTTTTTTTTTAACTACATTAAATTGTAGATCAATCTGATTTTGGATTTAGTCGACGACAACTAGGTATGAAGAATTTCTGGTTCGGTTAGGAATACGTAAACGAAAATTATTTTGTCAAGGGGGAAGGGGGGGGGTTGTCTTGGATGACAAGTAGAACGTTCCATCTTGTCGTGCAAACTGAACCTGACCCGACTCGCAGTCTGCGTCAGATCGGGTTGAGCTTAATCTTTGGTCGTTGCGGGCCGGATTCCAATTGAATTAATTTTAATTGTTTCAGATTCGGGTGTGATGCTGGCACTTATGATTACTGATTCAAGATGAATCGATCTCTCAAAAGAATTTACAAAATTTATTTTAAGATGAAAAATTATGTATTTGAATGTTGCTGAATTTATGAATGCTGGTTTTTTACTTAAAAGTCAAAACTGATACTAGAGGTAAAGTTGTAGATTATTTTTACATAACTGCTTTAACGTATGGATATATTTTTTCATCAGTTAGGATTGGGGTCTGGTTGAGGTTGAAATATTTCGGGTTCAGGTCAAAATGTGGAGATGGGTTCAGATTGCGTTTCGGGCAGAGTCGTGCATCACTTTGGAAATCAAACCCAATTCGCCTGGCATATGAGTCGAATCTGACTAAAGTTAATATTTTTTCGGAAAGGCTCGTATTGACTTCGAGTCGGGTTAATTTCCGGGGCCCGAGCCCGGCCCTATCAGCGGGCCGATTTCCATTTACGGCATTCGGGCCTCGAAAATTAACCCGACTCGAAGACCGGGTTACTTCTGAAGACTCGGGCTAGGCCGGGTATAATCACTAATCTTTTCGGGCCGGACCGGGCATTAATTTTTTTTTCTGTAGTATCGGGCTGGATCTAACTTTTTTTTTCCGTACGAAGCCGAGATTGATTTCATTTTTCCTAGTCTTCACGGGCCAAAATAATCAATTTCTGTTGAATCATCCCGTATAAAAGTTCTTTTCTTGACGTGGCCATAAGCCTGTTCATAAATCAGTAAAATTTGGCTTGGTCCAAAATTTTGGCAAGAAAGCATAACTTTTAAGTTGTCATTATTGAACAATTAAATATTAGAATTTATTCTTTTTAAAGAATCGTATGCGTTTTAAAAAATTCAATCAAACACATGAAAAAAAAAACATGATTATGATGGAATTTTCTTTTAATCTGAAAACTGCAAATTTTTTTAAACTGTTCATCCATGCAAAATGAACACAGCAATACGCGAGGAAAAAATATATTAAACATTTACATCTGCTAAGAAGGGAACGTATTTTTTTTTTCCTTCCAATGCGATTCCATCTTAAAAAATTTTACTTTTTACCATACACCATTTTTTAGATTTTCATCTCTCCATTACATGGAATATAATGGAGCCTAATTTTTAACTTTAGCCTAATCGGTCCTAATTTTTAACTTTTTTCCGGGCCGGGACGGGCTCGTGCTGAAATTTTAACTTTTGGATTGGACCGAGCCAGGCCAATATATATATATATATATATATTTTTTTCACAAGGCCCGGGCGGGCTCGGGGCATTTTTTCAGAAACCTGAAAAATATGATTTCATTCTTCCTAGTCTTCACGGGCCAAAATAATCAGTTTCTGTTGAATCATCCCGTATGAAAGTCCTTTTCAGTGGCGGCGCTAGGCGTCGGCGACGTCGGCGACCGCCGACGGCCTCGCATCTGTGGGGGGCCTCGCGAAACAATTTTTCGAGTTGTTAAAAATATTTGGCCGGAATCCAGACAGATTATTCGCTGTTTAGCGAAACGGAATTGACCAATCAAAAGCTTGCATTTTTGCTAACGTTTCGCCGTTTGCAAAAATGCAGGCCTCTGATTGGTCAGTCTCGTTTCGATAACAGCGGAAATCTATCTGGATCTTGGCCAAGTTACTTCGCAATCCGTATTTATTTCCATACGAGTGTACTAGTATTTATCTAGAGTTGTTGGCAACATTATGAAAGTTAGGCGATTCTGCGCGCGAGACTGGTGAGTCCCCGAATTGTTTGTTTTCATGTCGATTGTCAAGCAGTCTTGAACGAAATGTTAACTTTTGAATTTATTGTTGCAATACACGTGTGGTACGAGATTTTACTATGTGTGAACAATATAAGTAAACTATGGCAATCGGTTCAAGTGAACTTGAAAGTTGCTATTGATATTTTACATTCATTTCGTGACTGGATTCAAGAATTCCGTGATACAGGATTTCAAACAAGCGTTGCAGAAGCTCGATTGTTTGTAGAAAAAAGTAGATATGAAATTGAGTCTCAATTTAAAGAGAAAAGAATAGCAAAGAAAAAACGAATGTTCGTTTATGAACATATATTGATGAACCTATACAATCTATTGAAATGCAGTACAGAGTTAACTTTTTTAACACAATGATAGATGCTATAATAGTCGACATCGAATGTCGATTCAAAGCACTCAGTGAATATTTTGAACGATTTGGTTTTATTTACGATATCAATTATTTGAAATCTTTATCCAAGGAGAACCTTCTCAAGCATTGTAATGATTTAGGTACAATACTTCGGGAAGGGAAAAATAGCGACTTACAGACTTTCGAACTTTATGAGGAACTCCAGCTTTTAGAATCTAATTCACTGGACTCTATCAACGACGCAAAGCAACTTATTGAGTACATTTTAGAAAATAGTTTGGAAGAAGTATATCCAAATGTTTACATAACGATCAGAATCATGCTGATAGTTCCAGTCAGTACAGCTTCTGCTGAGAGAAGCTTCTCAAAGTTAAAATTGATTAAGACCTACTTGAGAAGCACGATGAGCCAAGAAAGACTATCTGCGTTATCAATACTATCAATTGAAGCTGAAATAGCAGCTGGTATTAATTATGACGTAATCTTAAAAAAATTCAGTGAGGCGAAAAGCCGAAAAGTTCGTCTATTTTAATTTGTCTTTGTTTATGTAATTTGTCATTACTCAATTAGCAATAAAACTTGTATAGAATACTAATATATTAGTGTATAATTATCATTAGTGCATAATTCAGCTCATTTTACATTTTATTTCTGACTGGAAAATGAAAGGGGCCTCGCAAAGCTGATGTCGCCGACGCCCATGTTTCGTGTAGCGCCGCCACTGGTCCTTTTCTCAACGTGGCCAAGCCTGTTCATAAATCAGTAAAATTTGGCTTGGTCCAAAATTTTGGCAAGAAAGCATAACTTTTAAGTTGTCATTATTGAACAATTAAATATTAGAATTTATTCTTTTTAAAGAATCGTAGATTATTAGGCGTTTTAAAAAATGCAATCAAACACATGAAAAAAAAAAAAAAAAAAAAAAATCATGATTATGATGGAATTTTCTTTTAATCTGAAAACTGCAAATTTTTTTAAACTGTTCATCCATGCAAAATGAACACAGCAATACGCGAGGAAAAAATATATTAAACATTTACATCTGCTAAGAAGGGAACGTACTTTTTTTCCTTCCAATGCGATTCCATCTTAAACAATTTTACTTTTACCATGTACCATTTTTTAGATTTTCATGTCTCCATTGCATGGAATATAATGGAGCCTAATTCTTAACTTTAGCCTAATCGGGCCTAATTTTTAACTTTTTCCCTGGCCGGGAAGGGCTTGTGCCGAAATTTTAACTTTTGGATCGGGCCGGGCCTGGCCAATATTTATTTTTTCACAAGGCCCGGGGTTGAGGCTGGCTCGGGCTCTATTTTCATTTTAGACTTCGGACCCGGGGCATTTTTTCTGAAACCTGAAAAATATTTATTCATGTTTAGAAGATGATGAAGATACTCTCCCCCCCCCTTAAAATTATTTATTGTTTTACAAAACATTTCAATGCTATTAATCAAAATGAAAGGGGGACACAAATCGATTTTTGTATTTTAATAGTTGATTACTGTTTCAAAAGAAAATTGCTTGGAGATGTGATGCTTGGAGATTTATGTCTACTGCATTTCCGGAGACGATCTATCGATGAGGCGCCAATCAAAACAAGCACAAATAATAAATTAATTTCTAGTCTGATTTTTCTTTGTGATACAAGATATTTTTTAATTCGAGCGTTTATTTATTTAGTTAATTAGTTATGTACTTATAACACTTGGAGAATGATTTCTGTGTTTTTTATTTGACCAGAAAATTGAACTTTGCAAATTATTTAATTGTGCCCGGGTTTTTGAAAATAGCATAGTGATTATTTTTTCTGTTTGTCATCGTGAATTCTGATTATGCTAAAGATTTCCCTTCGTAAGTAAATGTTTTTCTATGTTATATTCCTGTAAAAAACAAAAAAACAAACGATCAGTGTTGCGTCAGTGACGTGAACTAAATTGAAGTGAACTGAACTAATGTTTTTCCTCGAGAGAGAAACAAACTTTTCTATTATTCCATTTTTTATTTTTATGTTGTAATGTCGTGTTTCTGTGTGATCGTGAATTAAATGTCCTTTTATTTAAAACTGAAAGCTTTATTATTTTTAAGACAGCTATAATATATCGGGTAGATATCCGTCAATGAATCCTCATGATATTTTGAAAAGAATATTATTTTTTCCGACCCGTAAAACATAGTTTTCGGTTGTTCATGTAAAATTTGGCGCCCAGACGTGCGGCTCGACGGATTATAGCTGAATAGAATAGATCGCATAAGCTTTTAATATGGATCGATTGGAAATTAAAAGAAAAATTTTGAGAATGTCATTTAGTACTTGTGTTAATAAAATACAAACTGAATTGGAAAAAAGCAATCCCGACTTGAAGTTTATTTCTGTATTACAAGCGCAATTAAAAGACAAGTTTAAACGACTTGAAGATATTCAAAAGGAAATAGGAAATATATTTTTGCAAATAGAAGGTACTGAAAAGGAATATGAAGAAGACTTTATTGCTGCAGAAGAGTACCGTGATCGATATTCTGAAATAATAATGAAGACTGAAGGCTTGGTAGAAGAAAAGAAATTTCCGCAGATGACAATTACCGAAAAGAGAAGATTTAAATTACCCAAAATAGAACTGAAAAAATTCAATGGTGAAGCGAAAAATTATTTAGCGTTTTGGTCACAATTCGAAAAAATTCATCTGGATAACACTTTGCCTGATGAAGATAAGTTTCAATATTTATTATCAGCAATAGTTCCTATGTCAAAGGCTGCAAAAGTAGTAGAAAGCTTTCCCCCAACAGCGGCAAATTATCCCAGGGCCATTGAGAAATTAGAAAATAGATTTGGAAGACAGGACCTTTTGATACAAATTTACGTTAGAGAAATTTTATCTATGGTTATGAAAAATGCTGTTTCAAATCGGACAAAAGTTGACTTGGTTGGACTATATGATGAGCTTGAATCAAAGCTGAGAGCGTTAGAGACTCTAGGATGCACTCAAGACAAATATGGTGACTTTTTGACTCCTCTAGTGGAATCTTGTTTACCAGAAGAAACTTTGATCGCTTGGGAGAGACAACGCAGTGCTGAAGATTTCGGAAAACGCTCGTTAGAAAAATTTATGTCTTTTCTCCAGAAGGAAGTACAAAGTCAAGAAATGGTTGCGCTTGCTCGTACCGGATTTGGAAATACACAAAGGAAAGATTCCAGTGAAAAGTTAGAAATTTGCACAGCTTCTACCCTTGTAAATACGGTAAATGAAAACAGCAGACAAGGTAAGAGAATTTTACATTGTTTATTTTGTGAAGGGCGGCATGCAAGTCACAATTGTTTTTTGTCTGAAAAGATGACATTAGGAGACAAGCGGAATATTTTGCTGAAGAAAGGCGCTTGCTTTTCTTGTCTTAAAGTGGGCCATACATTTAGATTTTGTAAATTTAAGCCTAAGTGCAATTTATGTGATAAAAAACATTACTTGTTGATGTGTCCAGATCGAGATAAGTTCATGAAAAAGGAAAACCAAACTGATGCAGAGAGTTGCAATACCTTGGGGAATAGTTATAAAATTAAGAAAGCACGAGATTGTCGAAAAAGGTTTCTAGAAACTCATCGAAATGTTATTGCGAAATCAAAAGGCGAATTGACTTCTAA
Organism: Maratus speculifer; assembly: GCA_964019185.1. Classification (NCBI taxonomy): domain Eukaryota; kingdom Metazoa; phylum Arthropoda; class Arachnida; order Araneae; family Salticidae; genus Maratus; species Maratus speculifer. Next base: position 26,793,886 of record OZ025296.1, read on the forward strand.
AGCTGAATCTGAAATGAAATTTACTTGCTATGGCTACGAAAAAAGATTTAAATATTTAGAAAATGAAATACAAAGTTTACAAGCTGAGTTAACCCGGCAGGACGCGCGCTTATTTTAGTAACAGGAGGACGCGCGCAGGGTCGAAAAGGCCCGAGAATATTTTTTCGTGAGTTAAAGCACTGACATTTCTGTAAAAACAAGAAATTGACTTTCTAAAATATATTTAAGATTTAATGTATTCAATCAAAGCAAAATATAAGGAATACTTACATTTTAATAATATGAAGTACATGTTGGAATAGTATGTTCGCTAGTAAGTAAATATAGTAAACCTATAAGTGCTTTTACTTCAATTACTGTAGTTCTTTTAGCATCGCGATCTTTCTGAAACTTTTCAGCTATTTTTTCGATATAAATATTTGTATGTTTTACTATATTTGACAACATATTTTCATCGATTAGCATTAGTAACGAATCAACTGGAGTTGACACTTTTAGCTTCCCCTTTATTTCCCGGTAAGTATAATATTACTAGCGGGAGTTCCAACATTCTGACGATATTTCTTTTTATACCACTTTGTACATTTATCTTTCCCTAAAAGGTACTCTTCGTCCGAATTATCGGGTAAATCTTCTGATTCGATATCTTCTGATTCTAAATCTTCTTCAGAAGAAGTTTCATGGGGACTGAAATCTTCATAATCGCTTAACTCTTCACTTTTCTCAATTAATGGCGATTCCCCAGTAGATACTTCAGCTAATAAAGTTTCTAAACGTTTCATTTCATCGGCATAATTCAATTGACGAAGCATTTTGACGCTGATATTTTTAAAATTTGCACTCCATAAAAATTACACCACGACGCGCGCAGGGTCTTAAAGGCCCGTCGATTGAATTTCTCCTACAGTAGAATCCACTAGACTGAAGGAATGTTTTTCCTTCGAAAGAGGGTGACCTTCAATACAGCTACACCGGACCGCGCCTATTTCAGTCGAAAAGGGGTGATAGGATTGGTAATGTTTCGAACCTGCGGGCCTTTTAGACCCTGCGCGCGCGCTGCCGGGTTAAATAATGTTAGATCTGAGTTTCTAAAAATTTCTGAAGAAAATGAAACACTCAAGTTAAAAGTTGGTTTAATGTCGCCAATAAAAGAGCGAAGAGAAAAAATTGAAAGAGAAAAACGACCTTCTTATGAAAAGAAGTTAAATAAAATGAAGAAGCAAATTCAAAAAGAAAATTCTAATTTGAATCACATTTTAAAGGTGAATTAGAAAAGACCTCAGGTTTGATTTCAAAACCAAATGCTTCTTTTCATGTCAATCCAATGGAAATTGAAACTGGTCATATTATGAAAACTTCTAAGAGACTTGATGTGCTGCATCTCTTCAATAAAATGGTTTTGAGCCAGCATTCGCCAACTCAAAAGGGGGGAGGATATGTTGCGTCAGTGACACGAACTAAATTGAAGTTGTGGTGTATTTAACTGTAACCGCAACTTAAGTAAAAAATGTAAATAGAATGTTTTTATGTAAGCGGCAACTGTGTTCTATGCCGATTGTGTGTATCTGTGATCGTCTGCTGTAAATAATGTGTCCGTATTAAATAAGTTCTTTTAGTAAGATGAAAGTATTATTCTTCCAAAGTACATATCACTTGCTAATGATATTAAATCGATATTTAGTTCACATATTAAAATAATATGTGATATCTGGCAACGATGTATGGGATGAAAAAGTATCGGATTCACGCACATTAGATGCCGAAGACTGCCAAGGTAAAAAATTCTTTTTGATTTATCTTTAAAGAAGATTTAAAATGGAGCAGTTGGTTCAAAGTTTAATAGAACAAAATAGAATTTTATTAGAGAAATTAACCACTTTTGCCGATCCGAAAATGCAAGAAGCTAAAGTTTCAGTTCAATTTGAAAAAATTGATGAAACAGATGAAGCTTTTGATTCTTTTTTAGAACGCTTCGAAGCTTTCATGGATATTCAAAATGTCCCGGATGGCAAACGTGGGAAAGTTTTTATTTCTAGTTTGTCAGCAAAATTATATAATTTGTTGAAAAACCTGCTAGCTCCTGACAATCCTTCCGATAAAGATTACCTTATTCTAAAAAATACATTAAAAGCTCATCTCACTCCGACGCCGCTTATAATTCCTAGCAGGCATGTGTTTCTAAATCGTAAGCAACGGGAGGGGGAAAGTGTCAGTGCTTTTATGGCTGAACTTCGCTCCTTGGCAATTCCTTGTCAATATAAACAAGAAATGTTGAACACGATGTTACGGGATGTTTTCGTAAGCGGGCTAAGGGATAGAGCAATATTGGATAGACTTTTTGAGGAAGATGATATAGATATTGAGAATACCTTGAAAATTGCTTTAGCTATGGAGAAAGCTATGAAAGGGGCAAATGAGATAATGGGTAAATCTTTAGAAATTAAAGAATTTAGCGTAAGGAAAAATAATGAGCAGTCAAAATTTGTTTCGCAAAAGAAAAACTTTGGAAGACAAAATCTTTCGGGAAAGAAAGTAAAAACGAGCTGTACACGGTGTACAGCAACGGATCACGATAAATATTCCTGCAGATTTAAATTAGCTAAGTGTCATTTTTGTCAAAAAATCGGGCACATTCGAAAAGTTTGTTTTGCAGCGAAAAAAGGGTTAAAAGGGAACACGGTAAAACAAAAGCAGGTAGATACCCTGTATTCTAGGGAAAATGTTATCCCAATGTATTCTTTTGATTTGAAAGAGGAGGAGCAAAGAAAACCTCCACTTATGTTAACAGTAAATATTGAAAATAAACCTGTGAGTATGGAACTTGATACTGGAGGGGCCGTCTCGGTAATGAGCATAAAAAATTTTCGTGAGATTTCGAAAAAAAGAATTCAACCCACAAAAGTAGTTTTTAAAACATATAAAGGTGAAATAATTGTACCTTTGGGTTTTGTCACTGTTGATGTTGGATACAAAAATCAAAAATTTAAATTAAATTTGTATATTGTTAAGGAAAATTTGGATACAATTTTTGGCCGTGAATGGCTATATAGTATAAATTTGGACTGGAATTCTATAAAAGCAGTAAGAACATCTTATGACTATAATTTGAGTAAATTGTTAGAAGAGTATAAAGAGCTTTTTGACGATAAGTTGGGGGAAATTAATAATTATGAAGTAAAGTTGGAACTTAAATCTGATGCAGTGCCAAAATTTTGTAGAGCTAGACCTGTACCCTTTTCTTTAAAAGATAGGATTGAACAAGAAATTGATAGGCTTGAAAAAAAAGGCATCATAGAGAGAGTAGAGACCTCTGATTGGGCAACACAAGTTGTCCCGGTTGTAAAAAGAGATGGGTCTATACGCCTATGTGCAGATTATTCTGTTACCGTAAACCCAAAAATTATGGTACAACAACATCCTTTACCAAAATTAGAGGAAATTTTTTCAAGCTTAAATGGGGGTAAACATTTTTCAAAAATCGATTTTAAACATGCATATTTACAAATGAAAGTACATCCGGATAGTCAAAAGATCTTAACGATAAATACACATAAGGGATTGTATGTATGTAAAAGACTTATGTATGGTTTAAATTCTGCTCCGGCAATTTGGAAACGATATATTGATGGTCTTTTCCAGGGGATGGAAGGAATCAAAGTTTTTATGGATGATGTTAGAGTGACTGGATCAGATGATAAGTCACACTTAGAGGCCTTAAGAAATTTTTTTCAGAAATGTAAAGATCATGGGCTAAAATTAAATTTAGATAAGAGTAAATTTTTTCAAAAAGAAATTCAATTTTTAGGGCACAAAATCGATGCAAACGGTATACATAAGACTGGTGAGAAAATTTCTGCGATTTCAAAAGCTCCTAGACCCACTAACGTACAGGAAGTACAAAGTTTTTTAGGGCTTGTTAACTTTTATGGAAAATTTTGTCCTAATTTGGCTACAATAGCGAATCCTTTGTATAAATTAACACAGAAAGGTGTAAAATGGGTTTGGTCAAAGGATTGTCAGGAAGCTTTTGAAAAAATTAAAAATGAAATTTGTTCTCCGCGTGTCCTAATGCATTATGATCCATCACTGCCATTGATATTGGCAACTGACGCATCTCCTGTAGGAGTAGGGGCGGTTCTTTCCCACTCTTTACCTGATGGAACGGAAAGACCAATAGCTTTCGCCTCCAGAACCCTCACAAAAACTGAGCAAAAATATGCTCAGATTGATAAAGAAGCACTAGCAATTGTGTGGGGTGTCAAGAAATTTTATCTTTACCTAAAAGGGAGACGATTCACATTATTAACTGACCACCAACCTTTAGTAGCCATCTTCGGATCGAAGAAAGGTCTTCCAGTTCTGGCAGCGACAAGATTGTTACATTATTCTTTAGTATTACAATCTTTCCAGTTTGACATTAAGTATCGTAATACAAAACAACATGGTAACGCTGACTTTCTGTCTAGGCTGCCGTCCACTTCTGAACAGCTAGACGTTAAAGATGAAATTGATCTATTTCAGTTAGCACAAATCGAAACTCTTCCTGTCACAGCCAGAGACTTAGCCAAAGAAACTCTGTTGGATGCAGACCTCGCCCCATTGCTGAATATTTTACAGAATGGAGGAATTTTAAGAGGGAGAGAAGCAGAATATAGTCTACAAGATGGTTGTGTCATGTTAGGCCAGCGTGTGTGCGTTCCCAAAAAGTACCAGGCTCAGGTGCTTGAAGAGTTACATCATGGTCATCTGGGTGCTGTTAAGATGAAAGCTATCGCTAGATCGTATGTTTATTGGAAGAACATCGATAAGGATATAGAAAATTGCTCAAAGAATTGTGTAGACTGTGCTCGGTACAAAACCGACCCACAGAGAGTAAAGGTGCATTGCTGGGAGTATCCTAGTGCACCGTGGCAACGTATTCACATAGATTTTGCTGGGCCTATCTTTGAATATATGTTCCTGATTATAGTAGACGCTCATTCCAAGTGGTTGGAAGCTTATCCAATGAAATCCACCACAGCAACCAAAACCATCGAATGCTTAAGAGATTGTTTCGCTCGATTTGGATTGCCACTTATGCTGGTAAGTGACAACGGTCCACAGTTTACATCATTTGAATTTGAGATGTTTATGCGTAATAACGGCATTAAACACAAGACCACTGCGCCATTTAAACCATCTAGCAATGGGCAGGCCGAAAGATACGTCTTTACAGTCAAACAATCTCTAAGAGCAATGCAAAATTATAGTGGCACAATACAACAAAAATTAAGTACGTTCCTTATGCAATACAGGAAAGCTCCGAACCTCACGACACTTCATAGTCCAGCCATGCTTATGTTGAACAGAGAGATTCGGACGAGAATCGATCTGCTGCGTCCTGATCTTTAAACGCAGAGTGGAAGAAAAAGTTCGTAAAGGAACTTATGAATTCTCGGATAGAGGATTCCAAATTGGCGACAATGTCGCTGTACGAAATTACCGACAAGGCGACAAGAGATGGAGGTTTGGAAAAGTCGTTAGAAAAGATGGACAGCTACATTACACTGTCGATGTAAATGGTCAATTGTGGCGTAGACATGTCGATCAAATACGGGATGGAGGAGACATAGAGGAAAAAGAAAGTGAGCTCCGTCGATCGTTTTCAAAACCTGCCATTCCTGTGCAAAATGCTGATGTTCCGACAACTAGTGCTGAGTCAGCACAATCACCCACTAGTGTGGAGGCGGAGACGACTGATGCAACGCCACTCTCAGTTACTACATCAGAGCATGCTCCACTCAGTGTCCACGGTTCAACTCCAACACCACAACCAGTTCGCCGATCTACTAGAATCCGGAGACCTCCTCAGCGATTGGACTTGTAGTAGAAGTTTAGGAAGGGAGGAGATGTGGTGTATTTAACTGTAACCGCAACTTAAGTAAAAAATGTAAATAGAATGTTTTTATGTAAGCGGCAACTGTGTTCTATGCCGATTGTGTGTATCTGTGATCGTCTGCTGTAAATAATGTGTCCGTATTAAATAAGTTCTTTTAGTAAGATGAAAGTATTATTCTTCCAAAGTACATATCACTTGCTAATGATATTAAATCGATATTTAGTTCACATATTAAAATAATATGTGATAGAAGTGAACTGAACTGATGTTTTTCCTCGAGAGAGAAACAAACTTTTCTATTATTCCATTTTTTATTTTTATGTTGTAATGTCGTGTTTCTGTGTGATCGTGAATTAAATGTCCTTTTATTTAAAACTGAAAGCTTTATTACTAAGACAGCTATAATATATCGGGTAGATATCCGTCAATGAATCCTCATGATATTTTGAAAAGAATATTATTTTTTCCGACCCGTAAAACATAGTTTTCGGTTGTTAACTTAAAAATCAGTGTTCATTTTTTTTTTTTTTTACTCTAAAAGCATCGGACCTTTATGATAACTGTATCAACGTTTTATTTTTTGTTGATTTTCAGGTTCATATCAATCACATGGAATTGTTATGAGAAATGAATTAATTATATTTAACAATGTACACACTTTATAGGAAATTGAAATTTTTCTTCAATTCTTCAGCATACACAAACTTTCTCCATTTATTCATCACACTTCTTTAAATGGTTCATCAAATTTTTTTGTTAAAGGACAAAAAATTCGGTAATCCTTTTAAGGTTGTTCTCAACGGCTCTGCTCAACAAACGCAAAACGTTTCGACACGTTTACAAATTCATTTTTTAGCGGACAGATGTGATATTCGAAGGCCTGATTATGGAAGCGGTTCCGAATCGAACTGTTTTCTATTTTATGATAACAAAACTACCTATCGAATTATAAGCTATTTTGATCACGTGATGTTCTCTCTTTCGTCGTCCGATTTTTCTGCTTTCGTCGTAAAATGCAGTTCAAAAAGTCAACTTTGATGGCTTGTTCTAAAATATATGTTGCATATTTTAAAAAGTAAAAAATTGAGTGTGATTAGATTCTGAATAACAACATCTGCTAGTTTCATGGATTTCTGAACAAAAATAAACTAAAACTTATGTCATAAAATTGCCCTTTTTGATTTAACAACACCCTTAAATATGAAGTATATTTTTATTTGAATATTTTATTTTTATTTATTTATTTTTATTTTACCAAAGTACTCTTTTCATAAGATTCAATTTAAATTTTTATTTAACATCAATTTTTATGTAAGAAGCTCTTGAAAATGTGGTATCATATTTAAAACAATTTTTAAATATCATGCATTTTTTTTTTCTTTTGGTATTGGACTCGGGCGGGCTCGGGCTCTGATCACAAAAATTCCTTCGGGCCCGGGCTCCAAAAAACGAGCCCAAACTCATCTCTAGTATGACTGACATTTTAGTGTATATCGCCTCACATATTGGTGTTATTTTATGCTGTATTTTTTTTTCGAGAATTTTATATCTCTGCGCTTATTTTATACTTTAAGTTTTAAAAACTAGTATTTTGTATCGAAAATGTTTTTTTTTTTATATATTTAGTTTTGCTTAACTCTTGTTTTAGTGTTGTGTGCTTAGGATGTCCCAATTTTGATAAACAGCGTCAAGCCTTTCATCTTTTTTTTTTTTTTTTTTTTTTTTTTACAATATTAGATTTGGCGATACTATTATTCACAGCCGTCTGTTAAAACATTCTTCTCAAACACATTCCACCTTTATTTAAAAAACATACACACGTATACATGCCCGTATGGAAATTATTCTCTTGCAACTACCTGGTCCGTGCAAAAATCGGTAAAATTTGGACCGTTCAAAACATTTTTTTTGCAAAAAAAAAAAATTATAAATTTTTTATATGTTTATCTCGTCATTATTCTACAATTAAACTTTAAAATTTACATACAGTAAAACCTGTTAAATGAAACCAACATATGGCGTTATCTATACTAATATTATAAAGAGGAAAGATTTGATTGTTTGTTTGTTGGTTTGTTTGTTTGAATTGAATAGGCTCCGAAACTACTTGACGGTTTCGAAAAATTCTTTCACCGTTGGAAAGCTACACTATTTCCTTAGAACATAGGCTAATTTTTAATTGATTTATTCAAATAATTTCCTTAATAATTCAAAATTTCATTATTTTTCATACAGAATCAATTAAAATTTTTCCGATAAAAAATAACCATTTTATTTCCCGTTGCCAAAAAAATCAAAATATAGAAAATAATTTCTCCTCGGCAATTAATTTTTAGTTGAACAGTATCCACATGAAAAATTAAAATAAAAAAAATTCAAAGGAAAATAAATATGACGTCATTTATTATATTATCGGAAGTTTCGTTTGCACAGATATCATATACACATCGAGGTAACTAATGGACACTAAATTGATGTTATTTTGCCTGGCATGGCAACCCGACTATTGTTATTTAATCTCTATAAATAAAAGGAATTCCGAGGATAATTAATTGAGGCACAGGGGAAAGCAAATCTTGGCAATGCGCCAACTCGGTCCAGAGGAAGCAAATCTTGGCAATGCGCCAACTCGGTCCAGAGGAATATCATTAAGAAATATAAAACAGATAATGTATTTATCACAAAAAATCGTCTGCTAAGAAAATATCAACACTTTAACACGAAACTAACGCAATCGTTGGATACATGTTCCCTCCCGTGTTTCTCATTGCTCATTTTAAGTATTTTTAGAGTTTAATATTAGTTGTTGTTTTTAAAACTGATTTTTCACAAAGTCAGCTGCGACGTATTTCAGACAATGCATTTCTGCATGCTTCCAGTTATTGATAAAATCATACAAATTTCAAGTTCGTTTAATATTGCTAATACGGACCCGGGCAACGCCGGGCGGGTCAGCTAGTCTCTATAAATAAAAGGAATTCCGAGGATAATTAATTGAGGCACAGGGGAAAGCAAATCTTGGCAATGCGCCAACTCGGTCCAGAGGAAGCAAATCTTGGCAATGCGCCAACTCGGTCCAGAGGAATATCATTAAGAAATATAAAACAGATAATGTATTTATCACAAAAAATCGTCTGCTAAGAAAATATCAACACTTTAACACGAAACTAACGCAATCGTTGGATACATGTTCCCTCCCGTGTTTCTCATTGCTCATTTTAAGTATTTTTAGAGTTTAATATTAGTTGTTGTTTTTAAAACTGATTTTTCACAAAGTCAGCTGCGACGTATTTCAGACAATGCATTTCTGCATGCTTCCAGTTATTGATAAAATCATACAAATTTCAAGTTCGTTTAATATTGCTAATACGGACCCGGGCAACGCCGGGCGGGTCAGCTAGTTATTAATAAAATGTTTTTTTATTTCCTTTCTCTTCTTTAAAATTATGTAAACTGTTTTGTTCTATACTTATTATTTAAATACTAATTGTTATTATTTTTTAAATAATAGAAAATAATTTAAATATATATATGAAACTGGTATTCGAAAACGATTTTTCCGCCAAATTAGTGTAAAAAATTATCAGTACATGACAACTGCACTGTTTTGTTTATGTATTAAGGATACTTTTATCCGATATACAACATATCCGATACAACATAAATCCGATTACAGAAAATTAGTCAGATTATTTAATAAGAAGTTATTAAATTTATGTTGTTTTTTTTATTATGAAACAGGCGAAGAAAAGAAAATTTACTATTGCTGCCCGACTGGAGAATTAACCTTGATGTTATTTTAAAAAACTATCGAAATGGCGAATTTTTAATTATTTGTTTACGTTTTTTTATTTATGTTATTGCAAATATTTTTCCACTTTTATACACGCATCACTTTGGCGTGATTTTTTTTTATGATGCCAATTTGGAGAACACTGTGTTTTCAAATACCAATTACATTTATATTACTTTTATTTATTTTCTATTATTTTAAAAAGGAAATAACAATAATGAACTAAGTCAATAAATAATTATGGAACAAAACAATTTATATAATTTTAAAAGAGAAAAGAAAAATAATGAAATAATTTACTCAAAAATAATCAACTATTACCGGATTACCACGTGAGGCATAAAATCGCAATTTGCTGCAATCGCGCCAACGGGATCCTTAGATGACACCTGCACCTACATATTATTGGCAATATTATTGTTTATACAATTTGTTTATATAATTTGGTAATACTTGATAATCCCATCGACCAAAAAACTATTGCCAAAGTATAAGGTTAAATGTCAATGGATGATTGTAAATGTCATATTCATTTGACATTAAATTTGTTATACGTAATTGTTACTTCATCAACCAATTTTAATTCGATGTTTATTTGTATTTCTATTAACATTTTAGTAATTTATTGATTCTTTGGCTATTTAAAATAAAAATTATGTCCATTTGTATAATTTGGCGAAATTGATCGACGGAATAATCAAGTAGTCGAACAAAAAACTATCATCAAGCTATAACATTAAATGCCAATAATGGATGATCGTAAATTTCACATTTATTTGAGGACAAACATGAAATAAGTCTGATACATTTGTAACAATATCGTTTCTAGCACTTCTAATGTTTGACACTAAAAATCATAATGGAATCGATTACAGAAGGTAGAAAGATGCAAACTAAAGACTTATTTTTCTACAAAATTTAGTCATCAAGATTATTCTGATTTAACGGCTACATGTTAGCAACTGTTTTATAAAAGGAAGAAGCAGTGAAACTGATGTAATTTTAATGTTATTCAAATAATACAGCTTTAAAACACACTTTTTATGCTTCATTGTTCTACTAAATATATAAGTGAAACACCCTTCTTCGTCTGACACCCCCACGGAGGGCATCCTTTTCTTAGGGCCTATATCCCAAGTGTAGATAAATGGCCGTCATAAATACAAACAAACAAAAACTCTTTTTTATCTGTCAATAATTCTTTAAATTTTTTACTCTATGTATTCTTGCTGGAACAGATTAAGGTAGATAGGAATCTACAGTAGACCTGTTAAAAGAGGACGTTTATTAAAAAATGTAACGTGAAATGACATTGTATGTAGACTATCAAAACTACACATAGTGCAAGTTCAGATGTCGGGATTTTAAGAACTAAGAAATGATAATGTACAATCCGAAAGTTAATAGAGTTTGATAATCAATCTCACTAATCATTGCAATGCCCTCTAATGTAATAGTGTGATGACTTGAGAGCATTTTGATTCCTGTTGTCATAACGGTCTCATGTTCATACGAAACTCTACTATAAATGATAAAATAAAAGAGAGGGTGCTTAATTGCCCAAATTTTCGCCAAGACTTACAATAGTACAATATTGCAATGGCGTTGGCATGATTTTCAGCAATACGGAAGAACATTCCAGGGTGGTCTATACTGCTTTAAAATAAAAATAATAAATTTTTAAATCACCATTTTTTTTTAGTCAAGGTTCGTTTGGAAATATGGACCAGCGAAGCGGGCATAGCCTGCTAGTCCTGTAATAATGGGACTCTTCACTCACTTGAAAATATCCATTTCTTAATGTTAAACCAATGGGGAGGTTGTTTTCAAATTTCACGTTTAATTTCAATACAGTAGACTCCCTCAAATCCGCAACTCTCTAAAATCCACACATATTTTTTGGATGTAAACAATGAAACTTTCAGTTGGGATATTGCTACAAAATTTGATTTTTTTAGTTTTGTATCAATTCCATATATTTTTTAATTTGTGATTTTCTTAATAATACTCCATGTTTTTTTTTTTTTTAAATCAAGATATTGCTGATATTACTGGTAATCACAATCGTATCAAATATATTTATGCATTAATCAAGATTTTTTTGTTATTAAGCCTTGTTAAACTTAAAAAAACTTATGATTTTGATGTGAATTAGTAATGTACTTTTATGAGGCAAATTTGTTGAATAATTTTGGAAAAATACATTTAATCTTTTTAATGAATATTTAATCATACACTATTGATTATTAACTTGACCTTTGCTATTAGTACTTTAATCATTTTAAAAATTATCTAAATTTTTATTATTTTAGTTTATTACTTATTTTAATATTTTATTATATTGTAAGCATTCATCATAGTTCTGAATGCACTATTAATTGCACTCAAATTACTATTTAAAAATGTAAACAAAGAATGACCATAAATCCGCAAAATTCTACAATCCGCACAACCTCTGGTCCCAAGCTGTGCGGATTTGAGAGAGAATACTGTATTTTAAAACTATATATATATTTTTTTTTTCAGTGGATAGTTGAGCTTAATCTTCAATGTGACTATTTTTTACTTTTTCGATTTCTTTTTCAAAAGTACTTCTAGTTTCAAAACTGGTTCCGAAAGTGAAAGTACCTTTTAAAAAAAAATCTGCAACCGAAATCGAAAAAGTAAGAAATAGCCACATGTTAAAGAGCAAGCCCAGCTCTACTATGCAAGAAAAAGATGTGTTTAAAAATATTCAAATTTAAACGAGAAATTTGAAAATAACATGTTCATTGGTTTAACAATAGTAGTGGGTTACCCCCCCCCCCCCCTTGTCGGGCAAATTCTGGCGCCGCCCTTGCTGACACCATTTTTAAAGAATGAGGTTCACAAAAATCTGATTTAATGAAAGTTTACTTTATTTTGAACAAAACAAAAAAATTTGAAAGCTCTAGCTTAAACCTGAAAGAAGTTATGGACTTTTTTGTTGTCACATGTGCTATTCAAAATGGCTGCAAATCGGCCATTTTGGGAGCTATTTAAAAGCTTATAACTCAAAAACCGTTTGATCAATTTCAATATAATTGATGTTTTTGGAATCAGCATTATAAATCCTACAAATTCACTAAATTTTATCAAAATTTGTAATAGTGGGTGCCATGGTCTGGGTGATCTGACATGGAATGACCCCTATGGAAGAAAAAAAGCATTTAAAAATATTTAAAATTAAACAAGACATTCAAAAATAACCTGCCCATACGATTAACATTATGGAGCAGGTGTTTTCAAGTCAGTGAAGACTTAAGTGTTTTTGGTATAGTGTTGACTCTAATAAATTTAATCTACAGATAAGGATAGGAAATGTTTACAAATTAAAATAAATCTAACAAAAATACAATTTTTTTAAAGAAAATTTTATTAAATTTCCTAATAACTTAAAATCATGTTGTTTGTTTCATAGCTTGCTGTGCTGCTATACTTGGATTGTTTACAGTCTCTCCTAGAGATTCTAATAATTCCTTTCTGTAATCATCAAAGTCTCCATCAATTTCATCTATATTTTGATTTTCTATAACCCAAAGTTGACAGTTTGTTTCTCTAATTAACCTTTCATCGTGAGTAACTATCACAACACCTAAAGAGGACAAACAAAAGAATATAAAATTACTTTAGCAAATTTATGTAACATATTTTTTTTTTTTTTTTTTTTTTTTTCTTGTATAAAAAGGGATTCAAAAAAGTAGGTTTTTCCATAAATGAAGACCAAACATTTCTTATTTTTTATTATTATTCCTGCATATTACTTGTGGCAAAAAATATGGAATCAGCACTCGCTGTATGAAAGTACTTAAAATATATGCATGTGGAATAAAAATATTCTCATAAATATACCTTGACAAACTCAAGCATGTAATTAATTGATATATGATATCATATAAGGAACATGAAGAAAGCACAAAATAAGAGGCAATTGCTCGTGTGGGGAAAAAAATAAAATAAAATAAAATAGAAATAAAAATACCAAGAGGTGTTTGGAGTTCTGCAATTTTTATATTAATATAAAGATTGAAAATCTGTCAATGGGCAAATGAAAGCTTAAGTAAGAAGCTCACATGATTTCTTGTATTTATTTTTAAGAATGTGTAAATTATGTAATTATTAATGTTATCGAATTGCCCTGATCGTTCATGTGACTAATAAATGCTACACATAATTGAAAAGCTAATAAGTGAATTCATTTGTAGCTGTAAGCCAAGTGAATCTTGAAGTAGATAAAATATTAAATCGTGAATAGAAATTAATCATTGGTGAAAAGCTACAATCTACTCCTTATTACCTAGAAACACATTTGTCATGTAAAATATTTTGATCAAAATTTCTGAAAATTTTGTGTTTTAGCTCAATTTAGAAAATGGTAGAAGGAAAAACTGGTGATTCAATAGGGCTTAAATATGACACATAGAAGTTCTTCCCCCAGGGGAATACCTTCTTTAGGTATTCACGGGCTTCACAACCCCGGGAACCTGAGTGATCTTCCTTTACCTCTTACTCCTCTTGTCTTCCTTTTATCTTTCTTTCGCTCTCATTGTGGTTTCCTCTTTGGAGGTGAGGGCAATTCCGCATGAGCCAATATCATCCTGTATATCGACTCATGGGAAATTGTAAACCACCCACATATTGGTCATGTGTGGCGACCTGTGTCCCTGGAAAGGGGGATCCTGGCAGTTGAGGGAAACCAATACACTGCTTTGTGGCCTCTGCTTCAGGTAGACAGAAGATGCATATTGGTCCCGTATGAACCAATCGGCTCGTCAGCTGACTTTTGTCACTGGCTTCGGGATCAAGTGAGCGAGTACTTACAACCATCTCGTTAAGGGTGGAGACTGGCATAGGAGTATCTTGTGACCATATGGGCTCTGGTTAGCACTGTTGCACGAATGTGCATTCCCTTGTTGGGCTTGGTGGTGTTATTTCTGAGCCAAATCTTTTATATTCTACGAAAGACGAACTGTTACAGAATTTGAAAGAACAAAATATTAAAGATGCACGCCATATCACAATCCGCCGAAATGGACAAGTCATTCCTACAAAACATGTTATTCTAACATTCAATAGCTTTACCCTACTGACCAGAATTAAAGCTGCTTACCTGAACTGTCTTGTACATCCTTACATCCCTAACCCTATCCGCTGCTTTAAATGCCAGCGTTATGGGCACACTAAAACTAACTGCCGCGGTTCCCTTACCTGTGCATGCTGTGCAGAAGTTGACCATGATAGCAATTCATGTGAAAAATTGGAATGCTGCATTAACTGCAAGGGTGATCATTCTGCATACTCCCGTTCCTGTCCTAACTGGATACAAGGAAAAAGAAATCCCTGCTGTTAAAATATTTCAAAATCTCTCCTATTCTGCAGCTCATACAATAGTTGAATCCAGACCTCCATCTGTTGGAGTTTCTTACTCCAGTTTACTAAGGCAGCAATCAAACTCTGTTTGACACATAAGTACCGAAACAGATTCTTTATATCCTCCAAATAATTCAGCAAAAACACAATCTACCAACACACCAATGAATCGCATGATATCTGTCTCCCGACTAAATGTTCTGGGAATCCACAGTTAGAACTTTGGCCACCATCTTCAGAACCCATGAAAATAATTGACCTAGAAAAACGGCGACAGAAACTGTTAGCCAAGGAATCAACTAAAGTCAAAACGGAAACTGGGACTGATTCATCTCCAAAAAGTACTCCTGTTTCATGAGCATCTAATTTGCAAAAATCCAATACTGGTCGAAATGTAAAACCGAGCCAAAAAACATATATTCAGAAAGATACAAATAAGGCTGCTACAAGTCCAAATACTTCACAAACATGCAATAGTCTCAAAAAACAGAATTTAAAACAAAAATTTTGTCCGCAAACCCACAAGAAATCCTCAAAACCAACTTCTCCACAGTGGAGAACTGTGGGGAAGGGAGGGGAAAACTCTAATCTTAGCCCGTTTTTAAAAAATGTGAAGGATCCAAAGCAGTTGAAGCAATATGTGGAAGAGGCTATGAGGTCCGAGTCATACAGTAATGACTTGGATGCCGATGATGACAATGCAATGTTAGTAGAGTTTGAATCTAATTTACCTCAGAGTTTCTACTGATCTGTGTTTTATTCAATTTACATTTTCATATACACACTGTTTTTATTACTTTTCTGATCGTACAATTTTTAAATTGTTACATCTTATCTAAGTTTTCTATTTTACCCTCATTGACAGATTTTAATCATATCATGACATAGCATTCCATTATTTTTAATCTTGTTTTTATTTACTCATCCATATCATTGTTTATATTTCGTCATTAAAACTACTACAGTTTTTTGACACAATGTTTTTTCTGATTTTTGGCCTCTTTTAATTAGTTTTTATTATATATCATCGCTATTTTATTTTAAATAATCTTTCTAGTCTTATTTCGACTTAGTCTTGGCGCAGCATGTTGATGGGAACATCAAACTTGTTCTCATTGTCTCCATAAACTTACCTTTTGCACACTTCATCTCAGCCTAAATTACCGTAATTTCCGGGAGGTAAGCCGCGGCTTATATGTGTTTAAAAGTTAATTTTTTCCAAGTGCGGCTTATACATCGGTGCGGCCTATACAATGAACTTTTTATTTCCAACCCGGTGTTGCAAGCAAAATATTGCATAAAGCTTCAAAACAGAAATATTGTAAATTTTCTGAAATCAATAAGGAAAAAGTTAGTGCATTTTCAAAAACTTAGAAATAATATTTGACTTTAAAATGTTAAAAGAAAAATGGAGCAATATTAATTTTTTTTTTTTTTTTAAATTGACAAACAAAAAAATTAGATTATATTTTAAAGAAGAAAAAAATTAAAGGTAATTTTGTTTTTTATTGATGAATTCACAATACATACTGTCAATTAATTTCAAATGTACTTAGGGATGAAATTTAATTGATCACTTTTTAATAATTCTACAAAAATATCGAACGAAATTTTTATTTTGTGCCGCCGTCAAAATAAATTAATCAATAAATAAAATATTTTTCTTACAAATTGTCGATGTATTTGCAGTCATAATTCAGTCACAGTATTATTTCTATATTAAATATTTATGTATTCCTTTCTATCAGTAAGAAATCTTTCTTCTAAGACGTTTGCAACAAAAAAAAAAAGGGAATTTCATTCCAATACACACCTGCGCGTTCATACCAAAGAAGGATGTTTATCTTGTGCATTCTGTAACAAGAGATTTTCTCTGAATTATGTCACGCCTGACTCTGATTCATTACTCACATTATCGTCACACGACTGAACAAGAACCCAGATTATTTTTAGGCTTCTAATGCTCTGTAACATTTTCAAATCTAAGGCTTTCTTAAACTGTATTGTATTCTTTAATTATGCTTACAAAAAAATGTACATGCAGAATCATCAGAACTGTGCCGTTAGGGCTATTTTTGTAACACAGCATCTATAATAATAACGAAAAAGTTAAATGGTTTTCTCTTAACTTTCATTTGTCGCAATGAAATCGTGTCTAACGTATCCCTGCCATCAAATCTACGATATCATAGTTCATCAATTAGACACTAAGACACATTTTTGAGAGCTTCCTTAGGAAGGTTCATTGCTTTCATAATAAAAACGAAAAAATGCCGTCTGATTTTTTGGATAAGAATTCTAACACTTGGAAGTTTTATGCATTTACGGACGAAAATAGCTTCGAGAATGTATAAGAAAATAAGAAACTTAAATTTCAGAACAGCCTTTAAGGACGATGTTTTAATAATATTCAGTTTACTAGTCTTTTATGGCATTTTAATATTCTGATTTTCAGTGTTTCACAATAATAACAATATTTAACTTTGCTCTGTAATCTAAACTAACTACACTTTTCATATTCATTGTCATTTTTATTTTTTTAATACTTAAAATTTTTTAATATTCTTATAAAAGCGATTCTCGAATCAACTACTTAACAATGCGAAATTTTATGCCTCATTTTCTGAATCATTTTTGAATGTAAAGGGATAAAATCGTCAGGTCTAACAATTGAAGTGATTTGGTATCAAAATGATTTTGTTTTTTATAAATAATTTATCAATTTATGGTTGACCTTGATCATGTCATAACAGCTTTTCTCCTAACATGCGATGTCATAATGTCTTTTATCTTTACGAAAACAATGAAAAACGTCTTTCGGTTACATGTAATTTAAGAATATCAACACGTGTCAATTTTGTATGTTTTTTATGTCTCAGAAAGTATATATGAACTGCATATCTGAGCAGAAAGTTATTCACCTGCACGTTCATACTAAAGAGAAACCTTTCATATGTGTGGTGTGTAACAAAGCATTTTCTGAGAAATCTCATTTAAATACCGACGGTTTCCTTCACATCAACAAGAAACCAGTGTCCTATGTGGTCTGTAACAAAAACTTTCCCAGAAATCGCATTCAATATCCACCTCTGCATTCATACCAAAGAAAAAATTGAACTGTGCAACAGGTTATTTTGTCAGAAATCTCATTTACATGACAAGTTGCGCATCTATTCTAATAAGAAAAAGGAATGTTTAAAAAATAATAGGAAATAGAAAAACATACGACTTTCTAGTAACATATTTTACACCAAAAGATACTTAAAAATTTGTTTTATTTTTAAATCAATATATATATTTTATATTTCATCGGGAAACAGATTACGGGAATGGGAAATCTCTATATCATCAATCTCACATTATCAGTCTCTTAAATGTTTTTAGCCTATCTGCCTACGGGTCAATGTCGCATGAGAAATGACAAATTTTCTACCGATTCCGAAAACCATTTCTACAAAACGAAATTTTGGGAGAAGAGTTAAAAGTATTTTTTATACCACACTTTCAGCTGTAAAATAATGAAAAAATGAGAGTGAGAGAACGAATTTTAGAAACAGTAGTTAAAAATAAGTTTTCTCTTTGTCATACGGTCTTTACCTCATGGTCGCGTCGAGATACAAAAGATAGTTCTGGTTAATAAGCAAAGTCTCTTTTTGCGTTTTATAGCCCAATGCACTGTTTAAGTTTTATTTTTAAGTTTTTTTATTAATTTATATTGTATATTAATTTTCGTTTGAAGTCAGGACGCCATGGAAAATTTATATTAATTTTTTCAGCTTGTTGCAATTGAAAAAGATTGTTTAGTAATGACTTTTAGTAATTTATTCCGATTTCCTTTTTCAATTTTATACTTGGGCATACCTAAAAAGAAAAAGTATTAATTCAGCATTAGTAAATAAATTACAATATAAAGAAATATTGGCAAGTTATATTTATTTATTATTTACTAAACTATTTGTTTTCATTAAATATATTTAAATAATCCATTTTCGATTGTTTTGCATTACATTAATTAGCGAAATTGTTCTTTTTAATAGATTATACATTTTCGTTTGTGCGGCGTATAAGCCGCGGCTTATACGCCGGTACGGCCTATCTGATGAAAATTAAATTTTTATCTCTCATTTTTCATTGGTGCAGCATAGACAATGGTGCAGCTTACCTACCAGAAATTACGGTAATAGTTTTCCAATTCCTTTGTTTACATAATATTTATTACAACAATATTCAAAATTCACTTTTACTTTTATTAAATTACTTAAATATAATAATTACTTACCTTTTTCTAATTTAATTCCACTTGTTAAGAAGCTTTAATTTACCTTTTGTCTAAAATAAACTTCATTAATTTCACCATATTTTATCCGCGTGTTTTGCTTTCTTGTAACATCAAATGATACGATTATTTTAATCAATCGGCAGTCTTTTTCCCGCTAAATGGCAGCATACATCTCTTTCAATCGAACTTACTCGATTTATCGTTTTTGATATTTGCATATCAAAAACGTTATCAGCGGCTCATTGACTCACATTAGCACGTGCCGATTCGGTCAGAGTATATATGCTTCGCAATGTTAAGACAGCTTTGCCTTTCTCCGTTCCTTCCGTATGAAGGAAGCGACATTTCAAGAAGCTTGAATGCGCAAAAGTTATCGTCGTTCATGGAGTTTCAGTTTAGTTAGTATGAATGGTTTTGATATATTTTAATTGTGTTTTCCGAATCTTTTTATTGATGTCATCTTTGTTCAACATACATTGCACACATAAAAATATTGCCTAATACTTTTACTGTTTAAGATATTTTTATAAATTAGAGCTTCAACAACAGATGCAGATGAATGAAAATTTTTATACCCACTTATGCAAGATCTATAAAAAACTGTTTACTTTAAAAATATATAAATAAACACCTTCCTCTTTTTTTGCTAAATTACGACTGAAGTAGGTAGGTTTAATAAAAATCAACATAGATCCATATTAACACTAATAATAACAAATGAATTTTTTCAGTTAAATACTGAATATATAGTGTTGATTATTTTTTAAAAAAGTAGTAAAAACTTTATTTTAGATCTTTTTTTGTTTCCAGTTCCTATATTTTTTAAAAGTTCTGCAACTTATTGCCATATTGCAAATACAGAATAAGAATACTTAAAAATTAACTCAAGGTTAAAAAGAGCACAAAATATTATATATTATATATATAATATTATTAGACTATAAAGAAAGAAATCATAATGTGGACTGTTAAGTAGTTCAATAACATTTAATGAAACAACTGTCTGCATATCACTTCTTTCAAAATGATTTGCAATTAGCTATGTTAGCAATAAAACTAGTCTGATCTACAATTTTCAAAACTTTCTTCTATTGCATACATGTTAATTCATGGGGCAGTGGAATATATTATATCCCACCTAATTTTAATCTAAATTTGCACCAGAAAAATTTTAATAAATTTTACTTTTCCAACTTTGATGTTAAAAAGTTATAAAATTGATTTTGTTTATTTTGAAATATTTTTTTTCAAAAATTGTGGTGAGAATTCAAGATTAAAGAAACGCAATTACTTACCCCTGAAAGGGTTAAAGCTTCAAAATTTGCTATCACAGAATCAAAATTACATGACAATTTAAACCAAGAAAGGGGATTCTAAAAGTACAAGTTCGTGGAATTGTGTGCATTTAAAAAAGAAATATAAGCATCACAATTTTTCAAATAAACAATGAATTCAGCAATAACCCTCTGAGATGTCTGCAACCTAAAGAAGATAAAAGTGACATCTGTTGGACAACATATAGCCGAGCCTCATAACAATCTATTTATGTGAAAATGTTACAGAATATGAAGTTTGATTTAAACTCTATCCGTTAGTTTTTGAGGTATAGCTATTGTGAAAAATGCAGTATAACAACACAACTTATATATTTTACACAAAAACCTAATCAACACCAACTTATGTTAAGGTGTAACAGAATATGAAATTTTATGCAGTAGTTCTCGAGATATGACTATCATAAAATTATGTAAATTCTGAAAAATGCAGTATAGTAGAACCACCTGTTTAATGATTTGCATCAAAACCTTACCAGCAACATCTTTACTTATGTCAATATCTACCTGAATCTGGAGTTTGGTAGAAATCCTTGCATTAGAGATTAAAATAGAGCTATTGAAGGTATTGTGAGAAATGATACATAGAAGTACCATCTGTTGGCCAATTAATAACAAAAACTAATTACTATCAGACCAGATTTTTAAAATCTACAGTTGGCAGAATACCAAGCTGATTCCATTCACACTGTAGAGAAAATAGTTTCTGAGACAAAGATACTCTCTACGTATCCTTGAACTGGTGTTTTGAACACCTTGAACCGGAAAACTTTACACAAGCCTTCTGTGACGATGTCCACATTGAATGTTCTCTACTCCAGGCTAACTGCAAGCGACAGAGAGTTGCCATGAGCGGAACACATCTTACAGGTCTGCGAGCAAATAGACCAATAATTCCCAAACATCTGTACACAATATGCTTTGAAACAGCTGCACCCATGGCAGCTAACAAAACACATCTGATGCTGTGTTCCGTCTTTTTCTTTTGGCAGTTACTGCCAAATAACGGTCTTCATTCATAATTGTAACTCGGGGACGACCTGTATAGTAACGTCTACTTACATTTCCATCATCATGGAATCATTGCCAAAGTCTAGATATTACACTTTGGGCAATTCCAAGTTCCTCGGATACTTCCATCTGAGTACGTCCACATTCCAGACGGCTGATAATTCTGCCATGTAAAATATCATCCACATGTGTCCTCTGTGTCGTAACTGTTTGTTTTTTGGCTTTGAGAGGCTTAGAAAATGATTGTTAACTGTTTTACTTCTTTGCCACCATTCCTTATATACGACTCTCTCACACTTTCGTCATTGTGACGTACTATCGGCGCCATCTGGTGGCTTTCTGAAATTTGCATATTAGTCTTGAAAATGTGTGTGGTAATTCTTCAAGTGAAATTTTTACTTTAGACTTTGATTTCTATGTGATTCTGAATTATCCTTAATTTATGGACATGAGTGTAGTTCTTGGAATAAGCCTTTCCAAAGTATATATATATATATATATTTTTTTCCTGCATTTTTGTGAATTTTAATAAAAACATATCTATTTTAATATTTATATTTATGGCTAAATCGCAGATTTAATGATTATTTGGCATTTGACTTTGTAGCTATGCGAGAAATTCGCCAATTCTATCAACATTATTATTCAGATCCAACGTAAACAAATAAATAATGTAGCAAATAATATAAACAATAATGTAAACAAATAACCAGGGGTGATTCTGGGTGAAAAAAAAATTTCAGAAATTCACATCGCATTTTTGAAAATCGGAGGGGGGATTCCATGAGTAAGACGAAATCAGCGTTTTCCCGCGATCTTCAGACGAAATCTGCGATATTTTAACAAAATCGGCAATTTTTTACGATCTTTTGTCGAAATCGGCAGTTTTTCTGCAATCTTGATGAAATCTGCGCCCCCCCCCCTCTTTCTTCTTAACGATTTTTAGACAAAATTTACATTTTCCCTTGATCTTTTCTTAAAAATGGTCTTTCATCCCTGCGATGTTTTGATGAAATCGGCGGGGTTTTTTTTCAATGATATTTTGACAAAATATTTCTAAGCTATCTTTTATCAAAATGTCTCTTTTTTTGCAATCTTTTAACAAAATCGGTGTTATATCCACAATCTTTAGATGAAATCGACGTTTTCCCACAGTCTTCAGACGAAATCAGCATTTTATCTGCAATATTTGGTGAAATTGCTGTTTTTTCTGCGACCCGCACAGGAAATTTGCATTTTTCAGCAATCTTTTGACAAAAACATTGACAGAATCATCATTTTCTCACGAAATATTGGCGAAATGTGTGCTTTTTTGGCAAGCCTTTCATAAAATTTGCATTTCTTCACAATTGTTTTTTCCACAAAACCATACAAGTTGGCAACTATGCAGAGCTGATAACCCAATTTCAAATTTTTAGAAGAGGATGCCTTAAATCTTCAGAATTTTCGGATGAGAATCACCCCTGCAAATAACTTAAAGCAATTGACAATTTGACAATTTTTTTAAATTATGCCAAACAGTCGTTAATCCTTTAAAACCATTAATTCTAAAATAATTAAGTTACACTATAATGAGTGGGAAAAAATTATTACCTTTAGTTAAGTAATCATATCTTTAAATTATGCTTCTTACTATATTTAACTTTTTATAATTTATTATAATATAATAGAATTACAATATAATATTTAAAAACATAATTCAATGAGGAAAAAAAAAAAAAAAAAAAAAACATTTGCGGGGGGGGGGGGGGGGGGGGAATGTGCCATATCAGAAAAGGTTAATAAATAAACTCATCAGATGGTATGAACCTCCTTATTTTCAACATGAACCTTTTTGCCTATGTGCAGTTCATTCCAGATTTCTATCAAACATGGTACATCAGTAGCACTAATTTATATTAAGGTTTAACAGAATCTAAAATTTTATTAAACTCTGTGCATTAATTCTAGAGATTAATTCTTGAGACCACAAAATTTTTGTCACATACATACATTTTTTGAAAACATTCAAACAATGTTTAGGATTTTCTAAAAACATTCATTGAAATTCATAAGTTGAAATTATTCATAAATTCAATATTTTTATTGTAAAAATAAAAGACAGTTAAAAGCACAAATCTTTGGCAGACAAAATTCTTAATCTGGTGAAAATTAACATAAAAAGTTATTAAATCCTTTAGATTTTTTAAATCACAAGATTTTAAGAAATACACCTTTTACATATAAACATTTCAATAAACAATTTTATTTTACTTACAGGTGCAACGAAAAATTAAAAACAAAAACATGTCAATATTTGTTTTTAATTTTTCGTTACACCTATCAAGTGAAATAAAATTGTTTATTGAAATGCTTATGAAAATTATTGTAATCATCCCTCCCCCCCCCTCCCTCCTTCACAATGATTTTAGTTAAATTGTGATTTATTATTTTTTTCTATCTTTAACAGAAGAAAGTATTGGATTTGTAAGAATTTTCGTCTTCTGGTTTCCGATGAATTTGCATGTTTGAAGGGTCAGATATACCAAAAAACATGTTTTTACAAAATGTCTAAACATGTGATACAAATTTTGAGAGAGCTCTATCTCAAGAACTAACGAATAGGATTTAATAAAAAAACTTATATTCAATTAGTCCCTAATACACTATATTGCCATTGATTATTGGACACTTGCAATTTTAGACATTTTGTAAAATATCTAGAAAAATACATGTGGAATCATCTCGAAACTCTTAGTGTGTAAATATAATAGTATAAGTCATACATCTCCGTGAAGATTTTTTCCCGAAACTCGATAGGGGACCGTCAACAAATTAAAAAAGAATGAATATCTTTTGAATAACCCTGTCAAAACTAATGTAGCAAAAGCGCTCAAACTCTAGATTATGATTGAATGCCTTATTGTAATACGCCTTGTTCATTTTTATGCAAATAGCATGAATACTCGCAGAGTAATTAAGGTTTTTATAAAAATGGTCCCACATTTTTCCAAGTTTTTTCCTTATAATTTTCAGAGTTCTTAATATAAAATAATATTTTTTTTCAGAAAATATGACAAACAACATTGCACACAGTACCCTGTAATCAGAATTAAAAAATAATGAAAATTGTATACAAAATGAGTTGGTTTACTAAATAATTTTTTACTGTGCATGCGTCAACGATATCAAAACTTCATTTGCATATTATGTTAGCTAAATGTATAGAGCAATTTTTGTGAAAGTTACAAAATCATAACTTGAAAATTCTGAAAATAATCGTCAATTGAATAAGTTGAAAATTCGTTATTCTCAAAATGAAGCAAAAACAAGAGGGGTTGTATCCATATATTCATTGATTAGTGTCAATATACACAATACTGGATGTACTACTACATTTAGATAAAATCCCTCATTTTTTTGCTTCATTTTGGAAACAACGGATTTTGTCCTTTTTCTACAGACGATTACTTTCAGAATTTTCAAGCTATGATTTTGAGACTTTTACAAAAGTTGCTCTATACATTTAGCTAACATAATATGCAAATGAAATCTTGATATCTTTGACGCATGCGCATTAAAAACTATTTAGTAAACCTACTCATTTTTCATACAATTTTTATTATTTTTTAATTCTGATTACAGGGTACTGTGTGCAATGTTGTTTGTCATATTTTCTGAAAAAAATATTATTTTATATTAAGAACTCTGAAAATTATAAGGGAAAAACTTGGAAAAAATTGGGACCATTTTTATAAAAACCTTAATTACTCTGCGAGTATGCATGCTGTTTGCATAAAAATAAACACAGTGTATTACAATAAGGCATTCAATCATAATCTAGAGTTTGAGCGCTTTTGATACATTAGTTTTGACAGGGTTATTCAAAAGATATTCATTCTTTTTTAATTTGTTGACGGTCCCCTATGGAGTTTCGTTAAAAAATCTTCACGGAGATGTATGACGTATGCTATTATATTTATACACTAAGAGTTTCGAGATGATTCCTCATGTATTTTTCTAGATATTTAGTAAAATGTCTAAAATCGCAAGTGTCCAATAATCAATGGCAATATAGTGTATAAATTGGTACTGATTAATTTTTCGTGTAAATAGCTCAACAGGTGGCACTGCTAAGCAGGATTTTTCAAGATTTTTGAAATAGCTCAATCTTCAAAACTAATACACAGATTTTCATCAAACTTCAGATTCAGTTAGTCTTGACAATTTCTACATTTTGATGTAAATGGTGCAGCAGATGACACCGCTATGCTGCATTTTTTACAATAACTATATCATGAATTAATGTATGGACTAGCTGTTTAACCTATTCTATGCACGGGAAATGCGTAATGTAGCACCAGAAATTCGATTTAGAAAAATATATTTCTACTTTTGAGCATTTTTTTATTAAATTTAATTTATCATGTTGTTATAGCAGCAGACGATATAACAATATCTTTAGAATAAGAGAATAAATAGGATAATAATAATAAAAAATATGTAATAGTCAATGAGCGGTTTGTCACTGTTTTCAAAATTAAAACCTGTAGTAAAAAGTAATAGTATGTGTAAAAAATTCACATTAAATAAGCATAATAATAATCTAAAATGAAACAAAAATCAGCATAAAATGCAATGACAAACAACTTTAAAATGTCTAAATAAGAAATACGAATTTTCTGTTAAAGTGTTGAGTTTTTCAATAGCTATTCAATGAAAAAAAAATAATTTTCTACTACTGCGCATTTTTTAATTTCTTTATAGTAAGGAAGTAAAAAAAAAAAAAAAAAAAAAAAAAGTTTTGCTGTTTGTGATAGAATGTTCTTTATTTTTTTTAAAAAAGGTTATAAGTTAGACAATTAATTAATCTCTAATTATTAGCATGCGATGCAAAAGATTTACCTATAGCAGCATGGCCATTACCTATAGCAGCATACATATAGTCTCACGTTGCACTAAATGTTAGCCATATTGCTTCCTTAACAACTCGTACCAATATATATATACCGGGTGATCCAAAAGTCAGGACGAACTTTAAAAATGAATAACTCGAAAACGAATCAAGATACAAAGATACGGTTTGCACCAAATGGATGGAAAAGAAACCGGATTTTGTGTGACAACGAAAAAAATAGTTTGCCGTTGACATCCAAAAAATGACACGGTAGTGTTTTTTGCACCAAAAGATGATTTGCAAATGAAAAAATGTTGACAATTTCCAAGTCAGCTTAGTTACAGTTAATTAGTACAACAGAAAATGTTCAATGTGCTGTCCCTCATTCATAAGTGCAGCTGTGAGACTAGGCACTACACCGTTCACAGCATTTAGTAGCATTTCTTGCTTTATGGCAGACACGTTTTGGCGGATGGCATCTTTCAATGCTGCTAGTGATGCCGTTGGTCGCCAATAGAACAATATTTTTTTGTTGTCACACAAAATCCGGTTTCTTTTCCATCCATTTGGTGCAAACCGTATCTTTGTATCTTGATTCGTTTTCGAGTTATTCATTTTTAAAGTTCGTCCTGACTTTTGGATCACCCGGTATATAGTAATACTATTGTGATACAGCATGACTTACAGGTTTTCTTTTATTCCAACCTTTGTTTTTCCTGGTTTCCAATTCTCCATTTTCCTACTTCTTATTAGCCATTTGTTTACTTGTTTATTCCATAGTCTATCGTATGTTTCAAATAAGCCTTGCATCTATTTTACTCCCGCTTTGATTAAATTATCAATTATCGACTACGGTCTTTCATGTTTTGACATAGTTTCATCGATTATCATCTTTCCACCAGGCAGAATGCATTTGTTCTCCTTTCTTTCATCCGATCGCAACTTGCAGTCATCGCAACTCGCAATCTCAGGGTTGCCACTCTAATCTTGAAAAAAAATTCCCTGTATTTTCCCTGTACTGCAACACATTTATTCCATGTTGAGTGCGAAAAAATATATGCATGTATGAAGGCTAATTAGAAATGTTATAATTTGCCATTACCAAATTCCCAGTGTTTTCCAGATTTTTTTAAAAATTCCCAGGATTTTTCCTCTTTTGGAGGAGATTTACAATTCCCTGTGTTTTCCCAGTTCTCCAGGTGGCATGGCAACCCTGAATCTGTTAATCGTTGCATCTCTTTTTCTGTAAGGCAGGACCATGTCGATCTTCCTTTGTATTTTTTATTCCGGTGAATTGTTTTTTTTCTTCAACTAAAGATCAATCTTCTTTTATGAAACTTGGCAAGTAATTATTTTAAAGGATGTCCAAAAACGTTGATCATTTTCAGAGGCCGATAATTTTTTATGGTTTCCTGTGAGTACTTGTTTATTACTTGCCATCTAGTCATTGCTAATAGTCATGCTGTTTATTTTGGTTTAAAACATTTACATAATATAAATTGCGTTTTTATTTTGGTTTAAATTTATCTGATATACTTTGTTATTGTCATTATATAGATTTTTATTTAAACACACATTTAATTTATTTAAATAAACCTTAGTCTTTTTGTACCAATTAAAAAAAATGTTTCTTCACTGACTTATCACATAACACTGTCACAATATAGCCCAAAACATATCTTTTTTTCAGTATCACCATTTTTTCAGCTCATCTGCTCAGTTTCAGATAGTTTTAGAACAGATCTGGTTCCCGAACCGATCAGTAAACATTTAGAACTAGTTAGAACTCGTGCAAACGGGTTGAACATAAAAAAAATAAATAATAATTTAAGAAATTACATCAATTATATCAAAATGATTTTTTTTCAAAGACTAAAATTTAAGACAAATTATATAATTAAAAATTAAAAACATCATTTTTATGATGTTCAAAGCATGGCTTACATTTTAACAGAGTCATATTTTACGTACGCTATGGATCAAAACATTAATATTCCTGGACCAACAAATTTTAAATGAAATTTCAGTTTTACAACTTTCCAATTTTAAATCCCTAAACATTGCACATTTTCAAATTTTACACCGTAGTGTAGGGAAAAAAAATTTACTTTTAAATTCAATTTGTTTGAAAGCTGTATCGCTATTTGTTTTTTAGTTATAATTTTTTTGGTAGTTTTTAATACCTTTTTGTCATTGTGGCAACATAAATGTCAGATAGGTCTTCTTGTCCGAGAACACCCATTTTCCAAATGATTAAAAGAGTAAATTTTTATTTTTTAAAGTATATATAAAAAATCTATATTGAATTTTTGACCCCAATCATTCATGGACCCCTTACTAGCAACTTGTGAGCTAATTTTGTAGCCCTGTGTGCTGTCGTTTCAGAGTTTTTGAGGTTATATATATACATGCACAGATTTTAATAGTATAGATTTTCATCAAACTTCAGATTCAGTTAGTCCTTAATACAACCAGGTGTTGTTTACTTTTTGATGTAAATCATTCAATAAATGGCACTGCTATGCTGCATTTTTGACAATTTCTGCTATAGTTTTATCTCAAGAACTAATGCACAGATTTTCATCAAAGTTAGATGCTGACATTTGTTGTTGCAGATTAGATTTCAGCATAAATCATCCAACAAGTGACACTGTTATGCTGCATATTGCATGATTTTAGTGATAGTCATATCTCAAGAACTAATGCACAAAATTTCATATCATTAGAATCTCTATGATTGCCATTAAATTATTTTGGCATTGTGATAGCAAATTTTGAAGTATTGATATGATTGAGATAGAAGAAAGTTTTGGGATTGCCATGACATCTGACAAGTTTTTTTAATTATGAAAAAATCATAATTTTGTAAATCTGAAATTACTGTTAAATTCAGATTTCAGCTTAAACATTTTTACAAGATCTTTTATATAAAAATATATTGAAAGTTAAATTTTATTTTAACTACAGCTGTTTTATTACAATCCCAATTTTATTTTATTTTTTAATTAAATCAGAATGCACATTATTGGGACTGCATTTGAGAAAAGACAACAGAGATAGAAAAGTCTTGTAAAAGATCTGTTTTTAAGACGAGAAATTTGAAAGTGTCTTCTTTTAAAATGAAAAATTTCATCAAAGGTCTAGTATAGCAATTTTAAGATGAAATAAATTATGGAGGGTCATTTAAAGAATTTGAATCTCTGTAAAACAATTATATTTTGCACTCTGTAATATGAATGAAATCTGAAGATAATTTTTTTGTTTTCAATTCACAATTTGATTTGCAATTTTTGAGGCATTTTCCAAAGTTACTTTCCATAATTGAGTAGCCTCTGCTTTTTTTCACGATCAGGTTACTTTTTGTCATATAAAGTAACATGCAAAATACTAATATTAAAAATTTTCAAAAATACAATTTTAAAGGAAAAAAAAAACTCAAAATTTAATTTATTGCTAGTATATTTAGCGAAAATTCATGAGGAATAAATCAAATTAAACTAATTTTTATAAATTTAAGATAACTTTCACAATCAAACTGTCCTAAAATTTTGTTCATAATGCTTTTTCAACAAATGGAAATCACAGCTATGCTATCTTTAAAAAGAAATAATTTAGATAAATTACTTGCAGGCATGAGATCGCAAAAAGTCAAAAAAAGAGGAAAAGCGTGTGAAGCAGAAAATAAGAAATTATTTTAAATAACACACATATAGGGCAATTAAGAAAGTTATTTTATTTGTAATAAAATAGTCAATATATTTTTTTAAATTCATGTTTTGTTTTTTATTTTATTATTTGTTTATTTTGGGAAGGGGGAGGGAGCTCAGAGTGAATCAATTTATGCAAATACTATAAGTAATTCTGAAATGAAAGTCTGTATTTTAAGTCCATAGTTCTGATGTAATGTTTTACACAGCAATCTCAGCTAGTTGTCCAATACAAATTTTTATTTGTTTTCGCTTGAAACATCTGTTAACAAACATGTTAAGCTAATGTTAAATTTGCCACTCAGCCAGTGTTGCCACATAGGCTACTTTTTTAAAATTCAGATTCTTGATTGGCAACACTTTTTAAAAATGATAAAATTTGGCTTATTCAATGGCATGTAATTAAGGCTAAAACAAAAGATAATTTACTGATTCAAAAAAGTGGTGCCAATCAAGAAATCTGAATTTAAAAAAAGTAGCCCACTGGCAACACTGTACTCAGCTGCAAAAAAAAAAAATTTCTGAAAACATTAATATTGCAACAAATTTTTTTGTGATCCTTTGACGAAATTTGTATGTTTTGTACAATCATTTGACAGCAGTAGTGTTGTTTTTTAAAAACCTTTCACGAAATTAACATATTTTTTTCCTGCAATCTTTTGATAAAAAGCCTCATTTTTTCGCAATTTTTTGATGGAAATTGAATTTTTTCACTCCCTTTTGGTGAAAATCACATATTTTAGCAATCTTTTAATGATAATCACACTTTTTTCTAGCAATCTTTTGATGAAAATCACATTTTTTAAACGATCTTTCCACGAAAATTGTGAGTTTTTTTTTTTCCTTTTTTTAAAATAATCTGATCAGAATTATGTTTTCTTGTGACCATCTACGCAAAATCGCATTTTGTCGTGATCTTGACGAAAACTGGTTTTTTTCATAACCTTTTGGTAAAAATAGTGTTTTTTCTGCATATTTTTTTACCAAAATTGCATGGTCTTTTTTAGATTCTTTACAAAAACTTTTTTTTTTTTCAATCTTTAGATGAAAACTGTGATTTTAAAAATCTTTTGACAAAAATAGTATTTTTTTGCAACAAAAGTTTCAAGGAAAAGGACAAAAAATTCAGAAAATCATGGATCCCTTGAAGAATCTCACGCCTGTACTTGGTAATTTTATTAAGTTAAATCTTTATTATTTCAATAAACTTATTTTATTATTTTTTATGATGAACTTTATTAAGTAACTTCACTGACATAAGAAATTTTAAGTCTTAATTCCAAGTACTTTTTAAAAGAATTTAATATTACCTCCTGCATACTCATTCAAGGCCTCAGCTAAGGCATCTATGGACTCAATATCTAAATTATTTGTAGGTTCATCCTATAATATATATAAACAAGAAGAAAATTATACTTTACATACATGATCTAAAACATACAATGTATATAAAAAAGGCTATCATAACAAATAAGAAACCATACCAGTATAAGAACATCAGGAGCTCTAAGAGCCAACTCTGCCATGGCTACTCTGGCTTTCTGCCCACCAGATAAATCTCTATTCTTTATTGTATGTGCATGGCTAACAAGACCATAACTGCCTAGTTGTTTGCGTGCATCTTGATATTGAAGATTAAACAGCCTCTGGAAAGCAGAAAAGAAAAATAAATCTTAATAGAATAATATCAATTTTAGGATACTTTAGGATAGTTGATGTGATACTTATATAAAATCTCGCTTTATAAGTAGAGAAAGTATGTGACATTTATTTTCATTCTTAAAATCAAAAAACAGTGCATAAAAGTGTGAAAGAGAGAGAGAAATCATTCCGTGAAGATTTATTTATAACTTAAAAAGTAAGATAAATGTTAATCATCTAGAATAAAATGCAGTGTACTTTAAAAAATCTTGATGTTTTAATTTAGCCAATGGAGCAAAGAATTATATCAAACTTTTCTGCATTTGATGAAATATCAATAGAATATTATCTATTTTAGGATAGTTTTGATTTCTCAAATATTTTACTAGGTTTTAAATATAATCGTATAAAAGCATTCTTTAAAATTTTGTAAAAGAAATATGTATCTTTAGTAATTTAAGTCATGCAAAACTGTGGCGAAACCCCTTTGTTTTTATTGTTTGTCAAAATTTTTACACATTTTATTTTGTAAAAGATACTTTACTTGTTTGAACACTTCGAAATTTTAATAGGTGATGCAAATTCTGTATGCAGATATGTTCTGAAAAGTTTGTCACAAAATGTAAAATTTTAGACACTTTTACCATAAAAAAAGAATCTCTGTAAGGTACAAAGTGACCAATGGACAAAATTTTTGAAAGGGTTAAAATTCTTACTTTTGAAAACTGATTGCACCATTGATTAGAAAGATTTATGTTTTGAAGCATATTTCTGTTTGTCGATATTGCTAAAGCTGCATACTAGAGGGGCATTGATATAAGGCAGAAAAATGTTTCTTTGGGAAAATAGCGCTTTTTGAATTATCTTATTAAAATGATAAACAGTGAAAAATTTTTGAGTTGATTATGACTTTTGAGATGTCTTTCGGAATATATTTTCTAATTTAAACTGTTTCAAGTGGTTTGATAAATTTAGGATAGACCGAAACTATAAAAAATAAAATACACACAATAAAAATGTCTGCTCAGTTCGTGATAGCTTTTGATGACTAGAGATTAAGTAGAAATTTTTTTGATGAAAGTATGTTGCAGATTTTAATAACTCAGCTAATTATTAAAAATTTTAAATTCTGAGTCCCACGTTAATGAGTAGAGGCACTTTCAACTACTTTCAGACAAATTTTCAGTTTTATACATTCCACAGATTTTGCTAGTCATTACAGACATACACACACAGAGCAAAATTTTATTTTATTAGTATACATGTCTGTGATATTTCTGAGAACTTTAGATGATTCAAAATGTAATTTTTCAGATTTTAATATTGAATGAATGTGAATATAGATTACTGCTTGATTATTTTCAAATCATTCTTAAGCAGTTTTAAATGATTCAAAAAATTCTCATTTGTTTCTATTGATTAAAACCAATGATGAGTTGTAATAAATTTATATATTGTGATGGGCATTTATATAAAATGAGTAACATATTTATTTTGTTATCCTTACTGCCTGAAGTTCTGATTTGCTGTAATATTATTATTGAACACTTGTCTCTGATTCACTAACCAAAACATTTTATCACCATGAAGAGGTGTACACAGAGTCGTATAATATAGACGCACGCCATGCGCAGAAAATTTTAAGAAAGAAACAATTTTTATTTTTTTAACTTTTTTTTAGTACAAAAAATAGTCCCTCAATTTTATGAACGAATTATTTACTGTTAACGCGAATATCGTCAAAAAACATTAAAAATCTCGAATTTCACAAAGAATCTCATAAAAAACACGCATTTTGACAAAGAATCCCGTAAAATACGTGCATTTCAACAAAGAATCATGTAAAAAACACATATTTCGACAAAATACCATGCGAAAAGTGTGAATTTCATTCAAAAGCCATGCTAAAAATGTTAATTCCATCCATGAATCGCATAAAAAACTGCAAATTTTGTGCATGAATCGCATAAAAAATGCGAATTTTGTGCATGGATCACTCAAAAAACATGAATTATGTCCAGTAATCTTGTAAAAAGACACAAATTACTTTCATAAAGTGCATAAAAATGCGAATTATGTCCCTAAATCGTGTAAAAAATGCGAATTACGTACATAAATTTCATAAAAAAACATGGATCATGTCCATAAATCTCTCAATAACACGACTTTCATCGGCAGAAAGCACATAAATTGCATAAAAATAAACGAATTACGTCCATAAATCATGTAACAAACACAAATTCTGTTCATAAATCACGTAAAAAATGGGAATTACATCTATAAATCGCTCAAAAAACACAAATTACGTTCATGAATCGTGTAAAAAAATGCAAATTACGATCATAAATTGCATTAAAAACATGAATTGCGTTCATAAATCATGTAAAAAAATGCGAATTATGTTCATAAATCATGTAAAAAAATGTGAATTATGTACATAAATTCTATTAAAAAAACATGAGTTACGTCCATGAATCGTGTGAAAAAAGGTGAATTCATTCATAAATCGCATAAAAAATGCGTATTACAACCATAATTTGCTCAAAAATCATGAATTTCGTCGCCAGAAAGCTAAAAAAAAGCAAATTACACCAACGAATTGCATAAAAATAGCAAGCTGACCATAAATCACATAAACAAATGGGAATTACGTTCATAAATCGCATAAAAATCGCGAATTACGTCCATAAATAGCTTAAAAAATGCAAATTACATTAATAAAACGTGCAAAAAACATGAATTATACCCAACACTAAATTAATTTGTAGAAAGCTTTTGACCCAACATTGTGTGCACAGACAGTTTTAGGTTTTATATAAGTCTGGGTGTACATGCTGAAAAACATCTTTCATTTAGTACATAATTGCACATGGCTATTTCAAAACAGTATACTTTAAAGTAGTGGTTTGCAAGAAAAATATTTTGGTCTTCAAGAATGGCTTATTATTTTAATTTCTATGTTTTATAAAACAAATATGACTTTGTAAACAATGGTACACTTATAAAATTCTAACTTACATAATTAAAAATTAACACAACATTAAAATTTTAACAACATCAATTGTAATTATTTCACCCGGGGCCAAATCAGATTTAGGAAAAAAAGAAGTTTTAGTTTCAGGTTGCTTACTTTTGTGTGGTAGACATTGTTCACAAGAATTTACATAATTTTGTATGTCTTTAACCATACCATGCCAAAAATAATGTTTTGATGTCATCTCCACAGTCTTGGTGATTCCAAAATCGAATTGATGGGCTAAAGCAATGCAACTATTGATTAGTGTTTTAGGCATTAAAATTTTTTTAGATCTATTGACTCTTTTAATTTTCTTTTTAGCAATCATTAACAAATTATTATCCGGATTAATTGAGTAGGAGGAATTAGACATTTTATTATTTATTATTTTCTCTCTTATATCTTTATGTTTCTCATCATTTTTTAATTGTTCTTTTAGGATGTTCTCAGTCGTTAGGGAATCATTATTAGGTATAAAAATATTTAAAGCATTAACAATTAAGTTATGGTTGTCAGAGGGGTCAACAACACGAGACAGGAAATCCGCTGGATTCACCAAACCTGGGATATGTTCCACTTTATAATTGAAACCTTGTAAATACATAATCCATCTAACAATTATTTCTGATTGTTTTTCAAGTTTCATATGGTAAGAGCTTTTGCATCAGTTAAAATTTTAAATTGTCTACCATAAAGATATTCATGAAAATGTTTAATAGAAGAGTATATAGGTAAAATTCCCTTTTAATAGATGGATAGTTAGATTCACCTTTATTTAATTTTTTTGAATAGAACTCAACAGGATAAAATTTATCATTATCTTTTTGTAAAAGAATAACACAAATTGCATGTTTAGAAACGTCTGTGACTAAATAAACTTCCTTATTTTCATCAAAATTCTTGACCGTAGGATTATTGAGAAGAATATTTTGAATCTTTAAAAATGATTCCTGATATTCAATACTCCAAAAAAATTTCACATTTTTCTCATTAAATTAACAATTGGCTGGACAATGAGCAAAATTAAAAATTAAGTGTCTGAAATAATTTATCATTCCTAGGAAACTTCGAACTTCTTTTACATTAGTAGGAACTGGAAATTTTTTTATTTTGTTTATGTTATCTGGAGCTGAAGAATGACCATTTTGATGCAAGTTAAAACCTAAATAAGTGATAACTTCCTGACAAATTTACATTTTAGCTGGATCTAAAGTTAAATTAAAGCTTTTAAGTCTGTCGAAAACCTTTTGAAGCCATTCTAACATTTCATCAATTGAATTTGCAGCTACAATTATATCATCTAAAAAATATTGAACATTTTTGCCTCTTAATGGGTCCAAACAATTGTTAATTAAAGTATGAAAATATGAAGTACTATTGAGTAAACCAAACGCCAATCTAGTTTGTTCAAAATTACCATAATCAGTAGCAAATGCCAACTTATGTCTATCCTTCTCTTGCAAAAGAATTTGAAAAAAGACTGATTTTAAATCTAAAACAGTGTAAAACTTTTTGCCTGAAATATTTTGGATAACATCATTAATTCTAGGTAAAGAAATTTTAAAAGGTTCTGTAATTGCATTTAACAAGCTATAATCTATTATCATTCAGAATTTTAGCTTTTTAGGATCACATTAGGGCGAGATTTTTTTTTTTTTTGCACAAATAATACAGGAAAACAATAATTAGATGAAGAGTTTTGTATAATGCCATCTTTTAAAAGATCGTTGATTTCTTTACGAGCAATTTTAAGAATCGGATAGGGTTTGGTCTGCAATGCGAAATCGTGCAAAAGTTTAAATTCAGAGACAACTTTGTCTGTACACCCTAGAGTGTCATAAGACAAAGAAAAAACAGCAGAATTATCCAACAGAAAGCTGAAAAGACTTTTTTTATCAGTATCAGGTAAGTGGGTAAAATTAAATTGATTCGGTTTTAATTCATTCTTTCTAAGTTCTAACATTTCTTGAGATATAAGAGAATTAACTTGATAAATTTCATTGCAATTATTAGAAGAAATTTGTTCACCGGAAACAGGTTTAATGAGGCCCAGTTTAGTTTTTTTTCTGAGAATTACATTTTTATCACTGTTATTTATTGTGTACATACATTAAAATTACATTTTGTTTATTAGGTTTGTGAAGGCTATATTCTAAATTTAAAGATAATTTTTATTGTTAGGGCAAAATAAATAATTTGAGTTATTGATTTTATGGACTGGTTTAAGTTTAATTATCTTCCCTTGATTTGGTCTTAAAGTTACTTGATTAGCAGGTTTTACAAAATTGTTGGAAATAGAATCAAAACCTTCCGCAACCTATACAAAGTCATTTAAAAATAGTGAATTGTTTTCATTAGCCAAATTATCTGCTTTAGAATCCTGCAAATCATCAGTATGAGTATTATCCATAATTACATTATCGAAATCAGAATTATCAAAATTATTTACATTAGAATTATCAGAATTGGAAGAACCAGAGATATTAAATTTATCAACATTACAGTTTTTATTCAGAGTAAGCAAAGGATCTGGAATTGTATTGTTAAAGGGAAAAGTCAAGTTATTCATAATGAGTTGTTGATTAGCAGAATCCAAAAGCAGTTTGTTGCAATTCAAAAAATCATAACCAAGAATAATTTGGTAATTAAATTGCAATTTCTCATTCGTGATAAAAAAAAAAAAAAATAAAAAAAAAACATTATTGAACCAGGTGCGTCGAACAGTGGAAGACATTGCATTGTAATTTTAATTCAGTTACTATGAAAATTGATAGTGGATATTAATACTTCTAAATTCTCTGAAATGTACAAATCCTACTGAATAATAAGAAATATTATTAACTCACCCAGTGTTGGTTGCACCAATGAAGACAAATATTTCATGAAATATACCTCCTTTATTTTTAGGAACACATCAACAATTGATAACTTGTGGTCACAGTTGTTAATCAAAATAATGGATAATGAAACATTGTATAAAACAGGATGTGATGAGTGTATAAGTGCACCGAATAGGAAACCATAGTAGATGAATATAGTTTTTATGATGTTATAGTTTGTATTGTTTTAAAAGTTCTCACATTACAGGGATAAGTTGTACCTTGATGACACTAAAATGAACCGAATTGGACGATTACTCTTTACAGCTCTGCATGGCCAAGTTATATTTCGATGACTCCAAGATGAATCATACCGGATGTTAACACTTCTTTGTAAAATGCTGCAGGTCGAAACAGTGTTAGATGTTGTTTCAGGGAGAAAGCTGTTGAGCAGGTGTACATTCGATGAAAAATTACTGAAACGGTGACCTCCGGATTGTGTGAAATCTTAACTCGGAAGCGGGGCTGAAGATACTGCGAGAACGTCCATGATGTGAAGATATCCTAAATTTTCCACTTAGAAAATGAACTCCGAGATTTTTAGCGGTGGACAGAAAAATGCCTTACTTCTGATCCGACAACAAAATACTGACTCCCCTGGCCAGCAGGCCGGGAGCACAACACACATCCTACTTTTTCGAGTGTTCTGGTGAATGTCACATAAATCAGAGATTTCTCCGGTCCGCTCCCTGACGCACACTCAAGAGCCAATCAGAGGGACTTATTTTTGACTGTCTCAAGGCTTCTAGAAAAATCTTCACTGAGCATGACTAATACTATAGTCCATTTACTTAACAGAGGCAGTTACATTCCCCCACAGGCCTTGCTTGCTATGGTGAAAATCACACGCCACTCTTCTTTTTTCCCACTGCTGTTCCGCTATGACAGTTCGGTCGGAAGCCGTGAAGACACATTTTTGGTGCTAATTTCTTCGTTAAATTTTGTGCATTAGCTCAGGCTTTACCCGGGTTTGAGTGATATTTATTAATGGATATACATCGGGAAATTTATCCTATATATATATATTTTTTTCTTAATATCATTATGCTTGATTTTTTTTTCGATACATTTAATATTTACTTTTAAAATATCATCCTATAAGATATCTTTTAATTTTTCATTCAAAGGAAGTGTAAATGGACAACATGATGTAATCAATCAACTTTATTAATTATAGAGTTTGTAGATAAATAATTTTACCTCTTGTCAATAACTCCCATTCCACCCACCCCCTCCTGCTTCCTCTTTGGAAAAAAATTCTAAGCTTTATGTATTTATAGCTGATTTTTTGATGCAGAATCAATAATTATATGAGACAATATCAACTCAGAACAGTCAGTGAAAGATAAATTGCCTACTTTAAGTAAATTTTTATTAACAACTTAATCATATTATTATTATATTTTTTTTTTACTTAAGTCAGTTTAAACTGAACAACAGGTCAGGGTACAAAAAAAGCATATGAGTGTATATTTACGATAAAATTTGTAATAAAATAATTATTTTGTATTTATAGTTTTATTGTATAAAGCATAAAATTTCCTTGATGCTTGATTCTGAATCCCTTAATCCTGTATTAATCCTTTCCGCATGTGTGTGTGCGCAGGGGAGGGGATCTTTCTAAAGGAACTTAACTCACATTTACGGGAAAGAGAACCACAGAATACTCTGAATTATTAGGACGACGAGTGCATTTTAGATTTTTCTATAGTTAAGTCTATGGGGACATTTTTTACAAATTTCTTGCTTTAATTTTATATATATACAGAGTTTCCCCAGTTTAAAAAGGGGCAGGGCGCTACTATTTTCAAAAGGCACTTTTTACATTTAAAATAAACTAAAAAAGAATGAACCCATAAAAAACAGTTCTTTTTAGAGCTAAGTTCTTTTGAGGACTAAGTTCTATCCAAAGCTTAAAAAAAAAATACACTTCACAAATTTCCATTTCTCTACATCTCATTCCCCCTCTCCGCAAAAGGCTGAAATTTTTTTAACATCTGAATGGGCTATATCAATAGCCAAGACGTTCTTCTCTCTAAGCTGGTAGACGGGAGGTGCTGCGTTTGATCCAAAATGTGCTCGTCAGACTAATAGTTCAGAATACTCTGTGGATCTCTTTGAACCATCCGTAAATGTGAGTTAGCCTCTTTTAGAAAGATCACCTTCTCCCAAGCACACACACACACACGGAAAGTACACGTCACTAAGGCATACATTCCAATGTAGATAATCCGTATCATAAATAATACTAAGACCGACAGCTGAATCACGAATTTAGTAAGGTT
Organism: Maratus speculifer; assembly: GCA_964019185.1. Taxonomy (NCBI): domain Eukaryota; kingdom Metazoa; phylum Arthropoda; class Arachnida; order Araneae; family Salticidae; genus Maratus; species Maratus speculifer. The sequence goes on from OZ025296.1 coordinate 26,833,973, forward strand.
TTCCCAACAACCGATTAACACATTTTACATAATTTTTCTTTTGCCAATTAGCAAATTCGCCATAAAATTAAAGACCATAAAACTAAAGATTATTATTTGAAAAAGGATAAAATTTTTTGTTTTGCATTAATCGAAAAACAAAATAAAGGATTCAGAATTCATCACAGAAAGTTCATGCTTTATACAATAAAACTATAAATAAAAAATAATTATTTTATTACAAATTTTAATGTAAGTATTGTTGTGGTTACTCATAACAACTGTCATTTTTTTTATTCAGTTTAATTTATCACATATTTTATTAATCTTTATTCATTTATTATCAAAATTCGCATTCTAATATTTATTTTAATTCTTGCCTTTTAAAAGCTTTCCCTGTAAATTTTTATTTCTTACGTAGTTTTTCGTTTATTTCAAAATGATAAAATGATTTCGAATTTGTTACTTCCGGCAGAAATTTGTTCTAGAACATTCTCAAATATTCCAAAGGGATGTACTTCCGTTTTTTATAACCCCTCCCCGTATCCAATCGGATTCAATTCTGTTGATGCGTAATTTATAATAGGTGAATACTTGCCTACTTTATTGGCTTCGCATCTTTCAGGTGCTATAAAATTTTAATCTTGAAAATTCAATTTCCCTATTAATATTTACTCGTTTGGCTTATTTTTTTATCGCCACCTCTCTAACCCTGCCAATTGGCGGGTTATGGGATTATGGCAACCCTCTTCCTTCGCTGCAGCGTTTTTTTTTTTTTTTTTTTTTTTTTTTTTTTTTTTTTTTTTTTTTTTTTTGCTCGAAACAGAATCTGCTGGAGAGAGTGTCGGGAGCCAGCGATGATTATTCTTTCAAAGACGTAAAGCTTTGTCTTTTTACATACGAAAAATAATTTAAAATTGAAAGTAAAATTTTTTTTTGGCAATAGAAATGTTGTGATGGACACCTTATGTAGCTCCTTGCGGCGCTGGATGGGTCCTTGTAGAATGGGACCTGAGGTGTGTGGAAAGTTTTCTTCGAGCCGTTATGATTTGTTTCAAGTGCACTTCGTTGGATTCGAGGGATTGTGTCATTGTTCCGGGAAACATGTCGCCCCTAATTCCCCAGGAGAAGCTCATTTCCTTTCAAGTATTTTTTGTTTAGTAGTCAAAATTGGATTTTAAAAGTGATGCCATAGTGGCAGGTCTCTAGAAAAATGAGAGACCCTGAAGTATGTTGTCTACTTTCTGCATAAAACAAAACAAGAATTTTTTCAACAAAAAATAAAATTCTTTTTAGAGAAGAGAAACTCCTTGCATCCTTTATTAATTTTTTTGTGTTCTATTTCTCAAGCTCCTGGAGGTAATTATGCTTTCTATTATTCTTTTTATTTTTTACTTCTGTGCATGTTTTGATGAGAACTGACTGTTACATCCATGGGTCTTTTGCGCCCAAAAACAATGCAAAATCGTACTCAAGTCAAAGTTTCTGTTTCGAATCATTAATATTATTTTCTTTTGGAACGGCATAAACGTTCCAAGTAAACACAACAAGTATACCCTCGTGTTTTTTTTTTTTTTTTTTGTTCTCTGACCTGTTGTTTAGTTTGAACTGGCTTAAGTCAAAATCAAAAAGAAATGTTAATGATTAAGTTGTAAATAAGTTTACTTAAAGTAGGCAACTTATCTTTCCCTGACTGTTCTAAGTTGATATAGTTTCACATAATTATTGATTCTGCATTAAAAATTTAGCTATAAATGCAAAAAGCTTAGAATTTTTTTTCCAAAGAGGAAACGGGTGTTGGAGTGGGGGAGCTATAGACAAGCGGAAAATTATTTATCTACAAACTCTATAATTGATAAAAGTTGATTGAGTAAACTCATGTTGTTCATTTACATTTCCTTTGAAAGAAAAAATAAAAGCTATCTTATAGGATATTTTAAAAGTAAATATTAAATGTATCGAAAAAAATCAAGCTTAATGATGTTTAGAAAATAAATGTAGGATAAATTTCACGATGTATATTCACAGTGCTGTAGTTAGAAAAAAATATTTGTGAGAACTTATTTTTTCTTAGAGTAGATGTTGATGGTAGAGGATTTTCACTTAGCCAAAATCCAATTTAAAACATTTAGACAAAAACCGACTTTTTTCAAGACAGAAACGTAACTATAATGGTTAAATTTAGCAATCATAATTATTTGTTCTAGTTATTATAGCTCTATAGTTTTATTTTAACTCTTTAGCCTCTTCTCTAGTCTCCAGTATCAATAAACTTGATAATATTTATTATCATAATAAATAACAATAATTATCGTTTTGCTCGAAAAAAAGGAAAGAAAAGCTAGTGCTCGTGCGCAATATTTTAATTTTTTTTTGCAGTAATAAACCAAATATTTCTGGGAATGGCGTTCCCACCCAGTTACAGCACTGCATATCCATTAAATAAACATCACTCTAACCTGGGTAAAACCCGAGCACAAAATTTAACGGAGAAATTGACACTAAAAAATGAATGCTTCCTTGCGACTCTTAACTCACTGAACAGTCAGAGCGGAACTGCAGTGGAAAAAACGAAAAGAGATGGTAATACGCTGATTTTCACCATAGCAAGCAAGGCCAGTGGGGGAATGTAACTGCTTCCGTTAAATAAATGGACTATGAATAACGATTCCCCTTATTTTGGTGCAAAATTTGTTTGAAAGATACAGAATGTTCTAGAATATACTTTCTGCATGATGACTCACATCCAGCCGGGAAAGAAACATTAAAAAAGAAAGATGGCAGTATGTTATCTAGAAAACTCGGCCAGCGTTATTTAAAAATACTGAAACAGTCATTTTTTTAAAATTGCATAATTCGCAAAGTAATTGTTAAAAAAGCTGAACGATTATGTTAAAATAATTTATATTTAAAATAAAGACTGGTTAATATAATTTCAAGAGTAAATAACTGATATTAAAATAATTTAGAAAAAATATTATTTGGTAGACTGCTATTCTATTTAGTGATAATGGAAGGCTATGATGTCTACATTGATAAATATTAGTCTTAATGGATTTATTAATGAAATTATTACAGTTTAAGATTACGTTTTTGAAATGGCTATTTGTTGATCAATTTTTTCTTTAAAATAATGATTGAAATTTTTGTAAACAAAACACTGCCTAATATTACCTACACATCCTAACACAATCTAGTATGTGATTTTTTAAAAGTGTTTTTCTAAAATTTACAAAAGAATATTCATTTATTTATTTATTTTAACTCACTTGAAGATATTCAACAGGAGTTTCATCTAAATTTAACTGTTCACCAGAATGCTGATCGAACTTGCCAATCCCCTAAAGGAATAAAGAAGAACTGTAAATATTCAAAAAATAAAAATGGACTTAAAGCTTTATAAAATATATAAATAATGCATACCAGTCTGTGATTTTGTCTTTGTTCACCAGAACACTAAAAGAGAAAAATGAATGTACATTAATTATGATGAATAAAACTGAAAAGATTACATTTTTTTTTCTCCCCTTTCAAAATATAGAAAAAGAGAAAAGTATGCACTTAATATGGATATTTTCTTCTCTATTTGAAATCCATTATAAAAATATTAATATTAATCCTTTTAAAAATTGCAATAGGAAGTCAACTTTGTGTCTCTTAAAGAAACTTTTTTAATGTTAAATGTAGATATTTTGAAAGAATTTCTCTATGCATTCTTCGGGCAAATTTCTTTAAGTATAAAAATCTTGAAACATTCAAAGGATTATAAGTATTTAAAAAATAAAAAAATCTGCAAAATTACAGCTTAAAATATGAATATATAAGTAGCTTTTGCTGAGGTTTAATCTCTTTCAATTCAGCTTGTTTATTTAATCATGTTTTTACAACTAAATATTTGCACAGAAATCATATACAGGCTTTCAAAACATTGTAACTCATAAAAATTTCAAAAAGTTTGAACAATAAGAATTATTTTTTAAATGTTGAATGACAACGTAAAAAAAGGAAAATACAAGGAGAAGAAAGCAGTTCTTAGAATGTGTAACACACCCAATGTATGTTGCTAAAGACAGTGGAGCTCCTAATTTTAAGTTCGTTTGGATAAATTTTCATTTAAAATATAAAATCATACAAATTCAATATTACATGCTGTAAAAAGCAATGGCCAACTCAACATTAGGTTTGTTTAGTAAGATTTTTGTTTAAAAGTGAAAAATCACTATATACTGAATTTGGCTTTTTAAGTTCATTATTAAGTGTTAAATTTACAGGCAAGAAAGTGGTAAACGAGAAATAAGGTAGAAAATTTTTCCCATCCATACGACACTAAACTCTTATAATTTAAGTGTCATTTTACCAGCTACTTATCTAAGAAAATTAAATAATTGTATGTATGATGCTGTTTCTTTTTCAACTTAGAAAGTATTAATAACGCTAAAGGTATAAAACCAAATATATCTGATGAAGTAAAGTGAAGTAGTCATTAATTTTCCAAAATTACTACTCTGTATAGTTTAGCTGTTAAATTCCCTCTCTCTTTTTAAGAAAACAATCTTTCTGCTAAATTGATCTTTGCTTCAGAAATACATCTCACAAAAGGAATCACAGAAATTATCCAAAAGTGTTATATGATTATCATAAAATATTCTATTCCAAAAAGACATTTCCTTTCAGTTTGAGTTTTAGAAATCTAAAAAAGATTCAATTCTTAAAAGACATTTAGATGACTTTCAGATGCTTATATGTAGAAGCTCACCTTTCACTTTATGCCTCATTTGCACAACAATTCATGAACAAACTCTAAGTGTTTGAGTATACAAAATGTCCAAGTAGTAAATTTTCTAACCCCCCCCCCCCCCCCAATTACCCTTCCAAAATTTTCTTTGCATTTTTACATCAATCTAGAGAATGACCAAAATTGCTTTAAAAAAGGTGGAATTCCTCCTTTAGGAGGAACTCTTTCATGCCTGAATTTAAATGTTAACTCTACTAGGCTCAAGCAATGCCAGGAGGTTCAGCTAGAAAATAAATAAAAGTAAGAAATATATAAAACAAAATTTTAGAAAAAAAATTAAACATATATATACACATTTATAATACATACAGGTGATATTTCTCCTGTGAGAAGTCGTAAGAAGGTAGTTTTTCCCACACCATTTGGACCAACAATAGCCACTGTAATGAAATATATATATAGATGTCAGATTTCTTTTTAAAAAATTAGAAGCATAATAAATTCTGCAGAAAAAGATATGCAGTTAAACCATAGGTTCCCAACGGGGGCGGTTCCGCCCTCCAGTGGGCGCTGGAGCCTTCCAGGGGGGCGGTGAAGGATCCCAAGGAAAATGGGGGGCGTTAAGACAGACAAGGGGGGCGGCCATGATATACCTACTTATTTAAGAAATTTTAATATAATGAAATTAGTTTATCTGTCTTTCCGGCGTTGCCCGGGTGCATAATAAAATGTTAATTATACCTTTAAAAGAAAATAATGAAAACAAGCCCAGAGATGGGATTTGCTTTCACTTGTCGCAAATTGCAGGGAAGGAGAACTTTCCATTCAAACCATTGGCGTACGGCTTTTGCTTTGCCCTTCGCCCCCCCCCCCCCCCCTTGTGGTCACGTGGAATGCTATTTGGATGGCGGAAGCTTGTATTCTGAACGCTGTATTTATTTTATTGTCACTGCAACGAGTAATTTGTTGTTGTCATGTTTGATGAAATAAAAACGTAATTTAGCCTTCTGATTTAGTAACAAACGCATTGATCAAAATATTATAAAATCACTAGTGCAGAATTTGTTCTATTAAGCTCACTAAAAGTTTAATAACTAGAGTTCTTTTTTAAAAACCGACATTTTCAAAAATTTAGGGAAATATGGTGACTTACATTGCTGACCTAGAGATTTCGTTTGAACCTGCTCAAGAAATTCGTTTATTCTGAGTGAAAGCTTTAAAAGACATTGCAGCCTTTATGTTTATACCTAACTATAAATATGTTGCAAAGTTAATCTATTTAAACTTAAACTATGGCAAATTTTGTGTTTCAAAATGTCTGAATCTAAGAAAAAATGCCGGCAGTATAGTATTGAATATTTGAAATATGGATTTACGCATTTTCCTATGTTTAATTTGCTATGTGTAGACATTGTTAATCGCAAAAGCGCAAAAAACCGCACACAATTGGTGAGGAATTAATCTTACAGGCAATCAAAGAGGTAATAACAACTGTTCATCATAAAACACCATCAGATATCATTAAAAAATTCCTCTATGTAATAATTCGGTACAAAGAAGTATAGATGAAATGGCCAAAGAAATGGCCAAATACCCTTATGCAATTACTTAAAGATTTGCAAATTTTCCATTCAACTCGATATATCAACACTACCAAATAACGAAGCATTACTCTTGTCATATGTCCGATAAAAGAAGAAGAAAAATGTCAAGCGTTATTATTTACAAAAAATTTGATACAAAAGGATACAAAAGTAGAATCGACATTGAACAGCATTAACATGTTTCATCAAGAGAAAGACATTTCTGTTCATAACATTTTGTTAGCAGCGACTGATGGTGCTCCAGCAATGATGGGGAGTCATATGGGTTTCATAGCACATTTGAAAGAAGCAGTACCGCATGCATTCGCTTTACATTGTGTTATTCATCGTCAGCATTTGATTGCTAAAAAACTGAATTAATTAGCGTCTGCTTATGTCGCTTTATTACATTGTTACAACAGTGAATAATATTAGAAGTAATTTTTTGTATGGTAGATTATTTGGCCAACTTTGTAATGAAATTGACGAAGATTACCATCGTTTGCTCTTGTACACAGAAGTTCGTTGCTTTCGAAAAGTATTTGTCTGAATGTTTTTTTCGATCGATTCGATTCAGTACTGGACTCTCCTGAAAAAGAGATGAAAATTGTGCGAAAACCTGGTAACATCTAAAAATGACGTTTCTTATTTGACAGATTATTTAGAATATTTAAAGAAATCAACTTACAGTTGCAAGGTGATAAATTAAATTTAATTAAAACAGAAAATGTCATAGTTTCTTTTGTCAAAAAATTTGTCATGTTCAAGCAAAATCTGGATAGAGGTGAATGCAGCCATTTTCCTTCTTAGCTGCAGTCCAGTCTCTGCAAAGCAGGGGGTTTACTAACTTACTGCCAACACTTGGACGCTTTTTGTAATGATTTAATTGAGCGATTTCAGGACATTTTAACCATTAACATATCGAATGGGTTTTAGATCCTTTCACAAATGCAGATACAGCAGAATCATCAAATTTAGAATAAGAACTCATTGAACTCATAAGTAGTGAACTAAATAAAGAACTAAAAGTAAAATTCAGAAGTGGATACCAAGAGTTCTGGCTTCAGAAGTCTATACCCGCTCTTTACCGTAGTTGTGGGCAAAAGTACAAAATTTTTTAATTGTTTTTCCTTCATCTTATTTTGTTGAACATGGATTCAGTGTAATATGGGTCATTCCACACCAAATGAGCAAATGAGGTGTGGCTGACATGTCACAGATTTTATTGAAAATCATCATATAAGTAGATCACAATCATTTACGAGGAAACGCAAAGTAGTAAAGTTCAGACTAGTTTATTTCAGTATAAAAATTTACATTAAAGTTGAGACGAAATCGAGGTCTTGTGTACATGCTTGAAATTTCAAGTTTGATTATTTGCCGTAGGAATGGAAAGATTGTAATAAAAATTATTTACACTTAAGAATGAACTATAAGTAACAGATTAGCATAATTTAGTAATTGTATTTTTATTTTATAATTTAAAAATAAATAAATAATAAAAAAAATCGTGGAAAAAATAAAATATTTCAGTTATATGCTTTAAAATGAAGGACACTTTTTCCAAATTCAAATTTTTTTGCCATTATAGCTAATTGAATATATTTAATACATCTATAATTTAATTCTTGCCTTTTTCATTCCTTTATGAGAAAAAAAAAATAAATAGTGAAAACTGCTGATTAAAAAGTCAACATTTTTTCATTTTTTTCGGAGACGAATAAAAGCTTTTAAAAGTTTTAAACTCTTTGATATTACAGATAAAAGTGTATATTTTAAGTATACGGAGTTTTATTCTTGCTTTCAGTTTATTTTTGCCTCAAGAATATTTTAAATTTGTATAGAAGAAAAACGATTTTCTTCTTAAAATAACTGTATTTTAATCTTAAATTCAAGTAGCAAACATAGATGGCAGCACTCATCTTTTTTAGCAAGAAATTTGTAAAAAAGCGCGTGTTTTCAAAAAAAGATTGTCTTTAGAATGTCTCAAATATTAGTTTTTTGAACCCATTTTTGTTATGTTAGAAATTAAAAAGGCAGTATTGAAACTTTTTAAGTGTGTCATGGACTTATTGATTCTTATGTACGTGTAATATTGTTGATGTAGGAGCTGTCCTTTAATTATTTTTTTTGAGGTAACATAAGAGGAATAATTATGATTTTGTCATTTTTTTAAAAGTTTCTAAGTTTTTTTGAAGATGAAGGAAATAAATAACAACTTTGAAACTTTGAGAATTCGATCTTCATATATAGTACTACATCTTGCATCAATTTCACAGATGTTTTTTAAATCTTTTAATTTTTAAAACATTCCAAAATATTTAAAAAAATTACAAAATTTCAATATTTACAACCAATTTATGATTAATTATGTTATTACCAAATTATTGTTACTTAATAAATATAAAGATTGATATCCAGAGATTTCAATATTATAAAAAAAACTTCATTTTTGTTAAATAGTTTTCAAAATATAAAACTTGAAACTTGCAACTTCCGACGATTATCCGCAAGCCATTCTATATCGCAAATTTTTAAATGTCCAAAATTGATAAAATAATTTATTTTTAGTCAAAATATTGTTGCACACATACATTTTAATATGAAATGAACACGTATCTCAAATTTTATTAAAATCGGATTCTATGCAGCCACAGCTTTTTTTACATTTTTGCTCATTTAACATGGAATGACCCATATCTAATTTATTGACCAGGAAAGGAAATAGACTGCACGTCACTAAATCTGGCGATTTACTTTTGTTGTTAACAAAATTGGAACTCGACAATAACAAATTGTCGAAATTCCATCAGCCTCAACCATCCTATTTATAATTTTTTATTTATTATTCATTTTACGTTTATTCACATTATTATTTGTGAAACTTTCAATACGTTACATATGTCACAAATCTAAAAGATGTTGCATATAAAAGCACAGTTTAAAAAACTTAGAGCTTCAAATATATGCTGAGTACTTTAGATCAAAACTTGATCCTTCTAGATGCAGCTTTGCTTACTTTTGAGTTACATTAGAATACGAAAAGAATTTCAGTACATAAAGAAAGCTGCCCTGCGGATGATGAAGTTCCAATCGAAAGCGCTCGGCATATAATATTTTAATTTTTAAGCTTTTAAAACTGTGTTTTTAGATATAATAACATCTTTTATATATATGACATCTTTAACGTATTAAATGCAACTTTTTAGAAAGTTTATTTAATTTTTTTTTGTGTATATTTTTAAAATTTTTACAGAACAACTTTTTTATTATTATGATTGATAGTCGTTTTATATATAAATTTTATTTTGTGTTTCTTAATGAATAGACAAAAAAATAAGTATAGATAATATGCAACAATATTTTAATTGGTATAATTAACTATTATGGAAGGGGGGTGCTGGAATATTTTTTTCTTTTAAGGGGGGCGGTGGTTCATAAAAGGTTGGGAACCTATGAGTTAAACGGAAGGGGAGATAACAATTAGATCAGAAAACTGATATTTTATTTTATTTCAATTGTGCAACAAAAACTATCAATTATAAAAAATTTTGTAAGTGCTATGCTAGATACAAAATATATTTAAACACATTTACCAGTAATTATCACATTATCACAAAAACATAAAATGCACTACAGAAAAATTATCAATGCATTAACACAATCTTTAATTTGCAATCGAATCCCCCCCTCCCCCGGTCTTATTAAAAATAAATAAATAAAACGAAACATTTTTGATAGACAATATGCCATAGTTATTAACTTTGATTAATCTCATAAAACAATACTACAATTTTATATTTCATCTATTACAACTAATACATAAAAATAAATAAAAAATAAATTAGTATGTTATATAAATACAGTGTGTTTCAAAAATAATTATCCGATTTAAAAAAATCCTAACTGTTTAAATTTTCATCCGTTTCAAATGAATAATGTATAGATAGAAAGAGGAGAATCATACGTTTTATGTAGTTGACAAGTGGCGCTAATGCTCTTCTTTCACTTATCACTTCAGTGTTTGTTATGATGGCAACTGCACAACCGAAATCGTTTTGTGTCTTATGCTTCGCGAAATGAGAGTCCGTGAAATCTGTTCAGTGTAATTTTCATCTAAAATATCCACATATTCACGTTCCTACCGTTCGGAGCATAAGACGATGGTATAAACAATTTGAACACCGTACAGACATATGCCGTGTATCCAAAGGTGGACATATTGAGTACCTTTAATTTGGTGTGTAAAAAGAATGTATGATTAGCTACATAATATAAAATTAATCTTAAGTATCTATGTTCACTATTTTTTATCATATACACATTTCAAATCAGATGATTATTTTTGAAACACCTTATATTTTAATTCATTACAATTATAAAAATCAATAACAGATATGTAAACATACCTCTTGAAGACATATCAATACCAAAATCGACATTCTTGAAAAGAGGTGGTTGTCCAGGATAATTGAAGTATACATCTGGAAACAAAGCATACATCAATTAGTAATAGGAAAATAGATAATTGAAAAAAAAAATTCATATTCAACAGCAGAATTTAAAATCACAAAAATATTTACATGTAAAATTATCAACATTAGTCAGGAAATTCTTTACATATATGAGGTAAAAAACTTTTTTTTTTAAACTTGTTTTAAGAGGCTTAAGGTAACTTTTTGTAAAATCCTGGTGATTTTAGCTGCTGCCATCAAATATTATTATATTCCCCCATTAATAATATTCCCATCAAATATTATATTCCTAATAATGGAGTCATAACCAGTCATTCTCCTTATATATAATTTATTTCCTCGAAGGGAAAATTAAAATTTCGACTTCTAAATATAGCATTTTCAAGTATTTATTTAGGTATTTAAAGTTTAAAATGTGCTTACACAAAATATTTTACAAATGAAAGTGTTTAGGAAAATGTATGTTGCTATAAATTTTTCATTTAAAAAAAATGAAGTTGACTTTCGCAAGTTTGGACAGGCTGGGACCAGAGGTAGTGCGGATTTTTGAATTTTGCAGATTTCTGGTCACACAGGTTTCAAAACTCACTTTATCCAGGAAATCTCATTTTGATAAATTATGAAAAAACTGTAGCTGCATCCATTTGTTTTCATTGTAAAGGAAGATTTTACAATGGCTAGAATATAAGTAGGTTTTATGCATGTTACAGAGATACACTAGTCAAAATAAAACTTTTTTTTTTTTTTTTTAAATGCAAGTTTACTAGTAGAATATATTGATAAAGGAAACAGGATTTTTAAAATTTTGGATAAGGCGAGTTTTGAAATTCATGTTCTCACATATAAATAACAGTTCAAAGAATGCCATAGTTCATTAAAATGTACAGAATATTGAAATTTTTCTCTGAAATATTTTCCTTCATATGACTGCTGATAGTTTCTTACTTTTTGTAATGGATACTACTTAAATGTCTTCCCAGCCCCTGCTAGGTGGTTAAAAACAGCAAGCAGCTATACAGTTGTAATTCATCAAAATGGTATCAGAGTTTCATCATCATGTTTTAGATTGGTTTTTAAATTAACTTTGTATGCCTTTAAATTAAATGTGTATATCTTTTTAAATATTATTTTCTAATTAACTGTAATCAAAAAACAAAAACAAATCAATAGATTTTTAATATAGTTAAATATTTTTTATAAAAAAGATGCATTTCTGATTCCACACATACTATTAGTAATACTGTGTCATTTATAAGTTAATTTTTCAAATATGAAATAAATCCAAAATTTTCATAAGTTGGTATCTTGAAAATTACTTACAATTATTTTTGAAAGGGAAATTAACTGCAGTAAAACAAGGGTGTAATGGAAAACTTTTGACTATCCCTGTAAACAAACTAATTATCTTAGAAATTTTATTTGAAATGCGGCTCATGCTAGCAGGCATACAACTGCAATAAAATTACAAAAAAGTGACTAAAGTGGCAAAAAGTCACATGAATGATAAAATTTTCTCAATTAATTTATAGGTTTTTTTGCTTTTTGAATGATAATTCTATACCGAAATTCCAAATAAGATCAAAACTCAGTTTCAGCTTATGAGCAAATCTTGTGTTCATATGTGTGTATGTAAATTTTATGTTAAAAACAGATCTAACAATTTCGACTATGTTTTGTATGCAGGATTAGAAATTGAGATTTTAAGAAAGGCAACAAATGATGCCTACAAATTTTTTTCTAGGTGCCAAACAAAATTTCACAGTTTTCAATTTTATGTTGCACCATATTTTTTCATTTCTTTTTACAATCATGTTAACAATAATGTTGCTTCTATTTTTATGTAAAGGCAGGAGGAGAATGTATATATTAAACACTATTATCTCTCTTAATTTCTAAATCAATATAAAAACTGTCTTTCTATAAAACTGTAAAACCTGATTAAATTACAATATATGGATTTTAGAAAAATGTTTAATTCTTTTTCTGAAGCTAACATGAATATAAAAATTAACAATTCAAAATATGAAAATACAAACAAACAAACAATATAAAAATTTAAATCATGATTTTTAGTTTTTGAAATCAGGTTATTAACTTGACCATCCATTACACCAGAGTACCCGTAAAATATAAAATCTTCCAGTTGGGGGTCTAAAATATAATTTTAGAAATGTGGCTTTAAAGTCAGTTTTATCAGTCATTGGTTAAAGTGAAATCAGCTTAGATTTGACTGATAAGTGCATGGGAGTTTTAAAGCATGCCTTCGAATAAGGTATGCCAGAGATTTAAGGACACGTGGCTCTACATGGCCCTAGTTCAGTTTTATCACTCACTGCTTAAAGTAAAGTCAGCTTAAAAGTGATTGACAAATGCAAGGGTTGCCTTAAACACATGCTACTGTCCAATATTTTATGGAAAACAGGATTTTTCAAATGACAATAAAAATTAAAGTGAGAAAAAGTTAAGCATCAAATTTGATGACTAGGTATAATTTTGTGGTTGCCAAATACAATAATTTAGTTGCATTTGGTGACTAATGACCGCTAATTTCTAGCCCTGTTTGTATCCTAGGGTTTTTGGCATGAGAAGAACAGTGGGCTAAGTTATGTTCAAAAAGATTTAATGGGGAATTTTCACGTTTTCTAATTTTATCTAAAAACAATAAAAAACTAAAATATATGAAGGGCAGTGAAAATCTTTTTTGATTTTGAGCTGTCATTATCGAATTATAACGGTATTTACATGGCACTATTTACCGTGTCGCAAAAACGGTACTTTTCCTATGCCGTCGGCTGTGATGTCATCGTTCATGACAACACATATCTATTCATACGCGTTCGGAGGAACTAAGTGTTGATTACTGCGATTATGATATCGACTTTCATTTTATCTCGTTATAAAATCCATGTGTATTGCATTATTTATTATGACTGACATTACACTCTCATTATAACCATGTATATTTGTTAATAGTTTGTGCAATTATTAGTACATGTATACAAATTAAGACATATTGTCTAAATTTCTTATTTGAAATAGATGTAATGATTTAATTTGCAGATCATGGCATTTAATTATTCTAAATCCAGTGTTTTTATTTTATCTGTTATCACAATGACCATAAAGCAAATTTATACATGCAGTGGTGTAGTCGAAAAAAAAAAAGGGGGGGGTACTTTCAAAGCAGATGGTATACCCTACAGATTACATATATATTAATGCTTTTTTGAGAATCAGAGTGTATAAGAGTGTTCCTTTAAAAAAGGAAGTGATACAGTAACGGTGAATGTCACGTTTCTTTACTTTTTTTTTTGGGAGGGGGGGGCTGAAAATGCAGTTAAGTTAATGTTTAGAAAGAATTTCCAGACCTTATAAGGCAGGAAAAGAAAAAAAAAACTGCTTTAATGAAACAACAATCACTCATAGATCAAGATAGTTTGTTCAAGATAATGAGTTTGTTGATATAAATAAATAAATTAACGAAAAAATGAAAAACTGTTCAGTTACAAATCGCTTCGGTAATCATGCCTCAAATTGATATATTTTTAGATTGAAAAATGAGTTAAAATTCGCTTTATTGATTAGAAAAAGAAAATTTTTCAAAATCCTCCTTAAAATACGGATACACATCTGTTTCACTAATGACACATTTGATCTGAAATCTTGAACCTTCCTGGATTTTGTTCTCTGAACCGATGGAAGCTGTTAAATCCAAAATGGCAATTTTATGGCACAAGTTTTAATTTATTTCTGTTTAGAAATGCATGAAACTAGAAAGTGTTGTTGTTCAGAACCTTATAATTGCACTCATTTTCTCTCTCTCTTTTTTTTTTTTTTTTTTTTTTTTGGGGGGGGGGGGGGGGGGGAGGAGGATGCAATAGATAATTTAGGAAATATTGTCAAAGTAAGCATTTTAAACCGCATTTCTTAGAAAGAAGTATAACCACTTAAATAGAGGACAACAGTGATCATGTGATCAAAATTACTTATAATTCTTTGGTTTTTTTTTAATTTATCAAAAGGAGGAAAATATATTTCGATTTCAAATCGCTTCCGTAGTCAGGCTTCCAATTTTATATCTTTCCGTTAAAAAATTAATTTGTAAATGTGTCAAGACATTTTGCGCTTGTTCAGCAGAGCAGCTGAAAACAGCCTTAATAAAGGGCAAAACTGAGAAATTTCATTACTTCCAATTGTCAGTAGCAGTAGCGTAGCTATGTTTTTTGGCACCCGGGGCCAGCAAGAAATGTTGTGCCCCCACCCAATATAGATATATAACAATTTCTCTCAATTTGGTGCCCCTAAGCCTCGGCGCCCGGGGCGGATGCCCCCCTTGTCCCCTCTTAGCTACGCCACTGGTCAATAGTACCAGTTTTATAACTGCCCACTTTCTTTAAACTGCCAGTCACTTTTCTATTTAAAAATACTAACTTTTGCCTAATTTCTATTAGCAATAATCTAAAATTGAATAGCACAAATAAATATGCTATTTATAAACGTATTGCAACCAGAAAAAACAGAATAACATGATGGAATCCAAGATAATTCTACTGCGACTTTTGTTCTTTATTGCATAAAATTATTTCGACAAGGTACAATGCACAAACGTGTAGGAGAGGGAGCAGGGAGAAAACTGCACAGGTCAATTTTTTAGAATTACAGTAATTTCGGGTGTATAAGCCGTGGATCAAACAATTTTTGGACCCAGAAATCTTATTTAGTGATTGAACATAAATATTTACGGCGATTTAAGTAGTAACATTCATTTTAAAAAAAATTCTGGGTTGAAAAAGAATTGTTTGATCCACGGCTTATACACCCGAAATTACGGTACATATCAAGATTGTGGTCCAAAATCAGTGTTGCACCCAGTGTTTGTGCTCTGATTTTGTTTACCTCTAACTATTTTTTAAAATATTTTTTGATTTTATATTCAAGCTTATCTGACCCTGAAGCCAGATTATTTTGCATATAAGTGTACATTTAAATATGAGTTTGTTTTAAAATTGGATTTGCTAAGAAATGTGGAAATTAGACCAGAGAAAAAAAAAATAATGTATATTTTTTAGTTCAATAATCAATGTATAGTAAATAAAAAAAAAAAAAAAAAAAAAAAAAAAAAAAAAAAAAAAATTGATCATTTGTGGCAATCATGAGATTTGAATGTTTTAAAGCAATTTATGCACAATAACAACATATTTTATATTTTAAAAAATATGATAGGCCCTCTCAAATATGTACATTGCATTGGTACAGATTTAACACGATTGTTTTGCTTGCTTTTTATTGTTATATATATGTGTGTGTGTAGGTGTATAAATTTTCCGAACTGTAAGATTAAAAAAGCTTTAACTAATATTTTACAATGAGAATTTATGTTTTCAATTTGTTAAGAAGAAACAGACTAATGTAGCTGATTTTTTTTTTTTTTTTTATCGAAACTTTTCTTTAATGCCGGAAATAATTCCATTTTATTTCCATTAATACGGTAAATTGATGAAATCTATTAAAAATCAAAGAATAAATAAATTTGAATGTAAGAAAAATTTTAAATGCTTAAAAAATACAGGCTTATAAAAACATAAACCGCTTGCTTGCTTGCTCCGTTTCACCTGCCACTGGGATATCGTGAACTATGATGTCACAGTCAATTCGCAGCGTTTTCCAGTCGCGTGCTTTTTTATCAACTTTAAGCTTAATTCAAAAGCTACTGACCCTTTTTTTTACATTTTTGATGAATTTTTTGGAATGTATGAGTCTGTAATTATCAGAAAAACACGCAGCTGATTGATTTCCCGATGTGTGCAAATTCCTCATTAGAGGGTCATTTTGGCTCAGGATCAAGCTAATTATATCTAAAAAGTGGCTCAAAGGATTTTGACTAGATTTTGGATTATAAAATGATCAATGGGCTGAGTCATAAGTTTGAGAAAATTCTATTAATGAGGCGTTTTGCAGCCACACTGGGTCAAGCTAATTTTATTTATAAGACCGTTAGGCTGAGTTACATGTTCGAGAAAATTTGATTGAGTCAGTCTGAGCCAGTATAAGTAAGAGTTAAACTAATTGTATTTTAAAATCGGCTCAACTGATTTTGACTAAATTTTGTAACCTACAGTATGGTCCAGTCACTATAGGTCAGGGATAAGCTAATTTTATCTAAAAATTGACTAATGATTTTGATTAAATTTTGCATTTTAGCATTTTAGATTATGAGAAGACCATTGGAATAATGCTTGGTGCCAAAACAAGAAAAGTCGCTAGTTTTGCAAGATTTTGCCAACTTTTGACGACATTTGGCAAAAAAGTTGGCTTCGAAGGAATTTTCTAGAAATTCTCAATATGAGCCGAAACACATCAGGGTTCCCAGCAAAACATGTGACAATTTACCTGACCTTCCCAAACCAAATCTCAAAAAATTCCATGACCAAACATGCATAAGCAAAATCTGCTTTGGTACAGTAATTAAAATTTCAAGAAACATAAAACTTGTTTAGAAAGAAATAAAATAACTTTGTGATTATGCAATTTTTTTTTTTTTTTTTTTTGATTTTTTTTTTTTTTTTTTTTTTTTGGTAACTTTCTGCTTTCATATAGGGATTAAAAAAAAAAAAAAACTGAACTGTGAATGGAACTGAAATTCAATAAACAGTTACACACTATTGATCTTATATCATGTGATGGGATTCCTTTATTAATTCTATCCTACTTTTCCTTGACACTCAAATTGAAATGAACAATCTTTTGCTCATATTAGCTGGGATCCTACTTTTGTAGTTGTTAATAAGTGAGAAAATCATAATGCAGTTTAAATAACGAACTTTTCTTGATGTGCAAATTGCTTGTTTTAACCACATCCCAATATTAGCAGGGCTCGTATTAACAGAGTTCAATTGTATTTACATGTGGCTTTTTATGTGAGAATACCAACAATTATTGATGTTGAGAATATCGAAAGATAAACATGTCGATCTTAGTTACATTTTTTTACTCAAACAAATCAGTTTCTACCAATTGCTTGTTTTTTGAGACTTCATCTCTTTTAGTAAAAAAGTGACTTAAAAAAAAAAAAAAAAAAAATAGTGCCTAAATGAGAGAAAAGGGTAGACCTAAGCTAGGATAGGATAAACATAAAGCTAGAGTAAACCTAAACAACATCAAAAAATTTCTGAACAAACCAACCATATTCAATGAGAATTAGAGCACAAACAAACCGAAATCATAAACACTTTTTAACTTTGTTAGAAAGTTTTAAAAAGGTATTTCATGCCAGATGATACCTTTTGAGAAAACCAGTTTTTGAATGAAAATGAATTTCTGGGCTAGGATAGTCTAATCTTTTCAACTTTAATGGATTGCAATATATATATAATCAAAATTATATATATTGCAATAATCAAATATTTATATTAATATAAATTTGAATATAAGCTGCACATTAAAACATTTGTTTAAAATAAAGAAGTTTTAAGCAATGTTTCAAATGATACTTACTATGTAGACCCAAAATAGGTGGATTAAGAGGTGGAGGGTTAGGGAAATGAAATTTAACTAAATATTCTCTAGGTCTCTTTATCAGTTCAGTTGGACCAGCATCTGGGTCATTTTGTTTTGTAGCTCTATTTTTTTGCTGTTTTCTTGTTAAAGCTTCTTTAGTCGCTTTTTCCTGGATTAAAAATAATAATAATAATAATAATAGCCACAAAATACAAATAGTAAATCAACTTTTCCATCTTAAACATAATAAAATGTAAAATAGCAAATATATAATAATAAAATAAAATAAATAATATCAATTTTTCTAGATTTTTAATAATGATGTAATTTTTAATATGTTTGAAGAATAGTTTGCTTAGAATTATTTAAATACTAGTGATCCATTCTGGCTTTGCTGGGATGTCATGTTTTTAAAATAACAACTTATGTTTTTATTAAATGAAATTGTGTGAGACTGTAAACAGCAAAATGTTTTATTTTCAGGAACATTATGTTCTTTTTATTTATACATAACAATAGTACATTAGAAACTTTCTTCTTGTGTCAACATGATGAAATCAACTTGATGAACATCACGTTCATCTTAATTGTAAGTCTGAAACCCGAAAGCAGAATATACTTAAAAGTGTGACTACACTGCAGAACAACGAACTTCTCTGTAGAACATTTCAAATAATCATTTCAGAAATCCACCATTCAATCGAAGGAAAAATTGAAAAATTTGCAGGTTCCAAAAATGTAAATAGTCATAAATTCGAAAATTTTGGCATAAAATATATTACAAATTTTGACAAATGATCACCAAAAAAAAAAAAAAAAATCAATATCATCAACTGTGCGAAGAAAAATCCCCAATTTTATCAGAGGATCACGGGGGAAAAAACAGAAATTTTGTCAAAGATCACAAATAAACAGGGAAATTTCATTAAATTATTCCAGAGAAATACAAATTTCATCAAAAGACCGTAAAGCAATGGCAAATTTCATCAAAGGGTCACAAAAAAATGACAAATTCTGTTAAAAGATTGCAATAAAACAAAAAATTTTTCTGTTAAAAGATTAAAATAAAACAAATTTTACAAAAATGGCAAATTTTGACAAAAGACGTCAAAAAATAGCAAATTTCATCATAAAAGCACAAAAAATGGCACATTTTGTCAAAAAGCTGAAAAAAAAAAAAAAAAAAAAAAAAATTAGTATTGAGAATAGATTTCCCCCATTTTCTTTTGTTGTAACCTTTCAGAAAATTTGCTATGAATTTCAAAATTCTTTTTTTTTTTTTTGCTTGGAATCACCTCTGAAAATTCGTCACTCAATTAACTGTGTGTGTGTGTGTGGGGGGGGGGGGGGGGGGAGAGACAGAGACTTCTAAAAAACCTCTAGTCATTCTTTTAAAAAGATTGAAAATTATCAATTGGTCATGAGATAAACTTGTGTAATTCGTCGGTCAATCATGGAAAACAAATCGTGAAATTTTTAGCCTTGTCAAAATTCGATAAATAGTAGTGGGGAAAAAAACATGGATTTTTGCCAATCACTTGCAACAAAAAAGCCACAAAACTTGCCTATGCATACAGAAAAATTCGCAAAATTTGCAATTTGATTGTAGTTTTAAAAAAAAAATTGCAAAATTAGTCTGTTATTTGTCTGAAGAAACAGATTCATCCATCAGTAGTGGAAAAATCTCATGATTCTCTCCAATTGGTCTCAAGAAAAACCCCACAAAAATTTGCCTATTTGTACAAGAAAAATATCATGAAATTTTAATATCAATAACAACTTAAAAGAAAACACAAAATTTGTCAATGGACTGTCAGGGGAAAAAAAAAAAAAAAAGTCAGAAATTCACCTAAACTCATGAAAAAGATGAAAGATTTGGCCAACCGATTACGAGTGACAAAGTTTTCCAACTGACAGAAAGAAAATATCACAAAATTAACTAAAAATAAAATGCGACATTGATTGATCAGTTGCAGTGGGATTTTTACCAATCATTTCAGGAAAAAAAAAAAAAAAAAAAAAAAAAAAAAACAATAAAATTGGTCAAACAGGAGAAAGAAAATATTGCACAATTTACAAATTGGTTGCTTGTAAAAATATGCAAAATTCGTCAATCAGAAGCAGAAAAAAAAAAATAGTTGTCTCAAATTAATTGCAACAAACTGCTGCAAAATTTTTCCAATCAATACAAAAAAAAAAAAAAAAAAAAAAAAAAAAAAAAAAAAAAAAAAACGAAATTCCTAAATTAGTTATTGTTACGATGAAAGGTTCGGTTCTGAAAACAGCGTGATCGTATTGACTAATTACAGTTATATAATGAATCATATGAATAGTTCTCGATGAACACAGTTGTATTGCTGATTGTTGTGGCTACGTCGTGCAAAGCAATAACATCCAGGTGAGGAGTAATTCTTCACTAATAGAATATAAATAAGACATTACCTCTGTGCTGCTAAGTAAATGAGTAAAAACACACAATGTTGAGACTGGATTTCTTGTTTTATTGATGAGACAATCATGGGCAGGATCCTTGGCCTTTTCTGATAATCTCCGAAAGTAACGAGATCGCCGCTGAACCACATGGAGGAGGCTACTCATTTAAGAGGTATGTGCGGGATACTAAGTCTTTTAGACAAATTCTCATCATGAGAATAAAAGCTTGTTGAAGATTATTGTCACGCAGAAATCCAACTAATTATTTTGACAGGATGCATTACCAGAGAATGGTTAGCTACGATGAGGTAATTTAAGGCGTTGTCTGGAAGGCTATTTCGGACGCTGCTCGAGAGGCCATTATCGGCACTGCACGAGAGGCCACAGCCCCCAATGCGGGACTCGGAGCTTTACGCTAACAACACTTATCGGTCCGACTGTTCACTGCGTACTGAAGAGAAACGGGAGAGAGAGATTCGAAACGCGCGGGAAAACGGGTTACCATAAGGTAGGGTCGAATTCACGCCAATGATGCGCCAAGGGAGAGAAAAGTGCGCGCGAACGCACGATAGCCAGAAAAACAAGAGTTATTAAAGAAATGGAGACATAGACAAAGTTAATATTTAAAAGGATAGATACGGTAGATTAAGGAATTTGGATATGTCACACGACATATTCTCCCGCAGCAATACGAAGAAAACTGAAAAGTAGGCCTAAACAAGAAAAAAATTAGTAAAAATTAATTTTGAAAAGAATTTAGTCAACAGCTGCATAAGCTAAGGAATAGTCCGAAAAAAAAAAACTTTAAAAAACTTACCGAAAACGAGGTAAACAACAATTATAAAATGACTAAGAAGCCTAAAACAAGTTACCAGAGATCATCAGATGTAGCCAGGAGTACATGGGAAACAGACGATACCCTACAGATGGGTAGCTTTAAAAAATACAATTAGTACATGTATATATGGTAAATGTTTAAGAATTAATTACAGATGTCTACAAAGACCTATTACTGAAATAATATTAAAAAGGTAAACAAAAGAGGAAAAAGGAGTGTGTGTGTGGTACCACAAATAGAAAAGATTATAACAATATACATATAGTACTAATCACATAACATTGTTCCCAAAATTTCATAGACACTTAACATTCCAGTCAAAAAAATTACACACATAAAACACTAAAATAAATTGCAATTGCGAAAAAATTGTCACTAAACAGTGATCATTACTGTGTTAACATCAAAGGTTAACATGAGCTCAAAATAAATTGTACGTACAAAATATATTTGGTTAACCATGGCAAAAAATGATTGAATGCATTATATTTCCAGTAAACATGTTTACGTAATAAAATTCAAGTATTTATTTCAAAAAAAAAATTTTTTTTTTGTTTTTTAGAGATTTTGCCAATATATTACTATTGTATCATAAAAGTGATATCCAAATAAGTACCTTATTTTCAAATACACAAGTATATGAATTTTCTAAGTATTTTCAAAACACAAAATTTAAGAGAAACTCAAATAGTTATGAAAAAGTGTTTAGAATGATTTTGAAAAAAAATTCACTTTCTCTTTTTTGTATTTATAAAAAGTAAAAATATTTCTGACAGCCAAATCATGGCACTAAAATTTTAAAAATATCAGTTACTCGTATTCTAAGCCATCTTTTATACCAATATGCATCATTAATATGATAAGCAAAAATATGACAAAGTCATGAAAAGAATGGTTGAACACAGTTTGATGCCAGATATCTATATACATTTTTGCATAAATGAAAAAAATTAAAATGAAACAAGACTAAAACATGTTTCATAAAGTTATACAAATCTATTTATGACTATTAAATATGACACTGAGTCATCACTAGAATTTTGCTAGAATTCCTTTTTTTTTTTTTTTTTTAAATATGATACCAAAACTTAAAAGTTATCGTTGCAGTCAAGTATTTTAAATGCGACATAAAGTCACCCCTAGAATTTTTTAAAAAAAACTGAAATGAGATGTACAATATAACACAGACCTAATATCAAGAACTTTGTTTGTTTTGCATATAATTCAAGAAAAAAAAATTTGAATGATTTAAAGAAATTTTACCAAGTACATGGTAACAACTGAGAGTAGTTATTAGTCAAAATAGTAAAAATATAGTATGGTATAGAGCACAGTTCAAAAGTAGTACAAACAAAGAAGCAGCTATTTTTTTTTTTTTTTAAACTATTATAAGTGGAATAAAAAGAATGAAATCCTAGTATCTTCACATTTTACAGTGCACTAACACAAGAACTTGAAACATGATACAGACCAGCTGCATCAATATTCTATTTTGTTCCCGTTGAAACAGTAAACAAAGTTACTATAAATTTTCAAAACACTAAATTGAAAGAATTACTAGGTGAGTAAAAAATAAAAAATCAGCGAACTGACTTCAACAACAAATGTCATCTGTCGCCTGACAAGAGTGCTCCTGAAAACTCAAGTCAAATCTAAATGACAAAAATGATGCATCAAACACCATGAAATGGAATGAAATTAACTGAAAAAGGTAAGTAAAGTATTTTGGTTTAATGAAGGTGATATAAAAGAAAAAAATTGGAAACCTATTGAAATTGTGAAAGATGTGCATGAAGAAATCACACCAACTGAGTACACATAAGGAATGAATGGCACAAAAAAAGGCACAATGTGAAGGCCAAGTCCCTAAAAACCTATCACAGTGCGGGCTGATACCATTCAAAAGAAAATAAAAAAAACTGTTATTGTGAAGAAAAAGGAATACACAGGGTGTGGTACGTTATCCCAATGCATTCGGGTGAATCACAATGACAAAATTAAGACCTATATACATATTTACAACACACGAAAATAAAAGTTAATGTGATTGAAAGATCATGCAATCCTAAAGAATGTTTACAAACAATTATGAAAACATAAGAAAAAAATTGAATATGAGAAAAAGCTGCATATACTTTATTTGCAAATATTTGAAACAATTGCATTTAGCAATTAAAAGATTGACTATGCAATATTAACCAAAACTAAGCAAGACTGACCAAAATTATGTAAAACGTAAAAGAAAAAAAAACTGACTTTTTTTTTTATATAAACCTGAAATTAAATGAAATTGCAAAAAGAAAAAAACTGACTGTGCAAAAATTACACATTGACTGAAGTTTGCAGTATTGCAAACACATTTGCTTAAAAGTAAGTTTCATTCAGCTAATAGAACACCATTTAAAAAAAATGGGCATTTCAAATTTTAGGAATATTTAAATTGTTTAACTGAAAGTACATATAAAATGAAACAAATAATGAAATAAATAACACCTATTATATAGCATAACACTCATTACTTAGCACCGGAAAACCAAGCATGAATGATAAATCTTTTCATATGATTCCTCCTGGCCAGGGAACAATCAAATGAAGAGAATATCTATTGATTGTTACATAATTAAATAAAATTTTGAAATACCAAACAAAAATACACTTAAACACATAAAATGCATTAAAGAAAAGTTTAAATGTCACCTATTGAATTTTGTGAAAAAAATATTAAATAGAAAGTAACTAAATGTGATAAAAATTCACACTAAGAAAAAAAAATAGATTATTTTTTAAAATGCTTTGCAATATCCCACAGAAATGCATGAAATATATAAATGTGACACAAGTTAGGTCACCACTAGAACTGAAAGTACACACTAACATTGCATTCTGCATACATAAGGCAAAACTAAAATAACTATTTTGTAAATTGAAAAGAAATTTCAAGGTTTAAAACAATATTTTGCATTATATGACATGCAAAAAAAAAAATCACAAAAAAACTGGTTACAGACGTGTTATATCTGAAGAGCTGAAAAAAAAACTACATATATGAATAAAATAAATATTATAAAAGAAAATTTTTAACACTTGAGGCTGCATTGATTTTTGGTAACAAGGATTCTAAAATTTTTGCTCATTCATTATACTGTGGTGTATGAGTTCACCAGATGAAGGTAAAAAAATTTTACAAAAATGATTTTCATTAAATTTTTATACATGAGTTTACTATATTTGGCATACACATAGAAGAGAAAAAAAAACAATGTGAATAGTAAGATGACCACTAAGATGAGACGATAGTTCATACTTATTATTATTGCAGTGAAAAAAGGAGAAAAACTCTTGTACATAAACACTCAGTACAAATTTTGTACAAAACGGTAACAAATTAGATTAGCACATGAGATAGAAAAAAAAATTGTAGATAGTGCTTCATTTAAAATAACATATTTCATATTTATTTGTTTGTATTTTTTAAACTATTGTTGAAAAGAGGTTCTTCTTCATAAAAGAAGAATAATGTCAAAAGATCATTGGCATTAATGAAGTGGTTGTACAGACAACACACAATTCTTGACTAGCAAGATTTCAAAAAAATGTTGAAATATTTTTACACCTATCCCTATTTCAGTGTAAAAAAATAAACTCACATTGCATGTACCCCAATCATGCAAGAGGTGAATAACAAATTTATCCATAAAAAAAATGGACCACTGGTTACTATTGAAAAAAAATATTTAATGCACAATATTAAACTTTGACGTTTTCTTAAATGCTCTTCAAAGCATTCCTCTATTCATTATTTTTTTTTTGAGAGAGAAAAAAATTGAAGCACATAATTTAAAATACTGTCAAACTTGACCAAATATTAATATCTTAAAAAATTTAATACACATAATTCTATTTTGTTTTCCTATAGCATAAAAAGATCTCCATGAGATGTAAATACCTTTTACTGATTGCATAAGATAAAAAATTATACACATGTGCTTAAAAATATCGATACGATCACATTTTAAAATCTATTTGCATCTGTCGTAAAATAATGGTATTTTTGATGATTATAAAAGAAATCTATTGAAAGGCATTATATTTAATAATGCAGGTGGTTATTTTCAGAAAAATAACATAATAAAGAAAAAAATCGAACTTTGGCAAAAAAAAAATATTGCAACACGTGCACTCTGAAAATTTTCATCTCACAATATTCACAAATATTATATTTTCATAAAAATAAAAAAAGTATTACAACATTATTAAAACATATAATCAATACTGGCAGTTTTCTTGCATAAATACATATGAAAAAAGTGTTTGAATCACGTGGTTTGCGTACAGAAATTCATCAAAATTTAATCTGAATACATCTGTAAGTATTAAATAGAAAAAAATTAAAACTTTGTGAAAGTTGCATGAGTATGCAAAAATGAATCTTCAAAAATGTTTATTTTATACACATAGACAGTTTATCTGTGATTACTCCATATACAAATGACCGCACTAAAATGTGCGCTGGTCACGTAGCGCCATTTGTTACGATGAAAGGTTCGGTTCTGAAAACAGCGTGATCGTATTGACTAATTACAGTTATATAATGAATCATATGAATAGTTCTCGATGAACACAGTTGTATTGCTGATTGTTGTGGCTACGTCGTGCAAAGCAATAACATCCAGGTGAGGAGTAATTCTTCACTAATAGAATAAAAATAAGACATTACCTCTGTGCTGCTAAGTAAATGAGTAAAAACACACAATGTTGAGACTGGATTTCTTGTTTTATTGATGAGACAATCATGGGCAGGATCCTTGGCCTTTTCTGATAATCTCCGAAAGTAACGAGATCGCCGCTGAACCACATGGAGGAGGCTACTCATTTAAGAGGTATGTGCGGGATACTAAGTCTTTTAGACAAATTCTCATCATGAGAATAAAAGCTTGTTGAAGATTATTGTCACGCAGAAATCCAACTAATTATTTTGACAGGATGCATTACCGGAGAATGGTTAGCTACGATGAGGTAATTTAAGGCGTTGTCTGGAAGGCTATTTCGGACGCTGCTCGAGAGGCCATTATCGGCACTGCACGAGAGGCCACAGCCCCCAATGCGGGACTCTGAGCTTTACGCTAACAACACTTATCGGTCCGACTGTTCACTGCGTACTGAAGAGAAACGGGAGAGAGAGATTCGAAACGCGCGGGAAAACGGGTTACCATAAGGTAGGGTCGAATTCACGCCAATGATGCGCCAAGGGAGAGAAAAGTGCGCGCGAACGCACGATAGCCAGAAAAACAAGCGTTATTAAAGAAATGGAGACATAGACAAAGTTAATATTTAAAAGGATAGATACGGTAGATTAAGGAATTTGGATATGTCACACGACAGTTATTATTAAAAAAATGTGAAAATTGTAAACTAATACATGCCACAATATATAAAAATTGATTAGGGAAAAGAAAAGTACTACAACCTGTACTTCCTTGAATTTTTCCTTTTTTTTTTTTTCTCTCTATTTTATTTATTATTTTTTTTAAATCAGAAATTGCTTCAAACACATCTATTAATAATGGAAATCAACATAATCGCTGTTGAAATAAAATTTTAGTTGTGGTCAAAACAGAATTTCATTAATTTTGATTGAAATCAAGTACTATTATTTAGCTATTGTGTGAAATTTCATTTGAAAACGAAACCTCTAACATTTAATTTAGTAATTTACACATATCATATCATTAACCCAACTCATTTACCAAAAAAGCAAAAAGAGAGGAAGGGTGTAAATAATTGATAAAAAAGAGATTAAAGCATTTTAAGAAATAAATTTAAATTAAACTTAGCGATACCATACTTAGTGATTACAGGTACTTATTTTGTATATCTACTATCTTATGAAGGGAAAAAAAAAAAAAAAAAACTACATTGAATTATTTTTAGGGTTTCGTTCATCCGACAAAGCCCTATTAGTCTCTGTCCTCTATCTATACAGCACAAAGTCCATACACAAAAACTATATAAGCCAGAGATTTGTGTACTTATAGTTGTATACCTGTTGTCACACAACTAATCATAAAATTTTGAAAAAGACTTATTTTAATTAAAATATTAATTTTAATATCATCAGTTCATGTTTCCTTGTTGTTTTCTCTCTTCTAATTACTCCATTTCTTTCACTTTTAAAAGAATAGAGTACTTTTGTTGCCACAATTACAAAGTTGGTTTAAAAAACTACAAAAAAATTAATATCTCAAAAATAAATTGAGGTATAGCTTTCAAACAAACTGCATTTAAAAGTACATTTTTTCCCCTATGCAATGGTGTAAAAGTTGAAAAGTTGATTTTTACAAGTTTAAAAATTCACAGAATTGTAAATTTCATTTCTTTTAATTGTTGCAAGCGAATTTAAATAAAATTATTTTGTATGTAAGATAAATTAATGGATTAAATAAATCATGTGCTTATTTTTTTTTCATCCTATTTATGATCTATTTTGAAACCCATCCTATTTTATTTATTAAATTTTATTTATTTAAATTACCAGCTGCTTCTAATGACCAGTTTTGTCTTCCTTTATTTTTTTTATGCTAATCTGTGCAATATTTTACTTTTATCCATAATTTTATTTACTTGCGTAGCTTCACTGAATCTGCATATTCTAATAGAGAAATCAAAAAATCAATGCGATCAAGGCAGTATTTAGAGGAAAAATAATATATTCTGTTTTGGTTGGCGTGATTGGCGAAGAAAAGTCAAAATAGCGTTAAAAAACTGTTTTTCATTTGTTAATTTAATGATAAAGTGTTTTGAAGGAGATATTAAACTAAGCCCTCTGTGCGATGTGCAATCATACTTACCCACTTGTTTCACTTTTCACCCAAAACAAAAATAATATTTTGATGCCAAACCTAACAAGATGTGTGATTTTCTCAACCAATAAACTGACTGTATCCCACCAGGGTTAAACTCCCGGTTAAAAATCTTAACCTGGGGTTACTGGACCTGTGGTTTAACTCTCGGTTTTTGCATCCTCTTTATTTTTGAAGACTTCTAGATTTAAGACAGGCATTCTTTAACTGCTTTGGGACTATATATGCATACATGCACTCACAAAAGATGCATTTGGGATTTATTTTTGATACAGTAAGAAAGAAAAGCATTTTATTCTTATTTAATTAAAACTTTTAAACAATTAAACAAGTTTGAATAATTGTAAAGTGATGGAAATTGAATACAATTTATGCATGAGACACTGGACCAAAAGGAGTTAAAATATCATATAGATGATATGAGGGGCCAAAACCATTAAAAAATAGAAGGTAGCCCATTTAGAAGGAGTATAAAATATGTTTCATCCACTCCCACAGTAAAACAAGTCTGTAAGCAGATTACATATATGAGTCAGTGGATTTAGTTCAATGTGGGAGTAGATAAAACAGATTTTATGCACCTTCTAGATAGACTATCATGCTTTTTTTCCCTAAAAATGGACATATTCTACTATGGGCTGTGAACCCTTTATACACTATATTGCCATTGATTATTGGACACTTGCGATTTTAGACATTTTACTAAATATCTAGAAAAATACATGAGGAATCATCTCGAAACTCTTAGTGTATAAATATAATAGTATATGTCATACATCTCCGTGAAGATTTTTTACCGAAACTCCATAGGAGACCGTCAACAAATTAAAAAAGAATGAATATCTTTTGAATAACACTGTCAAAACTAATGTAGCAAAAGCGCTCAAACTTTAGATTAAGATTGAATGCCTTATTGTAATACACTGTGTTCATTTTTATGCAAATAGCATGCATACTCGCAGAGTAATTAAGGTTTTTATAAAAATGGTCCCAAATTTTTCCAAGTTTTTTCCTTAAAATTTTTCAGAGTTCTTAATATAAAATAATATTTTTTTCAGAAAATATGACAAACAACATTGCACACAGTACCCTGTAATCAGAATTAAAAAATAATGAAAATTGTATACAAAATGAGTTGGTTTACTAAATAATTTTTTACTGTGCATGCGTCAACGATATCAAAATTTCATTTGCATATTATGTTAGCTAAATGTATAGAGCAACTTTTGTGAAAGTCACAAAATCATAACTTGAAAATTCTGAAAATAATCGTCAATTGAATAAGTTGAAAATCCGTTATTCTCAAAATGAAGCAAAAACAAGAGGGGATGTATCCATATATTCATTGATTAGTGTCAATATAGAATACACAATACGGGATGTTACGACTACTTTTGGATAAAATCCCTCATTTTTTTGCTCCATTTTGGAAACAACGGATTTTGTCCTTTTTCTATAGACGATTACTTTCGGAATTTTCAAGCTATAATTTTGAGACTTTTACAAAAGTTGCTCTATACATTTAGCTAACATAATATGCAAATGAAATTTTGATATCTTTGGTGCATGCGCAGTAAAAAATTATTTAGTAAACCTACTTATTTTTCATACAATTTTTATTATTTTTTAATTCTGATTACAGGGTACTGTGTGAAATGTTGTTTGTCATATTTTCTGAAAAAAATATTTTTTTATATTAAGAACTCTGAAAATTATAAGGGAAAAACTTAGAAAAATTTGGGGCCATTTTTATAAAAACCTTAATTACTCTGCGAGTATGCATGCTATTTGCATAAAAATGAACACAGTGTATTACAAAAAGGCATTCAATCATAATCTAGAGTTTGAGCGCTTTTGCTACATTAGTTTTGACAGGGTTATTCAAAAGATATTCATTCTTTTTTAATTTGTTGACAGTCCCCTATAATGTTTCGGTAAAAAATCTTCACGGAGATGTATGACGTATACTATTATATTTATACACTAAGAGTTTCGAGATGATTCCTCATGTATTTTTCTAGATATTTAGTAAAATGTCTAAAATCGCAAGTGTCCCATAATCAATGGCAATATAGTGTATATAAACTAGAAAGATATTGCAAAACAATATTTCATACAGCATTTACTTTTAGACAATATTCTTAGTCTTTCAACTTTTGGCTTGGCCAAATCTTGTTACTTGTAAGATTTCTCTAAGATTATTTATAACTGAAAATTTTTATGTTGAATGCAAGACTTTTGACCCTTACCTCCTCCCTCATCTAGATGCTATGAAGAATATTTGGGTCCATCAACCACAGTTTAAGAACTACTAATCTAGCACAAAATATCTTTTTCATGAAATATTTTTTGCAAACTATATGTAAACTAGGGAAAATTCTATTAACACGTTCGCTGCCGATAACGCCGCCCTCTGTGTTAAATGATCGAGAATTTCACGCGCTAGCGTGTGACCAGCAGCAAATGTGTTAAACAGGAAACAAAGTAAACAGAAGAAATAAAACACATTTCAAAATGGACTTTTAGAAAAACCGTAAAAAACAAGAAAAAATACTAATTTTACTCACAGCTACTTTGGTAGATTTTCCAGAAGCCTTCATTTCTTTTAATCTTTTTTCTTGTTTTTCATAGTCTTTTATTAATTCTTTTCTTTTCTGGACATACATTTTCTTAAATTGGCCTGCATAAAAATTTAATAACTTCAGCATAAAATTATAAAATAACAATACAAAGTGTAAATGTAACATTTGTTGAGTTTTTTTTTTAATAAGAATTTTGCTTTAAAGTTTTCTGTAAGTCCAAATCCAGTAAGTCCAACCAGTTTTCCCAAATCCACTGTCAATATTCTGTTACATTTCCAAATTCAAGAAACTAATAGATACTCTTATTCAATATCTATGTAATCTAATAATTTTCTTATTCATCATAAAAGCAAGGGATTTTTTTAAAACATGCACACTTGCCAAATTTTACACATTAGGTGCAAATAAAATTTACACATTTAGACTGTTTTTTACATTAAGGATACTTTTTTTTTTACATATTTTTGCAATTTTTTTTTAAAGCTCTATTCCTCTTAAATTATGACTAATTATTTCTAACTATTTTCAATCAAATACTTAACTCTTAAAATTAAGTGTGCCCACTCCAGGCACACTTAATTTTAATTCAGAACTTGCAATTGGCACCGATAATATTTTAGTCAAACTTTGTTTTCAGAATCAAAAGCTTTAATTAATGAGTTCTTAATTTCTAAAAAAGTCATTTATAAATTCAGGTTTCAGGCAATAATATCTCATTATACAAACAGAATTTGCCCATTATGGTCAATGGTTAAGGGATATACAAGGTGGTCATAAAAAAAACTTTGCCGATATATGGAGCTTTAGCGGCCAGTCCGCTCAACCGATCCAGGTGAAATTTCAGGTATAGCTATCCAGAGGTATGAGCTCGAGATTCTGTGAATGGCAACAAAATGGTGCTCACAGTTACGGTTATAGTTACAGTAACTCAAAAATTTCCAATGGCAATACCCATTTTTATTCATCGCAAAATGCTCAGCGCATGCGAAAATATATCCGTTTCTTGCGATACACGTACGGTTCAATGCTCTTTTGGGTTTTCGCATGCGCTGAGCATTTTGAAATTTCATTTCGATCGGTTGAGTGGACTGACCGCTAGAGCTCCGTATATCGGCAAAGTTTTTTAATGACCACCCTGTATTTAAGCGTATTTAAAAAATTAGTTTAATTATTCAGATATATTATAGAATTTTTAATTTCCATTGTGTTCAAATGATAATTTTGTTTTGAGTAAATTTTGCCCATATATTCTATTTAAATGTGAGAAATGAAGAGCTGTTAAAAATTAGTGATGCAACAAATAATGGTTTAGCCAAATAACTGAATAACCAAACATTCAGTATTTCTTTCAGTATTGCTTTTGATAATGATGTTTTAAGTAAAACAAACAAAGTTACTAATACTTTTCAGTGTTCTACATCCCATTACTACCAGAATATTAAGAAAACATTGTGTATTAGAAAATATATATATATATACATCTTATGCCACTTTTTAAAAAATATTTACAAATATATCAGTTATGCAACATTTAAAAAAATTGTACTTTGTTTACAAATTCATTGGAAATATCATTCACTTGCTGTTTCAGGAAAGTTAATTTAAAATATTGTTCACATTCTGTTTCATAGATAATCTTTAAAAGTGTCGTTCTTGTGATATTTTATAAAAATTCATTAAAAATATCATTCACGTATTGTTTTATACATTTGAATTATCTCAAGTTAGCAGGTATGAGCATGTGAAAATCGGCACAAATATTTTAAAACACAATGAAAGTAATAATGAAATAAGTCGAAAACTGTACATCAAATGTGACAAGTGAGGTTCATTCATATTACAATTAGTTTTATAAATATTCAGATCTTAGTGCAATAACTATTGCACCAAAATTTTTAACCTTTTCAAACTATACCATTGGATAGCTTTTCTGCTGTTATAGATGGATAAACCAGAGGATGAGTATAGGTGATATTTATTAATATAATTATGAATGCACCTAAAACAAGGTTTCTATACAATTCTAATAAAAAAATTCCCTGGTGTTTCCTGACCTTTCTCAGTAAAAAATTGGCTTATACATTGTTATAAAACCTCTTACAATGGACAACTTTAATCTTGATAAATGTAAAAAAAAGTATGTGCTGTATAACTTTTTGATTTATAATTATTTTTCATACTATGCAATTGTTATAGAGTTTGCATAAATTTTATATACAAATTTTGGATGAATAATTAATTCAAAATTTCTTCATTTGTGATTACAGAGATTCTGATGGAATGTAGTACATCAAAAACTCTGTTTCCCTAACTACTTCAAATATTTAAATATTTCCCAGATTTTTAAGTTTTAAGCTATCTACATCAATCCTCATGACATTGATATAAATTTATATTTTTTTGTGAAACTTTGTTATATACATACAAACCTTGTACCACCACATCTTTTCTGTGAGATTTAAGGTATTAAGATTTAACTGTGTTATTCAAACTATAAACATATACATCTTAAATCACATGTGTTACTTAAACATACATTAAGATTTTGATTAAAAATTTGATAAAAAAGTTTTGAATAAAATTTTACAAGGAAAACATGTGTTTGGCAGCTTTTTGAATAATCAACATTTGCTGGGAATTTAGTTGCATATTTCCATATTTATTAATAGAACAATTTCTCTAATTTGGCTGTAGTAACATTTGGCCATAATTGTGATCAGACTGAACATTTTAATATTTTCTTCTTGACTTAAGCCTTACTATAGTTATTAAAAAAAATTACTTTAAAAATTTTATATTTAGATTGTTAACCTAGTGTTCACTCTAGAAGAAAAAAAAAATAGGGGGGGGGGGGGGCAGGGTGCCAGTAAAAAAAAAGGGCACAGTTGAAGCTGAAAAGGGGCACTTTTCTCAGCAAAAAGGGCATAGTTTCTTTAGAAAATGTACAACTTCTTAATTGATATAAAAATGTTACATTACATACTCATAATTGTTTATAATCACATTTAATAACAAATTGACAGATCTAGACACACGGCAGTGTGTCAGCCAAGTTCACAAAGTAAAAGGTGACACACCGGCCGTGGGTTATATTACCCGAACCATTTCGAGCCACTTTTGACCCCTCAATAACTTAAATTCTATTTGACCTACACACTTGCAATTTTTTGTGTCGTGTAAGACCATCTTCTAATTTCCGAATCCTAAAACTTTTTTAAAAAATCTTTTACTGTTCACGAGAAATTGATGTCTGAAAACCACTGTTTTTACCACTGACTCACTCATAGAAATGTTTGACTACTTCCAGGTGACTTAGGAAATTGAAATTTGGTGTGGAGGTAGGTTATTGGATCTATAAATAGGAAAAATCAGAAATCACCATTAATTAAACATTAATGGTTGGTTAGAGGATAAATTATTGGATTACAATGGAAGTTTATGAAAATTTCACAAAATACCAGAAATAGTGCCAAGTTGGCATCACTTTTGGCAAGTATCAGGGCTAAGCTCTGAAACTACCGAACCAATTTCAAAAGTAATGGTACCAAAATGATGGCATTCGCCCCGGTTCAAACATAGACTATATCTTATGTCTGTGCCATTAACCAAAAAAGGGTTCAAAAGTGAAAAACATTCTAAAAATGTGATTTTTGTTTTACTGAAGGGCCTAGAAGCACAAAATCTAGCATGTTAATTATTCATAAGATATAAATGATCACTAATGACATTTGCTAAAAAATATCAAATTTAAATGGGTGAAAATCCGCGAAGAGCGTTCTAAAAATGTTCAAAATACCAATTTTAAAACAATCTCAGTAAACAACAAACTGATCTTAAAAGTAATGATATCAAAATGATGATGACAGTCTTTGCTCCAACATAGGATATCTTACAGTCACCCAAAGGAGGTAAAAGAGCAAAAACATTCTAAAAATGCAATGTCTGTATATTAAAGGACTGGACTGGAAACATAAAGTTTGGCATTTTAGAGTTTATGGGAATTTCGTGAAATATCAGAAATGGTGCCAAGTTGGCGACACTTTTGGCGAGTATCGGGGCTAATCTCTGAAACCACCGAACCGATTTCAAAATTAATGATACCAAAATGATGGTATTCGCTCCGGTTCAAACATAGGCTATATTTTATGCATATATCATTAACCAAAAGAGAGTGAAGAAGCAAAAAACATTCTAAAAATGCAACTTTTGTGTTACTGAAGGACCCAGAACTATAAGATTTGGCATGTTAATTATTTATCAGATATAAATGATCTCTAAGGGCATTTGATAAAAAATACGGAATTCAAAAGGGGTGAAAATGTGCGAAAAGCGTTCTAAAAATGTTCTAAATTGGGATTTTTAAGTAATTTCAGCAAATAACAAACCGATAAAGGTATATCAAAATGATGGTGATAGTCCTTGCTCCAATATGGGCTATATCTTATGTCGATTCCACTAATTCAAAGGGGGTGAAAGAGCAAAAAAAGCGTTCTAAAAATGCGATGTCTGTATGTTGAGAGCCTAATAACATAAAATTTGGCATGTTCATTAATTTTAAGATATAAATGATTACTAAGAACATTTGTTAACAAATACAAAATTTAAAAGGGGTAAAAATGCCCGAAAAGTGTTCTAAAAACTTTCTAAATAGCAATATTTAAGCAATCTTGGGTAGTTAACGAACCGATTTAAAGAAAGAAAAGATGCCAAAATGATGGCGACAATCCTTGCTCTAACAAAATTATTGGATAAATTACCAGATTACAATGGGAATCTATGGGAATTTGGCAAAATACCAGAAATAGCGCCATGTTAGCATGACTTTTGGTGCGTAATATTTGTCGTCAATATAGCGATATTTCGCCAAGTTGGCTACAAACGTTTTTGGTTGACGAAATAATCAAGTAGTACCCAATCACGTAAAAGAAACATCCTTATTAGTGGAATTTAAAGGAACATAAGCAGTCCTAATGTTAAATTTTTTAATTTGACTGAAAAAAACAGTGAATAAATGTAGGAAAAAGCTGAAAGATTAATTAATATTAAATAAAACTAATTTAACCTATTTATTTCAAAAAGGAAACAAATACCTACTTATTTGACAAAAAATGGTGATATCCTATCAAAAACATGAATGTGAAAGAATGCCAAGTTCATTAAAGATTTTGCTAATAAAAGAAGCGAGATCTAACTGCAAACCAAGTTCTTTCGGAGCTCCTTAAATCATAACTCCTGTCATGCATAATATTATTCAATTGCTTAAAATGATTTGTTATGTTACTTGCTATTCAATAGAGCGACTTGGCAAGTTTTCAGCTACCAACTTTAATCTTTGAGTCGGGGTATAATTTAATCTAGAATCTGATTGGCTAGTCAAGATCTAGTCAATCGAGTGTTCGAATAAGTATATTGAAATTAAGGTACTGATAAGTTAAGGAAGGGATCAACTTTAATTTCTGATCAACTAAATAGAAAAAATTGAATAAGAGAAAACTTGCTAAGTCGCTCAATTCAATAACAAGTAACATGACAAATCATTTTAAGCAATTGAATAATATTATGCATGACAGGAGTTATGATTTAAGGAGCTCTGAAAGAACTTGGTTTGCAGTTAGATCTCACTTCTTTTATTAGTGAAACCTTTAACGAACTTGGCATTCTTTCACATTCATGTTTTTGATAGGATATTTTTTTCTTAATTGAATATTTCAAAGATCTAGTAAATAATTTTGGTTCACATACCTATACTGTAAAACTATTAGCCACGTAAACTATCAGTTTTATGAATAACTATCGGTTTTATGGATACAACAGAAGTTTTAGAGGTAATAGAATTTAGATGTTAATTAGTATTACTATAAATCACCAAATACAGATTATAAGCCTTGTGAGCTGTGGAGGGAAGGGTAACAAAGAGATAAAAGCAATTTATTTTATTTGTGGGAGGGGGGGGGGGTGAGCGCGGAGGGAGGACATTGATTATTTATTTATCATTAGTAAAAATTTTAACATTAATACAGAAAAAACATTAAAAAATAAAATACTCTAAATTTGGCGTACTTGATAAGACTGAGAAACAGAATTTAGATGATTGGTTATTTGCTGTCACAATGAAATGACAAATAGTAGCAAGAAAAAAAAGTTTTTTTTTGGGGGGGGAGGGAATTGGACAAGAGGTTGATTAGATTGGATGATTGATTATTCACACTGTACTGTATATTTATTTCAATACTTTATACAGATTTATATATACATTAAAATTTACAGTTAGAATAGAAAAATTGTAACCCTAGTGGCAGAACTATCTTCAAATGTCTGCAATACTAATCATTTTCAAAAATAGTCTGCAAGATGCTACAACAGGGTTCATACACATTTTCCAAGAAAAAATCCCCTGATGTATTTTCAGGGATGCACAATTTTTCCATATCAACAATTAATGACATTTTGTCAATGCAATATGACATTTTGTCAATGTCAATAAAGCACATGAACAGCAATAATTGCCCCCAATTTCCCAGCATAGACTCATTATGGCAAGTTTTCCCAGGTTTGAGAAATTTTTTGCATTGTCCTCTGAGATTCCCCTGACTTTTACAACCTAAAATTCATCCACTGTTTTCCCAGGAATCCCATATTCCTCTGAGTATGAACCTTGTATAATTATACATAAACATATTAAATAAATAGAATATAAATATATTCTTTATGCTATTGTAACGCTAACTATGTAAACTTTCAGTCAGTTATTAAAAAAAAAAAAAAAAAAAAAAAAAAGGAAAAAAAAATTATGTCCGGTAATTTTTTTTTTTTTTTTGGTGAAATTTGTTGGTTTTTGTGATCTTTTGACAAAATCTGCTGTTTTTCGAGATCTTTTGACAAAATGTACCGTTTTATCGCGATCTTTTGACAAAATTCGCCTTTTTTTTTGTACTTTGACAAAACCTGATTTATGTGTGATTTTTTAACAAAATTAGACTTCTTTTTTCTGTTTCTTTTTTTAAATCTTGATGAAATCTATCGTGTTGCAGGATTTTTCTGATGAAATTTGCTTTTTTTGCTAATTTTTGGACGAAATTTATCATTAAGTGTTTTTTAATGAAATTTGCCGTTTTTAGCAAGGTTATGATGAAATTGTTGTTTCTTCCCGTGATTCTTTGAAAAAACCAACTTTTTTTCGCGATTTTTTAAGAAATTAGTCATTTTTTTGCAATTTTTAAAAGAAATTTGCCATTTTTTAAAAATGCTTTGATAATATTTGTGTTTCTTCTCGCGATCTTTGGACAAAATTCAGACTTATTCCATGATATTTTGACGAAATTATGCGTCGCACGAGACGTATAAGAGCTATTTTTGATGACCCCCTCCTTTCATAAACTTAAACTTAAGTGTAAATTAGCAGAGTTGTGAAATGGAAGTCTTAGAGATTACAAAAGTTCTTGGAGACATATTTTTATTAACAGTACTTTAACATAACAATCTCCACACAACACAAAAAAACATTTAAACTAACATTGATGCTAAAATAATTAAACATGATGAAAACTAGCATCTTAAGTGTGCTGACAGCATCTCTATACGCACGGTAAGCATACCGGCACTACTAAATGAATGCGTAAGAAACCAGCTCTTAGAAAAACACAACCCAACCTTCGATACTCGGCCAACGTCTTAAAAAGCAAAGAAAATCTTATATTACATTTGCATAATTTCAGCTAGTGGGGAAAAACGGGACTATGAAGAATCTCTGAAAAACAATTTTATGATTGGCCGAACATCGATCACATAATGATGTCAAACAATTTAGAATACCTTTATATACTCAATTCTTGCAATGATGTCAGATTGTGCTTTTACATTTCTTTGATTTCTTGAGCTGGAAAGTACAAACTGTTTAAATGCAAGTGAAACTGGAAAAACTACGAGATTGATAAAGGTTGCGAACTTAAAGCATCTGAAACTATTACATTTAACTTTTAAAGCCAACATTTTTTATGTCCCATGACAGACTTTTTGCATAATTTATGCATTATAGCGCGCCCGTGGCATCGCTGAGTCTGCAGGTGTCCTAAAAAGTCTGCACCGCCCACTGCAGTGTCGCGTGCGTTTTGCCACAGGAATTGTAACATTTTAAGAGTTCAAATTTTTGTACAATAAAATAACAAATAAAACAGCAAAAAGTAATAAAGTAACCAATTTTAAACATTTAACTGAATTGTGGAGCTGATTAAAACAAAGAAAAGAAATTTCAGAAAGGGGGGGGGTGATACATATATTTAAAGAATCAGAAATATGTTAAAATATAAAAGATTGTATATATCCCAGATTAAGAAATAATGGAAAAGTAAAAGCGAGAATTTTTTAACGATTTTGCATAGATTATGGACTAGAAACTACCCCTTTCCCTGGAGCAGGGCCGCCACAGCCAAATGACACTGAAAATAGTAGATTTAGTAGCCTACAATGAAGAAAACAGTAGCCAAAATAGTAGCATTTGTTCGAAATTAGTAGCCAAAATAGTCGCATACTTACTTTAAAAAATGAAAGAAAAATATTTATCCATAATAACTAAAAGAATTCTATGAATGATCACTATAGTGATTTATTCAAATCAGAAAGCAAGTTACACAGAAAATAAGTTTCCAATGCCTCAGTTATAATTTGATTCTTTTACGATGAAAAGCATCATATGCGTAACAATGACCAAGAAACATAGCAGTAAAAACTTCTTCCAGGTCGTCGCAAACACACTTTCCATTCCATTTTAAGAGTTTCTTGGAGGGACGGAAGCAAAGCTTTATTTGAAACATAGAATTACAAACATGCAAGCAGAGGTTGTTCTGAATAATAATAAGTTAAAAATCTTAAAATCACAAAAGAGTGATTCTGGATTTAAAAGAAGAAAAAAAATAAAATTCAAAGGAAATTTGAGAAAGATTTGGAACAATCAAAAAAAGATTGTGAAGCAAGAAAATCTGTTTTTGGAGCAGCAAAAAGAATAATTTGGAAGCAGGAAAGTTAGTTTTTGGAACAGAAGAATTCTATCCACCAGGCATTAACTTTCTTTTCTTGACCAACTGACGAAAATTGCGTTTTAAAGCGATTTTTCGACAAAATTTGCCGTTTTTTCGCGATCTTTTGGCGAAATTTGCCGTTTTTTCGCGATCTTTTGACGAAATGTGCTGGTTTTTCGCGATAGTTTGACGAAATGTGCCGGTTTTTCGCGATATTTTGACGAAAGTTACCGTTTTATCACGATTTTTTGATGAAAATTGTAGTTTTTCACGAATCTTTTGACAAAATTTGCCGTTTTATCGTGATTTTTGGACGAAATTGTCGTTTTTTTCGCGATTTTTTTGAGGAAATCTGCTTTTTTTTCGCGATTTTGTAACAAAATTAGCCATTTTTTCGCGAATCTTTTGACGAAATTTGTGGGAAATTATTCGTTATTTCACAATTTTTTTAGTGAAATTTTATTTTTTGCGATTCGTTGACGAAATGCACCGTTTTTTCGCGATCTTTTGACAAAATGTTCTGCTTTTGCGCAATCTTTTAAAGAAAATTACCATTTTGTGATAAAATTTACCATTTTTTGTGAATGTTTCGACAAAATTTTCCGTTTTATCACGATTTTTGGACAAAACTTGTCATTTTTCGAGGAAATGCGACTTTTTTTTCGTTTATTTTGTAACAAAATTAGCCATTTTTCGCGAATTTTTGGACTAAATTTGCCGGAAATTATTCATTATTTCGCGATTTTTTAACGAAATTTGCCTTTTTTGCGATTCTTTGACGAAAATTATGCGTCCCGCGGGGCTCGTAAGCTCCATTTTTAGCGTCCCGTCGCCGATTTTTTGTGTAATTTACGCGTTATAGCGCGTCCGCGGCATCCCTGTTACATATTTCTGAAATCCGCGGAAAAAAGCGGAATTTTTGGGGTGAAAAATCTGAAACTTATCAAAATAACAAAAAAGCGGAAATCCGCGGAATTTCTTAAAATAACAAAAAAGCGGAAAATTATAATCCCTGTTTAAATAAATTTAACTTAAAGTTTGTGTCAGATTTAGCTAATGTTGCTGATTTATTTACTAAGGTTTTACCTAGTCAAAAGTTTTTATATTATTGTAAGTGGATATTTGGTTGAGAGAAAGAGCTGAGGAAAAAGGGGGCATTATGTTGGCATTTTTCTAATAAAACTTTTAAGTTCAAAATTCAGTTAAATCCCAATAAGTTTTTCCCCCTCTCTTTCATTCATCCTCATAATGTTTAACAAGTTACTTGAAAGTTTATTTGTTACTTTTAAAGTTTATTACTGTTTGAAGAAAAGATTTAGAAGCTATGACATGGCTGGATAGTAATTGAAAGAAATGTAAACAAACTTTTACTCATATATTTTGCAAAGTTTAAATGTTAAGTACATATATATGTATATATATTACTTGTCTTAAATATAAAGGACTTTTTATTTTATAATTAATGCAGAATAATTTACTATATGGTTTATTTGTGAATGAAGTAACTTCACATTCCTAGCTTGCAAACTTAATGCCATGTCAACAGTTTTGAGTTATGGTAGGTTGGTTGGTAGCCAAATACCATAGTTAATGTTTTCTTGTTAAACTTATTTATTAAACTATTGTTTTATTTATTTGTGACCATAACCTTTTCTTAAACTATGCGAATGTTTTGTATTAACTGAGACTGTAATGCTTTTGCCTGTATAAATAGTGATGCAGCAGACTTAGCAGGGTGTACTTGCCTGGCCAGCAGTAATCAGTGTTATGAGATGTTGGAGTAGTTAAATGTTTAAGCTATTTAGGCTAAGTAAATTTAAGAAATCTATAAGGTTTTAGTTATGTTTTTAAACTATTATGTTTGTTATGAGTTTAAATAAATGAGTTTAGTTTATTTTACTAGTTTTCCTTGAGATTTTATACACATCTACATCTATAACTATAGCTGGCAAATGATACATTCACTTCTCCACCCCCAACAAACCGGGCGCTGAAGTTTAGGGGGCGCCAAATTTATACTACCAGTGTCATTTTGCTGAAGTTAAAAGAAAAAGGTGGGGTAGGGGGCGCCAAATTGAAACTTTGCCCCGGGCACAGTTTTTTATTCACACGCTCCTGCGTATGGTGGGAGTTTAACTACTACTCTAGACGGGAATTAAAATGTTGTCACCTACTACGATTTTTTTTCTTTTTTTGTGTGTGTGTTTGTTTTTGTTGGTTTATGCTTGTACAACAGTATACTGAATTGGATTTCAAAAGATAGCATCACAGTGCAAGGAACAGGGGTCATAACTCAGCTCAAACAATGCTATTGTCCATTTCTAACTTGCCATAGATATCTTATTTTCTCTCCGTTCCCCTCCGAATCCTTCCCTGACCACCCAGGGTTTCCGTCATTAGTTTCCACCCACCAGAAAAAGAGAACTAGTAAAATATAAAGTATATGT
Organism: Maratus speculifer; assembly: GCA_964019185.1. Taxonomy (NCBI): domain Eukaryota; kingdom Metazoa; phylum Arthropoda; class Arachnida; order Araneae; family Salticidae; genus Maratus; species Maratus speculifer. Next base: position 26,876,416 of record OZ025296.1, read on the forward strand.
AATTTAGCTGGAAGCTATGACAAGTTGATGGGAAAAAACAGGGTGTTTTTGAAGTGGAGTCTCACTAATTCATGGATTGAGGAAAATCTTGAACAATCACAGCGATTGCGGGGAAAGATTCTTGGCACATTTGACTATTTTTTAATATAAGAAGGGCGCATTTTGCTGATTTTTGAAAGGGCGGGGCAGGATTTGCCAATTTAAAAAGAGGCAGGGTGATGCGCCCTCCAAAAATGGCCTAGAGGAAACACTAGTTAAACTACTATATGTAAATATCCGAAGTTATTAAAAGGATTTTCTAACATTTATTTTCTTTCTTTTGAATAATAACTTTTAAACCAACATCTTTGACAATAATTTAGCAGATAAGAGAGAAGTTGTATGGACAGCTATTATTATAATTGAAATGTTATAACTGATAGCAAATTTTTGAAAGTCTCCTTGTGCAAATTCATCTCTTGCATATTCATTATCAAATTCTTAAAAAGATAGTGTACCAAATTGTTTGATTCTTTTACATCTAGACAAAGTTTTGAAGATAATGTTGTTAACACTTTCTGTAAATAATATTAATTTTCTAAGTAAAATTATTCGATACCAAATATTGATACAGTAAAACCTCCATAACGGACACTCCCGAATAGCGGACACCTCTATTTAACGGACAGTTTTCCAATCCCACTCCCAAAATCAACATTTTTGTATGTTTAACCTCTGAATAACGGACATTCTGAATAGCGGACAGTAATTTTGGCGATAAAGGATGAAAAATTATTTTTCAACGAGGAAAAAAAATGAAAAAAAAAGTAAAAGCCTCTAAATTTATGAGGACAGTGTGTCACAAATTTTGTGATCACCGATAAATGTAGGAGCGGGTTGAAGAAGATCCCCCTCCTACTTCCAGTGTTGGATTCGGGTGGCCCGGGAGGAACTTTCTAAAGAACATTCAATTTAATAAATTTCATATTATGTTGATGTAGAAACAAAGAGATTCAGATCTTTAAAGATTGAATAGTTAATTTCCTTTGATATGAATAAGATGTAAAGACAACTTGCTTTTGGACAATGCAACTTATCATCCAAAACATTAAAATTCAGCACTATTAAAATTGTTTTTTTTTTTCCTAACACACTTCAGTATGCCAGCCGCTTATTCAAGGCTTTATACACCATTTTAAAGCCTGGCACAGAAAGCTTTTATCTCGCAACCTTTTTTTAAAAGTTAGATTCTATGAATACACTTGAGAACCGCCTAAAATTAGTTAATGCTCCTGATGCTCCAATTTGTATTTCCTCAACTTTAAAAAACATAAAATTGGAAAGCGTACGATTATGTTTCGGAAAGTAGGATTTATATTGAAGGGAAATGAAACATACACTTCCGACACAAATAAAGAATTAAATGAATTAACCTTTTAGAGTCCAATAGTTTTAGTTTTTTATTAAAAATTTAAATTAATCAAAATTGACTTGTAAAAATTAGCAGAAATAGTAAAAAGATGACTTGATTTTTTAAAAAATAGAAGTTACATTCCTATCATTAATGAGGAAATGTGCAGAAAATGATAAAAATGATTAATGACCACTGGAAAATAATCAGTCATAAACAGGATTTTTTTAAATAGATTTTTCGAATTAGATAACTTGATTTTTTGAAATAGAAGTTACATTTCTATCATTTATGGGAAATGTACTGAAAATCATACAAATGACCATACAAGTGACAAATGTTCCCAATTGAGGACATTCTGAAAATTATATATAAATTTTTTCCCCACCATATTAATAACTAATATCCCTTAATTAGAAGGCATAATGTGAAAAAAAAAAAAAAAATCTAAAATAAGACAGGAATAGAATTTGGCCTATTGAAATGTATCAGGAGTGAAGAAACATTCGAAATTTTCATTATTATTGATGATGAGTTATCAATTGATTTTTGCTATTATACTCCTTCAGGATTTTCGACAAAACTGACAATTAGTGAGGATGAAACAGATATTGATTCTGCAGATGCTTCGTGCGATATCAAGAATTTCCAAAAAGCAGCAAAATACAGTCAGCAATTACACTGTCCTTTCAAAAAAAAAAAAAAAAAAAAAAGATTTAGAAGGATTAAAACTAATGACAGAATTGAAACTTCACAATAAAAAACAAATTTCATGTAATCGCAATCAAAAAAAAAATTTTTTTGTAACAGATTTTTTTTGTAAGAATGTAATAAACAGCGGATAAAAGATATTTACAATTTTATTTCAGTTTTATTGCTTAAAAACATAATTTTAATTTCTGATTAATCGTAAAATAAAGCTTTTAAGACATATAAAAGTCAATTAATGAAAATTTTAGCATGTCATAGCAATTTTTGAGTCTCTAAGGTTTTTCCCAATAGCAGACACCTCCGAATAGCGGACAATTTCCATGCTCCCGAGGTGTCCGTTATTTAGAGGTTTTACTGTACCTTTATCTGTAACCATGATTTAAGATAACTGGATATTGGATGCTCTAAAAATTTAACACAGGCTAAGTTTTCCGCTTTAAAAATAAATAAAGATAACTTGGAATAACTATGATTGTGTTATTTTAAATATATAAAAAACATTCGATAAAAAAGAAAAGTTGGTTTAAACTGTGTCATTTCTGTCGATGTCGAGTTTGGGAATGAAATAGTTACCTTGAAAATATGATGCATGTAAGTAGTTACTCATTATATAAAAAAGAAGGGGAAAAAAAACAGCTGAGAGAGAGAGAGAGTTCTAAAAGAAAATTATATTTTTTTACTTTATTTATTAAGTGTATAAAAAGTAAATTTGACTCACTATAATTTCCCCTGTAATAAAATAATTTTAGATTATCCAAATGAATGATATCTGTGCACACATTATCCAAAAAACTCTGGTCATGAGATACAACAAGTAAAGTTTTTTTCCAGCCTTGAAGATAGCTAAAAAAGAAAAAGGGAGAGTTGTGTCATAAAATAATAATAAAATTATGGACATTCAATTTATGCATGCAAAAGAATAACAGGAAAATAAATATTCTTTTTTAAGCACATCAAATAAAACAAAGGTTTTAAAAATATTGTGCAAATGCTTAAGAGTATTATTCATTTGTTTCTTATTTAATATAATTTCACATTTATACATCAAACAATATACTCTTTAAACATATAGACATTATACTGGATCTTTAAAGAGCCAAAGTTTTCAATTTTAATTTTTTTCATTTACCTATGGTCTGCCCAGACTTTTCTCACATGATCCTGCTTCTGTGAAATTATGATCGACAAATTTTCATATTTGTAAAAATTTAATTATAATGTTGGCAATTGGAAATTATACTTAGATTTTAATTCCTATCTATATATTTTTAAAAGGATTCCTTCTTATATGTTTAAAATTCTTAGATGTTTTGTAAGAGTATGAATTTTATTTTAAATGATTAAATTTCTGAAAGTTCAGTTTGATAATGAAATAGTTTTATTTAAAAAAAGGCCTTCCAGCCAGCATTGAGAGGAAGAGGTAGCTTTCATATACTTTACTTAAAAAAGTTATATTATTCAACTATACAAAGCTCAAATTAATGGAACATGATGATAGATGATTCAAACTTGTTTTTGTCAGCACTGAATATGAATGGGAGTTTCAAGAAATTAATCAACTTTATACGCGCTGGTTTTGATCACAAATTCAACGATATAATGAAGTGTCTGCCACTTTAAAACAACATGATGAATGCAATTAACCAATGAACTTAATCGAGATCTTAGTAAGTCCTTTCCACATACTCACTCACATCAAAATTAGTTGATATATCTGAGTGCTGTTGCATGCAAATAGATTTTTCAAAATATCACCTATTTCAGAAATTCAAATAATTATACATAAGCCATTTTCAAGGTAAAGACAAAACAAAAAATGCTTCAAATTCTTTGAATCAAGATCAAATAGATAATCAAGATCAAAATCTTTTACAATTTCTAAATTTTTTGTTCTTTATTTTAAATTAAAAAAAAAAAATAGTCTCCATTTTGAAACAAGATGGTGGCTGAAGTTGGCTAACGACATCGGTCAAGACATTTGTATGTATTATGTACACACCAAGTGACATCCAAATCAGTTCATTATTACCCATGTTCTCACATGACATAAAAAATCAGATTATTCCAAAATGTCATTCATACTAGAAATTCAAAGTGCTATAACTCAGCCATTTTTTAAGATACAAATGAAACAAAAAATGATCGGGAGTCTTTGTATTAAGCTAAAATACATAAAAGAAATATCTTTTTTAACTTCTAATTTTTATGTACCTAATTTTAAATTTTAGATAAATTTAAATGGCTGCCATTTTGAAACAAGATGATGGATGAAACTGGGCAACGAACTCAGTTCAGACATCGGTGTATACTATGTACGCACCAAGTTAAATCCAAATTAGTTCATAAATAGGCGTATTCAAAATATCAGCCACATTAGATATTCAAAGTTCTATAACTCAGACATTTTTAAAGATATAAACAAAACAAAAAATGCTCTGAAATCTTTGTATCAAGGTCAAACACATAGAAGAAAAATATTTTTCAATTTCTAATTTTTTTTTTTTTTTTAGTTATTTTAAATTTTTTAATTTAAATGGCTGCCTTTTGAAACAAAAAGGCAGATGAAACTGGCTAACAAACTCTGTCCAGACATTGGTATATACTAGGTACAAAAATCAGATCATCATATATTATGTGACAAAATCAGATAATTTCATAATGTCAACCATACTAGAAATTCAAAGTGCTATAACTCAGCCATTTTTTAAGATATAGACAAAACAAAAAATGATCTGGAATCTTTGTATCAAGGTCAAACACATAGAAAAAAATTATTTTTCAATTTCTAATTTTTTTGTATTTAAATTTTAAATAAAAAAAAATTAAATGGTTGCCATTTTGAAACAAGATGGCAGATGATGCTGGCCAACGAACTAAGACAAGACATTAGTATGTACGCACCAAATTTCATTCAAATCAGTTCACAAACACAATAGTTACAGCATGACAAAAATCAGATACATATATATGGATATTGGATATATATATGTCAACAGTTGGTTTTGGAGTCTGGGGAGGTGGGGTTGCCCTGATCAGTGAAAATATACCAAAATTTTTCGAAAGTGCTTTCCTCCAGATGGCTGCAATATGTAGCTTTTTACTTTTTGCAATGAAAGCTACTTAAAAGGTCTATTTCAATATATTACAAAAAAACTGTGAAGGGTTTTAAGGTAAAAATTTGTCTTAATGGGTCTTGGTGGAATAGAAGATTTTGTGAAAGTTGTTTTAAAGGATTTCATTTCCCAAAACTATTTATTAAAAGAGGATGGATATTTTACAAAAAATAAATTAAACTTTAGCAACTTAAAAAATAATATTAATGAATAAAAATTATGCTTTTCACACATGTTTGCATGGTTTTTGGAAAAAAAAAAAAAAAAATTATATATATATATATATATATATATATATACAGTAGACTCCCTCAAATCCGCACAGCTTGGGACCAGAGGTTTTGCGGACTTTAGAATTTTGCAGATTTCTGATCATTGCTTTGTTTACATTTTTTAAACAGTGATTTGAATGTAATTAATAATGAAATCAAAGTTATAATGAATGCTTACAATATACTAAAATATTAAAATAAATCATAAATTAAAATAATAAAAATTTAGATGATTTTTAAAATGATTCAAATACTAAAAGCAAAGGTCAAGTTAATAATCAATAATGTACAATTAAATATTCATTATAAAGATGAAATGTATTTTTCCTAAATTATTCAGTGAAACTTGCCTCATAAAGGTACATTACTAATTCACATCAGGATCATAAAATAACAAAGCTTTATTTCAGGTTTAGCCAGACTTAATAACTAAAAGAGCTTGATTAATACATAAATATATTTGGTAAGATTGTGATTACCAATGATATCAGCAATATCATTATTTTTTCTGAAATAAACTATTCTTTCTTTATGAAAAAACATGAATTCAATAACCTTAACAAAAAGTAAAAATTAAAAAAAATGTATGGAATTGATATAAAACTAAAAAAGTCAATTTTTGACTCTATATCCAAACTGAATGTTTCATTGTTTACATCTGTAAAATATGTGCGGATTTTAGAGAGTTGCAGATTTTAGGAGTGCGGATTTAAGGGAGTCTACTGTATATATATATATATACATGCATACACATAAACAAAGAAATGAATTTGATTTTTTAATATGTTCAGTCTAATAGCCTTTTTGTTGAACCGTCATATTAAACTGCGATTTCAAAGATAAAAGAGCTTTTCTACAAATCTCAACTTTGATTTTCTTCCACTAATTGATCAAAATATTCCACTGCCATTTCAATGTTTTGGGATGCTGATTTAAAAAGCTTGTTTTAAAAGTTTAAATGCAAAGCAATCCATAGGAGACACAATAGGGGACTAAAGAGGGATACATTTAAATAGAATAATTTAATTCCAATTCTGTTTCTCATTTTTCAAGAAGTATAGCAGTATATTTAAAGGTATGGTAGCAGACTTTTTCTGATGGAATTTAACACAGTAAATTTTATTTCAGTAAAATGAGAAGCCTTCTTTTGTTAAAACATATGAGTATTATCACTATAACAAAATCATTTTTGCCAAGCATAATAATTGTTACCAAAAGAGCATCAATTTTTGTTACTTGATTGTGAACATAAAAAATTGGACATAGCAAACTTATTTCATCTTACTGTTCAAGCTTACTGTTGTATTGGTTCATTTGGAGCTGAAGCTCAGAAAACAAAGCCACAGATGTATAAATCTCAAAGTATGAAGAAAAAATAATTATGACACCAATTTTTCTTGTGTATTTTCATGCTTTCGCAGCATGTTCCAAGATTTCATTTGATTCGCAAGGGGGGGGGGGGGAGGTGAAACCTTATGTTCATGTCTTTGTCAAAGAACACTGGTCAATAAAACTTAATTCTCTGACATTTGGCATATGGACGTTATTTATCATTGTCACAATTCGTTAATAAATAAATATTTGGCCTTTTTTTAAATAGCATGTTGCAATGTAAGAGTACCTATATTGGATGGCTTTGAGTAGTGTTTGTTACATTTATTTTTCAATTTTTATAAATTAGCACATCTAAACCCATAGTGCTGCAACATTAGATTCTCTAGAAATCTCAATAATGCAAAACAATTTTTGTTTCACTATAAAAAATAAATAAATAGTGCATACATTTAGTTTAACATATTCATGTTGTGGGTCAGCAGTTGATAGGTCACTTCGTGTGCAGTAAAAACTATGCTTCATGCTTGTGCTCATATATAAGGCATACTTTTTTTTTTTTTTTTTTTTTTTTTCCAAAAAATGCTCTTGATGACAAAAATAAGAAAAACATATTCATATATTTAATATCAAAATTATAATAACTTTTAGTTTTTTTATTGTTAAAAAAAGTATTAAAAACAAACCAAAATTGCAAAAAGAAAAGATATATTCATACTTATCAAGCCAAATAACAGCATTTAAGTCTAGATGATTTGTAGGTTCATCAAGTAATAACAATGTTGGTTCCATAAACAAGGCCCTAAAAAACATGAGTATATGAAAATCAGTATGTTTATATTAAAAAATTACTAATTATTGTGTACTTTATAGGTATACTATCAAGTTATATTTGTGGCATATACGCATACCTGCCAACCTGAGAAAATTCAAATGTGTAAAACAATACGTGAATGACATTTTTAATAATTTTTTTTATAAAATAGCACATGAACAACATTTATAATGAATTTGTAAGAAATGTGAAATGTTTTTTAATGTTGCATAACTGATATATGTATAAACATTTTTTTTTTTTTTTAAGTAACCTAAGGTTTTTTTTTTTTTTTTTTTTTTTTTTTTTTTGAAGGATTAAACATTTTGGCTGCAATGGGAGGTAGAACACAGAAAGACAATAGTAACTTTGTTTGCTTTACTTAAAACATCATTATCAAAAGTAATACTGAATGTTTGGTTATTCAGTTATTTGGCCAAATTATTATTCGTTGCATCACTAGTTTTTAACAGCTCTTCAATTCTCACATTTTAATAGAAAATAAAAGCAAAATTTACTCAAAACAAAGTTAACTTTTACACACAATGAAAATTAAAATTCTATAATTTATTTTAATAACAAAACAAACTAATTTTTTAACTATACTTAAATATATCCCCTTAATCCTTTCCATCAAGGGCAAATTCTGTTCGTAAAACGCGAAATTATTGTCTGACACCAGAATTTATAAATGGCTTTAGAAATTAAGACCTCCTTAATTAAAGCTTTGATTATAAAAACAAATTTCCACTAAAATATTCTTGGCACCAATTGCGAGTTTAGAATTAAAATTAGGTGTGCCCAGATTGGGCACACTGTGCCGGAAAGAGAATTAAAAGTAGTTGGAAAATAATTCATAATTTAAGGGAGAAAATGGAGTTTGGAAAAAAAAATTGCAACAATGTGTAAAAAAAGTATCCTATGAGCAAAAGTGTAAAAAAGTGTAGTAGCCCAAATGTGTAAATTTTACACCTAATGTGTAAAACTTGGCAAGTATGCATATACAGGAAATTAAAAAAAGATGGGTCAAAGATTCAATGCCCATTTAAATCAAATTTTTTGTTTCATATACAAAAAAGAAATAAAGACTATTTTTACTAATAAATAAAATTAATTACAATTAATAAAATAAATAAATAATTACATATATACAGTGGACTTCCTCAAATCTACACAGCTTAAAACCAGTGATCAGGCAGATTTCAGAATTTTGTGGATTTCTGATCATTGCTTAGTTTACATCTTTTGAACAGTAATTCGAATGCAATAATGCAATCGGAATTATAATGAATGCTTACAATATAGTAAAAGATTAAAATAATTAAGTAAAGTAATAAACTAAAACAATCAAAATTAAGATAATTTTAAAAATGATTAAATTATTAAGAGTAAAGATCGAGCAAATAATAAAATATGTAAGGTGGTCTGGGGTAATAACGCCAGACGGGGTAATAACGCCAAGCACTAATATTTTGCATAATTATGAAATAATCTGGTAAATGACATCCATGTGCTCTGTGCAGAAGAGTTTTGAGTCATATAAATCGCAAAAAAAAAAACAGCTTCAAGTTAATTTGTTTCATTTTTAGGTCTTATTGTTTTTACAAGCAACTAAAATTAACGCTTTATCTAAAATTTGCGAGATACGTTTTGTGATGTGAAGACTATTTTTTATCCGAAAATACTTTGTTAATTACATAAATTTGTAGTACATTTCATGGACTTTCAAAATGTTGTTGAAGATTTTGGATATCTTCTCGAGATAACTTGTAATTTAAAATGTACAGCGCAATAACTATAACGGGGTAATAACGCCAATCCTTGGCATTAATACCCCGGTTGATTCCCTACAGTGGCCGAGCTACATCTTAAATACTGATTCAAATAAACACAGTTAAAACTGTGCAATGTTTCTAATAATTCTATTTAAGCAGCCCTTTTTAAGCAAAAAGAAGCTCATGGTCTGATATTCTTTTGCCTCATCCCCCCCCCTCCCCCCTCACACTACACCTTTATTTTTCTTACACTTTCACAAAAAATTGAACATTTTCAATAGCTTAGAATGCAATTTGTCAATTTCTAAGTTTGTAGAGTTTGTATTTTTAGAATTGGGCAATCTACATGCAATTATTCCATCTTATTTCATAGTTTTGTTTGCATGGCGTTATTACCCATATAGGTGGGTAATAATGCCAAATAGCATTGGTTAAGAAATCACGCCATTGCATTTTATGAATACATATCTGTTAAATTATTTTTTTTATATAGATAGTTAGTTGTCAATGAGTTGCTGCATCAAAACATATATTTGTTTGAAAAATACAAACTAAAACTGAGCCGTGAAAATTGGTAGAACCTTAACGTGGCGTTATTACCCCAGGGTACCTTATAATAAAGATTTTTTTTTTTTTGTTCTTTTCTTGTTTTCTTCTAATTATTAAATGAAATTTGCCTCATAAAGATATCCTATCAATTCACATCAAAATCATAAAATAAGGAAGTTTTATTTCAGGTTATTTAAACTAATTTAACCAAAAAAAGCTTGTTGATACATAATTTATATTTGGCACAAAGATTGCAACTACCAGTAATATGAGCAATATTTCGATTTTTTATCAAAAATAAATTTATATTTCTTTTATGATAAAGTATGAATTCAGTCATAATATCTAGAATATTTCAGTTACATATTATCAATCATTTATATAGAACATTTAAATCACATATTATCAATCATACTATCTGGAATATTTCAATGATATATTAAAATAAATACAGCAAGATATGAATATGAAAAATTCTGTAATTTTGCTCCTACATCTAAACTAAAACTTTCATTATTTATAACAGCAATGATGTGCAGGATTTAAAGTTGTAATTTGAGGGAGTCTACTATAATTCAATCATGCAACTTGTACACTCTTTTGTATGTGTACACTCACATACAAAATTATATATATATATTTAAAAAAAAAAAAAAATGCAAACATTACACAGTATATTTAAAGCTACATTATATGCTAATTACAACAAAATTAATATTTAATATATATGTAGCAGTCACAAAAACTATTAAAATTAACCAAAAATAATTTTAGCTAACTTAGTGTGAATTACTAAAAATCAATAAAGCAAATTAAGTAACAGACTGAAATTGTTAGCGCTTTTTAATTTTTTTAAATTTCTAAAAATAATAAACTATAAATCTATAAAACTAACCTTGCTAAAGAAACTCTCATTCTCCAACCACCAGAGAAATTTTTTGTTGCTCTATCTTGCATCTCACGAGTAAATCCTAAACCTGCAAGAATACGTCTAGCACGAGCTTCAGCAGAATCTGCTCCAATAATTCTTAGTTCTTCATAAATCTACAGAAATTTTAATGTAATTTATGAACAATAAGCAGATGGTTAATTAGGCAATTATACACCATAATTGTATTACAAAATTTTAAATTCATTTATCTTTTAATACAGAAATTAAACAATAAAAATAACTCAAAAAAAGCAAGTGATAATCAGGGGAAAAAAATGAAAGTAAAGAAGAAAAAAAACATAAAAATATAAAATAACAAACTCCAAAAAGCATATAAATACAAATTTTTGGAACAAGAAAATTTTGCATCTACAAATTATAATATCTAATTGAAGAAAATGAAAAATTAAATTTAACAGATGAAAATATACTTAACGACTTCATTTTTAAATGTAAAAGAAAAAAAAAAACACGTTTAAAATTTTTTATGGCAAAATTTGATAATAGTTATAGCACTTTTTATATGTTGACATTAAATCAGCAATTTAAAATTTATTTTGCATATATATATATATATATTTTTATGTTACAACTATTTAGATATTTTTAATCTTTGTACATTGAAAAGTATTTTCAAAATTTAGAAAACAAAATTGCATATGCACACATTTTTTTTTATTTAAGCAAGCCTAAAAATTTTTAAATGATATGTAAAGTATTTTTAAACACCTTTTATTAAATACCACCAAGCATCCTGAAGTTTTAGATATCACATTTTACATCTCTCACAGATACACTCTTAACAACACTTTTTAGGATAAATTATTGTTTCACTATATAAGTTGATAATGAAATTTAAATAACTTCTTTTAGTAAACTGCAAAAATTTCATAACTTTGATATATTTTTTAAGAAAGAACAAATCATGAATTTTTTGTGAAAAACTTTGGTTCAAATGCGATATTTTTTATATAATGTTAAAAAATTTGAAGAAAAGTATTGAACATAAATCACTCCAGTAAATATTCTAATTGTATCATCTAATTCCAGTAGTTATTTTAGAGAATCAATAATTTGATTTATTCTCCTTAATAATTTAACCAGTTGTCCAGATTTTTCTATTTCTAAAAATAATGATGTTAAAATAGCTGCAAACAACAATATTTTAAAGAGAATTCTATTTTGAAATATACATAGAAAGATGTGACATGAAAGAAACTACACCACCAAACTGCAATTTAAAATCATTCTTATAAAAATACAGGAAAACCCTTGAACAGTGAAATGGTTAAATTACTTTCATTTAGCATGTTTGCACCATTTCATAAAATTGTAAAATACGCATGAAAACAGAAATAAAGCTCAATGATTTAAATTAAAAATCAACATTTTCGAACAATAAATTTATAATTTTACATTCTCTACACCCTTAATATGAATTTAACAAACAAATAAACACATTTGACAATGATTACAGGACTTTATTTAATTAATATTGTGACTACATTCTATTTTATTAATATTGTGACTACAAACTACTTTTCAAAAGTAGTCCCTATATCTCTACTTTCTGTTTTGTTAAAGAATTAAATTTACACTTTAAACTGAAGACATGGTTAAAATAATATGGTGATCCCTAACTATATTGCAGCTGACAGAATAGAATAAGTCCATTATCAGCATAACTTTCAGTTTTAAAAACTTCTGTTCCATTTTCTCCATATAGAATTCACCCAGCCAATCATCTCATCCTGTTTCATTTACTCTTACTTCAATCCTTTCAAGAAATTCTTTTTGAAAATAGTCTTTCTTTTAAATATAACCATTGGGATAAATTTCATTCCATTGGCCGCACAACTTAAAACAACCATAAAGGCACTTTTTTTATAGCTGGCTGTAAGAACTAAAATATATTTTCTGTCTTAGGAATAGACAGTTCGAATTGATGGTTACTCAAAGCACATCGTCAGAACTTCATCTATATTTATAGTATGTTCCAAAGAGAATTTTTTACATGAGTTTTTTCCATAGCAATAAAAATTTTAAGCTTTTATTTTTCAATCAGATGGCAATTTTTAACCAATTGTATCAATTTCTTTTGACAAGAGCTTTTTTCTTTATAAAATAATAACACCTGTGGACTTGCCCTGAAAATTATCATTTTTCTTTTAGTCCAAAAAGATGAGCTTTGAGCTTAATATTTGTAGTAGCTTCATTTCTTCTTTCAACCAAAATCTATCAATGAATTACTTTTTCCATTGTAGGTCACAATGGATGTCCATGCCGATTTGTTCACCCTTTTTTTAAATCTGAAATTTGGATATTAGTCTTATTTTTTGTGTCAGTCTCACATAATTAAATATTTGTCCTCCTCTCTAATTTCAATATTTTCAGCTTTATTGATGATTTCTTGTTTAAGTTCACTTGTATAGCTGATGCACTTTTCTTTCAAGACATCACAAATCAAAGTTTATTCATATGCACTCTTCCAGTGAAAAAGGTAACAAATTTGTTTGCACATGATTTTCATAAATTGCTCTCCCCTCTAACACAGAATACTTTTTACTAACAGCCAATAAAAAAAGCTACTATAGGTGAACCTTATTCTCCCTTTGAATTTGAGACTATCATGATACCAAAAATGTTTCTGCAAAGCACATGATTTCACACCACAAGCAGGGCCTAACTTGCAAGTTTTTGTGCCCAGGGCACTTTAAAATTTTCTTGCCCCCTTTGATTGGTTAATTTAGTGATTCTAGTCAAAAAATTAAGTTTTCTGAAAAATTAAAAAATTTTCCAGGAATATATATATATGAAAAAAATTCTTTTTATTTATTGAAATGTGCTTTCAACCATATATTGAGACATATTTTTGTCATTTCATCCCATTAGTATCTCAAATTTTACATTCTTTTCCCAGTTATGATTATTTAATGGAAATTAAGATGAAATTTTGTGCCCCCTAGAAATTTTGTGTCCAGGGCACGGGCCCGCCCCGGTTACCTGTTGCAATAGTCAAGCCCTGATCCACAAGATTATATCTGCCAACATGTCAATTTTGAAATCCTTACAATTTTCCCGATATATTCATACATGCTTAAAAATGCATAACATATGCAATGCAAAAAGTAATATCATTTCTTAACAATATTTTCTATGCTACTTTTATATTTATTTTTATATTTATATTTTGAAAAATAAAAAAATGAGGTTGCACAAGAAAATGTTTTTCCAATTTCATACTTTGGGAGTGCGTTTTCAAAAAACTGTCCTGCATGGTGATCTGTAATAGATAAGGGCAGATTAAATTCACAGCAAATTTCCTGAAAGATTACAGCAATTCAGAAATTAATTACGCATTTATACTGGGTATTTTTGATGAAATGCCCATTTTTTCAGCGATCCTTTCACAAATTTCAGCTTTTTTACGCAATCTTTTGTTGAATGATCTATTGACAAAATCTGCATTTTTCCCACAATTCTTTGACAAAATTCAATGTTTTCCGAAACCATTTCATGAAATTTGCATGATCTTTTCACGAAATTGGCCTTTTATCCGCGATCTTCAGGCAAAATTGATGGAATTCCATCAACAGATGGTTTTCTCATCGCTTCCAATGTTCATCCACTTCATATTCATTCACCCATCATTTATTTATTTATTTATTTGTTATTCTATAATCAACATATTCAATAAACATTAACTTACCTTTCAATTCCTTTCCGGATGTTATCAACTTTTATCTCATTCAGTAATCCATCAACGTTAATAGCTCTTCCGTCATTTTCCCTCATGGACTCCATCTTCTATTTACAACCAACATCGGCGAAAACCCGTCTCAAACTGATCATATTTTTCTGTAACGATATTTTCCCCGCCAGATGGCGACTTGGAATATCGTAAATTTAATCGAATCTTTCATCAGTTTCATCGAATCGAACTTTGATTCGTTCGGATGTTGTTTTGTCATTGGATCGTTTCGGGGACGTTGCTCCGAATCGTTTTCAATCCAGTCCATTTGATATAAATATACAATGCATATTTCAGTTCAACGCGCTTTTATCTTCCAACAATGGAAGTAATTCAAGGAACTGAATGGTGGCTGGTCCCCATTCTGGATGTATTCTTAACATACTTTTTATTACGTTTGTTTTAAAGTAGTTTTTAACTTATGTACTTATGCCTACTGCAAATATGATCATCCATGTTGTGTTTACCTACAATGTGCTCTTACGAATGTCATGATGGAGTCTACTGTGAATTATAAAACTGTAAAGCCAAGCCCTGTATCTCAAGTAACAAATAAATACTTTAGTTATATTTTACTTTTGACTTTTGTTTTCCATTAAGAGATTGACATGAACTTTGTTCATTTACATTTTTCAACTTCCAAATAGAGTTAAGTTCCAGCAAATGCTTTTACTGTGCTGTCTACTTCTTTTATTGTTCACGTATATAAACCTTCTAAAGGTTATATTACGTACATTAAGGGGTTAAGGGCGAAAGCCTAACCCTGGAAGTTTTTTTTGAGCTGATCGACCTCTGTAAACAAAAGTGAAATATCATTTTGAAAGATTCCTGACTGCTTTTATTTCTTCTATATAAAAAACTTATTTTTTTTTTTTTTTTGCTGAACTTTATTATTTACAGAACTGTTAACATATATTTTGAAGAAGTTTAATTTATATCCTTGCTGAATTTATTGTCTACAGAATGAATTAATTACTTTTATAGAATATTATGCTTCAATTACTTTTTTACAATAGACTTCAAGGAACTATGCTACGTGGAGCTGTGATATGAAGTACTTGTTGATGGAAAAAGGCCTTTGGGAAATCATAAATTTAAAGCAGGAAGTACCAGTACTTAGTGCAAGTGTTACTGCTGATATGGTTAATCAGTTTACTTGTCGTGCAAACAAAGCTCTTTCATCGATTTATTTAAACATAGAGCCAGAATTTGAGATTAGAGATCATAATAGATGATTGTCAAGAGCCAGTTGAAGCATGGATGAGGTTACATAAAAAATTTCCATCCTGACTCACGTACCCATCATATGACCTTGTTTAATGAGCTTATGGAAGAGAGAATACGATATGGGGAGTCCATTAATTTGTTTGCTACTCGATTAAAGAAAATTTATTCGGAAATAAAATCTATAGATAAAAAATTTTCGGAATGCTATTTAACATACCAGTTTTTATGCTTTTTGCCGTCAAGCTTTGATACACTTGTTCAACAAATTTTGTCTAAGCCTGATGCAGCTTTCAAATTTGACTTGGTGGTGGACGAGTTGGTAGCTGAAGAAACAAGACAGAAGCTTCGTGACCGGGATAGTACCAAACAAGTTAGCGTCTCTAATACTACTAAAATTGCAAAATCCTATAAGAGTAAATCCTGTTTTAAGAAATCCCAACAGAAAAGATGTTGGAGATATGGCAAACTAGGCCATGTCCAGGTCAACTGTTTTTCCAGATCCCCTGATCGCCACTTTCGTGATTCTTCACCTGCTTCTCGGTCCAAACCTCCATTTTCTTCGAGCAGATCTAGTTCCTGAAGTTGACGGTTTCAACAATCTCCTGAGAGATACCAGAGTGACTCATCCTATTCATCAGATGACACCGACATTGGTTCTGGCAATTATTCACCTGTTCCTAGAGGTTCCAGAGATAGATGCAAGACTCCCAGGCAGACTTCCAGACGACCCTCCCCACATTTTTCCAGTTGCAGAGGTGGTGGTTCTCGCACAAAACTGTCGGACAGCTCATGTAAGTCAAATCGTTTTGTTTCACATTCTAGTTTTAGTAATGTTGTTAATGATTATGACTGGATTTTCAACAGTGGTGCGAGTCATCACTTCTGTAACAATATAAAATTGTTTTCTACTTTTGAAGAATTGAATGATGAAATGTCTGTTGCTGTCAAAACTGTATTGCTTCCTATTAAGGGTAAAGGGGAGGTGAAACTACGTTTTAGTCAAAGGATTTTTACCTTATGCAATGTAATGTTTTCAGACCAATTACGTAGGAATTTAATTTCTTCAGTTGGATCTTAATGGTTTAACCTTTCAAGGTAACAATGGTGAGGTAAGGATCTGTCGGGGAGGTGAGTACTTGTTTAGTGCATACTTAAAAGATTGAATATACAGGTTGTATCCTAAGATTCCAGTCTCTAAAGGTAAATCCGTTAAGTTTGAAACGTCTGCTGTTAAACATAACGAAAAGATGCTGATTTGGCATAAAAAGTACGGCCATATTAGTCCTTCCAATCGCTCATACTAGCCGTAAACAGGACATACAAGGTTTTGCAATTTTTCTCCACATGATCGACCAAGATTGCGATTTTCCTTCGCATTATCGACGAAATAGGCGAGTTTTCTTCGCATGTTTGACAAAATTCGGGATTTTTCTGACTTTCACCGACAAAATTCGCAATTTTTACGAAGCCGCTCAAAAATATTCAGGATCTTTCCGCTCTGATCAACTATACTGCTTAATGTAATATATAGATATATAGCAGAGTAACTACTTTAAAATTGATGAGCTTTAACTGTCTTGAAGTCAATAATGAAAGAGTAAATAATGCACATCTTGTAAATTGAAAATAAAATGACTACTTACAAATCTGAAGGAGCTTTGTAAAATAATGACTTGAAAAGAAACACAATCTGATATAAAATCAACAGCAGCTTTATTAATATACCTTGAAGTATCTTGAAAGCATCTTGGAAACATCACAGTAGTAACTTTAATTATGAATACTGTAAACATTGAAACATGAACAAGCTAACAAACATGAGAAACTTTCTCATTTTATAATTTAAAAGAGACTAGTTTGTTTTGTGAAGCCTGTAAATTCGGTAAACTTTAAAACATTTCCCATAAACATAACAAAAATAATGTTCTAATAATCCACTTGAGTTGTTGTATGTGAATTTGTGGGGACCTTGTCGCATAGAAGGTAGAGGGGGCGAAAGATATTTTTTGTCCATTATTGACGATTTTTCCCGTCGTGTATCGGTGTATCCCTTAAGGTTAAAATCCGACACTTTTGATGTCGTGACAAAGCATATTATAAGGGCAGAAAATTACTTGAATAAAAAGGTTAAAAGTTTCAGGACTGATAACGGTGGGGAATTCGACAGTATTTCTTTTTAAAATTTCTTCGTAGAAAAGGGCATTCACCACGAATTTACCAACGCATACACACCACAGCAAAATGGAGTTGCAGAACGATTTATGGCTACTGCGGCTGATGGGATAAGGACATTGCTAATCGATAGCAATTTAGACCCAAAATTTTGGCCAGAGGCTCTTAAATATTTTGCATACTCCTGGAACAGAATTTGTCCCAAACTTTTAGGAAAGACTCCATTCGAGTTATACGGGAAAAGAAAGCCATCTGACAGGCATTTGAAACCATTTGGAACAGAGACTTATATTAAACTACTGAAACAAAGGACCTGGAAACTCGAAGCTAGTGCTAAAAAGGAAATTCTTGTAGGATATGCTTTCCGCACGAGGGGTTATCGTCTATGGATTCCTGAGATGGATGAAATTGTTGAATCCTCAAATGTCTATTTTAATGAAAGCAATGCTGGCGTTAGGCGCAGTGTAGCTGTGCTGGGCACCGATTATTATGCCCTCTTTTCTCCCAAGGTTGTGGTTAATCGAGATGATGCTGTAGAAGATGAACCTGAGGTCATCCCAGGTCCTTCCAGCAGTTCTCAAGATTACCCACTTGGGGGGAGGAGGACATGGATTCCGGGTCCAGTAGTAGCAATCAACCAACTATTCACTTACGTGAAGATGTTAGTTGGATAAGAAAGCCTGTGAAATGCAAAAAGGAAAACAGAACAGACATTTATTATTATGAACTAGGAAAGACTAAAAGGCTCCTTAAATGAAGTTCGAAAATACTGTCGGGAAAACAACATTTCATTTAAACCAGAAATTTTTGATTTTAAAGGGTCCAATTCTTATTTCGGTATAATTCCTATCCCTGTAGAGTCTGAAACTTCAGAAAGTGAAGAAGACCGTTCCAGTGAGCCAAATTTTTCTCATATTTCCGCGTGACTAGCCGTTAATACTGATACCCCCAGAACGTTCAAGCAGACTTGTAAATCGGAACAGAGCTCGATCTGGTGGGAAGCAATGATGCATGAAATGAAGGTTATAAGAGACCATGGGGTTTGGCATTTGGCTGAATTAACAGCACATGTTACGTCAGTAGATTGCTGGTGGGTTTACACAGCAAAACGGGATGAAACTGGACGGATAGCCAGGCACAAGGCGAGGCTTGTTGCCCAAGGGTTCAAGCAGATAAAGGGCGAGTCCTATGAAGAGACTTTTAGCTTTGTCATGAACATTGGCGTTATCCAATTCTTTTTCTCCCTTCTTGTATCGTGTAGTGGGTGGTCACACACTCAGTGTGACGTGACCTGCGCCTAATTTCATGCACCACTGAGTAAGGATGTATATATGCATCAACCACCTGGATTCTCTGAGCCTAGAAACGAGCATTTGTATTGCAAACTAGATTGTGCTTTGTACAGTTTACATCAGAGAGGCAGAGAATGGTTCACAGAAATTCATAAAACTTTGTTAGACATTGGCTTTAAAAAATTTTCTTCTTGCAACTGTGTCTGTATTTTTAACTCTAATATTTTATTACTTTTATACGTGGATGACATAGTGATTTTTGGAAAAACTAAAAAGCTCATAGATAATATTTTAATTAAGTTAAAAGCTAGGTTTGACATAAAGGAACTTGGAACAACAAAAAGACTGCTAGGTGTTGAATTTGAAGATACTCCAACAGGAGTTATGATTCATCAGAAAAGTTACATTCAGGACGAAATCAGCGTTTCGTCTGTGAATTTTTAGTGAAATCGTCGTTTTTTCCATGATCCGCACAGGAAATTTGTGTTTTTCAGCGATTTTTTGAAAAAGTTCATTGACAAAAACATTGACTTAATCATTGTTTTCCCATGAAATATTGATGAAATATGTGTTTTTCGACAATCCTTTCATGAAATTTTAATTTCTCCGCGATTGTTTTTTCCGTGCACAAAACTGTACAATCTTACTGTTCATACGTACAACCGTACAGTTAGAACAAAATCCGTACATTGTACGGCCAAACCATACAAGTTGGCAACTATGAGATTAGGATCTATTACTGCTCAATGGTGTGCAACCTTGAACTACAAAACTAGCCATTGTGTAATTAAAATTAAGGCTTATGATGTCTGATATATTTCCCTATGCATTGTTGAAATTTGCTGGCACCATCTGATGCTATATCAGAATTATTAGTTTTTCTCAAGATTATCTAATTAGCAACTCAGTTTAAACAGTTTGTCCACTCTCAACAGTGGCCAATGGCTAATTTCTAAACTGTTAGTCATAAACATATAGTTCCAGTTCCAAAAATGTTTTAAAAAAGGTAAAGAATTATTTTTTAAATGAATTAGGTTAGGGGTGCACAACCTTTTCAAGTGAAGGGCCACTTACAAATATGTCTGGCTGGTCGAGGGCCACATCAATAACAAGGAGATAATTCGATTTAAAGGAGGTGATCTGTGGCCTATAATCGGATAAAAAATATGATTTCAGAGGGGAGTGGTGGTGGGTGTTACTCCTTTACGTTTGCTTACCCAGTGAAAATATCCAATCCACATGGTAAGGATATATCAGCGGAATTTACATTTTTATACATAGCAGATGTAGCAAGGATTATTTTCAAGATGTAGTAAATATATTCATTGACTTTTTTCAGGAGAGTAAGTTTTGTATCATTAAAAGTGCTAAAAAACAAACATAAATTGCTGGTATTGAAAAAGATGTAAACTTTATGAGCGAAAGAGAGAGAAGAAGCCAATCAATAAGAATTTTCATGCCTGATCAAAAAAATTCCTGATTTTCTGTGCCCGATCAAATAAATTTGTAAATCTTCCACGCCTGATCGACCAAATTTGCATAGTTTATGAAACCTATCAACAAAATTTGCAATTTTTATGAAGTTGATCGAGAAAATTTGCATCATTCCCTCACCTGATCAACAAAATTCGCAATTTTTATGAAACCGATCGAGAAAATTCAGGATTTTTTTGCACCTGATCAACGAAATTCGCTATTTTTCTGCACCTAAACGACGAAATTTCGCGATTTTTCTGCACCTGATCGACGAAATTCGTGATTTTTCTGAAGCTGGTTGACAAAATTTGCGATTATTGCAAAGCCGATCGACGGAATTTGCAATTTTTTTCCACATGATCGACCAAGATTGCGATTTTCCTTCACATTATCGACGAAATAGGCGAGTTTTCTTCGCATGTTTGGCAAAATTCAGGATTTTTCTGACTTTCACCGACAAAATTCGCAATTTTTACGAAGCCGCTCAAAAATATTCAGGATCTTTCCGCTCTGATCAACTATACTGCTTAATGTAATATATAGATATATAGCAAAGTAACTACTTTAAAATTGATGAGCTTTAACTGTCTTGAAGTCAATAATGAAAGAGTAAATAATGTACATCTTGTAAATTGAAAATAAAATGACTACTTACAAATCTGAAGGAGCTTTGTAAAATAATGACTTGAAAAGAAACACAACCTGATTTAAAATCAACAGCAGCTTTATTAATATACCTTGAAGCATCTTGAAAGCATCTTGGAAACATCACAGTAGTAACTTTAATTAGGAATACTGTAAACATTGAAACATGAACAAGCTAACAAACAAGAGAAACTTTCTCATTTTATAATAGGTAACAACCAATCACCACTAGCCAGCACATGCTGGAACTATATTGCATAAAACACATAAAGTTGAGTAACACTGAAAACACCTGTTAACAAATATTTGATATCTTGTGAGCAACCAACCAACCATAATTTTTACCTGAAAACTAGTCAAATCAAAATGTAAACAAAATGGATAAATACATGCTGTTGAAGGTTAGTGATTAGTTTTGTTAGTAGGTTAGTAGTTTTAATTAGTGAAACAATAAAAAGGTACCTTAATGAATAAATTATAGACTTAACATAAAAAATGAAAACTTAATATACTTAATGAAAAATTATGGAAAAAACTTAATAAAAAAATGTGGTTCTTCCACAAAAACAAAATTCGAAAAACTTGAGAAGCTAATCGAGAAAAATTACGATTTTTTCGCAGCTGATCAACCTGATCAATTTGTTTTGTTTTTACAAAGCTGATCAATGATATTCGCGATATTTCAAAGCTGATCGACAAAATTTGTGATTTTTCCTCGCATGATAAAAAAATTCACATTTTTATTCGAGTCTAATCGACAAAATTCGTGAATGTTCCACGCCTGACCACAAAATTCGTGATTTTTACGCTGACGATCAACGAAATTCATGATTTTTCCATTCCAGATCGATGAAATTTCCAATTTTTATGTGCCTGAATGACGAAATTCGAAATTTTTACAAAGCCATTTGACGAAATTAGAGATTTCGCTTAATCGACAAATTTCACGATTTTCCGCAGGTGATCGAGGAAATTCACGATTTTATTAGTTGCCTGATCGACGTTATTAGCGATTTTTCCTCTTCCGACCGATGAAATTCGCGATTTTATTAGAGCCTACTCGACGTAATTAGCAATTTTTACGCATGAGAACAACAGAATTGCTCAATAGCATTATTCCTGTCTCCGACCAACGAAATTTGCAATTTTTCGGTGTCCGATCGACGAAATGTGCACTATTCCAACCCTTAATTGACAAAATACGCATTTTCCCACCCCAGATCAACGAAATTCGCGATTTTTGTGTGGGAAGATGAAACTCTTGATTTTTTTTTTCTCTGGCTAAACTAATGAAATT
The DNA here is from genome assembly GCA_964019185.1 of Maratus speculifer. NCBI lineage: Eukaryota > Metazoa > Arthropoda > Arachnida > Araneae > Salticidae > Maratus > Maratus speculifer. The sequence continues at coordinate 26,899,163 of OZ025296.1, forward strand.
TACGATTGTTTCGTAGCCGATTAATGAAATTTTTATTTTTTTCCTTGTGTCATCGATAAATTCCCGATTTATCCGTGCCTTATCATGATTTTTTCGTCCGTGCCCGATCAACGATATTCGCGTTTTTTTAATGCAATAAACCGAGAAAACATGCTTTTTTTTTTTTTTTTTTTTTTTTTTTTACATTGATGAATTTAATTGGCAATCTTTTCGAGCATCATCAACAAAACTGGCATTTTTTTTCTTGCCCGATCAACGAAATGTGCGATTTTTCGTGTAAGATCGACAAAATTCACGATTTTTCCATGCCTGATCGACAAAACTCGCGAATTTTCTGTGCCCGATCATGGAAATTTGCTATTTTTTCTGAGCTTCATGGACAAAATTCGCAATTTTTCAATATCTGATGAGCAAATCTTGCAATTTTTCCAAGCCTCATCGACAAAATTCGCTTTTTTCCCACACTTAATCAATGAAATTGGCGATTTTTGTGCCGAATAATGAAATTTGCGATTCTTAAGTGACGAAATTTTATATTTTCCCGCGGTAAATTGTCGAAATTGACGATTTTTTCCTATGACATGTACACAAAAACTGCAATTTTTTTCAGTTGTAAATTGACAAAACTAGCGGGCCACACATTAACCCATCACGGGCCACTTTTGGCCCGTGGGCCACAGGTTGTGCATCCCTAATTTAGGTAAAAAAAAAATGTTATTAAAAAATTACAATAATTACATTTTTATACGGTTTCGTGGTCCTTTAAGTGATATTTAGTACATTTTTCCAACTACTCTAACAAGTAAGAGAAAAAAGGTCTCATTCATCTTAACATTAAAATTGACCGAGTTATGAAACTTTAGATTTCATGACTTAAACCACTTTTCTGTAAATGAAAACGGATCAGTTGGACTGAGCTTTAAGGGAACATACACTAAGTGCTTAAAAAGTATTATAAAGGGTGTTTATTTCCAGAACAATCCAATGGCTACTTCCTAAATCATTTGTGACAGACATATACTAGTTCCAATCACAAAAATGTTTTAAATGAGGTAAAGAAATATTTTTAAAGTGATTTAACTAAAGGTGTTGCCACTGTATAAATTTTACGATAATGTTAATTTTAATTAATTAACTTCTAGATTGGTTAAAATAACTGAAGACGTGAGTTTCAAAATTCTCTTTTTCGAGAAAATTGAATTTTGAAAATTGCAAAAAACCTTTAAATGTGTTCATTGGTTTTCATTATAAATTTGGAGATTGTAGAATTAAATTAGTACAGGATTGGTATAGACAGATAGAAAAAACAAATGCAAGAAGGCGAGTTTTGAAATTCACATCCTCAATTGTATTTTTACATATGTTTTATTTTTTCAGGACATGAAACTGTTTCTTTTCCTGATTTTATTTTAAAAAGCTGTGTTATTTTGATAAGCTTTTATTTTACTTAAAACGTTCCTATGTATGTTTTCCTAGTTTAAAGTTTGTATTTAAGTTTTAATTCACTTCCTAATATCTGATCAAGGTTCAATTAGCATACTTATTTATATCCAATGACAATGTAATATTAATACTATTTTAGGTGTGTACCATTTATTTATTTCATAGGATTACACAAATTCCATTAAGTTAAGTGTTCTAATAGAATTTTAAATAGGTATCATTTTGTAATCAATTGTGACTGTTGCTTTTCATATTTTAACAAAATTTTTGTTATTTGTTTATTTATATTTTTAGTACAAGTTGTGTATTTTGCTTTAAAATGAACACATCAATATATATTTAAAAATAATATTGTAAAAATTATTTTACTCTCAATGTTTAATATTAAATTTTTATATCTGACGTTTATTTTTATTTCCAGTAAATTTGTGACTGCAGCAGAAAAGATGCTTCAACTTTAAACAGATTATTCGGTCAGTTTTAATTGAAGAGGAATGGAACTTTTTTGGCTTACTAGTTAGAGCAGTGATAAAAATTTACTAAATATCACTTATAGGACTAGGGGACCGTATAAAAATTTAATTATATACTTTTTAAATAAAATTTATTTTGACTTAAATTGCTTAAAAAACAATTCTTTACCTTTTTAAAAGCATTTTTGCAACTGGAACTATATGTCTATGACTAACAGTTTAGAAATTAGCCATTGGCCACCGTTGAGAGTGGACACCCTGTATATTTGAAAAAAAAAAAAAAAATTAGATTATCTGCACTAGCTTATAATGCACAGAAAAAAAAAAAAAAAAAAAAGAGTATTAGCTTTTAATCTATTTGTAATGGGCAGAAAACTATATAACAGTGACAGTTTGAAAAATAGTCTTTATTTGACTATATTTAACACAGTTAAATTCCATCAAACTACAAAATCCATCACAGTTAAATTCCATCAAATTACAAAAGTGCAAAAATCATTATTTTAATATTAAAATTTACAGTAACAGACTTGACAGTGAAAAAAAATACCAACTTTTATGAAAGCTGATTCTTGCCACTATTACATTGCTTAACAATTGAAGAGTAAAAAATGGCAAATAGTAGTTATGTGAATAGTTTAACTATATTGCCGAATATTTGCTGCTAACTTCAGGCAGAATTAGAAACCTATTTTGACTAAAATAATCACAAGGTAACAGACTTGATGCAAAGTGAGGGACAAAATATTTTTGTTAATTTCTTAAAGAAAATATTTCTTGTAAACAATTTTTTTCATTTTTATAGAACACTAACAGTTCATATTTAAAATAATTAAATCTCTTTATTTAAAATGTTAAATTAGATTTAAAAAAATAACAGTTAATTACACAAATTTTGGGATGGGACGGGTATTTTTGCTTTTAATCACAATTTTAAAGATTTATATCTCCAAAATTTTTATTGATTTTTTTAATTTTTCATGTTAGAAATGTTCAATATAGTCTTCTTTAGCTAATGCATAACTAAAATCAAACTTTAAATATTAATTTATGTTTGAATTTTCTTCTTTTTACTCTTGGACAACATATGTGAGGGAAATTTGAAAATGGCCCATATACTCAAATGTAGCAATAGAATAAAGATAGACTATTTTTAACAGGAAATATGTTATGGTTGATTGATACCAACAATATGTTTAATCTTTGGGGCTATTAGAACATTTTTCAAGAAATTAGACAGGCAGACACATACCAGCCAAATCATTTATAACTACATTTGGAAATGCCGCTTTCTAATACAGATAAAATAAATGTGAATACAGTTCAGAAAAGATACTACTTTAATTGCAATGGGTCAGTTAACATGTTCGCTGACGATAACTTTGCCCACCATGTTAAATGATTGAGAATTTTACATGCCAGCGCATGACCGACAGCAAATGTGTTAAGCTAAAAAATCATACAGTAAGTTTTTAATTGACTTGCAGAAACAGGATTAAAAAGAAAAAGTAACAAGAAGAGTCTAAACTTTTATGTTATACATATAAAAGTCATATTTTTCAAAAATATTAATTAAAGCATAATATCCAAAACAAGTGTGAAACATTGCATACTTAGGTTTTGCTTTTTGGAGATTACATAGATAATTTAATATAGTATTTTCATAAATTGAAGTATTACTTTATTTGTCCTTTTCACAGGGATGAGAGTGAGAAAAAACAAAAAAGAGTAAATTACGCACGAGGTAAAAATTGAGCAAAAATGTTGAAATAACGCGTGAGATAAAAATTGAGAAAAAAAGTTGATAAAACATGCAAAGTAAAAATAGAACAAAATGATTTACAGGGTTGCCACTCTAATCTTCAAAAAAAATTCCCTGTATTTTCCCTGTACTGCAACGCGTTTATTCCATGTCGAGTGCAAAAAAATATATGCGTGTATGAAGGCTAATTAGAAATTATATAATTTGCCATTACCAAATTCCCTGTCTTTTCCAGATTTTTTAGGATTTTTTAAAAAATTCCCTGGAATTTCCCTGTTTTGGGAGGAGATTTAAAATTCCCTGTGTTTTCCCGGTTTTCCAGGTTGCGTGTCAACCCTGATTTAAATCAATGTGTGTTAAAAAAGTTAAAGTGAAAATGGTACATTAAATATAGATTGTCATTATTTAAATTGAAGCACGCACACACATATAATACAAAAATACATTAAAATAAAATAAGAACACAAATATAAGAATGGGTAATGAAATTTTATTCAATAATTTTGATATGTAAAATATATCAATATGAAAAATTTTCAAAAATGCACAATTATTCTTTAAAAATTTTATAAGAAAATTCATTTAAAAATCTACCTTTAAAATAACTTACAGTACAGTCATAAAACTCCAAATTTGGCTTAAATCTGTTTGCATCCAGTAAGGAAAAGAATTAATTAGTGTATAATTAGAATTTAAGCAAAGCAGAAGTGCATATTTCCCTAAAAAAAGCTGTATTTCATTTGGCGATTTATAACAGAATTTATTATCCCCACTAGGCGAATGGTGATCGATCGCATTTTTTTAATCGCCATGTGGTGACTGTCAATTTTCGACTATATTTGATCATGGGTACAAGTTTGAAATTTTGCCAAGAATTTTGCCTGAAAATATTTTGAATCACTGCCCCCTCCCTCCCCCTCACGAGTGAACAATAAGCACATGCATGATTAAAGTTTTATCCACGACCGTTTGACGAAATTCCCTTTTTCCAAGATTTTTTGACAGGAATCACGTCTCTATCGAGATCCTTAGACCAAAAATCGTGTTTTTTGCAATCATTTGACAACAATTCGTGATCCTTTGGCAAAAATTCGCGACTTTTTCGCAATACTTGAACAAAAATTCGCGACTTTTTTGCAATCCTTGAACAAAAATTCGCGACTTTTTTGCAATCCTTGAACAAAACTTCGTGAGTTTTCGTGATTTTGAAAAAAAAAAAAATTTGTGACTTCTTCGCGATCCTTTGACAAGATTGGGTCTTTTCCACGATCTTTTGAGAAAAGTCGCATCTTTTCCTCGCTCCTTTGACAAAAAGCTGCGTTTTCTTGGCAATTCTGATAAAAAATTGCACTTTTTCCACTATCACTTGACAAAAATCGCATTTTTTTTGCGATTCTTTATAAGAGAGCATTATTTTTGCGATCTTTCGGCAGGAATCGCGTTTATTTTGCTTTTTTTTTTTTTTACAAAAAACGCGTTTCTTTTTGCGATCTTTTGTCAGAAATACTGCCTTTTTCGTCATCTTTTGACAAAAATCACGTATTATCAGCAATCTTTTGAAAAAAAAAAATGTGTCTTTTTTCACAATCTTTTGACAAAAATCGCATTTTCTCTGCATTTTTGACAAAAATAACATTTTTTTCCACGATCATTTGAGGAAAATCATGTCTTTTCCGTGATTCCTTAACAGAGGCTGCATCATTTTTGCAATTCTTCGATGGAAATAACGTTTTTCTTGAGATCTGTCGACAGAAATCACATTTATTCCACAATTTTTTGACGAAAAACACGTCTTTTTACAATGTTTTGAATGAAATAGCACTTTTTCCTGCGATCTTTTGGCAGAAATAACATCTTTTTTTTTGCAATCATTTGACACAAATCACGTTTTATTCATATTCTTTTGACGAAAAATCGTGTCTTTTTTCGGGATCTTTAGGCAAAAACGCATCATTTTCGCAATGATTTTTCACCATCGGAGATTTTTTGACCATTTTTGACTAATTTTGTTGTGAAAAAAAATGGTGGCGTGGCCGAAAAAATAAGAAAAATTGTGGAAATCCGTGGGTTCTGAAAATAAATAAAAAAGCGGAAATCTGCAGATTTTGAAAATAAGCAAAACGCGGAAATCCGCGTTTCCTCGGAAAATTGACATGCCTATTTTCTGTTGTCTAGTGTTAAACAAGCTTTAACCCTTTTGGTCTCATTGCCTCATTAAAGTCTTTTTAGTATATCAATAATATCTTTTTTTTTTTTTTTTTTTTTTTTTTTTTTTTTTTTTTAAATTAATCATTCGGTTTTTATCAATATTTTAAAATAAAACTTACCTTTTCTTAGCCAGGTCCCAATCCTTGAATTCATTTAAAGTTTTCATCTGTTTAAATTTAATTGTCAACTGCCGGCTATAATAGACTTCTGATAAACGACACTACCATTGTAAATAAAATTTTCCTTACGTCGTAGTATGCTGATACGTCCATAGATAGCATCGCGATCTCGTCACGTCGATCGCGTCACTCCCGTCATCCCATTCCTTGCAATGGACTGATCCTAGATTGTTCTAGTGAGAGGGCGTTTTCTCGGCACGTGCCTATTCAATCAAAGTATAAATACTGGGGAAATCTCTTTCAGCTTCGCTTGTTTTTAAAAAGGTTTTTAAACCTCTCTTGAAAATGGGAAGCTTTTCTGCTTTCCTTGTTTTAAATAGATCCTTTCAATTAGATCATTTTTTGAAATGCAGCGTTGGTAAATATAGATTTTTATCTTAAATTAAATTATGATAGAATGAAATAATTAGTTTGTTTTTCAACCTTTAAAGACATATTTTAAATTAAAGTAACTTCCCATAGTGCTGGACATTTTTAAAGTTGTATTTTGAATTTGTGAAAGATTAATTTCCTGGATATCTGAAATATTACTGTCTGCATTATATCTGTTTTTAATGAAGAAATAAATTATGGATTGCTATTTTTAAGAACTGTATCTTCATTGTTTTAACTCAATTTAAACCACTTTTGCACATTTACATCCTTCATACAGCTAATTCAGTTGATGGCTTCTCATAAGCATAAGTTTGCATTTCCAAAAGTGCAAGTTTAATGGCTCTGCAAATGTGTCAAGTTGTATAAAGTGAATGTGGTTTACAGTTAACTGCATTCTTGACACTTTCAACAAGATTTTTTTGTGTGTGTCAAGCAAAAGGTGTGTGCCATTTTATCGCATTTAAATTATAATTTATATAAGTTGAAATCTTTTACAAACTAATAAAATTGAAAAAATCTAACTATTAACTCTAAAAATCATTTAAAAAAATCATATGAAAAACAAACTAGATAAAATCAGATGTAATGAAATCATTAATAAATGAAAAAAAAAAATCTTAATGAATAGACACAATAGATATAAAATAAAATAAACAATAAAACCCATACTTCATTTAATCTATCTTGTTTTTTTAAAGATCCCTTAGCAGCTTCCTCTTCCAGTTCTTTCATTTCTTTCAAAAGTTCTTCTCGTTTTGTATCAGATTTTAAAACAACATCAACTGCTGGAGTATCATCAGCAACAACCTCTATTAATAGAAAACATAATTGGCATATTTATTTCATTGAAAAGCAATAAATTATGTTTTTCATATAAAAAATTTATCTTATTAAATTTATCACATAAAACTTGTATATTATTATACATTTTATTGCATAATACAAGCAAAAGGTGGAACAAATAGAATTATAATCTGGAGAATGCTATATATGAGGACCCCAGAAGTCAATGGATTAACTGACAAAATTGAAAAAATTGAGCTAAATGCACGGGCTACCTGGAAATAAGTTTATTTATTTGTAGGTAAAGAGTTACGAGTGATTTTTGAATTATGTATTGTATTTTAGGGGTCAGTTTCTTAACCTCTTTCCCGAAACTGTGAAATGCATGGAGGCCAAGGGGTGTAAATGTAGTTGTATCCGTTGATGTCTATATAGCTGAAGCGTGACCAACGACATACAAGGCCAGTTCATGATTCTGAAAATGATCTAGGCCTTTTAGCATTTTGAAACGGCGATTGGTACAAAAAGACGACCACATGTCGATTTGTACCAATCATAGTTTAAAAATTATTTACTCTGTGTAACTAGAAATGGGAATGCTCGGGGAAAAAAAGGGGGAAAGTTGGGAAATTTTTTTTTTCTCAGGGCTTTTCCAAAGGCTTATTTTTCAATTTTTCCAAACAGGAAAAATTGAAATTTCATTTGTAAAATAATATATTGAAAATTTTGTAATAGCTACATTCTCATACTTTTTATTTTATTTATTTTTATGTTGAGTGCCCCACATAAAAACATTAATGTGGATAATCTGATCTCTCAGCAGAAATCTGTTTGCAAAGACTTGAAAGGATCCTTCACATTTTTTTCTTCTTTGAAACACAAGACCCTTCACAAAATTTCTCTTAAAAATGGACATTTCAGAAAAAAGTTTAATATCCAAATTCAATCTTTCACAAATGCAATGATTTGAATAAATAAAATCTCATGACATATTGCAGCTGAATCTTATCAAGTTATATATATGTCTGAATATTATGAAAAATGTCTAAATAGGAATCTAAATATAGTAATTTTGAATTCACAAATTCCAATTATATTTTGTACAAGTATATACAAAAAGTTCTTAATTTCAGAAAAACAGAATTATATGAAAAAAATCTAGATACAATTAAATGCAAACTTCTCTTGTTAAAAATGAATTCATGTGCAAAATTATTTCAATAATATGTCGATTAATAAAAATGGTAAAATTAAAAATTTAGCATAAAATTTCAAGCATGCATTTATTACTTTCTTCTATGTTTACAAAAAGTAAGTACTGAATTCTTGAAAAACTTTATTTCCAGTTTTTGATGGATTTATACTTCAGAAGGAAAATATCAGACACTCTGTAAGTCTGTATGTGACAAAAATTTTATGGGTGCTCTATCTGAAGAACTGATGCACATAATTTAACAAAACTTTAGATTTAAATACACCTTGATATAAACTTAATGTTTAGTTATTGGTGTATATTACCCAACACATGGTGCTGCTATGCTGCATTATTCACGATTTTCACAATAGCTCTATCTCAAGAACCAATGTACAGATTTTCATAGAACTTACGATTAAGTTAATCCTTGATATGATTTGATACTGATTACTTTTTGGTATAAATTGTTCAACAGAGGATGCTGCTATACTGCATTATTCATAATTATCGCAATAGCTTTATCTCAAGAACTAAAAAGGATGATTTTCGATCAAACTACACATTCAGTCAGTTCCTTATATAAATTAATGTTGTTTAGTTTATGTAAATTGCCCTGTAGGTGGCTGTACTATGCTGCATTTTTCATGATTTCGCTGTAGCTGATTAATTGAATGTTTTTTCAGGGTGTTGAATCTACAAATGACCTCCATTTCCCTCCATAACATAGAGTAATGTTGCAAAACATGGGCAGTTTGCATTAGAAAAGTACAACTGTGATTGAAAAAATCCATATTTTATTACAAATAACTATGTTCAAAATCTTTCCCTCTTGATAAAACTTTGAATTTTAGTAGTTGTCTGAAGCATAATAATAGAAGTTTATCGCTGTGTGTAACTACTTTTGTTCAATCCTTAAATTCCTAACATTTTCTATTTGTAGTATTCTGTTTTCATAACTTTTGAGTTCCACTATTAGAAATATGAAATTTCTATATGGAAACATTATTGAATATGGTTTCTTACTCAAAAATTAGATACCAGATTTCAGGATAAAAAGAGAAATTTTATGTTTAATTAAACTTTTTAAAAATATTTTCCTGGTTTCAGTGAGTAAAAAATCTAACAGTCAATAAATCCTATGCTATTTTTTAGTTGCAGACCTGAGTAAGTCAAACTAAAACTCATTTTTGTTTGAATTTAGATTATAAAACTAAATTAAAACTTTGAGTTGAGATTGGAAAGCTATACCATATCTGCAAACATGCCAATTTTGAAAACCTTACAATTTTTACGACGTGTACTTACATGCTTAAAAAAGCATAACCTATCCATATTCATTGAAAAAAAAAAAAAAAAAAAAAAAACTAATTTCATTTCATAACAATGTTTTTTATACTGTATTCGTAGGGCAAGATTGTGTTTTCAGATGAACTTCACAAACAAACATGGTACAATTGTGACTGCATTTTCAGAATTTAGCATTGCCAACTTTTATAGTAACTCCCCCCCCCCCTTACCCCTCCAAGGAAATCCGATTGTTTTTTATCACTTTCCATGTGCAATTTTAAAATCTGTCTAACACACGGCGCAGTGAGCATAAAGTTATCCTTTACAAGATTCCATTATTCCCGTGTATAATTCCCTTCTATGAGTTATAAAAACTTGATAACAGTGTTTCAGTTTAGAATTTTCCATACTGTAACAGTAATGGAAAATACTAATGGAAAAATAAAAACAAATATTCTGAAATGTTACAGCAGATGTAAGTAATCATACAGAGCTAATTATGCCTTTTTTTCTGCAAATCTTTGATGAAATTTGCATTTTTCCTGCGATCTTTTGCAAATTTTTCAATTATCTTTTAATCAAATTGGCATTTCATATGCAATCTTTTCACAGAAATTGCTTTTTTCTGAAATCTTTTCTTGAAATCGCCATTTTTTTCTGTGATCTTTTCATGAAATTTACATTTTTTATCTGCGATCTCTTTACGAAATTTGAGTTTTTCCCTGCGTTCACTTCATGAAATCGACATTTTTATTCACAACCTTTTCTCAAATCACAATCTTTATATTTTTCTGTGATCTTTTCACAAAATTTGCATTTTTTCACAAAATTACCATTTTTATTTGCAATCTTTTGATGAAACTTGCACCTTTTTATGTTTTTACAAAATACCCATTTTATCATCATCTTTTGAAAAAAATTGCTTTTTTTCAATGATCTTTTGATGAAGTTGGCGTTTTTTCCACAATCCTTTGGTGAAATCTGCATTTTTTCTCAAAATTCTTTGAAGAAATCGGCTGCTTTTTTTCTGCGATCTTTTCATGAAATTTGCATTTTTTGTAGTTGTTTTTTCATCTGTACAACTGTACACTTAGACCAAAATCTGTACATAGCAAGGCCCCGAACCATACAAGTTGGCAACTATGAAATCTATATATATACATAAGAACTTCCAAGAAATTTTTGTTCATGGTGATTCGAAGATGTAGTATTTTGTTAAGCAAAAATTAAGTCTTATTACAGAAAATTTTACAATTCAGTAGTATTTTAACAGATAACCTCAAAACTATGAGTAAATATTATTCATTTGAAGAGTAATATATATGTATATAAAAATATATATAAAACATTACTTGTATTACAATATATGAACCATTGAATTTAATAACTTATACCACATTGAGCAAATATATATATAAGCTTGGTTAGCAGTTGTCTATATTAGGGATGCACAACTTGTGGCTCGCGAGCCAAAAGTGGCCCTCGATGGATTAACGTGTGCCCCGCGAACTTTGCCAATATACTATTAAAAAATTGCAATTTTTGTGCATAAATCGCAGAAAAAAAATCGTAGAATTTGAAAATTTACTGCAGAAAAAAATAAAATTTCATCAGTCACTTAAAAATCGCTTCCAAAGTCTATTAAATTCCATAGGTCGCACACGGAAAAATCACAAATTTCATTAATCAAGTGCGGGAAAATAGCAAATTTTGTCAGAGGCTCAGAAAAATAGCAAATTTTGCAGATCAGGGACGAAAAATATCGCAAATTTCGTTGATAAGGAACAGGAAAATCCTGAATTTTGCGTTGATGTGCAGAAAAAGTGATAATTTTGTTGATCGATTGCAAAATAATTGTGAATTTTGTGAGTTTGGCAGGAAAAAAAGAAAAAATTTAATCTTGCCACGTAAAAAATGCAGATTTCGCCAAAGTTAGTTAAAAAGAAAAAAAAAATGTGAACTCCGTTGACTGGCCACAGAAAAATATGTATTTTGTTGATTGAAACACAAAAAACATGAGTTTCATGGATCAGTTTCTGAAAAATCGCAAATTTCATTGCGAAAAAAATTGCTGATTTGGTCGATCAGGTTTAAATAAAATCGCAAATTTCTTCTATTGGGTGCGGAAAATCGTGAATTTTGTCTATCAGGTTCGTAAAAATCGTGAATTCTGTCAATTGGTATTATAAAAATTGCAAATTTTGTCGATAAATTTCATAAAAGTCACGAATTTTATCGATCATGTGAGGGAAAAATCAGGAATCTCACCAATCAACTTTGTTAAAATCGCAAATTTCGTTGATCAGTTTTGTAAAAATTGTGAATTTCATCGATTAAAATTTGATCATTTTGGTGATCGGCTTCGTAAAAATTGCAAATTTCGCTGATCAGATGCGTAATTTTATTGATCGGCTCCATAAAAATCGCGCATTTTGTTGATTAGGTGTGGAGAATTTGTGAATTTTCTGGATTAGTTTCGTAAAATTCACCGGTCATGCGAAGAAAGTTAGTGAATTTCGTCGATCCCCTTTGTAAAAATCACGAATTTCATCAATTGACTTTGAAAATTCGCGAATTCCGTCAATCGGCTTAGCAAAAATCACTACTTTTATTGATCACGCTGAAAAAATGGTAAATGTTTTTGATCGGCTTTGTAAAAGTTGCCAATTTTGTCGATCATGCAAAGGAAAATTGTGAATTCCGTCGATCAGCTTTATAAAAAAAAAAACAATCAACTTCATAAAAATAGTGAATTGCGTTAATCGCCTTTGTAAAAATTTAATTCCATTGATCTGTTTCGGAAATATCGGGAATTTTGTTGATGATACGAGGAAAATTTCATGAATTTTCTCAATCGGTTTCATAAGAATTTCCAATTTTGTTGATCAGGCACGGGAAGATTGTGAGTTTTGCCGATTGGTTTCATAAAAATTGCGAATCTTGTCGATCAGTTTCATAAAAAAGTTGAAACTTTATTGATTGGACGCAGAAAAATCAGGAATTTCATTGATCATGCACTTAAAAATCTTGTTGATCGGCTCCTTCTTTCTCCTTCACTCATAAAGCTTATTTATTTTTTTCAGTACCAGCCTCTTATGTTTGTTTTTTAGCACTTTTAATAAAACAAAATTTAGTCTTCTGAATAAAGTCAAGGAATATTATTACATAATGAAAATAATCCTTACTATATCTGTTATATATACAAAATGTAAAAACTGCCGTGTATCCTTACCAGCTGAATTGGATATTTTGACTGGGTAAGCGAACTTGAGTAACCCCTCCCACACTGCCCTCTGAAACCATATTTTTTATCCGATTATAGTCCACAGATCCCCTCCTCAAAATCGAGTTTTCTTCATGTTATTGATGTGGCCCTCGACCATTCAGACATATTTGTATATGGCCCTTCTCTTGTAAAGGTTGTGCACCCCTAGTCTATATTATTTACAACTTTTGTCATTATAGAATATTGTTAAAACATGTTTAACGCATTGTTGAAACAAAGTTGACAGAGTTAAAAAATATTTAAAATGTTGAAAATAAAACATTTATTTTTAAGCTGTGAGATTTACTTACAAATTCTAAAACTAGTTCATGAGATGCATAGTTTTAATTAAAAGATGAAATAGATATAAATTCACATGGTCAGATACGCATTGCACAAACTTTAACAACCTGACATATGATGCTATAAAATTGATAAAATAATTTTTAAATGAAAATAAAATCATACCTTGTTCACACAGCAGAACATCAATAGTGGGTGGAATGTTCAGTGACCGATTTGCAAGATGTTTCAGGAGAGTAGTTTTCCCATGTCTTTGAGAGGGGAAAAAAAAGAAAGGTTAGAAACAGGAAGAACCATAAAAAATACATTTAATCTAACAAGTTATTTTAGAAATTAAACCAAACAGAAATGTTAGGAAAGTAAAAATAAAATTACATAAATGCTAAATGAACTTTTATGCATATGGCATTTTTACAATTATTATTTCCCTAAAAATTTTAAATATGAACAAAATTCGACGTTAAAAAATAGGTTTTAAAATGCCCTTATAATCCATTCTTCATTCCAATCGATTTTTTGATTAAATTTTTTTAATTTAACTTTTTAGGTAATTTTTAGTGTTCTTTTTATATTTTGAGGTGATTTTTCCACATTAATGAAAGGAATATGGTTTCATTCTTTTAACCCAATATAGTTCCCAATTTTGTTCTCTTTTCAATGAAGTTTATTTGAAGTTCATACAGCAAATTTTATATTTTGAGCGAATTTTTTCAAATTTTGTGGTTATTTTTTACAGTGATAAATTGAATTTTGTTACACTCTTAGCTTAAGGGGGCTCAGGGGTTGATCAATACGGAAAAACATGTAAACAGAGCTCTCGCTCCAAGCCCATATAAAAACAGAATTATTCAATGTAATTAATTTAAACTTTCTGATATTTTAAAGGTATGTTTGTAGTCTTATAAAATTACAAAATGAAGTATTTCAATGTAATATAATAAAAAATGTAGCGAAATGTATGTAACACAATTTTCGAAAAAAAATTTATATGTTATATCACCAACACCAAAATATCTTAACATTGAATTGACTTAAGAACCTAATTTTTGCTTTAAAATGATCAGGTAGCTTTACTCTAGAGAATGAATTAAGGATATAAAAATCCCTCAAAAAACATTATTAAAAAAAAACTCTTAAATTTGAAAATTAAAAAAAACCCTAAAAAATACAGTAAAACCTCCATAACGGACACTCCCGAATAGCGGACACCTCTATTTAACGGACAGTTTTCCAATCCCCACTCCCAAATTCTAAATTTTTGTATGTTTACCCTCTGAATAACGGACATTCTAAATAGCGGACACTATTTTCAGCGATAAAGGATGAAAAGGTATTTTTTAACGAGAGAAAAAAAAATGAAAAAAAAAAAAGTAAAAAGGCCTCTTAATTTATCAGGGCAATTTGTTACAAATTTTGTGATAACAGAAAAATGTAGGGGGTGGACTGAGGAAATTTCTTTTTCACGTTCAGTGTTGAATTCAGGAAATTGCCTGGGTGGGACATCTCCTGGAGCATTCAAATTTCTGTATCCCCGGAAGATTTTATTCTTTTAATGATCAAAAAGCGCAATCCCCATTCCCGCCCGAAACTCTATAATGACCAATAATGTCATATTGAAAAACAAATTCCATGTAATCGGAAGCAAAAGTAAACTTTTGTAACATATTTTTTTTTATAAGGATGTAATAAACAGCAGTTAAAGGTGTGCACAATTTTATTTAAGTTTTATTGCTTAAAAAATAATTTTAATTTCTTATTAATCGTATAATAGAGGATTTAAGGCACATAGATGTCAATTAATGAAATATTAAGTATTTCTTAGCGATTTTTGTATCTCTGAGGTTTTCCCAATAGCGGACACCTCCGAATAGCGGACAATTTCTGCATTCCTGAGGTGTCCGTTATTTAGAGGTTTTACTGTACAACTTTTTTTCATTAAAAATACTCAAAATATTAAACTATCTAAAATATATTAATTCATAACCTAGATAATGATATTATATAGATGCAAAAAAAAAATTAAGCCATTCCATCAAATAGATTTTTTAAAATTTTGGTGTTAGTCGTCAAAAATCAAGTTTTGAGAAAACGCGACTTAAAGTTGAAATTATATGGGTGCGGCTATGAAAATGTTGATACATAAATGCTTATAACTCCGTTAAAAATGCAAATATTTTTATGCGATTTTTTGCATTGAGTTAAGAATTAAATGAATAATCAAATTAGATCATAAAAAAAAAATCAATTTTTTGAAAAGTTTTCAACTCCTTAGCTCCCTTAATGTTCTAATTTTTGTCTGTTAAGATTTTTCAATTTTAGTGAATTTTAATACAATTTTCAATATGATATTTTGCATCTAGTATCTGTTTTTTGTCATTCATGAAATATTTTTGATTATGTTTTGCCCCATCAAGAGGGAATTAAGACCCTTGCAATTTTTAAGGCATTTTTCAATGCTATTTTTAGCGTTGAGTTCTATTATGATTTTTTTGACATTCGGAAAATTAATTTTCTCTTTCAAACTTTTAACCTAATATAGAAGATTTCGTCATCTACGATTTTGACTTTTTAGCAATTTTTAATGCGATTTTAAAGTGATTTTTCACATTTTATGTTGATCTTTCTTCATTTTCAAAAAAATTTTCAATTACATTTCTTTATCCATTTGACACTTTGCCATTTTTTTAATATTTAGCGAATTAATATATTTTTCAATGCAATTTTTAGAAATTTTTTGATTTATGCAGCGATTATTTGACATTTGAAAAAGGATTTTGGTTTCAAGCTTTTAGCCAGATAAATTTTAATAATCAATGATTTTTTAATTTTAGCAATTTTTAATATGATTTTTAGTATTTTTTTAATGGTTCAAATTGATTTTTTTTTTTCCTTTATGAGGATTTTACGCTTACAATATTTTGCCCAATTTAGAGTAAATATCGACTACAGGGATACTTTTATATTTAGCGATGATGCAGTTTCAAAATCTAACAGTGTTTTTTTTTTTTCTTTTTTTTTGGGAAGGGGGGGGGGGGGCATTTAGAGAAGGAAATTGTCTTCAAAGTTTTAGCCTGACATAGTAATTTTTGCCATCTACAACAATTTTTCGTTATTTTTTACTGTTTGCATCATCAATATTTTGTGATTCAAGAAAGTGTTTTAATGTTTTATTGTGGTGTCATTACAATGTTTTTCACCATTAAAATGAATTTTGATTCTGGCGATGTTTTAATATTTAGTGATTCTGTATTGTTTAATGCGACTTTTAATGATTTATGTAGTCCAATACAATTTGACATTCTGAAAAGGAATTTGGTTTCATACTTTTAGCTTATTTTAGTAAATCTTGCCATCCAGCTATTTTTAATATGATTTTCAAAGCGTTTTTAAACTATTTGTCAAGATTGCAATTTCCAATGAGATATTAAGTGATTGTATGAACATTGCAGGGATTTTTTGGTTTTGATGGATAAACAGGGATGAGATTGACAAAAAAGTAAAAAATCTGAAAACTGTGCAAACGACATTTGAGCAATAATACTTGTGAATTTCAAGTGGAATAAATATTATAATAGCTATTAAAATTTATATATTACCAGGGTGGCTACAGAAATGATGAAAAAAAGTTCAGATTTCCCTGATTTTTATTATTAAAGAACATATACAGTGTTTTTTTATTTATTTTTTTTTTTTAACATATGCTGCTTTCTCATATAACACACTTATCCAGCTTGCAAATATCTTTTTTAGGGAGGAAAAAACAAAAATTGAACAGTATTTAATTAGCAGAAGTGCCAAGTATTACGATTTATCCGTGATAATTATGGATATGCAACAAAAGTTACATGATTACGGGCATCAGATAAAAAAATTGCTAATTTCATCACAGGATCGGTTGAAATAACACGAATTTCGACATAGAATTGTGGAAAAACATGAAATTTTGTCAAAAGATCGTATAAAATAACGCTCATTTCTTTAAAGTTTTGGGAAAAAAAAAAAAAAAAAAAAACACATTTAGTCAAACGATCGTGGAAAAGTGCAAAATTAGTCCTAAAGATCTTGTAAAAAATGCAAATTTCATCCAAGGCTTGCATAAAGAAAAGTAAATTTTGTGAAAGATTTGGGAAAAAGCAAGAATTTAGTCAAAAGATTGCGAAAAACATGCAAATTTCATCTTAAGATAATGAAAAATGTCCAAATTTTGTCTAAAGATCACGAAAAACACAAAATGCATAAAAAAAAACCACAAAAAGTGCAAATTTCGTCAAAAAATAGTGAAAAATATTTGAATTTTGTCAAAAAATTGCAAAAAACAAATTTCGTGGAAAAAAAAAGCAGATTTCGTCAAAAAAATAGTGAAAAAGTGCAAATTTTGTCAAGAACTCAGGAAAAAGTGTGCATTTCAACAAGAAATCGCGAAAACATGCAAATTTCATCAAAAGATTGATAAGATTGATGAATTTTGTCAAAAATTTGTGAATGAACTAAGTTTGAGACAATTGATGCAGACAGATACCGCTTGGCAGCAGTATGGCTTTATGTCTCTTTATCACATCTTATTATTGGTTTAAATGTAGCCTGTTTGGTACTAAATTAGTGTTGTTGGTAAGGTGAGAGCAAAAATATTTTTTCAGAGAGAAAAATTTACCTGATTTTTGAGTTTTTTAAAAAGTTCCCTGATATTTCCCTGATTTTTCCAGATTGATAAACTTCCCTGATTTTTCCTTGATTCCATGATTTCCAGATTCTGTAGCCACCCTGTAGTTATCATATTAATGTAAAGTTTATGCTCTGAAATATATTTTTACTTAAAGCAATTTTTGCCATTGTTTCAAGCACCACAGTGATTTTTTTCACACCCGAAAAAGAAATTATTTTGTTTCAAACATTAAGTCTAATATAGTGAATTTTGCCATCAATGATTTTTTATTTTTAGCGAATTTTAATACAGTTTTTAGCATTTTTTTGAGATTTTTTTTAATTTTGAATTGATTTTTTGACATTTTAGAAAGATTTTTGATTACAGTGTTTTAAGTCATTTTTTTTTTCTTATTAATAAAAGAATTCTAATTATAATAATTTACCCCATTTTAGAAAATTTTGTCCATTGCTATTTTTGAATATTCAGCAACTTTTAAAGCATTTTCAAATGCGATTTTAACATTTTCTCAAGTCCCAAGGTAATTTTTGGACATTCAGAAAAGGAATTGTGTATCAAATCTTTATCGTACAATAGGAAATTTTGGATTTCACAATTTTTGGAGTTCTGTGGCAACGCTTTAACAGAGTACAAGGATTTCAGTTTTTAACATACAGCCTCATTCAGTACATTTTGTCCTCTATATTATTTCAATTTAACCAATTTTTAACATGATATTCAATGGGATTTTTAAAGATTTTTGTCATTCCCTGTCGATTTTATGTTATTCGTGTAGGATTTCTGACTACCCCTTAATATTAAATTTTTACAACAGTAAATTTCAAATACTTGGCTTATTTCATTGCGATTTTCAACGTGATTTTTAGGATGATTTTATGACATTTGGAAAATGATTTCACTTTCCAACTGTTTGCCTTATAATAAATTTTCAATTGCAATGTTTTATCCCTTAATAGCAATTTTATACTCACGCTTTTTTACTATTTACGATTTCTCATTCAACTTTTCAACTTTCACAATGGTGTTTTGATATTTTTAAAAAAGGCAAAAACTGGTTAAAAATGGATAAAATGAAAAAAGTGTAGAGGACAAAATGTACTGAATGGGGTTAAATTCTGAATTCTGTTTCAGGCTTTTAGCTTAATAGGAATTTGGTTTCAAACATTTAACCTATTATGGTAAATGTTCTGCTCTCTAATTTTGAACTATAGTGATTTTTAGAGCCATTTTGATTGCAATTCTTTAGCATTTTTTCTTTTTTCAGAATTTGCAATATTTTTTGGAGATACGGAAAAGGAGTTCGATTTCAAATTTTAAACTAATGTAATAAATTTTCCCCTGTATGATTTTTGCTATTTAACCATTTTTTTAGCATTTCATGGCTTTTATCCATTTTGACCTGCATGATTTTTAAAATTTTTGTGCTTTTTCTTTTTAATGCCTTTTTTATGTTTCTTTGCAATCTACTGTGATTTTTTGACATTCAATGTTTAACCTAAATTAAATTCTGCCCTCTTTTCAATAAACTTTAATTGGATTTTGTATAGCAATTTTTGAAATTTTTCATGAATTTTTTTAATGTGATCTTTAGTGCGTTTTCACAATTTGCTCCATTTCTTTCTCATATATAAAAGGAATCTACTTTCAATCTTTTAGCCCAATGTAATAATTTGTTTTCTTCTTTCAATTAAGTTTATTCAAAACTTGTGCAGCGATTTTTAATTTTTTCACGATATTTTATTGTGATTTTCAGAGCTTTTTCGCAATTCATGTTTTTCTTTCTTTCTTCTTTTGACTTTGGAAGCATTGGACAAGTTACCTAGTATTAAATACATCTGTCTTATAATTAGCTACCAAAATTTTTATAACTTTCAAGAAATAAATTAATAATATTACGAATCATAATTTTTCAGGAATGTTTCTTAAAATTGTTTAAATATTTGGCATACTATAGTACATCCCCAATGTCATTGAAAAAACTTTTCACAAAAATATTTTCAAATGAAAATTTGAAAATACTTACAATTGTATAAAAGCATAAAAATTCCCTAATATAACAAATTTTACCTTTAACCTCTCGACTACATCATCAACATATCCAACTTTAATTTCATTATTTTCTACCACAAATATACTGTATGTGAACATAGTCAAGGAGTTAATTCATAACAAAAATTGAATGAACCAATTAGAAACTATATATGAAACAGACTTAAAATACACTTACCCATTAGGACCCACAAGACCATATCTTCTACCAGCAGTGATATGTAAGCTAGCATTTATAAACAAATCTTTACCTCGGGCAGAAATAGAAAAATTATCAACCTGCAAAATAAGGTAGCAAAAAATAAAAAAAATGACAGTAACTTACTTTTGATAATCACAAATACAATGATGCTCCAATTATCCAGATTTATGCAACCTGGATGCAATCCAAGTATACAGAAATCCAGATAATTAAGGGATTCATCAATAAAAAATTATGTTTTAAAAAATATTTTTCTCAAAAATCACTTTTGTTTACAAAGTGTGTAGTTGTAATTATTCTTATGTATGTTGTAAAAATGATCATTTTTATGACAAACAATAAAAATACAGTGCAATACGTAAACGCATTTAGAGATGTTAGCTGAAAATGGCCAACAAAGTTATTTTTTGGCTTCAGATACTCATTTGAATGCTGTTAGGTCTAATAAACACTTGATGGAAAGAAGTTGTTACATTTAGAGGCATTAGTTGAAAATGGCCAACAAAGTTGTTTTTTGACTCCAGGTACTCATGTTAAGTCTAACGAACACTTGATGGAAAGAAGTTGTACATTACACGATTACACTCATGTTTTATATTCTCCTATTACATCTATCTGTAATATTCAACACAGGGTGCTATTTTTGTGAAATTGTGAAGTTTTTCTTAAATTCATGAAATTTCCAATCATAATTTTGCCAATTTCAAATTATCAATGTATTCAGGTTTTAACTTTCAAACATAAAAAAAGCTTCTTTGGTGAATTCAACTGTTTATTTGCCGGCCAGATTTTATTTTTAAATGTTTAAATTTATAAAATGTTCAATTTGAAGATGAAAAAAATATGTTAAAGGTTTATTTAAATGACAAATAATTTTGTTAAGGATCCTGTTTTGGGATTAAAAAAGTTTGCGAAGGGTCCTGTTTTAAGAAAAAATATTTTGTGAAGAGTTCTTTGAAGAATCTAAAATTTTTCTAAACCTATCCCTGCAACACTAGCTGTTTTCAAATTAAGTTTTATTAAATCAAAATTTAAGAGTAGGGAATAGAAATATGTATAGATATTGAAGAAGAAACTAGAGCAATATTTAAAGCCCTTCCTGGAAAGATTTGTGTATTGAAAAGAACTTTGCATTTGTATCAGCTGATTAACAAAAGAGAAGAAAGATTTCTAATATATAAGGATCTCAATTGTTTCTGTAGGATTCAAAATAGCCATGGATTTTGCAATTGTTATAGTACTGTTCATCAGCAAGTTCATCTGAATTTGATGATGATGAAATTTAAATATGTCAACTTGTTATAATATTTAGCAGAAGATAAATTAAAGACCCTAATTTGAAAAAAAATTACAACTGGTACATATTTGTTAATTCATTTCCTTAAAGGTATTTATTCAGATATAAATAAGTTGGAATTGCACAAAATGACATGGGAAATGGGAGACTATACAGAGATATAACAGAAGTAATTTATTCCATTTTTCATTATTGGGTGAAAAAAGTCCGGGCCAGGATTCGAACTAGGGAAGTATTGGCTGAAGCTGCCAATGCTCTACCAACTGAGCTATCCCTGACATGAACACTGGAGGACTATTTCACCCAATTAACCTCAACGATCACTTTATCTGGTCTGATACTCTGGATCAGTTCAACAGAATAAATCGAAGGTCAGTATATACAATGAAAAAATGGAATAAATTACTTCTGTTATAATTGATTTACCAATTGAATAATCGTGTTTAAAATTAATCTAATATACAGAGATATGTTTAGGAAAAACTTAGGTCCTTTAAAGATAAAGGTCCTTCACAAAATAATTTATCTTAAAACAGGACCCTTCACAAAATCATTTATCCCCAAACAGGACTCTTCACAAAACATTTTATCCAAAAACAAGAACCTTCACAAAATCATTTTATCCAAAAACAAGAACCTTCACAAAATCATTTCTCTTAAATAGACATTGATTTCACAGAATTTTTCTTCACCTTCATTTTCAACTTTTCACAAATTTAATCATTTTATAATAAAATCTGGCTTGTAAATAAACAGTTGAACTCACCAAAGAGCACATTACTTAGCTTTTTATATCTGAAAAATAGAACCTGAAGACAGCAATAATTTAAAATTCACAAAATTCTGACTAGAATTTTCAAAAATTTTCAGAGCAAAGTGCTGCATGTCCATCAAGTTCTCGAATATAACAAAGTGGCTTGAGAAACATTAGAAATTGTGGCTAAAATGTAAGGGCTTTTTATCTCTGATCATCAGATGTGTGTTCAAAATGATTGCAGAGACATTGAGACTTATAAAATTGACTGTGCATCAAATTATCATGGAAGAACTTCAAATGCGAAAAATTTGTAACAAGCTGTTTTTAAAATTGACCCAGTTCCAGGCAAAACATGAACCACTATATGGTCTCAATCTATCAATGCCTGCACCTGATTTTTTTCTATTTCATCAGTTAAAATCTAGCTTAAATGATTATTGTTTTGAATATCTAGAGAACATGCATTCTGAATAACATTCAAATTGAAGACTTCTAGGGGGCACATGGGTGGCACAGTTGTTGACAATCATGTATTATAATACAGAAGGAATGTATTTTGAAGAATAATTAATGTTTGTAAAATTATCTTCAAATAAATGAATTTTATGGAATCAGTCTCATTACTTACTGGACAGGCCATGAAAGACAGAACACAGATAGACAAATTGAAATTATAAACACTTTTTTATCTATGACTGAATGTGTTAAAAAGAGGGAAATTATTTAAAATATGGTCACAAAAGAAACATTTTTCAATTTATATTTCTTGTGTAGTTATTAATCTATACCAGGGGTGTCCAACGCGGTGCCCACGGGCGCCATGGCGCCCTTTTGAAGATTTCTTATTACCAGCATTTAAAAAAAATAAAATTCCATTTAAAAAATACTTCATTTAAAATCCTTGTTATTTGCTTCAGAGATATTTTTAAAGCCTCTAGTGTATTTCACGCATCGAAAGAAAAAACATACTTTAAAAATTTAGTCATATATTATTGTGTTTTCTCACTAATTTATATCTACTCTTTATAAAAAATCTTATGGAAATTATGACGACGCGGAAGTTGGTAAAAGTTGAAAATAACTTTTTTAATATGTCAAGATGTGAAATGTAGAAAAATAAACATTCCCCCTGCTCCTCCATGCAAGCCTAAAAATTCAAGGTTTTTTTTTTTTTTTTTTTTTTTTTTTTTTTTTTTTTTTTTGTCATGCCGGCCTATTGTTATTTTATAATATATGTAAAAGGTTGTCCTTTTCTCTACCAGATCTTTGAAATTTTACTTTTTTCCTCGCATTTTGTTTAAAAAACAAATCTTTAAAATCATGGGAATTTTTTTTTAATCGATGAAAGCTCTTCCAGGTGATGTCTTTGGACTTATCCGTAGATTGGTCTCTAATAAGGCTTTATATGTTTTTGTACTTTTTATAACAATATATTTGCATCTCCTAAATACATCAAGGAGTATTTTTGAGTTTTAAAAAATCTAAAAATATCTCTCATTACCATTCTGTTTTAATTATATGCGAGATTGCACTTTCTGGATCTTTCCACTACAAATAATTTGGAGTATCCTCTTGCAGAAAATCTATAATTTGAAATTTATTACTTCTTTACTTTTTGCGATTTTTTTCTATTTTACATGGAGCTGCGTCTTTATGTCTTCTATTGCGACACGTATTTACATATGCATTTCATTTGTGTATAGCTAATGGTACCGTGCGATGATTTTAATCCATGCTTTGAGCCCTGTTAATAATGGCGCTCTTCATTGTTTCCCAAGAGTTGACATGCGCCCCTGTATAGAGAAAGGTTGGACAGGCCTAATCTATACTAATAAAAGAACAAAACGCTCTGTGTCCGTATGTCTGCAATGGTTAGCGAAACCTACGGCATGCACAAGGTTCAATTTTTAAGTAGCTCAAAGTCTGTCCTGATGCACCTGCTATTTAGAATTGCAAAATTCTAATTATTAATCGAGTAATTAATTAACATCTAAAACTCACTTTCATCAAAAAAAATTTTTTTTCCATTTTATTCCCTTTGCTTGGTTATGGTTGGTTGGTTGTATAAAACTTTCAGAAAGAATTAAAACTAAAAGAATTAAAAAATGTGGGACAGAATTAAAAAAAAAAACTATTTATAAATGACCCCCCCCCTCCCCCCCAAAAAAAAAAAACCTTCAAATTTTATAGACTGGCAAATATTCAGTTTAACTGAGAATTTTGACCACAGCTGTTGTACGTGAGAATTTTGGCACTTCGTACATTAGAATGTATGTGGTTAGCTGTGTTGATGTAAAAAAAAAAAAATAAACAAAGCTTTTCTAAGAATTATTTTTTTAAATCATTGATTAAATTTAAATGTATTCTATTTAAATTTAAAATTTTATCATGGCTTTAATTTGTTTTTAAAACAAAAATAAAACGGCTGTTATGTGTACAATTGGGTCATTCCATGCCAAATCAACCAGTGACTCAACCTGACCCTTTCCAATTTCAATGAAACTGCTAGGGATCGTTCTCTATGATGATATAAATTAGAGCATATTTTTATTTTTTGTTTATCACTTTAAATTTTTATACAATTAATTATTTAAATTTTGAAAAATCAAATTTTGACTTGCATAAATATTTTCAATTTTGAATTTCTCAAGTTCTATCAAACATAGAAAATTTTATGACCACTCATTTCAAAGAGAAGTTTATAGGGTTTAATTTGATATGCAAGTCGACTATGTATAGTTAAAATAAATAAAATTTTAATTTTTTTTTAATTTAAAATTTGAAAATTTTTTAGATAGTCATTTTTAAAAATTTTGAAAAAATTGTATGTTTGTTGTAATATTATAAGCTTTAAATTCTGAAATTTTTAGAGTGGGATCTCTATGGGATCAGGAGTTATTAAATAAAAGCAAAAATTACCATTAAAATAACAATTTAATTCTGTCTAATTTGTTATTTATTTATGATTTGTATGGTAATTTTTAGCTTTTATTTAATAACTCCTGATCCCATTGAGATCCCACTCTAAAAATTTCAGAATTTAAAGCTTATAATATTACAACAAACATACAATTTTTTCAAAATTTTTAAAAATAATTATCTAAAAAATTTTCAAATTTAAAATTTTAAAAAATTTTAAATTTTATTTATTTTAATTATACATAGTCGACTTGCATATCAAATGAAACCTTATAAACTCCTCTTTGAAATGAGTGGTCATAAAATTTTCTATGTTTGATAGAACTTGAAAAATTCAAAATTGAAAATATTTATGCAAGTCAAAAAGTGCTGATTTTTCAAAATTTAAATAATTAATTGTATAAAAATTTAAAGCAATAGACACAAAATAAAAATATGCTCTTCTTTATATCAGCATATATAGGCATAGCCAGCCTTTTGAACGGGGGGGTGCCCAAATTTTTTAACCTGAACATGTTGGGTACAAACAATATCTTATGTAGTAAAACCTAATAAAACGGAACCCCATAAAACCTATCGATTTTCCGTTTTAGACAGGTTTTTATTTGCAAAAGATGTAATTGTGTGGTACTTCTTTTAAAAAGGGCCCAAACGCAATTTTTCATTTTTGAAGAAGGATGAGAAGTTGCTCAAAACTAAATATAATGTATAAGAAAAAGATATATAAACATAGATAATACATGATAGATATAAAACAAAGATATCCGTAAATATACATCTGTAATTATCACAAATTTTCATTTCAAACAGCAATGAAATACTAAAATAAAGAAATTCAACTTTAGTTCCCTCGTCATTTTGATCAAAGTAGCATTAAAATAACTTGTAGTACACAATTTAAAGTGCAAAAGAGTTCTTTCAATATTTTCTTTTCTACACATGAATAAATAAAATCTTCCGGCTTAAAAAAAATGACATGATCCCGTACGAATGTCAAAAAATGGACATAAAAGAAAAGAAATTTAATGAACCAACCAACCAACCTTCATATTAATTTGAATTTGGGGTAGCATTATTTCTCATTTTCAAAGGCAGCAGATTTGTACAACTCCTCACAAGAGATGACTTCGGGCTCCTTTTTCGAGACCCGGACCCGCCCGAGCCCGACGATTTTAATTCCGAGCTCGAAAGATTTATTGTCACCAGAGCCCGAGCCCGGTACCAAAAATATACGAAACAAAATGGTATGGTACATAAAATATGTTTCAAAAGTCATACTTCATTTTAAAAAAATTCTTACATGGATGTAATTTTTAAATGATAATTTAAATCCAGTCTTATCAAAATCCGTATAAAATAAAAATATACTTCATATTTAAAAGAGTTCTCATATTTTTTCCTCCTTTATCAAATAAATTTGATGGACATGTTTGTGTTTAATGAATAAATGCATGAAATTTGCAGAAATTACTATTTGTAAGCTGGCGAATCGAACAACGTTCTTCAATTTTCAGTAAAAAGCGTACATCTTTCCTTTTAATCGATTTCTTTCTCATAACAATCTTCTGTGATTGACAGGTACATGAAAATCAACGTAAATTTAAAAAAAAAAAAATCGATATTGTTGTTTTAAAGGTCCAATGTTTGTATAGAAAAAGAGGAAACACTGATCAATTGCTTTCTATCGGAATAACATGGTAATCATATTTACTTACGGAGAAAAATGACTTCAAAAAGGAACAGCGTCCCTAAAACGCAGAGTTCCTGATGACAAATACATATAATAATCACTAAAGTGATTTTCAAAGTTATTTTCATATGAAAAACGAGTATAATTCGTTCACAATCGATTAAATAACTACAAACCTCCAGCTAATTCTCGTCTACTAAAAAGCAGAAGAAAATATTACATTGGCGTCATATAACTAAATAATAAATAAATAAACGATCCCATTAAAAAATATCTTCTGCTAAAGAAAAGCCAACTAAAAGCAAGTTCATTGTTGTGTTGGCGCCGTATAAATACATTGTCGCCGGAAATTTCGTAGACATAAATCTGTAATTATCTCAAATTTTCATTTGAAACAGCAATGAAATTCCAAAATAAATAATCAAGCATTCAGTTCCCCGGTCATTTTGATAAAGAAGAATTAAAATGAGTTGAAAAGGAATAAGTAGGCAATTTTAAGCGAAAAAAGTTCTTTCAATCTTTTCTACACTGAATAAATAAAATTTTCCGGCTTCAGAAAAAAATGAGCCCATGCTCAAAGACTCGAATAAAAATAGAGCCCGAGACCGTGTCAGGCCCGGGCTGGGGCTTTCGTGTTCGGGCTGAGCCCGTCTTATCTGTCCTCACCCCCTCCGTTCTCCAGGCTAATCACATGGTGGAATTATCGTTTCACATCTGTATTTCCTTTCATTTTTTTTTTCTCGTATCGAGGCTTTAGATTACAAAAGCAAAGATATAAATAGTTTCTATCCTTATCGAGAATTTACGCTAATTTTTTATGGAGTTGCAAAAACATGCATAAAAAAGAACGGCGTTTAAAAAAAAAAAAACTTTTATAAACAAAAGACATCAAATTGGGATTATAAAACCAACTTTTTGACTAACTGTGATCAATACAGATTCTAGTAAATATTCTAGTTTTAAAAAAGATGAACAAAATAATTTTCTTAAAAATAATAAAAAAAAAAGAATCTGGGTCTTTCTAGGTTTTCTGGATTTATCTTTTATCACATTTCAAAACATAGACTGTTAGTTTTGATTAACTAATTGAACTAACTTTGCTTTCATTTTTTTTTCTTTTATAAATTTTGATTTTTTAAAATAATCTTGGATCTGCGCGAGCGGGGGGGGGTGCCCGGGCACCCAGGGCACCCCCCCCTGGCTACGCGCATGGCATAGAGAATGATCCTTAGCAGTTTCATTGAAATCGGAAAGGGTCAGGTTGAATATTGAATTTTTTTGGTTGATTTGACATGGAATGACCCAATTGTTCAAATCGACAGACGATTAATACACCATAATAAGTTATCAAACAGCAAAGAAAATTATGCATTAAAAATAGTCACTAAAAGAATAGTAGCAAAACTGGTTACAATCGTAATGTTTAGACTTATTAACACATAACCCGATCCACACCAGAAAAAAATACAGATCATAATCTGATCTGAGCAAGACAAAAATTCTGTGAGCATAAACGGAAACCAAATCAAAAAATATTATTTGAAAAAACTATGGATTTGACATCTGACCCGAATCAAATTTGTATTCCACAAAAATGTTCAAATAAAGCATAACCCGATCCGAACAAGGAAAAATAATTTTCTTTGAGGTGTAATTTGACCCAAACCTAAATATTTTCTTTAAAAAAAAAAAATATGACCTGAACGAAATCTGAAACCGATAAAAATATTCCAAAGAAATATAACCCGATCCGAGAAAGACAAATTAATTTCCGTGGACATAAACCAGATTCGAACCTAAAAAATTAAATTTGAAAAAACCTGAAATTTGATTCAAACCTCATCTGAATCCGACCAAAATATTCAAAAGAACCATAACCGGATTCAAGTAAAACAAAACAATTTCCGTAAACATGAACCCAATCCGAACCTAAAAATGGAATTTCAAAAAATACCTGACATTTGAATGGAACCAAACCTGAACCTGACAAAAATATCCCAAAAAACCATAACTGAGTCTGAACAAGACAAAAACTTTGGGGGATCAATTTTATTAGAAACAGAAACCAAATAAGGATTATATGTAAGTAAAAATATAGCACAAATTTTCCTAAATAAGAAAGTAAATTTTTAAAATTACCCCAGAAAATATGTTAGATAGTTATCTTTATAAGATTTCATTAAACAATGTACACAATTTTATTCAAACACATTTAAATATCCTACTGAAAAAGTATATAAAGCATTCAATATTTTGACATTCACCTTGATAATTCTCATTACAGGTAAAAAATAATAGCGATCAGTTAATAAAAACTAGTCAGATATAAAAACTATCAGTTATTAAAATGGGTAAGTATGATCACAGATCACTCAGAGGGTTTCATTTAATATTCCTTTCAAAACATTCTAAACTTTAATTAATAAACCAAAATTGTTAATTAAATTTGTTAAAAATTTAGAATTGTTTATAATGATTAAATCCTTACACTGATGGGGATGATATAAGGCAGTGAGAATGGAGGTAGAGAGAGAGTGAAGAATAATACTATTCATAGCCTGGATTTTCATTTAAGATATTAAATGACATATTGTAGATTAAATTTTTTGAGAATTTATTTCAATAGCGTCCCCTGGCGACAGAAAAGGATGAAAAGATGCTAACCATTAAGATATGTTGAGCATATTTTTTTTTCTTGATTTTTTAGAAAATTTATGGAGTGGTAATGAATGCTATTAAACATTAAACCATCTGCTAGTGGTGAAAAAAAGAACTAAGATGGTGGGAAATGGGCGCTTAAGGCCAAGAGTTTTAAAAGGATGCGTGAAAAAAATCAATTTTCCGATTCCCCATCCCACACACACATGCACAAAAAGAAATGTCCCTAATTGTCTGGGGTCAAAATAGACCCTAGCAAGATGTTGGCTCGATAAAATACCTCCTTCGATCAGCCATTCAAATGAGATTGAATCTCACAGTAGTTTAATTAGGGATTGAGTTAGAAAATTGCTTAAATACTTAAGTTAGAGCCTGGAGAAGTAAAAAAGAGACTTAGAAATTTAATCCCACTCTCCCCCACACATACTTCTTAAAATATTTTGTGTGTTATAAAAAATATCTGAGATTTTAAAATCGATAACTTGATTACTTTTCTTAATTTCGTTTTTTTTTTTTTTTTTTTTTTTTTTTTGCTAAAATTAATATTTGGATTAGTGCTAACTACTACCACTCATAAATAAAAGGGGTCAATAAGTTCATTTTATATAGCCTATAATAACAAATCAGACATAAAATAATGATAATTAGTGGAGAATCACTTAGATTTAAATAACATATCATACAAAAGTATTTCTTTTTCTTTTTAAAAAGTGATATTTGAATAAAATAAAATCTTAATTTTTACGTTAATTACACATTCAGAATTAGCGTAAAAAAACAGGCATATATGTACAGGTTTAAAATCTATAAATGCAATACATGTAAATATTATGTACCCCTAGGAACAGTCCTTGTCAAACTATTTGGATGTGGCAATCCTGAAACTTTCTTCTACCTCATACATGTTAATACTTCAAAATTCGCTATCACAGTCCCAACTTATGTAAACGTCTAACTCAATGCTGAATTAGACAAAAATTTGTGCATTAAATCAAATAAATTTACTGCAGAAATTAAAAAAAAAAAAAGCATCATAGCAGCGCTACCTGTTAATGAATTTACATGAAAATGTAAAAAATGTCAATTCATCATAAGGACTAACTGAATCTAAAGTTTGATTGAATTCCATGTATTAATTCTGGATATAGAACTATTGCAGAAATCGCAACAAATGCAGATTAACAGTGCCACTTATTGAGCAATTTATACCAAAATATCAAAAATGTCAATTCATGTCAAGGACTAACTGAATTTGAAGTTTGATAAAAATCTGTGCATTGGTTCTGGAGATTGAGCGATTGCAGAAATCATGAAAAATGCTGCATAGAAGCACCACATGGCGAGCGATTTACATTTTATTGACATAATAGTTAGGAACTTATTTATGGAATAACAAATAAATATCAACAAATACAACTGACAAAATTAATTACAAAGAAAAGCGCATGCTTTCAAAAGTTATCAGCCATCTTGGAAAGTTTGGAAAAAAATTGTGTTATAAAAGAAAACCACTGTGACCAACTAGATTTACAATTAGTATGTTGTCATACATTTAGCAAAATGTACCGAGGCACAGCAATTTGACATTGGTTTAATGAACAGTTGAAAATCGTCTGTGGTACATTTCCCCACTCATCTTGAAATTTATGGGAAAATTCCGACCATGCTGAATTGGACAATCAAACAAAATTATCAACTGGATAACTTCAACCATGTTTCTAAAATTCAATCCAACGATTTTCTATAGTATTCAGATTGGGTGCTTGGGCTGGCCATTTCAAAAGTAAAATATTTTTGTGCAAAAGCCATTTCTTGACAAGCGTACATGTATGCTTTGGTGTCATATTATGCTGAAACTAATAGTTGTGACCAAAATTTTGCCTCCAATAAGGCAGCAAATTATCTTGCAAAATATCCTTATATATTGCATAATTCATCTTGACACGGATTTTAACAGACGGACTGGCATCTTTTCCATAAAATGCTGCTCATAATGTAACGTATCTTCCACCATGCTTAGTTGTAAGAATAGCACATTTGGAATCATGTCTTTTATTGTTAAATCATCGGGTATACTGCCTGCCATCACTCTTAAAAAGATTGAACTTCAATTCATTGGAAAATTCTACTTTATTCCAGTTTTGTGAGATACTATACGTGTTCTTCAGCAAATGCCCATTAGGGTGGGTCGAAAAAATCGATTTTTTTCAAATCCACTATTAATAGTGCGGAAAAGTTGCCTTTTGTAATTAGAAGGATAACGCAAATTTTTTTTTGAAATCGGTTAGTATCTTTAGGTCGCGCATCGCACTTGAAGTTCGGAAAATTTGATCAAAAATGCCATTTTTTGAAATTAATGATGAAAATAATAATATCTTTGAGCCTACTTCTAATAGTGCGTAAAAGTTTCCTTTTATATCTGAAAAAATAACGCAAAACTTTTTTTGAAATCGGTTAATATCTTCAGGTGACCCGTCGCACTTGAAGTTCGGAAAAATTGATCAAAAATGACATTTTTTCGAATAAATGAGGAAAATTAATTAAAATTCGAACTTGCTGATAATAGTACGCTAAAATGACCTTTTACAATTAAAAAATAACTTGTTCTTTTTTAAATCTGTTAATACCTTTAAGTCCCTTTAAGTTGGCGAAATTTTATGAAAATTAACATTGTTTCATATAAAGATGAAAAATCGTCTTCTTTTTACATCTACTTCTTATAACATAAAAACATTCCATTATATGCGTAGAAACGTAAAATTACATATTTAAATAAACTTATAAAATTGGTAATAAACGTACGTGTAATAAATGTATTTAAAATTGGTTATTAATTTTTTATAATACACTGTTTGTAAATTAAGAAAAAGTTTAGAAAAGTATGTTTTTCAACTATTTTATTTATTAGAGTTAAATATTCATATTGAGCAGATTTAGAACAATACTTAATGAAACATTCTGCTAAAAAAAAAGAAAAAAAAGAAAAAAAATTAACAAGTTTTACTTAAACAATATTAGGCTATTTGCACTGTAGTAATTTTAGAGTATAGTTATTTTTCTTTCTTGTTTTACTACAGTTAAAGCCTTGTAGTGAGATTTACTATCAAATTTTGGTATTAGTGATCGCGAAAGCAAAGTTGATCTAACATAGCCGTCTCTGCTATTAGAGCCACATACTTTTTCAGAAGACTCACTCATAAGTTTCACATATCATTCCGCCACTTGTGTGTGTGGCACGGAAACGCCCTTATTGTTTCCACTTCCAAATTTTGAGATAGCTTTCGATTCAATAAAAGAGAAAGTTCTCTCTGGGCTGATTCCGTGTAATATACGTGGTGAAGTAACTTTGTAGCTCGACCAATCAATTAGTTCAGTATAATCCTGAACACCAAAATTTAACTTGGGTCACACAAAATCTCTTACAGTCGCCACTTCTGTCACCAGTTTCATTGCTTTCAAAATTTATCGTAATCCTAACTCTCACACATATACCCTCTCATCTGTAATCATTGCCAATAGCAGGTTTTCTGAATGAGCGAAGTAAGTGTTAAATTTAATAACAGGGTCTATAACTTCTTGCAAACTTTTTGATAGGTAGCGCGATGTTGTTATTGTCTTGTGTACATGCTTTGTTCTATATATAATAGAATAATTCTTCTTAATTTCAAACCATACAGGCATATATGTTTTTATGATGAATAAAACTAACTGCTTAATTTCATTCCTAGGGTTCTGAGAATTCTATTGCCGGTCGTTAGCCATCGAGAATGAGGAATGGGTCCCGGATCACAGATAGAAAAAAACCTCAGGAAGAAGCCGATCGCACAACATTTGACAGTTCAAAAAGATACTTTTGATCTTTTTGAATTGTCATTTGATCTCACACTAAGGTCATTTGGGTTTTCAACAGTCACTATTGATTGATTCAAACTTGATGATAGGTAATCTTTCGCAAGCAGGTAGTTGCTTGTCTATAGGACAAGAAAATAATGCTAACCTTTTGCTTTTATCATCAATATATTGAAACAAGTTTCAATATATTGAAACAAGTGCCTAAAAGGCAATTCGATGAAATGCAAAAGGTAAATACACCACTGCAAGGGCCTGCCTATCTTCATTTCCAAGGTTTGAATAATCCCTTTTTTCAATCCCGTACTGATAGAGATGACGTCACATCCAACTACAAGGACTTCATCTATGGAAATATTCTTCTGAGACAGAAACAGAACGATACCTTCACAAATATTTTTTTCCGGTTCCATTCATAGGCGTTACATGACCAATTTTCAAGTTGGCTCCTGCATTAAAGAAATGTGCCCCTCCCTTTTTGGTCTTAGACACAATATTAAATCCATTTTCTCTTGATATAATGTAACTGTATGTGGTAATAACATGACAAGCCTCAAAACCACCTGCGTTGACAGCTCATCTGCGTCCTGAGTAAGAGGAATAGAAAAAAATCGGTTCATCAGTTGTTTTTGTAATCAGCTTATGTGAAATTTGATCATATTTTCCAAATTTCTGATAGTTTAGACTGTTAAGGTCTATCTTATACGATCTTACACAGCAGAGGTTCACACTTATTTTTACACAGCAAGTGGAAGCACAAGGCTGACTCTCGGTCCTTCATTAATTTAGAAAAACTATTTTTTAAATTAATTTAATGAATGAATAATTATATGGCTTCAATCTGAAAAAGTAAAAATGTAAAAGTGTTTTCAAAAGAATGACCAAAGTTTTAAAAAAACAAACCAACAATTTTATTAACAAATAAAAATGATAAAAAAATAGATGAAGCAAGTATGAATATAATATAACGTTTTATCAAGTTCTACTAGAAAGTCCACTTTACATAAATATCACAAGTTCTCAAGAACTATATATCAACATGCTACTTCATTACTTGAAAATAAAAACAAAAAATAAAAACTTGTAAACCGGAGCATCAGAATCCAATTTCTTCTATTATTTACTTTTAAATATATTTTGAATGATTAACATTAATTGAAAAATATAATTGAAATATTAAATAGTTTAAATTATATTAGTTAAAGATTACACAATAAATTTATTTCATTTACTTTATAAATTGAATATATTTAAAAGAATATTTAAATTAACTTTAAGTTTGAAATTTAATTAGCTTTAGATATTTAAATGAATGAATGTTAATTAAATGTACTTTACCATAAACCCAGCATTGGAAGAAGCCACACAATAAATCTAAATGTAAATTTAATTTAAAGTTTTTAACTCCAACTAAATTGTTTCCCTTCATCTCTAGAAAAAGCTTTCATCAACAAGAAAGAATTAGCACGTTTCCAATATATACTACCTGTCCACTATCTCATATCAACCAACGATAAACTTAACCGGCTCTTAAAAATGAAATGGCCTATTAACACAAAGTTTCGTGGTAGAGATAATCAGGAAATCATGGAAACAGCAATAAACATATTACCGATAATTCGGAACATCTATAAAATATTCTAGAGACGTATCAATAACAAAACAGATGGAGTCAAAAGAAAGAAAAAGAAAAATTAAACCCGTCATCTTAAATAACGTGCATCACGTACTCCAGCACCCGCGTGAATCCTTATTTACAGCAAGAAATCTGTCATAGCTGTCTTTACACCCAAGACCAATAATGGCCGCTCCTGATCAGCTTGATATCGATGAAGAGGCGTGCCGAATTCATTACCATAAATAAACCAAGTCCATCATAATGACGCTCCTATTACTTTAACATGCTGGACATCTGAACACAGGAAAATTCTTTACTTCATAGCGACTTCAGTTTGTTGAAAGAAATTAAAATTTAAAAAGGTAATAAATATTTTTAATTAATGAGGACGAGTGACTTATTCATTATATCAACAACATTTCTCGCCGACACAATCTTCTAGGCATAAGTAAACACGGTCTCCAAAGCATGACACTAAAAGCGAAGCACAAAGCCAACGCACTATCGAAATCAACGGCGTTTTATACCCAGCTCACAATAAAACTGCATGTCATTACGCAGCCTCCGTTCGATCACGTAACGTCACATCCGAAATAGAAAGTTCGGGAAAGACCAATCGGCGATGTCCACTTGGAAGCAAGAGTTAAGGAGGATAGAGACACTTACGCCATCTATTGTCAACTGCCAAAATTCCTCAGTACGCCGCGTGAATCAAATGCCGTATGTCTGAAGTGAGAGCCGTGAGCGATAGTAAACAACTGCCGGTAATTTATACAAGTACGGTTGAAAAACAGAAGTAGAAGATTAAAGAGATATGAATATTTAATAAGAGTTTAATAACGGTAAGTAGAAATAAAATAAAAGATATTTATTTTTATTTATTGAAAGTGAAGATATCTATTGTAATTGAATAAAATAGTATTTGTAAATATTGAAATAAAAATATAACTATAATATGGGATTAAGTAAAGATGGAAATATAAGTCAGTTTAGTATAAGGATATCATAGAGTGATAAGACACTAGGAAATGGGCAATAGCTATTTCCTAACAATTTCAGGTACGATGCGCGACCTAAAGATATTAACAAAGTTAAAAAAAAGGAAAAAGTTATTTTTTAATTGTAAAAGGTTACTTAAGCGTACTGTTACAAGCAAGTTCGAATTTTTTTTAATATTCCTCATTAATTCACAAAAATGTCGTTTTTGATCAAATTTTCCCAAATTCCAGTGAGATGGGCGACCTGAAGATATTAACCGATTTCAAAAATATTTTTGTGTTATCTTTTTAGATATAAAAGCAAACTTTTCCGTACTATTAGAAGTAAGTTCGAAAATTTTTTAATTTTCATCATTAATTTCAAAAATTGTCATTTTTGGCCAAATTTTCCGAACTCCAAGTGCGATGCGCGACCTAAAGATATTAACCGATTTCAAAAAAATTTTTGCGTTATCCTTCTAATTACAAAAGGCAACTTTTCTGCACTATTAATAGTGGATTTGAAAAAATTCGATTTTTTCGAACCACCCTAATGCCCATTGAACCCTCGGATTTTTTTTTTTTACTTATGAAAGTTTTTTTTAACAGATTCTTCCATAAGTCCTTCATCACATATGTAATTCGACATAATAGACCAAATTATTTCAGGTATATTTTCCCTCTGTCTATTGCAGATGATTGCAGCATTTTTATGCGAGTCATCAACTGCTTTTCTCATAACGATTCTGTGCTCACGAATAGTTGTTTTCCAGGTCTCCCAGACCATTGCAAGCCCAGGAGGCCTTGGTCATCTGTATCTTTAAAAAATACATCGTTCACAGTAGGTTTACCGATTGATAACTTTGCCACAATTTGTATGTGCAATCTGTAATGCAAAATATATTTCTAATTCTTGATTCAACAAAAAGTTTTCTGTAGAATGTACCTTCTTATTTAAAAGAAATTGCATTCCAATAATTAACTAGTCACATGTGGCAATCCCAAAACTTTCACCTATCTCTTACATTTTAGTAATTCCTGAAAAATAAGGCTTAGCAGTACCACTGATTAGATGGTTTACACCAAAATCTAATCAGCAACAATTTATGTCAATTTTTAACAGAATCTGAAATTTGATGAGAATCTGCACATTAGTTTCTGAGGCACAACTATTAAGAAATATTAAAAAATTCTGCAAAAAAGCATCATCTTGATGGGTGATGTACACCAAAAAATAAGCAAAATCAATTTTAATCAGGTAATAACTGAATATGAAGTTTGATGAAAATCCATACATTTGTTCTGGAGATACAATTATTACGATATTGTGAAAAATGTTGCATAGCAGTGCTACCTGTTGGGTGATTTACACGAAAAACTAAGCAACACTAACCTATATAAGGGAATAGCAAAACCGGAAGTTTGATGAAATTTCATGGATTAGTTTTTGAGATAAACCTATTGTGATACTCATAAATAATGCAGCGTGGCAGTATCACCATTAAGCAATTTACATCAAAGGATAATCAACAACAAATTATATTAAGGACTAACAGAATCTGAAGTTTTATGAAGGTCCGTACATTAGTTCTTGAGATAGAGCTATTAATGAAATTGTGAACAATGCAGCATAACAGTGTCACATGTTGAGCGATATACACTAAAAACTAATCAGATCTAGTTTATATCAAGGTCTAAGTGAATCTAAAGTTTTGTGCACTATCTGTGCATTAGTTTTTGAGATACAGTGCCCACAGAATTTTTGTCAGACAGACAGACATTTTCTAAAAATCACCAAATTGTGTTCAGGATCTTCGAAAATGTATAAATCCATCAAAAACTGGAAGTCGAAATTATTTCATGAACTCTATATTTTCTTTTTGTAAAGATATAAAAAAATAAAAATATGTGAAAAGGCATTTTACTCCAACCATTTTTAAACTATTTTGAACTTTAAATTAATTTTTTTTAGTTTTAATTGTCTGTTTCTTCACAATTCAATGATTCTTTCCATTCAAATAAGTTTTTTTTTTTTTTTGAGGGGGGGCGGGTTGAAGCATGCCAAGGCCCATTATTGAAGACTGGTGAAGCAGTAACTTAATAAAGTAACTTTCATGTTCTGTATTTTTTTTTTTTTTTTCTAAGAATTTTAATAAGATTCTTAAAATTTGCTTGTATTCTGTGGTGATTTTTTAACATTTAGATTCATGAAAGAATTTCAGTAACAGCGCCTTTTTATATCCATTATGATGCTTTTTTTTATGCCCCCTTTAATAAATTTTGTCTGATTTTAAAGCTTTTAGTGATTTTCAGAGTTTTTTTTTTTTTTTTTTTTTTGGCGACAATTTTTTTCAGACACAGAAAAGAGGACTTTTGGGGGAAAAGGGAGACCATTTGGGAGCCCTGCAAAAAATATAACATTGAATCTGGCATATTTAAAAAATAGTTACATTACTCATAAATCTCAGCCTTGAAGAAATTAAATATATTAATAAAATTTTGTAATGATTTACAATAACAAAAAATATAACATTGAATCTGGAATAATCAAATAAACTGTGAATTCGATAATTTGGTGTTAACTCAGAAAAATAAATAAATAAATAAATAAAATGGCTCAGGAGATTCATATTTCGGCACTAAATGTGGGTTTTTATTTTGAAAACAGAACTCAAAATGTTCTAAACAATGGATTCTTATATTTAGCTTTAAATTATTCTTTTTGTATTTAACATAGTTTTTTCTTTTTGATTGAAATTACCAAGCGCTTTAACACATAGAAAAGGGAAAAAAAAAAAGTCGTTAAAAATTACATGTAGCAAATGTTACATAAAAAAGATAATTGTATAAATAAAAACCTTATGTGATATTAAGTAACATATACTATTAACCTCCTCAGTCCTCAGACAAATTTTACGCGAGACTGCTAAAACCAGTTTAATATGACAGCAAAATAACTTTAAGATGTATCACTCTATAAATCAATGCTTATGATATGCACACATTTATTTAAAAAGTCTAAAAGCAATTTTAATAATTCTAGAAGCATTTAAAATAATTTAAAGGGCACTACATTATTAGTGTCTTCTCCAGGCAACACCAGGACTGAGGAGGTTAATATTGTGTAATAATTTTTAATATAATTAATAAAATTAGTAAAAGACAATATTATTTGACCTTAATATCAACAGCATTTTCCAACTGTAACTGTTGAGCAACTGACTTTTCTGCTTGTGATATAGTAAACTGGTCATCTACTCCCTTAGAAGCTAATGTTTCAATTTGCTCCTGATAATCCATCTAGAAAAGAAATAATCTTTGAATGATTATAATAGTCAAAGATAAAAAAAAAAATTCCCATAAAGGCATATAAAAACATGCTTTATGTAAGTCAAATCACCCATTGTCAAAATTTTAAATGAATGCATCACATGCATTCAGACCTATCTTTATCCTCATCTGAATTTTCAAACCTTTTCCTTGCCATTGCCAACAGAATCTTTCATTTTATTACAACAGATATCAATTCATACAGGATAAGAAGGTCTTATCAAGTAATATAGTGACGTTAAATTTAAAAATGACTTATTAAGTACATCTGTAACATAAAACAGTTACTAAGAGGGAAAAATAATTATTTGTAGAACATTAAAAAAAGTTAAAAGTCTGAACAGATAAAGCATTGCAAATAAATTAAAATAACTGTATTTATGTTTGATATTAACTGCATATTATTAAATTTAATAATACTGTATAAATCTCAAGAATAAAAAAATACATGATACAGCATATATATATAAAACTGTTCAATGCAGATACAAATGATTTATTGTAACAAAAACTAAGATATTGCAATTACAATTACAAAACATTTCTAGTATTAAAATAAAAGTAAAATATCAAACATTTAAGCGATTATAGAAAAATAGCTTAAATACATCTAAGAATTTTAAATGGAAACAAAATTCTATGATTATGGAAGAGTTACAGGAATAGTCTCATTTAAAGTAAATAATAGAGAAGCACTTAACAATATTAAACAAACTAAAAGCATACCTTTTTCTTTAGTTTTTTCTTTTCTTTGTGAGATAGTTTAACTTTAGGTTTTGCTTCTGCAATAAAATTTAAAATAAACAGAATAAAAATAACACAGAAAAGATAACTATTATATTACATATGGCATATCTATCAGCTAATCAAAATCACATTTTTTTTTTTTTTCAAATAAATGTTTAGGGAAAAAGAAAAAAAATGGCATTTAGAAAAACAGATGCATTTAATGAGATCATGATGATGATTATTATTATTATCAATTACTTAATGCTGTTAAAATCAGCAGAACCTATATTCAACTTTACACTAGGGATGCATCGAATTGTGATTTTGGCCGAATACCGAATGCCGAATATTCGGCCAACAGGTGAACCGAATACCGAATATTCGGCTAGCCGAATAGTAATTGTTGGGCCGAATACCGAATATTCGGCTTTCCAAATGCTTTTTACATTTCAAAATTTAAAGGTATTAAAATGTTACTTTTTAAAACAGTTTTGCATAATATTTAATAAAAGAAACTTACATTTTGATAAACAAGAGCTTTTTATAAGAGCATTTAGTATTGAAAAAAATCTGCCTTGAGTTATTTAAGAAGCACAATTATGAAACTTTAATTAATAAAATTTTCTAGGAATCAAAACAAACATTTTAAAATCAAATAACGAAAAAATGTCCGAAGAAAAACTTTACAGTCTGATAATTGTCCTTTTTAAATAACTCAAGGCAGATTTTTTTCAATATAAAGTACAAATACTTTCAACTTAATTCTGAATAAAGGTATGTTTGGCTCATAGTTATTTTCTTATGAATGGTGGTATTTTCCACTCTTCCCATCATATCACATTTTACAGAAATCAAAGAATGCGAGTTGAAAATATGTTATTTTATTTATTGTTAATGTAATAAACGAACACACAAGTTTTGACCTAGAGTGAGATGAAATACAATGTACTCATGACTCAATAAGTTGATTATGATTATGGTTTCATGAACAAAAATTATCTGCCTTGATAGCTATTACTAATCTTAAAAGTTTTTTTTTTTCTTTTAAAGGACTTTTATTTGGGGAAAAGCAAGAAACAGACAATTTACTAGGGATGCACCGAATATTCGGTATCTATTCGGTATTCGGCCTATTCGGCCATGTTACCGAATATTCGGTTAGGCCGAATATTAAACTATTCGGTTGAGCCGAATATTCGGCTTGGCCGAATATGAAATTATTCGGCCTGCCGAATATCAAAGTATTCGGCCATTCAATACTTAATAAAAACTTTTACAAACTTTTCACTATTTCTACTTTTAACTGTCAATTTTTTAATTTATATTTAATATAATTAGAAACAAAATCATTTTTAAATAAAATAGAATGTTTTTACATTATTTATTTGCTGTTTGTAAAGTATAACTTAAGAAAATTAAACATGAGACGGATTAAAATGGTGATTTATTAGGATTCTCCTTAGGAATAAATTATGTGCAGATACAAGTTTCTAAATTTTGTTTAGTAAATAATCGGTTTCTTGCTTTCCCCCAAATAAAAGTCCTTTAAAAGAAAAAACAACAACTTTTGAGATTAGTAATAGCTATCAAGGCAGACAATTTTTGTTCATGAAATCATAATCATAATAAACTTATTGAATCATAAGTACATTGTATTTCATCTCACTCTAGGTCAAAACTTGTGTGTTTGTTTATTATATTAACAATAAATAAGATAACATATTTTCAACTCACATGCTTTGATTTCTGTAAAATATGATATGATGGGAAGGGTGGAAAATACCACCATTCATAAGAAAAGAACTATGAGCCAAACATGCCTTTATTCAAAATTAAGTTGAAAGTATTTGTACTTTATATTGAAAAAAATTTGCCTTGAGTTATTTAAAAAGGACAATTATCAGACTGTAAAATTTTTCTTCGGCCATTTTTTCATTATTTGATTTTAAAATGTTTGTTTTGATTCATAGAAAATTTTATTAATTAAAGTTCATAATTGTGCTTCTTAAATAAGTCAAGGCAGATTTTTTTTCAATACTAAATGTTCTTATAAAAAGCTCTTGTTTATCAAAATATAAATTTCTTTTATTAAATATTATTTAAAACTATTTTAAAAAGTAACATTTTAATACCTTTTAAATTTTAAAATATAAAAAGAATTTGGAAAGCCGAATATTCGGTATTCGGCCGAATAGTTAACTATTCGGCTGGCCGAATATTCGGTATTCGGCCAAACAATTACTATTCGGCTAGCCGAATATTCGGTATTCGGCCAAAATCACTATTCGGTGCATCCCTACAATTTAGTAAACAAAATTTAGAAACTTGTATCAGCACATAATTTATTCCTAAGGAGAATCCTAATAAATCACCATTTTAATCCTTCTCATGGTTAATTTTCTTAAGTTATACTTTACAAACAGCAAATAAATAATGTAAAAACATTCTATTTTATTTAAAAATGATTTTATTTCTAATTATTTTAAATATAAATTAAAAAATTGATAGTTAAAAGTAGAAATAGTGAAAAGTTTTTAAAAGGTTTTATTAAGTATTGGATTCGGCCGAATACTTTGATATTCGGCCATACCGAATAGTTTTATATTCGGCTCAACCGAATAGCTTAATATTCGGCCTAACCGAATATTCGGTAACATGGCCGAATAGGCCGAATACCGAATAGATACCGAATATTTGGTGCATCCCTACTTTACACTAAAATAAATTGCTTTGTGTGAACAATTTTTCATATAACTATACCGAGAGCAGAATCGGAGCAACGCTGCGAAGCACATCGCAGACTCTTCGGAAGGTCTGCAGACTATTTTTCAACTGTTAAAATTTAGCAAAAATTAAAAAAATTTGGTCCTAAATTCAAAAATTCAGACATAAAATGCATCACGAATTTCGAAAAATAGTAGGGATGCACCGAATATTCGGTATCTATTCCGTATTCGGCCTATTCGGCCATGTTACCGAATATTCGGTTAGGCCGAATATTAAACTATTCGGTTGAGCCGAATATGAAACTATTCGGCCTGCTGAATATTCGGTATGGCCGAATATCAAAGTATTCGGCCGAATTCAATACTTAATAAAAACTTTTAAAAACTTTTCACTATTTCTACTTTTAACTGTCAATTTTTTAATTTATATTTA
This sequence comes from Maratus speculifer, assembly GCA_964019185.1. Lineage (NCBI taxonomy): Eukaryota > Metazoa > Arthropoda > Arachnida > Araneae > Salticidae > Maratus > Maratus speculifer. The sequence continues at coordinate 26,942,333 of OZ025296.1, forward strand.
AAACAATTAGAAACAAAATCATTTTTAAATAAAATAGAATGTTTTTACATTATTTATTTGCTGTTTGTAAAGTATAACTTAAGAAAATTGAACATGAGAAGGATTAAAATGGAGATTTATTAAGATTCTCCTTAGGAATAAATTATGTGCAGATACAAGTTTCTAAATGTTGTTTAGTAAATAAGCAGTTTCTTGCTTTCCCCCAAATAAAAGTCCTTTAAAAGAAAAAAACAACTTTTGAGATTAGTAATAGCTATCAAGGCAGACAATTTTTGTTCATGAAACCATAATCATAATCAACTTATTGAGTCATGAGTACATTGTATTTCATCTCACTCTAGGTCAAAACTTGTGTGTTCGTTTATTACATTAACAATAAATAAAATAACATATTTTCAACTCGCATTCTTTGATTTCTGTAAAATATGATATGATGGGAAGGGTGGAAAATACCACCATTCATAAGAAAAGACCTATGAGCCAAACATGCCTTTATTCAAAATTAAGTTGAAAGTATTTGTACTTTATATTGAAAAAAATTTGCCTCGAGTTATTTAAAAAGGACAATTATCAGACTGTAAAATTTTTCTTGGGCCATTTTTTCATTATTTGATTTTAAAATGTTTGTTTTGATTCATAGAAAATTTTATTAATTAAAGTTTCATAACTGTGCTTCTTAAATAACTCAAGTTAGATTTTTTTCAATATTAAATGTTCTTATAAAAAGCTCTTGTTTATCAAAATGTAAGTTTCTTTTATTAAATATTATGTAAAACTGTTTTAAAAAGTAACATTTTAATACCTTTAAATTTTAAAATATAAAAAGAATTTGGAAAGCCGAATATTCGGTATTCGGCTGAATAGTTGGCTGGCCAAATATTCGGCATTCGGCCCAACAATTACTATTCGGCTAGCCGAATATTCGGTATTCGGTTCACCTGTTGGCCGAAAATTCGGCCAAAATCACTATTCGGTGCATCCCTAAAAAATAGTCTACAAAAAGAGATAAATTTTGTCAAACATCGCGAAAAACACTCGAATTTTCTCGAAAGGTCGCGAAAAACAAGCGAATTTCGTCCAAAAATCATGAAAAAATGGCAAATTTCGTCAAAAGATTGCGAAAAAAAAAAAAAACGCCAAATTTCTTTAAAACATTGCAAAAAAGAGGCAAATTTCTCCAAAAGATCACGAAAAAACAACAAATTTCTTTAAAAGATCGAAAAACAGGAAATTTATTCAAAAAATCATGAGAAAAAAGGCAGTTTTCATTATAAAAAAATGGCAGTTTTCGTAAAAAGATCACAAAACAGGGGTGAATTTTTGACAAAAAATCGTGAAAAAACAGAAAATTTTATTAAAAAAAAATCACGAAAAATAACAGCAAATTTCTTCAAAAAATTGCGAAAAAAAAAAACAGCAAATTTCTTCAAAAGATTGTGAGAAATCTGAAGTTTTCATAAAAAAAAAAAACCGTGCAACATTGACGAATTTCTTCAAATAATCACAAAAAAAATGGCAAATTTAATCGCAAAAATTACAAAAAGGAAAATCTTCAAAAAATCGCGAAAAGACGAAAATTTTCGTAAAAAAAAAAAATCACAAGAAAACTGCAAATGTCGTCAAAATATCGTGAAAAAACAGCAGCTTTCGTCAAAAGATCACGATAAACCGGCAAATTTATTCAAAAGATTATGAAAAAACAGCAGGTCAAGAGATCTGAAAAAACGTCAAATCTTGTCAAAAAAGCACAAAAAATGACATCTAGTCACAAGATCGTGAATAACTCACAAATTTTGTCAAAAGGAGCCCCTCCACCCCTCCCCTCTTTTGGACAATGTATGAGGTGTTAAAAATTCTGAGAACAAAGAACTTCTTTTTAAAAGTATACTTTTATGTCTATCACAAGTACTTGGGAGATTTGATTACATATAATGTAATGCAAAGGATTGGCCTACAGACTGTTTTTTAAGTTTCTACTTGTGTTGCAGACTGCAGAAAAAAATTCTGCTGCTGGAATAACTATTATTGATTTTTTAGCAACCAGTTCTATAAAGTATATAAGAAAGCAAAGTTCTGTTAAGCCTCATTCAAAGGATAAAATTAAATAGCACTGCTACAAATAAAATTACTTTGTTAGTCCAGAATTTTGTGTAGTTCAAAAAGATGATAAAGTGATAACTTTCTAAAGTTCTCAGTTTGTCATCTTAAGAATCCAGATAAGGTGAAAAATTATGAGATGTGACTTGGATGATGTTGACAATGTTGTTCCTGTAGCTGCAAAGCTCACAAAAATTGAAATTTGCCAAGAAGTTCGATTAGAAACAAAATTTAAATGACAAAGACGAAAAGAGTAACTTTTTTGATAAAATGCTTAAAAATGTGAAAATGAAAAACCTTTTGAAAATTTTATAATGAAGTGAAAAAATTTGTCACAAAATTAAAAAAAAAATAATGAGTATGAACATTTCATATGACAATTTTTATAAACAAATAAAAATTACATAATTCATTCAATAAGTATTTCCTACCGTAAATGGGGTGAATAGGAATGAAACTTCCCGGCCATACAAATAAATTCATTATAAATATATGTGATGATATTTTTAGTTGCCAATTTTTTTATAAGAAAGTAATAATATTAAGAGTTGGGAAATTCAGTCTTGACATATTTGCACAAACTACTGGGGTATATAAAAAAAACTTCAAGAAAATCCTCAAAAACCTCATTTTTTCAACGTCTTCAAAACTTTGTATGTGGCTAGAGTAATTTTCTTATTTTAAACCTAAGAGAGTGGATTTTTAATTAATGATACACCTGTAAACGATATGCTGCATTAAAATCTACTTATTTCTAAATTACATAATGAAAAAATGAAAAATGGCTTGTAACATCAGAGGTTTAAAATTTACAGGGGGGGGGGGGGGAATCTGAACACGTTTTCTCTCATGGTTTATTTTTCTATACAGTAATAGTTTTATGTAATATGAAAACATATGTATGAATATGCATTGTAACAATATTTTGTTTGTTTTAATTACTCGAAGAGTTTAAAGGTGCCAAGAAATAACTTTGTTAAACAAAAAAATCAACGCCAAATCCAACAGACATGAAACACACAATAAAAGAATTTAAAAATAGCAAATTAATTAGAAAAATTGCACAGAATTGTTCTCTGACATCTACAATATTACACAAACATCTCAAAATGAAAAACCAATTAAAAGAGAGAGGGATGCAAACACTACTAAGGGCACGGGATGAGGGCGTGTTAGTAGATCCTATCAATACATGCAGCGTTTGGGGCTAATCAATAGATTCACTTACCCAATGACTACTAGTAAAGGATAACACAGAACAGGGTTGAATTTGTATTAAATTCTACTTCCGCAATTCAAATATAATTTCTTAAAATAAATTTTAATTTTTCTTGATTTCAAATTTTGTTTTCTATTTTTTAAAAAGGCACATATTTACTTGTATATAAAAATAAAGGCTTGGTTTCACAGTAACTACGTGTTCTTATTCCTCTCCTTATCATTATTAGAGTTGCACCGAATAGTGATTTTGGCCGAATACCGAATGCCGAATATTCAGCTGAGAGGTGAACCGAATACCGAATATTCGGCTAGCCGAATAGTAATTGTTGGGAAGAATACCGAATATTCGGCCAGCCGAATAATTAACTATTCGGCCGAATACCGAATATTCGGCTTTCCAAATGCTTTTTATGTTTCAAAATTTAAAAGTATTAAAACATTACTTTTTAAATAGAGCCATACCGAGTACTCGGTAAATACTCGGTATTCGGCCAAATTTTGGTCGAGTACTCGGCCAATACCGAGTAGTTGTAAGAATTTCATTTTTTAAGCATATGAATTTATAACTGATCTGTAAAAAGTTATTCGAATATCAATGTATAATATATGTAGTAATTCATAAAACTATTTACTCTGTATTTAACAATATGTCTGCAAACTATAAAAAAAGTTAAGAACAAAATCCCTAAAAAAATTTCACTTTTATAACATAAAAATGAAATAAAAATACTTTTTTATATACAGAAAAACAGAAAAGACTTATTTTGGATAAAGAAACTGAAAATACAATAAAAAATTAATAATAAAATTACATTAATAATACAGTCGAACCCTGTTATAACGAACTTCAAGGGACTGAAGTTTTTGTTCGCTATATCCGGACCATTAAAAAATGTTAGTTTATAAGATATGAATATTATTAGCTGATACCTATATATTCAGTAATGATATATTAAGTAAAAATGTAAAGTCTATTAGATATGATCATTAATGAATTAAATTGACTAAAATTGATAAAGGTATAAGCTGACAGACTACTAAATGAAATAACTGAAATGAAGACAAATAGAAATATAATACAGCACCTACTATCCAAACAAATAGAGACTGATCCTAGTTCGGATAAATGAGTAAACATTTAAGGAATGATCCTGACTATACTAAAATCTTAATTGACGGGTGGGCGTGATCACACCTGCAGAAAATCTACCATAAAAGAGAAAGAATGCAGGTCTTACTACTCTTTAATAAAAAGACTTACCTTTAATTTGCACCATGTTTCACCAGCTGGCATGCATTTTCTTATAACATTACAATCGAAAACCTGTTTTCTCCACAGCAGAAAAGTAAAAAGAGAAAAAAATCATGGTCGACTGGAAAAAATGTTCGTTATAACCGATTCTTAAGATTTTGAAGGTTCGCTATAAAAGGATAAAATAGCATTAAATACAATAAGAAAATGATGGGACCAAAATTTTTGTTCATTATACCCGGGAGTTCATAATAAACTTGGTTCGCTATAACGGGGTTTGACTGTATTTCAAATTATGGTGCAAAAACACCAAACGTTCTACATTATCAGTAGACAGGGCATTTCTTTTACTATTGTAAATTTGGCTGGCCTCTATTATGTTCAGAATAAACAGTTGTTGAAGGTGCATATAAGAGTTTTTTGCAAAATTGCACATAATCGGAAAAGTTTTTTTTTTTTTTTTTTTCCCCTCAGTATGCAAAATGGAGTGTCAGTTTTACATGTCTTCTGTTAAGAAAGCCTGTATCTCTTTTTGTACCAATTCTTCATGCAGTGATTTTAAACTAGTACTAGGTTCACAATCTTTTTGTTCATTCACAATTTCCTCAAAACATTGCCAGAAAAAAAAATGAACTTTTTGTTAGCATTTTCTCTTTTGGTTTGTCGACATTAGCATTCTCATATTTATTTTTGTTTCTTTGGCGGATTTTCAAGTTCTAGATCAACTAAACTCATCAATTTTAGAGCTGCTTTTTAAGGCAATCTTAATTTACACATTTATAATTTTCACTGAAAAAGGTTAGTTTTTTACTGAGATATTTAAAATTAATAAATTTAAAATAACATAATATAATCTGTACACATGAAAAATGAAAAGAAACTGCAAAGCCAATACATTTTTTTTTTTAAATCAAAAGAAAATAAGGTACAGACAGTTACAAAATAAATATGAAATGTTCGCATTATTCAATGAATTGTTACAGTAACCAATAAAAACCAGGGTTGGGAAAAAATCGTGATTTTTTTAAAAAAAAATAAAAAAAAATCAGATTTATTTGATTTAAATCAGATTTTTTTTATTTAAATCGGATTTATTTGATTTTTTTAGAATTCTATTTTTAATTATTGTGTTTTTATGTTTTTTGCAATACATGGAGCAGTTTTTTGTAAAAATAACTAAAAAAAGAATAAATAACATTTATAATTTATGAAAATAATATAAGAAATAATTATATAGTTCAGTAAATACTATATTCTAGTTGCTGATTGGTACTAAAAATTAAACATCTAGGCATTAATCTAAAGCCATTCTATTATTTTGTAATTGAATTGTGCACACTAAATAAAAAATAAACTTAAATAGGTTGTAAATGAGTAGAAAATGGTAAAATTTAAAAAACAAATTAAATATTCCTAATGGAATATTTAATTTGTTTTTTAAGCTATTTATTAAGGGATAAAAATCACAATTAATTCAATAGTTTTTAAGCAAATAGAAATAAATCAGGGATTTGAACAAAAACACTAATTTAGAAGCTTTGTCCACTTCTAATTTATTAAAAAGACTTGAATGAACTAGTCCAAAAGAAGAAAATTGTCTCTCTACTCCAGCAGATGAAGCCACAGCTGTTGTTATTTGGTAAATAAATTCAATTTCAATTTCGCTGATTATCTCTTTACCTCCCATTATATAAAAGGACTTCCAATCATAATCTGTCATAATATCAAACTTTTCGCAAGCAATGGTAAATTTTGGAATGGGCCATTTTTTGCTTGAAAATGTGCTACAGTGGTGAGAAGATTTGGACAATTTTCTTTAATGAATGCCAAATCTTCATTATTTTCCTCTACACTAAGTGAAATCTCATTTCAATTTAAAACAGAGGGACTTAATAAAACTCGAGCAAAATGACAGCCATTAATAGCCATATTTTGCTTTAAATTTTATAATTCTATCTCAGACTTGACAAGTTCTGAAAGTTAAAAATCAGGAGATATTTTTGCCAATGAAAACTTGTTAATTTGTTGATGTAAAACATCTTTAGTAAAAGTTTAAGTTTCAATATTGCTTGGTTATTACTGAAGATTAAAAAGAAATTATCACTCTTACTTGAATAAGGAAAGTATGTATTCTTTACAAGTAGAACAAATATAAGAACATGATGTTTGGGATGTTTTAACATATTTTTAATTTGACTAAATATTATAAAATAAGGGATGTTTTGTTACTCATAAACTTATATAAAGCTATAGTAAAGATCATAAATATGTCTTAATAGAGACAAATTATTACATGACCATAGTAACAATAACAAACCTTAAAGATTCATAGTTTATAATGAATCTGGGTGTAATTTATCACATAAAAATACTACTGGTCAAACATACTAAAGAACAATTACACCTGTACTAGAGCTTTTCTTACTGAATCACAGCACATTTGATTGTTGAATAACAGAATATTTAAAAAATGTGAATAATTAGAAGTATGTCAAAAATAAGGAGTATGGAGAAACATCTGAAAATCAGGAGATTTGGCAACTCTGCTATCTTTATCTAATACATTTTCTAACTTTTTAGCCCAAAATTTTTTTAATTCATAAGCTTTGATTGAAATTTGACAGTGTAATACAGTAGACTCCCTCAAATCCGCACAGCTTGGGACCAGAGGTTTTGCAGATTTTAGAATTTTGTGGATTTCTGGTCATTGCTGTGTTTACATTTTTTTAAAAGTAATTTGAATGTAATTAATAATGGAATCATAAGTATAATGAGTGCTTACAATATGTTAAAATATTAAAATAAGTGATAAACTAAAATAATAAAAATTTAGATAGTTTTAAAATGATAAAAATATTAAAAGCGAAGGTCAAATTAATAATCAATAATGTAGAATTAAATATTCATTATAAAGATAAAATGTGTTTTTCTTAAATTATTCAATGAAACTTGCCACATTACTAATTCATATCAAGATCATAAATTATTGGAGCTTTATTTCAGGTTTAGCCAGACTTAATAACTAAAAAGGCTGGATTAATATATAAATATATTTGGTAAGATTGTGATTACCAATAATATCAGCAATATCTTTTATTTTTTCAGAAATAAATTATTCTTTCTTCATGAAAAATCATGAATTCAATAACCTTAACAAAAATTATAAATTAAAAAATATATAGAATTGATATAAAACTAAAAAAGTCAAATTTCGCACCTACATCTTGAACTGAATGTTTCATTGTTTACATCCGTAAAATATGTGCGGATTTTAGGAGTGCGGATTTAAGGGAGTCTACTGTATGACAACTTTTAAAACTTGTTCCTTGCACGTAGTACCCGATTTTTGGTAAACATTAATGAATTTGCTTAATTATTAACTTGTGAAACGAAAAGATTCAAATAATTTAGTTGCCAAGATTGGTAAACGAAATATGATTTATAAAGTGTTTCGCCTCATCGTCTAAAGTTTATTACAAAAGAACAAACAATTAAAGGATTAGGGGGGAGGGGGACACTTGGACTTAACCTGTACCTGTCACATTCTTTCTGATAGCAATCCTCAAATTCCCAGAAAAACATCTGTTACTTATTTACACCTATTTCTTATTTCTCTGCTGAATAATTTCAAAAGTTTAAAAAAAAATGATTTAAATCAAATGATTTTTTTAAAAAAATCAGTTGATTTAAATCTTGATTTAAATCGGTTGATTTAAATCATGCCAACCCTGCAATAAACATTGTTGTTTTTTATAGACAGATTTCAGTGGTTGGAATAAATTGGAGGATTAAAGAATGTTTAAATTATATATTAGTTAATAACTGTAGTTGTCATGTATCAATTCTCCTTTTTTATTAGTTTTGAGCTGTCAAAAATTGTCTTTAAAAAATGCACAAACAAACTTCAAGTTTAATGAGTTAATTTATTTATACTATATATGTATATTATATTATATGTACACACAGGTATAGATATGTATACTCAGGTATATTTATATATATGTACACTTAAGCTCACATTATGCGCACATCAGTGTTTTATTTTCTTACTATACAACTACTCGGTACTCGGCCGAGTAGTCAGTGGCCGAGTACTCGGTACTCGGCCAAAGTACTACTCGGTACACCACTATTTTTAAAATAGTTTTACATAATATTTAATAAAAGAAACTTACATTTTGATAAACAAGAGCTTTTTATAAGAGCATTTAGTTTTGAAAAAAATCTGCCTTGAGTTATTTAAGAAGTGCAATTATGAAACTTTAATTAATAAAATTTTCTACGAATCAAAACAAACATTTTAAAATCAAATAATGAAAAAATGGCTGAAGAAAAATTTTACAGTCTGATAATTGTCCTTTTTAAATAACTCAAGGCAGATTTTTTTTCAATATAAAGTACAAATACTTTCAACTTAATTCTGAATAAAGGTATGTTTGGTTCATAGTTCTTTTCTAATGAATGGTAGTATTTTCCACCCTTCCCATCATATCATATTTTACAGAAATCAAAGCATGTGAATTAAATATATGTTATCTTATTTATTGTTAATGTAATAAACGAACACACAAGTTTTGATCTAGAGTGAGATGAAATACAATGTACTTATGACTCAACAAGTTGATTATGGTTTCATGAACAAAAAGTGCCTTCTTTAATAGCTATTACTAATCTATAAAGTTTTTTTTTTTTTTTTTTTTAAAGGACTTTTATTTGGGGAAAAGCAAGAAATAGATTATTTACTAAACAAAATTTAGAAATTTGTATCAGCACATAATTTATTCCTAAGGAGAATCCTAATACACCATTTTGATCCTTCTCATGGTTAATTTTCTTAAGTTATACTTTACAAACAGCAAATAAATAATGTGAAACATTCTATTTTATTTAAAAATGATTCTGTTTCTAATTCTTTTAAATATAAATTAAAAAATTGACACTTAAAAGTAGAAATAGTGAAAAGTTTTTAAAAGGTTTTATTAAGTATTGAATTTGGCCGAATACTTTGATATTCAGCCATACCGAATATTCGGCAGGCTGAATAGTTTCATATTCGGCCAAGCCGAATATTCGGCTCAACCGAATAGTTTAATATTCGGCCTAACCAAATATTCGGTAACATGGCCGAATACCAAATAGATACCGAATATTCGGTGCATCCCTAATCATTATTACCTGTTTTTATTAACCCTATTAAAGTTTGAATCGGAATAAATAAAGCTAACAATATTTGTTTTGATTCACCCCGCAGATAGGGGTGAATCGGAACACCATTAAAAAACTAAATAATATATATATATAAACAGTAAAAATGTTTTGTTTTTGCTTAAAAAGTAAAGAACAAAATAAGACCGAAGTTTGTAGTAGAAAAATAAAGAAATTAAAGAAACAGTTGTTGCTTTTTTTTAAACGTTAAAGTTAAAAAGTGTTCCGATTCACCCCACTTTACGGTACTCTATTTCTCTTTATAAAATTATTACCAAAGAAGAGTTATACTTTTCTCAGTAATACTATTAGTCCAGTGAAATGGTACTAATAATTTCTGATGAAATACAAAAATTAGGGTAGAGCTAATTTTTTAATAAGTTGTATGGTTAAGTACTATGACTAATTTCTACAGGTTTGCCAACAAAATTTTTTGCCGCCGGCGACGCCATCTTGAAAAAATTGCGAAATTTTCAAACTTTTTTTAGTTTTCTCCAATTATTTGCCAAATTAAACGTGTGATTAAAAAAAAAGTTTTAAATTTTTTTAAAGTAGACTTAGTTTTTTACAATTTAAGCTCAAACTTGTCATTTTAACTCAAATAGTTTTGAAGTTATGACTTTTCAAAGTTAGGCAAAACTTTCCGAAAAAGAGAAATTTTGGAGCTGTTCACCATATTTATCCAATAGTATCGTCTAAATAGCGACCTCGACGTTTAAAACTTTATTTTAAGCTTGCCCTTATAACAACTGCCCTTATAACTAGGCAGTAGGTATATAAAAATCGTTAGAAGAAAAAAAAACTATTAAAATAAATGAATAGAACGACTTTCGATCGTTGTCGCATGAACCAATATAAGTTGTTGCATGCAAGAGCAATGGGGATAGAGGAGGGGGAAATTCTAACCAATAGCAGGTAGAGAGAGTTGAAAAAAGTACAAACCCTTGCTCGAGCATCAGTTATATCCAGTCGTGTACTGCAGCTCTTCTAGAGTAGAGATCATTTCTGTCTTATCTTTTCTTTAATACAATATGACTACACCTGATAGGAATTTATGTTTTATTGGTAACTACAGTTTAAGTGAACGGGAAACTATAATTGTGAAACAAAAGGGTATACAAACTACTAAAAGCCAGTGTTAAATGTGCGCTTCCAAATCACGAACGTTTATTGAACCCTCGCGGGCACCAGTAATACTGTAAAAATTGGAAACGATAAACTAATTATAGATTCCCTTACAATATTTCACAGGATGGGCATTTCCAAACAATCTGATGAAGATTTGAAGAAATTCTTCAAGTTTGAGCTATCTTCTTACCCCATATCATTATTTTCAGATACAGGTATCTGCATAAGGGGACCAAATCATCATTTTATGATTCATTTATTCCATTGAAGAAAGAAGACATTTCCGATGGAAGTAAATATGTTGTTGTTGATGACAGTCATATTTTACAAAAAGTAGTGTGGCGTAGACATACTATATTCATGGCTATAGCAGACAGCTACATAAAATATTTGAAAACCCATTACGGCATGAATGTTTCTGTAATCTTTGATGGTTATCCTTTAAGAGCTGATCAAAAATTCACAAAAAACTGTCAACAACTTCATAGGTCTACTCATTCTACTCCAGACATCATATTCGACAGTACCACTGTATTTTAAAGTACACAAGAAAATTTTCTTGCCAATAACAAGAAGCACTTCATTGATTTTTACTTTCTTCTATCTTTACAAGAAGAAAGTATTGGATTCATGAAAATTTTCGACTTCCGGTTTTCGACGGATTTATACGTTTTAGAAGGTCCTGAACACGTTTTGACTATTTTTAGAAAATGTCTGTCTGTGAGTCTGTCCGTCTGTCTGTGAGTCTGTGTGTCTGTCTGTATGTGACAAAAAATTTGTGGGCGCTCTATCTCAAGAACTAATGCTCGAAATTTAATAAAATTTTATATTCAATTAGACCTTGATATGAATTAGTGCCTATTGGTTTTTGGTGAAAATTGGCCGGCAGGTGGCGCTGCTATACTACGTTTTTCATGATTTTCAAGATTGCTATATCTCAAGAACTAATGCACAGAATTTCACCAAACTTCAGATTCTGCGACCCCTTGATATACATAGGCGCTGATTAAGTTTTGGCGTAAATTGGCCAGCAGGTGGCGCTGCTATGCCACGTTTTTCATGATTTTCATGATAGCTATATCTCAAGAACTAATGCACAGAATTTCACCAAACTTCAGATTCTGTGACCCCTTGATATACATAGACGCTGATTATGTTTTGGTGTAAATTGGCCAGCAGGTGGCGCTGCTATGCCACGTTTTTCATGATTTTCATGATAGCTATATCTCAACAACTATTGCACAGAATTTCACCAAATTTCAGATTCTGCGATACCTTGAGATACGTAGCCGCTGATAAGGTTTTGATATGAACTGCCCTATAGATGGCGCTGCTATGCAACATTTTGCACGAATTTTGCGATAGCTATATCTCAAGAACTAATGCAGAGAACTTTATCAAATTTTAGATTCTGTTACACTAGAATATATAACATAATTAGACGCTGATTACATTTTGGTATTAACCTTGCAACAGGTGGTGCAGCTATGCTGCATTTTGCACGATTTTTCCGATAGCTATATCTCAACAACCAACACACAGAATTTCATCAAACTTCAGATTTCGTTACAAAATATGTTATACCAACATATAACAGAATTACACGATGATTACGTTTTGTTACAAATCCTTCAACTGATGGTGCTGCTGTGCTATATTTTACACGGTTTTTTTTAAACTAACTATATCTCAAAAACTAATGCACAGAATTTCATCAAACTTCAGATTCTTTTACACCATAACATAATTAGACTCTTTTTTACGTTTTGGCATAAATTTCCCAAGATATGGTGTTGCTGTGCTACGTTTTGCAAATTTTTTGTTGTAACTATATCTCAAGAACTAATGGACGAAATTCTCACAAATTTCAGATTCTGTTAGGTCTTGATATAAATAGATGCTTATAAGGTTTTAGTATAAATTACCAACATGAGGCACTACTAAGCTCATTTTCTCAGAATATTAATTAAATTTTGCTTTTTAAGCTTTTCGGATGCCAGAATCTCATTAGGCTAGGTCAAATGTTCGAGGAAATTCGATAGTGAGTAACTTTGGGGTCATCACATTTTTTTTTTTTTAAATATTAAAATGTACTTATGAGATAGAAGAAAGTTTTGGGATTGACACATCCAACTAGTTTGAAAGATGTATTAGAAAAAGCTTTAATACAAGTGCAACAGGCAGTTGAAGATGCTGATGTATTAATTGTCAACACTGTGATTTCAAAGGCCTCTCTATATGATAATGTCTTCATAGTCGGAGAGGACATTGATCTACTTGCATTTCTCACAGCATTACAATCTTGGGGGAAAAAATAATCCAAGAGCTGACCATGCAATAGAAATTGAATATTGAAGATACTGAAATGTACTTGAAATCCATTTGCATCCAGTGTGAAAAAAGAAATAAATTATTTGAAATTCATGTGAGATCAAAGCTGATGACTATATTTTCCAGAATAAAGCTATATTTCTTGAAAAAATAATCAAACTGAATATACTAAAAGCAGAGTGCACATGCAAAAAAAACCCCGCAATATTGAAAATACAAAAACGTCATCAAAATCTGCTTGCATCCAATAGAAAAAAGAATTAACCAGTTTTCTAATTAGACGTAATCAATGTAGATATGCATATTTTGATGAAAAAAATTGTATTTCACTTGGCGATCAATAATTATTATTTTAAGTCGCCACTTGGCGAGTGATGACTAGACTGGCGATCGATGACCAATAAATTACTTGAAATGCATATGGAATCAAATCTAATGAATGTATTTTGCAAAATAAAACTGTATTTCTTGAAAAAAAAAAAAAAAAAATTCAACTGAAATAGATAAAAGAATGCGGCAAAGAAAACGAAATATTGAAAATACAGCCATGTCATTGAAATCTGTTTGCATCCAGTAGGAAAAAGAAATAACCACTTTTCTAATTAGATGTAATCTATGTAAAGATGTATATTTCCATGAAAAAAACTGCATTTCACTTGGCGATTGAAAATAGATTTTTTAATCGCCACTTGGTGAGTGACGACTAAGGTGGCGATCAATGTCCAATAAATTACTTGAAATGCATGTGAAATCTAACCTGATGAATTAATATATTTTCCAATGTAAAAAACTTTTATTTCTTGGAAAAATAATTCCAACTGAATACACTAAAAGAACATGACAAAAAACCAAAATATTGAAAATACAGCTAAATCATTGAAATTTGTTTGCGTCCAGAAGGGAAAAGAAATAACCACTTTTCTAATCAAATGTAATCAATGTAGAGATACGTATTTCCATGAAAAAAAGCTGCATTTCACTTCGCGATCGAAAAAAGTTTTGTTAATCGCCAGTTTTATATCTTTAATTACCGCATGGCAAGTGTCGGACGCTAATTTTTATCTGTATTAAATCAAATCCTGCTACATTGATTTGACACATAGGGGGTGCTATGGACGGCTCAGCCCCCCCCCCTCCCCCTGAAAAAGATTCTAAGGTCACTCAATGAATTTCTATTCCGAAAATGCAAATGAAATTCTGTTCAAAAATCTAATTCAGTTTTGAGACCCTTTCACAGTTTTGCAGAATTACTAAATTGTATCTAAAATAAGCATTTCAGCATTCCCTCATCCTATTTGTACAAAAGAAGCTAACATGATGTTTAATTTTTCACCAGTTATAGACTCAAAGTTTTCATCATCATGTACTTTTATTAGCATAAAATGAAGTTATTACAACAGTTTAATGAGAAACATAGTATCAGGGGTGATTCTGGATGAAATTTTTTTTTTCGGAAATTCGCATTGCATTTCCGGAAATCGGCGGGACAGGAGGGGAGGGGGGGGGGGTCGTGAGTCCCCCCCCTCCAGCGAACTTCGGACGAAATCAGCAATATTTTAGCAAAATTGGCGATTTATTGCGATTTTTTGCCAAAATCGGCAGTTTTCCCGCTATCTCTTGGCGAAATCGGTGTTTTCCCGTGTTTTTAAAGTGAAATCGGCATTTTTTCAACGATATTTAGACAGAATTTGCTTTTTTATGCGATTTTTTCTCGAAAGTGGCACTTTATTCCCGCGATCTTTTGACGAAATTGGCGTTTTTTCCGTGATCTTTTGATGAAATCACCGTATTTTTTCAAATATTCTTCTGACAAAATATTTTTAAGCGATCTTTTATCGAAAACGGCGTTTATTCCCGCGATCTTTTAACGAAATCGGTGTTATATCCAATATCTTTAGACAAAATCGGCGTTTTCTCGCCGTCTTCAGAAGAAATCAACGTTTTATCTGCGATATTTGGTGAAATTGCCGATTTTTCTGTGATCCGCACAGGAAATTCGGATTTTTCATCAATCTTTTGACAAAGTTCGTTTACAAAAACATTGATGAAATCGTCATTTTCCCACAAAATATTGATGGAATATATGCTATTTCGGCGATCCTATCATGAAATTTGCATTTCTACGCATTTGTTTTTTCCGCATGCAAAACTGTACAAGTTGGCAACTATGGTGAACTGATAACCCAATTTCGAATTTTCGGAAGAGGATGCCTTAAATTTTCGGAAATTTCAGACGAGAATCACCCCTGCATAGTATCTACAATGTGAATATGCACTCATTTATCTTTCTGTGTCAGAGAAAGAAATAAGCTCCCCCCCCTACATTTTCTTGAGCCCCCCCCCCTCTCCTATTATTCACTTCTAGCTACGGTCCTGACCCTGCTAAATCAATTTAACACATACTTGCTCTGTTTTCCCTAAATCGTCTTTTTCTTACATCGTTTTTTTCCTAAATCGGAAAACATTGATCCAAGGCTACATCATTTTGCTACATCGCGATTTAAGAACTGGCTAAATCGTGACGTCCGATGTATCTAGTGAAAACCAATAGTTAAATCGGATTTCCGATGTAAGCGTTAAATCAAGGCTATATCGTTTCACTACATCGCAACGTCAGATGTATCTATTCAAGACCAATAGTTAAATCGGATTTCCGATGTATTAAAATGATTTAAGGCTCAGACCTGCAAATTTGAATTTTAACTTTAAAATTGCTCCCCCCCCCCCCCCACACACACAGGCATAAATAGTGAATTATTATTATTAAATAAAACACAATAAATTGTTTTTTGGATTTTAATTAATAAATGCAGTGTTGAATTCCGACACTTTTCACCGTGAGGTATTTCCGTGGCTCCGGGGAGGGGGGGGAGAAATTGCACATTTTGACCATTAAAAACACAAAATTTCCAGAGGAGGGACCCCCTTAATAAATGTGTTAGTAATACACTACACATATCACATGCAGTTGACATCTGTTAGCAGTAGAGTATCTAGACTTATCATTTCAGAGGGGGCTGAGATACAGCATACATTTCTGAGAGGGTAGTGCCATGCAAAAAGGCGGGAGAAGGAGGGGGAGTCGAAGGGAGCGGTCGCCCCGACGAGAGAATATAGGAGGTGCCAAATTTATACTACCACCGTAATACAATTGGCATCTATACTGGTGAGTGTATTTCGCATCATTAAATAGTATTATCTTGGGGAAAAAAATAATCCAAGAGCTCAGCATGCAACAGAAGTCGAAATTGAAGGTACTGAACTGAAATGCCCTTGAAATCCATTTGCATCCAGTGTGAAAAAAGGAATAAGTTATTTGAAATGCATGTGGAATTAAAGCTGATGAATATATTTTCCAGAATAAAGCTATATTTCTTGAAAAAATAATCAAACTGAATATACTAAAAGCACATGGCAAAAAACCACCGCAATATTGAAAATACAAAGACGTCATCGAAATCTGCCTGCATCCAATAGAAAAAAGAATTAACCAGTTCTCTAATTAGACGTAATCAATGTAGATATGCATATTTTGATGAAAAAAAACTATTTCCCTTGGCTATCAATAATTATTATTTTAAGTCGCCACTTGGCGAGTGATGACTAGAGTGGCGATCGATGACCAATAAATTACTTGAAATGCATACGGAATCAAATCTGATGAATATATTTTGCAAAATAAAACTGTATTTCTTGAAAAAAACATCCAACTGAAATAGATAAAAGAATGCAGCAAAGAAAACAAAATATTGAAAATACAGCCATGTCATTGAAATCTGTTTGCATCCAGTAGGAAAAAGAAATAACCACTTTTCTAATTAGATGTAATTAATGTAGAGATGCATGTTTCTATGAAAAAAAACTGCATTTCACTTGGCGATTGAAAATAGATCTATTAAATCGCCACTTGGCGAGTGACGACTAGGATAGCAATTGATAGCCAACAAATTACTTGAAATGTGTGTGGAATCAATGCCGATGAATATATTTTTGGTAAATGAAACTGCAATTCTCGAAAAAATAATCAAACTGAACACAGTAAAAGAACTCTGCAAAAAACCAAAATATTGAAAATACAGCTATGTCATTGAAATCTGTTTGCATCCAGTAGGAAAAAGAAGAAAACAGTTTTCTAATTAAATGTAATCAATGTAGAGATCCATACTTCTATGAAAAAAACTGCATTTCACTGAGCAACCAAAAATAGATTTTTTTTAACCGCCACTTGGCAAATGACGACAAGGGTAGCAAACGAAGGAAATTTTTTGCCACTTTTACATTTTTAATATCCACATGGCAAGTGACCACTGCTAATTTTAAATCAAATCCTACTAAATCAATTTAACACCAGCTCTCAATGTTTTTCTTAAATAGTCTTTTTCTTAAATCGCCTTTTTCTTAAATCGAAAACACTGAGGTTTGTGAGGTGTGTTTAAATCGGATCCTCTAAATAGATTTAACACCAACTTGCTCTGTTTTCCCTAAATCATATTTTTCTAACATCACCTTTTTCATAAATCGGAAAGCATTGAGGCTTGCAAAGTTTGCTTAAATCGATTTAACACTAGTTTGACATGCAAGCAGTATATACACCAAAGTAGATACAGTATAGGATCCGTTATCCGGCGTCCCGGTATCCGGAACGCTCCAAAAACCGGAATGCAAATCGGTACCTTTTTTTTTTGTATTCAATGATGACGCGGACGCGCTACAGCGCGTAAATTACGCAAAAGATCGGCGACGGGACGCAAAAAATAGCTCTTACGCGTCCCAAGGGTAAGGACGCGTAATTCCGTCAAAGGATCGCGAAAAAAAGGCACATTTCGTTAAAAATCACGAAATAACAACTAATTTTCGGCAAATTTTGTCAAAAGATTCGCGAGAAAATAGGTAATTTCGTGACATAATCCCCCAAATAAGGCAGATTTCCCCCAAAAGATCGCGAAAAAATAACAAATATAGTCCAAAAAATTCCGATAAAACAGCAAATTTTGTCAAAAAATCCCGAAAAACGACAGATTTCGTCAAAAAATCATGGAAAAACGACAAAATTCGTTAAAAATCAAGAAAAAACGACTAATTTTCGGCAAAATTTATCAAAAAATGCACGAGAAAATGGATAATTTCGTCACGAAATCCCCAAAGAAGGCAGATTTCCCCCCAAAAGATTGCAAAAAAATAACAAATATAGTAAAAAAAATCACAATATAACGGCAAATTTTGACAAAAGATTTGCGAAAAACAGCAAATTTCAACAAAAGATCGCGAAAAACAGCAACTTTCGTCAAAAAACCGTGATTAAAGGCAAATTTCTTCAAAAAATCATGGAAAAAAACAGCAATTTTGTCAAAAAAATCACGAAAAACGGCAGATTTCGTCAAAAAATCATGGAAAAACGGTAAAATTCGTTAAAAAAAACGACTAATTTACAGCAAATTTTTTCACAAGATTCGCGAGAAAATGGGTAATTTCGTACAAAATCCACAAAGAAGGCAGATTTCCCCCCAAAAGATAGCAAAAAAATAACAAATATAGTCCAAAAAATCGCGAAAAAATCGCAAATTTTGACAAAAAATTTGCAAAAAACGGCAAATTTCAATAAAAGATCGCGAAAAACAGCAACTTTCGTGAAAAAATCGCGATAAAAGGCAAATTTCTTCAGAAGATCACGAAAAAAAACCAGCCCATTCTGTAGTAGAATTCTTAGAAATGGATAATGTGTTTGCGGTGTTTTTGCCTCCAAATTGTACATAACATCACTTATCCAACCATTGGATCAAGGGATTCTAAAATCTAAAAAAATGATTTCTTAAAAAAATGCTCACAGAGTGCAACAAAGGAATTGGGATAAAAAATTTCCAGAGAATCTTCACAATCAAAGATGCTTTGTGGAGTGCTGCTAAAGCATGGAGGCTGTGGGTAAGGATACACTTATCCATGGATGGTGCAATCCGTGGCCATCTGCATTATTTTTTGATGACAAAAATGAGCCTGAGTTTGTAGGCTTCAAGATTTTGAAAGAGAAGCAGATTGTTGCTGATCTATTGGCATATGCCAAAGGCTTTAATTGTCCAGAAGCTAAATTGCTTAATAAAGAAGCTGTGGAAGATTGTTTAGAAGCCAATGAAAACATTCCTGTCACTAATCACATGACTGACAGTGAGATTTGTGAAATGATGACAAACAATATATTAATGAAAGTGATGATGAGAAAAACAACCAGCAGAATGAATCAGTTGAAAAGATATCAAATGAAAAATTAGTATTTTATACCAAACAATTAATTTCAGGCATACAACAGAGGAGCTACTTCCATGAGCAGCAAACCATGTCTCTGCACAAAATACAAGAACAATTAGTACAAGAGACGCACTATAAGCAAAATA
Source organism: Maratus speculifer (assembly GCA_964019185.1). Taxonomy (NCBI): domain Eukaryota; kingdom Metazoa; phylum Arthropoda; class Arachnida; order Araneae; family Salticidae; genus Maratus; species Maratus speculifer. The sequence continues at coordinate 26,961,953 of OZ025296.1, forward strand.
CTATCATATAAATGTTTGCTAAATCCCAATCAAAAGATTCTGTTTCAAAATCTCAAAATTAAATCTCATATGTATGTATATTTTTTTCATTTATTATAATTATTTTTTTATTTTGTGTAAGTTAATTAATAAATTAATGTATTTACATGTATTAGTATACATATTTACGTATTAATTTTACTATTTATGAAATTATTTCATGCATTTCTTATACTTACAGTAAAGTGTTCCGAATTTCGGACAAACCCCTTATCCAGAATGCCCTGGGTCCCAAGCATTCTGGATAACGGATCCTATACTGTAATTCAATTTTTTGATGTTAACTCTGAATCATTATTTGAAATCGACTTAAAACCAAAGGCTAAATCATGATTTAAGACTGACTAAATCGCGATGTAAGACAATGGCTAAATCGTGATGCAAGGCGATGGCTAAATCGTGAGTTCTGATGTATCGATTTAAGAAACTGACTAAATCGCAATTTCCAATGTAAGCTTTAAATCGATTTAAGGCCTAGGCCTACTCTTCACTTTAGGATTGTCTGCCCGTTTTAGTTGTTATATGACATACATTTTCGTGTTTTTTTTCTTTTGAATTCTTCCCTTCGAAGCCTTGTTCCCATTCAAAATTAATGCCCTAAGGGTTCATGCTTCATTGTGTTGAGAGACAAAGTTTTGGAATTGGAGTTTCGATTCAAATTTTTGAATTGTGATTCCAATTCACAACAATCCAATTTTTTTCATGTAATTCGACCAGGGTTGGGTTTTTGCCGGCAGAAAGTGGTTTCTGCCGTGCCAGTGGTAGAAAGTGGTTATAACTGGTTTTAATCGGCAGAAACTGGCAACAACTGGCATAAAGACATTCTGTGACATAATCTCTGATTTTTTTTAGTAATATTAAATTTATTAAGTAGTTCATTCTTAAATAATTAGTACTTATATAATTCAGAATAAATATATGCACACAAATAAAATATTGCGGATAGTTTTAATTAAAAAAAAAATTTGATTTTTGAAAATTGAGTAATGTAACAGATATATATATTTTTTTTTGTTACACTAGGGGGGCCCCGCCCCCCTGCTCGCCAACCCCCCGCGTAATCGCTTCGCGATTCCAAATTATTGGCTACCCCTGCTTGCTGCGCTCGCCAATACCCCATGGTATGAATAAGCAGTTGCAGACCTTTCAAATGATGTGTCACACGACTGGTGTTGTAAAGAAATTAAAAATGTGCCCCCCTGGGAGGCAGAGTGGGGGATGACACACAACACATACATAATATGAATAAGCAGTTGCAGACCTTTCAAATGATGTGTCACACAACTGGTGTTGTAAAGAAATTAAAAATGTGACCCCCCCCCCTGGGGAGAGCAGAGTGTGGGGGTGACACACAAGACACCCATAATATGAATAAGCAGTTGCAGACCTTTCAATACTTGTGTAACACGACTGGTGTTGTAAAGAAATTAAAAATATGTCCCCCCTGGGGAGCAGAATGGGGGATAACACACAAGACATCCATTATATGAATAAACAGTTGCAAACCTCTCAAATGATATATCAAACGACTGGTGTTGTAAAGAAATTAAAAATTTGGCGAAATATTACAGTTATCGCCAAGTTGGCGTCACTTTTGACAACTAATTTTGGTCGCCAAATTTGGCGATATATCGCCAAGTTGGCGACAAACTTGGCGATTGTTGGCGATGGTAGCCTTTCCTCTCTTTATGGTAACCCATACGGCGATGCATAGACGGAGTCCTTTCCTGATTGGTCTATTCGACTCATGGAAGGAGTGGACAAACCGGATTCATTAGTTCCGGAAATCTTCCACATCAGCATCATTCCAGGAGTCATTCCTTTTAAGGCTAGTTTTTTTTTACTATAGAAGGATATGCATATGTAATTTATGTTTAAACAATTATTTTAAAATCTCAGTTTAAAAACCAAAATAGAAAACTATATGCAATGCTTACTTTAAATTAAGCACTGAAAAGAAAAAAAAAATATTTACTCAAAATATTTTTCTGTAATCTAACATGATTTAATAATAACATAATAAATAAGTAATAAAAAAACTCTCTCATAGAATTGTTATAGTGATATGTGGATCTAGTAATTCTTTGGATTTTGAAAAGATTTCATTTAAATACAGTATTCAAAAAAATAAATCTGACTCTTTTTTTTTTTTTTTTTTTTTTAATCTCACTTACAAAACAAATTGCAAAACCTTGCTTGAAAAAAAAAAGTAACAATATGATTGGCCTTGGCAAAATGTGGGAGTGGCTGAAAAATAAATGATATTGGCTGCTTAAATCAGGTGCACTAATCATCCAATCATAGAAGCTGTTAGCTATTTTTCCCCTTTCATATTAATTTCTTTACTTAGAACTAACTGCACTATGAGAATGAGAGTTATATTTTTTTGAGCTATTGCGGTTTCTGGTTTTAATTTAATAATGTCTGTATCTAAAGGCGGTAGACCAATAGACCCTATTTGGGGACACTATGTTCAGAAAGAAATCAATAATAAGTTAATTGTTGAGTGCATCAACTGCAAAAAAGTTGTCAGTGCTAAGCCTTATAGAATGAAAGAGCACTGGAAAAAATGAAAAGGTGGTGGTAGTAATTTTGAAAACCACCCTACTGAGGGTTTGAAAATAGATCATGAAGAATTGTCTTCTTTCTCACAAGTTAATTTAGTTCCACTTGCAAAAAACTAAAAGAAAAATAATCTGAAAATGAAAGAAATATTTTAGATTTAGAAGATAGACCCATACCTGTAACAACACAAACCAGCATGAAAAGTTTTGTAATGAAAAGAACTGCAAAGGAAAAAGATAGTTTAGATGTAGCAATAGCAAAATTCTTTTATGCTTGTTGTATCCCATTCTTAGTCTCTGAGCATTCAACTTTATAAAAATAATATCATGATTTATAAAGAGGTTAAACTCTTGGTACAGATGTTAAAACCTGTTGCTGTTGCATTGAATAAAACTCAAAAACATAAATGTTCTATTGCAGATGCTTGTGAAATTTGGTTAACTTTATCTGATGATAAAAATCTTATGGAAGCTCACAAATCCAAAGTTGAAAACAGATTTAATGCAGTAATAACCGACTACCATTTGCTAGCTTATTTACTTCATCCCAAATATATGGGATTAAAATTGACACATGAGCAAAAAGAAAAGGCAAGGAAATTGCTTTCGGATACCAATCCAAACTTTGTGCCATATATAATATCCTTTGAAGCAAAATCAACTCTTTTCCCAGCAACATATTTTTCTAAGGAAGTTCTAGAAAATGTCTCGCCTTCTGTGTAGTGGTCATCTTTAAGAACGAATACTGTTGAAAATGAAGATTTTGCAACTTTTGCATCCTTGATCATGACATTGCCAGCAAGTAATGCTGGCCTCGAAAGAATTTTTTCAAACTTTTCTTACATTCAGAACAAATTAAGAAATAATCTGGGGGCAGAAAGATTAGCAAAATTAGTCCTATGTTATGGAACGCTTCGCGAAAAAAATACTAATAGTATATTTCAGTGGTAATTTGTTTCTTCAATATTGTAAAATAATTGTACAAGATATTTCATTAAATTTTCTTTGTCTATGTTATTTTTTGTGCATCAATTATTTACTTATATATTTTCACAAGAAATTGCATTATGTTATTTATTTAAAAATAATCTGAAAAGTAATTTGTTATTAAATCAGAATTTTTTGTAAATTTATTTTTAAAAGAAATAGAAATTCAACTTTAAACAATAATATTAATAATTAAACTTGTACAGTATCAGGTTATTGTTGTGAAAGTTTGTTTTTCAAGTGAATGAAAATTAGTGTTTTAAATAAGCAAGGTATGTATTTATATGATCATTTTTAAACGTTTTGATACTTTGAATAACATTCATAATCTTATGTTTTAACTTTTAGCTCAATGGTTTACATATCAAATGTAAGTGTGAATTATGAATCATTGCTGAATAAAGTTCTTATTTAGTACTGTATCTTAGTTTCTGCCAGTTTTTGCCACTTACTGGCAGAAACCAGTTTCTGCCATGCCAGTTTTAACCGGTTTCTACCGCTGGTTTTAACTACCCCGGCAGAAACTTGCCAACCCTGAATTCGAAGTGGGCTCCTTCAGAAGACTGCTAGTGCCTTCGGGGGAGCATCACAGTTCCCTCCTCATCTAAGGCTAAGCCCTAAGCTGATGCTATAACACTTGTGTTTTACGGGTGACGCATATTTTTATGGGCGTGCTTGGAGCACCTCTTTTTTTTTTGTCATCCTATGCTGCGGCATGGAACACTGCTTTTTTTATAAAAAAAACAAACATTTTATACGCATCATATTACACTTTTTATTTGTTTTGAAAGTTATATTGCAATTATGTTTTTGTGTATTTCTATTATATATATTCATTTAGTATTAGTTTTTATGTTTAATGCATATGTCAAAAAAAAAAAAAAAATCATTTGTGTAATGAATGCAGTCAAAGCTGCAGTAACATTTTGTGCTGTCTGAGTCGACTCAACTTCTAGATTAAAAAAAAGCACTTATACAGCTTTATACATACCAACTTGGATCCATAAATATATTTAAAAAAAAGGAAACCTTAGAACTGGTGACTGTTTTTGAATAGAGAGGTTCAATATATTATCATGACAGCAACTTTCTATAGATATCAAAAAAACTTTTACATTTATATATGTTTTTATGTTTTAGAATACTTTTAATGTCGCCTATGCACATTGGACTGTAAAAGTTTTTTTCTGGTGCACCGGGTGATATATATAACAGTTATTTCGTTATATATTGCTTATTTTGTTATATATTATTTCTATGCACTTTTGTTCCCCTTTCAATTCAAAATTAGTTTAAAATTATGCTTCATTTTTTTCATTTCCCTCAGCCATTATTTCTTTAACCTCCAAAATTAATGCCTCAGGATTATTCGTAAGAAATATGCCCACACTTTAATCAACCATTTCAAACAATTTCCAGATGTCAGCTTAGTCTGATCGGATGTTCTTTTCATTGCCTTTAATGGGCATCACACAGTAATGCGGTTAAATAGCAACTTAATGCCTCTTTTCCTTTCATGAGAAAATGCTAAAAATAATTTAACATCTGCACATTAAAATCTGGTTGCCCCTTGTCTGGGCCTCTTAGCTAGACATAACTGTTGCAGTTGTTGTGTGTGAACATTTTTCTCGGCGGTTACCAAACCCTTCCTGCATGTGTAAATTAATGTATTGGCAACCATAAGAACTTTACCCCCTTTTTCCAACAGGGGAGTCAAATTGAATACCGATCATGCCAGCTGCATTTTGGCTGCAATTTGTCGAGTCGTCTCCATTGTGCATGGGCAAACTTTTGTATTTTGGCAACTTTGTTCTACGCCAACACTGTGTGTGTTATCTCTGTAAGACGGTCACTTTGCCGCTTGCCACGAACTAAACAAGTTCGAATTTGTGTTTTCGGAAACTCTCTCCGACTGAGCTGCTTGTACCTCTCCTTACTAATTATGCATATAATAAATTTGTGACTATTTACTACTTGTGGGGTTTTTTTCGCCGTCTTTACAAGAACCTGGCCAACATTACTTTTATTCGGTTTTGTTCGGTACTACATAGTAATCTAGTAAAAACCATCATATGAACTCCAACAAAGTAATCTCCGTCATAAGCTGATGGATGGATGAAATACATTTTTAATTATGATATGCGTTTTAAGTTATACTAAACTAGTTATACATTACAGCCATTGGGGGAAAAATCATTTAAAGTGAATTTTAAAGGTGTTACACCCTGTCAAACTCATTCAGATTTACATGCATTCCCAAAGTGCATTAAAATACACATTATTTAAAATGTTCAGTCAAAATAATAGTTATTATTCATTTACAGGACCACTCAAAAGAATTCCATTACACAATAATAAAGGGAGGAAGGGTCATTCCATGTCAAATCACCCAGATTTTTCCAAAAATGGCACCCACCATCACCAATTTTGATAAAATTCAGTGGATTTGTAGAATTTCTAATGCTGATTCCAAAAATATCAATTATATTGAAATTGATCAAACGGTTTATGAGTTATGAGCTTTTAAATAGCTCCCAAGATGGTTGATTTGCCGCCATCTTGAATGGCACATGTGACAACAAAAAAGTCCATAACTTCTTTCAGGTTTAAGCAAGAGCTTTCAAATTTTTTTTGTTTTGTTCAGAATAAAGTAAACTTTCATTTAAACAGATTTTTGTGAACATCATTTTATAAAAATGCTGTCAAAAAATGACTTTTTGTTATTTTTTTAAGTAAAAAAAGTGGCAACTTCAATGGCTGATTTCCCCCAATGTACCCCCTTCAATTTTCATCTAATTGCATAAATAAGCTACTCAAAGTGTGTTTTGATGACTAATAAAAAAAACTTAATGGGCGGTTCACAGGTTTTTGTTTAAAAAAATAAATTCAAATTTACTGACTTTTCACAATAACAAAAAACACAAGATAATATTGATATTTCTTTTATTACCAGAAATATCATACATATTTACATCTAAAAGTTTGATAAGGTTTGATGTTACATAATGTGCCTAAAAAATGGGAATCCCATAGGAATAAATAGAAATACCAATAATGGATTCTTGCAATCGGACAAATTGAAATCTATTGCAGTCTCAGTAAATTATGAATAAAAAGGAAATGATGGAAAAAGTTCTGCAAATAGTTGAATTTTATGACAAAATCATACTTTTGTTATTCAAAATACAATAAAATTGCAACTCTTAAATAAAAATTACGGTACTTTAAATTAATACAAAATAACATATCACATACACAATAAACACATGCTATTAAAAATATATCTACATCAATAATAATTTAAAGTAAAGGTAATTAATATTGTTAAAAATCCCTGCCAAAAGGCAGATATAAATTTTGAAGTTAAATACAGTAGACTCCTTCAAATCCACACAGCTTGGAACCAGAAGTTTTGTGGATTTTAGAATTTTGCCGATTTCCGGTCATTACTTTGTTTACCTTTTTTTAAACAGGAATTTGAATGCAATTAATAATGCAATCAAAACTAAAATGAATGCTTTACAATATAATAAATATTAAAATAAGTAATAAATTAAAATAATAAAGATGTAGATAATTTTCAAAGTGATTAAAATATTAAAAGTAAGGATCAAGTTAATCAATAATATATGATTAAATATTCATTATAAACATGAAATATATCTTTCCTAAATTATTCAATGTAGTTACTAATGTACCTCATAAAGATACATTACTAATTCTCAACAAAATCATAAAATAAAGAAGTTTTTTTCAGGTTTAGCCAGATTTAGATTTAATAACCAAAAAAGCTTGATTAATACATAAATATATTTGATAACAAGATTGTGATTACCAATGATATATAAGAAAAATCTGAATTTTTTCAGAATATATTTCTTTTCCTTCGTGGGGAAAAAAAAAAAAAAAAACATGAATTCAGTACTATTAACAAAAGTTACAAATTAAAATAAAATGGAATTGATATAAAATTATAAAAGTCAAATTTTGTCCCTATATCTGAATTGAATGTTTCATTATTTACATCCGCAAATTATATGCAGAATTTTTAGAGTTGTGGATTTTAGGGTTTCGAATTTGAGATAGTTTACCGTACTTGTTTCAGTAACAAAAACTGTTGTGTATTAACTCAATGGACTTACGGACTTCTACTGTACTGTATTGCCTCCATGGTTCAAATGTAAAAACTCTCCTGGTTCGAGAGTATCTTTTGTAAAAAGTTTCAGTTTTGATTTGTATGCTATAATGTGATTGTTGTTGTTTTGTCCGTGCAACTTAGACACTAATTAAAATAATGTTGCAATGATTATCTCGGCCTTCTTCTTCAATTAATTATGCAAAGATTAACATTGGCGACGAGCGTTAACCAAAGGACTCAGTTTCATGAAGTAATTCTTTCTTATTTAGTTTTTCTGAACTGACTTTAGTTTCGTTTCTTTGTTCTGCTTTCAAGTGCATTGTGATAATGTCTCTCGGTAAGCTAGAAGAGTTTCATATAGGGAAAACTAATTGGACCGAGTACAAGGAACGCTTGGGATTCTATTTCACAGCTAACAGCATCGATGAAGATGTGAAAAAAAGGGCTATTTTCCTCAGTGTCGCTGGACCGACATTGTATTCATTGATTCGTTCATTGTGTACCCCGAATGCTCCGGATACTGTGACATTCCCGAACTTATTGCTGACTTTGGATGGACATTTTTCGCCAAAACCATCCGAAATTCTGTGCCGATTCAAGTTTAACAAACGAGATCAGCAGCAAAATGAAAGTATCGCTGATTTTTTAGCAGAACTCCGTAAGCTGTCCGAAAATTGTAATTTCGGGACTCAGTTAGATTCCATGCTTCGCGATAGACTGGTCTGCGGAATCCGTAATGAAGAAATCCAGCGAAAATTATTGGCCGATCCAGCATTGACCCTCACAACAGCCATGGATATCGCACTTGCAGGTGAAGCAGCTTTACGACAATCGTCGGAAATTCGCGGAAATAATAATGATTTGTACAAGCCTGTAAATTTGATAAAATCAAAAACGCACAACAGGAGTGCAAAGGAAAAGCCACCTGCACAAAATAAAAAGCCTTGCCATAGGTGTGGGGCGCACCATCCCTTCGGTGAATGCAAATTTCTTAGGGCTACTTGCAATTACTGCAAGAAAATCGGTCACATAGCCAAAGTGTGTAATGCAAAAAATAGTAAAAAAGGTAACAATAATTCTAAAATCCATGACTAAAATTCTAACTTTAAATACAATTAACTTTAAATACATATAGAATCAGGTAAGCCTCAATATGATGATTATTATGATTGTTTGCTCAATATAAATGTTTTAAGTTCCATAAATGACTACCCACCTAATGATGTAAATATAAAATTAAACGGTATTAACCATAAAATGGAGATAGATTCTGGTTCTTTGCATTCCATAATCAGTTCTAGCACTTACGCTAAATTATGGCCAGTGAACCCCCCTTCTTTACTCCCAGTTTCAGATCAATATCTGAGAACTTGGAATGCTCAAAAATTAAATGTTAAAGGTTATTTTGATGCAAATGTGCAGTATAACTCACAAAATGTTACCTTGCCCTTATTAGTTCTTGAGGGTAAGGGTAAATCCCTAATTGGTCGTAGCTGGTTTGATGCGTTAAAAATTAATATTAATGTTGGTGACTCTAATGTCCACCAAATTTTTGCTCCAACGTTAAATTCAATTTTATCGGAATTCGACGATATTTTTTCTGAAACGCTAGGCATTTTTAAGGGACCTCCCATTTCAATTAGGATTGATGAAAATTGTGCTCCTAAATATCTTAAAGCTCGTAACGTACCTTTCGCTTTAAGAAATAAAATAATTGACGAGATCCAAAATATGGTAAACAAAGGGATTCTGGAGCCAATTTCTTATTCTGACTGGGCTACCCCTGTGGTTCCAGTTGTCAAAAAAGATGGTAGCATTCGTTTATGTGGGGATTATCGCAGTACTGTAAATCAGGCTGTGAAACAATTCAGTTACCCTCTGCCTACAGTTAAGGAGGTTTTAGCCACTATGACCGGCGGTACTATTTTTTCCAAATTAGATTTGTCAGAAGCTTATTTACAACTTCCGGTGGATGAGCCTACTTCTAAAATTCTAACTTTAAATACAATTAAAGGTCTTTTCAGGGTAACTAGATTACCATTTGGTATCTCAGTTGCTGTTTCAATTTTCCAGAAAAAAATTGAGGAAGTTCTGGCAGGAATTAACGGAGTATTACCTTACTTAGATGATATTTTTATTCAGGGTAAAACTATAGATGATCATAATTTAAAACTAAAACAAGTTTTGGAACGTTTAAAATCATCAGGCATTCACCTCAAACGCGAAAAATGTATATTTGCAGTTCCTACAATAGAATTATTGGGATTTCAAGTAACTAAAGAGGGTATTAAACCAAGTTTAAATAAAGTTAAGGCCATCCACGAAGCTCCTAATCCAAAAGATAAGACAGAACTTCAAGCTTTCTTAGGATTATTAAATTTTTATTGCAGTTTTCTAAAAGATAGATCTTCCGTTTTAGAACCTTTGCATAGATTGCTCAGAAAGGACACAGTTTGGCGTTGGACGCCTACGCATCAAAAGGCTTATACCGCGGCTAAGAATTTATTAACAAAAGATTCTGTTTTAGCGCATTTTGACGAAAGCCTACCCTTAATTGTAACTTGTGACGCTTCATCATATGGAGTAGGTAGTGTGTTAAGCCACATTTTACCGAACGGTAAGGAAACTCCCATCGCTTATCATTCCCGAACTCTAACAACAGCTGAGAGAAACTATAGCCAAACAGATCGTGAGGCTCTTTCAATAATTTCGGCGGTAAAAAAATTCAATCAGTATTTGCAGGGTCGTAAATTTAAAATTATTACCGACCATAAACCTCTTTTAGGCTTATTTAATCCAAATAAACCTTTGGCCCAAATGATTTCTCCACGAGTTCTAAGATGGGGTTTGATATTGGCCACTTATAATTATGATTTAGAGTATAGAAAGGGTAAGGACATAGGAAATGCAGATGCGCTTAGCCGTTTACCTTTGACCACTCCTAATTGTGAAATTCCTCCTCAGGCTGACGTACTATTATTAGAATTTTCCCCAGTCACTCAGCTCAATTCTAAATTGATTTCAGCTGCAACTAAAAAAGACCCAATACTTTCAAGAGTTGCTCTGATGATAATGAATGGTTGGCCTCCGAAAATGAATGACGAGAAGTTCAAGCCATATTTCCATCGACGTAATGAGTTAAGTGTTCACCAGAACTGTGTGCTTTGGGGTAGTAGGGTTGTTATCCCTGGCATTCTTCGTAAAGATGTTCTAAATCTTCTTCATAATGGTCATCCAGGAATAGTTAGGATGAAAGGACTATCCCGCAGTTACGTCTGGTGGCCACTCATGGACAGTGAGATCGAAACAACAGTAAAGTCATGTACTTTGTGCCAGGAAAATCAAAGAGCTCCGGCAAAAGCACCCATCCATCCATGGGAATGGACAGATAGACCTTGGTCTCGCTTGCATATTGATTTCGCGGGACCCTATCAAGGTAAAACATTCTTAATAGTCGTAGACTCGCATTCTAAATGGTTGGAAGTATTTCCTGTTTCATCCATGTCTTCTTCGGCAGCCAGGGTTGGTATAAAAACCGGTTTTTTTGAAAAAAACCAAAAAACCGGGTTTTTTTGGTTTAAACCAGGTTTTTTTTGGTTTAAACCGGGTTTTTTTCAAATCATTATTTAAATAGCATTTGCAAGAAAAATAACTTGAGTCTTAGAAAGTCATGAGGATTTTTTGTAATTAATAGTTAATTAATGTTAAACATTCACATTAGTATTTATTTTTTTGATAATTAAATAACTAAAGCATAAAAATTTATAATTAAATTATCTTATGTTAGGTTTCTATAGGAAAATATTCAATGTGTGAAAAAAAAAAAAAAAAACTATTAATTTATTAGTATACTTATATAAACCTTTTAGATAATAACTTAAGAAATAATTATATGCAGGTTGATAATGAAGAACATAGTAAAGGGCAAACAAACATATTTTACTAAATTAACAGAAATAAGCTGAAATAGAAAACATTTCCTTGTGCATAATTTAGAAATTATTTACAGTATTAACATCAACAAATGATTATTAATCTCTTACAACATATACAGTAAAATCTGCCTAAGCCGGAAATCTGCCTAAGGCGGAAACATTTCAAAGTCCCACATTTATAAGCATAGAGATTTCCGAGAAATCTGTCTAAGACGGAAAGAATCTGTGTAACGCGGAACCGGACATTCACTTTAGGTCCCAGTTAGCAAATTTACTGTTTAAGACGGAAGAAAATTTTCCTTCGAAATATAAATGGAAAGAAATCTCATCTTTTAATATTGAATTGTATAGTCTAGCAATGTTAAATTCAGATACTTTTCTCCGGAGGGGAGGGAAATTATAGAGTTCTGCGGAAGGGTGGGAATTGTACCTTCCGACCATTGAAATGCAAAATTTCAAATTTTTCAGGGGGGGGGGTCGTATTTTATTGCTCTGGGGAGAATGTCTCCTCCGGGCCACTCTCTGAATTCAACACCGTAGTCGCATTCCTAGAGGTTATGAAAAAGCGTCACCGACTGCTGACAGAACTTTGGGGATGATTTTATTATTATATATGACTGGGAACTGTTGAACAACGGGTGTACTAGTGTGTAGGTATACTATCAATTTGTAGTATAAATTATTATTACTATGAATATATAAAAATATGTAAATATTTCATGTCTAATTAATTTTTAAAAAATTTAAAGGTACGTTAGTTTTAACTTTTAGCCAAAGAAATGTTTAATATCCTGTGAACGGTATGCCTATAAAGTTTTTCTGTCTAAGCCGGAAATATGTCTAAGGCGGAATTTTATTTCAGTCCCGAGCGATTCCGCCGTAGACAGATTTCACTGTATTTACTTAAAAAATATCAATATGCATTTTATTAATGCTAAAAAATACATGTGTATTGACTTACTTGATACATCAACGAATGTAATGCTTACACAAATTCAGACATAGGCTTAGAAAAATTATTATTATTATTATTTTTTTTTTTTTAAATACAAACTTTATTTTTTCTGTTTCTTTGTTCTTCAAAAGGTGAAGATTTAGCATAACATTTTATTATCTGTGCAAGCACCGAGTTACATGGATATTTTTGTTTTGTAAAATTTAATGTACCCTTTTTTCTTGTTCACATAGTTCACTTTGACTGTATTGTGGTTCAAACATGTATACCTGAAAGGGCATGGGTGTTAGGGCTATTTTATACCTGGACTAAAAAACTATGAGACTTCTTTATTTACATTTTTTTCTCTTAATATTTTTGAAGACCTGTCCAATTATAAAGTGCATTAGTAATGGAACTTATTACTTTAGATATTATCCAGGGCAACTGCAATAGAATTTAACAGTTTAAACATATCTTCAACATTTCTTTTAAAATTAAAATTAGAGAGATACGAGCTTTTGAATATTTTTATCAATAACATTCCTATTTTCTACACAAATTTTAAGTAAAGTGGGGAAATTTTTAAGGTAAACATCTAAAGCTTCTGAAAATGAATCACACCTAATATTATAAGGAAGAGCTAATTTGACAGCATTTACATTGCATGCAATTTTTACATTTGGTTCTTAAACATGTTTTTGATGTATTTCTTATTCCCTCAAATGAAAACCAGATATTTTCCTTTCTCCTAGTTTTAGACATTCTTTTATTTCAATATATATAAGTAGCTTTCTTAAAATAAAATACAATACAAAGTAACTAGAAACAGAAAAAAATAATGTAAAAACTGCAAATCCAATCTAAGAAAAACCAAAGCTTACTAAAACCAATAGCTATGGAACAGAGAAAATTCATAGCCAATCATTCATTAGCATACAGAACAAGAGTAACCAATGGAAAGAATGACTTATGATTATGTCATTATTGATGCTTTGATATATGATGCAATCTTTAGTAAATCATAATCAAGCTATCTAAGCAGTAAAATTGCATTTTTGGCTGGCATATGCCATTTTTGCATTTTTTAAAAAATAAAAGGTTTAAAAAAGAATTAAAACTAACTACCTTTTTTTATCCTCCACAGTTCACTCTAGAAAAATATTTTGCCATGTCAATTTATAGCTAGTAAGAAAAATTAGATTGATTAAAGATGTTTGTCACTTTAAAAATTTAATTTGTCTTTAGTTTTGCTTGTAGCTACTCCATAACTTTGATTTTGCACATTTTAATAATGTGTAAAATAAATGAAAACATTAGGGAAAAGGAAAAAAAAATTAAAAAAAACCAGCATGGTTTTTTTTAAAAAACCACTTGGTTTAAACCATGGTTTAAACCACGGTTTAAACCAGCGTGGTTTAAACCAAACAACCCTGTCGGCAGCTATAGACTTTCTGAGATTGCTTTTTGCTACACATGGTATTCCTGATAGTGTTGTGTCCGATAATGCACAAGCCTTCAAATCATCTGAATTTATCGAATTTCTTGTGAAAAATCAAATCCGTCCAATAAAATCAGCACCTTATCATCCTTCCTCAAATGGCCAAGCTGAACGAATGGTTGCCACCACCAAACAAGCGTTGAAGCGTATAATTCAAGGAAATTGGAAAGCCCACTTGGCACGATTTCTGTTTTCGCAACACATTTTACCGTGTACAACTACAGGTAAATCACCTGCAGAAATCTTAATGAATAGACGTTTAACGTCACTATTAGATAGGTTACATCCCGATTTAAATGCTGAAATGAGGTGCAAAAGCGAGAAAAAGATGGAGGAGGAAGGAAGTAAAAGATTAAGGACATTCAATGAAGATGATCCTGTTTATATCCGAAATTATTCTGATGGATCTCCGTGGATTCCAGCAAAAATCTTAGAACCGACTGGTCCTGTTTCCTACAAGGCTGAAAGTTTGATCGACGGTAATATATCTAGACGTCATGTTGACCAAATTCGTGATCGAACTGTCAGTTCAAACACGTCTGTGGACAGTACTAATTCCTCTGATTCCATTCCACCAGTCACTTGTGATTCTCCTGAAAATTCGTCCACTAGTGTTCCCGAACAAATAATTCAACCTACAGTTCCTAATCATGAAAAATCCATACCTGCAGATCCACCAGCACCTGATTTACGACGATCTCAGCGTCATCGGAACACTCCCAAACATCTGAAGGACTACGTGCTCAATTCTTAGAGGGGAAGAGTGTTGTGTATTAACTCAATGGACTTACGGACTTCTACTGTACTGTATTGCCTCCATGGTTCAAATGTAAAAACTCTCCTGGTTCGAGAGTATCTTTTGTAAAAAGTTTCAGTTTTGATTTGTATGCTATAATGTGATTGTTGTTGTTTTGTCCGTGCAACTTAGACGCTAATTAAAATAATGTTGCAATGATTATCTCGGCCTTCTTCTTCAATTAATTATGCAAAGATTTAACAAAAACCAAATCAAATTTAGATATAAACCTAGTTCAACAATTTTATCTGGTTCTTTTTTAAATTTAATTTTTCTGTAAGAACTGGTTTTATCACAATTATGTTAAGGCAGTGTATATAAAGAAATATTTTTGTACCCTCAACAACTCAAAATTTTCTAACACATTTTCAGATTCATTTTTAAAAGTGAAAACATGATACTTGTTGATGTGATTTTTTTTTCAGAGATTTATAAGCGACCTCAGGGCTGCTACAAACAACTATTTTTATATTCTGTGTGCACCAGTATTTTTATAATATAAAATTTGAAGTATATTTTATTTGCAAATGTTATCAAAGCATCTATTATGGATTTCATTTTTAAGAAAGTGGTCGGTGCCAGTTAGAATTAAAAAATAGTCGCCTGTGGCAGCCTTGCAGCCTGTGTTTTTATTTTTTGTTCAATGAATTAGATCTTGATTTACAACAATTATTTTCTCAGTATGACCATTTTTCCCGTTTCCAGTACTATTGCTTAAATTCAATTCAAAATGCCCACTTTGACATCATTTTTTTAATATAATAAGCCTTATATATATATATATATATATATATATATATATATATATATATATATATATATATATATATATAGAACCTGCCAATTGAATGTGTTTGTGAGCAAAAATGGATTTAAAAATGAATCAGAAAATCCAATGATTTTGCTTTGCCGAATTGTCCCGTTCACATAGAAAGCAGGGTTGGCAAGTTTTTGACAGTGTGCGGTTTTATCCGGTTTAAACCATGGTTTAAACAAACCGTCACGGCTAAAACCTCTTGTCAAAAACCTCGTCAGAAACCTCAAATACTACACTGATCTGTAAAATTTCACGTTAAACATCTGTTACAAATATGCAATATTAAAAATTCGCTTTTACTGTATTGTATATTATCATTTCCGGAAAAAAAAAAAAAAAAAGAAAAGAAAAAATTGTCATAAATCTGAAAATTTGGCCTGCTTCCAAACTTGCTCAACTAGCAATGCTTCTGCTATCAAGCCCTGCTAGCTCAGCACCAATTGAGAGAGTATTTTGTAACTTTGGCTTCATTCATACACTCTAAACTCGTAAACCATTACAAACCAGTACAAAATCATTTTCTTCTATTTGAATATTGTAAAAAACAATGTTTTATTGCAATTAAAGTAATTTAATTTTTTTGTAATTATTAAATTACAGTACAATTAATTTTATATAAAAAATTACTCAAAGTTTTTCTCTTGTTCTTAAAATGTTTAAAGTGCATTACACGTTTTTGACGGTTTAAGCCAGTTTTTGACGGTTTAAACCAGTTTTTGACATTTGTCATGTCAAAAACCAGTTTCTGACGTCAGAAACCCAACCCTGATAGAAAGCAAGGCATTTTTGTATACACAGCTTTTTGTGCCAATAATATTAATGTACATTTGAAGTCACTGCTAAACTATTTGTCTATCTCATGCTGAATACAAACAGATTGTATCTAAAAGTTGTTAGATAAGTTTGCAAGCATCCACAAGTATACATTTACATTATCTGTGACTACTACATGATGCTTGTTCTCGGCAATGAATCTTAGAAATCACCTCTGGTTAATCGCAAACAAACTATACATGATAGAAGAAAACTAAGAACAGTTGTGCAATTAGCTTAGAAAAATACATTAAAGGGGTGCATTGGTTCTTAATCATCTGATATGTAGACTAGTGTAACTTTTACTTACTGTATTTTTTATTTAAGAGTTTTAATTTTATCACATTTTTTATTATATACAAGTATGATTTTGTTATATAATGTACCTACTTGTAGAGTTTTTTCTATCATTTCTTTTTTACTTATAATTTATTGAAACTCTGCTATAGATTTCAATTTGTCAGGAAAGTACTTCTATGTCTTGCAAAAATCCATTATTGGCATTCCTATTAATTCCCTTTTTTATGGGGGATTCCCCTTTTTTAGCCACATTAAACATACATATTTAAGTAACATAAAACCTTATCAAACTTTTGGATGTATAAATATTTCTAGTAATAAAAGAAATGTCAACTCATTATCTTGCGTTTTCTGTTATTGGGTAAAGTCAGTAAAATTGAATTTATTTTTTTAAATAAAAACCTGTGAACTGCCCATTAAGTTTTTTTTATTAGTCATCAAAACACACTTTGAGTTGCTTATTTATGCAATTAGATGAAAATTGAAGGGGGTACATTGGGAGAAATCAGCCATTGAAGTTGCCTCTTTTTTTACTTAAAAAAATGACAAAAAATCATTTTTTGACAGTATTTTTATAAAATGAGGTTCACAAAAATCTGTTTAAATGAAAGTTTACTTTATTCTGAACAAAACAAAAAAAATTTGAAAGCTCTAGCTTAAACCTGAAAGAAGTTATGGACTTTTTTGTAGTCACATGTGCTATTCAAAATGGCGGCAAATCGGCCATCTTGGGAGCTATTTAAAAGCTCATAACTCACAAACCGTTTGATCAATTTCAATATAATTGATGTTTTTGGAATCAGCATTAGAAATTCTACAAATTCACTGAATTTTATCAAAATGGGTGATGGTGGGTGCCATGGTCTGGGTGATCTGACATGGAATGACCCGGAATTGTTTGTGACATATTTTAATATAACGTTAATCGATTTCAAGTATCATAAAATTGATATACGCTGTTGAGACAATATTTAACGCATAATAGGAAGTGCATATCATTTACAGGGCCACAAAAAATATTTCAAATCGTATATTTTTATCCGAAGTACTGTATATAATTGATGATAGCTGATGGATGGTTGAAATGCATTTTCAATTATGATATACACTTTTAAGTTTTACTAAATTTTCTGCATATTATATGGTAGTTGATATACAGGGTTACACAAAAGTTCTTCCGGCAATGCCGGGAAGAAGAGCTTTCATATACTTAGTCATTTTTTAAGATATAGACAAAAAAAAGTGTTCTGGAATTGTTGTTTTAAGTTCTAAAACACATAAAAGAAAAATATTTTTAAACTTGTAATCTTTCGACATTTAATTTTAAATTTAAAAAAAAAAAAATTAAATGGCTGCCATTTTGAAATAAGATGGCGTATGATGCTGGCCAATGAACTCTATCAAGACTTTTGTATGTGCTATGTACATACCAAGTTTAATTCAAATCGGTTCATAAATACGACAGTTATCACATGACAAAGAACAGATCGTTTCAAAATGTCAGCCATACAAGAAATTCAAAGTGCTATAACTTAGCCATTTTTTAAGATATAGATGAAACAAAAAGTGTTCTGGAATCAATGTTTTAAGTTCTAACACATAAAAGAAAAATCTTTTTCACTTTGTAATTTTTTGGCATTTAATTTTAAATTTTTTAAAAATATTTAAATAGCCGCTATTTTGAAAATAGATGGTGGATGATGCTGGCCAATGAACTCGGTCAAGACATTTGTATGTACCATGTACATACCAAGTTTAATTCAAATCGGTTCATAAATATGACAGTTATCACATGACAAAGAACAGATCGTTTCAAAATGTCAGCCATACAAGAAATTCAAAGTGCTATAACTTAGCCATTTTTTAAGATATAGGTGAAACAAAAAGTGTTCTGGAATCAATGTTTTAAGTTCTAACACATAAAAGAAAAAAATTTTTCAACTTGTAATTTTTTTGCATTTAATTTTAAATTAAAAAAAAAATGACTGCCATTTTGAAACAAGATGGCATATAATGCTGGCCAATGAACTTGGTCGAGACATTTCTATGTACCAGAGTTCATTCTAGGCATTTTTCACAGGGCGCGCCGCCTTACTCGCTCTTCTTCATAAAATTTGCCCCCCGATGGCCCCACTGTTCAAAAGCCCTGCCCCGCGAGCCCTATTACTCGGAAAATCGACTAGAGGGGGAAAAAAGCACCCTTTAAATTAATTTCATCGCTTATTTCAAACAAACACTAAACTATTTGTAAACATTGTACAACCTCCCCAGCCCCTTTTCACTCCTAATCTGTTCCTTTTCAACCCCCCCCCCCCAGCCTTCTTTATGCAGACACCAATTATTTTCAGTAAAACTCAGACCACACTGTGATGTTGAAAGTAACATAACATCACATATTAACTTCTTTTTTTTATAGTTAAAGTCTCAAGTTTAAAATTCAAATTATCTTTGCCAATTTCAAATTAATTAAACCTCCATTTTTACTTTCTAAAAAGAATTTATCTCTTTCCTTTAAATTGCAGTTATGTAGGTTTTCATGCTTAACCGAAGCCGTTAATAAAATAAATCAAAAACAAATCTTTTCTCATCCTAAAATCATTTTCTGAGCCTGCATACTTTCGTTTGTTCAAAGAGTACATTGTAAGATACTTTAAAAACCATATGCCCTTTTGCAGTTACTCAGTCATTTAATTCCTTTTCAAATTGACAGACATTACAACTCCTTTTTCGGCTTAAAATCTAACGCTATGTTTATATTGAAGCGGCGTCTGACATCTGTGTTATGCATATAGAAATATTTTTCCCAGCAATCAGTATTGGCATGCATATTTGTACGCTGATAGATTAATCGCCAAATTAACGGTCCGGTTGGCACGTTTTTAATTTAAACTTTCTTTATGAACTATACGTATAGGGTTATTGTGACCTAAGGGCAACCACATTTTAGCTACATTATTTGATGTCAGGAATCATTCAATCACTGACCGTCCGGCTGTCAAGATGTAGTATCCCAATATTTGTCTGTTTACCGGGGGTCCCCATACCGGGGGGGCCCCATAAGAGTGTAATACTCTTTTAATTTTCATCAATAAATGCCACATACATAGTCAGATCTTGGTCTTGAGTCTCTCCAACTTGAGTTATTGCTATTTTACGCAATGTAATTTTAATTTACACGGCTGATCTTCATATGTCTTAAGCAGTTAATAAAATTTAATTTCCAATCTTTAAAATATGAATGAAAATATTCGTTATACACGCTGTCATAAATTTCTGCCTCTACTACCACAGATCCCTATTATTCTGTGCCTACTACTACGCTACTGGGAAAATTCATCCAAAATAACAAAAAAAGAAAATATCCCCCGTATCTCGCTATTTATTTTGGGGGGAGTGGACGAAGTAGCCCCGGAGGGTCGTGAGTTGAGACTTGGGAAAATGGAGATTTTTTAGCAAAATTTGCCATTTTTTCGCGAAATCTGCTTTTTTTTGCGATCTTTTAACAAAATCGCCCTTTTTTTCGCGATCTTTTAACAATATTTGCCTTTTTTTCACAGTCTTTTAACCAAATTTTCTTTTTTTTTTTGTTGTTCAATTTTTTGATGAAATTTTTGGATATTTTTCTCTATTCCAGGGCTTGAATTTCAGGGCGGGATGGCAAGATTCGCGCCCAAAATTTTGAAATCCCGCCCAAACAGTTTTGCATTTTGAAACTATGACCGTTTTGCGAATTTTATGATATTTTCGTGCGAATAATAGACACATTTTGCGAGTTTTTTTACGGCGAAAAATCATTGAAATTCACGATTTTTTCCACGACTGAATGACAAATTTCGCAATTTTTTTCCTGCAATCGATTGATGAGTTTCGCTCTATTTTCTGCGGCGAAATAGAGGTGATTCTGTTTGGAATTCCCCCCCCCCCCCCAACACACACACACACAAAAAAAAATAAATAACGCATTCAATTCCAAAAATTATGAAACAGTGATGCCGCGGACGCGCTATTGCGCGTAAACTACGCAAAAGGTCGGAGATGACACACAAAAGAAACAGCTATTACACATTTCACAAGACGTGTGATTTCATAAAAGTTTGCTAAAAAAACGGCAAATATTGTTAAAAGATCTCGAAAAAATGACTAATTTTTGGCAAATTTCATCAAAAGGTTCACGAAAGAATGCCTAATTTCGTCACGGAATTCTGTAAAACGGCAGTTTTCATGAAAAAGGTCGCGAAAAAATGTCAAATTTCGTCCAAAAATTGCGACAAATGGCAATTTTCGAAAGAAAAATCGTGATAAAACATCAGATTTCATCAAAAAATTGCGAAAAAATAGCAAATTTCCTCAGAAAATTCCCGAAAAAAGTTATATTTCGTCCAAAAATCACGAAAAATGACAAATTTCGACAAAAGGTTCCCTATAAACAACAAATTTCCCCAAAATATCGCGAAAAACGGCAATTTTCGTTAAAAAAAAATCACGATAAAACATCAGATTTCCTCAAAAAATCACGAAAACACGTCAAATTTCCCCAGAAAATTCACGAAAAAAACATCAGATTTCGTCCAAAAATCGCGAAAAAGACAAAGGATTCATTATAAACAACAAATTTCCCGAAAATATCGCGAAAAACGGCAGTTTTTGTAAAAAAATCGCGATAAAACATCAGATTTCGTCAAAAAATCCCGAAAAAACGGCAGATTTCATGAAAAGATCGTAAAAAAAAGACAGATTTCATCAAAAGATTGCGAAAAAATGCAACTTTTGTCAAAGGGAACCTTCCCCCCTTCCTCCACCTAAAAATAATATTAAGGAAAGTTCATTTTCCTGTTCAACAAACTTATTTTCCTGCTTCAATATATATATTTTTTCTGTGCTGCTCTAAAATCAGTTTCTGACAGCTCCAAATCTTTCTGAGTGAGTGCAATTCCTGAAAGCAGCCATTCATTAAACAAAAAGTATCCCTTTACTCAACTAAGTATTCATTTTTTTAAGAAGTCTTTTTCGATGAATTTGACTTGCCCCTTTTTTAAAGAAATGCAAACAATAGTGATACTTCTTATTTTCTACACTCAAATAAGTATTATTTTATGATTCAATTTGTATCTTGCATATTTAATATACAGAAAAATAACATTGGTTATAACAATTAATTATAAATATAAATTTATTAAATTAGAAGTTTTATTAATTATTATTAAAACAATAATTAGACCTGCGACAAAAATAATGAGCACCAGGAGGGAATTTACCACCAATAGAAACTAGACAGTATAAAAGTTTTTTTTACACATTTCGCATAATTATTCTGAATTGTTGATAAAAATTGCTTCAGTGATATTTTTTTATGTCTGTATTCTGGTAAGTCTTTAAATAGCACATAAAATAATGGCGGGTTTTAAACATTTTTTCTCCCTCCCAAACAGCCAAACTCCCCTCTATTTATAAATGTTGGTAGGGAGACTCCCCTCCTTCGAAAAATTGAATTTCAAGCCCTGTATTCTTTGACGAAATTTCTGTTTTTCCACGATTTTTTTAACCGCTAGATTCTAGATTAAACTCTATAAAAGTGCCCTTAAAAATAAAAAAAAACGCCCTGAAGAATGTAAAAAGTGTTAGGAGTTAACAACCCTAGTTCTTGTCACTGTACACATGTTTAACCATTCCTCTTGAATAATTCCTTTCCTAGTAAAGTTAAAGTCACTTACCTTTATTTGAAAGCAGTTCCTTCATCCTCTTAAATTCAATATTAAAGTTTTATGTAATTATATTCTTCTAAACTATTTTTCAAGTAGTCAGTTACACATCTGTTTACGTTCGTATCGCGGTTGTTGTTGTTGTTGTTGTTGAGGCGCAACACGCCCAGACCATGGGGAGTAAGCCACAGCTTTTTACCCCTGCAGATCTACCATCAGGAGAGTCGAGACGACCTACTTGGTCGAAGGTGCACTAGAGAGTTCATGAGGAAACCTAGCTAAAAGCGATTTGTCCTTAGAAGAAACGAGACCAGATGCCGAGCCTGAGCTGCTCCAGCGACAGCCAAATCGCACAGCTGACTAAGGGTAGCAGTATCACCAGAGATCCCAAGACGCTGATATAGTATAGCACGATCAGTGGCGTACCGCCTGCAAGCCAATAAGTAATGTTCGCAGGTTTCAGGAAGTAAGCACAGTGGACACAAGGGGGATTGGCAGAGCTTGAATCTGTAGAGTAACGCTCTGGTAGGGAGGGATTTCGTACGAAGGCGAGAGAGGAGGACCTCTCCCTTCCTAGGAAGCCGCAACTTTCTGTGCTCCCAACTTCTTTTAGTGAGATGAGCGAAGTCAGTCCCATATTTACAAAGGAGCCATTCGTTGGAATCTTCGGTACGGTAGAAACGACGAAGTCTCACACATAGATCTTCAGGGGACACCCACTTTATTGGATCGACTCGCAGACTGTGGGTGCGTGCCAACTTATCGGCAAGCTCGTTGGCATAGATTCCGACATGTCCGGGGACCCAGACTAGCTCAATCGAAGATACATGCTGCAAGACTGATATGAGCTTAGAATACACCATAGCGATCACACGGGGGGATCTGTGATCCAAGGAATGAAGGCTCGTAAGAACCGACCTACTGTCGGATAGCAGAATCAATTTGCCAGACTGAGGGGGAAAGTCCAAGGCGAACCAAATGGCCAGAGCTTCCGCCGTGTAAATTGAATTTAGGTTATTAACGATGCTTGAGTGGCCAAAATTCCGAGTAATGTCCCAGAAGGCTACACAAGTCTGAGAGTCCGATTTTGAAGCAGCAGTAGCCATAACATGCCAATCCACCCGCGTGGACATGAAGGAGGAAAAAAGCTGACGTATAAGTGAAGGCTGAAGCTGTCTATTCTGGAACTCCAAAGAATCGGTGTGAACCTGGATACAGTCCGTAGGACGAGGATAGGGAAAGACCGCCGATACGATATCAGATACAGGAACCTGGAGCCGGGTAAGAGTTTCTTTCAGATGATCAGCAAAGACACACAAGTTCGCATGGTCCGGATGAACAACAGACGAGATCGGCGAAAGAGGGCCGAGGGACAGGTGCCGAAGGAGGTAGCAGTTCCTATGGAGGTCCTGAGTCTTTGCGATTGACAGGGAATTAGCTTCCCGACGCAGGATAGGGATAGGCGTCCACCTTGGGAGACCTGTAGCAACTCTAAGAGCTGTGTTTAGAATGGGCTCTAACTTCTGCCTGGTCGAGGAGCACGCTAGCGAATAAATGGGGCTCCCGTGATGCAACGTGCTCATAACAGTCGCCTTGCCGAGTCGAAGGAGATCATGAGTAGTGATACCACGGGAAACATGAGCCACACTTTTAAGGACATTCAGTCTCCGAACAGCCTTTTCTTTAATTAAGGAGATGTGGGAAGTCCAGTTGAGGTTGTGAGTGAAATTCAAACCTAGAATTCGGATATTGTGAACCCAGGGTATATCTTGGCCATCAATACGAAGGTGACTATCAGGGATCGTTTTCCTGGAGGAAAACACTATCGCCGAGCATTTGCTTGGGTTTAAACGAAGCTTCCAATAGGTGCACCAGCGAGCTATGTCGTGAATGGTTCTTTGGACTTTAGGCAAAACCTCTTCCAAGGAAGGACCAAAACAGTAGACGTAAGTATCATCAGCATATACAAGCCCCTCCACATCGGGACCGATGGCATCAAAAATGTCGCTCATGTAGAAGGAAAACAGAAAGGGAGACAACACCGCCCCCTGTGGGACGCCCACGTCGATCTCAACCGGATCCGAAAGCACTCCCTTCCAGCGAACTTGAAAGACCCTAAACGATGCGGAGTGAGTCCATTTGGTGAAATGGCCGTCAAGGCCTGCAGATAACATTTTCAAGGCAAGACCATCCGGCCAAATGGAATCATAAGCAGAGGCAATGTCGAACGACACTAGGACACCCACTAGCTTCTGGAGGCGAGCTGAAGAGATGTCTGAATAGAGTTTGGTTAGAGCCGGAGTACAGTCACGAAAAGGAATGAAACCGTAATGATTTGGATGGAAGTGATTCGTCCGAAGGATCCAGGCAATAATTCGTTTCAAAAGGATCCTTTCAAACACCTTCGAGGGAACCGAAGTAAGAGAAATAGGCCTGTAGGAGGCAGGCAAGGTACAATCCTTCCCGGGTTTCGGGATAGGGACAATGATGGACTCCCTCCAAGAACGAGGGATGACGCCCGAGCTCCAAATATCGTTGAAAATTGCCAGTAATTTCTGCAACCCGCTCTCGTCCAAGCACCGGAGAGCACGAAGTGAAATCCCGTCTTTACCGGGCGTGCGATGAGAAGACCTGTTGATAGCATGCTGAAGTTCAGACAAACGAATAGGGCGACGGAGATTCGTATCAATATTTGCACTGAAGTCGAGTGGAATGAACCCATTCCCGTGGACCCTGCTGAACGATCTTGCAAACTCGTTCGACTCTTCGAAGGCACAAGTCGACGTGAAACCTTGAATGGCAATAAAGTTATGTGACTCCGGGGGAGGCACTTTCCGGTTTTTCAACGCGCGAATTATCCTAAAGATGGCCCCAGACGAAGCTGCAGCTTTGCAAATTGCTGCCCAGTAGGTGCGTTTTGCATCATTTATTTCCTTCTTCAGGACGGCTGCAACTTTCTTATACCGACTCCAAGTAGAAGGACAGAGACACCTCCTCGCTTGACGGAGTAAGCGCCGCTTTTGCCCCAACAGATAACTGCATCGGGAGTCCCACCACGGGGCCCCACTGCGCGTAAGAATCTTCGTCTTACGGCCACACTTCTTGAGGACAGCACTGCAGGAACTCTGGAAAGTTTCGTAGGAATTGGTAGAAGAACTCACAACTGCCTGGTTCAAGTGTCTCGTGACAGCTCCCCAGTCATAGCGGTGACGAAAATTGTGGTGTATAGGAGTGATGATAGGCAAACTAAATTGGAGTTTGATTGGACAGTGATCACTATCAAACGTATCTGGATGAACGAAATAGCTAGTATCGACGAACAGATCTGGAGAGGTAATGGATAGATCCAGCAGTGAAGCTCCACCCGCAAAGTAGTGGGTCGGAGTACAGGAGTTGACAAGGCAAACGTTATTTTTGATGATCCAGTCGATTATCATGGCACCCTGAGGGGTATCCTGGGTACCTCCCAAACTAGTGTGATGGGAATTAAAGTCCCCGATCATGACGAAAGGGGGGCGACAAGCTCCCAAAATTTTGTCAAGCCAAGGCATTTCCAGCTTACCCGGGGGGGAGTAAATGTTAATAATCTGAAGCCGGACGTTGTTGGGAAAGGAAACTTCCACTCCCAGAGCTTCATTGTGGGCTGAGTCGACTGGCAGAACCATCCGACGAGACGAAAGGGCGCTCCGCACTGCCGTCAGAAGTCCACCGCCTTTTCTAGCAGTTCGGTCAAGCCTATACGCATTTTTGCCATGAAGCTGAAAAACGACGGAGGGATTAAGAAAAGTCTCCTGAAGTGCAACGATGTCAGACGAGACGAAAAGGGAGTGGTGGAGCCAGGCAGAATTTGCCCGAACTCCTCTGACATTCCAATGCACCAATGAAAGACTCATGAACAAAAAAGGTTATTGATGACCAGACTGAGACCTGTCCAATTCCATAGGGCTGGACTTATTGGAGTCAGGAACGGAGTGGCGAGGAATATTTAAACTGTCCAGGGACGAGTTAGAGACAGAGGAATGACTAGTACGGAATTTTTTCATGTCAGGTTCGACGGAGGGAGGCGAGTTCTCTCCATCGCCAGGATTTTGTTTTAGTTTTTCTTTGACTACATGAGTGATTTTTGGTTTGTTAGTGATCGTTGACGGTAGAACTTGTTGTTTTTGGACAGAATTGACTATTGTGGCACTGAGATCATGAAAGGCGTTGTGAATGCTTTGAATTTTATTTTCCAGGAGGGAGGAGGCCTGTTCAATAAAACTGCTACACTGTGCCGCCTGCTCGACCATTAACGACTGAAAAACTTCATATAGATTATGAGTGAATTGCTCCAGAGTAGCTTGAAAGTCTGATTTGGTGATATATTCGGAATGGGGTGGACTCTTAATTTTTGAGGCATATGTATTTTCCTCTCGACGTTCTTCGATACGAAATTGGCGTCTGGCCTCGGCGATGGATAGGTGGTGTTCGCTCTTGAATTTCTGTATAAGGATTTCTTTTTGATATATGGGACAGGACTTATCATCAGCGCAATGCTCCCCTCGGCAGTTAGAACAAATTGGACTGTCGGCTTGACAACTTCCCTCATGAGACTGTCCACAGGTTCGACAAGAGATTTCCGAGCGGCATGATTTTGTACTGTGGTTGTACCGCCAGCATCTTAGACAGGGGCGAGGCCGATCTACGAATAAGCTTAATTTATGAATTTGGTAATATAATTTCACTTCACGGGGAAGTTGGGTACCCATCATAGTTACCAATACTGTGGTGGTTGGCACGACACCTGTTTGATTTTTCCTTAAAAATCGTCTGACTTCAAGACAGTGTACACCGTTGTAAATGAGCTCGTCCGCTATTTCTTCACAGGAAACATCGGCCGGGATGCCATAAAGAAGAAACCGAGACGTGACGCTTTCGAATTGAATACGTGGGGTTATTTGAATGTTCGCTAACGATGACATTTCTAACACCTGAATCGCAGTATCGACAGATTGGGTCAAAACAATTAATTTTCCTTGCTTTGTAGTTTTAATACTATCTATGGCTGCATGATTTGCTATTTGCTTCACAATATCCATTTTTAGCAATTTGGGATGAATTATGGGAAAGGAACCGGATTTAGCTTCTAAAAACAACGTAATGACGTCATTCTTGTCGAGTAGTGAAAATTTAAGAAGTTCCGCCGATGAATAAATGCTTTTGTAATGATTAAAGTCGTGGGCCGGTGTGGCGTTCAGGTTTGAGATTGAACTGGTCGTATCCATATTTGCTGCCTCTGTTGGCAACTGTTGCGAAATGTCGTCAGACATGGCACTCTAACACTAATGAAAAAATTAACGACAGAAAAGATAGACTAATTCAATAAATACAGTACGAAACAATAACTTATTGAAGAAACAACAGCAAATAATAAACACAAGATAAAACTATGAACTGTCCAAACTGTTGTAGATGGGAACCGCCCCCAAAAACAAAACACCACGCTTCCTAGGAAGCCTACATTTCCAGGCCGGTCGAAACACAAAGTCTTCTAAAATTCTCACTATTCAACACCCAAGTCTCAAAAAATAGCTTAAACACAAACTCAAAATACGTAGCTCACAGCTCGACCCAACTCATAAAAACACCAACTTTAAAGACTCGTATCGCGGTCCGCGGTCTACACTTTTCCCTCTCTATTTTTAAAGATAGTTTTCCTAGCATCCAATAGATGGCAGTAGCGGTCCGGCACTGTCGGGATTTAGCATGATACAAATCCAGTGCAGCGCCCCCTAGATAATCTAGGGAGCGCCAGTGACGTCGCCAAAGACGTTTAAAGGTGCGTTTTCACGGGCCTACCCAAGCGCTAACTTTCCCATCTCTTTACCTAAGCACAAGATTTTAGGTAGTTAGAACGCGATTTTTTAGGTTCGATTCGTGTTCAAACCTAAGCACAAATTACTTAAGCGTAGCCAATCAGAAAAGAGTATTTTGTCAAATAATGGCGGTGAAGAAATGTAGCATTAAAAAGGAAATTTCATTTTACAGTTATTTTTATTTCGAATTACTTTTTTGATTCAAGCAGAATCTATTTTTTAGGATTGAAAGAAGATGGTAGGTTTTATTAATGTCTTTTCAGTTTGTAAAAATCTTGTATATATCTGTCTGTCTTTGGTAATCGTTGGGATGCATTTTATTAATATTAAAATAATATTTACATAGTTCGTATTTCATGGATTTCGTTTCGAATAATAAAGATTAATGTGCTGCTGTAATGATATAATGTACTGTTCTCAAAACTATTTTATTGAAAGTTAACAGGACAAAGAATAAAATTACTTGTTTATAAATATTTGTTTCTTGAAATTAATTACTTGCTTCATTGATTATATTCGGTTGTTTAGTAGAGTATTTCCGATTAATTTTGAATAAATTTCATTTAAAATAATTGCAAATGTTAAGAAAAATTTTGTTAGCTTAGTTCGTTGGTTTTAAAAGGAGAAATAAGTGAAAGGCAAGCTGCAATCCAGTTTTGTTAATATACTTGATTATGTATATTATTGCAAGCATGTAAAAGAATTTTCTCTAAAATAAATAAGCCACTGTACTAGATATTTTCTTATTCTATTTTAAGAAAGAAATATTTAACTATATTTAACTGCAAAATATATCACTTTACAGAGATTTACTTATGAACATAGTCATATATAAAAAAAAAAAACTGCTATTTTAGAATTTTTTCTTTTTTTTTTTTTTTTTCTATTGCATTTCATCAACAGATCCTTTTTGTTCTTGGATTCATGCTGAAAATTCTATGAAGATTTACAACATACAAAGTAATTCCTCATGGAATTTTCATATTTTAAATCTTGTATAGCTTCTTTTTATCTGATTATTTCTAAGAATTTGTATGTATTTTCATGCATGGTTTGTTTCTAATTGGACAATGTTTTCATGTGCTATTCCAGTAAGATAAACACTTAAGTTTTAATTCACTAGAGTTTATCCATTAATCCTGTAACTTTGATCAGAATTAAGGATCTTCTAACTTTGTTTTAAAATATTTTAGTATTCTCTTAATATGCCCTACCAATGAATTTGAAAGTTATCCCTTTGAATTTATAACATACACTTTATTTGTTCGATGAAAAAGTATCAAGCTTAAAATTATAAACAAGAATTGTCAATGTTTTTTAGTCTTTATTATTTTGTTAATAATTGTTAATGCAGAAAAAAGGAAAAAAAATTATGTGAAGACTTTCTTTATCTTTTTGAAAAATAGATTGAAAACAATGGTTTATAAAGCATGTAACTTGCAAAAGAAAAAAATATCTAAATAAACAAACTGTCACATTATATATCTAAGTAAACAAATTGGCACATTGCAAGTAATGTTTAAGAAAATTAATGGTAAGCTAATAATTCATTATGATAATAGAAGCATTTTTTATAACTAGAAGTGAGTCTTTCATGTATATTATAAACAATCTTTTTCTGAAAAAATTAAAGTTCACCAGAATAACTTTAAATATGTATCGGTTGGACAAACATCCTAACTTTTAAAGGATTAATATAACTATTTCTGTATTTAAATGTAGTTTTATTAAAATCTCGTGACAGTTGATGGAACTTAGGCCTAATCAAAGTAGAAACGTGTATAGTTTTACAAATTTTTGCTTAGGAAAAATAAAATTCTTTACTGAGGTTTCAGATATGTATTTTTGTCAATTGTAATCAAATATGTATTTTTGTTGCTTTAAATTTTTAAAATGTAACTATGCATAAGATACTTTGATTTAAAATTTCTAAAGTGTTAAGAGTTGCTTTTTCTAAATTTATATTACAACCTTATCTTAAAACTGGATGAAAATGTAATATAAACAAAAGAATAGTATTGCAGTTATCATATCCTTTATGATATACCATGCAATTAATTTATTTTAATATTTATAGCATTCTAAAAGTGTTTTTTCATAACTAATGTTCTGTTATAAATATTTAGATGGTATAGAAGCTTAATTATTTCTGTTTTGTCTAATGGTTTCAAACAAGCATACTTAAATTTCTTAGCTGATTAATAGTTAGTTATTCATTAGTAAATATTTGCTTTTCAAGAACTTATTTATATATATATGTATGCACATATTTGATTCATTTCTTTATTTTAATTTGCTAGTTGCTTCATATGCTACATTGATGATGGAAATGCAACAAGGATGGTGCGAATAGATGCATACCTTTGTGATATGTTCTTCTCGCAAAATTAAAGTGCTACTGTTTCAGCTTATTTAGATACTTTTGCGTTAGTCCGTTGGAATGTCGCTTGAAAGGCTATAGGTTAGAAATAATCTTTGGCCTTTTGGGATGGCATACTTGCAGGCTAGATCGCATTTGGATTCTTGCTGGAAGGATTTGGATTCTTGCTGGAAGGATTTGGATTCTTGCTAACTACTGGCCACAAGGAAAGTGAATGAAAAAAATTGGCTACTACAAGGAGAAAGTAAAATTTTCTTGTATTCCATCATGTTATATATTTTCTTTTTCTGGCTGCAATATGTTCATACTAGCATATTAATTTGTGCTATTCAATTTTTAGATTAATAGAAGTTTTAACAAAAAATTATTGTTTGGTATTTTTAAGTAAAAAAGTGCTTGTTTATAAAAATGGTTAACTGGCCAGTAATGAAATTTCCCATATACGCAAGAAAAGATACACCGAATTTTGATTTTAACCAAATGCCAAAAATTCAGCCAACAGGTAAACCAAACACTAAATATTTGGCTTACCCGAATACTAATTTCAGAGTTTGAAAATAATAAAAAGTTAAAATAATTTTAGATACATATTTAATATAAAAACTTTCATATTGATAAACAAGATCTTTTTACAAGTAAATTTTACAAAAAAAAAAAAAAAAAAAAAAAAAAAAAAATGTTTTGAATTGTTACTTAAGAAGAGGATAGTTTCCTCTCTGAATTAAAACAAATGAATTCTGATACAAATACTGAATGATATTCTGAAACAAATATCTTGACATCAAAGTGAAATTTTAGAAAAGTTTTATTGTCATATATTGTTTGTTTTTCAAGAAAAAACTAAAATTATCATTATTGGTAAATTGTCTTTAGGTTACTTTTCAAATAACAAATAAAAAACATAAAAGCATTCTCTTTGATGTAAATCTAATTCTATTTCTAAATATTTTTATTAATCAACGGTTAAAAATTGGTGTTGTTTTAAGGTTTAAAAAAATATTTTTTAAGTATTCGATCTGGCATATACCATATTTGGTATACTGAATTGCATTAAATTTGGCCAAGCCAAATATTTGACATGCAGAATAGTCTGATACCAAATATTCGGTGCATCTCTATATACAAACAATACATTTTTTTTTTTTTTTTTTTTTTGTAAAATGAGAAAAGCTATGTTAACCAGCAAGTAATCTAGCTTAGGAAATGTATGGGTTTATTGTTACTGTACGTTTTTTCACATTTTTATTAATATTGATTGCATGATACTGGGCCTCCCTCCCAGTATCATGTAAGTCCCAGTATCATACCCCAGTATCCATATAAAATTCTGTACATTTAATATGAAAAAAAATTCTTAAAATCAGACAATGGGGAGCTGCAAAATTTTAAAGATTGAAAAATATCGAGAAAAATGTTTGCATGGTGAAAATTTGTGGTAAAAGAAGTTAACTAGTTGTAAATTGTTTGTAAAATGTTTATTTTATTAAAGGAGTCATCACTGAAACTGTGCAAATCGCTAATTGTCAGCCAAAATATGTGCATTGTGATTGGGGATAATTTCAGAGTTGCTAAAATCTCAGTTGTCACTCGTGGGTGCTTGGTACATGTTAAAAAATCGCCAAAATCAAGTGTCTTGGCTGTTCTAGGAACACGTCTAAAAATATCTATACCCGTGTGCTTCTCTCGGCAATATGTTTTTTTTTCTTTTTTTTAGGAATTTAATATAAAGTAATAAGTGAATTTTAAAACATTTTTTTGTTAACCACTTGTTATAAAGAACCAAATATTTTTTAAGGTTACAATAACAACAAGCAGAGTTAATTATGCATCAAACCGTGTCATTAAAATATGCCAACTGGGAATGAAACTGTAACAACAAAATAATTTGAAGGCAAGAAATAAAACATAAATAAAAATAATGAGATAATTTTTATTTACAAAAATAAAGAAATAATTTTTGTATCTGTTTTTATCAATTAATATTTTAGCATTAAGTAAATTATAGTTAAACTTAAAAAAGATAGTTTAAAAATTCTCAATTCATAGTTTAAGAAATAGTTTTAATTTACCTTTTCTGTTGTCATATCAGAAAAAAAGAAAGAAAAAATAACTTCTTTAATAAATTCAGCAGTTCATGCTTTCTACCAAGTCATAGTGGTGATTTTTCCATAATTAGAGTCATGCCAAATAGTGAAGAGAAGTTTTTTGATCCATCATGAATTACCGTCTTGTAATTAGTCATGTTATTTATAAATATTTTAAGTTTATATAAGAATGTTTTAAAAATATTTTTTTTAACTTTTATACTTATTTAGTAATAACGTTTAATTTTTAAACTAACTGAAAAGAAGTACCAAACGCAGTGTGTTTTATTGATATGTTATGGATAGAGATATATTAATTAGTGTTATCATTATTATGCCATTTGTACAAATTGAACAATTTTCCCAAAATTTTCGACAAATTTATGTCATTTGCGCACATGAAATAACCTGATCAAAGTGTGTAACTTATCACTTTTCCATAAGTGAAAATTTACTTATGTGTTTTTAATACATTAATCATAGTAATTGTGCTTTTATGTATTTTTCATTTTGAAACTTGGATAAAAAATGATTTTTGGAGCATTATTTAAAGCTGTTTTAGTAAGAAAAAACAGTCAAAACTTTCTATTATTTTTTATACGAAATATTTACGATTATCATTATGAACGTAAACAAAAGTTATTTGTTTATAATTTTATATCAGCTGGTCGGTCTGTAGACTGTTAAAGCCCTGAAGTAGACGCTTGCGCAGTGAAGACTTGCCTTTGATTGGTTGGCATAAGGATTTATCTGTAACCAGTGAAAACGCTCTTAGGTTAGGTTTTGGGTAAGCTAAGGTTTTTTAGGTCGTTAGAGCGGCCCGTGAAAACGCACCTTAAGTAATAAAATAAAATGTCTTTGGACGTCGCTTAGAAACTTCCAGAGGAAAATTACAGAAGCCGTATGCTTTAAAATTTAAAAAATGTTCATTTAAAAAAATTTTTTACGAAAAATCTGAATTTTTAGAAGGTTATAAAAATGAAAATCTGGTTAATTGTAGTTTTCTTCGCAACATACATATTTTTTTATAGGTATTTGGCGCTTCATTTTCGTTTTTAAGCCCTTTAAAATACGAGATCATTCCGCTTAACTTTCTCAGTGCGAACAGGGCAATGACTCAGGAGACAGGCGCCTCAAATCTGGTAGCATTTTCGCCGTTCCTAACCGATATTGCAAAATATCAAACTGCGCATGCGTGTGGACTTTGAAATTCTTTTCTCTCTACTAGAAAAACTGTACGTATAGAGCACGCGCATGTGACGTCACGCTTCAGCTGCTCGCTTGTTTGGGTGGCAAAAACGATTCCTTTTCCACTGTAATTAGCACAGACTTCTCGTACAAATATCTTTACTTTGAAATATTAACAAACTTTATTAGAGTTATTAATGCACTTTTTTTGTAGTGTGCTGTGGCAAAAGGGGCAGAATTATTATTTTTTTGGGTGAGGCTGGGAGAAAGGAGATATTTATAGTTATTAGATATCAACGAATACGCTTTTCATTGAAATTTTGAATATTATATGGAGGATGTGAGAAGAAAGGGAAACGGAAATTTCAGTAATAAGGGTTATTTATATTACTAATTATTTCTCTATTGTCGTTATAGAACAACAGACAAAAAAATATTATTATTATTAGTATTAGTATTTTTTTTTACATAAAAATAAAAATAACTTAAAGATTTTAACGTTAAAACCTAAGAAATCACAATTTATGCTTCTCACTCTTTCCTACTAGCATACAAATATATTTGTATCAAAGGGGGGTGGGGGGGGAGGAGCGTAAATGATTGTAGGTTAACGATAATTAAGATTATTTTTCATGTATGACACACAGGTCTGGCATTTTTTTAAATAAATATTTTTAAAAATAAATAATTTTTTAAATCAATATTTTTAAATAACTATTTTTAAATATTTGACAATCAGCAATCAGGGGGGGGGGGGGCAAAGGGAAGATTGGATGATAATTTCAGAAACAGAGTATAAGTTATATGATTAATTATTTTTGTGACTACGGAACAATAAATTGAAAAGACTTTTTATGTAAAATAAAGATTAAAGAAAAAAAAACTCTTTTGTATTCCGGAAAGGGGGGGGGGGCTACATGGAGAAGCGTAAGTTCGGAATGTTAGGAAGTGATTTTAATCATTATTTATTTATTCTTATTAGTGAGCAACAAATATATCAGTTTTCTTTTCAAAGGAAATTTCAAAGTTTTAAAATTCATTTTGCTGGACGGGAGGGGGGGGGGCTGAGGGAAGAAATTTTTTCGGAATAAAAGAGATGATAAAAAATCGATATATTTGTATTGATATATTTGTATTGATATATTTGACTATTTTTTGTCACTGGAGAGAGAAAAAAAATAGTAGAATTTTTTTTAATAGAAATTAAAAAAAAAAAAAAAAATATTTGCATGATGGGAATGGGGGGGGGGGGCTAAGAATGGAAGCATGCATATTTCGGATAAGCTGGAGATAATCTAAATTATTATTTATTTATTGTGATAAGTCAGAAATAAATGCGACAAATTTTATTTAAACAAAATAAAGAGTTTTAAAAATATGAAGCTGTATATGATCAGAGGAGGGGGGGGGGGGCAAAGGGCGGAAAGTGTAATTTTTGACGGAAGAAACCTAATTTGCTTTATTCATTATTGATTTATTATCAGTAGAAAGCCGTAAACGGAACAGAATTTTTAAACTATATAGATCAACAATAAATGTTTTTTTTATATATATTGGGGGGGGGGGGCAGAGGGTGAATGAAACATTAGAAAAAGGTTAAGCCTAGCCAGACAGGACTATATTTTTCCAAAAAATAATCATGATTGGACGAAAAAGTCATGATATCGGGAAGATTGCTATGGATTTAAACGACGACAAACAAGGAACGGCGAAGTTTCTGCCACCCAAACAGCGAAAATGACAGTTTACTTCCAACCGTGCCCGTGCTCTAAGGGGTTACCATATTGGCGCTTTTTCTTATCGGGGGTGACATTTTCACCGCGCATTACATTATTATTTTATTTATATCGACAAATAAGAAACAACACTGCTTTAGAAATAGCTTCATGTAATTTTCGTAAAGTATTTATTACTAATGCAATTAGGAAAATTATTTATTACCCAACAGATAAAGAATAAAATTTTGCAAATGAGCTTATCAATGAATAATTTAAACGTATTACTAATAAAAAATGTAGCTGCAAATATATATTATTCGTTTCTTTTATGCCTATTATTTCTTTTATAATGCAAGTATATGTTTTCCTTTATAATAATAGTAAGAATGATTATCTTATTTTTAATCTTGTATGTTCTGCTGCTAAATTAATATATCTTTAACGAAACAATTTATTTTAAGTAATACATATAAATTAAAATGATTAATATGATTTTATGATTGATATTATTTTATGATTTTTATAAATTTAATAATGCATTATTATTTTACATCCTTTTCTACATTTTTATGTAATTTTATAAAATATTAAATACATTTATCACTATGATTTTCCTTTTTAAATACAGCTTCTTAAAACTTTTTTTTTTCTTTTTAGTTAAAAGCAATTATAATTTGAAAGCTATCTATTCAGATAGTTATAAAATTCTTTTAATAAATTCGTTTAAATAACTAAATATAGATAGCAGCATAATAAAAAAAAAATTTCTTTATTTTTCACTTTTAATGGGTGTAAATAGGGAGTCAGGAGGGGTAAAGAAATGCCTCACTCTGTGGGTGTAAAAAATTCAGTGTTAAATTTATTTATTCTTTTATTGATAACTATATTTATTTTAACTTTTTAAAAACTTTTTTTATGTTTTTACTTTAACTTTCTGTCTTTGCCCCCCCCCCTTTTTTTTGCATTTATCAAAAATAAAAATTATTTTACAAAGATATAATAATTTTTTTTAAATAGTTTTTTAGTTATACTATTTTTAAATTAAGTTAGATAATTAATTATTTATAATTAATTAATAAGCAGTGTCTAAGTATTCCAACTAGCTAATTAGATTTAATATTTTACTATCAATTTATTTATTGGTAGTATAATATTACATAATTTTCACCAATTTTTAAATAATTATAGCATATTTGAATATAAAATAATAGAATATTTGATAAATTATTATATTTTAAAATTAATAATTATAAATGATTATTGTTGTCATATTATAAAATTATATGCATTGGTAATTTACAGATAATATAGATATAGATAATTACAAATTATCATACTTGCTAACTTATTATTGATAAATATAATAATACGTTAATAATTAGATCAAATTATTATTTAATAGTAATGTAATATTATCAATATATTTCAATAAATACAGAGTAAGGAGGGGTAAAGAAATGCCTTACTCTGTGGGTGTAAATAATTGAGTTTTAAATTTATTTACTTTTTTATTGATAACTATATTTATTTTACCTTTTTTAAAACTTTTCTTATGTTTTTCTTTAACTTTCTGTCTTTTTTTTTTTTTTTTTTTTCAATCTATTAAAAATAAAAAATTACTTTGCCAAGATCTATTTTTTTTATTTTTAAAATAGAGTTTTTTAGTTATACTATTTTCAAATTAAGTCAGATAATCAATTATTTATAATTAATAAATAAGCAGTGTCTAAGTATTCCAACTAGCTAATTAGATTTGATATTTTACTATAAAATTATTTATTGATAGTGTAATATTACATAATTTTCATCAATTTATAAATAATTATAGCATATTTGAATATAAAATAATAGAATATTTGATAAATTATTGTAGTTTAAAATTAATAATTATAAATAATTATTGTTGTTATATTATAAAATTAAATGCTTCGGTAATTTATAGATATTATAGATACAAATAATTACAAATTATCATACTTGCTAACTTATTATTGATAATTATAATAATACGTTAATAATTAGATCAAATTATTATTAATAATGTAATATTATCCATATATTTCAATAAATGAAATTTTATATATCAATATTTCATTGAAAATTAATGATAATTTAAATTATTTATTTATAAAATATTATCTTCTTTAAATAATAAAGACGATAATATTTATTATTAACCACACCTGTTTTATTTATAACGAAAATTTTTGATAATATTTAATGTTGATAATAAGTAAATAATAAAATATTATAAAAAATAAATATTCAAGCAAATTATTTAATGATAATATGCATATATACATTTATTTTTTTAAATACTGCAAATCTGCTTATATTTTTTTGCAAAATACTTTAAAATTTATTGAACAATTAATAAAAAATTTAATCACTAGATAAGATAATTCATAAATTATTATTATTTTATATTTTATACTATGTATTATAAAATATATCTCTAACATATATTTTAATATTATAAATAAGATATTAATTTATTTATCTAATATAAATAATATTTATTATGAATATATTACCTTTTTTATTTGCATTGATACAACAACAATATTAATACTTGATAATATTTAATTACAATAAGTTAATACTTGATAATAATAATAAAAAAAAAAAAAAAATTTTTTTTTTTTTTTTTTTTTTTTTTTTTTTTTTTTTTTTTTTTTTTTTAGTATTGTAATATATTTTATAATAAAGTTATAATAGAATTAAAATTATTAAAAAAGTTGAAATAGAATAATAAATTGAATTCTCTAAATATATATTTCTTAACTGTAGATGTATATTTTTCAATAGTCTTTTATCCCTTTCCGTTTCCAAGATTGGCAAAGCCTTTTTCGCAAAAAAAGGGGGTTGAAGGAAGTTGTCACAGCAACTTCCTTCAACCCCTTTTTTCTGCTGGGGAAAGAAACACACCTTTTACAACCAAACAACCTTTATTGAAGAATCTTTTTTCATACAGACAGGTTACGCGTAAAGGGTTTGGATCAGTCCTTTCGATTTTATAATCACTTTTGTCGCGGGTATCTTGTCTATTGTAATGCTGATACTGGTATCCAGCGGGTAGCTCGGTGCAGTGTCCTCCGAGTCGCTGGAATCCGAGCTGGAGCTGCAAGTGACGACCGAGGGGGAAGAACTGTTGGGCTGGGGCGTGGCAACACGAGACGCTGGCGTGTAGCTCGGTGACGCTGGCGTGTAGCTCGGTGAGGCTGGCGTGTAGCTCGGTGAGGCTGGCGGGTAGCTCGGTGAGGCTGGCGTGTAGCTCGGTGAGGCTGGCGTGTAGCTCGGTGAGGCTGGCGTGTAGCTCGGTGAGGCTGGCGTGTAGCTCGGTGAGGCTGGCGTGTAGCAGGGACTGTAGGGAGAGTAGACTGGGTTTGTGCGGTAATAGGCAGGCGAGGCCGGTGTGTAGACGGGTGAGGCGGGAGAGTAGCCTGGACTGGACGCGGGAGAGTAGCCTGGACTGGACGCGGGAGAGTAGCCTGGACTGGACGCGGGAGAGTAGCCTGGACGGCAGGGTAAAGAGGCAGGCGACGTCGGTCTCTGGTGGAGGAGGTTCTCAATCAAGGGCCAAAATGGACTCGCATCCGCTGCGTTCGACTGACAGAGCCTATACACCCCTTTGGCATGGGTCACCCTCACACCAAAGTCCGTCTCCAAGAGGTGGAGAGGCTCCTTGACCTTGAAATGGTCCAGCAGGGCAATCAGTTGGAAATGGGGAATGACTTTCTGTTGCAGCCAGCTCAGTGGGTACATTTCCTGCGCCTCCTCGTCCGCCACCTCTTGGACCCGGGCTTGGCCCTTCACAACCCTTCCTAAAAGCTGGGTGGCCGAGGTGTCGAGCCAAAAGAGCTGGCCGTCTCTTCCCAAGAATCCCCACAAAGCAGGCTGAGCGGTGAGTACCAGTTGGAGCATCATGGTGATACGGAACCGGGGTGGAAAGGACCTTTTATAAGAGAGCGTGTCTCCGCCTCCGCGTTCGCTTCCAATCCAATGGGGGGAGTTTCACAAGGACATCCTGCCCATTCTACAAGAGACTTTTAAAAAAAACCCATTCATCCATATGGGGTGTAAACAGGTTGCAGAAGTCTCCTGTGGATGGGCACTCCGTGAAGGGGGTTATTCATTCAAACATTTTAGATCCCATGGTAAATACTTTCAGACGCATGGAGAAGGAAAATCTATGCGATCCAACGATGGAATAAGAGAAAAGGCACAGGCTTCCACAGTAAGGCAAGCACAAGCAGCGTGAGGAACGAAAGTCGTGTGAAAGAGAGAGATGGCTCGGCCTTTTATAAAGCAGTAAAAAAAAAAAAAAAAAAAAATTTTTTTTTTTTTTTTTTTTTTTTTTTTATAGTTGTATTGTAATACATTTTATAATAGTCTCAAACATATTTCATAACACAACATATGTAAAGATAAAATATTTATAATACTAATAAAAAAAAAAAAAAAAAAAAAAATTTTTTTTTTTTTTTTTTTTTAGTATTTATATTTTACTTCTACATCTGTTGATATGAAATATATTTAAAACATTAAATATCTTCAATGTACATCATACAATACTTTACTCTAATATCTTATCTTTATTATAACTTGATTATAAAACATCCTATTACAATATCATACTACAAAAAAAATTTACAATTTTCTTAATATGTTTTTACAATTTGATTTTTCGGCCATAAAAACTTTTTCAAAAGTTTGTCATTTTCGTCTTCTTTCCAAATGGGTCTCATGGTGCCAAATGGGTGCTGCGCATGGGGTCTATAATGAAATATCCGAAATGCTTCGACGTAATGATCTTCTTCCAGTCTGTAATCGGAACAAACCAACTGGGGGATCGGGTCGGCGCCTTCCCAAAACAGAATCCTAAAGTCGGCTGTCATTTCTAAGGTAATGGGTTCCATTTCTTGGACAGGATCTTGACACTGACATTTTTGAGGGTCTGTGCAGGAAGCGATGAGTTTTTTCTCTTCCGTAAACGAGACATCGAAAAAACATTGAGGACTGGAAGG
This sequence comes from Maratus speculifer, assembly GCA_964019185.1. Taxonomy (NCBI): domain Eukaryota; kingdom Metazoa; phylum Arthropoda; class Arachnida; order Araneae; family Salticidae; genus Maratus; species Maratus speculifer. The sequence continues at coordinate 27,002,728 of OZ025296.1, forward strand.
CAGCCATCGCACCAAGGGGATCGATTCTTGAGAAAATAGAAAATATCGGCACCTTTTATTGATATAAATTTCTTGAAAATTGCGCAAAGGCTCGTAAGACACAACAATATAACCGTACCCCTTGATATAATAAGTGAGGAGATTTTCCTGGTCTATGAAATATTCGAAATCGGAAAAGGCTTCCACGAATTCTCTTGTCATGTTGTCAAGGGTCTTCCGATAGAAGAGTACACACGTATTCGGCCGATGGTGGCTTTGAAGCTCTTGTAATTCAAAGTGATATTTATTGACATGCAATGTGGTGTCATCTATTTGCATGTAAAATCGATGAAACGCATTTTTCCGAGAAAAGTACCATCCGGGTCTCAATCGATGCAGAAATTGGATGTACTTGAACGAAAAAGGAGCTGAGGAGTCCAGATACGAGGCACGATCTTCTAAAAAGGGACGAAATTCCGGCATTTGGGAGAGGGTATGTAATTTATCTTTGAGGGGCACATGTCGAAAAATGAAGAACAAAACATCCACAGGCAAGTCTAATAACCGGAGATGAGCCATCTCCGAGAGGGATGTGTGGGAACAGCATGCGAAGAGAGAATGAAAAGAAAATTGGAAAGAACCTTATATAGACACACTTTCACAAAAAAAAAAAAAAAAAAAAAAAAAAAATTTTTTTTTTTTTTTTTTTTTTTTAATAAAGTTATGAAGTAAAATATTTTTATTCAACAGATGTAAAGAAAAAATATATTTCAATATCTAAAAAAAAAAAAAAAAAAAAAAAAAAATATTTTAAAGTAGAAAATACTTCAATAAACCATTTAAGTAACTTAATATTGGAGATTTAAGTCACTAGATTCATAGAGAGGAAATGTCATTTCTTAAAACGCTTCTGTAAATCTAATAATAATATTTTTTTTGTTGTTGATTACCAATTCAGATTATCTGTATCATATTTTCGAACGCCAAAAAGTAATCGCCAATTCAGTTTGACGACATATAGCAACCTCGGTAGAGAGAGAATTTCAATCAAAGTCCAGTCCACACGCAGGCGCAGTTTGCATTTTTGCAATATCGGTTAGGAACGGCGAAAATGCAATCTGGTATGGTCAAATCCGCAGTCTGAACATGATTGGTTGTTCATAAAACGTCCCACAAGGCTGCTTACTATCTAGGCGGCGCCATATTTGGCAGTAATGCAGTATTTGGCAATCGCCAAAGTTATTTGTTTATCATTTCAACGTTCAATGAAGTGATATGCGATAGAATAAATCGTACTGCGAAGTGAAATACGAACTCAAAAAATAGGCATAATAATAAACATTGCTAAAATTCTACAAGAATTTTGCCAACAAAATACAAGAAATTTCAGGATACTAAAATATGATATTACATAAAATCTAATGTCTTTGTCATTTACTTTAGAAAATTTTACCTTTTTTAATTTCGCATTCACATAAAACGAAGTATGGGTTTATTTGAAATAAATTAGAAATTAATAATGTTTTTTCTTTGAATAAATAACTTAAACTACTTCTGCCTTTATTTTTTTATATTTTAAATTGAGTATTAGTTTTTATATTTAGTTAATTATTTTTTAAATAAAAATCTTTTAATTCAGGTTAAAAAGAATCTTTTTTTTTTTTTTTTTTTTTTTTTTTTTTTTTTTTTTTTTTTACAGTTATGAATATATTTCTCTAACAACCAAAACCTCATTGTCAGCGATTACATTTAAGGAAAAATCAAAGATTAATTAATATTTATTTCTTAATGATGTATATTTAATGCCCCAAATGGAAAATATAATAAAATACTTTTATCAAAATTTAATGACCAACTTTTAAGCAGTTTTATTTTACCTAATTTCTTTCATGATTTGCAGAGATTGATCCTAAATGCAGTAATAATGATGAGAAATTCTATGCTTATTCCAAACTTTTATATAGGGATTTTTTCATTTATTAATAAGATAGATCTATTTGTTTCATTGCAAACTTTTCAGTCATCATCGTTAATTTAAATCCTCAACTCAAGTAATTAGTCAAAATGTTTATTTATTTTTTTTTTTTTAAGAAGAAAGAACAGAAAGAAAAAACTATGAAATATGCCAATCGATAGCAAAAAATATCATGAAATTTGTCAGTCAGTCTTGTAAACTTTTTTGTTTAAATTTTTTTTTTTTTTTTTTTGTAGATGATTTTTGGGAAACATTAGTCTCTCACCACAACATTCTTTAAAGCATGAATCCTGCTATCCCATTCCAAAATCCAACTCCTATATGCATATTAATATTGTATAAAATATGTATTTCAAATGTTAAAATATTCTGTTTTCTTTTTTTTTTTTTTTTTTTCGAAGTGATATACAAAACCATTACATTTATTTTTCACGTACTTTTATGATTCAAATGAAGAGAGGTCAGTAAAATATCACTTTGCATATAAAAAAACTTTGTATCAAATAACACTTAAAAGAAATAGTTACTATTTAAAAGTATTTATAATAGTTTTTTGCGACATAAGTCATTCAACAGTAATAAAGTCCAACTGCACTTGTCTCAGATGGAGGAGGGGTGGGGACAGATAGAAATTCTTATCAACAAAACAACTGGACAACATTCCTTCTTTTTATTTTATTTATTAGTAAACACAAGTTTTGTTTCTAATATAGTACTTCACATATGGTTTTTCAAACTGTATGTTGTGAATTTATTGTATCACATGACTGTGGGCAGAGTTGACAGTGTCTCACTCCGTTATGTAATAGTCCTGAACTGTGGAGAAAGATATTGTTTTCCTTCAGTATGAAATAACTTTCAACTCTAAAATGCAGAGAGTCTTGGTGCTCTCTCGGAATTACTTATAATATTGATCATAACTCTTGGATATTTTTTTATTGTTGTGATTGAGTTTGTGGAATAAAATCAAGAAAAGACCTCAAGAATTTTAATTGGAAAAATAAGACATGGCACCCATATCTATTCTTATTCTCGCAATCTCGAATTCTTGGATTATACCCATATTCATTTTCTCTCTACCATGATTATATAACACATATGAAGAAGAATAGGAATATCAAACGTTGGAGTATTCCATATTTTCGAATTAAGCAATTTTATAATAATAAAAATGAACAGGGGGCTAATCCTCCACCTGTAATTTAGATAAATGGGTTTTTCATGCAGAATTATCAGATTTCATTCAAATTTTAGACATAGAATCATTCTTATTAGGGCACCTCCGTGATTAGTTTTGCGAGTTCATTGGATAAGTCTAAGAGGGGGGAAATGGGAGGTAACCCCTCCCCCCTTAATTTAGGTTAATGAGTTTTTCATGCAGAATTTATTAATTTGCTTCAAATTTTGAATATAGTTTCATTTTGATAAGGCGTTTCCCTGATTTGTTTTGGGAATTTGTTAGATAAGTATAAATGGGGGATCGGTGGAACTAACACTCTTAATTTAGATAAATGTATTTCATGCAGAATTAACCAATTTGGTTCAATTTTTGGATACAAGTTCATAGTGATAAGATGCTTCCCTAATTAGCCATGGTGTATTTTTGTTAAGTATAAAGGGGGTACAGGTGATTGCCCCCCCCCCTTGCATTTGATAAATGGGTTTTTATGCAGAATTATCCGATTTGCATTAAATTTTGGATGTAGTTTCTTTCTGAATAGGCGAATCTCTGAATAGTCTTAAAAGTTTAATGGTTAAGTATAAAGGAGGTGGATAACACCTTTTAAATTATATAAATGGATTTTTATTAAGAATTACTCAATTTGCTCTGAATTTTGGATGTAGATTTTTTATATGATAACACGCATCCCTGATTAATTTAGGGTTATACTTAATCAATGATTAAGTATAAAAAGAAGAAATAGAGTGAGCTATTTCTCCCCTTAATTGTTTTTTGAACAGCATTAACCCTTGAAAATATAAGGCTGTAATACACAATTAGTATGCATAGCCTGTGAGCTCAATACCATCAATTTAACTGGGCAATATGTTTTATTTCACAAAAGTATTGACTCAACACCAATTCAGTTTAGAAATAGTCAAAGACACACAAAGAATTATAGGATAAATGTTTCTCAATTATCAGTTTATCATTATTTATGTGCCAATAAAATCCAACAAAATTACTTGCATCAATCGCCAAATCGAGAAAAGTTTTGCTGAAATATGATGTTGAATTTGTCATTTACCATTCTGTTCATCAATTGTATGCAAAGTATCATTGGCCAATCATAAATTTTTATTTATCGGTTATAGTTGAAATCTCACTGCAATTTACAGATGCAAGAATGTTTGAAACATTCACATGGTTAGCAGCTATTTAGAATGTACTTATTTTTAAATTTCTGTAGTGTATAGTAGAATTTTTATTCTCTAAGCCATAGGTTCCCAACGAGGGCGGAACTGCCCCCCCCCCCCCAGTGGGCGCTGGAGCCTTCCAAGGGGACGATAGCGAGTCTAGAGAGAAATGAGGGGGGCAGTCATGGCATGCCAACGTATTTAGGAATTAATATAATGAAAATAGTTTATCTTCTCTACTTTGCCCAATCCGAGACAAAACCTTAACTGCACCTTTAAATAGAAATCTATGCAGACAAACTAAATCCGAGGGGGGGGGGGGGGATATTTCACTAATATCAAAAAATAGCTGTGGAACTTGAAGAAGGGCTATGACTCGAATTAAAAATCATTATGAATTTAAAATTTGTGGAGTAAACAAATTGCAATAATTATATTTATAATTACAATATTTATATAATTATAATAATTATTTTTTTTTATTAACCTGTATTTCGAAAAATTCTGAAGTATGACGACACTTGTCTGAACAAAGATTTTTAAAAGAACCTGTGATTTGAATCAGTTGTAAAAATTTCTTTAACCTTAGTGTAAGTGATAAAAAATCGTTATATCTATAAATTTGTTCAAAAGTAAGTTTATTTAAACTTATATAGGGAAAACTTTTTTATTTCAAAATATTTAATCAAAGAAGCAGTACAGTATTGTGTATTTGAAAAATGGATCTAGGCATTCTTCTAGAAACCAATCGTTATGTATGTGCTTAATTTGCCAGGAAGTTCCGTTAACAGAAGTTTATTATCGCTATTAATATTTTTAAAAAATCATAGTAACTGCCATACACATTCTGAGAAAATTTAAGTCTAGTTCTGGCCCAACTCTACTACGTAGAAAAAAAAAGTGCACACTTGATCTCGGCCTTAGGCATGAGTCTGCTGAAAAAATTAAACCCTCACTCTGATACCATATAACTGTCCAGTGCCAATCTCTACGATGAACATGTTGCATTTTTGTATGATTGCTCTCAAACTAGCATCGGCTCATAATGCCCATTTATACTCATTCTCGCGAAAGTCATGTTTCATTGAAAACGTATTGCGCATTAATATACATGTATTCTTTATTTTATGCCCATTCACGGCTGTCTCCTCTTTACTTTTATGCTTACTCCCCTAATTTCTTTACCAGTGTACTTTAAGCCAAGACCTTCTCTAATCTTCTTTTCATGAATGTAGAAAGAGACATATTTTAAAATTAGTATAAAAATGTTATTATAGATTATGTAGCCAGGTCCAAGGAAAAACTGCTCAGAAAGCTATCAGGTTAGTAAACAACTATTTATAATAACATAAATTCTCTTAGTAATCTGTATCTGTATTAGGGTATTGTATCTTTTTGTTGTAAAAACAACTTAACAATTTATAACTATTAAATCTAAATTGAAGAGGATATTGTTTCTTTCAATATGTTTTGTTTAGGGTTTTGTTCATCTGATGAAATCCTATTTGTCTCTGTCCACTGTCTGTCCATCTGTCACAGAGTCCATATACAAAAACTATTAAGTCAAAGACTTCAAATTTTGTTGAATACCTTGTGTTCCACAATAAATCATAATTTTTTAAAAAGTCTATTATTTTAATGAAATCAATTTTATCAATGTCATCCGTTCATTTTTATGATTTAAATTTTAAAAGAGTACCTTAATTTGAATGTATTTTGTGTAGACATCATAGCTTGGAGGAAGAGCGTCTGGCTAGTAAACAGAAGGTTCGTAATTCGAACAGTGACACTGGAACTTTTCAGAATCACAATTTTTTAAAAAGTCTATTATTTTAATGAAATCAATTTTATCAATGTCATCCGTTCATTTTTATGATTTAAATTTTAAAAGAGTACCTTAATTTGAATGTATTTTGTGTAGACATCATAGCTTGGAGGAAGAGCGTCTGGCTAGTAAACAGAAGGTTCGTAATTCGAACAGTGACACTTATCACTAACATTCATAATATATGCTTTTTTTTTTAATTACACTTTTCTTTCTATTTTAAAAACTAGTGGTTTATTAATGATTCAGCATTTTTAATTTCGTTTAAACATTTTTTTTTTTTATGTTATTAGAAATTTAGAATTTTATTTATATCTCCGCTATTGTTTTTTATTTCGGGTTTTCAAAAAATTTGGAACTTTGAAGTTTATTTAAATAATTTGATTTGAACATTTTTAATTTAATTAAAATAAATAACTTCGTTTTACTTTAAATTAAATATACTGATGCTACCATCAATGTAAAAATTTGCTAATTATAAATTAACAATTTGGATTTATTAATTAAAATTAAGTTGTTTTGAAAGATATAAGACAAAACTTTCTGAGCAATCTGCCATCATACTTATCTACTTGTTTTTATTACTGTTATGTTATTTTTAATATTTACTTAGGTATCACAGTAGGATTTAGATTATTATGTCAACACAGTCATTTGGTTGCCTAAAACTTAAAATATATCTGATGCTCATTTTTAAGTATTAAACCACTCAACATAAATAACTTTTATTTTTTTTTTCTAGAATGGAATTAGTTTAGGTATGGTGTATAAAAATAATTTAACCTTTACGTGGGGGCTCGGACAACATCTGTTCGAGAATACATACAACTCCGGACAGATGCTGTCCGAGCCCCCATGTAAAGTTAAATATTTATTGTGAAAGTAAGTTAACAACATTAGAAAAATCTTACATTTTATTCAGCTATTTTCCAAGTGACAAAATAGCCTAAATGTGGTTTTTTGTCACGTAATCCTAAATTTAAAAATAAAATATAATATTCTGTTTTCACTAAATTTCCTGTAAGGGGCCCCTTTTCAGTCTTTAGCCGAGGGGGCACCAAAGGAGCCAATCCGGGCCTGGAGCAGTCAATAGGAATAAAAGCAATTCATTGAATGACAGGATATTTTGCCAACCTTATAGTGAAAACATTTCACAACAAAATGAAACAATCGTTTTAGTTTATAGTGTAGTTGTCACTATCACTTTGCATTATATTTACAAATAAATTCAATCAGTTGTTGCTGCACACAGAAACTTGTTTCCCTGAAAAGGTATTTGTCTGAATGATTTTTTAATATACAGTCGAGTCTCTATATAACGAAATCCATTGTTCTGTCAAAAAATTCGTTGACTAGAGAACGGCAAAAAAATTAATGTTTAAATTTGTTAAATGTCATTTAATGTTTAAATTTTTAAATAGAATCGTTTTTGAGGTGTTTAATTAAGTTTTTGAAATATCTAATTGAATTTTTATAGAATCTCAAACATTTTTGCCACTTCCTTTTTTTTTCAATGTCTTATTGTTTATTTTCAAAATTATTTACTTTATCAGAAAGAGTTATGCTTATCCTAAAAGTGATTTTATGCAGATGCAGTAGAAGATAACACCAGCATAGATGGAATTTAGTAACAATTCTTCACAATAAAAAATGCTTCGAGTCACCCCAAACAACAAACATCCATTCTAAACTCTAAAAGTAATGAGAGTTAGTTTAGGTAGATGAAAACCTGCTGAAAAAAAACGACCTTTTCTGCATTTGCCCCCTCATCCTTTCCTTATTCCTGCCTTATTATCCAAACCAAGAAAAAAACAACATTTTCAAGATGACAATGGAACAGTTATATCTTTTAGGGTGCTTTGTGATCACCACAAATCGGTTCAGTAGCAAGTAAATGTTTAAATCTTTTCCAAGAACTTATGCTCATCTTGGCTAAAACAAAGTCAAATGTAACCATGCAAAAAGGATGTTTTTTTTTTTGTTTTTTTTTTTGGTGGGGGGGGGGGGGAGTTTAATATATATATATATATATATAGACATAAAGAATAAGGTAGAGGAATGTAGCTATGAAATATAAACCAGAAATCAACAAAAAAAATTATTCTACAAATAATTTGAAGCGATTTCTGAACATATAAAAGAACATTTTTGAAAAAAAATTTGTTAAATGGAGATATGTATTTCGCTATATGGAGATTATTTTTAATGTAATCATGAAAAAAATTTACCGTTCCTACCAAAAATTCGTTAAATAGAGAAATTCGCTGGATAGAGTTTCATTATAGAGAGACTCGACTGTATTTGATTTAGTATTACACTTAACTAAAAACAGAGGTGTAAAAATACGCTAAAACCTGATTGCATTAAAAATGACATTGAATATGTGACAGACTTGTTTAGAATCTTATATATTTATTAAGGCATAAGGTGATTGCAAGATGATTATTTGAAATTAATTAAAACAAAAAACCTTTTGATTATATATAATAATTAAGATTCTTTTAAGGAATACTGCATACATATTTGTTAGAAAATCGTAAGATATGTTTCATATGATGATAAAAATTCATAACTCATAAGGAATGCCAATTATAACTATGATTTTTAGACTATGAAAAAATAAATGTAGTTTAGAATTAAAGAAAAAAATTGGTTAAAATATCATAAATTTTGAAGGCATGTGAAAACAAGCCGAAAATTTGCACGTCAGACATAGCAAATGAGATGTTTTTGTACTATAATGAAGTTTTAATAATATACAATACTTCGGTATCAATACAGTATCCAAAATCTTTTGCGTGTCCCTCTACATACTAAATGCTTTCTATTACTATACAGGAATTAACTTGCAATAAATCTCAGCAATGTATATCAATTTCATAAAATGTGAAATACAGTCGAGTCTCTCTAGATCGAAATTCTATACATTGAATTTCTCTATATAACGAATTTTTAGTAAGAACGGTCCGCTTTTCGCATGATTACATTAAAAACAGTCTCTATATAGTGAAATATCTATCTCCATATAACGAATTTTTTCATAAATTGGTCATAAGAAACAGTTTTAAAAAGCTTTGAAATCATATGGAATCAATTTTTCATCACTTATTTTTGATTTATCGTCAGTGCTGAGTTTTTTTTTTATATTACTTCTCTCCTTGTTCTAAACAATGCTTCCTCCTATACAATTATGTAATGGAATACTTTTGTGTGGCACTGTCATTACCAAAAAATCATCTTTGTGCTGACTGCACAGAATGTATATTTTAGTATATATTTCAATGATGCATGTGATTTTTATTATGTTCTAAAGAGTGTAACATCATTAAAAAGCGCTTGAGTTTTTTTTCCCATTGACCTTCATGTAACGGAAGATTTTGATTGTCTCTGTAAATTAATTATGCATCCGATTTTCATAAAATTTGAAATAACTCGACAAAATTATGTAATAATTATATATTTTAAATTTCAAATGATTTGGTTGAGTAATTTTTTTCGTTGTTATACGCAGATAGATGGACGGACTGAACGACCAAGTAGGTCCAAAGTATTTACATAATTATGAAGTATTTTGAGTTCATAAAGATAAGATTTAAAGCCAAATATGTTAAATTCTATTTTAAATTTCAAAACACTATTGTTTTCAGTTACTCTTTCATATTAATAATTTATTACTATTCTATATTATTATTATTTTTTGTAAACCTTATTTTATACAAAATGGGAATCATTTCTATTGTTCAGCTCACAAATGTCATTAGAACACATAGTTAAAGTTTAAAAATAAAATTTGAAATGTAATCTGAAACATATAGCTTTGTTTCTGAACTGCAAATACATATGTTTACATAACATAGGATGTTACTACTACTATACTGCATTTTTCAAGATTTCATTATAGCTGATTAATTGAATGTTTTTTCAAGGTGTTGAATTTAAAATTGTCCTCCATAATATACAGTAATGTTGCAAAACATGGGCAGTTAGCACTAGAAAAGTACAACTGTGATGAAAAAAAAATAAAAAAATCCATATTTTATTACAAGTAAATAAGTTCCAAATTATACTTTCCTTCTTGATTAAACTTTGAATTTTAGTAGTTTTCTAAAGCACAGTAGAAGTTTATCTCTGTGTGTAACTGCTTTTGTTAATTCCTCAAATAGCGAGCATTTTCTATTTGTAGTGTTTTGTTTTCATAACTTTTGAGTTCCACTTTTAGAAATATGAAATTACCATATGGAAAAATTATTGAATATGAAGAAGACTCAAGAATAAAATACCAGATTTCAAGATAAAAAAAAAAAAAAAAAAAAAAAAAAATTACATTTAATTTAGCGCAATTTTTTTCTTTTCTGTATGACATCTATATTTCTACTGCAGGTCAGATTCCGGTTGACCTGATTTTTCAAAATAGATTTTTAAAGCTGGTATATTTTCCATAGGAATGATGCAGTCTATGTACACCGGTTGTTCATCCCCAAGGGGTTAAAGGAATGATTAGACTATGAAAAAGCAAAATTTATGACTTTGGGGCTGTCTATAAATGATGTCACACTTTTTTTCAATATTTCTGACCTCCCCTCCTCCTCTTTGTCACATGTCAAGCAATATTACATGTACATGTAGTTGAGAAACAAAGCATTATGTTATAGATCATATTTTAAATTTTATTTTAAAACTTAAATTGTGTTTTAATGATATATGTGACTATAATGATAAAAATGATTCATGTACTTATTTTGTAGCAAATAAGATTAATAGACAATAGTAATAAAATGTTATTATGAAAAAGCAATTGAAAATAGAAGTATTTTAGGATATGAAATGGAATTTTAATTAGTATTTGACTTGCATGAATTGAAAGTATAAGTCATGCATTTTTGAAGTTTCATAACTCGGTCAACTTTGTCTTTCTTGGAAAAATTAGTTAGAAAAATTTACTAAATATAACTTATAAAACCGGGTGACCATATAAAAATTTAAATTTTGTAATTTTTTAATAAATATTTTTATTAATCAGGGGTGATTGTAAGTTCATGAAGAAATACCTGAAATTTTAGCAAGAAGATTTATCTCTATGTGAACAGGGGGAAAGATAATATAATTTATTACAGAGAGGTCAAATTACATAACTTATAAATTTTAATTATGTTTAACAGTCTTATGAAATTGATAGTTTAATCTTATTTTATGAATTGAACTATCAGAAAAATTGAAATTTTGTTACTGTAAATTTTAAAAAATACCTGAATTCAGGTATATAACTAACACAATCACCCCTGATTAACCCAAATCAATTTTAAAATATTTCTTTATCTCATTTAAAACATTTTTGTAATTGGAACTGTATGTTTATGACTAACGGTTTAGAAATAAGCCATCGTTGAGAGTAAACACCCTGATTTGTGTATGTGTGTTTCTGCCAAGAAGTGGGTTCAACAGCTTTAAAAAAATTCAGAAAATCCAATTTTAGAAAATATTTTTTTTTCAAGTTGTTAACATTATTTTACAATTTTTTTTAAATGCACCTTTTGAAAGGGAAAGGTATCCAGTATATATTTTTTTTCCTCGTCGGATTTTTTTATCATAACAAAAAAACTTTTAATCATCCAAAAAATACATGAAATTTTAGTACATATGATGGCCTCTATAAAATTTTGTGAAAAAAATAATATTCAATAGTGGAAATATCATCTGAGCTTGCCACAAAACATCCCACATTTTTGCATTTTCATCAAAAATTTCTCAGATTTTTTAAACTCCCCAAATATTTCTATGCCTCGAAATTTTTATTAATGATGCAAATGTGATCTAAAGTTTTAATACAATCTAACAAGATTGTGTTAAAATACTGATGTTTCTTTAGAATAGGAAAAAGTCTCCGAAATGCGAGAGTTACTTTTTGGTCGTGACTTTTTTGAGAGAGTTAAAATTTGCATTTTTGAAAAACAATAATTGAAGAGATGGTCTCAAATTTATAAATGTTTTTTTATTGCTGTGTGTCTAAAATTGAACTCTGAGAGAATGGGGACAAAAAGGAGAAATATTTGTCTGCAAAAGCAAATTTTGAAAAAAAAAAAAAAAAAATTGAAGGACTGATAGCGTTGTTTTTTAAAGTGATTGGTAAGTTTAAGATGCAAAAATACGAAACTTAAGAATATATTGTCTGTTTTATTTTTAATTAGTTTGCCCAATAGATGTTAAATTACTCACCCCTCTCCACTCAAAAAAGTTGAATTTGTTTCCACTCTTCTACGCTCTGCGAAACGCAAAGACTGATCATGGAGTTGATTTTTTTAAAAACTGATTGCTTTTTGATAGCTTGACTAATTATCAAAAAATTAAGTCCGGGGTGTGTCAGAACCTAGACCTCTCTTTGACTATCCTCAAACTTTTAGATGAGGTAGATTTCGCTGGCCATGTCATACACATACAGACAATTTTCTTTTATTGGTTTAGATGCAATCTATTATTATTGCATTTGTATTATTTTTTCCAGGATATTGAAATTTCTTGTTTAATACAAGATTCTAATACAGACAAGTTATATTTTCGCAGGCTTTGCTCTGTTTTGAATTTTTATTTATATAGCTTCCCACCTTCCTTATTTTTCAATTAAATAAAACATGTTTGGAACCAGAAATTTAAAAAAGATAAAAATATATAAGAACCCTTTTGAAAAAAGACATATTTTATTAAATAAATTTTCAGGGGGAAAAAAAATAGTTGACATTTTAAAACTATACATTTGTAAAAACTAATGGATTTCCCCCCCCCCCCCCCCACAAATTGAAGTTGAGGTAAGAATGTAGTGAGCTATTAATTCCCGAATTGGCTCAGTCCGAGCTCAACAATCTGTTTGCAGAGTTTCCCCCAGGTTTGAAAAAGGACAGGGTGCTACTGTTCTGAAAAGGGCACTTTTTAATTTTTAAGGGCACTTTAATAGAGTTGAATCTAGTGGTTCAAAAAGTCGTGAAAAAAAAAAAAAAAACAGAAATTTCATCAAAAAATTGAAAAAAAGGTAAATTCTGTTAAAAGATCGCGAAAAAACGGCAAATATTGTTAAAACATCGTGAAAAAAGGCAAATTTTATTAAAAGATCGCAAAAAACGGTATATTTTGCTAAAAAATCGCAAAAAAATGACAAATCTCGTGAAAGTAACGCGAAAAAAACAGAACTTTACACAGAATTTTTCGTTTTATTGCGATTTTTGGACGAAATTTGCCTTTTTTCGCAAATCTTTTGACAAAATCTGCCGTTTTATTGCTATTTTTTACAAAAGTTGCTGTTTTTGCGACTCATTTGACAAAATTTTCCGTTTTATCACAATTTTTGAAAGAAATTTGTTGTTTTTGCACGATTTTTTGAGAAAATCTGCCGTTTTATGAAATTTTGTGACGAAATTAGCCATTTTTTTGAGAATCTTGCAGGAAATTAGTCATTATTTTGCGATTTTTAACGGAACTTGCCGGGTTTTTTAGCGATTCTTTGACAAATTACCCGTTCCACGGGAGAAGTATAAGGCTATTTTTTGCGCTCCTGTCGCCGATTTATTGCATAATTTACGGCCTATAGCGCGTTCGGATCACCTCTGGAGGACTGCGTTTTTTGAAATGTGGGACAAGAAGGGCGCTGTTATTTTGAATGAATGACAAGAGGGGCGCTAGTTTTCAGATGAGGGGCAAGAGGGGTGCTATTTTTTAACTTAAAGGGCAGGAGGGGCAGAGCGCCCCCCTGAAACCCTCTAGGGGAAACTCTGTAATTGGCTAAAACTGAAGGTAGTGACGTATATTTGAGCCGTTGCTAAAAAAAAATTAAGAACAACTGGACCCAATGCAGGAATCTGCTCAATGAAGTTTTATGTATTCAGAGGTTTTGAAGATTAAAGAATACAGATTTGTCCATTTTTCTATATAATACATAAAAGTTTGGACTAAGCCAATTTGGGAATTAACGGTTCTTAAGAATGTGGGGCGACAATTGAAATTCTGCATACAGGCATCCCCCTGCATTACTAAATCCCTTAAAAATTAATATCTTTAATCATTAAATTGAATTTACTCTTACATCAGCAATACATAATAAAAGAAGGTTTCAAAAAGTGACTTACTTTTCATAAAGATAGGCAATGGATCAAAAGATAAGTAATCTTCAGCAAAATAAAAATGTGTAGCTTCTACATGCATGAAGGATATAAAGTGTGATTTAGCCTGCAAGTTTGCAACCCAAAAGACTAAAGATTATTTCTAACCTATAGCCTTCCGGGCACATTCCCAACGGGCCATCACCAATGATGCAGACATAGCAAAAACCTAGGGTACATCCTAGAGTGTATATACTACAGCTTTCTTGAGAAACAGAGAGTATATGGCGTTTCTTGAAAAAATCCAGACTGTATACAGCGTATATCCACCACTAAATCCCTGGCCATCACAGAAGTAACGAAAAAACCTCAACTCAGTATATTTTCCTTTTTTGTCATCATGTTAGTGACAATAACTGATGTTGCTGATGAATAGGTCCAGAACATCTCAACACCTATTTACACATTCCTTGTTACATTTCTATCATCAACTGTAGCAGCTAAAGCAACTAGCAAAATAAAAGAGAAAAGAATATCATACATGCATTCATATACATAAATTATTTTTTAAAAGCAAATATTATTTACAAATGCATTAGTGTTAGCTAAGAAATTTAAGTATACTTATTTGAAACCATTAGACAAAAACCAAAATAGTTACACTACTGTACCATCTAGATATTTATTACAGAATGCTAATTATGAAAATACATTCAAATATTGGAATAAATTTATAGCATGGTATTTTCCAAAGGGATATGATTCTGCCGAGATATCTGAGAAATACTGCAGGATATGATATAAAAGTTCTTTTGTTTACATTAAATTTTCATCAAGTTTTGGGATAAAATTGTAATAAAGATTTACAAATGACGAGCTTCAACACCTTAAAAATCATCTTTGTTTACATTCTCCCCCTCCCCTCTATTTTTTAATCCCCTGAGCAAACTTCATATAAAAAAGGAACTTTACAAAGCTAAATTTCATCAAAACACTAGTCATGCATAGCTTAAAATTGTGATCATTCTCAAGATTTAAATTTTATTTTCTTTTTTCCTTAGGAAAAGTGACACACTTTAATATAACACAATATTAATAAATAAATTGCCAAAATTAAGGCAAAAGGTTGGAAACCTAGACAGACCTCTCAGAATTCAAGTCAGAAATATGCAAAATAAGTTTATTTTTAAATTTGGAATGAAAAAATTGAATTGTTGATAGAAAAAACTTGGCTTTTCAATATCGGATAAAATAGTTTGTTCTTTGAAAACAAGCATAATTACCAGTTTGCAATGACAGCCAAATACCAGGGTCAAGGTTTAAAAATAATAATTTTCAATATAAATTACAAATAGAACTTATTTAACTAGATTAGTATATTTCAGATATCAGAATTTATTTTGAATGAAAAATTTGCTGCTACACTGTTACACTTAGTAGCCATTTTCAAAATTTTTTTAGTTAGTTTTGTTGTGGTAGTCAGAAAAAGTGTGGATTTTAAAGTAAATAAGAAATGGTAAGTTAAGCTTATTTAATCTGCGAATTGCATAAAATACTTATTTAATAATAATTTCCTGCAAAATTAATATTAAACAAAAAAACATGTGGGGTAAAAGTTATACTGTTAGGCTTAACAAAAAAATATTAGAAATTTATCATAATAGACTTGTTTTTTTTATGCAATTACTTAAAAATAATAATACAAATTATATATACTACATTTAATTTAAATAATGAGGAACTAATTATCAAAATTCGAAAAATGAACAAAAGTTGAGTTTTGGGAGATTCTAATAGCACAACAATATTAGAAATGTACTACCAAACTTACAAAAATGAATAGCTATTCTAACTTTACAATTGTCATGTTTTAGAAAAATAACTTATTTTAATCTTCAATTCAGTCAGGATGGTTTAAAAAAATAAACTGTCCAGAAATATACATTAAAAACGAACTTTTAACAAAATTATAGCAATAGCAGTCCTTTACATTGCTAAATTATCTGGCACAATTGTCATATCCACACCACATCGGCGTGTTTGCTACTAATTAGCGATTTTATGCCCTGCATGGTAACCCACTCATTGTTTCTTATTAATAAATTATTTTAATTTCTTTTTTAAATTGATATAAATTATTTTGTTTTATAATTATTAATTTTTTTATTTTCTTTATAAAATAATAGAAAAAATTAAAAAATGGTATTAGAAAAAAATGTTATCAAATTGGCATCGAATGAAAAGCACACCAACGTGATGTGCATGTCATCTGTGCCAGTTATTTATACTTCAACTGTTTTGTGCAATTATTCATGCATAGCGTAAAATTGTAATAGCTCTTTCAAAATTAAATTTTTTTTAAGGAAAGGCTGCACAGTTTAAAATATATATGTAAAAATAATAAAATTATTGAAATTAAGACAAAAGGATGAAAACCTGGATAGAGCCTTCAAATTTCAAGTTAGAAATATGCAAGACAAAAATTCATTTTCTAAATTTTAAATTGGTAATTTTGTTTTGATAAAATCTATTATTTCTTAAACTTTATTTACAAAGAACATTTAAAATGCACATGCAATAAATATCTTCAAAAAGGCTCTTATCTTTGTTCGATGCCACCTGAAAATTGAACTGTTGATAGAAAAAAGGTGAATTTTCAATATCAGATAACATACTTAGTTCTTTAAAGATAAGCATGGTGTTCTTTGAAATTACCAGTTTGCAAATGCAACCAAACATTAGGGTCAATGTTTAAAAATGATAGTTTTCAATAAAAAATACAAATAGTAATTATTTAGCTAGATTAGTATATATTTCAGATATCAGAATGGATTTTCAATGAAAAAAAATATATACATATATATTTGCTGCTGCACTGCTACACTTTGTAGCCATTTTCAAATTATTTAATTAACTTTGTTGTGGTAGTCAGAAAAAATGTGGATTTAAAGTAAATAAAAGGTAAGTTTCATCTTATTTAATCTGCAGATTGCATAAAATACTTATTTAAGAATAATCTCCTGCATTTATTTATTTTTTCTTTTTTTAAGAAAATAAAGTAAAATTAATATTTTAAAGCAAAAAATGTGGTATGAAAGTTATACTGTTAGGCTTAACAAAAAATTTTAATTTATCACAATAGAATTGTTTTTCATGCAAATTACTTTCAAAGTTGAGCAATGTTGCTTTAAGGCTATTCTCTTCAGATTAATAGATTGAAGAAAATTTAATTTCTTAAATTAAAACAGCTAAGCTTACTTGTATAGTATAAGCCATAGAAATTCAAAGAGTTGTTTAAAAAACAGAAAATAACAAGGATTTACTAGATAAAAACTATCACAAACTACATCAGGGATGAAAGTGCACTAAAGCCATTTTGTAGCAACTTTGGAGCAGCAAAAATCGAATTTTGGAGCAGTAAAATCTATTTTTGTAGCAGTAAATATCAGATTTTGTAGCAGCAAAAATATAATTTTGTAGCAATAAAAGCTTTTTAGGAGCAGATTGAAATATTCTAATGCTAATAAACTCTTAACAATTACAATAATTGCTATCTTGAAAAATATTTTTACATTTGAAAGAATAAATACTCAGATTAAATTTCTCCACACTTTTCAGATCTTTTGATGAAATTTGCGGTTTTTAGCGATCTTTTAACATAATTTACGCCTTTTCTCAAACTTTTGACCGTGTTTGTTCATTTTTTAACTAGATTTGCGGGTTTATTTAGGACCTTTTGATGAAATTAGTATGTTTTCTGAGATCTTTTGACGAAATTTACGGATTTTACGATCCTTTTGATGAAATTTTCGTTTTTTTTTTCACACGATCTTTTAAAGAAATTAACATTTTTTTTTTCACGATTTTTTGACCGTATTTTGTCCTTTTTATGACGAAGTTAGATAACCTTTGACTCGAAATTCGCATGTTTTTCAGAATCCTTTACAGAAATTTGCGGGTTTTTTGCTGTTCATTTTTTGACGAAATACGCTTGTTTTTCGGGATCCTTTACAGAAATTTGAGTTTTTTTCGCGATCTTTCACAGAAATTAACTTTTTATTCATGATTTTCTGGCTGTGTTTTATTCTCTTTTTTTTATGATATTAACGATTCTTTAGCAAAACTCAGGTTTTTATAGCGATCCTTTGATGGAATTAGAGTGTTTTTCGTGATTTTTCGATAAAATTTGCGTGTTTTTCACAATCTATAGTCGAAATTTGCGTTTTTTTGCGATCTATTGATGAAATTCGAATGTTTTCACAATCTATTGGTGAAATTTGAGTGTTTTACGCGATATATTGACGAAATTCAAGTACTTTTCGCGATCTTTCAATAAAAATGTGTGTGTTTATCGTGATTTTTTTTGACAAAATTCGGCAAAATTTGTCTTTTGGCTGTGTTTTGTTCACTCTTTTTTATGTTAATAACGATCCTTTAGCAAAACTCAGGTTTTTCTCGCGATCCTTTGATGAAATTCGAGTGTTTTTTTTTTTGTGATATTTCGATAAAATATGCACACTTTCACGATCTATAGACAAAATTTTCATGATCTATTAATGAAATTCGAGTGTTTTTCACGATCTATTATTGGTGAAATTCGAATGACGAAATTAGCGATCCTTTGACAAAATTCACGTTTTATTTTTTCGAGATCCTTTGACAAAATTAGAGTGTTTTCCGCGATTTTTCGATGAAATTCGAACATTGTTACTGGTTTTTTGCCGAGATTTACGGTCTTTTCCTTCAGTGTTGAATTCAGGTGGTGCCCCGTGGGGGGGGAGGGACATCCACCCCCAGAAGCAATGAAATGTTCCCCCCGGAAATGTTGAGATTTTGGGTTTTCAATGGAAAAAAAGTGCAACCCCCCCCCCCGCCCCCCGGAACTCTATCATGTCCCCCGCGGAGCTACAGAAGTCCCTCCTGGAGGAAAGTGAATTCAACACTGTTTTCCTTTGGCTGCGTTTTTTGTTCATTTTTTGACGAAATAGCAATTTTTTGAGAAAATTCTATTTATTCATTTATTTATTTATTTTTGTAATTGTTTGACAAACATGTAGCGGATTTTCGTACGCGCTTTCATTCTGCTTTCGGTTTTGCCGTCTATCGGCAGGATTTGCCGAGGAGCGAAATAATTCACTACCGACACGGGAAAGACACAGAACAGGAAGATACTTAATTTACAGAAAATATGTACAATACATAAGACAGGGGCGATTCTGAGTGAAAAACTTTTTCGGAAATTCACATCGCATTTTCGAAAATCGGTGGCAGGGGAATTCCGCGGGTTCCCCCCCCCCTGCGATCTTCAGACGAAATCAGCGATTTATCTGCAATATTTTAGAAAAATCGACGATTTATTGCGATCTTTTGTCAAAATCGGCGTTTTCCCGTGTGTTTTTTTATGAAATCGGCGTTTTTTCGACGATCTTTAGACAAAATTTGCATTTTTACGCGATCTTTTCTTGAAAACGGCGTTTTATCACCACGATCTTTTGACGAAATCGGCGTTTTTTCCGTGATCTTTTGATGAAATCCGCGGTTTTTTTTTCAATGATCCTTAGGCAAAATATTTTTAAGCAATCTTTTATCGAAAATGGCGTTTTTCCCCCGATCTTTTAACGAAATCGGCGTTATATCCGCAATCTTTAGAGGAAATCGATGTTTTTCCGTAGTCTTCAAACAAAATCAGCGTTTTATCTGCCATATTTGGTGAAATTGCCGATTTTTGCGATCCGCAGAGGAAATTCGTGTTTTTCAGCGATCTTTTGAGAAAGTTCGTTGACAAAACATTGCAAAATCGTCGTTTCTCCTCGAAATGTTGACGAAATATGTGCTTTTTCGGCGACCCTTTCTCGAAATTTGCATTTCTCCGCGATTGTTTTTTCCGCGCCCAAAACCGTACAAGTTTGAAACTATGTGGAATTGATAACCCAGTTTTAAATTTTTCGAAGAGGATGCCTTAAATTTTCGGAAATTTCGGATGAGAATCACACCTGACAAAGGAGGCGAACTCCCATTAATTGGGAATAAACATATTTCGGCAGCTCTCATTCGTATCGCCCAACGCGCGTGCTGCACGTCACATGACGTACTGCTTCGAACTCTGCGATCGGCTGCGATGAAAATGAACGTAGGATTGACTCGAGGGAAAAACAACTTACAGTCGTTTGCGGAGCCACGAAAAAACTCCACAAAACACTGCGTGTTTTTTGTGACCGAATGCGCATGTTTTTCGCAATTTTTCGGTTAAATTTGCGAGTTTTTCGAGATTTTTTGCAATGTTTCTTTGTTTTTTGACGAAATTAACAGCTTAAAAAAGTCATTTGTTGTTGTTTCCTGGATCGACGAAATCGCACTAAATTTCGTTTTGGCACTAAGTGCCTTTTGGCGCAAAATTGAAAATATTAGCTGTTTTGTAGCAGTTTGGCGCAGAAATGCGATTTCGGCGCAGTCTGGCGCAGGTCTTACATCCCTGCTACATATAATACATTTAATTTAAACAGAGATGAATAAATTATCAAAATTGTAAAATGAGCTAAAGTTGAGTTTTTGGAGATTTTTATATTGCAATATAATTAGAAATGTATGGTAAAATTTACAAAAATGAATAGCTATTTTAATTTTACATTTTCTGAAAAACACTGTCAGCCTTACTCATATCCTTAACACTCATATCCATAAGCACATATACATATTGTAATAGCATGACTTACTGGTTTTTATTTTATTCCAATCTTATCTTATTTCCAATCTCTTTATTTTGTTTTTCCCTATTCCATGGCATATTCCTCTTTTAAATCGGTTACTTATTTGTTTACTTTCGATTTGAACACTTGCATGTGCGTTCATGGTTCGTGCGTTCACATCGTTTTCTTCCGTCTGATCGCGATTTGCGATCTTCGCAAATCGCAACTTACGAGTAGCCGTATATCCCTTTCGCAAAGCAGGAATGCATTCGCTCAACTTCTGCAGACGCAAAGGGGGCGTTGTCTTCTGGTGATGTATAGAACCGCGAGGGATATTTAAATCAGTTGGATTGTTTTGACTGCTGATGGTCTGACGATGTTTTGGCCTAGTAAAAGGCTGTTTGTTGTCATAAATATTAATTATGAAAGTTCAATTGTAGTTTATCTTAAGTGGTGAAAGATGGTGTAGTTTTATGACATAATTTCTATTAGTTGATAGCGGAAATGTGATGATAAATATGTTGCTGTCATGAACTGTGTTAACATCCAAGGGTTTTTTTACTTTCTTTGAACTATTCCTGGACTTTATTTTTCGTCATCGTCCGATTTGAAAATTTCTTCTTCCAAGGTGAGTTGTTCGTTTTGCAACCTGTACCGGTCAGTTAAACTTTACTTTACGTCATGCTATTTGTTTAATTAAGTATTTTTTTATTGTGTCAAATATGACTTTAATTTTGTAAGATAACATTTTTTCAGAAATTATCCTTTTGGTTGAATTTTACCAGATATAATTTTTCTTTGTTTATTATTTCATATATACATATATTTTTATTTTGAATATGTTTTTCTTGAAAATAAACGTTAGTTTATATTTTAATTTAAATGCTTCTTTAATGACTTTATTACGCAACCACACATTGCCAATATTTATTTCAGGTCACCAATTTTATTTTCTTTATCTCTGCTTAAGTTTTATTTAATTTTAGAACGGTTCTGGCCTCAGAACCGATCACGGGTTATGGGCCAAAGCTACTACGCTTTTTAACCTGTTATGGTGGCCATAACCTTCGTTGGCAATATCGTAAACTAGTGGTAGCATGCGGCCATTAGACCTCCAAGTGATTTCTAGTGGGGGGGGGGGGGGGCGCAATAGCTTTTTTTTTAATTTATAATCATATCTAATTATTCTGGTATAAAATAGAAAGGTTCTTTTATAAAAAAAAAAAAAAAATCTTTGTCGTACTATTTGATTGTTTTAAAGTACGTTTTTTTTTTTGAAAAAAAAATTTCTTTTCCTTTCTGGTTAAATTTCATAAAGTCTAGTTAAGAGCATGGCAATGACCAATGTACAGGTTAGCATAAACAAACTAAACTCTCACAACTATGCGACTTGGGCAGCGGACGTTAAATACCTGCTGCTCGACAAAAATGCTTGGGGCATCGTAAATGGTACTGAAGAAGCTCCGAATACCAGTGATGCAGTGGCAACAAAAGAATATCAGGCACGGCTCAGGTCAGCACTGTCCATAGTATACTTAAACGTCGAAACCAGGGTTGGCAAGCTTTTGACGCATGACGGTTTTTACCGGATTTTACCATGGTTTTTACCATCATGTCAAAAACCTCCTTGTCAAAAATGTCGAAAACTGTCAAAAACCCATTTTTCACTAGTTTATTTTTACATTACAATAATAATTGTTTTTTCATTCTGTCTTTAGTATTAAATTGTTTTATATGAAATATTCAATATAAAAAAAGACTCTAAAGTATATTTATCCATCTCAAAGAAACAGAACAATTGCATTAGAATACAATGGATTATAATTTTGTTAGATTTCTACAATGATTTTATGCTATTTGGCACAATCTAAAAAATGAAATTTTATAAATTATCAGTATTAGATTAAAAAATATGAAATAAATTTTGGCAGAATTTATTGCACTGTTAAAAGCAAAATAGTTTTCTCAGAATTTTTTTCTGAAAAACGTTTTCCTTGTGTTTAATCCAATTTGTTCATTGATTATTTTTAATTCTGTATAGCAAAACTTGATTTATATAAATATATTATACATACATGTAATGAAATTAAATATATTTTAATAGCTGAGAACTACATACATTTTTTGCAATTAAGAAATATAACTAGTTCTTTAAATTTGAATCTTGTAGCAATTAAAATTTTGAAAACAATATTAAACTTTAAACCATGTGAAAACTTTATCTTTTACTATATTTTTGTTAAGTAGTTTATTGCAATGATTTTTTTAGTCTTGGTATTATTTCAATCAAATAAATAAGTAAATAAAATATTAAATTCATTATTTTTAAGCTAAAACGTAGACCCATAAAGAACCATTAATTGTAAAATTAACTGCATTAAAAATAAATAAAAATAACGCATTTAAAAATCTCTCTAAATTTAATAATTTATAATTTTAAAGATTAAAGATTTTTACTCAGTCATATGTATTGCAATAAAAATATGCAATGTGTTATTTCTTTCAATTAATTTTAAATAATACCTAAATAACTTTAAATAAAATGTGAACAGAACATAAATAGTTTGACTTTATGATAACGTTAATTAGTTTAGATTTTAAAAATTACTTCACTAATATTCAGGTAAAAATTTATATCTAAAAATATAGGAACTGTAATGGTCTGTAAAATTAGTATATATATTTGCACTAAATTTAACAAATAAAAACTAAACTATAATATATAAATTATTATATTCTGATTTCTCTTACATATTGTTTTGTTATGCATTAAGTTTTAAATCTAAAAGCTTTCAATGGAAATCAAGTCTTACAGATTTATTTGAAAATTTTATTAATTTAAAAATTTTAAGATCCTGTTTATTGAAATGAAAATCATCATACTGCATTTATCAAGTGTATAAGATACACATTTTAAAATTTATCTAAGAATATTCAAATTTATTCAATGACTAGTACCTGTTTGACATATATTGTCATACAATATAAGTTTTTTTTTTCATCTCTAAAATGATTTTAATATTAAAAATATATATTGAATGCTGTTTAATATGTATAATAATCTATTATTATCATTTAATGTAAATGTTCATTGCATTTAGAAGAATCTATATTAATGGTGATTAAGGCCAAATATTATTTCCTTTTACTCTTGTATTTTTTAATTTTGAAGATACTTTTAAATAAATTTAAAAAAAGTAATTGTGAATAGTAATAACAAGAACAACAACAAAAAAAAAAAATAAATAAATAAAGTGATCTAGAAATGCATTGCATCCTGCACTCACGATTAAATCAGAGGAAAATGAAAAAAGATAGGTTTTTGACGGAATAAACCGGTAAAAACACGGTTTTTACCACCATCATGTCAAAAACCAGTTTTTGACGTCAAAAACCCAACCCTGGTCGAAACTGAGTTCCGGAGAATAATAGAAAACATCGACGACCCTCATGAAGCATGGACAAAGCTGAAGACTCACTTTCAACCTGATAACCGTGCACGCCACATGCAGTTGTTTGGCGAGATCCTGTCCTGCAGAATACAGCCTGATGAGCCGGTCGATATGTTTGCTGCTCGCCTACAGAGACTTGCTGATCAGCTGGCTGCCATGAATGAGCCGATAAAAGAAATTTATCTAACGTTCCAGTTGCTGAGATGGCTCCCTAAGAAGTTTGACAATCTCGTCCAGGGAATTCTGCGATGGCCCGAACAGCAGTTCAAATTTAAAGATGTCCTGACCGAGCTTGTAGCTGAGGAATCCCGCATCAAATTACGTGAAGAGGACAGAGGTAACCTGGTCCAGTCCCATTTTTCTCGAGCTCGCACACCCAAGAGGTCCGCATATAAGCCTAAGTTCAAGGGAAGGTGCCACAGGTGTGGTCAAGCCGGTCATGTGCTTCGACAGTGTAAATTGCCTCAACAAGCCTCTAGTCCTGAATCCTGCCTCCATACTACTTCTAGAGACTCCTCAGACTCCTCGTACCAGAACTCCTCGGTATCCAGAGGATCATCAGTGTCCAGTCCAGTTCGAGTCCAACCCTGTAATTCCAGACCTAGCAGAGATGTGCCTCGCAATAGAGCTAGAAACCAACGTCAACGTAAGCCAACAAGCCAGGTAAACTACCTCATTCAATCTAATCTTAGTAATATTAAATGTGGTGGAGACGCCTGGGTCTTTGACACAGGTGCCTCCCACCACTTTTGCAAAGATAAAAACCTCTATGTAAAATTTAAACCTTTGCAAAATGAGGAGTTGGCTGTTGCCGTTGACGGAGCAACTTTTCCTATTGAAGGAACTGGTCTAGTGGACTTAAAAATAAATGGGGAAATGGTTCGCTTCGGCGATGTTATGTATTGCCCAAGTTTAAGGCACAATTTGATATCTGGCCCTAGGCTTGATAAAACTGGTGGCAAGTTCAGAGGAGGTGAGGGCAGGGTTAGAGCATATCGTGACAGTGGTACCCTATTTCGTGCTTTTCTTAAAGATGGCATTTACTGCCTGTACCCAGATCCTAGCCCTAAAAATAAAACTAAAACTCAAAATAGTCAAAGTCCTAAAAAGGTGCGTTTTCAAGCCTCTACTGTCCAGAAAGACGACTTTAAGTTATGGCATAGACGTTTCGGACACATTAGCTCCACTTTAATTGAACACACTGTAAAATGTAATGGTGTAAGGGGCTTACCACCTATTAAAAGTAAAGACTTTGAATGTGAGACATGTAAAATTAACAAACACAGGCGAACTTCCTTCCGTCCTATAAATCAAATAAGATCAAAACGACCCCTTGAATTACTTCATACTGACTTGTGGGGACCGACACAAATAACAGGTAGAAACGGCGAGAAGTACTTTTTAACCATAACTGACGACTTCTCACGAAAAGTATCAGTCTACCCCTTATGTAATAAATCACAAGTATTCAAGGTATTCACTAGTCATGTAAAAAGAGCTGAAAGATTTTTAGGTACTAAGGTAAAAGAGGTCCGTAGTGACAATGGGCGGGAGTTTGACAATGAAGCCTTTACAAGGTATTTTGAGGAAAACGGGATACACCATGAGTTTACCAACGTGTATTCTCCGGAACAAAATGGGGTCTCGGAACGTTTAAATCAGACTATAATGGACGGGGCACGCTCAATACTTAATGAGAGTAAACTTAGTTTAAAATTCTGGCCAGAAGCAGTTCTATACATCGCGTACACACTAAACAGGGTATGTCATAAAACACAGAAAAAGACACCCTTTGAGTATTATTGTGGCAACAAACCCTCAATAAGACACTTATGCCCTTTTGGTACTGTGGCGTACGTGGGGGTACCCAAACAATTAAGAAACTCAAAGTTTGATCCTAAAGCCAAAAAGGGGGTGTTAGTTGGTTACGCGATGTCAACCAAAGGCTACAGAGTATGGATTCCCGACACAAACAAAATAATAGAAACCATAAATGTTAGATTTGGGGATGAATCTGTACCAAGAAATGTTCATAGACATAGCGAGCAAGGCCCAAGTTATTCAATAGGCACAAACCCTTTTACAACTTCAGAGCAGCACAACGGAAGCGACCTGGGACCCACATATATTTTAAGTTCAGAACAACCAGAAATTGACCCTTTGACCGACCTTCAACCTGACAGATTTCATTTAGCAAGATCTCCATCACCTAAGCCAGGCACCTCAAAAACTGATGAACCCGCCTCCGTTCACTCATCTGACGATGAAAGTGATGAGGAAGGCGAGGAATTCTCGAGAACACTGAGGGATGCTGTATGGTTCCGTAAGGCCGTAACTAGGCCTGATAAGTCGAGAACCGACATCTATTACTATGAGATGGGTGAAACGCAACGTTTAAGATCACTCAGAGAAGTGCGGGAATACTGTCAGTCTAATGGTATAAAATTTGATCCAACCATGTTCAGTTTCAAGGGGGATAATAAATACCAGGGTATTGTAAAATCTACTTCCAGTGCTAGTTCAAGTCCTAGTTACACACCTCCACACACATCCTTATCAGAAACACGTAAAAACAATATATGACTAGAAGACTCCATACCCAACACATATAAGCAAGCCTTAAAATCCCCTCAGTGGGAACTCTGGAGACAGGCAATGCAGGAGGAAATGAACGTAATAAATAAAAGACATGTATGGGAATTAACATCATTACCACCCAATACTGAACCTCTAGGCTGCAGATGGGTCTTCATCAAATGAGACGATAAAGGGCAGGTGGCAAGATACAAAGCAAGACTAGTAGCCCAAGGCTACAAACAGGTCAGGGGTGAAACCTATGACGAGACGTTTTCACCAGTCGTAAATTTTAGTTTAATCCGCTTTTTCTTTGCCGCCCTTGTCTCATGTCTCGGATGGATTCACACGCAATGCGATGTGAAAGGAGCCTATCTGTACGCCCCTCTCTCAGATAACATATACATGAAACAGCCTCCAGGTTTTGAAATAAAAGGGAAAGAGCACTTGGTCTGTAAACTCCAGAGGGCACTGTATGGCCTCCATCAGAGTGGCCGGGTGTGGTTTTATGAATTACATAAAGTTTTAATTTCTCTTGGTTTTAACAAACTGGATTGGTGTAATTGCATCTATACATTTTCTAACTACGCTGTTTTATTATTATATGTTGATGACTTTGTTGTTTTAAGTAACCATCAGAAACACATAAATGAAATTTTAAAATTATTAGCTGAACATTTTGACATCAAAATCCTGGGGAAAACACGTAAACTCCTTGGAGTTGAGTTTGAGGAGGATAGGGAAGGTGTAGTGTCAATCCGTCAAATGCAATATATTGATGATATCTGCACACGTTTTAAGGAATATAACTTTCCCATCACATCACTTCCCATAAGTAAAGGAGTAGTGTACTCCAAAGCACAGTGCCCTCAAACAGATACTGAAATCCAGGAGATGTCAAAATATCCGTACCGAAGTGTTTTGGGTTGCTTATCTTTTCTTACAAGCAGGACTCGCCCCGACATATCCTATGCAGTAAATATCTTCAGTCAATTCCAGAGTAATCCAGGAATAATCCACTGGAATGGTCTTTTAAAATTACTAGGATATGTACAAAGCACCAAACACTACAAATTGAAGCTACCTTGTCATAACATAAATCTAATAACATATACTGATGCCGATTTCGCCGCCAATCGTGATGACAGGACGTCAATGGGGGGACAACTTTTAATGTTAGACAAATCTCCTATCATGTGGAGGGCATTTAAACAAAAATCTGTCTGCTTGTCTACCATGGAATCAGAGTTTGTGGCTTTAACAGAAGCAACTAAAGAGCTTCTTTGGTTCAGTAGAATCATAACTGAGTGTTATGATAAACACATTTTTACAGGCCCACAAACTAAACCAACCTTGTTAGTAGACAATATGGCCTCCATTGATTTCCTTAAGTCTCCCATAGAAAACTACAGAACAAAACACATTGATGTTAAATTATTTTTTGTTAGAGACCTTTTAAACCAAGAGATATTTAATGTAAAACACGTAACTAGTAAAGCTAATCTCTCAGACATCTTTACAAAACCCTTAACGAAGTTTGATCTTAAAAGATTCATTGAAGTGATCTTTAGTTATAAGTAATATATAATGTTTTTAAATATGTTTTTATTTAAAAGTAAAAAAGTAAAATGTATAATGTGAAAAAAAAAACTCCCCCTCCTCTGGGCTTGGGTCAAGCATTAAAATGCTTGTTTAGTTTTTTTAAGTTAAACCCTGAAGTTTAACACGTTTCATTTTTCAAATCTGAAATTTTTGTATATTTCAGTGTTTCCTTTTTATAATGTTTTGAATATGTGATTATACACTTGCTTTTCTTGTTATTTCATATTTTTGTCTCATATGCCTATGTTCTATTTTCATACATAAGCTTCTCAATACCCTCATTTCCAACATCGCGGACAATTTAACTCCCGCTGGAATGTGATCAGACCTCAGGATGGTTCATCCTCCGGGACCCGAGCAGCCCCAGGAAGCGGCTCGCAGGGGTGCAATTGTAAATAGCCAGAGTGGTCTGCAGGGGGTAGTGGCCTTCTTGAGTGTTCTGATCACAGGAAGGCCTGTCGCGGGCATCGTTTCTTTTAAGTTTTGTAAGTCCCTATTTTGAAAAATGGAAATGTCACATAGGTCCCGTCCGTGGTGTTGAAAATTGAGCTGTATTTTTTTTTTGCATATATAAATATGAAAAGGGGTTGTTTTACTTTTAAGAAATTGCATAACAAGTGTCCTTCACATTTTAAATCTTTGTTAAAACATTTGCAAATGTGTATTATTTCAAAAGCTTAAGCATGCATGTTGTTGTTGTTGTTGTTTGTTTTTATGTGAGCGCTCACCGTCCCTATCATTATCATATTCACAGTCATTATCATGATCATGATCATTAGTGTTATTATCATTGAATGTGTCTATTTTGCATATCATGAATTCCCCATACATTATCAAAGTGTTTTTGCATTGTAATTCATGTTTTGCTATTTTTCATATTTGTAATGTTTATGAGTCTGTCGTATGATAATCATTTACTCTAGTGTAATTATGCAAATGTATGTAAATATAATCGTGTATTGTCAAGGCAAGGATCAAGAATCGACATACTAAAGAATGTTATAGTATGTAACGGTAATCGTAGTCACTTGTACGTGACGAGGTAACATGGTAACAAATTTTTCACGAACTTTTCTTTGAAATGTTTGTATACCTGAAAGACTTTCAAATTTTTAAGTTACTATGGTAACTAAAGACTCTTGTGCTATGAAAAAAATTTGTTATTGTTATTCTTGTTGTTGTATGGTTATCAAATTGTTATTCATATTGTGTGGTTATTAACATTGTTATATTGTTATTAATTGTTAATGTTGTTGAGTTGTTCATTTTTGGAAATTAACCTTGTTATATGATATTGTGAATTTATTGCATTTATGCACGTTAATGTTGAGTTGTTTTTCACTAGTAACTGTTAAAGTATGATAGTAGATATACTGATATATTATGTTGTTCAATATGAACTTTGATGTTATTTATATTATTTGATAATACTTGGTAATTACTTAGTTTTTTTAGTATGAGTGTTAAGGGGGGGGGGGGCGATTGTCAGCCTTACTCATATCCTTAACACTCATATCCATAAGCACATATACATATTGTAATAGCATGACTTACTGGTTTTTATTTTATTCCAATCTTATCTTATTTCCAATCTCTTTATTTTGTTTTTCCCTATTCCATGGCATATTCCTCTTTTAAATCGGTTACTTATTTGTTTACTTTCGATTTGAACACTTGCATGTGCGTTCATGGTTCGTGCGTTCACATCGTTTTCTTCCGTCTGATCGCGATTTGTGATCTTTGCAAATCGCAACTTACGAGTAGCCGTATATCCCTTTCGCAAAGCAGGAACGCATTCGCTCAACTTCTGCAGACGCAAAGGGGGCGTTGTCTTCTGGTGATGTATAGAACCGCGAGGGATATTTAAATCAGTTGGATTGTTTTGACTGCTGATGGTCTGACGATGTTTTGGCCTAGTAAAAGGCCGTTTGTTGTCATAAATATTAATTATGAAAGTTCAATTGTAGTTTATCTTAAGTGGTGAAAGATGGTGTAGTTTTATGACATAATTTCTATTAGTTGATAGCGGAAATGTGATGATAAATATGTTGCTGTCATGAACTGTGTTAACATCCAAGGGTTTTTTTACTTTCTTTGAACTATTCCTGGACTTTATTTTTCGTCATCGTCCGATTTGAAAATTTCTTCTTCCAAGGTGAGTTGTTCGTT
Source organism: Maratus speculifer (assembly GCA_964019185.1). NCBI lineage: Eukaryota > Metazoa > Arthropoda > Arachnida > Araneae > Salticidae > Maratus > Maratus speculifer. Next base: position 27,033,432 of record OZ025296.1, read on the forward strand.
TTGCAACCTGTACCGGTCAGTTAAACTTTACTTTACGTCATGCTATTTGTTTAATTAAGTATTTTTTTATTGTGTCAAATATGACTTTAATTTTGTAAGATAACATTTTTTCAGAAATTATCCTTTTGGTTGAATTTTACCAGATATAATTTTTCTTTGTTTATTATTTCATATATACATATATTTTTATTTTGAATATGTTTTTCTTGAAAATAAACGTTAGTTTATATTTTAATTTAAATGCTTCTTTAATGACTTTATTACGCAACCACACATTGCCAATATTTATTTCAGGTCACCAATTTTATTTTCTTTATCTCTGCTTAAGTTTTATTTAATTTTAGAACGGTTCTGGCCTCAGAACCGATTAAACACAACATAAGGCAACTAATTTTATTGTCACATTTTAGAAAAAATGACATTTTAATCTTCAATGAGGACAAATAAAAAAATACTACACACACAGTATACAATAATAAAGTAAATGTACTGCAAATAATTATATATCTACTTCTACTTTCAACTATAATAATCATAGTCGTGTTTCTTTTCGAAATAGAGTCATGTATTTGTATTTATAAAAGAAAATATTCTGTCAGAAAGAGCCTGATTAAAGGCTTGAAAGTACTAAGATGTTTTTAAATAAAATTAACATCTCTAGTTGATTATTTTAATTGCCTTTTAAGTAATTCTGAACATTTTAAAGTTCATATTATATATTTTGTGAAAAAATACTTCATTTCCTCCAAAGTATTTAAAAATTTTTTGTTTAAATTTTTGGCCCAATGCATAACAGTTCGTTTCCACGCAAAGACATTGCATTTCCAGATGTTATTCCATTTTCAAAATACTCAAAGAATTTATTTTCAACATAAAATATTTTCAATATTTCAGAGCAAAATGCAATTCAGATTACAAGACATAAACATAACAGTAGTCAAAAATTAACATAAACAAAGGCTTCTAAATAATATTTGATTAAAAAGTTCACATTACCTCTTTGGGTATTTTTAGTAGCTTAAAAGCAACTATTTCCTGTAATTGCTCAAGTGGCATTTCCACACTGCCTAAAAAAAAGGAAAAGATTTAAATATGGCACACAAAATTACACACAAATTTTATGCATGAAATCGTGATTTAAGCAGAAATAAAATAAAAAAGCAATGTATATTTTCTACATACATACAAACTCATGCCGATTTAATCCGAAAATATAAATAATACAACCTAAGCTTTTAACCCTACCAAAAAACGTTTAATATTTATTATTATTATTACGTAATACGAATTTATTGTACATTCTTATTAAATATGGTAGAGTTTATGTGTAAAAAATATACATCATTTCAGTGTTGAATTCAGACACTTTGCACTAAAATACGCACTAATGCAGAATTTGAACAAAATAAAATAAAGGATAAGAGTGGTTTGCAGCATACTTTACCTGTTTGGAATTGTTACAAAAAAAACCCATGCTGTTTTTGTAGAATTTGTGAAATCTGTGCGGAATTAGACTTATTTTCAACAGTCTTAATTAAAGAATAAACGTCTAATAAATAATTAGTAGCCATATCATAGCACTAGCACGTGTTCAAAACCTCCGACGAATGTTGATGATGAACAATAACAATTGTCACGTGATTTGGCGTTTTTTCAACTGCTTGCAATTTCGCCAAAATTTGTCATAGCATGGGTTACCACACACACTCACATTTCTACAGCAAGGAACAGGAAAAACTACATTAGCCAATCACGTTCGGACTGCGGATTTGATCATACCAGATTTGAGGCGCTTCCCTCAGGAGTGGATACAAATGAAACGGTTTCACGCTGTAACAGTTACGCGTCACAAATCTGAAATTTGCAACGGGCATGAAAACGGCGATACAAAAGTAACACTTGTGACCGTAACAAATGAAGATAGCGGCGTAACAAAGGCCGTGTTCAAAAGCGGCTTTTTTTGTGCGCGCGCGCTCAGAAGATTCTGCTTGGAGTAGGTGCTATCGAAGAAGAGAATTTTAAACTTATTCAATTATTGTATTATTTTTATGGTTCGGAATTGGTAAATACAAATACCATATCTCTTTATCCTTTCAAAATATGATTTTCGTAACAGAAATACATACCTGTGACCACTCAAATAAAATTAAAAGTATTCCGGAAAAGTATCACGTGACCTATTTCATGTAATTAAGCCCGATTAGCATTTAAAAAATGACAATCAACCCTGCTCAAACCTTGACGCGCGCGACGCAAAAAAATGATGGGCGATTTGATCACGTGATTGTGCGTTTTGTGCTTATCTGTTATTGGTTGCACGTTGTTTGTTGTCAAAGTTGGTAGGTTGACTGATACAATTTAACAATTGGTAATTTAATTTTTTTAATAATTTTATTTTTATTTATTTAAAAATCATTTATCAGTTGCTTTATACTTTTCGTATTAAATAATAGAATACTGTTGATTCTATTGTTGTAATTAATAGAATGCTGTTGATAAACCAAGGTTGAGATATCCACACGGGGGACTAGCTAAGGGGGGGGGGGCTACCCTCCCAAAACATTGACAAATTTGTTACACTTTGCAAATTTAAAACTTTTATGACAAATTTAATTAAAATTTTAATAAAAACTGCAATACATTTTCTATTTTTGATAGAATTTGCAAAAGTTACAACTCTAATTGGGAATATTATAAATTTTTTTACAAATAAGAATTGTATTACATTTTCAAAGTGCGTTAACTTGGCAAAATTATAAAACGAGTTGGCGAATATAAAAATTTGACTTGACAATATTAAGGTTTTCTCCCCCACCAATAAAATGTCTTAGCGATGGCCCTGTATCCACATATTACAAGATTGATTTGTAATCTACAATACTGGATTGATTTCAATGGAATTTGCATTGTTAGTTAGATAATTTTTCAGAAGAAGTTTTAGTATGTATATATTTCTTATTTAATGATTGTATATTTTAATACCGGCCAAAATATGTCATAAAATATGAAAAACAAACGACATCCGAAATGGACCACAAGCATTTCTGACGTCAAAGAACGTCATGATGGATTATAGCAAATCAGCGTCTCCATTTATCCCACAAGCGTTCACCAAAAGCCAATCAAATACCGTAACGCTTGTGGGAAACATTGCAAGCTCCGCCCAATGCTAGTGGTCAATTATGTTAGTATAAGCAAAACACTTATTTATACTTTTAATAGAAAAATTATAAACATTCTAATCATACTTTATTCATTACAAAACTAGAAGGCAAACTCCAAATATTTCACTTCTTTAAAATATATGTATGCAGATATTCTTAATTTAAAAAAATGTATATCTTTTACATTTTGCTTTTATAATATTTTCCATTTTGATTTTAACACCGTAAAATATCCACGCATGCATTATATTTGCATCCTAATCTCAATAAAAAATTACTTCTAAAATTTTCAAAAAAAAAAAAAAAAAAAAAAGAAGAAGAAGAACATTAATAATTATTTTATGCGTATACGGATATTTTCGCAGAAAACTTTTTTTTTCATTTTCTTAATATATATATAAATCACTTTGGAACGATATTAATATCGTTCTAATTATCCTTTTAATATTTTAAATTTGGAATATTAAAACTTTCTCTGCAAAAATCTCATTTTCTCATATTTAAATAAGTATTTTATTATTATAATAGAAATACATGTGCTTCTGTATTATTAATATAAAATTTACCTTTAATAAAAATGTCTTATTTATTAATAAAAAGCAACCAAAAAAAAAAAAAAAAACACAAACCAACTTTTGGCCCGCGCAGGTTTCGAACCCGTATCGTCTGGGTTCAAGCTCAGCATTCTGACCATTCGGCCAGCCAGCTCACTTTCATTTGTAACAGATTATCTATATAATTGGCACCACAAGTAATTACATCCTTGATCTGTTCTCCATCTGTTACTGAGCGAACAGTTAAGGTGCGTTTTCATGGGCCTACCCAAGCGCTAACTTTCCCAACTCTTTACCTAAGCACAAGATTTTAGGTAGTTAGAACGCGATTTTTTAGGTTCGATTCGTGTTCAAACCTAAGTACTAACTACCTAAGCGCAGCCAATCAGAAAAGAGAATTTTGCTAAGTAATGGCGGTGAAGAAATGTAGCATTAAAAATGAAATTTTCATTTTACATATAGTTATTTTTATTTCGAATTATTCTTTTGCGTCAAGCAGTAATTATTTTTTATGATTGAAAGAAAAAAGTAAGTGAGTAGCAATGAAGATATAATGTACTGTTCTCAAAATTATTTTATCGAAAGTTAACAGTACAAAGAATAAAAGTATTTGTTTATAAATATTTGTTTCTTAAAATTGATTACTTGCTTCAGTGATTATATGTAGTTGTTTGGTAGAGTATTTCCAATTAATTTTGAATTAAATATCTGTTTGTTCATTTAATAATCGTAAATGTTAAGGAATATTTGGTTAGCCTAGCTCGTAGGTTTTTAAATCGTCAAATTAGTTAAATGCTAGCTGCAATCAAGCTTTGTTAATATACTTGCATATTTATGCAGGCATGTAAAAGAATTTTCTCTAAAATAAATAAGCCGCTGTATTTGATATTTCCCTATTTTATTTTAAGAAAGTAATATTTAATTGCAAAATAGTTTGCTCTTCATCCCTTTAGAGATTTAATTTACAGCATAAAAAGTTGTAAATCCTCATAGAATTTTCATTTTAAATCATGTATAGCTTCTTTTTATCTGATTATTTCTAAGAATTTGTATGTATTATGCATGGTTTGCTACTATTTGAGCAAAGTTTCCATGTATTAGTCCAGTATGATAAGTGTTTGTTTTATTTCACTAGAATTTATCCATTAATCCTATAACTTTGATCAGAATTGAGGCTCCCTTAGGACCCCTAGGTATTGAGGACCCCTAATACATTTTATTTATTTGATGAGAAAGTAGCAAACTTAGAATTATAAACAAGGTTTGTCAAATTTTGACCTTTTCGATTGCTTTTTAATCTTTACTATTTTGTTAATACTTAAAAAAGTAGAAAAAAGGAAAACATTATGTGAAGTCTTTGTTTATCTTTTAAAAAATTACATTGAAAACAGCGATTTATAAAGCATGCAACTTGCAAAAGAAAAGCTATCAAAATAAACTGTCATATTGCATATCTAAATAAACAAAATGCCACATTGTATATCTAAGTAAACAAACTGGCATGTTGTAAATGATGTTTAAGAAAATTAATGGTAAAGTAATGTTTCATTATGATGTTAGAAGGATTTTTGTAACTAAAAGCAAGTCTTTCATGCATACAATAAACTTAATATTTCAAACAAGCATACATAAATTTCTTAGCTGATTAATAGTTAATTATTTATTAGTAAATATTCGCTTTTCAAGAACTTTTATATGTATATGTGTGCACATATTTGATTAGTTTCTTTCTTTTAATTTTCTAGTTGCTTCAGATGCTACAGTTATGATGGAAATGTAACAAGAATAATACGAATAGGTGAAAAGCTGTGCGATAAAGTGCTACTCTTGCAGTTTGTTGGATACTTTTGCATTGGCCAGTTGGAATGCGCTCAAAAGGCTATAGGTTAGAAATAATCTTTGGCCTTTTGAGATGTAAACTTGCTAGCTAGATTGCATTTGGATTCTTCCTGGAAGCTACACACTTCCTCTTTTTATTTTGCTGAAGATTGCATTTGCTGTATTGACTCCTATGAAAAGTAAGCCACTTATTGCTTTAAAAAAAAAAGAGTTCTATTGCTTTGTTTAAAAGTTCTTGCTTATATAGGTGTAAATTCAATTTAATCTCTCTAATTTAAGGCATTAATTTTACAGGAATTTAGTAAATATAAATTGTGTAAATTGCAACAATTACTTAGATTAAAATAAAAATTTTAATATCAAATTGAATTATTGTTTAAGAAAACATACAAACAATAAGCATTAAATAAAATAAAGCACATTTTTATTAGCATAGTCACATAGCACAGAATATGTGAAAGCAAATACAGTAGACTCCTTCAAATCTGCACTCCTAAAATCCACAACTCTCTAAAATCCGCACATATTTTACAGATGTAAACAATGAAACATTCAGTTCAGATGTAGGTACAAATTTTGACTTTTTTAATTTTATATCAATGCCATATGTTTTGTAATTTGTAATTTTTATTAAAGTTATTGAATTCATGTTTTTTCATGAAGAAAGAATAATTTATTTCTGAAAAAATTAAGATATTGCTGATATCATTGGTAATCACAATCTTACTATACATATTTATGTATTAATCAAGCTTTTTTAGTTAATAAGTCTGGCTAAACCTGAAATAAAGCTTCATTATTTTATGATCTTGATGTGAATTAATACTGTACCTTTATGAGGCAAGCATCATTGAATAATTTAAGAAAAATACATTTCATCTTTATAATGAATATTTAATTATACATTATTGATTATTAATTTGACCTTTGCTTTTGTATTTTTATCATTTTAAAAACTATCTAAATTTTTATTATCTTAGTTTATTACTTATTTTAATATTTTAGCATATTGTAAGCATTCATTAAACTTTTGATTTCATTATTAATTACATTCAAATTTCTTTTTTAAAAATGTAAACAAAGCAATGACCAGAAATCCGCAAAATTCTAAAATCCACAAAACCTCTAGTCCCAAGCTGTGCGGATTTGAGGGAGTCTACTGTATTACAAAAACATGTGGCAATGACAGAAATATTTGGTTCTTTTCTTTTAATTGACCACTTTCCATTGAATGTAAATGTCAGCACACAGTTTGCAGAAATATATGGCTGTACGTATATAATAATATATCATGCATTCAGAATTTTTTGGTTTAAATTACAGATTTTTTAATTTACTTTCATTTTAGGAACCGGTTTGAAAAGTAATGTCCTTATAAGAAAAAGTAAAAGCTACAAGCAAAATTGAAAGTCAATATTGAACAGCTATCCAATAAAAATATATATATTATGCAAATACAATAGACTTCCTCAAATCTGCACATACAGTAAAGCATCGTTTATACGACGATTGTTTATACGATGTTTACATTTAAACGACATTGTAATGTGGTCCCAATTCGCTCCTATTCATTTCAATGTAAAAATATATCTTTTATACGACGCCCAAAATCGTTTATACTTCGATTTTGTATAGGTTTTTTTTATTGTTCATTTTTCTTGTGTATTTTAAGAATGAGTGGAATTTTGCAGCTATGGATGACACCAAAGAGCGTATTTAAATGCACTCCACATTTTAAAAATGTGGGCTGCTGTTCGATTAGTCTGAAAAATCAGCTTATGTGAAACAGATTACACTGGGAGGGGTCATTCTTTTTTTCGGGGATGGTCACCATTCCCGACCTGTTTTAAATTGCAAATAGACTATCCTTCTAACTGTTATCAGTATTAGCGACTTTTAGTTGGCTACGCGGGGTTTTTGTCTTTGACTTTAAATGGAAAGGAAATGATGTACTGCAAATGAGGAACCTTTCGGTGAAACATAAACATAAGTGAAACATAAATAAAGGTACGCATATGTAATTTGCTTACTAACTCCCCCCTCCCCCCCCCCCTTTTTTTTTTTGTTTAATTTACAAATTTATGCAAGTCAGCACGTTAAACATTAAAATTAAGTGAAAACAACATTAATTCTAGTTTTAGATGTGAAAATCGATTATACGTCATCGTTTATACGACGTTTTCCGGTAGTCCCTTCGGCATCGTATAAACAATGCTCCACTGTAACTTAGATGTAAACGATGAAATATTCAGTTCAAATATAGGGACAAAATTAGACTCTTTTAGCTTTATATCAATTCCATATGTATTTTAATTTGTAATTTTATTTAATATCATTGAATCCATGTTTTTTCATGAAGGAAGAATAAATTTATTTCTAAAAAAATTCACGATATTGCTGATATCACTAATAATCATTTGTACTATTCAATTTTTGGTTTAATATTAATAGAAGTTTTAACAAAAAATTATTATTTAGTATTTTTAAATTTAAAAAGTGTCTGTTTATAAAACTGCTTTTACTTGCCAGTAATGAAATTTCCCAGTTTTGCCTTTTATCATTTGAATAATATACGCAAGAAAAGATGCACCGAATTGTGATTTTAGCCAAATGCCAAATATTCAGCCAAACAGATAAACTAAACACCGAATGTTTGGCTTATCCGAATACTCTTAAATTTCAGAGTTTGAAAATAATAAAAAGTTAAAATAATTTTACATAATATTTAACATAAAAACTTCCATATTGATAAACAAGATCTTTTTACAAGAAAAAAAAAATTATGCTTTGAATTGTTACTTAAGAAGAGGATAGTTTCCTCTGTGAACTAAAACAAATGAATATAATTTTCTCATATTCTGAAACAAATATTTTGACATCAAAGCGAAATTTTAAAGAAATTTGAAAAAAAAAAAAAAAATGTCATATACTGTTTATTTGTTAGGAAAAAACTAAAATCATTATTAGTTAATTGTCTTTGGGGTTACTTTTCGAATAGTAAATAAGAAGCATTCTCTTTTATGTAAATATAATTCTATTTTTAAATTTGTTGTTAAAAGTTGCTTTAAGGTTTTAAAAAATATTTTCTTAGAATACGGTTTGGCTGATATACCATATTTGGTATACTGAAGTGTGTTAAATTTGGCCATGCCAAGTATTTCACATGTTGAATAGTCTGATATTTGGTAGTATAGTCAAATACGAAATATTCGGTGCATCGCTAAATACAAGCAATATTTTTTTTCTGTAAAATGGGAAAAGCTGTGTTAACCAGCAAGTAATCTAGCTTAGGAAAAGTATGTGTTTATTGTTATTGTATGTTTTTCACACTTTTTTTAATATTGATTGTATGATATTGAACCCCCGCCCCCCACCACTATCGCTTTCATTTTGTTATTTCAAAAAATCAGTGTGGTTTGTATTTTTATTAATCCTTTGAATTTGTTTCAGCAAATTTGTTGTCAGCAAATTTCGTGCATCCAGTGATTATTTTTTACTTCATTTTAATGGGCATGTAACACTCATAAGTGCTTTAGTTTAAAATTATAGAAATTGATATGCTTGATAAATATCCTAAATAAGTTTTAGAAATAAAATATATTTATTAAATTCATGAACAGAAGTCATAAAATCTATATAACTTTATGCAAATGTATGTGGCAAAATTTAAAAATTCCTTTTCTGTGATTTTTATTAGTACAGTGTTTTCCTTAAAAGGTATTGAACTTTATTTCTAATGTAGGAAGGCAGTTTAAATAACATTATGATATAAGATCAGTATTTAAAAATTATTGATTGTTACTTTCAATCGTTGATTGTTTACTTTGCAAAATGCATTACAACTATATCTATTCACTAGCCATAAGCAGGGGCGAATAAAACTAAGAGAAAGCTGCACCCGGAAATGCGCCTCCACCCCCTTTTCCTTAACTTGATACTAAAGCCCTCAAAACGACATTGGTAGTATAAATTTGGCATCCCCTAAGTTTCTGCACCCTGTGGGACTGCCTTCTGCTCCCTTTAGCAAATGCTGACAATAAGTTCACAATTATTTTGGTAACTGTTTATTGTAATAAACAATATCTGTAAATTACATAAATAAAAAATTCCCCATTTTAAACAAATTCCCATGAATGTACGCAGTGTGCTTTTAAAATTCACTTTTTTTAATTTTTATTGTGCTTAAATGATTCTTTTATCCTGTTTTTTTTAAGGAACAAAAGTAGTTTTCATGGCCGGGATCTAGATAGAATTTGTGTTATTGGCAAAACAAGATTGACCTGTCAGAAAATTTTATCATTTAGAAAATGGAAAGCTTTGTAAAAATGCCGAATTCTGATTGTTTATTGATGTTTTACTATCTTTTTATTTGCAAATTCCACGAGAATGCTGGACAATAGATGAAAACAACGCATTGATGTTAGCTTATTTAGAGAAAAGCTTCAAATTTTTTAATTACTGAATCATCTGCTGCATGACACGATATCTGGAAGCTGAAGGAATTTTTTGTTTGTTTGCTAGATTTTTAGTTTGGAACATGTGATTTGTTTTCTTGAATAAAAGTAATAAGTAGAATAAATAAAAGATTCTTTTTGTAAGATTCTTTAATGTTAATGAAGAAGCAAAGATAGGTGAATTTTAATTGATTTTATTTTATGGTTATTGTATTTTTTTTGTTTGTTTGTTTTAGAAACTGGTGTATATAAAGTTCTGTAGATTAAACATGAAAAAAATTCTTAAAATCAGAAAATGGAGATCTGCAAATTTTTAAAAATTGAAAACTATCGAGAAAACTGTTTGCAAAGAGAAAATTCATGGTAAAAGAAGTTAACTAGTTGTAAATTATTTGTGAAAGTTTATTTTATTAAAGCAGTCATCTCTGAAGCTGTGCATATCGCTAATTGTCAGCCAAAACATGCGCGTTGTGATTGGGGAGAATTTCAGAGTTGCTGAAAACTCCGTTGGCCCTCGTGGGTGCTTGGCGCATGTTAAAAAAATCGCCAAAATCAAGTGTCTTGGCTGTTCTAAGAACATGCTAAAAAAAAAAAAAAAAAAAAAAAAATCTATATCTGTGTGCTTCTCTTGGCAATTTTTTTTTAGGAATTTATTTTAAGTAATAAGTGAATTTTAAAACATTTTTCTGTTAACCACTTGTTAAAAAAGCAAATATTTTTTAAGGTTACAATAACAACAAGCAGAGTTAATTGTGCATCAAACCGTGCCATTAAAATATGCCAACTGGCAGTGAAACTGTAACAACAAAATATTTTAAATAATTTGAAGGCAAGAAAGCAAACATAAATAAAAATAATGAAATAATTTTTATTTACAAAAATAAAGAAATAATTTTTGTATCTTTTTTTATCAACTAATAATTTAGCATTAAGTAAATTACAATTAAACTTTGAAAAAATAATTTAAAAACTTTCATAATTTAAAAAATGGTTTTTAGTTTTTTTACCTTTTCTGTTGTCATATCAGAAAAAAGAAAGAAAAAATAATTCTTTTAATAAATTCAGCAGTTTATGCTTTCTACCAGGGCATTATGGTGAATTTTTCATAATTAGAGCCATGCCAAATTAATGAAGAGAGGTTTTTTGATCCATCATGAATTACTGTCTTGAAATTAGGCATTATATTTATAAATATTTTAAGTTTATAAAAGAATGGTTGAAAAAATACATATTTTCCTACTTTTATATTTATTTAGTAATAACGTTTAATTTTTAAACAAACTGAAAAGAAATACCTAACACAATGTATTTTATTGACATGTTATGGATAGAGATATATTAATTAGTGTAATCATTATTATGCCATTTGTACAAATTGAACAATTTTCCCAACATTTTCGACAAATTTATGTCATTTGCGCACATGAAATAACATGATCAAAGTGTGTAACACATCACTTTTTCATAAGTGAAAGTTTACTTATGTGTTTTTCAATACATTAATCATAATAACTGTGTGCTTTTATGTATTTTCATTTTGAAACTTGGATAAAAAATGATATTTGGAGCATTATTTAAAGCTATTATATTTTTTATACGAAATATTTACGATTATCACGATGAACGTAAACAAAATTATTTGTTTATAATTTTATATCAGCTGATCGGTCTGTAGACTGTAAAGCCCTAAAGTAGACGCTTGCGCAGTGAAGACTTGCCTTTGATTGGTTGGCATAAGGATTTATCTGTAACCAGTGAAAACGCTCTTAGGTTAGGTTTTGGGTAAGCTAAGGTTTTTTAGGTAGTTAGAGCGGCCCGTGAAAACGCACCTTTACAGTAACTGGTGGCACAGTAGCGAGGACTGAACGCACATCCCACCAAGTATAAGTATCCACTCCATGTCCGTGGCTCCTAGCGTGCGCGTGCAGCGCGCGTAATAGCTGAACACGGCCAAAATTGTTACCGTGTATCGATTATTTTCAACGATAGGCTCTTTTGATTGGCTAGTAGCCTTTGGATTGTTTATAAATAAATCACGTTGGGAAGATAATTTTGTTGTATAAAATGATTTAAATTTTACAATCTAAATGAAGTTATGTGAAAAGATTCTTCCAGAGTGTCTGCATACTGATTATTGAAGAGTATTGTTCTGAGTATTTTCTTGCTAAACAAACTTTTGCCTGAATAAATATTGCCTCATGTATGTGTTGATTTAAACATATCACATACTTTGGCAATAAAAATTCAGTTTTTTCTATTTTTGATCGAAGATGAAAGAAATGAACCTCCAGCACCAGAAGCAAGTCTATAATATTGTTGTATTGCATTATGGAATATGTTATATGCCATGTAAGCACTTGTTAAATAGATAGGAAGTAAGGTATATGCATTTTTATTATTTCACAGCTGAAAAATCTTGCTGTTGCAGGAGAAATTTTTTACTTTAGGGTTGTTTAATAACAGTATATTTCGCAATTTAGAAGAATAAAATAAAATACAATGTGGGAATTTTAAACATTCAAATGATCATTGTTTGTAGATTAAGTTATCAGTTTTTAATTTGTAGATTACTTTAAAATTATTATTTATTTAATGCTTATAATAATTTAATATAATAATGCAGATTGTTATCTGAAAACAATATGCATTGAGCTTTCATAAATCGTAACATATTATTTTCTCTTTTGAAAGTATAATCATGGGAAAAAATGAAAGCATCAAGTATTTTTAAATCGCTTCTTTGAATAACTGAGGAGCATTGAGTTTCCGTGACTTGTGCATTTTATAAGAATAAATTATGCAACTTTTATTTATGCAACAGTAAACAGAAAAATGCAGTTTTGATTGAGAGAAAGCCAGAAAGTAATTTATTGTTTATTAAGTATTGTGCAATGTAATAAAAATTGCTTACAAAAACAAATTGAAGGTTTTCTTGTCTTGATGCTAAAGTTTGTAGGCTTCTGAAAGTGAAATAAATAACCAAAATGTGTTTGCTTGGGGGTGAGGAATTCAATTGATTTACTCAGCAATGATGAAGTAAGGAAAAAAGTTTATATTTTTTATTAATTCATTATAATAAGTGGCAGGATTAGCTTATTTTAATCATAATTTAAATCAATGTAAGATATTTTGTAAAAGATATTATGTTTGTCCAAAAATACATTTTAAGCTTTAAAAGTGGGAGAGGTATTATTATGATTATGATTTCTGTGAAAAGTTAAGAAATAAAGTACTGAATACATTTGCAAGAAATAAAATGCTTGCAAGTTAGATTTCTAGAAAGCTTTCAGTCCCTAATTCAATATTCCACTACATCAATACTCATCCTTTCCTGCCAACCTAACATTATATATGTAAACAAATGCTTTTTTGTTCCATTTAACTCCTTCAGGATGAGCTTCTTTTACAGAATTTTTAATATTTTATCATTTGTTTTTTAAAACAGGAATTTTTGCATAATTGAATCGAGGAAATGCTCCGATTAAGTTGGTGACTTTTTTTGACAGGGTAAAGAAAAGTTTATATTTATTCATTCATTATATTTAGTGTTATAATAAATATTTTACTTGGGGGACAGGATTTGTTGATTTTAATCATAATTCAAATGTTCCTATTAATAAATAATTTAAGTTAACTTAAAAAAAAAAAAAAAAAAAAAAAAAACCTATTTTAACTCTTTATCAAGATTTATGATGTAATATGTTTGTTCAAAAATACATTGTAACTGTTAAAAGTGGGAAATGCTTTTTTAAGTTATTAAAATCAAGCATAACCATAAGTGGAGAATTTTCAGAAAATCTTACCACCCAGCAAAATGCAACATATAGTTGAAAAATGTTATGAAAAAAGTTATGTCACTGTAAAAATAGCAAAATTCTATTACTACAATGCATTTTCGTTTTTTTAATACATAAAATTAAGAAATATATATAAGAAAGAAAAGTTTAATATAGAATAAAACTTTGTATCGTGTAATTTAGAAAGTCGAGAAAGATAAGCTAACTAGAAGAGAAAAAAAAATAACTTTTTGGCATATCTCTGTAGTTTGGAATTTTCGAAGATTACCTAAAAATGTACTTGATCTATCAGAGAATTCACTCGCCAGTGGCAAATAAAATTATGTATTTCCCTACTCCTGAACATAACATTTTAAAATGAAATCATAAGTAGAGAATGTGTAAGTTAAGGTAATAAATAGATAGGATACTTGTAAAATTGTAGCTATTATTAGTAAAGAGGCTCATACAATACTAGACATTTATTTATTTAATATTTTCAAAAGTAAAAGTAAATTCACATTTTTAAATTAGATTTCTGTTTCATTTTGTTTTACTATATAACAATATTTTTATATGCTTAAAACAGTTCAGATTAACCAAGTAAATGGATTTTTTTTTTTCAGATAAATTTAAATAAGTTTTTCTAATTATTAACTTTAATGATTTAATGAAAGATATTTTGATTTAAAATTGTACTTTTAAACTTAAATTTTGAATTTTAAAAAATCACAAAAATCTTGCTTAAAGAGTAGAAAGAAATATTATTATTTAACTATGAATTTATCAAGATGAGTAATATATATAAAGAATCATAATATTTACATGGTGAGTAGAATGTGTTACATTCTGAGTAGTAAGTATTTCATTAAAAGAAACTAAAAATGAACTTTTTACCTTTTTTTTTTTCCAAAGGTATCTCTTTGAATGTATTTAAATTTGTAAATAAAATCCCCCCCTCCCTGAAAAAAGCTTTTGAAAGCTTATATATTTATAAAAATGGCTCATATAGTTTAGGCCTTCCCCCCCCCCTAACTTCTTGTATAAACAAAAATGCTGCTTCTAGGCATAGTTTACATCTCTATATAATAAAGCACAGTATACCTGCATAGCATGCCTAACTGTTTTTTCCTCCCCCCCCCTCCCTATTTTTTTTTGCATAAGTAGTGGGTTCAGTTATGCAATAGAAGATTTAAGTTAAATCATTAAATGTAAAAGGTGCTTCAATAGCACCAATTTTTTCAATATCATCTTATTCGACTTCAATATCATAAGTTTTAACTATTTTTACACTTAACCAAATTATACTCCAATCAAGAAAATTGTCTTTCAAAGCTTGACTGAAATTTTAAATGTAACTTTGTTATTAACTGAAAATCTGCGTTTTTCAAAGGAGAACAGTTTTTTATTTTTTTAAACATTGCATATTTTTAATCTTTATCTTTGCTAAATTTACATAATTAATGTGTTTGATTTAGAACTTCAGTTATGTTCATCAACGCATGAAATTTGCATTCTACATGCATACTAACAGAACCCAGACTAGACTCACTATGTCTTATGATGACTGATGAGATAAGTCTGCTAAAAATTAATTATTCTGCCCTGTAGATTTATAGCTTGTACAAAAAGTTAGATTGATTAAAAATGTTTGTCATTTTAGAAATTTATTAATTTATCATTTTTCTAAAACTTTGCTTGTAGCTTCTGTGTAACTTGGATTTTGCATTTATCAACAATGTGTAAAATAAATCAAAACATTATGGAATAATTAAAAAAAATTGTTTAAACCAAACAACCCTGGTTTGCAATGAGTTTAAATAAATGGAGGTTGTGTTCTAGTGAATTCTACAAGGTACAAAATAAATTCGTTACTGTTATTTGAAAAAACACAATATTTTTTTTGCTATTTTGTTAATAAATATCAAAGCTAAAATAATAAAATCTGACTATGATAGTGAATTTTTATTTTAAAAAATCAATATAATTATTAGTAAAATAATTGGGTGAAGGTGGCAGGGATTGTGCATACAAAAAGAATACTTTTCTAGCTATTTTTATTGATTTAATTTATGTGTGTATAGAGGGGTGGTGGTGGGGGGGGGTTGTAATTTTCACATCTTGGATCCACCTTTGAGTATAATGGTAGTATTTCATGCAGGATAATTTATTATCACAGTTTTTTACTTTTGCCTTTTATGAAATTTTCTTAAGTGAAAAAAAAAAATCAAATATTATGAAATTTGTATAAGACGTTTTAAAGATTTTAATAATTGAAAGAAATGTTTTTTATAAATATAAAAGCAAACAAATCTTAAATTTCATAAAATTAAAAAAATGGAAGAAATTTTAGATAAAAACTTAATTTGAAACATAGGCGTAACTTGGGCTCTAAAACTAGGGGGGCAAAAGTTTTGAAGTACTTTTTTAGAAAATTATACCCCCCCCCCTTTCTCCAGTTATCGTGTGTCCGCATTACACTTAAATATTTAAAAAATTTAATATTTAAAAAAAAATAAAAGTTCAGTCATATACGAAAAAATAAGGAAAATTCCGAAATTAGTAATTTTATGTCTTTAAAAAGATATTTTAAAATATTGATGCACAGCCGTTTATCTCTTATGTTTTGATGCACTGTTCGACCGGAAAAAAGTTCAAACAAACTTAATAAAAAAACTTTCACAGCCTTCTAGATATCTGCACGGGTCGGAAATTCTGGCTCCGGGCCGGTCCGAACGAAAATTATTTTGGCCTGGCCCGGTGTAAAAATTAAAATTTCGACAGGAGCCCAGCCCTACCCGTACAGAAATCAGTTAAATATTTCTGCTTGATCTGCCCCGATTCGATTTCTACAATATTTGGATTTTACTTACGTACAATAAAGATTCTTTTAAAAGCTACTACATGCATATTTATCGGATAAATTGACAGTACATTTTTAAACTTTTATGTGCAAACAAGACAATACACATTAGCGATTACTTAAATTCTCAGACGCTTCAACATTTAAATAAGGTGTATTTGTGGAATTATGTATGACGGCCGATTATCTGCACGTTCGATATAGGCCCTAGGGGGAGTGTCCTTCGTCAGAGTCTTTCTAAGGGAACTGAACCCATATTTACGCAAAGTTCAAAGGAAACCATGAAAACTCCGAACGATTAGACCGACGGACGCGATTTGGATCGAACCCAGCACCTTCCGTCAACTAGCTTCGACAGCAGAAACTCTCAGCCACTGGTGGTCCCATTTAAATAAGGATTCGTAAAAATAATGTAGTTTAGTATAAAAGAACAAAAGGTTGGTTAAAAATACCACAATTTTTGAAGCTATGTAATAAAAAGTAGATTTGTGGAAATATATTTCTCTGATTTGAGAAAATATTCCATTTATTAAGGCTATTCTCAAATCCAAAAGAGCTACTTTCTGACACATTTCTGAATTCATTTCTTTTCGGAAACTCATAAACTTGGCAGGTGATCTTATTCAGATACTGTGTAATCAAATGGCGTTATCCATTTTTTTTCATAAAGACAACGTATCTTTGAGATAATAGTAATAAAATTTTGAATCGAATTTTCAGAAGCGACATCACTGGAAACTGTAAAAACCTAAAACCGTAACAAATCTCTCAATTGCTGACAAGTAATTTATTAATCAAAAATAGAAAGTGGCAATTGATTCCAAATCCCTTCAATAGTCAAACTTCTCAATTTTAAACCTTTGTTGTTAGAAGTTAGTCAGAAAATATGTTAAAACTTCGTGTTATGGAGCTGTGAATTTGAGAACCACGTTAAGATATATTTCCAAAGATTACGTTAACAACAGTCCATTACCGCTATTATATTTTTTACAAAACATATTACTTGCCCTATACTTCCTAAGAATATTTAAGTTTAGCTCCGGCTCGGCTCAACTGTGTGGAGAAAACAAACAAGCCTGATGTCAGCACGGCATAAGTCTGCTGAAGATAAATAAATAAATAAATAAATATAAGATAAAATAAACTATCTCAGACACCATGTCCGATGTCGGTCTCTACGGTGGACATGTTATATTTTCGAACGTGTTATTGATGTTGTCGAACTACCATCGGCTCGTGACGCACATTTATACTTATTCTCGCAAAAGTCTTATTCAATGAAAGTAGCTGATATTTTATCGGTTTTGAGTAAACGTTTCTATCGGGCTGGTAGCCATGAAATTTTTTTTTCTCTGACCAGCCTAAGCCCAGTTGGCCATTTGATTTTTTTGCCGACCCATTGGGAAGTTTGCCCCTACTCCATCTGCCCGGTTCGCGAATGTCGTGTACGAGACTCGGGCAAAATCCGGCCCCATACTTTCAAAGTTTTATTTAATGGTGGTAAGTAGATAGGGAGGAGGTTGAGATAAATATGTTTAAACCTTTCATTCCAGAACGGCAACAGATGACAAAATTTTATTTTTTAAAAATCTTTGGTTAACGTTCTGATTGAAATAAATAAGAAATTTTTGTTTTAGCGCCTTATTAGGATATACGGAATAATTTTAGATTAAGAATGTAAAAATTAATATTGTCTTGAAAATAAAAATAATAAAAAAATATTAATAATTGCACCACTTCACATTGTTTCAAATGAAGAAAAACAAAAACAAAAAGTAGAGTATGGATTATTGATTATGAAATATTTTCCTACACTTATATTAGAATACTGTTAAAAAAAGTCATCTTTTCATACAATGAAGTCAATCTAAATTAAAAATTTAGAAACACAGAACGCAGTTATAAATCTATTTTCACGAATTTCTGTCCATAGCAAATAATGTATGTGAATTATTTTTTGCAACTGTGCATATGATCTATAGAGTTATAAGTATAAACCATAAGTGAAACAAGCTAAAATTTAAATCAAGCTGACAAACTCATAAAACAAGTAAAAAAGATTTCTGTGGAATTACTATTTAATAGATAATAATATGTCAATATATGAAAAATACAGTCAAATTTGGTTAAGCGAAAAAACGCGTATAGCAGTTGAAAATGCATTTTTAGGAAATATTTCCATGGGCGTCAATGTGATTCTTCTTTCGTCGAAATTTTTACATATTTTATTTTGTAAAAAAATACCTCAATTCGTCGAAACGTTTTGACATTTTAATAAACGATTTAAACTTAGTCTGCACCAAGTCCATGAAATGTGAAACAGTTTAATGAAATTAAACGTGGCTCAAACGATATTCCCCCCCCCCTATACTATTATGCAATGGAATACGTTGGCCCTCTAAATTATTAACAAATATTCTTTCTAATACCACACATTGTACAGAATGCATATTTCAGTACATTCGTGACAGATGCATATCACTTTTATAACATTCGAAAGAGTATAACATCACTAAAATGCACGAAATTATTGTTCGAGTCGACAAATTATGCAAAAATTATATATTTTAATTTTCAAAAGATTCCGTTTGGTAGTTTTAGCTCTGTTATATGTGGACAGACAGGTGCTGCGTAAACTTTTGGCGTTTTTGTCTAAACTTCTGAATTTTCCCGATTCGTAAGACCTTGGAAAGTATTTTCTCCCGTGACGAATTCAAAAAATTTGCAATTTTTTCAATGTATAATCGACTAAATTCTCAAGTATGATATTGAGTAAAAAAAGGGGGGGGGGAAATGTGAATTTACTGCAAATTTTCTGAAAAGTTACAGAAAAGAGGTAGGGACAAATTCGTTTCCCGATGCTAATTATGCGTATTTTCTGCAACTTTTTGACGAAGTTAATCTTTCTTTTCCGCTATCCACCGACAAAATGAATCAATATGCATTTTTTTGCGATACTATAACGAAATTATGCTTTTTTTTTCGCAAACCTTTAGCAGAATTTTGTGTTTTTTTTTACTATAGTCCCTATGTAAACGCGCGGAGCACAGTGTGTTCAGATAACGGGTAACGAGTAACGGGACACACGCTAGCAGGTGTCCCGTTTTACGTACGATGTCCCGATTTTCAAGTGCTCCAAGACCAAGACCTGCCCCTTGAACCTCTGAGCCAGACGCCAAGAGTTCCGATTTTTCATGATCTATAAATTCTTTTAAATTTGGTTTATTACCATATTATTCTTTATTCGTTGGTCTGTGTCGAATAAAACTTAATACAGTAGAAACTGCGGAATCGCCTAAACCTGTTTATAAAGCAACATTTTTATTATAACGCCATCCGAAAGGAATAATATACAAATGGCAAATCTTGCTGAAACGGAGTGTGTTCTCAGTTATTTTATCCTCTTCAGACCGGAAGTACACAAATGTGTACCTCCATTCTTTTTCTCATAAAAACTAAACTGTTCGAATTTTTTGCATCTTTTCTTTACTTCTATATAGTTGAATGATTTTTGCTTTTAAACAAACCCAATAAATATCAGCACTGATGAATATTACCTCATAAAATAAATATTATTTTCATCCGGATTCCGAAAATATCTCCAAGACATTGTGGCCAAAAAAAGTAAGAAATATTCATGATTATTTAATTTAAATGCTTTACAATAAAACAATTAGGGAATTTTCTGATCATTTACTTGTTTAAAGGCCTTAATTTTGTTATTGCGTAAATTTATATAACTGATAATTAAACTGATGTTTTAAGAGGATTAGTATTTTTATATCCATATTTGTAAACCTAAATTACCAATCCTCTAAAGTATTGATTTCATAAAAATGACTCTTTCTGTCATCTATGGTGTCATTTCCATTATGCAAAACCAATAAACATATATTTGTAGAGTTATTTTACGCTCAGTTCTGAAGAGGTTACAGATGTATTTATAGGTGTATATTTATTTTATGTATTTTGTATTTTCATTAATAAAACTTTTAAAATCTGCACTTGTGTACAATAGAATCCTATTTTAGAAGCTTAAAAATCTCATAGTTCTACATAATATCTTACAATTATAAGAGCTTCTCCGGAAATTTTCCATAAACGGATTTCATTTTTTAGTCCTTAGCAATCCCGCTTACACGCATTATACTATATAAGATTACTTTGCTTATTTCATTCAGTAAAACGCTATTAGACGTAATTTCAAGTGTAAGTGACCAAAGGAAATTTCAGTTTTAGACATGTTTCCTTCTTGACAGGTATAATTTGTATGCTATTTCTTTCGTAAGAAATATTAATATTTTCCGTTATAAACAGATACATTTGTATACGAATTATTGTAATTTTTATCTTCCGATTTAGAAGTTACTGTTCCTCCTTTAAGGGTATATTCGAAAAAACGCTTTTCCACCTTCAACTGCTCGAAATTTTCCGATACAATTTCAAACATATTTTTAAAAGTAGAAACATGAAACTTACTGAGGGGATTTTTGAAGAGATGTACAAGGTGTCGTGTGATGTATTTTTAAGTTCAATTCATCATTGTGCGCGCGGCAGCGCGCTACAATAATATGATTGAGCGATGATGCACACGGATTTTTCAATTTTTCTTTTTGCAATAACTAACTAAATACTTATCCAATTTTGTTGTTTTTTTTTTTCAAATGTTCGTCTGACCAAGAAGCACAACATAGCACAAAATTTTTTTTTTTTTATGGCATACTATAGGTGTACTGTAGAGTATTCTGAAAATCGGACAAAAATTTTGTGTCACAGCACTTTTCTCGAAAACTACTAAAGATAAAAACTTAATTTTTTTTTTTAAACAAAAGACAAACTTTTTATCCCGGGGTAGTCATCGAGAAAACGTTATTTCGCTAGGCGGTTTTTCTGAAATTGCGTATTTTCCAAACTTGGTCATAAATGGGTATGTCTAACGTTCTATTGCAGATAGAATGTTGCGGTAAAGTTTATTTTAAAGATTTTGCGATGCTAATTAATCCTGCAAAAAGTCATAGCTTTACGTTAAACAGTTTTTTTTACAAGATGAAACAAAAGAATGGCAGTCATCAATCTAAGGTACTTGTGATCATCGGAGAGAAAAACCAGTTACACCATTCGATTAAGCATAAAAAAATACAGAATGCTTTTTTTTCTCTTATTTTTAACTTAATTTTTTAACGAATTATGAATTTTTTGAAATTTTTGACATGCTGATTTTTGTCATTTTTTAACACTAGAACGCCCGGATGGAGTCGATTCCACTCCAATCATGTAACTAAATTTCAATTCGAACCAGAAAAATTTTCTTGAAATAATTTAAATCTAATCCACGCAAATTTACGTTAAATAAATCAATTAAATAATTTTGAATAAAAATTCTGGTGAGAAATATTATTTTCAAACTTGAGTAGAATTTCCGGGCGTTCTAGTGTTAATGAATCATTTACTGAATAATTATGCACGGTGTCTAGCCCTGGTGGCTGTTAAATTTGATTTTAAATTTTAAATTAGGCAATTTTTTGCACCATACCAAATTTATATTTTATCCATTTTTTTTCATTTATTTATATTTTGTTTTTAGCACAATGGCATCAATGGCAAAAATGCCTGGCATACCTGTCAAATATTGGGGCCCTGTACTTTAACAAAGTGTATTTACTATAAGTATATACCGTATTTATTCTAATAGAATGCGCCCTCTAATAGAGCGCGTCTTCTAATAAAGTGCGCACCTTGGTGCTGATTGAAAAAATAAATATACGGAAACGATATAGTAGATAAGTTGAAAACGATTACTTAAATGCATTATCGAGGATTCTCATCGATCAAAATAGAGATATTCCATCAAAGCGATGCAGTGGCGATGCAACAAAAGTTTCAAATTTTGAACAATGTACCACTCCTGTAAACTATAGCGCCAAGGATATGCACACTGTTAAAAATCTGCTGCATTTTGCTGCAACGCACTCCCCTGCTTGTATAGAAAACGGTTACTTGGCCGTGAAATGGCGCTTTCTCATTGGTTGGAATCATTGTAAACGCGGCAGCGCGCAACAATAATATGATTGAGCGATAATGCTTAAGCATAGGAAACCGCAAAAACACGGATTTTTCAATTTTTCTTTTTGCAATAACTAACTAAATACTTATCCAATTTTGATGATTTTTTTTTAATGTTCGTCTGACCAAGAAGCACAACATAGCACAAAAATTATTTTTTTTTATGGCATACTGTAGGTGTACTGTAGAGTATTCTGAAAATCGGACAAAAATTTTGTGTCACAGCACTTTTCTCGAAAACTACTAAAGATAAAAACCTAATTTTTTTTTAAACAAAAGACAAACTTTTTATCCCGGGAACATTTTTTATTTCTATATATAAAATACAAAACAAGTTGTGCAGTATCCCAGTGGAATATGGAAAAATAGAAGGACTAGTGAAAAATGCTCCAAGGAGCAGTGAAAAAGCAGAATATGATTTTAATTGAGCATTAAAAAGTAATGGACAAGTGCTTCTGCTAATTACTGAGCATGAGGAAGGATAAGGGATCCCTTCTTGGCTACAACTCACTTCAATGCCAACTTTGAAAAAATCATATTTGCGCTTTTTCCGTGAAAACAAATCAGTCGCAGTTACTATAAAAATGTATAGTGTAAAGAAGTAACCAGTAAAGATGCAGCTTAATTAGACATAGATGTAAAGGAAGGCGACATAATGCCAGATACCTAGTTCCTGCAGGTATCACATTCATGCACTGCCACCAAGCATACCCTAAGTGTATAATTGCACAGAAAATTGATTTGTAGTATAGTGCAGAGTGAACAGTGCAGTTAACATCAGAGATGTAGTACAGGCTATACGCCGTACACCTTCTGGACTTTTTAATAGAACACCATATACCCTCTGTTTTTCAAGAAAGCTTATAGTATACACATTCTAGAATATCCCTCTGCTTAGAGCATATATCTTATGTTATTTTTATGACTACACCCCTGGTTAACATCTAAAGCACGGTGGAAAATTCTACTAAAGAACCGCAAATTTCTTTTGTATGGAAAAAGCACAAATATGATTTTTTCAAAGTTGGCATTGAAGTGAGTTGTAGCCAAGAAGGGATCCCTTATCCTTCCTCATGCTCAGTAATTAACAGAAGCACTTGTCCATTACTTTTTAATGCTCAATTAAAATCATATTCTGCTTTTGCACTGCTCCTTGGAGCATTTTTCACTAGTTAGAATTTGATTTATAAACAATTACCATCTCAGTATGACCCTTTTTTTCGTTCCCAAATCTCTCGCTTCGGAAAAATCTGTTCAAAATGCCGTTTTTGATTGCTTTTTTTGCAATATTTTCTGCATTTATCAAACAATTGACAATCACGGCACCTTGTGTACTTTTTTAATAAGAAAATTTGTCAGTTTGGTGCATTTGGGAGAAAAAATGAATTTTAAAATAAATCTGAAAATAAGCAGTTTGAATCAAAATACACCCTTAATGACCGGGCGCATATTAGCAACGTTTACGTTGATACGGACATGGAAAAGAACTCTGTTCTGTGAATGGCTCTATCGTCTCTTTAACGGGAATTTAATGGGCATTGTCTTTCGCCCTTTCAACCTGAAATGAAAAGGCGTTTGTTTTGTTCAAACTTGTTGTAGAAAAGTTGTTCTTCGGATCGGTGTGATAGATAAGAATACGTCGTAGAAATAATTTAATGAAATTTCTTCTTATTTCATTTTTTACAATTTTTATAGTTAAACAGATATGTTTCAATTTATTTACAATTCCAAAGTTTAAATAATGCATAACTTCATGCCGAAAGGTATTTTATGCAAAAATATGAAACAAAAAAAACTTTTTATCGTAAGTTTATGGCTCACAGATATAGCTGTCTAAAAAAATGTGCATCCAACATAATTTTACACAAATAAGCAATGGTTACACGAATATACGAATCACAAAATAATATAGTCATACAAAAAAAAGAACAATTAAAATTAGTTTACCTAAGAAAAAAATATATATATTCTTGAAGATAGCAGAATGATTGTATTTATGTGAAATTGTCTATTTTCATTAAAAATTTGATATTTTAACCATTGAACTAGCAAGCAACACTTGGGAACAAACGAACTTTGCACTATGCAGCCTTCAAGCACATTCTAACTGGATTTGTTTTAACACAGATTTAAATTAAATAAACTTATATTCGTAAAAAAATAATTCCATATTGTTGCAGCTGCGTTGTAAAAAAGAATTTTAAATGTTCAACTAACTAATGTTTAATATCTGAAGATTGTTCGGTTTTGAATCATTTAATCGGGCGATGTTACGATGAACAAAAATGAATACTCGTCCAAAACTTCATATTTTTTGTCTTTGAAATTTCACATTTATATAAATAAAATCTTGTGATTTGAAGTCAATGATATCGGACATCATAAAGCCATGCCAGTTTGTTGTTCTCTCTCTCTCCTGCACTACGGCGAATAACGTACTCGTGACTTTGCTCCATAATGTTAGCCAATCACAGCCCAAGATTTTTTCCCATGTCCGTATCCATGTAAAAGTTGCTCATATGCTGACCGGGCACATAGTACTAACTTCTTGTGGTCAGGCGACGTTATTTTTTATCTTTCGTGTCGGCGCTTTGATGTAAAATTGCTATTTCAGTGAACTGAATCTGCACTTCAAGAGAGAAATCGAACTCGAAATCAGTTGACAGCTTTACGACTGAAGATGGGGGAGATAAACTTTCCCTCCCTTTGATAATTCGGTAGGGTTCTTTTCTCAAAAATCATTTAAAGAGGTTCGAAAACTAGCATCCTTTTGTTCTCCTCCCACTGATAGTCGGAAACTGAATCTTCAAAGATAGATTTATTGCTCTTTTAGTGTAAATGAAAGTAGTGTTGTTTGTCCGCAGCCTTACAATCTCCCTGTCTCGCTTTTTGTGACAATGGGCGACAGAAGGAATCAGGTTCAGAATCAGACACCCCGGACAATTTCTTCAGACGTATTGGCGCTATGGGTATATTCGAGAGACCTGGGGGTCAGGAAGTTAAAATGTCCTGTTATACTATCCTAAGGAAAAGGACAATGATCAAAGTCATAGTAGTCACAGTAGTTATAATATCTTCTCTCACGCTTGTGTCCAAACATCCCTGCTAGATGAAAAAGGGAAATAAAGTCTTTCTACTTTGTACAAACGGAAAAAAAGGAGAGGAAGAATATTTTTACTGCAAATGTTACTATGCCAGGAAGTTTTTAATAGAAATTACTTATCTAAACACGGCAAACATTATTTCTGACTTAAAAAAAATTATGCAAGATAGTATATAAATTTTTAAATTATAGGGGTGAAAAGAGGAAAAAATAAGATACAAAAATGTTTTTTAACTAGAAAACAAGACAAAAAACTGGAGGGGCAAAACCCATGTCTTGCCCCTGCACATAAAAAACTAGGGGGGCAGATGCCCCCCCTTGCCCCCGCCAGATTACGCCCATGATTTGAAACATACTTTTCCATTCTAGATTTGTAATTTAAAAAAAATCATAGGCTATATTATTATTCTAGTGTAGTGGAACACCCTTTATTCATTTCTAATTTATATGAATTTACTTTTAATCATTTCATTTTGATTTCCCACAAGAGAGAAAGTCTATTGTTGTTGAGAGATTTTAAAATTCAAATAATTGTTCTTGAATGAGTATGGGAAAAAAAAAAACCCTTAAAATTAATTTTTTACAATTTGTTTAAATTAAACATAACAAAAAATAGAATTGAAGCACTCATTGAAGATAATTTTTAGTTATATTTTGTTTTTTATATTTATGTGTTAAAAATTATCTTAAACAGAAGGAAAAAGAAACCCGAAGAAAAGAACAATAAAAACTGTTTCAATTTTTCAGTAAACATTTATGATAGAAGCTCATTCTTTGGATCTTAATATGATATTTTTGATAAATTTTGAAGAACTTTATTTTATTTGTTTATTTTTATTGATATATTTAAAAATTGTCATGTACATGAAATCGTGATTAAAAGAAAAAAATATCCTAGATTAGGTTATTTATATTTGAACCCCCCTCCCCCCAAAATAATAATAATAACAATAATATGCACTGGATGCATTGAATGGTATTTTTTGGACATTTTGATAGCAGACAGTACCAGTGGCGTAGCTATGTTTTTTGATGTTTTTTGGCGCCCGGGGCCATCAAGAAATTTTGCGCCCCCACCCCAATATAGATATATAACAATTTCTCTCAATTTGGCGCCCCTAGGCCTCGGCGCCCGGGGCGGACGCCCCCCTTGCCCCCCCTTAGCTACGCCACTGGACAGTACATCTGTTCCAAAACTTTGTCCATTGCTTAATTTTTTTTTTTTTAGACATGATCTATTTTAATACATTCTGAATGATTTGAATGTGAAAATATTTCATTTATCCACCATATAATTTTATTTATATATTTTTCTTCAGGCTATAAATAAAAACTAGATAGTTTTTTTCCTTTATTGTGAGTATCATTAAGTAAGAATTTTATAACATTTTAATTATTATTTTGATAAATTAAATCTTTAAAGTATATTTTTTATCATTCAAAACAATTTAAAAAGGTTGATTAAATATATCCCTGAAATAATTTATATATAAAAAACAATTTAATTAGAAATTCATTACTTTTTCAGATTAATAAAATCATATGCTGAACTATTGAAAAAAATACTATATTATAGTACAGTGAAAAACCATGATCACCTCTTGATGACAAAAATAATAAACTATTCCAAATTGTTTTGAGAGCTTTAATATGTTTTATTTTGCTATATTTTGGTATTATTTTATGTTAATATGTTTAAAAATAATCTTACATGTAAGGTTCTGATTAAAGTAAAACAAAATCTAAGTTAATATCCTATTTATATTCTTCAAGGGGAAAAAAAAAAAAAAATTGCAGACTATATTGGATATGTTGTATTGTATGGTTATATGTTAAGTACTTCAAAATATATTTTATGGCTTCTCAAATACATCTGTCCTCCCCATTTTACCCTTTGTTGTCATAAAAAAAGTAGAATTACAATTTATACAATTATAAATAAATATGAGATTTATACTTTTTAAATATCAAGGTTATGTGTGATTATGATTTATTCTAATTATTACAAAACAGGAGTAATTTTATTTAAAAAAAATATTTTCCTTTTTACAGTATTTATTATTATTAATCATCATTTAAAAATTATAAATATTTGTATTCAATTCTATCTTTTTTTTTTTAACATAACAAATTATTAAACTAATCTCGTATCTTACCTTCGGTTTAAAATTCAAGCCATTATTTATAGCTATTAAGATTTCTAATCAATAATAATTATCATTCAGTTATAAGCAATACAAATTTATATATATTTTACCCTGTCTGTCTGTTTGTAGTTTAGCAAACAAACTTTCATTAGTAAATAAATTATAATAAAAAAACAACACAAGTTGTTAAATGTTATTTAAATTTACATATCAAAAAATTAAAAATATATGGCGAAATTTGCTTTCAAAATTTAAAAAAAAAACTACGTTTTGGATTAAATTTTTAAGAAATAAAATCGATCCAATTTTAGCCTTCTTAAAAGAAAAAAAAAAAAAAAAATAGAAAACTTAATATTTACAACATTTATAATTTTCGCTATTTAAATAAGATTATTTTTCCAATATTTGCTGATATTTGATCAAAAATCGCCGCATTACGTGATATGCCGACATATTTTGTTTACGTTTCCGGAGTTGTTACCGGCTTGAGACAGCTTGCTACGCGTCTCACGCTGTAACAAATTTTTATGACAACAATCACATCACAACTTTGTGACGGCAGAAGCCGGTTGGCGTTTCATTTGTATCCCGTTTTGTAGGATTTGTGACTGTGTTGCAAGTTGTTACGGGAAACGTTTCATTTGTATCCACTCCTCAATTTCCTTCTGCTAACTCGTACAACTAAACTCGCTTCTACAAAAAAAAAAAAAAAAAAAAAAATTGTAAATAATTAAATTATCACCGACTTTGTTCCCTGGAGTTTCGAGACAAAAGCCTCCCTAACGGGTAGTAGCATACGTCTCAGTACTTGCCCACCAACCAACCAACCAACCGACTTTGTTTATGTTTTGGGTATTCACGTGAAGTTATTGATTTTTAATTTTAGAAATGTTGCAGATTACGTGTGCATTAAATGTACGGACTTGTATATAAATTATAATCCGAATCGGACCTGAAATTTTTATCATAATGGCAGATCTTCCAAGTAATGTTCGATTTACTTGGCAACTGGTTTCACAATTTGTCAGTTGGGAGTTTTGCAAATATATGTCAGAGAATAAGGAAAACAATAACTCTGAAACAGATGTTTTAGGTTACTTACGGAGTAAGTCTTTATTGATTTCTTATCTTTAATTCTTTAATTTTAGATTGTGTCTAATCGTAGGTTTGAAAGTTCTTTATATAAGCTATTTATTGAGATGGTACACTGTAACAGATAATGCTTATCATTAGTTTTCAATATTATAATACTATGTTTACAAGTAAATCATATTTTTATTAAGTAGGCTCACCCTGGGTAATTCCTGGTCAATTTTCTGGTGTCTAATTCTATTCTTGGTCACAGTACTTTTGAGTGTTTGAAAATGCTTTCACAAAAGGGAAAAAAAAAATCATAGAGATACTTAAAATTATCTTTTTTAGAATTGATCATTTAATTGCAGAGAAAAACAAAAAGATCGGCAGGCGAGAAATAATCAAGAAATGAACACTATTCTAAAACAAGGGTATACTTTTTTCTAAAAGTGAAATACTATTCTAAAAAAGGTTACATTTTTTCTAAAACGGAAACACTGTTCTAAAAAAGGGCACATTTGTACAACCTTGTTCAACAAAGTATTCTATGCTTTTAACGGGTGAAATACTGTTTACTCTCCTTCGCCAATCTCCTGTGATAACTGCACCCAGGGGTGCAAAAATCTAAGCACCAGCAGGCAGTTTCTCACCACAAAATTTATTTCGTTTTTCTTCGTCTAATATTTCGTGTAAAATTCCTGTTAGAATGCTATTAAATTTTGAGCGAAAAAACTTTAAAATTTTAGTGGTGAGAGACTACCCTCTGGCTCCTAGATTTTTGCACCTCTGACTGCGCCAATGTGGCAACTCCGTTGTATTGGGCTGCTCCTTGTACGTCACAAAATATGGCAACCCTAAGATTTCTCTTGAGAGAGCAGTTGATGATTTATTATATGTTTGGGGACGATGGTTTAAACTCCTTGTTTTGTAAACTGCTTTCTTGTTGGATAAAGAGGAGAATCATTGAGCAATTTGAATTTTTTGGAAATACATTATTAATGTTGCAATGGATTTCACGTTGAAAAGTTGTCTATTGCAGTTGCGTAGCGTGATTTCTATTATTTGTTTTCTCATCTCGTATATGTTGAAACAAGTACCAATCTGGATAAATGCTTGACAGGTGAGAATAAATATTCGATCGGTTATTTTTCTCCTTTTTTTTACCTGTATTTTTGAGCTTTGATTGA
Source organism: Maratus speculifer (assembly GCA_964019185.1). Lineage (NCBI taxonomy): Eukaryota > Metazoa > Arthropoda > Arachnida > Araneae > Salticidae > Maratus > Maratus speculifer. The sequence continues at coordinate 27,063,656 of OZ025296.1, forward strand.
ATTATGTATGAAAGAGAGGCTGATTGTTTCAAGATATGAATGACTAAAAATGATAGATTCAGTGATGCTTTTGAATGACATCCTAGAGTAGAAGATAAAATTATGAATAAAAAAAAGGGGGCGGTCCGGTAGCCCCCCCCCCCCTGATTAAAAAAAAAAAAAGCCCTCTGATTAAAAAAACTACAACATTGTTTTGCTCCTCTTACAAACATTCTTTTTTAATAATTTGGGTAAGTAAAAAATTTGTTTTTTGGTATATTTGATACAATGTATTTTAAAATATATTAAATGTATCTTTAAAAATGTATTTCGAAAAAATTTGAAATTTTATGTATTTTTTATTCTTACTCAAAAATACAGGTTAAAATAAGAGAAAAATAACTGATCAAATATTTATTCTCACATTTAAAGCATTTGTCTAGAAAGGTACTTGTTTAAAAATATATGAGAAGAGCAGGGTTGGTATAAGAACCGGTTTTTTTGAAAAAAACCAAAAAACCGGGTTTTTTTGGTTTAAACCGGGTTTTTTTCAAATCATTATTTAAATAGCATTTGCAAGAAAAATAACTTGAGTTTTAGAAAGTCATGAGGATTTTTTGTAATTAATAGTTAATTAATGTTAAACATTCACATTAGTATTTATTTTTTTTTATAATTAAATAACTAAAGCATAAAAATTTATAATTAAATTATCTTATAAGTTTAGGTTTCTATAGGGAAATATTCATTGTGTGAAAAAAAAAAAACTATTAATTTATTAGTATACTTATATAAACCTTTTAGATAATAATTTAAGAAATAATTATATGCAGGTTGATAATGAAGAACATAGTAAAGGGCAAACAAACATATTTTACTAAATTAACAGAAATAAGCTGAAATAGAAAACATTTTCTTGTGCATAATTTAGAAATTATTTACAGTATTAACATCAACAAATGATTATTAATCTCTTACTACATATATTTACTTAAAAAATATCAATATGCATTTTATTAATGCTAAAAAATACATGTGTATTGACTTACTTGATACATCAACGAATGTAATGCTTACACAAATTGAGACATAGGCTTAGAAAAATTATTATTATTATTATTTTTTAAATACAAACTTTATTTTTTCTGTTTCTTTGTTCTTCAAAAGGTGAAGATTTAGCATTAAATTTTATTATCTGTGCAAGCATCGAGTTACATGGATATTTTTGTTTTGTAAAATTTAATGTATCCTTTTTTTCTTGTTCACATAGTTCACTTTGACTGTATTGTAGTTCAAGCATGTATACCTAAAAGGGCATGGGTGTTAGGGCTATTTTATACCTGGACTAAAAAACTATGGGACTTCTTTATTTACATTTTTTTTCTCTTAATATTTTTTGAAGACCTGCCCAATTATAAACTGCATTAGTAATGGAACTTATTACTTTAGATATTATCCAGGGCAACTCCAATAGAATTTAACAGTTTAAACATATCTTCAACATTTCTTTTAAAATAAAAATTAGACAGATACGAGCTTTTGAATATTTTTATCAATAACATTCCTATTTTCTACACAAATTTTAAGTAAAGTGGGGCAATTTTTAAGGTAAACATCTAAAGCATCTGAAAATGAATCACACCTAGTATTATAAGGAAGAGCTAATTTGACAGCATTTACATTGCATGCAATTTTTACATTTGGCTCTTAAACATGTTTTTGATGTATTTCTTATTCCCTCGAATGAAAACCAGATTATATTTTCCTTTCTTCTAGTTTTAGACATTCTTTTATTTCAATATATATATAAGTAGCTTTCTTAAAATAAAATACAGTACAAAGTAACTAGAAACAGAAAAAAATAATGTAAAAACTGCAAATCCAATCCAAGAAAAACAAGCTTACTAAAACCAATAGCTATGGAACAGAGAAAATTCATAGCCAATCATTCATTAGCATACAGAACAAGAGTAACCAATGGAAAGAATGACTTATGATTATGTCATTATTGATGCATGATGCAATCCTTAGTAAATCATAATCAAGCTATCTAAGCAGTAAAATTGCATTTTTGGCTGGCATATGCCACTTTTGCATTTTTTAAAAAATAAAAGGTTTAAAAAAGAATTAAAACTAACTACCTTTTTTTTATCCTCCACAGTTCACTGTAGAAAAATATTTTGCTATGTCAATTTATAGCTAGTAAGAAAAATTAGATTGATTAAAGATGTTTGTCACTTTAAAAATTTAATTTGTCTTTAGCTTTGCTTGTAGCTACTCCATAACTTTGATTTTGCACATTTTAATAATGTGTAAAATAAATGAAAACATTAGGGAAAAGGGAAAAAGACCAAATTAAAAAAAACCACTTGGTTTAAACCATGGTTAAACCACGGTTTAAACCAGCGTGGTTTAAACCAAACAACCCTGGAGAAGAGAAAACAAATTATAATTTTGTGTACTCTCTCTCGGAGATGTTGCAGCCCCAGGAGTTTGTCCGCAAAAATGCGCCATTTGGCGATATTTTAAAATCATGCCAAGAAGGAGAGCAAACTGCAATCACACCCTTTTAACCACTTTACCAGTGACAAGTATAGAGAAACAGTGCTTTAAACCTTGACTTATCCCAATGCAAATAGTGAAGTGGTTAAGTTTCAGATTTTAATTTGTAGTTTTTTTTTATATATAAAAATGACATAATCACCAAATTTAGATTTGATTTTTCTTTTTAATTAAAAAAATTATGGATCTATTTTTTTAAAACTTCTCTTACTTGTTGAATATATTTTGCAGAATAAAATCTATAGAAGCTCCTAAACAACTGACTTGAAAGTTTTTATAAACACAACATGAGCATATTGTAGCATTTCCTTATCATATTAACAAAATAATTTGTAGAACTTTAAAACTTGCTATAGTAAGTACACACAGCACATGACGTTAAGATAATGAATGAAAATATCAGATGAAACAAAATCAAACTATGGAATATATGTCACAAATGAATGGCAAGTGATAAAACAAAATTAATATGTAAAACACTTAAGAATCGGCCGTGTCATTTTTTTTTTTTTTTTTTTTCGCTCTGTACCTATGCTTGTTATAAACAGTATTTCATAATTAAAAAATACTAAGCTGTTGTAGAATTATGATGATATGAGAACATTTTGAATTGAATTTGGACCAGATATTGGATAGCCATTTTGTAGGTTAGCTCAAATAACTTCACATAAGTTTCTCATGATATCTTAAACTATAAAGTTCTCGGAGTCGATTACTTTTTAAAATATTTTTATTTCTTCTTTTTCTTAGAAAGACAGCACATAACAAATATAATGGTACATATATACACAATTGGCTCTAATAACCTTTTACATTTCTCAGTTTGCATTTGCACAGCTCAAAACTGAAACAGAACTAACAACTAAAATAATTTCTTATTCAACTTAGCTCACACAAGCTAATCACATGATACAACAGAGTCTATTTTTGGAGCTGGTAGTGTGTTACAGTAGTGTATTATATTTTTCTTTGCAATCCTTACAATTTCACTTTATTCTAAGTATTATATTTTTTTATTTTTAGATATGATAGTCCAAAGGACTGAAAAGTCAATATCTGATGTTACAAAACATGAAATTATTGCCAAATTTATTATGGAAATCAAAGCAAATAGTAATTTTCAAGTTTCAAGTATTATTTCATTATCTGAAAGTGTTAAAAGGATTTGTCCCGAGCTTAATACAGCTGTTGATAAACTAGTTCATCATTTAGAAGTAAGTATTTATTTGCCTGTTTAGTAGGGATCCATTTGTTACTTATTTTAATACTTATGTATTAATGCCACCACAGCAAAAGTTGCGCTAATGTGCCAACAAAGAGCAATCTTGTTGTTCGCACATGCATAAAAAATGGCATCAACAAATGAACAAAAAAAAGGGGTACCACTTGGTTACCCGGGAGCAGAATCAGCGCAACGCTGCGACACATGTTCTTGGGATGGTCTGCAGACTATTTTTCAACTGTTAAAAATTTGTTAGCCATTACAAAAGTAATGGCCAACATTAAAACTAAATAGCAGAGATAAGCTAAACAGCGGTGAGCGTTTATTGCTAACTCTCAACATAACCTGACATGATGTTAAACAATAATTTTAAAGAAATTAAATAGCTATGGTAAAGTTAATTCAATGTAATTCAATTAGTAATAAATAAATGTTTTGGTAAAGACAAAAGTAAAAATAACCATTTATAACTAAAATCATTTATTAAAAACTAAAAGACAAACAATAAACATAACAACAATCTATATATTACTTAATTTCATAATAAAATATATCATATCAAAATTAAATAAATATCTAATAAGGCTAAACATATATTCATTCCCAGGACTTACTTGGCAAGACTTTTAAATGAATCTAGGCATCAATAAAAAAAAATAAAACTAAGTTGCTAAAAATATCACTAAGTTCCCATATGGAAAAACTTGTTAACACTCAACGATGCTGCCGATATTTGAGAACTTCTTTAAACAGAATTGGTTCATCATAAACTATCTACTTTACAATCATTCCCTTAAATCACCGAAGATTTAAAAACGAAACATTTCTTTACGCTTAGAACCATCAATCCTCCTGGCGATCATTTGAAACGTTAAAATGTCTACGATCACAATAAAAACTAACAGCAGCTTCACATTAATAATATTGTACACCAGCGACACTTCCAATACAAGTTCTGCCGTGACTGAAAAACTTCTAACACGAAATGACAGCCATGACAGGTAAAGAACCACAAGGAGAAAAAAAAAATGAAATCCTTAAATATACCCACGAAAGGCACACGTGCCGACACACCCTCTCACTCCAGAACATTTGGTCAATCACGATTCGTCAAAGCTGATTACGTCTGCTAATGTATTCAAGGAATCAGCTGCCGCCATCTGGCGAAAGGAGAATGAACCGTGTCTTTAATGCACGTTAAATGGATTTAGGTGTTTGACTATGTGGATGGATGTAAACAAATCGAAACTATGTTTAAATGGAAATAAATTATCAATTAATCTTCATGAAATAAATTATCGATAAAAAAAGAAGAGAGAAGGTAAGTTTATATTGAAAATAAATTATATTAATGAAGTTATTTTTAATATTTATATTGTTCTTTTAATAAATAAAGTTTAAATCTTCTATTATGTGTTAATGAATAATTAGACGCATTCAGAAATAAACAGGGCTTGTTATTCCTAACAAAATTTTGGTCCTAAATCCAAAATTTAGGACATAAAATGTATCGCGATTTCGACAAATAGTCTTTAAAAAATCAATTTCATCATAGATCTCAAAAAACACGTGAATTTCGTCCAAAAATCGGCAAATTCCATCAAAAAAACAGCAAATTTCTTTAAAAGATCGTGAAAAAAAGGCAAGTTTCTTCAAAAGGTCACGAGAAATCGTCAGTTTTCGTCAAAATATCACAAAAATGGCAAATTTCCTCATGAAATTTAAAAAAAATGGCAAATTTTGTCAAAAAATCGCAAAAAAACAGTGTTTCTTTAATACATTGCAAAAAAAGACAAGTTTCTTCAAAAAATCGCAAAAAAAAGGCAATTTTTGTGAAAAAATCACAGAAAAACGGCAAATTTTCTCAAAGAATTGCTAAAAACAGCCCTGTTTATTTCTGAAAAAAAGGCAAATTTCTTCAAAAGATCGCGAAACAAGGCAGTTTTCGTCAAAAAATCACTGAAAAATGGCAAATTTTCTCAAAGAATTGCAAAAAACAGCCAATTTTGTCAAAAACCACAAAAAAAAGGCAAATTTCTTCAAAAGATCGCAAAAACAGCAAATTTATTCAAAAGATTGCAAAAAAGGCAAATTTATTCAAAAAATCACGAAAAACAGCAGTTTTCTTTTTAAAAAATCACAAAAAACAGTAGTTTTAGTGAAAAGATCGTGAGAAAACGGCAGTTTTCGTAAAAGTATCACGAAACAACTGCGAATTTCTCGAAAAAATGTCAAAATCCATCAAAAAATCACGAAAAAGGCGGAACTTTTTTTAAAAGATCGTGAAAAAAACAGCAAATTTTTTCAAAAGATCGCGAACAAACGACAGTTTTCGTTAGAAAACCACGAAAAAACTGCAATTTTCTTCAAAAAATCACGAAAAGAGGCAAATTTCTTCAAGAGATCGCGAAAAAGCGGTAAATTTCTACAAGAGATCGGGAATAAATGGCAGCTTTCGTCAAAAGATCATGATAAATCGGCATGTTTATTCTAATGATCGCGAAAAATAAGATTCGATAAGAGATAATATAATTCTTTAAAAGATTGGAAAAGCGTCAATTCTTGTTTTAAAAAAATGCAAATTTCGTCAAAAAATCATGAAAAATCAGCAAATTCCATCAAAAAATCACGAAAAAACGGCAATTTTCTTTAAAAGATCGTGAAAAAAAGGCAAGTTTCTTCAAAACATCGCAAAAAACGGCAAATTTCTCCAAAAGATCATGAAAAATCGTCAGTTTTCATCAAAAAATTGTGAAAAAAATGGCAAATTTCCTCATTAGATTTCAAAAAAATGGCAAATTTCTTCTAAAAATCGCAAAAAAACAGTGTTTCTTTAATACATTGCAAAAAAAGACAAGTTTCTTCAAAAGATCGCAAAAAAAAGGCAGTTTTTGTGAAAAAATCACAGAAAAACGGCAAATTTTCTCAAAGAATTGCTAAAAACAGCCAATTTTGTCAAAAACTATAAAAAAAACGGCAAATTTCTTCAAAAGATTGCAAAAACAGCAAATTTATTCAAAAGATTGCAAAATAAGGCAAATTTCTTTAAAAGATCACGTAAAAAGGCAGTTTTCGTCAAAAAAAATCACAAAAAACGGTAGTTTTAGTGAAAAGATCGCGAGAAAACGACAGTTTTTGTAAAAGTATCATGAAATAACAGCGAATTTCTCGAAAAAATGTCAAAATTCATCCAAAAATTATGAAAAAGCAGGACATTTATTCAAAAGATCGTGAAAAAACGGCAAATTTCTTCAAAAAATCGCAAAAAAAACGACAGTTTTCGTTAGAAAACCAGGAAAAAACTGCAACTTTCTTCAAAAAATCACAAAAAGCGGCAAATTTCTTCAAAAGGTCACAAAAAAAGGCAAATTTCTTCGAGATATCGCGAAAAAGCGATAAATTTCTTCAAGAGATCAGGAATAAACGACAGCTTTCATCAAAAGATCATGATAAGTCGGAAAGTTTATTCAAAAGATCGGAAAAGCGTCAATTCTTGTCAAAAAATGCAAATTTCGTCAGGAGATCGTGAAAAATCAGCAAATTCCGTCAAAAAATCACCAAAAAATGGCAAATTTCTTTAAAAGATTGTGAAAAAAAGGCAAGTTTCTTCAAAACATTGCAAAAAACTGCAAATTTCTTCAAAAGATCACGAAAAACGTCAGTTTTCATTAAAAAAAATCTCAAAAAACGGCAGTTTTCATAAAAGTATCACGTAACAATGGTGAATTTCTCGAAAAAATGTCAAAATTCATCAAAAAATCATGAAAAAGTGGAACATTTCTTCAAAAGATTGTGTAAAAACAACAGTTTTTGTTAGAAAACCACAAAAAAACTGCAACTTTCTTCAAAAAATCGCGAAAGGCGGCAAATTTCTTCAAGAGATTGCGAAAAAGCAGTAAATTTCTTCAAGAGATAGCTAATAAACGACAGCTTTTGTCAAAAGATCACGATAAATCGGCAAATATATTCAAAAGATCGCGAAAAAATGGCAGTTTTCTTTAAAAGATCAGAAAAGCGTCAATTCTTGTCAAAATAATGCAAATTTGTTAAGAGATCGTGAAAACCCCACAAATTTTGTCAAAGGAGAGCCCTCGCCTCCCTTTCGGACAATGTATTAAGTGTTAAAAATTAAAACAAATGCAATTTTTTAAAAAATATATACTGTTGCTTTTATGTCTGTCACAAATACTTGGGTGGTTTGAGTGCATATAATGTAATGCAAGGGATTGGTCTGCAGACTGTTTTTTAAGTTTTTACTTGTGTTGCAGACTGCAGAAAAAAATTCTGCTGCTGGGCTTGGTTATTCCTTCAACCCATTTCGCCAATTTATAAAAATTGCCAAACTAATATCTAAATTATGCATGTTGACATAATTTTTAGTTTAAACAACAAATGAACAAATACATTTGTAACCCAAATAAATAGTAGAATTAAAAATCACCTGATGACATTTTAAACAGATGTATCGTGTTTAATGTCACTGAATGCGATATTCACCAGTGATGCCGCTGGACTTGAAAAATCCTGGGTCCAGTGGACCCAGGACTTCTAAAATTGTGGGTCCCTTTTTTACAAAAGCGGGTCCCCACTAATAATAAGTCATGTTTTTAGATACAAAAATTGAACTTGTTCATTTGCAAAAGAAAAATTAAATGCAATAATTATTGTTTTAATAATAATGTATTAATAATTAAAGCCAATATAATTTTTTTAAACTATTAAGAGAAATTTTCTTTACTTTAAAAAAAAATAAATGTGCAAGATATAAATTAAATGATAAAATAACGCTTATTTGAGTGCAGAAGATAACAAGTATATCACTATTGTTCGCATTTCTTTTAAAAAGGGGTAAAACTGATTATTTGAAAAAGACATTTTTCCTGAAAAAATACTTTTGTTGAGTAAAGGGGGTACTTCTTGTTTAATGAATGGGTGTTTTCAGAAGTTACATTCACTCAAAAAGATTTGGAACAATCAACAACAGAATGTGAAGCAGGAAAATCTGTTTTTGGAGCAGCAAAAAAAAAAAAAATAATAAAATAATAATAATAATTTGGAGGCTGGAGAGTTAATTTTTTTAACAAAAAAATTCTATCTTGTTCCTGGCATTAACTTTTGTTTAGTGTCCCTTTAATGAAATTTGAGTTTAAAGTGATTTTTCGACGAAATTAGCCATTTTTTAGCAATCTTTTGGCGATATATGCCGATTTTTTGCGATCTTTTGGCGAAAGTTACCGCTTTATTACGATTTTTTTTATGAAAATTGCCATTTTATAGCGATTTTGTGGCAAAATTTGCCGTTTTATCGCGATTTTTGGACATAATTTGTTGGGTTTTTTTTTTTTCGCGATTTTTTGGAGAACTTGCCTTTTTTTTTTGGGATATTGTAACAAAATTAGCCATTTTTTTCGCGAATCTTTTGACGAAATTTACAGGAAATTACTTGTTATTTCGCGTTATAGATATATGTATTGTAATAATATTTTGTTTGTTCTAATTACTTGAAGAGTTTAAATTTGCCAAGAAATTACTTGGTTAAACAAAAAAGTCAACGCCTAATCCAACAGGCATGGAACACACAATAAAAGAATTTAAAAATTGCAAATTAGTTAGAAAAACTGCACAAAAATCCACAACATTGCAGAAACATCTCAAAATGAAAAACCAATTAAAAAAAGAAAGGAGTGGAAACAATACTAAGGGCTGGGGATGAGGGCGTATTAAAAGATTGTATTAATACATGCAGCGATTGGAGCTACTCAATATTTCCTCTTACCCAATGACTACTAGTGAAGGATAATACAGAACAGGCCTGAATTTGTATTAAATTCTACTTCTGCAGTTCGAATATAATTTCTTAAAAGAAATTTTAATTTCTCTTGATTTCAAAGTTGTTTTCTAATTTTTTAAAAGGTGTATCTTTACTTCTATATAAAATAAAGGCTTGATTCACAGTAACTACATGTTCTTATTCCTCCCTTATCATTATTACCTGTTTTTATTAACCCTATTGAAGTGTGAATCGGAATAATTAAAATTTATAACATTTGTTCCGATTCACCCCTATCTGCGGGGTGAATTGGAACACCATTAAAAAATTAAATAATATATATATAAACAGTAAAAATGTTTCATTTTTGCTTACAAAGTAAAAAACAAAACAAGACCGAAGTTTCTAGTAGAAAAATAAAAAAATTAAAAAATCAGTTGTTGCTGATTTTTAACGTTAAAGTTGAAAAGTGCTCCGATTCATCCCATTTTACGGTATATATATATACAGGGTGATTCCGAATTTTTTTTTTTACAATAAAAGAGGGGTGATAGTACACATCAAGACAAACAATACTAAATAGGAGACCAAGGGTCCAAAACGTTTCCTAAGGAAATAGCCGCCATTAAAGTTTAGGGACCAAAATTTCAAATAAACATAAAAAACGGAAAAATCGGTCGATTGATTTGCAGTTTTCACTAAAATTATTCTTTATGTCGGCATTTTCTTGAAATTAAATTATAAAGATAAATTTCAAAAAATGCTGATAGAGGGCGCTTTAGACTTTGGAGTAACGAACAACTATTTTTTGCCGGTATTTTTTGCATCTCATTAAATGTTTTCATAAGTTTACACTCAAACTTAAATTTTAAGCTCAAAATCTGTAGTTGGGAGTGGTTAAGTAACAGAGCTGTGTTCAGAGAGTTCAAATTTCAAATGATTAAAAAAAAAAACGGAAATATTGGTCGATTAATTTGCGGTTTTCACTAAAACTATTCTTTATTTAGGTATTTTCGAGAAAATAAATTATAAAGATAAATTTCTAATAATGCCGATAGATGGCGCTTTAGACTTTGGAGTAACGAACAACTATTTTTTGCCATTATTGTTTGCATCTCTTTAAATGATTTAGGAAGGTTAGACTTATATTTAAATTTTGAGCTGAAAATCTGAATAGTAGGGAGTGGTTAAGTAGCACAAAGTGAACTGTGTTCAAGGGAGAGGGGAGGTTCAAATTTAAAGTAATTATAGAAAATGGAAAAATTGGTCAATTCGTTTGCAGTTTAAAATAAAACTATTCTTTAAGTCAGTATCTTCTTGAAAATAATTTTTAAAGATAAATCAAGGGTGCCTTAAACTTCAGAGGAACCAACAATTCATTTTAACCATTATTTTCTGGTTCTAATTAAATGCTTGCAAAAGCATTTTAAATGTTCTCGGAAGCTTAGATTTAAACTTAAATTTTGAGCTCAAATCCTAAATCGTTATGAGGAGTTAAGAAGCGCAAACTGAAGTGTGTTCAGAAGTTAAAATTTAACCCTCTTTCCTCCTCGAGCACAATTCAATTTTTCGCTACTTAAACACTCCCAACGATTCAGAATTTCAGCCCAAAATTTAAGTCTATGCATTTGAAAGCATTTAATGAGATTAAAAAAATAACAGTTAAAAATAGTTGCACGCTACTCCAAAGTCTAAGGCGCCCTCTATCGGCATTTTTTGAAATTTATCAATTTCAAGAAAATGCCGACATAAAGAATAGTTTTAGTGAAAACCGCAAATCAATCGACCGATTTTTCTGTTTTTTATGGTTATTTGAAATTTTGGTCCCTAAACTTTAATGGCGGCTATTTCCTTAGGAAAACGTTTTGGACTCTTGGTCTCCTATTTAGTATTGTTTGTCTTGATGTGTACTATCACCCTGTATATGTGTGCGTGTGTGTATATATATATATATATATAGCAAAATTATAAAATATTTGAATAAGCATGAAAAGAAAAAAAATGAATGCATAAAATTAAAAGCAGTTTAATTTCCAACTATAATATTTAAACTGAAGCATGAGATTTTGATGAATATGCAAGATCTATTAGTCAAATAGATTTATGCTGGGAGTTTTTCTTAAATTTGACTTCCTTTTTTTTAATATAAAGTGGAAATATTGTCTTTGTCTTGACATTTTAGATCCGTGCTTCTTTTTCTGATAAAGTATTATATATGAATTAATTTCGTTTTGTGAGAATATGATATTCTTACTTTGTCAAAAATATTTTCAAAGCCAAAAATTTAGATTTGGATACTGATAGCATTCTCTACTTTCACAACCCTAAAATATCTATTGTTATCTGTGGAGAAATTCTCCAAGAAGTTGGAATATTATTTTATTTATTTTTATTTTTTGCTAAATTTTAAGCTCTATCTAGATATTATCTTGATTACATTAAGTTCATTATTGTTTTCATTTATTACTATTGATCTAATGCTTTTAATGTACTTGTTTACTTTCTCTTCCACCATTCGTGATAAATGAAATCTTTTTTACCAAACAATGTTTTAATACTTATTCATAAGCACCTGGTAACTTCATGGCAATCTAATAATGTGTTTTTCAAGAATATGAAAGTAATTTACAGAGTTTCAATTATTTAAATTCACATATAAATTATATAAACATGGTTTATATTATTAAGTATTAAAATAGCAGTTATATAAAAGAGAAGCCAATGCTTAAATTCTATTATAAATGTTTACTACAACATGCGACACACAAAATAAATTCAAGTTACAACAATGAAATTAAATTTGTGCTAACGAATGCTTGTTAAAATACCTCAGTTGACTACAAATCTGATTACATAACTTATCAGCATATCTATCTGAAATCTTTTTTTTATGGTTTGTTGACTCCTAATCATGGTTACCTACAAACAATTAAATATCTTATGTGTAAGTTTTGATGTTATACTTATCCCCTACCAGGGATGTCGCGGACGCGCTATAGTGCGTAAAATATGCAAAAAATCGGCGATGGGATGCAAAAAAATGGAGCTTATGCGTCCCTCAGGATGCGTAATTTCCGTCAAAAATTCTCAAAAAAGGGCAAATTTCGTAAAAAAATCACAAAAAAAACGAATAATTTCCGGCAAATTCCGTCAAAAATTTTGTGAGAAAAATAGCTAATCTTGTTACAAGATCCCGAAAAAAAGGCAGATTTCCTCAAAAAAAATCTCGAAAAAACGACATATTTCGTCCAAAAATCTTGATAAAATGGCAAACTTTGTCTAAAGATTTGTGAAAAACGGCAATTTTCATGAAAAGATCGTGATAAAATGGCATATTTCGTCTAAAGATCGTAAAAAAGCGGCACATTTCGTCAAAAGATCGCGAAAAAACTGCACATTTCATCAAAAAATCCCAAAAAAGACAAATTTCGTTAAAAAAATCGCGAAATAACGAATAATTTCTGCAAATTTCGTCAAAACATTCGTAAAAAAATTGCTAATTTTATTACAAAATCTCAAACAAAAAGCAAATTTCCTCAAAAAAATCGTGAAAAAACGACAAATTTCATTCAAAAATCTTGATAAAACGACAAATTTTGTCAAAAAATTTGCGAAAACAACAATTTTCATCAAAAAATCGTGATAAAATAGCACATTTCGTCAAAATATCATGAAAAAACGGCTCATTTTGTTAAAAGATCGCTAAAAAACGGCAAATTTCGCCAAAAGATCGCTATAAAACGGCAAATTTCCTCAAAATATTGCTAAAAAATGGCAAATTTCATTTAAAAAAATAGCTTTTAAATGCATTTTGCGTCAAAGGGGTACGAAAAAAAAGTTAATGACAGGATAGAATTTTCCTATTCCAAAAACTAACTTCCCTGCTTCCAAATAGTTTTTTTCTTTTTTTTTTTTTTTGCTGCCCCAAAAACAGATTTTCCTGCTTCACAATCTGTTTTTGATTGTTCTGATTATTTTGAAAAGTATTCTTTTTTTAGAAAAAATGTCTTTCAATAAATCAGTTTTACCCGTTTTTAAAAGAAATGTGAACAATAGTGATAATTATCTTCTACATTCAAATAAGCATTTTTTTATAATTTGTATCTTACACATTTATTTTTTAAAAAATGAAGTAAATATATCTTAATAGTTTTTAAAAATATTGGCTTTAATTATTTATACATTAAAACAATAATTATTGCATTTAACTTTTCTTTTGCAAATGAACAAGTTCAATTTTTGCATCTAAAAATATGACTTATTAGTGGGGACCCGCTTTTTTGAAAAAGGGACCCATAATTTTAGAAGTCCTGGGTCCCCAGGACCCAGGATTTTTCAAGTCCAACGGCATCACTGCCCTACTTTTGATAAGTGATGGTGTTTGGTGTATTTTTATGGAGCCATGTTTCCATGGCTGAAGGAAATGTACAGTGGGTGATTGATTGATTAACAAACTTAATCCATTCCAAAACAGTGTTTAATTGAGTTGTTTGTTTATCGATCATAGATTTTGTATTTATCTGTATGGAGATTCAATTAATATGTATGAAAAATAATATAAATCTTCTCTTTATAATAGACTTAATATAGTCCTTGTTTAATATGAACAGATATTTTGATGGTTTTATCTGATCATGTTTAATGCAGCGCCTGGTGAAGCTTGTGAAGCCTACAGGCTGTTAATAATTTGTGAATTAAATTTCAAATAAAATAATTAATTTTCCATTAAAAATATTTCTTTAACAAGGGACACAAAATATACAAATTAATGTTTCATTAATGTTAAATTAATTAATTTGTAGGCCATAAAGATATAAGCCCCAAACCCTTTGTAATCCTTGAATTAATTACTAGGCCTTATGTATACGACTGTTAACATGTTCTCTAAATCAACAAGATATGAAATTTAATACAACTTGCCAAGTCTGAAACATAGCACTGTTTCTTTTTTGCTTTGTTTTGTGAGGTATTTTTTAACCAATATGTGTTCATTGTCTAAACATAAAAACCTTTCTTGAAAGTGTTCTTTAAACACCAATCACCCACTGTATTGCTTTTATGTATTTAAATTTTTATTCAATTGCTAAATGTGTCATTTATTTATTTTTATTTTAGACCTTTTTTGACATTCTTGAATCTACTGATGAAAGTGCAAAAACAGCTATAGTTCAGGCAAGGATAGAAGATGCCATTAGTGATTTTTCTAAAGAAGCTAGCAGACTCCTTCCTGAACCTGATTTATTACAAGTAAAAAGTCATCTGGTTTCTCTTTTTTACTTCTTTTTTAAATGAATTTTTCATATCCTGAACATAATTTGACTATTTTTTGAAATTTCTGTTTGTGTGTAGTTGGATGTTCTGTCTCAAAATATATGCACCGAATCTAATCAAACTTCAGATTATAGTTCTGGATCAGATTCTGTTACCCACCTTTATTCACACCTGACCCTTGGGTTGGATTGGAACTGTACTTTTTCATTATGGTTCGGATAGACATCTGTTTTTTTTTTTTTTTTTTTTTTTTTTTTCTTTTGCTGTGGATCAGACTGACTTTTGTTGTTTCATGCTCTGTTTTCACTCTTGCGGATTGTGTTCATATTGACCTGATTTTTCAAAAGAGTATCCAAATCCATAGAGGAAAATGGGGAGGGATGGGACATTTTTACAAAAATATTTTTTATTAATTATGTTTTGCTTGTACAAAATGGGATTTTCAAAAAAACATCTTGAAATATTTTAACATACTAAATGTCAAATTTGATTATAATAGATATAATTTTATGTTATTAGCAAGAAAAATGTCCCATCCTTCACTCATGTGAGGGAGAGATGGGACTAAAGATGAAAATAAGGAATTTTGCTTAGTGGCCATTGGCCGGTAGGTTGATTTTTTTGAGTAGCCAGTTATTGGCTAGTGAGATAGCCAGTAAGTACATTTATGTCACTGAATATTTAATTAGAAGATATATACGAGCTTAGAATAAATAAGTAATATATGAACTAGATAAAAATATTTTAATTTGTATTGTTTGGAATAAACTTGAGATACTAATTTCCAATCTTTTTTAAATTAAGTTAAAAGCAAAGTTATAAGTAACATCCATATGTAGTTAGCTACATAAGTCCAACTATGCTTAAGCACTTTTGTCGCTAACAACATAAATAAACCCTTCTCTTTTTTATAATTATTTGTGTAGAATTAAGATGGTACAAAAAAAAATTTTTATTTAAGGACTAGCACATTTGATTCAAAATATAAAAATTGAAATTCACAACAGATGTTCTAAAAAATAAAGGAGAGGGTGTCTTCTGAAACTAATATTATATGTTTTCTTCACAATCCTTTGACATAATAAGCATTTTTTTCCTTTTTTGTGATCTTTTGACAAATTTTGCATTCATTTTCACAACTTTTTAATGAAAATCGCATTTGTTATCATGATTCTTTGACGGTATTCGCATTCATTATTGCGATTTTTTCACAGTATTTGTTTTTTTTTTTTTTATAAAATTTGCATGTTTTGAGTTCGGTTTTACGTTTTTTGACAAAAATCGTGTTTGTTTTCATGATTTTTTGACGATAATCATGATATTTTTACATTTTTCGTATTCATTATTGCAATTTTAGACAGCATTCGCACTTGTTATGGCAATTTTTGAACATATTCGCATTTGTTATCTCAAATTTTGGCAGTATTCACGTTCGTTATCACAATTTTTTGACTATTCATTTCTTTTCGCGTGTTTCTTTGATACAATTAGTGTTTTTTGCGTTTGTTTTTATGTTTTTTGACAAAATTCACATTTGTTCTCGTTGATTTTATGACAAAATTTACGTATTTTTGCCAATAATTGTGTTTTTTTTTTTTTTTCAATTTAGTGACGATAAGTGCATTTTTTGCGACTCTTGGACGATATTTCTGTTTTTTTTTTTCGTGATTATTTGATGATATTTGCATTCTTTTTGTGATCCTTTGACAATGTCTTTTCACAATCTTACATGAAATTCGTGTTTTTCCGGGATTTTTTCATGAAATTTGGGTTTTTTGAGGTTTTTTTTGGCAATTCTTTGACAAAATACCTTTTGGAAAATCCTGCATTTGGCCAGTGCTTTCCACATTTTTAGTCGCCAGTTTTTCACATTTAGTCATCGAGTGGCGACTGGCGAGTGCTTATTTTCATCTTTAGATGGGACATGTTTTTAAAATGCCTATTCATATTTAATTTTTAGAAAAGTGGGTAAAAAAATGGCAAGGATAGTGTGACATTTACTTTAATAAGGTTTATTGAAAATCGCAACATTTATTTTATATTATACTTTGTGAAATCCAAGTCAAATGAAAAGTATGCTTGTGCCAGACTAATGCTGCCAATTAATTTTGGTGATGTAGATTTGCAATTATGTCTTATTCATCGATCATGGAACAGTCAATTCCTTCTGAAAAGAGTTTTCATTTTTCAACACATAGTCTATTGCTATGTAAAAATAAAAGTTTGCAATTTAAATTCAATAATTATTATGTATTTCATATAGTATATTTCAAAACAGTAATTTAAAAAAAAAAACTAAAGAAATTGGCATTGTAATAATAAATGCAAATTTTTAATACTAAAAGTTGATATATCAAAATAATGCATGAGCCAGAAATTAAAATTGTCAGTGCTTTAATT
Organism: Maratus speculifer; assembly: GCA_964019185.1. NCBI lineage: Eukaryota > Metazoa > Arthropoda > Arachnida > Araneae > Salticidae > Maratus > Maratus speculifer. The sequence continues at coordinate 27,080,860 of OZ025296.1, forward strand.
TTTCAATTTTTGAACTTGCAAAATACTGTTTAATTGTTACACTATTCAATTTCAAAACAAAATAGTCTTATAAATACAAAATACCAAAAAATTGTAGTTATTAAGCATAACTAAGTCAGATAATAAAAGTTAATAAAATCAGAATATTTTTCAAAATATGCTGTCAAAAATGGCATTTGAGCCGAATTTTGCTTAAGATGATTCTAATAAAACCAATTCTTAACAAAAAATGAAAGTAAAAATTTTTCAAAAGTGCCAAATAAAATTGTTAAACTGGATTTATCTTTAATCATATTTTACTTTTTGTTGTTGAAATGAGCACTCTTCGAAATCTACCTCCACCTATAGACCAAGCCAATAGGGATTTTAGAAATCCTACAAGAAATTAGATTGTGAAAAGTTATAAAAAAGCAAAATTATTGAGAATTCATCATGCTTACCATTTTATGCATAAGATGATAAAAAAATCCATGTTTAATGTATTATTTACTCATTGAAATTTTAAAAGCTTGTTGCAGACAGCTACAAATCTTTTTACTACTGAAGTTAAATGTCCCTTTAAATGGCAATGTTTAAACTAATTTTTCTCAATTCACAAATTTTTATATTTTCACTTTAACCAAAATGCTAAGGTTTCTGCTATAATTAAGCAAATTGCCTAAAATTACAAAAAAAAAAAAAAAAAGAAAGAAAGAAAAAATATTGTTAGATTTTGTGTGTGATAATTAAATATAAATTTTTTATATCTTCGTAACTTTTGTTTAAAAAAACTATGAAGTTAAAATCATGCTTTTTTTTCCCACATTTTCCTCTTTCCCCTATACATTGACTATTTTTTCTTTCTTTTTCTGTCGGATGATATAATAGACTAATTATAAATTTGATCTACTTAGATTTATAGAAAAAGTACTCTGAATAAAGGATTAAAAAATTAAAAAAAAATCCAAATATTAAAAAAAAAAAAAAAAAAAAAAAAAAAAAAAAAAAAAAAATGTAATTTTTTAAAAAAAAAAAAAAATAATAATAGTAATTTTTTATTTTTTTTTTAATACTGTGAATTTAACATTTTTCATGATTTATTATTACTATGCTTTATTCAAACAATAATCTATAAATATAATCAGGATTAAGAATTAACAGTCGTTAGTCACCGAATGTAACCTAAATTAATGCATTTGCTACCACAAAACCATACCTAATCATCAAATTTGACACCTAGCTTTTTTTCACTTTAATTTTTGTTTAACAAACACTCTTTTTCCTACTTTTATGTAAGTTTTTCGACCGCCGCACAGACTTGAAGAACACTTGTTTTACATAAAGTATTGGTCAATAGCATATGTTAAAAACACTTGTGTATTTGTCAGTCACCTTTAAGCTGACTTAACTTTAACAGTGACTGACAAAATTAACCTTAGAATGTTCCGTAGATGTGTTCTTAAAATTCTTACACACCTTGTTCAAAACCATAATTTAAAACTTCCATCCATCTGCAATTAAATCTAAGCTGACTTCACTTTATCCAATAAATGATAATGCTGACCACGCCCTTAAAAATTATGTGAAATCTTTCATTTGAAAGATTTCAATGCTGAAAAGGCCTTTAATTTATGTTACTTTTATGTACATAGAATTAGGAGATCTGATTTTAAAAACCAAATATTATGATTTTATTTTTTCAATTTAATTTTTATATTTTTTATTTGTATCTTTTCTATTTTTAATTTTTGTATTTGTATTAGCTTTATAAAAAGAATCAGTTAAACATTTTTCTTGAATCCATATACAGTCGACTCTCGTTAATTCGAAATCGGATAATTCGAATCTTCGCTTAATTCGAACTAAATATGAAGTCCCGAAATTTTTAATGTCAGAATAACATTAAAAATTTTCCTTAATTCGAACTCATTTTCTCTTGACTTCGTTTAATTTGAACAAACGAGAGTTGCGATTTTTCATTTTTCTCTTCTTTCTCACGGATTTCAGATCATTTGAATAACTTTCTTTTTTTTTTGATATTTGTGAAAATTGTTCCGAACAAGTATACATATAATCCAATGCATTTGATATCCACTTTCTTAGTGCCCCGTCTGTCCATCAGTGACGCTTTAAATTTTTCTTACATTGTGCTTGTTTCTAATATTTTAATTAGTTTATGTATTTATTGATTCTAATTTAATATTAAGTCATATTCTAATGATAACAGATGAAACAAATTACAAAAAAAACACTATAACAGTAATTCCTTTGTAATAGTACCATATTAAGCATATTTTCATTTCAAATTTTTCATAATTCGAACTCTGGATAATTCGAACATTTCTTGTGGTCCTGACGAGTTCGAATTAATGAGAGCCGACTATATTGTCATTTAAAATAAAATTTTATAGTTTTATAGAAAGCCAGTTTTTATTTTGTTGTAGTGATTAAGACAGAAATAAAGTGTTTGATATATAAACTTACTCATTGCCCTTAACATATAAAAATGGAAACAATATTATTGTTAACATAGTTTCAAAAAGAAAAGAGAAAATATGATATAACGTAAAATTACAACCATGAAAGCCTATTTGGTATCTAGAAAAAAAATTGTAGATGTCATTTGATTCTTTACTTAAAATTCCAATTTCTAACCCTGAATATGTTATATGTTACAAAATAATTATTTTTGGTATTGAGTCCTCTTAAGTAAAAATATATATGTTGGGCAAATTTTGTATTTGGATACCCAACAGTGGATGCTATTTAACAGTGATTGAAATTCAATTTTTTCTCAGTAGGATGGTCTTGCTTCGAACATTTGTAAATGCTGAAAGTTGAAGTGTTAGGGAGGGAGAAAAAAAAAAAAGAGGTATATTTAAACTCCATTATTTTTTATGTGCTATTTAAAAAAATCACATTTATACATACATGGCAAAAGATATCATTGAAACAATTTAAATCAACAACCTAGAATAACTATGCATAATGTTTTTAAAAAGGGATGAAAGACAAAATTCATAAATGCAAGTTTTATTTTTCAACTTCCACCAATGATATGGGTGTCATCATTAGTTACTAAAGGAATTTATGAACTTAGATCACCCGCCCCCCCCCCCCCCTCCCTTTTTGGGTTTTAAAGCCTGTTTTATGAGGTACAGTTGTGCTTGTGATAGGCAGAACCAGAACAACTTTTGTAACTTTGAAAATTATTGGAAATGCATAATTATGTTCTCTTAAAATAATTTTAGAAACGAAAAAAATTTGCAGAAAAAGATGTTTTATTTTTAACTACCTACATGAGAACAACACATATTTTGGCGATGGCATTATCACCATCCATTTCTGAACAAAAGTCATTTTATTATACCCTGATATAAATTATAGCCAAAATTTAAATCCCTAGTTTTTTTTTTTTTTTGGGGGGGGGGGGGGGTGGATGAGCAAGGTTAAAGGCATTAAAATTTAAAATCTACGTTAAAATTTTCAAAAGGAAACAATTCATTTCAAATCTTCTATTACACAATAAATGTAGTTCAGCTTGAAAAGATAAGTTCTTCTATGAATTGCAAGAATTAACTAGTTTTCAATTTCTAAATGTGTTTCCTTGGAGTTTTGAAAATTTATTTTTTCATCGCCTCACAAGATATCATCTTATTTTTCTTTCAGGCTGACTGTAAGCCAATTTGATAGCACCAAGTATTGCCCTTTAAGGGTTTTTTTTTTTTTTTTTTTTTTTTTTCAGCCTTTGAAGAAAAAATTGCAAAATATATTCATCAATCATAGACAAAAAATCATGAAGTACATTCATTAGCCGTACATAAAAAATCATGAAGTTCATTCATTGTTCGTAGGCAAAATTTATGAAAACCGTCAATTGGTTGTTTAAAAAAATTGACTTTCATCAATCAATTGTATAAAACGGAAAAATTTTCAGACAGCATATAAAAAGAATTGGAAATTTTCTAAATTTGTCATAAGATGCATGGAATATCGTATAAAGCAGGGTCGTCCAACACGGCGCCCGCGAGCGCCATGGCGTCCTTTAGAGGTTTTCTTGGCACCCTTTTGAAGGTTTCTGGTTTCTAGTCTTAAAAAAATAAAATTCGCTTGTAAAAAATACTTCATTTAAAATGCTTGATATTTGCTTGGGATATGCTTTAAAAATATCCTACAACGCATCATCTCTTTCACGCATCAACAATTATAACGCAATATATTAAAAGAAAGGCAACAGCACACACAGGATTGGTTCTTTCAAAAACTTAATCACATTTCTTTACTAATATCTAGTTACTCTTTATAAATCTTATTTTATGAGAATTAGGCCCATAGGAATCAATAAATGTCGGCAATAACTTTTTTAATATGTTAAAAAGTAAAATGTAGAAAGAAATAAGCGATCCTTCCCCTCCTTTGTACATTATAGTTCCGCATTCTTGTTATTGATACTTTTTCATTGGCCATTTAGTTGTTTTATAAAATGGGATCTTCCCCACAGACCTTTTAGGTAGATTTCGTATGAAATACTACCTATTGCAATCGCACCAGTTTATCTATCTATCTATCTATCTATCGATATATATATCTCACTTTTTTATGGACACGATAACTTCTATAATTCTTCACCAATCTCCACCAAACTGGTACATAAAATCAATAGGGATAAAATCTCGGCTAGGTTCGTTAATGGGCAAAATCAGACTAAGGGGGTCGGAAAGGGGGGCGTTTTTGTGAAAACCGCAAAAACGCCATAACTTCTTAATTAAAGTAGATATCGAATCAGTTTAAAGTTTATATTACTTCTTAAAAATGGGCCAAAAGTTTATGCATGACAGATTTTTGATAAATTTAGAAGTGGGCTCAAGAGGCGAAAAAAACAGGGGTTTTGAGAGAAAAAAATTCATAACTTCGTCAATTTTCAAGATATCAAGTCTAACTAAATTTTTTGTAAATGTTCTTAAAATTATCTAAAACTTTTGTATTTGCAAGTTTTTGATAGGACACACTTTTACCGATGAAAAAAATTAAAAACGAAAAGAAAAAGGGTGGTGAAAAAAGAAAAAAATCCATAACTCTGTCAATTTTTAAGCTATCAAATCTGATTAAATTTATTTTACATCTTCTCAAAAATATCTACAACTTTTATATTGACAAGTTTTTCATGGGACCAATTCGTACAGCAAAAAAAAAAAAAAAAAAAAAAAAAAAAAAAAAAAAAAAAAAATTAAACAAAAATAGGAGTTGGAGAAAAAACCTCAAATCCAAACTGCTTAAAATCTGACTCTATTTTTAAATTCATTTTTGATTTTAAATGCATTTAAATGGTATATCCTCTTATTTAGAAACTGTATAAAGTGACGCATTGGCTAATTTTCTGATAAAGATAGAATATATTTCAAAAAAGGCTACCAAAAAGGGTATTTTGAACAGAATTTCCCAAAGTCATTGGGACTGAAAATTTAAGGAAGTATTCAAATAAGAAACTGTGTTTTTTTCTCACTCGTTTTTAAATCCATTTTTGTTCTCGAACGCATCCAATTTACAGATCCTCTTATTTAGGAACTGTATAATGTGATGCATTGATCGGTTTTTGATAAAGACAGAATATATTTCGAAAAAGGCTGCCAAAAAGGGTATTTTGAACAGAATTTCCCGAAGTCATCGTGATTTGGAAATTTAAGGAAGTATTCACATAGCAAATTGCGTTTTTTATGACTCATTTTAAAATCCATTATCGCTCTCAAACGCATCCAATTTACAGATCCTCTTATTTAGGAACTATATACTGTGACGCATTGGCCAGTTTTTTGATAAAGATAGAATATATTTTTTAAAATGCTGTCAAAGTGAGTATTTCGCACAAAAATTTCCGAAGCAATCATGATTAAAGAATTAAGGATGTATTCAAACAACAAATTGGTTATTTTATGACTCATTTTTAAATTCAATTTTTTTCTCAAATGCATTCAACTGACAGTTTTTTGTTATTTAGGAACTATATAATGTACTGTTTTAATCGATTTTTTAATAAATTCAGAATTTATTTCAAAATATGTTGTCAAAATGGGCGTTTGAGCTGAATTTTTCTTAAGATGATTCTGATAAAACCAATTTTTGCAGAAAAGGGAAATTAAAAACTTTTCATAAACGGCCAGATAAAGTTATTAAACTGGGTTTATCTCTAATCATTTTTTTTTTTTTTTTTTTTTTTTTTTTTGTTGTTGAAATGAGCACTTTTTGAAATCTACCTCCGCCTATAGGCCCAGCCGACAGGGATTTTTTAAACTTAGAATAATTTTAATAGGTTTTTTCTTTTTTTATAATTATAAAATCTTGAGAAAGGATTTTCACCAATTAAAGCTTTTCCAGGCTCTCTTTTTAAAACCACCCATGACTTTGTTTCTGTACTTTTTATAATGGCAAATTTAAACTTCAAAAAAAAAAAAAAAAAAAAGTATTGCAGAATATTTGTGTGCCAAAAAACTTGAAAATATCTCTGATTACTATCTTAATCTAATGATAGCGATATTTCATTTCCTGGCTCCGTCCAGTTAAAAAATGTTTAAGATAACCCTTAGCAGAAAAATGTATAATGAATGTAATTCAAAATTTACAATTGTTTTGATTTTTTTTTTTCTCTCTTTCTTTTTTTTTTTTTTTTTTTTTTTTTTACATGGTATTACAGATCTATAGGGGCATTATGTCTCTACTGCATTTGCATATGTGTACGTCTACTAATTTTAAAAAATGATTTTCTTCTTGCATGTTTTGAATCCTATTAATAATGGCACCCTTTATTACTTGCCAGAAGTTTAGATGCACCCCTGCTTAGTAAAAGGTTGGACAGGCCTGGTATAAAATATTGCGAAATTTGTCAGTCAGTTATGTAATTTAAAGTTTGTTTAAATAAAAAAAAAGATTATGGGAATAATAGTGAACTTTTGGTCAGTGGGGGACCTCCCACCTTTGATGTTCTTTTGGGTAGGTTTTGAAAAGTTTTTGGTGTGAGTCCTGCCATCCCACTCCTAAATTGAAACCCTATTGAATATAAACATGTTCTTAAAAAATTTAACTATAAAAATAAATTTTGACAATAAAAATAAAATTTTTCTACTTTTTTTTTTTTTTTTTTTTCTCATTGTTTCAAAAATTCCTGAATTTGTGTTCTTTGTAATGGAATATTAAACTAGTATTTCTTTTGACCTTAAAAAAAAAAAAAAAAAAAAAAAAAAAAAAAGTTTAACTTTTTATGTAGTTTTATGACGTTTTTATTGTGGTATTTAAATAATTACATATTATTATTGTTATTATTTTAAATCTTTTTTTTAGGTTGTTGATTCTTGGAGTGGAATTCATCATCATCATAATCATCCTCATTCTGAACCACCTAGGAAATGTGCTTACAATGCAGAACTGTTTGAAAAAGTTTTGGAATGCCTCCATTTTGAGTATGTATTCTTTAAATATATGTATATGTATATATACATACTATATGTATGTTGCATTAATATTTTTTTTTTTTTTTTTTTTTTAAATTTTGTAATATGTATAGTTTTAAAAACAGGGTTCGTACAGACTCCTTGGACTCCTTGGAAAGTACTTAGAAATGAAAACATTCCCAAGTAGTACTTTAGAACTACTTAGATAAACAAAATACTCCCTAGAAACTTCTTAAATTGTATTACGGAACCAAAATGCGGTTGCACATGCACTGCGTCACGTGCATATTGCACGCGAGTAATGTTGCTCCCGAGAAGAAAAAAAAAAGAAACGCGATTGTAAAGCGCATGGTAAACCCTTTATGCACATCATTCATCAGAAGCACAACATTGACTGGTTGGGATCATACTAATAGCCACCAAAGTGATTTATTTTTCATGGCTGTAAGGGAAAGAAAAGTGAAAAGAATAATCCAGACACACGTCTAAGCTTCTAATTTCAAAAAGTGATTGCACTGTTTAACTCCTTCACAGCTAGATATATACAACTTTGATTTCTTCTTCATAATTCATCATACTCAATTTTGCTGAGAACGGTGTATTCAGGGGTGATTCTCGTACGAAAATATCGAAAATTTAAGGCATCCTCTGCCGAAAATTTGAAATTGGGTTATCAGTTCCGCTTAGTTGCCAACTTGTACAGTTTTATGCACGGAAAAAAAAAATCGCGGAGAAATGCAAATTTCATGAAAGGATTGCCGAAAAAGCACACATTTTGTCAATGTTTTTGTCAACGAACTTTGTCAAAAAATTGCTGAAAAACACGAATTTCCTGTGCGGATCGTGGTTAAAATGCAATTTCACCAAATATCGCAGATAAAACGCTAATTTTATTAAAAGATCGAGGGGAAAAATGCCGTTTTCGATAAAAAATCGCTTACAAATATTTTGTCAAAAGATCACTGAAAAAAAAATGCCGATTTTATCAAAAGATCACAGAAAAAATGCCGATTTTGTCAAAAGATCGTGAGGATAAAACGCCGTTTTCGAGAAAAGATCGTGTAAAAATGCAAATTTTGTCTAAGAATCATAAAAAAAACTTCGATTTCATAAAAATAAAACACTGGAAAACGCCGATTTCGTCAAAATATCACAGAAAACCCGCCGATTTCGACAAAAGATCGCAATAAATCGCTGATTTTGCTAAAATATCGCAGATAAATCACTGATTTCGTCTGAAGATCGCGGGAAAGCGCCGATTTAATCTAAAGATCGCGGATACCCCCCCATCCCTGCGGAATTGGGGCTGTGCAAGTACATGCCACGTGGATAACAACAAAAGTGGCAAGTCTGTAAAATGTTTTGGACTCCTTGGATTTTTTCTTCCGAACTCTGTATGAACCCTGTAAAAATAATTGACCCAAACTACTATTTTCTGCACTAAAGATGAGTTAAATAATTTTTATTTTTATTATTATTTTTTTCAATATATGAATAATTAATCAAAACAATTTTGATATGTTTTTTACCGAATTAATAAATGAAATTTTTGATGTGCTAATCACTAATCTGCAGTGCATTGTTTTACTTCTCCATTTTTCATTTCATTACATTTGTTTCATATCATGTTATTATTCTCAGAAAGTTTTGTTTTGTCTTCTATGTTGACATGAAAAAACAAAGAAATAAATAATTGTTTTGGAATTTTGCATTACTAAAGCATATATAAAATGATTTGGCTATTGTTTGAATAAATAAAATCTTCAAATAACAGATTTAAAGCAGATTTGCTAAATTTTTTTATGGGGGATAGGATTAGGTGCACAGATTACTCGATTGATCTAACCATATACCATGTGTTAGAATTCGAAAATAGGGTTAGTTTAAAAATTACTTACTAACCATGCAAGTCTTCATTTGCGGGTTGCATCTATGCGATGCGCGGAGCTTTGAATTAAAATCGAAAATCATCTGTTGAGATAAACTTATTCTAAGTTCAAATTCATCTAAAAGTCCATATATTATAAAAAATGTAGTTTAATTCCATCTAAAAGGCACATTCCTTCATTACATTCAGAGAACTCAATCGTTCTCACACACTTGTCAAAGTTCTTCGAAAGATAATAAATAAAATCAGACGATATTTTCATTTTCTTAATTTACGCGTTCAATTAGTTTCACTTCATTTCATTTTACAACATCCTCCCCCCTTTGAAACTTGGGGAGAGTTTCAAATACATAACAATTATTATTAAAAAGATCCAACCTCTTTGGAGCTTTTACACATCTTCCAGAAGAGGTATATTTCTTAAGTATGACACTATCAGGAGAAGACACATTTTCATGATCATCATGCTCACTGGAACTAGTTTTCTCTTCACCCGACGGTTTGGATGCAATTTCAATTATTTCATTCGAATATATTTCCAAAGGAAAGATGCGCTGCACCGGACGTAAAACCGTGCCGTGCTGAGTTTTCAACTTAACAGCACGAACTTTACCATCCCGTCCTGGAATTAAATGAATCACCTTTGCTAAAGGCCAAAATAAACGTTTTTTGTTATCATCCCCAACTAAGACTATTTCTCCCACTCGCGGTTCACGTGTATATTTTTCAGTATGTTTTTGAACTAATTCGCTGAGGTATTCTTTTCTAAAACGTTGCCTAAAATCGGTAAGAAGTTTAGCTCTGTAATTCAACCTTCTCCTTAAACTTTGAGAATCTAATTCGATAATATCCGAATTGCTGAAACTTCGGTTTTCAGTAAGAAACATAGCGGGTGTGAGAGGTACTAGCTCCAGTGGGTCCTCTGAGATATAGGTTAGAGGTCTGCAGTTAATCACAGATTCACAATCACATATAAGTGTATTCAATTCTTCATAAGTCAATACAGATCTACCTAAAGTACGTACTAACAATTCTTTTACAATGCGAACCAACCTTTCCCACCAGCCTCCCCACCAAGCTGCGGTGGGAGGTATAAATTTCCAAACAATTTTATGCGTCATTTTATCTTTTAAAATTTTATCCCAATTTAATTTTGAAAGTTCATTGGAAGCCCCCCTAAAGTTTGTTCCGTTATCACAGTAAATAGTGCTGGGCCTACCGCGTCTAGCTATAAAACGTCTAAGTGCTAGCAGGAAAGCATCAGAAGATAGCGAATTGACTAGTTCAAGGTGAACTGCGCGATAAACGGAACAAGTAAACAATGCTATCCAAACTTTCTCGCCATTTTTTAGAAATAAAGGCCCGGCTAAGTCTACTCCAATAATTTCAAAGACAGCACAATCTGTTACACGATCTGGTGGCAAAGGTGTTGGTTCGCTTGACAAAGACTTTACCTTAAAACGCTTACATGCAATACAGTCGTACAATACATTTTTAATAGTTCTTCTAGCTCTAACTATCCAAAATCTTTCTCTTATTAAAGATTGCATTGTTCTTATCCCTGCATGACAATTCTTTTGGTGTATTGATCTAATCAATAACTTAGTAAATTCACATTTACCTGGTAACAATATTGGATACAAAAATGATTCTCGGTCATTTCTTTCAGTTATTTTAGTTTTTATTCTTAAAATTCCATTATCATTTGTGAATGTTACAATATCATTTAATGACCTTTTATTATACAAATAACAGCTCTGAACTAAACGGATTAGATATTTTTCAGAATTTTCAATTTCATTTTGAGTAAGATTAGAATATTTACACTTATTAGAAACATTTCGGCAATTATTTACAAATCTCAGAATCCAAGCAAATATTCTTATCATCTTATCATAATTAGATATATTATCTAAGAGCCAAAGGGGTGTGTCTTTAGCTAGATCAATATTCGTAATTTCGATCTTTTTTCTTTCTAAATCAACATCTTTTGGCTGACAGTCAATCGCGCCAATTGGCCAACATTCAGGATTTTCTTTTAACCACTTAGGACCTTCCCACCATCGCGAATCAAGCATTTTCTGCGGAGAACATCCACGTGAAAGTATATCAGCTATATTCAAATTTCCTGGAACGTGCTTCCATGACTCTATATTGGACATCTGTCGAATTTCTTTGACACTGTTGCTCACGAAAACCGACCAATTCCCATGTTCCTTTATCCACCAAATTGCGGTAGTAGAATCTGACCAGAATGTGATTTTCAGACCTGGCATATTTATTGCCTTGATGATAGAACTCGCAAGTCGAGTACCTATACAACAAGCCATTAACTCTAAACGCGGCATGCTCAAAGTTTTGAGGGGAGCAACCCTAGACTTCGCTCTAACAAGCGTAACCTTGACTTCGGAATCAATTATTGATCTAGCGAAGACACATGCTGCATATGCCCCTTTACTCGCATCAACAAAAACATGAAGTTCAGATGAAGCATTAATTTCTAAGTATCGAGGTATAGCTACTTCTTTTAAAACATCAATATTCTTCAACCATTTCAAAAAAGCACTCACAATGTTACAAGGTAATTCTCGATCCCATGGAATTTTCTGTTTCCATGAGTCTTGTAGCAATAATTTTGGAAGCAATGTAGCAGGAGAGAATAAACCGATAGGATCAAAAATCTTTTGCACAATGCTCAAAATTAATCTCTTAGTAATTTTCCTTTCACACGTTAATGTTTCTAAATCTAAACAACATTTCAAAGAATCATTATCTAAATTCCAAATAATCCCCAAAACTGAAGTATCCCCAGAATATTTATCAACATTCTTGCAAGCTACATTGCTTTCAAAACAACGCAAATTGAAACACCCTTTAGACATTAATAACTTTGCATTTTCAATAAACATTTCAGCTTCATTAATGTTAGAAACACCTGATACACAATTATCTACATAAAATGAACACTTTAATTTTTCAGCAGTTTCCTTATATTCAGGAGGACTATTTTCTAAAAGATGCATTATAGATGCACTTAGTAAATAAGAGCTAGAAGAGACACCAAATACAACTCTACAATGTCTATAAATCAATTGTCCTTCATTACATGGGAAATAGAATCTAAGAAAATCTCTATCTTTAGGCATAACAGATAACATTAAATAAGCCTTTTCTATATCTGCAGTTATACCGATAGGATACATTCTAAAACGATCAAGAATATCAGGTATTAATTCTATAAGATTGATGCCTTTATACAAACATTCATTTAACGAGGGTTTCCCTTTCTCAGAAGCAGATGCATCAAATACAGGGCGTATTTTTGTGGTTTCCTTATCTAACCTGATAACGGGCCTATGCGGTAAATAATGACATTTATTACTTAATTCATTTTCTGGAACACGTTCAATAATATTCATTTTTTCCCAATTCTTAAATACTTCCTGATATTCATCGAAAAATCCCCCACATTTCAATTTATTGATCATTTTTTCATATCTCTTCCGAGCTAAAACTTTATTGTCGGGCAAATTCTTAAAATTACACTTCCATGGAAGCCCTACTTCATATCTGCCATCGGGAAGAATTTTCATTTTTTCTTTAAAATCGTTTAAATCAAAGTTTTCCCGCTTTTCAAAACTCTGAATGGGGTCAGAAATTCCTATGGTTTCAAGTTCCCATAATTCATTCAAAGGAATATTTCTAACGTGCATAGACAATGTTGTCAAAACGTTATGTTTCTTGCCACACGTTTGTTTCCCCATCACTGTCCAACCGAGCTTGGTTTCTATGGCAGTCAAATCGCAATTTAATTGAATTAAATTTCCTGTCAATAATTTTCCTATCATATCAGCCCCCACCAAAAGATCAATTTCAGATTCCTTACAAAAATCATCAGATAGATTTATTTTATTTCTTTTTAATTCATTTAATATTCTATAATCTTTAATTTTAGGTACAAATCCGCAAATCCTTTTTTCGGAAAATGCTTCAAAACAAAACGCATTATTTCCATCTAATTCACTGATTTCTACCGAAAACACATCATGTTTTTTAGGTTCCGTTTCATCCCCCCCGAACAGCGCGTGAATAATTATTTCTTTTCTTATAGGATGCATTTTCAGTGATTTCGTTATTCTCTCGCTTACGTAACTACTTTGGCTTGCTGAATCCAGCAGTGCGCTATAGGTGTAAATTAACGGTCGCCACTCGCCACGTGGTGATTAAAGTTGTAAAAGTGGCGATTAAAAATCGACAATCGATCGCCACCCTAGTCGCCACTCGGTGATTAAAAAATCTTATTTATTTGCTTTGTGAAATACAACTTTTTTCATGGATATATTCATGTCTACTTTGTTTGCATTTAATTTGTGAGTTGGTTGATTCGTTTAATTCAAAATCGGCCATCGATCGCTACCCTAGTCGCCACTCGGCGATTGTAAAAATCTTATTAATTTGCTTTGTGAAATACAGATTTTTTTTGCGGAATATTCATCTCTACATTGTTTGCAATCAGTGAATTGGTTAATTCTTTAAATTAAAAATCGGCCATCGATCGCCATCCTAGTCGCCACTCGGCGATTAAAAAATCTTATTAATTTGCTTTGTGAAATACAACTTTTTTCATGAATATATGCATCTCTACTTTGTTTGCATCTAATTAGTGAATTGGTTAATTCTTTCTTTCTATCGGATGCAAGCATATTTAGCAACTTTGTTGTATTTTCTGTTGAATTTTTTTTTATCATGAACTCTTTATTTGGATTATGTTTTTAAGAAATAGTTTTTTTTCTACAAAATATAGTCATCAATTTTAATTCCACATGCATTTCAAATAAATTATACCATTTTTTCCTCTGGATGCAAGGAGATTTTAAGGACATTGCTGTATCTTAAATCTTTCACTTTAACCATATGCTCACTTATTGTACCAGTAATAGTTGTCTGTTACAATTTTTTTTTAAATTTATGATTAAAGTTTGTCAAGAAAGATTGAAATATTATAGCCAATTACTTTAAAAATACAGGACTAAATTAGCACTCGCCACTTAGGCGAGTAATACTGCAAATTTAGCATCTGACTTTACTGCTACCAAGCAGACTTCCTCCACCTCACCAACACATTGGCACTCTCTGATTTTGTCTTAATAAGACATCCGGAGTTTTGAAATCTCAGCCAAAGCAAAGAATATTTGTATTTATCTGTACACTCGCAAAACCTAATAATTACCACCAATTTTAAGTAAGAATACAATATCGAAGAAAGATGGGAAATTATATTTAAATTAAAAATTTAAAAAGTACATAGTTTATCATAAATTTATCTGCAGTATTAATCACCAATTCATATTTTTCCATTCAGTGGAATGACAGTTTTATTTTTAACCAAATATGTGTAACTTTGTAACTCACTAGACGCTAAATAAATTTAAAAAAAAAGCCATTTTGACCTATTTTTAAAAAGTGGCTACTAACTTTTAAAAAGTGGCTACTAATGAAACTGGGTCTACCGGCCACTGGCTACTAATCGAATTTCCCAGTTTTCACCTATACAGTGCGCGTACGACTTTTTGGCAACCTTGCGATCGAATGCGCACGCCAAGCGTTTGCATATACACAACTTTATTTCTACTACAATTAGAAAGAGAATTTTCAGATTTCAAAGTATCATTTTGATTATTATTTATATTTTGTTCTGGACACATTATTTCAAAATGATGTTTATGGCAATAATTACACTTTAATTTATTTTTAATATTACAATTCTTACTCAGATGACCAGCTTTTTGCAAACAAGTGAAACAAATCCCCTTTTTTAACAAAATTTTTTGTTTTTCAATTAAAGACATTTTTTTAGCCCCAAAACATTTATTAGAGGGGTGAAACCTATCACAGAATATGCAATTGTTTTTCTTACCTTTATTTTCTATACTCACCAATGCAGATGCGGTAGCTGGATCAGGTTTGCTAATAATTTCAGATAAAATGTTCTTTTTTCTAACAATAGAATCAAAACCTTTTCTTGCTAAAAACACCATTTCATCTCCTTGAACTTCTTGGCGTAGAAAGTCCATCAGATTTTTTAAAGTCCTGGAATTCTCACTGGAATATGTATCGTGATTTCGACTTCTTTCCCAGGTCAAAAGAACTTCTTCAGGCAGGCAGCTCTCAACCAAGGGCATGAGAAAGTCTCCATACTTCTCTTGAGTTCTTCCCAAACTTTCTAAGGCACGAAGTTTGCTTTCTAATTCATCGTATAAAGAGGCTAAGTCAACTTTCATTTTAGGCGCAGTGGCATTTTTCATTACGAGGGTTAATAATTCCCTAACGTAAATTTGCACAAGAAGATCATCTCGTCCAAACCTCTGTTTTAATTGATCGATAGCCTTCGGATAATTTTCCGCGGTAGCTGGATAACTTGATATTAAACGCTCCGCTTTTGATTTCGATTCCATACATTGGAATAGGTACTGCATCTTGTCTTCAGCGGCAATAGAATCGTCTTCGTGTATTTTCTTGAACTGGCTCCAAAACGATAAAAATTCCTTTGGTTCGCCGTTAAACTTTTTCAGCTCGATCTCCGGTAATTTAAATTTGCGTTTTACTTCTTCGCCAGGAGATGAAGAAACCTGTATCTTTTCATCAATACGTGCACATATTTCTATATATTTTTCTCGATATTCTTCAGCACCTTCAAAATCTTCGGTAAACAATTTTTCGTCCTCATCTTGTAACAATATTTCCGAAATTTTACTTTGACAAGTGTCCATCCGTTGAAATTTATCAAACAGTTGAGTTTTCAAAATAGAAAGTTCTTTAATTTCACATGTTTCTTTAGTTAATTCAGTTTCAATTTTCTTAAACGTGAGAGTAAAAGCAGCTCTCAGTCCTTTTCTCTGAGTTTTCAAACTACTCAGATTCATTTTTTCATTTAAAATTAATTAAAATTCAAAAACTCCTGTCCCGCCGAGGGTACCAGAATGTTAGAATTCGAAAATAGGGTTAGTTTAAAAATTACTTACTAACCATGCAAGTCTTCATTTGCGGGTTGCATCTATGCGATGCGCGGAGCTTTGAATTAAAATCGAAAATCATCTGTTGAGATAAACTTATTCTAAGTTCAAATTCATCTAAAAGTCCATATATTATAAAAAATGTAGTTTAATTCCATCTAAAAGGCACATTCCTTCATTACATTCAGAGAACTCAATCGTTCTCACACACTTGTCAAAGTTCTTCGAAAGATAATAAATAAAATCAGACGATATTTTCATTTTCTTAATTTACGCGTTCAATTAGTTTCACTTCATTTCATTTTACAACACCATGTATTGGTTGTTTAATGACAGAAGTGTATAACCATAAAAGTTCAATATTGGCATAATAGACTTTAAATTTTCAATATGTTCTGCCAGATGGTCTTTTTTAAAGAGTGATGTTCTTGTATTTGTTTTTATTCAAAAACCAGTGTTACAAGTTAGAGTAGAACAGCAAAAGATATTATTTTATCAAATTCTGCTGTTCACTCTGAAGTAGCTAAAATAATGTCATAATATTTTTGACAAGGAACAGCAAAAGATGTTGCATTTTATACCTTTCTGAGACTAAACAATCAATTTGTTAATATATTTTTAAAAAGTACTTCACAAGTATGAATTGTAATCAGTTGGAGGAATAAAAAGAGTATTTTTTTTTTTTAAATTCTTTAGCGGGTTTACTATTATTGAAATGATAAAATACAGTTATAATTGCTTTATGTTGTCCTTTACTTCATGTTTTCAGAATTATGTAAAGCGGCTTTTTGCTGTTCTTTATTATCATAAAGTCATAGAGAATGACTTTATTATCATGAAGTCATTCTCTAATTAGCCATCATTATTAGACTCTCAAATTTTACCAAATAAAACTGATTGCTGCTGTGTATGTGCCTGACATTGGGCTTTGGGTTGCTAAGTTTCTGAATTGCTGACTAAATTCATTATAGGTATATATTCAAAGTCTTGGTATTCTTCACAAAATTTTCATATGATGACTGAGTATAAAAAAGTTAAATTTAAAGTAATCAGCAATCT
The DNA here is from genome assembly GCA_964019185.1 of Maratus speculifer. NCBI lineage: Eukaryota > Metazoa > Arthropoda > Arachnida > Araneae > Salticidae > Maratus > Maratus speculifer. The sequence goes on from OZ025296.1 coordinate 27,098,241, forward strand.
GTTTTTACTTTCTTTATAATTAACAAGTATAAAATATTGTTCTTGATTCGCAAAAATGGCGATTCTCTCTTTTTTCCCCCCTTTTTTCAGCCAGGTTAATTATGTAAAAAGCCAAATTATGTAAAAATTAAAATGAATGGACTGCAAACTTCTAGTAATTGACTGTACAATTCCTATCTTAATTTTTATTTTTAAAAAGCCCAATAAAAGAAGCTTATCTGCAAATGGGATGGCCACAGACCTTAAAAATATTTTTGCTGGAATTTTGTTGATATAGAATTATCATTGAATATCAGTGGAATTTCTTTCATTTTGGTTGTTTACTAAACATGGTAATATCTGAGAAAAATACAAAGTCAAGCAAAAACATTCAATTAATAAGTATTTTTATCTTTTTCGGGGATTTATTGATTTCTCAATAAATATTTTTTTCACCATTGGAAAATTGCCAATCTGTGTAAAGAGACTGTCTAACTTGCATCTTTCTATCCTATCTTTTTGTCTTAAATGTTGAATTTATGAGATAGCTAAGTACATCAAAATGCCCATCTGCTTTCTTCTAAATATTGTCGGAGTTTTCAAAATCACAGTTCCTCTAGTAGTTCATGTGGCTCCTCAAGAAATTTTCACAATGTACTATTTTTAGATTCTAGTTTAGTGAATACTAATTTTAGTACTACTAATATTATATTACCCATAATGAACATGTTACATTAAAATTGAAAATAAAACTTGCATATACATGATACATGGTAAATGTGCTGCAAAATCTTGAATTTGTCAATAAAATATAAATGTATTAATATAACTTATATTCATTCAAATGTGAAACAATTTTTTTTATTTTCATTTATACTTCTACAGTATTTTGTGCAAACAACAACAAAAAAGTTAAATTGCTTTTACCTTAGTTTTTTACATGATTTTGAACTTGCCTACTTAGGCATTGCTGCTACACTACATGGCCATTGATGACCGTCCACTTACAATTTTAGACATTTTGTTAAATATTGCAAAAAATTCATGAGGAATTATTCTGAAACTCTTAGTGTATAAATATAATAGTACAAGTCATACATTTCCATGAAGATTTTTTTCCGAAATTCCATATAAAAATTCCATACAAAATTCCATCCAAAAAAATTAAAAAAGAATGAATATCTTTTGGATGATAACCCTGTCAAAACTAATGTAACAAAAGCACTCAAACTGTAGATTATGATTAAGTGGGTTATTGTAATAAACTGTGTTCATTTTTATGCGAATATCATGTTTACTCGTCGAAAAATTAAGGTTCTTATAAAAATGGTCCCAAATTTTGCCACGTTTTTTGTTTATAATTTGCAGAGTTCTTAATATAAAGTAAATTCTTTTCTGAAAATATGACAAATAATATTGCACACAATACCCTGTAATCAGAATTAAAAACAAATAAAAATTGTATGATAAATGAGTAGGTTTACTCAATAATTTTTCACTGTGCATGCATCAATGATATCGAAATTTCATTTGCATATTATGTTAGCTAAGTATATACAGCAACAGTAAAAGTTTTAAAATCATAGCTTGGAAATTCTGAAAGTAATGTAATCATCTATAGAATAAGCATAAAATCTATTGTTTCCAAAATGAAGCAAAAAAAATGAGGGATTTTATTCAAATGTAGTAGTATATCCCATATTGTGTATTCTATATTGACACAAATCAATGAATATATGGATACAACTCCTCTTGTGTTTGCTTCATTTTGGGAATAACGAACTTTCAACTTATTCTATTGACAATTATTTTCAGAATTTTCAAGCTATGATTTTGCAACTTTCACAAAAGTTGCTGTATAGATTTAGCTAACACAATATGCAAATGGAATTTTGATATTGTTGACGCATGTGCAGTGAAAAATTCTTTAGTAAACCTACTCATTTTTCATACAATTTTCATTATTTTTTAAATTCTGATTACAGGATATTATGTGCCATGTTGTTTGTTAAATTTTCAGAAAACAATATTATTTTATTTTAAGATCTCTGCAAATTATAAGCAAATATCTTGGGAAAATTTGGGACTGTTTTTATAAAAACTTTAATTTCTCTATGAGTATACATGCTATTCAAATAAAAATGAACACAGTTTATTATAATAAGCCACTTAATCATAATCTGCAGTTTGAGTGCTTTTGCTACATTAGTTTTGACAGGGTTATCCAAAAAATACTCATTCTTCTTTAATTTGTTGACGGTCCCCTATGGAGTTTTGGGGGAAAATCTTCGCGGAAATGTATTATTATATTTATACACTAAGAGTTTTGGGATAATTCCTCATGTATTTTTCCAGATATTTAACAAAATGTCTAAAACTGCAAGTGGACGGTCATCAATGGCCATGTAGTGTATTTACAGTGCTCGACAGGTCATAATCGCTCTTGTAACTATGATTATTTTCAAGCAATAACCTTTATGGTAGCAAAATACTTATTATAAATTTATATTATTAATAATAACTATTGCAAATGTTGTTGATGCATAACCACAATTCTTTTTAAAAAAATAGTGGTAGCTAAAAATGATTGCAGTCTGCTCTATGTCAAAAATGCTTCTTGATAATGCCATTTTATATCATTACTGTCTTTTATATTAAACTTAACAAATGTATTGTACAGCAGAGCAAGTCCCCCCCTTTTTTTTTTTCATTTTTAGGGTTTTGTACATAAAGCAATCTTAATCCTTTTATCAAACTATAATTACCCCAAATGACCAGTAGATGGTGCCATTAAACAATTATTAAGAATCCCTCTTTTTAACAACATTTAACAAACTTTGATTTGAAAATATTGATCATTTTAATAAAATTACCATTTATTTACATTAATTTACATAAAATGTTTTGTGTAATATTGTTTTAATAATTTAATATTATTAAAAATATCTATTTTTAATTAATATAATAATTATATAAATATTTTGCTCTTATTATTCTCTTTTATCTTTACAATATATTTTCAACTGTATCCTATCTCTTAACTGTTAGTAAAATGAGCTTGCGTATTTGAATTTTATTCCCAATCATTGGCGATTGTATATTGTAAGTTTTTCTCATTTCTATTTCTATTTTTAACGGTGTAATATATGTCCTGTTTTTTCTTTTTATGGATACGATTAATCGGGCAATCTAAAAATCATATTTACAATTTTTTCCTGGTTTCTATTTAGAAATTAATCATCATTGATATGTGTACATGATATTGTCCTTGAGAATAAGCCACGTACCAAAATCTCCATTATTATTTGTTATTATTCCAATATTGCTAACTCCTCTTGCCATGTTAAAGTTTGTTTTATATTGGGTTACTTTATATTCATTGTTGTTATTGAATTGTAGTATTACATAATGGTTATATATATGTGTGTGTATATAATTTTGGTGCCCGGCTTACTGTAAAGTGCCAAATTTCATTATTACAGATTTTTATGTACCACTACATTTTTTAAACATGAATAGAACATATACAATATTTTGTTTTAAATTTCCTTGTGATGCTGGACATTTAAAAATAAGGTTATTTTTCTATTGTCCGCCAACCACTTTTCATAAATAAAATTATCGCTAAACTATAATAGGCAACAAATAAATTGAAAAATGTTTCTATTGGAATCTCAAAAAATTATAGAATTCAAAAATGTCCTGTGACAAACCATCAATAACTTTAAATAAAAAATATTCTCCAATATTTAAATATTTAGATTATTTTTCTAATTATTGGCTGGTGAATGCAATGATATCAGTTCAATCTGTTTTAGTGTCCATAAATATGCATTGTTATATTTTTCTATGCTTTTCTCTTTTAATATCATAATATCGCAAATTGAGGACTTAATTGTTATTTTAATGAACAAAATAATTAATAAATCTCTAAAACATCATTAAAAGTGCTGATAAATTATGAATTAAAAATCATTTTATAACAAACACTATAACACATCTGATGTCAAGTTAATGTGATGCTATACCTTGCATTTTTGGTATCAAATTATATAGTTTAAAAATAGTGTTTTTTTTTTTTTCTTTTAATGTTAAAGGGTTGATAAAGTAATTGAAAAGTGCCAAAATTAGTACTAAAAGCAAGATTATTACATAATTTAAACTGATACCAAGAAAATATAGTATTTTCCCCTTTAACCCATTTCCCTACATACAACCTAAATAATTAAAATTTCTTTTTTGATTTATATAATCTAAAAGAAATGAAAAGAGCAGTTTGAAATTTTCATTGCACCAAATTAGGAAATATTGGACTTTATTTGCTCAAATGTCATGTAATGTTGTATGTTTTTTATTATATTTCAAATAAAAGCCAGGATGTCTGCATATTATTTGAATATGCTAATGATAGATGTATGTGCTTATTAATAATTTTGTTGTTTTACTATTTTAGAGGCATGACACCATCTGAAGCTAGAATTATTGCTGTTGCTCTTAATGATGATAAAGTTTTTGAAAACATTTTACGAAATACTGAGGCTGAACCAGAAGTAAATAATTATTTTACTCAAGTTCTTGGAAATTTTCATTATACTAAAGTGTATGAAAACATTTTGCGAAGTGTTCTAGTTAGATCAGAAGTAAATAATCATTATTTTATTGTTTTAGATGGATTTAAAAAATATATAACTATGCTTTAGCATGGGAAATTAGTAGCATGCTAGATTTAGAAATTTATGAGCATGCATGGTTTTAGAATTTGGATTTTAGATGACACAGATTTGTAGCATGGCTTAAGATTTCAAGTTGATTTGTAGCATGGCTGTAGCATGACAAATACCTGTAATCCAGAAATAATTATATCATGTTTTATTTGTTTTAGCTTTATTCTATTAAAAAAGAATGTCTATTTTATTTTAATGTAACAATGTAATAGACAAAATATAAAATTTATCTCATAATTTCAATTAGATTTTGATTTCAGGTATGCAAGTGTTTTACTTTTTTCATTTTTAGCTATTTTTTAAAAAAATACTTATCACCTTTACTCATTTTCTTTAATACTTGTCACTTATAATCACTATTCTTTTTAAAGTCACTTCTTATCAGAAGATGTGATTTAGCCTATTGCAGCTGATAAATCCCCAAATATTTTTAATGACTCATACAATTGCATATGAATTAAAGCTGCAGTGAATTTACTTATGTGTCAGTATACGCTCAGCAAAATATGCCAAATGGCTACAAAACTACTACGCCTATGAAACGTTTTAAAGGTTAAGAATTTGGAAATAAATTATTTTAAAAAAATTAAGAATGAAATATATTTTTTTATTTACTTTTCTAAATTAATAGTTTAAGATTAACTAATTTACAATTATACATTAAGAAATCCATTTAGAATCCTAAAAAGAAATTTTTTTTTCTTTGTTGTAAATCTATTTTTAAAGCGAAACAGGCCAAAAATTCTACATATTTTAAATAATTCACACATTTGCATTTTCTGCCAAGCATAAAATAAACATGAATTGTGATAAAAAAATTAAGCATGATTTTCAAAATGAACATTGAATGTTTATAAAAGAGTTTTTTTTTAAACTATTTTAATTTTTACATTTATTTAATTATTATTTCAAAATTGTAGGCCTAAAAAGCAAGTTGCACATTATATACGGAATGTTTCCATGGAACCATGTTGAAACTCTGCAGACTTGACTTTTAGGTGATTACCTAAAAATTGCGATAAAATTATGTAGACATAGAACTATTAATTACAAGAAATACATAAGTGTACTTTTCATTTTCCTCTTCTGTTAATGTATGCAAGCTTTACTAATATCAAAGTTTCCAACTGTAGCTCTGTTACCATTTTGATATTGCAAAAATTGAAGTTTGAAAACATCTGTAATTTGATCACTTTCCCACCATAATTACACATTTTTTAAAAATAAAATAAATGTAAATTTTCAATATAGAACATTACTTTTTGATTACCAAATTATTAAAATTATGAATAATTTAATTTTGTTAAATGTGAACTAAATACACAATTTTTTAATTGGAGATTTATTTATTTAAGGACATGAGTTTCAAAACTTGCCTTATTCAGAAAATCAAATTTTGGGAAATCATGAAAAATCCCTAACTGCAGTTATTGTTTTTCATTGTAAACCAAAAATTTGCAATGGCAGGAATACGGTATAAAACTAATTTTTGTTATTTTTGAGTTTTTTCATTGCACATTTTCTAATAGAATTAGATTGATAGAGAAAACATGATTTTTTAAATTTTGGATAAAGTGAAATTTGAAACTCATGCCCTCATTTATTTAAATTTGTGCGTGTGCATAGATGCATGAGGATTTCTATATATCTTTTAGATTCCCAATTTCCTGCTGGTATTTAAATTGGTACGGTAAGCATTATACTAGAAATGTAACCCTCTCTTTTTATAATAGGAAGTGTATTAATTATACAGTGGTGGTCAGAATTATAAGAACAATTGAAAATTGCACAGAAAAAAAATATTTCTGAGCTACATAAAGTGAAATTTATACACTAAACGCTTTTCTATGCTAGAAATCATTGTAGAATGCAAAACATTGAAAAATGCAAAATAGGAATGTTTTGTCTCAAATAACAAAATATGTCATTGTAAAAATTGGACAACATTATAAAGACAATGAATGTTTTGCCTAAATTCCATGATAATTAGTAATATCCCCGCTTCTTCTCAATCACTTTTATCAGTCTTGACGTCATGGACTTAAGAACGTTCTTGGAAGATTTTGAGTGATCTTTTTTTATGGAAGACATAAGTTCTTGCTTGTTTTGAGATTATATACCATTTTCGCATATTTTGTGTGCCAGAATATCCAACATTTTCCATTGGATTCAGATCAGGACTTCTGGCCGGCCAATCAAGTAGTTTCACAGAATTAGCATTATACCACGAGTTTGAAGCTTGGGAAACATGAGCCGAGGCATTGTTCTGCTAGAAAAAATAGCCTGCAATCGCTATTAACGGTGCTTCTGGTAAAAAATTGTCGCCCAGTACATCAATGTAACTCTCAGAATTTCTCTTACCCTGCGCAAAAACTATTGGAGTAGTTCTACCAGTTGTGAAACCTCCCCAGACCGTTACTGAATCACTTCCAAATACATGTTTTAAGAAAATCGGTTTTTCTCTATGGAGATCATACTAGAAGTTGCAAAAACAATCTAGTCTATCCAAATTAATCTTTTTCCCATCGGAAAATACAGAATCCCACTTTTTCCCCCCATAGTATTGCAGTTTTTAATAAAAACTATCCTCAGTCATTCATGAACTTTTGTAAGATGCAGTCTTGACATATGTTTACTATTGCAAACCTTTTTCTTTCTTTTTGTAAAACACGTCAAACAGTTTGAGAACTTGTATTCTAAGTTCCAGACATGGTTTTTTCCAATTTTTTGTCGCAAGCTCGTCTTATTATCATTCTTTTCCCCCATACAGAAACCGGAGATAGCCTGCTTGTATGTCTTTGCCGTACATATTTATCGAAATTTTAAAGATAATTGTAAATAACCATTCTTGATCTGTTAAACTTTGTAGCAATTTAGCATACAGAAAGTCCAGAATTTTGAAATGCATCCATTTTTCCTTTCTGAAACTCCTTGCGGCATGATTGAAAAACAGAATAATACGATCCCAAACGCTTACTATGCATTTATATCGTCTGAAAGTTCTGTGTGCAGAACTAAAAACATGCAAATTTTACTTTTTAGAACACACAAATGCAGTTGTTCTTATAATTTTGTCCAAAACCAATGGCTGTAAAAAATTCTAATACATTTTATGAATATGAATTTACCACATATTTCCATAAAAACATACAAAAATAATCTTCATTTTTCATTGATTTCCAGCCATTAAATTTACATAACTCTCCCACCAAATATAAACAAGATATGGGAATTTTTGCCTTGTCCTTATAATTATAACCACCACTGTACATGAGTAAGTACTGTAATGTAATGATATTAAAATTGTGGCTCTGGAACTCCTGTCATTTCTTTGTGTCTTATGTTCAATCTGAACTATAATCATTCAATGAACAACAACGAAAACAATGTATTTTATGTACATAACTTAATTTGCAAGTTGATTGATAAAAAGGGAAAAATCAGATACCATTCACATAACTTTTTGTTACTTTTGTCTTTTTGTTATTTTCCTTGCATTTTTTTTAAAAAACATTATTTCAGTAGCATGCCTGTCTCATGATATCTTCTTTCTGTTTTGTTGTGTATTAGAAGTAGCTTATATTTGTATAAATTTATTTTTTTAAGTTTTATATCATTATAGTTTTATAATACATAAAATTGTATCATTGCTATGTAACATATACAATGTTATTAAAAGTATAGGTTATTTAAATCATTTAAGCTTCATGTTTCATTAAACTTTTTTCTATATTTAAATGTTAAAATTAATCATAATAACTCATAATAATATATCAAATTAATTAATAATCATATAATCAGTACATGTTTTTTTGTAATAGTTATATTACTTATATTGTATTAAAAATATTGATTTTTAGGGCCATTTCTGTTAATTTGGTGCCAGTGATAAATCATAAAATTTTTTTTCACTCACAAGGCAGTCAGTTCCCATCATGTACTTCTATTTTCTTATAATTTCTAGATGTGTGTGTTACAAATGCTGTTTTGATGTTTTAAATTAAATGTATTCATTTTATATTTTAATTTAATATTCAAAAAATGTTTTTTTCTGTATTTAAATAAAATAAATGAATTTTATGTAATTTGCCTTTCAGTTGTGTTTGTATTGGTGTTGATGTGAGTGTTTTAGCTCTTTAACCCATGGTCATTTGTTGACCATGATCGTAACCCATCATTAAAATAATTTCAAAGTGCAGGAAAGTGCATTTTTTAACAAAATTAATACTCTATCAAAAAGGATTTTCTTGTGTCATTTGAAAGTTTTTATTTCCACAACATAACAAAAATTAATAAAATAATTTTCCACCAATTTCTACACTGGTAGGTGTGGTGGTTACTCCATACCCCCCCATAGATTTAATTTAATTCAATTTTTATTAGTCATTTTATTTCCTATTACCTTCCTTTTTATTAATGTTCTCAATTTAAATTTAATTTCGGTTTCGCTTATTTTCATTTCGTCGCCTGTAATGTTTTCTTTCTTACTTAGCTTTCGAATGTTCCAAGCCGGTAAAATTCTGTTTGAAATCATTCCTTCCGGTTTAAAATTTGTTCGAGAACATTCTCGCTAGTTCTTTTGGGTGGAACTTCCGTTTATTCGGACACACCCCTAGCCTATCAAATTAAATTTCACAGGTGACGTATTTCAAGCCGTTAAGTACATGGCCACCGGCTTTGGCCTCCCCTCTTAAGATGGTTATCAATTTTATTCTTATTAGTTACATATCTTTTCATACTGTATATTGTAATTTGGCTTATTTTTTCCTCACCCCCTCTTTTGCTCTCTGCCAAATTGGCGTATTTTGCATTTACAATAACCCTTTCTCTTTTTCCCCTGGGCTCGCGGCCACCTGCGTGAGTTGCGCCGATAGACACCTGCTGTGATGGATGCAGTCGCATGATTGAAAGTTTTTAGTGTAATTTCGGGGCAGAGGTGCTCCCCCGTTAACGAAGGATGGAACGTTTTTTTTTTTTTTTGTTATGTTGATATTATTACGATACTGATTTTTAAGTGCGGCAAAGAAAAAGTGCTGCCCTCAAAATGCATCTAGGAAAGTGATGTTGATTTCTGTTAAGCAGCGAGGAGCAAACCTTTTGTTTCAAAGGATCCTGAAAGTATTTTTGTTGTGTACTCTGTTTGGATATGCGTATTAAATGAGGTGACGTCGTGAAGCCTTTTATGTGTTGCTCTATTGATGCCACTTTTAACTAAAGAAGGTTGTCGACATGTTTATTCTAAATAGTTTTATTCTTCATCTTTTCGTCCAAAATTTTCGTCAAATATTTATGTGATCAATTCTTCAATTGTGCTTTTATATGTTCTCAATCCTCTGAAAAAACAAGCAGAGATGAAGAACGTGTGCTTTAAGAGGTGAACATTTTTTCTTTCATCAAATGAAGATATTTGATTTTCATAAAGTTTTTACTTCATTATTTTGCCCAATTTTATATATATAATTTTTGAATACCCAAGGGGCGTTATGAAGAAAATATTGGTTTGTATCTATGCAATATGAAGTATAATACATTTTGTTTTTTTTTTTGAAAGTTCATATTATGAAAGTTGCTCTTTTTCAAGAAGAAATAATATTATATTCTCCTTTTATGTCATGAGAAGATTTATAATTTACATCCTGTTGAGATATCTAAAATATATTATTGACAAAGAATTTTTATTGCTTGGAGATAGCAATTGTTGTGATTAGCATATATTATGATATGGTTTTTTATGAAAAGAGAGATTAATATGTACGAGTCAAAAATAATATAATTATGTGAAGAAATATTTATTCATGAAAAAAAGTAAACAAGTTCTTCATGAAATAAAAATAGTTTTCTTCAAAATTGGTGTGCATAATAATTTCTTGTGCCTATTGTATGGATTTATTTGTCATCAACAGTCAAGGACTTGACAGGTAACTTTTTTTTTACCTTTTCAATTTTATATTTTTTAACTTTATGTTTGACATTTTATGTCATCATGGATAAAGATATTTCTATTGTTCTAAAGAAGTAAGGATGGTCACTTGGGTCGTTTGCAGGCCCCCATTCTCCGCGATGTGCTGTCATTATCACGATCATTTATTTGGCCTAATTGTGGGTAGAGGCAAATAAAAAGTGCTTTTTTTTTTTTCCACTTTCAAGTAAACATAACATTATATTTCCTTTGATGCCCTGACCAAAGCGTCAGCTCAAACATAACACTTAGTTTCCTGTGGTGCCGTCACCAAAGCGTATCCAACATTCCATGACCATCCATTTTTCCTTTGCCACCATCATATTTTTGTTATATTTATACATATTGTCGTCATTATCTTCAGTTAATTCTTCATTATTTTTCAAGTTATTTTCTTCATACATTAATATTATTAATTATATTATTATTGAGAGTGGTGCAGTAATTAATTGCAACATATTGATTCTATACTGAAATAATATTTTTCTGGAGCAGTGCATGATATATATATAACATAATTTTTCCATATATATTTTTTCTTGTCTTGCTATATTTTGCAACTAATATATATATGCATTATTTAACGGAGGTACTGGTAAAAATTATTGTTCATGCTAAGATAAATTATTCTTCTTGTCATACATATAATAATTTATGTTTTGAGCCATATTATATATAAATATTTACATAAAATATTTGGGTCTTATATTCTTCATATGATACTAATATGTTAGTATACGTTTTCTTCTTTTTTTTTAATATATAAAAATGGTTTATGACGTATATGAAAGTCATCAATATTTTAAATAACGAGTCAATTTATATATATATTATTCATCACAAGACCAGTCAATAACCAAATTTATCATGTCATATATTGAGCTCTTATATTAAATTTTTCATCATGCCTCCAAAAGCCAAACTAAATATTGCAATCCAACCTTTCGACGGTAACCCTCAGACTGTAGAATTTTTCTTCGATCAATTATCTGACTTACAGGAACTAAATAACTTTACAGACAAGGAACTTTTTGTTCTCTTTAAATCAAAACTTGAGGGCACCGCCTTACTCTTCTTTCTGGAAACTCAGTCACAGCTCAAGAACTCTAATTTTAGTGAAATTCGAAAGGCATTTATAGACTATTTCTTACCCACAAAAAAGTCTGTTTCTCTAAAATCTTTACAGAACTTGACCTTAGATTCAAATGAATCAGTTAAAAATTTTGCTTTTCGGTTGGATAAACAACTTCGACTTGCTTATCCAAAATTGGATCTTTCTGCTCTTAATTCATTAAAGTTTACTCATTTTCTTGAGGCTTTACCTAAGCAAATCAAACGTAAAATCTTAGAAGAAAATATTACGTCCTTCGAATTAGCTCTTGAACGAGCAACTTTTCTTCAAAATGTTTATGACTCTCCCCCTAAAAAATCTTATGAAAATTTTAATCAAGCCTATTGTATCGATTCTGAAGATGTCCACGATAATTCTAGTAATACTCTTCATAAAACTCCTATAAAGCATACGAAGGATAAAATTTATCACAATTCTCAAACCAACTACTCTCCTTTACAAACTCAAAAGGACAGTTCTCATACTTCTCGTAATTTTCAAAGAAGACCTAGGACATTTTCGCCTTCTCCACCGAGACAAGAGGCTACAAATAAACGTAACAATAATTTTCGTCATCAAAACTTTCACCGGAAACGTCCTTATCAACCAACCTTTGACAAATATTCTCACAAAAAAAATTCTACATCCTTTTATCACAGACGAGATGTTGTGCAGTGTGCGTTCTGTGGGAAATTTAATCATCGTATGGACTCATGCTACAAATTCAAAAACATTATTGGTAATTCTAATCAAAACTCTTCAACTCAGGTTTCGTCTCACCCTTACAGAAAGAAAAGCCACACCTCTTCTTCTTCTGAAAATAACAATGTTTATCATTTAAACAAATAAGGGAGACTGGTTCTACTGACCGCCTTCTCTCCCGTAATTCTCATTCAGGGTCAGTACACTTTGACAACAACAACAAACATCAACAATTGGACAAACGCTCGTCAGTCACTTTAGTGTCATCCACAGCTGTCCAAACTTCTCCTATGACATCTAAATTTAACAAATCTTCTTGTTCATATAATTCTTTGCCTTCCAAACAAAATTTTAAAATTAACGATGACATACAAGAAAATCATGTCATATGCAGTTCTTTTAACAACTCTTATGTTCTTCCATGCATCCTAATAAATGTTCAACATAATGAAATCGCCACATTAATAGATACTGGATCAAGTTTATCTCTCTTGGATGAAGAATGCTTTAATAGCATTAAATCCAGGCTTCATTACAAATTTTTATCCAGAAATGTATCAGTTTCCACCATAAATTCTAAGGTCTTCTTCAAAGGATGCATAGAGATAGCTTTTAAGATTGATAAATATTTTTTTCATCATGTATTTTACCTTACAAAAATTCAAAATGTTCACTTTCAAGCCATACTTGGCTTTGAGTTTATTAACAAGCATTCTATTACTATTTCTCCAAGTTTTAAGTCTATCCTAATTAAGGACAAACACATTCCTTTTCAAAGTTATAATGAATCTCCTACTTGCTATTTTATGAATTCTGAATATAATTATGTGAATTCAAATGTACCATATTCTCTCGATGCACACAAAATGTCTTACTATGAACAATCTATGTCAAATAATCTAACGAGTGATACTTACATTGATAATACTTGTGCAAATTATGATAATTCAAGTTTACAGTTGTTCAATAATTATACAACCTATCCTTATAATTATAATGTTCAAAATAATGGTTTGTTTACAAATAATATGGCTCATTCTGCTATGAATTTTCATAATCCTTATATTGATGGTCATTCTACTTATTTTTCTAATTATTTTCCAACTGATTATGCTAATGTGGTGAATTATGTGTCTACTAATGATAATAATATTCCTAGCAAGAATTTCTCAGCTGAGAATACTAATGATGGTAACTATTTTGGTGAAAAGCAAACTCATTTAAGTATTGGTGACAAAGTTTTGGTGAGTTCCAACATGGTACAATTACTCAATAGAGAAGTAATACCTCCTAATTCATTTGTTTATTTACATGTTAAGTATCTCAATCCTCCATCTGAATATTTTGTTTTCAAACCAAATTTAAAAAATAAAGGTCTTATATTACATGAATCATTGCACTCAAAATCTTCCATTCAAAATGATTTATTTTTGGTTGTATGTCAGAATGTTTCAAAGCTCGATATTCATTTAAATAAAAATTCAATTATTGGTGAATGTATCAATGTAGATGAAAAAGATATTGAAGAATACTCTTTTGATTTAGAATTTGAAAACGAATATTGTACTTTAATTTTGCCATCTGAAGAGATTAAGAGAAAACGTATTCAAGAATTATCTCCAAATGACTTTGATCTTAAACATTTACCTCCTCATGAAAGGGAAGCTTTAACAAAATTATTATGTAGTAAAGCGCTTGCCTTTTCGAAATCTCTTGACACTTTAGGTCATACTGACCTGGTCAATCCTCAGTTTACCATGTTAAATTCTCATCCAGTAAAAACATTACCTTTTCCTGTACCTCAAGCACTCGAGCAAGAAGCTCTTGACCAAATTAATCAAATGTTGAACGCTGGTATTATTGAGAGGTCAAATTCATCTTGGGCGTGTCCCATGCTTCTTGTTAAAAAAAAGAGAACTGATATGTCTAAGCCTCAAAAGTATCGTTTGGCTCTTGATTTAAGATTGTTAAATTCGATTATAATCCCATCATCATATCCTCTTCCTAGAATTCAAAATCTATTGGTGCAGTTGTCAAAATTTAAATATTATACCACTCTTGACTTACCCTCTGCATATTGGCAGATTGCTGTACCTAAAGATATGCAAGATAAACTTAGTTTTACTACTCCATGGGGAATTTTTACCTATTTGCGTCTAGTATTTGGCCTGAAGACGGCCGCCAGCACTTTCCAACAGTTAATCGACTCTGTTATTCAATTATCTCAAATTGATTCCTGTTATGCATATCAAGACGATATTGTAGTGGGTGCTAATTCATTTGAAGAAATGTCCATGAAACTCACAAAGCTATTAGACACTCTCATTGCTAATAACATTACTCTGTCTCCTGAAAAATGTGCATTTATGCAAACAAGCATTAACTTTTTGGGTTTCCAACTCACAGATCATAAAATTCTTCCTATTACAAGTAATATTTTAAAAATTACCTCCTTTCCAAAGCCTAAAACCAAGAGGCAAACAAAGAGTTTTATCGGCTTGTGTTCATTTTATAGATCAATTATACCTAATTTTTCTAAATTGATTGCTCCTCTCATCGAAGTCACCAAACCTAAAAATAAGTTTTCTTGGAAATCTGAACAAGAAAATGCATTTAAAGAATTACAGGACATTTTCTTTCATAAACCTATGCTCAATCTTCCTATCTGGAATGAAACATTTTATGTTAATACAGATGCCTCAAAAACAGCAATATCAGCTGTTCTTATGCAGAAATTTGATGGTGAACTAAAACCTATCTCCTATTATTCTAAAACTCTATCTCAATCAGAAAGACACTACCCTGCCATCAAATTGGAACTTTATGCCATTTACAAAGGCATAACTGCTTTTAAATACTATATTTTTGGTCGACCCTTTATTCTACTATCTGAGGCCAAACCACTTAATAATTATAAAAAAGCTACATCACCTGCTGATATTACTACTCGTTGGATGTTAGAACTGTCAGAATACTCGTACACATTCCAACATGTTCCAGGCAAAGAAAATGTCTTGGCAGATTTTCTGAGTAGAACTCCTCACATTCCTACTGAAGATCTCAATAATAATCCAGATCTTATTTCTTCACAAGAACCTCTACCTGTTGTTGATAATCAAAACGATTTACATAATGACATTCCTCACTTTCCATGTGGTTTAGTTGACAAAATCCACCATACATGTCATCTTCAAAGTGACTCTTCACCTCCAAATAATGATAATAATCAAGATCCATTATTAGAAATTCTTGATCACACCATCTTCTCTGAACAACAAAAGGACCCAAAAATCAAACAAATTTATGAAGACCTTAAAAATAATAAAAAATCTAAAAGTTTAAATGGCTACTATATTAATCCAAGTAATGAGTTACTTTGCTATAATGGTCATTTCTCTTCAGAAGATATCGAGCTACACAAAGCTGTTTTACCTCTATCACTTCGAGCAAAGGCCTTAAGAATTGCTCATATTACTCATACTGGAATTCATAAAACCATTGTTAATTTAAAGAAAAGATTTACCTGGAAAACCCTTGTTTCAGATACCATTAATTATGTCAACTCTTGTGAAATTTGTTTAATAAATAAGAATCATAAAAAAAACACTGCTCCATACCTACCTGCACCACTCCCAACAGCTCCCAATCAAAAGGTCTCTATGGATTTACTCGGCCCATTGAGAAATCGTCAATATGTGTTGACCATGATAGACCATTTTTCTCGTCATTTAGAATTATATGCCTTGAATAATATCAGTGCTGAGTCAGTGACAAAGGCTTTATTGCATTATATTTCCACTCATGGAAAACCTGAATTAACTCTTACTGATCATGGTTCTCAATTTACTAGTGATATGTTTGCATATTTTAACAAAAAGCTTGGCATTAAGTTGGAACATAGTTCTGTAGCCCATCCCCAAGCTAACGGTTTAAGTGAACGTGTCAATTCTCAAATAAAATCGTCTGTGAACACAATGGCTTCACAAGGATGTGATGTACCCACTGCTCTAAAAATTCATCAATCCATATATAACGCTACACCTCATCCAGCTACAAAGTTCTCCCCAAATCTTCTTCATTTTGGCAGAGAAATAAATGATATTTATTCCAATTATAAATCTCAAGTTTCATGGAAAATTCTCAACACTGCATATGAAATTCATAAATTGATGGATGTTATTGAAAAAATATACTATCAAGCTTACAAGAATAACGAATCATCCAGACAAAAGGTGTACCAAAAATCCAGAGAAAAATTAAAGTTTTCCAACAACAAAGATACAAGGCCCATACGTGGTCAAGAAAATAATTTCTCCTGTGCTCATTCAAATTCAAGATCCCAATAATAGTCATGCTTCACCAATGTTGATTCACACTAATCGAATCTTGAAGCTTCAAAAGAGAAATGAAGCACTGCAACATCCTTCAGTTTCTTCAAAAGGTGCATCACATGATCAACCAGCTGTTGATAATGCATCCTCCACTCCTGTGAGACAACACTCTTCTATTCAAGTTTCAAATCATGATGCAGCTTGTAATACTTCTCCTCAAATTCTTTCTTCTTCTAAATGCCAGCAAACATCTTCATGTTCCAGTAAATCGGTACTGTCACAAGCTCCTCCTGATAGCACTCATACTGGTGCTAAAAACAAATCCACTCAATATAGAAGTTATGATCTTCGTCCTCGCAATCATAAACTACATAAAAAATAGACTAACTCTCTTTTTCCTTTTACAGGATGACTTTTGCTTTGTAATATATTCAGTCGAAGCTAGCCGCACTGATAGTCCAGCAAGAAGAATCGCTATGTAATTTTTTTTTTTTTCTCTTTTCTCCAGGCTGCAGGCAGCTGTTATTATTTTTTTTTTTCATTTTATTTAAGTCTTCTTCTCCCTGGTACAACTCAACGGTCATCCTCGGGATGTATGTATGAATTTTAATAGTTTTATTAGTTACTGCATTTATCTATAAGTCATAATTTTTACAATATATACATATAATCTCATGTATGCCATACTTTTAAATTTTATAAAGTCTTTAATTACAATAGTTGATAAAAAAAATTGAGAAAGAATTTGTCTTTGTTAGAATATGATGTCAGTATTTAAAGTGATTTTTGACAAATGTGCATTATAATAAGAAAAGTGAAATTGTAATTGATATAAGGTAAACATAAAAATGAGTACTCATCAAATTATTTTCTCTATTGTGTCTCCTCTTTACAATGCATGCATGTTTTAACATTTAACCTCTTTAAAAAAAAAAAAAAGAGAAAAGAAAGTGCATGATAAACTTATATATACTAATATTTCTTCTCTTCTTGGTGAAATATAGAAAGTGAATGACTCACCATAAGTAGTATATAATATTTTTTTTTGTATACTTTTGAGTGTTTATACTTTGGATCCAAAGATGTTTCACGAGTCATTATATATATTTATATAAAGCAAATTCTTGATTTATGACAAATGCAAAAGTGATCACTTACTTAATTTTTTTTTAAAAAATGTTTGAAAATTACAAGTAAATATGTTCTGGATATCTTCTATATAGAAATTTTGACACAATTGATTTTTCTTTGTAGGTTGACATTATCAAGTCATATATAAGATTGACATATTCATATAAGTTTCTTCCTTTTTTTCAGAATATTAAACATCTTATGTTTTATGTTTATTTTGAATGAAGTATAGTATTAAAGGTATTTATGCAATTATTGTCAATTTATATTGAAAATGTTTAAGAATATTCCTTTATGAGAGTGTAAAAATTCTCTCTTTGAAAATTATTATATTCACTTTGAAGATATTTTTATTGGAAAATAATATCATGCTTTTATTACCATTCTTTTTGCAACTTATTATTTTATTTTCTGCGAAAATGTGTTTTTGAATAATACTAAGGTTATTCATTTAAGATTTATTGAAAGCTTAAAAGGCTATATGGTGATATAAGTAAATATTTTTTATGAGAGCCTAACTAATCTCTCTGCACCATTTATATATATATTTTTTATTGTTCAATTTTCAACTTACAAATTCATTCAATTTATTATGTGTTATTTGAAACCATATATGTTATATATAGTTATAACATGATTCATATACAGTTATAGTATGTTTCCATTTTGTTGACAACTAAGAAAATAGATATACATATTATTGTATAATCAAATATTTTGACATATGCTAAAAGCATTCTACTGTTATAGTGCATTTTGCACAGCCTAACAAGAGACTCGTTAAAGTTAAGGACTGTTGCACATAGACATAGACTTTAAATTTTTTTTGATATATATGATAGATACTTCTGGAAGAAACTTTATATACCTTTCATGTTAACATTTACTACAGTTGGTATATTTTCATAAGGATTACTATCATAACAGTAATTATTTTTTTATTATTTAAATATCATGTACAACAATTATGTATATTTTTATAACTATTTCTGATATTTATTGTGTGTAATTATTTAGTATATTTGTACATGTGTTAGAAAATATTGTCTCGATGAAAAATTGTCATTTTTGTCATCTCACCAATATTTTCTTTTGGGGGACCCTGGGTAATATGTGGTGGTTACTCCATACCCCCCCCATAGATTTAATTTAATTCAATTTTTATTAGTCATTTTATTTCCTATTACCTTCCTTTTTATTAATGTTCTCAATTTAAATTTAATTTCGGTTTCGCTTATTTTCATTTCGTCGCCTGTAATGTTTTCTTTCTTACTTAGCTTTCGAATGTTCCAAGCCGGTAAAATTCTGTTTGAAATCATTCCTTCCGGTTTAAAATTTGTTCGAGAACATTCTCGCTAGTTCTTTTGGGTGGAACTTCCGTTTATTCGGACACACCCCTAGCCTATCAAATTAAATTTCACAGGTGACGTATTTCAAGCCGTTAAGTACATGGCCACCGGCTTTGGCCTCCCCTCTTAAGATGGTTATCAATTTTATTCTTATTAGTTACATATCTTTTCATACTGTATATTGTAATTTGGCTTATTTTTTCCTCACCCCCTCTTTTGCTCTCTGCCAAATTGGCGTATTTTGCATTTACAATAACCCTTTCTCTTTTTCCCCTGGGCTCGCGGCCACCTGCGTGAGTTGCGCCGATAGACACCTGCTGTGATGGATGCAGTCGCATGATTGAAAGTTTTTAGTGTAATTTCGGGGCAGAGGTGCTCCCCCGTTAACGAAGGATGGAACGGTTTTTTTTTTTTTGTTATGTTGATATTATTACGATACTGATTTTTAAGTGCGGCAAAGAAAAAGTGCTGCCCTCAAAATGCATCTAGGAAAGTGATGTTGATTTCTGTTAAGCAGCGAGGAGCAAACCTTTTGTTTCAAAGGATCCTGAAAGTATTTTTGTTGTGTACTCTGTTTGGATATGCGTATTAAATGAGGTGACGTCGTGAAGCCTTTTATGTGTTGCTCTATTGATGCCACTTTTAACTAAAGAAGGTTGTCGACATGTTTATTCTAAATAGTTTTATTCTTCATCTTTTCGTCCAAAATTTTCGTCAAATATTTATGTGATCAATTCTTCAATTGTGCTTTTATATGTTCTCAATCCTCTGAAAAAACAAGCAGAGATGAAGAACGTGTGCTTTAAGAGGTGAACATTTTTTCTTTCATCAAATGAAGATATTTGATTTTCATAAAGTTTTTACTTCATTATTTTGCCCAATTTTATATATATAATTTTTGAATACCCAAGGGGCGTTATGAAGAAAATATTGGTTTGTATCTATGCAATATGAAGTATAATACATTTTGTTTTTTTTTTGAAAGTTCATATTATGAAAGTTGCTCTTTTTCAAGAAGAAATAATATTATATTCTCCTTTTATGTCATGAGAAGATTTATAATTTACATCCTGTTGAGATATCTAAAATATATTATTGACAAAGAATTTTTATTGCTTGGAGATAGCAATTGTTGTGATTAGCATATATTATGATATGGTTTTTTATGAAAAGAGAGATTAATATGTACGAGTCAAAAATAATATAATTATGTGAAGAAATATTTATTCATGAAAAAAAGTAAACAAGTTCTTCATGAAATAAAAATAGTTTTCTTCAAAATTGGTGTGCATAATAATTTCTTGTGCCTATTGTATGGATTTATTTGTCATCAACAGTCAAGGACTTGACAGGTAACTTTTTTTTTACCTTTTCAATTTTATATTTTTTAACTTTATGTTTGACATTTTATGTCATCATGGATAAAGATATTTCTATTGTTCTAAAGAAGTAAGGATGGTCACTTGGGTCGTTTGCAGGCCCCCATTCTCCGCGATGTGCTGTCATTATCACGATCATTTATTTGGCCTAATTGTGGGTAGAGGCAAATAAAAAGTGCTTTTTTTTTTTTTCCACTTTCAAGTAAACATAACATTATATTTCCTTTGATGCCCTGACCAAAGCGTCAGCTCAAACACAACAGTAGGTGCAGACCTATCTGTTAAAATCTGATATTAAAGCTATAGAATGACCTAAGAGATCTATCCTGATCTTAATCCAGTTCAAAAATTTTAACTAGTAATAAATGCTAAAATTGCTAAAAATAAACAGACTACCAAGCTTTAATTAACAGAAGCATTATTAGGATATTGCACCATGAAATTGGAACATTCAAAAGTTGCACCATTCAAAAGTTGATTTTGTCAGCACCCTGCAAGGCTATAAATGCTTTTTGTGGAAAATCTGAAAAATATTTAAATGATCCTTTTACATATGACCACATCAACATTCATGTAATATGACTCATTTATAAGAAATTTATTGTTATCTACTGCATTTGTTGTTAAATACTTTTTTCCATGTTTTGACAAAATAGTTCATTTTTACTTTCTTCTATCTTTACAAGAAGAAAGTATTGGATTCATGAAAATTTTCGACTTCCGGTTTTCGACGAATTTATATATTTTAGAAGGTCCTGAACACGTTTTGACAATTTTTAGAAAATGTCTGTCTGTGAGTCTGTCTGTATGTGACAAAAAATTTGTGGGCGCTTTATCTCAAGAACTAATGCTCGAAATTTAATAAAATTTTATATTCAGTTAGACCTTGATATGAATTAGTGCCTATTGGTTTTTGGTGAAAATTGGCCTGCAGGTGGCGCTACTATACTACGTTTTTCATGATTTTCAAGGTTGCTATATCTCAAGAACTAATGCACAGAATTTCACCAAACTTCAGATTCTGTGACCCCTTGATATACATAGACGCTGATTAAGTTTTGGTGTAAATTGGCCAGCAGGTGGCACTGCTATGCCATGTTTTTCATGATTTTCATGATAGCTATATCTCAAGAACTAATGCACAGAATTTCACCAAACTTCAAATTCCGCGATACCTTAAGATACATAGTTGCTGATAAGGTTTTGGTGTGAACTGCCCTGTAGGTGGCGCTGCTATGCTACATTTTGCACGATTTTTGCAATAGCTATATCTCAAGAACTAATGCAGAGAACTTCATCAAATTTTTGATTCTGTTACACTAGAATATATAACATAATTAGACGCTGATTACATTTTGGTATTAACCTTGCAACAGGTGGTGCAGCTATGCTGCATTTTGCACGCTTTTTCCGATAGCTATATCTCAACAACCAACGTACAGAATTTCATCAAACTTCAGATTTTGTTACAAAATGACATATAACATAATTACATGATGATTACGTTTTGTTATAAATCCTTCAACTGATGGTGCTGCTGTGCTATATTTTACACGTTTTTTTTTAAACTAGCTATATCTCAAGAACTAATGCATGGAATTTCACCAAACTTCAGATTCTTTTACACAATAACATAATTAGATGCTTTTTTACATTTTGGCATAAATTGTCCAAGATATGGTGTTGCTGTGCTACGTTTTGCAAATTTTTTGTTCTAACTATATCTCAAGAGCTAATGGACGAAATTCCATCAAATTTCAGATTCTGTTAGGTCTTGACATAAATAGATGCTTGTTAGGTTTTAGTATAAATTACCCAACATCAGGCACTACTAAGCTCATTTCCTCAGAATATTAATTAAATTTTGTGTTTTAGGCTTTTCGGATACCAGAATCTCATTAGGCTAGGTCAAATGTTCGAGGAAATTCGATAGTGGGTAACTTTGGAGTCACCACGGTTTTTTTTTTTTTAATATTAAAATGTACTTATGAGATAGAAGAAAGTTTTGGGATTGAAACATCCAACTAGTTCCCTTTTAGAAGTTATTCAGTATAATTATGCATTTCAAGAAACTAATTTTTGTGGAAAATTAATAATATAAGTTTGTTTTAATGTGTTGTGTCGATCCCCAAGTTAAGATGGGTACACACGAACACGTGGTAGAATAAAATAGATTCTACCGAACTTCAACATAATTATAAACTAAATTTAAATAAATCTTCAGTTATCATATCAAAAGTCGGATCGTATAGTAATTATTAAATAACCTCGTTTGCATATTCAAAAATCATTCTAAAAGAAAATAAGCTGCTGTGGGAAAAGGTAAATAATGACTTAAATCATGGAATAAATTATAACTTACATTTTATTTAAATTTTAAATGAGAATTAAATTAACATTAAGGAAATACAAAAATAATACTAGTATTTAACATGTGCTAATAATATGTATATGCATTACGACCCTGGGGAAGAATGAAAAATTAATGGTACCTTAATTACATTATAGTATCACCATCAAGACCTTGAAAAAAATGGACAATCGCATTAGGAAGATAATGGTGAATCTCTCTAGAATCCGACATCCTCTTAGTAGTAACTTTCGTTCAGGCAGCACACCTTCTCCTCGACGTTTGTCGAATTCCAGACCTCCGTTCGCTCTTTCCCGTCACGATTGACAAATTCTCCCTCCACTGTCGCCGTTTCGCACCGAAGTCCTCGTTTTCCAGTCACTCGCCGTACTCTCCAAAGCCTCTCGATCTTCGTCTGTCTCCCTTTTTATCTACGTGCCGCATCACTTCATTTCCATCGCGTAGGCAAAATAATCCGCTTGATGTCCGATATGTATGTTAGATATTTGGGTGGTTCAACAAAATTTCTCATTTATTTAAACAAACGAACGGCATTGCCGTTTACAATTTTTCTTTGTTATCAAAAATTTTTTTATGAAAAGAAAACCAAATTGTCCTTCAAAATATCGGACACCTGCCATGTATGAATACATTATTCGATGTCCGGACCATGTGCGTCTCGAAATATTGAAATATGAAATATCTTTGTACATTTTCAAAATACACACTACTAAAAATTTCCAAAACAAACATTTTTTTTTCTTTTTTTTTTATTATTATTTTAAATCAGAATTTCACATATATTTTAAATATCTTTCGAGGAATATATCGATGTATCGGCTGGCGCCTTGCCGACACAGCAAAACCCCCTCAAAAATATTAAAATATTAAACATTAAATATATTTACCAGATATTATATGGAGTAATTTGTAAATTATTTGATAAAAAGAGATATATCCTATTAGCAAGCAAAACTAAATTATTTAAATAAAATAACCTATTATTATTATTATTATTATTTTTATATAATTTTAAATTATTTTAGACCCAGGCTAGGTCAAATGTTCGAGGAAATTCGATAGTGGGTAACTTTGGAGTCACCACGGTTTTTTTTTTTTTTTTTTTTTTTTTTAACATTAAAATGTACTTATGAGATAGAAGAAAGTTTTGGGATTGAAACATCCAACTAGTTCCCTTTTAGAAGTTATTCAGTATAATTATGCATTTCAAGAAACTAATTTTTGTGGAAAATTAATAATATAAGTTTGTTTTAATGTAACAACATCATCTACACATGAAATAGGAACATAAAACATATTATTTGTGAACTTTTCCATTTTTTTCGTATGTGATGCAGTTTTTTGTTTGCCACTCTGCTGCGGGATTATGTTGTAAAAAATGTCTGTACCATCAACATTATAAATGGCATCTTTTATGTATCCTTCTTTAGTGACTAGCCACTTTTCATTTATTCATTTTGCAATATCCCCTATGTTTGCTTCCCTACAAATTTTTCCAAATGTTAGATTATTCTGCATTACATCCCACCTTCATCTACTTAAAAAAAGCTTCATCCATATCCTCTTTAGTATATTTCTCCAAATGTTTATAGCATTTCTTATTTTGATGGAACACAACCATTAATTTTTCCATGTTTTTGAATAAAATTGAAGCAATAGAAGGATGTATATCCATAGATGCCAACTTCTCCGAAAATTCCGGAGTTTCCCCGGAAAAGTACGTTAAAATACAGTAGTACGGTAATAAGGTAGAAAATACGGAAATTTGCGGCAAAAAGATCGCAATATTTTCGATCATTCGGGACAAAAAATAACGATCTTTTTCGATCAATCATTGCAAAAAATCGCGAAATTCTACAATAGGTCATTGAAATACATCGTAAATACATTTCCGTCAGTTGTTCGCCACAGAAGATCACGATTTTCGATAGTAGGTCTCGGCAAAAGATCGCGGTTTTCGTCACTCAGTCTCGGAATAAGATCGCCTTTTTCATGAGTCATTCGCGACGAAAAATCGCGGGTTTCGCCTGTCAGTTTCGAAAAAAAATCACGATTTTTGTCTCATTCCTGAAAAAAGATCACAATGTTCGTAAGTCACTCTCTGGAAATGATGGCGATTTTCGTCAGTCACTCCAGGAAAAGATCTCGATTTTCGTCAGTCATCCGCGATAAAAGACCGCGATTTTCGTCAGTCATCCGCGATAAAAGACCGCGATTTTCGTCAGTCATCCGCGATAAAAGACCGCGATTTTCGTCAGTCATTCGCGATAAAAGACTGCGATTTTCGTCAGTCATTCGCGATAAAAGACCGCGATTTTCGTCAGTCATTCGCGATAAAAGACCGCGATTTTCGTCAGTCATTCGCGATAAAAGACCGCGATTTTCGTCAGTCATTCGCGATAAAAGACCGCGATTTTCGTCAGTCATTTGCGATAAAAGACCGCGATTTTCGTCAGTCATTCGCGTCAAAAGATCGCGATTTTCGTCAGTTATTCGCGTCAAAAGATCGCGATTTTCTTTAGTCAGTCTGTTGTAATTATCGCGATTTTTGTTAGTCAGTCTCTGGAAATTATCGCGATTTTCGTCACCTCTGCAAAAGATCCTATTTTCGTCTGTCAGTTGTGGAAAGAAATCACTTTGTTAGCAAACCAGTTGTGAAGAAAAAAATATTTCATGAATTTCACAGCTAGTATAGAAATCATGAATTTTTTGCTCTGTAAGGATAAAAAATATTATATTTGTATAAATTTATTAGATTTTTTTAAATTACATAAAAAAGTGACTGCATTTATTTTAATTTTGTTTGTATGAATAAATACAAAAGCTGTCAGGATTAAGGATTGAGAAAGTATGTGTAAAAAATATTTTAAAAATACCTCGAAAAAAATTATGTGCAACTCCTGAAATGACTCCTGAAAGGTGACTATTTTACTCCTGAAGAGTGTCCAAAACTCCTGAAATTTAACTAGTTCACTCCTGATATGGTATTTACAATGTTAGCATCTATGTATATCAAATTTTGAATATTTTAAGCCATCCACTAATTCCCATGGAATCTTTACTTTTTGATTAACCAATAAAATTTTACATTTTGTCATTGCGCGATAAAATTTGACGAGCATATTCTATGAATTTAGATCAAACAATGACTTATGTCCTATCTCAATGATTTTTTAAAAATGTATGTATTGTAAAGTGTATGTACAGTAGAAGATCTTTATAATGCATTTCTATATAATACAAAACTTCTAAGATGTAAACAGTGAATTTTGCAGTAAAGAAACACCTGAATTTCCAGATTGTAAAAAATTGCTACCATCTAGAAAACTAAATTTAATGCATTAATTCAATTTTATTTCTTTAAATTAGAACTTTTTAATGAAAAAAATTGCTATTGCAGCAAATGTTTTTGAAAATAAGTACTATAATGAATGATTTGGGTGGGTCCAAGTACACTAAAACCCCAGTTATCCAAAAAGCATGGAACCAAAGCATCTGGGTTCCATAGGATTTTTCAGATAACTGGGGTCCCATAGGAATTTTCGAATAACCACCACGCTTATAGTTAAAACTTGTTTAGTGGAAAGTTGTGATAGTAATTTAAAACATCATTGTAATAAATATGTTATGGTAGATGTGATACAGGGTTGCACACATTGAAGATAAAGCTATTAAGATCTTAGATGCAGCACTTTGATATATTGAAGTACAAGAAGATGCAACAGCATCAGATGTGTTGTTATTTAATAAGTGGCTTGAAGAAAAAGTATTGAAATGATGCAAAGTTGGTAAACAAAAGAAAATCACAACATATTTTGTAAAATAATGAAGTATCATACATGTCTTTAGAATAAAGTGCTCAGAATTACGCAATAGATCAAATAAATAAGCTGACTCTGTTTATTTATTTTATAAAGAAAAGTCTTTGTTAACACTATTGGGTAGACTGTAAAGAATAACACCTTCAAAGTTCTGATTTTTACTTATTTTGCTTCTAATTTTTAAAGCTAATAAATATTAAAGCAAATTTTAATTTATTCAAAATGATTCAGAATTATTTTGAGTAATGTGCTCCCGCTATAAAAAATAATATTGGAGTTTTACCCCCCCCCCCTTTTTTTTGTGATATTATTCTGAAGTAGTGTGTATCTATGTAGAGATCTGTGGTATCATTCTTAAATATTCAGTCTTGGAGTGCTTCATTTGTAGGAATATTTAAATTCTGCATTACCATATTGCAGGCAGACAAATTTTAAGAATTCTTGTGCTTTCTATTCTGTTATTTATGGCAGTAAAGTTATATAGATACATACCTGTTCATTAGATAAAAATAGAAAGAAAACTGCTCATTCATGTATTTTAAGAAAATAGACTATGTTTTAGTTTCTGAATTTTTGTAAACCATTACTTTTGTAACTTTTTTGACCTTCAAGCTATTATTCAGATTTAACTTGTCATTTTAATCTACTAAAGCATTTATTTTTGTATACTTTTCCTGTGGTATATCTGTCTTTAATCCAAAAGCACATGCACAAGATATGGGGTATCGTGGATGCGTAAGATTTATATATTTGGTCACCACTATTTTATAAAAAATAAATTTTCACAAAATTTGTAACAATTTTTGCAATTAAATAAGGTGATGATGATTATTTGGAAGTATTGGTGATAAAATAAAAAAGTATACATATTCAGTGTATGTCATATCCTACCTACTCACAGGTTAAAATATTTCTCGAAATAGATTATCTCTAAGTTTGAAACTGTTGAACTACAAGAGCAAACGTTTTTAGTGTTTTCATCGAAAACAGAGTTTTTCAAAGTAGTTCTGGCTGCTTGTAATTTAATTCTCAAATGAAGAGAAATGACGACCAATGAATAAGGGAAATGGAGCTGTGAATAGGTAAATTTGCAGTGTTACATAAATATTATGCTTTAAAAAAATTTTATAATACAAATATTATTTTAATTTAATGCATAAAATAAGCATAATAACAATTAAAAAGAAAAAACAATTAGAATAATAGGGAAAGGGAAAAAAAAACAGTTTGTAAAAATTATTTGCTGAAAAAACAACAACTTTTTTAATTACATTCCATGTATGCAACACAAGCACTTACCTGCAGGGTTGCAAAAAAGCCAGCTAAAATTTTAAAAAAGCCAGGCCGGTGGCTCTTATTGATTTTAACCGGCCTTTTTTTGACCAAAATTGGCTTTTTTTAGCCATAATTGGCTTTTATACAGTGAAGCATTTTATTTATAAGCTATACATTTTTAAGTGTCTTTTAACTAGTTTTAATGATTTTTAATTTCCTTTGAGTTTAATAAATTTATTTATTAAAATTAAAAATTGGGATTTTAATTATGACTCATTATGAGAAATTGGATTATAAATTTTTCAATAATGAAGACATTAATACTAGAATAATATATTGATGGAGTTGCTAGTGGTTTATAGTCAGAATTGCAAATATGTCAGCTAAATTATAAAATGGCCATACCAAGTGCTTTTTCTGATTTACATTGACCTTAAACCCACCCTTGTTTTTCCATTTTTACTGCTTTATAAATTCAAAGAGGACAATGGTTACTTAGTTACACATTTTATTAATTAACTAATCTTAAGAGTTATTAAAATGTCATGTTTTATTCCCTATAAACATTAAAAATCATACATATAAAAAACACCATTTCTCACTATTGAAAATAGTATTATGAATTATGCAAATTTCATAATATATTATATTTCACAATTTATTTCAGTATTCTCAATTAGCATATGCATGAATATATTCATGCAAGTGGGCATATATGCACTTTTAAATAACAAAGAGCTATTCAAAATTTTAATTCAACAAATTTTATTAGAACATTTTTTATTGTTATTTAATTTTATGTAATTATGTATTAAACTCTCCTCAAATACTGAATCCTTCCTAATTTCTTCTTCAACATTGTTCATTCTATGACTTAATCTTTACATATTGTCCTGTAAGAATGTTTCCATGAATACTTTGATGTGTTACATTTTGTCATAATTCAATTAAATATAATTCTTAAGAATGTGTAACATAAGTAAAACTATAAAATATCGAAGTTTAAAATACATTTTTTGAGTATATTTTCTTATTTCCAAAATTTATATATTTTTTGAGACATAATGCCTTCACAGTTGACTTCTAGCGGTTATAAAGACTTATTTTTTTATTTAAAAAATTAAAAGAAATTTACAACTTTTTTAGTAGTAAATAATTAAAAATGTATTAAAAATAAATCAACCTAAATATAATATGGATTCCATGCAAATTAACACTTTAAAAATAAAAGCCAGCTTTTTTTAAGTGGATAAAACTAAAAAAAACCGGCCGGCTTTTTTTGGCCCAGCTAAAAGCCGGCAACCCTGCTTACCTGTCTTTTATTCATTCACAGTAAAATAAAAATGAAAGAAAATTGTCTGTTTTTTATTTATTTATTTTTCGATATGTTATGTATATGTTATTTTTTAAAATTTTCATTGATAGTACTAACTTACTTTACACTTATTTATATTATAATAACTTTCCACACACACAATTCAGCTTTTTTAATGAGCTTTTAAGTTCATTCATCATAAATTAATAATTTGATGTATAATTTGAATTGTGAAGCTTGTGCATTGTTATTCCAGTTTTATTAATTACATTCAGAAATGCATTTTTTGTTAACTGCTGCACACAAAACTTTTTTTTTTTTTCAGACTGAAGCAGATTCTGAAAATGTAAATTCCCAGTCATCACAGCCTGTGTACTCTCAAGAATTCATAAAAAACACTCGAGCCACAAAAGCAAGTGTCAATCCATTTAATCACCAGTCACCACCTAATCTTCAAGCTCATTCCCAAGCTCCATTAGCAGATGACAACTCCTTGCAGCTGTCCGATGGATCTTCTGTACAGCCTAATGGTTTAGATTTACCTCAAAATGACGATCCTCCTGATGTGTTAGTTGGAACTCCGCCCTCTCCACCACCATCTCCTACAGACTATCCTTTTTTACACAGAGATCAAACTGAAGACGCTCATTTGGAAAAGTCAACTTCCCATATTCAATTTGCACAGTCGTCTGCAAATGAATCAGATGAAGGTGATGGAGATTTGCAGGACCGCATTCAAGCCAAATTCCAGCAGATTCACGAAACTGAAATGAGACAGAATGAATCAGATGTAGACACTAGTGACTGCGACAAAAACCCAGATATCAAATTCTTGACACCTACTTATTTTAAGAAGGTAAGTTAGGTATATTTGATATGAAATACTACCTATTGCAGTCACTCCTGTGTTGGAATTTAATTTTTTTGCAGATCTACACCGATCATGACCTTTAGACCTCAAAACTACCATCAGTAAAAAAGTTTATGTATTTATATATATATCATTTTTTTATGGATATGATAACTTTTATAATTCTGCTCAAATCGCTTCCAAATTGGTACATAAAATCAAGGAGCGTAAAATCTCAGTTAAGTTTGTTAATGGTTAAAATCAGACCAAGGGGGTGGAAATAGGAAGGGGTTTTGTGAAAACAGAAAGAAAAACCCTAACTTCTTAATGAAAATAGATATTGAATCAGTTTAAAGATTATATTATTTCTAAAAAATGTGCCAAAAGCTTATGCATGACAGATATTTAATAAAGGTAAAAATGGGCTCAAGGGGTGAAAAAAAAGGGTAGATATCAAATCCGATTACATTTATTTTACATCTTCTCTATAATATTTACAACATTTACATTGGCAAGATTTTTGTAGGACCAATCCTTATAGCAAAAATAAATGAAGCAAAAATAGGAGTTAAAGAAAAAATCTCAAATCCAAACTGCTTATATTCTGACTCATTTTTAAATTCATTTTTCATTTTAAACACATCCAAATGACAAATTCTCGTTTTTTGGGAAATGTTTAATGTAGTTTTATTTTGTTTAATTTTTTGATAAAGGCAGAAGTCAAAATAGGCACTTTGAACTGAAATTCCCGAAGCGATCTTGATTAAAAAATTGAGGAAGTATTCGAGTAACAAATTGCTTATTTTCTGACTCATTTTTAAATCCATTTTTATTCTCAAATGCATCTGTTTGACAGGTTCTCTTATTTAGGAACTGTATAATGTGCCGTATATGTCACTTTTTTGATAAAGGCTGAATGTTTTAAAAAAAAAATCTTGTCAAAGTGAGCATTTGAGCAGAATTTCCCAAAGCAAACGTAATTGAAGAATTGAGGATGTATTCAAATAACAAATTGCTTATTTTATGACTTATTTTTAAATTCAATTTTGCTCTCATATGCATGCCACTTGGCAGTTTCTCTTATTTAGGAACTATATAGTATGCTAGTCGATTTTTTCAAAAATTGATGTCAAAATGGGCATTTGAGTCAAATTTAGCTTGATTCTGATAAAATTGGCTCTCACAGAAAAATAAAATAAAAATTTCTAAAGCAGCCAACTAACATTTTTAAAGTGGATTTTTCACTAATTATATTTTATTTTTTGTTGTTGAAATGAGCACTTAACAGAATCTACCTCAGCCTATAGACCAAGCCAACAGGTATTTTTTAAATCTTGCTTTGCACTAGAACAACAATGACAAACTGTTATATGTGCATATATCGCCTTGTTGGCTCACAAAAATTAACTTTGAAATCGCTATGTTCAAGGCTCACTTCATTAATTATTAAAAGAAACCACTTCTTGTCACACACACATGCAAAAAATGTCATTTTTCTGCAGTATAAAATTTTAAAGGCCTTTGGATATCTTTATTTTTTGAAAATTACTTGAGGTTGATGCATGGTGACATCATGCAAATGTTTAATTTACAGAAATATACTTATGGAAGGAATGAGTTTCAGGGATTTATAAGCAGCATTGAAATTGTGGTTCTTAAATAAAGAAGCAAGAATGTCTTTTGACACATTTGATCATGTCTCAACAAGAATATTAACATTAACAGATTTTCTCTTTCCCTTTCCCTTTTCTGTTTCTTTGTCTCATGTCTTGTATATAAAAAAAAAATTCTGTAAATTATTAAGGTTTCTTTTATTTTTTAGAATTATTGAAAACAAAAATTACAGAAATCATACAAAATGTTTGGCTTTATTTTCCCTACTATTATTTAAAGATAACAATAATAAACTAGTCGTTGGAGGCCACCGTAATACTTACCCATCATGGATAGGCATATGAAAATAAAACATGTGAAAACTATTTATATAATGCACTGCAATTCCAAAACAAAATTGAAATATTGTTAATACACATAGTAATGCTCTATTAATGAATTGCTGATGCACCAATTTCAACAAATTATATAAAACGCCAAACTACTCAAGAAGTACCAAACTACGTAAAAGAAACATCCTTATAACTCCAAAAATAATAATCATATTAACTAACAGTTTGCTGCGTCGGATTAAGCGTCTCATTTTCAATTAAAATATACCTCTGAATTGAAATTCGAATGAAATACAGGGTCATGAAAAATCGAAGAATGTGGAAAACAGGATTACAAATACCTAAACAACTAATAATCCAATCGACTTCGTTCTTTATGCAAAATTTGTGTTTTTTTATTGCCTTTTACATGCATTCCTTAAAATAAAAAAATTTGAAAATTTTTATATACCTTTCATCAGAACAAATTTTTCGAGAATCCGGAAAGAATAATTCCGGATAATTGAGATTGCTGATATTCAATAGGCTTCGTTCCATTCTTACATATTAAGTACATACAAAATTTCGAGTCTCTATCTCAATTTGTTCGTGAGATAGAGCGTTTACAGACAGATGGACAGCAAATTTTTTTTTTCTAAAAATATGTTTTTGCGAAATCTCCAGTGTCTAAAACGTGTAAATCCGTCAAAAAATTTTTTTCGATTTTCAAAACGATTGCAAGACTTACCCTATACTACGTATGATGGGTAAGTAAAAGACACACTGCAATAAATGCTTACCTATGACTACAGTAAAACAATAGTTTGACAATATTGTTTTCATGTGTCCATGCCATATTTCAGCTTGTAGTCAAATCTTTTTCTTGAATTTTTTTTTTTTTTTTTTTTTTTGTACATAACATTATTATAAAATACTATCAAAGGCCAGAATTTCAGATTTTTATCTCATGCCCCACTAGAGAATTCAAAGTCTAAAAAGTGTGATTTTTGAAGTTTTTGACAAATGTTGGATATTTTTTTTCTTTTTTTTTTCATAGAGAAGTCAACTCCCAAATCTGGGGTTTGGAGTGTGGCTAAAAGTACTTTTATCCTATTATAAAATAAATAAATAAAAAATAATGTGTCATGTTGATAGTTTACTTTGCAGAAAAAACTTCCTCTTGTAAAGAGACAAATTTTGAAAAGAAAAAAAAAAACCCTTAAAATATGCAAAGATTTCATATATAAGAATTTCTTTTGAGAAATTATTCTAGTACCAGACTTTTAGCCCACTTTATTCTGAACAAATTGCTGCAAACTCCATTTGAATTAGAAAAATAAAAGATGAGATATTTACAATTTCGTATACGCCAGTATGTGAGAAAATTGCTGCACATGATGAAACAAAGATGGCTGCCATGCATGAACAAAAATTAATGAAACTAAAATAATAGTCATTTTGAACTTCCATCATATTATTGTTGCTGAAAATTTAAAATTTCAGATTTTTTTTAAAAAGTTGAGCGAACAGTGCTGGACCACTTGAAATGGATCGACCTGTATATTACATACATTTAAAAAATGTGCCTTTCACTCATTTAATTTAAAATGCAAATAATAATAATATTTAGAATTAATACCATAAATCAAAGCATTTTATTTAAACATCAAAGAATTTTTTTTTTTTTTTTTTTTTTTTTCCACTTGTGAAAAATAAAAGCTGGAGAGATAAAGAAAATGCTTTTGTTGCAATTTGTGTCTTGCTAATATAAAAGAGTACCCTTACTTTTTACTGCTGATATATGCAGTATTTTTCATTTTTATTATTTTTTATCAGGATGTGGGAACATTTGGGTCAATTGTCAATCGTAAAGTTAAATTGTGACTGAAAATTTTGTGAATCTTCTTTTACAATTTTTTTAGGATTTACACATAACTGCAAGTAAATTTAAATCTTCAATAAAACCTGAGGTATTAGAATTGCTAGGGAACAACGGAAATTTCTATTTTCAACAGGTTAAATTAGTATAATTATATGGTAATTTTTTTGTGGAGTTCATGAAATGTTTCTGTTTAAGATTCTGTTATAAATATATTCTGTTTTTTCAGATTTTACTGTATATCTGTTTTATTTTCATATTTGATGGTTTTTTTTTTTTTTTTTTTTTTTTTTTTTTTTTTTTTCATATTATAAATATTGTTTATTTGCTCTTTTTATAATTGTTTGTTAGAAGATCATTTAAAATTTTCTTAGGGTGAAAATCAAGTTATATATGTTTCTGATATGGAATCAAATGATTCATCTATTATAAGTAATGTTCCTGGCAGCCAACAGATTGATCCTAGCTGGTCAAGACATCGGTCTATTCTTCCTGCTACACAATATGTGGTATGTTTTTAATTATTAAGCTCGGATTTTCTGAATTTAATGTTAGTGCACTTGTTATTTCTACGATTATTGTTGCTATTATGTTTAATTGCATAATTTTAAGGTTTACCTATTAAGTTAGAAATTAGTTTAAAAGTAGAGGCCTGCTAGTAATTTCTATTGTTATTGTTATTACTATTGTGTTTGCTTGCATAATTTCTTTCCTTGTTAATTTTTTGCACAAGTTTCTTAAAAATGTTTTGTATGATTTGCACATTAAAAGGATTTTAAATTATTTGAATTAGCAGTCCCAGATTATAGGCTATAAACAAGGAAGATTCAATTGATGGAGTTGTTGTAAATGATGTTATTTGAAGTTTTTCCTATTCTTCCTGCCATATTTAGCCGCATCTTACCTTGAAGGCAGCTAGTTGAATTACTGTCAATCAAAGTCAAATATGGCAAATGTAGGAGAGGGAGGAAAGCATTCCTTTTCCCTTGGTTTCAAAGCTTCCCACATTAGTAGATTGATACATCAAATCTTCTCTTAACTCCTAAAGGAGGAATTCCAACTTTTTAAAAGCAATTTTAGACAATCTCTGGCAAAAATGTAAAGAAACTGTTTGGAACAGATGAAAGGGGGGGGGGGGGCTCAACAATGTTTAATAATCAGACATTTTGTCTACTCAAATTCTTGGAGCTTGTTTCTGAGTCATCAAATAGAAGGAAAGCTTTTGCAATAAGCATATGAAAATAATGTAAATAAAGTTCTTCAAAGTTTCTTAAAAGAGAAAAAAAGTTTCCATAAAAATCTATTTGGAATAGTATATTTTGTTTTATTTATTTAATAAATTCCCAGTATATTGTATATTAGGGTTATTTCAGCATTGAAACAGTAAAACCATTCAAAATAATATTTATTTTGAAAAATTAATCTCTGTACTTCACATAACTTTATCAGGTATATTTTGATTTATGTTTTTAGCAAACTGTAAAGTGTAAACTATCTTCAACTTTCTTTTTTGCTTCAATGAATCTATGCATTTATTAGTAGTTTAAAAAAATGTTAATACTTTCTAAGTTACAAATAGGAAATAACAATCAACTGTACTGTTATATTTCATTTTATTATTTGAATAACTGTTAAAATGTGTCAACAATATACAAGATACTGCTGGACCAGCGTTTAAAGAACTGGATTGGCATACTGCCAAAGTAATGGAATGTTCCGAAGGTAGGGAAGCATTAGGAAGGGACAAAATTCAGGTTTCTCCCAACCCATTTATTTCATTTTATTATTTGAATAACTGTTAAAATGTGTCAACAATGTACAAGATACTGCTGGACCAGCATTTAAAGAACTGGATTGGCATACTGCCAAAGTAATGGAATGTTCCGAAGGTAGGGAAGCATTAGGAAGGGACAAAATTCAGGTTTCTCCCAACCCATCTGACCGCATGTCATTCCTGTTTTGGCTGTACTATTATTAACGTTATTTTTTACTCGCTGTATTCTGTTTGTTATTTTCACAAACAAAGCTTTTTATTGCTATTTTGTATTCACTCTTACATCTATAAAATGAATTTAAGAGAGTCTAAAAGTTCTCAAGGCAAGCACTTTCATAGTGCAACCAAAAATATTTTAAATAATATTATAAAATATTGTGATAACGAAGCTGATAAAGGTTGCCTAACTGTTCCACTATCACATGCAAATAAAAGAGCTAGCTTAATTGCTGGTGTTTCGGAGAGCACTATAAAAAGAATTCGCAAAGAAGGCGATAACAATTCGGGTGATTTCGCTTCTCCCAAAAAGAAAAAAGCGAAGACAACCAAAGAAAATGTCAATTTGGATGTAATTCGAAGAACTATCTAGGAATTCTACACGAAAGATGAAATAGTGCCTACAATTCCGAAATTGTTAACCAAGTTAAAAGAAAATATCAAAATTTTCAAAAGGTAAAGAGACATTACGGAAAGTTCTTCATGAAATGGGATTCCGCTGGGGAAAGTGTCAAAATAAAAGAAAACTACTCTTGGAAAGAAGTGACATTGTTTTCTCTTGTACGAAATATTTACGAAGTATTCACCAATTCCGAAAAGAGAAAAGACCTCTAATTTTTATTGATGAAACATGGATTGAGAGCAACTTGACTGTTGGGAAATTCTGGCAGTCAGAAGATGTGTTCGGTGCTGTTAAAACAGGAGCGGCATCAAGACGCATTATTGCTTTATGTGCAGGAGGAGAAATGGGATTTATTCCAAATTCATCCCTAATATATAAAGCCAACACGACCACAGGTGATTATCACAGGCAGATGAACTCAAAAATTTTGAAAAATGGGCTAGAGAAAAACTCATCCCAAATTTACCAAAAAATTCTGTGGTTGTGATAGACAATGCACCCTATCATTCGATCCAAATTAATAAACCACCGAATTCTTCTCAAAGCAAAAGAGAGATTATGGACTGGTTGGATTATAATAAAGTTCCATATTCTTCAACTATGCGGAAAGTTGAATTAATGGAACTAGTGAAGATTAATTCACCCGCTACAAAAACATATAAATTTGAAAATATGTTAGCCGAGCATGGGCATTGTGCATTAAGATTGCCTCCATATCATTGCGACATAAATGCGTTAGAATATGTATGGGCAGATATGAAGGAGTACATTCGGAAACGAAATATCACAGCCGATTTAAAGATGGACCAGCTTTTTAAATTGACGAAACTTTCCCTTGAAAATATTGATGCTGAAAAATGGAAAAACTACTGCAAGCATTGAAGAATTAGAAAATCAATATTGGGAAAAAGATGGCATAATAGAAGATTTGTGCGATCCATTAGGATTAGTTATTACTTTCGACGACGACGATGATGATGATGATGATGATTCTGAAAGTGATAGTGAATAACCCCCTCCCCCGTTTTTTAGAGGAGAGGTCTGTGATGATATTATAAATAAATCCATCCAATTTTATGGCTTTATTTTGTTTCTGAGACCTTCTCACTCTTTTTTTTTTCTTTGTTAAATTAATTTTAGTTTATTTTAAGTATTTTCATTTTAATTCGTACTTACCTGAAATGTTCACTAATTAACATTCAAATTCAAAGAGCATTTTCAATTTGCAAGTAAATTCCTTCTTTTTTGAGATATTTAAATGGTTTCCCCAGAGTTTCCCCCAGGGTGACACTCTGCCCCTCCTGCCCCTTAGTTTTAAAAATAGCGTCCCTCTTGCCTCTTATCCAAAAAACTAGCGCCCTTCATGCCCCACATTTGAAAAAAAGCCTCCGGCGATTATGTGAAAGCTCTATAGTGCGTAAATTATGCAAAAAATTGCCGACGGAACGGAAAAAAAAAAAAAAAAAAACCTGGTTTTTATTGACCAGAACTTCTAAAACTTATCTGAAAAATAGATTAAAAACTCGAATATTAACAACATTTACATAAAGATTAATTATTAGTTAGATTTCGTAAGAAATACTACCTATTGCAATCGCACCAGTTTATCTATCTATCTATCTATCTATCTATCTATATATCTCACTTTTTTATGGACACGATAACTTCTATAATTCTTCACCAATCTCCACCAAACTGGTACATAAAATCAATGGGGATAAAATCTTGGCTGAGTTCGTTAATGGGCAAAATCGGACCAAGGGGGTCGGAATAGGGGGCGTTTTTGTGAAAACCGAAAAAATGCCATAACTTCATAATTAAAGTAGATATCGAATCAGTTTAAAGTTTATATTACTTCTTAAAAATGGGCCAAAAGTATATACATGACAGATGTTTGATAAATTTAGAAGTGGGCTCAAGGGGCGAAAAAAAAAACAGGGATTTTGAGAGAAAAAAATTCATAACTTCGTCACTTTTCAAGATATCAAGTCCAACTAAATTTTTTATAAATGTTCTTAAAATTATCTAAAACTTTTGTATTTACAAGTTTTTGATAGGACCAACTTTTACAGAAGAAAAAAATTAAAAACAAAAAGAAAAAGGGCGCTGAAAGAAGAGAAAAATCCATAACTCCGTCAATTTTTAAGATATCAAATCTGATTAAATTTATTTTACATCTTCTCAAAAATATCTACAACTTTTATATTGACAAGTTTTTCATAGGACCAATTCGTATAGCATAAAGAAATTAAACAAAAATAGGAGTTGGAGAAAAAACCTCAAATCCAAACGGCTTATATTCTGACTCTTTTTTTAATTTATTTTTGATTTTAAACGCATCCAAATGGTAGATCCTCTTATTTAGAAACTGTATAAAGTGACGCATTGGTCAATTTTCTGATAAAGACAGAATATATTTCAAAAAAGGCTACCAAAAAGGGTATTTTGAACAGAATTTCCGAAAGTCATCGGGACTGAAAATTGTAGGAAGTATTCAAATAAGAAATTGCGTTTTTTTCTGACTCGTTTTTAAATCCATTTTTGTTCTCAGATGCATCCAATTTACAGATCCTCTTATTTAGGAACTATATAATGTGATGCATTGGTCAGTTTTTTGATAAAGCCAGAATATATTTCAAAAAAGGCTACCAAAAAGGGTATTTTGAACAGAATTTTCAGAAATCATCGTGACTGAAAATTTAAGGAAGTGTTCAAATAAGAAATTGCGTTCTTTTCTGACTCATTTTTAAATCCATTTTTGCTCTCAAATGCATCCAATTTACAGATCCTCTTATTTAGGAACTATATAATGTGATGCATTGATCGGTTTTTTAATAAAGACAGAATATATTTTGAAAAAGGCTACCAAAAAGGATATTTTGAACAAAATTTCCCAAAGTCTTCGAGATTTGAAAATTTAAGGAAGTTTTCACATAGCAAATTGTGTTTTTTATGACTCGTTTTAAAATCCATTTTCGCTCTCAAATGCATCCAATTTACAGATCATCTTATTTAGGAACTATATATTGTGACGCATTGGCCAGTTTTTTGATAAAGATAGAATATATTTTTAAAAATCCTGTCAAAGTGAGTATTTCGCACAAAATTTTCCGAAGCAATCATGATTAAAACAACAAATCAGTTATTTTATGACTGATTTTTAAATTCAATTTTTTTCTCAAATGCTTTCAACTGGCAGTTTTTTGTTATTTAGGAACTGTATAATGTACTGTTTTGGTCGATTTTTTAATAAATTTAGAATCTATTTCAAAAGATGTTGTCATAATGGGCATTTGAGCTGAATTTTTCTTAAGATGATTCTGATAAAACCACTTTTTGCAGAAAAATGAAATTAAAACTTTTTCATAAACGGCCAAATGAAGTTATTAAACTGGGTTTATCTCTAATCATATATATATATATTTTTTGTTGAAATGAGCTCTCTTCGAAATCTACCTCTGCCTATAGGCCCAGCCGACAGGGATTTTTTTTATGGTTAAGCAAAGAACATTGTTCGACTTTGGGTAATCTAAATAAAATTATTGCAATTTTCTCATATTTATGGACAAAAATGTCTTCGTACAGGTAATGAGGAAATTGAATTGGAAAACAAATCTTTAAAAATATTTCAGTGTATTCATATTTAATAAGGCAGATATACTTTTTCACCATTTTTTTAATTATTATTTGTGTATTTTAAAATGTTATTTCAACATGTTAAGTAGTTTCATTAAGGAAAATAATTTATATAATATAAAGTATAAATAGAATAACTGTGGCAAAATAAAAATGTTCCAATAATAATAACAGAAAATTTCAAAACAACAATTTTGAACTTTTGAAAAATAAATGTATTTTAATTTTAAAGAATCGATGTTAAAAATTTTAATTTATTTGAGAAAAAAAATTGCAATGACGTATGTGAAATTACAGTAAATATGACTATTTATTTACTTAACACTATTTTTTTTAAATAAATTATTTATGCAATTGAAAATTCCATCATTATTTATTTTTTAATGGACGTTAAAGGAGAAATAAAACATTTCTTTTACAGTGGTGTTTATTTTTCATACCATTTAAAATTGTTTCATATTATGATATTAAAAATATATATATAAATAAAAATAAAACATGTTTAAGTGTCTAAAAAATCCTAACATGTTTCGTTTGCTCAAAAAGAAAATAATGTATTACAGTAAAACCTCCATAACGGACACTCCCGAATAGCGGACACCTCTGTTTAACGGACAGTTTTCAAATCCCCACTCCCAAAACTTTAATTTTTGTATGTTTAACCTCTGAATAACGGACATTCCGAATAGCGGACAGTAATTTTGGCAAAAAAGAAAAAAAATTATTTTTTAACGAGGAAAAAAAATAAAAATCCTCTAAATTTATCAGGGCAATGTATCACAAATTTTGTAATCACAGATAAATGTAGGGATGAGCTGGAGAAAATTTCCTCTTCCCCCCTACATTTATCCCCTACATACCATAATACCCCTACATAAAAAATCCTAACATGTTTCGTTTGCTCAAAAAGAAAATAATGTATTACAGTAAAACCTCCATAACGGACACTCCCGAATAGCGGACACCTCTGTTTAACCGACAGTTTTCAAATCCCCACTCCCAAAACTTTAATTTTTGTATGTTTAACCTCTGAATAACGGACATTCCGAATAGCGGACAGTAATTTTGGCAAAAAAGAAAAAAAATTATTTTTTAACGAGGAAAAAAAATAAAAATCCTCTAAATTTATCAGGGCAATGTATCACAAATTTTGTAATCACAGATAAATGTAGGGATGAGCTGGAGAAAATTTCCTCTTCCCCCCTACATTTATCCCCTACATACCCCCCCCCCCCCCCCCCCCCCAACACTCAGATGATTGGAGATTGTATGCTTTTAAGAAGCAGAAAAATACAATAAACAATTATACATTTTTTTTTTTTTTTTTTTTTTAAAGAAAAAGATTATTTAAAAGGATTAAAACTACTGACAGAGTTAAAACTTCACATTGTAAAAAAATTACATGTAATCGCAAATAAAAGCATAATTTTGTAACTTTTTTTTTTTTTGAAAGAATGTAATGAGCAAAGGATAAAGGTATGCACAATTTTATTTCAGTTTTATTGCTTTAAAAATTATTTTAAATTTCTGGTCTAATCATATAATAGAGGTTTTAGGACATTTTTAAATCGACTAATGTAACATTAAGCATTCATTAGCAAATTTTCTATTGATGAAGTTTTCCCAATAGCGGACACCTCCGTATAGCTCCACCGCAATTTCTGCACTCCCAAGGTGTCCGTTATTTAGAGGTTTTACTGTATTATTAGATACGATGAAAAATCCTCTTTTTAAAATCTTGGGGACAAGTGAATACCAAACTACTGGTAGCATTTATTTCCCTCTCCATTCCTAGAAAACCAGTATTAGAGGAAACCCTTTTTCTCTGCTTTCATCCTATTATCAAGAATAGACTCATCTTACTCGGACCTTTAACTCACGTGACAGGTCTTTAATCTCTGGCTAAGCAGTAGGTCATATTGTGTAGATGGACTTATTTTCCTCCTTTTTTCCTATTTCTCACTTTCATGCCTGAAAATCACTCAGATCTTCAGAAATAAAGGATTAATTTTATCTGCTGCAGAAATATAACATATTCAATGTGTTACCAACTTTCAAGGAAATAATCTATATAATTAAAAGATAGGATGTTTTTTAAATGAAAGCTGTTTATCTGTTGATGTGCTCATACAAGCAATTGTTTATTTCTATTTTTATATTTTAAGTTTTTCGTAATATTTCTTTACATTGGTGGCAATCAGGTCAAGCTCTTCTCTCTGTATTATAAATTTATTTTGCTTTATCACATTCCATCAATCAGAAATGTGTGATTTAAATAATGAATGTGTCATTGTATTTAAAAGAAAAAAATTGTTGTTCTTGATAAAATTTAACCATAATAAAATAATTGTATATAGTTATCCATTAGTCACAGAAGAACAATTTTTTTTCTAAATAAAACTTATGGGATCCAAGTGTTATATAAAATTTTTAATTTCTTAACTTAAAAATTTCTTGCAGAACAAAATTTAAAATAGTTTTGCAGTTTGAACTTTGCCTTTAAAATTAGCAGTTTTGAAATTAACTT
Source organism: Maratus speculifer (assembly GCA_964019185.1). Lineage (NCBI taxonomy): Eukaryota > Metazoa > Arthropoda > Arachnida > Araneae > Salticidae > Maratus > Maratus speculifer. Next base: position 27,140,898 of record OZ025296.1, read on the forward strand.
TTTATTCCTTTCCTAGTGAATATTGTTTGTTATGTAATGATTAAATTGTCTGATGAGGCCTTGCGGTTGCTTGCGAAAGTCTACTAAATGTATTTTTATGTTTTTAGTATTTTAAACACTTTGTAAATTTTATTTTCAATTACATTCAAGTTTTGCTTATATTATTTATTTGTGGTTATAAAAGCTTTAAATTCAGTCATTAAATGTAAATATATTGCATATCTATTATACTAACGTTATTGTCTGTATTGCAAAGCTTATATTGTAATGACAGGTATGTATCTTACCAGCCTTCCAGATTTTGATAAGATATCAGAAGCATATTATTTGCTTTTTAAATTTACCTCTAAATATTTACTGAATTTAATTTCTTAATTCTTTCTTAAATTTTATGTAAGGCATAGTCCATGTCAATTCAGGCAGCCAAAGAAAAAATCTTACCTTCATAGTCTCAGAAGTTCTTTGATTGAACATATGTTAAAATTCAGGAAAAAATAAAACTCCCGTATATTTTGGTTTTTCCCAAAAAAATTTCTGGACCAAGATACAGGGTGCCAAAGATGGCATCCCGAGCAGCTTTTTTCATTTGCGATTTTCGAAAAAAAGTTTAAAGTGCTGTATCTCTGAAATGATGCAAGATATTTCGTTGCAGTTTATTTTATTTTAAAGATAATATTTTTCTGCTTAAAATGATATACTCCATTTTGAAATATGTATTTAAATATTTTTACAACAGCCTTCTAAAAAAAAAATTTTTTTAAATAAAAAAAAAAAAAAAAATTCTCAAAAATGCCAATCTTAAAAATTTTGATTTTTTTACTGTTAATCAATATCATGGAATATTACCTTCACTGTAAAGGAGAACTTCCACTTTTAAGTTTAACAAGTTTTAGAAACATTTCAAGAATTTAGAGAATTTTACAGGAACTGCATGTTAACAGTTCCAGTAAAAGTCTCTCAATTTTTGTTTATTTGTATCATATGTAGCCTATTACATATCCTAAACTAGTTAGAAATCACACGTCAAACATGGTAAATGAGGTGCATTCATACTAGTTTTATAAATATTAAGATCTTGGTGCAATAAGTGTTACACTCTTGGGAAAACTGGCATGAATACAAAATTTATTATGTTTCTATATATTAAATTAAGTAATACGGAAGTAATATGAATCTATCTTAAAAAGAATGTAATCATCAGGGCAACCTAGAATCATTACCTATCATGGGATATGATTGAATTAATTATGCTTGATAGGATTTAATAGGATGAATAAAACATTTATTAGTATCTTTTTTTTAAATTTTAATTTAACTTTCATAACATTTGACAACATATTCACTTTTTTTTTTAAATGTAACATTTTTCTGTTCAAAATGACGTATTCAATTTTGAAAAAAAAATGTATTCATATTTTTTGATGCAGCCTTCTGATATTTTGTAATTTAAAAAAATCAAAAATGCCAGTCCTAATTTTTTTTTTTTTTTTTTTTTTTTTTTTTTTTTTTTGCTGTTGATTAATACCTTTGAGTACTTCCTTCCTTCCTTGTATCAGAAAACTTCCACTTTTGATAAGTTATCGAAACACTACACATGTAAAATTTTGCCATACATTTTATCAGTTCCTGTATGACTATCACATACTGGTTCCAGGAAATCAAAACCTTAGTCTTGTTTGACATAGCATTTTATTTCTTAATAAGTATAAGAAACAGACAGCTTTAAAAATAACTTACAAAAGAAAAAAAAAAACATACACTAAAGTTTACAAAATATATGTATAAGTTTAAAAACATATTACTTCCAGTGTACTCTGCTTAGAATTGAAATTAGAAATTCATAGACTTTATAATTTGTTGAACTGCATCTGTATCTTCCTTTGATATTTAGTAATGCCTTCCTGTTTAACCATTAGGGACAGGGGCTTCCATAATCCTTAAAACATTGTGAATGGGAAGTGAACACTGGTGGTGGTGTTATTGTCTTGCAGGTGGAAATCTATATCCAACAGCCAATCCATGTGGGGGGGCATAAAGTTAAGGACAATTTCATAAACAACTGATATCATTGACCTTTGCAATCCACCACTCACAGTCATATACACAGACCACAAAAATTCCTTTTTATAAATTGTAAATCTGAATATTTTGCAATTGTTTTAGAGATCTTGGTTGGACAAATGAAATTTCTTCTTGCTTTCTGTTCAAAGTTTGTGCAATATAGGTACGCCCATCGCTATGATATTAATAGATGATTGTTCATTCTATTAAGTTCTATCATACATAATTAAATATCCCATGATAGGTAATGATTCTAGGTTGCCCTGGTGATTACTTTCTTTTTAAGATGGACTTCCGTATTACTGAATTTAATACATTGAAACATAATAAATTTTGTATTCATGCCAGTTTTCCCAAGAGTGTAACACTTATTGAACCAAGATCTAAATATTTATAGAACTAGTCATAGTACGAATGCACCTCATTTACCATGTTTGACATGTGATTTCTAATTTGTTTAGGATATGTAATAGGCTACATATGATACAAATAAACAAAAATTGAGAGACTTTTACTGGAACTGTTAACATGCAGTTCCTGTAAAATTCTCTAAATTCTTGAAATGTTTCTAAAACTTGTTAAACTCAAAAGTGGAAGTTATCCTTTACAGAGAAGGTAGTATTGAATGGTATTAACTAACAGTAAAAAAATTAAAATTTTTGAGATTGGCATTTTTGAGAAAAAAAAATTATTTTTGATTAAAAAAAATTTTTTTTTAGAAGGCTGTTGTAAAAATAATTAAATACATATTTCAAAATGAAGTATATCATTTTAAGTAGAAAAATATTATCTTCTTTAAAATAAAATAAACTGCAACTAAATATCTTGCATCATTTCAGAGATAGAGTACTTTAAACTTTTTTTTGAAAATCGCAAATGGAAAAAGGTGCTCAGGATGCCATCTTTGGCGCCCTGTATCTCAGTCCAAAAATTTTTTTGGGGAAAACCAAAAATTATGGGAATTTTATATTTTCCTGAATTTTACCATACGTTCAATTAAAGAACTTCTAAGACTATGAAGGTAACCCCCCTGCCTGAATCGACATGGATTCGGTCGTAAGGTATTTGAGCTTGTTTAAAAAGATTTTAATCAGTATATTTGTATTATACTAATTATCTTGTACAGAATACTTGTATTTTTACAGTTGAATTTGCTCTTAATTAAAGTCATCTGTATTTTATTTTATTTTATTCTATTTTATTACTTATAGAGACCAAATAAAAGAAAAAAGAAAAAATACTCACCAGTCAAGAAACAGAAAACAAATTTATCTGTTAGGAGAAAAGCCCCTGCTAGGCGGCGACTATCTTCTAGTGACTCTGAGGAAAATCTTGTCGGCCCTGTCCCAAGTAAGCGATCATATTATTCTTCTGCATGTTCGATCGATGAACTTAGATCTCCCCACCTTATTTCTGTATCTGCTGATAACACAATAGATGAACATCGATCACCACATCTTATATCTGTATCTCCTGATTGCACACTAGATGAACTTCGATCACCACATCTCATTTCCACATCTGCTACTAGTACAAGAGCTCAACTTGGGTCACCACATCGTCCTTCTACATCTGCTACTCGCACCCGAGCGGAACTGGGAGGGCCTCTTAAAAAAAGAAAAATGGCAAAAGCTTTGTACAGATCACCGACTTTGTGTATAGATGAATTTATTTCTACTTTAAGGTTAGTTTTAAAAATAGTTTTAGATAATCTGTTTCTTAACTATACTTAATACCAATAATTTAACCTATGAAAAACAGAAGATATCACTTGTGTTTATATGTGTTATTAGGTAGATTTCGTATGAAATACTACCTATTGCAATCTCCCCTATGTTGGAATTTCTGAAAACTTTTTGCAGATCTACACCGATCATGACCCGTAGATCCCAAAACTACCATTAATAAAAAAAAATTATTTATCTATCTATGTATATCCTTTTTATGGACATGATAACTTCCATAATTCTGCTCGAATCTCTTCCAAATTGATGCATAAAATCTTCTTTAAATTTGTTAATAGGCAAAATTGAACCAAGAGGGGGGGGGGGGGGGCTGGAAATAGGGAGGGTTTTTATAAAAACTGAAAAAAAAAAAATTACACCTTAATGAAAATAGATATTGAATCAGTTTAAATTTTTTTAATAATTTTTAACAAATAGGCCAAAAATTTATGTATGGCAGATTTTTGATAAAATTAAAAATAGGCTCAAGGGGCAAAAATTTGGGTTTTTGAGAGAAAAAATTCATAATGTCGTCAGTTCTCAAGATATCAAATCCAATTAAATTTGTTATAAATTGTCTTCATATTAACAAAAAGGAACTCTATATATTGGATTACAAAGAAGTCTATTGGAGGTTGAGGAAATATCAGAAATAGAATCAAGTTGGTGTCACTTTTGCCTAGTAATTTTGATCGCCGAATTTAGCGATGTATTGACAAATTGGTAACAAGCTTGTTGACAGAACTAGGTTTCCCCATTGCTAATTTCCTTATAATTTCACGGTATCTGTACAGAAATATAAATAAATTTAAATTAAATAGAAATATAGAACAATATTCAAATGCCAAGTTTTTGGTAGGACCAACTCTTCTATCTGTATCAGTAAGTTGAGCTGCAGGGATTTTTAAAAAATAGTGTGTGTATTATTATGCAAAACTATGTAAAGTATATGTATTATTGACATAGGTGCTTCAATTTTGGCTTTTTAAAGCATTCACTGACACTTAAAATAGTATTTAAATCCTCTGAAGCCATATTACATAAGTGTTTTAACCTCATTGTAAAGAGAGCCTTATGTATAATTTTTAATCTTTTATCACCAGTTTTTAAAAGCAAACTTTTTCTGTTGTTGGATTGCAAAAATACTCTGATTAAATAAGGAAAACTTTACAATTAAAAATAACTGGCGAGAGTAATGAATGATTCTGAGCCCCTTAAGTTGTGTTCCAGATGCTTGATGCTCTAGAGCGTTGCTGACATACAAAGAGGTGCCAGTTGGATGCGCTAGCACATGAGTGGTGGCGAACGTGTTAAAAGAATACATGTTGAGACGAATTTCTCATAGAAAAAGTAAAATGGAGCCTCAAAATAACTCGATTAACTGAATAAAATTTAAATTATAATAAATATGTTTTAAAATCCATTTGAAATCTCAACAATATCTTTAATGACAAATTACTGATTTGTGATGTAACACATATTTTATTATATATATTTTTAATATTAATATTTCAATTGTTAGTCCCCCCCCCTTCTTTTATAATTTAATTTTAAAAGAAATGCATTTTTTAACAGGGTTATTTTTATTAACCCATTAACCGCCAAAGCTCCCATTGCGGGAACATCTATTTTTTATTTTTTTTCTAAAAATATTTTAAAGCTATTTGAAAAAAATACATTTTATAGAAAAGTCAAAAGCATAGAATCTAAAATATATTTTTTTCAAAATAATATTTTTAATTTTTCTATTTTTTGCAGATTTTTGAAGAGATTTTTCGGTTTTCCGACAATCTCCAGTAAAATTACTAAAAAAGAAAAAAAAAATAATCTCATTTTTTTCAAGTACAACCACGTCTTAAAGTCAACATTCCAAATAACAACATATTTCAAATTCGGAGTAAATAGCTGCATTTAAAGCAACAATAGAAAGGTTTTCATGGAATGTTTCCACAGCGGGAGCGTTGGCCAGAACCGGTAGCATTCCCTCCCCCTATGTTTGAGAACGCGCTTTCATAAAGAAAGGTGAAGTGGACGAGAGTTCTATTGAACATTATTATTCCATGAAACTATAGTCGAGATTGTTCGTGTTTGGTTCTTTAAATTAAATTCCTCTTGGCATTTTTTCTATTTATTAGCATGTCACAAACATATAAAAAACAAACATATAAAATAAAACTCAAAGGAGATATGTCCCAACTTAATTTCTTAAGACATATAACAACTGCATTAATGAGGACAGAAATTGAAAAAAATGTGAATTCCAGTACTGGACCTTATGGACCTGTGAATATTAGTGTGCGTTTTGATGGTATAAATCATTTTATTGTTAGTGCGGATAAACAATCCCGATGTAAATTATGTAAGAAAAATACCCGAATGAAGTGTGAAAAATGCAATGTAATGCTGCATCAAAGTTGTTCCCTGTATTTTCATAGAAAATTGTAAAAGAAAATAATTAAAAAGGTAAGCTTTTCTATTTAAAATTTATTTGTTAAAATTATTTGTTCCTTGAAATTTCAAAATCCAAAAGAAATATTGATTTTTTAATTCAGTATGAAATTATTTATACCTGCATATTCAATAAATTAATTGTTTTAAGTCATATTTATGGCATGCAAAAAAGTAATTCATTGCTTTGTAAAAATTTTAAGGGCACAACTTCTTATAATTATTTTATAATTAGCAGAAAAATAAACCGTACCTGACTTCTGCCTGGGGAAAATTTTCCTCCTATTACACGCCAACGCTCCCGCTCCGGGAACATGCTTTATTTAATAAACGGTTACAGTTTTCGAAAAAAATTCAACTGCTCTATAATAGAGACATCCAATGTATATTAAAAAATTCAAAAAGTTATAATTTATTAACGTTGTTTATATAGCGGCGTTTAATGGGTTAAGTGTTCGTCTCCAAATTGCATATGAAATAATAATAATAAATAGAAAACAAATAATAAATTAGTTTTAAAATATCACTTCATTTCTAGATTTTTCTTTCTTTCTTTTCAGTTGATTAAATATCAAACGAATTAAATATTTTTTCTGTTTTAAATAACTGCTATTTTTAGTTCCAATCATCTCATTTTGTCTTGTATAAACAGGGCTTGAAATTCGATTTTTCCGAGGAGGGGAGTCTCCCTCTCAACATTTATAAATGGAGGGGAGTTTAGCTGTTTGGGAGGGAGAAAAAAAAATCTTTAAAACACTCATTTTATGTGCGACTTAAAGAATTATAAGAATACAGACATGACGAAATACTACAGAAACAATTTTTAACAACTGAGAATAATTATGCAAAATGTGTTTTCAAAAGAAGAGGTCAGCATTTTAAACAGCCTATTCTATACGGGGGGGGGGGGTCTGCGATCTTCAGACGAAATCAGCGATTTTTCTGCGATATTTTAGTAAAATCGGCGATTTATTGCGATCTTTGGTCAAAATCGGCGGGTTTTTGCGATCTTTTGAAGAAATCCTCGTTTTCCCCGTGCTTTTTTCATAAAATCCGCATTTTTTTTTTAAACGATTTTTAGAGAAAATTTGCTTTTTTATACGATCTTTTCTCGTAAACGGCGTTTTATCCCCGCGATCTTTTGACGAAATCGACATTTTTTCCGTGATCTTTTGATGAAATCAGCGTTTTTTTCTAATGATCTTTTGACAAAATATTTTTAAGCGATCTTTTATCGAAAACGGCGTTTTTTTCCGCGATCTTTTAACAAAATAGGCGTTTTATCCACAATCTTTAGACGAAATCAACGTTTTCCAACGGTCTTCAGACGAAATCACCGTTTTATCTGCGATATTTGGTGAAACTGCCATTTTTTTTGCCATCCGCACAGGAAATTCTCATTTTTCAACGATCTTTTGATGACGTTCGTTGCCAAAAATATTGACGAATCGTTGTTTTTCCATGAAATATTGACGAAATGTGTGCTTTTTCGGCGATCCTTTCACGAAATTTGCATTTCTCTGCGATTGTTTTTTCCGCGCGCAAAACCATACAAGTTGGAAACTATGCGGAACTGATAACCGAATTTCAAATTATCGGAAATTTCGGACAAGAATCATCCCTGAATTCGAAACAGAATCGCCTCTTTTTTGCTGCAGAAAATAGTACAAAAACGTGTCAATCGATTGCAGGAAAAAATTTGGGAAATTTGTCGATCAGTCGCAGAAAAAATAGTGCATTTTAACGATCTTTCACGATAAAAAAAACTCGTCAAAATGTGTTAATTAGTCGCACGAAAAAATTCGCAAAACGGTCATGGGAGTTGATCGTAGTTTCAAAATGCAAAATTTTTTGAGCGGGAGCCTCCCGCCCACTTTATTTTTTTGGGCTGGATTTCAAAATGTAGGGCGCGAATCCCGCCATCCCGCCCTGAAATTCAAGCCCTGATAAAGAACTTAATTATTACTGATTGTGTAACTTTGTTTTAGAGTTACTGTGAGTTGCGCGTTCTTTGTCGCAAGCGATAACTGTTGTATTCTTGAATACACCTTTTTAAAATTTTTCCCATTGCTTTTTATGTAACGGTCCTTTTTACCTGTACGTTTTTTAGCCCGGCTTGGGAATCTATCGTATGCCAAGACATTTTCTCTTAGCGTTTGTGAAATGTGAAAATTTATTCAGATTACGTTTTGTCGCAGACAAGTCAACCCGCACAGTTTGCAGTTGTTGAAAATGAAAAATGTTTCTTTATTATGTTAGTGAACGTTTGTTTAAATATTCTGCATTCTTGGTGTTTAGCTATGCTCCTATTTCTCGTATTCTGCAAAAAAATAAAGACAATTAGTCAAGATGTTTAAGAACTGATTTTCTTTATCAAAAATGCTTATATCATTTTCGTTCCAAAAAAAAAAAAAGTTTAAAAATGGACCTGGTGTACTATACAATATAGAACAGCGATCACGGCCAATCACAAAAAGGTGGCATTTATTATATATTTTGCCACCATATGATTGTTATCTAACTAATGGCTTATCAGTATCTGCAAGTGCTGCTTGTCTAATACTGTAAAGTACTGAAAGTAAGTCTGCCTTTAACGCACAGAAAATAATGATTTTGAAAAGGGCTTATAATTGGGACTTTTTTGAAAAGGATAGGCAAATTGGGAGTATGTTTTGAAAGGGAGGGCTTTTAAGTGCACTTTTTCAAACTGGAAAAATATACGTATATTAGGAGGAATGTAGTATTCAGAGGGGGGGCTTACTTTCAGTACTTTAAGGTAATTAATCATTTTAGAAGTTTTTTTTGTATTGATAAAAATAATGGTAGAAAATAAAATCAGAAGTGCCTTTATTGAATGCACACCTTTATTTAGCTCTGTTTAACTTTGTCATCATCAAATTCTTCAATTACATTTTAATTCTCACTCGATTAAATTTATAAATGAAAGATAAAAATGTTTGGTGTCTTCCTTTTTAGAAATTGTTCCCTGAAGATAATCATATTATTTTTTATTACAGTAAAATTTTAATTATTAATATGCAGCTTGGTTCAGAACAATATAAAATTTAAAGCAACACAAAAATAGGTGAATTTTGCTTAAAGTTTACCTATTCTGACATTTAACATTGTTTTAAAAATTATGTAGTCATAACTTGTTTGACCTTTAATGTGCTCATTTTCAACTAAGCTTTTATAAAAATGCTTAATCTAATTAAATACTGATTGTTTTTAAAATTTTCTTGTGAAAAATATGGCATTTTAGCTTTTTTAAAAAAAAATTATTGCATTTAGTATATTTTTTCTTTTATGCTTCTGCCATGCAATGAACCACATGCACCAAGCAGAGCTCATAATACTTGTGAAAAATTACTTGTAGTTAATGCGTTTGGGGAAATCGAAAAGCTGATTAGCTAAGTAAAAGAAAAGTGCCATCTTAGATTACATCATTACTTCCATTACTTGTGTCTATATTTGTTTATTGTCAATTTATTACATTCCACATAGGAGAAGAAAAAGTGTGTATAGTTAAATGAAAGTACATCCTTTTATTTCTAATAGATTAAAAATATAAACATACTGTAGAAAATATTCTCTTCGGCAAAAGCAGTTTTTGTAAATACTTACTGAAATGAACATTTTTAAAAATAATAAATTCAAAATAAAGAACCATTTCTGTTTTAAATTTTGACAAAGTACTTTCCCAATATCGTTGATTCAAACAATTTAATTATATAAAAGTTTGTCCTTATATTATGCATAATGAACTATTCCTCTAAACCAGCCATACTTAACCTGAGACCCAACAGCATTTTATGTGTGGCCCAAGGAATCATAATCCATATTTTTACAAAAGACATATATTCATTAATTCATATTTATACAATTAATTGAGATGTGCATAAAAAAAGTATGATTTTCAACATTGTTTTATATATTTTTGTTGGAAGATAATTATGTGGATCATTTTCAAAAAACTTGTACATTTGTGAAATTTTTCACCAAAAAAATTTTTTTTTTAATGCAACTTATAAAAATATTAGATGATGCTAAAACATTTCTTGAATATAAAACTGAAGACAGCAGTTTACTTTTTGATTTGGAACATCAAATAAAAAATAAAGTATGAACTTGCAACAGTAAAATGTTCCCCTCTGTTACCAACAGTCAAAAATTTTTATTTAAAAAAATAAAACACCTAAAACAGTAAATATCACATTTCCTTTAATTACATGATTGCTACTTTCAGAAAATTCTAACTATTGTTATGTTATGATTATTTTTATTTTTGTAAAATACAAAGAATTTCCTCTCTATTACTTTTTTGGAAAAATCATAAGTTTTAATTAAATGTGCATTCACATTTTTTCAGTTAAATTATAAAAAAATATTACATAAAATAAATATTAGTTAAAGTTACACAATTAATTATTCAAAATGATGATTGATAAATTTTTTAGTGAAATAAACCAATTTAAATTGACGGTAACAGAGTGGAAAAAAAGTAACTGAAGGGAACGCTGATTGATAGTGGAGTGATATTTGATGTGGCATATTTTTTTTTATAAGTTTATATCATGTATTGTATACGATCTTAATGTTTCAAACATATCCAGCAAGAATTTAAGATTTTTACAAAAATTACTATTGGAAAATAGTGGTATTTGGCAGGCCATTCTCTTTTGTAAATTCATATCATGTGCTATGACAAACGCACTGCATAGTTTTTTTTAAAAAATCTCATCATATATTAGTCGAGGTAGTGGTGCTTTAAAGCAAGAATTTAAGATTTTTGCAAAAAATACTATTAAAAAATAGTGGGATTAGACCGGGCAATTTTTTTATATAACTTTTTATTGTGTGTTATAAGCTATCATGAAGTTTCAATGTTTCCAACAGATCATGGCAGAATTTAAGATATTTGCAAAAAAACTACTATTAGAAAATACTGGTATTTCACATGGCATTATTTTTATAAATTTTTATCATATGTTATAATCTGTGTTTCAATTTATAACAGCTCACCTTAGATTTTCAAATTTTAACAAATTCGCGTGCCAACTGGATGACGCTTTAACCCAAGAAATAACGATTTTTACAAAAATTGCTATTTGAAAATAGTAGTGTTTGACGCGGTGTATCTTTTTTATAAATTCTTTTCTACTTAAATAATTATCTTTTCTTCTTTAATACATTTTTATCATGTGTTATAAGATATCCTAAAATTTGAAACAGACCAAGCAAGAATTAAAGGCTTTTGCAAAAATTAATATTCGAAAATAATGGTATTTCACGCTGCATTATTTTTTCATAAATAAGTAGTATTGATTCATAAATATAAATTATTACAATTAAAGAAGCATTTCGTTTGCGAAAATTAAAGCCTAATGTTTATGGCAACTAGCTCACCACAAAAACTACTATTTTATATTTAAAAAGAAAAATGCATATTTTTAATTCTGTTCTAAGAACATGAAACGAGAATGTGCAGCCTTCAAGAACAATGTTTAAATAAACTTGTTTTTTTTAGTAGTTTCTTACTCTGTTACACTTTGTTCCACTCTGTTACCATAAGCATGGTAACAGAAGGGAATGGTAACAGAGGGGAAAAAATCTACAAATAATTTTATCAGCACAAAGTGAATTAAAAACAAGAAAAACTAAGCCTATTTATTTAAGAAGCACCATTTGATCTTATGGTTAAAATTTTATAAAAGTATTAAAAAAATAAATTTCACATAAATAAGCTGGTAACAGAGGGGAAACTGAATAAAACATCCTTATCTTGTAAATGCTTTAGTTCAACACCATGGTGAAAATAACTTAATAATTTCAAAAATGATGGCCTCATCTAAAAATAGACTGTTCAAAGAACTACAGAACCTTGTGTTGAACACTTAGTAGTAATAATTTATTACAATAAATATGGTAACAGAGTGGAAGTAACAGAGGGGAAAAAATCTGGGGACAAAAATAAATTGTTCCATTTTTTATAAAAGAACAAGTTTTTAAAAATATATTATATGGTCTATGCTACAGATAAAACATACAACAATTGTCACAACTGAAAAAATTTACACTTTAGACAATTGATTTATAATTTTCTAGCAGTTGAAAAAGTAAGAAGGGAAGAGGGGATATAGCATTTTAGCTATAGCTGACACATTGAAACCATAACTACACTAATATTATTTTTAATTTCTGATAATATTTAGCCCACATTTACTCTAAATAGTCAGACAAGTAATGTAAATGCTTAAATTTTATTTTTAAAACTTTATTTTAGTTATTAAAAATTCTTAAAGTTGGGGGACATAGAATGTACAAGTTTTTTGAAAATGACCCATGTATAACAGGCAGGATTCTTGCTGGCATTTGAGAAACAATAGTGATATGGTGAATTATAAGTAAAAAGCAGTAGCCAAATAAAAAAGAAGTTAACAAAATAGATTTGGTGTGAAATGTTGAAAAATCTACCTTTAACCTCTTATTGTATCATTTTTTTTTTCATTGTGTTCTAAATTGCTATAATTTTTTGTCATTGCTTAGACAATAGAAATGCCACTATACATTACAAAAGCTATTAAAAATAAGTACATTCTGATTGTCTCCTAAATGTCTAAATGTTTCAAACGTTCTTTGAGCAGTAAATTGATATGAGATTTTGACTATAACCATTTGAAAAAATTGATGATTGTCCAATGACACTTTGTAGTACAGTAAATGGCAAATTCAAACGCTGCATCTTACCAAAACTTTTCTTGATTTGTTGATTCATGTGAGTAATTTTGGTTGTAATTTTACCACCACATAAATAGTGATAAACTGATAACAGATAAATATTTATTGTATAATCCTTTTTTCTATGTCTTTGGCTGTTGCTAATCTGAATTTTTGTTGATTCAATATCTCTAGAAATGAAAATATAAATGGCACGGTGCAATTGAAGATAAAAAAAACGGCATCAGTCGTACAGTAACATGGAAAAGAATCTCTAACCACAAGCAAAAAAGAGCAAAAATTGAACATTGTAATTTGGCGAGTCTGATTGTTCTTTAACTCCCCAAATGAAGCATTTCGTGGCGATTTGATGTACTGCCAAGCAACAGTGAGAACCTTGATAACGGGACAGATTTTAACTGAAAATTGTGTTACAGGCTGTTTGTTTAGTTAAAAGTTCTTTTTGCATGTAATTCTGTTTATCCAACAGTGATTTACACATTTCTTAATCTTCAACAATAATAAAACATCATTCCAAATTAAATTTGCACTACATATTTTTTTTTTTTTTTTTTTTTTCACATTGAGCAATATATGGATTTATTAGAGAAAATCTCCTTGGAAATGCTTCATTGTTATACATTACATGTTTCATTTCTATTATATAGCGAATGTTACTTTTTAGGGTTTAATTTTTGTCGCAAAAATATTGGCACCTAAAACATTTTACAGTACTAATTTCAAACAGCAAGTTTTATTATTTGGAAAGAGTATTGTTTAATTTTTTGGTGATATTTCTTCCACGACAGATTTTCTACCCTAGTGGTAATATTAACTTTGTTATATTGCATTGTTAGACTACTTATGTTATTATTGTTATTTTTTTTTTCAATGTGCTCTTTGTGTTTTTTCAATGTGTGTGTCTTTTTATAAATGTGTTGTGGCCTGCCTAGAGTCAAAATCTTCTGTTAGTGGTCCACCTAAAGTCTGAAACTTATGTTTGTGGCCTGTGAGAAAAAAAGATTGAGTATTGCTGTGCTAGACAAATGGCATATATATCATGGCATAAATGAGCCATGAAAATATTATTATACACCAACAGTAATTTGCTTCATACGTAATTCATATTTAGATGAATAAAATTTTTAACCAAGATGACAATCGCTACTTGCTGGTGATGAATGGTAATTTTTTTTTTTTTTTAATCAATTGTATTGATAGTATGGACAACTGAACTTTATTTATAGCATCAATATTTTTATCAATGTCTCCAGTGACTAAATTGCTATTCTTATCCAATAACAAATCCAATTTTATCAAAAATTTCCATAAAAAAATGTTAGTCTAGTTTTGCTGTAAGTTGACTGATTTTGCATGTTTAATATCACCTCTTAGAACATTAAAAACTTGTTTGCATATGGTTTTGCATTTGGTTAGCAAGATTATACAATTAAAAACACAATCAAAATTACCTTGTAATCCATTACAATTAATATAATTATATTTTTAAAGATAAAAAGAGAATTGATTTGTAATCCATTACATAGCAATATAGTATTATGCATTTCAAAAGCATGACAGAAATTACTTTGTAAATGTTACATGGTAATCAATTTCTTTGCGAGAGGATTATTATATTTTTGTCTGTAAATTCATTATTTTGTACTCAGATTCTATTCAACACTGTCTTTATATATTAATTGAGTTTATTATTTATTAATTTATCTTCATGAAATTTATTTTTCAGAAAGCCAAATTCTGATACATTATCCGAAGTCTCTGTTCCTAATGTAACTACAGCAAGAAAAGGTAATTTTATCAGCTGGTGAAAATAAATATTAATTTTTAAATTGATAGATTTTTCACTGCGTTATTATTTTGCTTTGTGAATATTTTATACCAGTATAATCAATTTAAATCTTAGTTAATTTTTTTTATTTGGGAAATTTTATCATTTTATGAATTTCTTATTTGAAATTTATAAATGAATGAAATTAAATGTTTATTTGCAAATGATGAATTGCTTCTGTTGTCTGTATTTTTAAGTGAAGAAGAAAGAAAGTAAACATAATAAAGAAATTTTGAGCATTACTGTTAGGGTTGGCAAATTTCTTCTTCAGTAAGAAAAAAAAAAAAAAAAAAAAAAACTATGGAAAAAATTGGCTGGAAGAAATAGGAGAAACTGTTATTCTTTATAAATTTAAAATATAACTTTCAACTTTGTCAGATGCAATAAATGTCTTGCTATAACCTTAAGTAAATTAATTCTACCAGATCTATACAAACTTAATTAATTATATGCTAAATTAATACATCAGTTAATTAAGTCAGTAAATAATCAGTTAGCTAATAATCAGTCAGCTAAATTATTACATCAGTTTTTAAGCCATGATCAGATGACACGAGTCTAAAGATCTCAAACGATTGCCTAAACGAAGAAAAGAAATTTTATTTAAAATGCACAAAATCAATTAACCCTTTCTGGTATGGAAAAATTCTGCTCATAAAATGAGAAATTATTGACTGACACCAGAATTTACAAGTGACTTTTTTAAAATTTGGTGGTAAAAAATTGCCCACTAGTGCATAGATTTTTATACCCCTGCCCATAGATATTTTCAGAAAAGTAGTTTTTTTAAAAATAAGAATTTTGATATGCAGGCTAGATGCTAATATAAATGACTGCAAATTTGTATATTTATTGTGTTGCACAGTTTTCAATAATGCATTTTAAAATGTAAATAATGTATTTTTAGATGAAAAATAAACATTTTGCAGATAGTTTTTTTCCCTCTCTTCTTTTACATAAATGGCATATTAATAAATAAAAAATATTTCTCTACCTCTAAAGTTATAAAATCCATCACCTGTAAATGTCTGCTGAGCCTGAAGTTTGTCATAAAAAAAAAAAAAAAAACATTATTTTTCCAAAAGTAATATTTTTTAATATTAATTAAATTTTCCAATTTTTAGATTTCATGTAATTATACTTTTAGTTTAAATATTTTAGATAGTTAATATACTGTAATTTTGAGCATGTTTTGTTTTCTGTTAGTTTCTTCCATTTCTCACCCCAGATCTTCTGTCTCTCTCGTATGATTTGCTTTCATATTCCCTTTTCACCCTTTTGTTTCAAATCCGTCAAGTAGTTTCGGAGCCTATTCAATTCAAACAAACAAACAGTCAAATCTTTCTTCTTTATAATATTAGTATAGATTTCAAAACAGGTGCATAGGTTTTTGTTTTTTAAAATCATTTATGAAATAGGAAAGAGATTGTTTGGCTCACACGGGAGGTTTTTTTTAAAGTTAATTTTTTTCCGTCTGAAGTAGGGGGCATTGATTTATTTGCTATTAATGTACAGTATGTTTTAAACATGTAGCATTAATATTCCACATTTTTAACTACCATTTTTCTGTGTGGCTGATTTCAATAGTTATAAAAATAAGAAGTATAAGACTTTTTTTATTTTTTAAAATAAAATTTTAATTAAAAGATACGCAAAATATATATTTTTTAAATTTTATTCTTATTAGTTATTTATTTTATATTTATCCTTTTCTCAATACATACTTTAGGTTGCATATTTTGCCAGATAATCATGATATCCAACTATTATCAATTATCTGGCATATCAGTAAGATGCAATATGTTGCATTCCTATTATGACCATATAATTTATTTTAATAAAGATGATATCTTGATAGTAATATTTGATTTTATTTCTCACTATCTCCATATTTATTTACAGCCAAAAACACTGCACCATCTGGGTTTAATACTCTCAAAAAGCAGAAATGTAAGCAGTGTAATAAAACATATAAAACCACTATAGCCTTGAGAAGACATGTGTTTTTAAAGCATACTGATCCTCCAGAAGATTCAGACTGTGATACATGATGTAATGTCACTCATTATCTAAGCATTTTTTAAAAATTATACTCCATGTGACATTTTATGTAGTTTTATTTATTTTGTACAAATACAAACTCTTAATACTTTTTAATGTTATACATTCATTAATGTATTATTTGTATAGAATATTAGTTTCCATATTTACATTTTCAGCAAACAAATCTAAATTATAAAAAAACATGTAAAATTATTATAATAAATGTATTCTATTTTCATTTCACTTTCTTGTAAATGGAAATTAAGAAAGAAAAAGAAAAAATGATACTAAGTTTATATTTTAAAAAGATAGTTTATGAGTAGCATACAAATTTTATGCTTTAAAAATATTAAAGGTTTTTCTCTTTAATTTTATTTTATTGGCATTTTATTTTATTTATTTTTCTACTTGTCAAACATAACATTTTATTTTCTACAGAAATCGACTTCAATTACCTTTGTTTGTTTTTTGTTTTCATTGTTTTTTACTACTTTTACTTTGTATGATTGAAAAAATTGTTTTTAAAATGTTGAAAATATTTTTACACAGTATTTGCATATGTAAAAAAGACTGTAGAAAATTATTTCTTTGGATGACATTTCGTTATATTTTTATAAATTTTAAATTTAATTTATTAACTTCTCAATCAACAATTTTTCATTTTTGAAAAAAAAGTGTAAACAAATTACAGTAGACTCCCTCAAATCCGCACAGCTTGGGACCAGAGGTTGTGTGGATTTTAGAATTTTGCAGATTTCTGGTCATCGCTTTGTTTACATTTTTTAAACAGTAATTTGAGTGCAATTAATAGTGCAATTGGAACTATAACGAATGTTTACAATGTAATAAAATATTAAAATAAGTAATAAACTAAAATAGTAAAAATTTAGATAATTTATAAATTGATTGAAGTTCTAATAGGAAAGGTCAAGTTAATAATCAATAGAGTATGATTAAATATTCATTATTAAAGATTAAATGTATTTTTCCAAAATTATTCAACAAAACTTGCCTCATAAAGTTACATTACTCATTCACATCAAAATCATAAAATAAGTTTTTTTTTTTCCAAGTTTAGCCAGGTTTAATAACAACAACAAAAAAAAAATCTTGATTAATGCATAAATATATTTGGTAAGAAGATTGTGATTACCAGTAATATTAGCACTATCTTGAACTTTTTCAGTAATAAATTTATTCTTCCTTCATGAAAAAACATGAACTCAGTCATATTAACAAAAATTACAAAATAAAAAACATATGGAATTGATCCATAACTAAAAAAAATCAAATTCCCAATATCCAAATTGAAAGTTTCATTGTTTACATCCATAAAATATGTGCAGATTTTAGAGAGTTGCAGATTTCTGGTTTGCGGATATGAGGGAGTCTACTGTATATTTCAAGTTAAATATTTATTGTTTTGAAATATAATGTATTCGGAAAACTTTATCATAGTCACAGATTAAGATGTAAGTCTTTGATTTTCCTAAGAGTTATTGTTTATTATATATTTTTTAAGCAATACAATATTTGCTTGGCTCAAATATCTTTTATTTTAATATTAAATTGTTGTATAAAACATTGGTAAATTATTTCAGCTATGAGATATCAAAATGTATTTTTGAATTGTTTAAATAAATTTTAAAATAAATTTAGAGTTAAGAATTGCACACTTTATACTGTTGAACTTCTGTTTAACAAAATTCTCTATTTAACAAATTTTTCCAGAATCTTTATTTTCAACAAAAATAATTCTTTAAAAAGCCTAAAAATGAAAACAACTGTGTAAGAAATTTTTCTCAGATCAAAATTTTAAAGCTCTAATCGTTTTCAACATACTGAGGCAACCTCCATTAAAACATTCTTCCATTTCCTTTGTTATAGTTCATCATCATCATAATCTTCTGATGAATATACACATATCTACTTAACTTTTAAATGCAATTAAAAAAATATAAAAAAATCTGAAATGATTGTGGAAATAACTTCTTTAAAATTCTTATTAAAATTAAAGCTTCAAAACAGTTTGATGTGTGCTGAAATTTTTTAATGTACACAACAATGTGTTTCAAGCATTTTAAAAAAATCAGCCAATTTTGAATAAAATCCAGTTTTTCAGAATTGTATTCAAATCTAAACTATGGACAGGGGTGAAAGTTTCCTATCCTGTAATGAAATTCCATCTTTTTTTTATATTTGGGAAGACAGAATGTAATGGAAAAAAATATCTATTTCTAGGTAGAATCTGTAGTAGTAGAATGAAAATAATTATGTTTTTAGTTATAAATATTTTAAATGGGAAAAGCATGGGTGAGCAGATGACTAACACCACAGTTTATTTATTTTGTATCATTTGAACTACTGCTTGCAACTCCTCTTTACATGTTACACTAATTCTCGAGTTCTTGGAGTACTGTTTTTCTTTGAGCATTCACCAAAGAGATAGAAAAATTGCCTGAGAGTCATCATAATAGACTGAGAAGTGGCAGCACAAACAATCACCTCATTGAGCTCATGGCTGAAATTCTTGGATTAGTTAGAACTTGATTCGCATATTAAGGGTGTATTTCAATTCAAACTGCTTATTTTCCAATTTATTTTTGAATTCATTTTTGCTCTCAAATGCACCAAACTTTCAAAATCTCTTATTTGGAAAGTACACAAGGTGCTGTGATTGTCGATTCTTTGATAAATGCAGAAAATATTGCAAAAAAAGCAATCAAAAATGGCATTTTGAACCGATTTTTCCAAAGCTGGAGATCTGGGAACGAAAAAAAAGGGTCATACTGAGAAGGTAATTGTTTATAAATCAAATTCTAATGAATTGAGCATAAAATGACATCACACAGCACCTCATACGTCCCTTCAAGAATCCCCTCAGCAAGTTTAATGTTTCTATTTTTAAAAATGTGTCTGAAATTGTATCGGAAAATTTCGAGCTGTTGAAGGTAGAAAAGCATTTTTTCGAATACACCCTTAAAACTCAATCGGTCTGCCAAGTCATATGTTGATGGAAAACACTTGGAGACCTGATTTTAGCGGTTCACTTGTAGGTTTATCATTGTATTTTCAAAATGGTCTGTGTTGCTCACTCTCAGCATATAAGAGAAACTTCACATCTCACTATAATCATTTTTGTAACATAATCCTTGTCTTTTTATTTATCTGTGTGTTGTGTTGTTATTTTCTCAATGCATACTTTTGTTACTTCAAAAGATTTTTAAGTAATGGTACTCATTAAAGTTTAAGATGTAAAGAATTTCTGAATTTGAATTTATCAAATAATAAGGTGCTTTAAGAATAGAAGATATTGGACTTAAGAACAAAAGGAGATTTGCATGTTTCAATAAACATGATGGGTAGATAAAAAACATTAGCACATGGGTGTCGAAAACTTAGTACAGTAGGCTATTGCTACTGTATTTTATGCTACTCCTATTATACTGTATGGTATAAACAACATTTCCCATGTTGTTTTTAGAATGCATTTTTGGCAAAAACATTCCAGCATAGTTAACTTTAATGGCATCGTTGGTAATTCTTATCTTAGTCATTTTTTTTTTCTTTTCCCAATGTGAAAAAATTAGTGATTTTAGAAAAGGATCCCCCCCCCCTCCCCACACACACACACACTAATTAAACTTAAAATTTCTGGACATCAAAACTGTGGATTTCAAGTTTGCAATATGAAATGATTTTACACACTAGACCTCTGAAAAGAAAATGCATCCCACTGAAAACTGCTAGCATTTGTCCTTAAATATTTCCATAGAAATTCTGCAAGATTTTTTTAAAAAATGTACATTACAAAGCTTAACATTTAGTGAAACCTGTAAAAAGGGGAAGCTCTTTAAAAGAGAAATATGAATGGAAAAATTGTCTTGCTCTGATTGAAGGAAAATCATAAAATTATGCCTACTTAGATAGAAACCTGTCTAACATGGACTTATTTATTGTTTCTTGATGATTTTGTTTTCACAGGTCTTATGACATCCATTTTAGATATGAGTTTGTTTCATATTAATAAAATTTGTGGTAAAATTGTAAAAATACATTGATGATTTCTTTTTACATTTTATTATATTTGTAGATATGTTTTGTGCTTATTTGACTTTAAAAAGTTTTAAATGAATTTATGTAATAAAATTTTTAATTTTGAAATGTTAGATGTATATACGTATGATTGTTTTATTTTTGTACAAAACTTTTTGAAAAGAAAATGTTTCATATTTTTTACTATTATCTTTGTTGTTTATCATTAATTTTGAATATAATTAAAAATTCGCCATTAAATGTCCTTTTTTGTTGTTGTTGTTTGAGTTAATAGTGTTGATGAGTATAATGTTTTAATTTTAACCTGCACAATGAAATTAAAATTTAAATAGTCACATAGTATTTTGCTTTATAGAAAAAGAACTGATATAATTTAACCCTTTGCAACAAGTGTCACATATCTGTGACACATAAAATTCTCAGAATTCTTGGTTATTTCTGCCAGTAATTTTTAGTTTAAAATTTTGCCTTTTTAATCGAAGCATTTCTGCAATTAAATTAAGCAAACATTTCTATTTTAAAAAGTGAAAAACAAAACAAAACAAAACAAAAAACATAAGTTTATTTAAAAATGGCCAAGTTTAGCAATTACAGTATTTTTTTCTTACTTCCCCTGTTTTAAGTTTCTATTATAATCTTTAATATTTGTATATTTGTACATAAATCATCTATTTGTGTCACACTGAATTGAAATTTGTTCTACCATTAACCATCTGATCACTGTGTCTGTTATTGTGTTTGTAATTGTTTAAAGTTATGTATATATTTTCTATAAATAAAATGTTTTTTATTATTTTTACTCAGTTTGTTTCCTTTATAAACACTGACCACTTTTCAAGTGATCATAGCTTTTATTAGCAGGGACTAGAGGTCTGCACGGGCTGGAATTTCCAGGCCCATGCCCGGCCCGTTGTAAAACTCAAAAGTTCAGCCTGGGCCCGGCCCGTTTAAATTTTTATATTTTAGGCCCGGCCCGTACAAAAATCAGCAAAAGCAGGCCCAGCCCGTTTTGGCCCATTACGATTTCTACGATTTCTGAAAAATTCCGATTTTTATCATATAACTAAGATCCCTTTAAAGAATACTGTGTACATATCTATGGAATGATTTTACAGTATATTTTATAGCAAATACACATTAACAACATTAATGATTACTTAGATTCTTAGGCTTTCAACATTCGAATAAAGATTCATTAAAATATTAATATGGCTTAGAATAAAAGAAAAAAGAAAGAAAACTAAAAACATCGTTAATTTTGAAGCTGCTTAATAAGAGAAGATTTATAAATATATTTCTATGTCATTTTATTATAGATTTCAATTCCAAATTCATTCTAAATTCAAAGAAGCTCCTTTCTGATACATTTCTAAATTCATTTTTTTTTCTCAGAAACGCATAAGATTAGCAGATATCTTTATTCAGAAACTATATAATCGAATAGCGTTATCCATTTTTTGATACAAGCAATTTAAGAATACTGCAAACAAATAAAATACTGTCATAATTTGCGTTTTGAATAGAATTTCCGGAAGCAATAGCAAGGGAAGGAAGAAAAACCTGTAATCATTTGAGAAACTATTATATCTCAACAAGGTTATACAAGTATTTTATTTACCAAAAAGGAAAAATGCTATTTGATTCCAAATCCCTTCAATAGTTAGGCTTATCATTTTTATACTTTTACAATTTAAAATTAATCAGAAAATGTGTCAAACTTTCGCATTATTGAGAAATTAATTTAAAAATCAAGAAGTATATATCCGAAGACTAAGCTAACATAAGTTCTTTATCGCTGTTAATAATTTTACAAACCATGTTTTCTGCCAATAATTAAGTCTAGTACCGGTCCGGCCAGTCTATATGTAGAAAAGTAATGCAAGCGTGATCTCGGACCGGCATGAGTCAGCTAAAAAAATATTAAAACGGGTTACACATAATGTAATTCTCCGATGCCGATACACTGTGCATTTTTATATTGACGCTGTCAAACTAGTATGGCCACATTTATACTTATTCTCGTTAAAACCATTTTCGTTGAGAATAGCTCATATTTTATCGTTTCTGTTTAAATCTTCAGAACGGGCCGGCAGGGCCGAAATTTTTTTTTTATCGGCCCGTCTGGCCCGTTCAATTTTTTTGCCGGCCAGTTAGAAAATTCGAAACGATTCCGCCGGCCTGGGCCCATGCAGACCTCTAGCAGGGACTAAATAACTGTATTTTAATCAACCTTCTTTTTTAACTCCGTTTTTAAAAGATTTGACAAGTCTTAATGGTTTATTTTGTGTGCAAGTGTGTATTCTAGCATTCCTCTGACACTTCCATTTTGCTGGTAATCAAAATAGCCCAGTTTTACTGTTGGATTTTAAGGCATAAAGACTGCCATTTTTCTGTGTTAGAAGTAGATCATTAATTTCTCTAGGTTTTAAAAATTCCTTTTTGAAAGCCGTTTTAGATATTCTCCAGATAAACGCAAAAATGTAAAAATATATATATGTATATATATATTGCGAGCATAATAGAGAGAAGTGAGACAGGTCTGAGAAATTTAAATCTCAAACTTATGTATCAAATCTTTAAGATTTATTTTGTTTTTTTCTTTTAGTGCATTGAAAAATTGTTATATCAAAAGTTAATTGATATTATAAGCATGTAAAATTTGCATGATAATATGAAAAAGATAATTAGATAAAGGTAAAAGATTTTAAAATGAACAAGTTCCATTCAGCTTATTTTGAGATGAGCTATTTTGGTTCATCTGTATAAATATTTTTACTGCTCAGTAACTAATCCTATACAGTGAATATGCTAGAATAAAGATGTCATCGATGTAAAAATATTTAGCTAGAAAGAAAAAAAAAAATGTTTGCTTAAATGTAAAAAAAAAAAAAAAAAAAAAAAATTACGGTAGTCGCAAAATGAAGTAAAAGTTATGCATTTTTATTAGCCATTTAGTGAGTAAGACACTCCACTGTTGAAATAGCCATTAAGATTAAATTACAAGAATTTGTCATCATAGTATTGTGTGAAAAAAAAAAAAAAAATCACCTTTTTTTTGAGTCACTTTCTTACCTGCTTCTCTCTACATATGGATGCAGTATAAATGCTATAATTTTGATGTGTATTATGTCCTACTGCTGCTAAAGAAGGCTTCTTTTTGCTCTCATACTGGCAGAATGTCCTTTTGAGCTTGATCTATTATTGCTTCTTCTTTACAGTGTATAGAAGTGTCTTTATGGAATTAAGGGATAAAACCAGAAATTTTTCTTTCTTGACATTCTAAAAGTATTCTTAAAATTGTCATTTAAATTAAAACTTTAAAAGAAATTGTTTCTTAGACTTAATGCTTTTCTCTAGGTTCAGTTTAAATAGATCTTTTAATCAGTTAAAAAAAAAAAAAAAAAAAAAAATTATGTTTTTTAATTTAAAATTGTTTGCAGTTGCATTTCTTATAATTTGTTTGCTTCTTTTCTTCTGTTTTCGTTTTGTGTTATTTAATATAATTTAAGGGATAAGTAATTTAATTAAAAAAGAAAACAAAAGAAAGAAAAAATCTTTGCATATGTTTTTAAATGCTTTCTAAAAATGAATTTAATTTCACATCATCATATTTCAGAAAAGGAAAAGTACAGTAAATTGTATTTAACTTCTTGTTAAGGAGGTTTTTTCTTTAAAGGACTGAAAAAGAGTGTTTTTAGCAACTTTTTTTCTGAAATAGGCATGGAGATTTTAGTTCCAGGTTTTTTATTTATTATTTCAAAAACATTTTAATAATAAATTGATGATATCAGCTCAAATTCCAGTTCCAATCATGCAGGATCCGAAAGATCACCAGAGTCATTTACATTCAATTTCTATTAAGGATTATGCAAGTAGATAATATTGCCTGGAGCTTCAACTGTTATTAGATTTTTAAAAAATTGAAGGTCAACAATGTGGCAAAGATTTAAAATAAAGGTCTATTTTTTTTTTTTTACTCTTTTTTTGCACTTCAGTTTGCTTCCAAAAATATTTATTTTTTTATAAAAATAACAGAAAGGGATCCAATTTCCAATAAATTATATCATCTTTAATTTAAAATGAAATTAGCAAGATCAATTTAATAAGTTTTGCATTATGACCCCAACCACTTTCAGAAAAGTCATTTTGAACAAAGTGTATTTATTCTGCTCTCAAACAGTGTACCCTTATGGACAAGTTAAATTAAAGCACAAAATAACACTCTCACACAGTGTACTCTTCCATTAAATCCTGAATAAACATAAAAGCTATATTTTGATTTATAAACTGCAATTATTAGACTAAAAGAAAAGAAATAAAACATCAATCTATTGTCTGCCAATTCTAATCTCAAAAACATTCAGTTCCAAATTGTACAGATTTCATTGAATTGACTGTATGATTTGGTATGGTGTATGTTTTTCATTCAGAATACTTAATAATATTTTTAAAGGAATAACTTCTAACAGTTTTAAAGGTACATAAAAACTGAAGCTTTCAAACTCAAGATGAAAAATCTGTTTATTATTCAGCCAAATTTGCAGTGAATTTTTGGTCAATAAATATTAAAAGTGGCATAACAAACCAAGCACTGTTGATTAAAAATGGGAGCAAAGACAGGTGCTAGTCTTCTGTGATTTTTATGAGTTTCTATGACATTAATTATAAACAGTTTATAAATATATTTTTTTTTTTCCCAACCTGTCAGCTATTTATATATATTACGCTAACGTATGTGGCACAGAAATCGTGATTATTTATTACTGTTTAATGGCAACACCCAAACAAAATGCATGTCCTAGGTTATAGTGTAAAAGTTCCTTGGCAGGATTTAGGCTAAGGTAAATCAGTTTATTTATGTTTTGCTCTTTCGCTGAAATTTTGAAGCTTCAAAATATCATTATTTTTGTTTTTCTGTTCTTTTTATTTATAAATAAATAAATAAATTTCATGTATTTAATACTGCAGTTTAAAGCTGTGTATTATAAATGAAATGAGTGAAAGGAATATGCATTCAATGAAATTAATGAAACACGAAAAAATGCCACAGGAACATTGTTTGGCACGCAGCTAGCTTAAAAATACCTAGTTGATTTTTCTACCAGAATCTTCGATTTGGCAAAGAATTGAACAAGTAAGTTAAACTATGAATAAAAGTAATATAATACAATGGTCATCAGGGAGACCAAACTGGTTGCCAAGGGCAGCTACTTCAAACAAGCTTTTCGTTTAACATTAAAATTCCCTTTATCAGAAAGATTGTCATTTTGTTGGATAATCTTAAAACCTCATCCAAGAAAAATTAATGATGATGAATATTCTTAGCCATACATATTTTCTATTCTTATTTCTGCTCTGTATAACTCAGATATGTGTTAAATACACACATATATTATGAAGAACCATACTTTATTCTTAAATATTAAAATGCATGTTTTTAGAATGAGTTTAAGCTGTATTTACTGCCGAACTAAAATTTAATTGTTCTTAAAAACAGTGTTCACCAAAGACAAAAACAGATCAAAATGCAGCTTTCCTTTACTTCAGTGTTGTCAGATTGATGAATTTTATTTAATTAATAAATCACGTTTTTAAAATAGTTATCTTAGTCTTATTCATTTGTAGGAATTTGCGATTAAGGCTGTTGTCAAAAAATATTACTTCCAAATTCAACTGCGCTCAAACATTTCAACAGATTTTTAAACATGAAAGCATGATACTTACAGGCATGGTTATTGAAGTTATTGTAATGGAACAATATTTTTCTTTTCCAGTGAATTAAATATATCTTCAGTTAGAAGCGATTGTTGTCTCATAAAAGTAGTTTTTTTCCCTTACCTGTGCTATTACGCTCAAAAATTCGTTTAATCGCCAACTTTGATAACATTTTCTGATAAATTTTCTTCTGTCTTCACCCCCCCCCCCAAAAAAAAAAAAAAACAGATTATTTAATTTCTTAATATGAGCACCTGCCAATATGATATGTTTGCGAGCAAAAAAGAGTTGAAAAATGTGTCAGTGTATGTAAATCGCCTTAGATGAACGCGAAATTATTGGTAAGAAAGTGTTAGGTTTTTTGAATAAAAATGTCGCCAATCTTTCAACGCTGCCCAATTTGCAAAATTTTATAAAATATCTATCCTGGATAATTTTATGTAACAGTTGCTTAATAATTCGTTTAACTGTCAATAGAGATCAGCACCACATAATTTCTGCAAGAAAATTAAATGAGTGATAGTTTCGCTGAAAAAATTATTAACGAATAATTTTTAAAGTAAGCCACAGATTTATATATAGTTCTCTCTCTCTCTCTCTCTTCATCTCATCCTCTATGAGATCGGATTTGTAGTGTATATGGCGCGAAGCGCCATTTATACTAACATTATCTTTATTTTTCCCAGTTAATGCCAGATCCTTAAGTTGCTAAAAACACAGTTTGCAGGGATTTAGATTGGCTTATGAATAAGATGGACACCCTGTATAAATTATCTTTAAGAAATTAGCTGGATGGAACATGAAATTTTTTTTTTTGTTGCTGCTTTTTCGAAAAGTTCGTCGTAAGTACAGTCTGGGGATATGTCAAGGTCTCTCCAAAGTTTCTTTCTAACACCAGCAAACATCTGACAATGAAAAACTAAGTGTTCTTCGGTTTGTTTATGATATCTGCAAAAACGACATTCGGGATTTGTCTGACGTTTAAACTTGTTTAATCTATCACTTGTTAGAACAGTTCTAGTAAGGAATTTGCTGTAGATAATTCCTGTGTTTCTAGGTAGATTATGATGATAGTATTCTTTAGTATAACCCCCGTAAGATCCTTTTTTGCCGGACTTGTACCATTCCCAGTCTTTCAATTGATCTGAATTGATATCGTCTTTAATTTTTTTAATCCAGTCTTCCGGAGCGATCCAAGGTATATTTATTAGAGGTCTGCACGGGCCGTAATTTCCAGGCCCGGGCCCGGCCCGAACGAAATAAATATTGGCCCGACCCGGCCCGGCCCGAAAGTTAAAATTTCGGCCCGAGCTCGGCCCGGTCCGGAAAAAAAGTTTAAAATTCGGCCCGAACCCGGCCCGGTTCGAGTGAATTTCTACAGAACATTGATCTTTAATCTTATGGAAGAGTTCTGACCAAAAAAAATTATATTAGTCTTTTTTTTCCATGTTTATAATCTCCATTTATGCAGAAGTGCCGTAGGCTGCGATATTTATGCTTTTAAATGAATCTTTGTTTTTTGTATGTAAATGTTTCAGTTATCACTAGTATTATTAATCCATATTCCCTGTAATGGAGACAAAAAATCGAAAAAGCGGTATATGGTAAAATTTCCAAAGACGAAATCGCTTTGGAACAAAAAAAACAACAACAAAAAAAAAATGCATTCCCTTCTTAACAGATGTAAATATTTAATATATTTTTTTTCTCCCGTATTGTTGTATTCATTTTGCATGGATGAACATTTTAAAAGAAACTTTCAGTTTTCAGTTTAAAGAAAAAATCCGTCATAATCATGTTTTTGTGTGTGTGTGTTTAATTCTATTTTAAAACGCCTAGTAATCTACGATTCTTTAAAAGGAATAAATTCTAATGTTTAATTGTAGAATAATGACGGCTTAAAAGTATATGCTTTTTTTGCAGAAATTTTTGGACAAAGCCAAATATTACTGATTTCAGGGCTCCCAACAGATTTTAGCCCTCAAAAAGGGGGAAAGGGGACCATTTTCATTTAAAAAGGGGACTTTGGGGGACCATTTTTGTTTAAAAAGGGGACTTTGGGGGACCATTTTTGCTTAAAAAGGGGACTTTGGGGACCAATTTTATTAAAATCAGAAACCAAATAAGGATCATATGTGTTTAAAATATAGCACAAATTTTCCTAAATCCTTATATATAAAAATCTTCTGTGCATGTGTATGTAATAGAACTCCTCCTAAATGACTGGACCGATTTTAATGAAATTTTGTGTGTGTGTTCCAGTGGATTTGAGAATGGTTTAGATTCACATTTCATCGAGTTTGATTCAGTACTTTTTTTGTAATTAGGCAAAAACTAATAGTTAGTGATTTTTCGCTAATTAAAAGTGTTGAATAAGTTCGATGAATAGAGTGCGGACGGAATGTCGGAGCAGTCTAAGGTGCCAGATTTAAGCTCAGCTTCTTGAAGAAAGAGATCGCGTGTTCGAACCCCACTGCTGACAAACGTGTATGCTTTATAATAATATTTCCTGTATTATAATTTTGATTAACTGACTTCAGACAATCGTTAACTTTTAACTAAAAAGAGAAAAATAAACTTTTCTATTAAAAATAGAACCGACTTCAAAAACTAATGAAGAGTAAAAAGTAATATCCTTACATAATTGTAATAAGAAATTAAATTAAGAGCGTAGTGCTTATTCTGCGTATTACCATATTTACGTACATTTATTTGATTTTCTGGAATCGGTGCCAAGAAGGACAACGTCTGTCGGTGATAGGACAATGTCTGTCGGGTGCGCTAGTAAGAAAGTAAATTTTTAAAATTACCCCAGAAAATATGTTAGACGGTTATCTTTATAAGATTTCATTTAACAATGTACACAATTTTATTTAAACATACCTAAATATGCTACTGAAAAAGAATATAAAGCATTCAATATTTTAGCATTCACCTTGATAATTCTCGTTACAGGTAAAAAACTAGTTGGATGTGCCAATCCCAAGACTGTCTTCTATCTCATACGTACATTTTATAATTTTTAAAAAAATAGTTACTGAATTTAATGCTTTAATAATTTTAATTCTATACCATACCAACTTTGATTTTCATCTTACATTTCTGCTTCAGTCAATTAATCGGAGTAAAAACAAATTTCCATCTCTGCACGAGCCGATGGACAATAGAATGATAGGTAGTTTTTTTTTTCAAATTCAGGGAGAACCTAATTGCCTTATCAAAAAAAAAAAAAAAAAAAAAAAAAAAAAAAAAAAATCATATACAAAAAATTTAGTTCAATTCTAGAATTAACTTCAGACACTTTTAGGTGGTGCTTTATTATAAATAGCATAAAATTTGCTATTGCAGCGCCCGCTTCTGGCGAATTTTTTTCAAACTCGGGGAGGACCAACTAGCCATAGCCATACAGTTACACAAAAAATTTGGTTCAATTTGATGCATAACTTCATGTACTTTTGGTTGATACAATATTGAAAATGGCACGAACATCGCGATTTCAGTGCCCCCTTCTGACGGATTTTTCTCAAACTCAGGGAGGACCAACTAGCTATATACTTTCCCAAAAAATTTGGTTCAGTTCAATGGATAACTTCATATACTTTTGGTCAGTACAATATTGAAAATGGTACAAGCATTGCGATTGCAGCGCCCCCTTCCAGCAGATTTTTTTCAAATTGGGGGAGGATTAACAAGCCTTAGTCATACACTTACACAAAAATTTACTTCAATTTGAAGCATAACTTTATATACTTTTAGTCGGTACAATATTAAAAATGGCACAAACATCGCGATTGCAGCGCCCCCTTCCGGCGGATTTTTCTCAAATTCAGGGAGGACCAACCAGCTATAGCCATATACTTACACAAGAAATTTGATTGAATTCGATGCATAGCTTCATATACTTTTGGTCGGTACAATATTGAAAATGGCACAAACATCGCGATTGCAGGGTCCCCTTCTGTTGGAATATTTCAAAACTGAAGGAGGACCTGCTTGCCACAGCCAAAAACATTCACAAAAAATTTGGTTCAATTCTATGCATAACTTCATACACTTTTTAAGGTATAATGGCGACATACGGACACACACATACAGACAGACATTTTGTAAAAACATGTTTTTTGGAATATCTGACCCATAAAACGTGTAAATCTGTCGAAATCCGGACGTCGAAAAAATTTCGATTACAATACTTTCTTCTATTGAAGATAGAAGAAAGTAATAATATTGATCAGTTAATAAAAAGAAGTGGGTAAGTGTGATCACAGATCACTCAGAGGGTTTTATTTTTATATTTAGTTTTAAAGAGAGTTTTATTAGAGAGTTTTATTAGTTTAGTTAGAGTTTATATTCCTTTCAAAATGTTCTAAACTTTAATTAATAAACCAAAATTTTTAATAATGAAATTTGTTAAAAATCAATAATTTATAATGATTAAATCCTTACATAGATGAGGATGATATAAGACAGTGAGAATGGAGGTAGAGATAGAGTAAATAATAACATTATTCATAACCTGGCTTTTCATTTAAGATATTACATGCCATATTGTAGATTACATTTTTGAAAATTTATTTCAATAGCGTCCCCTGGTAGAAAGGGATGAAAAGATGCTAACCGTTGAAATATTTTGAGCAGATTTTTTTTTCTTAATTTTTTAGAAAATTTATGAAGTAAGGAACGCAATTAAAATTAAACTATTTGCTAATGGTGAAAAAAATGAGTTAAGACGGTGGGAAATGGCTGCTTAGGTGAAGAGTTTTAAAAGGATGTGTGAAAAAAAATCAATTTTCTGATTCCCCACCCCACATACACATGAAGAAATGCCCCTAATTGTCTGGGGTCAAAATAGACCCTAGCAAAATGTTGGGCTCGATGAGATATCTCCTTCAGTCAACCCTTTAAATGAAATTGAATCTTGCTGTAGTTTAATTAGAGGTTGAGTTTGAAAATTGCTGAAGTTTTATGAAAATCAGTGCATTAGTTCTTGAGATAGAGCTATTAATGAAATTGTGAATAATGCAGCATAACAGTGTCACTTGTTGAGCGATATACACTAAAAACTAATCAGCTCTAGTTTATATCAAGGTCTAAGAATCTAAAGTTTTGTGCATTATCTATGCATTAGTTCTTGAGATGCAGCACTTTCTAACAGACATTTTCTAAAAACCACTAAAATTGTGTTCAGGACCTTCTAAAATGTATAAATCCATCAAAACTGGAAGTCGAAATTATTTCATGTATTCAATATTTCTTTTTGTAAAGATTAAAAAAAAGTAAAAAAATGTGAAAAGGCATTTTACTCCAACCATTTTCTTTAATATGATTCAGAGTTGTGGACTTTAAATTAATTTTTCTTAGTTTTAATCGTCTGTTTCCACACAATTCAATGATTCTTTTCATTGAAAAAAGCTTCACTTTTTTTTTAGGGATGAGGAGGGGGGGGGGGGTTGAAGCATGCCAAGGCCTGTTATTGAAGACTGGTCAAGCAGTAGTTTAATATAGTAACTTTTGTGTTCAATTTTTTAATTTTTAAGAATTTTAATGAGATTCTTAAAATTTGCCTGTATTCTGTTGTGATTTTTTAACATTTAGATTCATGAAAGAATTTCAATTACAATGCTTTTTTATACCCATTATAATGCTTTTTTTACTCCCACTTAAAAAAAAATTTCTTTTGGCTTTTTAAGCTTTTAGTGATTTTCAGACTTTTTTTTTTATTTTGCGGCGATTTTTTTCAGACACTGAAAAGGGGACTTGGGGGAGCAAAATACAAAAAAGGGGACTAAAGGGGACTTTTTTCTAAAAAGGGGACTTTTGGGGGAAAAAGGGGACCATTTGGGAGCCCTGTGATTTATAAAAAGTCGAGAAAAGGATTTTCATATAGGAAGATTCAATAGGAACGTATTATTTTGGTCCATAAAAACCAGGAAGAATGGAATCAGTCTCGGCTTCGTACGGAAAAAAAAAGTTAGGCCCGGCCCGATACTCCAGCAAAAAAATTAAGGTCCGAGCCCAGCCCGGCCCGAAAAGATTAGTGACTAGGCCCGGCCCGTCCCGAAAGGATTAGTGACTAGGCCAGGCCCGGCCCGGCCCGAATGCCATTATTGAAAATCGGCCCGAGCCCTGCCCGCGGGCCGGGCCGGGCTCGGTTTTCGGGCCGAGGCCCGGCCCGTGCAGACCTCTAATATTTATAGTAATCTCATTCGCCGAGGTAGCAACCTTGTCAGCAAGTTCATTTATTTCTATATTACTGTCTCCTGGAACCCACCAAATTTGAATATGAATGTTTTCAGCTTTTTTTTTTTTTTTTCGAGTTATTAAATAGTTAATTTGGCTAATTATAACAGGTGATTTTTTATTTATTGACCTTAAAGCTTGTAATAGACTTAGTGAATCTGTAAAAACATGGTATATGCCTTCTATCACTGTATAATATAATTTGATACTGATGTAAACGGCAATGGCTTCAGCAGTGAAGATTGAATTAATGTTAGGAATTTGGAATCTTTGAGTTTCATTAGTATTTTTGTTTACGATGCCAATAGCAGTTGTAGATTGAGTTTTTGAGGCATCAGAAGCTAATATTATATCATTTTTCCCCAATTCATCAATGATACCATTTATATTTTTAGCTAAAATATCCTTATCGAAATTGTTTTTGTTAATGGACCAAAAGCGTGCGAAGGTGCGTCGACTTTTTTCCTCCTGAGTATTCCATTCATAATTGATTATTTCTTTGATATTTGAATTATACCTATGTAATTTATTAGATTCTATACTTATGACTGTATTAGTGATATTGGTATGATATTTTTTATATTTAAGGCAAGTGATATTCTGCTTTATGGCTAAAAATTTTAAACGTCGATGTAAACTTTGAGTTTTGCTTTCATGAATGAGTACGGGAATGGGACACCATTTATTGAGACCAGTTGCCCATCTGAGACCTTTATTGTGAATTATTTGCATTTTGTTTTGTTCCTGTTTCGTAGCTTCCGAAAGGATACGCGGATTTCCTTCAAGAATACTTTGACCGGGGCTCTGATATATCTGTAGTAGATGCTTAGTATTTCTCCCCCTCATGGTAGTAGCTATAATCTTCAAATAATTTAATTGCAAATTAATTTTATTATGCAGCATATTGATGTGATCAGTATTATTTAATCCATTGTTGATAATGTAGCCCAGGATACGCATATCCCTTTTGAATAAGATATCTTCGCCTCCAATTTTTAAAGTGTTTTCTTCTAAATCAGTGTTTAAATTAATTCCCAAAATATTGCTTTTGCTAGGATTGATTTTTAATCCCTGGAAATGAAGCCAGTGAACTAATCTGTTAATATTGTCTTGTATTAGATTGTGAATATACCAAAAATTATCATGATAACCATAGAGGTAAATATCATCGGCATAAATGACGCAAGTAATGTTAGTATCGAAAATTTCAAAAATGTCAGAAAGGTAAATCGTGAATAGGATCGCTGACAAGATGCTACCCTGCAAAAGACCTCTATTTAACTTAAAAGGGAGGGAGTAACTCCTCTCCACATGACACGAGCTTGTTGATCTTCTATTAATAATTTGATGATATGTAAAATTTTACCATTAATACCAATTTGAGCAAGCTTGTAAATTAGGGCGTCCCAAACTACATTATTATATGCTCCTTCAATGTCAAATGCGACTATAAAACCCTTCTTTTTTAAAATTTTTGCTCTTTTTGCATCGTGGTATATTTGATAAACCGCTTGATTACAGTCCTTAAAAGGCATAAATCCGTAATGATTTTTGTGGAAAAAGGTTTTTCTATGCATCTGTCTAAGATGTACTGAAGTAGCATTTTTTCAAATATTTTTTTTGCATCTACTGTTAGAGAAATTGGACGATAATTGTGAGGATTATCGGCTGGTTTCCCGGGCTTTTTAATCGGAAGTATGATGATTTCTTTCCAATTTTGGGGGATGATCCCCGTATTTAAAACTTCATTATATTTATTAAGCATCCACTGTTTGGTATTAGAATTCATTTTTTTATAAAAATTACTATTAATTCCATCGTAGTCAGGGGTTTTTACTTTACTATTTTTAATGGCTTGATTGAGGTCTTCTATCCGGAATTGGATGTTATCTTCAGTGTCAGGACTCATATCATATGGGATGTATTGTTCGATGTACTTATTTTGGAAGACTGTACTTAATAAATTGGCCTGACTTTTTTTATCAATGTCGCATCCGTCAAAATAAAGATTGCTTTTATTACTTTCATAATTTTTCTTTTTTAAGCATTTGATTATTTTAAATAAGTTTTCACCTTTTCCAATTTCAGAGGTGATTTTGTCCCAATTTTTTTTATTATCTTTTTTCATACTTTTTTTCATGTTTGCTTCTATTTTTTTGTATTCTAACCATCGTTTGATGTCGCAGCTGCTTCTTGCTTTATTATAGAGTTTTCTTTTTTGGGCGACCAATTTTTTAGTGTTAATGGACCACCATGGGGGGAAATTTACCTCTTTTTGTTTGACAGAAATGACATAATCTTTTTTCGCTAGCTTAATTTGCTCATAGGCCTCATTTAAATTATTAATTTCTTTATTCTGTATTTTCTCGTCAATTAATTTATTTACTTTATCCCATTGGATGAAATTTTTTGTATGATGAATATTATCTTTTTTATACTTTTTAGATTTGTTAAATAACTGTATAGGATGATGGTCAGATCCGTGATTATCAGGATGGATAGAGTAATCTATATTATGGAAAATAGTATGCGAGATCAGGGTGATATCTAGAAGTGAACGATGATTATTACTAAAACGGGTGGGTTTTTCAGAGTTCAATAAAATTCCATTTGAATCATTAACCCAGGACATAAAATTTTCTAACTTGCTATTACTTTGATTGGTATTAATCTCTAAAAGGTTGATGTTTAAATCACCAATGATGATGAAGTTATTTAATTTATTTGTTTCGTTTTTTAGCCATGTCCAATTTTGAAAAGGTCTTGCTGAATATATATTTATTATGGTAATCCACTTTTTATGCCACCAAATTTTTAGGCCTTGAACTTCTACATTTAGACAGGGAGGAGTTATATCATATCTTATGGCTGGGATTTTTTTGTCTATTGCAATCAGTAGTCCCCCTCCTCTTCGACTGGAATCTCTATCTTGACGGAATATGATTTTGTTGGGAATATGTATTTTATCAGTATGCTTGAGCCAGGTTTCTTGAATAATCCAGATTAAATTATTTTTAAAAGTGTTAGTGCGAAACCATAATTTTTTATTTTTGAAACCTCTACAGTTCCACTGCAACATCCAATAATTTAAGTCCATTCTAATAATAAAAATAAAGTACAGTCAAGAAAAGAAAAACTTAATAAAAGGATCGCTTCTAATAAGAAAAATGAAAGGTCTCAAAAAATAATTAAACGATGAAAGTAAGAAATGGGATTATGGCTACTTTCTTCCTCGTCCACAACCCGATCCTTTAATATGAGGATTTTTAATATTACTTTCTCTATCTACCCGTTCATTATTTTTGAATTCTTTCTCTAGACATAGTTTTTTTTAATCTTGTTGTTCTTCTGAGGGTTTTTCTCTCTTGTTTTTCTGCTGTGGATCTGTTATTAACGCGTACTCTTCCTGTTCCATATCTTGAATGTTATCTGAAATATTTTTATTCTTGTTAAACGCCTCTATTACTCTATTTATTTGTGTAGTAAATAAATCCATTATTATTTTTAGCATGTAGTTTGTTCTTTTTTCAAAAATTTTCTGTAATTCATCTTGTTTAATGTTTGAATTGTTTGCTACTGTACTATATGTCTTTTGGCCTGACTCTATTTTATATTTTCGTCTAGCTTCAGTTATTGACAAAAAGTTTGTGCATTTGTATTTTATAAAATCTATTTCTTTAATTCGAGTAGGACAATTTGCATAGTCGGCTCTGTGCTCCTCCCCACAATTGCTACAAGAGACAGGATTAGTACAATCATCAGTATGTTGTGTTCCACATATAACACATAAGGGTTGCGATGTACATCTAGTTGTACTGTGATTATATTTATAACATTTGGCACATTGACGAGGGGTATCAATAAATTGTTTTATACGTTGTAACGTGTACCAAATCTTTATTTCTTTAGGTAAATTAGTACCTAATATGGTTATTAAAATAGGAGAATACTCCCTTGTATTTCCCCTCTTCAAAAAACGTCTTAGTTCTAGGATATTGATATTATTGCATTCTTCTAGTTTACTCGCTATCTCTTCTAAAGGTACATCCACTGGTATATTAAATAATAAGAATCTATTTGTTATATTGTCCCATACAACTTTGGAGTTTACAGCTACTCCTAGGAAAGATTTCAATTTTACTATATCAATAGCGCAATGAACGTCGTCAGTTAGAAAAATTAAACTTCCTTTTCTGGTATAGCGTACGTTATTTATTTTTGAAGCATGTTCAATTTTTGCTTTTATTTCAGCTTGTATTACACGGGGGTTACGTTTGGGGATTGTATCAGAATCCTCACTTTGTAAAAAAATTGTGAAATTTTTTCCATTATTTTCTGCCGCTTTTTGAAGTAAAGTTTCTTCCGGAGCCAAAGACCGCGCTAATAAATCATTACTGTTATTGAATTCAGCACGGACTTCCTGATTTTCAGTTATTTCAACATGTGGGTTTAAAGTTTCTGATATAGAGTCAGTACTAATCTTGATGACTGTACTAGTCATCATTAATGTGTAGCGCTGCTACACTATCTTCTGTAAATTTCAGAATAGCTAAAGTCCAAAATAAATATGACGAATACGAAAAATGGAAGAAATACGCTTACCTTCAATACGTAGAACTTAAAAGTAAAATTGAAAATTAAAAAAAAACTATATATAGTTTTTATTTATTTACTATGTATGAACTTTTTATGTAATAATTATCCTAAATACAATAGGAGTAGAAAAATATATTGTATATGAATTACTTAATAATCCGTCAAATTGTCGGTAGAGGACAGCACCATACATTATTTGCAAGAAAAAGTTTGATGTTTTTTCTATTCCAAACTACCTACTTTTTGTTACTTCTGAATTTATTGTAATTCCCAAATTCAAAAAAATTACTGGTATTACTCTTCAAATAAATAGAAATTGAATGGCGTTGCATTTTTCAATAAAGGCAAAGAATAAACTTTAATATATTACAAAAAATGAATTCAAATTCGGTCCTTTGAACTATGAAAATCTAGAAAAGCTTGTCCTTGGAGAGGAATTGATTATAACTCATGCAAATGTTGGTAAACATAAATACAAAGTCATTTTAATTGTATGATCTGCAATTTCAAATCGTCCATGTAAAACTGCACTCGTGAATATATTGGTACTACTTGTTATCCCGTCGACCAATTTCGTCAAATTATACATATTGACAATTTTTATTTTAAATAACGAAAAAACAAAAAATTGACGAATAATTAATAAAAATATAAATAAAAAGCCGAAATAAAAAACACTTAATGGCGTTTTAAAAACGTTCATCGTATTTAATGTCATTGAATGCGGCATTCACGATCATCCATTATTGGTGAAAAACACCGTAATCACTGGCGATAAATCGATAAATAAACTAAAAATCTTTGTAAAATCCCCATAAAATGAAAAATTAAGCAGGACGCGTTTCGAGCTACAACAATAACAGCTCGTCATCAGCTAAACCAACACGTGTCCGTAAGGGCACAGAGTGGAGAAATCTGTGTCCTTACGCACACGTGTGGTAAAAATTTTAAGTGCTTATCTACTTTAGTATAGGTAATAAATATAAAAGTTACATGAATATTTTAGGTAAAAAATGAACAACAAGAAATCTATGAACTAATGGCTGCATAAATATCTCAATCTCTATCATAATTACCTCAAGTGAAAGTTCGATATGTCCAATATACCTGTAGAGAATGTAACCATGTTTTTATATCGAACAGACTATTATTCTCGATAATTTGTCTTATGAACACCTCTTCAATTGTACCATAAAATTTCGAGGTTTGATTATCTCACTTCATAGATTTGTTTGATATCCCTAACTTGCTTTTTAAAAAAATTAATAAAGTATTTTATAATTTTCTTTATTCTAAACAAAATAGCTATGTGGAAATTAATTTATCTTAGTAAAAGAAACTATAGTATATATATATATATATATATATATATATATATATATATATATATATACATAGCTGTTAAGGTAACGTAACTTGATCCCAGATTGTCCATGTTGTCCCTGATGCATGTTTCAGATACCCCAAATTATGAGGTAAGTGGAACACCAGCCTTACATTTAAAACATAAAGTAAATAGGGATAGATACCTATCAATATTAAAGTATTTATATGCGTAATCATTAAAAAACAATGTTTGATAAAATTACTTACCGTATTTTAATTTTAAAGAAACCGAGAAATTTCAATTAAATTGACATTTTTATTTTTTTAATTGTTTGACTACCTATCACAGCAAAGACAGAGTAATAAATGAGTTGACATGCGTTGTTTTAAAAATAAAAAGATGGAGGTGCCATGTTGGCAAAAAATATAACTTAAAAGACATTTTTTTTTTAAGACTATTGTCCAGTTATTTCAGCTTACTCTATAATTTTCTTTTTTACGTCTGGTAAAAATACTAAAAAAAAAAAAAAAAATAATTAAAAAATATTTTACTAATTTAATTTTGTCTTACTGAAATAATTTTTCTTTAATTTAATATATAATTTTCAAGTATGTCCTTTCAGATAAATCTTATAAAAGTCAGAGGGCATTTTTTATAATATTTTCAATTGTCTTTAGAATAATTACCTTTACGAAATCATGCACCGAATTTTTAACATATATCAACAAACGGACGCACACAATTTGAAAGAAGTATAAAGCATTTAACAAAACTAGTATTACAAAAACTAGATTTTTTTTTTTTTTTTTTTTTTTTTTTTTTTTTTTTTTTTTTTCAGTACAAACTGAGTATTCAGAGCCTGGTTACTTCACAAGCCAACTCGGCCATAGCCTAGGTTCCAAATTTAATAAAATGATAAAGGAAAAATTTCTTAAAATTGCATTTTCTACAATTATTTTCTCAAAAACTATGAATTATTTTGGTTAACTTGGCACCATATGGTAATCTAATGATACCTTATAATACTCTCGGGGAAGGGGAGAGGGGAATCTAGCTAATATTTTGGTATGAAGGAGCCCCAGAAAAGGTGCTGGGCCTTGAGTCCCCTACAACCTTAATCGGGCTTTGTGAGTATTTAGGGATCATACATTATAATAAACATTGTCCTTAAAAACTTATAATTCTATGTTAAAATACAGCATATTTGTATATGTTATACTAAAAATCTACTATACTGTGCTAAAAACTTAGCACTATTTTATTGCTAAAGATTTTTATTAAATATTGCTATTTTATTGCTACATATTGCTAAAGATTTAGCAATATGAACAAAAAGGTAATATGTTATATTAATATATAAAATACACTAATGCGAATGATCATCACATATTTTTTATTGAAAAAAAGAATTACAGAAATAAATCAGACGTTGTATATTTCTCTAAAAAAAAAATACTTGTTCCACATGTGTATGTTAAATTAAATAGATAACACATTTTTTAAAAGTGACTAGGCTTTGTAAAAAAAACCTGGTTACATAAAATTTCTTTTACATGATTAAGCATACATTATATAATGTTTTTCGTTTGCCATAATACTCTCTCATTAATGACACATTATTTGAAATAATCACATAAACATAGACCAAACATGAAATGTTTTGAAAGACACTGGTGTTTATTAAAAGAAAAAATCTTGCTTAAAAAAAATTAAATAAATAAATAAAAAATAGTGCTTAAAGAAAAGGGCTTTTTACAGATACAAACAGCTGTGAATTTACTGTTATAAGTGATGTTATATTATAATTAATAATATAAGATATTGAATAAATAAATCAATTTGAACCCTTTATTACCTGCTGTATCAGTTTTTAATTACTGAATGGTAAAAGTATTAAATTTTTAAGTCGAAGGTAAGGTTAATCTAAAGATAATTTATAAAATACCAAAGAGAGACTTTTTTTTAAGCTTTTTCTTATTTCATTCAAATAAACATGTATAACATGAATATTGTCTAATGTCCTATTTAGGAAGCATTTCGATTATTATTATTATTGATTCTTTTCTTTTTTAAAGAAAAGACCCCCCCCCCTCTTTCTCTCTTTTTTCTTCTTTTTTACACTTTTAAAAAGAAAACAAAATATGTATTATGTAGAAATGTAAATTTAAATACATTTTGAGATGTTAATTGTATTTAAAATTATTAAATTTTGGCACAGTTATAAAATAAATTTATCTTTTACAAAGATTTCTTAGTTGGAATTAAAGTTAACGTAGTGTTTATGTTTTAAGGTAGGTTTTTTATTTTTATTTTTTTTATGGGTGAAAATTTTTTCATTGCATATGTGACAATACAACCAATGAAAAATTCTATAAATCATTTAAATTTTTCCAAATCCTATTTTTAAATATTTTGTTGATTTAAAATAGGAGAAATTATTCCCCAAAAATCATATAGTTACACTGTAATATATAATTTGGAACTATTGGTAGCATTTACAGGCTGCTTATTTTGCAATAATGTAATGAATTACAGCATGATAGTAATCTCTCTATATATTACGCTATCGTACGTGGCCCAGAAATCCCGATTATTTGTTTGTTGTTTAATGGCAACGCCCAGAATGAAACGCATCTTATTGGTTATTGTGTAAAAGTCTTTTGGCAGGATTTAGGCCGTGGTAAATTAGGTTTGTCTGCGTTTTGTTCTTTTGAGCCGTACTTATGAAGCTTCAAAATATCACTATTTTTTGTTTTTTGTTTTCTGTTCTTTTTACTTAAAAAAATAAATAAAAGTTACGAATTGTAAACGTTTCAGTTTGAAATTAAAGTTACGTGTTATAAATGAAATGGGTAAAAAGATTATATTATATTTTAAATGGGATTAATGAAATACGAAACAATGCCACGCATACAATATTTGGCGATTTATCATCTGCGCCGGCTAACATAAAAATACCGAGTTCTTGATTTTTTGGTGCAGATGTCATATACGCGCCACATAAAAAAAAAAAAATTTCCGGTGTCAATTTGGCGAAAACTTTTTAAATACCGGTAGCATATATATTTTCTTAATTATTCTATTATTTTAAAAAGTAAATAATAATAAATTAAAAAAAGTTTAGTTAATAATTGTAGAAATTTTTTTTAATTTTTTTTTAAAGAAAAGAAAAGTAAATACACAGTTTATTAATGAATAAACAACAATAGCCGGGTTTCCAGGTTACTATGTGAGGCATATAACTGCTATTTTGTTACAATTGCGTTAATATGATGCGTATATGACATCTAAGTTTATTTTACTAGCAGAATTTTCCAATTTTGGAAAAAAATTGAGCAATTAAAATAAATTATGAATAAAAGTAATATGATTTAATGTGTAGTATACATTTAGAGGGGACCAAATTGGTCGCCAAAGGCGGCTAGTAATACGGAATTTCATAATTAGACGATGTACGTATATGGTAAAATAAAAAGATGCGCGACTCCTTTGTGATTTTCAGATTTGATTCAATAAAACAAATTTCATTTAATAAAATAAATTCATGAATAATTGATAATAATTACAGTAGTTTTTATAAATATATATAATCTTATGTGGAGGCTTATATTAGCTTATTTAAAAGAAGACACGTGACCAGATGCAAACAAAAAATAATATTACAGCGAGTTCCAGAGGCAACAATAGTTATTTGTGTCTCATTTAGTTCTGTAGGTTAGCTGAAATAAATTTCACTTTTGCAACCGACTATAACCACTTTCTATAACCAAAGATTCATTTCGCAATTCAGTTTGAACCCTGTATATTCTTTTTTGTAGCACACATTTTATTTTACTTTAGCATGCACTGTGCAACAATGTATTGCAAAAAGCATTCATTATTGGTATCAAGAGATGAAACAATAAATACGTAATTTTTTTGCCGTAGTCATTTGTATGAGCAGATCTCAAACTTTTTGTTGCAATTATAGGAATGTATAAGTGAACCTAATATACATCTCGATGAATGAAATAATTGTTATGATTTGTATATTATTTACTACAAGAAAATGGAAGCTCAGTTCAAATACAACCTTAACCCAAAATGTTACAAATATTGTTTTTTAGCTTTCTCTATTGATTGAGATCTAAGTAAAGTGGATTTACAGCACCCACAAAGTCATGTTTTTAAAAATATATACATCTATAATTTCAGCATATGCTTTCTTCTCCAGGTTTCTCCTTATTTTTTAGATTCACAGAAACATCTGACGTCATTTCTTTGATGTCACTAACGTTTTCGTAACACTCAGCATTATCCGAATTTGATCGTGTGAAATCGGGGCTGAAAACTAATCTATCTCCTGATGGGCAGACATCGGGAACCACTCTCAACATCATCGGATCCTGATGCTGACGCTTAATTATGATAGGGTTAATGGCATCAGTGATTCTTTCATGTTCTTGTTGGGTCAGGGGCCTTGCAACAGCGAACGGACTAAAGACTGCCGAAAAGGCCAGCACTAGGTGACTACCGAAATCCATGTAGAAGGCATTTCCCCACTCTGCCCGCTGCATATACAGGGCATGTAGCATGGCAAGAGGACGAAGTATGACCAGCCAGATGAAGTTATAGTACAGAGCCATGTCTACGAAGGTGTTGGATTTGCAGCCATATTGGCATACTGTCGGTCGGACCCATGTCAGGAAAGCTGGAAAAAAAAAAAAAAAAAAAAAAAAAAAAAAAAACGACAATATTAAATATTCGAAATATAATAATTAATTATTAATGTAAGATATAGTAAGACACAGAAATAAGATTTGTTTTTCTGAAATAAAAAATTGCTATCCAAACAGAATTTTTTGCCTTATAAATAATCTATGATACACTATCTACCAAAAAGTATTTGTACACTTTCAGTTTTTGACATTTTGTCAAATATTTAAAAATATACTGGTCGGATTCTTCTGGAACTTCAGAAATATAAAGATTATGTTTCACTTTATATTTATTTACATTCATTTGTTAAGCGGGTAATTAGGGGACCGGCAAAAAAACAAAGAATAATAGAAATATTTGGGATCGCCCTGTACATGAAAATGCACGAAACGACTTATCGTTTTAGAATACAAATATATGAATACAGTAGAATATGTACACTAATTTTTGTGAGAATAGCATGTATATTTATGGCGA
Source organism: Maratus speculifer (assembly GCA_964019185.1). Classification (NCBI taxonomy): domain Eukaryota; kingdom Metazoa; phylum Arthropoda; class Arachnida; order Araneae; family Salticidae; genus Maratus; species Maratus speculifer. The sequence goes on from OZ025296.1 coordinate 27,184,849, forward strand.
TAGAGCGATTTTTTTGAAAAATTCAAAAAATTCTGGTATGTTTTTTGTTTATATCATGCTGGGTTTTTGACCAAATTTAACGCAAATTTCAGAAAAATTGGCAAAATGCAGTAGAAAAAATGTAGCGCAATTGGAATATAAATATATTAAATATTTTATGAAATATGAGTAGTTTTATGAAATAATTTTTATCTGCGCATGCGCGAACGATAAAAACAATTCTTTTACATCATTTAATAGTCAATTCTATGGAGTAACTTATAAAAAAAATCCAATGAAATATCGTGAAAATTCAAAAAGATATCATTATTATAAGTAAGCTGTTTTTACATTGCTCTCTAAAAACGGCTGAATGATAAGGGATTCTCCAGAAATTGACATTTTTTATTGACTGACTTTTAGGAAAAAATTAGTATTTAATGTATACAATATCTAATACCATATTTCTGTTAATAAGTATCTTGACATCTGTGATGGAAAAGAATAAAAGCCCTTTTCCTTTTCTATCACAGGTGTAAAGATACTTATTAGCAGCAATATTGTATTCATTAAATAGTACTAATTTTTTCCTAAAAGTCAGTTAATAAAAAATGTCAATTTGTGGAGAATCCCTTATCATTCAGCCGTTTTTAGAGAGCAATGTAAAAACAGCTTACTTATAATAATGATATCTTTTTGAATTTTCACGATATTTGATTGGATTTTTTTTATTAGTTACTCCATAGAATTGACTATTAAATGATGTAAAAGAATTGTTTTTATCGTTCGCGCATGCGCAGATAAAAATTATTTCATAAAACTACTCATATTTCATAAAGTATTAAATATATTTATATTCCAATTTCGCTATATTTTTTTTAATAGATTTTGCCAATTTTTCTGAAATTTGCGTTAAATTTGGTCAAAAACCCTTTACAATATAAACAAAAAACATACCAGAATTTTTTGAATTTTTCAAAAAAATCGCTCTATCGCCATAAATATACATGCTATTCTCATAAAAATTAGTGTACATATTCTACTGTATTCATATATTTGTATTCTAAAGCGATAAGTCGTTTCGTGCATTTTCATGTACAGGGCGATCCCAAATATTTCTATTATTCTTTGTTTTTTTGCCGGCCCCCTAATTACCCGCTTAAAAAAATGAATGTAAATAAATATAAAGTGAAACATAATCTTTATATTTCTGAAGTTCAAGAAGAATCCGACCAGTATATTTTTAAATATTTGACAAAATGTCAAAAACTGAAAGTGTACAAATACTTTTTGGTAGATAGTGTATTTATAAACATTGCGCAGAACGATTGATTGTTTTGCTGCAGGCCAATACATTTTACAAAATAGAAGAGAGAGTAAAATTATTTTCAGAATGACAAGACCAACAGGTTCCGTGTTCCGAACACTGTTATTCGAACCTCGTTTTATATTATCTGCCGATCACGTTTTCTGCTTAGAATTGTGGCTTAAAAAACTCGTATGTTTAAAATAGCTATGTATAGTAATTTCAGTTATCTGGTCTTAGCAAACATATAAGATAGCTTTTAATAGCAGAGACGGTAGAATTGCCTATTCAAGAAGCACTGCGTAGGGTTATATATATATAATGTTTCTGGAGGTTTGTAACATCGATTGATTTCTTTGAGTGTAGAAAAAGCTTCATTCTATCCATTTTTATTATTATTTTCCATGTTATAAATGAATCAAATTCTCTTTTGATGAATCATCATTGATTTTGTTTTCAAAATTCATTCAGAGTTCATTAAGACAATAATTGTAAAAAAAAAAAAAAAAAAAAAATAGATAATATTGTTACGCATTTCAAAATTGGAAAGTGAACTTTTTATTCTTTAAAGTATAATATACTAGCAAACCCCGCAGGTTTGCTCGCGTAATAGTTGAAATACATCAATGGATATTTGTATGTCTAAATTTTATTATACGAATTTATACTTTTAAGAATAATTCAAAAATCTACATTTAAGCCACAATTTGACTAAACTGCGCCATTGCACTGCATTAGACAGAAAAGAGATGATGTAAATGAGAAAACTAAAGCTATAATTATTAATAAATGATAATTTAGAAAGCATTTTGAAACTTTTATGCTCGATCCGTACGTTTATTTCTGTTTTCTTTTGAATTTTTTAGAAACCATATTTTTAGTACGTATTTACATATTAAAATTAACCATCGTGACGGATTCCAAATTTATTTTCTAACGTCTACCATCTCTTAGGATTAATGGCACCAGAATAAAATGCCATTTTTGAAGCAGGGACTTTCACCATTAATTTGCTAACGTTAATTTTGAAATCGATTAGGTATTTCTTTTTATTTCATGGAAACGTAATTTTAAAATATTCAAAGGCTTTTCTAGAAAGTTTGTTGCTTCTGCCAATCACAGGTGGTAGTTGCACCGGCTTAAAATATAGCCTGTGTAGGATCAGAAACTAACATCATTAATTCGCAACCATTACTTTTATAATCGGTTTATCATATCTTGAGATTGCATGAGAATCGTAATTTAGCAATTTTTTAGAACGCTTTTCGCTCTTTCACATCGCTTCACAACTTTTAAATTTCGAATTCATTTTTGAATGTTCTCAGAGGAAAATTATATTTTATAAGTAACTATGCCATAATTAAATTTTCTGGCCTCTTTAATATCACAGCAGTCGCAATTTAGAATGTTTTTTGCTCTTGGAATCCTCTGGTGGTAATGTAACGCATATAAAATATAGCTTATGTTTGAACAGGTTCTATCACCACCAATTTGTAACCATTACTATTATTATTATTTAATCGGTTTGGTATTTCTAAGAAGCAAAAAATCAAAATTTAGACCATTTTTAGACCAGTTTTTCATTCACTTCATCCAATTAAATTCGAAATTTTTTTTTTTTTCGAAGAAAAGCTTCTTGATTAAAGAAGAAATAAAATAAAGATTTCGAAGAAAAGTTTCTTTCTTAGAAAGCATTTGCATTTTTTAAGTAATTATCATGCCAAATTTCAAAATATTAGACACCTCAGTCTTACAAAAAACGTAATTTAGACCATCTTTTACTCTTGCAGGTGGTAGTGATGATAACAAAATAAAATACAGACTATATTGAAGCAAGAATTGTCACCATCAATTCAAGCAACCATTACTTTTGAAATCCTTTGATATTTCCTGCACATAGAAATCGCAATTTAGAACGCTTTTCACGCATTTTCTCCCCTTTTAAATTTCGAATTTTTTTCGAAACTGTTCTTGGAGGATATTTACTTTTTATAAGTAATTACCATGATAAATTTAAAGTTACTTTTTGAGATGCTCACAAATTGGCATTTAGAAGCTTTTCATCCTTTTAAAATTTCGATTTGTTTATAAGAAATGTTATTAGATATCATTTATATCTAATAAGTAACTACCATGCCAAATTTCAGGAACCAACTCTCTTTAATAATAAAATCGCATTTTTAGAATGTTTTTTTGCTCCTGCCCTTTCTTTGGGTAGTGGCAGCCGACAATAATATAATAGCCTATGTTACAAACAGTCTGTTACCATCATTTTCACACACTTTTTTTTTTCATCGGTTTGGTATTTTATGAGATTGCATAGCAATCGTAATTTCGATCGTTTTTCTATATATATATATATATTTTACCGCATCCCCCCCCTCCTTTTTTTTTTAAATTTAGATTTCTTTAGAAAATGTCCTTAGAGATAATTTATATCTTGTAAGTAACTACCTTGCCAAATTTCATGTTTCTAGATCCTTCCATAAAATTACTATCCCGCAATTTATAACGTTTTTTACTTTTGCAAAATCGAGGTGGTAATGACCTCGACATAAAATGAAGCTTATATAAAAGCAAGGACTGTCATCATCATTTTAACACCAAATTTTTTTAAATGGTTTGGTACTTCTTGAGATTGCGTAGAAATCGCCATTTAGAACGTTTTTTCGAATGCTTTTCTGCGCATTTTCACCCCTTTTAAATTTTATATTCTTAGGAAATGTTCTTAAATATCATTTATATTTTATAAGAAATTAACATGCCAAATTGTATGTTTTTAGACCCTTCGCAGTAACACAAAATGCGTATTTTAGAACGTTTTATGTTCGCTCCTGCATCCCCTTTGGGGTAGTGACATCGACAAAAGATATAGTCTGTGTTGGAGCAAGGACTGTCATCATCACTTTGACATCATTATTTTTTAAATCGGTTCGTTACTTCCCGAGATAACCTAAAAATCGCAATTTAGAACGTTTTCAGAACGCTTCTCATGCATTTTCACCTCTTTTAAATTTCGTACTTTTTTAGAAACCTTTTATATCTTTTAAGTAATTAACATACTAAATTTCATGTTTCTAGGCCCTTCAGTGACACAAAAATCGCATTTTTAGAACTTTTTTTTTTTTTTTTTTTTTTTTTTTTATACACCCTTTGGGTTAGTGGTAAACTTTACCTCTTCATAATATAGGTATAGATATGAATGTCAATATGGGAAAATGCGTGTAATTGTTTTATATGTCAATATAAATTTATAAATTTACAATTTCAATTATAGAAAGCCCAAATTCCAAAGACCCATGAAACATTTACCTACAAATTTACCTAAAACAGTAAATTACAAACTGAAAAGTACCTCTGTCATTGCTAAAGAAAATTTGTTTTATTTTTATTTTATTTTTTATTATTATTTTTTTTTTTTCTAAAGAAAGTATATTATACACTATCTACCAATAAGTATTTGCAAACTTTCAATTTTTGACATTTTGTCAAATATTTAAAAATATACTTGTTGGATTCTTCTGAAACTTTAGGATTATGAAGATTATGTCTGACCTCATATTTATCAACATCCATTTGATAAGCAGGGAAATTAGGGGACCGACAAAAAGTTAAAGAATAACAGAAATATTTGGGATCACCCTGTACATGAAAATGCACGAAACGATTTATCGCTGCAGAATACATATATGTGGATACTGCACAACATGTACACTGATTTTTGTAAGAATAGCATGCATATTCATGGAGAAAGAGTGATTTTTTTTTAAAAAATCAAAAATTCTGGCAAGTTTTTTGTTTATATCATTCAGGGTTTTTGACCAAATTTAACGCAAATTTCAGAAATATTGGCAAAATATATTAAAAATAATATAGCACAATTGGAATATAAATATATTAAATATTTTATGAAATATGAGTAGTTTTAGGAAGTAAGTTTTATCTGCGCATGCGCAAACGAATGGAGTAACTTATAAAAAAAAATCCAATCAAATATCGTGAAAATTCAAAAAGTTATCATTATTATAAATAAGCTGTTTTTACATTGCTCTCTAAAAACGGCTGAATGATAAGGATTCTCCACAAATTGACATTTTTTATTAACTGACTTTTAGGAAAAAATGAGTACTATTTAATGAATACAATATCTAATACAATAATGCTGCTAATAAGTATTTTCGACATCTGTGATAGAAAAGGAAAAGAGCTTTTATTCTTTTCTATCACAGATGTCAAGATACTTATTAACAGAACTATTGTATTAGATATTGTATATGTTGCGGCCAAAACCCGAAATTGGCCAATTCTAGAACTGACCGGCCAATTCCTGAATTGGCCAGCAACGTTAAAAAATCACTGGCTAATTCTAAAATTGGCCGGGCAATTCGCGAACTGGCCAGATGCGATTGGCCAATTTGCAATATAGGCACTCGGCTATATTGCAAATTCTGAGTATTACTGCTGTGCATTCTGTGTATTACTGTCAAACCTCGTTAACATGAACACGCTTAGCATGGATTACTTTTAACATGAACTGTTTTCACAGTCCCCTACAAGGACGAATACAAAGATTTGATACTTGATAGCATGAATTACCGTTAACATGAACAAAATTTTGATTCCCCTTGTGGGTCATGTTAACGAGGTTATATGACTACTGTAACACGCGCTTTCCAAAGGAATAAAAGAAAAAAAAAAATAGACTCACGCGTCACGTGACCTGAGTTTTGCTAAATTAAAAAAAAATGTAGTTGTAATATTTCTCGTTTAAAAAGAAATCTGGCAACACTAGTTCTATTAAAAAATGTTCTTTTCTTAGTGATATTGGAATGTTGGTTGTGAACTGTGGTTCATATCATGTGATGATGGCGTGCGCCAGAATTATCTAAAAAGTTTTATTTGTATGTTATTTGTGTTAGTCTACTATATGTGAGTGACGTCTTTTTCAAGTAATAAAAAGTTTATAAAGAATAATGCAAGCCCCGATATATTTATTAAGATAAGTTATCACTTCTTTCTTTCTTCTCTTCTACATTTGTAAGATGACTTCTTACAAAATGGCTACCCAACGTGGGGCTACGAATCAATTTCAAAGTATTCAGCTATCTTAGTTCCAGAAAAGTTCGATATTTTTATAATGAAATATGATTAATAAGAATGAAAAAAAAAATGGCTCGAGCGGTCGTGCTCGTCTGTTTGTGAAGTATATTTTAAATGATTAACATAGCAAGTTTGTTTCGTTGATGTGAAATCATTCGATTGTGAAATACGCACGAAATAAAAATGCATGCATGTTTAATGCAAGAAAATAGCACGAGCAGTCGTTGCTCGTTTGTTTGTGAAATGTGTTCTTCAATGCTGTGAAAAAAATTCCACGGAATAATCTTATGCCAAGCACCATTTTCATTTGTTTGCGATATATGTTCTCGAATTTAATCTTGCTTCGATAACGCCATTTATATTTGTTTGTGAATTATGGCGAATTCTACGTTTTCTGTGCTTTTAAAAACTTTCAGTTCTTGTGCCTGCAGGTATAACTCGACAATATTTATTTAATCTTCAAGTTACTTTCTTAAAATGGATCCATATTTTTATCAAAAGAATGCATTCTTTTCACAAGTGTCTATATTTTGTTTTCTATTTGTAAAATTTTTCATATTTTTAGTTTTAATTTATTGATTTATTTTACAGTTCATTTATATATTGTGTAATTCCCCTTCCGTACTCATGCTTATATTTTTTATTCTTTTGTTTATTTTCATTCTCTGCATGCATGTTTAATTTTTATCTTGATTAAATAACAACTTTTCTTACTTCGAATAAAAAAAAGAAAAACAATTAAAAAAAAAAGGGTTGATAAATAATGAAATAAGCATTTATTTACGTTGATATTATTTTTTTTTTTTTTTTTTACAAACAGGGAATTAAATTAATAGTGAAAAAATATATTAAAATACATTGATACCATCAATACAAGTGTCATACGGTATGTGTTTATTAATTATTTTTTTGTTTGTTTTGTTGTTGGTTTCGCAAGGTAACAGAATTTAATTAGAAATTTTATTTGAGTGTTCTATTGTTAGTTGTTTTAAGCATTTAATTTAGAGTTCTTGATATATTTTGAAATAGCATTGAATCCGATTTTTAAAACAGATTGAGTAAGTTTTTGCATTTATTTATTTATTTATTTTTATGAAATAAGACTTTCTTTTCTTTAAAAGTTATATTGAAAAAAACTATATTACGTAGTCTTGTCATGATAATATGATAATAATATTGATTGACATTTTAATTATTGAGATATGTTTTGACTTATTTAGAACATTGTTTATGAATGTTGCCAACAATTCAGTACTAGTTTTATATCAGTTAAAATAATGTTTTGATTAAATGACACGTAATGACAAACTAGTTTATTTATATCAGCAATAATTTAAAGTATATTTTCTTAAAAAAAAAAAAAAAAATAGAGTTTAAATTTTAAAGATACTTTTATGAAGTTTAATTATTTTAAAAGTATATTTTGCTAACGTTAAAGTTCACTGTTTTGTTTTATTAATGTCTTGTTTATATGAGTTGTAAAGCAAAGCTCACGTCCGGGGAACAATTTATTTAAATCGAATTTTTAGCATTTTTGGGGTATATATTTTGTTGTTTTGCTAAAGGTAAGATTGTCCGACCTCAACAAAGCACGAAAAGAAGACCTATTTCAGGTCGCTTTAGAAATGAATTTAGATGTACAACCCTCTATGACTGTTGTCACATTGCGTGATAAGATTAAATCCTCTCCCTCGTATGAAGTTGATTTCGTAAATTCGTTAATCAGAAACCAAATTGCGACTCGCGAGGAAAAGCAAAAAGCAGCTGAATTAGAACAGCGTAAATTAGAAGTAGAAGAAAAACATCGTTCGGAAGAACTGGAATTAAAAAAGTTTGAGATGAATTTTGAGCTTGAGAAGCTTAAGTTACAGGCTCAGAGCCAAAGTGTTTCCAGTGGAGCGGTAGGTGGTAATGCGGCAGGGATAATGTCTCATCCAGAGAGTAAAATAGATATCCAGAAGCTGTTGCCTACATTTAAGACAGAGACAGATGATGTAACATTGTTTCTGGTGCTCCTGGAACGACAGTTAAAGCTTTCGAAGGTACCAGAACACCTCTGGGTTTCTTATTTACTAAGTGTTGTACCCTCTTCTATATCTAAGCTTATTGCTCGTGAAAAAGAAAACGCTTCAGATTTTTCACATGTTAAAGGTCTACTTCTAAGAAGGTTTAAAATTAGCGCTGAAAGGTTTAGGCAGCTGTTTTTCACGCATTGCAAAGATAAAGAAATTACTTGGAGAGATTATTACTTCGAGTTACGTGCTTACTTTGAAAACTGGCTTAAAGAGTTAAATGTAACGTCTTTTGAAGCTCTTCGGGATCTGATCATAGCGGACCAGATGAAAAGGCGCGTGCCTGTCGAATGCAAACAACATATGTTAGATGATTGGGAACATTTAAATTCACCAGTCGACCTTGCCGGAAAATTAGATGCGTATGATACTATCAGGTCTACGTTTTCTAAAAAAGATTCGGTTGTACCCCAGGAGAAAAAAGCGTATTTTCGCCGAGAAAATACATGGAAGCAGAGTAAGCCTCCAAAAGAAGACATATCTTCTCCTAAGTTTGCTAATAAACGTTTAGAATCCGATATATTTTGCTATGGTTGTGGCAAAGTGGGATTTATAAAGAAGAAATGCCCAAATTGTTCCCCTATGGTTAAAAAACAAACAGTGCAAGCTCATCGTCTTCAGCTATATAGTTTAAATACATCAGCAGTTTCAGCTCCAAATGTGCCTATCACGATCTGCAATAAGAAGGTGTTAGTCTGTGCAGATACAGGAGCCAATCGTTCTATTGCAGGAGAACGAATGTATAAATTATTTTTGAAAACTGGTGTTGCATTGAATCCCCATACTCATGATGTAACCCTGGCTGACGGAATTACGATGGCTAGAGAAACTTTGTCTGCCACTGTGCCCGTAGAAATTGAAGGCCGAGTTTTCAAAACGGAGTTTATTGTTTTACCAAATGCCAAAGGTAATAGAACCCTTTTAGGAATGGATTTCCTTCACAATGCTAACATGGTGCTTGATACCGTTAAAAAGACATGGCATTTTAGTGATAAACCTCATAAAGAGTTTGATTTTGTGGATGAGTACGAAGAAGAAAATAGTACGTCTGCTGGTGCTGTCGAAGTTAGCCCATATGCTTTACGTGAAGACGAAGGCAAAAATTTAAGTCCTGATGAAAGGGAAAAACTTAATGATCTCCTGAAAAAGTATGCAAAGTGTTTTCAACCAGGGGGAGAAACAACCCCATTTGTTGAGCATCGTATCAATACAGGTGATAGTGCTCCTGCTGCTGTACCACCTTATCGAATGACTCCTGCTAAAAAAGAAATTCTTAAGAAGGAATTAGATAATCTTCTAGCTCAAGGAATCATAGAGGAATGTGAATCACCTTATGCTTCGCCTGTAGTCCTCGTACCAAAACCCGATGACAGTGTAAGATTATGCATAGATTATAGAAAATTAAATGAAAACACAGTAGCAGATAAATATCCATTACCTCGAATGGACGACCTTTTACATGAAGCCAAGCATACTCCTTACATGTCAACTATAGATCTTCGCTCTGGGTATCACCAAGTCCAAGTCTACCCACCAGATCAAGATAAAACTGCATTTGTCTGTCCTTATGGAACTTATCGTTTCTTAAAAATGCCTTTTGGACTAAAAAATGCTCCTGCCACGTTTCAAAGATTGATAGATCAATTTAGAAATGGTCTTAAGAATGTATTTGCTTTATCGTACCTAGACGACATCATCGTTTTGTCAGAAACATTTGAGAAACATCTCTTAGATCTTACAGCTGTGTTCGAGAGACTCCTTGATTTAAGTTAGATGCCAAACGCGAAAAATGCCATTTTTCTTGTGAGAAAGTTAAGTATCTAGGACACTGGATAACTCCAAATGGTTTAGAAGTAGATCCAGACAAAGTATCTGCGATTAAAGCGATACCTCCACCAAAAAATGTTAAAGAAATTCAGTCCTTCTTACAAACCTGTTCTTGGTACAGAAGATTTATATCAAATTTTGCTGATATCTCAAGACCTCTTAGCAATCTTACGAAAAAGAAAGCCACTTGGAAATGGGGAAAAGAAGAACAAACAGCCTTTGAAACTCTAAAACATTGTCTCATGACATCTCCAGTACTGAAGCAAGCTGATGGAACCAAACCATTCATTCTACGTACTGATGCCAGCAACTATGCTCTTGGTGCTGTACTTTTACAGGGTACCGACAAGACCTCTGAACACCCCATAGAATATGCTAGCCGTCTTCTTACAAGTGCAGAAATAAATTACTCCACTACTGAACGCGAGGCTTTGGCTGTTGTCTGGGCCTTAGAAAAATTTCGTGGTTATGTGGAAGGCCAAGAAGTGATTGTAGCTACTGATCACCAACCTTTAAAATGGCTTCTCAGTCTTAAGTCACCATCGGGAAGATTAGCCCGTTGGGCACTACAATTGCAATCGTTTTTATTGAAAATAGAATATGAACCTGGAAAATCTAATGTTGTGGCTGACATGCTGTCACGTCCTGTGTGAAATCATCAATCTGCTTTCTGCGAGACATGCAATTTTGTTAGCATAGATATGCCAACAAGAAGCTCAAAAGATATGAGGGAAGCGCAGTTACAAGATGAAAATCTTAAAAAAATTATAGATTGCTTTGAAGATGAACAGAAAAGTGAAGATTTTGCCAATTGGACTGATAGAGGATTCCTGATGAATCAAGGTGTACTTTATCGTTATGCACCTGAATCTGATGCCGAGGAAGCGCAACTGGTCATTCCAGTTCAAGAAAGAGAAAATATTTTGAAACTTCATCATGACGACCCCTCAGCTGGACATTATGGTGAAGCAGGAACCTATCAAAGAATTGCTAAGAGATATTATTGGACAGGCATGCGAGCCTTTATTTCTGAATATGTAAAGAAATGTCCAGAGTGTGCTCGCTATAAAGCAACAAATCAGAAACCTGCTGGTTTATTGCGAACACCTGCTTATGCTCAGCGGTTTGAAACCCTCAGTATTGATCTTTTTGGACCACTGCCACCCAGTAAAGATGGACACCGATGGATTTTTATAGTGGAAGATTGTGCCACTAAATGGGTAGAACTATTTGCCTTAACAACTGCAACTGCACAAGAATGTGCGACTACTTTGATAGAAGAGATCTTCCTTCGGTATGGTATTCCAAGAAGACTGATAAGTGATAATGGTCCTCAGTTTGTGAGCGCTGTTCTACAACAAGTTTGTTATATTCTTGGAATAGACCAATCATTGACACCTTTATACCATCCTCAGGCCAATCCGGTCGAACGCAAAAATCGAGACTTGAAACCTCGAATAGCAATCCTTGTCGGGGATGAACACCGTTCCTGGATAGATAAACTTCCTTTCATTAGATTTGCCATGAACTCTGCCAAATCTGATACAACAGGCCAAACTGCTGCCTATCTACAATTTGGTCGAGAACTAAGAACAATCGATGATGTGGTAAACGATTTCAAAGCTGTTGTCGAAAATGACAATTTCGTTCCTGAAATAACCCCATATCTTAAACGACTTGCAAATATTTCGAAAAGTGTGAAAGAACGTGTTGAAATGAAACAAGATCAGCGAAAGAAATATTATGACAAAAATCGTAAACAAGTATATTTCAAGCCTGGTGAAAAAGTATGGGTTAACCTACACCCAGTGAGCAAGGCAAGTAAAAATAAAACAGCAAAATTTATGCCTAAGAGAGATGGGCCATACATAATTTTGACTCAAAAGTCACTAGTGACATATGACATTGCTAGTCTAGAAAATCCTACTGAACGAATTGGATCTTACCACGTTTCTGCCTTGTTGCCTTTCCAAGAAACTGAAACTATTCCAGTTGCATCCTTGAGAAAAAGAGGAAGACCAAAAAAGCATCCTGTTTCCTCTCCGAGACGTAGATCGGAAACAGAGGGGGAGGATGTAACACGCGCTTTCCAAAGGAATAAAAGAAAAAAAAATAGACTCACGCGTCACGTGACCTGAGTTTGCTAAATTAAAAAAAATGTAGTTGTAATATTTCTCGTTTAAAAAGAAATCTGGCAACACTAGTTCTATTAAAAAATGTTCTTTTCTTAGTGATATTGGAATGTTGGTTGTGAACTGTGGTTCATATCATGTGATGATGGCGTGCGCCAAAATTATCTAAAAAGTTTTATTTGTATGTTATTTGTGTTAGTCTACTATATGTGAGTGACGTCTTTTTCAAGTAATAAAAAGTTTATAAAGAATAATGCAAGCCCCGAGATATTTATTAAGATAAGTTATCACTTCTTTCTTTCTTCTCTTCTACATTTGTAAGACGACTTCTTACACTACGATATAACGGCTATATAACGTGGATATGAACGACTGTATATAATTTTGTGGTGATTTATACAAAGTTTTATTGTTTTATCATGTTTTATCGCCAGATTTTCGGTGCTATTTTATCCGACTTCAGTTGCTCCTATAAAATAAAATATTAATAAAAGTAATAACAATAATAAAAACACATTTTACTCAAAATTCGAATTCAGTACTAGGGTCAGCGGACTGATCTTTATGCTTCTATAAAAATTTTCTTTTAAATTTTACAGGCAAAAATTTAAACTCAAAATCTACGGTCAAATGCAAAAAGTATGGTAAAAAATAATGGATTATTTACAGTAATTCCTGTTTTAATATTTCATGTAGTTTAGTAAGACATTATAACTAATATATCACAGTGATACGCCATTGTCTTTATAAAGTGATGATAACAGATTGCATCTTAATGACATTTTATTTGATGATTAAAATTTCTATTTCTCAAGTCAGTTTGAGAGTAGCAAAGAAATAAAAAATTAAATTTCAATTTTATATATTTAGAATAACTCTTTATATTTTTAAAAAATCGCCTGCCGACTTTTAGTGCTGGTAAGCTCTGAAACTAAATAAAATTCAAAATATCATTCAAGCATTGAATTTTAATACCAATAATTTTTTTAAGTTTTACTTGTCAGAGAAAGGGAAAAATATTTTTAATTGTAACTTATATTACTTAGAGACCATCTTAAAACTTAAAAAGTGAAGAATTCTGGAAGGGCTATTTCATCACTTAATCCCAATTCCTACTATATTTTGAAAAAAAAAAAAAAAAAAAAAATCAACTTACATTGCTTGCCTATAACCAGGATGTTAAAAAAAAAAGGCTGATTTTACTCTTTTGGGACAGTCTGTGTGTAGATTCTATTTCACGGTTTTTACTGTAGATTACATGTTCAATGATATTGCTTACCATTAACCCGTTCGAATTTACCTTTTTATTAATCATTAACTCTTTTACTTAATTTAAATTTTTATCGCCGTTTTTTTAAACAGAAAATTTTCTGTATATTAATCGCGAAGATGCTCTGAATAATAATAAAAAAAAAAATTAAATTTTACAATAAAAAAATAACTGGTGGGAATAACGAAGGATTCTGAACACTTTAAGTGGCACGTATACTGGTCGCTGATCCCCAAAGGGTTAAAATTACTTCCATCATTTTCTTGATAAAAGAGAAAGAAAAAATCTTTTTAAATGCCAAGATAAATTATTTTTGTTGAAGGGAAAAATAATTCGTTATTATGATGGTTTGGTAAATGCTTAATGAAAAATGCTTCTTTATTTTCTAATTATTTTTGTGAAACGCCCTGTATATTAGTCTCGCTTGATGCGCCTGGGTGGCTGTCACGCCTTCAGTATCAATATCTTCCTCACCCGAAGTTTTGTAAGGACTTAAACTCTTAAAATTATGTTTACGATTGAGCTGGTTTTTTGGCCCAGAAATAGGAATCAAGGTTAATTTAATGCGGAAGTCAAAAAATCGCCATTTGTTGCGACGAAGTGGTCCACTTTAGGAACAAAGAACGTCTCGGGTGGTCGCTTCCTTCGAGTTCCGTTTTTGGAATATCTTTCGCCGATGCTATCTCGTGAATGAAACAAGTTATCGGTTGGAAGCGCGAAAAATAACTTTTTTTACATTCTATACCTGTTGTTTTTGTTTTTATAGTGTTTATCAGGTAATCTATAAAAATGGTTTGTCCGAGACGCCTAATCTAATCACGTAAAAAAATGTGTTCAAAACTTTGAGGGCTTAGATTTTCTTGCCATATCATGCTTTGAAATTTTTTTTAAAGAAAAGGTGTAATTATAATAAGTTAAAGTAACCAATTTCAGAAATAAATCAATAACCCATCTCAAAAAATGTATTTCTGAAGCACTATATGCACTTTTTAATCTAAAAATTTATCATAAAATGCAGTTCATCAGAACTTTAAAATATCGTTGTATAACAATATGATCAATTTAATGCATCTAATATTTATGCTATTTGAAAGCTTTTAATTGCTGTTTGTATGAAGTTAAATATTACTCAAAATGTGATTAAAAAATAGTGATTTGCAGAGCTGACATTGAGGCTCCTAATCTGCAGATTTACTAGTTATTCGAAGGATAAACAAATTAATTGATGCTTTAACTTAAAAAAAATATAAATAAAAGTTTGAACTCTTTTCGGTATTTTCAGAGTACAAAATATCCTTCTCATCATTTTTCTATAGTTGGAACTATAAATATTGATAGTTCTCCTTCCGTTGTCCGATTAAATGTCTAACATGAGATGATATGACATGACAATTAAACCGTTCAATTAAACGTCTAAGTATAAGAATCTGACACTATTCTGGTGCCTGTTATTAAAAAATGTTATTGTTTCAATTAAAATTTAAAGTTCAAATTCAGTTCGTATTTTTAGAGCACAAAATATCCTCGTGGTCATTTATCTTTGTTTGAAAATGTAAATATTTCTTGTTCACATTCCATTGTTTAATTAAATGTCTATCATTAGAATCTGAGAGTATTCTAAACCTCATTATACAAAGAATAAAAAGTTATTTGCTTTTTAATTTAAAGAAAATTAACAGTTCAAACTCTTTTCGGTATTTTAAGAGCACAAAATATCCTTTTCGTCATTTTTTTTTTTTTTTTTTTTTTTTTTTTTGGTTGGAACTGTAAATTTTGTTAGTTCTCATTCCGTTATTCGATTAAATGTCTAATATGAAATAACATGACATGACATCCTGGTGCTTAAAGCTGCTATCAGATTCATCAACATTTCGAGAGACTTTTGAGCCAACGCTTGATTTCCTCCAACTTTTCGCGAAATATCTTCACAACACCCAGTGTGATAGCAAACAGCAATGTCCCCCAACTTTTTTCCGCAAATCAAAAAAGTCTCCGCTGGCCGTGACTTTTCATCCAACATCGAACATTTCAACGAATCAAATATAAGTGATTGATACGAATAGACGATAAATATTAACGGCTGGTACTAATAGTACTGCTTTTCCTGCTTTTTCTCCGACTTTTTCCAAGACAATTGTAACATTTTCTCTCTTTGAACGGGAAAAAGTTGGGGTTAAAATTGGCTGAAAAGTTTGTGAATATGAAAACAGCTTAAGGAGTGTCAACGCAGCGTGTGACGGCCACGCGTAACCTCCATCTAAAATGAGAAATGGAACATAAACATAAATTTCGAAAAAAAAAAGCAAAGTCTAAAAGGTATAATTTGGAATCTCTGGAGAAGACCCGAAGATTATTGCAGAATTGGAAGCGCGACGTTAAATATAACCTCCAGAAAAGGATTGCATAGGGCACCAAAATCATGTTTGGTTGTCCCACACTTCGATGTCATTTCAACAACCGGCGTAAGCAAAAAACGAAGAATGTAAAAGTAATATGGTACCTACAAGTACAGATGCCTCGTAGGTACCATAGTAGGCCTCGTAGGAGAGGTTCTGACCTCTCAACTGGTAGACGGCAGGTGCTGGGTTCGAACCCAATCGCTGCCGTCGGCCCAACTGTTCGGAGTTTTCCGTGGTTTTCTTCGAATCTTGCGTAAATTAGGTTGATTAGGTTCCTTTAGAAAGAGCCCCCCCCCCCCCACGGAAGACATCCCACCCCTTTCGGGCCTATATCCCAAGTGTAGGTAATCGGCCGATATAAATAAACCAAACCAAACCAAAAACATAAAAAAGGGGGCCACATAGTTCACTAATTTTGAGTGACTGTCACCTAGTACCCGTTAATCTTCGAAGTATTCCAAATGCCCTTAGATCTTAGTCTTGAAAAAGACTCTTTAGAAGGGTCTCCAACTACAGTAAAGCAAGATATTTTGGTTTCTGTTGTGATCTAAAGAAGGAGTTAAGTTAAATTTAAAACTATAAAAAACTTAAAAACTCAACTAAAACTGGAATGAGAAATTTAACGACCTTTGCTAACGGTGAGATAAACACTGTAGGTCCCCGAAACAGCTCGGACGCGGCTAAAATCCTGATCTAACATGAGAGTCTGACTCTATTCTAATCCTCGTTAGTCAAAGAATTAAAAAAAAGGTGTTTTAATTTAAAAAATAAATAAAATTCTAATTTCTTTTCGGTATGTTTAGAGTACAAAATATCTTCCTCGCCATTTTGCAAATATTTCTTGTTACCCTTCCATTGTTCAATTAAATGTCTATCATGGGAATCTGACGCTATTTTAAACCTCGTTATTCAAAAAATACATAATTAAGTTTCTGTTTTAATTTAAAGTTTAAACCCTTTTCGGTAGTTTTAGAGTATGAAATATCTTTTTTCTTATTTTTTTTTAGATGCAATTATGGATATTGTTTGCTCTCATTCCATTTTTTTAATTAGATGTCTGTTATGAGAATCTGATACTATTCTAAATCTTGTTATTCAAATAATAAGCAGTAAGCTGAGTTTTAATTTTAAAAAAGTCGAAAATTGCACATCAGGTGTAGCAAATGATGTGCGTTCGTATCATAGAGCTGTTTTGGCGCAGCATGTCCCTCAAGAGATTTTGTGCCACTAAATTCTATACAACCAACCAACCAACGAACCATAGCGAAATTTAAAAAATATATATTATTTCGGACACAATATAATATCCGAAATATTTTGTGTGTCCCTGTAAGTACTAAATAATTTCTATTACACAGAAAGTAACTTGTAGTAAACCTCAGCAACGTATATCAATCATATAACATGTGAAATAGTTTAATATAAATAAAACGTACACCATACAATGTTTCCCCTTTACACCATTATGTAATAGAATGCTTTTGTGTGGCCCTGTAAATACTAAATAATTTCTATTACACAGAAAGTAACTTGTAGTAAACCTCAGCAACGTATATCAATCATATAACATGTGAAATAGTTTAATATAAATAAAACGTACACCATACAATGTTTCCCCTTTACACCATTATGTAATAAAATGCTTTTGTGTGGCCCTGTAAATACTAAATAATTTCTATTACACAGAAAGTAACTTGTAGTAAACCTCAGCAACGTATATCAATCATATAACATGTGAAATAGTTTAATATAAATAAAACGTACACCATACAATGTTTCCCCTTTACACCATTATGTAATAGAATGCTTTTGTGTGGCCCTGTAAATACTAAATAATTTCTATTACACAGAAAGTAACTTGTAGTAAACCTCAGCAACGTATATCAATCATATAACGTGAAATAGTTTAATATAAATAAAACGTACACCATACAATATTTCCCCTTTATACCATTATGTAATAGAATGCTTTTGTGTGGCCCTGTAAATACTAAATAATTTCTATTACACAGAAAGTAACTTGTAGTAAACCTCAGCAACGTATATCAATCATATAACATGTGAAATAGTTTAATATAAATAAAACGTACACTATACAATGTTTCCCCTACATACCATTATGTAACAGAATGCTTTTGTGTGGCCCTGTAAATTAATAAAAAATATTCTTTGTACCAGAGATTGCACAGAATATACATTTTAGTATATACTTCATAGATGAATATCAATTCTATTATGTCAAAAGAGCGTAACACCATTTAAAATGCTTTTGAAACTATTTTTTCTCATTGACCTTAATGTAACCTAATACTTTTGATTGTTACTGCAATTGAACTATACATCCGATTTTTATAAAATTTTAAATGTTTCGAGAAAATCATATAGTAATTATACATTTTAAATTTCAAACGATTCGCTTGGGTAGTTTTTGCGTTGTCATATGGGACAGACGGACGGACGAACAGACGAACGAACTGAACGGCGACTAGGTGTTATGTTTTTACATAATTACGAACGCACCTAAAAATGATTGAAGTTTAAATTATTTTCGATATTTTTAGAGCACAAAACATCTTCTCTCGTCCTTTTACTTCGCTTACAAATATAAATATTTATTTTGGCAATTTTAGGAAATCCAGTTCATAAAAATCGTTGCTCTCATTTCCATTGTTCACTCTATTGCACTCTCTGTTTTATCATGGGAATCTGGCTGTTCTAAAGCTCCTTATTCAAAGCACATATGTAAAAAAAACAAACAAAAAAAAAAAAAAAAACATGTTGTGGGTTATATATATATATATATATATATATATATTTTTATCGTGGACTGAATGAGCAGGAAGAAAAAAAAAATTCTATTTTTTTTTTTTTTTTTTTTTTTTTTTTTTTTTTTTTGTAGTTTCACTAACAGACAGGAATTTCTGGGTGGAAACGCTCACAATGTGAATGAGAGTGGAAAATTAAAGGTGGGCAGAGAATCTATTGAAAATGGATATTGGGAGCGGATATTGTCAGATCATTTAGATATCGAATAGCTCATAGGAAGAGAAAACGATACCAAAATGTTACGATAGAATGGAGTCTTGTCATCGAGTAGTTTATGACCGAAAAACTGTTGCCAATTTTTATACTTAACCCTTCACTGCACGATTTTTTCTGTATTTGTGAAAAAAATTATTTGAAGTCTACAGATCAGTCTAGTAATGAGAAAAACAGTTAAAAAAAAAGAATTCAAAATTTCAATTAAAATTGGATCTTTTATGGCGTGTACCATAGATACAGACTTGGGGTTTTTAAATATTGTATTACTATATTTTGCAATTAATATCTGCTTAACACTCTGCGACTTTCATTATATTAATATTTTTAAGTATTCAGTAAAAATAATAAACGTAAATTTTGCCTTAGTAATTTGATCGAAAATATTTTGGTTTCCAAAGACCAAATTCTAATTTTTTGTCAATTGCAGCCATCTGATTTGAAAAACAAAAGTGTTCATTCATTCTTTAGCCTGTTATTGATTAGTTACAGCGATCATATTGCCCAAATTCATTCAGAAGCTGTTTCGAAAGTGGAAAAACCCTTATTAAAAAAAAAAAAATCCGCAACCAATATCGAAAAAGTGCAAAATGGCTCTAGCAGAGATCAAATTCAGCTTGAAAAAGAAAAAAAAATCTCATTTAGTAACATTCAAATGCACATAATGAAAAATACTTAAAGTAGCAAAAGCGTTTAAATTATAGATTATGATTAAGTTGCTTAGTGTAATAAACTGTGTTGGCTCGAATTGACTACAGTGATAAGGTAGGCGCATTCCTCATAATTCGCTTCCTTGTGGATAGTTTGCGTTATCTATCTGAGTGTAAGGTAAAAGGGGCGTATTTATAAGAGATGGGGGCACTGCGAAATGAAAAGCTCAAGAAAAAGGTACGTGACTGAAAAAAGGTTGACTGGTGCAAATACATCGAAAATATTATTAAGACCCATTTCCTCTGAAACTATTCAACCGATTTTGGATGAAATTTGAAATCCGTATTCACTAGATTATGGTAAAAAAAAAAAAAAAAAAAATGGCAGAGAGTTTTGTTCTGCGGCTAATTTTTTTATAATTATTATTTTAGAACAATAACAATTTTTCAGAAAATTTCTTTTTTTCAGAATTTTATTTTTCTGAAACCAATTATTATTATTATTATTATTATTATTATTATTATTATTATTATTATTATTATTAACTGTCTGCCACATAATAAGATTTTTAGCTGAAAAGTAAAATTTTTCAGGAGAGCTGAAAAACTTAAGCATTTCTAACTTACATGAAGTTCTCGCACAATTTTATGAAACAGATGAATTAAAGTATATATAAACGCTTAGATAAAATTTAATTACGTATAATAAATCGGTATAAAATGTTAGAGCAAAATCAATATGAATGATCGTGTGGTCCCAGTCATGTCTTGGTTCAAGTTACAGCTCAAAAAAAGAAAATATTCTATAAAAATCTAAAATAATCCAAAAGACAAAGCTATACAGATACACAAACAGAGAGAAATAAATACGAAATAAGTCGATATTTATCTGCTTTAGAACATCTCGCTATCATCGCTTGCTTTCAATAACTCCCACATTACACTAATAATCTCCATCGATAATGTATAGATGAAGGGAGAAGCGACCCAATTTTGATCGCGATAATCAGCTTTCGAATGTAATTCAAGATGGCCCGGAGACAAGGTCCTGAAACATGTCATCTTCCTTCAAAGGCTTTCGATGCCGAAATAATCTGGAACGTGGGTAAAAAAAGAGAATTCACAGTCCGATGGATTTCTGTGCGAGCTTTCTTCTTCAATGTCAAGATCGGAGGTGCTCCATCTTCAGATAGCGGACGTTATGCCCTATTTCTTAACTAAAACTGAAGATGTAGTGATATAACACGCAGCGACGAATTTCCAAAAATTAAACTTTTTTTTTTATATATATATATACTCACTGTTTTCGTTAGTTAAATCTTTTGCTAACTTCAATTTACAACTTAGTGCATAATATCATAAATACGGACAAAAAACATACAAATCGGAAATTGTACGTCAAACGTGGCAAATGAGGAGCATTCGTACTACTACATTACTAGTATATAGCCCTGTCAAAAATGGCGGAATATTGATCTGCGTTTCATTTTCATAAGACTTATACAGATGAAGATTTTGTTATTGAAAATTTTGTATTGTACAAAAGAACATTTTAAAAGTGACAAATAATTCTATAAATACAATTGATGAGAATATATATATTTTTAATCATTGTTCAATTTTTGAAATAGTTCAACAAAGAGATTAGATTACGTCCGCTTGAAGTTTGATTGCATGGTGAATAAAATTTATATTTTTCACAAAATGTAATTAAAATGCAAAGAATATATAACATCATGTACTGCGTACATTAATTATATCAATGCAGACAAAATTTCGATTTTTAACGCAATAACATTCGAACATAACTTTGGACTACTAAATAAAATTGTAATTTAATAAGAGAATGTGAAAAAATAATTTCCAGCCATACAAATGCAATCTCATAATTAAATTACATATATATATATTGAATTTATAATGCAAACAAAATAAAAAAAAATATAAGCGGATAAATATTAAGTTCTTAACCCCTTAACTGATCAATATTTTTGTAAAAAACTTTCAAATAATATCCATATTTTTCCATGTCTTTTACAGGATTTTTAATCTTTTATAACCGGTTTTTCAAAACAGAAAAATTTTGCCTAATTGAATTTAAAAAAAAAAAAAATGCTCCGATTAAATAATGCAAAATTTACAACAAAATTGAAAAACAGGGTTAAAAATTAATAAAACTAAATTAAAATTCTAATGTTCTTTTTTTTTTTTTTTTTTTTTTTTTTTTTTTTTTTTTTTTTAAGTTTGAATGAATTTTTAAAAGTATTTAACGCGAAGCTCTAGGTAAATAACTTTAAAATTTCATTGGGTATAGATAAAATAAAAAAAAAAAAAATTTTTTTAATTATTATTTCTTTCGTAAAATTATAATTCGATTTTATCAATTCCTGAGAGATTAGCTTACGTTCACTTGAATCTTAATTGCATCGTAAATAAAATTTATGTTTATTATAAAATGTAATTAAAACGTGAGCAATATATAACAGTATGTATTACATATTTTAATTATATCACTATAGATAAAATTTCTATTCTTAACGTCGTAACTTTCGAAAATAACAGTGGAGTGAAAATAAAATTGTAGTTTAATAAGAGAATATGAAAAAATATTTTTCAATCATACAAATGGAATCTCATAATTCAATTACATCTAGAGGAAAAAAAACTCTTTTTACTTATAATTAAAAAAAAAAAAAAAAAAAAAAAAAAAAAAAAAAAGCGGGTAAGTATTAAGTTTTTAAAAATTAATAAGACTAAATTTAAATTTAAATTATAATATTAATTTTATTTATATTGAACAAAATTCTAAAATTATATAACGGAAGTTTTAAAAATAGATATCGAATTATAACGTTAAATCAAGTACTTTTACTTATAATTGAGTATTTTTATTGTCAATTGATGGGGCCACCAAAATATTGTTGGTTTATTTGTATTTGGGATCCGTTGCTCATAATGGCCTATTATCTATTATTTTTAATTTAGAATTTAAGACATTATAAGTTTTTGACGATTTTGGGAAAAAAGAAGGAGAATAGATGTAATACAATGCAGATTATATGTATTTTTCCATATGTTGAGCAGTCGGCATACTTATAGTATCTAAATACTTATGCCTCGTGGAAGTCATAAGTTGCTTCACTGGAAGATGAGGATAAACCCAGAATCGTCACATTAGCGTATTATATAAATAGATATGGCCAAAGGTGATCGGCCTCTTGCGATTTTAGACGTTTTGTTAAATATCTAGAAAAATACTTGAGGAATTACAATAAAGAATACAATCCTTAAACTGCAGGTGTGTAAACATAATAGTACAGATCATATATTTCAGCGAAGATTTTTTTCTTTATATCCCATAGGGGTCCGTCAACAAATTAAAAAATAACGAATATCTTTTGGGTAACACTGCCAATGTAGCAAAAAACTTCAAACTATGCACTATGATTAAGTCGCTTATTGTAATGACGGTGTTCATTTTTATGTGAATAGCATGTATATTCGTACAGAAATTCAGGTTTTTATAAAAACAGTCCCAAATTTTGCAAAGTTTTTTTTTTCCTTTGTATACAATTTTCAGTAATCAGAATTAAAAAATAAATAAAAATTGCATGAAAAATGAGAGGTTTTCTAAATAATATTTTGCTGCGCATGCATGAACGCAATCAAAATATAATTTGCATAATATGTTTGTTAGATGTATAGAAAAACTTTTGTAAAAGTTTCAAAAACATAGCTTGAAATTCTGAAAATTACCGTCGATAGAAGAAGCTCAAAATTCGCTGTTTCCAAAATGAAACAAAAAGATGAGGGGCTGTATCTATATGTCTATTGATTAGTGTCAATATAGAATGCACATTAGAACACGTACTACTACATATGGATACAGACCCTCTTTTTTTTTTTTTTTTTTTTTTCTTCTTCTTCTTCTTCTTTTCGGAACGGATATTGAAATTATTCTTTCGATTATAATTTTCAGGATTTTCAAGCTATGTTTTTGAGACTTTTACAAAAGTTACTCTATACATTTATCTAACACAATATGCAAATGAAATTTCGATACCATTTGTGCATGCACAGTAAAAAATTATTGAGTAAACCGGCTCAATTTTCATTCAATTTTTATTATTTTTTAATTCTGATTATGGGGTATTATGTATAATGTTGTCTGTCATATTTTCTGAAAAAATATTTTTTTTTTCACTAAGAACTCTGCAAATTATAAGCAAAAAAACATGGCAAAATTCGGGACTGTTTTTATAAAAACCTTAATTTCTCAACGAGTATACATGCTGTCCTCGTACAAATGAACATAGTTTCTTAGAATAAGCCATTTAATCATAATCCACAATTTGAACGATTTTGCTACATTAGTTTTGACAGGGTTATCCAAAAGATATTCGCAGTTTTTCAATTTGTCGACGGTTCCTTATGGGGTTTCAGCAAAAATACTGCACGATAATATATGACTTATACTATTATATTTACACTCCCCCCCCTCTAAAAAAAAATGACGTTGTGTATTTAAAAAAAGGGGGGGGGAGAGGGTTTAAATACTACTCACATTTCTCTTTGATTGTGACCAATAGATTACTCTGCAAAACACCATAAACATAAGGAATGCAATAAAATTATTAAACTAAATACTATAAATTTTCCATAATGAAATAGTTCTTATTTAATATCATTTAAAAATAACTTTGAAATTATAGAATACATTAAGCAAAAATTTTTGAAACGTAGAGAAATTCCGAAGAGAATGTTTAATTAGAGAGAGAAAGGGAGAAACGAGGAGACTGTTTAATGACGAACTTCAATCCTGATTAACAGATGTAAATTTTCCATTTTTCATTTTTGGGTGAAAAAAGTCCGGGCTAGGAATCGAACCAGGGATGTATTGCCTGAAGCCGCCAATGCTCTACCAACTGAGCCATCCCGGACACGAACACTGGAGGACTTTTTCACTTAATTAACCTCAACGATCACTTTATCTGGTCTGATACTCTGGATCAGCTCCCCAGAATAAATCGAAGATGAATATATGGAACTGAAGAAAATCGCTGCATACGAAATTACATTAGATTAATTTCTGAACACGATTATTCAATCGGTAAATTAATTATAACAGATGTAAATTTCCCATTTTGGTTCGAATCCTGGCCCGGACTTTTTTCACCCAAAAATGAAAAATGGAAGATTTACATCTGTTATAATTAATTTACCGATTGAATAATCGTGTTTAAAAATTAATCTAATTCACTCCTGAACTTAAAGTCCTAGACATCTTTTCTACCGGTGTTAAATAACACTTTTTTAAAAGTTTTGATTTATTTTTATTTTGTTCGTAGTTTGTAAATGTAATAAGCATTAAAAAATATTTAATATATTAAAAATAATTTGTAATTGCTTCAAATATCATGATTTCAAAGGGAAAAAAAAAGCATAAATCGAAATCTTTTAAAAGATGTCATGTGGGACCAGTAGTAATAGTGTTAAAAAAGATTGTTGTTCTTAAAAACGTTAATTAATCTAAAAATTTTTTTTTTTAAACGAATGTCTTTTTTTTCTTTCTCACGCATGACTGAGTAAGCATTTCTTTGTTGAAAGTTTGCCCGTATTCTGTTTGGTTTTTGTCTGTGGCTCCAATGTATTGCCATAATGAACAGAGTGAGAAATGTTTGTGGGTGACCTTTTTTTTTCCTCTGTGATGGTTGTCATGGTCATTAATAACTTTAAAAAATAATAATACGTTACATCGTAGAGCTCTACACTGTTAAAAATTGTATCCTAATTTAAACCAGATGCCACAGCAGATGATTCAGCAGATGCCACCATCCGATGGTGAAATCTCGTACCAACATTTGCAGCTTCGATTGAACCAGCCATACTCAACCTGCTGACCGCGGGCGCATCCGGCCCGGCGATATTTTTATGTACATAATTATTAATCCACATTTACACAATTAATTGGGATGGACATAAAAAAAATGAACTTCAGCGCAGCGCTGTTTTATATGTTTTCATGGGAAGATAGTTATATATAATAGAACAAATTTTAACTGAAAATCGCGTTATAAACTGTTTACTTAATCAAAAGCTTTTTTTTTTTTCATGTAGTTTTGTTTGTCCTACAGTGATGTACTCATTTTTTAATCTTCAACAATAATCAAACGTTATGCCAAACTAAACTTGCACGGCATATCTCTACAATTACTTTCTTTTCATTGAGAAATACTTGGATTTTACTATAGAAAATCTCCTTGGAAATATGTTTTATATTTGTTATCAATAACTATTTTTCAGGGTTGAATTTTTGTTGCAGCAAAAAAATTTGCACTGAAAACATTTTACAATATCACTTTCAAACAGGGCAAACTTTGCGACATATTTCTACAGCATTTGCGATAGAAATCTACTAGGGAACTTATCATTATGAAAGAAAGGGGTACACGACATTTCGGTCCCGCCATTTCGGTCCCGCTGTTTCGGTCCCGCCGTTTCGGTCCCGAGACATTTCGGTCCCTGGACATTTCGGTCCCGAGACATTTCGGCCCCTGGACATTTCGGTCCCGAGACATTTCGGTCCCTGGACATTTCGGTCCCTGGACATTTCGGTCCCTGGCCATTTCGATTCTTAATCATTTTGGTCTCTTGCCATTTCGGTCCATTGCTATTTCTTTACCGGCCACTTTATAACTTTGTTTCTGATTGATGAAGGCCCACTAAACGCTGTAAGCTCAACATTGTTCGGGCCTTTTTTAATATTTTTATTTAAAGTACAAATTACCTCAGTACAAGTTACCTCAAATTTTATACAAAGCTGAATATAATAGTCCAATAAGTTTAATCTATTGTAACTCGTGATAATAAAATCACAGCGAGTTGTAAATTTGATTAAACAATGTTATATAATTTTACACTGTCTTTATTATTATTATTTAACAGAATAAATATTTTAAGTTTTATCATATATTTTTTGTATTAGGTATTTTATCTATACTATAAACTATTATTTTTATTGATTAACTTTTATTTTTATTGATTGTTTTCACACACTTTCTTAGAATCTTTAAATTAGTGATTTCGTAACTAGGCGTGCTATAAAAAATTTTTGTTAAAAAAATAAAAATGCTCCAACGACCTTTTTTTATGTAATAATTATTGTTTTTTTTTTTTTTTTTTTTTTTTTAAACAGTTTTCTTACCTTATGCAGACAATTTTTGTGAGTTAATTTTATTGAAAGTGGGCCTATTTCTTTGTAATAAAATGATTATTTTTTTATTTTATATAATAATGTAACTATTATTTTAAATAATTTTATTTTCAATTTTTATCTGACAAAACTAAGCTTTTTTAATTTATCGTTTATTTATTATTTCCATTACCTTTTCGCTCCCACTTTCACAGAAAAAAATTGACAATTTTTATTTTAATTTTATTATTAATTGAATAAATAGTTTTAAATTTCAGTAACTTTAAATATAAAATAAATAATCAGGTAAACGATAAGCTTCAGATTATAACTACTACAAAACATAATGATAAATTGAATATAAGACAGATTATTTATTGAGTTTATGTAAAGTAAAATTCGAAATGCATATTAATAATTTTATCAATTTAATTAAATAAAGATTCATTAAATTAAAAATACAAAAATTTAATAAAATATCAATTTGATTTTCATTTTAAAATCACTAACTGTTTTGAGATTTAATTTATAGCAATTATTCATCACCATAAGTTTTTATTCAAAAATTGCTATTTATTTCAAAATAGGAAATTATCATTATTTTTATTATTATTTTGAAAAATCAATTAGTAACGTAACGTAATAATTAATTAAACATAATAATGCAACACTGTAACAATGCGTAAAAATATTTCTTAACAGGTTTAGGTAACATTATTATCCAGATGCAGATTTAAATTTTTTGAAACAAAGTTATAGTTTACAGTTCGCAAAAATCAAATATATTTTAATTATTATATTTAAAGAGTAAGAAAAATATGATAAACTAACCAATAAATGAATAAATAACATATTTATTTTGAGAATCCTTATCATTTTTATACATCCTAATGAAGTTAATAACATTATAGTAGCTGAAATTTAAAAAATATGTTTTTTTCATCTTTGCTATAAATTCTATATAGTTCTTGTACTAGATTTTAAACAAGTAATTGATAAATAAGTCAATGAAACAATTAATAGTTAAAATAATTTTGAATCCTTATTAATAAATATGTTTGATAAAAATAATTTAATTTTTGAGAATTTTTTAATTTAACAACATAATTATTAATGCTTTCAAATTTTCTAAGATGATGTTAATCATTTAATAAAATAATATATAACATTAAGTAAATAACAAATCAAAACCGTGTGCCGAGAATTTTTAAACACTTTTTTTATGTTGGTGTTCCTATAAAATTGGAAATGTATGCATATAAGTATCAGCTAAGTACTACGTACTACGATTAACCTCTTTTAAGCAAAAATTCTGCATGTCAATCAATTGTCAACGCCCATCTGAACAAATAGTCATCTTTATACAAGATAGCTAGAAGAGCTAGGTAGTTAGCTTTATTCTACGTATCTTGATCTTTATACACTTGTCAGATGAAACCCTTATTCTTTACAATGCCCTTTATACTCTGGAGTTCAAATGCGGACGGACCTCCCACATAATCGCTGGCATTTTTTAGAAGAAATATGAATGATTTGAAAAGAACAGCATTTCTCGGTGCTTTTTATTCCTCTTGCTGTTATCTTCATTTCAAACGCTTTTAATATCGATTAAACCAGTATAAAAAGTAGAATGGAATATTTTTTATCCTTATTATTACAGCTTATGAATGACATTGAAATATTCAAAACTTATAACATAACTAAATAAGATTGTTAGATAAGATATTTACCACCTAGACATAATAATTTAAGTAACCTTTTTTAATTTAACTTACTTTGACAGAAGGCTTTTTTTTTTTCATATTTTTTATGAGGGTTTTTATATTTTAATGTTAAAAATAATTATTTTATATAATAATATCAGCTTTAAATGAAATGACAAATTTCAATACGCATTACATTAATAATTTTGTAATTAGTTTCCTTAAGCTGGTTTTAGAAAATTTAACAGATGTGTTGTATAAATGTGATATATGCATAAAAGTATGGCAATATAATTTTTTTTGCTGTTGCCGTTGTTTTGGAAAACATTAATAAAAACAGGGAAGCGTCAATATAATAAACATTCTAGATTGTAATAATAACAATAAAAAAAGAACTGTTGTCATGAAAAAATAATTGCTAATAATTCAAGATGTAATTCATTTTTCTAAAATGTAAAAAAAAAAAAAAAATCTTTAGGTTACAAATTATTTTAATAATTATTTCTGCTCGTGTCATATATTTATGTAATAAATTAATTGCAATGTTAACTACCTCCACGTGTTGCAATCTGGAAACTCTTTTCTTAATTTAAAAACGGAAAAGTTTAAAAGGAAAATAAATGCTAGTAACCAAAAACAACATATAAAAAATGCCATAAACAAAAAGAGGATTCAATGATAATGCACAGGGGGTAAAATACTACCAGATACAGATGTTTTTTATTTATTTCAACATTTTTGCTCTTATGCGGGAAGTAGCGGGGGTGCAAAATAATGAAACACTTATAATTCTGAAAATTGGCTTCAGCGATGAAATCCTATAATATGCTAAGTGTCAGAATATAAATTCCATATAACAATAACTCTTTCTTTTCTCCTGGCAATTTAAAAGCCTTTGTCTCCCTGGAGAGGAAACATGCATCTCAGAAGTTAAAATTTTACAACTATTATGGGGTGTGTTAATATGATAAGTTAATTGGGTTATTTTATAAATTTAGTTATCAGTTTCCAAGTTAACTTCCCCGTTTTCTCGTTCAAGAATTCAAAACATTCTGGCAATTTTAAAAAATGCCATTCATCTGTGAATTTTTTTCAGAAATCTCCATCGATTTCTAAATAATTGATCAAGTTTTGGGGTACTTGTTACTTCTAATTAATCGCATTACACTAAAATTTTATGCGACTTTCAGTTAAAAAACCAGTGTTGAATTCAGACACTTTTCTCCGGGAGGGACTTCTGTGGCTCCGGGGGGGGATTACACTTTTTTGCCAATGAAAACACAAAATTTCAAATTTTCCGGGGAAGGTAATTGATAGCTCCGGGGGGAATGACCTGCCCCTGAATTCAACACTCTAAAATGTTCTTTATAAAATTATGTCAGATATTTCCCGTGCACAAAATTTCAGCTTGCTGGAGAAGGGACCGAAAAGTCCAGGGACCGAAATGTCTCGGGACCGAAATGTCTCGGGACCGAAATGTCTCGGGACCGAAATGGCCAGGGACCGAAATGTCTTGGGACCGAAATGTCTCGGGACCGAAATGTCTTGGGACCGAAACGTCTCGGGACCGAAATGTCTCGGGACCGAAACGGCGGGACCGAAACGGCGGGACCGAAATGGCGGGACCGAAACGTCCTGCTTCCGAAAGAAAGGTGTTAATTTTTTTGGTGATATTTCTTCTGCGACAAACCCAGTGATAATATTAATTTTGTTATACTGAATTGTTAGATTACTTATATCATTTTAATTACTGTTTTATTATTTTTTTAAACTTTCTTATAAGTATATTCCGGTCACCTTAAAGTCGCAATCTTCTGTTTGTTGCTCGCCAATAGTCGGAAACTTTTGCTTGTGGCCCGCGTGAAAAAACAAAAGGTTGAGTATAGCTGGGTTGAACCATACTTCCTATTGCAATCTTGTTCCAACTATTGGAGAAGAAAGTATGGTTCAACTGGAGCTTTAAATGTTGGTACGAGATTTCACCACCTTATGTTGGTAGCTATTGGCACCAAAATATGGTTCAAACCAAGACAAGATTTTTAAAAGTGTATGATAAATAAATATCTTTTAACATTTTGAAAAAGTTTGTATGATTGTCAAATTAACTATCGCCATATATATATAAACACTTGGATATTTTGAAACATATTTTAAATTTAAAATGCTGATAATTTAATTGATATCAAACTGTTAATCGATAAAATTATATGCATACTCTTAATTTTTACATTCTTAATTTTGTATTTTTATTTAATTTTGTATTATTTAAAATATTCATTCTGGTAGTTTCACAGTTAATTAGCACTAGCAGGGGAGACCGAGCTTAGCTCGGTCAAAATTAAATTTGTGTTCAAACTTTCAAACTTTTTCGTTCAAACTTCAAAACTTTTGTTCAAAGTAATTTTGTGTAGTATTTTCACTGTATCATTAACTCTGTATTATTACTGTAAAACATGTTTATAATACTATTATTTAGAAAAACAATCAATAAGAAAACTATGTTTTTATGCGCATGTTTATAAATTTTACTTTATTTTAAAATTTACAACGAAAGGACATCGATCTAAATCACTTTTTTAGCTCGACTCTGATTGGTTTAACCATCCATCTCGAATCCTCTTAAGAATGCAGATCTGACAAGTCTCAGGCTTTTTGCACACCAATATTATTTTAGAGAAAATCATATGTTTTTAAATTGTCTCAATGTTCCAATTACTTAAAACATAATTTTCTGTATAATAATACTGGTATCCAAAAAGCCGGAGACTTGGCAGCTCTGAGAATGTATAAAAAAATTCTTACATTCTGAAAGACAATATTTTTTGCTAGATATAGCCAAATTTGGAGGCATTCTTTCATTTGGCTCCAAATACGTGTTTTGGTTTTCGTAATTTTTATAGTCGATTTTTTGGCCATATGTCGCCAATATTTTCTCAAATATCACCAAGTTATTGGCTTTTGCTATATTCTCGTGACCCTGACCAGTATTACCCAAAATGAGCCACTAATCAAATTTGATCAAGCATGTGACATAGCTCAATCGTCTTCAGGTAATCAAAAACAGTAGAATATAAAATTGAATCAAAATCGTTCAAGCCATTTTTTAGGTAAAATTAGCTTGGCAGCATTCAGCAATGAAGCGAAATGACCCACTAATATAATTTTGTTTAACATGCGACTCAGCCCAATAGTCTTCTCGTGACAAAAAACGTTTTGTTTCAAAATTTAGGTAAAATTGATTGAGTCGTTATTGTATATAATTAGAATGACCCTAGCTCATTAAGACCCAAAATGACCCACTAATAGAATTTTCGCGAGCATGTGTCCAAGCCAAATGGTTTTCTCTTGCTCAAAAACGATATAATACAAAGTATAGTCAAAATGGTGAGTACCATTTTCTATATAAAATTAGCATGACCCTTATAATCGAAATCTCTTAAACGTGTGGCCTAGCTCTTTAGTTTTAGCATGCCGAAAAACATTAGATACAAAATTTAGATAAAATCGATTGAGCTGTTTTTTAGATATAGTTGGTTTGACCCTGACCCCTTATAATCCAAAATGACCCATTGATCGAATTTTCACAAAAATCTGTCCTAACCCAATGATTTTCTTGTGACCGAAAACGATAAAATACAAAATTTAATCAAAATTGCGCGAAACGTTGTCAAGATAAAATTAGAATGACCCAAAAGTGGCCCACGAATCGAAATTTCTCGAACATGTGACCTACCCCAATGATTTTCTCATGCCAAAAATATGTTGTATACAATATTTCGTTAAAATCGACCCACCCATTCTTTAGATATAGCTTGACCTTGACCCATTAAGACCCACAAATGACCCTTATAATCGAAAGCTCTCGAATATGTGACTTAGTCCATTAGTTTTCTCGTTTCTAAAAATTGTTACATACAGAATTTCGTTAAAATTGATCCTGCCGTTCTTTAATTATACATAGCTTGACCCAGACCCTTTATGATCCAAAATGACCCATTAATCGAAATTTTTCGAACATGTAACCTAGTCCAATGATTTTATCGTGCCAAATAAATGTTGCATACAAAATTTCATTAAAATCGATCTACCTGTTCTTTAGATATAGTTTGACCATGACCCATTATGACCCATCATGACCCACAAATGACCCTCATAATCGAAATCTCTCAAACATGTGATTTAGCCCATTAGTTTTCTCATGTCAAAAAACTGTCACATACAAAATTTCGTTATAATCCATCACGCCGTTCTTTAAATATAAATAGCTTGACCCAGACTCTTAATGACCCAAAATGACCCATTAATCGAAATTTTTCGAACATGTAACCTAGTCCAATGATTTTATCGTGCCAAAAAAATTTTGTATACAAAATTTCGTTAAAATCGATCCACCTGTTCTTTAGATATAGGTTGACCATGACCCATTATGACCCATCATGACCCACAAATGACCCTCATAGTCGAAATCTCTCAAACATGTGATTTAGCCCATTAGTTTTCTCATGTCAAAAAACTGTCACACACAAAATTTCGTTATAATCCATCACGCCATTCTTTAAATATAAATAGCTTGACCCGGACTCTTAATGACCCAAAATGACCCATTAATCGAAATTTTTCGAACATGTAACCTAGTCCAATGATTTTCTCGTGTCAAAAAAATGTTGCATACAAAATTTCGTTAAAATCGATCCACCTGTTCTTTAGATATAGGTTGACCATGACCCATTATGACCCACAAATGACCCTCATAGTCGAAATCTCTCAAACATGTGATTTAGCCCATTAGTTTTCTCATGTCAAAAAACTGTTACATACAAAATTTCGTTATAATCCATCACGCCGTTCTTTAAATATAAATAGCTTGACCCAGACTCTTAATGACCCAATATGACCCATTGAAATTTTTTCTCGAACATGTAACCTAGCCCAATGTTTTTCTCGTGCCCGAAAACCATAGAATGAAATTTTTAGTCAAAATTGCGTGAGAAAATCGATAGATAAAAATAGCATGACCCACAATGACCCCAAGAATGACCCACTTACCGAATTTTCTCGAAAATGTTACCTAACCCAATGGTCTTCTTGTAATCCAAAACGATACAATATAAAATTTGGTCAAAATCGTTAGAGCCTTTTTTAGATAAAAATGGCTTGACCCATAATGACCCCAAAATGACCCACTAATCGAAATTTTTCGAACATGTGACCCAGCCCAATAGTTTTCTCGTGCCAAAAAACGATTGGATACAAAATTGCCTTAAAATCCATCCAGCCGTTCTCTAGATATAAATAGCTTGATCCTGACCCATTGTGACCCAAAATGACCCAGTAATCGAATTTTCCCGAACATGGGACCTAGCCCAATGGTCTTCTCGTGCCCGAAAATGGTAAAATCCAAATTTTTGCGAAAATCGTTAGAGCCGTTTTTGAGATAAAATTTACCCACCCACCCACCCCCACACACACACACACACACACACACACACAATTTTTGCTCGCATTATAGTATAAGATATATTTAAATCCATTGTTGTTGTAACTTGTTTGAAATTATAACCAATTAATATTTGGCGATTTATCACCTTTATATGAGCTATTCTTGGGGTAATAACGCCACATTAAGGTTCTACCAGTTTTAACCCCTTCGCGACGGGAGCCTTTTACGAAATTTTTAATGTTTTGTCACCGGATTTTAAAAGTAGAAATTTGTGTCTTTCTGAATCGAGAAAACGCTATGATTGAATAAGGCAAATTTCACAGTAAATTTTTACTGGTGGGGATAAACAAGGATTCTTAAGCCTTTTTGCGGCACGTATATGTGTCGCTCGTCCCCAAGGGGTTAACCACTCAGTTTTAGATTTTTTTCTAAAACAAATATAGGATTGGATGCAGCAGCATGAACACGTGCTTTGCTGTGATAATTGTACGTATGTAAAGCTTTGTCGTCCGATGCAAATTATTGCAAAATTTGGATTAATATGATTTAAAACGAGATGATTTAAATTCAATTCCTTTCCTCTTGCGGCGAAAATGTTGTCTTGGCTTTATATAATCAAGATAGCCTTGGCGGAACCCGCAGGTGCCATCTGCCGGATTTCTTCATAATTGAGCGTAATATCAGTACTTGGTGTTATTATCTCAGGACGCCTTATTATTATTTTTTTTTAATCATTCTATCTTATTAGGAAGTGAATTAAAAATAAATTACAAAATCCCAACCTTATGTATAAAAACCAAGTTTAATATGGATGCAATATCATAGCAAACGCGGTAGCGTTTGGTATAATATGTTTAGGAAATGGAAAATGCAAACGATTTTTTGAAATTTCTGGCGAACCAGTTGACATAAGACAGTGATTTTGGTTTTTTTTTCCAAAAGATAGAACTCGACGAGATGAATAAAATGATTGCATTCAAAAAATTATCGTAGTTTACTGTACTTTTTTATTTAAATTTTAACGAAAAAATGATGACCTAAAATTCAACAAGCGATAGCTAACGATCCCATGCATGGATTAACTTCATTTTTAGTTTATTTTAATCCTTTTGGTAAAACTTACAATAGATTTTTTTTTCATCTTTGTATGTTTGTCGATCGCTGTGAAAATCAAATTTGTGTCTTAAAGCTCCAGTTGAACATTGTTTCTTGTTGTTGCTGTTGTAATTTTTTTTATTTGTTGCCACCAAGTTAAAAAAAATATAATTTTTTTTATGTATATAACATAATTTATTCAAATTAAAAAGATCACGTGAAAAAAATAATTATTTGTTTTTATTGCGAAGCATTTAGTTTCAGTTCTTTGAATAAAGTTGTGAACTGTAATTATTTGTAATTACCACTGTAATTATTTTCGTTCGACTCATTGGTTTTTTTTTCCAGACAACATGCATGTTATAGGCAATGCAATAACTTTCTTAATTATTCTAATACAACAATAAAATTTTGGCAGCAAATATTTTGCTTTTCAAGATATAAAAAAAATCTTCAGTTTTTATCAAAAAACTTTTATGACAAGTATTAAAAAATATTCTAGTGAGCAACAAAAAAGGTTAATATGTTTTTAAGTATGAAGAAGTGTTTAACAAGTGCTTCTAATAGAGAATGAGAGAGTACAAGGGGTCTCTACTTGGCTGCAGCTCACTGTCAATGCCAAATTTGAAAAAAAAATCATATTTGCGCTTTTTCCATATAAAAGAAATTTGCGTAAAACTTTCCGTCTTTCTTTTTAGTAAAATTTTCAATTCTGTTTTACACGTGAACTGTACTGTTGACTCTGCATTGCAACTGCATTACAAATCAGTTTTCTGTGCAGTTCTATGTTGCAGGCATGCTTGATGGGAAGCAGGACGTTTCGGTCCCGCCATTTCGGTCCCGCCGTTTCGGTCCCGCCGTTTCGGTCCCGAGACGTTTCGGTCCCTAGACATTTCGGTCCTTGGCCATTTCGGTCCCGAGACGTTTCGGTCCCGAGACATTTCGGTCCCGAGACATTTCGGTCCATGGCCATTTCGGTCCCGAGACATTTCGGTCCCTGGACTTTTCGGTCCTCAGACATTTCCAACCCTTCTCCAGCAAACTGAAATTTTGTGCACGGGAACTATCTGACATAATTTTATAGGGAACATTTTAGAGTGTTGAATTCAGGGGCGGATCATTCCCCCCGGAGCTATCAAATCCCCCCCCCCGGAAATTTTGAGATTTTGTGCTTTCAGTGGTAAAAAAGTGTAATTCTCCCCCCCCCCTTTTTTTTTTAAAGGAATCTTAACATGGAATTGTGATAAAGCCACATTATTTTTTAAATTCTGCATAGGGACTGACTAAAACTTTTTTTATTTTTTAAATAATTATTTTATTTCGCTATTAAAAAACTGTTTAAAAGTTTGCGTTAATCTTTTTACATATAAGAATTATTGCTACGAAATAACTTTTTACGTCTAACAACCTTTTTACATATAACAATGCAGGTATTACAAATCATTTTTAATACATTAAAGACTTTTTATGCTTATTACATTCAAAAACTACGAGCGAAATAAACACAAGTCAAATCTTAAAAAAAAGGTATCATTTGACACCACTAGAAATAGTGTTAAACAAATGACTTATCTGTAAAGAGGCTACTTCAGTCAAACAAAAAGGCCCGCTAATCCTTTGGTAGAAATCTTTGAAGGTAAATTTGCTGCATTTCAATATTTTGGAATGATTTTTTTTTCAATGCATAGCTAAAATAAATTTGTACAAATACTATTTTTTTATTTTTTCCGATATTTTTAATGAAGACACTTTTATTCTCGGAACTGGTTTCGAAAATGAAAACATCCCCACAAAAATAACCTGCAATCAAAGTTAAAAAGTAAAAAACGATCGGCATACAAATCGATCTCAGCAATTCAATGCAAAAAAGAATTGTTTAAAAATATTGAAAGCGACCAAGAAATCTTTATAAATTTCTTCCATAGGATTAACATTTGCGAAAGGGTCTTTAAACTTCACTGAAGTAGCCTCTTAAATTGGGATACAAAAGTTAAAATTTCTAATAAACATAAACTGTTCTTTTCGCTTTTAAAATTATATATTTCAAATATTCCCTTATTCTTTATATGACTTAAATACGTAAAATTTAAATAGCCTACCTGTTTTAATATGATAAATAAAAAGCTAAAATTAAAATATAATAAATAATATAGAATCTAAAAATATTAATGTGTAGTGAATCATTTTTACGTAAAATTTCATTTAAAATGGAGAAAAATTATAATTTTGTTTTAATAAAGAAATCTTGTCACTTAGAGACCATATGTGTTTAGCATACATCTGTTATATTTTCTAAAACCAGCTTAATGACACTAATTACAAAATTATTAATGTAATGCGTATTGAAATTTGCCATTTCATTTAAAGCTGATATTATTATATAAAATAATTATTTTTAACATTAAAATATAAAAACTCGCATAAAAAAATATGAAAAAAAAGCCTTCTGTCAAAGTAAGTTAAATTAAAAAGTAACTTAAAATATTATTTCTAGGTGGTAAATATCTTATCTATCAATCTCATTTAGTTATGTTATAAGTTTTGAGTATTTCAATGTCATTCATAAGCTGTAATAATCAGAATAAAAAATACTCCATTCTACTTTTTATACTGGTTTAATTGATACTAAAAACGCTTGAAATGAAGATAACAGCGAGAGGAATAAAAAACACCGAAAAATGCTGTTCTTTTCAAAAATTTCACATTTGTTCTAAAAAATGCGAGCGACATGTCGGAGGTTCGTCTGCATTTGAACTCCAGAGTGAAAAGGACATTGTATAGAAAATAGAATGAGGGATTTCATCTGA
Organism: Maratus speculifer; assembly: GCA_964019185.1. Lineage (NCBI taxonomy): Eukaryota > Metazoa > Arthropoda > Arachnida > Araneae > Salticidae > Maratus > Maratus speculifer. Next base: position 27,222,860 of record OZ025296.1, read on the forward strand.
CAAGTGTATAATGATCAAGATAAGTAGAATAAACCTTTGTATAAAGATGACCATTTGTTCAGATGGGCGTTGACAATTGATTGACATGCAGAATTTTTGCTTAAAAGAGGTTAATAATAGTACTTAGCAGGTATTTATATGCATATATTTCAAATTTTATAGGAACACCAACATAAAAAATTATAAGTGTTTAAAAATTCCCGGCACACGGTTTTGATTTGTTATTTACTTAATGTTATACATTATTTTATTAAATGATTAACATCATCTTAGAAAATTTGAAAGCATTAATAATTATGTTGTTAAATTAAAAACTCTCAAAAATTAAATTATTATTATCAAACATATTTATTAATAAGAATTCAAAATTTTTTTAACTATTAATTGTTTAAGTGACTTATTTATCAATTACTTGTTTAAAATCTAGTACAAGAACTATATAGAAGTTATTATAGCAAAAATGAGAAAACATATTTTTTAAATTTCAGCTACTACAATGTTATTAGGTTCATTAGGATGTATAAAAATGATAAGGATTCTCAAAATAAATATGTTATTTATACATTTATTGGTTAGTTTATAATATTTTTCTTACTCTTTAAATGTAATTAATTAATATATGATTGCTTTTTGCGAACTGTAAATTATAACTTTGTTTCAGAAAATTTAAATCTGCATCTGGATAATAATGTTACCTAACACTGTTAAGAAATATTTTTACGCATTGTTACAGTGTTGCATTATTGTGCTTAATTAATTATTACGTTACGTTACTAACTGATTTTTCAAAAAAAAAAAAAAAAAAAAAAAAAAAAAAAATAATAATAATAATAATTTCCTTTTTTGAAATAATTAACAATTTTTGAATAAGAACTTATGGTGCTGAATAATTGCTACAAATTAAATCTCAAAACAGTTAGTGATTTTAAAATGAAAATTAAATTAATATTTTATTAAATACATGTATTTTTAATTTAATGAATCTTTATTTAATTAAATTGGTGAAATTATTAATATGCATTTCGAATTTTACTTTAAATAAACTCAATAAATAATCTGTTTTATATTCTATTTATCATTATGTTTTGTAGTAGTTATAAATTGAAGCTTATTGTTTACCTGTTTATTTATTTTATATTTAAAATTACTGAAATTTAAAACTATTAATTCAATTAATAATAAAATTAAAATAAGAATTGTCAATTTTTTTCTCTGTGAAAGTGGGAGCGAAAAGGTAATGCAAATAAATAAATAAATAAATAAACGATAAATTAAAAACGCTTAGTTTTGTCAGTTAAAAATTGAAAATAAAATTATTTAAAATTATAGTTACATTATTATATAAAATTAAAAAATAATCATTTTATTACAAAGAAATAGGCCCACTTTCAATAAAATTAACTCACAAAAATTGTCTTCATAAAGTGAGAAAACTGTAAAAAAGAAAAAAAAATTGCAACCAATAATTATTAAATAAAAAAAAGATCGTTGGAGCATTTTTATTTTTTTAAACAAAAAATTTTCGTAGCACGCCTAGTTACGAAATCACTAATTTAAAGATTCTAAGAAAGTGTGCGAAAACATTCAATAAAATAAGTATTTTATTTTATAGTATAGATAAAATACCTAATACAAAGAATATATGATAAAACTTAAAATATTCATTCTGTTAAATAATAATAATAAAGACAGTTTAAAATTTCATAACATTATTTAATCAGATTTTCAACTCGCTGCGATTTTATTATCACGAGTTACAGTAGATTAAACTTATTGGACTATTATACTCAGCTTTGTATAAAATTTGAGAGAAGGGGGGGGGGGCAGGAGAATAAAAATATTAAAAAAAGCCCGAACAATGTTGAGCTTACAGCGTTTAGTGGGCCTTCATCAATCAGAAACCAAGTTATAAGGTGGCCGGTAAAGAAATAACAAGGGACCGAAATGGCAAGGGACCGAAATGGCCAGGGACCGAAATGTCTCGGGACCAAAATGGCCAGGGACCGAAATGTCTCGGGACCGAAATGTCTCGGAACCGAAATGTCTCGGGACCGAAATGGCCAGGGACCGAAATGTCTCGGGACCGAAACGGCGGGACCGAAACGGCGGGACCGAAATGGCGGGACCGAAATGTCGTGTACCCTGCTTGATGACACCGCGATGAGTATAATACGCTACAGGAACTAAAGTTTCTGGTACTTTTTCGCCTAATATTCATGTTTAATTACGCTGCATTTTTTCTGGCTATGTCTTTGCGCTACACATTTTTATCGTAATTGTGACTAATTTCTTTTACACGGAAAAAGCGCAAATGCGATTTTTTCAAATTTGGCATTGACAGTGAGCTGCAGCCAAGAAGGTACCTCTTGTCTTTTCTCATGCTCAATTAGAAGCACTTGTCAAACACTTTTCCATACTTAAAAACATATTAACCTTTTTTGTTGCTCACTAGAGCATTTTTTAATATTATTAACTGACCGCCTAAACACATCCAGATTTACAGCATTTTGTTTAAAAATGTATCCGGATATAGAAAGTTCAAGATTGCTGGATCAAAAAAACTACATTTCTTATTATTATCAGTTATTCTAATATCGCTCACCTGCAAGAAAAACGACATATAGCTGTTAAATAATAATAATAATAATAAAAAAAAAAAGACGAGAAACAAAAGAGGATTCGCATTTTTATGTCATTCCCTCTCCCCCAATTATTATCCCATATTATTAATAGTACTGTAAATATTGCGTCTTCTAAAATTTGAAACTGTGCAAATGATCGGCAATTATGTTATATTCACTGGGATAAGAGCAAATGACAATTTGTATAGTGAGAATGTTGGACTAATCATTAATTAGAAATCGTTAAACTCATGAGTTTCCGTAATTATTATTTTGTTTATTAAATAAATCTTCCACTATGAGCGATACATATTTCATAATGTATTCCAGGTAAAAAAAAAAAAAAAAAAAAAAATCTAGTTTCATATTTCTAAAATAAATAAATAAATAAATAAGTAAAGAGCTCTTAAAAAAAATAAAAAAGAAGAAGAAAAGAAATATCAGGAACAGAACAAAATCTTGTAAACCCGTTTCTTAATCTGTCTGCTGTACACCTTCACTAGTAGGTTTACATTTATCCGAAATATAATAAAACTGTGCCGCAACCGAAATATAATAAACTTGTTTAAGTGACTCACATGACACAGTTTTATTTTTTTGCTTCCTAATTTAAAATATTTCGGTTAGTTGATCTTCTTTCCTGCCTTGCATTTCCATTTACCTGTAAGACTGGACAGGAAATACCTAATACCTACTTTTGGTGTCATGAAGAATTGTTGAAAATCATGTTTTATTTCTATAATCCCTGAAGTGTTTGTTAGACGCAAACGACTTTTTTTAAATTCTGGTCAACCAGTTGGCATGGAATTAAATAAAAAAAATTGCTATCATATTCCAAAAAAAGTATAAATACAGAAAATGAAATCTGCAAAAATAATCTACAAAATAAAATAAAAAAAAATCTAATGGGAAAGTTTTTTGAAAATTTACAGTTGAAGTTAGTCGTAATTAAAAAAATTCTTCTTTATTTTTGGTATTGTGGTATTTTTAAGCAATACTTTTGATAGGCTGAATTATACTTGATCTAAAAAATTTCGCTGGGATATGTTTACACTTTAGTTTATGTTTACAATTTATGTTCATTATTATTATTTATATTTTTCGAAAAAAAAAATCTCATTATATATAAGATTTCTTTCGAATCCAAGTGAGAATATTTACATTGCTGCTGATAAAAATTTCCTAATTTTATAAATAAACCTTCAGACACAGACGAATTTTTTTTTTAAACCCAAGTTTAAAAATGTGTTTAAAATACATGAGAAACACACACATACATTGTTGTGGCATAATTTGGAGATTGGATAAATAGATATGAAATAGGAATCTAGAATTTTTCATGATAGATTGAAGCTGATAAAATGGTACATCTTCGCAGTCTAAATAAAATTAAAAAAAACAAGTTAAATAAAATCTCGAAAAAACCATAAGGTCATATAAACCCGTTTTTTGATCTGACACCCTACGTCCTGGTTCATAATAATAAACATGTTTAATCTAAATGTAATAAAGATCTGTTTAAAAGTGACTTGCATAAAGCTGTTTCATACTTAGCTTCCCAATTCAAAATTTATCTGTTGACTAAACTCTCTTTCTGCTCGACATTTCCATTTATCTTTCAGATTGACGAGGAAATAACGTTTTATAAATGTCTACTTATATGTCACGAAGAATTATTAAAAATGATGTCCTATTTTTATATTTCCTGCAATGTTTGTTAGGTGCAGACGACTTCTTAAAATTTTGGTTAAGACTATTGGCATGGGATATTTTAAAATGTTTTAACACACACTGGCAAAGATCTAAAGGATAATTAATTCTCTAAACCCAGAAAATGAAATAATAAAAGAAAATATTTAACATTTCTAAATTAGATCTAATGGCAAAGGATATTTATGAAGATTCATACTTAAAATTATGTTATATTAAATATTAAAATAAATTGCTTGTTTGGTATTGTCACATTGTGAGATTTTTCTGAATTATTTTCAATAGGAGAATCACACGTAATCTTGGAAATATTCGTTAGAATATGTCTATGGCAATTTGTATATTGTCTCACAGTGTACGTTTTCACTACGATTTTATCTGCCCAAATTATTTTATTACGTATAATACTTTATCGAATTTAAGCAAGGATATTTCCATTGCTGCCAATGAATAAATGAGCAAATAAATAAATAAAAAATTAAAAAATATATTAATAAATCTTAAACCTAGATAAAAATTTCCTGAATAATGACATGCTCATACTAATTAAATGTTATAGATCGGAAGGCAGCAGCACAGTTAATCACTTCATCGAGTTCACGGATAAAATTCCAGAATTAGTTAAAACTTGATTCGCATATTAGAAGGCAATCGATCTGCCAAGTCCTATGTTGGTAAAAAACATCTGAAAAACCGATTGTAATAGTTGGTTTATAATTGTGTGTTCCTGCACCCAAAGGTATGAAAGCATGAAAGATTGGGAGCAGGAAAACATAATGGTAAACCTATGAATCAACCGCTAAAATTGGGTTTTTACGTGTTTCTTACTGAGATATGATTTGTCAGACCGATTGCGTTTTAATATGCGAATCGAGATTGAACTAATTTTATATTTTCATCCGTGAATTCGATAAGATGATTGTCCGTGCTGCCGCCTCCAGGTCTATTAGGTTAAACACTCCCGTGATTACTTAAATCGCCATAAAATTATGAAGCAAATAATGAGATTCATCACATTGACGTATTTATTAACTTGAAACATTTACACAAGTTAAAGATACGGTATTCCAGAAATATTTCACTCTGACACAGGTACTCATAAGATTTTTGAAGAGTTTAGATATTTTGCAAAAAAGAATGGAATATAAATATTTAAATACCAAATTCAGAACCCAAAACATTTATGCTCTCTCTCAACGTTTTTTTAAAGAAACCAAATGTTTCATATCTAAATGTACTGTTGGGGGTTCTGATACATATCACATACCCGCAAGGAAAGTGACACATCGAGTACAAAAGACATCTAGTACATCTAGGACACAAAATTAAATTTCACAGGAGTGCCAAAAAAAAAAAAAAAAAAAAAAAATTATGATTTTATTGTAACATGAAGTTATAGCCCTTATAGACCAAATGGGAGCAGCACAGACAATCACCTCATCGAGTTTACGGACGAAAATCTAGAATTAGTAACATCTCGATATTGAAACGCAGTCAGTCTGCCAAGATATATCTTGGTGGAAAACACCTAAAAATCCGATTTTAATGATTATTCGTAGGTTTACCTTTGTGCTTTCCTGCATCCAAAGGAATGAAGACATGGAGGATTGGGAGAAGAAAAACATAATGATATACCTACGAATCAATCATTAAAATCGGGTTTTTAGGTGTTTTCCAATGCTGTAATTGGGCGGGAACGCCGTTCGCAGAAATACTTGATTTCTTACAGTAAAAATAAATAAAATTAAGTATCACGCATGAGCACTTTTTTTTTTTTCTTTCCAAATCAATCGAAATGATAATGATTGTTATGTATTACAACAATAGTTATCAAGTTTATTGATACTGAAAATGAGCCGGAGAACTAAATCGCCTTCTAGAGTGTATGAAAACTGTATCCAATTCAACATCGGAAAAGTAATTCAGATGCATGAATAACATAATGGCCAATGCGAAAGTTTAAATCTTTATTAAAAAAAAGTCAGTTTACTTATATTTATAAGCTGTGTAGGATCTTCCTTAAAGGAATTTTGTCTTGAATCTTATGGTTGTCAATAGGAAGAAGATTGGCTGACAAGACAGTTTTTTGTAAATCAAAAAAAAAAAAAAAAAAAAAGCCTGTCATTATTGTTCTTTATGAAAACTTCTGCTATTTCAATTACATCTTGCTTCATGATTGAAAATGTTTCAACGCGATTTATAAAATTCATTTAGAGAATGGTACACAAATACAGTAGCTAAAATTAGAGTACAATAATTAAAACTGTTAACTCAAAAAAGTTCATTTTTGGCTAAATGTTTTAAATTGGCACTTTGCTTAGGAAAAATCTAGTAACACCAACATGGACTCTATGGAAAAGTGAGTTCCCACAAATATATTTTTCCAATTACAGCACTGGTGTTTTACAACAAGATGTGACTTGGCAGGCCGACTGCGTTTTAATATGCGAATTGAGATTTAACTGATCCTAGATTTTCATTCGTGAACTCGGTGATTTGATTGTCAGTATTGCCACGCATGCATGAAGAAAAATGGGCATAAAAACGTAAAGCCCTTAAGAATAAAGGCATAGGATGAGATTTGGAGAGTTGAATGATTTTTTCTCCCCCCACAATCCACCGTCCCCTTCTCGAGTCACAAATGCGTGAATAAAGTGATTTTTCACTACTAGCTACACTTATGAAACTGTTTGTGTAGCAGACTTATTAATAGAATAAAACGCAAAGCGAATTTTTGCGAGATGTGTCACTTTTTTTGCGGGTGAGCAATATATCGCTCGTGGGCTGCAATAGTGGCACAACTAAAAAAATATACGAATTTTGAGTTGATGCGCTCTCCAGCATTGCAGATTGGTATTCTTTCCAGCAGCCTTTCTTATTTTCTTATTTCCCAATAGTGGCACAACTCAAAAAATACGAATTTTGAGTTAATGCGCTCTCCAGCAATGCAGATTGGTATTCTTTCCAGCAGCCTTTCTTATTTTCTTATTTCCCAATAGTGGCACAGCTCAAAAAATACGAATTTTGAGTTAATGCGCTCTCCAACATTGCAGATTGGTATTCTTTCCAGCAGCCTTTCTTATTTTCTTATTTCTTAGTGAAAAATCTTTGGCGCACAAAATGATCAAAGGGCACTGGCCCAGGACGTATGATTACCCAGGAAGCTCTAGTGTCTTATGTGTAATGTTAAAACTTGAAAATATCTAAAGGAACAGGTATCCCAAAAATGAAGATCGAATTAAATGGAAGCAATTTATTAACAATTTATTATCGTGAAAATTTAAAAGGACCCTGAAACGGGCCCAAAGGGTCCAAGGTCATAACTGAAAATTAAAAAGGCGAGGATAGCAAAATGAATAAAGATCCTTCAAAACGAAGGAGATTTGATAAAAAGGGGTCAAGTTATTCACAATTAGGTGCATAGATCCATTAGGGGCCTTGGCCCTTAAAATATTTTTTTTTTTTTTTTGCATTATTATTAATTGAATCCTTACGGCGTCATTTAGTACCACTTAACACTTATGACAATAATGAATCGAGTAAATTTTCTATTTCTTTACAAGGCAAAACTTCAAACCCATTAATCTCAGAACCTAAATTTTTGAGTTGTGCCACTATTGCAGTCCGCGAGCGATATAGCATTATTAAATAATGGAAATGCATCAAAAGAAATAAATAATCTAAAAAACTTTGTAAAATCACCATAAAAAAAAGAAAATTATACAGGACGCGTTTCGAGCTTCAAAAATACTGCTCGTCATCAGCTAATCCAAACACGTGTCACAAGGGACAGGGTGGAAATAAAAGTGAAACAAAGAGCGAGGAGATTACAAAGAGTGCGACAGGTGGCGCAGCCTGACAGAGCCAAGGAGGAAGAGAAAAGTAAAGATAAAGTTAAAGAAAGAAGGAGGAGTTTACAAAGAGTGCCACAGGAGGCGCTGGCTAAAAGAGCCCAGGTGGAAGAGAAAAATGATGATAAACTAATAAAAGAAAGAAAACAGTGGGAAAATAATAATAAAAATAAATAAATAAAATAAAATATAATAAAATAAAATAATTGTAAAAATAGTAAATACAATAAATTAATTAAAAAGTAAAAATTAATAATAATAATAATAAAAAAACTACAAAAGTAATTTCCATGCAGGAGAAAGGGAGGGGGATGATGAGAGATCATTGACAAGAGTATTAGAATTTTTACAAATAAAATAAGCTTCGTGAATATCTAGATGAGAAGGAGAGGCAGGATTAGAAATAATTCTGGCCATGGAAAAATTGAAATAATGACCGGAAGACCAACAGTGAGAAGCAATCGAAGACCTAGATAATTCCTGATTTTTAATATATCTCTGATGTTCATCCAAGCTTTTCTTCAACGCTCTTCTGGTCTGACCAATATAACCCAAATTGCAAGAACAAGGAATAAATTAAACACCCCATCGGTTCTCAACAGGAATAGGATCTTTCAAAGACGAGAATTTAATTTTATTCATAGGTTTGAAGATATCTTTAAAATTGAAACGAGAAAGGATTTTAGCAATTTTGAAACAAAGGGGGGGAATAAAAAGGTAGAACTATAGAGTTAATATTAGACGAATTATTAGAATCAATAAGAAGACGTTTAGGCTTATTAAATTTATACAGAGCTTTGTCAATCAAAGAGGGATTATAACCACGAGCGAGGGCAAGAGATTTGAGGTAACTAATTTCATTATTTAGAGCAGAAGAGTCAGAACAAATCCGAAGTGCTCTGTAAACAAAAGTATAAAAGGAAGCCACTTTATGCTGTGGAGGATGGTTAGAAAAAGCATGCGGAGGAAGAGATACAGCGAAAGGTTTTCTATAAACAGAGGTAGAGAACCGATCAGGGTGTTTAGTAACCAAGACATCGAGGAAAGGAAGAGAATCGTTCTCTTCGACTTCAAGAGTAAACTGGATGCAAGAATCAACAGAGTTGACAAGAGAAAGGAGATTTTGGAGATCCAGCTCAAAAGGAATTAAGATAAAAGTATCATCAACATACCTACACCAGAAGGGAAAATCATATAAACTGAAGAGTCTTTCTTCCACAAAATGCATATATCACATAAAAGAGGAGACAAAGGATTGCCCATGGCCAAACCATCCGTTTGAACATAAAAGGAATTATTAAATTGGAAAGCGGTTTGCCTAACACAAATACTAACTAATTGCAGGATCTCGTCAATCTCGATGGAAGAGTAATGGAATTCGCGTAGTCTTCTTTCCAAACAGTCAATTGCTCCTTGAACAGGGATGTTAGTGAAGAGGGATTTAACATCTAAAGAAACCATTTTGTAATTACAATAAGAAAGGCGTTTGATTTTATCAACAAATAGAGTTTTTAACAGTGTGAAAATTAGTGGAAGATAAAGGAGCGAGTAACTTAGAAAGGAACTTGGCAAGTTTATAAGAAGCAGTACCAATATTAGAAACGATAGGGCGAAATGAAAGAGTAGGTTTATGGACCTTAGGAAAAGCATAGAAACGAGCACAATTAGTTATAGACGGAATGACCATACGTTTAGTGTTATTATTAAGAATGACAGACTTATTAACGACCTCCTTGATATCAGAAAGATGTTTAGTAGAAGGATCTTTCTTTAATTTAGAATAAGGACCGGAGTTTAACATAGATTCCACATGAGAAATATAATCAGACTTACTGAGAAGAACGGTTTGACCGCCTTTATCAGCCTTAGTAATAAGAAGGTTAGGGACAGAATTAAGTTCACTGATAGCAGATTTTTGAGAAGAAGAAAGATTAGATTTAACTGAAGATTTATTAGAAGAAATGACATTAGCCAAAAGATAGCGAAGTGATTCAAGTTGACCCGGAGAAATTTTACTATTTTTGAAAGAATGTTCAATCGGAGCAATTAAATTCGGAATAGAAGGTTTGGAAACACGCGAAAAATTCAAACCAAGAGAAAGAACCTCACGTTGGGAATCAGTAAGGGAATGAGACGATAAATTGACAACATAATTTTGCCGAAGAGGAGAGATACCAGGAGCAGAAGAATTAGAAGTCAGAAGTGACGAAAATTTTTTATCCAATATAGCACAGTGACATCTAGATTTGTAATCAACGTAAGCAAAAATCCGTTTCTCAAGGAAAGGGTAATAAATAACAGATTTACTTAACTTCAAATGTAAAGAATATAATTCATATTCAATGGACGAAAGAGAGTGCCGAAGATCTTGAATAATGGCTCTAAGAACAGCAAACTTACTCCTGGTTAAGGCATTTTGAACGCGAATAGATGAAGGAAGCTTGTAAATAATACTGATGAACATAGGAACAACGTGTGAACGTTTACACCTTAAAAGAAAATTAAGCCTATTCAAAAACCTAGACCGCTTCAAACGAAGATGCTTGAAACGATTAATAAGCAAAGAGCCCATAACAAGAGAAAAGAAAGGAAAAAACAAGGCCAGAAATAATGGTAATAATAAATAAAAAAGATAATTAATAATTTATAATAATAAATAAAAAAGAAATTTTAGGTTCAACGATTTGTAGGTAAAAGAACGGGAGGAATATTGCAATGAGCACAAAATGGTTAAAACCATTATAAAAATGTCTCTTTTAATCCTACAGAAAAGAGGACAAAAGAATAAAAAGTGCAGAGAAACAGATTAAAAAAGAAGTAAAAAAATGCAAATTGTTTATTGGTCAGAGAGTCTAGTCACGAAAAAGACCCAGAAAGTGGAGTTCTGCTTACATGTTGGTTTAGCTGATGATGACGAGCTGTTACTGTTGTAGCTCGAAACGCGTCTTACTTTATTTTTCATTTTATGGTGATTTTACAAAGTGTTTTACTTTATTTATTAATTATCGCCAGTGTTTACGGTGTTTTTTCACTAAAGTAATTTCTCTACCTCCAAGCAGGATTACCAAGACCATTTATCATTAAAACGCCAGATGGTACAGCTTATACAATTTAAGAAATGATTGGTTTTTGCCATCGAAAAGTTACTCGGGGGAAAAACTGCAGTTTCAAATAATTCAGGTCCTCACCTCGATGAAATCAATAATTATGGTCATTTCATCAGGATCCCATACATTGCCAAAGTGAAACAGCTTAAATCCCATACTGACTCCATAAGAACTATAACCAAAATTATAAAATCTGATTTAAAACTTAAAAACACAATCTTCATTGTGTTAAATTTCATCCAGATAAGCCTACCAGCCATACTTCTGAATTTACTGCTAAATTTTCTGAAAATAAATGAATTAAAAATTATAAATGAAACAGGATTGAGGCTATTACATTTAAAATGCAATCCACCGAAATCTCCCAAAGTGTCTACTAAAAATTACTGTGTATTTAGACTTTTAGATGCGGCATCTCAAAACGTTGCATGCATTATGCAAGATTGTAGTGAAGAGTGAACAAAATCAATCTTGATATTTTGAGAAAAACTATTTTACCTTGGAAACTAAGAACTAAGAGATAATACGATAATGTAACAAAAGAGCTATCAAGTCGAACATATTTGAAGACAAAATCTTTGTATTTGTCTGGATTTTTTTTTTTTTTTTCCTTTTCAAAATTCATTATAAAAATGTGTAAATACCTTCTGGAGTATATATTTCGCTAACAAAATTTAAATGTTGCCAAAAGTAAATAACGAGGACTTTGTCGCTAAAATGTCTCTCTTTTAGCTTTTTGGCTTGCCACAAGGCCTATCTTGTTTGTTTGGGTTTGTGGGCGTATACACAACCGCGATTGCCGATGAACAATACTGCCTGACCATTTTGCTCCATGAAAGATCAGGATGTTCTAACTGGTTGCGCTAAAAAGACTAGAACAGGTCAAGGAAGTGGAACGCGATATCGCCGCCGCTTCTTTTTTTTTTTTTTTTTTTTTTTTTTTTTTTTTTTTTTTTTACATTTTGCCCCCCGCCTTTCATTGTGATCCAGTCTACCTGTCAGGTTCTTTCCCCTAAATATATATATATGAAGAACTGTATTGAGTTATGATTTTTCCTCTACATTTTTCATCCTTTTAAGAACGTTGAAGAATAAGTAATGATTCTTCTTTCTAGAGGTCTTGAGCGAAAAAAAAAAAAATCTTTCTTCTATGAGAAAAAGAGAAAAAATTCACTTAACCCAATGAACTTTTTAAAAGAAAACTGAATTAGCTTGTATTAAAATTGAGACGGTCTATTTCATATCGAAGTAGCCAAAAAGTTTTCTTTCTTTCTCATTTATAAGTTTTTGTTGGTATTTCGTGTATTAATTGGATGATATAGCTATCTATCTTGTATAAAGGTCAAACGTATCTCTGCATAAATCATACGTCATTTTGCGAATGCCAAAACTTTCAAATTTTAAATGAAGTTTCAGTTTTGCAATTTTTGCCACTGTGAATTTTTAAATTTCTAAATATCGCACATTTTCAATTTTTACACCGTTGTACAGAGGGGGAGGAGATGTATTTTTAAATGCAGTTTTTTTTAAAACTGTATCTTAATTTATTTTTGAGATATTAATTTTTTGTAGTTTTTAATACCATTTTTTAAATTGTGGCAATGGAAGCACTCCATTTCTATTAAAAGTAAAGAAAAAAAAATCAGATTGCTGTATCTTTTTATTGCCATTTTCTCATAAAAGTGAAAAACTTTCATACTTGCTGTGTCAAAAATATCATCTGTTATCAAACTCGGAGAATTTTGTTTTATTCCGTTTTTATTTATCAATTAAATGATTTATAGTTTATTACGAACCTACTTTACACTCGATACAACACTTTCTCTTTACAAAAATATAGTAGTATAGGAGAATAATTGTGTGATTTATTTTCTCCTTTATGATTTTAAAATGATCTTATTAAAATACCATTAAAAAAAAAAAAAAAAAAAAAAAAAAAAAAAAAACGTGAATGCGGATATGAGAGGTGCATATGTAAATTTTGAGATGGTGAAAATGATGTCACACTCTTCTAAACATAATAAAATTGATATGAATCAATGAAGTATATACTAAAATATACATTCTTTGCAATCTGTTGAGCAAAGAATATTTGCTCTTAATTTACAGGTCTACACAATAGTATTCCAATACATAATAGTATAGGGGGAAAACATTGTTTTGTTTGGGGGGGGGGGGGGCGTTTTGATTATATTAAACTATTTCACATTTTATGAAATAGATATACGTTGCTAAGGTTTGCTAAAAGTTACTCCCTGTGTAATAGAAAGTAGATAATATATACAGGACAAACAAAAGATTTCGGTTACTATATTGTTTCCGAAGTACTGTTACCTATTACACCAATATCTGAATATTTTTAAAACTTCGTTATAGTATGAAGGCACATCATTTGTTACGCTTGATGTGCAATTTGCGAATTGTTTTAAGTTTTCGACATTTTTTTTTTAAGTTTTGAGCTATATTTTGCGCATTTATCGATTTTTATTGAAGTAGCTATTATTAAAAAAACTAAAGGTTAACTAGCAAACATAAAAAAAAAAAAAAAAAAAAAAAAAACTGCTAGAACTTTGTAAAGTAAATACATACACATAAAGGACTCTTTTTAGCAGTGCTTCATGCATATTACAAGTGCATAAATTAAACGAATATTTTACGTCAATATTTTACTTAATTGTATTTCGCAATACAAGCAATAACACACAAATAGCAATAATCCATATGTCGTTTACATTTTCACTTTTTTTCTTTCTTTTTTTTTTAATTGCAGCAATCGACCACATTTTTTATTTATACAATTTAGATACATGTATGTGTGTACTTATAAATAAAAAATGGGGGATTGGTATTATTATGTAAATAAATTTAAAAAAAAAAATCAGCAAATTGCTTAAACACTATGTTTAATTACGATGCATAATATTATTACATAATATTAGAAATCGTAGTGTTATTACAGAATATGAATCATATTTTATACATAAAAAGAAAAAATTCGGATGATATAGAGTACCATGTAGTACATTTTTATTTGGAAGTGAACATAAAAGACTCTGGGATGCATTAAAAGCAGTGCTGAATTCAGACACTTTTCTCCGGGAGGGACTTCAGTGACTCCGAAGGGGGGGGGGATTTTAAAGTTCCGGGGGGGGGGATTGTACTTTTTGACCATTGAAAACACAAAAATTCACATTTTTTTTTGGGGGGGGGGACATTTTATTGCTCCCTGGGGAATGTCCCCCTGAGCCACCTCCTGGATTCAATACCGATTAAAAGTTAGTAAAGAACAAACTTTCACTTTTTTAAAACATCTTTCCAATGCGTTTAACGGGGAAGAAAGAAAAATATACACATCAATATTTAGCTTTTGAAAAGACTAGTTTCCGGATAGTGGCAGTCGGGTAGTATGGAATAGCTTTAAGGAATATTAAAACTGAAGAAAAAAAAATATTTTTCTTTTTCAACATTTTTTTTAAAGTTTTGAGCTATCTTTTATGCATTTGTCGATTTTTATGGAAGTAGCTATTATTTAAAAAAATAAAGACTAACTAGCATTATTATTATTATTATTATTATTTTAACTGTTATAACTATATAAAGTAAATGAATACACAAAAAAAGAACTCTTTTTAGCAAGGTTTTATTCATATTAGAAAAGTGCATAAAATAAATTATCAATCAATATTTAGCGTTTGAAAAGACTACAGTTTTCGAATAGTGGCAACCAAGTCGGGAAATATGGAATAGCTTTATAAGGAATATTCAAATTGAAAAAAAAAAAAAAATGATTTAAAAGAATAATCAATATTATTTAACAAGTAAACGTCAGTATATCATCTATAAATCATCAGATTGATTGAAAAATTGAGCAAAATGACACCGAAAACTAGCGATATAAAACAATGAAATAATAAAATTTTGTAAATAATCACGGTAATAGTCGTCAGGGCCCACCGTAATACTTACCCATCATGGATAATGCATACTATAAAATATGAAAATCAAATCAAATAACAATGAATTGCGTAAAAGAAGCATCCTAATAACTTCCAAAATGATAATTATATTAACTAACAATTGACTGCTTTAGATTAAGCGTTTCATTTTCGATTAAAATATATCTTTGAATTGAAATTTGAATGAAATATTTTGTTATGAAAAATCGGAGAATGTGGAAAACATGATTACAAATATATCAACAACTAATTATTCGATTGACTTCGTTCTTTATACAAAATCTGTGTTTTTTTATTGCCTTTTATATTTACACATTTTAATAAAAAAATTCGAAGCTTTTTATATACTTTTCATCAGAACGAATATTTCCAGTGTCCGAAAAAAATAGTTCCAGATAATCGAGGTTACTGATATTAAATACGCTTCGTTACATTCCTACATACTACGTACAAACCAAATTTCAAGTCTCTGTCTCAATTTTTCGGGAGATACAGCCGTTTACAAACAGACAGACACACAGACAGAAGAAGGGCAATTTTTTTTTCCCTAAAAATATGTTTTTCGGAATCTCCAGCATCTGAAGCGTGTAAGTCCTTGGAAATTTTTTTTTCGATTTTCAAAACAACTGCAAACACTTATCCTCAGCGCCGTGCGAAAAGGGGGGCGAAGGGGGTTGTCGCCCCGGGTGCAGAACTTTAGGGGGCGCCAAATTGAAACTTTGCCCCGGGCGCAGTTTTCTTTTCGCATGTCCCTGCTTACCCTATGCTAGGTATGATGGGTAAGTAATAAAAGCAATACATCGGGCGTATTTCAAGCAATTAATGACGTATTAAAATATGGTGAATGCTATTATTATGTAGCTTAAAAAAAAAAAAAAAAAAAAAGAAGAGTAAGTGTGATCGAAGATCGCGCCGAAGATATCGTTTAATATTTCTTTGAAAATAATTTATCCTTTAATTAATAAACTTAAATTGCTAATTTATAATTATCAAATTCTTAAATGGATGGTGACACGAATAAATTTGATCAAATATGATTATAAAATGAAGTTATTTATTTGAATTAAATTAAAAATGTTCAAATCAAATTATTTAAACAAAATGCAAAACTCCAATTTTTTTGAAAATCCGAAACTAAAAAGTTTAGCGGAGATATAAGAAAAAAATTTAATATCCAAAAGCAGAAAAAAAAAAATTAAATTTAAAATTCTGAATCATTAATAATTCGCAAAATTTTTTTTAAATAGAGAAAAAATTGAATTTCAACAAATATTATGAATGCCAGAAGAACGAAACCTTAATAATATAAACCGTTAAATTGGCCAAAAATACAAAATTTATCTTTATTAAAACCATCTTAATATGAAAATTTCAAGTTCCAGCATCGTGATTTGAACTAAGAACCTTCTGTTTATTAGCGAATTTTTTACCTCCAAACTAAGATGTCTAAACGAAAAACGTTGAAATTCAGGTTTTCTTTAAAAATTTAAATCGCAAAAATGAATGGATGACATTGAAAAAATTAATTTAATTAAAATAATAGACTTTTTTTAAAGTATCCAACTGCGTTCGGAGACTTAAAAAGAAAAAAATATTAGCTTTTGGCGGATTTTTGTATTTTTTTTTTTCAGTGTAATCTAACATAGAATAAAGAAAACCATGTACATATATATATATATATATATATATATATATATATATATATATATATATACATATATATATATAAATACTTTTATAAAACATCCAAAGTTATTCAGACAATACCAATAAAAGAACCAATGAAACCAGTATTTTTACAATCATATTATTAAAAACAGTTGAAGTTTGAAGAGAAATAGAAGGCAGATTACCAAATTACTAAGAAATATATGCATAAATGGACATTATATAACCAGAGTAATTCATATATTACCATACAATAAACCAATGAAACCAGTATTTTTACAATCATCTTATTGAAAACAGTTGAAGTTTGAAGTGAAATAGAAGGCAGATTACCAAAAATATAATTATGCAACTTTTTAAAATTTAGAAGAATTTGGTTCTTTTTAGCTTTTTTTTTTAACTAAAAAAAGCTCCTTTTAAGGGTAAAAAAAGGCGTATAACACAATTTTTTTAAAACATATACATATTAGACACTCTTGAGTGTGATGAACTAAAAACTAGTCAATCTGCTGAAATCTAAAAGAGATATAAGTAATTATATACAATTGCATAGAAAATTTCAGTAATTTTATGTGTAATTCTTCATAAAAACAGCAGAGGAAAACTGATTAACACAGCAATAAATGCAACTATTCAAATTTATAACGTGATTAAAATTTAAGCAGAAGCAGGTGTTCAAATAGAAATTCTGTTCTACAGAACAAGTGGACAACATTCTTTCTCTTCTATTTATTAATAAAGACAAGCTTCACTTCAAGCGTATATTGTTTCTCAAACCGTGATTATATATGCATATACAAATGAAGAAGAATAGGAATCTCAAATGTTGGGGCATATCATGTTTTAAAATTAAATAATTTTATAAAAAGTGATTTTAATGATAACTTTGGATTTACATAAAAATAGATAATAGATTAAAAAACATAGCATGCTTTTTTAAACCAAAGACAGAGCCTCATGCCGTATTAAAAAGTCATACGGTAGATTTACGGTTGGCTGCAGCACCTTATGAGCCAAATATATATTGTTCCATATTGTCTGATCCTTTTACAATACTCGAATTTTCTCAATATATGATATTATTATTATATCTGTTATTATTGTACGTATAAAAAAGTTGAAATATACATATAGTTTAATAGTCGTTCATTTTTTCCTTACTGTATACGACTCTATATTGATGTTTTTTTAAATTATACCAGTAAATTTTAACGCAAAAACAAAATATTTGTATTTTTTTTCTTTTCGAAGTAGAGCTCCTTTATGGGGCTGTGCGGGATAACGTTATCAACTTTTTGGTACCTCTTCCGATATCATACGTTATCATTCCTTCCTCTCCCCCGTTATTGATATCGTTATCAAAGAGTAAAAAAAAATATTTCTAGAATTTATTTCTTTTGTTCGAAGTAATATACAAAACTGGTATTTTTTTTTCTTTTTTGTGCATATGTTATGATTTAAATGAAAAGAAATCAATAAAATAAAACTTTGCATATGAAAAAACTTTATTTCAAATAATACTTAAAAGAATAGTAACTGTTTAACAGAATTTTATAGTAACTTTTTGTTATATAATGCATTCCACAGTAATAAAGACCTGTTGCACTTGCACCTAACGGAGGAGAAAGAGGGGGGGGATAGATAGAAATTCATATCAACAAAACAAGCGGACAACATTCCTTTTCTTTATCTTTATTTATCAGTAAACACAAGCTTTATTCCAAATACACTTCACATATGGTTTCTTGAAATGTGATTATATATATTATATGCACTCTAAATAGAAAGGAGTGACTATTCACTTCGGAGGAGTGAATACTCACTCTATCGCAGACTCAAAATATGCCCAACCTCTTTAGAGTGACTATTCACTTTGAGCAAAGGTGTAATCGTTGACTCTCTGAAAGAGTGAATGCTCACTCCTGGGAAGTGAATAGTCACTCTAAACAGGAGTCAATAACGACTCTTTCTGAGGAGTGACTATTCACTTTTGCTAAAGGAGTGCGTTTTTTCACTGCTGGAGGAGTGAGTAGTCACTCTTGCTGAGAAGTGACTATTCACTCTTGCTAAAGGAGTGTGTTTTTTCACTCCTGGTAGGAGTGAATAGTCACTTTTTTATAGGAGTGAATGTTTATTTTTTATGCAGTGCATTCTTTTTTTTATTGCTCTTATGGGCATTTTTAAAGAATCGTATCTTTTAAAGTATACAATGAATATAAATGCAAGCATGGCAAAGATTGGAATAAAATACTTTATTGACAATATTTATTTAATTCATAGTATGTAACATTAATTAAACTTTTTAAGGGAAAACTTAATTAAAGTTACTATAAATTAAATTAGATTATTGACAGAAATAAACTAATTTTATTCCAATCTTTCCCCTTGTGTTTGCTTTCATTGGTAGCCAGATAAATATACATGATAGTTTTAAAATGCCCATAAGCGCAAGTTATTAAACATTTTAAAATCTTAAACAGGCAATATTTATTTCCGATGCCCATCAAGTTTTACATATTATTTTAATAATTCCGTTATGCATGTTATGTATAGTTTTTTATTGGTTTTCTGACATTTAATTAAAATCTTTTTTGCTGAAAAACAGATATTAATACAACCCGATATAATCTAATACAACAGATATTAATACAATTATATATTTTATTTTGATCTTAACTTTTATATTTGCTTTGGTTGCATGTCCGAGAAATCTACGACAGTTTTAAAATACCCATAAGTGCAAGTTACTAACCGATATATTAATCAAAGAAATACTTTTTTTCAAATACCCCTGAAGTTTTATTTAGCATTTTAATAATTCCGAAAACATACATTAATTATGCTTTTTTTCATGTGTAATTAAAATTTTAAATAGACAGATCTCAGTAGTGATTGTTATTAAATTATATCTAGCTTAATGTAAATATTATGAATTTAATTTTTATAAATAATTTTTATTTATTGTGATTGGTCATTGTTTTATTATAAATAAACATATAGTCTAAGATTTTAAATTCTGTGGAATATGCATATATATATATTTAAAACATATTCCTTAACTTAATCATAATTTCTGATATTAATACAACCATTAATTATGGAACGACAAGGTAAAGTCCAATTAATTTTACTATTCTTTTCTATTCCCGTATATATTGTATTTTATACAAAAAAGAGTTAAGTAATTTTGCATGTTTTATTGAAAAAGATTGATTTAGGAAAGAGAAAAAAGAATGAAATATAAAAAGAAAAGAAATGACTAAAAATGTACTGCTCTCATACTTTGAAAAACATTTTTAATATAAAAAGTAATTATTTATGTCTTTAAAACATATCCAATCTTATACAATATAAATTATACCATGAAATTTAAAAAAATACATATATACTAAAGCGGTATTAGTTATAAACTTCGTTTCAGGCATTAAAAATAATAATAATGAAAATAATTATTTGTATTATAAAAGTAAGAAATGCGTTTACAATATAATAAAATTTAATAACTGTTTCTGGGTGTCCATAATTACATGTTTTTATTGAAAAAAAATGTATTTTAATTCGGGCAGTAACTTTTTTATGCAATGTAAACATTTAAAAAAATTAATTAAAATAATGCCTTAAGGAGGAAAAAACATAATGAAGACAAGTAAACAAATATTAAAATGTACCTTTTCTGTTTTCCTCAAGTATTCCAAATCTTTAAGGTATATTTTGTAACCTTTTTTTTGCACAGGTTTTATATATATATATATACATAAATACACTGTTCATAAAAATTTTCGTGCTTTTGTAAGTATCCGAACAATTTATCTATAACATTTTTGTGAAACTGGAATCGAAGGCTTTTAAAATGTCTTCATTTGAATAAAAATAATTAAACAAATAAAAAAATTCAGCAATCCGCTGCAAAACTCAAGCTCTCTGTTTTGAATGTCTTACAAGCACGACACGACATTTGGATAAACTTCGTTATAGAGAATACATTTTTCGTAATACGGAGATTAATTTACATATTAATAATGTTCAAAGTCTAGGTTCCATAGAAAATTTCGTTAAGTAGAAAACTTCATTAAATAGGGATTTTGTTAAAAGGAAGTTCGACTGTATTATTAATATTCAAAGAAAAAATTTCAAAAACTTATTTATTTCTTAAATTAAAAACTGCAAAAACTGAAAAAAGAAAACAGAGAGAAAAATTCAAATACACTGTCTCCGCACTTTTTCTACTTAGTTCAGCTCATTAATATTTAATCTACAAGAAGCATCTGATCATGAATCACGATTATCTCTGTTTTCGCATTTCAAATGTGAGATTGAGATAGACAGATACCAGATTTTGAAGAATTAGAAGAAAAAAATCAATCTTTTTCTATATAACAGAAACTAACCCATCAGTAATATAAAATACAATACAACAGAGATGAAAAGATTAAAATTAATATAGACTTACGTTTACATTCCAAGTAATGAACGTTGATTTAAATCCTACTAAATGTTCGTTGGTAAATGGCTGACACCCTTATGCTTATCTTAAAAAAAAACGTTGAAGAGAAGAATATTTTGATTGGTTGATGACGTCACTCTAAAAAGAGTGGATGTCACTCTAAAAAAGTGACTAGCGCCAAGCTAAGAGAAATATTTGAAACGGGCTAAGTTTAAATTCCCTTCAAGCACATGCATGCGACTTACTCTTTGTGAAACGTGTGACAAAAGTGAAAAGACAGAAACAGAAACAAATTCTATTGAATAAACAACATTTTGCGTTTAGTTTGGAGCTTTATATTTTAAATTAGAAACTCCAAAAAATGAAATAATATAAGATAGATGATATCAGTGTTAAATTCAGACACTTTCCTCCGGGAAGGATTTCTATGGCTCCGGGGCGGATATTATAGAGTTCCGGCGGGGGGGGGGGGGTGCACTTTGTGATCATTGAAAATACAAGAGGTAACATTTTCCGGGGCGGGGGGCTAGAGGGAACGACGTTCATTGCTCCAGGAAAAGGGATGCCCCCAACGGAAAATATGACACCTGAATTTAACACTGAAAGAAATTGCACTTATATTTTGGCAAAGTAAAGCTGAGAAATGTCTATAAAAAGTATGTATCTAACAGTACAGTTTAACAGTTTGAACACTTTCGCTATTTCAGAAGAATATTTTTAGCATAAGTTTTTGTCATTAGCGCAGAAAACAAATTACAGACTCAGAAAAGAGAAGGTTGACGAAACAGACTAAGACGTAAAATCAGTGTTGAATTTAGGGGGTGACCCGGGGGGGACATTCCCCACCGGAGCAATAAAATGACCCCCCCCGGAAAATTTGGGATTTTGTGTTTTTCATGGTCAAAAATTGCAATTTCCTCCGGGAACTCCATAATGTCCCCCCCCCCCCCCAGAGCCACAAATGTCCTTCCGGGAGAAAAGTGACTGAATTCAACACTGCATAAAATAGGTTTTGAAAAGAAAGAAATCCTTATTAATAAATTTGTATTGGATGTAGATTAAGGTGCATGCGATAACTTATGAAAAATGAATTTACTTTCCATTATCTAAATATATATATCTATACACATACTTATAAGAAAAAAAAAAGAAAAAGAAAAAACGAATTTTGTAATATAAATTTGCAATTCCTTCAATTTATGCGCCCGGGATGATGGCCCCCATAGTCCTTCATTTTGCACCTATGCATACACATATGAAGAAGAATAGGAATGTTAAATGTTGGGGCATTCCATATTTTAGAATTTAATAATTTTATAATAATTTATGGATTTTAATAACTTTGTATTTTTATAAAAAATAGATAACAGGCTAAATAAAATAAGCTTTTTAAGAAAAAAATATCAACCGACTTCAAAAAAGCGCTAAAAAGAATTAAATAATTCTTTAAAATTCTCTAATGACAAAACGTTATCCAATAAGCACACATCGGATATCAGGTACCGGCATAAAAAACGGTTAAATTTAATATGTATAATTTAATATCCACCAAACATAGATTTTAGAGATAATATTATTTTACAAGAGATGAATTGACATATTTATGATTTATTTTATGAATATATACATATAAAAAGTAATGAATTACTTTTTGAAGTTGGTGCCAAACAATCACAATCGATAATGATTATACCCATTTTAATTATGGTACTAGGCATAATTTAGATACAATTCTTAATATACATCAAATAGTTTGGCACCAACTTCAAAAAGTAATTCATTACTTTTTATATGTATATATTCATAAAATAAATCATAAATATTTCAATTCATCTCTTGTAAAATAATATTATCTCTAAAATCTATGTTTGGTGGATATTAAATTATACATATTAAATTTAACCGTTTTTTATGCCGGTACCTGATATCCGATGTGTGCTTATTGGATAACGTTTTGTCATTAGAGAATTTTAAAGAATTATTTAATTCTTTTTAGCGCTTTTTTGAAGTCGGTTGATATTTTTTTCTTAAAAAGCTTATTTTATTTCCTACTTTTTAGTTATGCATACTGTAATACATAATTATGTGTACTGGCACACGATAGTTCTTTGCAATGCATTACTAATGTACGCACTTTGCTAAGTTCTGATGTATTCAGTTTACTTGTCACTGTTTGATTGTCAATTTTTCTGAAACCACTTACAATATCGGTTAGTATCGTTGTGAATCTTAAGAATTTCTTTGTATGGTAACTTCTTCAGACAAGATCTGCCACTTCGAAAAGCTACCGCCTTTATGAGATCTTAGTCTGCATCGAATCCTACGGTCATCGAAAGTTAGTATCAAAAGGTGACGATCCATCAAGTAAACTGTCCTTACACATAAGAGGGCGACATAGTGCTTCCATATATGAGCACGCAGCAAGATGACTTCATATATTAAGGTATAGTAAAATGCTTTTCTAGTGTAGTCAGTCAAAAGTACTCCCCCTTCACTCAGGGCGTGTTCAGCGAACTTACCAAAGTGACCGATGTAACCGGTAACTTACCGGAATGGTAAGTAACCGGTAGCTAACCAATTGACTGATTCTCTGGACGCACTGGTTAGTTATGTCATGTAGCGCCATCTATATTCCATTTTGACATCGAACAACAGAAAACGAAACCGAATCTACCGCCTGTTGATTTGAAGTTGCCATTTATTTTTAACTAAATAACATGTAACCGATCACGTGACCTAACTAACCAAGATTTTTCCCCCGGTTAGTTCGGTCACTTACCGGTCACATCGGTCACTTGTGCTGAACGACGTTGGTTGCTTACCGGTTACAGCACTGAACGCATTGGTAACTAACCAATCTTACCGGTTACTTACCGGTGACATTGCTGAACACACCCTCAGAAAAAGGAAAGATTTTAGCAAAAATCGCATTATGCTTCAATCGATAAACAGCAACAATCTAATACCTATACAGGCAGTAATGGCATCGGAAATGAGCAGTGGCGATTCGACGAGGAATCTGAAACTCATAACCAATACCTGGCTGCCTCTATAAGAGAGTGGCAGCATTGGATTCCCAAATATTTCTTTTACAGACGCTTTTGTCCCAACTACACTGTTAAAAATTTGAAACTTTTGCTGTACACTGTTAAAAATCTGCTGCATTTTTTTGCTACGCACGTATAGGAAACGGTTACTTGACTGTATTAAGGAGCATTCTCATAGGTCGCAGTAGAGACATTATATACAAGCGACGGAGTGCGTTGCAACAAAATGCTTCAGATTTTTAACAGTGTATCATCACTTCACCGCTTATATAGAAAACGATTAGTTAAATGCATTATGAAGGATTCTCATTGATAAAAATAAAGATATTCTATAAAAGAAATGGAGTGACGATGCAGCAAAAGTTGCAAATTTTTAACAGTGCATTGCCATTGCCAGGCGTTTTTTATTATGGAATTTGATGATGATTTCCTGGAAGAATTCGATTGTACTCGTATGAGAAGTTAACAAGATTGACGAAAATTGCCCGCTCAACAAAATGCTTGGTGACTCGTTTTTGTCCAGAATCGTTTCAACCAATTAGATACTGTGCTACATGTGTCGTCATATTCATATCGAGGAATCCTACACAGTAAAAAATTTGTCACTTTTGCTATATCATCACTCTATTGCTTTTATAGAAAACGATTACTTCACCCAATTACGAAGCATTCTTATGGGTCAAAAGAGAGATATTCTACAAAAGCAGGGGAGTGACGATGCAGCAAAAGGGTCACATTTTTTACAGTGACACTGTAATCGGAAATGAGCGGTGGCGTATTCGATGAGGAATCTGAAACTCATTACCTATACCTGGCTGCCTCTATAAGAGAGTGACAGCATTTGATTCCCAAATATTTCTTTTACAGACGCTTGTCCCAATTACATTACAAAAACTTTGAGCCTTTTGCTGCATCATCAGTCTGCCGCTTTTATAGAAAACGATTACTTTGCTACGGTCATCGTCACGAAGCATTCTCATTGGTCATAAAAGACATGTTCTATAAAACCTGTGGTGTGACGCTGCAGCAAATGGGTCAAA
Organism: Maratus speculifer; assembly: GCA_964019185.1. Classification (NCBI taxonomy): domain Eukaryota; kingdom Metazoa; phylum Arthropoda; class Arachnida; order Araneae; family Salticidae; genus Maratus; species Maratus speculifer. The sequence continues at coordinate 27,248,304 of OZ025296.1, forward strand.
TTTTTAACAATGTATCATGGAGAATTCTCATGGGTGAAAGGAGAGATATTCTATAAAAGCGGGGGAGTGACGATACAACAAAAGGATCAAAATTTTTACAGTGCACACTGTAAAAAATTTGGTCCTTTTGCTGCATCGTCAATCCACCGCTTTTATAGAAAACGATTACTTCAGCCTATCGTGAAGAATTCTCATGGGTCAAGAGAGAGATATTCTATAAAAACGGGGGAGTGATTATGCAGAAAAAGGGTCAATTTTTTTACAGTGTACACTGTTAATAAAAGTGAATCTTGTCCCGTTAGGATATCACACTTTGAAAAGATCGTGTGTCTATGTAAGTGTAACTTAAAAACATGAAAAATGAACGTTTCTAATTGGTCGATTGCTTCGAAAAGATATTGAATTTTAATGTTTTAATTTTTTAAAAAGTTCTAATCAACAGATTTTTATGAAATTTGAATGGGACCACATGGGCCCCATACGCTTTCAAACAAAAAAATAATTATCAAAATCGGTTCATATTTACGAAAGTTATGCGTGAACAACAAATACATACAGGTCGAAATCATAACCTCCTCCTTGAAGTCGGTTAAAAAAGATAACATGCTATTTTGTACCAAAGACCATGCTACAAATAAAAAGAGAAAAAGTTGATGGGATCAGAAATGATATTGATATCAAAAGACAACCACCTTTCCCCTAGAGATATCTTATGATATCATATGCTAGACCCCCCCCCCTCTTCCCCCTAAAATGATAACGCTATATTTGCACAGCCAGTGGCGCCAACTTATAGGGGCCCGTGACGTGGTCCCTTGACTTAAAATTCTAATTTTTCACCATCTGTAGACACCTTCAAAGAAAAACAAACTGATCGCACCATTTTACAAAAATATTTTTGAGCCCACCCAATATTTTTGAACCAACCCAATGTTTTTCAAAAGTTAGCGCCAATGTGCACAGCTCCTAAAGAGATTTGCTTTAGAAATATGCTTTTCTTTCACCCGTAAAGAAAAAATCAATAATGCTATAAAAATAATAAAATAGGAATTCCCTTCACCGCTGTCTGCGTTCGGCTCGTTTGAGACGAAGTCGACCTTATTCATTTTGGTTGATCTACCTGCATATTATATTCACATAAAAACAGTTCTCAGGTGACCGATGATCCGCTGTAATGATGGGAACAAAGACGACGAAACGCATTCCTAACTGCATCTTATATTTATTGTTTTTGATCGTATACGTAATCTTGGTTCATAATCTTCACAAAGGAAGAGAAAAAAGGGATTTAGACTTCTGATTTTATTATTAGATCACATTTAAAAATTATTAAGACAATTTAACCTCTTCACGCCCTTGGTAACATGTGTAAATGCTTATGTTTTTTTTTTTTTTTTTTATTGCATTTGTTGTTAATGATAAAAATGATAAAAATTTGACACTAACTTATTCACTACGAAATTCCTGAACAATAAAAAAAAATACGGTTTGGTTGTGCCATTTTCGATGTCCATTTAAATATACATGGAAAGGTGTATGCTAGGCATAACTAGAAGAGACAGAAAGAGGATAACCTGGATAAGAAATCAGACAAAAGTTTTTGACATCCTTGAAAGAATCAAACAGCTAAAATGGAAATGGGCTGGGCACATTGCAAGAAGACAAGACAATAGATGGAGCACAAATATACTACAATGGTATCCCAGAGATGAAAAACGACCAAGAAGAAGACCACAAGTAAGATGGAGTGACGAAATTAGAAAAGTGTCTGGTATAAAATGGATGACGAAAACACTAGACAGAAAACATTGGAAAAATCTGGGGGAGACCTACATCCAACAGTGGATCGAAAATGGTTGATGATGATGATGGTGATATATAAAGGGTGGAGTAATTTTTCGGCAGTCAGTCTTGTTGGATCATTTTAACAAATGGTTAATTTTTAATAAAATAATATCAGATATATCAAATATATTAAGTGTTAATAATTTGTAGACATGTAAGGAAGGAATTTACTGTTAGTTGTTTATTTTGTAAAAAATCAATTTACTCATAAATTAACGATTAGTGGATATAAATGTAAAGTTATTTTATTTAGTTATTTTATGATTTTTTATTTTTTTTATTTTACTTTTTATTTTATTTATTTATTTATTTATTTATTTTTTGCTTTTTGAATCTTCAATGATTTAAAATAAAACAATTCTTAAAAAAAAAAAAAAAAAAAAAAAAAAAAAAAGTCTTTTTTATTTTATTTTGTTATGTGTATATTTTCCTTAACCTCGTCAGGGAACTATTTTTTATAGTGAGAAAAAAGTATTTTTTTCACTATAGAAATATCGTCCCTAATGAGGTTAAATTAAATATACGCATTAACAAGATGGTATATGTCAAGGGATGTATGACGTCACCAATCAGTTCTACTTTACATTAGTACTGCTCTTTCAAGTCAGATATTAGAATAACTGGAACGGAAATTCTAGTAGTTTCTGTTGCAATGGCACAGAAAACATGCAAGTTTTCTCTAACTATTCGCGAGAATGAGAAGCTTATAACTCTTCACGATTTTGTATTAAGATATCGAAAAAATGATAAAAAGTTAGATTTAAACTTTTCTAGTGTGTTCGTTATGAATTAAAGAAAAAAAAAGAAACTAGTACGGCCAGTGGCGTAGCTAGAATGGGTGACACCCGGGGCGGATGTAAATGGTGTCCCCCCCCCCCCCAATCTGTCATATTTTTTCAACCACAAATCTATATTATTATAACAAATGGCCATATCATTTCGGATTTACCTTTTGTCCTCCTGCATAAAAAACTAGCGACTCATCACTTATACCATAGCCTTCATAAGGTAATGCGGTGTTTGTACGTACGTTTTGTGTAGTATATATACATATATATTAGCTTGCTTTTTGCCATTCACTCGTTGGATAAGTTGGTTTTTGTTCCCTGGTGCGTATCTTATTTAGACACCCCATTGTGTATTTTTCACATTCTCAAAGAAAATGAAATTAACTCGGATGAAATTTTATCTTATTCCAGAATTTTTTTCCAAAATCTTATAAGATTTCGTGTATATATTTGCAGTTAAAGATTGAGTGTCACTCCTTAGAGGGTTACATCCGGGGCGGACTGCCCCCTACGCCCCACCCACTAGCTACGCCACTGGGTACGGCAACAATTAAGCTGCGAACTGAACGTTCAAGAAAGCTAAATGCGAGACAAAAGATGGTCATTGAAAAAATCTACAAAACCCCCTTTCTAAGTGCTAAGTGCCTTTCTAAGTGAATTGGCTATTAATGTTGCTTCAACTTCGGGAGCAATAATTGCAAACTATAAAAAATATCTTCATAATACAAATACTCAAAAAAAAAAAAAAAAAAAAAAAAAAAAAAGGCGGGGGGGGGGGGGGAGAGAGAGAAAAAATCATTTTTTATGAAACAAATATGCTGAAAAGACTTTCCGATGAAAGTAAGTTTAATATTTTCGACTCAGATGAATTAAAAAAAAAAAAAAAAAAAAAAAAAACGTGCGGCGAAAGTCAAATATGTCATTTCAAAAGAAAAAACTTTAAACCAAACTGTAAAACATGGCGGAGGCCATATAATGATTTGGTGATGCATGCCGTTTAATGGAGTTAGTGAAATGGCTTGTATTGAATACAACATGAATCCAAACAATATATTAGTATATTGCGAGATAATTTATTTAAGGGTCCTCTGAAATTGGGAATTGTTCCTTCATATTGTTTTCAACAAGATAGTGATCCCAAATACACGACGAGCATTACGAGGTTACGGTTATTGTATATAATGTAAAAACAATATTGGGAATTCCACTTCAATCACCAGACATCAATGTTACTGAAAATTTGTGGCATATTTTGAATATTTAAGTACAGAAAAAGAAAAGTTCATTTTGTGTTTATTTATGCGTGGCGCAACAAATTTATCTGGTGTGCAAATACTTTTTTTGCCCACCGAATAGATGTTTTCTCATGTAAAGTTTATTTTTTAAAAAAGTCTTTCTCGTCAAAATAAAATCTGTGTTTACTATTATGTAAAATAATTTAAAAATGCAACTTTTAAATATCTTTAAATTGTGAAATATAGAGGAGTATTCGACATGATGGTTACTATTCAGCGGGCCAAATATTTGGTATTAAGTTTAACCTGTATGTCGAATATTCAGTATTCGGCCCAAATTATTATTCAATGCCTTCCCAGTTTTTATCAATATTCTGTAAACAAGGAGGGCTGGGTTGGACTTAGGGATAGGACGGACTCAGCCCAAGCCCGAAGCCGCACCCAACACAGGCTCGGGCTCGATTCTTATACTAGTATTGGGGTTCGGGCAAATTTTTTTTAAACTTACGATTTTTATTATGTATAGAAAAATAACTTTTTTCTTAAAAATTACTTATTCCAGTTCAAAGCCTTTTAATGTTATTTTGATCAAAATAAAGGGAAAATAGAAACCATGCTATTTTTTTTTCTTTTTTGTAGCATTAGAAGGTTATTTTAAAAGAAAATTTGTTGTACTTATGCTTATTTATGTCTCGCATAGACGGCGACGAGAACGCTGATTTTATATGGCGTTATTAAGATAATGCTTAATTGAAACGTTTATTTATTGCAAATTTTTTTTAGAGATTTAACGGGATGTGAATATTTTCTTTTGTTTTTAATCAACCAGTATTAACTTTAAGGTTTGCAAATTTTTAGACTTGTAACGTGTGCGAGTTATAATATTTTTTATATGAAAGCAACATTAATTTTATCTGAAAACAACATTATAAGAATCGGATCTTTCAGACAACTGTATTATTTGTTTTTAAAATGATTTTTAGGAATACAGGAATTTCAAAAGATAGTTTTGAGGAAGGAATTATAATTCATAAGCTGTACATCTTTTATAGTAATTAGAATATTACAGAAACACACTAACAATTATTTCCTTATAAGTTGTTTAAAAAAGCGATTTCATTTAGAACAACTATTATACATTTAAGCAGGGGAGTGCGAAGAGAAACTGCGTCCGGGGCAAAGTTTCAATTTGGCACACCCCCTCCCCCCAACTTTTTCTTGTGACAGGCCAAAAAATGACGTTGGTAGTATAAATTTGGCGCCCCATAAATTTCCGCGTCCGGATCTACTGCCCTCCACCTTTCACAAGGTATTTTTTTTTTTTTTTTTTTTTTTTTTTTTTTGTAATGCATACTTTCAGTATCGGGCTCGAATTCGAAATCACAGGGTTTGGGCGTGTCTGGGCAACAAAAAGTGAGCCTGAACTTATAAGTTGTTGGATCCTCTAATTATGCTAAAACAATCAAAACATCATTGAAGAAAGAAGAGTTTTGACCCTGTCGGAATGTGGGGGAGGGTGAAAATTCAAGGCTTATGCAATGAATTTTGGTTGATCTAACTGTTGGTTTAATTTACTATTGATTTAATACATTTGCCCTCTCTGACTATTTCAATTTCGCAGTCTTTTATGATTTTTTACAACATCAATAGTTATATTTTAAGGAGAAAGAAATTTTCGTACCTCAAGGTGAGCGAACTCTTGCGAACAAAAATAAAAGTTAAAAAGGGAAAGTCACGCGATAATCTTCTAAGTTTGTATAATAAACAGTATTCGTTTCTATTTCAAAAACATTTCCTCCTTGACATTTATCTACCCCGTTTTCGTTTTGACACCGGTTTTCAGTAGATGCTGTGAACCCTATCCATTACATCAGCTGAATGAATACCATTAACTGCCTCCCTCACACACTGAATGCTTTTAATTTGGGATATTGAACTGAAGTAAAAGTTCAAGAAATGTTGCGGGAAAGGCGTGGTGTTAAAAGTCTTTTAAAGGGTTATTTTTTGCATAATAACGATGTGCAACGAAAAGAAGATAAAAAAGAATCTTAGTAAAAATAAGTAAAAAGGATCTTAATTAAAGATTTAAGGTATATTTTTTCTCTCTAAATATGTAGTTTTTATTCATTCCTTGAGGGAACTCTTCGTTCACTTAAAAACATCCACTCAGTAATGTTAATTCTGCGGGTAGGTTGTTTTCGAGTTACTTTTTCGATTTCGATTGAAGATTTTTTTTCTTTTTAATAGAGGTATTTTCACTTTTGGATTCGGTTTCGAAACTGAAAGGACCTTTATTAAAAAATATTGCAACCGAAATCAAAAAGTAAGTAATAACCATATTATAGGTTGATCTCAGCTATCGTTTAAAAATATTCAAATTTAAACGACAAATTCGAAAATAACCTGCCCAGAGGATTAACATTACGGAGCGGCTGTTTTCGAGTGAGTGAAGCGTTCCCTTAATTGCTGTGAAAAAGCTTTTTGATTTTTTTCTTTATTATTATACATATTTTAAAATTTTAAAACATTAAAATTTTCGGAATCCCCCACTGAACTTACGTTGACGCTTCAACTGTCCCAAACTTTATAAATGTTTCGCACGATTTATGTTGCACTGCGGCAGAGTTTATATTCGTAAAAGAAAAAAAAGATCACGAAAATCATGTTTTGAATCTTTGCTTTTAAAGACAAATAATAGCCTGAAAATTATTAAAACAATTTATTTTCATAGAAAGTCCTTAAAATAAGCTTTAAAATGATATATAATACATATCGTGTTTAAATTTTATACACAAAATACGTATAAAATAAGTTACAGTGTAAAATCATGAATTATTTTTGCAACCCAGTATATTTTTAACTAATTAATTAATTATATTTTTTAAAGCTGGCAAAATATATAAAATAAGACTCAAATGTGACCGCATTTTACTGAAAATCAACTTTTAAAATTATATGTTGGTATAAATTCCAAAGAATTTAATGCTCTTTCATAATTTCATGACCAAGTCTGTGGTTGTTTCATGTGATTGTGACTGGAGAAAAACAGTCGCCCAATTAAAAGTATACTGTCATGGAAGCAGTGGCGTCAATTTATATAAGCCTGTGAAGTGCGAGCCCACCTAATAATTTGATATCTCCATTGACCCAGTTTTCATTGATTTATTTCGTTATTTATTTATTTAATCTATGAAATAAAATTTGGCTTTATTGAAGTTCTAAAAATAATTTTGTTTGGAAAATAGTAAAGGGCATCAATCAGACTTACAAGGAGCACTGTTAACCACTTCAGAGGATGTAAAAATAAACTCTCTAAAAAAAAAAAAAACGAATTTTCAACATAATTTGACATCAGTTTTTAACTTTATGTATGGATGGTGGTGATTAAAGATAGGTTTTTCTGGATATTTCCTTTATTTGAATTTTAAATAGTTATTAGTTGTTATGTTATATAAAATAAATATTAATGCTTTTAAAAGGAAGAACTTGTTAGATTATAAATGAATAAATTATTTATTAAGTTATAATTAAATTGTATAACATTTATATTTTACTTAGAAAAACCATAATTTGACTATGAATTATCATTTTCAGTCATTTAGGGGAGAGTGGGGATACTTGAGCATAGGGGATACTTGAGCCACCCCTATTATCTCTACAGTTGGTCAATTTTTCTTTCTAAAACTGCCAATATGATAACATATTTATAGTTCTGAACATGTAAAAAAGAAATCACACATCTTGGTACCATTTTGAAAATATAGTGATTAATAGTTGTCTTTTCCCTATCTGAAGTAAATATTTGGGTGCATGGCTTTTTTGTTTTTTTGTAATCAAAGTTTTGTTTAAAGTTGCAACTATATACATACATTCAATAAGCATAATTTCAATTGTATTTTGAGTCTAAAATAGTTCTAATAACTGCATGCTTTATTTAGTAAAACTCTTGGAAACAAAAATAGGGATAGTGGGGATACTTGAGCCAATGAGAGTGGGGATACTTGAGCCATGCCTCAACCATCCCCACTAGAAATTAAACATGGGTGAAACAAACAAAAAATAAAATTCCATCCTTATATTCACTAATAGATATTTTTCTGGATAAAAGGGAGAATAATTTTTCATTTTATTTTTTTTTCTTAAAAAAATAACGACCTAAAAATGTTTAAAAATGTGTATTTTTTAAATGGAAATATCTATTTTATTTTTCATTTTGACTAACAAAATAGCCTGTCTAGATAAATGTAAACATAGTTTTCAATTTAACTTTCATTAAATTAAAATAACTTTTTAAAACGGTTTTACAGGCTATAATCTCTAACACTTTAATTAGTCCAACATATTAAAATATTTATTTTTTAATATAATATATTAAGATTAATATCTTATATTGAAATCGTAACCTCTGTTGCTGTAATTTTTTTTAACTAAGAAAATTGAAGAAAAATTGGTAAAAAGAGCGCACAAAAAACAAGAAAAGCAACAAAAATCCCAGTTCAAACTTACCTGCATGGAGCCAAAAAGGAAGACAAAATCTTTTCCTGTGAAATCAAAATTGTTTGAAATAGTAGAGTGATACATCTGGCTTAAATTCCGACAGCTACTAAATTAAAAGCATGAGTTTGACAATATCATTAGAGGAAAATTCTGTCAATGATGGTGATGATGTGAAAAGAAAACCTTCTATTGATGGTTGGTTACTAATAAAATATGCCAGAAAGACAACTGTAAAAATATTTGTTTGATAAGTGCTTAATATTTTGAAAATGAAATTTTCACGAAGAATTGCAGATTCCAAATTTAAATGGCTCTGAACTGAGGATGTTTCTACCGTCGTTATAACTCAAGTTGAAATTATCCTCCGACAACCAGTTTTAACGACAAAAAATGATCGTATTAATAGCTTTGTTTTCTCAATCGGCTTTGAAGGACTTTACGTTTCATAATTTATCATTCTGTAAAATGTTTGTGCAAAAATAAAGCGAAAAAAATTACTTTTGTAGGTATTTTTCCTTAGTGGCTCAAGTATCCCTTCAGCATGGCTCAAGTATCCCCGCCATGGGGATACTTGAGCCACGATGTAAAACAAAGAATAAACATTTATTATACATAGAAAAATAGTTCAAAATTAATTGAAAGTGGTTTTTAGTTGAAGAAAAAATATCAAATTTTCATTTTCAATATTTTATTTTATTCTAAAAAAATATAAAAAATTTAAAAAAATTAAAATTCAAAAAATGGCTCAAGTATCCCCATCTTCCCCTACTCTTCCCTATACCCTTTTTAATTTACACACGCAAGGGGACAAAATAGTCTAAGATTCGGTAATAGAAATATATACCCTCATTTGTTATTTAATCATAATAAAGAATATATGCTAGATAATGATACAATTGATACATTGCACATAGGTTGCCTAGCTAAATCACGTGCCGATAATGTTAAACAATAAAATGTTTAATTAAACTTTGTTGATAAACTTCCCCCATTTGTTATTTGTGAAACTCGAGTAACAGCTAAGAGACTATACCCCAAGGAATTGAAAAAATACAGGTTGTCTGCTTTCCAATGGTGCCAACCATGGGGTTGCCAGATTTAAACACGCAAGTAACCGTAGTTAATATACCCTCATAAGTTATTTAATCGAGTTACACATCAAATAATAGCTTATTTTATTCCCAATCCAACCGTACTAGGTTGCCTGCTCTCCAGTGGTACCAACCAGGGATTGACAGATATAAACAAGCAAGTAACCGTTGTTAATATACCCTCATAAGTTATTTAATCGAGTTACACATCAAATAAGAGTTTATTTTATTTCACATCCAACCGTACTAGGTTGCCTGCTCTCCAGTGGTACCAACCAGGGATTGACAGATATAAACAAGCAAGTAACCGTTGTTAATATACCCTCATAAGTTATTTAATCGAGTTACACATCAAATAAAAGTTTATTTTATTTCACATCCAACCGTACTAGGTTGCCTGCTCTCCAGTGGTGCCAATTATGGGGTTGCCAGGTTTAAACAAACAAGTAACCATAGTTAATATACCCTCATAAGTTATTTAATCGAGTTACACATCAAATAATAGCTTATTTTATTCCCAATCCAACCGTACTAGGTTGCCTGCTCTCCAGTGGTGCCAACCTTGGGGTTGCCAGGTTTCAACAGGCAAGTAACCGTAGTTAATATACCTTCATAAGATATTTAATCGAGTTACACATCAAATAGAAGCTTATTTTATTACCAATCCAACCGTACTAGGTTGCCTTATCAAAAAGTGTGCTGAATCCATGGTTGCCTATATTTAAAATGTTCAATTTTCTGCGCGACTGTTGAGAGTGACAGAGAGGCGTTGCGCGTGCGATTCCATTTGACAGACAAAGATGCGGCGAGTTCTTTTTAAAGATTACTCCGATAGGGTAAAGAATTAAGTAGTATAAGAAATTAACAAAGATTTTCATTTTTTTATTCACTCATACATTCATTTATATACATAATTGTGAAAATATGACAATATAGCAAAACATAATTTTGAAATAAGTTTTTCCATTGAAAATGTAGCTTTTCAAAAGGAGATTTTTCCAATCTTTTAAGCATGGATTAAATACTGGCAAGGATCAAATAAAATATCCCATAATAATATAAATATTTTTTTATTAATACATAAATTTATCAATAGTAAAATACAAATTTTTTATATAAAACATTATTCCGATTCAGAATCGCCAGAAGTGCCAATATCACAATCTAATTAGGATTCTTCATTGTTTTCTATGGTTCTCGATTCACTTAATATGTCGTTAACTTGTAAGGGTATCGGGTCCTCTTTAAACCACGTAGGCTTCAAATAACCATCCAATGACCATCCACAATCTTCAGAATTGACTTTAACGCAACATGCATCGGTTGCATGAAGCCACATAAAATTAACATAAATTGTGCGCAAAATTTTCTCTTTCAATGAGATCCAGCACGTTTGCATCATATTGGAGTCGATTCCTTTAATCTTTCTAATGAAATGCTTTTTGTCTTTGTTTATTGAATATGTTTTTGGAACAGCTGATATCTAGCGTCATTGATATTATCATAAAGAAGAGCAGTAAATTCCTGAACAGGTTGGATTTTACCTTCTAGGAGTACATCGTCTGGATCTGTCAATGATGCGAACATTTCCTTGAAATCCGTTCGTTTTAAAAATATTTTAAAAGGCTTGATTTACCCTTTATTATAAAAAGCCGCTGTGTAATCACAACCAGTAAATGCATGGAAAGCAGGCAGACCTAGGAATAGAGTAGGACCCAATTTCATTGCAAGCTCAGTACAGTTAATACAATCAAAATCTTTCTTACTGCTTTTCTTTGGTGATGAATCCGCCAACCAAATTTAAGTTTGCGGAATTTTGTGGATAGTGGCCAATAAAATTATCAAGGCATCGGTATCATTTGCTTTGACCAATATTTACAAACTAGGTGGCGTTTTTGATATATGAAACATTATCCTCATATCTGCCTCTTCATGTTGACATACGTAGTCTTCTTCACGTTTCATGACGTGATCTGCGACTGTATGGTAAGAAAAACAGCTTTCTCCAACTGTTATAAAAAAATTTTTGTTTTGGATTATTGAAACTAGATTATCATTTTCGAAACTAGATTATAGTGTGCAAAATTCTGTGTATTCATCATTATATTTCTGGCTTAGAACAGTTGCTTTTTCATAGCAAATACAATAATAGCCAATATTATTCATAGAATAAGCGTAACCTAACTTCACGATGCACATTTTTTTTTCGTCGAAATAATAACTTTAAAAAACAATTCTTAAAAGATTCATTATTAAAGTCATTAGTAGAATCTTTTGAACAACACAAAAAACACTTTTTCATTTTCAGTCACACGATATTTTTTTTTATCAAGATCGATATTTTGTTTAATGCAGAATACCTGAGAGAATGTTTTTAATGGAAATCGAAAATTATTTGATGTGAAACTCGATTAAATAACTTATGAAGGTATAATAACAACGGTTACTTACCTGTTTAAACCTGGCAACCCCATGTTTGGTAGCTTCGTAATTCTCATAGGTTGCCTGATCTCACCCTGATAGGTTGCCTCGTAGCCTCATAGGTTGCCCATGGTAAATGGGAGATCAGGTAACCTAATACAGTTGGATTGAGAATAAAATAAGCTGTTATTTGATGTTTTATTCGATTAAGTAACTTATGAAGGTATATTATCAACGGTTACTTACCTGTTTAAACCTGGCAACCCAATGGTTGGCAACATTGGAGAGCAGGCAACCTAGTATAGTTGAATTGGGAATAAAATAAGCTTTTATTTGATGTGTAACTCGATTAAAAAACTTATGGGGTATATTAACAACGGTTACTTGCCTGTTTATACCTGGCAACCCTTGGTTGGCACCACTGGAGAGCAGGCAACCTAGTACGGTTGGATTGGGAATAAAATAAGCTTTTATTTGATGTGTAACTCGATTAAATAACTTATGAAGGTATATTAACTACGGTTACTTGTTTGTTTAAATCTGGCAACCCCATGGTTGGCACCACTGGAGAGAAGGCAACCTAGTACGATTGGATGTGGAACAAAATAAGCTTTTATTTGATGTGTAACTCGATTAAATAACTTATGAGAGTACATTAACTACGGTTACTTGCCTGTTTAAACCTGGCAACTCCATGGTTGGCACCATTGGAGAGCAGGCAACCTGTATTTTTTCAATTCCTTGGGGTATATTCTCTTAGCTGTTACTCGAGTTTCACAAAACACAAATGGGGGAAGTTTATTGTTTATTATTTATTACTAGCATACCCAGCCCGCTTCGCCGGGCTTAATTTGAAGGTTTATTTAATAATTTATGTGTATGGTACGCTTCTCTCTCAGCTGGCGACGGATCCCCCGGTGACTCTACGCTTCTCTCTCAGCTGGCGACGGATCCCCCGGTGACTCTCCCCGGACCATCGGCACTCCACGTGCGTCGGGTGAGCGTCAGAACAAACTTTCAGCATATACATATGGGTGGTTGTACTTGAATGCACAGACCTGCGCGTTTTTTTCTATCTTGCTTTTATACCTCTGGACCGAGTTGGCGCATTGCCAAGATTTGCTTCCTCTGGACCGAGTTGGCGCATTGCCAAGATTTGCTTCCTCTAGACCGAGTTGGCGCATTGCCAAGATTTGCTTTCCCCTGTGCCTCAATTAATTAATTATCCTCAGAATTCCTTTTATTTATAGAGATTATTCATTTTATTGTTTAACATTATCGGCACGTGATTTAGCTAGGCAACCTATGTGCGATGTATCAATTTTATCATTTCCTAGCATATATTCTTTATTATGATTAAATAACAAATGAGGGTATATATTTCTATTACCGGATCTCGTACTAAAATAATTGTATGCGTTATTTTAACTAAACTTTTTTTGAGCCCACCCAATATTTCGCAAAAGTTGGCGCTACTGCACGGAAGCAGGTATTCCCCAATACACAAAGCGTATTATTCATTTTTTACACGCGAAAATTTAAAAATGTAAGAGAAATGTCACTTAACCCTTTATCTACCGGAGGTACTTATAAGTACCATTGTGGAAAATCTAATAAAAACGTATTTAATCAGTCTATTAATAAAAATTCTTTTTCTTACCACACAATACACTATACTCGATCTAATTTAGATAGAATATAAAAACAGTCGAAGTTAAATATTTTAAAAAAGAGGTAATTTTCTTAATCATTTTCATAGGTATATCTTTTTTCTCTTTAAAAAATAGTTATATGAAATATTTTCGACAGTTAAAGCCTTTCCTTTTACAGAGAGGATCAAAATACATTTAAATACATTGCTTTTATAAGAATTCTAATGTTTCCATAAGTATTTTTGGTTATTTAATTTGATTATTTTTATAAATATTTTACAAAAAATATATAAATATCGATATATTTAATCAGTTCTAAATTTCAGATTATTATTATTTAAAAATTCTAGTATATTTTCAGATATTAAAGAAGACAATTATTGATGTGAAGCTATTTCTCGATAAATAATTCGGTAGATAAAGGGTTAATGTAACGCAAAAAGTTCGAAAATGATAACTCTGTTCTTTGAAACCTAAAAATTAAAATAATAACAAAATAATAATAACCATGTGAATTAGTGACCGAAAAAGCAGAATCTCATGTTACAAAATAATTAACATTTTACAATAGTTTAACATTTTCCGGTTCTTTGACATTTTGTCTTACAGAAAGCATACATTAGTAGAATTTGTGTTTCTTTTTTGCCTCAGAGTGGAAAAGTCATTTTTCTACTAAAGTCGGATATGACCTGTTTTATTTATTTATTCGCATTCGTGAGTCTGGCAGAATTTAAATCGTGTGAAATTAGACTGAATTTTTGAGGAGTCATTTTTTAAAAATCTTGTCAGAAAAAAAACATAAAAATTATGATTAATGAACTGGGCAATTTTTTTAGGGAGAAAATGAAAAGCAAAAAAATACGAATCGTTTCACGGTCAATACAAACAGTTCGCGACCATGAGATGTAAATTAAAATTAAAAACCACGCGCATACTATTGTAAAAATAATAAAAATAGACCATGATCAAAATTAATTATCAACTTGGTCATCCTATTCAAGCTTTCACGAAGAATTTATTTATAAACTCTAACCATAACTTAGGAATATTACAAGATGAATGTAGATTCTACCATTGCAGAATTCAGTTTCGCCTCCGATTAGAAAAAAAAAAAAAAAAAAAAAAAATCGATAGAAGTTTTTTAGAAGGGCGACCCCGCTTAGATTGCAATGAACTAACTTCATTTTTCTTGTGTTTATCAATATAATAGCAAACAGAACGGCGTGAAATACCCAATTGACTAGCAATTTCTCTCTGAGACATTGGAATTGCGGAATAATAAAGAGATACAATTTGACGTGCTACTTCTTCATTGACTAGATTCATCAAAATCGGATTTTTTCTTTAGTTTAAACGCTTTTTTATAGACTCTGAGTAAAAGGAAATGCAATTTAACAATAAAACGAATGGAATCCCGTCGAATTCGATGAATGAAATATTTAAAAGACCCGATCGATTTGGTTTAAAAAAAAGCAAAAGTAATTACATTATTGAATCAATATATAATAAATATTTTTACAAAGTAAATGTGAAATTTGCCAGTTACAATTTTGCATTCAAATATTCGCACATCTACAGCTAAAATTGTAATATGAGTGCCGGCGAAATCCAGAAATTTTATTTTATATGCACTCACAGAAAAATAGCTTTATTTAAAAAAAAAGAAAAAAAAATAATATCGGGTACTACTAGGTTATTCCATCGACCAAAAAATTATCGCCAAACTATAAGATTAAATGCCAATAATGGATGATCGTGAATGTCACATTCAATGACATTAAATACGATTCATGTGTTTAAAATGTCATTAAGTGATTTTTATTTCGACTTTTTATTAATATTTTTATTAATATTCTACTAATTATTTATTTTTTCGTTATTTAAAATACAAATTATGTCAATATGTATAATTTGGCTATTAATGTGGCGATTTGTATAATTTGGTGAAATTGGTCGACGGGATAACAGAGTAGTACCTAATATCGTTATGAGTAAAAATACGATGTTTTAAATAGTGACGTCATTTTCTCTTCAAATGTTCTTTAAAAGTTACTGTTTATGAAAAAGGCATCCATAATAATATTGTAATTCCCTTATATCTGGTTGCTGAATGACATAATTTTCCTCATTTGAAATTTCTCTTATTTTAATTTAGACATTAATTTTTATCATAAATTATTTTCTGTCATTTTATTTACGTTATTAATATTATTTCTTAGTAAATATATATGTTTTTTAACTCAATTAGTGCATAATTTTACGCAATCATTTTAGAAAATAAATTTTTATTATCGAGAGAAAAGCTAAACTGTGTTGCCACCATTTTGAAGAAATGTCATGAAAAAGCTTTTAAAATTAAAAATAAAATATAAAAATGGAAAAAAATTAAAAAATAATTAAAATGGGCACAACTACAAATAAATAGCTTTCATTTAAAAAAATAATTATCAAAATCGGTTGACTAGAAAATTCAGGGCTGATGACACGACATTTTTAGCTTGTCTGAAAGAAATAGCATCGGATGCTAATATTTGAAAATATTTCAATACGTCTTCACATCATTATTGAAATCTCTATGAAAGTTACAATTCCTTTTTTTTTTAAAGTGAAAACAAGTTTTTGTCGTAATCACTAAGTATTAATTTTGCTTTGACCATACTTTTTCATACGATATTAATGTCTTTTTGAGACAGCAAAAAATAAATATCGGATGTTAATGATGCATTTTATCATAATTAAATTTCAACACGATAGAGGGTTAGAAAAAGAAATCTCAGACAGATAATGCATTTGTTGGTATCTCCATGAACAGTAGATAGTCACATATACAAAGCATTTTCGTATATTTTTAAGAGGGCCCCCAGGACTCAATCAACTTGGAATTTGTTCAACATTCCTTTATAAAAGGTGTAGTTTATGACAGCCTATTACCTACATTAGGGATATAGGGCGAGGGAAAATGCTATCTGTGGGTGTGTCATTCTGAGGGATTCTAACCCGTATTTATGCAAGTATAGAAGAAAACCATGGAAAACTACGAACAATTAGGCCAACAGATGCGACTGGTTCGAACTCTGTACCTCCCATCTACGAGCATTATGAGAGCAGAATTTCACAGCTACTGCGGGAACCTCTTTTATAAAAGACAAAGACATTATATTGTTATTTTGTAAATAGTTAGTGTTTGTACTGTAAAATAATGTAAATAATCTTATTAAGCTCCATTCCTTTACTAATATTAGTTTTTGTTACATTGTCTCTGTTATCAAGCAAACTTGTCCATTATTTTCAGTGTATGTCTACGGCAGATTGGCGAAATAATAAAGATATCGCCAAGTTGGCGTCACTTTTGGCGACTAATTTTGCTCGCCAAATTTGGCGATATATCGCCAAGCTGGCGACAAACTTGGCGATTGTTGGCGATGGTAACCCTTTCCTCTCTATGGTAACCCCCCCTAGATATACTGATACATTGTTTGTTGTTCCGTGGATTTTTCGAGAT
This sequence comes from Maratus speculifer, assembly GCA_964019185.1. Lineage (NCBI taxonomy): Eukaryota > Metazoa > Arthropoda > Arachnida > Araneae > Salticidae > Maratus > Maratus speculifer. The sequence continues at coordinate 27,265,335 of OZ025296.1, forward strand.
GGTTCTAGAAATTTCCCGCACATGCTGCGAGCCTATATAAGAAGAGAAGCGATGCGAGCTGTTGTTATTATTTACCAGTCAGTCATTGAGTGAACAAGGCGTTTGTTAGCAAGTTTGCTTGAGTTTCATTTATGTTGTTTTGAATGTTATTAAGTGTTGAGACGTTGTATAAAGAGTCTCTGGGATCTAAAGCTATACTTGTACGATAGATTTGAGCAGTTATTTTTGAATATCTGGTAATATTTGTGAGTTTCGAAGACTCTGTTGTTCTGAAGATCTATAAATAAATTATTTTCTACTTTTCTAAGAGACAAGAGTTTGAAGTTCTCTAACCATAAGATCGAAAGAACCCCATATACGCTACAACATTTGGTGTCAGAATTTGGGATCTTATGGCGAAAACGAGAGCAACGGAAGAGCAACTGAATGAGTTGTTGAAAGCTATTAATGGATTATCAAATAAAATGGATAAAGGCCAAGAGGAGTTGGCGGAAAAGATGAATAAAGGCCATGAAGAGTTGGCGGAAAAAATGAATAAAAACGAAGAAAGAATGAAAGAGTTGACTGAAGAATTGAAGAAAGAAGTTAATAAAAGTCAAGAAGAAATGAAGAAAACTTTAGAAGAAAAGTTCTCGTCGGTAGATAGAAGAATAGATTCGGTAGAAGAGAAAATAGAGAATGAAATTAGTAAAGTAGAAGAGAAAATTCAGAATGAAGTTAGTAATATTGAATAGAAAATAGTTGAAGTAGATGAAAAGCTAAATAAAAAAGTACAAGATCTTGAGAAGAAGCTTTCAGCGTCCAGTGGTAATTATTCCTTAGAATTTAGGAATCTATCTGCTTCTCCCGTGCACATCAAGCTGTCGACATACGACGGAAAGAGTTCCTGGCAAGTCTACAAGACCCAATTCACCATTGTAGCCGAAGCGAACAAATGGAGTGACGAGGTGAAAGCTTGTCAACTGGCAGCATCTTTAAGAGGAGAAGCCGCCGACGTGCTGCAAACATTGCCCGATATGACGCAACTCAATTTTGAGACTCTAAGTTGTGCACTTGAAATGAGATTCGGCGAAAAATTCTTCAAGGATTATACGAGAATACAAATGAAGAGCCGCCATCAAAAATCGAGTGAAACCCTTCAAGAGTTTGCCTCGGAAATTGAACGGCTTGCAAATTTAGCATTCATTGACTGTCCAACAAATGTACGGGAAATGCTCTCACTGCAATATTTTGTAGACGGAATAAAAGATCCAGAAGTACAGAGAGCGGTACGAATGGCAGATGTACAGGATTTAAAGGCTGCACTACTATATGCCTTAAAGTTGGAAGCAGCTACAGAAGCCAGCCGAAGGGATCGTCATTCAGTCCGAGGGGCAACGGTGAACAAAAGCTCAGACACTGAGAACGACGTCTTGAAAGAAATTAGGAAAATAAATCAAGAACTTGAAGCTTTAAAATACGGAAGAACAAGTTCAAGAAGACAGAATCTCACATTCTGGGGATGCGGTGATACAGGACATCTCCGAAGAAATCGCCCCAAATTCCACGAACGTGAGATAAATTCAAACAGTCAGCAGGGAAACTAAATTTTGGCCATCTCGCGGGGCGGAGGTTGCCAGAGAATAAAAAGCCCCACCTGAAGATCCTCCAGATATCAAAAATGAGTGGCGGTGATAATGAATTATATCTGATAGGCTTTATTAACGGAATTCAATGCCGTATGATTGTCGATACAGGAGCCAATGTGACAATAATAAGAGAAGATTTGGCTCGAAAATTGAAATCTAAACTCATCTGGACTCCACCCTGCGTTACCCTGCAAACTGTGACGGGCGACAAGATTGGCATATATGGAAAGGCCAATTTAACCATACACTTTGGAGGAACGAAATATTACCATACGGCATATGTGACTGACATAAGAGATCCTTGCTTAATCGGGCTAGATTTTCTGAAGAAGTTTGGCTTCAAGCTTGATTTCAAAAATAACAAAATGCTCTCAAAATTTGAAGAAATAAGTCTTTTTGGATTAAATAATGAAATTGAATGTAAACAAACAGTAATAGCCAAAGAAGACATCAATCTAGATCCAAGAACAGAATTTTTAGTTCCAGCTGTAATTAAAAATGAAACTAATTATCGATTTGGCCATATAGATTATCCCGAAGACAATAGTAAACAAGCAGGAGTATTGGTGGCTTCATCTGTGGTGGACCCCTCGAAGAAGACCATTCCAGTCAGAATTGCTAACATCAGTGATAAGACGAGGACTATCAAGAAGGGAGAGGTGATAGCGTCACGTGCTCCTGTGACGTGCATAAGTCAAAATTCCAGTCATTCTGAGAAATCTTCAGATAATTTAGTCAAGGATTTGTTACAAAATATGGACTTAGATCCAAACCAGAGAGATGCTGCTGAAAGTTTAATTAGAGAATTCCAAAGTTTATTTTCCCAAACATCTGAAGACTTTGGACGAACTAAAATGGCACAACACCGAATTGACACGGGAGATCACTCTCCTATTAAACAGCACCCTAGACGATTACCTTTTGCCAAGCAAGAAGAGGTGCAGAATTTAATTAAAGATATGGAAGAAAATGACGTCATCGAACCATCGACAAGTCCATGGGCGTCTCCCATTGTATTAGTAAGAAAGAAGGATGGTTCAACAAGATTTTGTGTAGACTACCGCCGACTGAATGACGTCACTAAAAAGGATAGTTACCCTCTACCAAGGATCGACGACACTCTCGACACACTTGCGGGCAACACTTGGTTCTCGACTCTGGATCTGAAGAGTGGTTACTGGCAGGTAGAGATCCATCCCGACGACCGCGAGAAGACTGCCTTCACAACGGGACAAGGATTATGGCAATTCAAGGTAATGCCTTTTGGTCTATGTAACGCACCTGCACCTTTCGAACGGCTTATGGAAACGGTTCTCCGGGGGCTGTCATATGAAGCATGTCTTGTTTATTTAGATGATATCATAATCATAGGAAAATCTTTTGATGAACATCTGAACAACCTCAGGCGGGTGCTACAAAAATTAAAGGAAGCTAATTTGAAGTTAAACCCTTCGAAGTGCAGTTTGTTTCGAAATGAAGTCGCCTACCTTGGACACATCATTTCAGCGGAAGGAGTTAGGACTGATCCGGAGAAGATATTGGCCGTGAAAAATTGGAATCGTCCAGCAGATGTTCACCAGCTTCGAAGTTTTCTAGGATTATGCACCTATTACAGGAAATTCGCCAAAGGCTTCTCGATGATTGCAAGACCACTTCATAAATTAACAGAAGCCAATCAAAAATTTATGTGGACACAGGAATGTGACGTTGCTTTCGAAAAGCTTAAGGAGGCCTTAACATCCACTCCAATTCTGTCATATCCTCAAATCGATAAACAGTTTATACTTGATACGGATACAAGTAACGAAAGCATTGGCGCTGTACTGTCCCAGGAAATCGACGGCCAGGAGCGTGTTATCGCCTATTTCAGCAAGTGCTTATCAAAGGCAGAGCGAAACTACTGCTTAACAAGAAAAGAGCTTCTTGCTGTAGTGAAAGCCATAGACCATTTTCATCACTATCTTTACGGTCGAAAATTCCTGATCCGAACTGATCATGCTTCTCTAACTTCGCTATTGAATTTTAAGAACCCAGAAGGCCAGATAGCCAGGTGGATACAAAAGCTTCAAGAGTACGATATGGAGATACGCCATCGAAAAGGCTCATCACATGGAAATGCAGATGCTCTCTCAAGAAGACCCTGCTCAGAGAATTGTAGATACTGCGACCGGGTTGAGAAGAAATTTAATGTCAAAGGTCCTATAGTAAGACAAGTTACAACTGGGTCTACATCATCGCAAGATCCGTGGAGTGACGAGAGCCTGCGTAAAGATCAACTTGCTGATCCTGAAATTAAGCCAATTCTAGAGTTGAAAGAGGAGTCCAACAGGAAGCCCAGCTGGCAAGACATGGCCCATTACCATCCTACGACTAAACGTTATTGGGCTCTCTGGGATTCCTTACATTTGAAGAACGGCATCTTGTACCGAAAATGGGAGTCTGACGATGGAAAGACATGTAGATGGCAACTACTACTCCCTCAGTCGAGAATTTCTATGGTCCTTCAAGAACTGCATGGTAGTCCCACAGGAGGTCATTTTGGTGTAATGAAGACCCTGCAAAAGGTTCGAGAGCGTTTCTACTGGAATAATATTCGCAGTGACGTGGAGAAGTGGTGTCGAACTTGTGACACCTGTGTTGCACGTAAAGGTTCTAAGAGGCGAACCCGTGGGCGATTGCAACGTTATAATGTAGGAGCTCCTTTCGAACGAATTGCTCTAGACATCCTGGGTCCACTTCCTAGAACATCTGATGGCAATAAGTACATCCTCGTTGTCATGGACTACTTCACTAAGTGGCCTGAAGCCTATGCCATTCCTAATCAAGAGGCGGTAGCCGTAGCAGACATACTAGTTCAACACTGGTTTTCCAGATACGGAGTTCCTCTTCAAATCCATTCCGATCAAGGAAGAAACTTTGATTCGGCTGTGTTTAAGGAAATGTGCGGACTACTCGGCATGGACAAAATTCGAACTACACCTCTACATCCTCAATCGGACGGCATGGTGGAGCGGTTCAATCGTACCATCCTAAATAGCCTCTCTCTCCTGGTGTCTAGAGACCAACAGGACTAGGACAAGAAATTGCCTCTTTTCCTGCTTGCCTACAGGAGTGCCACTCATGAGGCCACTGGTTACTCCCCTTCTCAAATGCTCTTTGGTCGTGATCTTCGTCTGCCTGCTGATCTTTTGTTTGGCCGTCCTCCTGATGCTCCTTCATCGCCTGAGGAATATGTCGATGAACTCCAGGCACGGATTGAGGAGATTCATTGTCTAGCGAGGAACCGAATTGGACTGGCATCAGAAAAGATGAAGACACGGTACGACACAAAGGCAACTGCACATGAGTTCAACGAAGGTGACAAAGTTTGGTTGTGGAATCCGATACGTCGTAAGAGACTGTCGCCAAAACTACAAAGAAACTGGGACGGTCCTTACACAGTCGTCAACAGGCTGAATGACGTCGTCGTACGCATACGAAAATCGCCACACACCAAACTCAAGGTCGTACATTATAACCGGCTAGCCCCTTATTTTGGCCAAAGTGATTAAAAATTCAAAACTGGAATTTCAGACCATGGTCATGAAAGTCACTTTTTGTAAATATGTAAATAGTAATTAGTTCTTATTTATGTAAATTTTATTATTATTGTTATTATTTATTTATTTATTTATTTGTTTATTTATTTTAAGTGTTTTCTTCTAACTCAAGGATTGCACTGCCCGGGACGTGCAGTCTTTGAGGAGGGGGTAGTGTTACGAATTTTGTAAATAGTGTTTGTACTGTAAAATAATGTAAATAATCTTATTAAGCTCCATTCCTTTACTAATATTAGTTTTTGTTACATTGTCTCTGTTATCAAGCAAACTTGTCCATTATTTTCAGTGTATGTCTACGGCAGATTGGCGAAATAATAAAGATATCGCCAAGTTGGCGACAAACTTGGCGATTGTTGGCGATGGTAACCCTTTCCTCTCTATGGTAACCCCCCTTAGATATACTGATACATTGTTTGTTGTTCCGTGGATTTTTCGAGATGGTTCTAGAAATTTCCCGCACATGCTGCGAGCCTATATAAGAAGAGAAGCGATGCGAGCTGTTGTTATTATTTACCAGTCAGTCATTGAGTGAACAAGGCGTTTGTTAGCAAGTTTGCTTGAGTTTCATTTATGTTGTTTTGAATGTTATTAAGTGTTGAGACGTTGTATAAAGAGTCTCTGGGATCTAAAGCTATACTTGTACGATAGATTTGAGCAGTTATTTTTGAATATCTGGTAATATTTGTGAGTTTCGAAGACTCTGTTGTTCTGAAGATCTATAAATAAATTATTTTCTACTTTTCTAAGAGACAAGAGTTTGAAGTTCTCTAACCATAAGATCGAAAGAACCCCATATACGCTGCAACAATATGTTGTGTTGCAAATGTGAAAAAAAGGGGGGTGGTGGTGTATTCTCGAGAATAAACTGGGTTATATTTTAGAAGACATTTTAGGCAATTTTGGGGGATTTTCTAACGTTAAAACGTTAGGCTTTAATTTTCCGAAGCTTCCGATTTTTTTTTTTAATTTTCGTATTTTATAACAGAATTTTGTAAGTAATTTTTTTTCAATAAGTTATAGAGTTTTTAAAAAATAATATCGTATCTAAAATGAATTTTTAATGAAGAATTGCATGTTAATTTAATTTATGTAAGAAATAATAATAATAATAATAAACATTCAAGATCATTGCAATTAAATAAAATTTATCACAAAATCACAGTAATAATTCGAAAACATAAATTTAATATTCTTAAAAAAAATTAAAATCATTAATACTATTTTAAAATGCATAGAATGCTCAATTTTTCGTATAAATTAGATTATAATACATAACTTAAACTCTTTTTTTATTTTATTTTATTTATTTATTTGCTAGAAAACATGAAAAGATAGAAGATAAATAATGAAAAATGAAAAGGCCAATTAACTATAAATAAACTAGGTATAGCTTAAAAAAATGTATATATTAAATAGTATGATGCTGGCAACGAACAGTATTTGGAAAAACCCTACGTTAAAATTAGTTTTTGCTCGACCAATCTGTTATAGTCCCTAGATTAGACTTTATTTTCATTTTGAAAAATAACTGTTTTCATTTTTTTCTCAAAATCTTCATTTACCCTCCAAAATTCAGGTTTATTTCTATCCTTTTAAACCTTCCTAAAAAAAAAAAAAAAAAAAAAAAAAAAAAAAAAAAAACTTCTAGTTATGTACAATATTTTTACAAATTTCTCCACAAGCAGGGTATTACAATAATTGTAACACGCATTTCTTTTTCTACAAATTGAATAATGTTTTAATAAGCATTATTTATATTATAGAAAATGAAATAAATATTATATAGTGTATATTTTTATACTCTTTATTAATTTAACCCTTTAACTACCGAATTATGAATTCATGAAAATTTTACTTTCTAAAGCATTTTGCTTAAATTGTTTAAACTGAATTAAAAGATTTACACAATCATTTATAAAATTTTTGAAGGATTTTAGAAGGACTGAAGGAAATAGAAGGCTTAATTAAATTTGAATTTACAGGGATTTTGTGCAACATTAATAACCCCACACAAGTCTTTTATTTTAAATTGTTTTTTTAGTATTTTGTATAGTTATAAAATGTACAAATATGATGTTCTTACAACATAAATATAGAAATATTTCCGAATTGAAATTCCCCATCCCCCTCCCTCAGCGCCAAGAAAGCTGAAAAGATACAAAGGCGAAAGAAATCATCCTTTTAAAAATATTTTTGTTTTGTGTAACCAATCTAGCTTTTGGAACAAAACAAAGTAATGTATCTATAACTCATTCTAAACAGTATTACAACTAATCGACGTATTAGAAGAATTTTATAATAAGAAATTTTAATTACTTATAAGTACCGACGGTAGATAAAAGGTTAATTTTGTCCCAGATTGATCCGGAATTTTACGAAAATTGAATATGCTTTTACTGCTTAGCACGCAACATTTTCTAATTGAATATTATCTTTGTCGAATATCAAATGCGTCATTTTAAAAATTTTAATATGTTATACTCTACTGCCAGTTATTTAAAAATTATAGTACATAAAAATTATAATTACATAAAATATCCTTATAAACTTTGGGATTCCTCATTTAATTAAATTCTATTATCTTTTCAAAAATATTTAAAGTTTACGTAGACAATCTTAAAAAGCACACAACAACTTTCTGATGGTGTAAACGGTATTTTAATAATTATATTAGTTAATAAGTAATCGCTCTTCAAAAATTTCCCAATGCTTAACATGAGATTTCGTGATCGGAAAGTTTCATTGCACAAAATTTACCATTACTTAAAGAATTCGTTAAGAAAAGGAGCATTTTTCTTAAGAATTAGATTATATTAACCCTCTAATGTAAGCAATACTTAAGATAATATAATTCTATTGCTTTAGTGACTTTTCAATACATTTTAGAATGATTAATACTCTTAAAGATTACATTCATGTTTGTAATTAAGTATTTCTTTCCTTTTTTTTATGTGGAAAGAATTATATTTTCTGAGCATTTAAAACAAAATATAGAGAAAATATCTTTACAATTTTACTCATTGCAAGACGCTCAGAGGTTTAAGAAAATTGTTCAGATTTTTTTTAAAAATCTCTATTACTAAATATAACGATAAGGATAATACCACTATTACGATCCATGAGTAACAAGTGTGAGGTTATGGTGTATTTTTGGTCATGATAATGTAACATTTTTTTTTTTTTTTTAGATTAACCTTTTCGCGTCTGAATTTTTTTTCAATTTCTAGAAAAAAAAAAAAAATTCTTTTACGTTAATAACATTAACACTAGCTATCCAAATAGATTAAACAATGTTTAACGAATATGTCGTTGTCTGAAAGATAACGAATGCTGTTGTTTTGCGTATGATTCAATTAATATTCATGTGAGAGTAGGCTAAGGAAGAATTTTTGGAGATGTTTAGAATATATTGCATTACAATAAGATTTAACTTATATAACAACTTTCTAATACTTTTTGTGCTTTATTACACATGACACCTTTAGGAAAGTAACTTTTATTTTAAATTTAAAGAGTGAAATATATGTTTAAAATAAAAGAATCGCAAACAGAGCAAAAAGAATTAAGAAAATAACAATAAATAGCATTATTAAGAAATACCTAAACATAAATGAAGTTATATAATAAATGCATAGACATATATTAACATTACCACATGTAAATAGTAGCAAAAGTATTTCTTAAAACAAAATAATACCCCATTAAAAGACATGTACTATTAACAGTACACCAGACCCGAAAGGGTTATGAAAAAATTGTTCTTTTTTTACCAGTGCCTTCAATAAATATCTATCTTCTATACTTAATGTACTTTAAGGTTGTCCGGGACATACTTTAAAGTAATTTTTATTTATTGAGTTAAAAGTTAAAAATTTTTTGTGATTTTTAACCATAATATTTGTCAACAAAATCACATGATAAACTTATCATGATTTTTTTAAATTTAAAATTTAATAAAAAAGTGGGATAATTTAAAAATGTTTTACACGAAATATTATTTGTAGAATTTTTTTCATTTAAATAAACAGAAATAAATAAGCTTTACTTTTGATTTCGCATATTAAAAAATATTAAATTGAATAAAAATTAAAAATATTTAAAATAAAAATTAAAAAAAATATGATGTAACTTAAAAAAAATATCATATCTTCAAAAGAAAATGTATATATATATTTAATTTGCTGAATCAAAATTAAAGTAAAATAATTGAAAAAGATATGTTCGAAGTTTGGACAATTCATCTTTAATGGTTCTTGAGTTATAACAATTTAAATACAAGAAATGGCGAAAAAACTCATCATGAACTTGCTTTTTCACAGAAAGTCATTTCCATGACAACCATTGCTTTAAAGCTAGATTTTTAAAATAAACCAAAACGAAAAAATTAATGCTTCCTGTTCCAGTTAAGATAGAGACATGATTTAAACGTCATTTTAAACAGAAAAAATAGACAAATTTTTAATGCAATAATTCTATTTTTTAGAAAATTTTAAGATTTTTGTATCCCAGACCCCCTTATACATAAATTGCACACACAATGCACGCATATATAATACATTTTTTTTTTCAGAAATCATAAAACTAAAATATCGAATGTTCGGTATACAGGAAATATTTCAGACACAACATGAAATGACTCAAAACTTAGCTAATTTACTGCATGCAACACGCAGATTTAGCAATACAATTAAACGGATATAAAGATAATAAGGAAAACGTCATATAATCGTTCTGTTACGTGTCTTATTTTAATGCAGTATTATCAAATATCTTCCTCATCTGAATTAATATTAAGAAATTGGATGTAAACAATTTTAACAGAATTTGTGACGTCTTCTGTCTCCGATAAATTTTTATTTTATATACGTTGATTTACATTAAAAACATGAATCATTATGTTTGATTACGCTATTTCCGAATAGAAGTTTTCATTCTGTATAATAGTTTGTTGTAATTTTCTGCGATTAAATAATACGAAATTTACTGCACGGAAATAGTGATTCTCAAAAGTAAAGAAATCAGCACTATGAAAAGTAATTAAACAAATAAACAGAAACAATAAAATATTAAACAGTGAATGTCCGTTTTTAGTTTAAGGCATATAAAATGAACAGACAAGGCGACAAAAATGTAAGACAGGAGACAAATTCTAGTGTTCAAACCGTTTTTTTTAAAAAGGGTGATATGTCTCTTGACTCATGCTTTTTTGTTACTTGTCTATTCAGTGTGTGATCAGCCAAATGTGCAAGAACATGCAGCATGACATTGATGATATTCTATTAGTGACATCCAAAATTTGTTTGTAAACGAAGTTTTTTAATGTTGAAAAATATGCATTGCCGGAGCCATATTTTACGACAGCTTAATAAGAAAGCAAGACATACATATATAAATATATTAATTGAGAAAAAAAAATAAGTTACTACAATTTTATTTTTAAATTGAAAAAATGTTTGCTTTAAAATTCCTATCAAAATATGGATTCGCATTGTACACGTGTAAATATTACAGCTCCCCCCCCCCCCACCAGGACCGTAGCTAAAAATAAATGAAAGGGGGGGGGGGGACTCATATTTTCTCTCTGTCTCTCTGACGCAAAAAGGCAAATTAGTGCATATTCACACTGTAGGTACTATGTTTCTTATATGAAATTTCAGATATTTCTCGTACTAAAAACGAACAAGCGATTTTTTAGGCCAGGAAAGAGAAGAAAAGACAGATATATTTTCTTCGTGGAAAATAACGCATTTTTGATGTTTTTTTTATAATTTCTCATGCTACCTGATTTTACCATCAAAATGATAAACAGCTGCAGACGCAGAAAACACATTCGCAAGATTTCGAAATTTCCATAGCTATTTTTGTCACAATAAATCTTCACGGATTAATAAGTAACATGAATAAAATAAATATTCGAACTTAACATTTAAAGTACATTTGTTTGAATAAAAACAAGTGAAAATAAAACAATCAACAAAAATTGTATACTGCGGAGTAGTAATTTAATATATTTTTATGTTTAAGTCAATAATAAACGAATTTTTGCGAGCATTCCTTATTTGTAGAGGATTTTTAAAGTTTGAACAAATTTGTGATGCACTCGGTATATTTTAAATTTCAAACGATTCGGTTGAGTGGTTTTTGCCATGTTATATGCGGGCAGACGGACGGATTGAAAGACGACTATAAGTGCTACGTATTTGCATAATTACGAACACACCTAAAATACGTGCTATGCTTATGCAAATGCACCCCCCCCCACATACACACAGCTTTAATTTGAACCCACATAGTAATTTACTATTCAGAAGAGACAGATCTTTTTGTGCTTTTTTTATTATTAGCACTTTCCAATGAAGTTGAAAAGTGCTTATGCATTCGTTTTGTCTGGCCGTCTGTCCACGCTCTAATTCGTGTAAACACATTCGGATTGCCCTGAAATTTTTGTACGTTATTGACATTTACCCTAGCACGAACCCTATTGAAAATGAAATTTCTACCATGAATAGTTTATTTACAGGGCGAGTCAAAAGTTTTCCATTACATTACGGCTTATGAGAAAAATCGTTTCAAAGACATTTTAAAGATGTTACACCCTCTCAAACATATTAAAATTTATATGCGTTTACGAGGTGCACTAAAATATGCATTCATAAAATATGCGGTGAAAATATAACTATTATTCATTTACAGGGCGACACAAAAGAATTACATTGGATGGTAAAGAAGGGAATTGTGTGCGACATTTTTAAAATATATTAAACTGTTTCATATATAATAAAATTGATGTATGTCACTGAGGCTTAATATAAATTATAACATACTGTCTTGCATAATATGAAGTACATTGCATTTACAGGGACACACAAAAGATTTCAAATAGTATATTCTGACATACTGTATATTTTTCCGATGACGGCTGATGGATGGATGTAATGCATTTTAATTATGATATGCGCGTTCAAGTTTCACTAAATTTTTGTACATTATATGGTGTGTATAAATGCTATATTTCATATACAGGGCTACCCAAAAGAGCTCGCCAACGTTACTGAGTATGAGCGTAAATTACTTAAAGCTGGTTCTTAGGTATGCATTTTTACACAGAACTGCATTCAATTTACAAAGAAATGTTCGGAGAATATAGATAAAATGATATACAGGACCACGTAAAGAATTGGGTACATGGACGCCTATGAATGATAATTTATAATAATGTGTTTTCAGTTGTTTTAAGAGTATTTTAGTTTAAAATAAATTTTAGCTTCTTACTGACGTATAATAAAGGTTCAAAGTAAACTTCAGGGCTGAACAAAAGTTTTCAAGTATGTTTCCTTCTATTAGTATAAATTGCTAAAAAAAATTTTAAGCTTTTTTCTTTCTAAACTAAATTTTTCCATTATATAGTATGTACCGGGTGTCCTAAAAATGACTGATGGATTTTAAAATTCAATAATTTGCAAACAGTGACAGCTATTTAAAAGTTTTTTGCAGGAGAGGTATGTCTAACGTCAGGAGTTTTTTACCGTAATTTTTTATTTTAGTTCGAATTTCAAACAATAGATGGCGATGACCGCAATTGAAGCCCAGGTTGACGCCCAAACTCACCTCACTCAACACTGATCACCTGGCCTTCAATCGCCGTTAGCGGCATCTATTGTTTGAAATTCGAACTAAAATCAAACATTACGCTAAAAAAAACTCTGGACATTATACATAACCCTGCTGCAAAATTTTTTTTAAATAGCTGTCACCGTTTGCAAGTTATTGAATTTTAAAATCCATCAGTCATTTTTGGGACACCCGGTATATCACCCAGTGGCGTAGCTATGTTTTTTGGCGCCCGGGGCCAGCAAGAAATTTTGCGCCCCCACCCCAATATAGATATATAACAATTTCTCTCAATTTGGCGCCCCTAGGCCTCGGCGCTCGGGGCGGACGCCCCCCTTGCCCCCCCTTAGCTACGCCACTGATATCACCTGACAGATCAAATATAAGGCTATTCAAAAGTATTGGAATATATATACTTGGCTATATTTGACTATATACCCTTATTTCCCTAAATAACGAAGTTTTGTTAAAGATTTCATAAAGTGTTGGAAAGTGCTTCATAATCTATGCTTAACGCATAATTTTTCTTACTTGTTTTTGTTGTTGTTGAATGGATGGTAGCAAATATTATTTTACTATTAAATTTATTGTTGGCACCCTAATTGTGCTTGCGATTAAATCTTCACTGAAAAATGTGAAGTCTCACATGGATATGTTATTTACATTTTTGAAGTTTAAGGACACTTCGTCAGAATTTCTATCAGATATTCGAAAAACCGTTTACAATCGAAAGCATCCGGCCACTGTTTCTTAATTTTGGAGGCCAGTGTATATGAATATAGTATAGTATATCATTAGAGTATTCTAAACTTATCTGATCTGGGTAAAGAAAAGGATTTCGATCTTTTCACGTGTGCTTACTGATTTGAAAAAAATCTTCAAACTTTTAAGAACATTATTGAATTTTGTTTTATCTGAAATAATTGGTTTCAGCGATTGAAGTTAACCATTAAGTGATGTGACGAAAATTGTAACGTAACTAGTGTGAAGTGGTCTGTGAGATCGTAAGATCGAAAGGTGAATAAAAGGCATGATTAACTCATATTGTGGTGGGTTTGCACAATACTCTTATAATTAGCATTTTACTATTTAAAAGTCTCTGGTGATAGTACAAAAGCTCCAAATGAAACAAAATTTCGGTAGTGTTTGTGGTTAAACTGAAAATTACAAGTTAAACCATAAAAATTGAAAAAAGCAGTGGTCTGAGAGACCGGTATCCTTAGTTAAAGATTAAGTATTTTTCATTGTCCATTCCCTCTCCCCTTATCAAAATTTTGCGTACGCCCATGGTTACCTGTACATTCTCTGACCAGTCTGTTGTTCAATAACATCAAGGTAAGAATCGGACCGTTGGCCATTTCATTAAAATGACAATGTGAATTGCGTTCCCTTGAAGATGTTTGACCCCTCAATGTTATAGAATTTGCAAATCCTATCCGCCCTTTCGATTTTTTTAATAAAAATTGATAGAGCAAGTAAATAAATACCAATTTATCAGCAACCTTTCTCTTCACTATATTTATTTAGTAAATATATACCATAAAAGTATAAAATAAAATACCGAAGGTCAATTACACCTGGTTTATCGGTTCCAGAGGTTCCGTAAATGCAGCTTTACCAAACACCCGGATATTATTGTTTATATTATCTCGATTTAACAATACATCATTGGATATCCGTCTTTCCTGCGGAGGATCAGTGAGGGTCAAGGTGAGATGCTGCAACGCAAAACTAAGAAAGTAGTCTAATGCCTTGAGCGGCAACAATACAGGCATTGTTCCAGCTTAACTGTTCAGCAAGCAGGCGGCGACATCTCCACCCAACTATTTCAGGGATGTTAATAACCCAATAAAATAAAATGCATTCAAAATGCATACACAGTGGAGCACAACGTTTTTACGTTTTTCAAAGGATCCTATAAATGAATAAAGAATAATTGCATGGATTTTTACATTGCTAACAAAGCGTAAAACCCACAGAGTGAAAAATTGTCTTTGACGAAGGTAAAATTATATCTACATCTGAAAAAAATCGCTTAAAAATCAATAACTTTTGAACGGGAAGAGCTGGAGACTTCAAAATTGGGCCACAAATATTTCTAATCAAACAATTGACATTGTTTACCAGTTTAATCAAACTTCGTTAAGGGATTTTTTTTTTTTAAAAAGGGGGCAGATCTAAAATCTGTAATACCAATCCAAAAGAGGATTGCTCAAAGTCTATTTTCTATCTACGGTTTTTTGTTTAAAAATATTAACAGAATGTTTTGATACGATGATCAAAAAACAAAACGGTAGTATGAAAGAAAGTTGGCTCATTTAATCAGTGGCATGTTAACCTAACCCTTCTAATGCCTTATTTAGCTCCTGATTCATGGGATTATGATACAAGAAATAAAAAGGATACTTCAGTACAATAATAAACTTTATTTCAACCAGATACTTCAATTATTTCTACAACGCAAGTACCGCAGGAAACTACAGATCATATTCTATAGCTAATGCTCTGTCATCTGTAGCAGCAATCATGGTTCCAACGCCAAATAATTTGAAACCTTGTGATAAAGTGGAATAAAATATATTTTTTTATCCTTAGTATCTTTTATATACCTAATCAGTGGCGAAAACTTATATGGGACCGTAAGGCACGAGCCTACCCAATAATTTGATCTCTTTGCCCATTTAATTTCAATTGATCTAATTCGTTATTTATTTATTTAATTGCTGAACTGAAATTTAGTTTTATTGATGTTTGCAAAATAATTTTGTTTGGAAAAATTAAAAACATAAATTTGACTTAAGGGAACACTAATAACATCTTCAGCTGATGTATAATTAAATTTTTCTCAAAAACAAATATTCTGCATATCATGCCAATCTGTGTCTTGGATTGATATAGCAATTAGGTGACTAAATTCCTTAACAAGAAGTTTTTCTACTTTCAATAGTTAGCAATCTTTATGTTATTTATAATAAATATTAATGTATTTATAAGAAAAAACTTCTGAAAATGTAGCAAGATTATTTAATAAATTATAATTGTAATAATTTTGCATTTTCTTGGAAAAAAAATATAATTTAACCTCGAACTGACATTTTTAATCATTCGCTTCTCCCCCATGTGTGTCATAACATGACACGCACTAAGGGGAAATGTTGTATGTGTAATTTAATTCAAAATTTTTGAGCTCACCCAATATTTTTTAAAAGTTGGCGCTACTAAATTGAAATTAAATTTTATATTTTATGTGAATTTTTCATTTCCGCTAGTAATCCGAAAATCAGGGATGTAGAGGAAGGTGTACGGGGTATACTCCGTGTATCGTCTGGATTTTTTTTTTTTTTTTTTTTTTTTTTTTTTTTTTAATCAAATGCGTTTGAAAGATGACCAGCCAACTCCGTTCGATGGGGCAGGTTGGTCATGTGACTTGATGTCCTTCTTAGATTCGAATAGAAATCATACATGTAAAATAAAATTTTTCAAATTCTTTTGTGCGTGATTATGCTTTGTGATACATTGAAAGAAAAAGTTAAAAGAAATAAATGAATTTTTAATAAAATTAAAAAGGGAAAAATATTGAAGAAAAAATGGGCCAACAATTCTCGGTCTACCTTAAATGTCGGGTTCATTTGAACTCGCCTGATTAACGGAGGGTTAAGTTCTAATAACATTAAAATGCCTATTGCCTATCGATACACACCTGTATGCATACTTTTTATAATTTTAGCATTTCAGGAAGTGATTAAAAAAGCTATTACGAAATTTTATCTTTTTATACATTAATCATGTTAAGTTAAATAAAATAATGTACATGAATAGCCATCACCAGGTACCACCAGCTAAATATTTGAGAATAATATTCATATCATTTTATTGCTATTGCCATCACTAAAAAAATAAATAAAATTCATGTCGATGCATAGAAAGAATTTATCTCAAATGGTAAAGAAGAGTTATGCAAAAGATAAGAATACGGATCTTCCAACTCGGCTAAGCATGTTTTGGCGAACTTTGTGTGTTTGAACCGCTTGCTTTGAGCTATTTTTTTTTTATATTATTATTACTTATTTATATACGGTCACACTTAAAATATTCGAAGGAGTTCAGAGTCCTTTTCAATAGTAGCAATAAAATAAAAATGCGAATATATTACAATTCTTTTTATTTTCTGTTACTAATTAATAACCTTTTCCAGACTTGATGTACACAAATGTGAAACTTAACTGTGTTTCCTCTTTCTTATTTTTTACATTTTTACTTTATTTTTATATAGCTGATTTAAGGCTTAGAACAAAAACAATAAATTGCAGCGCCGATGTTTATTTCTTTTTTAAATCAAAGATATTTTTATTTGAGTTTGCAAAATGTTTTTTCAAAATAGTGTGGTCAAGAAATGCTCATGATTATTTAACTTAAATGCTTTACAATTAATAATTTAAAAAAAAAAAAAGATTGTTAAATCATTCATTTTTTTAAAACCCTATTCAATTAGTAGCTTGAATTTACATTATTGATATTTTAAGGGGGCTTGCTATTTTAGATTCTATAGTTGTGAACCTTAATTATCAGTCCCCTAAAGTATCAATTTAGAAAAAAAAATGCTCTTTTTGTCATCTGCGGTGTCATTTTGATTGCGCAAAAGCAATGAATTTTTAATCGTAGTGTTATTTTAATTTCTGGTCAGAAGATAAAAAATATATTATCAATATTTTATGCACTTCCATATCAAATATAATACGCACGCTTAAAGTTTTTTGGTCTCATAATTTTTTTAAAAAAAATTACCAGTGCATTTTAGATTTTACATCTTTAAATGTAGAGTTTTACACAGAACTTTCAGTATTTAAAAAAGAAAAAAAAAAAAAAAAAAAAAAATTATATAACATTTTTTTTGTTTGTTTACGGGATTAAAAAATTTAAATTGTTGTTCTTTAGAAATGCCACTAAATATTGTCCAATGCTATTCAGAGATATTCAAGAGATATCTAAAGGTGCGATGGGGAAAAAGAGAAAGATTTTCCCAGAAATTTTAATCACCAAATTGTACCAGAAGGGATAAAAAAACGTAAATTATCATTCGAATTAAAACAATATCTTCTTTCAATTTATGATAAAAAATTAAATTTAGGGGATTTATCTTTATATTGAAGCTGTACAAAATTGTACAAAACCAAACTTAGAAATTAAATAAAGTATTTGAAAATGCAGTTTTGCAAGTACCATAAATATTATTTTTAAAAAATCCAATTTTTTTGTGCATCCCTGTATATGATCTACAGATTCATATATAAAATCCATAGTATGCTAAAAGTTAGTACAATTTAACGCTGAACTCAGTCGAAATTTTCCATTCAGTAATTTCTACCAAGAAAAGGGTTTACAGATGAGATCTTTTGTGTGTCTGATACATGACTTATATAAGATATACAAACCAAGTAATATGCAAAAACTTGGATAAATTTTAAAACAAACGCGTATTGAAACTGAAAACGAATCTCCGGCAATTACGCTTCAAAGCCAGTACTGTGTACAAATGTTTTAGTGTGTCCCTGTAAATGAACGATAAATTATAGGCACGATATAATGTACAGTATACAGGGGTATGCGTCGTACCTTCTGGATTATTTTTTAAAGAAACATCGTATACCCTCTGTTTTTCAAAAAAAATCTATACTATATAGAGAATAGTGCAGTAACACTTTTCAACGTAGTAGAAAAGTGTTTATGAATTGGGTTTATCTGTCTGTATGTCCGTTTTCTAACTAGTATAAAAATAATGCGATATCAATGAAATTGATATATGTCATTTGTGTTTACGGTGGCATGTTCCGTATTTAAAATGAAGTGTGTGGCATTAACAATTTATTTACAGAGAAATTACAAAGAATTCCGTTACGATACGGCCAGTAGGAGAATAATCACCTTGAGCATATACCATCTGCTAAGAGCGTACACTCTCTGTTTTTATTTATCAGACGACTCCACCACTCCACAGCAGATTCTACAATAAACCTTATATTGTACACCTTAATGGTATATGCAATTTTAATATGTTTAAGATTGTAATATTATTCATAAAATACACAGCAATGTGTGTAATATCATTAAAATACACCGCAAATGATTTTTTCCCCAAGAGGCCATAATGTAACGGAACTCTTTGAAATGTCCCTGTAAATAAACTGTTAATGCCAGATACTTAATTTTAAATTCCGAACACGCTACCGTAAACACAAATGACATATATCAATTTTATGGAAATCGTACTATATTTATATAAGAGCACGGGCGGACGGACAGATGAACCGAATTCATAAACACTTTTCCACTACATCGAAAAGTGTAACTGCACATAGAAAGTCAATTTTCTGAAGTGATATTATGGGTTTATTTTTGTAAAATTTTACATCAATATTGTGGATTTGTATGCTATATAAATGTGGTGCATTTAATAAATCCTGTTATAAGAAAATCTTAATTTAATGACTTTTTTTTTACTATTACACACAAATTTTAAATATAATGAATGATAACGAGAACAAACGTATTCATAAAAGTGAAAAGTGTGCTAATAATCATCACATGGATTCTGCTGTTTCAAAGGAAAAAAAAATTATTTTTATTTTTTTGTTTTTATTTATTTATTTTTTTTGTTGTTAAATTAAGTAAAAGTATAAAGGATTTTGAATTTATTTTCAGGTTTTATTAATGATATTCAGACACAATTTCAGTTTCGATCTCAGAATGAAGGGTTCGATGTCCAAAATTCTAAATAATGCAAACAACTTAAAACTCTTGTTCTAAAATCAAATTGGAGAAGAAACAATTCCGTAATATAATCCCTTATATTACATTAATACTCAGTAGCGAAGACGTTAAATGGGGGCGACAATTGGCGGAAACTAGTGGTGCAGTTTCCTCCTTTCAATAAATTAAAAATGTTTTTAGTAATTACACAATAGCTGAAATAACTTGTAATATTTTGCTAAAATACGAAAACTAGATTTAAAGCCCTTTCAGGCCTGGTGTACTGCTAATAATACACGCCTTTTCATCGGGTATTATTTTATCTTGATAATTACTCAGTTACTTTTTACAAACAGAAATGGTATGATATGGATGTGCTTTTCTTATTATGACTTCATTTATGTTTTGACATTTAGTAAGAACTATAATAATAAAAGTTCACTTAATTCCCTTTGTACCATTGGCGATTCTTTTATTTTATACATGCATTTCATTCTTTAAATTTAAAATATAGTTTACTTTTCCAAACGAATCATGTGTGATAAAACGCAAAAAATACATTAAATAGTTGTAATATTTGTTAAAATCTGCAGTAATACGATATTTTCCATCCATTCTCCAAAACTCTTCCTTTTCTTGTTATCATAGAAATATGAATTGAATATTACACAAAATAATTACATTCGTTAAATTTCAGACAATGAGATAATCTTTAAACTTTAGTAAGTCTGTTTGGATAGCTAGTAATTTTGTTCTTAAAATAGAAAAAAAAATTCCGAACAGGTTATCCGATAAAGGTTAATCGATTTCCCCGATAACATTTTAAGTATAGAAGTAAATAACAGCTAATAACATATCGTCATCTGAGAATAATAAGGTTCTATCCGTGTTTTTGAAAAAAAATTACTTACTGATATAGAAATGTTTTATATATATATCTATGAAGGCATTTCTGGATTAAAATAATGTCATATTAATGATTGTAAGATCATATGTAAATTATACATAACATCATTTTGTTGCAAAAATGCCTTCGTATAGATACAAATAGAACCTATCTATATCGATAAGTCAATTTTTTGAAAAACCCAGACAGAACTTTATTATTCTCAGATGAGGATATGTTGAAGCCTCTTGCTTGTGCAATATTTTCAAAAGCAAGACACAAATTTTAAAACTATATGCTAGAAAAAAAAAAAAAAACTGCGTATAAAGTTTTTCAGCTGTTTATATCAAGATTAAAAATAAATCATTCTCTCAAAGAAAGTTTTTTCGCTTTCCCCAAGAGCAATTTTTAGAATGCCCTCCCTTATTTAAGGAGAATTATTTTAATTTTAATTTATCTAACTTTAAGTGTTTAAGTAATATTGCTAGACTATATATACACATATATATAACTAAATTTTTATTTTGAATCCTTTATTAATAAGGGAATTTCGTAAGGAAATAATTATGTAAAATAAATAATTATAAACATTCATTTATAATTTCCAGAAAAGTTAAACAGAAAGTTACTTGAAAAAATTTAAATTATTACACAAGTTTTAGTATTTAAAAATAATATAGGTTTGTAGTACAGTTTAGCAATATAGTCAATAAAATAGTTGGATTACTAATATAGGATAATAATACCTTTTATGTAGGAAAAAATTGAAATACAGATAGTTTCGGTCGAGATTCATCCTGGCCGAATTTTCAGCAGCATTATCGTCGAAAACAAATTTTCTACAAAATTCAGACTTTTGGTCAAAAATGATAACGAAGCCGAAATTTCGGTCGATTTCTGAAAATAATATTAATGTTGCTTATTTATCTTGCTTATGAGTAAATTGTGTTTGTTAAACATGAAATTAATATTAAATTTAAATTGGTATGGAACATATATTTAACAAAATTGATGTTGAACCTGTTAATAACTTGTATTTTCGGATTATCAATTGATTAATACGCTATAAAAATTATTCAGAAGCGTTTTAAAATCAATGGCAGCCATGAAGTTTTGTTCTTAAATGTACTGATTAAAATCCAAAAAATGTATAAGTTTCTGAGGTTTTAGAAACGTTTTTGGGAATTGTTGGTAATTCGGTAGAGGTTATACTTAAAACTACACTATGTGTAAATTAGTTAAAGATGACAAAATTTTTTAAAAAGGTGTTAAATTAATTTAATTCTTAATACTTTACTTGCAACTGTAAATACAGCCATCGACAGAGAATATAAAAATACAAATATTAACATCTTAATTTTCAAATGTCACGTAATCGGTGTCAAAAAGGAGCGGAAGGGAAAGTCAATGTTTCGATCCCGAAAACATTGGGAAAATAAAATGTAGGCATTGAGGAATGTGGAATATTAATTATATATTTTATATAAACTGATCCAAATTCTTGGAATGCTGTAGGATAAAACGTCATTAGAAACAATATTTTCTTTATTAATAATTTTTATTAATAATTTAGAAATTATTTATAGTACCTTAGAAATATTTTCTATTGATTCTCGTGTGATTAATTCACGGTAATTTTTCGAGACATACAATTTTTGCATCTTCGAAATTAACTTGAATATTTTGCTTCTGGTTGACTCTTGACGGGCTATTCCTGAACAATTGTACTTTAAACCTCTCAAATGGACTTTGACACGATCTTTGAGTTTTCGAGTAGTCTTTCCCATGTATTCAAGAAAAAAATATTTTCTGTTTTAAGTGGAATTAGATCCAGAAATTTCATCTTTCGGAATCGGGTCTATTGTGGCACTAATTAAATTGAATTAATTAGTAGCCCCGTCAAGACTCAATCCAAAGCAAAATATTCAAGATAATTTCTAAGATGCAAAAATTATATGTCTGTTGAAGAATTACCGTGAATTAATCATACGAGAATCAATAGAAATTATTTATAAAATACCATAGATAATTTCTAAATTATTTATAGAAATTATTAATAAATTGCATATTCTTTGTAATGCCGTTTTATCCTACAGCATTCCAAGAATTTGGATCAGTTTACTTAAAAAAACATAATACATGCAATATTCCACTTTTTACAATGGTTACATTTTATTTTTCCAATGTTTTCCGGATCTAGAAATTTACTTTCCCTTTCACTCCTTTTTGACACCAATTACATGACATTTGAAAATTAAGACGTTAATACTTGTATTTTTATATTCTCTAACGATGTCTGTGTTTACAGTTGAAAGTATTATATTAAGAATTAAAGTAATTTAACACCTTTTTAAATATTGTTTGTCATCTTTAAGTAATTTACACCTAGTGTAGTTTTAAGTTAACCTTTTTAAAGATGAATATATCAATCTACTTATCTATTCGGTAGAGGTTATACCATACTTATGTTATTAATTATATAAATTTTTCTTATATGAAGAATAATTTGACCCTTTTTTTAAAGTGTAGTAATTTTTTTAAAGAATATTTTAATAGTAAAGAAATAATGTGATCAATTTCTACTTACGAAAACGGCCACTTTGGATGGTAGGGGAAGACTCTGCAGGTGTTTCTCGCCTCCTGGTACGAGATGCGACTATAAGTCTCCCGGAACAATAAATGATGACTCCTGCCAGAGGCAGCACAAGTACGAGGTACTGCCACACATAGTAACTAAGCACTGGACCACTCAGCATCTGCATGCAGATCATGAATCCAACTCTGTAGCCATGGGAAGAATTAGCACCCTGTGGAACGACTAGTAAGTCATCCAGAAATCTGTAAGAGTCTGGCGATCGTGTAGAATCGTCTCTGGTGACAGCAACTGCATCGTACAGCAACTGAGGTCCCAACCATGCCAGGCATGTAACTAAACTGACAGCCCTTGCCGAAGGAGCTGGTCGTTTGTAAACAGTCACCAGGCATCGATAGGTGAGTCGGACGGCCAACAGAGATAAAAGTACAGCTCCTATTTCTGCCGAAACAAAATGCTGCAGCAGGCAATGCTTACGAGGTCCTAGAAGAAGCCAATGTCCATTGGCTAGAGTATAGGCTATGTAGGGAGCCCAACTGCTGAGATATAAAATTCCAGCCAACAAGGTTGCGCCGGTTGTCAAAGCATGTATGCAGTTCCTTGGCTGCCATGTGAGTCGTAGAAGCCCTCGTATATTAAGTAGATACACCACAGACACTAAAAGAAGACGTAGAATACTGGTTGCCATAACAATGATCTCCATTATCATCTAATGTTTATCTATACAAATATCAAAACAAAAGTTAAATAAAAAAATAACCTTCTTTTCAGAAGAATTAAAAATAATTATTCTTAAAATTTGCTTATATTAAAATGAGATCAATTTTTTCAACTCGCATTAAATTGTTTGCTGAATTCTCTATACAACAGGAACGTTATCCATTATTAAACTTGCCGGCAACAAAAGAGGAACGAATGTATGTTAAGTCTTTCAAAGTTAAGTTTATAAACAAGTGCTGAACACCCACCTGTTGCTCGGTCAACAGCTGATCAGCAACTGCGAACCGTTTGCCCTTGCTCCTGTAAAACCGGCAGATTTTCAAGCCGATGCGCCGAAACTGTGAAAGAAAACCAACGTAGCGTGTCGGTGAAAACAAAAAGAACCGGCATGAAGTTTTCCGCCAACGGTGGAACACATTACCGATATTTGTGCCAAGGCAATAACCCTAAATTTACAAACAAAACCTGCGTTGGATAGGTTTGTTGATTGTTGATATTCGATGGTTTCCAGAGAAATTGCTATTGGTAATTTTGGTATGAGTAAAATTAAAGCAAGTCAAATCAATGATGTATAACGAGACAGATTTCTTTCTCAATTGTTGAAAAAATTAGATGGCCATAGATTTTTATTTAATTTCACGGGTGCGGTAAGAAGGGGGCGGGGGAAGCAAAGGGTTAAGGTTTTCTCTTAATTTTGAAATTAAATTAGCTAATTTTTTCCCCCTAATAATTTTGTAAAAAATAGAGAGAGGAAAATTTATTCTGCTAAAGTCATTTAAAACATTTAAAACCAAGCAGAAAAAATAGTTAATATTTTTTCCGTTAGCTAAAATTTATTCGTACCTCGAGGACTTTAAATCATTAGAACCAAGATGAAAAATGGTTGTTTTATTTTGTTGTTGTTGTTTAACTAAAATATTTTCTCTTTAGGGGACTTAAAACAATTAAAACCAAGAGTAAAAATTAGCTATTTTTTTTTCATTTAATTAAAATTTATTCTTCTAAAGTAGGGAAAATAATTAAAACCAAGCGGAAAAAATAGCTAAAGATTAAAATTTATTCTCCCAGAGTGACTTAAAATAATTAAAACGAAGCGAAAAAAGCAGCTGTTTTTTTATTTTTTTCTATTTCTATTTTTTATTTATTTTTTATTTATTTATTTTTTTTAGCAGTTAATTAAAATGTATTCTCCCAGAGTGACTTAACCACTTAAATGGTCGGAAAAAAAACTTTCAAATAATGCCTATTTTTTTTAATTTAAAATCATATTTTCATGTCATTTTCAAACGAAATATACGAAAAAAAAAATATAGATAGAAAATAAAGATTATATATGCGAATATAAATTTGTTTATTTCCGCTTTAACTCATTCAGGATGAGCATCTTTAACAGAATTTTCAATCTTTTATCACCAATTTTTTTAAAACAGAAAATTTAAAGAAATTATCAGGAAAATCAGGAAAACGCTCCGATTAAATAATACAAAATTTACAATAAAAATTTACTGGTGAGAAAATAATAAATCATGATTTGATTGGCAAAAACAAGTTGCCTGTATGACGTATGTGCAAATCAGGGAAGCGGTTAGAACAATTATACCAAACCAAAAATAGCTAATTCTTTTTTTCTTTCTTTCTTTTTTTCTTTTCTTTCTTTTTTATCTTTCTTTCTTTTTTTATAATTCATATTTCTTAAGGGACATAAACTAATTAACACTATGTCTAAAGTAACTAGAATTTCATGTGAGGTCACAGGTTAGAGCCTCTGTGAAAAACAATTAAATAAAGGAAAAGTGCTCCTAATGAAGAAAAGAAAAACTGTACCATATTTCTGTCTTGAAAAGAAAAATATCGGTAAAGGCTTTCTTTTATATTTTTAATTTTTTCTTATCTGTTACATTTCTGTATTGATTTTTATATTAATGAATATTTTTTAAATTGTCTTGTACGGAGGTTTTAATAATAAATTTTTAGTTCAGCGTTTTTCAAAATTTTTGGTTTTCGTATAAAATGCGATTTTTTTTTTTTTTTTTTTTTTTTTTTTAAGGAAAATTTTTGGATACGATTAAATGACTGAAAATAATTAATTCACAATCCTAGTTTCAATTTAAGGAAATGGATAATAAAGGAAATTAAGGAATAAATCTTTTAAATACATTAAAAGTTCTTATGCGTCGATGAAAGGGAATTCGTTACCGTATATGATAGCCTTGCCAAGGCAACCCTAAATTTATTAACAAAATTTGCCTTAAATAGGTTTGTTGATTGTTAATGGTTTCCTAAATAAATCTCTGCTAGTTATTTTGGAAAGAACAGAATTAAAGTAAGCCGAATCGACGATGTGTGAAAATGAGTTCGGTTGAAATGAAGTGAAGGTTTTTCTGCTATTTATAGAAAAAACAAACTTGGATGATACTTTGATGCATTTTTATTTTCTTAAAATGTAAGGTAAAAATGTGCTGTCGGTATTGATGTATTTTTATTTTTTATTTTTATTAATATTTCTAAATTTTAAGTTTAAAATTTATAATTATTGTTAGAGTTGTCATGAAAAGGGGGGATTTTATATAATACACATTGACGTAAATTTCTATATATGTATTTTAATTTTTATTACTTAAAAAATAGTATTAAATTGAACAAAATGCTGATACTTTTTAAAATCATTTAAATTTCCACAATAGCCATACCTCAAAAACTAGGGCATAGATTTTCATAAAACTTTAGATTTAGTTAGTACTTAATATTAACAGGGTGGTGATTGTGATTTGGTGCAAATCGCTCAACAGGTGGCGCTACCATGGTGCGTTATTCGTGACTATCGCAGTAGCTTTATCTCAAGGACTAATGCACGAAATTATCTAAAACTTCAGATGCAGTTAGTGCTTGATATAGATTAGTGTTTATTTTTTGGTGTAAATAGCCTTACAGATGGTGCTGCTATGCTGCATTTTTTACGATTTTTCAATAGCTGTATCTCAAGAATTAATGCATGGATTTACATCAAACTTCTGTACAGTTAGTACCTGATAAAAAATTGATCCTGATTAGCTTTTGGTGTAAATCATCCAATATGTGGCACTGTTATGCAGATTTTTTTTTTCTTTTTAGATTTTATAATAGTTCTATCTCAAAAACTAATGCATGGTTTTCATCAAACTTCAGATTCAGTTATAAGTTGACATAAGTCGTTGCTGACAAAATTTTGGTTTAAACCACTAACCGGTATCGCTGCTATGCTGCATTTTTTAGGAAATACTAAAATGATAAGATAAAAGAAAGTTTTGGGATTGCCACATCTGACTAGTTTTATATTATACTACAATCATCATTCGTTGTAGTAAGCAAAATTATTTTTAAAGCTGATTTCAATTACAAAACTTGCCTACTTTTTGACACTTTTTTAGCACGTGAAAAATGTTATTGACAAATATTTTATGTATTAATGATGTTTATTATAGAATGTTCGGTATTGAAAATGCAATGTGTAACATTTATAGTTTATTTACAGGGTTATTACACACAAAAAAATTCAGTTGCATTATGGTCAATGGGGAAAAATAGTTTCTGGCGCTCTTTATTGCTTCTTTAGATATATCATTTCATTTATGATAAAATACATATACAGTCGACCCTCTATATAACGAAACTCCATACATCGAATTTCTCCATATAACGAATTTTTAGTAAGAACGGTCCCCTTTTCGCATGATTACATTAAAAACAGACTCTATATAGCGAAATATCTATCTCCATATAACGAATTTTTTCATAAATTGATCTTAATTTATTCAGTTTTAAAAAAGCTTCGAAATCATATGGAATCAATTTTCCATCACTTATTTTTGATTTATCGTTCAGTGGAGAGGTTTTTTTTTTTTTTTTTTTTTTTTTTTTTTTTTTTTTTTTTTAAATATTACTTCTCTCCTTATTCTTTAAATCTAACAAGTTCATCCCACCTCCCACACACCTTTCAACATCCTTCTCAAAACACAGTCAATTGAATTGTTACACATATAAGAGAGGAATCAATGAGAGCACATAAGAGAGACCTTCAAATGGAGGAAAATATCAACTACAATTTTTCATTCCTTGCTAAAATTTGAGAATTTTTTTTGAGAGCGTAACAATTGTAATTTTAAAATCAAAACAACAAAAAATTACAGATTTCTTCCTCTGAAATTTATGTAAGTCTTCCTCATTTGATTTTCATTAAGCTTTCAAATAAATGTCTTTTCTCTTTTTTGAAACTGCTTAAATAAGTAAGAAATAAAATGTTAGGTTAATATATACTTTTAAACATTTCAAATTCTTAATTAAAAAGATCAAAAATAATATTTGCTCAAAATTTACACATTAAATACTATTTTTAACATCATACTCTATACATAGAATTTCTCTATATAACGAATTTTTTACTGGAACGATGGATTTCGTTATATAGAGGCTCGACTGTATAAATAACATTCTGTTAGCTTTGGAAAGTGTTTTATAATGTTTGCCCGATGCATTATTTTTCGATTTTGTTAAACAGATTTTTGTTCTTAGACATCAAATTGGCAACTACTCTTACTAAGAAACTATTTAATAGAACTTTTTTTTCTTTTTTGTTATTGTTTTTCGGTAAAGACAGAGGACTGTTTAGAAAATTGTGTCTAAGTTGGCGTTTCGAACCAAACTTCAGGACGCAACAAGTCAGGAAAGAAAAAAATAACCGTTATCCTGAGGTAGAAATTTCTTTATAACTTAAGATAATATACGTATGTCAGTAACTTAAAGAAAAAAAGATATCTTAATGAAATTATTTGTCATCTCAAAATACTGTCTTCAAGTATTCTGTTTACTTATCAAATTGGCAGATGCTCTTAATAAGAAACTGAGCAGTAGAACTATTTTCTTTCCTTTTAGTTGTCAGTAAATACAGAAGACTGTTTAGAAAATGGCGTCTAAGTTGCCGTTTCGAACCAAATTTCTGGACGCGACAACTCAGGAAAGAAAAAAATAATAACCGCTATCCTGCGGTAGAAATTTTTTTATAACTTAAGATAATATTAATTTGTCAATAACTGAAAAAAAAGATATAATGAAATTATTTGTCATCTCAAAATCCTGTCTGCAAGTATTCTGTTTAAAAATGAGCAAACTTATCAAATTGGCACATGCTCTTAATAAGAAAGTAAGCAGTCGAACTGTTTCTTTTTTCCTTTTAGTTGTCAGTAAAGACAGTTTAGAAAATGGATTCTAAGTTGGCGTTTCAAACCAAATTTCTGAACGCGACAACTCAGGAAAGAAATTTTTTTTTTTCCGTTATTCCGTTACCGTTATCCTGAGGTAGAAATTTCTTTATAACTTAAGATAATATACGTATTTCAGTAACTTAAAGAAAAAAAAAAAAGATATTTTAATGAAATTATTTGTCATCTCAAAATACTGTCTTTAAGTATTTATTCTGTTTACTTATCAAATTGGCAGATGCTCTTAATAAGAAAGTGAGCAAGAACTATTTTCTTTCCTTTTAGTTGTCAGTAAATACAGAAGACTGTTTAGAAAATGGTGTCTAAGTTGCCGTTTCGAACCAAATTTCTGGACGCGACAACTCAGGAAAGAAAAAAATAATAACCGCTATCCTGCGGTAGAATTTTTTTTATAACTTAAGATAATATTCATTTGTCAATAACTGAAAAAAAAATAGATATTAATGAAATTATTTGTCATATCAAAATCCTGTCTGCAAGTATTCTGTTTAAAAATGAGCAAACTTATCAAATTGGCACATGCTCTTAATAAGAAAGCAAGCAGTCAAACTGTTTCTTTTTTCCTTTTAGTTGTCAGTAAAGACAGAAGACTGTTTAGAAAATGGTTTCTAACTTGGCGTTTCAAATCAAATTTCTGGACGCGACAACTCAGGAAAGAAAAAAATAACCGTTATCCTGAGGTAGAAATTTCAAGATAATATTCATATGTCAGTAACTTAAAGAAAAAAAAAAAAAAAAAAAAGATGTTCGAATGAAATTACTTGTCATCTCAAAATCCTGTCTTCAAGTATTGTGTTTAAAAATGAGAAAACTTATCAAAATGGCAGATGCTTTTATTAAGAAAGTAAGCAGTCGAACTGCTTTCTCCTTTTAGTCAGTAAAGGTAAAAGATATTTCAGAAAATGCTGTGAAAATTCCCTTTCTGCACCGCATTTCAATAGACACAGCGCAGCAAAAGAAAAAAAAATCTTTTGTCTTAAAACAACAATCGCTGATAACTCAATATATAACTCATGTAATGGGAAAGAAAAAAAGACATATTCGGTTGCAAATAATTTAAATGATCTTGCCAGCAAGATCTATGTTTAAAAATGAGTTAGGGAGCTTCACGAATGTTGAGCAAAGAATTTTTTTTTTCGTACTATAGCTAGTTATATAAATATTCAGGTCTTTGTGCAATAGCTGTTGCTCTCTTATGAAAAAATGCATGAAAACAAAATTTATTACGATATCATTGTGTTTAAGTCCTACAATCAAAAATATGAAAATGTGGAGGATTGAGAGCAGAAAAACACAATGATAAACTTACGAGTGAACCACTAGTGGTATTGGGAATATGAGAAGTTGACAAAGTTTGAAGCATCAATTATATCAATTTAAAAGCGAACCGATTTCGATAACGTACAGCTTACAGTCGTCAGTGCAGAGGGAGGTAGAAATTTTCTCATATATATAGGAGAGATGGGGGATTCAAGGTGAAGGATTAATAACCAATAGGTCAACAGAAGATTCCAAGTAATGGCCAATAGGAGAATGGATGGGAAAATAAGCCGAAGGAGAAAGAAATGACGCAAGGAAGGACAAAAAAGTAATTAAAAAAAAAAAGGTTTTAATGTAATATTTCTAGCAATCAGATGACGGGGGGATGGCGAATTCACAATTGGTAATATTGTCAAATTTTTTATAAATGTGGAATATTTGAAGGAAGTTAAATTCATGAATGGAAGTAGATTTGGAAATTATTTTAACCGAACTGAAGTCAAAAGATTGTTTATCTCTCAGCAATGTTTTGCAGCTGAAAATATAACATTAAAACCTCTTATTCTTAATTACTTTTTGTTTCCTCCCTTGAGTCATTTCTCTCTCCTTCGGTTAATTTTCCCATCCATTCTCCTATTGGTCATTACTTGCAATCCTCTGTTGTCCTATTGGTGTGTTCTATCCTTCACCTTATATATGAGCAAATGTATATATGAGCAAATTTCTACCTCCCTCAGTACCGACGACGGTAAGCTATTTGCTACCGAAACCGGTTTGCTTCTAATGTAATACGATTTGTACTTCTAATGTTGTTCATTTTTCATATTCCCATTATATTGCACCAACCCCTATCTCAATAATCACTAGTGGTATTACTTTCTAGCTTATGCACTACTTAACTTCCGGCAGTCATGGATCATTAGATTCCCCTGTTTCTATTATTCCATAAAATGAAGGTTTCTTTTTCTTATGCTCGATACCTTAGGTTTTTGTGCTATCGGCTCTTAGACGATAAATACAACTTGCGACACTTCAAATACATTCTTTGTACCGGATGGTTTCTCCAACAGGTATATATGCGCATATGGCAGAAGAATTGGAATGTCGAACATTGGAGTATTTCACATTTTGGAATGAAATAATTGCATAATCATTTAATGGTTTTAATAATAACTTTGTGTTTTCATAAAGATAGATAGAACAGTAGAAAGATAACAGCATGTTTTAATGTAAAGTAAAGGTTACAAAACAGAAAAAAAGTAAATTTTGTTTGGATAAAAAATTATAATGATATCGAAAGTCAATCTTCAATCCCCCCAAGAGGTATCTTTTGATATTGAATGCCAGACTCCCTATTCCCCCTAAAGTGATGGCGTTGTAAATGCACCGTCTCTTCTGTTGAATCAAACGTCTTAGCAACTTCGCTATTTACAGTTGAGATGCGATTGTAAATATTTGATTTTCAAATTTATTCAAACTTGCTATCGTTCTCACCTTGAAATTAGGATAATTTCAATTTTTCCTTTTCATCAGGATTGAAAATGTTACTTCCCTAAGTTACATTGATTCATTTAAATAAGCAACTGCCTGGAAAACTTTTAATTAATTCAGTCAGAAAGAATAAATTATCACTTGCTTCCTGGTTGATTAAAGACATGCAGGCAGACCTTAAAACTCTGTAAACATTTGCACCGTTTTCTTCCGTCATGTAGCTGTTTAACGTTGAATGACACTGAACTTTCCGTTTAGGCCGCGTCAATCACTGGTGACTGACAATGTAAAGTATGATACTATATAAATTTTATATAAATTTTCAGTAATTACTTAAAACAATATAAATATTTTAGTTTTATATCATATTTTAGACCATAGGTTCCCAACCTTTCCTGGACCACCGCCCCCCTCAGAAGAAAAAAAATTTCCAACGCCCCCCTCTCCCATAATAGTTAATTACACCAATTAAAATAATATTGCATATTATCTATACCAGACATGCCAACCTCCGGCTTTTTAAAAATCATACAAATATAGTTCTAACCAGAATTTTTTTGAGTCAACGGCATTAAGTAAATTTCAAATGACCCTTGAAGTTAATACTAGACACTTCTAATTAAATAAATTTTCTGGTTCAAAGTACATTCTCATGAATTAACAAAAGCCGGAGGTTGGCATCTCTGCTATACCTATTTTTTGTCTATTTATAAAGAAACACAAAGTAAAAATTATAATAAAACGTTTTCCAGTAAAAATGTTAAAAATAAATACAAAATTAAATTAAATGAACTTTTTAAAAAGGTGCATTTAATAA
This sequence comes from Maratus speculifer, assembly GCA_964019185.1. Classification (NCBI taxonomy): domain Eukaryota; kingdom Metazoa; phylum Arthropoda; class Arachnida; order Araneae; family Salticidae; genus Maratus; species Maratus speculifer. The sequence goes on from OZ025296.1 coordinate 27,297,942, forward strand.
GTAAAAGATGTCATAGATATCTAAAATATCTTATTATATATAAAAATACAGTTTTAAAAGGTTAAAACTTCAAATATTATACGTCGAGCACTTCGACCCGAATTTCATCATGTTCAGGGCAGCTTTGTCTATGTACTGAAATTCATTTTTGTTCTCTAACATAACTCGAATGTAAACTAAGCTACCCCTAAGATGATCAAGTTTTGGTCGAAAGCACTCGGCGTATAGTATTTGAAATTTTAAGTTTTTAAAAACTGTATTTTTAGATGCAACATTTTTTTAGATTTGGGACATCTTTAACGTATCAAAAGTTTCACAAATATTAATGTGAATAAAATTAAGAAATTAAAAAAAGTAATGACATAAACATAAAATCAATAAGAAATAAAAAATATCAATGAGATAACTGAGGCTGATGGAATTTTAACAATTTTTTAATGTCGTTTTTCCAGCTTTGCTTACAGCAGTTGTAAATCGTCACGTTCAGTGAAGTCCAATCTATTTCTTTTCTTAGCCAATTAATTAGATACTGCACTGAACCCACGTTCAGCCAAATAAGATGACGAAAAAGCAGTTAACAATTTTTGTACTTTTACCCACAACTCAGTGTACAGAGGTGCTATAGACTTCTGAAGCCAAAACTCTAGGTATGTTCTTACAAAGTTTACTTTTTGTTCTTCATTAGTTGTGAGTTCTATGAGTTACTCCTCTAAATTTGATGAATCTGCAGTATCTTCATTTGCGAAAGGATCTAAAACCCAACTCGGTATGTTCATGTTTAAAATGTCCTGAAATGGCTCAATAAAATCCTTATGAAGAACGTCCAAGTGTTGGCAGTAAGTTAGTAAATCTTTCTGTTTTGCAAAGGCTGCTGCTAAAGTGGGAAAATGGCTGTATTGTCTCTACCTAGATTTAGCTTGAACATAAGTTTTCTCACAAAAGCAGCTATGACATTTTTTTTTTGTTTTAATTAAATTTAATTCATCATCTTGCAATTATAAATTGATTTCATTGAATATTCTAAACAGGTCTATGAAATAACCAACGTCATTTTTAGATGTTATCAGGTTTTCGCTCAATCTTTCATCTCTGTTTTCAAAGAAGTCCAGTACTGAGTCGAGCTAATTAAAAAAACGATTCATACAAATACCTTTCGAGAGCCAACGAACTTCCATGTGCAAGAGCAAGCGATTGCAATCTTCGTCATTTTCACTACAAAGTTGACCAAATAATCTGTCGTTCAAAGAATTTCTTCTAATCTTATTCACTGCTGTAATAAAGTAATAAAGCGACGTATGCATTCGTTCATACAGTTCTTTGGCAACCAAATGCGACAATGAAAAAAAGCAATGTATAGCGAGTATATTTGGTATTGCTTCCTTCAAATGCGCTATGAAACCATGTTGACGACCCCGTCTTTGCAGGAGCCATCAGTAGCTGCTGGAAAAATATGAACAGGAAATTCTTTCTATCAAGAAACATGTTTATGCTGTTAAATATCAGTTCTCCCTTTGTATGAGTTTCCAAATTTTTGACAAATAATAACTCTTGACTTTTTTTTCTTCTTTTATGAATCGGTCATATAATAAAAATAGTGCTTTGTTATTTGGTGAGTTGATTAATCGAGTTGAATGGAAAATTTGCACGTCTTTAACAAATGCATAAAGATATTTAAACGTCTTTAGCCATTTAATCTATTTTCCTTTGTACAGAATTATTAATCAGAGGACTTTTTTTAATGATATCTGACAGTGTTTTATGATTAAGAACAGTTGTTGTTACATCTTTGACTGTCGGCAAGATTAATTTCTCGGCAATGGCTTCATTTGAAAAACTTTTTGGCAAATTAAACACATATGTAAAAATTGGTTTGTAGGATAATGCGTGAATCCACATTTCTAATATTCAATACTACACTTCCAGCCTTTTTTCTTAGATTCAGACACTTAGAAATACAAAATTTGCTACAGTTTAAGTTAAATAAATTATCTTTGCAATATATTCATAAATAGGTTTAAAAATAAAGGCTATATCTTTTATAGCTTTCACTCAGTATAAACAAATTTCTTGAGCAATTTCAAACTATAGTTTCGAAATCTCTATTTAGGCATATTTCTATTCTAAGTCGTCATAGTTCTCACATTTTTGGAATACTGATTTAAAAAAAAAACTCTAGTCATTAAACTTTTAGTGAGATTAATATAGCAAATTCTACACTAGTAATCGCGATGATATTTTGATCAATGCGTTTGATACTAAATCAGAAAGTTAAATTACATTTTTATATAACCAAATAGGACAAAATCAAATTCTTAGTCACTGCGAGAATTTAAAAAAAAAAAAAATATATACAGCGTTCAGAGCATGAGGTTACGCCATCCAAATAACATACCACATACCTACAAATCGAAGGGCAAAAACAGCGTCCCACGACGTTGGTTGGAATGGAAAGTTATCCTTCGACAGGTGCGACAAGCTGCGACAGGTGAAAGCAGATCCTAGCTATATCAGCTCAATTTCATAGATTTACATTTAAAGCTATATTTAATATTTTTATGATGCGCCTGGGCAATGACAGGAAGACGAGTCAACTAGTTTCAATATATTAATTTCTTAAATAGAGAGGTACGTCATGACCGCCCCCCTTGACTGGCTTAACGCCCCCCATTTTCCTCTGGACCTGTCACCGCCCCCCTGGAAGGCTCCAGAGCCCACTGGGGGGCGGTACCGCCCCCGTTGGGAACCTATGTTTTAGACTGTCAGTCATAGGTGACTGACGTTGCCAAAAAACGGAGAGTGTGGTGTCGGTCATCGGTGACTGACATGCCAAAGCCATCATGCCAGGTCATCTGATCAGAGCCAAAGACACACATTCAAACAGGTAGGGAGACCTAACATAAGGCTTAACCCCTTGGGGACGAGCGACAGGTATTTGTGCCGCAAAAAAGCTTAAGAATTCCTGTTTATCCCCATCAGTAAAATTATACTGTAAAATTTGCCTTATTCAATTAGAGCATTTTCTCGATTTCATGAGACACAAATTTCCGTTTTTAAAAATCGGTGACAAAGCATTAAAAATTTCGTAAAAAGCTCCCGTCGCAAAGGGGTTAAGCATTGAATTTTCAGTCCGGAACCGAAGACAGAGTGTGAAATGGAACGCCATTCATAAAGGAAGTTGTACTCTGGAGAGTGCCATAATTGTCTTCCCTTTCCTTCTTAGTCTGTCTAGCACCGGCAATTTCCGTGCTATAGGTACCATTCCAACGCTATTTAAGATTTTTCTTTATGAAGATCACATTCTTGGTTTTTTTCTTTTTAAGTAGATCTTTCCATTTGAAATTTCCGAAGTTTTGTCACTGTAACCGTATCTGTTAACTATTAACTGTTGTTTCCTATGATTCTTGAGTGCATAATTTAAAATACAACAAAGATTTCATTCAGTTTCTGAGAATGGTATGATATCTAGGGGGTTTATATATCGGAATAGTTTTTTTTTATAATCACCCTCTATATAAATGGAACGTCAAAAGACAAACTGATAAAAATAGATTTAAAGATTGTAATTCTGAGTCATTTAAAGCTAAACATGTGCTATAAAAAACTTTTTTCACATAATTATAATTTTCGAATCCTTACGTAATTTTGCAAAATTATTCTATGGATGGCTAATCACATTTTAAGCAAAAAGTTGCAAAAATATTATCGTTATTTTCTCCCAAAACGAAAGATAATGAGTTGCTATATAAAACTGAACTTGTTAGAGATGAGGTTAAAAAAAATAATAATAGAAGAAGATTCATGCACAAAAACATCATTTTTTAATTACATTTTACCAGGATATGGAACAGTTGTTCTTTTGCCCTATTTATAGAGCAGTGTTAACAGAAGGAGATGAAAGCTTCTCCTAATTGAACGACCTGCGTGTGTCTATAGAACAATAGCTATTTCCAGTTGCACTGATAATGTGGGTGTTGGCAAGCTTGCTACTTGAAGATAACAGCAGAAGTCAAATGGAAAGGTCCATTAAGTTAGCCCCCCCACATCAGCAAAATACAATTTCATGTATACCACCGTTTTGCACCCGTTATGCACCGTTTTGCACCCAAGTATGGCGTTTTGCACCCTGAAAGCAAAATAGTCATAAGCAAAAGAAAATGGGGGGGCTAACTTAACATTAAGTTAGCCCCCCCATATCAGCAAAATATAAAATCTCGTATATCGTTCTTTTGCACTCATTTTGCACCGTTTTGCACCCAAGTATGGCGTTTTGCACCCTGAAAGCAAAATAGTTATAAGCAAAAGAAAATGGGGGGCTTACTTAACTTTAAGTTACCCCCCCCCATACCAGCAAAATACAAATCCACGTATATCATCGTTTTGCACCCGTTTTGCACCGTTTTTCACCCAAGTATGGCGTTTTGCACCCTGAAAGCAAAATAGTTATAAGCAAAAGCAAATGGGGGGGGGGGCAACTTAACATTAAGATAGGCCCCCCCATATCAGCAAAATACAAATCCACGTATATCATCGTTTAGCACCCGTTTTGTACCCAAGTATGGCATTATGCACCCTAAAAGCAAAATAGTTATAAGCAAAAGAATACAGCGGAGATAAGTATTAAGTTAGCCCCACCACCACCCAAAAATGGGCAAAATCAAGATTTGATGATATGATCGTTTTGCCCCCATTTTGCACTGTTTTGCACCCTAGTATGGCATTTTGCACCCTAAAAGCAAAATAGTTATAAGCAAAAGAATACAGCGGGGCTAAGCATTAAGTTAGCCCCACTATCACCCAAAAATGGACAAAATCAAGATTTTTTTGGAGTCTCTCTTAATACAGAAAATTAATTTGTCCAATGGTTTTTTTCCCCTAACAATAAAGAAAATTATATATCTTATTAAAATTACATTATAAAATTTATAAAAAGCATACTTGATATCAAGCTACATTTCTTATTTTATGATTAATGAAGAGATGTACACAAAACAATTTAAAATTAATAGAAAATTATCGAAACCAATGAAAAAATATTTCTGTTCGATATAAAAACACGGTTACATTCTCTATAGGGTTAATGGACATATCACACTTCAATTACGGTAAATAAAAAAAGAGAATGAGGTACTTACGTAGATTACATACATACGTACATAGATTTATCTCTTTATTTTTTCCCTAAAGGTATCTATGTAACTTTAGCACTTATTACCAAAACTAAAGTATATAGGTTCTCACTTATTTCCCAGGCTTTTGGTATAAATAAATCTAACACTTTCACATTTAATGCTCTTTTTAGGCACCTTCACAGCAAAGCTTTCTCTTACAACGCTCTTTAGTTGATGCATAGTTTACACGATCTGCCCGATTTAATTTTTTTCAGTTGTTTAAACTTTTTCAAACAGGATCTGATACACTATATTAAAAAACACAAACGTGTGTGGATCACAGACCTTCCTTGTCCACTTACCTCACTTTTGTGGGTCAAATGGACCCATGAAGAAACAAAAGTTAAACTTACATATTTTTTATTTTTAGATTTTAAAATTTATTTATTTTTTATTTCTGTCTAACACAGTGAACATAACAGTTGCCTCGTGTAACCCTATATATTTAGCAAAGAATGTTGCATATGAAAAAAATATCTTTGTCTTATTTCAAAATTATATAGTGTAATTATTGTTTTTAATTAACTTATATTGCAATCAAATTTATGAACTATTTATACACAATGTTGCTAAAAATGTAAAAACTCATTTGTGCAATTTATATAGATTTATAATTAATGACATTTTTTATTTATGAATAATAATATGTAATGTAGTTGAAAAAAAACAATATACACTCTATGGCCATTAATCACCAGACACTTGCAACTTTAAACATTTTGTCGAATATTTAAAAATATATAGTCGGATTCTTCTAGAACTTCAGGATTATAAAGATTATATCTGACCTTTTATTTATCAACATTTATTTGATGAGGAGGACAATTATGGGGTCGAGAAAAAATTCAAGAAAAATAATATTTGGGATCACAATATACATTAAAATGCATGAAATTCTCTATTGCTAAAGAATTGAAACGTGGTTACTCTGCAATATATCCTCTGATTTTTTGTAAGAATATCGCAAATATCCGCGGCAATATAGCGTTTTTTTTAATTATTATTTTTTTATTTTTTTATTTTTTATTTATTTATTTATTTTTTAAAGTTGAAAGCATTCTGGCACGTTTTTAACTTTTTTCGTGCAGGTTTTTTAACGAAATTTAATGCTGGTTTCAGAAAGACTGGTAAAATGTAATAGAACCAATACAGTGCAATTTGAATATAAATATCTTAAATATTTTATGAAATATGAGTAATTTTATGAAATAGTTTTTAACTGCGTATGCACGAAAGATAAAAGCAATCATTTTACAAAATTTAATAGTTAATGCTATGAAGTAACTCATAAAAAAATCTAGTGAAATATCACGAAAATTCAGAAAGGTATGGGTGATAGGAGCGAGCTGATTTTTAGTTCTTTCTGAAGTCAGCTAAATAATAAGGGATTTTCCATAAAATTGTCAATTGTGATTTTATTTATTTATTTAATTGTTCATTGTTTTTATTGATACTTTAGTTCTTGTTGGATAACTACCAGAACGAACCTATTCCATTCGAAAAAGTTCAAAATCGATGCACTTGATCAAAATCTTTTCATTAATAATCATTAACTTTTTCGTAAAACGCAAATAATAAAAATTGACAATTTGTGGAAAACCTCTTATCATTCAGCTGCTTTTAGAAAAAAACTAAAATCAACCCATTCCTATCGTCGATATCTTTTTTAATTATCACGATACTTGACTGGATTTTTTAAAGAGTTGCTTCATTGAGTTAACTATTAAATTATGCATAAAGATTGTTGTTATTGTTCACATATGGACACATAAAAATTATTTTATGCAACTACTCATACTTCATAAAATATATGAACATATTGTACAGTATACACATATTTGTATTCTAAAGCGATAGATCATACGTAAATTTTAGTGTACATTGTTATCCCAAATATTATTATTTTTTAAATTTTTATCGGTCCCCTAATTGTCCTCCTTATCAAAAGAAGGTTGATAAATAGGAGGTCAGACATAATCTTTATAATCCTGAAGTTTCAGAAGAATCCGACTAATAATTTTTTAAATATTCGACAAAATGTCTAAAATTGAAAGTGTCCGGTCATTAATGGCCATATAGTGTATTATTATGTATTAATTTAAGGCTTTACTGAATTATTAAATTCATACTTGTATTTAATAGTAGAAATAAAATATTTATTTGATGAAATGGTGGTTTTTGGTGCTTCAGCTTAAGGTTGTTCATAAGCCAACTTCCGTATTCTCCTTTCTTGTATTAAACCTATGGTCATAAATTTGTATTCGTATATTTGAAATATATTCTCAGGAAATCAATATTTTTATTTTTTTTCTCTGTTAATAATAGTTTTCTGAAATAATATTTGAAATACGCAAATGCATTCAACACCCATAGGTTTAAGATTAGAGAAGCATATTAGGGAACTGGCTGACTAAAGCGGTAAGGTAAGAAAATAGATGCATGATATACGTAGTTGAAATTAGTAACTTCTTTTTTCTTTGTAGTTTATATATAGGGGAGGTTGGGGAGGTATGATACACTTTTTTTTAATTTTGTTCTTTAATTTCTTTTTGTTTATTTTAATTGTTTTCTCATAAAGTGACCTTCTATTCATTTATTAAATACATAGTTATTTCTTTTAATATTCATTCAAATAATATATCCCAGTTAATTTAAATGGCTACATTTGTATCAAATCCCCCCACCACTACGGAGGATTGATACACTTCCAAGGAAGATTTTATGCATTGCTATTTAAAAAAAAAAAAAAAAAAAAAAAAAAAAAAAAAAGAAATACAGACAATTCAATTTGTGTCATAAATTTTATATGATAAATCTTGAAATACTTCAGTAAAATAAATTTAAAGAGAATTAAAATTGGCAAAAATTTTCATTTCAGAAATATTTAATACGCAATTTAAAAAAAAACCTATTAACATAGTTTTTAGAAAATAAATAATGAAAATGACCTATAAGACCACGATAAATAAGGTTATATAAATCAGTATCATCATTATCAGAACTTGTGATAAAAAAATCTACTTCTTCACTTCTGACTGCTTCACAATTTAATTTGAAAATCCCGTATTCAACATCTTGCCTTTGCTTTACAAAATTCATCCGAAATAAGTAAAGATATTTGAAAGCGTGGTTTGTGTAGCCCTGGCGTAATGGTATCGCACCTCAAGCTGCGAGAGGACAGTTCCTTATTCGATCGCCATGGAGGATAAGTGACATTTCTTCACTGTTGTTTGAATTAAATGTATGTATTCTGGCTCTGATGTTAACTTGTCCTTGTAAAGTAAAGAAAAAACAATCATAAAGATATCAGTTTGTCCTCGAAAAATCTTTTTTGCATTTCAAGCGAAAATTTTTTATACAGAGAACTATGAAAACAAACGGAAATATTTTGTGAAAAATCCGAAATATTTCCATATTTTAACGGAATTGTTTTTCCTTTAAAATACGGAGATTACCAGTACAATTTCCGTATTTGAAAGGATTTTTTTTTTTTTTTTTTTTTTTTTTTTTTTTTTTTTTTTTTTTACAGTGTACCAAATTTCTTCAAAGTTAAAGGGAAAGCAAAGTTGTTAGTTTTACACTGCTAAGTCGAGTTAATCTTAAATTCTGTCAATAAAAGGAGCCTTTACATCTCTCATAATGGCTTTTAATGTTTTAATGTCATATGTTAGAAAAATTGCTAATGCAACAATCCTCCCTATGTATCAAACCTCCCCTACCTCCTCTATATCAGAACCAAATTTTGCATATGAAATAATTGTTTTAATTATACAGTCGAACCTCGATTTAACGCACGTTGATTTAACAAATTCTCCGATTTAACGAATATTTTTTCTCTCCCGACAAAAAGGATGCTAAAATGCTCTGATTTAACGAATTTTTAGCTTTGATTTAACGAACAACAATCGCTGAAAAATTAGTTTTCGCTGATAAAATTAAAACTTTGAATTTTTTGCACATAAATACTTTGAATCTTTCAGATCCAAATCCAAGAATTACATTTTTTTTTTCTAATTTCTGGTGGATTCAAAAGACAGTCTTTTCCCTTTTTCAACTAGACACATGACAAAGATGTAGACATATGTAGAGCCAAATACCTGCGATATTGAACAGAAAGAGAATGAAAATTCTGAAAGTAGTCAAGATGATGAAGAAACGGAAATTCAATTAAAAAAGGTGACATTCCAAGAACCAATTTGCAGCTTGAACACTTTAAAAAATTAATTTTGTCTCACGAGGTTAATGCTGTTGTTCTTACGGAGTTAGAAAATATCGACAAAGAACTTTGGAAAGTCGAAACAAAGCACTATGAATTTCTTTCCAAAGTGCCAATAAGTTTGTATGTATGATGTATTAAGTTTCAAAAGCAAATAACATTAAAGAATTTAGATAATTTAAAAGTTGATCTCCTAACTTATATTTTTTAAGTTCGTAGTAAACAATCTTTTTTTTTTTAAATCTGTATATCTAAGTGTATTTTGTATTGATACTTTTATACAATACTCTTTACAAAAATTGATATTCGATTTAACGAATTGCTTCGATTTAATGAACGGATTTGTGGGTCTCAATCAATTCGTTAAATTGAGGTTCGACTGTATTTGAAAATAATTGTCGCTACTGAATTTATGGTTCTTTTAACGCACAATATTGATAAAATTGTGAAAATGCAATTGTGTAATTGTATATTAAAATTTAATTATTATATTTATGAATAAATTATCTGAAATTTCTGAAATATATTTTATAATTTGTAAATATATATAACACAGATAGAATTGTACATTACAACACAAATATTTACTTGATGAAGTATTGTTTTTTGACACTTAAGCTAATAAATGTCCGCCATGAAAGTACGATATCATAAAGTATGACTGTGCTGCATAGTAGAGCTCAGACGCATCTCTAACGCCATATAAGTTGCTAACTAAATAACATTCTAAAATTTCTCATAAAATTTGTAAAAATTTCAAATAATTAGTATTGTTACACATGTAACAATTCATTATTTATCGGATTTCTTTTTTTCCATTTAGTTAACAGGAAATTCTGATTTTAGTTTTTTTCTAGGTTTTTTTTTTCAATATTAATTTTAAAACTATTAAAAATATTTATTTAAAAAATGATGTAACTCATTTTTTTATTATATTTTCAAAAGTAAATATTTTTTCTAATTTGCCAAAAAAAACTAGTAATATTAAGTATTATTAGTAAATTAATAAAATATGACATGTTTCAATTTTCCACTTTTTATCTTTATTGATTCTTCAATTTAATAATTTAAAGATGAGACATAGTCCAGAAAAAAACTCATTTTGCAGAAAAATGCTTTTAAAGTTTTCCTAATAAAATATATAAATGCTTTCTAAAGGAATTGAAGCGTAAAAAAACTTCTTTCTCTAGCTCAAACTTCCAGTTCAATTTAACTTTTCCAATTCCAATTTCCTTTCGGGACTGTTTAAATGTCCGTAAGATATTTAAAACAATGCTTTTTCTAACATGCGGATTTACAAATTTAGATTTTTACAAATTTATCTCTCACAAATATGGGCTTTTATCGTGCTGGAGAGGCTGTTAAAAAAATATATATTATGGGCCCAGGCCGGGCCGGGAATTTGGTTTAACTTAATCTTAATTTAGCTATTTTTTTACTTATAAATATTTTGCTTGCAAGGTGCAAAACGGTGCAAAATGGACGTATATTCAGATGTATATTTAGCCCATTTTGACGCGCTAGTTGGGCTAACTAAAAACGAAGTTAATATCGCTAATTTATTTGTTTATGATTATTTTGATTTTAGGGTGCAAAATGCCATACTAGGGAGCAAAACGGAGCAAAATGGGGGCAAAGCGGTCATATTATCAAATCTTTAATTTGCCCAATTTTTGGTGGTGGTGGGGCTAACGTAATGTTTAGCCCCGCTGTATGCTTTTGCTAATAACTATTTTGCTTTTAGGGTACAAAATGCCATAGTAGGGTGCAAAACGGTGCAAAATGGGTGCAAAACGGTCATACTTTCAAATCTTGATTTTACCTATTTTTGGGTGGTGGTGGGGCTAACTTAATGCTTAACCCCGCTATATTCTTTTGCTTATAACTATTTTGTTTTAGGATGCAAAATGGGTGCAAAACGGTCATACCATCAAATCTTGATTTTGCCATTTTTGGGTGGTGGTAGGGCTAACTTAATCCTTAGCCCCGCTGTATTCTTTTGCTTATAGCTATTTTGCTTTTAGGGTGCAAAATGCCATAGTAGGGTACAAAACGGTGCAAAATGGGGACAAAATGGTCATATCATCAAATCTTTAATTTGCCCATTTTTTGGTGGTGGTGGGGCTAACTTAATGCTTAGTCACGCTGTATTCTTTTGCTTATAGCTATTTTGCTTTTAGGGTGCAAAATGTCATAGTAGGGCGCAAAACGGTTAAAAATGGGTGCAAAACGGTCATACCATCAAATCTTGATTTTGCCCAATTTTAGGTGGGGGGGGGGGGTAAGGCTAACTTAATGCTTATCCCCACTGTCTTCTTTTGCTTATAATTAGTTTGCTTTAAGGGTGTAAAATGTCATACTAGGGTGCAAAACGGTCATACATTCAAATCTTGATTTTACTTATTTTTGGGTGGTGGTGGGGCTAACTTAATGTTTATCCCCGCTGAATTCTTTTGCTTATAATTATTTTTCTTTTTGTGTGTGCAGAAATGCCATTAGGGTGCAAAAAAGTGCAAAAGGTCATACCATCAAATCTTGATTTTGCCCATTTTTGGGTGGTGGTTGGGCTAACTTAATGCTTATCCCCGCTGTATTCTTTTTCTTAAAACTATTTTGCTTTTAGGGTGCAAAATGCCATACTAGGTTGCAAAACGATGCTAAATGGGGGCAAAACGCTCATATCATCAAATCTTTAATTTGCCCAAATTTTGCAAGTGGAGGTGGGGCTAACTTAATACTTTGCCCCGCTGTATTCTTTTGCATATAAGTATTTTGCTTTTAGGTTGCAAAATGCAATAGTAGGGTGCAAAACGGTGCAAAATGCGTCATATCTTCAAATCTTGATTCTACCCATTTTTGGGTGGTGGTGGGGCTAACTTAATGCTTATCCCCGCTATATTCTTTTGCTTATAACTATTTTGCTTTTCGGGTGCAAAATACCATAGTAGGGTGCTAAACGGTGCAAAATGGGTGCAAAACGGTCATACCATCAAATATTGTTTTTGCCCATTTTTGGGTGGTGGTGGGGCAAACTTAATGCTTATCCCCGCTGTATTCTTTTACTTATAACTATTTTGCTTTTAGGGTGCAAAATACCATACTTGGGTGCAAAACGGTGCAAAACGGGTGCAAACCGGTCATACCATCAAATCTTGATTTTGCCCAATTTTAGGTGGTGGTGGGGGGGTAAGGCTAACTTAATGCTTATCCCCACTGTCTTCTTTTGCTTATAATTAGTTTGCTTTAAGTGTGCAAAATGTCATACTAGGGTGCAAAACGGTCATACACTCAAATCTTGATTTTACTTATTTTTGGGTGGTGGTGGGGCTAACTTAATGTTTATCCCCGCTGTATTCTTTTGCTTATAATTATTTTTCTTTTTGTGTGTGCAGAAATGCCATTAGGGTGCAAAAAAGTGCAAAAGGTCATACCATCAAATCTTGATTTTGCCCATTTTTGGGTGGTGGTTGGGCTAACTTAATGCTTATCCCCGCTGTATTCTTTTTCTTAAAACTATTTTGCTTTTAGAGTGCAAAATGCCATACTAGGTTGCAAAACGATGCTAAATGGGGGCAAAACGCTCATATCATCAAATTTTAATTTGCCCAAATTTTGCAAGTGGAGGTGGGGCTAACTTAATACTTTGCCCCGCTGTATTCTGTTGCATATAAGTATTTTGCTTTTAGGTTGCAAAATGCAATAGTAGGGTGCAAAACGGTGCAAAATGCATCATATCTTCAAATCTTGATTCTACCCATTTTTGGGTGGTGGTGGGGCTAACTTAATGCTTATCCCCGCTATATTCTTTTGCTTATAACTATTTTGCTTTTCGGGTGCAAAATACCATAGTAGGGTGCTAAACGGTGCAAAATGGGTGCAAAACGGTCATACCATCAAATATTGTTTTTGCCCATTTTTGGGTGGTGGTGGGGCAAACTTAATGCTTATCCCCGCTGTATTTTTTTAATTAGAACTATTTTGCTTTTAGGGTGCAAAATACCATACTTGGGTGCAAAACGGTGCAAAACGGGTGCAAACCGGTCATACCATCAAATCTTGACTCTACCCAATTTTGGGTGGTTATGGAGCTAACTTAATCCTTAGCCCCGCTGTATTCTTTTGCTCATAACTATTTTGCTTTTAAACTGCAAAACGCCATACTAGGGTGTGAAACGGTGCAAAATGGGGGCAAAATGGTCATATCATCAAATTTTTAATATGTCTCTTTTTTGGTGGTGGTGGATCTAATTTAAACCTCTAATCTAAACTTAGCCCCGCTGTATTCTTTTGCTTATAACTATTTTGCTTTTAGAGTGCAAAATGCCACAGTAGGGTGCTAAACGGTGCAATAGGGATGCAAAAAGGTCATACCATCAAATCTTGATTTAGCCCATTTTTGGATGGTGGGGCGGCTAACTTAACGCTTAGCCCCGCAATATTCTTTTGTTTATAACTATTTTGCTTTTAGGGTGCCAAATGCCATACTACGGTGTAAAACGGTTGAAAATGGGGGCAAAACGGTCATATCTTTAAATCTTGATTTTGCCCATTTTTGGATGGTGGTGGGGCTAACTTAATGCTTAGCCCCGCTGTATTTTTTTTTTTTTTTTTTGCTTATAACTATTTTGCTTTTAGGGTGCATAATGCCATACTTGGGTGCAAAACGGTGCAAAACGGGTGCTAAACGATAATATACGTGGATTTGTATTTTGCTGATAGGGTGGGGCTAACTTAATGTTAAGTTAGCCCCCCCATTTGCTTTTGCTTATAATTATTTTGCTTTCAGGGTGCAAATTGCCATACTTGGGTGCAAAAAGGTGCAAAATGTGTGCAAAAGAATGATATATGTGAATTTGTGTTTTGCTGATATGGGGGGGGGGCTAACTTAATGTTAAGTTAGCCCCCCATTTGCTTTTGTTTATAATTATTTTGCTTTCAGGGTGCAAATTGCCATACTTGGGTTCAAAAAGGTGCAAAATGTGTGCAAAAGAATGATATATGTGAATTTGTGTTTTGCTGATATGGGGGGGGGGGGCTAACTTAATGTTAAGTTAGCCCCCCATTTGCTTTTGCTTATAACTATTTTGCTTTCAGGGTGCAAAACTCCATACTTGGGTGCAAAACGGTGCAAAATGACTGCAAAAGAATGATATACGTGAATTTGTATTTTGCTGATATGGGGGGCTAACTTAATGTTAAGTTAGCCCCCCCATTTTATTTTGCTTATAATTATTTTGCTTTCAGGGTGCAAAACGCCATACTTGGGTGCAAAACGGTGCAAAACGGGTGCAAAACGGCGACATACATGAAATTATATTTTGCTGATGTGGGGGGGGGCTAACTTAATGGACCTCAAATGGAATCTATTATTTTATGGGGGTCATCCTGCTTTTAAATATTCTTTCCGTTGACATTTGTCTATTTTTATGACTATTGAATGGCAATAAAGATATTTTTAATGTCAAACTCGTCAAGAAAGACTGGTCGTTCAAATATCAAAACAACTTTGACCCGTTCCATGTTTAATAGAATATTTAGATATTTATTTTGCGTTGAAAATATTTTAATGACGTTTTCTAGGTTACTGTTATCATTATATATTCTGTTATCCGAGAAGCCCGGGTAATAAAACAAAGGTAAAAACCTAACAGGCTTTTTATATTTAATATGTATCTTTTAAATTTTCCAATAAGAATACAAATAATCATTTTTACAAAAAGGTAGTAGTTATGTATTCAAATAAAATTTGACTAATATTAAAACTTTTTAAATTGCTTAAAAGGCGTACACCCAACAGGTTGAAAAATTTGTCCAAGCCGGAATTCGAAGCCGGGTTATCGGTACATCGCACCGATGTACCGATATTACCATGAACGGCTTGGACCGATACTCACAAAGAAGGTCTCATACAGGGATACTCCAAAAAATCTGAAAAAAATTACAAAATTTTCTTCTCATGGGGATATATATGATTATAAAAAAAGTTCAGCGTAACCTCGGTAGATCATCCATAAAAAAAAAAATGAGGAAAATTTTGGTATTTGGTGACTTTTCATCAGTTAGCGATGGAATGCAACTTAAAAAAAATACTTTTTTATGCAAATACACTTTGAAAAAAATAATAAAGTTTCATATTGAACTTATTTAAATAAATTTCATTTGAATAACTTTAGTTTTTAGAATTTTATTTTTTTTAACTATAATTTTCTCATATCGATATTCATATGTATTGATATTGAAATTTAACCATCAAAAATTACGATTTAAAAAGAAATTCAAAATTAAATTAATTAAAACTGTTACAAGTTCAAAATTAAGTCCAATAGAATATTATCGATTCAATTATTTTGCTATGGGAACGACTTTGGCTTTCATTTATGAACACTTTTAAATGTATTAAAAAAAAACTGTGTGATTTTTTTTATACATGCAAATATTTTTCAGTGATAAATTAAATAATTTCAGAAACACGTAATATATATACAGTCGAGTCTCTCTATAACGAAACTCCATACATCGAATTTCTCTATATAACGAATTTTTAGTAAGAACGGTCCCCTTTTCGCATGATTACATTAAAAACATTCTCTATATAGCGAAATATCTATCTCTATATAACGAATTTTTTTATAAATTGTTCTTAATATGTTTAGTTTTAAAAAAGGTTCGAAATCATATGGAATCAATTTTCCATCACTTATTTTTGATTTATCGTTCAGTACTGAGTTTTTTTTTTTTTTTTTTTTTTTTTTTAATAAATATTACTTCTCTCCTTGTTCTTTAAATCCAACGAGTACATCCCACCTCCCACACACCTTTCAACATCCTTCTCAAAACAGTCAATTGGATTGTTACACATATAAGAAAGGAATCAATGAGAGGCACATGAGAGAGGCCTTCAAATGGAGGAAAATGTAAACTACAATTTTTCATTCCTTGCTAAAATTTAAGCCTTTTTTTTTTTTTTTTTTTTTTTTTTTTGAGAGCGTAACAATTTTAAAATCAAAACAACAAAAAATTACTGATTTCTTCCTCTGAAATTATTGCAAGTCTTCCTTATTTGATTTTCATTAAGCTGTATGTTTGTATAATGTCTGTTCTCTTTTTTGAAACTGCTTAAATAATTAAGAAATAAAATGCTTAAATAATTAAGAAATAAAATGCTTAAATAATTAAAAAATAAATGTCTGTTCTCTTTTTTGTAACTGCTTAAATAATTAAGAAATAAAATGTTAGGTTAATAAATATTTTTAAACATTTCAAATTCTAAATTAAAAAGATCAAAAATAATATTTGTTCAAAATTTACACATTAAATACGATTTTTAATATCATTCTCTATACATCGAATTTCTCTGTATAACGAATTTTTTACTGGAACGATGGATTTCGTTATATAGAGACTCGACTGTATATATATGTAATGCAATATATATTAAACTCTCTCATTTTAAGTTTAAATTTATTAAATACCATTTATACGCATTCTAAAAATACATTAACAAACAATTTTGTGTTACATTAAATCGTTTGCTTTTGCAGAGGAAAAGTACTGCTCGCTAAATTGCGTGACGCTTTCGCCTTTTCACGCCAAATATTAGGAAATAGTCACGCCAAATACAGTCGAGTCTCTCTATAACGAAACTCCATCCAACGAATTTCTCTATTTAACTAATTTTTTATAGGAACGGTTAATTTTTTTCATGATTACATTAAAAAGAATCTTCATATAGCGAAATATATATCTCTATATAACGAATTTTTTTATAAATTGTTCTTAATATGTTTAGTTTAAAAAAAGGTTCGAAATCATATGAGTAGTAGGAAAATAAGAGTTTAAGGACAGCAGGCGGCACTGCGGCACCGTGCCGCCTGCTGTGCCGCCTGCGGTGCCTCCGGCTGTCCCTGCTCAGTCGCTGGGATGAAGGGACCGTCCCTGCTCCCACCGTGCATCCCCCTCCCCGAACGCCCCTAGTGGAAAAAAGGAACATTCTATTATAACAGGATAGGTGAACAACCTTCCCTAATTAAAAATATTATCAATCACATCTCAACTCGGAATCATACTATATGATGAAGATTAAATTTATATTTGAATTTTGAACAACCATAATTTTAATCAGTATTATTAATTAAGCGAAACACTGTAAAAATCTCAGTTTTTAACCATTTTATTTAGATTTCTTCAACTACAAGATGAGATTATCAATTTAACTCAAGAAAGTTAAACATATATTTGAATTTTGGTTGATAGACATCTTAATGAGTAGTATTAATTAAGTAAAAACAATGGAAAATATCAAGTTTTATAGAAAAAGACTGATTTCTTACGATTTTTATCAACTTAAGAGAGAAAACTTAAACGTACATTTCAGTTTTTCAACAGCTATAACCTTAATAACCATTCATAATTAAGTAAAAAACAATGGAAAATATCGATTTTTATAGAAAAAGACTGATTTCTTACGATTTTTATCAACTACAAGATCAATGTATCGACTTAAAACTTAAAACTTAAACATACATCCTAGTTTTTCATCAACTATAACCATAATGAGTATTGATAATTAACTAAAAAACAATGGAAAATATCAAGTTTTATAGAAAAAGACTGATTTCTTACGATTTTTATCAACTACAAAATCAATGTATCGACTTAAAACTTAAAACTTAAACATACATCCTAGTTTTTCAACATCTATAATCTTAATGAGTATCGTTAATTAAGTAAAAAACAATAGAAAATATCAAGTTTTATAGAAAAAGACTGATTTCTTACTATTTTTATCAACTTAAGAGAGAAAACTTAAACGTACATTTCAGTTTTTCAACATCTATAATCTTAATGAGTATCGTTAATTAAGTAAAAAACAATAGAAAATATCAAGTTTTATAGAAAAAGACTGATTTCTTACATTTTTTTCAACTCAAACTTCAGAATATCAATTTGAGATAAAGAAATTTAAACGTGCATTTCAGTTTTTAAGTGACTATCACTTTAATATCGTCTTAATGAGTTTTGTTAATTAAGCAAAACAACGGAAAATACCGATTTTTAAAGAAAGAAAACCAATTTCATCATACTTTTATACACCAACTAAGTAGAAGGAATAATAAACGAATTATTTAAAGAAATATTCAACACATACGCACATTTGAACCTACGAAGCATTCTTCATTACGTCATATCCAAACTAAAACTTTTTTCTACAACCCCTCCACCCATGTACTCCAAGTAAGGGAAACACACAATAGAGTTCTGACGTCACAACTTACAAAGGTATACAAAAAAAAAAAAAATGTTTACGTTCAAGTAAAAGTATCGCATAGAGAGAAAAAAGAAGACATTTAAACTATTTATCCATTCTAGTTTTATAACAGTTACCACAACATCATCAAATTAAAATTTGAAGACATAATGAGTGTAATTAATTAAGCAAAATAATAGAAATATTAGTTTTTCAGTGAGGAAAAGACGAATTTAAACAAATTTTATTAGTTTTACACTAGTTTAATAATAATTTTAAGAGGAAAAAGACGAATTTAATAATTTTTTTTTAGTTTTACACTATTTTTTCTCATCTCCAACACGGCTATATGAATTTAACAGAAGAATTAAACGTGTATTTTAGTTTTTAACAACCGAAAAGTAATAAGTATCATTAATTAAACGAAAATAAATATCGAGTTTCAAGAAAAGACAATTTTTTACACAAATTTTCAACTTTGAAATACATTTGTTTACATATGTTATTACAATATATTTCCAAACTAACTATTTTTAAAAGTTTGAATGTAATTATAAAATGTTCATATTTTATATTTTTCACGTCTTGACTACATTCGACATCTTTCAACAAATAGTATAATAAAAAATTTTGTTCTTTTTAATAGCAAATACAATGGTTTTGCCATTGTATTTGCTATTAAAAAGAACAAAATTTTTGATACTTTTTTCATAACTTTTTTTGAAATTTTTGCAACTTTTTTGCAATTTTTTTTTACATTTTTTTAACTAAATTTTTTCATTTTTTTAACTTTGTGATTTTTTATTTTTTACTTTTGTAAAAACTCATTTTGAAAAAAAAAATTTTTGTGAAAAATGTTTTTGAAAAAAATTTTTTTTGTAAAAGTATTTTTGAAGTTTTGGTTTTTGTAAAAAAAAAAATTTTTGTTGTAATTTTTTTTTTTCAAAAACTTTGTTGTGAGTTTTTCATTTTGTGATTTTTTTGTTTTACATTTGTGTTTTTTCTTTTCACTTTTGTAATTTTTTTATATTGTAAATATTTTTTGTTGGTATTTCTAGAAAACAGTGAAATTATTTTGTAAACTTGCATATTTTTTCATACATCTGCTTATTTTTGTATGTTCTTATGCATTTTTTAAGTTGTGAGAGTGTTGTTTCACTTAAAATGTTATGTGTATGTATGTGTGTGTAACCTATTTTATTAATGTAATAGATTTTAAAAAATGAACACAACGATATATGCATATAAAAGAATATTTATTGTGAGCATTTAAAGAATACATTGCAAAATAATATCTATACATTCATGCTGGTTAGAAGAATCACGGGTAACAAAATTACTTTTCAGCAGTGTGTATGTCTTCCAAATTTTAAGTTTGAGATATTGTGGTAAGTGTTATGAAAATATGATGGATATATAGTCTAAATATCTCCCTTTATGTCTAAATTCTTCAAACGTCTGAATAATTTTTGAATATCTTCACTAAGTTTACATATAACTGACGATGCTTTATATGATGATGTGTGCATTTTTGATTCACGTCTTCTTGAAAACAGCATTTGTAATCTTCCCAAGTGTAAGGTTTTTCACCTGTATGGATTTTTGTATGTTCTGTTAAATTCCATTTACTTAAGAAGTGTTTGTAGCAAATAGAACACATCTGTAATAGAAATAAATGCAAACAATTAGGATTCTTTTCAACAATATAGGTAAAAAGGCATTTGTTAAAGTGTAGGTAGTAAGACAATCATTTTATATTTACTCTAATTACGATTCATATACGAATTCTAGTATTTTTCATATAAGTACTTACATATGTATTATTCATTAACGCTATATGTGCTGGGGATGAATCATTCAGATCATTAATTTCTGAAGTTTGCTGCTGTTTTGGTTCACCTTATTGAAAAATCTGTATAATGCAAGAAATATATATTTAATAAAGGTTTTAATGTATAAATAATCGCTTATTTATTTATTTTTATTAAATACACGTATATTGCAATCAAATTTCTTCTACGTTTAATATAAATTAATTTTTTTCATTTATTCTAATGATAGAAATTCCTCTGAGGCGTACATATCTGATAATTTTTAGAAAAAGTATGAAACAAAAATCTTTGTATGATGATAAGCATTGTGGTAAAATTCACATAGTTTGGTTTCGAAAATAGGTTTTTTGAAATATGAACTGTTAAAAATTAAAGATTGTATTAATACATACTATGTATAATCAAAAACTATAAACATTTTATTAATATTTTAAACAACTAGATGGATGATAATTCGGATGTGTAAGATGGAACATATAATTTGATTAATACTATGGAAGGTCTAACTCAATATAAACCATGTATACTATGTACCATTGAAACTATAAAGATAGTATTTATATTTTAAGCAACTTGATGAATGTTAATTCAGAAAGCGCTGAAATGTAGGACAAAACATAATTTGATTAATAATATGAAAGGACTAACTCAAGACTATGTTTATTTATTTATTTATTTATTTATTTATTTATTACTGCTATTTATACAATACACTGTTAATAATATACATTCCTATCAATCAACACTTAAAAGAATACATATTTACATGATGTAAAATCAATTTCTAGATAAGGTGCCATACTTTGAAATATTCAGTTCTAAACATTCAATTTTTCGAAGTCTCCAATCTGATCTTTGACTGTTAAATTCTTCAAATGATTGGTTAATTTTTGAATATCCATCATTGTAACTAAGCAACCTTCTTCATTTTTCTCAGGATGAAAAGTTAGAGTTTCAAACACTTCGAAAGCTGGTATTTCATGTTTTATTCTTTTAAAGTCTACAGTGGGTAAAGGCATTTCACTGTTAACAGGAACAAGACGTTTTTTAGTATGGTGTGTACGTAAATGTTGATTTAAATTTAATTTATTATTAAATTTATGTTTACACTGATCACATGTATGCTGTAGGTTTTGATGCACTTTCAAATGACGGTTTAGTCTATTTTCATTTGAAAATGTTTCCTTGCATTCATTACAATTGAATTGAGGTCGATTGTGAATATGCATATGCTGATTTAATCTATAACGATAGCTGAAGATCTTCTCACACTTTTCACACTTAAACAGTGTACGATGTTGGATTTGATGAATTTTTAAATGGTGATTCAACTTATTTTTACTTGAAAATGATTTCCCACATTCATAACAATGTAATTGCGGTCTATTGTGAATATGCGTATGCTGATTTAATCTATAACGATAGTTGAAGGATTTCACACACTTTTCATGCTTAAACAGTGGAGGATGTTGAACTTGATGAATTTTTGAATGGTGATTCAACTTATTTTCACTTGAAAATGATTTCCCACATTCATAACAATGTAATTGCGGTCTATTGTGAATATGCGTATGTTGATTTAATCTATAACGATAGTTGAAGGATTTCTCACACTTTTCATGCTTAAACAATTTTCTGTTTGGATGTGTTTTCATATGAGTTATTAGAGCACATTTCCTAGTAAAAGATAATTTGCAAATTTCACATATAACAGGTGATAGAGTATCATACATCATCATATGCTTTTTTAATTCACACTTTCTTGAAAACAGTTTTTCGCAGTCCTCACAAGTAAATGGTTTTTCATTGGCATGGATCTGTATATGTTCTTTTAAATTCCATTTAGATGAAAAGTTTTTATCACAAAAAGAGCAATTCTGTAAGGGAAATTAATGTAAACAGTTAGATATCACTCTAATATTACAAATAAAAATACTTCTTATTGAATATAGGACAAAATATTTTAATGTAAATTTAACCTAATTATACATAGTGTATGAATTCTAGTATTTAACATATAAGTAACTTACATATGTATTATTCTTTAACTTTGTATGTGCTAAGGTCGAATCAGTCGGATCATACATTTCGGAAATTTGGTGCTGTTTTGCTTCATCTTGCTGAAACATCTGTGTAATAAAAGAAGTATATTTATATACTTAATAAATGCTTATTATATAAAAAATCTTTTTTTTTTAAATTTCGTTAAATTTATTTTTATTGATACATATATATTGTAATGATATAATAAAACTTACCTTATTCGTTAACGAAGAAAACGGTTTTCACTTGCATTAAAATCTGGAAATTAGTCAGAGTCGTGCACCTACCAACTTCCCTCTCAAGTCTAACAGTGGGAATGCAAAATGCTGCGCTGCTTTTCGAAAATTCATATTGCTTTTAATCGTTTATGTCATGTGACAATTTGCGCATGCGTACAAATAAGTTTTATAATAAATTGCTAATTTGATTAATAATACGAACAGAATAAGTAGAAGCAGTCATGTATACTATCTAAACACTAAGCAGTATTTATATTTTAAATAACTTGATGTTTGATAATATGGAAATTTCAAAAAGGTGAGGTGAAATATGCCAATTTGATTAAAAATGTGAATCGAATAACTCAGAGAAGTTTTCACATGACAAGTTTCTGAAACAGTAAGATGTGACTTTTTTCAGTTTCTGGAATAAAGAAAAAAAAAAAAAAAAAAAAAAAAAAAAAAAAAAAATTGCATACTATTTGTTGAAAGATGTCGAATGTAGTCAAGACGTGAAAAATATAAAATATGAACATTTTATAATTACATTCAAACTTTTAAAAATAGTTAGTTTGGAAATATATTGTAATAACATATGTAAACAAATGTATTTCAAAGTTGAA
The DNA here is from genome assembly GCA_964019185.1 of Maratus speculifer. NCBI lineage: Eukaryota > Metazoa > Arthropoda > Arachnida > Araneae > Salticidae > Maratus > Maratus speculifer. The sequence goes on from OZ025296.1 coordinate 27,321,289, forward strand.
AATTTGTGTAAAAAATTGTCTTTTCTTGAAACTCGATATTTATTTTCGTTTAATTAATGATACTTATTACTTTTCGGTTGTTAAAAACTAAAATACACGTTTAATTCTTCTGTTAAATTCATATAGCCGTGTTGGAGATGAGAAAAAATAGTGTAAAACTAAAAAAAATTTATTAAATTCGTCTTTTTCCTCTTAAAATTATTATTAAACTAGTGTAAAACTAATAAAATTTGTTTAAATTCGTCTTTTCCTCACTGAAAAACTAATATTTCTATTATTTTGCTTAATTAATTACACTCATTATGTCTTCAAATTTTAATTTGATGATGTTGTGGTAACTGTTATAAAACTAGAATGGATAAATAGTTTAAATGTCTTCTTTTTTCTCTCTATGCGATACTTTTACTTGAACGTAAACATTTTTTTTTTTTTTGTATACCTTTGTAAGTTGTGACGTCAGAACTCTATTGTGTGTTTCCCTTACTTGGAGTACATGGGTGGAGGGGTTGTAGAAAAAAGTTTTAGTTTGGATATGACGTAATGAAGAATGCTTCGTAGGTTCAAATGTGCGTATGTGTTGAATATTTCTTTAAATAATTCGTTTATTATTCGTTCTACTTAGTTGGTGTATAAAAGTATGATGAAATTGGTTTTCTTTCTTTAAAAATCGGTATTTTCCGTTGTTTTGCTTAATTAACAAAACTCATTAAGACGATATTAAAGTGATAGTCACTTAAAAACTGAAATGCACGTTTAAATTTCTTTATCTCAAATTGATATTCTGAAGTTTGAGTTGAAAAAAATGTAAGAAATCAGTCTTTTTCTATAAAACTTGATATTTTCTATTGTTTTTTACTTAATTAACGATACTCATTAAGATTATAGATGTTGAAAAACTGAAATGTACGTTTAAGTTTTCTCTCTTAAGTTGATAAAAATAGTAAGAAATCAGTCTTTTTCTATAAAACTTGATATTTTCTATTGTTTTTTACTTAATTAACGATACTCATTAAGATTATAGATGTTGAAAAACTAGGATGTATGTTTAAGTTTTAAGTTTTAAGTCGATACATTGATTTTGTAGTTGATAAAAATCGTAAGAAATCAGTCTTTTTCTATAAAACTTGATATTTTCCATTGTTTTTTAGTTAATTATCAATACTCATTATGGTTATAGTTGATGAAAAACTAGGATGTATGTTTAAGTTTTAAGTTTTAAGTCGATACATTGATCTTGTAGTTGATAAAAATCGTAAGAAATCAGTCTTTTTCTATAAAAATCGATATTTTCCATTGTTTTTTACTTAATTATGAATGGTTATTAAGGTTATAGCTGTTGAAAAACTGAAATGTACGTTTAAGTTTTCTCTCTTAAGTTGATAAAAATCGTAAGAAATCAGTCTTTTTCTATAAAACTTGATATTTTCCATTGTTTTTACTTAATTAATACTACTCATTAAGATGTCTATCAACCAAAATTCAAATATATGTTTAACTTTCTTGAGTTAAATTGATAATCTCATCTTGTAGTTGAAGAAATCTAAATAAAATGGTTAAAAACTGAGATTTTTACAGTGTTTCGCTTAATTAATAATACTGATTAAAATTATGGTTGTTCAAAATTCAAATATAAATTTAATCTTCATCATATAGTATGATTCCGAGTTGAGATGTGATTGATAATATTTTTAATTAGGGAAGGTTGTTCACCTATCCTGTTATAATAGAATGTTCCTTTTTTCCACTAGGGGCGTTCGGGGAGGGGGATGCACGGTGGGAGCAGGGACGGTCCCTTCATCCCAGCGACTGAGCAGGGACAGCCGGAGGCACCGCAGGTGGCACAGCAGGCGGCACGGTGCCGCAGTGCCGCCTGCTGTCCTTAAACTCTTATTTTCCTACTACTCATATGATTTCGAACCTTTTTTTAAACTAAACATATTAAGAACAATTTATAAAAAAATTCGTTATATAGAGATATATATTTCGCTATATGAAGATTCTTTTTAATGTAATCATGAAAAAAATTAACCGTTCCTATAAAAAATTAGTTAAATAGAGAAATTCGTTGGATGGAGTTTCGTTATAGAGAGACTCGACTGTATTTGGCGTGACTATTTCCTAATATTTGGCGTGAAAAGGCGAAAGCGTCACGCAATTTAGCGAGCAGTACTTTTCCTCTGCAAAAGCAAACGATTTAATGTAACACAAAATTGTTTGTTAATGTATTTTTAGAATGCGTATAAATGGTATTTAATAAATTTAAACTTAAAATGAGAGAGTTTAATATATATTGCATTACATATATATACAGTCGAGTCTCTATATAACGAAATCCATCGTTCCAGTAAAAAATTCGTTATACAGAGAAATTCGATGTATAGAGAATGATATTAAAAATCGTATTTAATGTGTAAATTTTGAACAAATATTATTTTTGATCTTTTTAATTTAGAATTTGAAATGTTTAAAAATATTTATTAACCTAACATTTTATTTCTTAATTATTTAAGCAGTTACAAAAAAGAGAACAGACATTTATTTTTTAATTATTTAAGCATTTTATTTCTTAATTATTTAAGCATTTTATTTCTTAATTATTTAAGCAGTTTCAAAAAAGAGAACAGACATTATACAAACATACAGCTTAATGAAAATCAAATAAGGAAGACTTGCAATAATTTCAGAGGAAGAAATCAGTAATTTTTTGTTGTTTTGATTTTAAAATTGTTACCCTCTCAAAAAAAAAAAAAAAAAAAAAAAAAAGGCTTAAATTTTAGCAAGGTTCGAAAAAGGTTCGTCAAGGTTAAAAAAGGTTCGAAATCATATGGAATCAATTTTCCATCACTTATTTTTGATTTATCGTTCAGTACTGAGTTTTTTTTTTTTTTTTTTTTTTTTTTAATAAATATTACTTCTCTCCTTGTTCTTTAAATCCAATGAGTACATCCCACCTCCCACACACCTTTCAACATCCTTCTCAAAACAGAGTCAATTGGATTGTTACACATATAAGAGAGGAATCAATGAGAGGCACATGAGAGAGGCCTTCAAATGGAGGAAAATGTAAACTACAATTTTTCATTCCTTGCTAAAATTTAAGCCTTTTTTTTTTTTTTTTTTTTTTTTTTTTTTTTTTTTTTTTTTTTTTGAGAGCGTAACAATTTTAAAATCAAAACAACAAAAAATTACTGATTTCTTCCTCTGAAATTATTGCAAGTCTTCCTTATTTGATTTTCATTAAGCTGTATGTTTGTATAATGTCTGTTCTCTTTTTTGAAACTGCTTAAATAATTAAGAAATAAAATGCTTAAATAATTAAGAAATAAAATGCTTAAATAATTAAAAAATAAATGTCTGCTCTCTTTTTTGTAACTGCTTAAATAATTAAGAAATAAAATGTTAGGTTAATAAATATTTTTAAACATTTCAAATTCTAAATTAAAAAGATCAAAAATAATATTTGTTCAAAATTTACACATTAAATACGATTTTTAACATCATTCTCTATACATCGAATTTCTCTGTATAACGAATTTTTTACTGGAACGATGGATTTCGTTATATAGAGACTCGACTGTATATATATGTAATGCAATATATATTAAACTCTCTCATTTTAAGTTTAAATTTATTAAATACCATTTACGCGCATTCTAAAAATACATTAACAAACAATTTTGTGTTACATTAAATCGTTTGCTTTTGCAGAGGAAAAGTACTGCTCGCTAAATTGCGTGACGCTTTCGCCTTTTCATGCCAAATATTAGGAAATAGTCACGCCAAATACAGTCGAGTCTCTCTATAACGAAACTCCATCCAACGAATTTCTCTATTTAACTAATTTTTTATAGGAACGGTTAATTTTTTTCATGATTACATTAAAAAGAATCTCCATATAGCGAAATATATATCTCCATTTAACGAATTTTTTCGAAAATGTTCTATTATAAATTCAGAAAACACTTCAAATTATTTGTAGAATTTTTTTTTTTGTTGTTGTTGATTTCTGGTTTATATTTCATAGCTACATTCCTCTACCTCAGGGGTGCACAACCTTTGGCCCGCGGGCCACAATTATACCACTATTTTTATGCAGAATAATTTTTCTTATAGGAATGATAGAAACTTTGCTATTAAAGAGAAGAAACTATAGACTTTTCAAATATTCTGGTGTCAACCGATTTTCTGGTAAAAAGGTTGTGCATCCCTGCTCTACCTTATTCCTCATGTCCTAAAAAAGGCATTCAACTCCCTCCCCCCCCCCCCCAAGAAAAACTTCTTTTTGCATGGTGTTACACTTCACTCTGTTTTAGCCAAGATGAGCATGCGTTCTTGGAAAAGATTGAAACATTTGCTTGCTAGTGCGGCGATTTGCAACTATCAGAAAGCATCTTAAAAGATATAAATATAGTTTAAAAAAACTAAAAAACACGCTTTTTAAGTGTATCAAACTAAAAAGTGAAAAATAATTCGTACTGTAAGCTGAAAACGAAAATAGATGAAAAATACTATATTACTATAAAATCATTGTTATTATAGAAATCAATTAATAAGCAATAAATAAAATTATCGTAGAAAAAAAGCGTAAGGTGCTCCATCTACCATGCTCCATCTATCAGTTCTTAAGAAGCACCCCACGCTTTTTTTCCACGATAATTTTATTTATTGCTTATTAATTGATTTCTATAATAACAATGATTTTATAGTAATATAGTATTTTTCAGCTTATAGTACGAATTATTTTTCACTTTTTAGTTTGATATACTTAAAAAGCGTGTTTTTGGTTTTTTTAAACTATATTTATTTTTCACTTTTTAGTTTGATTACTTTAAAAGCGTGGTTTTTAGTTTTTTTAAACTATATTTATATTTAATACAAAAACGAAATTAATCGGTTGGATAGTTTCAGAGTAATTGGTGAACATACATAGAAAAAAAATACATACGCGTCGAATTGATAACTTCCTCTTCCTTTTCTGAAGCCGGTTAAAAATAAAAATTGTAATACGGAATTTTTTTTTTTTTTTTAATTTTACATAGATGTAAATGTCAGGAGTGGGGTTTGAACCCACAATCCCTTTCGAAAAACAGAGCTTCAATCCGGCGCCTTAGACCGTTCGGCCATGCTGTCTATACTCCATTCAGTAAATGTATTCAACACTTTTAATTAGCGAAAAATCACAAATTTTTTTTAGTTTTTGCCTAATTACTGAAAAAGTACTGAACCAATTTCGATGAAACTGAAGTGGTACCAATTCGAGAGCATCGTCTTTCATTTAACACTAAAACCAAGTTAATCGGTGGCATGGTTTTGGAGTAATCGGTGAACATACATAAAATAAGGAGAGTTACAAACTCACAAACTCACAAACATACAGGTGAATTTAATAAAAGCATGGTAAAAACTATTCCATTATTGTCTTTAAAATGGTGTTTGTTTCTTGGTTTGGATAGTGAGGCAGGAATAAGGGAGAATTTCAGAAAAGGCCGTTTTTCAGCAGATTTTCATCTACCTAAATTAACTCTCATTACTTTTAGAGTTTAGAGAGAGTGTTTGTTGTTTGTGGCGACTCGGGGCATTTTTGTTGTGAGAGATCATTTGAATGAAGAATTATTACTAAATATCATCTTTGCTGGTGTTATCTTCTACTGCATTTGCATAAAATCGTTTCTAGTTTAAACACAATTATCTCTGATAAAGTAATAATTTTGAAAATAATCAATAAGACACTGGGAAAAAAAAAAAATGGCGAAGATGTTTGAGATTCTGAAAAAAAATTCCATTAAATATTTCAAAAACTTAATTAAACACCTCAAAAACAATTCTGTTTAAAAATGTAAACATTAAATGAAAAAATTTTACCATTCTCTATTCAACGAATTTTTCTATATAACGAATTTTTTATCTGGACGATGGATTTCGTTACATAGAGACTCGACTGTATTTTATTTTTTAACAGATTTTCTACTGCAATACCGCCTCTAAATCTGACTGATCTTTTATTACATATATGAGTATTTTGATTACTATTTAAAAAAAAAAATATTCTGAGTGCGCTCAATATGGAGACCTTTCCTCATCAGTCTGGCATTTCTCACTATCATAATGTTGGCAAAGCTGGAATCGCAGCACCAGATGGGATGGAATATCTTTCGGTGAATCACCGATTCTGGGACAAACAAGAAACTGAAGTGAATCGAGCATCGATGATGTCGGATAAATCTGCATAATTTTTAGAAATTTTCCTGTAGAAATTTTCAACAGAAAAAATTCCAATAATTATATAGATATACTAAAATCTTGACATTTATTAAAAGCGATACTTTCGTATTAGCCTCGTGCCCGGAATGAACAGTCGAAGAAATCGCCGAAGATCCCTAGTCTTTCCTTTTCTTATAATTTCCGTGTTTTAAGAGTGATTTATTCACATGTTTTAATTTTTCATTTTTATTTACGCTTTATTACTTTATATTTAAATTGATACATTTTTTAAAATTTCATTTATTGAATATAAATCGGTAACAAATGCTGGAATATTTCATTTATATTATTATCTCTTGTAATTGTCTGTCTGCAAGGGACAGAGATAGATTTTTAAAAAATGCTTGAGAATATTTCAAAAACTATACAAATTGCGTAAATTGCGACACAATTGTCAAGCAAATTATAATATAGTTTTCAAAGAAACTGCATCACTGTAAACGTGTTTCTGTCGCAGTAATTTTTGCTGCTGCTGTCTTGAAATCTAGAGTTCTTGGAACCTAAAGTTCTAGGAATCCCAGTTTCCTAGAAAAAAATAGTATATTTATTTATTTATTTATTTATTTATTTATTTACAGTGATTGGTTCCAAATGCCTAAATGTATAATCCACACGTCTTATGAATAATCCAAAATGAATTAATAACCCACACTCCTTGTAGTTAATTTGATTTCCAAACGGCCAGCGGCAAATTAATATTATTAATAGTTTTTTTTTATAGTTATGAGGGACGAGTCAACTTTCATACTTATTTGGAGTCTTGTATTTTGAAATTATTAACTATCTTCGTTTTACAGCTGATATTCAAATATTAGAATAATTGAGAAAAAGTAATAAGAAAAAATTAATTTTCATTTAATTAATTTTTATACTAAGTGAATGAAATGAAATTTCTTATAAATTATCCTCTTCAGTCCTGGAGTACCCATTTGAATACATTAAAGCAAAAGGCAAAATTACCCCCAAAAATTTATAATAAATACATAAATTTCTGCTATCGCTATTTAGATACATCACAGTGTCCTATATTACCATTAGAAGTGCTACACGATTAAAGAAGGAGAAACCATGTGACTTTGAAAATGAGACATTTACAAAATGAATGACATAAGCAATTTACCAATGACTTCATGTCAAAGTACGTGAATAATACAAATTTGTGAGTGAATTTAAAAAAATTATCGCATTTTTTATAAATTATACTGTCTAAAGATGATTTAGTGTTGTTTATATAAATATTGTTCATATGTGCATGGATGTTGAAAACATCTGTAAATATGTTGTACCCATTTGGGTACAATGGGTCTTTACTATACATTTCCAGCTAAAGAAACTAGTTTTCTGCGTAACTATTGTGTACACTTGGTTATTAACAATTTTTTAAAAATGAATCAATTATATGATTTAGTCTTACAAAACAATTTAAAAGGACTTTTTTCAATTTTTAAAATATTATGAAGTAATATACTGAATTTACAGCTAAAGTATATCATACTTTTTAGAAACTTAAAAAATTTCTAACACGTTTGAAATGTTGTACCGTATTTAGTGTTCTACAAGCGTTAGTGAAAAAAAATCTTCCCTCATACCATGAGTGACAAATGCAATGCCTGAGATAGGTTCTTCCTTTTGCGATCAAATTTACACTTTGATGATTCTCTAATACATTTTTCTGATACCGACTATCGCCTATGGAGAGTACGTACTTTACTAAATGTAGTCAGAAATGCCTGTCTTAAAATTCCTGGGACAAAATTTAACTCAATTGATGTGCAAAAAATCCTGTTTGGGAGGAAATGTGGCTTCCGTCAATATCTTCCTTTGAAGCCCAACCCCTGGAATACAAAATTTTTGTTCTTGCTTCAAGTGATGGTGTAGTTCTGGATTTTCTCTTGTACACAGGAAAAAATCCCGTTCTTGTAGAAGATATTAAAGACTTAGTGCTTGGTGGAGAAATTATCATAAAAAAATAATAACTGAGAGTGTACCCGTAAATGAAAGTAGAGTTATATTCATTGGTAGATATTTCACTTTAGTGAAAATACCTGAATATCTTCTTTCAAAAGGAATTCTCTGAATTGGGACAGACATAACTAATAGAATAGGTGATGTTGCAAACAAAATGCATGCTGTGAAAGACAATGCAATGAAACGTGGTGACTGGACTAAGTTTACTAGATCAGATAATAAAATTATGGTGTTGAAATTGAAGGCCAAGAAATATGTGCATATGATGGTCACCACATGTGGAAATGAGTCCAGTGATACATGTGACCTCTAGTGTAACGATAAAAAAGCCAAGGTTCCTGTAACCAGACCAGCTATAATAAAAATGTATAAAGCACATATGGATCAATTTTGTCACATCAATGTAAACGATAGGTTCATTGATGGGAACACGTAATAGTAGTAACTTTTCTCACTTTCTCGACTTAGTTACGGTAAATAGTTGGGTTCCGTATGTAAGAGATTATAGATCCTCCAATATTCTGAAAAGAGATCAAATGAGTTTACTCGAATTTTGTCTTTACATTATTGAAGTCCTTATAAAATGTGAAAAGGAAAAGTCCACTGTTGGAAGACCACAAAAATCAGAGTAATCATCCAATGAATCTACATCTTCTAAAAAAAGGAGAACAACCAATGTCTACTCCCAAAAATGAGGTTTGCTATGACGGATTTGGACATTGGCGAGAATCTGTTTCTATGTTACATCAATCTTGATGGCACATGGAAGGATGCAAAGGAAAATCAAGTGTGAAATGTAATTTATTTCATTTTCTTCAGAATAATAACTATTTCAAAAAATTCTAAGATAAATGATATATATTATTAGAAGATTATCATTACAAGGTATGTATAATATTACTAGCTATGTATAGTATATGTATATTATACAGGGTTCGTACACATCAGGGGGATTCCTGGGATTTTAGGCTGTTTTGTACCAGAAAATTCGAAAAGTACTGATTAGTATATCTAAAAATTTAATTTTTCCCATTAAATAAGGCAAATATTACTTTACAGACATTCTGGTAAAAGATCCTTAAAGCGTACGAACCCTGTTAAATGAAGGATAATAGCAAGGTATGTATTACAGTTATTACTAGATTATTTTCTCTTTATATAATATTTTGGCCCAATATATAATTTTAGGTAAAAAATCATTTAAGTTGATTAAATTGATATATTTTTTTAACATAAATAGGTCTATTTATTGTAAAACAAAATTGATCTTATTTATTTAAAGCATAACATTTTTATTCAGTTGTGACCTGAAGTACCCATATGGGGACATAAATTTTAACGATTTAAAAATTTTAAAAACAAAAAACTAATTCTATTTTTTCTTTTTTAAGCCTAAAAGCGCCATAATTTGCTAATAAAATAATTTTTCTATGCAGCAGATTTTTTTCGGGACTGAAGAGGTTAAGTGTGGAATGTTTAGCTAAGATTTTAGCATTTACAAAATATAAAATACAGTACAACAAATTAGGCATACAGCTTTCTGAAACACTTCAAAATATTAGAATAAAATTTAGATTGGTTCAAAATATTAGAATATTTTATTTACGCAATAATATTACCTTATGAATATGAAGTTAATGATAGTTAATATTTTATAGCATCCCTTTTAGCTTTTATAACAGCATACAATCGATCTTGCATACTATACACAAGATGAGGTGTTTACAAACATTTCTATCAATACTAGCCTAAATAGACTTTATAAGTGAAACTAACTTAATTTTAATTGAAAGAGGATTTTCTTGAGTTTGTCTTCACTATTCACCATAAGTTTTCGACGAGACTAAGGTCTGGTGAGTTTCGTGGCCAAGGAATATATTGTGTCGGCGGAATCAATTCTTAGTTGACACTGAGATATGCAGTGACGCTAAATCTTGTTGAAAGATGAAATTATCTTCAAATGAATCTTCTGATAACGGAATCATGTAACGTTGCAATCATTTGAGGTTTTGCTTTCGGTACACGAAATTCAAACTTAAATTTATGGAAATGTGTCGATGTTGTCGATGTAGAAATTTCAACTCCTTCTTCTTTCTATTTTCGGTGCAAGAACCACATTTCTAAAACGGTTTTTCTTAGCTATATGCTTCAGTTTCGTATCATCTCTAAGTAGGCTTCAGTTTCGAGTCATCTCTAGAAGATGTTTTTGTTTTTAACCGCCATTTCGGCGATTATTTTGAAATTTTCCATTTTTTTAATATTGTGTTAGTATTTTAGTAACGCCTGATTGCGAATAATGTAAATAATTCGCTATATAACATTGATTTTTACCGTACCGATACTAAACTGTCATACGAAGTTAAACCCTCTGATTACAAGGTTGGAATACATGTAGTCCCAGAGATGATTTCTTAAATATATTCGCACCAATTTTTAAAAACTAATCAGTGCCATAGACTTAAACATGAAAAAATTCGAGACAAATTTATCAAAACAAGTTTTTTCTTTGTTGTGGTATGAATGAATATAAAAAAATCCGACATTTCTACCCGTAATCAAAAGGTTAATGGATTCAGGTATATCACTTACACGACCTATTTTAAGACGAAAATGCAAACAAACTGCAAAAAGAATAGACTCCTTGCATTGACGTCACAGCAACGACTGATACTGTAATCGGGTGCACATTTGGAGCCTAAATAGACAGTCATAACTCCCCGTTCGCCGTTTAAAGCATGTGTGGTCTTTCTGTTTAATTTTAATTTTTCTTATTCCTGCAATATTTTTCTAAGTATTTAAAAAATGAAGCGCAAATCACTGTTTACAAATGGGAAAACACTACATTTGCCTTAAGTTTGAGCGACAGATGAAGTATGTGACGCCATGTGCAAGGGGTCTATACTTTTTTTTTTTTTTTTTTACATTAATCAATTTCTTAATTAATTTTCAGCAGTGAAATTATGCTTGAAATTATAGATACATGAATATTCGTACTTCTACTAAGCGTAATACCAACTTAGTGAAAAACATCAAAGTCGGGAATGGAACCCGGGACTTTTGGAATAGCGCTCCCAGTGCTCTACCATTTAAGTTACGAGAACGATGCCCAGCTCAGCATTTTTCATTTCACATGCTGGTTAAGCTGCAAATCGCAGCACTAGATCCGTCTTCATGAGCACACAATTCTGAGACGTAACATGAGACACAAGAGACCCTTCATCGAAAAAAAACACGATGCTGGGTCTCTTGTGTCTCATGGTACGCCGTAGCGCTCGCCGTAGCGCCGTAGTTTTTCAACTGCTTGCAATTTCGCCAAAATTTGGCGAAAAGTTCTGCAGTTCGGAAATACGCTACGCCGTAGGATTGTGTGCTCATGAAGACGGATTTAGTGCTGCGATTTGCAACTTAACCAACATGTGAAGGGAAAATGCTGAGCTGGGCATCGTCCTCGTAGTTTAAATGGTAGCACACTTGGAGCGCTATTCCAAGGGTTCCGGGTTCGATTCCCGGCTTGGACATTTTTCATTAAGTGGAAATTACGCTTAGTAGAAGTATGAATATTCACGTATCTACTGAATATCCATGTATCTGGGTCTATGCTGATTTTAAATAAAATCGTCTGAATTTAATCAATGATGCCATCAGTTATGATTAGATGATACGAATATTTTGTAGCACTTGAATAAATATTCTAATATTTTGACTATTCAAAATAATTTTTTTCAATTAATCTTTTCAAAAACTATATTAATTTTAAGATAATAGATAAGTTTAATAAATAATAGGTTCTTAATAAAAATATCATTCGCATATTTGCATTAAAAGACATTAAAATTCCGAACAATATTATCAATTTGTAAAATAATAATAATAATAATAATAATAATAATAATAATAATAATTATTATTATTATTATTATTATTATTATTATTATTATTATTATTATTATTATTATTATTATTATTATTATTATTATACTACTATTTTGGAGTGAACTGTTTGTTCAAAGTAAGGATTGGTCGAAGTAAGTTTTTATGAAATTATGGATTTGAAAAATGGAGCGCAAATCACTGTTTACAAATGGAAAAACACCACATTTACCTTAAGTTTGGGCGACAGGTGAAGCATGTGACGTCATGTGCAAGGGGTCTATACTGATTTTAAATAAAATCGTCTGAATTTAATCAATGATGCCACCAATTATGAATTAGTGATACGAATATTTTGTACCACTTGAATAAATATTCTAATATTTTGACTTTTCAAAATAATATTTTTTCAATTAATCTTTTCAAAAACGATATTAATTTTAAGATAAAAAATAAGTTTAATAAATAATAAGTTCGTAATAAAAATGTCATTCGCATATTTGCATTAAAAGACATTAAATTTCCAAACAATATTTTAAATTTGTAAAAAATGTAATTATTCTAATATTTTGAATATGAGCTGTTTGCTCAAAGTAAGGATTGGTCGAAGTAGGTTTTGTGGCCGAAACCGAATATCGATAATCTTCCCATTTTTGGCAGAAAACGAAAACGAAAATATCCAAAATTATTTTTTAAATAATTAATGAATACATAATTAATAATTAATTATACATCTTGTCCAAGTTGGCTCTGCACCTCTGACTAAATCTTACTTATCTCGTTGTCTAGTTTACCCTATATTTTTTTTTTATGAATATTGAGACCTCTGCTTAAAAGGTAAGAAGGACAAAGAGATTTTGAAAATTGCTTCGATAAAATCGCACTTCCTCTTAGAGATTTGTATTTTATTGATGAAAACATACTCACCGTTATGCTTTATGTAATGATGATCTCTTAGTCATAAGATAGAGAAATTCAAGTCGTAGTATCTATTACGTTGTGACTGAAATCGAACCAAGATCATATTAGATCATTTTTTCATCTGGATGATCCACAGATTTTTTTTACGTATTATTTCGGTGTCTGACTGATGAGTCAAAAAGAAAAAAACAGGAAAAAAAAATGAAAGGAAAAATATGAAGTGCATCTAATCTGAACTCGACATGCTTCAAACCGAACCCAAACTGGAACATAATTAATCTAAATTTTATACAATTTTGAAAAAGTAGCCTATATTTTCATATCTAATATCAATTTCATATTTTCTATTGAAAAATGAATTGTAGCTTTTGTTTTCGTAATCGGGACAATCAAAACCTCACCGGGAAAAGTCAAATTTCACAATGATGACTTAAAAGCAAAATTAAACTACATTGTTTATTATGCATGTAAACCTAGAAACGAAGAAGTTTTTCAGTTGAACTGAATTTAATAATAATAATAATAATAATAATAATAATAATAATAATAATAATAATAATAATAATAATAATAATAATAATAATAATTTAATTTTGTAAAAAGGGTTATTTTATAAGTTATTTTGATATTTATTGACGAAAATTCATCGTTTGACGCAAACAATTAAAAACTACACTGTTTATTATCATGGCTAAAATTTTCATTAGATATCTTTAAATATTAGGGATTGGGGACACGCGACCGGTAGATATGCCGCATTAGGTTCTCAGCAGTAATTTTTTATTGTAAATTTTGCCTTATTTAATCGGTGCATTTTTGCGATTCAATTAGTTAAAAATTTCTGCTTCAAAAGACCGGTGATAAAATAATAAAAATTTTGTAAGAGACGCTCGACCCGAAGGCAGGGTTCTCGCTGCCGCTAGCCATTGCGCCAAATTGCGACAAAATGCTTCATTTGGCGAGTAAATTAACAATGAAATTTGCCAAATTGCGAGTGCTCAGTTTCTGCTCTTTATGTGCATGTGGTGTGCTTATACAGTCGAGATTGCTTATCTGTGTTCAGTAACTGAAAGATTGATGTTGCTTTAGGTATTCAATTCCACCGTGCCATTTACATTACTTTATTTATAAAAATACTAACTCGATACCAATCGAGTTTAGCAACAGCTAAAGACACAGAAAGGATTATGCTATAGGTATTTTTCTATTGTCATTTATGCGCCGGAGTCGCTTCGGTCGGTAAAAAAAATCAAGCAATATAATACGCATCGCATCAAGCGTCAAATAGAGAAAATTGTTGCTGAAAAGCTGTGTTAAAATTAACCATTTACCACTATGTTTTTTAGTTTAATGCGAAGTATCACTGACCGATCAATTTTTTTCTATATCTCGAAATCTCATAGCAATTTTTAATGTATATTTTCACAACGGTAAGCAAAGATAGAGGGTTTTAATTCTTATTTAGACTGCAAAAAGAATGTCTCAACATTTACACATTTAGGGGATATTTAGAATGTACTTATTTTAAATAGTTTACATAGCGGATGGCAACGAATTTCTATTTTATAAGCAATCATAAAAAAATTAGGATATTTTACAACATATTGAAAGAAAAAAACTGATACAATAAGGGGCCAAAGATAGATTTTTCAGAGTTTGACACACAGTCTATTTTGCTAACATTTCTTTTCATTTAGCTAATGTTTTTCATTTCTTATTCGCTAAATTGCTAACGTTTGCCAAAAGCCAGCAAGAACCCTGCCCGAAAGGGTTAAGCAGCAAATAAAGAAAGGAAGGAAGAACGAAAAATAAAGAAATGTAGCCTTTGTAAAAGTTTGAATTGTTAAAAAGGTCTTTCCAGATTAAAACGTTGAGATATATATCTCTCAATAAGGAACAGACCCTAATCGGACACAAGTGCACAGTTGCACCTGCTATTGATGCTGTTTACTAAACTACTGAAGAGTCCTTGAACGAAATTATCCCACTCCCTTCTCATGGCGTTTTCTAGTTCTTGCATGGTTCGATGCAGGGCTCGAAATGTACCGGAGCAAACCGGAACGATGTTCCGGTTCGTGAAATTATGAGAAATATCGTTCCGATTCGTGAAATTATGCTAAATATCGTTCCGGTTCGTGAAATTATTAAAATACACTGTTACAGTTCCCGAAAAACATTAATTACTTTCCGTTTCAGCTTCATCCGAAAAAAAAGGATAGTTAAATCGTGCTGATGCACACTTAACAACCCTGTGGCAAGCCACATCCTACACCCCACTAAGCATGCGCAGTGCCAAGCCCGCAGCGGCAGTGGTGAAGCAACTGCGATATTTCCTACTCTAAATGAACGACTCATAAGGGAGATATCTGAACTCTCCCGTCTCTGAAACTCTCCTCGCGAATGAAAAACATGCGTTAGCGAGTTAGCCGTTGATTTGATTGTCGCGTAATGTTATTTTTCTTGTGATCTGATATTCTTTTGATATTATTTTTGTGGTTAATAATTTAAAAAAAAAATCAGCGAAAAAAAAAATCGGTGTTTTTCGTCTTGCAAACATATTATTTTACATGTACATAGCTTATTCTGTTCTACTAGAAGATAGCCCGTCAAAATGACGTGTTTGCATTTTTAAAGGATGATAAAGAATTACAACAACTGTGGTCAATCATAGCCACTTTGGGCTGAAACAATTTTGATAAATACAGCGATTAAACTTGGAGAGAGAAAAATCTAACAAAAAAAATTTCAACAGGAATCTGCATTTAAAACTATAGCAAAATTATCTGGTAGATGGGGGTGGGGATTATAATGAAATTTAAAATGTACCCGCGGTTTGCTTAAATAAAAAGTTTTAATTAAATATTGTTTTTGATATCGTGAAAAGATTTCACAGCGAAGTAAAATGTAGTGACATCATTTACAGCTCCCACTGTGAATCTGACCAATGAGAACGCTCCATTACGACTATGGAACGGTTTCATTGGTCAGAAAATAGATTGCCTTTAAAATCGGAGGTAACTTTTCACAATGTTTTTTATAGATTTGAAATTCTCAAGAGTCATTCTCGGCTGTAAAGAAAAAAAATTAAAGCAACCCGAATATAAAAATTTTAACATTATTGCATTTAAAACGCACCTTCGCTTTCCTTTAATAAAAAGTTTCAATTAAATATACTTTTAGAAATCATGGAAAGATTTCACAGCAAAGTAAAATGTAGTGACGTCATTTACAGCTCTCACTGTAAATCTGACCAATGAGAACGCTCCATTACGATTACGGAACGGTTTCATTGGTCATAAAATAGATTGCCTTTAAAATCGGAGGTAACTTTTCACAATGTTTTTTATAGATTTGAAATTCTCAAGAGTCATTCACGGCTGTAAAGAAAAAAAAATTAAAGCAACCCAAATATAAAAATTTTAACAATATTGCATTTAAAACGCACCTTCGCTTTCCTTTAATAAAAAGTTTTAATTAAATACTTTTTGAAATCGTGGAAAGATTTCAAAGCAAAGTAAAATGTAGTGACGTCATTTACAGCTCTCACTGTAAATATGACCAATGAGAACGCTCCATTACGACTATGAAACGTTTTCATTGGTGAATGAGTTTCTTTTTCTCGTGGGTAGTTTGACCCCGGAATTGTTATACACGAAGGGGTTTTATATATATAATGTAACTTTTAAAAATTGTTTTTGTCAAGTTAAAAATAAATTTAGCTATACGTTGAAAAAAAATAGTCAAAAATAGCTTTGAAAAATAGCGTTCCGGTTCGTGAAATTTTCCATTATAATTTTGAAATAGCGTTCCGGTTCGTGAAATTTTCCATTTCGAGCCCTGGTTCGATGTGAATGATGTTTTTGAGAAACACATCTGCCAAGAACATCCCTGGCATGCTCTATATGATTTAAATCTGGAATATAAACAGGCCATTCCATATGTTCAATACTTTCACTTTCCAGTATATCCGATACATCAGCGGTTCTGCGTGAGCGCACGTTGTCGCCCATAAACTTAGTCTTGTCTGGACCTACTGCACCCCAAGACGAACATGCTGTCTGCACTGACGTTGTGAGGCTACAGTACTTCACTGAATGATGTGCAGCGGTGTTGTGCCATTCTCCATAAAGCCTATCCACGATACCATCACGTCTATGAACATTCTGTGGTGAGTGCCGTGTTCCCGACTCTTGCGCCACACTAACTGATGACCAGAATCACTTGTCGCAGTGGAACGTAATTCGTTTGAGAACATCACTCTAGACCAGCCGTACTCAACCTTTTTTTCCTCGCGGACCTGCTAACTTAAATTTGCGACATTAGGCCGGCTGCAACATATTAATAAAAGGTTACAACGAAGAAAAATAAATATATTCGGATAACATGAATAGTAGAATAAAGCGTTATAATAAAGTTAATATTATCCGTAGGGTCTAACATTTGCTGTGGAAGAAGTGTTTAAAAAATTAACATTATTTCCAAACAATCTCCATGCTGGATTTCTATCTAAAACGTTATAGAAATGTGTTGTGAAGTTTTATTGTTTGAAAATTGATATATAGAAATTTTTTTGGTACCAATACGTATTTCAACAATATTAGAAATTTATCTAAAGTGGAGATCAAAAGTTTAAAGTCATTTTTAGCTCACATGCTATCATACCCTGAGAGCTTATGTGCCCGCCCGTTCTGTATGTACGTTCGTACGTAACGCGATAAATCATGATAAAAATATCCGATCCACTTGAAATTTTGTATATAGGTATATCCTGACAAGGCGCTTCCCTGATTAGTTTTTGGAGTTCATTCGATATGTATAAGAGGGAGAACGGGGGGCTCTTGCCCCTCCCCTTAATAGAAATAAGTGGATTTTTCATGCAGAATTAAGTTTTCGTTCAAAATTTAGATATATAGGATCATTCTGATGAGGCGATTCCATGACTGTTATTAGGTGTTCATTGAATAAGTATAAACAGGGGAAACGGGGGTTCTAATGCCCCTCCCCTTAATTTATATAAATGGGTTTTTCAAGCAGAATTGTCAGATTTCGTTCAAATCTTTGAATAGTTTTGGAAGTTTAATGGTTAAGTATAAAAGAGGGGGATAACTCCTCTTAAATACAAATGCTAAATGGGTTCTTATTAAGAATTATCCGATTTCCTCTGAATTTTGGATATAGATTTTTTATATGATAAAGCATGTCCTTGATAGTTTAGGAGGCATATTCACAGTATCCGCAAAGAAACCCTTCGGGAGGGTTGAATTCTGATAGGGATTGGCCGACGCGTTTTCACGTAACTTGGCGATAATTATACTTGGCGTAGCAATAGACGCTTCTGTCGAGTTTGATTTCCTTCGGAGCCGAGTACAAAGTAAAAATTTGTGTTTAAAAACTTTTAAAGAGTACAGCTTTCAGTAAGACACGTTCCATCCAATGCAATGCTGCAAGAGAAAAGTTACTTTGTACTCGGTTCGGAAGGAAATCAAACTCCTCGACGGAAGCATCTATCGCTCGCCAAGTATAATTATCGCCAAGTTATGTGAAAACGCGTCGGCCAATCCCTATCAGAATTCAACCCTCTCGAAGAGTTTCTTTGCGGATACTGTGAATATGCGTTTAGGAGGTTCAATGATTAAGTATAAAAAAGAGGAAAGGGGAGAGCTGTTTTCCCTTCTTAATTTCTTTTTCGAACGGAATCAACCCTTGAAAATATAAGGTTGTAATGTACAATTATTATGCGTAGCCTGTGAGCTCAATGCCATCAGTTTAACTGGGCAATATTCTTTTTATTCTATATTTAATCAGCAGTTTAATATAGGAGCGTGAAATTCAAAATAGAAAACATGCTGAAAAGTAGTTAAACACATGTTCTTCAGCGATTTTAAAACTGCTTTAGCCATTTTATCGCTAACGTTGAATTGGATAATAAACGACGATACGAATAAGACAACGGTTACTGATTTTTGATTAGATATTTAGGTAATAGATATTAAAAAAAGTTTTTGAAATTTTTTGTTTGCTAGATATATTTAGATATATTTCATTTGATTCAAGATACTTTGAAAAAACCGACCAGCGTAGCGGGTGAAGGCTTCAGATTAATTATAAATGAAACGACAGATTTTGTCCTGCGATGAAAATATGTATAATAGTTACATAATAGTTATTATTATTTTTTATATTCATATCTCAATAGTCTCGGGCCGCAGGTTGAGTATGGCTGCTCCAGATCATTATTTGCAATCTTCCCGGCGTGGTTTAACCCTTTAAGGTGCACGGGAAATTTATTGCTTAAGTGTTGAAATTAATGACTGACACCGGAATTCGAAAACAACTTCATTTCTAAATAAGAAAACGCTATATTTCACGCATTAAATAAATCGTAATTTTTTTAAACAAATTTTCGGTGACAATGTGGCGTTTGGGAATTAAAATTAAGTGGTATATCTATGAAACCACCGCAAGGGGTTAAGTGGGATGCATTCTGTGCCGCCAAGAAATTGTTCACGTTTACCGGAATTGGTTGCTTGGTTGCACTTATGTGACTTGGAATGAGATTTTTGTTCCTTTTTGTCACTAGGAAAACGTATCGATCCTCTTGAGATGTAGTGTTCTTTACACGACCACCGGCATGCTTTCGCACAGCATTTCCACCTTCTTTTGCCTAACCGCGATATCATACTTTTTGACACCCCCATTACTATGACCATAGTGGTGACCCTTTAGCCTACTTCGAGCCGTCCAACTCCTTATCCACAATCGTAAGTAGTTTTGTAGACATTTTGCAGTAAATTATGGCTGTACCACACGGAATTTCACTGACAAGGAAGGTCTCCATATGGGCATACTCAGAAAATTCTGAAAAAATTACAGAATGTTCTTCTCATGTGTATACACATGTTTATGAAAAAAAATTTCGGTGGAACCCTGATAGACCGTTCGTTAAAATATAATTAAAATTTCGTTTATTTCGCAATTTATCGCCGGTTGGCGACGAATTAAAATTTCAAAAAATATTTTTTTTGCCAAATAGTTTTTAGGTTGAATAATAGTTTTCATGTTGAACTATTTTTTTTTAAATATTTACCTAAATAACTTTATTTTTTTCGATTTTTGTTATAGCTATAGTTTTGTCATATGTATTTATAATGAAAATTATTTATGAAATTTTATGAATTAAAACGAAAATTAAATAAAATAAATTTGTTTCAATCTCAAAATCTGAAAGTCCGATTGAGACTGTCTATTCATTTCCGTTGCTATGGGAACAAAAACTTATCCGATATTAAAAAATATTACTGCAGCATTCTTCATCTAGTTTTTATTTTGGAATACGCTTAAATATATGAAAATACGTTTTCAATATAAAATATTTTTTATGTATGAAATTATTTTTACAGTATTAAAATTAAATAGCTGCGGCAACAAGCAATATATGTATATGTAATACAATATGTATATATATATTAAACTCTCTCATTGTTTAAGTTTAAATTCATAAAATACAATTTACATGCATTCTAGAAATTTATTAACAAAAAATTTCCGTTGCATGACAATCGTTTGCTTTTGGCGAGGAAAACTGCTGCTCGCCAAATCGCGTGATGCTTTCGTCTTTTTTCGCCAAATATTCAAAGTATTTTATTTTTTTTACAAAGTTTCTACTGTTATTCCGCCGCTAAATTTGAATGACACTTTATTACATACATAAGTAATTTAATTAGTATTTTTTTTTCAAAATATTCTGGATATGCCCAGTATGGAGACCTTCCTTGTGAGTTGGTTCAGTAACCTACGGCGCTTTTTTTCTCCCCGAACACTTAATTACCGCAATTTCCCGCGTATACACCGAGACTTAGATAAGTCTTTTTCATACCGGACATTTTATTTAAAAATGAAATCAAATAAATGCTAAGCAATATTGTCGCATTCTATTTAAAACAAATTCTGTTAGGAAAGTAGGGAGCTATCTGAACTGCGCTACATACACGGAAAATTACGGTACATGAATTTTCGAATGAATAAAGAGCTCTCGTACACTGCCTTTCAGGCATATGACAGTTTCAGCCTTACTACGCCAAAATCAAATAATTTTAAAAATTGTTGATTGGATGTTGAGAAATACGATGCAAAAATCAGTTGTTCCTCAACATTTGGCAAGCAGTGTAATAAATTGTCATTTTTGTATTCGGTGATAAGCTAAAGTTTGAAATAATTACTCACCAGTGAGACATCGGCCGAGATCCAGGTGGATTTTTCGCTGTTATATTGATCAATAAGAAGCCTACATTTTTGTTCGAAAAGTTCGCAAAAACGCAATTGGTCATCTCGCTTCATAAACAACAAAAAATCTATTTGGATCCGGGTTTACTTTACTCATGTGCAATAACCGTTCGCTAGTGTAAATCGTAAGAAACTTTTTAGATAGCAAGTTTGCAGTTCAATATCTTTAAATCATTTATTTTTCATATTAAGTAACTAAGATCGATCTGCATAAACGCTGTCTTTTATTTTTTCAATTTTCTTTGTAGGTTTTTTTTCTTTTAAGAGTATATTTTAACTTTCGAAATCGGTTGTGAAATTAAAGTAAATCTGAAGTTTGATGAAAATTCTTGCATTAGTTTTTGAGATAGATCTGTTGTAAAAATCGTGAATAACTTTACATAGAGCGCCCCCTGTTGGGTGATATACACCAAAAACTAATCAGCTATGATTTATATCAAGATCTAATTGAATCTAAAGTTTTGTGAAATTTCGCATTAGTTCTTGAGATAGAGCGTCCACAAAACTTTTGTCATTTAAAGACACACAGAGTGACAAAGTGATAAACACTGACACACAGACTCAAAGACAAACATTTTCTAAAAACATCAAATCGTATTCAGGACCTTCTAAAACGTATGAATCCATCGAAAAATGGAAATCGAAATTTTTCACGAATCCAGTACTTTCTTTTAATAAAGATAGAAAGCCTTGCTGCATTTTTCACGATTTCTCAATAGCTGTATCTCAAGAACAAAAAAATAGATTCTTATCAAACTTCAGATTAAGTTAGTACCTGATAAAAATCAATTCTGATTAATTTTTTGGTGCACAAAGCCCAACAGGTGGCGCTGTTAAGCAGATTTTTTAAAGATTTGCGCAATAGCTTTGTCTCAGAAACTAATGCATAAAACTTCAAATTCACTTAGAAATTGACTTAATTTTTTTGTGTAAATCACCTAACCGGTTCTGCTGCTATACTGCATTTTTCAATGAATATTAACATATATGAGATAAGAGAAAGTTTTGAGATTGCCACATCCGACTAGTTTCGTCATATCTTTGAAGATTAAGTAACATTGTTATCTTTTAGTCAACAGTTATGCTATGAAAGATAATAAAAATTTATTTAATAAATATTATTTTTTCTGCTTGTTTAATACAACCAGCCGCTAAAGCAAGATTTGGCAGAATCAGTTTGGAAAAAAAAGTTCTTCATTATTATACGTAATTTATCTCTTTGACAAATTTTATTACAAGCCAAAAACCAATGCAAGGAAAAATAATAAGTAATAAAATAAAAAAGAATACTGCCCAGTTAAACTGAAGGCATTGAGCTCACAGGCTACAAATACTAATTGCACATTAAAGCTTTATATTTTCAAGGGTTAATTCCGTTCGAAAAAAAAAAAAAAATTAAGAAGGGGAAACAGCTCTCCCCTTTTCTCTTTTTTTATACTTAATCATTGAACCTCCTATACTATCAAAGACATGCTTTATCATATAAAAAATCTATATCCAAAATTCAGAGCAAATTAGATAATTCTTAATAAAAACCCATTTAGCATTTATATAATTTAAAAAGAGTTATCCCCCTCTTTTATACTTAACCATTAAACTTCCAAAACTATTCAGAGATTTGAACGAAATCTGAAAATTCTGCTTGAAAAACCCATTTGTATAAATTAAGGGGGGGGGACATTAGAACCCCTGTTCCCCTTATTTATACTTATTCAATGAACACCTAATAACAGTCACGGAATCGCCTCATCAGAATGATCCTAATCTAAATTTTGAACGAAAATTAATTCTGCATGAAAATCCCATTTATATCAACTAACGGGGGGGGGGGGCATTAGAGCCCCTGTTCCCCCTATTTATACTTATTCAATGAACACCTAATAACAGTCACGGAATCGCCTCATCAGAATGATCCTAATCTAAATTTTGAACGAAAACTTAATTCTGCATGAAAATCCCATTTATATCAACTAACGGGGGGGGGGCATTAGAACCCCTGTTCCCCCTATTTATACTTATTCAATGAACACCTAATAACAGTCACGGAATCGCCTCATCAGAATGATCCTAATCTAAATTTTGAACGAAAACTTAATTCTGCATTAAAATCCCATTTATATCAACTAACGGGGGGGGGGGGCATTAGAACCCCTGTTCCCCCTATTTATACTTAATCAATGAACACCTAATAACAGTCACGGAATCGCCTCATCAGAATGATCCTAATCTAAATTTTGAAAACTTAATTCTGCATGAAAATCCCATCTATATCAACTAACGGGGGGCATGAGCCCCCCGTTCCCCCTCTTATACATATCGAATGAACTCCAAAAACTAATCAGGGAAGCGCCTTGTCAGGATATACCTACATACAAAATTTCAAGTGGATCGGATATTTTTATCATGAGTTATCGCGTTACGTACATACGAACATACATACAGAACGGACGGGCACATAAGCTCTCAGGCTATGATAGCCTGTGAGCTAAAAACCCATCTAAAAAGACTTCTATAAAACACTTCTTATTAAACAATTAAATATTGGACAATAACAAGCACTAACATCTTTTTCTGGTATCTTAGAGATTTTTTTCAAACAGCTTAGGATAAACTGCCTAAGATATAACAACTAGATCTCATTGATATAGGTCGCAAAACTAAAATAAAAGGAACAGTCATGTATCTAATTCTCTCTAAAATAATGAAATAAACTTGTAAAACAGCCCTCTTTAACAGAATTAATAAAACATTCAAGTACTTTATTTTACTTGTTTATTTTTTTTTAATGAAACGCACCGTTTGGCGCAAACAGCTAAACTCCATTTTATTTTTTTATTTCCCCTAAGTGAATTAAAACAAGCATCTGAATACGCGGTCGACGAACCTGAAAATCTGGCCGCGTGTGGCCTCGTGGCCCATCGCTTGAGGCCCCGGTGAAACGCATCACGTCTACACCCCCTATCTAAGCCTTTTCTTGATTTTCTCTTCTTATTGACTTATTTTTTTTTCTTTATATGAGTTGTACTTTAGCGGGTTTCTGAACAGTCTTGATGGAAATGGAATAAAAGTAGTTGAGTAACATTGAGAAGTTGAGATGTCGGCCAAAATGGTCGTCTGCGTATCTGTGGGTGGGTTTTTAAGAACTTCCGTGTTCTTTAACGGATCTGGCAAGTACATCTGTTTCGTGTGAAATCCATTTAAAATAATGGATGCTGCGGTGACAGCTAGCGAAAAAATCCTTTGACCGTGAAGAGGACTTTTTTATGAATAGATTCACAAGAAAATTATTTGTTTTTCATTATTTACTTCTCTATGAGAGAAGCACATACATTTATATGATTGCACGATATATACTACAAGAATATAGGAAGAAATTTGATATAAACTTTTTAAACATTCTAAACTTTGCCAGCTGTCTGATTTCAAAATATATTACCTCCAGTTCTTCATAATTTTTAGCCGAACTTAAAATAATATATTGATTAAGAGACAATAAAAGTTATTCATACAATGCTCAGCAAAAGTTTAGACACTGGTGTTATTTAACCTTTAAATAAAAAATACGAACTCTTGAGTTTTACAAAAGGCTAGGCTACACTTATTTTTAAATATATTTTAACATTTTAGGATAAAAATAATGGGTATAATATAAGATAATATTTAATTTAATTAAAAAAAGTAAAATTTGCACATTGCAAAAGTTTAGACACTTTTTTGATTTTTTGCCAACTGTTCATGGAAAAATGCAAATTTCTAAGTTATGATGTCACATGTCTAAAGTATTTAAGTATACCTCGATATGGCATCAGTTAGTGAAGATGCCGCGAATTAAAAATATTCAGTTAGATGAGGTAATTGAAGTAGGAAAGCTAAAATGAAAAGGGAAGACTGTTGCAGAAATTTCAGCAGCATTGAATCGTCCAAAGTGGTCTGTCTATGAAGTATAGTCTAAGGATGATTTCTTCAAAACAGAACATAAATCTGGAAGACCTTGTGTGACCAGAAAATGAGATGACAAAAGGATCCTTAAACTGGCATTTACACAAATGATGATTGCTAGTCACATTAAAAATAAGTCAGGACTTTCTGTTTAGACGAATATGATTCGTAGATGAATTAAAGAAAGGGGTAAATCAATTTACATAAAATGATAAAACAATCAGCTTTGAAATCTCGCTACAAAATGGCGAGAATATAATGAACGTGCAAACATACGTCATATGGACCCAAATGGTACGCTATGATATTCAGTAACGAAAAAATGGGGAATTTGAATGGCCCAAACGTGTGGGCATATTATTGTTACGACTTGAGTAACGAGGAGGTGACTTTTTAATGATTTGGTTCTCACTTTGCTTTAATGCTCGAGTATCTCCGGCGTTATTCAGTGGTTCCCAAGCAACACAAGGCTACATACATACACTGGTGTCCAAAAGTTAAGCATAATTGGTAATTAAGTAAGTAATGAAAGAAATATAAATCGAAATGTGGTGAAACTCCAGGTGTGTAAACAAAATAGTACGCGTCATATATTTTCGAGAAGAGTTTTCCCCGAAATCGAACAGGGGACCATCAACAAATTGAAAAAGAACGAAAATCTTTTGGATAACCCTGTCAAAACTAATGTAGCAAAAGCGTTCAAACTGCACATTATGATTAAGTGGCTTATTGTAGTGTACTGTGTTTATTTTTATAAGGATAGCATGCATACTCGTAGAGAAATTAAGGTTTTTATAAAAACAGTCCTAAGTTTTTTGCTTGTAATTTGCAGAGTTCTTAATATAAAATAATGTTCTTTACTGAAAATATGACAAACATCATGGTACACAATACACTGTCATCAGAATTTAAAAATAATAAAAATTGTATGACAAATGAGCAGGTTTACTAAATAATTTTTTACTGCGCATGCCTGAAAGCTATTAAAATTTCATTTGCATATTATGTTAGTTAAATGTGTAGAGCAACTTTTGTGAAAGTCTCAAAAACATAGATTAAAAATTCTGAAAATTATCGTTGATAGAATGAGATCAAAATATTTTATTCCCTAATGAAGCAAAAAGATGGGGGCTGTATCCATATTCCATTGTTTCGTGCCTAGACAATATTGCGCGTACAACTGTATTCGGATAAAACCCCTGATATTTTGCTTCCTTTTAGGAATAACGGATTTTGAGTTGATTCTATAGACGATAATTTTCAGAATTTTCAAGCTATGTTTTTGAAACTTTTACAGAAGTTGCTCTATACATTTAGCTAACACAATATGCAAATGAAATTTTGATATCGTTGACGCATGCGCAATGAAAAATTATTTACTAAACCTACTCATTTTTCATACAATTTTTATTATTTTTAAATTCTGATGACAGGATGTTGTGTACAATGATGTTTGTCATATTTTCAGAAAAAACATTATTTTATATTAAGAACTCTGCAAATTATAAGCAAAAAACTTAGGACTATTTTTATAAAAACCTTAATTTCTCTACGAGTATGAATGCTATCCTTATAAAAATAAACACAGTACATTACAATAAGCCACTTAATCATAATGTGCAGTTTGAACACTTTTGCTACATTAGTTTTAACAGGGTTATCCAAAAGATCTTCGTTCTTTTTCAATTTGTTGACGGTCCCCTGTTCGATTTCGGGGAAAACTGTTCGTGAAAATATATGACGCGTACTATTTTGTTTACACACCTGGAGTTTCACCACATTTAGATTTATATTTCTTTCATTATTTACTTAATTACCAATTATGCTTAACTTTTGGACACCAGTGTACGTTGGAGATTATTTTTTAGTCATTTGGGGAACTTTTAGCTGGTCCAAAGTATAGATTTTAGCAAGATAATGCGTTTATTCATGTTGCATACAAAACAAGAACTTCGTTTAACTCTGAAAATACTACTGATCTCAACTGGACGGCGTGTAGCCCTGATCTGGACACAATCGAAAACCTTTGTAACATCATATGTCGTAAGGTTTATGCAATTTTTTGTTATACTTTTCTGTTAATGAGCTTCGAGCTGCTATTAAACATGTTTGGTACAAAACAGACCCCCAAATGACGCAGCATTTAGTTTCTTCGATGAAAAGTCACATTCTTGCACTAATTGTAGACAATGTGGGTACAACTCGATTTTAATTTGTAGTTATTTTTCTGTAAATATACAAATTGTCTATATTTTTGCCACAATCTTAATTTCGTTTCTTTATCATTATATATTATGTAAAAGGTGAAATTTAAAATTTATTGTTTGTGAATAAAGGATAAGTCCCAAGTAATGTATGGCAGATGAATTAAAAAAATTCGGTACATACTTCTGAATATAGAAGCGTAATCGACCATTGTCTAAACTTTTGCTGAGCACTGTATCATACGTAAATATCATTAAATCTGCCACATATATTTCTAATATATAGGGTGATTCAAAATAACGTGGACAAAATGATATGACAATTCAAGCATACAACAAGGATCAAAAATCACATAGGAACATAGGGTCGCAAACTAATTGAATCACAAATACAGGGTGTTTCCTTCCAGCTACACCCGGTTTGAAAGCAATATTTTCGAGGAAAATAAAAATATTGTAATGAAAATGCAACGATATGTACCTTTTTCATGTGAAATGTGATAACGTTACGAAAAGATCACGAAAAACGCATTGCTCAAGCAATCGATGATACCGCATAAACTTATTATGACAGTCCAAAATGTGCGGTGCCAAGTGCATATTGCTGGTGCGCATAATGCAAACTTCTACCACTTTTGTTTGGTGTTATCACACTTAAAACAAAGGTGAGAATCTCTGTTAAATGTTTTATTATAATACACTTCAGTTTTCTGAAAATTATTACCGTCAACCCAAATTGAGTTAGAATGAAACACCCTGTATTTGTGACCCAATAAGTGGTTTGCGGCCCTATGTTCCTATGTGATTTTTTATCCCTGTCGTATGCTTGATTTGTCATATCAATTTGTCCACTTTTTTTGAATCACCCTGCATGGTTTATAGAATAATGTGCACACTTTTGGTCAACGGTCAGTATCGGCCTTTTTTTTAATTTTCTCCTCTTCTTCCCTTTTTTCTCTTTTTAAATAATTTTATCTTAGCTGATTTCTTAATGACTTGATTTTTTAAAAGTAGTTGAGTAACGCTGAGCTGTCAGGCAAAACGGTCGTATGCGCATCTGTTAACAGATTTTTAGAAGGTATTAGTAACTTTGAATTTTTAAATTTTTTGTGTTTTTTATTAAAATTTTTTGCAACCTAATTTGTGAGAAGAAAGAATTTTTCTGAGGCCAGATTGATGTTATTAATCTCTTCTCCATGAACATTCTATTTTATTAAAAACCACCAGTAAGAAAAATAAAAGATTTGGCGTTCCCTTATTTGCTCGTTGCGAAGGGATCAACCTTGGAGTATCTCTATTTTATTCCTTCTTAACTATTGCTGGTTGAAGAAAAAGTAAAAGTTTTCAAACCTCCTAAAAATAGAACTTTAATAGCAATTAATAGAATTTCAAAAGTAATCTAACAATACAAGTTATTTTGCCATTTAAGCCGTACAGCGTAACGCAAACTATTTACGACTCCCACCTATTGTGCAAAATTTTGTCGAGATCCCTTGGTAGACAATCTGCTTTTTTAAATCTTCAACGTACAGCTAACATGAAATTCTTTTTTGTGATTTGAGCTTATGTTTCCTTATTATTAAAAGCCTGCCTTATTAGAGGTCTGAATAAAACACGTAGTTTTATTAAAGAATGGTTTTATTTAAGCAAGAGGGTATAAATATTTTGTTGACTAAAAATATTTTTACCCAAAAAACTTTATAACACAAGAACTGGACGTACTATGTGCTTGCAAAGAGACCGTGACTGCATTTATGTTCAAATGAATATTGAAAATAGCAAATTGTGAGTCAACCTCCGGATCCAGTCGAGATCGATATTTTGTTTTAATGACAACTAATTTTGAAAAGCTGGTTTCGCATAAGTACACTGTAAAAAAATTGACCCTTTTGTTGCATCTTCACCCCATTGCTTTTATAGAAAACGATTACTTCACCCAATTATGGAGCATTCTCATGGATCAAAAGAGAGATATTCTATAAAAGCGGGGTAGGGACGATGCAGCAAAGGGGTCAAATTTTTTGCAGTGTAGGTCGTGCAAACTAAATCCAAATATTAACTGTCTTTTTCTTCAAATCGGCATATTCGTTCCCAATCGATAACAAAAGTTTTTGGCAAATCAAGAGAAAACATTTTAAATGCAGAGAAATCTTTCGAGTTTCGTTCTTGAAGTTTGGATGTCTCATTATAACATTCATTTATAACATTTATTTATGGTTCTTGCATTAAGCTATTTTGCAGAAAAACATTGTCGCATTTAAAGGCTACAACATTTAGGCACAATGGCCTTATACACAAAACGTATTCATTATGTAAGATCTGCATTTTGGTTTTAATTTTTCAATGAATAATGCCAAATAAGATATTTTTTCTCCTTTCATTGATGGAAGTTTGAGGATTACGAGAATGCTAACTAGTCTAAAGTATTTCACTTTTCGTTTCTGAAACATATAATTTTACACGCCAGGAAAATATGTTACAGTGAAGAGAAACCAGCGCGGTGTGTATAATGGAGTCGAAACTAATATTTGCTTTTAAGCTCTTTTTAAATATCTAGGTTAATATTTTTACGCATAAGTACTTGCCTTGAAATTTTAATAAGATTTATGATTAAAGTACCATATATGATCTAAAAAAATCTCACCTTATGTGACTTTAGACAAAGAGTAGCTATCGTTTTCGATAACTAGAAAAATGTCTTTAGACTTATCAGCGCTATGATTTTTTTTCTTTTTTCTTTCTTTTTTTTATGACAGAGTATCTGTTAATTTAAAATTCTTCCGAATTATTGTTGCTAAAAATATAAAACTAAGACTTTTTAATCCAAATGTACATTTCTTAGTTTGAATCAAACGTTTTTTATGTACCGTCAAATCCAAATAATCCACTTAAATAAAAAAAATAAAAAAATGTTTTAAGTAGAGTTTACGGCTAGGCTAGAAAGCAGGTTGTTGTCAGTTATAAAAATATTTTTCCTTGGTAAAATTGCATAACATTAAATACACGTGAATTCTAATAATTATTTTAAAAGTATGCATTGTAAACATTAGCTTTTGTAGATTTATTATTTTCCATGCTTTCTTGTACTTACTTTTAATCCTAATTTCTTCTTTAAAAAGCATTTTTTCTAATGCTCTTAAATTTTGGTACATTTCTTACTTTTTTTATGCCTTAGATGTGTCCATTTTAAGTATAACATATTTTGAAT
Organism: Maratus speculifer; assembly: GCA_964019185.1. Taxonomy (NCBI): domain Eukaryota; kingdom Metazoa; phylum Arthropoda; class Arachnida; order Araneae; family Salticidae; genus Maratus; species Maratus speculifer. The sequence continues at coordinate 27,351,943 of OZ025296.1, forward strand.
TTTATTTAAATACTCCTTTTTTTAATGATTGTAACTATATTAATAAATTAAAATTAAAATTAAATTAATATGTAATTAAATGTATAATAATAATTAATATTTAATTAAATGTATAATTATACATTTAATTAATCTTCGATATCTTCCTTTTGAATATTCCTTTCTTTAAAGGATTGTAAATAAGTTAACGAAATATCCCATTGTTGTTTATACTTTTTTTTCTAGCAGATGCAATACTAATTCACATATCTATTCACTTCCAAGAATGAATGCCAGATACCATTACGTCTTCCGCTAGAAGATAAAGTGAGAACTTTAATCGAATTTTAATCAAGAGTTTTTGCATTGCGAAGGACTTCATTTTTTTATCATTTTATCTATAAAAATAACAGGTTTTTTGATAGCTTGTGAGGGAGTGACCTTTCCATAAAGGCACTCTAGTGTTTCTGAGATCGTGACGTCAATAATTTAACAAGTGTAAGCGTAAAAGCGACATCTATCCTCTCTTTTACTTTAACTTTCTAGAGTGTGTGTGCTCTTTCGGATTTTACAGTTAGCTTGCGGTTATTAGTAATATGTTAATGTTAAGTATCTCAGTTTGCAGCATATAAAAGCTTGGGTTTGTGTGTCTCTGGCATTAGCCAGCAGCCAGCGAGTGAGGATCTCTAGTATTAGACAAGCGAAGTGAATTATTGTTCAGCGAAGTGCTAGCGAATAGGAAGTAGCAACGGCCTCCTGTGAAGTGGAAAGGAGTTTGGATAATTGATTTGAGATTCGGCCGTGGTAAGAGAGTTTATATTAGTTCCATTTTTGATTATTTTGGTGAAATAAAGAATTACCCACAGCCACGGGCTGTTTAATCAAGCTTTGTTTAGCAGCTCAGCCAGAATTTAGTGAGAAGTGTTAGGCGGTGCCCCGACTGAGCTAGGCCGAAGCCTGTGAGTATGATTTAGCTGTTCATAGTGTTTTCAGTTGTGTAAATTTGAAGACTTGCTCCACTTCCCTTCAGCCATTATCACCTTAATAAACTTTGTTATTTTATCCTAAATTAATGAGTATGTCTACATTTAACCTCCACCACGACCAACCCACCGTTACAAATGACGGTCAGCATACATGTACCGTTACAAATGGCGCCCAACGAAACATCGGACATTATGAGATTGTGCCACGTGTGTATTTTACCGGTGCAGGTGATATTAGTGAATTTTTAGTTAAATTAGATGATTATATTTTGTTCAATAATATACCTGAAAAAAGTAGATACGTAGTGCTTAAATGCTCGTTGAAGGGCGAAGCACTTTTGTGGTTGGAAAATATAGGAAAGTTTTTGATTTCTGATGAAGCGAAAAGATTTGAACAAACTGTGATTGAGTTAAAGAAGGCATTTCCTCCCGTTAAAGATAAAAGTATTTTGAGAAAAGAGTTCTATTGTAATAAGCAGAATATTTATGAGTCGGCGTCAAAATTTTATCTTCGTAAGCTGGAACTAAAAAATAAATTAGATTTAGATATCACATTTGAGGAATTGTTGGGCATTATTTTTCCTCTTTTTAATCCAAATATACAGGACTTTATTGAAGTTAGAGCACCGAAGAATTTTGCAGAGATGCATCAGATACTATCGAAGTATGAGACTCGGCATAGCTCGGATCAACGGGATTTGCGTAGCCCTCGGCAGAGACCTGTCACGGATAGTAATTTGAGAAATGAGGGGGAACGTAATTTTGTGAGAGGGGGGCAGCGATTTCCGGATAGTAATTTGCGTAATAGAAATGATGGATTTGGTCGTAATATGTCGAATACGAATAATGGTAATAGGAATGGTGGTGGTGCTAATAATTTTAGAAGTGGTGAGAGAAATATGTATGGAAATAGACAGAATAGTGGTTATAATCGTAGTGGGGGAGGACGGGACAGGAATGTTTCTTTGCAAGTAAGGAGATTGACTTCGGATGAGAATGTTGAAAATAGGTCAATGCAAAAGAGATGTGTTCAGAGGTCGGGTCAGTTAAACTGGTAGGTGACTGTATTTCGGAAGGTATGCAGTCACAGATTAAATCGGAAAAGCCTTCTGTGAGTTTGAATAAAATTACTATTAATCCGGTTGAGTTACCTGAAGTGTTAATTGTGTTAGATGGTATTGTCGTTAAAAGTGTCTTCGATACAGGGGCAGATAAGTCGTTCATTTCTTTTGATTGTTATCGGAAATATTTTTCGTATAAGAAGTTGAAGGTGCCAAGTTCATTCCACGTTTTTCGGAGTTATGTGAACCGTTGTATAATTTAAAAAGGAAAAGGGTGAAGTTTGTATGGTCATCAGCGGCTCAGAGATCGTTTGAATTATTAAAAGAGGCAGTAGTTTCCCCTCCTGTTTTGGCTCACCCCGATTATTCATCTCAGTTTGAAGTGTATTGCGATGCGAGTGCAGTGGGGGTTGGAGCGATGTTAGCACAGAAAGGTCGACCTATAGCTTTTGCGTCGAGAATTTTAAATGCAGCCGAAAGGAACTATTCGATTACGGAAAGGGAGTGTCTTGCAGTAATTTGGGCTTTGAATAAATTTCGTTGTTTTTTCACTAATATACCGGTTAAAGTCATTACGGATCATTCAGCTTTGACAAAGTTAACTAATGGAAAGGGTTTGTCGTCTCGTATGGTCAGATGGTGTTTGAAGTTAGCAGAGTATAATGTGGTTATAGAACATAGGGCTGGCAAGGAGAATGCGGTAGCGGACGCTTTGTCACGAAACCCGCATGGTGGTTTAGAGGTCACGGAGGAAGTTAAGTGTTGTGCATTGTCTTCATTGGTGTTAAGGTCGCGAGAGCAGTTGATAAGAGAACAGAAGCAAGATGAAGAGTTTGGTAGTTTGTATCGTTACTTGGAAAATCCTGATGATGTCCCGAGCGCAGATGTGCCTATGTTTGAGAAATGGTCCCAATCTTTTAAGCTTATCGATGGTCTTCTTTTTTATTCTAAAATTGTAAATTCACGTGGTGAATTAAGAGTTTTTATTCCGGCTAGTCTTCGTAAGGCCATCTTGAAAGAATTTCATGATAATCCATTAGCAGGTCACTTAGGAATCAGGAAAACTTATGCTCGAATTTGTGAATCCTGCTACTTCCCTAAAATGCGGGAAGCAGTGCGCGCTTATGTCTCCAGCTGTAGCACATGCCAACGTTATAATTATAAAAATGTAAGTCCAGCAGGCAAATTAATTCCTATTAAAGTAAATTTTCCTAATGAATGTGTAGGTGTAGATTTAATCGGTCCTTATCCATTGTCTAATCCTAAAAGATATAGATTTGTGCTAGTTATAGTTGATTATTTTAGTAAATGGGTAGAGTTAGTCCCCCTCAGGAAGGCTTCTGCACCTGCAGTTGCCGATGCATTTTTCGATAATTATATTTCTAAATATGGTGCACCAGTTAGGGTAGTGAGCGATCATGGCCCTTGTTTTATTTCTGATTTATTTAAGGCCCTGTGTGAAAAGCTGGAGATCGATCATTCTTTTACTATTCCGTATCGACCTCAGTCTAATATGGCTGAACGTGTAAATCGTACATTAATTCAAATGATTTCTTCATATGTTGGTTCTCATCATGCAAATTGGGACCAGTTTCTTCAGCATTTTGCGTACGCACTTCGTACAGCAGTTCACGAGTCAACGGGGAAAACGCCTGCTGAATTGTTTTTGGGTAGAAAAGTCATTACTCCATTCCAAAGGTTAGTTATGGTGTCGGATGCGGAAAGTCAGTACATGTGTCAGGATATTGAGAGGTTGGTTAAGGAAGCTCAGGTTCAAATGGGAAAAGCGCAAGAAAAGCAGGCTCAGTATTATAATATGCGTAGGAGGGAGTTAGAAGTGAAAGTTGGAGATTTTGTGTTAGTAGAAAAGAATTGGTTAAGTTCAAGTCGTCAAAAGAGAGTAGCTAAGTTTGGTCCGAAGTTTGTAGGTCCGTTCGAGGTTTTAGAAGTTCGAAATAATAATTTGGTTGTTGATGTCAATGGTGAAAGAATGACGGTTAATTTGGATCAGGTTAGAGTTTATAAGTTTAGAGAAAATGGTAGTGAAGGTTCTCATGTGTCGAGTGGTGTTTCGCGAAATTCCCGATCCAATGAGTGTCCCGAGTCCAGCACTTCTTCATCTAATTCTTTTCATCAATATTCAAGAAGGAAATTTGGTCAAACGGCTCCAAAAACTGTTATTGAGAGTAGAAAGCCTATCAATCCGAGAGCAAAGTATGATAATAAAAATAAGAGAACTGTGTCAAATACATCGGACTCTGTGTGCCATAAAAGACAAAAAATTATAAACTGTCCAGTTCCTCCACCTATTAGACAGCAACCTCACTAACATACATTATCTAATAGTTCACCATCTTCGGTACTTAATCCCCGGAAAAGATTTCAGATGGACACTCGCCAAACTGTTAAAAGGACTTTAAAGTCGGAATTTTTGCCCAATAAGAAACAGCGTAGGTCTGGAAAGAAACGTGGTCTAGGATCTTCAGTAACTTCGGGTGCATCTAGAAAGAGGAGACAACGCTCAGATTACCGGCATCAACAGTGTGAATCTCGCCATGGAGTGACCCCAGCAAACCGGCCAGAGCAGAGTCGTCGAGCGGAACCTACAAGTATCCCGCGGCATCCATTCAGAACCAGGCTGCAGGCACGACAGTCAACTGTGGCGTCACCATACAGTTCCGATGACGAAAGATCCTTCGTACAAGGTTTCTGGGACAAGAGGAGAAAACCATCCTGTAGTATGAAGCCAGCCAGCAGCGAATCATCTCTATGATTGGGTGATAATGTTCTTTATTAAATTTCTATTAGAGTGCATATATGTGGTAGCAATGTGAAAGAATAGAAAGCAGAAAGACTGTTTGGTACTTTTTGGCCATTTTTGGAATTTTTTGACGGACTCACGATTGGTGCTTAATTGTGTTCAAAATTTGTTTGCAAAATTGTTAGTTTTATGTATGTTTGAGATTTTGGTCTTAACTGCTTTTAAAAATTCTGGATCTATTGTTAAATTGTTGTGTTATTTGTTAAAAATGTTACTATATTGTTATATTGTTCATGTGTTATAAAATGTATGTTAATGTATGTTTAAATTTTCAGAAAGTACAGATAGTAATTTGGGTTATTTTGCACACGCGCCGCGGTTCAGACGCGCACGTGTTTTGCGGTCAAGAAGTCCTTGACACGCGTTTCTATCTCTTATACTAACATTTAATGAATTAACTTTCTTCTTATCGTTCGTGTTTTATGTGTTGCGTTTGTACTTTAGTTGGGAATGGTTTCCGCAAGTTGCGAATTTTTAAGCTGCGTTTGAATTTGAAATTGTATTGTATTAAAATTGAATGTTAATGTGATTTTCTTGCAGGGAAGTACACCTGTGTTATGTATTGATTCTGCTATTTTTCTTTTAGTTAACTAGGGGGGCCCCGCCCCCCTGCTCGCTATGCTCGCCAAACCCCCGCGTAATCGCTCCGCGATTCCAAATTATTGGCTACCCCAGCTTGCTGCGCTCGCCAATATCCCATGGTATGAATAAGCAGTTACAGACCTTTCAAATGATGTGTCACACGACTGGTGTTCTAAAGAAATTAAAAATGTGCCCCCCTGGGGGGCAGAGTGGGGGTGCCACACAAGACATTCATAAAATGAATAAACAGTTGCAGACCTTTCAAATGATGTGTCACACAATTGGTGTTGTAAAGAAATTACAAAATGCGCCCCCTCTGAGGGCAGAGGGGGGGGGGTTACACACAAGATATCCATAATATGAATAAGCAGTTGCAGACCTCTCAAATGATGTGTCACACAATTGGTGTTTTAAAGAAATTAAAAATGTGCCCCCTGGGGGGGCTGAGTGGGGGATGACACACAACACATCCATAATATGAATAAGCAGTTGCAGACCTTTCAAATGATGTGTCACACAACTGGTGTTGTAAAGAAATTAAAAATGTGACCCCCCTGGGGAGAGCAGAGTGTGGGGGTGACACGCAAGACATCCATAATATGAATAAGCAGTTGCAGACCTTTCAAATCTTGTGTAACACGACTGGTGTTGTAAAGAAATTAAAAATGTGTCCCCCCTGGGGAGCAGAATGGGGGATAACACACAAGACATCCTTTAAATGAATAAGCAGTTGCAAACCTCTCAAATGATGTATCAAACGACTGATGTTGTAAAGAAATTAAAAATTTGGCAAAATATTACAGTTATCGCCAAGTTGGCGTCACTTTTGACAACTAATTTTGGTCGCCAAATTTGGCGATATATCGCCAAGTTGGCGACAAACTTGGCGATTGTTGGCGATGGTAACCTTTTCTCTCTTTATGGTAACCCATATGGCGATGCATAGACGGAGCCCTTTCCTGATTGGTCTATTCGACTCATGGAAGGAGTGGACAACCCGGATTCGTTAGTTTCGGAAATCTTCCACATCAGCATCATTCCAGGAGTCATTCCTTTTAAGGCTAGTTTTTTTTTACTATAGAAGGATACAGATGAAGAGCATGATGACGTCATTTTGTAAATTTTTGATATTTTTTTATTGTTGCATAAGCACAGCGATATGACGCTGTACGTATGTTCCCCAATTATTGTTAAAGTGGAGTTGAGTTCTGAAGAATTTTGGGAGTTAGTTCATTGGCTAATGGGTATGTAGGTATTACGTAATAGCAGAGTTATTTTGAGTATGAAGTAAAATTTAATTTTAGATGAGTTCGGTATTTGGATGAGGAAAATTTTTGCGCATTGGGTTTTTTGGACTTGGTACGAATTTTAGTATTAGGAAAGTTATGGAGAGATAATTTTTGGTAATGTTATAGTTGTATTGCAATATTGAGGAAAATTTCGGAAGTTTAGTGTTTTGAGAAATTTTAGCACTCCCAGTGGAGTGGGCTGTTTTGAAAGAAGAAGTAATTAGTTTTGAGAGTTTTACGAGTTTTTGGAAGTTTTACGGAGGCTATTTGTAAGATAGAAGAATGATTGGATTGAATATGTGAATATTTGAGGCAAACTGAGGTTTTTTGGTTGTGATGGGTTAAAGTTAATATTTTAAAAGTTATGTTTGGTTCTCAAATTTCACCCATCACTGTGTTTTTTACGGTTCGAAATTTATAACAAGAAAAAGTTCTGGGCATGCATTTGGCCCAGCCCTTTTTCTCTGTAAAATCCGAGGGGGGGTTGTGAGGGAGTGACCTTTCCATAAAGGCACTCTAGTGTTTCTGAGATCGTGACGTCAATAATTTAACAAGTGTAAGCGTAAAAGCGACATCTATCCTCTCTTTTACTTTAACTTTCTAGAGTGTGTGTGCTCTTTCGGATTTTACAGTTAGCTTGCGGTTATTAGTAATATGTTAATGTGAAGTATCTCAGTTTGCAGCATATAAAAGCTTGGGTTTGTGTGTCTCTGGCGTGTCTCTGGAATTAGCCAGCAGCCAGCGAGTGAGGATCTCTAGTATTAGACAAGCGAAGTGAATTATTGTTCAGCGAAGTGCTAGCGAATAGGAAGTAGCAACGGCCTCCTGTGAAGTGGAAAGGAGTTTGGATAATTGATTTGAGATTCGGCCGTGGTAAGAGAGTTTATATTAGTTCCATTTTTGATTATTTTGGTGAAATAAAGAATTACCCACAGCCACGGGCTGTTTAATCAAGCTTTGTTTAGCAGCTCAGCCAGAATTTAGTGAGAAGTGTTAGGCGGTGCCCCGACTGAGCTAGGCCGAAGCCTGTGAGTATGATTTAGCTGTTCATAGTGTTTTCAGTTGTGTAAATTTGAAGACTTGCTCCACTTCCCTTCAGCCATTATCACTTTAATAAACTTTGTTATTTTATCCTAAATTAATGAGTATGTCTACATTTAACCTCCACCACGACCAACCCACCGTTACAAATGACGCTCAGCATACACGTACCTTTACAAGCTTCGCTTCCCAATTACTTAAGCATTTTAAATCATCCCTTAAAGTTTGTTTTATAACTATTATTCTACAAGAAGTAAGGTCAAGTCATTGCAAAAATATCGTATATTCTTTTTTAAAATACCTACACAATAAAGTCTTGTTATACGCATGTACGAGAGAACTATTCTTTAGGCATCTTATCTGCGATATATCACCATCACCCCTTCCGTGTTGGTCATTTGTTTAAGATACTTCTCAACTGGCCTTCTTCCTCAACGACCTAATTTGCATGCGGATGAACAAAAATAAGTCAATAGTAGTATCGTAATTTTTAAGAGATTACAAAGTGCCTCGCATGCGTACGAGAACATCCTTTTAGAATAATCTGCTGAATATCGTCTTTAATCTCTATTGCTCTCGTCTGTCATTAGTTCAACCGGAAACAATGGAATGAATGGAACTAAAATCGTCTGCCTAATAAGTACTGGCGCATAACGACTCCGGAATGAGCTGCCGCCGCTGGCTAATAGTAAATGAAACATGAGGTTTTAATAAGAGAATCTCCTCATTGTATCACTTTTTTAAAAAGATGCTCATGCGTAACGCCAATCAACATCTGGCCTTTTATATACACGTGATTCAATGTGATATGGTCGTTTTGGAGAAATAAAAGTCGAGATGATAAATATCCAACATCATATTTGAGAATTTTTTTTTCCACAAATGGTGTTACATAGCGTTACAAACAATAAAAATTACAACAACATTTAAATTTATCTTACTGTATTGTAATCACCAATGAATGCAATGATCAAATTTATAATAAGTTTCAATAAGATGTCTCTTATGATTAAAAATAAAAATATAGATAGTACTGCAAATTCATTAATTCCCCTAGCATTTTAAACAGGTAATCTATATTTATTTCTGCAAATGAAGTAGTAATTCAGCAGGGTTTCTCTACTGCACGAGCTATGTCTGCCAACCCTCATTCAACCTCGCTAACTCTAAAAACAGATTAATTTTTCCTGTTTTTATTTTTTGATTACCCGATTACGGTAGAATTAGTGGTATAATTCTTACCAGTGATGACTTATGTAATCTGGTTGCTATTAATTTTCCTTTTGACGAGAGAATTTCTCTGTTCGAAAACCACAGAGATTGCTGTCGCGATAGCGGACGGCTATTTTCGTATTTGATTAAAAACTAGTGCTCCCGATTATACGTTTATACGAGTATACGTATAATACGTATTATACGAAATACGTATTTGCTATACGTATAATTCGGCATCGGCAGTTATACGTATTACACGAAACAGCATATACGGTACATCGTATATACGGATTTTACCCAAGCGGTTAAACGTATAAACGTTTAAACGTTTTTCATTCAATGTATGAAATTTGATGTTTCAATATTTTTTTTGCGGATTAGAGACATTGAGAAATATCCGGTATAGTATCCCCATCGCGATTCTTTGTTCAAAGAACTACGATGTGTTTACTTAACTACTACTTGTTATGCAGGTACTTAAAAAAATCTGAATACTTCCTCAGTTTAGATTTTTTTTTTTTTTTTTTTTTTTTTTTTTTTTTTTTTTAACTAAGTTATTTATTATAAAATGTCTTACATTAGTTGTGGGTAGAATCAAACTAATCTTTGGAAAATCTGCGACGCAGTGCTTAGTTTTTTATATTTTCTTGTATCTTTAGAAGAAGAAAGTATTGGATTCGGGAATACTTTCGACGGGTTTACACGTTTTAAGGGGAAGAGAGTCCGAAAAACATCTTTTTACAAAATATCTGCCTGTCAGTTTATGAGTCTGTGACTTTGTCTGTCTGTATGTGACATGGATTTTGTGGGTTTTCTATCTCAAGACCTAATACACAGAATTAAGTAACATATATGGGGGAAACTAGGGCACATGTGAAAATGGGGCATATGAGAACATTGCCATTTTCACTAGTTATTATATGTTTTTTTATTTCAAAAAATTATCAAAAATGAGAGCACCTATAGATATATGGAAAAATTTTTTGAAACTCTTCGACATTTTGTTTGTCCCAAGGAGCCAAAATACTGCTTACTGTACTTAAAAGTAAAATCTGCAGCTTGATAAAAGAATAATTTTATTTATTTATTCTTCTTTTTCTTTCTTTAACATATACTATGGATACTAATAAATATTTATGATATTTTTTATTTTTAAAATTGAGAAATGCTAAGGATTTGTCATTTTAACTCTTGTGGGAATAGGGGGACACTTATGAAGAGTCTAGTTGGGGTAGATCTGAATATGTCATTAAATTGCCCAATAATCATTCAGTGATTCAATTCCTTTTAGTTAACTTCGTGCAAATAATGCCAGCTCCATTATCTATATTTTTATAGAAATAGAAGACATTTCTCTCATATAAAGTTGATTTTGTGTAATAGAAACTTCTACAAACACAACTGTCAGCAAATACATAAAAAGCAACAAGCTCTTTACGTTCAATTGTAATTTAAATAAATTTCATGTTTTCTAAATTGCAATAAATGCTATGCATTATTTTATTTAACAGTTTTCAATACTATTTTTATGCATCATTAATGCAAAAAATATTACGTTTAACAACTTTGCAAATTTTTCTGTTTCATTTGTTGCAAACTTGTAGTATTATTTTACTTTCATTTCTAAAACAGCTATTTTATTTGGTGTTTTGAAAATAGATATATATATTAAGAAAATAATTTTTTTAAACTTATAACTACCATGAAATCTCTATCATTGACTCCCCCCCTTTCTTTTAAAAGCAAAAGAAATTAAATTTGGAGGAAGCTTATAAATGTAAAACAATTTTTTATCCTTAATTTACAGGCAAATAAGGCAAATATAGGAATGAGAATCGCCTTTTGGTAGTTTTCCTATAAGTATTATCCAATTGCCCCCTCCCTAAAATCTCCCTAAAAAAAAGCCCTAAGCAAAATTTAAATTCTTTAATTATTTTCTCAAGTTTACTTCTTTATTTTTTTTGTTATATTGCAATAATATTTTATCAATTATCTGAGCCCCCCCCCCCCCCCCAAATCTACTTATTTTTATTTTATAATATTTTGCTCAAACATATAACTCAGAAACTAAATAAATATACATATATTTTTCTTTATGGTGAATTTAATAAATAATACAACTAATGATTAAGGTAACATATGAAAAAGATAATAAAAACATGTTAAAAAATGTTTTTCCTTGTGTTCACATGTTTTCCTTACGTGTTTACAACTGCTTTTTCGTTGGGGCACATATGAACTTTTTTTTTTTTTTTTTTTTTTTTTTTTTTTTTTGAATGCAATAAACTATTAAGAAAAGTAAGAAGAACTGTAAAGTTAATTTTTAAAAAATACCATGCGTAAAAAAAAGTTCTGTTTACTATATAGAGTAGTTTTACTTATAGAAATTTTAACCCAGTTATGACAAAAAGCTATGTTTATGTGAACTGTTCACATGCATCCCAGTCTCCCCTATATATTCAAGTAGTCCCTGGTAGAAATTGTTGCTGACTAGTTTTGTATGTAAATCGTTCAACAGGTGGCTCTACTTTGCTGTATTTTATTTACGATTTCTGCAATACCTCTATCTCTAGAATTAATGCACGGATTTTCATCAAACTACAGATTCAGTTAATGCTTGATATAAAGTGATTTTATGTATGTTTTGGTGAGAATGTCAAGATTAAAAAAATAAAATTTCATTATACTTTAACAGAGTTAGAAAATATTAGCTCCATGAAAAGAATAGCATTTACGCTTGGGTGCAATCTTGAGTGTAAAACAATAAGTGAATAAAGAATTTCTAAATCTTTATAACTACTAAAAACTTTAAAACTACTCTATATAGTAAACATAACTTATTTTTACGCATGGTATTTTTTAAAAATTAACTTTACAGTTCTTCTTACTTTTCTTAATAATTTATTGAATTCAAAAAAAAAAAAAAAAAAAATCATATGTGCCTTAACGAAAGAGCAGTTGTAAACACATAAGGAAAACATGTGAACACAAGGAAAAAAAATGACATGTTTTTATGTTTTTATTATCTTTTTCATATGTTACCTTAATCATTAGTTGTATTATTTATTAAATTCACCATAAAGAAAAATATATGCATATTTTTTTAGTTTCTGAGCTATATGTTTAAGCAAAATATTATAAAATAAAAATAAGTAGATTTGGAGGGGGGCTTAGATAATTGATAAAATATTGTTGCAATATAACAAGAAAAAAATAAAGAAGTAAACTTGAGAAAATAATTAAAGAATTTAAATTTTGCTTAGGGCTTTTTTTTAGGGAGATTTTGGGGAGGGGGCATTTGGATGATATTTATAGGAAAACTACCAAAAGGCGAAAGATTCTCATTCCTATATTTGCCTTATTTGCCTGTAAAATAAGGACAAAAAATTGTTTTCCATTTAATATTGTTTTAAATAATTAAAAAGAAAAAACTAAATTTAACAAGACTTCACAATAAATCTGAAACATTTATATTCTCATTCTTTCCTCAAAAAGTGTTTAATTTTGCTGGTTATTTAGAATGGATACATTTTGTATGCATTACCTACACAAAATGTAAAATAAAAGGATATCTGAGCTCATTACCTTGAGATGAATAAAAAAATCTAAATAAATTCAAAGTACAATGTTGCAAAATACTTTTGCAATTCACGGTAATAACTCGCTATTTTGAAAATAGATATTTCACTGTTAGTGAAACGAGATTGGCCAATCAGGAGTCTGATATTTTGTGAAATTTTTGCAAACTGCTTTAAAAAATATACGCTTTTCATTGCTTGACCTTGTATATATAAGACATACTATACGGATTCCTGTCGTAACGCCACCGATTTCCAAATTATTCTTCATTCAGTGACATAAGACTGATGAAGTCCAATATTTAAATTAGATACGATACGTGGAATATACGTATACATTAAATATACGTATTCTAAAATATACGTTTAACTGATACGCCTTATACGTATCCGTATACGTTCAAACGTATATTCGAAAGTATCCGTATAGCAGAAAAACGTATTATACGGATATACGTATATCATTTAAACGTATAGCTGCTATACGTATCCTATCGCGAGCACTATTAAAAACATTTAGTAGAACTTCGATCCTATCAGTTTAGGTCTCCTTACCTAACTGAATTTGATTAAAAAGGTTCAATTACACATTTCAAATTATCTTGAGTAAAACGCTAAATTAAAAATCTCGCTGCCGACTTTTGTAAAGTTTAGAAGAAAAGTTTTTTTTAGGCGCTTTAAGAAAATCATATGAAGTATGATGTTTAAAATATATTGTTTCAGCTCAAACCATTACCGAACCATGTCCAAATCGACGCTTTGAAAAAAATAGTTCCTGTCATAAATCATACCAAAAGATTTTATAGCTGTCGGGTCCATCGAAATTAAATTTCTTTTTATCGGAAAAGACATCAACTTTCCAATTTGTGCCAATTTATTTCACAGATTAGGGGCGCAATTACGCAAACTGGCAGGAAATTGTAACTAACCTATCGTATTAGTAAATGAAATGACTCAAAATTTTAACATTGCTGTTAATATTCTTGAAATACGTTTAGTTATGATTTTAGAAAGCTTTAAAATTTCAAAATTTAATTATAATTATAATTATTTTTTTTATAATTAAAGATGTAAGTTATTTTCCATAACAGTTCATTTTAATTCGGCATTATTTATTCCTTTCGTAGCAAAAAATATCACAACACAGCTATGTAAATGTTATCACATGAAAAAAAAATTTAATTATGACTTTAAATTAATAAAAATTAAATATATTTAATTCCTCAAAAGAGGCAAATTTTAAAAGAACATAATTGTTTGAATATATATATTTTTTTAATTCTGCGGAAAAGTGGTTACATTTCTTTTATGATAAAGAGATTCAAAATATTTTCGCTAGATTTTGGCATTTCAAAGACAACTGACTCTTTAATACATTCGGTCAAGTTATTTCAGTTATTCGCAGAAATGGGCGATGCCAAACAGCAAAAACAAATTATTTTAGTTAAAAAAATGTAAAAAAAAAAAAAAAAAAAAAAAAAAAACTTTGTCAAAGGAAAAAATATTTTTTATTAAACACAAGAGCATCGGTTCAACTAAATTCTATGCTTACGGTTTTGTGCTCGGTCAGTATATTTAAAAGACTTCTGCTAAAGAGATGGGAGTTGCAAAGAAAATCTTTATAAAACACTGATTGTCTGACTTCATGCCATGTTGATTTACGTGAATAATGCATTCAATAATGTTTTACTAGGAAGTTTAGAACACAGATTGAATTAGATTAAAAGACGCATTCTCCCTGAACAAAGTGTGATATAATGAAAAAAACTGTTATACAATTCTTTGAATAGTTTGAAAATGATTTTTCGACTCTTTACGTTTTAGAATTTGATAATTAAAATTTTCGGTCGTAATTCCACGATATATTGATGCTTATATTACAGCTAGGGCTGTCATAGTATTAAAACATATTAAAACAATTATTTTACATTCTAAATTACTCGTATGCGGTAATTACAAAACTTTTTTCTATCTGATGCATGTTAATACTTCAAGAAAAAGGAAACATAGCAGCATCACCGATTCGGTAATTTACATCGAAAACTAATCTGCAACAACCTATTTCAAGTTCTAACTGAATCTTAAGTTTGATGAAAATCCGTCAATTAGTATTTGAGATACAATCATCTCTAAAACCGTAAAAAGAAAAAAAGCTTAATAAAAGCACCACTTGTTTCGCAATTTGCTCTAAAAAACTAAAAAATACTAATTCATACCAGGGACTAACTGTATTTGAAGATTGGTGAAAATTGATGCATTAATTCATGAGATAGAGCTATTGCAATAATTTTGAATAATGCCGCATAGCAACGCCACCTGTTGAGTAATTTACTCCAAAAACTAAGTAATGCTCATTTATATCAGGGATTAATTAAATCTGAAATTTGATAAAAAATTCGTTCAATAGTTTTTAAAATAGTGCTATTGAGACAATCATGAATAATGCTGCATAGCAGCACTAACTGTTTGTGGGACTTATACCTAAAGATAATCAGAACCATATTATATCAAATACTAATGAAATCAGAAGTTTTACGAAAATTCTTGAGGTATACCTATTGTGGAAATCGTGAAAAAGACAGCATAGCAACGCCACTTGCTCGGCAATATACAACAACAACTAATCATATCCAGTTTATAATCAGGGTCTAAATGAATCTAAAATTTAGTAAAATCCTGTGCATTAGTTCTTAAGATAGAGCACCCACAAAATTTATGTCACATACATACAGACAGACATTTTGTCAAAACATGTTTTTTGGAATCTCTGACCCCTAAAACGTGTAAATCTGTCGAAAATGTTTCGAAAAATGTTCGAAATGAATTCGAAAATGTTCATGAATTCAATAATTTCTTGTTGTAAAGATAGAAGAAAGTAAAAATTATAACAGTGGCTAGAAACGAACAATCTAAACAAATGTTTTGAATAATAGAATTTTCTTAAAATGCTTTTCAACTGTTTACTTTGTAGAGAAGAAATAATTATTAGATTAGCGGAAGACACACAACGCTAGCAAATGTATCTAAATTATTCATAAAAACGACTATTTCAAACTGTGAGTTAAATCTCTATTCAGACAATAAAATTTTAATTAAAATTTAGAAAAAAAGGGTAAAAAATTTTGGCGTATTAAAATAACGAGTACTATTTGATTATCCCGCTTACCAATTTCGCCAAACTATTCTCCAAATTAAACAAATGGAAGAATGTTGCCAGTTTAAGCTTTTAAGACGGAAATAAAAATAACTCTATATTTAAAAAAATCTCTAAAAAATAGAGCTACTTTAATGACGACGCTCAGTTATGACGTAGTGACGTACCAAATATAAAATTTGATTTATTTAAAGGATTCAGGACAAAAGAATACTAATAGTATACATATTTCAATGCAGAACTATTAAATTAAACCGTAAACAAGCAGACATTATCATGATATTTTATTTGTGAATAAAATGTAACTATTTTAAATATACAATAAACGAATTTATTAAGAGCCACACTACTGAGTGAAAAAGACCCGGATGATAATGTTAAGTCTATGGGGGCATTTTTTTCAAATACCTCATTCAAATTTTAATATTTTTACATGATTTTTTTTCAATGGATAGCTGAGGACGATCTAAAACCGGGCTCGTTTTTACTTTTACGACTTTGATTATATATTTTTTATATTATAATAGTTCCAATTTCAGAATTGGTTTCTAAACGGATTCGAAAGTTAAAGTAATTTTTTTTTAATTTGAAACCAAAATTGAAAAATTTAAAACTAGCCCGGTTAAAGATGGTCCTCAGCTATCCTATGCAAAAAAAATCATGTACAAATAATAAAATTTGAGCTAGATATTTCAAATGAACACCCCCATAGACTTAACATTACCATCCGGGTCTTTTTCACTCAGTAGTGTGGGCTCTTAAGGAGTGTAATAAATGTAAAAAATAACGAAAAATTGTAAAGAACCTAATACTCTTTATTTAGTCAAAAAACGAAGTTGGATATAACTATAAAATGCATATAAACGTTAGATATTATAGCTTGAAACGAAAGAAAAAAATTAAAATTTGCATTAATTTTAAGTAGCGAAAAAACAAATAAATTAATAAAAATACAAATAAAACGTTTAATTAAAAAAACCTTGATGATATAACAAACACGCGTAACATGTTTAATGTCATTTAAGATCGTCCATTATTGGTATTCAATCATACAATTTGGCGACAGTTTTTCAGTCGACGGGATAACGAAGTATTACTAAAATCATATGCATAGTTCAATTACAGAGACAATCAAAATTATTCCGTTACATTACGGCTATACATTCTGTACAATCTGTTGTGCAAAAAATATTTTTTATTAATTTACAGGGCCACACAAAAGTATTTCATTACATAATGATACAGGGGAAAACATTGTTTGAGGCGCATTTTAATTATATTAAACTATTTCACATTTTATGAAATTGATATACGTTGCTGAGGTTTATTAGAAGTTCTGTGGAATAAACCCAATCTAAAATAATTTAAAATATTGATTATTTAAATAATAACAATAATAGTGAGTTTATGGACTATACACTGTAAAAAAAAAATTCAAGAGGTTACTAAATTTTTTTTAGTAAATTTGTATTCCACAGAATTTTTTAGTAACCATTACAAACTTTTTTTTGCAAGCGAAACAAGCATTTCTTTTGTAAACTGAACAAAATAATTTTTTGTATAACTAACTTAAAAATTTTTAGTATGAGCCACCAAGCAAATTTTAGTAATAGCGCCAAAATTATTTTTAATAACCATTACGTGGGATCGAAGGGCAGGAGCTTCCTTCGAGCTGCATCTAGACTTCTGGAGCGGAAGATTTTCGGCAAAACCGCAACAGATGGCAGCACCAAACATCTCTACTGCTCCGTCAGGATATTCATAATTTCTTTATTAACGAGTACTTACACTGCATACATTCGGGGCGTATTTGGCAGTGACCAGTATCGAACCCGGGACCTTTTAGCCTGGAGTCCGTTACTATAACCACTATGCTATCAAGGCCACACCAAGTGAGTTTTAGTAATAGCTATTAAAAATATAAAATTATTAACTATTCGTTGCTAACTTTTTTCTAGTAATTCTTACAGATTTTCTTGTAACCGACTAAGATTACTAAAAATTTTTTAGTAATTACAAGGATCACTAAAGTTTTTTTAGTAGATCGACACTTTTTTTTTTTTTTTACAGTGTAGTGAGCTGGTTGTTCTTATTCTCAAAAATATTTCATTAATTATATTGATAATCTGAATTTTTGGAAATGACTTACTTGAAAATGACTGCTACAATATATATATATTTTTTTCTACGCTACTGCATCTAAAGACAATTCGACAAGATTAGCTTAGCGCATTGTCTTTTCGATGTCTTACTATTTATTTCCTTGATACTGATCTTCAGAGACCTGTTTGTTATATAAAGGAATTAAAAGTGAATTTGAGCAAGTAATTATTCTCACAATATTTCATTCGCTATTGATAAGAGTATCTTAACGCATGGTCTTTTCATATTTATTGATATTGTTTGATATTGATATTAATTTGATTGATATTGATTTTTAAAGATCTGTTCATTAGGTAATGGAATTCAAAGTGAATTTGAACAGAGGATTACACTGTTAAAAATTTTGTCTTAGACTGAACCAAATATTGGTGCTCAATAGCTGCCACGGTAAGATGGTGAAATTGTGAAGCAATCTTTGGAGCTCCTGGATTGTACAGCATAGTTCCAATAATTGGAGCGAGGTTGAAATAGGAAGCTCCAAATGTTGGTACCAGATTTCACAATCTTATGGTGGCAGCTACTGAGCACCAACATTTGGTTCGAACTAGAGCAAAATTTTTAACATTGTATTCGCATAAATTATTTATTAACTTTTGATAATTCTTATTTTTAAAAACGATTTATTTGAAGGTGACTACTACCATATTTTTTATTTCTATGCCACTGCATTTTGAGAAATACGAAAACAGTTACTTAGCATATTGTCTTTTCGATATCTGCGTTTTAAATCCTTGATATTGGTTTTCAAATACCTGTTCATTAGATATTAGATAATGGAATTAAAAGTGATTTTTAACAAATAATCATTCTCATGATAGTTCAAAAGTAAATTCAGATCTATTGATAATCCGAATTTTTAGAAATGACTTATCTGTAAATAACTACTACCATACTTTTTTTTTTCTATAGCACTGCATCTCAAAGCAATAGAACAAGGGTTACTTAGCATACTGTCTTTTCGACGTTTACTTTTTGTTTCCTTGGTATATATTTTCAAAAACCTGTTCATTAAATGATGGAATTAAAAGTGAGTTTGAGCAAATAATGATTCTCGTAATATTTAGATCTATTGGTAATCCGAAGTTTTGGAAGTGACTTGTTTTGTAAACACTACTACCATAATTTTTTCCTACGCCACTGCAACTAAAGACAATATGACAAGATTAGCTTAAGCACATTATCTTTACGACACCTACCTTTTTTTTCCTTGATATTGATTTTTAAAGACCTGTTCATTAGATAAGGAATTAAAAGTGAGTTTGAGCAAATAATTATTCTCATAATATTTCAAAAGTAGTTTCAGGTTTATTGAAAATCCGAATTTTCGAAAATGGCTACTACCTTACTTTTTTTTCTACGCCACTGCATCTAAGATAACAGGACAAGATTAGCTTAGTGCATTGTCTTTTCGACATCTGCTTTTTATTTCCTTGATATTGATTTTTAAAAATCTGTTCATTAGATAATGGAATTAAAAATGAGTTTGAGCAGAGAATCAGCGCCGTGCGAAAAGAGGGGAGGGGGGGGGCGAAGGGACTGTCACCCCGGGCTCGAAAATTTAGAGGGTGCCAAATTTATACTACCAACGTCATTTTTGGCATGTCACAAGAAAAAGTTGATGGGGGGGGGGGCTTCAAATTCTAACTTAGAGCAATTTTCTCTTCGCACGCCCCTACAGAGAATTGTTTTCATAAATATTCCATTAATTTTTGATAATCCATATTTTTGAAAATTATTTATTTGTAGATGACAACTTCCATACTTTTTATTTCTATGCCAGTAGATTTTAAGACAATACGACGAGAGTTACTTAGCATATTGTATTTTCGATATCTACTTTTTATTTCCTTGATATTGATTTTCAGAGAACAATTCATTCTCGGAGGATATTTTTCAACGTTATGGGTGAGTAAATCTTATCTTTTTCATCAGAATGAGACTCGATGCGTCAGTTTCTTCTGTAGAGTATTAAGTGTTCGTTTCAATGACTGTGTGCGGATATATCATTTTCAAAGAAAACAAATCTATTGTGACCTGTTGTATTCGTCAGAGTTATGCTAGAAATGCTGTTATTTAATTTACTTTAAACAAATAATCGAAACTGTGAAAAAAAAAATCATAGTATCTCTTATTCCTTGTTATTATTGTCATGTTTATGTTTTTTATTGTGTTTTGTTTATTTGACCAAAACAGAATAGCTCCCCACACTTGGCCGTAGATAAGAGGATGATGTGTGCGGCTCAGTCCCCCCCCCCCCCTTGGAAAAGATTACAAGGTCACTTAATGAATTTATGTTCCGAAAATTCAAATGAAATTCTATTAAAAAAAATAATTTAGTTTTGAGGACCTTTCACAGTTTTGAAAAACTACTATATTGTTGCTAAAATAAGTGTTTCAACACTTCCTCATCTTATTTACACACTTGAAGCTAACATGATGTTTAAATTTGCAGTAGTTATACACTGGAATTTTTCTTCATTCTATTACTTTTTCAGCATAAAATGACGTTATTACAACAGTTTAATGATATACATAGTAACAACAGTGTGAATATGTATTAATTTATCTTTCTGCGTGAGAGAAGATATGAGCCCACCTCCCCCCTGCATTGTCTTGAGCACTCCCTGTTATTCACTTCTAGCTACAGCCCTGTCCGCACATGAAGTAATTTCCTCTATCCTGTAAAAATAAAATAAAAGTTTCTTAATATTTAAAAATATAATGTACCAAAATAAACCAAACTAACAACCGAACAAAAATATACAATAATCTGAGTTACTTACAATTCCGTAAAGCGTTTTTTGTTTTTAGAAACCGTAGAAAACAGTACATTTTTGAGATTTAAAGAAGCATTTATAGAAATAAAATTTCCCTTTGGCCAGTGTTTTTCAGAAACGATTCCGAGTGGCTGTTATAGTGTATTAATCAGCTATGTGGAACCGAAGCATCGGTTTTTAAAATGCTATTAATTTCCACTTAAATATTTTGAGCTCCGTAATTGAATCTATATATGCAATAGTGTTAAAATTTACTAATTTTAATATCAATATCAATGTGAATGCTACCAATTTATCATACACTATATGGCCAAAATTGACCGGCTACTTGCGATTTTAGACAGTTTGCTAAATATCTAAAAAAAATACAAGAGGAATTATCCTGAAACTCTAAGTATGTAAACATAATAGTGCTGCACATACATTTCCGTGAAGAGTTTTTCCCGAAACTTCATGGGGGACCGTCAATAAATTGAAAAAGAGCGAATATCTTTTCAACGACCCTGTCTCAACTAATGTAGAAAAAGCATTCAAATTGCAGATTTTGGTTAAGTGGCTTATTGTAATGAACTGCGTTTGTTTTTATGCGGATAGCATGTATACTCGCAGAGAAATTAAGGTTTTTATAAAAACAGTCCCAAAATTTTCCAAGTTTTTTGCTTATAATTTGCAAAGTTCTTAATATACAATAATGTTCTTTTCCTGAGAGTATGACAAATTACATTATACATAACACCCTGTAATCAAAATTAAAAAATAATCAAAATTGTATGAAATATGAGCAAGTTTACTAAATAATTTTTCATTGCGCATTCGTCAGCGTCATCAAAATTTATTTTGCATAATTGTATTAGCTAAATGTATAGAGCAACTTTTGTAAAAATCTCAAAACCATAGCTTGAAAATTCTGAAAGTATTCTAATAAAAATTTTAATTTTACTTAAGAAAGGTGTTATAATAAAAATAAAAGACATTGACTTGTTTCGGAACCGTCAAATAAGTTCCATAGTCATAATATAAATAAAATAAAATTTAAAAATATTTCACAGTCAATACAAATGACACGCGACAATGAGATATAAATAACAAAAAACACAAAAAACACGCGCTCTATTGTAAATATTAAATTAAATTTTATTTTATTTTATTTATATTATGACTATGGAACTTATTTGACGGTTCCGAAACATGTCAATGTCTTTTATTTTTATTATAACACCTTTCTTAAGTAAAATTAAAATTTTTATTAAAATGTTTATATAAAAGGTGAATGTTTTAAAATCTGATGATTTAAAAAAAATCAATTGGATTTAATTAACTTTTTATCTGAAAGTATTCGTCTGTAGAATAAGCTCAAAATCCATTATTCCCAAAATGAAGCAAAAAAAATGAGGCGTTGTATCCAAATACAGTAGTAGCTATATTGTGTATTCTATGGATAAATAGCTCACTAATCAATGGATAAATAGATACAGCCCCTCATTTTTTTTCTTCATTTTGAGAATAACGGATTTTGAGCTTATTTTATAGGCACCTTTCGCTATATAGTGTATTTATCTGTGAGACTTGTCTTTTGAACTTTGAAAATGAAAAAATATAGTTTTCTGGTAATTTTTCATCAATTTATTGGAATAACTTACCTATAACTTATGCCAAACTTGTATAATATAGAAGCACGCGCGCACGCCGTGCGCGGCAATTTTTCGGACATTAGCAGCAAATATTTAGAAAAGAAAAAAGTAATTTTTTTTTAAAATCTATCTATATATTTTTTAATACCAAAATCCCTGTCAGCTTGGCCTATAGGCGGAGATAGATTTCGAAGAGTGCTCATTTCAACAACAAAAAATAAATTTGATTACAAATAAACCCAGTTGAACAACTTTATTTGTCCTCTTTTGAAAAATTTTTAATTTCATTTTTCTGTAAAGACTGGTTCTATAAGAATCATCTTAAGCTAAATTCGAATCAAATACCCATTTTGACAACATATTTTGAAATAACTCCGACTTTATTTAAAAAATCGACTAATACGGTACATTATATAGTTCCTAAATAACGAAAGACTGTCAATTGAGTGCGTTTGAGAGCAAAATTGAATTTAAAAATGAGTTATAAAATAACCAATTTTGAATACAACCTCAATTCTTAATCATGATAGCTTCGGGGAATTTTGCGCTTTGACAGCATTTTTGAGAATGTATTAAGTCTTTATAAAAAAAACTAGTAATGTATTAAGTCTTTATATACCAATATGGGACATTATACAGCTCCTATATAAGAGAACCTGTCAATTGGATGCGTTTGAGAGAAAAACTAAATTTAAAAATGAGTCAGAAAAAAAAACGCAATTTGTTATTTCAATGCTTCCTCAAATTTTCAATCACGATAACTTCTCGAAATTCTGTTCAAAATACCCTTTTTGGCAGCCTTTTTTGAAATATATTCTGTCTTTATTAAAAACTTTACCAATGCGTCACATTATACAGTTCCAGTATAAGAGGACTTGTAAATTGGATGCGTTTGAGAGTAAAAATAGATTTAAAAATGAGTCAGAAAAAACGCAATTTGTTATTTGAATACTTCCTCAAATTTCCTATCATGGTCACTTCGGGAAATTCTGTTCAAAATACCCTTTTTGGCAGCCTTTTTTGAAATATATTTTGTCTTTATCAAAAAACTGGTCAATGTTTCACATTATATAGTTCCTAAATAAGAGGATCTGCCATTTGGATGCGTTTAAAATAAAAAATGAATTGAAAAAACGATTCCGAATGTAAGCAGTTTGGATTAGAGGTTTTTTTCTCCAATTTTTGTTTAATTTATTTTTGCTATACGAATTGGTCCTATGAAAAACTTGTCAATATAAAAGTTGTAAATATTATTGAGAAGATGTAAAATAAATTTAATTGGATTTGATAATTTAAGAATTGACAAAGTTATGGATTTTTTTCTTTTTCCAAACCCCTTTTTATTTTCGTTTTTAATTTTTTTACCGGTAAGAGTTACTCCTATCAAAAACTTGCAAATACAAAAGTTTTATATAATTTTGAGTATATTTATAAAAAATTTAGATGGATTTTATATCTGGAGAACTGACAAAGTTATGATTTTTTTTCTCCCAAAACCCTATTTTTTTCGCCTTTTGAGCCCATTTTTAACTTTATCAAAAATCTGTCATGCATAAACTTTTGGCCCATTATTTAGAAGTAATATAAACTTAAAACCGATTCGATATCTATTTTCATTAAGAATTTATGGGTTTTTTTCTGTTTTTACAAAAACGCCCCCTATTTCGACCTCATTGGTCCGATTTTGCCCATTAACGAATTTAGCCGAGATTTTATCCCCTTTGATTTTATGTACCAGTGTGGTGGAGATTGGTGAAGAATTATAGAAGTTATCGTGTCCATAAAAAAGTGAAATATATATATAGATAGATAGATATAAACTGGTGCGAATGCAATAGGTAGTATTTCATACGAAATCTACCTAAAATCAAAAGTAAATTACCCATTAGACTGAGTATTCTGAAGCCTAAGCGGTGTGGCGCTAAGATTTTCTTTCGGGTTTTTTCCTCATATTGAGCTAATATGTAATGCAAAAGAGAAATATTGTGATAAACTCTTTGTTGCACTCATTTATATCCCCCTGGGACCCGAGCAAAATAAAATGCACTTTTTTTTTTTCTAATATTAGTTTTTTTGAACAAATAAGTATAATAAAATAAGGTTCACAAAAAAAATTAATAAATTTTGGATTTTTCGATTTTGCTGCACAGCACATCTATGTTAGTCACATTCATGTTATAATCAAGTTAAAATAATCAAAGGAAAAAAAAAAAAAAACCCTGTCGACTAGGTTTACAGGCGGAGGTAATTTTCGAAGTTAAGTACTCATTTTACCAATAAAATCTAAATAAATATTAGAGATAAACCCAGTTTTTTCACTAAGAATGATTACCAGAAAACCTAAAGCTTTAGTGAAATATCTAATATACACGCACACACACACGCATGTATACAGAATATATTCTAAATTAGCAAACCTTAAAATGTTAAAGTAGGGTAACATCCCCAGTAATTGGCACATTAAGAATTTGTTTTTAAACTCATTTCTGTTTTCATTATCAAGAAATAAAACATTTGCCTGCAAATATTTTTAAACCAAAGAGTGCATATCTGTGCATCTATATTGCCCACTAAAAGCAAAAATATTTGAAAATGTATTTTATTTTTAATTGTGTATAAGTTCTTATTAAAGTTCTTGTTTTTGTGCCCCAATGAGCAAGGTTTTGTGTTTTAACAAATACATTCTTAGTAGACATCTACAATTAGCTTCTCAGCTATGTTGTAAAAGTCCAGAACTTTACAATGCATTTTTTTTCTTTTCTTTTTTTTTTCTTTTTTTTTTTGGCAGCTGTTTATTTTTTAATCTCTTTTATAATGCAGCCATGAATTTGCAGCTGGCAAATCTACCGTTAAGCTAACACTTTCACTGTCCATTTTTTAGCTCTTCTCTTCTCTTACTCGACAGTAACTAATTGTTCGGTCTATCATATCTACTCCAGCCTTATCTTTATATCTGTATCTACATTTATATTTATATATATCTTTATCTTTATGTCTATATAATGACCCCGAGACCGCAGCCCTAAAACAAGTTCAAAGATAATAATTAATAAATGTCATGTAAAAATTTTCGTGGCCTTTATACTTTTTATGATGTAGATACTCACTAAAAAGAATATTCTAAACAAAGGTAATTTATAAATTAAAAAGTATTATTTAAAAATAAAAATCTTAATTTCTTTGTTATGCATATGAAAGTCGTCAATAAAGCACAAATTTGAGAGGGTTTTTTTTTTAATTATTATTTTTTTTAAATATAATTTAGATGTCATTTTATTTCTGTATAGCATTTTTAACAAATTCTTTCAAATTTTAATGAAGAATATATTTTTTACTTCTTTAGTGAATTTGAAGCGTCCAAGAACGTTATTTTAAGTACGTCGCCAAATCTATTTCCAATATGAGAAAGATAAATGAGCCACTGAGACTTTTAATTGAGAGACCAGACACATGCCTCTTTTTTCTGAGTAAATTAGTCTTTGCGAGTGTGTCAGAAAGGAGCGAATTCGGACTTGATTTTAATCTTAACATATTTTAGAAATTTTGTCTTATAATGATTTACAAGAGATGGCAGCACTACAAATTTTAAGTGCATTAGTTTCGTATTTTACCAGCAGATGACAGCATCACACTTTTATTGAAGAATCTCATGAAATCTGGAATTTGCTTGCAAAGAAGGAATATTAGCAAGCAGCAGGAGGGTTATTATTGCGATAGTCATAGTCCTACCCTGAACTTTGAAACAAGAACTTAATTCTATTTGTGTTCATTAATTTTGGAAAAATAAAGTAATTTATTTTTATCCGCTGATCAGGGTAGAGGTCTGCACGGGCCGGGCCGGGTTCGGGCCGATTTTCATTAACGGCATTCGGGCCGGGCCGGACTCGGGCCTTAATTTTTTTTCCTGGAGTATCGGGCCGGGCCGAGTCTAACTTATTTTTTCCGTACGAAGTCGAGACTAATTTCGTTTTTCCTAGTCTTCACGTATCTAAATAATCAGTTCCTGTTGAATCTCCGTATGAAAGTCCTTTTCTCGATGTGGAAAAGTCTGTTCATAAATCAGTAAAGTTTGGCTCGATCCAAAAATTTTTGCAAAACAGACATATACTTTTAAGTCGTCTTTATTCTACAATTGAACATTAGAATTTATTTTTTTTTTAAAGAATCGTAGATCACTACGCGTCTTAAAATAGAATTAAACACACTAAATAAATAAATAAATAAATATATAAATGATTATGACGGAATTTTTGTTTAAGCTGAAAACTGCAAATTTCTTTTAAACTGTTCATTCAATAATATATATTCAATAATATATACGAAAAAATATATATATTAAACATTTACATCTGCCAAGAAAGAAAATTATTTTTTTCCCCAATGTCTTAGAAGATTTTACTTTTACCATATACCATTTTTTAGATTTTTTTTAATGTATTAATAATACTAATGATAAATGAAACATTTACATACAACAAACAAAGGTTCATTAACCCCTTGAAGGGCTGTGGTATAAAATATATACCACTTAATTTTAATTGCGAAACGCCACATTGACACCAGAAGTTTGAAAAGAAAATTTTAATTTTATCAAGTACGCACAGAGAAGTTTTTATCTATTTTGAAATAAATTCATTTTTAAATTCTGGTGTCAATCAGTCATTTCAGCAATTTAAGAATAGAAGTGCTTTGCCCCTCATAGGATTAAAAGCGTAAATATCGCAGCCTATGGCACTTCTGCATAAATAGAGATTATAAACATGAAAGAAAAAAAAAGGACTAAGATAAGTTTTTTTGGTTTGAACTCTTCCGTTAGAATAAAGATCAATGTTCTGTAGAAATTCACCAGAGCCGGGCCGGGTTCGGGCCGAAATTTTAACTCTCGGGCCGGGTCGGGCCAATATTTTTTTCGTTCGGGCCGGGCCGGGCTAGGGCCGAAATTTTAACTTTCGGGCCGGGCCGGGTCGTGCCAATATATCTTTGGTTCGGGCCGGGCCGGCTAAAGATTTTGACTTTCGGGCCGGGCTCGGGCCTGGAAATTTCGGCCCGTGCAGACCTCTAGATAAGGGCCCGACTAGCAAATTTTTCGTGCCCCCTTAATTTACTTATACCTTGTGTTCATTTATTTATTTTGTTATGTTGTTTGTTTTTTTGACGTATTCAAAAAGCGTCAACTTAAAAAATTAAATTTTCCAGAAAATTGAAAAACGGTTCCGGAATAAAAGTAAAATAGGGTTTATTATTTATTGAAATGTTCTTTTAAGCATATATTGAAATACATTTTTGTCATTCCATGGAATTAATATATCTCCAATATCACATTTTTTCTCAACTTTTTATAAGTAAATTTAGATGAAATTTTGAAAAAATTTGTGCCCCTTAGAATATTTATGCCTAGGGCAAGAGCCCCGGGTGCCCTTGTGATAATAAGGGCCTGCCGGTGATCTAAAATAATTAAACAAGGGAAAATTTACGATTGAGAGTAAACAACTTTTTATTAATTATTTATTATGAGACATCCGGCCTAATATAAAATGCAGAACCATCAAATCCTTTATTCTTATGTTAAACCTAAAATCATCGAATGCATTTTTATTTTTATAATTTCTCGGCTGAACATTAATTTTTTTATTTTTTTCCCCCCAACAAGACTTTATAAATCGTGCATCTCTGCCTTTCAACTTGATTAAAATTTTCAGGGCTGGTACCAAAATGATTTGGTTTGGTTTATTTTGTGTCGGTTAATTATATACTTGAGAAATATAGGCCCAGGGAAGAGTGCCCTTCGGGGAGGTCTTCCTAAGGGAATGTAACCCGTTTTTACGCAAGGTTCGAAGAAAACCACGTAAACTCCAAACGGTTAGGCCGACAGCCACCATTGGGTTCGAACCCAGCACCTGCCGAATTTGTCGTTTAATTTTAAATATATTTAAACTTTTGGGGGGGAGGGGGGGAATAGTAATGCTGAACTTAGTCTCTAATATAGCTATTTTATATTTTACTTTTTGGTTTAGGTTGCAGATTTTTTAGATAAAGGTACTTTCACTTTCAAAACAGGTTTTGAAAGTGAACGTACTTTTATTAAAAAATCTGCTACCGAAATGACAAAAGCAAAAAATAACCATATTACAGACTGAGATCAGCTATCCTATGCAAAGAAAATCGTTTGAATACATTCAAAATTAAACGAGAGATTCGAAAATAACGTGCCCATAAGATTAACATTACGGAGCGGATGTTTTCAAAGCAGTGTACTCCTTCAACTTTTCGCGAAATATCATCCCAACACCCAGTGTGATAGCAAACTACAATGCCTCCCCAACTTTTTCCACAGTTCCAAAAAAGTCTGGGATAGCCTAGATTTTTCATCCAATATCGAACATTTCAATGAATCAGAGATAAGCGATTGATACGAGTAGGAGATAAATATTAACGCCTTGTACTAGTAGGACTGGTTTTTCGGCTTTTCCTCCGACTTTTTCAAAGACAGTTGTAACCTTTTTTTCTCTTCTAACCGGAAAATGTTGGGGTTAAAATCGGCTAAAAAGTTTGTCTCGCCTAAAGTCCGTGAATCTGATAACAACTTTACAAGGAAAAGAGATAGTTTGTTTTCCTTACAAAGAAAAGAAATATTTTTTTCAGGTACAAAGAAAAGAGATATCATCTTCTGTCTTTTTGTATTATATTTATTGATATTTTAACTATACAGTCGAACCCCTTTATAACGAACGTCAGGGGACCGAAGTTTTTGTTCGCTATGTTTGGTGGTTCGCTATATCCGAACCGTTACAAAATATAAGTTTACAAAAAAAAGTAAGTTACAAACCGTTACGAAAAATAAGTTTACAAAATATGTATATAATTACCTGATACCTATATCTCAATAATGAATTTTAAGAAAAAAAAAAAACGTAAATTCTATTAGATATGATCATTAACGAATTAAATTGACTAAACTTGATTACATTAAACTGGCAGAATACTAAAGAAATTAACTAAGAAGCAAGACAAATAGAAATACAGTAAAGCGCCGATTACCTAAATATTCGAGACCAACCCTAGTACAGATAAATGTTAGGATAAATGAGCAAACAATTTAAGGAATGATCCTGACTATACTAAAACCTTTATACTTTATCCAGGCTTAGGATGACTAACACTAATTATTGGAGCGTTAAAAATCGTTTTATTTTTATTTTGTTTGTTTACTTTTTTACCATTTAAATTTTCAATTTTTTTTCATCATCTTGTTAACTCCAAGAGTATAATTTAAGGAAAAAATCTTTTGATTATTGCTTGCTTCAAAGAAGACGTTCTTTTCAGTGCTGCCATATCTCGAATTATTCTTAAATACATTAGTTAATAAATAAGTTAGCTTAAATGCTTTACTGAATTGCTATGACAGGAGTAATGGAAAATAACTGACGGGTGACGTGATCACACCTGCAAAATGGCTACTATAAAAGAGAAAGAATGCAGGTCTTACTACTCTTTAATAAAAACACTTATCGTTAATTTGCACCATGTTTTACTCGCCGGCATGCATTTTCTTATAAAAGTGGAGTTGAAAACCTTTTTTCACATCAGCGGAAAAGTAAAAAAAGAAAACAAAATTATGGTCGAATAGAAAAAAAGTTCGTTATAAAGTTATAACCTATTCTTAAGATTCCGGAGGTCCGCTATAAAAGAATAAAATAGCATTAAACACAATAGGAAAACGGCGGGACCAAAATTTTCGTTCGTTATATCCGGGAGTTCGTTATAAACTGGGTTCGTTATAACGGGGTTCGACTGTATATTTAATTTTTTGTGTGAAAAATTAACGAATGTTATGTCTTGCGTGAGTTAGAAAATTGTCGTGGACTTCAGGCGCAACACTAGTCACAGAAAAAGACGCGGGTGATAATGTTAAGTCTATGGGAGCATTCTTTTCAAATATCTCGCTCAAATTTTAATATTTTACATGATTATTATTATTTTTTCTTTTTTTTTTTTTTTGCATAGGATAGCTGAGGACAAATCAAAACTGGCCTAGATTTTACTTTTTTCATTTTGGTTTCAGAATATTTAAAAAAAAAATTACTTTAAATTTCAAAACCAGTTTAAGCCAATTCTGAAAATGAAACTATAATAATATAACAAATATATAAGCAACAACGTAAAAATAAAAACTAGCCCGGTTGTAGATGTCCTCTGCTATCCTATGCAAAAACATGTAAAAATATTAAAATTTGTGCGGGATATTTGAAAAGAAAGCTCCCTGCTATAGACTGTACATTATCATCCGGATCTTTTTCAGTGACTATTGTGGGGCTTTCAAATCGGGAGATCGTTTTACTCCAGTCACAAGTATCTCAAACAAATTGAGTCACTGTTATGAAAGCGCATTCTATTCTCTGGAGCTTATTTAATTTTAAAAGCTTCTGTTTGACAAAATGACGGTCATTTAAAAATCAATAAAAAGGTTCACTTTTTAAAACCATTTAAGAGGTCTTAAAATATTCAATGAAAATTATGCTTTTAGGGAGATGCACGTCAGATATGCTTTCACGTTTTCGCGCTGAAATGAAAGACTTTCACTCCATGCCATTACCATCACCATCATCAGAAATAAACTCTTTTAATTTCCTCAATACCATGCGTATTAAACTTTTCATCGCTTCCATCTGGTATGTTAAACCTGAAAATCATATATGACGTGAATCTATCTCAAAGCATAGTTTTCATTAAATACTTTTTAGAACTCACAAAAGATAAAGGAAGAGGCGAAAAAGTTAACCTCTAAAAGTGATCTGCGCGTTCAAGCTCCATGAAAAACAATTGACTAAAAAATGAATAAATAAACAAAATTGTAATTTAACAAATTGCAATGACTATTTGGAAAATGATATTTTCAAAGACTATAATTTCAGACTCATGAATGATTACTATATTTAAAAACACAATAATAACATCATTTTTTTTATGATCAAAACATATCTTATGTAATAACAGAGTCATATTAATATGCCTGGACATTAGAGTCACGTTAATATTCCTGGATCAATCATTAACAAATATTAAATGAAATTTTAGTTTAACGATTTTCGGTACTGTAAATTTTTTAACTTTTAAACATCGTACATTTTCAATTTTTACACTATCGTATAAAGAAAAAAATTTACTTTTAATTGCAACTTGTTTGAAAACTGTATCTAAATTTGTTTTTGAATTATTAATTTTATTGTGATTTTTAATACTTTTTTGTCATCGTAGCAAAAGAAGTATTCTATTTCTAGACATTAAGCATGGACCAATCAGAAAACAAATAAAATAAAAAACAGAAGTGTTTCATTTTTGGACATTAAACATGGACCAATCAGATTACGAATAAAATAAAATAAGTCGCGGAATTCAACCAATAAAAACAATCAGATATACTTCAGATTTCCTAATTCTCTATCGAGGACGACAACTATTTCCAAATAGTTAATAAATGAGAAAATAAGTGCAATAATTTTCGATAAAAAAAAGATAACCCGGTTTGAAAGGTAGGATTTCAAAAAGAAAAACAAATTTGCAATTGTACAACAGAGTTGCGCTCAACAGTCTACCAAATCATATCTTAATGCGGAAAACACTTGCAATAAAAATGTTTTTCGGCCCCAAAGGTACAAAAACATGGAGGAGACAGGAAGCAAGAAAACAAAATACTAAACTTACCTGTCAACCATTAAAATCGGGTTTGCTACAGTTTTCTCCACGAAAATATGATTTAGCAGACTAATTGCGTTTTAA
The DNA here is from genome assembly GCA_964019185.1 of Maratus speculifer. Classification (NCBI taxonomy): domain Eukaryota; kingdom Metazoa; phylum Arthropoda; class Arachnida; order Araneae; family Salticidae; genus Maratus; species Maratus speculifer. Next base: position 27,383,997 of record OZ025296.1, read on the forward strand.
TATGTAAATCCAGTTTTAAATAATCCTGTAATTTCAACCATTGGCTCGATGAGAAGATAATTTGCGCATTCGCTTCCGGTCCATAAGTGGCGAATGAGTTTTTCATATTTGGAAGACAGCCTCGCTGTTGTAGCTCGGGAATCAGAAAATTTGACAACATATTGAGATACTGTCTCCCATTTACGGAAAATGTAATGGATACTGTGAATGTTAGTTCCACAAAAAAATATGGCCCTATTATAAATGTAGCACCACACCGTCACTTTAGCTGCATGCAATGGAGCTTCTTGGACAACATTAGGATTATCTTTCTCCCAAATTGTGTGTGTTCACTTGTTCGTTTAAATAGAAATGCGCTTCATCACTCCATAGAATATTCCAAAGCCAATAATTGTCCACATTCGTTCGTGTAAGAAACTGTAGTGAAAATGATAGCCCACTTTCTAGCGTTGCAAAGGTTAGAAAAAACCCGGTTTAAACCCGGGAATAAACCGGGTTTTTAGGAATAAACCTGGAAAAAACCCGGGATTTTTTGGAATAATTCGGTTTTTTTAGAATAAACCTGGGAATAAACCTGATCTATTGGAAATAAACCCGGGAATAAACCGACTTTTTTGCAACTCTACCATTTTCAGAATCAGAAGGTGCAACAACTAAATAAGTTGTTGCACCCTCTGAATCTTGTATGAGTAGTAGCGCAACATTTGACGCATCACTTTTCACATAGTGGATTTTGGCATATCGACTTCATTTGCAATAGCTGGTTCACTTGCATTACCAAATGATGACTGACTTGCTAAATCCTCGGCAGCAGTAGCAACATCTTCAATGCTAGAAATGTCTACCTTTTTTCATCCTCTACAAAGATGAATGTCGAGTTTTCCTGTTTCCACAAACTTTTTAATCATTTTGTGAACTCCACGATCCGACATTGGTCCAAGTATAATATCTTTTAATTTTCGGAATTCTCGAAGAGTTGCAGCTACGTTGCTCTTATTTTGATTTTAAAAAAAACTTTACAAAAAGTGCTTTTTCTTTCAAAGTTACCATTCTCCACAAAGCGTAGATTCAAATGCTTTACAGAAACAATCAACTGTACCAGTGTCAAAGAAATCACAGACATACTTCATCAGCAAGTTTTAAATCGTCAGTTGGTTAGAACGGCTTTTCGAACGCGACGTCACTTTGACGTCGTTCGTCGAAAATTTGAATAAAATAGGATATTTTTCAAGTATTGGGTGAAATTTTGTAATTTTGTGTGTTTCATCTGGATTGACCGAAATTGATATAACGAATCTGAAAAAGTTTACTTTTACCAATTGTGAAATAAAATTTTCTGTATTTTGTTTTTACAAAATAAAGGAATCTGCAAATATCGGTTTAAATATTGGCGCAGCGTCACCTGATGACAAACATTTTAACTTTTTTTTTCGATTTTCGCAGAGCACATCTCTTCAACTACTTACTAGTGAAATTTTGCTTCTTTTGGAGTCATAAAACCGTCTTTAACGCCTTCTGAATAGGCAAACTTTAATTAAAACAACCCTGCATTATATATCCACAGGGTGATTATAAAAAAACTATCCCGACATTTGGGCTCCTAACTATAGTACCATTCACAGAAACTGACTGAAATTTTGGCAAAAGGTATTTTCAGGTATGCGCTCAAGAATGATATAGAAAACCTCAGTGTCACTAAAGCAGTTACGGTTACAGTGAGAAAATTTCGAAAAAATAAAATGGCAACACCCAATTTTTTGTGTTAAAATGTGATCTCCATTGTGAAAAACCCTAAATAGCCTTGGAATGGCAACTGTAGCATGAAAATCACCGGAACTAGGCAAGGGAAAAGTAAAAAAGACTTTGCCGTGCACCAGAACATTAATGTTCGTTTCATTTACATAACATGTCACACCGTTTCTTCGGCTGATATTCCATCCTAAGTTGTTTTACACAAAACGAGAATAAGAAACCAATAACGCAGATTTCGAGTTTACGTAAGACACAGTCATGATTGACGTCGTTACGCTAGGTAAAAGAAAAGGCACTAAGAAATGCGACACGCGTATGTTACCTTCTGCCTTTCCAAACAAGATGCCACTTTCAGGGAAAGAACGTGGGGAAATCGTAAAGATTTATTACCTGAATGGACAAAATGCCGCAGAGACATTGTGTGTTTACCGCCGCAACCATGGATTACGGCGAGGCTCGTGCACTGTCAAAACTGTACGGGACTTGATTCATAAATTTGAAGAAACTGGTTGCACATGCGATCGACCTCGGTCTGGACGACCTTCCGTTTCTGTGGAAGCTGTTGCAGAAGTTCATCATATGATAAGTACAGTTTGTCCCGCAACTGCAAGCGGTGTTTCTCGTGTTCTGAATATGCCGAATTCAACTGTATGCAAGATTCTGCGCTCAGTTCTAAACATGTTTCCGTATCGATTACAGCGTGTCCAGATGTTGGAAGCAAATCAATTACGGCTATATTTTGCAAATCAATTTCTCATCCAGTACGATGAAGATAGCAGCTGGCCTTTACGCATTCTGTGGACAGATGAGGCGCATTTTTCGTTAAATGGTAACGTGAATTCAAAAAATTGTGTGCACTAGGCAGAGAATAATCCACATGATGTGCTTGCCCGTCCATTACACGAGGAAAAAGTGACCGTGTGGTGTGGTATAACGAGTACGTTCATCCTCGGCCCTTACTTTTTTGAAGAGGTTATTGCAGGTAATCTGCAAAGGTGTACAGTAACGAGTGATGGCTATCTGGACATGTTAATTCGCTACGCGATTCCCGCATTGCAACGGCGAAATGCTATACCTGAAGTTGTGTGGATGCAAGATAGTGCTCCTCCACATGTCGAATCTTCTGTCAAACGTGTCTTAAGTCAACAGTTTGATGACAGAGTTATCTCCCGTCATTTCCCGTTTCCTTGGCCACCAAGGTCTCCTAATCTTACACCAATGGATTTCTGGCTGTAGGGATATCTGAAATCCAAAGTGTATCAGTTTAGTCCTCAAACTGCATCTGAATTGAAAGATGCCATCAGAACTGCGATTCAAGAGTTTCCTATTGCCATGGTACGTACTGTAGTGATATCCACCATCTACCGCATGCAAAGTCTCATCGTGTGCGAAGGAGGTCATGTGGAAAATTTTGTGAAACACAATAAAATGCTTTATTTTATGCTGCTTCTCTGTCTTTATCGGATGTCCTCATTTTTAGCCTATATACCGCCGCTGATTTTCATGCTGCAGTTGCCGTTCCAACGCTGTATGGGATTTTTCACAGTGGAGATCACATTCCAATACAAAAAACTGGTTGTTGCCATTTGATTTTTTTCGAAATTTCGTCACTATAACCGTAAATGTTTGAGTGGTACTGTTGTTTTCTACATCATTCTTGAGCGCATACCTCAACATATCTATTCCCAAAATATAATTCAGTTTCTATGAATGGTATGATAGTTAGGAGTCCAAATGTTGGGATAGTTTTTTATAATCACCCTGTATTCTTTATATATTGAGATTTAATGGTAGATTTTATTTATTAAGATGTTATTTTTATTATACAATTTTTACTGTAACAATTAAATATTATTACATGCCATCTTTAAATTGGAGCTTCCGTCATTTTTGTTATTGAAAATTGTTAACTATTTTTTTCATATCAAAACTACTATATAAATATGCATATTAATAATTTTACATTAATTGTTACATAAAAAATATACAGAGAGAAAAAAATCTTAATAAATTAAGGGGGGGGGGCATTAGAACCCCTGTTCCGCCTATTTATACTTATTCAATGAACACCTAATAACAGTCACGGAATCGCCTCATCAGAATGATCCTAATCTAAATTTTGAACGAAAACATAATTCTGCATGAAAATCCCATTTATATCAACTAACGGGGGGGGGGGATTAGAACCCTTGTTCCCCCGATTTATACTTATTCAATGAACACCTAATAACAGTCACGGAATCGCCTCATCAGAATGATCCTAATCTAAATTTTGAACGAAAAATTAATTCTGCATGAAAATCCCATTTATATCAACTAACGGGGGAGGGGCATTAGAACCCCTGTTCCCCCTATTTATACTTATCCAATGAACACCTAATAACAGTCACGGAATCGCCTCATCAGAATGATCCTAATCTAAATTTTGAACGAAAACTTAATTCTGCATGAAAATCCCATTTATATCAACTAACGGGGGGGAGGCATTAGAACCTCTGTTCCCCCTATTTATACTTATTCAATGAACACCTAATAACAGTCACGGAATCGCCTCATCAGAATGATCCTAATCTAAATTTTGAACGAAAACTTAATTCTGCATGAAAATCCCATTTATATCAACTAACGGGGGGGGGGGCATTAGGGCCCCTGTTCCCCCTATTTATACTTATTCAATGAACACCTAATAAGTCACGGAATTGCCTCATCAGAATGATCCTAATCTAAATTTTGAACAAAAACTTAATTCTGCATGAAAATCCCATTTATATCAACTAACGGGGGGCATGAGCCCCCCGTTCCCCCTCTTATACATATCGAATGAACTCCAAAAACTAATCAGGGAAGCGCCTTGTCAGGATATACCTATATACAAAATTTCAAGTGGATCGGATATTTTTATCATGAGTTATCGCGTTACGCACATACATACAGAACGGACGGGCACATAAGCTCTCAGGCTATGATAGCCTGTGAGCTAAAAACGGATGATGCCAAAGAAAAAAAAATATTTAATTATAAAATAGAACAAAAGTGGAATAAAGAAATGTGATTATGAAAAATGAAACACAAAGTAAAGAATGAAAATCAATGTATACACATTGTGTCATTCATTATAACAATCTTATCTATGATGATTTTTTATGTTTATACTTATTTTCATGCAAGCTCTATTTATAAATGACAGTATTTGGAAACCTGAAAACTCGTGATTCAAATTTTTAAAGCTTTCTGCACCTGATTTGTAGCTTTATGGAAAATAAACCTTGAGATTACATTTTTTCCACAATATATTACGCTCTTATGATCTTGTATAACCACCTTTGAAAGACCTTGATAGAAACTTGTTCTAGAAAGTTGTACGTTATGCAAAATTTATCCTTGGTGTCACTTCACAAAAAAGTTATTTTAAATGTTTTACAGTCTAAAATTTAAATACAACAAGAAGCAGAACGTAATGTTTAAAAAGTCTTAGAGAAACTTTTCGGTAAGGTAAAGCTGGTAGGGATGGAACAGTGAGAACAATCTGACAACACGCACTGTAGTGCAGTAGAAATAAGATAAAAAACATCTTTAGGTGAAATTAATTTATTAAAAATGTTTCTTGTTATAAATTGTAGTTTACGCACTTTTAATAAACATACTAGCTGGCTTTGCCCACTAGCGCCCCCCCCCCCCCCTCCATTTTATAAAATTTTGAAACGGACGAATGTCGAGGCGAACGATCCTCGAAGCGTGATCCTCTCCTTTTCTCGAATCCTAAACCGTGTCCCCGCTGCCTGCGCACGCATTTCCAGGGTTCCCTCTTTTTTATTGGGGCCACTAACTACATGAAATCTCGAAGCGAACGAACCTCGAAGTGTGGCCCCTCTGCCTCCGCCACCGAATAGCAGGTGTGTGCCAAATTCTGCGATCGGAGTCCTTGAATTCATATAAAATGTATATCTGGACGAAACTCGAACCGCGTCCCCAGCCAGCGTATAGCAGATGTGCTGCTCACGCAGTGCCGAATGTCCTTTTCGAACGAGCTTCGAAGCGAACTAAACTCGAACCGTGTCCTCGAACCGAACCGTGCCATTTTTTTAAAAAGTGTGTTAACTTGAATTTTTCGATTTACATAAACCTGTTGCTGAGATATGGCGAAATATCCTAAAAATGCGACCATTCCATTAAACCCGCTTTTGTGGGTATTTCTAAAGTAGATAAAATACAAGTTTAAATTTATTTTAGTAGATTAGGTAACCCCAAATTTCTGTCTCCATCTAAAACTTCTGTTGGGGTGGGGCAGAATGGCTTAAATTTTCATATATCTTGTTAATCCTTTTGGTCAGGTGGAAGGAGGATTTTTAAAATCGCTGGAATAAATATTTAATAATTTTTAAAAGGTTTGTTATTTTGAATTTTATGCTTTTACTTAAAACAACTACTAGGATGTGAAGGGAGCTTCTAAAAAATTTACCAAACGAAAGGAATAGTCATTGTAAAAACCGCAATCAGTATAGTCACTGATTATTTCCAAGCATCTGCAATCAAGATTAGTGATGGACGATAACGAAATGTTTTTTATCGATTTTCTCGATTGTATGCTTGACAGCTATGTGATGGGCAGTTCTAGAAAAATTACCAAACGAAAAAAATCGTCAATGTAAAAACCACAATTAATATAGTCACCGATTATATCCGAGCATCTGCAGTCAAGATTAGTGATGGGCGATAATGAGATGTTTTTATCGATTTTCTCGATTGTAGAACATTTCGATAATTTTCGATTGTATAAATTTTTTCCGGTTTCTCGAGTTTGCAATTGCTTTTATACCATATCCGATTGGATTTTATCAAGAGTCGTCTGCGAGTGAACAGGAATGAGTCGGCATTAATAAAGACTCGGCGGATTCGCTCGCTAGTGGGTCTCTCTCTCTCTTTTAATCGGAGTGTCTTAATTTATACGCAATCTTGTAATATGAAATCTCGAACTGGGTCTCCGTTGTATATGGCATCGTATAACAAACACGGTGTGGACGTATGGAAAACTAGGTTTAAGAAAATGCCTCCCATGAGAGTAAAGAAGGGGGAGGGACACCGGACGGGCATAACATTAATAGATGGTCAATGGGACTTTCCAACTATACGTCACATGAGGCTTCTCGATTTCAATTTATAAAATTGTTTTCTCCTTGACATGGTGCATTATTCATGATTATTGCAATAACTCTACCTCAAGAACTAAAGCACGGAATCACCACGTTTTAAATTAGATCGAATTAGTTTTTGGTGTATATCGCTCAACAGGTGGCACTGCCATGGTGCATTATTCGTTATTATCACAATAACTCTGTATCAAGAACTAATGCACGAAATTTTCTAAAACTTCAGATTCAGTTAGTCCCTGATAAAAAATTTATCCTGATTAAATTTTTGGTGTACATCACCCAACATGTGGAGATGTTATGCAGATTTTTGTTTTAATATTTTGAATAATTCTATCTCAAAAGCTAATGCACTTATTTTCATCAAATTTCAGATTCAGTTATGTGTTGACGCAAGTTGTTGCTAACTAGATTTTGGTTTGAACCATCTAACCGTGGTGCTGGTATGCTGCATTTTTCAGGAAGTATTAACGTGCATAAGATAAGAGAAAGTTTTGGGATAGCTCAAAACTGCATACATATCAAGCGTTGCAAGACAATGCTGGAATCTGTCGTAAATTAACATAGCTGCGCCAACTGGTGACAGGGGTGCTAATGAATTCGCGAATTTTTAGTATGACGTCATACATGCGCAGGTGTCTATTATCTTCGCATCTCTTGCGCATATTTTCTGAATTTTTACTCAATCATGACAGATTAATCAAGTCTACCAGATTTAGTGCAAAGTATTTTTGTTACAGTTTGTTTTGATAAAATCATGTACATTTAAAAAATAGTCACAATATAATTTAAATTACGGAAAAAAAGAACTAATTAATAGTACCATATAATGCTACGAAAAATATTGACTTTTACCCTAAAATTAAAATGACAATGCGACTTTTTTTAAATACACATATTTTTAATCAAAAAATCTGTAACAAATATTTTGCAATAAATATGGTAGACTTGATTAATCTGTCATGATTGAGAGAATAGTTTGAAATTTATGTTTCAAAAATATGCATTAAAATATTTAATTGCTATAAAGGACGTTAAATATGAATTATGAATTAAAATTTATGATTGAATTTTTAGTATGAATTCTCAAAATAGCTTTGTCTGTAAAAAAAAAAAAAAAAAAGAGAGAGAGAGAGAGTTTAATATACGAGTTTAGGAAAATAATTGTCTAGAATCGTAAAATATTTAAACAAATAAATTAACAATATTTCTCTGTTTAACAAAACAACATTTAATACATACATTAAAAATTAAAGTTATTCCGAATATACGTATAATGAAATAGGTTTCAAATTAAAAGAATGAAATATTTGCAAGTTGAATAATAAAAGTCGATACGACCAAGAAAACATTTGATTTTTATCGTCTGCAATCGGTAAATGAAAAAAAGGAGCTAAAGATGAATATTTTATTTTGTATTAAATTCTATACATATTCTAAACATTGATAAACATTATATTCTCATAGGGAATACAACGGTGTATATCATTTAGCATAACTTAGCTTATCAAGAATTTAGTAAAATTTGACACTACTACATTTCTACCTTTATAAATTAATTACTTACAAAATTAAAGAGTAATCTTTCATTACATTAAAAACATAATTAAAATCGAACATATTTAAATCAGCGATATTTGTATCGCATAATTAAATGATATTTCATCTTAGTATATTTTTTGTTAATATTTAGTCGTACTACACTTATTTATTCTATATTTATTTACAATATTTCAAACCTAAAATTTATTCTACGCAATATTTTACAGTAACATTTTATAGAAAAAAAAAGTTACGTTGCCATTCACACAAAAAAAAAACTGCGATCTATTTAATAATCCTCTGTTTGTGCACCACTGCCACTAGGAAGCGTAGCCCTTGGTCCCGCCTTTAATCTTGCGAACACCTCTTCCACAGGTCTTGGGACGCTTGATTTGAATACTGCTTTGGGATAGCTTTATCTGACTAGTTTTTTCTTTCCATCGAAATTTTTCTGCTCTGGAGGACACAAATTAACATCAAAATGATAAAGGTTACCCCTTTTCAAGCCCACGGATTCGAATTTGTAAAATTTCTGTTTTATTTTCTCCTTTAGATTCAGATAATTTGGATTTTTTTGGATTTTCTGGACATGAATTTGAAAACTTAGTAAAACGGAAAATATTTCTTCCTTTTTTTTTTTTCTTTCAAAGCTCTAAGAAGTGAATAGATATCGAAATAGTGAAGTTTTCGCCGTATTTCTCTTGCGCTTCCACATAATTTTAATCAGCAGCAACACTGATATATTAGTTAGCCTGGAGTCGGAGTCGAAGACATTAAACTTTCTGGAGTCGGAGTTGGAGTCGGTCATTTTTGCCTCCGACTCCGCAGCCCTGCATATACTCTCTTATCGTCTTATTCTCTATTTACCTTTATCAGACATATACCCCCGTATACCCTTCACTCTATCCCTGATTTGGAATCGGAATAACTCTACTTGTTTCGTGTTCCAGTCGGTTTCAAATTAAAATTTAATTCTTGAGGATTGAGTTATTGCTATTTTTTTCGTTGTATGTCAGTGTCGAGTCGGATTGACTTTACTTGCGTTACGAACAGGGATTTCACTTATGATTTTGATTTGACGCGATCTTAAGGTAAAGTATAACTTCTTCAGATAAAAAAATTTCTATATTTGGACATTAATGACTATATATATGTGACGTTTTAAGGAGAAACTAGAAATATCTTCACTGGTTCCCCTTTTTAAACACACAGTTGGGGCAAGAGAGAGAAAAAACAAAATAAATAAATAAATGTAGAAGATTCATTAAATTACACATTGGCTGCTGCAACTTAGTTTATTAAATTGTAGTCATATAGAGAGGGAAATGCTCCCTTTGCAAGCCGTCTTGAACCGAATCATCGAAAAGAATATTCCACCATTATTTCCGCAAGCCGTCTTTAACGGACACATCGAAGAAAAAGCAAATAATATCCATCATCATCTACCGGCTTCCTTCTTAAATCTAAAAACAAACTTCTAGAAAATTCTCTACTTTCTAACCATCATTTTCCCATGTAAACATTATTCATGTCCAGCGTCGAGATTTTTATTTCATTCAGACGATAAATTTTATTTTTAAAATGTTATTGTTTAACTAATTTATTATCGAACTCAGAATTTCGAATATCCTGCAGATGATATTTTAAGAGAAAAATGAAAAGAAATGAATTTATTGATATGCACAAAATATCAAAAGTTGAAGGAGGAAAATAAATAAATAAATAAATAAATAAAAATAATGACATTTTTTGAAAGGTATGGTTTTGGAATAAATTTAATAAGACTTTCTTAAAAAAGGGTTGATAAAAACTGGGAAAAAATGAGTTTTATTTGGAATATTAAGAAATAAAGTTTAATTAAGAATATTTTTAATTTAGAGCCATCTTTTTAATTTTACGCATATTGGAATAAATGCTTTTTAAGGCGAATTAAGGATTTATATCGTTTCCATAAAGATTAATAAATTAGATCTAGAAACAAGATTTTAATTTAATAAGTTGAACTAAGTACGGAATATTGTTATAAAGAAATTAATGTAGTATAAAAGTTAATTTTGGCGAAATTTTTTTTTTTTAATTTGTAATATATATATATATATATATATATATATATATAATTTTTTCCATAATTAAAAATAAGATAGGGATTAATTTTCTCCCCTTTCGGAATTGTGTCGTATTCTGTTCGAATTTTGGGTTTGAAATAGAATTTTCGGTTCGGGTCTTGTATAACTCGATCCGTGTAGGTACCTATTTCAGATACACCTTGTTTATTACCTGCAGTGATGCCAGGACCGTAGCTAGAAATGAATAATAGGAGGGGGGGGGGACTCATATTTTCTCTCTCTCTGATGCAGAAAGATAAATTAAGTGCATTATTTACTCTGTAGATGATGTGTTTCTTAATAAACAGTTTTAATAAATTCATTTTATGTTAAGAAAAGAACGTTATGCTAAGAAAAGAACGAGTTTATAACTAGTGCAATATTAAACATCATGCTAGGCTTTATATATGCAAATGGGATGTGCGAGGGTTTAAACACTTTTTTAGTCAATTTAGTATTTCTGCAAATCTGTGAAAGGGCCTCAAAACTAATTTAGATTTTAGAACATATTTTCAGTTAAATTTTCGAAACATAAATTCCTTTAATGACTTTGGAATTTTTTCCAGGTAAAGTTCAAAATGTTTTAAAGAAGGTGGTGGTGGGGGGGGGGGTTGAGGCCACCCAAGCATCCCTTACCTCCCCAGCTACGGCTCTGAGTGATGCTTACATATTTTAACGCACCATGTATAGAAAGTAACATAATCATCTTAAAAATAACCATTATAAACATTATTTCTCTGAGACAGGTCTGCGCATCGAGAAACCTAATTCTGCTGTGAACGAAGGTCAAGGGCAGTACAATTAATGTCAAATCACCCGGAAGGGTTATCAGAACTCATATACCATGCTTAATTGGAAATCCTGACACTTTCTTTATTCTATTATATGATGTGTTTTGAATCTTTCGATTTCTCGTTCCGAACACAAACACTTCTTTCAAGAGGAAAACCTGTTTTGATATTTCATTTCATGCTTCGATTATTTTGCATCTCAGTTTATGAGATGTTAAAAAATATATTTTTTTTTATTACTTTAAGCAAAGTATAACAAGTTGGAAATTTCACGTCAAACGTGGGAAATGAAGTGCGTTCGTGCTACAATTATTTTGGTAAATATTCAGAGCTTGATGCATTAGATGTTTAAGTCTTATGCAAAATTGCATAAATACAAAATTTGATACGATTATATATCTTCAATTCAGTAATACGAAAATAATAGGACTTCATCTTAAATGGGACGTAATCAACATGGCAAACATAGAATTATTACCTATCATGGGATATCGTAAAAATGTAACTCATTCGAAAATCATTTTTAAGCTACAGTCGAGCCTCTATATAACGAAATCCATCGTTCCAGTAAAAAATTCGTTATATAGAGAAATTCGATGTATAGAGTATGATGTTAAAAATAGTATTTAATGTGTAAATTTTGAACAAATATTATTTTTGATCTTTTTAATTAAGAATTTGAAATGTTTAAAAGTATATATTAACCTAACATTTTATTTCTTACTTATTTAAGCAGTTTCAAAAAAGAGAAAAGACATTTATTTGAAAGCTTAATGAAAATCAAATAAGGAAGACTTACATAAATTTCAGAGGAAGAAATCTGTAATTTTTTCTTGTTTTGATTTTAAAATTACAATTGTTACGCTCTCAAAAAAAAATTCTCAAATTTTAGCAAGGAATGAAAAATTGTAGTTGATATTTTCCTCCATTTGAAGGTCTCTCTTATGTGCTCTCGTTGATTCCTCTCTTATATGTGTAACAATTCAATTGACTGTGTTTTGAGAAGGATGTTGAAAGGTGTGTGGGAGATGGGATGAACTTGTTAGATTTAAAGAATAAGGAGAGAAGTAATATTTATAAAAAAAAAAAAAAAACTCTCCACTGAACGATAAATCAAAAATAAGTGATGGAAAATTGATTCCATATGATTTCGAAGCTTTTTTAAAACTGAATAAATTAAAATCAATTTATGATAAAATTCGTTATATGGAGATAGATCTTTCGCTATATAGAGTCTGTTTTTAATGTAATCATGCGAAAAGGGGACCGTTCTTACTAAAAATTCGTTATATGGAGAAATTCGATGTATGGAGTTTTGTTATATAGAGGTTCGACTGTATTTTCAGTCATACTCTGTAACTCTTACAGATTATGTTGTGTTACCCTGTATGTGATCCACAGCATTTATACACACAACGTGCAGAAATGTAGTTAAACTTAAAACCTCATATCACATCTAAAAATGCACTTCCAGCAAAAATCTCTAGAATACAGTATTTCTGGTCAGTATAGTACCTAAAATATTTTGTGAGTCCCTGTAAATACTGTTGGCACAGGAAGTAACTTGTAATATATCTCAGCAATGTATATTAATTCCATTATATATGAAATAATTAAACATGATTGAAATACGCCGAAAACAACTTTTTGACGTGTATTATTATGCAACGTAACTCTTTTGTGTAGCTCTGTAAATTAATAATAAGCATTTTTTGCAACACCTATTGCACAGAATTTATATTTTAGTACACTTTAGTAAATGCATATCAATTTTCTCCTTGTTTGAAAGGCTGTAACACAATTAAAATGAACTTGAAAGAATTTTTCCCATCACTGTAAAACATTTATGTAACGTTATTCCATAAACTTGGTGGCAACATTACTGCATGGAGTACTTTGATCGATATAACTGGTGTAACACTGCATTGTTACGCCTGTAATATATGTTTAAATTACTCCATTATATAAATGAAAAAAATTACTCCATAAAATAGAGGTAGCAGCTGCCACCAATTTTATGAAGAAACTTTACACAAATGTTTCACAGTCATTGACCGCAATGTAACGGAATACTTTTGATTGTCCCTGTCATCAAATTATGCATCCGATTATCATAAAATTTGAAATGACTCATAATCAAAATTATGAAACAATTATATATTTTAGATTTCAAACGATTTGGTTCAGTAGTCTTTGCTCGGTAATGTGCGAACAGACGGACAGACAGACGGACGGACTGAACGACGACTATAGGTGCTACGTATTTACATAATTACGAACACACCTAATAACAGCATCAATGAAATATCTGTTGCCTGAACAGGACCGGCGCAACATCGCGCGTAGCCTTGACAAAGCAGTTTTGGGGGGCCCAATGTATACTGCAATATTGGACTAATAAAATTTATTTTTAAATAGCATATATCATAAGTAAATAAGCTAAAAAACTTGGTAAAATCACCATAAAAAGGAAATTAAACAGGACGCGTTTCGAGCTACAACAATAACAGCTCGTCACCAGCTAATACAACACGTATCACAAGGGACAGAGTCGATATAATATCTTTATATCGACTCTGTCCCTTGTGACACATGTTGTATTAGCTGATGACGAGCTGTTATTGTTGTAGCCTGAAATGCGTCCTGTTTAATTTCCTTTTTACGGCGATTTTACAAAGTTTTTTAGCTTATTTATCAATTTATCGCCAGTGATTACGGTGTTTTTCAATACATAGGTAATAGGTATAAAATAATATGTAATATAATATAGATACTAAAATGTATGAAAAATATTACTATGTTCATACATATTATGCTAAATTATTTTAATTTTACAAAATCTTATATCGTTTATAATATTACTAGCAAAAGCAATGCTTTGTTTGGATTCGCGAAGCATTATTTTATAAAACAGATATTTGAAAGTAACAATATTTTTTTATATTATTTTTGCATCTTTATTAAACAAAAACGTTATTTTATGTTTTGGCGCATTTTAATTTTTTATTTATGATGTAAGACTGGCATAATAAGATATTTTCGAAGCAAACTTTTACAAAATATTTTTAAATTTTCAACTAAAAGCTCTTTTAAAGATGTTTTTACAATTTTCAGTAGCCACTGGTGTTTTTTAATTGTTTGAAATATGCATGTTTTCAATCTTTGTAATCAACATCCGATATTCTTTGATAGCTATTTTAGAATAATATATTTGAAGAGAGCTTGAAGAAAGTTACTTATTCAAAATCCTATTTTCTGGAAAAACATTTGAAATCTGCTTTCGTTGATACTATGAATTTTTAACTATAAAACATTTTATTTTAATTTCTTCGTTTTTATACATTTTAGCGTATGAGAATTTTTGATATTGTAGAATTTTTCGTAAGGAAAATTTCTATTGAATGCTTAATTTTGAAAGATTTTCACTCTCGACAACGTTACGTACTTTTTAAGCCAACTGGTGTCTACAAATCCTCAATATCTACAACTGCTTCATCTAATGTTAAACCTTGGGATTTATGAATTGTAACAGCAAAAGCTAACTGCAGAAGGAATTCTTTCCTTGAGCAATTTATGCTTCCATTTTTCCAGAATTTAATTATTGGGGGAATCGGTACGCACCAATTCTTATAAGTTAAATTACTGCAGTATTCAAATTTATCCATGATTATTCGCGATATCTGGTCTGGTCGCTTGTACTTTTCTTTAATACGTGCAACAAAGTCTAAAGTCCCGTTCACTAAACCTTTTTCAGTCCACAAATAGGAACGTAACATTACTTTAGATCCAAATGATAAAGTAAGAAATGGTTAAAGTCTGTTTGTCGTTTCTGAATCGGCCAACTTTGCTTTAGTACATTTATAAAGAGCTTGAATCGAGCCAACAACTTCACACAGTTCTTTTAATTTTTCATTTATATAACAAATTTAACAATTAATTTTATTTGTTTACAATTATTTTGTTGCCAGTTTACAAAAAAAAAAAAAAAATTCATAATACATTTTTTTAAAAATGTTTAAGTGTCATCTGTGCAAACGATTTTGCGGCATAATGAAAACATGTTTTATTTAATAAATTAATCATGATTCTATCTATAATCACTTACTCCATGATTTATACTTTTTTTTCTGAAAATATACGCGTTTCATTTTTTATTTATTTGCTAAAATGCGTCCGTATTGGAAATGCATGTAAAATAAATTAATTAAAATAATAATTTTTTTAACGTTTTACTGTAAAAAAATTATATTGTGCAAATCTACAGATCATAATTTATTTTTGTGTTTAATTTGAAGTTAAAATATTGAATAGTTTTTTTGTAAAGTGTACGACAAATTGTAATTTGAGTGGACTAGTAGAGGATTCGCTTCGCTCATCCTAATTACGAAAAAAACATTTCAAAACAAATCTGCAGCAAAATCATTAACTTTTTTTTTTTTTTTTTTTTTTTTTTTTTTTTTTTTTTTTCAGGGAAGACGTTTGAGAATCTCGGGCTCCCCAACAAGATCCAATTTGACGCGGTGTCCTAGGCAGCCCCCCCCCCCCCTCGATGGTTGCGCAGGCCCTGTGTATGTAGATTAAATATGCGCAACTATAACTACAAAATTTCTGAGGTTTCACGCAGCACTTTTTTATCATTTTCATATATCGAGGGTGAAATTTTGATTAGAAGCAACTTGAAGAACAGGATATTTATATGTGATATCCCCTATAGCCCCCGTCCACCTCTTCAAACAAGATAGAAGAATCTAAGTTTTTTAGCTCACTGAAAAATTGTACTTTTCAGCTGAAAACTCCATTAACATCTAAAGAACTCAAGCAATTTCCATAAAATTAATTAATTAATTAATAAAATGAAAAAAAAAGATTATAAATATACGATCATATGTGGCAGACAGTTTAAATATATATATATATATATATAAGTGGTTTTTAGAAATAAAATGATGAAAAACTGCCATTGCTCTAAAATAAAAAGTTTTAGTCACAGTAAAAACTGTCTGTCATATGTCTTGACTATAATTCAGTGAATATGGATTAAAATATTGTTTTTTTACAAACATGGAATTTTCGGCACAGATGTTATATACGTACCGAAATATCTGATTGATGATGTTGCGTACTATCGCTGCTTCCATGGTTTAATTTAATCGTTTTTACTTTGCGCCTCGCGCAAACGATTTTTTGTTGTTGTTTACATTGAATTTGTTAGAACTTTTTTAAAATGGAATTTTCTTTTGAACTGAAAATGCAGTATGTATTGTATTAAGATATTATAATGATGAAAAGATATGATATGTGCACAATAATGGCCTTATTTGTAATGTGAAAGTTAATATATGTTTTTTTTATACATCTGTGCTTGAATTTACTCCGAAGACATGAAAATTTATTTACTTAAGATATAGAATTAGCTTGATCTCCCGATACATGATAAGGTAAGATTAATACATTCATGCTGTAGTTAAGATATTTTAATTTTGAAAATGAATACTGACATTTTAAACATCAGTATTAAATAATATTGAAGAATTTTATAAACAGGGATAGATTCAATATTATTTTGGCATCCAACTGCTGGGATATTTTATTATTTAAGAAGTAATATAAGATAATGGAACAAATTAAACGATTACGCACGCCATTAAGGAGTGCTTTTACGCGAATCGCTAATTTACTTGAGAATAAATTAAGTGATGAAAATAAAAATATTGAAGAAATTGAGATTTTATATGCTCAATTAGAAGAAAAATGGGTAAATCTAGAACCAAAAGAAAAAGAAATGTTAGATCTTCTTTTAAACGATAAATCATGTACGCAAGAAAATTATGATACGGAATATGAAAGTTTTAGCGTGTATGAAGAAAAATTTATTAAGTTAAAAACGAAAGTTCAAAAATTTTTGAAAGTTTCTGAAACTGAAAATATTAAGAAACGGAAGTTTAAACTTCCTAAGATAGAATTTAAATTATTCGGGGGAGATATTAAAGAGTGGTTGGCCTTTTGGGCTCAGTTTGAAAAGATACATAACGATTCTGATATCGCGAAAGAAGATAAATATCAGTACTTGTTGCAAGCGACACTAAAGGGTTCTAGGGCCAGAGAAATTGTCGAGTCGTACCCCGCTACTGGTGATAGTTATGAAAATGTTATTGAATGTTTAAAGGCTCGTTTTGGTCGCACTGATATGTTAATTGAAGTATACATAAGAGAACTACTTGCTTTAATGATAAATAACACAACAGGAAAATGTCCAAGAATTCCTCTTTTTAAATTATACGACAAAATTGAAACGTATTTAAGGTCATTAAAAATGTTAGGTGTTTCAAGCGAACATTATTCTGCAATTCTTTATCCATTAATTGAGTCGTGCTTGCCTGCTGAAATATTGAGAATTTGGGAAAGAAATTTAAATTCCATAACCTTGAATTCAAAAGATGAAAGTAAAAATAAATTAGATTCTTTGATGAAATTTTTGCAGCACGAAATCGAAAGCGAAGAAAAAGTCCGTTTGGCTAGAAGTGGGTTTAATCTAGAAAATGTAAACCAAAATATTCATACTGCGCCAAGTAGGCGAGAAAGGGATCTTCCAACGGCCACGGAATTACATAATTCATCGAAAATGAAAAGGGAAATGTGTATTTTTTGTAAAAAGTCACATTTAAGTACCGAATGTAGATATGCTAATAGTTTATCTCATGAAGATAGAAAACAAATATTGATGAAAAAGGGTGCTTGCTTTAAATGTTTAGAAACAAGAAAACACATATCACGTTTTTGTAGAACGAAAATACCACCCTGTGATTGCGGTAAATTACATTTTAAAATAATGTGTCCAACGAAAAATGATAAGGAAAACCCGATTACAGAAAAGTCAGATATCGAAATTAAAAACGACACTGCTTTATCCAATAAAACAAGTACTCGCCATGTACTTTTACAAACGCTTATTGTCCGACTTAGATGTAATAGTAAGATGAAATATATAAGAATATTAATTGACTCAGGTAGCAGTAAATCCTATTTGTCATCTTTTGCACTGGCCGAAATGGGATATGAATGCATAGGGGAAGAAAATTTGACACATAGTTTATTTGGAGGCACAGAAACTGTATCATCACATAAGAAATATTTGATTAGTCTGAGTGACTTCTTTGATAATTATTAGTGCTCGCGATAGAATACGGATAGTTGCTATACGTTTAAACGCTATACGTATATCCGTATAATATCCGTTTCAACTATACGGATACCTTAAAATATACGTTTAAACGTATCCGGATACGTATAAAGGCGTATCAACTAAACGTATATTTAACAATACGTATATTTAATGTATACGTATATTCCACGTATCGTATCTAATTTAAATAGCGGACTTCACCAGTCTTATGTCACTGAATGGAGAATAATTTGGAAATCGGTGGCGTTGCGACAGAAATCCGCATAGTATGTCTTATAGACGGAGTAAGACACAGGAGGTGAAACTTAATGCGCCTGACTCTTCGAAAATACAAAGTGAAATTTTGGCAAATAATGAGGAGGCTGCGATACGTAGTAAGCTGGTTTTTTTGCTACTGCAATGTTTTAAATGGGAAAAATGGTCATTTAAAAAAAAAAAAAAATTACGAAAAGTCTGAATTTTTAGAAAGTTGTAGAAATGAAAATCTCGTTAATTGCAGTTTTCTTCACAACATATATATATTTTTTTAGGTATTTGGCGCTTCATTTTCGTTTTTAAGCCCTTTAAAATACGAGATCATTCTGACAAAAATTAAAGGGCAGGCCATTTAAAAACATTGAATATAGCGGATTAAAATGACTGTTGTAAATTAGTTGCATATCGCAAAGAAACAGACTTATGATTTTTAGAAATTAGGTATTAATATTTTGGAGTAAATTTTAATTTCGCGTATAGTTTTTATAACCTTAGACCGTTTTAATAATCCATAACGTTGGATATTTATGCAATTAATGCATGTAGAAATAAAGATAATTTTTATTTTAATTATTTGGAGCAACTGCTTATTCATATTATGGATGCCTTCTGTATCACCCCCCCACTCTGCCCCCCCAGGGGGGGGGGGCACATTTTTAATTTCTTTACATTACCAGTCGTGTGACACATCATTTCAAAGGTCTGCAACTGCTTATTCATATTATGGATGTCTTGTGTGTCACCCCCACTCCGCCCCCCAGGGGGGGCACATTTTTAATTTCTTTACAACACCAGTCGTGTGACACATCATTTCAAAGGTCTGCAACTGCTTATTCATATTATGGATGTCTTGTGTGTCACCCCCCACTCCGCCCCCCCCCCGAAACAGCTGTTTGCTTTTATCATATTTTTATTATATTTGTGCTCTTTAACGTTGTTTATTTATTTAGTAATTTAGTAATTTATCTCTGTGTGTCAGAGAAAGATAAAAAAAAAAAAAAAATAAGCTCCCCCCTACATTTTCTTGACCCCCCCCCCCTATTATACACTTCTAGCTATGGTCCTGAGCCTGCTAAATCGATTTAATACAAACTTGCTCTGTTTTTCCTAAATCGTCTTATTACATCGCCTTTTTAGTAAATCAGAAAGCATTGAGACAAAGCTACATCGCGATTTAAGAACTGGCTAAATCGCGACGTCCGATATATCTATTGAAAACCAATAGTTAAATCGGATTTCCGATGTAAGCGTTAAATCTAGGCAACATCATTTCGCTACATCGCGACGTCCAATGTATATATTCAAGACCAATAGTTAAATCGGATTTCTGATGTAAGCCGATCTAAGGCTCAGACTTGCAAATTTGAATTTTAACTTTAAAATTGCTTTCCCCCCCCCCAGGCATAAATAGTGAATTATTAATAAATAAAACACAATAAATTGTTTTTTGGATTTCAGTTAATAAATAAATGCAGTGTTAAATTCAGACATTTTTCTGCGGGAGGTACTTCTGTGGCTCCGGGGGGGGGGGGGAAGAAATTGCACATTTTGACCATTAAAAATACAAAATTTCCGGGGCAGGGACCCCTTTAATAAATGTCTTAGTAATACACTACAAACGTCTATGCTAGCAGTAGCGTATCTGGACTTATCATTTCAGAGGGGACTGAGATACAGCATACATTTCTGAGAGGGTAGCTCCGTGCAAAAGGGCGGGAGAAGGGAGCGGTCGCCCCGGCACGGGAATTTAGGAGGCGCCAAATTTATACTACCAACGTAATATAGTTGGCATCTATACTGGTATGTGTATTTCGCATCATTAAACAGGAAAAAAAATTGGGGAAAAAAATATTCCAACAGCTGGGCATGCAGCAGAAGTCGAAAATTGAAGGTACTGAAATGCCTTTAAAATCCATTTGCATCCAGTGTGAAAAAAGGAATAAGTTATTTGAAATGCATGTGGAATCAAAGCTGATTAATATATTTTCCAGAATAAAGCTATATTTCTTGAAAAAATAATGAAACTGAACATACCAAAAGCACATGGCAAAAAAACCCTGCAATATTGAAAATACAAAAACATCATCGAAATCTGCTTGCATCGAATAGAAAAAAGAATTAATTAGTTATCTAATTAGACGTAATCAATGTAGATATGCATATTTTGATGAAAAAAACTTTATTTCACTTGGCGATCTATAACTATTATTTTAAATCGCCACTTGGCGAGTGATGACTAGAGTGGCGATAGATCACCAATAAATTACTTGAAATGAATATGGAATCAAATCTGATGAATATATTTTGCAAAATAAAACTGTATTTCTTGAAAAAAACATCCAACTGAGATAGATAAAAGAATGCGGCAAAGAAAACAAAATATTGAAAATACAGCAATGTCATTGAAATCTGTTTGCATCCAGTAGGAAAAAGAAATAACCATTTTCCTAATTAGATGTAATTAATGTAGAGATGCATATTTCCATGGAAAAAACTGCATTTCACTTGGCAATTGAAAATAGATCTATTAAATCGCCACTTGGCGAGTGATGACTTGGATGGAGATCGATAGCCAACAAATTACTTGAAATGCGTGTAGAATCAATGCTGTTGTATACATTTTTGCAAAATGAAACTGCATCTCTCAAAAAAATAATCAAACTGAACACAGTAAAAGAACTCTTCAAAAAACCAAAATATTGAAAATACAGCTATGTCATTGAAATCTGTTTGCATCCAGTAAGAAAAAGAAGAAAACACTTTTCTAATTAGATGTAATCAATGTAGGAATGCATACTTCTATGAAAAAAACTTTATTTCACTGGGCGACCGAAAACAGATTTTTTTAATCGCCACTTGGCGAATGATGACAAGGGTGGCAAATGAAGGAAATTTTTTAATTGCACTTTTACATTTTTAATAACCACATGGCAAGTGACCGCTGCTAATTTTAAATCAAATCCTACTAAATGAATTTAACACTAGCTTGCAATGTTTTTCTTAAATAGTCTTTTTCTTAAATCATCTTTCTCTTAAATCGAAAACATTGAGGTTTGTGATGTGTGCTTAAATCGGATCCTATTAAATCGATTTAAAACAGAAAGACATTGAAACATCAAATTTCATATCTTAAACAAAAAACGTTTAAACGTTTATACGTTTAACCGCTTGGATAAGATCCGTATATACGATGTACCGTATATGCTGTTTTGCGCAATACGTATAACCGCCGATGCCGTATTATACGTATAGTTGATCCGTATTTCGTATAATACGTATTATACGTATATTCGTATAAACGTATAATCGAGAGCACTAATAATTATCGCTGTTGTTTCGAAGTGTTAGATCAAGAAAAAATTTGTTCGGACATTCCAAAAATTCCTCGTGGCTCTTTTATGAGTGAAATAAAGAAGCATAAAATTTTTCTATCTGATTTGAATAACCAGGTTGAATTGCTGTATGAATTTTCACCTAACGAAATTCATGGGCTTATAGGAGCTGATATAGCAGGCAAATTGTACACCGGAAAAATAAAACAATTGATTTCTGGATTAGTAGTAATGGAAACACGTCTTGGTTGGACTTTGATGGGAAAAACAGACATTTTTAACACATCAGATAGTACAAACAGCGTCATGTCACTTCATGTAAATGATGCAAAAATTACAGATTTGTGGAGGCTAGACACGCTTGGAATTCTCGATCCTGGTGAAAGCGGAAACAGACAAGAAATCGAAAAAGTAATTGAAGAGCATTTCAATAGAAATATAAAAATAGATGCAGAAGGAAGGTATGAAGTATCCCTCCCATGGATTGAAAACCATCCTCCGTTACCAACTGGTCGAAAAATTGCTGAAAGACGATTAAGAAGTTGTGTTGAATCACTAAAGAAAACAAGAACTTTAGAAGAGTATGAAGATATATTAAAAGAATGGATAGAAGAGGGTGTTATTGAAGAAGTTAAGAATACTTGTAATGATGAAAGTGAACACTACTTGCCACATAGAGCTGTGATTAAAGAAAATTCGACCACAAGAGTTAGACCAGTCTTTGATGGTTCAGCAAGACAAAAAGATTCACCTTCAATCAATGACTGTTTAGAAAAAGGTCCCAATATAGTAGAACTCATTCCGACTATATTGAATAAATTTCGTGAGAAGAAAATAGGCGTAATTGCAGATATTCGAAGAGCATTTCTGCAAATAGGTTTAAATGAGCGAGATAGACCATTTCTGAAGTTTTTATGGTGGGAGGAAGGCGATCCCGAAAAGTTGAAAATTTTCCAGCATAAAAGAGTTGTTTTCGGTCTTACATGTTCACCTTATTTGCTTGGCGCAACTATCCGATATCATCTGAAGAACGCACCTTCTAGATTTAAAGAAACAGCAGAGAAATTGATGAAGTCTTTTTACGTAGATAACTGCGTCACTAGTGTTGATAATCATGAGCAGCTTGAAAAATTTATTGAATAATTCAAACTTATTCTCCAGAGTGCTAAGTTTAATCTTCGAGGATGGGAATATAATATCCATGAAACAGTAGTAGAAAACTTCCCAGAAGAAAAGATTATTCCAGTTTTGGGACTAATGTGGAATTTAAAAGCTGATACTTTGAAAATAGATTTGAGAAAATGTTTTGAAGATTCCACTGTTGTAACAAAAAGAAATATTCTCAGTGCTGTTCATAGAATTTTCGATCCCATTGGCTTCACATGTCCTGTCACCTTGGGTCCAAAGATTCTTCTTCAAGAATGTTGGAAATTGAAAGTTTCGTGGGATGCTGAATTACCTGAATCTATTGCCAAGAAATTTGAAAAATGGCGAAAGGATGTTTCTAAATTAAAGGAAATAGAAATCCCTCGATGTATTATTTCCAATTATGAAGCTACAAAGAATATTTCATTGCACATATTCTGCGATGCAAGCAAGAATGCATATTCTACATGTATATTTTTAAGATGTGCGACTGAAAACACAATATCTTGTCAGCTTGTACAGGCTAGGAGCAGAGTTGCTCCAATGAAAACCATTTCTATTCCTCGATTGGAGCTGCTTTCCTGTAATATCGGAGCTAGACTAGCACAGAGTGTTATAAATGATCTTCAGTTGAAACATATCCCGAAATTTTTCTGGTCCGATTCAGCAAATGCTCTATATTGGATCAAAGGAACTGAAAATTGGGCTCCTTTTGTTTTCAATAGAGTTAAAGAAATCCGATATTTGACAGAACCTGAAAATTGGTATCACATCCCAGGATCATTAAATGCTGCAGACCTCCCTTCTCGTGGTTGTAATGCAGAAACTTTAGCGAAATCTAAATGGTGGGAGGGCCCTGAATGGTTACGAAGACCAGAACATGAATGGCCAAAATCCAATGTTGTTCCTGATTTCAACGTAGTATATTCAGAAAAGAGAAAAACTGTTATTAGCACTACAAATCATGAAGAATCAACTGAAAAAATTTATAACAGATTTTCATCGTACGACAAATTGATCCGAATTATTGCTTGGATTTATAGATTTTTTACTAACTGTAAAGTGAAACTTGCCAACCGGTTTTCTGGACTCTTAACGCTAGAAGAAATAAACAGAGCTGAAATATCTTTGTTAAAAATAGTACAAAATGAATCATTTTCAGGAACTGAAGATAAACGCTTAAAATCACTTCAATGTTATAAAGAATCAAATGGACTACTTAAAGTTAAGATTCGTATTCTGATGAGAGAAGATAAAAGAAATTTCCGATTTCCAATACTGTTACCCTGCAGTCATCCAGTTGTCGAAATACTTATTCGGACAAGACATCTTAGTTTAAATCATGCTGGCACCCAGATATTAATGAGTAACTTAAGAGAAGATTTTTGGATTTTGAAATGCAGGAAGACTGTTAGAAAGGTAATCAGAAGCTGTGTACGCTGTAAAAGATTCAATTCAAAACCTAAACCAATTATAGAAGCCCCCCTTCCGGAAGATCGTATAAAAGAAGCTGCAGTATTCGAAGTTGTAGGAACTGACTACGCCGCGCCGGTCCTTTACTTCTTCGAGGTGGTCAAAAAGCTTGGATTGTTATTTTCACATGCGCTGTCTATAGAGCAATACATTTAGAGATAGCCACATCCTTATCTACTGACAACTTTTTGCAAGCTTTTAGAAGATTTATAGCACGAAGAGGTAGACCTGCGATAGTATATTCGGACAACGGAAAAAATTTTACGGGTGCTGAAAATTTGTTGAAACAAATCGATTGGGATGTCATTTCTCAGTACAGCGCAGCTCAGAAGATAATTTGGAAATTTAACCCTCCATCTGCGCCGTGGTGGGGTGGATGGTGGGAGCGTTTGATAGGCATAATAAAAGAGATCCTTCGAAAAGTCTTAGGACGAAGCTCTTTAAATTTAGAAGAAATGCAAACTGTTATTTGCGATACTGAAAGTATTGTTAATCAGCGGCCTTTGACCTATGTTTCAGAGGAAATTGATGATTTAACACCACTTACTCCTTCTATGTTTTTACAAGACATCAGAGAATCAGGTATTCCTGATCTTCACTTTTTGGATTCATCGTCTATAAATAAAAGACATGCTTATAGACAACGACTAAAACAAGATTTGCGAAAAAGATTCCGTACTGAATATTTGGGATTTTTGAGACAATCCTCGAAATTTGATAAAAATCCGAGACCTACCCAAATTGGTGATGTTGTTCTAGTGTCCAACGAGAATGTTAGAAAACTTGAATGGCCGCTTGCCAAAGTTATTGAACTGTATCCTTCCAAAGATGGAAATGTGCGATTAGTGAAGGTTAAAATGAAAGGTGGTGAGTTTCTACATCCTGTTCTGAGATTGATTCCTCTAGAAATAACTCAAGAAAAAGGTACAGAACTGCATTCTATAGCTCAAAACTCAACATCTTCCGAACAGACTGTTCAACCATATAATAAAGAACTCCCTTTAGATCCTGTTCCTTCTAAACCGACGGTAAAGCTGAATGGGAAAAACTGTTATTTAGATCCTTCTGCGAGTAAGCCGATGAACCAGCATTTTGTTAAAGACTGTGTTAGTGACTCTCCTGTAGTGACTGTTCCTGAAAAACGATCTAAATATGGTCGTTTATATAAACCCAAAGTAAAGTTTGAGTTTCATTGAATTCGAAACTCAAAGGTGGGAGTGTGTTGCGTACTATCGCTGCTTCCATGGTTTAATTTAATCGTTTTTACTTTGCGCCTCGCGCAAACGATTTTTTGTTGTTGTTTACATTGAATTTGTTAGAACTTTTTTAAAATGGAATTTTCTTTTGAACTGAAAATGCAGTATGTATTGTATTAAGATATTATAATGATGAAAAGATATGATATGTGCACAATAATGGCCTTATTTGTGATGTGAAAGTTAATATATGTTTTTTTTATACATCTGTGCTTGAATTTACTCCGAAGACATGAAAATTTATTTACTTAAGATATAGAATTAGCTTGATCTCCCGATACATGATAAGGTAAGATTAATACATTCATGCTGTAGTTAAGATATTTTAATTTTGAAAATGAATACTGACATTTTAAACATCAGTATTAAATAATATTGAAGAATTTTATAAACAGGGATAGATTCAATAGATGCCAAAACGGTGTTACTTTGCCTGATATGGTAACCCAGCTATAGTTGTTTCTGTATTAATAAATTGCTTATTTACTTTCAATTTCTTCTTAGATATTCTATAAATTGTTTTGTGCTTAGTTATTTTTTTATTTCTTGATATTTTTGCTTTAAAATAACGGAAAATAATTTTTATAATGTACATTTCTTCGCTATTCTAAAACGAGGATTTTGGCGCATTGCGGTTGGAATGGAATCGGTATATAATGTTTATGCCGGAGTTTTTCGTGAAATATGATATTTTCAACTGTAAATTAAGTGTACTTGATTAACACGTCATCCAGTTTCGCCAAACTTTATAAATCGCCAAACTATTCGCCAAATTATAAAAATTTACATAAATTAATTTTAAATAACGAAAGAGCAGTAAAACATAAGAAAAAATACAAATTAAAAGTCGAATTAAAAATCACTTGATGACGTAAAAAATACATGTATCGCGTGTAATATCAATTTCGTGTGACACTTACGATCATCGATTATTTGCATTTATTCTTATAATCTGTTTTTTATTTATTTATTTATTTATTTTTTTTTTTTTTTTCCTCGACAGAATAATTAAGTAGTACCGTAAATTGTATAAACAACAGTTAACATTATAAAAACAGAGTTAAATAACTAAATTTCGGTGCAAATGCACACCCATGTTGTAAGAAAGAGGCGCTAATGTCATATATGCACCACGTTGGCACGATATATTTTTAGCGCCACTTTAACGAAAACTTCATTTTCAAATGACAATTACATTTCTATATTTTAATTATTTTCTATAACAGGAAATAATAATAATAAATAAATAAAAATTTATTTAATAACTATAGGTATAACAATTTGTATCATTTATAAATATAAATGAAAGTAAATAAATAATTTATTAATTAATTAAAAACAAAGCTGGATTGCCATATGAGGCATAAAATGGTCATTTTGTTTTAATCACGCCAGATGCGTATATGACATCTGTACCAAAAAATTAATTTCGCACATACAAAAAACATTCACCTTAATTTTCTAAGGAAAACTTTATTTATGTAACTTTATTTATTCTACTGGATTCCAAAGACGGGAAAATGTAATAGATTTGTCAAGAGCAAATGTACGTTGCGAAATATAACATAATATTGATTTATTTAAATAATAACATACATCCGACTTGTGTGCTCGACATGAAAGCCTGATTATAAGTCATCGTCAATATACAAGGACGAGATAGAAAAGGAGATTTACAACACATGAGACCAGGAGCTCCACACAAAGTGTGCGTGCAATGGAGCCAGCGGGAGTCGAACCCACAACCTCCAGGTTAGCAGAGCGGCGTCTTAACCACTCGGCCACGGTGACCCATATAATATTCAGTGAGGATGTATTAAGGTTTCCACAGATACCCATATCGTCAAATTGAAAGGTTGAGATTTCAAAAATTATCAAATGAAAATGAATCACTTGAAAATTGTTTAAACTCAATGGTCAATCTCTGCAATCATAATGCTGTCTATTTTAGAAGTATGGTGAATAGACAATATTTAGATTGGTGTTTGCAATAATTGCTTCATTTATCTATCAAACTCTACTATAAATGGTCAACTGAAAGATTTCTTTCTTAAAAGCCGAATTTTGTCAAATGCATAAGCTGATACAACCCAATATTTTAATATTATTTTAATACATTTAGCGTCAACGGGCCTTGATTCCATTGTTGTTGCTTTTATTTTTGGCTCAGTTTTGCTTTTTCTAGCTCACACTGATGAGTTTTGCGCTGATGAAGAATCTCGATCGTAGATTCGAAGCAGTTGTTTGCTACCTTTTCATGCATTATTTGTGCATCTATAACTGTTGGTTTTCTATCTTTAAACACAATGGCGTTTGTATCATTTTCAGAAATGTGAAAGAGCATTCGAGGTGAAGTTGCTTTAAAAAACACAATCAAATGCAGTATTTTGTTTGATTCATGTTTTGTTTTGAAAAATAGATCAGCACAGCAGGCTTAGCTTGCTAGTTTAATATAAATTATATTATAATGTCACTTTTTAAAAATAAATGTAAAGTTTTATCCTATGCAGTATTTTGTTTGATTCATGCATTGTTTTGAAAAATAGACCAGCACAGCAGGCTTAGCCTGCTAGTTTAATATAAATTATATTATAATATCACTTTCTAAAACTAAATGTAAAGTTTTATCCTACCTTTGAAGAAACAGCATTGATGATGTTCTTTAATACAAACCAGAAAAATTATCCAATGGTATCTCAAGATGCACTTCTTGTCAACACTGAAAAAAGATCACTATATTTATTTTGAAGATAAGGTAGGTGTTGTGTTAAAACCATACATGGGATCCGAATGCTGAGAACGAAAACTTTAGTTCTTTAATAACTACTAGCTGGGGTGACCGAGCTCAGCTCGGTCAAAATTAACTTCGTATTCAACTCGATATAGTATTTTCCCTGTATCATTCACTCTGTATTATTACTGTAAAACATGTTAGTAATAATAGTATTATTTACAAAAACTATCAATAAGAAAACTATGTTTGTATGCACATGTTCATAAATTTTACTTTATTTTTAAATTTACAACGAAAGGACATCAATACAAATCACTTTTTTGGCTCGAATCTGATGCTCGAATCTGATTAGTTTAACTATGTATCTAGAATATCATTAAGAATGTATAAGAAATTTCTTCACGTTCTGAAAGACAATATTTTTTGCCAGATATAACCAAATTCGGACACATTCTTTCATTTGGTGCCAAATACGTGTTTTGGTTTCGTAATCTTAATAGTCAATTTTTCGGCCAAATTTCGCCAGTATTTTGTCAAATATCGCCAACTTATTGGCTTTTGCAATATTTTCGTGATCCTGACCCTTATTACTCAAATGATCTACTAATCAAATGTGATCAAACATGTGACTTACAAGGAAGGTCTCCATACTGGGCATACTCAAAATTTTATGAAAAAAATGCTAATTAAAGTACTTATGTATGTAATAAAGGATTAGTCAAAATTAGCGGCGGAATCACATTAGAAATTATGTAAAAAAATAAAATAGTTTCGAATAATTGGCGTGAAAACATGAAAGAGTCACTCGATTTGGCGAGCAGCTCTTTTCCTCGCCAAAAGCAAACGATTATTATGCAACTCAATACTGTTAGATATTTAGAATGCGTGTAAATCGTATTTAATGAATTTAAACATAAACAATGAGATACTTTAATATATTATATACATATATATACATATAATATTGCACATATATATTATTTGTTGAAGTAGCTATTTAATTAATCACTGGAAAAAAAATTCATAGCTAAAAAAAATCATATTGAGAAAAGTTATCTTCATAAATTTAAGCGTATTAAAAAATAAAAGCCACATGTTTCCATAGCAACAAAATCTAATCGACAATTCTCAATTATACTTTGAGCAGGAAACAAATTTATTTATTTTAAATTATAAATTTCGTGTTAAATCTCAAATTTTGATGATTAAATTTGAATAGAAATACATATAAATATCGATATACCAAAAATATGCTTAAAACAAAGGAAAATTATAAAACTAAAGTTATTTAAATTAAATTTATCAAAACAAGTTCAACATGAAACTTTTTTTTTTCTTGAAGTATATTTGACGTAAAGTATTTTTTGAAATTACATTCCTCCGCCAACTGGCGATAAATCGCCAAATTACGAAATGTTCATTATTTTTTACGGATACTGAATGGAGGTTCCGCCGAATTTTTTTTTATAAACGTATATATCCACACGAGAAGAACATTCTGTAATTTTTTCAGATTTTTTGGGGTATGCCCGTATGGAGACCTTCCTTGTTAGTTCAATGGTTTTTAGGTAATCAAAAACAGTAGAGTATAAAATAAATCAAAATCGTTTAATCCATTTCTTAAGTAAAATTAGCTCGACAGCATTCAGCAATAAAGCGATATGATCCACTAATATAATGTTATTTAATATGCAACCTCAGCCCAATAGTCTTCTGGTGATAAAAGACGTTTCATTGCAAAATTTAGGGAAAATTTATTGAGTCGTTGTTACACATAATTAGAATGACCTGAACCCATTAAGACCTAAAACGACCCACTAATTGAATTGTTACGAGCATGTGTCCTAGCTCAATGGTTTTCTCTTGCCCGAAAATGATATAATAGAAAGTATACTCAAAATGGTGAGAACAATTTTCTAGATAAAATTAGCATGACCCACAAATGACCCTTATATCGAAATCTCTCGAAAATGTGACTTACTTGCGTGCCGAAAAACATTAGATACAAAACTTAGATAAAATCGATTGAGCCCATTTTTAGGTATAAATAGTTTGATCTTGACCCATTATGACCCAAAATAACTTATTAATAGAATTTTCTCAAACATCTGACCTAACCCAATAATTTTCTTGTGTCCGAAAACGATAGAATATAAAATTTAGTCAAAATTGCGGGAGGCATTGTCTAGTTAAAATTAGAATAACCCAAAAGTGACCCACTGATCGAAATTTCTCGAACATGTGACCTAGCCCAATGATTTTCTCGTGCCAAAAATATGCTGCATGCAAAATTTCGTTAAAATCTATTCACCCGTTCTTTAGATATAGCTTGACCATGATCCACAAATGATCCTTATAATCGAAATCTCTCGAACATGTGACTTAGCCCATTAGTTTTCTCGTGTATAAATAGTGTTACACGCAAAATTTCTTTAAACTAGATTCTGCCGTTTTTTAAATATAAATCGCTTGACCCAGACCCTTTATGACCCATTATGACCCATTAATCGAAATTTCTCGATCATGTGACCTAGCCCAGTGATTTTCTCGTGCCAAAAAAATGTTGGATACAAAATTTCGTTACAAAATTGATCCACATGTTCTTTGAATATATAGCTTGACATGACCCATTATGAACCATCATGACCCATAAATGACTCTTATAATCGAAGTCTCTCAAGCATGTGAGATAGCCCATTAGTTTTCTCGTGTCGAAAAACTGTTACATACAAAATTTCATTAAATTAGATACTGTCGTACTTTAAATATAAATAGCTTGCCCCAGACCTTTTATGACCCAAAATGACCCAGTAATCGAAATTTCTCAAACTGAGACCTATCCCAGTAGTTTTCTCGTGCCAAAAAAATGTTGTATACAAAATTTCGTTAAAATCGATCCACCTGTTCTTTAGATATAGCTTGACCATAACCCATTATGATCCATCATGACCCACAAATGACTCTTATAATTGAAATCCCTCGATCGTGTGACTTAGCCCATTAGCTTTCTCGTGTCAAAAAACTATTACAGGCAAAATATCGATGAAATTGATTCTGCCGTTCTTTAAATATAAATAGCTTGACCCAGACCCTTAATGACCCAATATGACCCATTAAATTTTTTTCTCGAACATGTAACCTAGTCCAATGTTTTTCTCGTGCCCGAAAACCATAGAATACAATTTTTAGTCAAAATTGCATGAGAAAATCTTTAGATAAAAATAGCATGACCCTCAATGACCCTTAAAATGACCCACTAAACGAATTTTCTCGAACATGTTACCTAACCCAATGGTCTTCTTGTAATCCAAAACGATAAAATATAAAATTTGGTCAAAATCGTTAGAGCCGTTTTTTAGATAAAAATAGCTTGACCCATAATGACCCAAAAATGACATACTATTCGAAAGTTTTCGAACATGCAACCCAGCCCAATAGTTTTCTCGTGCCAAAATACTATTTGATACAAAATTCTCTTAAAATCGATCCAGCCATTCTGTAGATATAAATAACTTGATCCTGATCCATTATGACCCAAAATGACCCAATAATCGAATGGTAGGAATTTATAAAAATATCTCTTCTACATTTTAATATTTTTAAATTATTTTTTGGCATTCGATATCTCAGATCTTTCGGTACAAAGAACGATTTGTACTTTTTCGAGTTTGTTTAAGGGAATTTTAAAAAAGCTACTTCAGTCAAGTGAAATCCAATGGTAGGAATTTATAAAAATATCTCTTCTACATTTTAATATTTTTAAATGATTTTTTTTATCATTGGATAGCTGATATCTTTCGGTACAAAGATCGTTTTGTACTTTTTCGACTTAGTTTAGGGAAATTTTAAAAAAGCTACTTCAGTCAAGTAAAATCCAATGGTAGAAATTTATAAAAAAAGCTCTCCTACATTTTAATATTTTTAAATGATTTTTTTGTCATGGAATAGCTGATATCTTTCGGTACAAAGATCGTTTTGTACTTTTTCGACTTTGTTCATGGGAATTTTAAAAAAGCTACTTCAGTCAAGTGAAATCCAATGGTAGAAATTTATAAAAATATCTCTCCTACATTTTAATATTTTTAAATGATTTTTTTATCATTGGATAGCTGATATCTTTCGGTACAAAGATCGTTTTGTTGTTTTGTCGACTTTGTTCAGGGGAATTTTAAAAAAGCTATTTCAGTCAAGTGAAATCCAATAATAGAAATTTATAAAAAAAGCTCTCCTACATTTTAATATTTTTAAATGATTTTTTTGTCATGGAATAGCTGATATCTTTCGGTACCAAGTTCGTTTTGTACTTTTTCGACTTTGTTCAGGGGAATTTTAAAAAAGCTACTTCAGTCAAGTGAAATCCAATGGTAGAAATTTATAAAAATATCTCTTCTACATTTTAATATTTTTAAATGATTTTTTTTATCATTGGATAGCTGATATCTTTCGGTACAAATATCGTTTTGTACTTTTTCGACTTTGTTCAGGGGAATTTTTAAAAAGCTACTTCAGTCAAGTGAAATCCAATGGTAGAAATTTATAAAAATATCTCTTCTACATTTTAATATTTTTAAATGATTTTTTTTATCATTGGATAGCTGATATCTTTCGGTACAAATATCGTTTTGTACTTTTTCGACTTTGTTCAGGGGAATTTTTTAAAAGCTACTTCAGTCAAGTGAAATCCAATGGTAGAAATTTATAAAAATATCTCTCCTACATTTTAATATTTTTAAGTGATTTTTTTGTCATGGAATAGCTGAGATCTTTCGATACAAAGATCGTTTTGTACTTTTTCGACTTTGTTTAGGGAAATTTTAAAAAAGCTACTTCAGTCAAGTGAAATCCAATGATAGATATTTATAAAAATATCTCCTCTACATTTTAATATTTTTAAATGATTTTTTTGTAATTCGATAACTGAGATCTTTCGGTACATAGACCGTTTTCTCCTTTTTCGACTTTGTTTTGGGAAATTTTAAAAAAGCTACTTCAGTCAAGTGAAATCCATTGGTAGAAATTTATAAAAATATCTCTCCTACATTTTAATATTTTTAAAGGTTTTTTTTTATCATTGGAAAGCTGATATCTTTCGGTACAAAGATCGTTTTGTACTTTTTCGACTTTGTTCAGGGGAATTTTAAAAAAGCTACTTCAGTCAAGTGAAATCCAATGGTAGATATTTATATAAATATCTCTCCTACATTTTAATATTTTTAAATGATTTTTTTTTATCATTGGATAGCTGATATCTTTCGGTAAAAAGATCGTTTTGTATTTTTTCGACTTTGTTTAGGGGAATTTTAAAAAAGCTACTTCAGTCAAGTGAAATCCAATGGTAGAAATTTATAAAAAAAAGCTCTTCTACATTTTAATATTTTTAAATGATTTTTTTTATCATTGGATAGCTGATATCTTTCGGTACAAAGATCGTTTTGTTCTTTTTCGACATCGTATAGGGAAATTTTAAAAAAGCTACTTCAGTCAAGTGAAATCCAATGGTAGAAATTTATTAAAAAAATCTCTCCTACATTTTAATATTTTTTAATGTTTTTTTGTCATGGAATATTTGATATATTTCGGTACGAAGATCGTTTTGTACTTTTTCGACTTTGTTCAGGGGAATTTTAAAAAAGCTACTTATGGTAGAAATTTACTAGGACTTCCCTCAGAGGGATTAGTCTGAGCGATATTGCTGAGAATACACATTTAATAACTTGCGATAAGTAAAGAAAATGAGATGTTACCTTTAATTGGTCATTCATTGTGATAAAATATGATGAAAATAAGCATATTGAATCATAGAATTACAAAATCTTATATATAAAGTTGCATATACTATTTTTATAAAAGAAAAGCAAACCATGCATGGATACAAAATTGGAAGTATGCAAAATGTTAAAAGTAATACAGAAAATAAAACACCAAATTTTCCTGATAAAATATGATGAAAATAAGCATATTGAATCATAGAATTACAAAATCTTATATATAAAGTTGCATATACTATTTTTATAAAAGAAAAGCAAACCATGCATGGATACAAAATTGGAAGTATGCAAAATGTTAAAAGTAATACAGAAAATAAAACACCAAATTTTCCTATTTTGGAAATATAACTCTTTAAAATGATGTCATGACCATAAACAGAAGCTTCGCACCGATTTGAGAAACTATAAATAACATAAACTGTTATGTTTGAAAAGAATGGAGTCTATTTTATATGGTGTGAAATCCGTCCGAATAGTTTATAATGTTGAACATCTGTTTTCCACGGATGCAGTGAACTTGTCGATAAGTGTTAAGGAATCCTTTTTTAAAAATTTGTCCTAAACGATCACTTACATCTTATAAGTTATTGTGAGGCCAAAGTTATAGTTTCTGACCCCAACAGTATCCTGGAAATTGCAATATTCTCAATAAATTGGGTTTAAAACTTTTTCTAGAAAAAAAAATGTTTAATTTGTGAAATTAAATTGTCGAATGTTTTAGAAATCGTTCATAACGAGAATATTATATCTTAAAAGTTGCCAAAAAAAAAAAAAAAAGATTTTAAATTTTTAGTCATATTAACATCAAAGAATTCTCAATTTTAGAACTTTTTTTGCTCGTGCATTGTTCATGGTGATTATTGTTCCTACGCAAAATATAATATATTTTGCAGGAAAAATGGTTACCAACATTTTTTGCCCACATTATTTTTTAAATCGGCTAGGTACTCCCAATGGTAACGAAAAATACACAAACGTTAATGCTTTATAGCATAGAAATACAGAATCAAAAGCTATTTATCTCCTATTATATACAGATAAGTTATCTAATTAGTGCTAGCAGATGCATCTATACTAATAAAATCCGTGCGCCTCTGTCTGCTTGAAGCCGATTACAGTTCGCAACGCGGGCGAGTTGGAAGTCGCGAGTGGTGTCTTTCGATTGGAAATATTCCGGGGAAGTCATTTCGGGCATTTTCGAGACCGTGGGACCAAAATTAAAAAAGTTATGAATTAAAAACCCCTTGGGAATCGGAACGAAAAATGTCTCAAATCCCAAACGGAGCTCAAACGGAGCTCCGAGGCAGAACACTGCGCTACCTTGCGGTGAAGAACCTGAACTTTTCCCCTTTGGCTAAAAGAAGAAACAGCCGAAAACCGCTTTTTCTACCGGCGCTAATTGCTTTTTTTTGCGCGTTTTTTCTTAAACCATCACGCAGACAGTTTTTAAAGTAGAAAAAAACATTACATATTCAGAATCTGCGTAAAAATCTGCTTCTGATGAACTAAAAAATACGGAAAAATGTCTTAAGGGCGCGTAGTGTCCACCGTGCAAAACCAAATATTTTTAACGGGACTATGGGCGCGAAGCGACCATAGTTCCGATCCACAATCTTTTTTTTTCAAGTGCACATGGCCCACAGTGCGAAATCACATATTTTTAACGGGACCATGACTCTTTAATTTACTTTTTTTTGTGCTTGAGGATTCGAACACCAAGACTTGCTTATTTAATGAATTTTTTTGCTTATTATATACTGCTTAATACCGAGGTTCGTTTGGAAAAAGTGGCCCAGCTAGCGGGCGTAGCTCGCTAGTCTATACTAATAAAATCCGTCGCCTCTGTCTGTCTGCTTGAAGCCGATTACAGTTCGCAACGCGGGCGAGTTGGAAGTCGCGGGAGGTGTCTTTCGATTGGAAAAATTCCGGGGAAGTCATTTCGGGCATTTTCGAGACCGTGGGACCAAAATTCAAAAAGTTATGAATTAAAAACCCCTTGGGAATCGGAACGAAAAATATCTCAATTCCGAACGGAGCTCCGAAGCAGAATACTGCGCCACCTTGCGGTGAAGGAATGTATTTTTCCCCTTTGGCTAAAAGAAGAAACAGCCGAAAACCTCCATTTCTACCGGCGCTAATTGCGTTTTTTCCCGCATCAATTTTTTTGACTTGCCGTAGAATATTTACCGTAGTTTTCGCTAAAATATTGAACTTAGAAATAAAACAGGACTATCGAAACTTTTTTTTGCGCGTTTTTTTCTTAAACCATCATGCAGACAGTTTTTAAAGTAGAAAAAAACTGATTACATATTCAGAATCTGCGTAAAAATCTGCTTCTGATGAACTAAAAAATACGAATAAAATGTCTTATGGGCGTGTAGTACCCACCGTGCAAAACCAAATATTTTTAACGGGACTATGGGCGCGAAGCGACCATAGCGCCGATCCACAATCTTTTTTTTTTCAAGTGCACGTGGCCCACAGTGCGAAATCACATATTTTTAACGGGACCATGGCTCTTTAATTTACTTTTTTTTGTGCTTGAGGATTCGAACACCAAGACTTGCTTATTAAATGAATTTTTTTGCTTATTATATACTGCTTAATACCGAGGTTCGTTTGGAAAAAGTGGCCCAGCTAGCGGGCGTAGCTCGCTAGTTTTTAAATATACATAGATCAATATAATGCTTCATTTTTCTTTTATTAGTATTTTTTAGTATTCATTTTTCAATTATTTGTATTATTCAGTAAAAAACTCACTTTCTTAAGGCCGAATTACGTCAAACTTTTTATAAAAGCGCCTAAGTCCATATAACAGCGAAGTATTGTGATAAGTATTAAATACAAGGTAGTAAGACACTTAGCCAAACGCAGGTAATAAATCGCCAAATATTGTTCTTTTCGCTTTTCTCTCGAAATGCATTTTTTCCGTACATTAAAAAAACACGATTTTGAGTCATCTTATTTAAAATTCAAATAAATAAATAAGAGGAAGCAATAATAGCATAAGTCAAAACATTTTATTTCAGCATCAAGGAGGTGTACCGTAGTTACACACGTGGAAAAAAGCTGCTTTTGGCCAAAAAACGTTGTCTTCACTAAATTTGAATCCGATTAAAAAAAATACCGTGATTAATTAAAATGTTATAGGCAGAGCTGCCAGTCTCCGGCATTTTGGATACCGGTATTTTAATACAGAAATTTTTTTATTAAATTGGAACATTCTGCGGATTAAAAAAATAACTTTTCCTATAAGAAAATTCTGCTGTGCAATAAGCGGGGGCTTGGCATCTCTGTATAGGAATATTTCGTAATCTACTTTTTAACCTTAAAAAAAGCAACGACCATTTTTCGGGTACAAAAAGTATTGCTAATTGTTCCATTTTGCATACAACGTACTGATTATAATATTGATACATCTATGATGATAAATTTCCAATAGTTTTTCAAATCCCATTTATTTCATTAAAAATATAAATCTTTTATTCATTTAGTTTAAAATAAATGGTTTTTAACTAATTTCATAATACTTTTGAAATAAATCTTTTCATTGGCCATTTTTTAAAGCATTTAGAAAATGGTTGTTGTTTTCAGTCAAATATAGACTTTGGTCTGTCCACATTTTATTTTATTATTATTGTTATTTATAAATGGTGGAGAAATATTCATACTTAATCCATAACGTACATAATATATGACTCTGTTATTACATAAGTCACCTTTTTATTATCATAAAAATTATGTTTTTACTGATTTTTATTAACTCAATAGGAAAAATTTTGTGCTTTGGGCAATATATGTCCGCATTTCGTTTATTTATTTATTTTAACAAAATTCTTTGTATTTAGAAGAATTTTTATTTAAATAGGAAATCCAAATGTCGCTGTTAATAAAGAAGAAAGTTACAAAAAAAAGTTATAAAACGAGTACACGCATACTATCAAATATGGAAAAACGACGAATCCAAAAAAGACGTCGTATGAAATATCATCTTTTAAAGCAAAAAAACGAGGTCTGATTATCGAGCCTACTGATTACGAAATGTGCATTACATTAAAAAAAAAAAAAAAAAAAAAAAAAAAAACCCTGCAAATATTGATTTTTTTTTGTGTGTGTGCAGTTCTGGCTTCGAAAGGTGCGCTATGTTGCAAAAAGATATAAGCGACTATGAAAACACACTTGGTAAACGTTCATGCTCAGTTTTACAAATAAATATGGCACATATATGTCCTATACACACCGAGGTACCTAATTGGTACCAACATGGCGTTCAATTGCCTAACATGCTGGTTATCATATAAATGTTACAATAAATTGTTTGTTATAAAAATATTATCATTTATTGATTGTTATTTTTTTTAATAACAGAAAATGTTTCGTTTATTCCTTTTTTTTTCATTTTGAAATAAATAACGTGTTATTATAGCATGCTATATGTATCTGGTAATCAAAACGATGTTTTCGCCTAATTGTCATAAAAAATCTCGCCAAACCCGCTGCTTATATCTCTAGTATATTATCTCAAGTATTTTATTTATGTATACTATAATTGTTTTTCCATACTACTTACTTCTTCTTGTATATAAAAATAGGTAAGTGGCTCCTTTATGCAGTATAAATTGTATAAATCTTTAAAAAATAGCCCCCGTTGCCCCTTTTTGGATCGAATTAAAAAAGAAAAATCAATGTCTAATTCCAGTATTACTCCCAGGTATGCATACATATTCCAAATTTCAAAGTTGTATGCCAACAGGAAATGGAAGAAAAATGGGAAAAGATGTCACATATGCACCAGGGTACATAATTGGCGTCAAAATGGCATTATTTTACCTGAGATGGTAACCCGGTTTTATTTATTTATTATTTGTTTATTTACTCATAAAATGTTTATTTACTTTCATTTCTTTTTTTTAATTATATAAAATCTTTCTTTTTATAGTTATTAATTATTATTATTATTTTCTTTACTGTAAGTTCTTTTTGAAAATAGAAAATAATTTAAAAATGTGTATGTAAGCGTTATTTGTAAACGGAGTTTTCGCCAAATGGGCTTTGAAAAAAATTGCGCCAAATCTGATGGGCTTGTGGTATCCGTGCCGAAAAATTAGTGACCAGAATTGACTTCCACATACAAACAAAATATAGGTTAAAAAAAAACATGCAATTAAATATAAATATAAAGGGAAAATGATGTCATAAAAAAACTTTTTATTTAAAAACCTAATTGTTTCTAATTTTCACACGCGAAATATATAAAGCATTCTTTTAGCGATCAAAAAATGCTATTAAGAAATTATCACAAAATCTCAAAATCAAAGTTTTATGACATTTTTTTTAATATAAAAAATAACAGTTTTTTTTCCTGCATGATTAAATTTTAAAATGTTTTATTGCATTCAATATTTCTGAGTGCGTAAATGATTACTATTTACTCCATGTACTGACTCGGTTATCTACGAAAATATCCAGCTGGTGAAAATCACGCGCACCAAATTTCTGTGACGTATGCAAATAAATTGTGCTTTTTTATCAGTTTTTTAAATATAACTTTTAAACTATTTGGAATTAATTTTTAAAAGTAGGTGCATTCACCAGATTACCTTCATAGGTACCTATTGGTACAAACAGAATCGAAATCCGACAAGTACTTTTTGAGATTTGCTTGACGAAAGAATTTTTTTGAATTTTAATATCGTTACGTATCTCTGAGTATAAAGACTTCGCTACGCTCAGACAATAAAAATATATCTCCTACATTTTAATATTTTTAAATGATTTTTTTGTCTACATATAGATAAGATCTTTCGATACAAAGATTTTTTGTACTTTTTCAACTTTGTTTAGGGAAATTTTAAAAAAGCTACTTCAGTCAAGTGAAATCCAATGGTAGAAATTTATAAAAATATATCCTCTACATTTTAATATTTTTAAATAATTTTTTTGTAATTCGATAGCTGAGATCTTTCGGTACAAAGATCGTTTTGTTCTTTTTCGACTTTGTTTAGGGAAATTTTAAAAAAGCTACTTCAGTCAAGTGAAATCCATTGGTAGAAATTTATAAAAATATCTCTCCTACATTTTAATATTTTTAAATGATTTTTTGGCATTGGATAGCTGAGATTTATCGGTAAAAAGACCGTTTTATACTTTTTTTTTTTTTTTTTTTTTTTACAGGTGTGTTGATGAGGCTACTTCAGTCAAGTGAAATCCATTGCTAGAAATTTATAAAAATATCTCTTCTACATTTCAATATTTTTAAATGTTTTTATTGTCATGGGATATCTGAGATCTTTCGGTACAAAGTTTTGTACTTTTTCGACTTTGTTTATGGGAATTTTAAAAAAAACTACTTCAGTCAAGTGAAATCCAATGGTAGAAATTTATAAAAATATCTCCTCTATATTTTAATATTTTTAAATGTTTTTTTGTAATTGGATAGCTGAGATCTTTCGGTACAAAGAGCGTTTTATTCTTTTTCGACTTTGTTTAGGGGAATTTTAAAAAAGCTACTTCAGTCAAGTGAAATCCATTGGTAGAAATTTATAAAAACATCTCTCCTACATTTTAATATTTTTAAATGATTTTTTTGTCATGGGATATCTGAGATCTTTCGGTACAAAGTTTTGTACTTTTTCGACTTTGTTTATGGGAATTTAAAAAAAAACTACTTCAGTCAAGTGAAATCCAATGGTAGAAATTTATAAAAATATCTCCTCTATATTTTAATATTTTTAAATGTTTTTTTGTAATTGGATAGCTGAGATCTTTCGGTACAAAGAGCGTTTTATTCTTTTTCGACTTTGTTTAGGGGAATTTTAAAAAAGCTACTTCAGTCAAGTGAAATCCATTGGTAGAAATTTATAAAAATATCTCTCCTACGTTTTAATATTTTTAAATGATTTTTTTGTCATGGGATATCTGAGATCTTTCGGTACAAAGTTTTGTACTTTTTCGACTTTGTTTATGGGAATTTAAAAAAAACTACTTCAGTCAAGTGAAATCCAATGGTAGAAATTTATAAAAATATCTCCTCTATATTTTAATATTTTTAAATGTTTTTTTGTAATTGGATAGCTGAGATCTTTCGGTACAAAGAGCGTTTTATTCTTTTTCGACTTTGTTTAGGGGAATTTTAAAAAAGCTACTTCAGTCAAGTGAAATCCATTGGTAGAAATTTATAAAAATATCTCTCCTACGTTTTAATATTTTTAAATGATTTTTTTGTCATTGGATAGCTAAGATCTTTCGGTGCAAAGACCGTTTTGTATTTTTTTGATTTTGTTTACAGGTGTTTTGATGAGGCTACTTCAGTCAAGTGAAATCCATTGGTAGAAATTTATAAAAATATCTCTTCTACAATTTTTTTTTTTTTTTTTTTTTTTTTTTTTTTGTTATGGGATAGCTGAGATCTTTTGGTACAAAGACCGTTTTGTACTTTTTCGACTTTGTTTAGGGGAGTTTTAAAAAAGCTACTTCAGTCAAGTGAAATCCAAAAGTAGAAATTTATAAAAATATCTCTTCTACATTTTAATATTTTTAAATGATTTTTAGATCTTTCGGTGCAATTAAAGAATCTTTTTAGAAATTAAACTTCAAATATATGAAAGAAAAATAATAAAAATTGTAAATGTGTTTTTATTCGAAATGAATAATACTTTTAAAGTACATTTGAGATTGCATGGCTTGTTAAACAAACTTTTTGAAATCAACATCTATTTACATCATTTCTGATCCAATTTCTTGCATGAAATATCATGAAGGATTTTTTTTATTTTGCTTCTTAGCCTACAAGTAACAAACAGCGTTTTACTAATAGCCAGAGGCAAGAAATTTCACCCACTTCCCTGCAAGACCCCCCGTAGAGTAAACTCTTATCACCTTACACGCTAATGGGTTTTAGGGTATTTCCCTTTTGGAGGTGGAGTTTTACGGCCTTTTCAACTTTTTAAATCAAAATGTTTCAACTTTTTATACAAATAGCATAGATTAAATTTTCTTAAAAATCAAAATAAAAAACATTTTCTGAAAGCTAAATAATTAAACTCTGCAAGCTGTTTTACCAAATTTTAAAATGTCAAACAGATTTTTCGTAATAAGACATTAAAGGTGAATTTTAAAGATTATAAAATAACGTACTTGTATCGCCTTAAAATTGAAAAAAGAAATAAAATTTCAAAATGACGTGCATAGTTTAAACCGACAGGTTTTCAAAACAACAAAATTTATTAAATTTGAGTAAAATGCAAAGGAAGGAAAGTGACAAATTTCTTCCATTGAAATAACATTAGCCGTTCTATCTCGGAGCGTTACTGATGTAGGGCCTTAACTAATTGTTGAATTGATGTTTGTAAAATTTTGAATGTTTATTTAATATTTTTTGTTCTGCTGAATTCTCGTTTACGTGAGTCAGTCGTAGGTGATACGCACTTTTTGATA
This sequence comes from Maratus speculifer, assembly GCA_964019185.1. Taxonomy (NCBI): domain Eukaryota; kingdom Metazoa; phylum Arthropoda; class Arachnida; order Araneae; family Salticidae; genus Maratus; species Maratus speculifer. The sequence continues at coordinate 27,426,917 of OZ025296.1, forward strand.
ACTTGTTTTATTATTATTCTTTTTCAATGAAAAAACGATACAATCAGTGCTGTAATTGGGCGGGAACGCGTGGGAGCGCCGTTCCCAGAAATATTTGGGTTGTCACTTGAAATAATAAAAAAAAAATCGCGTACGAGCGGAATCTATTTTTTTTTTTTTTTTTTTTTTTTTTCAATCGAAACGTTAATTTTTGCTAGTTTTAAGAAGATCCGACACTAAACTGGTTGCTGCCGAAAATGGATTTTTTTAAAAGTGTGCACGATCCCCTAAGTTTTGTGACTCCAGTATTTTATAAAAGATTTCTTAGACCTCTTTAATCTCAGAAAAATAAAGCGAAAGTCTTAATTAATTACTGCACCACTCTCAATAATAATATAATTAATAATATTAATGTATGAAGAAAATAACTTGAAAAATAATGAAGAATTAACTGAAGATAATGACGACAATATGTATAAATATAACAAAAATATGATGGTGGCAAAGGAAAAATGGATGGTCATGGAATGTTGGATACGCTTTGGTGACGGCACCACAGGAAATTAAGTGTTATGTTTGAGATGACGCTTTGGTCAGGGCATCAAAGGAAATATAATGTTATGTTTACTTGAAAGTGGAAAAAGCACTTTTTATTTGCCTCTACCCACAATTAGGCCAAATAAATGATCGTGATAATGACAGCACATCGCGGAGAATGGGGGCCTGCAAACGACCCAAGTGACCATCATTACTTCTTCAGAACAATAGAAATATCTTTATCCATGATGACATAAAATGTCACACATAAAGTTAAAAAATATAAAATTGAAAAGGTAAAAAAGGTTACCTGTCAAGTCCTTGGATGTTGATGACAAATAAATCCAGACAATAGGCACAAGAAATTATTATGCACACCAATTTTGAAGAAAACTATTTTTATTTCATGAAGAACTTGTTTACTTTTTTTCATGAATAAATATTTCTTCACATAATTATATTATTTTTGACTCGTACATATTAATCTCTCTTTTCATAAAAAACCATATCATAATATATGCTAATCACAACAATTGCTATCTCCAAGCAATAAAAATTCTTTGTCAATAATATATTTTAGATATCTCAACAGGATGTAAATTATAAATCTTCTCATGACATAAAAGGAGAATATAATATTATTTCTTCTTGAAAAAGAGCAACTTTCATAATATGAACTTTCAAAAAAAAACAAAATGTATTATACTTCATATTGCATAGATGCAAACCAATATTTTTTTCATAACGCCCCTTGGGTATTCAAAAAATTATATATATAAAATTGGGCAAAATAATGAAGTAAAAACTTTATGAAAATCAAATATCTTCATTTGATGAAAGAAAAAATGTTCACCTCTTAAAGCACACGTTCTTCACCTCTGCTTGTTTTTTCAGAGGATTGTGAACATATAAAAGCACAATTGAAGAATTGATCACATAAATATTTGACGAAAATTTTGGACGAAAAGATGAAGAATAAAACTATTTAGAATAAACATGTCGACAACCTTCTTTAGTTAAAAGTGGCATCAATAGAGCAACACATAAAAGGCTTCACGACGTCACCTCATTTAATACGCATATCCAAACAGAGTACACAACAAAAATACTTTCAGGATCCTTTTAAACAAAAGGTTTGCTCCACGCTGCCTAACAGAAATCAACATCACTTTCCTAGATGCATTTTGAGGGCAGCACTTTTTCTTTGCCGCACTTAAAAATCAGTATCGTAATAATATCAACATAACAAAAAAAAAAAACCCGTTTCATCCTTCGTTAACGGGGGAGCACCTCTGCCCCGAAATTACACTAAAAACTTTCAATCATGCGACTGCATCCATCACAGCAGGTGTCTATCGGCGCAACTGACGCAGGTGGCCGCGAGCCCAGGGGAAAAAGAGAAAGGGTTATTGTAAATGCAAAATACGCCAATTTGGCAGAGAGCAAAAGAGGGGGTGAGGAAAAAAATAAGCCAAATTACAATATACAGTATGAAAAGATATGTAACTAATAAGAATAAAATTGATAACCATCTTAAGAGGGGAGGCCAAAGCCGGTGGCCATGTACTTAACGGCTTGAAATACGTCACCTGTGAAATTTAATTTGATAGGTTAGGGGTGTGTCCGAATAAACGGAAGTTCCACCCAAAAGAACTAGCGAGAATGTTCTCGAACAAATTTAAAACCGGAAGGAATGATTTCAAACAGAATTTTACCGGCTTGGAACATTCGAAAGCTAAGTAAGAAAGAAATCATTACAGGCGACGAAATGAAAATAAGCGAAACCGAAATTAAATTTAAATTGAGAACATTAATAAAAAAGAGGTAATAGGAAATAAAATGACTAATAAAAAATGAATTAAATTAAATATATGGGGGGGTTATGGAGTAACCACCACATATTACCCAGGGTCCCCCAAAAGAAAATATTGGTGAGAATATTTGTCAAAGGTTGGTTGATAAGGACGTTTCCGGTGAAAGTTTTGATGACGAAAATTATTGTTACGTTTAGTTGTAGCCTCTTGTCTCGGTGGAGAAGGCGAAAATGTCCTAGGTCTTCTTTGAAAATTACGAGAAGTATAAGAACTGTCCTTTTGAGTTTGTAAAGGAGAGTAGTTGGTTTGAGAATTGTGATAAATTTTATCCTTCGTATGCTTTATAGGAGTTTTATGAAGAGTATTACTAGAATTATCGTGGACATTTTCAGAATCGATACAATAGGCTTGATTAAAATTTTCATAAGATTTTTTAGGGGGAGAGTCATAAATATTTTGAAGAAAAGTTGCTCGTTCAAGAGCTAATTCGAAGGACGTAATATTTTCTTCTAAGATTTTACGTTTGATTTGTTTAGGTAAAGCCTCAAGAAAATGAGTAAACTTTAATGAATTAAGAGCAGAAAGATCCAATTTTGGATAAGCAAGTCGAAGTTGTTTATCCAACCGAAAAGCAAAATTTTTAACTGATTCATTTGAATCTAAGGTCAAGTTCTGTAAAGATTTTAGAGAAACAGATTTTTTCGTGGGTAAGAAATAGTCTATAAATGCTTTTCGAATTTCACTAAAATTAGAGTTCTTGAGCTGTGACTGAGTTTCCAGAAAGAAGAGTAAGGCGGTGCCCTCAAGTTTTGATTTAAAGAGAACAAAAAGTTCCTTGTCTGTAAAGTTATTTAGTTCCTGTAAGTCAGATAATTGATCGAAGAAAAATTCTACAGTCTGAGGGTTACCGTCGAAAGGTTGGATTGCAATATTTAGTTTGGCTTTTGGAGGCATGATGAAAAATTTAATATAAGAGCTCAATATATGACATGATAAATTTGGTTATTGACTGGTCTTGTGATGAATAATATATATATAAATTGACTCGTTATTTAAAATATTGATGACTTTCATATACGTCATAAACCATTTTTATATATTAAAAAAAAGAAGAAAACGTATACTAACATATTAGTATCATATGAAGAATATAAGACCCAAATATTTTATGTAAATATTTATATATAATATGGCTCAAAACATAAATTATTATATGTATGACAAGAAGAATAATTTATCTTAGCATGAACAATAATTTTTACCAGTACCTCCGTTAAATAATGCATATATATATTAGTTGCAAAATATAGCAAGACAAGAAAAAAAATATATATGGAAAAATTATGTTATATATATATCATGCACTGCTCCAGAAAAATATTATTTCAGTATAGAATCAATATGTTGCAATTAATTACTGCACCACTCTCAATAATAATATAATTAATAATATTAATGTATGAAGAAAATAACTTGAAAAATAATGAAGAATTAACTGAAGATAATGACGACAATATGTATAAATATAACAAAAATATGATGGTGGCAAAGGAAAAATGGATGGTCATGGAATGTTGGATACGCTTTGGTGACGGCACCACAGGAAATTAAGTGTTATGTTTGAGCTGACGCTTTGGTCAGGGCATCAAAGGAAATATAATGTTATGTTTACTTGAAAGTGGAAAAAGCACTTTTTATTTGCCTCTACCCACAATTAGGCCAAATAAATGATCGTGATAATGACAGCACATCGCGGAGAATGGGGGCCTGCAAACGACCCAAGTGACCATCATTACTTCTTCAGAACAATAGAAATATCTTTATCCATGATGACATAAAATGTCAAACATAAAGTTAAAAAATATAAAATTGAAAAGGTAAAAAAGGTTACCTGTCAAGTCCTTGGATGTTGATGACAAATAAATCCAGACAATAGGCACAAGAAATTATTATGCACACCAATTTTGAAGAAAACTATTTTTATTTCATGAAGAACTTGTTTACTTTTTTTCATGAATAAATATTTCTTCACATAATTATATTATTTTTGACTCGTACATATTAATCTCTCTTTTCATAAAAAACCATATCATAATATATGCTAATCACAACAATTGCTATCTCCAAGCAATAAAAATTCTTTGTCAATAATATATTTTAGATATCTCAACAGGATGTAAATTATAAATCTTCTCATGACATAAAAGGAGAATATAATATTATTTCTTCTTGAAAAAGAGCAACTTTCATAATATGAACTTTCAAAAAAAAACAAAATGTATTATACTTCATATTGCATAGATGCAAACCAATATTTTTTTCATAACGCCCCTTGGGTATTCAAAAAATTATATATATAAAATTGGGCAAAATAATGAAGTAAAAACTTTATGAAAATCAAATATCTTCATTTGATGAAAGAAAAAATGTTCACCTCTTAAAGCACACGTTCTTCACCTCTGCTTGTTTTTTCAGAGGATTGTGAACATATAAAAGCACAATTGAAGAATTGATCACATAAATATTTGACGAAAATTTTGGACGAAAAGATGAAGAATAAAACTATTTAGAATAAACATGTCGACAACCTTCTTTAGTTAAAAGTGGCATCAATAGAGCAACACATAAAAGGCTTCACGACGTCACCTCATTTAATACGCATATCCAAACAGAGTACACAACAAAAATACTTTCAGGATCCTTTTAAACAAAAGGTTTGCTCCACGCTGCCTAACAGAAATCAACATCACTTTCCTAGATGCATTTTGAGGGCAGCACTTTTTCTTTGCCGCACTTAAAAATCAGTATCGTAATAATATCAACATAACAAAAAAAAAAAAAACCCGTTCCATCCTTCGTTAACGGGGGAGCACCTCTGCCCCGAAATTACACTAAAAACTTTCAATCATGCGACTGCATCCATCACAGCAGGTGTCTATCGGCGCAACTGACGCAGGTGGCCGCGAGCCCAGGGGAAAAAGAGAAAGGGTTATTGTAAATGCAAAATACGCCAATTTGGCAGAGAGCAAAAGAGGGGGTGAGGAAAAAAATAACCCAAATTACAATATACAGTATGAAAAGATATGTAACTAATAAGAATAAAATTGATAACCATCTTAAGAGGGGAGGCCAAAGCCGGTGGCCATGTACTTAACGGCTTGAAATACGTCACCTGTGAAATTTAATTTGATAGGTTAGGGGTGTGTCCGAATAAACGGAAGTTCCACCCAAAAGAACTAGCGAGAATGTTCTCGAACAAATTTAAAACCGGAAGGAATGATTTCAAACAGAATTTTACCGGCTTGGAACATTCGAAAGCTAAGTAAGAAAGAAAACATTACAGGCGACGAAATGAAAATAAGCGAAACCGAAATTAAATTTAAATTGAGAACATTAATAAAAAAGAGGTAATAGGAAATAAAATGACTAATAAAAAATGAATTAAATTAAATATATGGGGGGTTATGGAGTAACCACCACATATTACCCAGGGTCCCCCAAAAGAAAATATTGGTGAGAATATTTGTCAAAGGTTGGTTGATAAGGACGTTTCCGGTGAAAGTTTTGATGACGAAAATTATTGTTACGTTTAGTTGTAGCCTCTTGTCTCGGTGGAGAAGGCGAAAATGTCCTAGGTCTTCTTTGAAAATTACGAGAAGTATAAGAACTGTCCTTTTGAGTTTGTAAAGGAGAGTAGTTGGTTTGAGAATTGTGATAAATTTTATCCTTCGTATGCTTTATAGGAGTTTTATGAAGAGTATTACTAGAATTATCGTGGACATTTTCAGAATCGATACAATAGGCTTGATTAAAATTTTCATAAGATTTTTTAGGGGGAGAGTCATAAATATTTTGAAGAAAAGTTGCTCGTTCAAGAGCTAATTCGAAGGACGTAATATTTTCTTCTAAGATTTTACGTTTGATTTGTTTAGGTAAAGCCTCAAGAAAATGAGTAAACTTTAATGAATTAAGAGCAGAAAGATCCAATTTTGGATAAGCAAGTCGAAGTTGTTTATCCAACCGAAAAGCAAAATTTTTAACTGATTCATTTGAATCTAAGGTCAAGTTCTGTAAAGATTTTAGAGAAACAGATTTTTTCGTGGGTAAGAAATAGTCTATAAATGCTTTTCGAATTTCACTAAAATTAGAGTTCTTGAGCTGTGACTGAGTTTCCAGAAAGAAGAGTAAGGCGGTGCCCTCAAGTTTTGATTTAAAGAGAACAAAAAGTTCCTTGTCTGTAAAGTTATTTAGTTCCTGTAAGTCAGATAATTGATCGAAGAAAAATTCTACAGTCTGAGGGTTACCGTCGAAAGGTTGGATTGCAATATTTAGTTTGGCTTTTGGAGGCATGATGAAAAATTTAATATAAGAGCTCAATATATGACATGATAAATTTGGTTATTGACTGGTCTTGTGATGAATAATATATATATAAATTGACTCGTTATTTAAAATATTGATGACTTTCATATACGTCATAAACCATTTTAATATATTAAAAAAAAGAAGAAAACGTATACTAACATATTAGTATCATATGAAGAATATAAGACCCAAATATTTTATGTAAATATTTATATATAATATGGCTCAAAACATAAATTATTATATGTATGACAAGAAGAATAATTTATCTTAGCATGAACAATAATTTTTACCAGTACCTCCGTTAAATAATGCATATATATATTAGTTGCAAAATATAGCAAGACAAGAAAAAAAATATATATGGAAAAATTATGTTATATATATATCATGCACTGCTCCAGAAAAATATTATTTCAGTATAGAATCAATATGTTGCAATTAATTACTGCACCACTCTCAATAATAATATAATTAATAATATTAATGTATGAAGAAAATAACTTGAAAAATAATGAAGAATTAACTGAAGATAATGACGACAATATGTATAAATATAACAAAAATATGATGGTGGCAAAGGAAAAATGGATGGTCATGGAATGTTGGATACGCTTTGGTGACGGCACCACAGGAAATTAAGTGTTATGTTTGAGCTGACGCTTTGGTCAGGGCATCAAAGGAAATATAATGTTATGTTTACTTGAAAGTGGAAAAAGCACTTTTTATTTGCCTCTACCCACAATTAGGCCAAATAAATGATCGTGATAATGACAGCACATCGCGGAGAATGGGGGCCTGCAAACGACCCAAGTGACCATCATTACTTCTTCAGAACAATAGAAATATCTTTATCCATGATGACATAAAATGTCAAACATAAAGTTAAAAAATATAAAATTGAAAAGGTAAAAAAGGTTACCTGTCAAGTCCTTGGATGTTGATGACAAATAAATCCAGACAATAGGCACAAGAAATTATTATGCACACCAATTTTGAAGAAAACTATTTTTATTTCATGAAGAACTTGTTTACTTTTTTTCATGAATAAATATTTCTTCACATAATTATATTATTTTTGACTCGTACATATTAATCTCTCTTTTCATAAAAAACCATATCATAATATATGCTAATCACAACAATTGCTATCTCCAAGCAATAAAAATTCTTTGTCAATAATATATTTTAGATATCTCAACAGGATGTAAATTATAAATCTTCTCATGACATAAAAGGAGAATATAATATTATTTCTTCTTGAAAAAGAGCAACTTTCATAATATGAACTTTAAAAAAAAAACAAAATGTATTATACTTCATATTGCATAGATGCAAACCAATATTTTTTTCATAACGCCCCTTGGGTATTCAAAAAATTATATATATAAAATTGGGCAAAATAATGAAGTAAAAACTTTATGAAAATCAAATATCTTCATTTGATGAAAGAAAAAATGTTCACCTCTTAAAGCACACGTTCTTCACCTCTGCTTGTTTTTTCAGAGGATTGTGAACATATAAAAGCACAATTGAAGAATTGATCACATAAATATTTGACGAAAATTTTGGACGAAAAGATGAAGAATAAAACTATTTAGAATAAACATGTCGACAACCTTCTTTAGTTAAAAGTGGCATCAATAGAGCAACACATAAAAGGCTTCACGACGTCACCTCATTTAATACGCATATCCAAACAGAGTACACAACAAAAATACTTTCAGGATCCTTTTAAACAAAAGGTTTGCTCCACGCTGCCTAACAGAAATCAACATCACTTTCCTAGATGCATTTTGAGGGCAGCACTTTTTCTTTGCCGCACTTAAAAATCAGTATCGTAATAATATCAACATAACAAAAAAAAAAAAACCCGTTCCATCCTTCGTTAACGGGGGAGCACCTCTGCCCCGAAATTACACTAAAAACTTTCAATCATGCGACTGCATCCATCACAGCAGGTGTCTATCGGCGCAACTGACGCAGGTGGCCGCGAGCCCAGGGGAAAAAGAGAAAGGGTTATTGTAAATGCAAAATACGCCAATTTGGCAGAGAGCAAAAGAGGGGGTGAGGAAAAAAATAAGCCAAATTACAATATACAGTATGAAAAGATATGTAACTAATAAGAATAAAATTGATAACCATCTTAAGAGGGGAGGCCAAAGCCGGTGGCCATGTACTTAACGGCTTGAAATACGTCACCTGTGAAATTTAATTTGATAGGTTAGGGGTGTGTCCGAATAAACGGAAGTTCCACCCAAAAGAACTAGCGAGAATGTTCTCGAACAAATTTAAAACCGGAAGGAATGATTTCAAACAGAATTTTACCGGCTTGGAACATTCGAAAGCTAAGTAAGAAAGAAAACATTACAGGCGACGAAATGAAAATAAGCGAAACCGAAATTAAATTTAAATTGAGAACATTAATAAAAAAGAGGTAATAGGAAATAAAATGACTAATAAAAAATGAATTAAATTAAATATATGGGGGGGTTATGGAGTAACCACCACAATCAGTGCTGTAATTGGGCGGGAACGCGTGGGAGCGCCGTTCCCAGAAATATTTGGGTTGTCACTTGAAATAATAAAAAAAAAAATCGCGTACGAGCGGAATCTATTTTTTTTTTTTTTTTTCAATCGAAACGTTAATTTTTGCTAGTTTTAAGAAGATCCGACACTAAACTGGTTGCTGCCGAAAATGGATTTTTAAAAGTGTGCACGATCCCCTAAGTTTTGTGACTCCAGTATTTTATAAAAGATTTCTTAGACCTCTTTAATCTCAGAAAAATAAAGCGAAAAATTTTAAAAGTATTGGCACCAAAACTGAAGTTACCGTACACACGCTGAAAAAAATCTGCTTTTGGCAGCCGCCATTTTTTGGTCCGAACCGAGGCCTAGAATTTAGGGAAGCGGAGGTTCTGAACTGACGTCAGTTGCCTTCGAATACCCATCGAATGAAATCAAATTACATTACTATAAAAACTTCAATGTAATAATTATAACTTAATTTTTAAAAGTTGGTTTTTGGTTAAATGTTTCAAATTGGCTTTAGGATCAGCAAATATCTGGTAACATAATCTATGAAAATTTGAGTTCCCACAAATATATTTTTCCAACTACAGCAATGGATACAATTCAATCTATGATTTTTAAAATACAGAAGTTTACTTAAGGGCATTGGAGAATTAAGAATAATATTTTCTACGCTGCATTTCCAAACGTCAGTGACATTAATTTGTCAGTGATATGTTAATTTGAATATGATTGGAAATGAAATCTTATATTTAAGAAATTCTATTCAGACAAAACATGTATTTTTGTTTTGGGGAAAAAAAAATCTAATATAAAGAAAAACTGTATCTATTTTTTTCATGTGCAAGAACAGAGTTGTCAAGAAGCAATGACAATTCGTTCCTTCTTATAAGTGTTTTTTTTTTTTTTTTTTTTTTTTTTTTTTTTGCGGAATAACGTTTTAATTACATTAACATCGACTATATTACAACAGGTGTAAATTTTTCATTTTGAGTGAAAAAAGTTCGGGCTAGGATTCGAACCAGGGATGTATTGGTATGAAGCCGCCAATGCTCTTCCAACTAAGCCATCCCGGAAGAATACCGGAGGACTAATTCTCCCAACTACAGTGTCTCACAAAAGTGCTGGGACACTTGTGCTTTATAAAAAGAAACTGCAATAAAATAAATAAACAAACATGTGCAAAAATTTTTTTGGGTGTGTTTCATATTTAAAGTTAGTAACAATTATTACATAACATACATTTTGTCAAAATATTAAAATATTAATTTAGTAAAAATACAATTGTTCAGAACGGAGCAAAAAATGGCTCACATAAGTGATGGGACACTTACTTTTCCATCAAATATTTATCCAAAAATTTTACTTTTTAAAAGGTTTTAATATTTTGTTGGATTTCCTTTTACTTTTAAAACATGATTTAATCTTTTTGAGGATTCGACTAATTTTTTTGTGATTTCTGGAGTGATTTTACCCCATTCTTCTTGAAGCACCGATTTTAGTTGTTGTTTTGAAGAAGTGGTGTGTTTGCGAATTCTTGATTCCAATTCTTGCCTAATGTTCTCTATGGGATTTAAGTCTGGAGATTGTGGTGGTGTTTTTATTATTTCAGAACAGTTATATAGCAGCCAGAGTCTAACTTCAGAGCAGTGTGCTTGGGGTCATTGTCCTGGTAGAATTTAAAATCGTTATGAAGGTTCAATTTTCGTGCTGAAGATTTCAAATTTTGCTTTAAAATATCAATATACTTGTACTGATCCATTATACTGTCAATAAAAACAAGATTACCAACTCCAGCGGACGACATACACCCCCATACCATAACTCCTCCTCCACCATGTTTTACTGTTGGTACCAAGTTCTGTTTGCGAAATTCTTCCCTGGGTTTTCTCCACACCAAGATTCTATTGTCAGAACCAAATATATTAAATTTACTCTCATCAGCAAATATAACTTTATTCCAGTAATCAGAATTCTTATTTATGTTGGATTTTGCGAAAGCTAGTCTGAGTTTTCTATTCTTTTCACTTACGAAGAATTTTTTCCTGGCTACTCTACCGTAATATCCAGCAAATCGAATTACCCTTCTAATAGTCTCAGGATTAACAATTATTCCATATAATGCATGTAAATCAGCAGCAACTTTTGAAGCACTGTTTCTTGGATTATTATTATTTTTTTTTTAATTTCGAACGATAATTCGCTTTATTCCATTGGATAGCTTTGATAGTCGGCCAGGTCTTCTTTTATCCTGAATCATATGATTCTTTTTATATCGTTTAATTATATTGAAAACTGTTGAACGACTCAAGTTAACTGTTTCAGTAGTTTTTCTAATAGATTTTCCACGTTCAATATGCAAATTAATAACTAATTTTCGAATTTCAGGCGAAGCTTCTTTTCGTTTAGCATTCATGGCTACACAGAGCTAAAAAACACAAAATTCCAAAAGAAACTGGAGAGAAATACTGCAGACGATTTTATAAATTATTGCCAATTGCTTTTAAGTAAAAATAAAACCCCAAAAAATATTTTTATTGCTTATTTCAGACGATTTTTATTGTATATATAATGGTGTCTCATCACTTATGTGAGCTATTTTTTGCTCCGTTCTAAACATTTGTATTTTTATTAAATTAATATTTTAATATTTTGACAAAATGTATGTTATGTAATAATCTTTACTAAATTTAAGTATGAAACACACCCACAAAAAATGTGTACATGTTTTTTTAATTTATTTGATTAGTTTCCTTTTGTAAAGCACAAGTGTCCCATCACTTATGTGAGACACTGTATATGGAACTACAGAAAAGCTGCATACGAAATTAGATTAATTTATTACACGACCAATAATCGTGTTATAAATTAATTTAACGAGGTGATACCCGTCGAAATTTGACAAAAGAAACTGTGTAAGAAGAAGCTCTTTCATTGAACTATAAAAAATCTACAAAATTAGTTACAGTAAAAAATGCATCTTATATTGATCAGTCTAAATCTAAAAAAAAAAAAAAAAAAAAAAAATGTAAAAAATACGTTTTATATTGATCAGTCTTACTCTCAAACATATAATATTTTAAGCTAAGATTAAGAAAATACTATAAAACTCAGCTCTCTAAATTTTAAAATTAAACTTTAATCGCATATGTAATCAGTAAAGTATCATAAAGATCAGTTATTATTATAAAGATATCAATTGAGGCTCTTAAGTTTGGTATAAATGCGAATAAAAAAAATATTCCAAATTGACACGATCATAGAATTTCATGCGAAATTAAAGCCCGTCATCATTTTCATCTTCTCAAAATGTACACACGCACTTCTCATATCCGAATTTACCACGTTTAAAAAAAATGTTATTTTAATTTGATCATTTTAAAATCACTTTAACTCAAAGCTTGAAGTCATTAATAGATGAATAAAAACGAAATAAAACCGAAATCCCCGAATTTTATAGCAGACGATATTTTTGACAAAATATACGCATTTTAATTTTTTTTTTTTTTTTAATTTTAAGAGAAAATGGAGTTATTCTGTTGCCACAATTATAAAATTGGTACTAAAATCTATAAAAAAATTATATCTCAAAAACAAATTGAGATACAGTTTTCAAACAAATTGCATTTAAAAGTAATTTTTTTTCTCTATACCATGGTGTAAAAATTTAAAATGTGCAATGATTAGAAGGGTAAAAATTGCAGTAGCGAAAACTGCAAAACTGAAATTGCATGGGAAAGTGTTGCCAGTCACAAAATGACGTATGCGTTACGCCCAGATACGTTTGGCCTTTATAATATAGATATTCACTATATTACCTATAAAAATACTACATTAAGTCTTGATAATATTTATACACGTTCGCACTCACCCTCTCTCTCCTTCATTTTCCTTGAGCCTATCCGGTCACAAAAACTTTTTATAGTTTACAACCCTGACCTAAACATATAAAAATCAAACGGTTCTTCATATTCTTATTAATTGTATATGATCATAGCTTTTCGGACTAGCAGTTGCCCTTGATAACTCTCACTCGATTTCGAAAAACAACATGTGAAATTGCTTTATCTTCATAAATTTCTTTCAATTGACCACTTATTTCGATCGTACAAATACCATCGGTTGTTGTGTTTTTAAGGTTTCGTCCATGTGAAGAAACCTTATTCGTCTCTGTCCTCTGTCTGTCCGTCTATTACAGAGTCCGCACACAAAATCTGAAAAGTCAGAGACTTCAGATTTTTTGTACTTACAGTTGAATATCTCGTGTCATATGACAAATTATAAAATTTTGAAAATGTTCAAAATTAATCAAATTTTTCAATGTCATCCGTTCATTTTTGCGATTTAAATTTCAATAAAGAAACTTCATTTCAACTTGTAGACATCATGGCTTGGGGATAAAGGTAGTGGTGTGGTGGTGTATTTTTGTCGGCCGATTATCTACGCTATGGGATATAGGCCCTATGGGGTGGGTTGCCCTCCGTGGGGGTCTTTTTAAGGGAACCTAACCCGTATTTACGCAAGGTTTCGAAGAAAACCACGGAAAAATTCGAACGGCTAGGCCGACGGTCGCGATTGGGTTCGAACCCAGCACCTACCGTCTACCAGTTTGGAGGTCAGAACCTCGCGGCCACTGGTGGGGCTGGGGATAAAGAGTCTCATTAGCAAACAGAAGATGTTGGTTCGATCCCCGGTGCTAGAACTTTGAATTTTCATATTAAGATAAATTTAATTTAAGAAAATTCGTATTTTTTGTCAATTTAAGGATTTATGTTATTTTTTTTAAAACATTGACAGTCATAATATATTTTAACATTCAATTTTCTTTCTATTTCAAAAACTATTGTGATTTATTAATGAAACAACATTATAAATTTCGTTAAAAATTTTTTTTTTTCGTTTTTAGAAATTCTAAACTTTTTTTTTTATATACCCTCTAAATTTTTTTATTTTGGGGTTTCAAAATATTTGGAATTTTGGATTTTAAATGATTTTATATGAACATTTTTATTTTGATTAAAATGAATAACTTCCTTTTATGATTATTTTTAATATGTTTCTCAAATAGCTCTAATAATTGAAAGAG